>CM034157.1:289479685-292043435 GCA_019776745.2 Taxus chinensis
CTCATAGAATTGCAACAGTAGAAACTAATATGCAAAAAATATTACAGATCTCAAATAGAAGTGCAGAATAAAATAATAAAACACAAAGAGACAGTATTTAACATGGTTCACCCATTTTTGGCTTCGTCCACCAAGAATTACTTGCTCAAATTTTATTACAAGCCACCATTTTCTCAATACAATACCTAGATCTGTTTGGAGCTACGCTCAACAAACTCTACATAATTCACACCTGAATTCAAAACACATCTGCAATGTTTTTCATACATCTATCGTATGAATAAAACCATATAAATAGACAACTACTTAAGCATTTTTACAAAATTGTGTGTATCAAAACCATGGGCAAAAACCGTCCCATAAACCTATGGGTCAAAATCCCACCCATATGAGAAAATCACATTTCCTGATATATCATGCACGTTTTAAGGCCCAAAAAAAAAATTTGGGGGGTTGCGCCCCCAAAGCCCTACTACTAGGGCCTACAACCCCTAGACCCCTGCTCGGTGCCTAGCCTGGTCCCAAACCCCGGCAAGGATACATGAAAAGTGTACAATACTCTTAGTGTATAGACTTCAACACTTTCACACATGAAAATAGGCTTCACAACCTAACAAGACCCCGCCTAGATTTTGGCACTTTAGAATGAGTGCATGTTACAATATTTCACTTTATAATTATAGTGCAATTCTCAAAATAAATATTTCCAATGGAAAGATCATGAATAAACAAGAACTTTACAAATAATGGCACTCAAAATCGAGTTACCAATTAAAAGACACAAGATTTTTAATATTATGCTTTACTTTTTATTGTATTTTCCACTAAAATAGAATAAAATGCTCTTTCCTACACCAAAAAAATAAAATGAAAGGGGGTTGGAGTTAAACACCTACTAGTAGGAACCACAAGCTTAAGCCGTCATATGACCATGGGTTAAGGATTTCAATGGGTGGTCAAGTTTATAGACAATATTATGGTTTTTCCACCTTCCAAATCCAATGGAAGGCTTTGTTTTCCATAAAAATGCATGCAACAAAAAAATAAAGACAAATCTCAAATATATGAATATACAAATCTTTTTTTGCAAAACAAAACTTAAAAATGGATGTCAACAACAATCTCCTTCTCTGATATCATAAAAGGAATGATAAGTAGATTGTACCAAGCCAAGAACTTAAATTCTAATCAAAAACCACAATCAATAAAATGAAAGAAATTCACTAGATTAACTTCACACAAGACCTTTACAAACAAATGAGCAATGATATCATATATTATTATGGAACTTAATGAAATACAATACTAATGGGCATTGCTTATATAGGAAAGGAATAACAATCTAAGAACCAGTCAAGGTCGTAGATCAATACATAAATCAAGGAAATAACTAGTCATCAAATAATTATTCAATACCATAGATCAAGGAAAGAACCAATCAATACTATAGATCAAGGAAAGAACTATACCTAACAACTAGATAATATCTGCTTAATATCTAAATAAATAAAAAGATATATCCAAACTAAGTGGGTGATGATAAATATAATGAAGTTAAATAAAGTACCTAGGTGAACATGAGCTAAGGCAAATACCTACTCCAACGTGAACCAATTAACACTTGCATGCATATGACAACGAAACTTGTTCATACTGGCGAGGTCTTATTTTCAAGTTTTGGTGATTAGTCATGTTTTCTTGTTATGATTGATAAGGTAAACATTTATACAATGACGATTTTGTAAGATTGACTATAGATCAATCATATCCATGCAACAATAGTGGTTGATATAAATTATAGACATCTCCGACGCTTGTATAATTGAGATTAGTGACTAAGACATTATAAATCCTAAAGATAGTGAATAATTTTTCTATTTACTGAGAATAATAGCATGAATTTCCTAATTGAATGGACCATTTAGGGAGTCTTTTATCATTACTATTAGTTGGAAATTTTTTGGGAAGTTATCACCATTTTGTGTAAGGTGGAAAGAAATTTTGAATGTAAGGAAAATTATTTTGATGTATTTTTTTTGCTTCTCAAGATCATTTAGAGTACCTAACCCTAAACAAGGGTTTCTTAGAATAAAAATGTGTTTTTATTAAAAAATAACCCATTAAATTTTGTGAAATTTTGAAGAAGGCTCTATAGAAGGATTTTCTATAGGTTGGAAAAATTTTAGACCAAATTCTTCATCCTCTGAAATTTCTTTAATAGTTTTTTGTTTAACGTTGAAAAGACTGAGAGGACAGGAAATATAAGAAGAAAATGTAGTTTTAAAAAAAATTGGATTCTAGAATCTTTGAGAAAAGTTGATAAGAATAATAATATAGTATGAAATCCATTTGATTTATTTTAAAATGGATTGCAAGGTAAGGGGGGTTCTGACAAAGAGCCAACTCAGGACTATTAAGGCTAGTTTCAGTCAAGAAGAGGATTTAAGACTAAATTGAATTATTTTTCTTAATGGGAGGATGACTTGGTATGGTTAATAACTAGAGTCATAATTCAATGAGTGAGTAAGCCAAGAAAAGGTAAAAACTCAAAATGTTAGTCTTCCCTTCAAAAGAGCTTGTGTCAATTAGATCCATATAAGATTGTGAAGGAGTGAAAAATAAAGTAAGTGATGTTATTTAGAACGAGTGTGAATTTGAGAAGTAAATGTGGATTCTTTTAGTGTGATTGGGATTCAAGGAAGCAGTTGAAGGAGTTTAGTGGGTTTCCTTGGATGTATTAATGAATGACTATGGTAAGATGGTTTTTCCTGAAGGGAAAATAAGACATTTTTGACAACAAAAGGAAGTTTGTGTTTTCTTGGCCTATGTGAATTGGTTTTATGGTAATTATAATAGTATATTTTAAGTGTACGAGTAGGGGAAATAATTGAAGGATAATTATAGAAGGAAAAAGACTAAAATTTGTATTCTTGAGGAAAAATTACTTATTCAAAGTAAAGGGCTACAAGATAGGTGAAAGGTAAGAATAAGAAGAAGTACATGCAATTAGATGAGTTTGGTAGTGAAATGAGAGATAAGTGAAGTTGTTGAGAAAGGTATAAGGGTAATAAAACCATTACAAGGTGAAATTTTACTATTTTAGTACAAAATTTGAGAAATCAAAGAAGTTTATAGCCTTTGTATGTTTCTAAAAAATCCTCATCAAGCAAAGTGATTGATAATTTTATGGAAACCTCTTGATAGTTAGGTTTATAAATGATATTTTTCCTTCGATACATCATATATCAAGGACATTATATAACACAAAATATAAGTTCCTTAATTTACATTTGTTGTATGACTAGTGAAAGTTGAAAGAAAACAAGATGAATATGGAAGAAAGAATCCTATATTTATTACAAGGTGAATTGTTATAAAAATTATATGAAATTAGTGACGCTCAGAGAAGCATGCATGTAGAAATAAGATTCTTAGGGTTAATAATGACTCAAATAGAATTTTGGAATTCATAAATGAATATGATGGAAGGAGAAAACAATGGCAAGAGAGATGGCGAGTCATTTTTTATGAGAAGAATATGAATTCAGAAACAAGATAAGGAACTAGTGCATAGAATAATATTATTTAGGACAAAATGCAAGAAAAAATGTAAGGCTTGTGATGTTATTATTGATTATGGTTTTACAGATAATCTTATTTCTAAATAAATGGTTAGAAAACTAAATCTAAGGAGGTTATTGCATCCAACACCCTTCATAGTAGCTTGGGTGCAAAGAAACCATCAGGTTCTTGTGAATGAATAATGTAGAGTGTCTTTTCAAATTGGTAGATTTAAATATGATGTTTTGTGTGACATAGTTCCTATAGATGTTTTTCATCTTCCATTGGGTACACATGGTGGTTTGACAAGAAGTTTTTATATGACAGAAGAACCAATACTTGTGATTTGGTGAAATATAGTGTAAAATACACTTTCTTGCCTTTGAAGGATCAAGATGTAAGGAATGAGAAAAGAAGTATGGTGTTTGGAATGAGATATTTATTATAAAGAGATAAAGTATAGGTACAAGAGTTCATGAATGAACTTAAGGGAATTGAAAACAAGGTGAATGAGTCCTTAAAATGACAATAATGAAAGTATATCAATATGAAAAAAGTGTAGTAGTATAAGTCCTATATGAAGGACCAAGAATCATAATAATGTGCTAAGGAATAATCTCAAGTGAGGCTAATGAGGAATGAGAATATTAGAGAGAAAGAGAGTTGTGAACAAGAAGGGGGAATAAGGTATATGTATAAGTATGGGAGAGATGAGAAAGGAAGAGAAAAGGAAGATTGGTCATGGAAATTATCCCTTGAACACCTCATGGAAGGTGAGGAAAGAAAAGAAGTCATAAGAGAGAAACGTAATGAAGAAATAAATCAAGTTTAGTCAAATATATTAGATAAAGAGGAGGTACAAAGATAAATAGTGAAATAGAAAAAGTTACCTATACTAGAAGCATTTAAAGATGTACAAAATATTTCTCAAATCCAGTCTTATTTATTATATAATAAAAATATTACAGGTTTAAGAGGACAGAGAAAACAAGTTTTTATTTGGTATCTAGAAGTTGGGAACAAACTACAAGGTTCATGCAACCTAAAATTAACTAGTAAAATCCTAGGCATGCTAACACATCATTCAACCTAGACTGAGTGCTCACTCGAAGTGCGCAAAGGTACCAGGCCCCTCTTTAGGGTTGTTATTGTAGGATTTTAGCATGATGAAGACTTAAAGCATTCATATTTATGACAAATATATCATTCTACAATGCATGTTTAGATCTGGATCTAGATAATAACAGACTTAAAAGATAACCATGATGAAATTAAGCATGCAATACTAAACTATAACCATGATAACACCTTGATTAAGTCCATAATCTCCATTATATAAAATTTAGTAATACACATAAGCTTCGTTATAATAATAGTAGTATACACTCATGTGCACATAAAATTTGGTAGCATAACCTCAAAACAACTCAGTTCTCACAAACTTTCTATGATACATAGTTCACTACATATTTATAAGGGTGGGAACTTTCCCTTCACCACTTATCTAATCCCAAAATAGGTCACATGCTATTATAAGCCACGCACCATTACAAAAATAGGCTTACATGAAAGAATGCTAATAATAGATATCTCTTATTAAATTATCAGTTCACAATTATATCTTTAGTCCGCATCCATGCGAATCTCTTCGTATCCGACCCTCCAAAAATATCTCATCATCGTGAAAATGGCTAAGTCCCAAACCTGTCTCTATTCTTCACAATTGATCCTTTCCGATCCTTTCACACTTTTTAATGCCCTCTTCTATTTTACGTGAACCTTTTGTATTTCCTTTGCTAAGTTCCATACTTTAACTAATCAATATTACCCCACACTAGTTACATTGCCACCCCGGAAATGGTCATCTCAAAAATGAATCAAAGAATATGCATAGAAGAATAGAAATAATTTTGATGAATAAAAGAATGTATTTACCCTACAACCTCTTCTACTTCAACTTGAAGAATCAATTTTGGATATTCTTATTTTATCTCAGACTCTAAATTCTACCAATCATTAAGCACAGCCTCTGCCTTTTTGGTGATATCCACTGCAATTGACTCTAACTCATCTTATGAAATCTCTCCTCTCTCATTCTGCAAGACCAACACAATACTGAACATGGCAGTTATTCTCCCTTTTAACAAGTCCATATTTTATGTGATGAGTTTTCCAAGCTCATCCAACCCTTCCTTATGTGGTTCTTGAGCTACTGTAAGGGCCTCATGCTTTTTCTTGAGAAGTGCTAATCATTCTACATGGCCCAATGTCTCATCTTTCGTGGCCTTTAAGACTTCACTATCTTCCAAAATGGTCTTAGTTCTTATAACTACTTCTGGGGCTATAAATATATTAAGAACTTGATTTTCTTTCTTTAGTTCCTCCTACAAGCTCTGAAGTAACCCCTCATATGATGTAATCTTTCTCATTACCAAAGCCTTTTCCCACTCTTCTTCTTGTGTTGGATACTTTTGTTTTGTCATGCACAAAGGTTCATCTTCAACCACTAAGTCCACCAAGGTACTTACATAATGCATTGCTGAAGGAAATGTCTTGGGTACCTTGTTCTCTAAGTGTAGCTTTTCTTTCATGATATTGTCTCCAACTTCCTCTGCCATGCTAATGAAAAAAACATTTTTCTTTTATGACAAGTCTTTTTATTTCTCTAGGCACACTGTTTCTACATCCTTAGTCTTGATCTCCTCCCTCAGCACCCTAATTGTCATAGCCTTATCCATATTTCATCGTTCCACCTCTGTCAAGACCTTTACCAAGGCATTCTTCACTTGTTCATCTGACATAATAATAGGCTTTACTCTTATGTTTCTAGCTTGAGGTGTCTTCTTTAACCTCTTTGAAACACATGACTCTTCACATACGTCAAAATTAGGATCATCCATGTGCGTGTGCATTGACCATGACATTTTCTTTCATGTGCGCATAGTTTCTGTATCCTCATCCATCATCTCCCATCCATAAAACTCCTTTTGTGTCACTTTTCTTTGAAAATGAGCACGAACAATTTTACCTGTGTCCTTGACATAGCCCATGACTGGTGGAACATACTTTCTAATTGTTCTCTTCATTCTTGACCCCTTAGGAACTTGGGCTTCAAGATTTGGAGATTATTTTGTTGTACCCTGAGCAGTTTTGGTCACTGTATCATCTACCTCTTTTTCTCCTTCCTCTCCATCCTTCATATCTTCATTTTTTGGTTCTTCCACATTCTCTAGAGGTGTAGCAGAATTGGGTGTGCTTTCCTCAAACTCTTCCACCTCCTCATTTATTTTCAACTTCCTTATTCTCTTCTCAGTTATCTCCTTCTATGGAAAGAGTCAAGGCGATATGCTTATTGATTTTTGAGTAGCACCTTGGGTTCTTGTTCTCCTGAATACTCTTTTGAAGTAGCTCTCTCCCTATACTGCATTTAGATCCTCATCATCTCCTCCTTATGGCCGAGGTTGAGTAGTTGCGTGGTCAACTTCTTCCTTATTTAGAGTTTTTATTTTACCTATGTGCTCCAAACCACCACTATCTTCATGTTATTCTTCTTCAACATCTACTTGTATTATTTTTGTGGTCTTAAGTGCTAGAACATTCTCCATTGTATGCTTACCTTTTGGTGTCCCTGGGAGCATGAACTCATTCTCCACATACTTAGTGTTATCTAGCTTGGGTTTTAGTTGTAGGTATATAAGCGCTGGCTTCATGCTTATAATATATGAGATAAGCCTCTCAATGTAGGAATTCCACCCTGTATATACATATTTCTTTCTCAGAGTGTGGTAGTCATAATCTACTTTGTCTGCATTGAAGGTTAGGTGGCATGCATCTAAAAACTGGTAAACTAATTCCTAGAAATATCTTGTTATGAAGGCATATGGAAGTTTGCACCATGGGATCCAAGCCCCATCCTTCATTACAAATTACGTGATGCAAAAATGCTAGTAGACTGCAAACTAAACTTCCTTACCCACCACCGAAGGAAACTCCTTGGGTATACGCCACTCTTATTTGAACGTTGTGCGGAGTCTATCATGCCACATATCCACCCTTTTTTTGAATGGTTCACTCATTGATCCATCACACACGTACTTACAAAATATTTCCATAGGTGACTTGTGTTACATGGGGTACTCCCAAATATTCTCCTTTGGGCCATCAGAAACTCTAATCTCCATAAACACTAAAGACAATAAGACAACACCAAAAATTATTCTGTCACATGTCCACACATCTTCAATGATTTTATTTGCTATGTGATTTGCAATATTGTATACCACTCCTTGAAACATATTCTTTGTGATGTGAAACCACATTGTGTTTACCTGCGACCATCTTCCTTGGTCCTTCAAATTTGTTATAATATGTGTAACTTCCTGCACTACTGGTTACTTCTTTAATTTGTTAATGTCCATATCACACGGACCTTTGGTATACCCCATCTCCTTCCTTATCTCTAGGATTAAATCCTTATCAGTTAAATCACTCTCTAGATCTGCTCATGAGGCCCTCAGTCCTTTTACTATTGAAATTAGGGAAGCTATGATTCTAACCCTCCATCTAGAGAAGTAGAGGAAATCCTCACGGACTCTATGAATAAACCATAGATACAATGGTTCATACTTCCCAAAGTATGGTAATTCATACAACTGGTAGAATTCATTCTACTTCAGTAACTTCTCACCATCATCATCGTATACTGGCATATTGTCTAATGTGCGCTTGTTCATTTTTGTGCTCAGCAACACATCAAGCTCCTTTGTATTATCTGAAGTTCGATGGTTGTAATCATTTATTTTAAATTGACAGATGTGGGAATCTTATTCTCATCCCACAATCATGCCCTCTGGATACTACATTTCTGAGAAATTACTCTTGAGAGAAATTTCTTCTTCCACTTCAACCTTCTTCTTCCCTTTTACTCCTGTTGTGGGTGATTTCTTTAGTGCCATCTGAAAAATCTCTCTTTTCTTCCATATGTAATCAAGAGATTTAAAAACCTTGTTCAAATCTCCATGCCCTAGTGGTAATTGTGTGCCCTAGCTCATTTGTAACACATCTTCTTTGCTCAAACCCTTCACCTATGGGAACATAAGATTCTCTTGCACACAAACCTTCTCTCCATGCTTGGTTTCACACTCTTCGCACCTCAATATGATTTTTTAGCTCATTCACACTTAGCCCTTTTCAAATTATCTCAATTGCAATGGTAAAAATGAATTCACATCCCGTCCTTATATAGAATTTTAAAAAGTTAGTGTATTTATTGCTCTTTCACCTACCAATAATGCTCTCATTAATCGACCATTTTCGTTCTTTTTGTGCGGTACATCTTCATGCCAAAGCTATAACCTTCTAGCATGCCCTTCTACCTTTAGGTTGTAAAATTCTCTTCAATGTGCTTCTATGTGCCTGAGTACCTCATCACTGTGCCTTCCACTAGTAGTCTTCACGGCCTTTGCTTACCTTGTATTATACTTGTTTCTTCATTCATCTCTATATATGGTTCTTGTTTTCAGAACCAATATTTTTTTTTTCAATTCTCCAACTTTGACTAGCACCTGTAGCAATTTTTTCCTTTTATGTGGATTTATTTTCAATAGACTTGTACCTGGATATCAATAACCTACCCCACACTAAGGGTATGTGAAGTTCTCTTCCCATAAAATTCTTCAAATAGTAGTTATCTTTTGCACGTAAACGTGCTTATTACAGAAAAACATCAACTAAATTAATAGAGCATAGTGACAAAGAAGGAAACACATTAAGGAAATGCATAATGGAAAACCTAATCTAAATGGAAACATTTCCTTATTACAAATACCAAGAACACTTATTTATAGTAGGGCTTCAGCCTACTCCTGTTGAAGTAACTGGGTAACCGTATTTCATTAAGCACCTATAATTGACAAGCATCTGATTCAAGTATGTGATTGATAAGATATGGCCCCAACCAATTTACCTTGATTTTTCCTGGATGCAATAAAAATTTAGAATCATAAAGGAGCACCATGTATCCTATTTAAATCTTTTTATCCCTGATGTGTCTATCATGCCATACCTTTTTCCTAGCCTTTTCTTTTTTTTGACTCCAATGTGTTATGGCTCTTCACTCGTCCATCTTGATTAAATTTTCAATCTGTTCTTTTAATGCTTTCTCATCAGCTAAACCTCCAGTGCGCATAATACTCAAAGAAGGTAGCATGAAGAACTACTTCTGTGCCTAACACTAACTGAAATGGTGTGGCTGTTCAACCTTTTATATGTTATTCGATATGCCCAAAGTATTGCAAATACTTTATCATCCTAATCATTTCTTCCAACATCATAGATTTTTGTCAAGATCTAACTCAAAATCTTGTTGAATGCCTTAGCAGTCCCATTTTACTGAGGATGATATGGTGTAGTCTTATGGTGTGCAATCATGAATTCATCTAATAAAATTTTGATTATCTCATTAAGAAAATGTGCACCCCTATCACTGGTCAAACTTAAATGGCATCCATACCTTGTAATAATATTTTCCCATAGAAACTTGGTTGGTGTAGACATTATACAATCTTGGTAAGTTCTGCTTCTTCCCACCTTGTCAGATAGTATGTGTAAGTTATGATACAATGAAATCCATTTCTGCATGTGGATGGGGAAATAGGACCCACAAAATCTATATCCCATTTCTCAAATAGTTTCGCACTAGCAACAGGTCTTAGAGGAATTTCATCTCATTGACTTGGTTTCCCAAGATGATGACATTGATCACAAGTCTTGTTATAATCCTTATAATCTTTATGCATGGTCTCCCACCATAATCCAGCAAGTAGAATCTTACTCGTAGTGGTGTCACCTACATATTAGCTAGTTGTAATACCACCATGAGATTCTTCTATAATATCTACACACTCATGTTCTAGTACACACTAACACAATACTTCATCCCAGCCTAATTTGTACATATCACCACTAATTTACATATAGGGTGCCACGCATATAGCAAGTTCTTTCTTCTCAAAGGATTTCATTCCTTCTTGTGCCATACATGTTCCTAGAAAGACAACAATGTCTTCTAGTTCTGATGGCACTCATTGTAACCTATATATTTGTGCATCAGGCATGGTATCTTCAATTTCATGTGATTCTTCTCCTGACTGTATTATGGATAAATGGTCTAGTCCATAATTACTTTTCCTTGGTTTTACCACAATTGTGAAATCAAATTCTTGAAATAATAGTACCCATCTACATATGTGCCCTTGTAGAATGGGCTTGTTTACCAAATACTTCAATTCCACATGATCTATATAAAAGAAAAATGGTATAGCTAACAAGTACTATCTTAATTTATGTAGCACATAGATCATTGACAAAGCTTTGCACTCTATAGTTATGTAGTCTATTATATAGGAGTCAGCTTTCTAATAGAAAAATAGATAGGATGATCTATAATATCATCTTGAGGTTGAGCTAATATTGCACCAATGGTCATTCTAGAGGCGTCTACATGTACCTGAAATGGTTGGTCCCATAAAGGAAAAATTAGAATAGGCATGGTTGTAAGTTTCTCCTTTAATGTCTCAAATGCATGTTGTTGTGGTTCTCCCCAGTCGAACGTGCCTTTCACTTTTAGTAACTCCTCCAATGGTCTAACAACTTTGGCATATCCTTTAATAAAATTCCTGCAATATCCTGTATGACCCAAAAATCCTCGCACCTCACTCTGACTAGTAGTATCTCTTAGGCCTATAATGACTACAACCTTGGCTGGATCAACTAAAAAACCTTCCTTACAGATTATGTGTCCTCAAAGTATCCCAAATGGTGTAGAAAATATGCACTTCTTGATGTTCAAAGAGATACTCAACTATCTACATCTTTCAAACACTAATCACAGATTATCAAAATGATCCTTAACTAATATATACACCATCCAGTCATCTAAATAAACCTGTCAGAAGTTGTGAATAAATTCCATGAAAACTTGAACAACTATGCGCAAAATTACAGTAGGTAAATTTTTTAGACCAAAAGGAATTATAGTATAGGCAAAGCTACCCCATTCTATAGTAAAAGTAGTCTTTTCCTAATCCTCCTTGGAAATCCTAACCTGATGATACCCAAAGAACCCATTTGTAAGAGAATATATTTCATGCCCTACAATGCCTTCTAGTATTTCCTCAATGAATGGCGTAGGAAAGGGATTAGTCACAAATGTATCATTCAGCTCCATTTAGTCCACAAAAATCCTAATCCATCCATCCTTCTTGATGTTGATCACCATTAGACTAACCCATTCTGACTCATCAAGAGGCTTGATAATTCCAGGATTCAACATTTTGTTAATCTCTTCTTTGACCTTTTCATGTAAGTTGGGGTTCATCTTGTAGGGTCTCTTTCTAACTAGGTGTGCACCCTCTTTAAGATTTATCCTAATCTCCCCTAATGATTCATGCACTCCTTTAATTTAATGGTACCCCCTAGGGAATAATTCTAGATAATTCCTTAGTAACTCTATGCTTTTTGCCACTTTAGAGTCTAGCCAATAGTCTCAATTTATGTCTTTCTTAGGCTCAACATATGATCCAATATTTACTTTCTTTGTATTCATAAGTTCATGATAGGCATGTGTGATCTCATATGCATTGTCCAACACCTCATTCCTACCTGATGAATGGTTTACATCCAAATATTCTACTTCTTTTCCATCCACTAAGTAGGCCATTTTTCCTTTTTCTTTCTTAAGGCAAGATCACTGAAATAGTGTGGCATCAACCCTTGTTTCTTCACCAAAATGCACTCATGTTTCTCCTTAATCCAATAACTCTGGAAGGAGTTCTGAAACTTTGGCACTATCTCCCATAGTTAAGCGCTTTATTTCTTTTAATGCTTCTTCCACCAGAGGCTTGGTAGAGAAGAAGTTAAATGTCTGGGCCATTCTTGCAATTAAATCCTGCCAATTTCCAGTCTCTCCATGGATTTTTTCATATACATACCAAGCAAGCGTGCAACCTTGTAAAGTGGAATAAAACTTGTACACCTAGAGCGAAGGTGGTAAATCTTATTTCCCCTCTATCCAGAGTCTCTCACAATTCTGAACGTGGTGTTGAACTTGTTGATTACCATAATAAGTGCAGATTTTAGTAGGTGCATTTCTCATGAAGAACCTAGTAGCAAGATAAATCCTAAGTTCATTACATCCTACAAGATTATCCTTGTGGATCACCTACCAACACGTTGTTGTCCCACATAGTGTATATGCTATCATATTTATTCTTTCCAGTGGGTCTATCCATTATTCCTACATTGCACGTAAAAAAACCATAGGATCTCCTTCTCCAGTGTAACAAGGTACCGAGTTATTACCTATTCTCCTGACATAACATGGTTTTCTGCCCTTAGGAAATATTCTCTTTACTTCATGCCCTACCAACTCATAAGTGCTATGAGCCCAATTATCACAAGAAAAACTTGTAGCATTGATAATAGAGTGTGTATCCTCCCACTAAATTATTCCTTCTTTATATGGCTAAAGCATCTCTAGATCATGGATGACGCGTACATAAATCCTATTTAGGTCTTCTTCACTCAAGGGTTCAACATAGGGCACATATTTTCTATCTGTTAAAGGGATAATAACTATTTCCTCCTTGTTTTCAAAGCTGATATACCCCTTTTTGAACTGAAGATTAGCATTATTTTCATAGCACCAAGGAAGCCCCAATAGTGTTGGGAAGCTATCTGACTCTTCTAGTGCTAAAACCTCAAATTCTACAGTGAACTTGCCTCCTTGTATGGTAATGGATGCATCTTTTAAAAATATAATGGGAGTGGTCTTAGTCTGATTAGCCATGAACAATACATTAGAGGATGGCTACAATGGAGGTCTCCCCATTTGTACCCATGAATCTAAAGTAAGAATATTGACTTCTGCACTAGTATTAATCAGTATATTATTCAATAGCCACCCATCCATAACATCATTTAGAGTAATTTCCTTATCATAATCTAGGATATGAGGGGGAATATTCACATGCAGGATCATCCTATCAGTATCATTACTTGTACGTGGAGTGTTTCATTTTAACCAATTCCCCAATAGTGGAATGATATTCTCCTAGCACAACAATTTACATACTTTTATGAAGTCATCTATATTAGTTTAGACCTTCTCTGATGCTTTCTTTTGCTCCATCTTCCATGATTTATCTTTTAAATATTATATTTCACCACAAATATTCCTGAGTACCTCCATGGTTTCTTAATAAACCTCCTTCTGATGGGTAGGGTCTAGGTACCATACATGAATAACCTCCTCCTTAGTGATGGTAGGCTTCTATTGTAATGCTTCTCTAGCACGTGTTGTTTTAGCGCGGGTTGTGATCTTTACTTGTAATGCCTCAGAATCTGCTTCCAACTTAGGCATCCACTAATTTTCCATAGCGCATTATATCGTAACCATCCCTGCACCTTTGTTTTCTTGTTTATGTTGTTTTCTGAGATGTCCATACAAGTCTGGGAATTCCTCATAACTATGATTCTTTCCATATAAATAACATGTAATATTCTAGGGACATTCATGCCTGTAGTGGTTAGGAGATCTGTAAGTATAACATGTTCTATGAGGGAACTCAATTCTTCCACCACCATGGCCTCATCCTCCGAATCCACCATGTTATCCTCAACCTCTACCACGACTGCCTATGAAACACCCTTCATTCTGATCATAGTGTGCCTGATTGTGATCTCAATCTTGATGCTTTTTCTTTCCTTTAGAGTTATCTAAAACTCTTGTTTGTCGTACACCAATATCTATAGCATCATGGATCTGACTAATCAGCTATTAGTCTTCCATGTCATGAGTTGTGGACCTAAAATTTTTTCACTAGCTTGAAACATTATTCCTTATCGCATGTTGTAGTAATGGGAAACGGCTAACATCATGGTTTAAATGGCAGATCTCATAATCCAATAGCAACATGCACATTGATCTATGAGGAAAACTATCCTTTGTGTGAGCTTACACTTCACAATGTGTGCACTAAATCCCTGTGTGCATATCATGTGTTGAATTTGCCAATAGTTTCTCCAACTGTTTCGCCATAACTGTGATCTGTGCTTCTAAAAATGTGATCACCCCAGTTTCTATGCTTCCAATGGCCTCAATGCATAAGGATACTTCAAGTGATTTGCTTAGATTAGTGTATGTATTATGTGATACTTCCCTCCTAAAAGGGGTAATCAGGCCCCCAACGAACCATTGTGCATGTTGGCTTGCATGTATATCATAAGAAAGCTTAGATAACAATGTTTTAAAATAGACATCATACTCTCTGACACTTTCAGTAGTTCCTTGCTTGATATCCTTGAGTACACTTTTACTCTTTTGCTCAAACTTAGGGATGTGAAACTCTTTAAGGAATGCATATTTTAAAGTTGTATAGTCTATGCAAGTCTGATCAGGGTCAAACATTTTTTACTAGCTGTGTGCATGCCCTTGTAATGCAGTAGCAAATTGGCTTGCCCTAAGCTCAGAATCTATGATTCCTTTTATGCTCCATAGTAGTTCACACATATGCACATGTTCAGGAGCATATTCTATGCCCTTATACTCTCGAAGATGAAGAAACATCTCCATGTCAATATTTTGGGGTTGGTGCAGACCATTCCCACCTGATCCAAAACCTCCTATGTTACCTCTACCTCTAGAACTATCAGATCCATCTAAGCTAGAGCTACCTATACCTCCTGATCCTGAACCTGTAGTTGGGTTCAGACTAGAAGATGTACTTCCTTATGTCCCAACAGTAGAATTGAACTGTACCTCGACAGTCTGTAAAGGATTACTACTCCCAGAAGATAGTCCAAAAATATGTGCACCTGAATTCTGCATGGATGATACACCTAAAAAAGGTACTCCCATATAAAAATGAATTCATTTACACTGCCATTGTTGTGCCTCTTATAAGACTCACTCCTACTCTCCCACTGCTTGAATTAGCTTACTGACTATTTTTGTACTAGATTCTAGAAAACCAAGCACAAAGGTAAGGTTTCCAGGTGGATTTAGATGCACACCCATGGCCTAGGTTATCTCTTCTCGCACACTTCTGCTTGAGGCTAAGGAGGGTTCCCTATCATGCTTTCAAAAATGGGGAAGTTCCTGATGCTCAGGTTCCACATCTTCTGCGTGACCTTCAACCCCTTCCTGAACTATCTTTCTCCGCAATGCCATTTTCTCTACAACCTCCTGTTACTTCTCTACCTCACTCTCACATTCCTCATTATACTTAATCTTCCTTTCCTCTTTCTTCCTTTCTACTTCTAGGTCTTCCATCTTCACCAAACCTTCTCCTACCCCCACACATGGTGGGGTTTATTTCACCATTGGTTTACTCTCCAAATTCAAATTTACCATCAAGATATTAATCACCAGTAGAATTCCTTATAGGTAAGTTCCCCTTGGATATCATAAAAATTAGAATTTAGCTACCTCTGGGAATGAATAAGTGGAAATTGAGTAATCCAAGATATAACTATTCAAAACACCATAGAACCACATATCCACAATGTGAGTCCAAATCAGATCAGCATCATAAAGGGCTTGAAATTCATCCTACATCCAAACAAGTGTTTTATACATCCAATTCCATTTAGATGCATAAGCAATAAGCCACTCATATAATTCTATTGGAAAGATAGCGAAAAATATCTCATATAAATTGTCATACACATTTTGTTCCACCCATACGCATTTGCTAAACTTAGATCCTGTGTTAAACCATCATGTGTATTCTTATTCCAGATCATGTATCCACTCCTCAACACTTGCTAGGGTCAACCGGTATGTCTTCATCATGAACCATCCTGAAAATAACTAAACAAGAGGTCTCAGAAATGGAACCAATGATGTAACCTAGAATTTAGTGGTAAAATTCCAAGCATGCTGGAACATCACTCATCCTAGACTAAGTGCTCAACTAAAGCACACAAAGGTATCAGGACCCTCTTGAGGGTTTCTGTTACAGGATGTTAGCATGATGAAGACTTAAAGCATTTAGATCTATGACTAATATATCATTCTACAGTGCATGTTCAGATCTAGATCTAGAGAATAATAGACTTAAAAGATAACCATGATGAAATCAAGCATGCAATACTGAACTATAACCATGATAACACCTTGATTCAGTCCATAATATCCATTATATTAAATTCAGTAATACACAAGAAGCTTCCTTATAATAACAGTAGTATACGCTCATGCACGCATCAGATTTGGCAGCATAATCTTACAATAACTCAGTTCTCGCACACTCTCTATGATATAAAGTTCACTCCATATTTATAAGGGTGGGGACTTTATCTTCACCACTTATTTAATCCCAAAATAGGTTACATGCTATTATTAGCCATGCACCATTACAAAAATAGGCTTACATGCAAGAATGCTAACAATAGATATCTCTTATCCAACTATCTGTTCACAATTCTATCTTTACCTCACATCCATGCGAAGCACTTTGTATCCATCCCTCCAAAAATATCCAATGCATGTCACACAAGTCTCCAACTGGTTTGTGTTCTCCGCACACTATCTCCAAAAATAACTCATCATCGTGAAAATAGATAAGTCTTGAACTTGTATTTGTTCTTCATGTGCGATCCTTTCATGATTTTGAATGTTCTCTTCTCTTCTACACAAACCTTTTGTATGCCCTTTGCTAAGTGCCATACTTTAACTAATCAAAAAATTCCAACAAAAAATTTAAGAAGAAAAATGTAAATATGAAGGAATGGAACAAAATTTGGACTTGAATATGGTGATATCTGATATGAGGATAACTAATGAATTATTAGAATTTGTCACTCTAAAATAATTTTAATAAATTGTGAAAGAAGGTGAATATGAGACAAAAAAAACAAGACAAGATAGAAAAGGTGAAACAAAACAAGAGTAATTAATGTTTTGAAGGGGAATATGAAGAAAAGATATGTATTCTAGTGAAGAGGAAGTATGAAGACAATACAAATGGAAGGAATGAAGAGAAAGAAGCCAAAAATGATGATTTTTCTAACTTTTTTGTTGAATGTGCATGTTTAGAGAAATAAAAAGAAAGTGAAGTTGTTATTCATCATGACAAGGATTATTCAAAGAATGAAATGGATTTAAAAATTTCAAGTATAATTAATTGCATGTTGGATATGAGGAGGAATTACAAATAACAAATAGACTTGAGTAAGAAGTTTGTAGACCAAACAAGGAAGACAATAAACAAACAAAAAATCCAAGAAAGAAGAAACAAGCAAGAGAAAGAGGAAAGCAATAACAAAGAAAAAATATGAAGATGAAATGGAAGACCAAAGTGAAGGTACAATCAAATAAGACAAGGAATAACTTATGAAAGAAGATGAAGAGAAACTAGAAGAAGAAGAAAAAGAAGATAAGAAATACTTTCTTTAGCTTGGGAGTATGATGTAGGAGCATCCTTACTCCAACAAGTAATTTTGAAGTTTGTACAAATTTGGTTATTTTTTGATTGATTCAAGTTAGTTAATGTTTAAACATGTTTTTAAGGTATTAATACATCATCTAAGATGGTTAGAATGGGTTAAGTCTTCATAGGCTTTGAACTAGGAAGTTTCCATCAAAAATGAAATTCAAATTTATAAGAAACATTCTGGTGAGTTTTAGCTTATAAAAGTAGTCTTAGGATTTTTCAAATCATGTAAAAGGTCTTAAAAAGTACTAATTTGTTATGAGAGGTCTTATTGAGGTCTAGAGAACAATTCAAGTTACTATTTTATCTTAGTCCTTAGGTTACAAGAGCTTAGACCAAGCATAGGATATTAATTATGTAATAAATGCCAAATATGTAATTTGAAGGCTCTAGAAGCCAATAGTTAGTTATAAAGGAATATGAATTCATATATATATATATATAGCCTTTTTTAACTACCCTCTTATCATCATTCTAATGATCATGGTTCATGAAATTGGAGGTCCAATGTTTTTGCTTGATAACTGTGTTATTTTGGGTTTGGATGGGTTTGACTGTGTTTTTGCATGAAATATTTGTGTCATATTTTAAAGAACCAATTAAGGCTTGCATTCATATGAGAAGGGAACTCATTCATACTGGTGAGGCCTCATATTCATGTTTTGGTAATTAGTGATGTGTTCTTGTTATGATTGATAAGGTAAACATTGATACAATGAAGATTTTGTAAGATTGATTGTAGATCAATCATATCTATGCAATAACGTTGATTGATAGGAATTATAGAAATATATGAGGATTATATAATTGATCTTAGTGACTAAGACATTATAATTCCTGAAGACAGTGAAGAATATTTTGTTTACTTAGAATAAGATCATGAATTTCTTGATTGAATAGACCATTTAGGGAGACTTTTATGATTATTGTTAGTTGGAAAAGTTATGGGAGGTTGTCACCATTCTATGTAAGGTTTAAATAATATTTGAAGGTAAGGATAATTGTTTTGATGTATTTTTAATGCTTCTTGGGATCACTTAGAGTACCTAAGCCTTAACTAGGGTTTCTTATAAGAAAAATGTGTTTATCTTACAAACTATCACACAAAACTTTGTAAATTTTGGAAGAAGGCTCTGTGGAATGATTGTCTCTAGGTTGGAAAAAGTTTTAGACCACAATATTTATCCTCCTTCAAAATTCCTTTACCATTTTTTCATTTGACAGTTGAGAAGACTGAGAAGACTTGACAGGTAAGAAGAAAATGTAGTTTTCACAAATTGTGGAGTCTAGAATCTTTGATAAAAGTTGTTAAGGAAACTAAGATAGTATAAAATCCATTTTATGGATTTTAAAAGGGATTGCAAGGCAAGGGGAGGTCTGACAAAGAGCCAACTCAGGACTATTAAAGGCTAGTTTCAGTCAAGAAGAGGATTTAAGACTAAATTGAATTATTTTTTTATAGGAGGATGACTTATTATAAGTCAATGAGTAAGCAAGCCAAGAAAAGGTAAAAACTCAAAAATTTAGCCTTCTCTTTAGAAGAGCTTGTGTCAATTAGAGCCATATAAATCTGTGGAGTGGAAAATAAAGTACGTGATGTTCTTTATATATAGTATAACTTTGAGAAGTAAATGTGGATTGTTTAAGTGTGATTAGGAGTCAAGGAAGTAATTGAAGGAATTGAGTGGTTTTCCTATGATGTATCAATGCATGACTGTGGTAAGATGGTTTGTCTTGAGGGGACAATAAGACAATTTTTACAACAAAAGGAGGTCAGTGTTTTCTTGGAATGTGTGAATCCATTTGGTGGTAATTCTAACAGTATCTTTTAAGTGTATGAGTAGGGGACAAAAGTGAAGGAGCATTCTAGAATCAAAAACACTAAATTTTTTATTCTTGAGTAAAAAGGACTTATTTAAACTAGAGGGCAGCAATATTGGTGAAAGGTAAGAACAAGAATAAGTACAAGAAATTATATGAGTTTGGTAGTTAAATGAGAGATGAATGAAGTTGGAAATAATGGTATTAGGGTAATAAAACCATTACAAGGTGACAATGTACTAGTTTAGTATAAATTTTGATCAATCAAAGAATTTTTTAGGCTTTGTATGTTTGTAACAGATCCTCATGAAGTAGAGATGGTGATTGATGATTTTCCTAGAAACATCTTTATAGTTAATTTTATGAATGATATTGTTCCTTGGCTATATAAAAGTTTTTCCAGTTGGTCTTTCCATTTTTTGGGGTAATTTTATTTTGGTAGAAATAATGTTATGTTTTCTTATCTTAGTCATAACATTGTAATAACTCATGTATTTTTTTCTTACATTTTACATGGCGTTAAGCTCACTACTATTTATTATTGTAAAATATATATCTGAGTTATCATTAGAAGTGGACAACATAATTTTGACTTATGTCTATCACAAATTCAATTACTTTGAAATATAATAGAATTTATTCTTGTAAATTGTTCCATTCTCCATATAAACGATGAATCACTTACTTCAATGAGAAAGAAAATGAAATAATCCTCAACACAATACAAGAATTTTTTTTTATGAGAAATGCATTCATACGCCCTCAGAGAGACATTGAACCAATATTGTATAGTTTACATTAATCAAAAGACTCGTTGTGCAACAATTGTATTCTTTGTGAGTCAAGAAATGACACCACATTTTTCCCAGTGTTGGTCCATGTGAATGATATACATTTGCATCACACCCCTTAATGTGGAATAGCATCTTTCTACTATTTTTTTTCACAAGTATCCCTCTTGCAGCCCATTATCTTATCCTTTTAAAAGTTGAGTATATCTTCCTTGGTTGATTCAATGGATATCTAACTACTAGGACCTTTTTTTTCTTAAGGAATTTGAAAAATGTTTTTAGGTTTAAACCAAAGGTATATACATTGTTCCATGTATCCTTTCTCTTTAGTAAGTATGTAGGTTTGGAGAATGGATAACTTCTTATGCCTACAAAATCAAATTCTAACCCATCATGCTCTGAGTTTTGTGATGATATATGTAACTCAAAATAGCACAACTGGTATTTCATCATCTTTATTTGCATATTGAAGTACCCAAAGAAATACATTCCCTTTGATTGGAATCTAGTACATGTACCACCATCAACTAGTGACATCAAAAACCTAGGAAAAAAACAAATCTTCATGTCAAAATCTCACAAAAACATATGTCAAGTTTCCTTAATACCATCTTAACCCCTAGAAATTCATCTAATATTCCCAAGTATTAGATACATTGAGATAACTTTAAATAGTTATCAACTAGAAATCACATATGTACAGTACAATATGAAATCCAAATGGTATAATTTATTTGATTTATTGGGATGTGTTAAACATTGAAAGGTTATATCTATACATTTAAAATTTATTACAAATTCATACATATAGATTTACAAATATTATATTATAAGTGGTCACATTTTGTGGAAAATTATATTTGAACAAAACATGAATACATTTGATTACTCTTAAATTGGATTTCCACTTTGGATACAAGTAGTGTTGAGTAAAGTAGTAGTGGAGGTGCTATCAAAGTATAGACTAGTATTTATGAGCAGGGAGTAACATAAGAGTGTACTAGTAATAGTATCGGAAGTGGACTAATTTAGCTTTGAGGAAAACATTCCTCTTGGGAAAATTGAAAAGGAAAAAAATTCCCAGAATCCAATTTTTCCCCTTAAAAATAAATTCGGGCACACTTTTATTTTCTTTAAGGGTTCCGAGTGGTTTAAATTATTATGGAAAAAAAATGGGCTGTTATAGGAAAAAATGCTCATATTTTACTTGAAAATCACTTCATCCGTTGAGAAAAGTAGGCCCTGGGATAGAGAGGACTTGTGGGGATGCATTTTTTTCCATCAAAACATGGTCCCAGTCTCATTCAAGTCAAATAGTGTTTTTTGAAATCACCTCATTAAATCTCACAAACAAATTCCCATCAAAAGTACTAATTTTGCTTCTTGTAACATCTTTGTGCTTACCATATTCATATTCATCCAAATACCTCTTGTAATTATTACTAGGGGTTAGTTGATTCATTTGGATACTGGGAATTTATGTAGGAGAAGGCACTGGTGATGTCAACTTTAGAACTATGGAAACTTCATGCATGGTGATTTGATCAGAGGACTATTTCTTGGTGCAAAGAAAGGCCGAATTGAAGAATTTTATTATAATCCAAAGATCCTTATAGGTTTCTATAACTTCTATATCAACAATTTCCATGACTATGTTGTTTTCTACTTTTATAGAATCTTGGTTCACTTGCCAATGTCAAAGACTACTCCATACACATTTGATTGCTCCATGGTCTAGACAAAAAACATTATAAATACTTAAACATTGTACACTGCAAGCTCTAAAAGGAAATTAATAAACATAAATCTTGCTAACTAAAGCAAATTTGAGATATTTTCCATAGCTTCCTTCATGTCAACAACTCCATAAGAACAATTCCTTAACTATATACATCATATTTCCTATTAATCCTTGATGTTATTACATATCATGTGTCAATGTAACCAATGGTACCCATGACATAGGTAGAGGTGTGGTTTTTGGTGAAGGATATGCACTTGGAAATTCCAGAGTTTGACAAATGTTGTTCAAAATAATCATCCAAAATAATTTTATAAGTCTTCACATCCATGTGACCTATGCATGAGTTACAATAATGATTAAGATGTCATAATCCTTTTGCAGTACCATGAGCAATCTTTATCCAAGTTTCCCAATCTATCTTAATCTTCTTTTATGATCCTATATGAAAATAAAAATTAATATTAAAACACTTGTTTGATTTTCCAACAATCCATTTTAATGAGAATGTTATAGATTGATTGGATTCTTCTATTTCAAAATATGAATCTACAATGGACATATTCATATTTATTCATAACTTAAACATTTTACTCACCATGTAGGATGTCCCATAGATTTTTCTTTACCATGTAATCATAAAACAGTAGGTTTCCATGTGGAGAAAGTGAATATTCATGCATAACAAAAATATTCAGATGCTTTATGCTTCTAACGGTTTCTAGATCAATTTTAAATTCATGCAAGCTTTTTGGGTAGTGACTGTACAATATTTTTTTTGTAATTGGATTAAAATTCTTTAGAACACATATATAAACAATTCTTGTAGCACCATAGCCAATTATATATTTCTCGTTTAGATTTTATGTGATTTTCATTATGTCATCTAACATGTGAAAATACATGTTCACGTGAAGTATGACCAACCTTGGAGAACCTAAATGTAACAAATAGATGTGTCAATAAAGAAAATCTAATAATATATTGCTTTTTGATTTGTTTTCTGATAATCTATACAATACGGTATCATTTATAGCCATGTTATTTTTATCACCTTGCTCCATTTTGTTTTCAGAGCCTTTTGTAAATTCCTTTGGATGTTTTGAATAGTACAGAGCTATAATTATGCAAAATAGTAGTACTGAACCCAAACAAATGCACATAATTTATGATTTTGATATGGATGTTCAGTGCATTGGGCCATAATTTTGTTATGCAACATCATACATATCCAAGTTAGCTAATTTTTTTATAACAATAGAAGAAATTCTCTAGAACCTAAGCTATTTATAAGACAACTATTATTTCTTGCATCGGTTAATTACTGATATCCAAAAACCATAAGAAACAAAACTAAATTGGTCCATAGAGAAAAGTTTTATCTGCACCTATTTAGAGGAAAACTTGAAAAAAATTAATGAGAGGATTTTGTAAAATAAATAGGGCCATTTATAGTATCATATATTATTAGGGAAAAATAATTAAATTTGCAAATCATATATTTCAAAACTTCACAAAGAAATAGGTGGAAAAAGGAATCCTCACAATGTAGCAAGGCTAAAATAGTTGGCTAACTACAATAGCACTTCCCCTGATAAATTTTTATCTTTTAGTATCTTGCATATGATTCATTTCCAATATTATTTGAACATCAACACAAGCCTTCCAAAAAATTAGATTTAAGGTATAGTTGAATGTAACATACATTGAAACTAATTTATGTAAGTGATGAAGCTCTTGAGGAATGGGACATGTTTATCGATTGACAAAAAGATATCTATATTGAAAAACACACTAAGTTATAGTTTCCCTTAAAATGAAAATACATAGCATATAGATCCAAACATATGACCTTATGAGTAAAATAATTGGATTGTAACTATGAAGAACTTACATATCCACTATACTCCTTAGATTTCCAAACTCCTATGGCAGAAACCCTATGGAAGAATTTGTAATTGAGATGAATCATCAAGTCAATATAATATTAATTCATAGAAACTAGGCATCTTATTTATGCTCTATAAAATCCTATATGTACAAGACTTACAATTTTAGAAATATGTTCCAAAGCCCCCACAGATCCCAAAATGGGTCCATAAAGTTTATTATCAAAGAGGTCCCTAGGATTTCATTCCAAGTCAAAGATCAACAAATCATTTGGAAGTCTTTGAAAACTATCATCTAGAAAGTAAATTTCACTTCAAACACAATTTTTAATATCCTATTGGAAGTATAACAAAAAATTAAAAATTAACTAAACTCACAGTGTGACCTCCATAAGCTTGATTCTTGTAAGATTGCAAACTAAAAATAGTGTCCAAGTTAACATATATGAACCATGAGCTCAAAAATGCCATGCCAAGCCTTGAGGACCAAAACCTGAGCATTACAAGAAAATGTCAAGATCTAGAAGCCTAATAATTTCTTCTGCAAAGAAAAATAACAAATTTTCAAGCTAACTAGAGCTCTACAACTATGTACAACCACCAAAAGGAAAAAATGTCATAGTTTACCCATTTACAACAGATTTTATTCTCTAGAATCTTTCAAAACAAAAATTTAATGGATACTTTCCCCTCAATCACCTGATGTGCATGGGGGAACTTTCAAGCTCCTAGAAGCTCCTGAATCCTAATAATGGTGTCTAAAAAGTAAAACCATGTATATTCGCAAGAAAAATAGAGCTCTAAAACTATGTATGGAGGCCAAAAAGAAAGACTGATAGAGTTTACCCATTTCCAACAAAGTTTCTCCTCTTGAATCTTCCAAAACACAAATTTAATGGAGACTTTCCCCTCAACCACCAGATGTACATGGGGGAAATTGGCCGCAGAGAATGTTACAGTGAATTATGCTAAACAGAACTCTCGCTAATAGTCATCCTAATATCAGCACCATTATGGGTTAAACCATAAGTCAAAACGGAGATCCATTTGTAACCTTATTACCTTGCCCACAAATATAGTTTTTGATCAGTCACCAAATGGTTTTAATGGAAATTGGAGGAATCTGGTTCCCATTTCCCATTCTCAAATTTGTATATGTGGGTCTCACACCACACCCATATCGCATTGTGTAGGATTTGAGTGAATGGGAAAGATGTAACCAGGAAAACCACTGATTTTCCATTAGAAGATGTGCACATAGGATTCTGCACCAAAAATAAGGTGTGTTTCATAACCCATTGTTTAGTGGCCTCACTCCCCCACATCTTCTTTTTTTTATGGGAAAATAAACTAAACGTAATGCCCCATCACTCATTCTCTTTTTATTCTTCGACGACTATGTTGTCAAGCATTTAAAGTTGTTTTACTCCTACATATCCTTGCTGGCTTCACCTTTTCGATTACCCTGTTAAGGAAAAATATCTTTCTCGAATTCGATAGGTGGCCAGTTGCATGCTTAGGGATGGATGCTCCATGGCATTATTTGAAATTTGTGTGTTTTGTTATGTGCTTAGGGAGGTCAGGGTTTGAAAATGTATTTGTCTGCCATGGTTGACCTAGGCATAGGAAGCGAGAGAGCTTGGAGATTCAGGCTAATAATGGAAAAGTTCTCAGGTCTTTCCAGTTAAAGGGTGAAACCAAGAGGTTGGATCATATCCTAGCATTTTTAATCCTCACTTGCATTAATTTAGGAAAGATTTTAAAATACTTGGAATCCAAAGAACTAATGCTTTGCAATGTTTGCCATTCTATTTGAGGCAGATATGCATCTTTATGGGAGTTCATACTCTATTTTCATTTTGAATATAAGTAGATAGGATTACATATAGCATGTTTAAAGTGTTACATAGTATCCAGGGACTATTTCAGTATTAACCTCATAACTCTGCTACTTATTGCAGTTAATATGTAATGCATATACACCATATTTTATCTTTAGTGGATCAAATTCATTTTCCTACATTGTTGTACATGGTGCTGAACACTCGTCAATGTTACCTATATAGCCATATTATAAGAGGATGATTGACAAAGCTAGTATATGGGTCAGCCATGTTTTTTAGTGGAGAAGTTCAAAACTTGCAGCTTACAACACAACTTCCCCAACATGACAAATAGTCGAATATGTATTTAAAGGAACATGTATATTATCAATCAGTCAAAGTGCTATAAATGTGAAAAGAATATGGTTGCAAAAAACAAAAAAATAAATAAATAAAATAAAAGGGATTAAATTTCAAAAAAAAACCCGTGAAATCTGTGGGGTAGACTTAGGGCAAGTTGGGGACTGTTTCCATCTTTTTGTTTTGTTAGAGAGGGAGAGAGTGTCGCCGCCATGGAGGGAGGGGGGAAATCTCTAGCCTGATGAGTTTCCTTTACCAGTGTTCTCCAAGCCAGTGCTACGCACCCTCCAGACTTGAAGAAGGCATGGAAGGGGTTTTAGTTGTTGGGACAGTTAAAAATGCGCAGGAAAAAAAAGGAGAAAATGCCTGAAGGAAATGTGGTGCTTGAAATGTTGGGTCGCATTTTTTTTTTACAAGATCCATTGCTCTGGCCACAGATTTTACTCAAACCAATGTGCATGAGGGCATATTTTGTTTTGTTTAAAATAAATGCCTCACCATCTATCATCTCATGGAGTGTCATGGATTTACTGCCACCTATGCCGGCATCCTCCCAGCCTGTGTCAAAAAATGAGCCCTCCCCCCAGACCTATGTGACATCTAGCAAAGCATAGAAGATGGAGGGATCCTATCAAATGTCATAGTCGCATATACTTTGGGGGTGCTTTTTCAATGTTTGACCAAATGAAAGAGTGAGACAACTCTCATGGAATATTATTATTGTAGCATACAAAAGACATGGATCTCCTCATGAGGCAATCACACTATTTCACCATATGTAGTAGGGCTCCTACCAATAACTTTACATTTTCCAATGTACTCCCATCCTGTGCCAAAATGGAAGCTTGGGAGCAAGGTATAATATCCATCAAAGCATAATAGAGAGAGAGGAAATTTTGTCAAATGTGGTAGTTACAACTACCCTAGTATACATGTATGCAAAATACAGAAGAATAGACATCACGTGTATTGATTGACAAAATGGATTTGAGGAAAAGATGTGGGAAATGGTTGATAGAATGCCTCAAAGAAATCAATCTCATGGAGTGCCATAATTTTAGGATATGCACATAATGGGAAACTTATTCTGTTGGAAACACTTCAAGTGATTGGGAAGTTTGTGTGACGTTTTGGAGGTTAGATCGAGGCTCATGAACTAGTTGAAAAAGTTCACAAGCGAGATGCTAGACTGAAGCCTACACATTTGACCAACTCCGTTCCTCCCAGGATTAAATAATGGTGACAAAAGGGTGATGTGTAACTCATTTATTTATCTTGTAATTTATATCGTTCATTGTTAAATGAATAAATGTATAATATAGTATCATGTTATAAAAGGTTTTATTTGATAATTTGTTGCTATGTATGAGATGCTGGTTTTCAGGGACATCTAGGAAATGTGCATTTAATCTTAGGTTCAATTCTGATTCATAGTACACATGGTAAAAAGGTTTGATTTTTATATAAAGTAAATGAATTTGGAGTAATATCTTGTAGTGCATATTCAATATTCAATAAATGATCAATGAGTCATCTTGTGCTTTCATACTTGGTAAATGTAATAAAGAGAATCAAATCGAAACACTCTACCCTTGTCCAATATTGGAGTATAACCTATTTTCATGTGTGATACACCTTACCGTAGATGACATTGAAAACCATAGGATGAACTTAACCTCTACACTCGATGGAACCTCCTAGTTTGAGTAAACAAGAACCCGAGAATGGGCTTATCGTCTTAGTTAGTATGTCTAGTGACATTGCCTTAAACCTATCTGTTAGGAGTGACACAGTCAAACTTTTCATGGAGTGTGTAGAGCTAACTCCTCCTCCGTAGCCTAGTGAACTACCTTGTCATTCGAAGATAGATTTAAAATTAATTTTCTTCATCGAATGAGATCCCTGTTGGATCTAGATGACATAGGTGGAGGTTGTGACTTAGTTGTTATAAGTCTTAAACTATCGTTACTGAACTCCTTAGTTCTACTCAGCTAAATGTGTTACCTTTGTATTCTCTCAACATAAAACCTTGGTCCTTTCATGAAGGTGGTTTAGCATAAATTTTTCCTCTCGCTTAAACCTCATTTATAGTTGATTGGTAGATCCCTAGGTCAAGTTGGAATTAATCTAAAACTCAGTTCATTTGGATGTTAACTTAGGGTTCACATGTAGCTTCAAGTCTCCTAATCATGCATGCCTTCAAGAGGTTAGGAAAACCATTTCGTAACTCCTTTTGCAAGACAATGCTAGTAATTAAGTCATAACGTGACGTAGAAAATAAAGCATATAACAGTAAAAATGGGATTAGAGGTTCAAAATAATGCCTCTCTTGAAGACCTTATAACTCAATTAAATATGTTTACATGTTTCAAAGGATATGTATTGTATTGTTATGATCAAAGTATGAAAAAACCAAAGATATATAAATATAAAAGGAATTCATTAAGTTATTGAATTAGAATAACTATGGTAGGGAAATAACTAACCCATGATTGAGGTATGTTTTCAGTAATAAGCTATCTCACATCTAAATCTCCGTTAAAACCTAATATCACTATATGGACACCAAGTCACATCCACTTGAGTTGTAAGAATAAAAAGGTAGACATTGAATATATGATTGAGAAGAAGATTTTAAACATAAGAACAAGATAATTAAGTATTTTAATTACATCCGAACTATGCCCAATAAGTATGCAAGTTATCGAAATTTTGTAAAGAATAAGAAAGAAACTTAAACAGGGTGAATGATAATTTAACCACGGTATGAACTTAAGAACCTGTCGGTGGACAAACGAGAAATTTATCCTTGCACAATAATGTTCTTGGAATGTTAATTGTACTAAAATACAATTAAAGAAAAGATGTGTTGTGGGTTTTCCTATCCTCGAGTCTTATTTCTATGGTTGGAGCATTTCTAGTATTCATTCGTGGCATCGACATGCCTATGTTGTTTTCATGTGTCTATCTAAGTCGATGATTTATGTGATTGTTGTATGCAAGTCAAGTTTTTGTACTTGAAGCCCATGTTGTGTTGTGTATAGTGAGCAATGTAAGTAAAAAATAAAAATCCTAGTATTTTACTGTTGTATTTGGGTGTTTAAAATGTGGGCACTACATATGGTATTAGAGATGAGGTTCATGCTCTCAAACCTTTGGGATGGATTGGAGTTGTGATGATTCTTCATGATAGTGGTGGATATTGGAAGAGTAATGTGATATATGTTGTTATGTGAACTATGTTGCAATTGTGACCTTATGGAAACACATGTGGTGCATGTCACTTAATGCATATTTGTTATCATACTGATGTGCTTGTGATGAGAGTATTCACTCTCTATGTTGTTGATTCAATGAGGAATCTGGGTGTGATGTACCATCTTTTTGTTTGTGAACGGAATGTTATTATGGATTGTAGAGGGTTAAAACGTGTTGGATTTATGTGATGTGAAGGTGTATTGTTGTATTGCATGAAAAAATTGATGTAAAGTGAATCAAATTTCATCGTGATGTCATCACCGTATTGTGAATAGTTGTGTGCATCATTGTGTTGTATTATAATTGACTATATGTTGTAATGTTAGACATTGTGTTTGTCATACTTATGATTTGTGTAATATGTAATGATTTACATCATGATTTAGGGGAATATGGTGAGCGTATGATCCCTATGGTATAGTGATTACACTCTGGTTGCAGAATGTGGTAATGTGATGTATCGTAACTCGTGAAAGTAAGGATTGTGTTATACCCTATATATATGTACCATGCGCAAGACATTATGGTTAATGTGCATGAATCACCATTGTGTTTGTGATGTAGTTATGTGTATGTTGTGAACCTTACACTAGATGACCCTAAGGGGATAAACTGTCAAGAGTGTATGTGTGGAGAGAGGAGGCATGGACCAGGTTTTCATAATCTTGAGCCGAGTATGAGTGAGGAAGTGGAGTCTTATATAGATTGAAAACCCACTTCTATCTGTTTAGTATACTTCAAGCTTGCTCAGTATATTATGGGTGTGCACCACCTTAGGCTCAACTTATGCAACTAGAGTTCCCTAATCTTTCCTATTGGATTGTTCATTGAATAATCCTATGTGATTTTGACTATGTTGATCCTTGTGGGAGTATGGAGGAATGATTTAGGCAGAGATGATGATGGTTACATTATTTGATATACTCATTTCTGGTTACATGTATATTTCTACGAGATGAGGCTCGATGTCTGAGTGCCAGCAACTCGATGAGTACCCCTTTGGTGGTGGTATGAGGCCACATAGTGATTGTAATGTGTTATTTTCTCAATACATATTTTATTCATAAATTAATCTTTATCTCTCTTTTTGATAGAACCAGTCGTTTTCTTAATTGACATGTTCTTATATTTTGGGCATTTATTTGATTGTTGCATTAACATTTGGATTTTGCACTAACCATGGCTAATTAGCCATTTTTTTTTCTTAGTTTTAAAACTTTCTTGTCATATTTAAAAGTTTTGTAGCCTAGCCCAAGGCTTTTGATTTTGCCACTTGGCATTTGAATGGATTGTTATGCTGGTTCTAATGTCGTAATATTGTGGAATAGGGTCATGGAATTAACCATGGTGTGGTTGAACCTATGGACCCACTTTATAGTATGGGGGTACGCCCCAAGGAGTTACAGATAACTAGTGGGTTATTGAACCATGAGTTATTATGTCACTTGTGTTGCGGGTGATGGGGCTCTATGTGCCCAGGGCCATAGGCTGACCCAGCCTCATTAAAAGGAGAAAGGAGATGGGCCTCTATGGTTGAGTGACCTATTATTCTTGATGGGGCTCCATGGTTGAGTGATCCGACTTGGTTTTGGTCCTATGATTATTTCTCCTTGGGAGGTACATGGAGCTAGTTGGTGATGGTTTGGGAGGTATATGGAGTTGTTTTATGATGCTTCAGGAGATATATGGAGTTATTTCTTGATATTTTGAGATGTGTGGAGTTGGTATAGTGAGTTATGTGTACCTTATGAGTCCTTTGACACTTTTTTATGGTTGAGGATTGACATTTCCATTTGTATTGACTACTGGATATTGGATTGGAACTATGTTGTTACAGTTATGGATTTCTTTAGGTCTTGTGATACTCTTTGTATATGTATCAGCATGTTGATTCTATTTTTCAGTCACATATGTGTACTAGATCGATGTCTATGACATAATCATCGAAAATTATTTGTTATGTGCCCTACTTGTTGTCATTCCATGGTTTGGTGGAGTTAACGGTCTTGTGATGTGATACAGTCATAAAAGTAGATAGCAAGATGTCTCATGGGTTTTTTGTGTTGTGTTAAGTTTTGTGTAACATCTTGATTTTAGTTACTATTGGGCACCCAAAAACATAAGGAAATTGAGAATGTCTAAGAAATGAATATTATAATCCTGAGATACGAAGTATTATAAAGGAAAACATAAACAAAGTAACCCGGTAAACTGGAACTACCAATCTTCATAGAACCTTGAAAATTAAAAATTTCTACCTAATGTTCCTAGGGCCACCCCATGACCATGATTTTGTGTCTGAAATCTTAACCTTAGAGCGTAGCTTTGCCATATTCATTCCTTGTTGCCTACCATTTCTCCTTCTTCATTGTATATTGAATTGAGGACAATCCTTTCTTAAGGGGATGAGAATGTAATGCCCCGTCACTTTTTCTCTTTTTTATTCTTTGACGAACATGTTGCCAAGCATTTAATGTTGTTGTGCTCCTGCTGAGCTTTGTTGGCTTCACCTTTTTTATTACCCTATTAAGGAAAATACTCTTTCTCGAATTCGATAGGTTGTTAGTTGTGTTCTTAGGGATGGAAGATCCATGGTGTTATTTGAAATATGTGTGTTTTGTTGCGTTCTTAGGGAGGCCAAGGTTTTAAAATCTATTTGTCTGCCGTGGTCGAGCTAGGTGTAGGAAGCGAGAGAACTTGGAGATTCAGGCTAATAATGGAAAAGTTCTTGGGTCTTTCCAGTAAAAGGGTGAAGGAAAGAGGTTGGATCATATCCTAGCATTTTTAATCTTCACTTGCATTAATTTAGGAAAGCTTTTAAAATACTTAGAATCCAAAGAACTAGTGCTTTCCAATGTTTACCATTCTATTTGAGGCAGATATGCATCTTTATGGGAATTCATACTCTATTTTCATTTGAATATAAGCAGTTAGGATTACATATAGCATGTTTAAAGTGTTACATAGTATCCAGGGACTATTTCAGTATTAACATCATAACTTCGTTGCTTATTGCAATTAATATATAATGCATATACACCATATTTAATATTTAGTGGATCAAATTCATTTTCCTACATTGTTGTACATGGTGTTGAACACTCGTCAATGTTACCTATATAGCCATATTATAAGAGGATGATTGACAAAGTTGGTATATTCAGTCGGCCGTGTTTTTTAGTGTAGAAGTTCAAAACTTACATCTTACAACACAACTTCCCCAACATGACAAATAGTTGAATATATATTTAAAGGAACATGCATATTATCAATCAGTCGAAGTGCTGTAAATGTGAAAAGAATATGGTTGCAACAAACAAAAAAATAAATAAATAAAATAAAGGGATTAAATTTTTAAAAAAAACCTGTGAAATATGTGGGGCGGATTTAGGGCAAGTTGGGGACTGTTTCCATATTTTTTTCATTGGAGAGGGAGAGAGCAACCACTTCCATGGAGGGAGAGGGGAAGGCTCCAACCTGACGAGTTTCCTTTACCAACGCACTCCAAGCCTGTGCTACTCACCCTCTAGACATGCAGAAGTCATGGAAGAGCTTTCAGTTGTTGGGATAGTTGAAAATGCGTAGGAAAAAAAAAAAGGAGAAAATTCCTAAAGGAAATGTGGCACTCGAAATGTTGTGTCACATTTTTTTGTTTCTCTGGCCGAAACTTTTACTCAAACCAATGTACGTGAGGGAATTTTTTTTTCTTTAAAATAAATGCCTCAACATCTCTCATCTCATGGAGTGCCATGGATTTCCTATGACCTGTACCAGCATCCTCCTAGCCTGTGTCAAAAAATGAGCCCTCCCACCAGACCTGCGTGACATCTAGCAAAGCATAGAAGATGGAGGGATCCTATCAGATGTTGTAGTCGCATATACTTTGGGGGTGCGTTTTCAATGTTTGAAAAAATGAAAGAACGAGAAATCTCTCATGAAATATTATTATTGCAGCATATAGAAGACATGGATCTCCTTGTGAGGCAGTCACACTGTTTCACTATATGCGGCAGGGCTCCAACCAAATAACGTTCCATTTTCCAATGTACTCTTAGCCTTTGCCAAAATGGAAGCTTAGGAGTAGGGTATAATATCCATCAAAGCATAATGGAAGGATTTGACACATGTCAAATGTGGTAGTTACAACTACCCTAGTGTATATTTGTGTGTAATAGAAATTTTGAAGAATAGTTTTTTCTCATCTCTTCCCTTCTCAAAATTCTCTTTGGGTTACAAAACGAATTGAAATGATATGCTTGATAGAATGCCTCTAGAAATTTTTCTCACTGGAGTGCCAAATTTTAATTATTATGCACATGTAAATGGGAAACTTATTCTATTGGAAACACTTCAATGATAATTATGTTGATGATTAGGTTGGATCGAGGCTCATGAACCGGTTGATGAATTATCGCTGATGTTGGATTATGCTCATGTGGTTCCTTGTAGGATGAAAGAATGACGAAAAAAAGGCGATGTGTAATTCGTTTACATATCTTTGTAATTTATATAGTTCATTGTTAAATTGATAAATGTATAATGTAGCCTCATGTTACAGAAGGTTATATTTGATAATTTGTTGCCATGGATGAGATGCTAGTTTTCAAGGACATCTAGGAAATGTGCATTTAATCATAGGTTCAATTTTGATTCATAGTACACATGGTAAAAATGTTTGATATTTATATAAAGTAAATGAATTTTCAGTAATATCTTGTAGTGCATATTTAGTGTTCAATAAATGATTAATGAGTCATCTTGTGTATTCATACTTGGTAACATGTAATAAAGAGAATTAAATTGAAACACTCTACCCTTGTCCAATATCAAGACATAACTTGTTTTCATGTGTGATACTCCTTACCGTAGAACATTGAAAACCATAGGATGAACTTAAACTCTGCACTCGATGGAACCTCCTAGTTTGAGTAAATCAAGAACCTCAAGAATGGGCTTATCATCTTAGTGAGTATGTTTAGTGACATTGTCCTTAATCCCTATCTGATAGGAGCGACACAGTCAAACTTTTCTTGGAGTGTGTAGAGCTAACTCCTCCTTAGTAGCCTAGCGGACTACCTTGTCATCCGAAGATAGAATTTAAAATTAAAGTTCTTCATCGAGTGAAATCCCTGTTGGATCCAGACGACATAGATGGAGGTTGTGACTTAGTTGTTCTAGGTCTTAAACTCTTGTTACTGAACTCCTTAGCTTCTCTTAGCTTAATGTGTTACCGTGGTTTCTCTCAACATCACACCTTGGTCCTTTCTGGAAGGTGGTTTAGCATAAATTTGTCCTCTCGCTTAAAACTCATATATAGTTGAGGGGTAGACCCTTAGGTGAAGTTGGAATTAATCTAAAACTCAGTTGACTTGGATGTTAACTTAGGGTTCATGTGTAGCTTCAAGTCTTCTAATCATTTATGTCTTCAAGAGGTTAGACAAACATTTTGTAACTCCTTTTACAAGACAATGCTAGTAAGTAAGATCCATAATGTGACGTAGAAAATAAAGCATATAAGAGTAAAAACAGATTTGAGGTTCAGAATAATGCCACTCTTGGAGACCTTATAGCTCAATTAAAAATACTTTATTGTTTCAAAAAATATGAATTGTATTAGGTGTGAATCAACCTTCGAGAAAACAAAATACATATATAAAACAAAATGGAATTCACAAGTCATTGAATTAGAATAACTATGGTAGGGAAATAACTTACCTGTGATCGAGGAATGTTTTGTGGTAAAAATCTATCTTTTATTTAAATCTCCGTTAAATCCTAATATCGCTATATGGACACCAAGTCACATTCACTTGAGTTGTAAGAGTAAAAAGGTAGACATTGAATATATGTTCGAGAAGAATATTCTTAACATAAGAATAAGATAATTAAGTATTTTATATGCATTCAAATTATGCCAAATAAGTATGCAAGTTATGGAAATTTTTGTAAAGAATAAGAAACCAACTTAAAAGGGGTGAACTAATTTAACCATGTGGTATGAACTTAAGAACCTGTCGGTGGAAAAAGAGAAATTTATCCTTGCACAATAATGTTCTTGGAATGTTAATCGTAACTAAAATACAATTAAAGAAATGATGTGTTGTGGGTTTGTCCTATCCTGAAGTCTTCTTTCTGTGGTTGGGTCATTTCTAGTATTCATTCATTGGGGAAAGTGTGGCATGGACATGCCTATGTTGTTTTCATGTGTCTATGTGAGTCGATGACTTATGTGATTGTCGTATGCGAGTTCGAGTTTTTGTACTTGGAGCCCATGTTGTGTTGTGTGTAGTGAGCAATGTAAGTCAAAAAAATAATTATCCTGGTATTTTACTGTTGACATTGTGTGTGTAAAATGTGGGTACTACAGTGTATTATTTAGGTACCATGTCCAAATATTTTGATGCATAAATTTACTTCTGGTCTTCTAAGGGTTTGAAATTAACTTATCCTTTTGTAATTTTTCGCAAATTAAACTATGGTTGTAGGATTCATGTATCACAATGTACCTACAGAAATCCCTATCTTACCTTGCACAAAGCATTAATCAAACATTAAATGAAATAAATAATGCATATGCTTGATGTCATACTGACCTCGATTGTCACCCTAATGTGATAATCAACACTATGTTGTAGAACAGGAGAAAACCATATGAAGTTATTGTGTGTGTGATTGGAATTGTGTCCCTTGACAGCTAGATTTCCCTTATGCTAGTCTTATACAATGAAAACAAAAAATAACTACTTTGCTTCCTAAATGAATGGTGTTAATTCATAAATGTCTCATTAACTTATGCAGTGAGAATGAACAAATTAGTACTTTGAATGTTGCCTTTGCCCATAATTCTATTGATACATATAGTTTGCAACAACGTTGTCCGATCCTCTATACTTAATGAGCAACCTGTGCCACAAATGTGGGAAAATATCTACCATGCCCTTCTGTATCATCACCCAAATGATGTGAAGATCCCATAGTTTCGACAATCTGCCAATAGTCTTTGCCCATGTAGTAATCATAAGTATGTTATGCCTAAGTTTCATGTCCGACTGCTTATAATGAGTAAGTCATTATTTCTGTCCTGTGTGCGTGTGTATTAAAGCACCAAGCTGTACGTGTGTGTAAGCATATTGTGTGTGTGGTGCCCTATGGAAATTAGGGAATTCCTCATGTCATTTTTTTGTTAACTATTCACCCAAAGTGCGTGTGAGACATTTACAAAATACCAGCTAATACATGCGATGTGGCAATATTTTAAGTCCCCAAGAAAAAAGTTGAAACTATAACAAAAGTTCATGTTACATTGATGTGCATGATACAATAGAAATGTTTGCTAATGGGTTTCCATCATTAAAATTCTAAACAATTCAAATTTGTACAGATAACAAGAACATAACTGTACAAAAATTTGTATTGCTTTATAAAGAATGTCAATCTAAAATCAATGTAGCATTTCTCCAACAACATGAAGGTAATGATAAGTTCATAGCACTATGATGTTGTATTGATGGATTTCGATATGAGCACCTTACAACATGTCCCTAATAATGTGGTATTTCTTAAACTTATGAACAGATTCTAAAAATTGTTTACACAATAAAATACATTTTAGAGTCTAACTATTGTATCATCTAGAATAAGTATTGATGACTACAAGTTCAACTTTTATTGAGATCAAAATAAGAATGTGTTCCATTTTTGTAAATATTTTTTTGCTGTTAGTAGCGGTCACTAAAATGTTTATATGAACTATTTTTTTGTTCTATACTATTATTATTACTTGTATAAGTATTGGATTTAAGATGCTAATATTTTTTATACACTATTGTGTAGACAAATATAGAATGATGTGAGCCATATTTCAACACAATTTTAGGAATAAAGCACATATTTATTTTTCGGATACAATAATAGCTTTACTCCATTATAATTTGGATATCTGCATCGAGGTGATTTGTATATAAACATTTTCAATCCATTTTACCCATGCCAAAGGCTGACAATAAAGGTATCTATTTATACCCATATTTTATCAAATCATCAGTCAAATGGAAGCGACCAACATGTATTGCTCTATGAATTTTTTATTCAAAATTATTTACTCCATGTATTTGTATTATTGTTTTCATGATTGTGTTCCGCACATGATATTACTTTTTTTATGTTAAAAAATCCTTAGTCACTTGTTAATGTACCAATTTGAAAATCTTTAAGAACCATTTTAAGGGAAATCATAGTGCTGAAAATGTGATATTTACCCCTGTGATTCATGCCATTAATACTCCATGACGTAAATCACTTACTAGAAACTTGTAATGATTGAGTCTCCTGCTAATAAGATAATCTCCATGATTAAAAAAAAAAGTGGCAATTTAGTGTGCCCATGATCCTTGAATGGTTAAAATTTGAAGTTTAAAATGTTTTTACGAGTGGAAAATGTGATCTTACGGTGTCCATTATTTCCATCCTTTACATAGTTCCATTATATCCATTAGATTTCCTTTCAGGACATTTGTTGTATGACACTTATGAGAAAATTTTGAATGTTATTGATCCTTAATTTAGATTAAGGAAAAATATTTTTTATGCCCATGGGTGAGTGACCATATGTTAGATTGGATAATGCAAAAATGTCAATTTATTCTTAACATGTATTTATTTCAATTTCAAGATTATATTAGTGCATTGACATAAATGTCATATCTCACCACCGCTTTAATGATACTTTTTATGTTTTATTCAGGGAGAATTTCTTTTATCTTGTTTTCGTGGCTCTTTATTCCTTGATTGAGTAAATACGTTATTTGATCCTCACTTTCTCATTAACTCATCTTTTCTGTAGGATTTTAAGTAATAGACCACAAAATTTTGTTTAATGTAATCATTTACAATTAACATGTGGAAAATGGAAGTGGATTACTGACATTAAAATGTAATTTGAAATTTTTAACTTTCATTTGTAATAGTTTCACTTGGACCCATGCACCAAAGGTTTGTATAGAACAATTGATAATTTACTTTTCCACTCCATGTGTGTTAAGGACCAAATTGTAATTAGTGATATCAAATATTCAGACCTTAGGTTTTTGTGGATTATGGAATAGGAAACCTATGTTGGGAGGTTATATATTATTAGTCACTAAGTGTAACGCCCACTAAAACAACCCACTTGAGACCCATGAACAACCTAGGTTTAGTTAGAAAAAATATGGAATAATTTTTTTTGTTTAAAAGAATCTACAACTAAGTTACAAGACAATAGTTGTCACTAATAGGTTCTGGAACAATTATAATCTACTAGAATCCATTTTCCTTTTGTTAATAATTATTAGAGGTCATAAGGTCCAAAATTTAGGGTTAGAAGTTCCAATTAGGTTCAGAGGGAAAATTCCTCAGATATACCCATTCTCTAACAATTAAAGTTTCAACCAAAATTTTTCTCATACTTAACACATTCAAAATTTCCTAAATCACTCCCATTGGATAGGAAATTTCCTCACCTTTCCAGTGATATAAAGAAGTCCTCCTAACTCCTCATATTTTTCAAGTTATGGGCCAAGCGGGTACTGGGGTGAAAATTTTCCCCAAGAGCGGCCTGCGGGCCAGGGGAGAAAATTTTCCCAAAGGGCAGGTTGGCGGGACATGGGGAGACCTTGGGAAAGTTTATTTACCACATGGGGAAAAAATTCAAATTTGCACCCATGCTCCCGTGGGTCCGTCCCAAAGGACACGTGGCACTTCCCTAAGGTAGCGTGGGGAAAAATTAGGAAAGGCGGGGTGGCGGGAGACATTTAATCGAGCTCAACCTTTTCCCTTGGGGGTGAAAATTTCCCCAAGGAATGGGCCTCCCCATAGAAGACAAATTGGCATCATCCTTCATATTCCCGTGAGAGTCAGTGGAGTGGGGAAGAGACAATGGCTTTTTTCCCTTCAGGGAAAGAGGGTATGATTTGCCTCTGGCACCCGCGATCCCATGTGGCAGGACATGATGTGGCTGGGAACGGATTTCTGGCGAAAAATGACTCAAATGCCCCAAGGGCTAAGCTCTTTTGGGTCACAAAACTGCAAGGGGAAAACCTTTCCTCGTGCCTCCACTACTCCCAGATGATGCCACATGTGCATCCCCTGATTGTTGCGGGCTGGCGGAGGAGCGGAGAAAACTTGGAAAATTTTCCAAAAAAATTTTAAGAAGCGTTAAGGAAAAAAAGGTGTCATGAATTCCTTCACCGATGCCTCGTGAGGCCATGTGGCATCACCTGATTGGTTGCGGGCCAATGGGGAAAATTTGGAAAACTTTCCCAAAATTTTTGAAAGCACTAAGTTAAAAAGGGGATCTAACCACACTGTTGACACCTCATGGTGCCACGTGGCAGCCTCTGATTGGCTGTGGGCCGGACAGGGTGTGGAGAAAATTTTCAAAATTTTCCCAAAAATTTTCCTAAGTCCCAAGGGAAAAATTTGGGCCACGGGCTTGCCAAGGAAATTTTTCCCAAAATTTTCAACGCCAAGTGAAGAAAACTTCAAAAGGTCATAACTTTTGATAGAGATCTTGGTTTTGGGAAAATGAGGAACTTTCTGGAAAGATCTCGACGTCCTATTTGCACTAGAATCATTAAATTTTATATTTTGATAAATTTTAAGGGGTAAATTTTAAGAAAACAACCTGCAGGATTTTTAAAAGTGAACTGGTAAATTTTAACTTATAAATTTTATTCAATTTTGTCTTCCTACTCTTCAACATGTCAAATAGACATGGAGGATTGTTCCTAAATGGATTTAAGGAAGGATTGAATATTCAATTTGTTTGATTGGTTTACAAATTTTTAAAATTTACATTTATTGACAAAAAATGACTGCAAAACAATTTGAGCCCGATTTTGCTAAGTTTTGAAATATTTCCTTAAGTGTTTTAGCACACAATTGAACTCATTTATATCCTAGCATGTTCAATTTTAACCATTTCATTGTTATTTATTGATTGCAGGTTTGAACTGTGCATTTTAGGTTTAAGTATTTGCCAGTTTTAAGTTTCTAATAACAAGATCAAATTCTAATGGGTCTATTGCCATTTTTCTTCCAAGTTTGGAATTCATTCCAATTCCTAATCATATACATTTAGTTGATTCAAACAAACCATATTGAAAGACCAAAATGTGCAATTCTAGATTTCCAATTTTACACATTTCAAAATATAAAATATTGTATTAGCCTCACACACATTTCTTCCTTTCAACTAGAGATTCCAATACATTGAAAACTCAATTCAATACTACAATGCAATTTGAGAAAACATTACATTCATTTGTTGATTTCCAAAGGATAATTTTACAACTTCTTTCTTTTATTCCTTCCAAAAATCATTTATTGACACAGGGCAGAATAATACATTTTCTTTTCACGTGTTGCACATTTCCACTTTCAAAAAAGGGACTTCCTAGTGCATGATAAACACAAATTTCCAATTGAAGAATATCATATGAACAAGGTAAACACTTCCAATAATTCCAATGAAACTCATACAACCTCCTTTCCATTTACTTTCAAAATACAGTATACAAAACAATATCATTCTTTCACATTCTTTCCAAAACAGAATATAGAGTATAACTCTTTTACATTTCAAATTTCACTTGCAAATCAGTACAACATTTTTCCATTATAAACATTTACAAGGTCATCCACTTCAAGTGGGAAGGTTACAATGAGATTTCATTTCACAAGGGACTATCAAACTATCTTTTCTAGCTCCAGAATAACAACATGCATTTTCTCTTTCTTCCAATTTTGATCACAACAAAGGCAGGGGAAAGGAAATGCTCTCCACCCAACCAAGACATCCAATGAAAGGAGAATCCATCCTTCTTCATTGGCCCCCAAGCCCCAACCACAATGCAATAAGAAATGTATTTCAACTCATGGCAACAACAAGCTTCCACAAAACACACATGCAATATTTTCACATTTCAAATTAAAAACACAGTCCAAAACAGAATGTAGTTTACAACTACATTAAAACATACAAACAAACTAAGGCTTCATCAAGCAAGCCAAAGGAGCAAGAACTATGGGGGATGCTTCTTATGCCTCCCAATGGGAAATGGGTATCACCACCTGTACAACAAACTGCCAATATAAATATATATAAATATCTCACTATATCCTTATGCCTCCCCAAGTACCCCTTATTATCACATTTCCCCTCCCCAATTTTCTTATGGCACCCCATAATGAGTAAAGAAATGCAAGCTATTTCTTTTCCAAGGTGGAAACCAAATCCCAACTCCCTCTACAACCCTTATGACCTCCCTAAAACATTCACTTGTGCCTCCCACATAATGAAACCCCATAGCCTTCTCCTACACCATTCCTAGGCCATCTACCCAACAGCCAAAAATACACAAAAAACATTCACACATTTCATACATTACATACAAAAGAAAAGAAGATTATTTAAAGAGCCAAGCTCTTACCTCTCCATGATGGAGTTGTTCCAAGTTCCAAAACCTCAAGCTCTTCCAATGCCAAAATACAATCCAAAATCAACAACCAAAAAGCATGTAAGTCAATCTCCAAAATCTCCTCCAAAAGCAAGAGCTCCAAAACAAAAAAAATTCACCCCAAAAGGAAATATTCCAAAAGTTCAACAACCCAAAACAAACAAAGAGTTCTAATTTTATAGAAGAGGGAAGAGAAGAGGATGAGGTGGATCCATGTAGGATGCCACATCACACATCCTCAACTCCAACGCAAAAGTCAAATTCATTCTCCAATGCACAATAAAGAGGTGGGTGAATAATATGACAATTTACTTACACACTCCAAAAAGCCCACACCCCATAAGGACTGAATTTAATAAAATGTAAGAAGAGTGCAATTAAAAATTACAATTAGTCATATCAAAATGCATAAAAAGGTCTAAATTCAACCCTCCAACCATAGGTATGGTTGGTAAATAAAATTAAGAGGTATGGGACAAGTTTAACTTGTCCCACAAGCCTCCAAAATCAGCCTCTAAGGACAAATTCGAATTTCAAAGTAGGTGGAGTGTTTCATACTCCAAAATATGACTTACACAAATCTTACACATCACTTACACATTACTTACTTACCACATTTAATACAAGAGCCAACAACTTCTATAATTACTTTCTTATGACATATTTGATTAATTTATTTATTTTAACAATATGATTACTCACAAATTAACACCACATTTAATAAATAATGAAAGGGGTAAATGCACCACAAAAATAAACACATGCAAGCAATAATAAAAAGGAACCACATTAATAACATACACTTAACCCCTTGATCACATTTAAAGGTAATCCCCCCCATGGAAATCCCTAACAAAATATAACACACAAATAAAACTAGTTGCCATGGTGACCTTGTTGAATTCATCTAGAATTCCAATGTGGTTGGTCTCCAATCCCCCGATGTTTGTTGTGATATTTTTAACCTACAAAAACAAATACCTCCTTTGGCCTCGTGGCCATATCAGAACATCCAAATGAATATAATATAATTTCAAAATCATCAATATATATATGAATCACAACAACATCCAGACAATCAACAATATCACTTACAATTTCATCAACAACTATATAATCATCAATTTTAAATTCAATTTTCTCAGTCTACTCAATATATCCAAATATCACATGTCCTAACAACATCCATAAATATATATATAACCATGTCCAATAGCATGTCAACATCTATATAAAATGTCTCTAACAATCATCATGCATCATATATGAATCAGAGTCAACAATAATCCATGATCTGACATCTAACACCATACTAAATCAAAACTATAATAATGTCCATAATATAGTCAGCAGTATCATGTTTAATATCAAAAGTGTCGAAGGGAAGTGGGCACTACATTTGACAAACCATAGGTACTCTAAAGCATGAGAAATGCTTGTGATTTTTTCATTTCATTTAGTTGAAAATAACTGTAATCTCTTTAGTGCCTTATAACAAGTCATGAAGGATTTATTACCTTTAGCCTCTCCTGATCATGCTTACAATATCGTTCAACATTAGCCCTTCAAGCAACAGTTAATATTGTTTTTCAGATCTGTGGAATTCACTTTATAAATTCTTGTGAATCTGAAAAATCATGTTTTAATTATACTAGCAATATAACGCGACTAACACCGTATGTTTATGAATCTATAGATACATTCAACCTTCTTAGACGCATATTGTCAAGGATATTAGAATAGATGCATTTACAAATTACACATAGGAAGAATATTTATAGGCATTTTAAAATTATATGTTAATTTTTTGTAATTAAAATTTTTTAATAAAAGTATCAATTATGGTTAGTTTCCATACTTTCATTGGATTGCAAACTTATTTGCTCACATTTTATTGGAATATTTTTTTAAATTAGCGCATTTGAATTATTGTAAAAATATGGAATTCGAATTTATTGAGCACGATTGGGTACCCATTTTGTGTTGTATATCGAACTTATCTAAATAATGGGTAAACTTTCCCCTTTAAGAATCAATGAAAATGGGCACTTATAATGCCTCTAATTAGAATTAATTTGTTTGCAATTGACCTGAATTACCCAATGGTTTGATTAAGTTCCTGGTACTCTTGACAAAGGACAATTAGTAATGAATATTTCATTTCTAATGGTAAAATTGACACATAAATTTTTTTTCTAACAGTAAATCATGTTTTGGTATCTTAGGTAACATTTATAGTAGGTGATGGACCTAACATCAATGAAAATTTTCTCATATGCAAACCTAATTAATAATGAATATTGAAAAATTGTAAAAATCCCAACTTTGGTTTTATACAATAGATGGAAATTCAAAGACAATTTTCCAATCCCCCTATTCATTGGGAGGTTTGGCATGACAGTTTAAATATTGTGAATAAAAATTACCTATAATTCACAATTGAAATGTAATGTAGTTGGTAAATAGATATTTATGTGATTTCTATGATTCATGGACCTTTTAAATAGCCAAAATGTTTATATTGAATCTATGATTTGATGGTAATTATAATGAAACGATATTTCCACTAAGAGTATTGATTTTATTTCCAAATGAACCTTTTTGTTCTAGAATATGATTATAATTCATATTGGTGCAGATGGAGACTTCTCAAAATGATCATTAATCTATTAATGATATATCTATAAAGGTAAGGGACAAGTTGTTAGAATAATTCTATTCTTAAATCTAATAATTGGACCTTTTGCAATTTCATAATTCAAATCGTGCAAGAAAGAGGTTAATACTTGTTATTGAAAGTAACTCTTGTTTCAACCCAGAATAAGCTTTCATAACTATGTACATGCATGTATAATACTTATTAATTTTAAAACTTGAGATTTATAACAAAGGCTCGAAAATTTTACAATTGGAACTCTTATTATGTGTGAGAATGTTTGATGGTTTACAAAAGAAGCATCTCAATCCAAAATAATTGAGTTATTGTATAATAGGATATCCTAGATTCATAGAGGAAGAGTTTATTAGATGCCACCCACAAGTTCCTTTGGAATGCTTTTCAAATGTGAGACGGTTTGAAAGAAGAATCAGTTTTTTGCAACAAGATTCCCTAACCAATACAAATTAATTACCTTTGGAATTTGTACTTTCGATCTAACACAATGTGTACTTAGTGTTTTGTATCCTTGTACTCAGTTGACCATGTTAGGAAGCAACTATAGTTCATGTGGTAAGTTTAACAATAAAGTTATCTGGATTTTTCGTGCTCTAGAATGATATGAGACTTTTTTAGTTTTACAATAAAATGGAGGCATTCTATCCCTTTTGAAAATCAGACATTTGTAATTCCAATGTTCTATTTAAAAAATGTTTTTGATCATAAATATTTTACAAGTAAACATAGTGTGTAGAATTTAAGATTTTCCAATAGGCTGAAATCAAATTTGTGACTAGGGTTTTTCAATGTTCATGTAGTAGGCTATGAAACAAATGCACACCAAGCAATTATGTTTTTATAAACAGGATCCCATTTGAAAATTTTAGAGATTCTTTATTTAAAAAATTCAATGAATGATCATAGATTAAGTTAATGATTCCAAACCTGCTACCAGATCTCAAGTTTGTTTCCGAACTCAAATTGATCTAAATGATAATATAACATTGATCCTTATAATTCACCAATAAATCATTCCTTTGTTTACAATATTTAAATGTTGTTAGACATCAGTTCAATTAGAGGGATCACCCAGATTCTATAGCCAAAATAGTGAATAATGAGTCGACCCAACTACAACACTAATTTAAATGTGAAATACCCAAGTACAATAAACTTTATGAAATAAACTTTGACAAGTTATTCATTCAGGTAGTGATGGATCCCATTGACATTATCATGGTTCAATTTGTCCCTACATGATGTTAATGTGGGCGAAGAATAAATAGACATGTCAATTTGTACCTTTTAACTTCAAAAGGATTTTCAAACCTTGGAATCTAGTCAGCAAATAGTAGAATTTGCTAAGCATAAAAACAATGGAAATACACAGATCTTCCATATAAACGGATAAATGGCCCAAGAATAATGTCCAACAATTCCATATGAAGAACTGGACATTTCAGCCACCTATGCCATCCTTTTATAAAACAAGGCATACCCATAACTAATTAAGCTTGCAATTGACCTGAGAGCCCAAGTAACTTCATACAATGTGACACATTTACACTAATAAATAATTGTAGGAATTATTAATGGGATGAACTAGGCCAAAATTGTTATTTGTAGGTGGATTATTTTCATGCACACTACCCCTTAATTAGAAACTTTGATAACCAAATAAGTCCATTAAATAATAATTATTTACAAGATATACCATACCCAAAATTAGGCATGTTAAGATATGCATTCAACCTGGTGTTAACTTGATATTCAAAATTGAATTACTGCTTTAACTTCAGATAGAATATCACCATTCAGTGACTTATTTATTGATAAGGAATGACAAATATGAATTTCAAATTATTGGTCCATTCCTTAGATGATGATGAGAGGCAAATACTTTTTGCAAGAACAATGAAGTTCTATTAGTCTCTCTTGAACTTGATTAGTACTCCTTTTGACACCTAATTGCATATAGCTCATCAAAACGTATCTCTTTCAACCAGATATAAGCTTCATTGCTTCTATAAAATTATACTCTTGCTTTAGTAGAAAATATATACATTATTAGAACCATACAATTTTGCCAGTCCAACCTGATGGTCAATACATCCCAACTTTAAAATATTTCCAGAATAGTACTTATTATCTGATAACATCACTTTCCTCATGATTTGAAAATCACAATAAAGCAAGCTAATTTTGTAATCATTTTAAGAAGTATTATGATCCAGACCATAATTGATTGTTCAAACTACTCCACTAATAATTCAAAATCCTCAGAATTAGTCCATTTTCCAATGAATCTTGGTCAGTTGGGTAGGCTCTCTATAAATCTTGAAACAGGTAAATCCATACTAATGAAATAAATACTCAGAAAGCTATTAATAGTTCAAATAGTGGTTAGACTACCATACTTCCTATCCTATTCAGAATGTACGTTTTCAACTTAGCTTAATCTTTTTGAAAGGAATGATAACTAGATCGTACCAAGCCAAGAACACAGATGCTAATCAAACACCACGATCAATAAGATGAAAGAAATTCACCAGAATAACTTTACATAAAACCTTTGCAAACAAATGAGCAAGCAATATCATATATTATTATGGAACTCAATGCAATACATTGAGAATGGCCTTGCTTAAATAGGAAGGAATAACAATCTAAGAACCAGTCAAGGTCGTAGATCAAGCCATAAATCAAGGAAATAACTAGTCATCAAAGAACTAGTCAAGACCATAGATTTAGGAGAGAACTAGACATCAAGGATCTAGTCAATACCATAGATCAAGGAAATAACTATACCTAACAACTAGATAATATCTCCTAATATCTAAATAAGATAAAAGAAATATCCACACACATAAGTGGGTGAGGATAAATACAATAAAGGTAAATAAAGTACCTAGGTGAACATGAGCTAAGGTAAATACCTACTCTAACACCCCCCCCTCAAGTGAAGCTAGGGGTCAAAAATAGATGTGGCATGTCCACAATATGAGTCTCGGAAACTAGGTCCTGATGAGGCACTCATGTACAATAACTAGGAAAAAAGGGACACCGCAAGGTACCCAAAACCAGTAACAACAAAGTAAAAAGAGTAAAGACCCACTCCAAGGCATCCCAAGAAGCTTGGCTCAAAAACTTGTACAATGCTGAAGAAGTTTGGTGTGCATTGTGGTCTGAATCCACTGGTCGATCACAAAAAAAAAAAACAACTGACACTGGGTTTCACCAGAATAGCTCCATACAAGGAGACTGTGAACAGAGTGATGTCAAAAGTGTAAAAAAAAACACCAAACATAATTCGATCAACTGTTGCAAATAGGTGTCCCATGATTTAAGAACAAAAACCAAAGCAACAAGGTAAGAACACAAAATCCAGAGTGTCATGATCCAAGAAAAGCCAAGGTAACAAGGCAAGGACACAAAACCCAAAGAAGCAGGATCAACACCACACCCTCCCATAATGTTGAATGGGTGGAGTGATGCTACAAATCTGTATGAGTTGCCCAAAATCAACTACTCGAAACAATGAAAAAATAACACTGGGCTTCACCAGAATAGATCCCCCACAAGAGATACTATTCAACATGCCAAAAGTGTCAAAAATACAGATACAAAATCTCTCAACAAATAAGAGAGATACACTACACCTGCTAAAGAAAAATGCTCAAAAAAAGAATTTTCACAATGCAAAAGGTATAGAAAGTGGAGCAATGACCGAATGGTGGAGGATCCACGCCTGTAGAGTCCTCTCAATGAATGCCTATGTCAACCATCACGAGTGATCAGATATCCACCCCCAAATCAACACGGATGGATGAAGAAGATACTTGCATATGACTTGGTACAAAATTCACAATGGGTGAATGCAAAAGAACATCATAATGTGTGTCAGGATTGATCAGAATGTCTGACAGCTGAAATCTTAGGTTTCTCAATCCTGAGTGAAGGTGCAAAACTCATGTGTTGCTCATGATCCTCAGAAAGAGTCGAGCGAACAAAAAAAGGAGCTTTGTCAATGTGTGATCCCAATGAAGTATCTGCTCAAAAACCAATGTCATGACGAGAATTCCACTTAACATGTGGAATAGAGGAAATTAATACCTTATGAATGTCTAACTAATGAATCCGCTAGTGAAACCCATAGAACGAAGCATGCAAGAATTGAATGCAGTGGTATGCTTCTTAAAAAAGCCATGCAGCTGAGAAGAAGTAGGATACATAATCATGTGGTACTGTAATAGGCAAGATGTGGAAGAACATGCAGTAACAAGCTTCATAGGTGTATGAGCATCAAGAATAGAAACAGACTCAAAGACTACAAATCAATGTTAGTGGGTTCAGGAGCAATAAATGCAAATGGACTAGGAGCATGGATATGGTTGTCCAAAATATGATGGTGATGTTGTAGGCTAGCAAGTTTGTTCAACAGGAAGTGTATTATTGTATCCTTATCGTGAATGAGTGATTGTAGAAGATAATTTCACATCTTGAGCGATCTATTTTCTTCCAAAATTTTACAATATTCTCTTGAAGTCCACATACTTTAGATAAAAGCATATCATTCTCAGAATCCATGATAGGTACAATACTGTAACTCTCAAAATTTTAGGACATCAAACTTAGCCAAAATTGCGTCCACAATTGATTACAACACTCCTCCATATTTGGCACTTTATAATTATAGTACAAGTCTGCATCAAAATACAGTAAGTTTGAATGGAAACATTATAAATATTCAATTAAAACTCAAAATTGAGTTACCGATCAAAAGTTACAAGCTATTTAATAATTTTTCTTTGTTATTTATTTTAGTTGCCACTAAAACAAAATAAATTGTTGTTTCCTTTACCACACAAATAAAATTAAAGGGGGTTGACAGTTGGAGCACCTATTAGTAGGAATCACAAGCTTTAAGCCCTCATATGACCATACCATATGACCAAGGGCTAACGCCAAAATTTTACATATAGAAACCTTTGCAAATTTAAAATACTGTCAGCAATATCATATATTATTATGGAACTCAATGCAATACATTGAGATGTGCCTTGCTTAACATCTAGCACAAGCAATAACAATCTGCAAGAACCAGGGTCAATAAATTTGTAGATCAAGAGTTATAAATCAAGAAAAATATACTAGTCATCAAAGAACTAGTCAAGGCCATATATTTAGGAGAGAACTATAAATCAAGGATCTATCAGTACCATATCAAGGAAAGATACTAGTCAATACCAAAGATCAAGGAAACCCCTAACTATACCTAACAACGTAGATAATATCTCCTAGTATCTAAATGGATAAAATAAAGATCCACACACATAAGTGGTTTTAATAAATATATAGATCAAAATATGAAAATAATTCACCTATGATGAACATTTGAGCTAAGGTAAAACCAACTCTAAGAAATAGCATTATTTTATTTGAATCAGTTGGAATAGTTACAATGATAAAATAAGGGTTTTTACTAGAGGCTATGTCGACAAGCAAGAACCTTGGTCTAACGCTAGAATATAAATCAAGGAAACCCATTAAGCTTGACAAAGAACTCTGATGGGTTTATGGAAATGAACATCAACCTCATCTATCAGCTATGACATAGACCTGAAGTATACCTACACAACACATAACATTTTTCCTTAATATCCAAAGCTCCATAAAAATACCCATATTCAATCTCATAAGGATTCAATATAATAATATTAATAGGAAACCCAAAGTCTTTACCTAGGTATTCATGAGCGAATAAAGCCATAGACTTTAATAAGATTTATAGAAATACATGAATATATATCTTCAATAGCATTTTAATTAACAATTATAGTCAATAATGTAAATTTCTAGAGATTATATTCATATAATATTGAGATTCAAAATAATGAAACAAAACAACATGGTACAAAAAATGAATAATAAACCTAAAAAACCCATTTCAACAAGACAGTGGTGAAATTAAATTTGTTTGATTGTAGACAATTAGAATTCTATGACTGCTAATAATAAGCAGATCATCAACATAGGAAGACAATAATGATAATCATGATTGTTATCAAAATGAAAAATAAATCGATTATCAGAAAATTAGTTAGTAAAACTAATTCCTTGATAGAAAGCATTTTAGCATACCAAGCTCAAGAGATTGTTTAAAACACAATACAAAGACTTTTAAAGCTTACATTACATATTTTCTTTGAACCCAAATAGCCTTAATGACTTAGGCATGAATATATAGACTTATAGCTGAAAAATACATGTAAAAAAGAATAGACATTTAAGAACCCCAAAATAGGGAGATTCGAGCATGCAAAGCTCAAGAAAAACTAATTGTCCAAAAATGAAAAAAATAACTCACCCCTTTTCCCCCAGTGAAACTACCTCATACTCTTGCCGAGGTCGTGGGGAGAATTTCAAGGCATTGAATGCATGAGGGACAAGTACAAGTTACCCCCAAATATCTGCCTCCAAATTTACCTTTTTAAATTTAGCAAGACCACTAAACTCACAGAACAGATTTATGCCTTACGCTAACAACTAGTTAGCCATGCCTCATAACTATCCATTTCCACATTGAAAGGTTGGCAGAGATTCATTAATGCCCCTTCCTTTAATATTTTACAAACGTAAAAAGCTTATGAAGGAGATTTTGAGGTTACCAATATAGCCCCCTTCATATAATTTTAAAATATCCATAAATTTCAATAAACCTCCACCTCATTTTTTCATAGTTTAGGGCCCTTTAGTATTTATGCTTATGTTTATAAAGTGATATTCAAGGGTGATCAACATTAGACCTTTCAATCATAGCTTAGAATAGTAAGCATATTTTCGAATAGTAAAAACTTATCGTAGCCTTGTATAGGCCTCAAATATTAATGCCCCAAACTTTATAAAGTTAGAAACTTTGAGGGTGATCAAACATCATCCCCTATATCTTAGATATAGCCTAATCTTATTCAAAGTTCAGGTATTGATTAAAATCATGAATTTATTGTTTAGCACATGAACAAGATCATATTGTCAATGCAAATGTAGTCCAATTTACATATTTTAATATTATCATCAAGACCCAAAGTAAGCTGTAATAATATACTCATGGTTCACTTACCTTAGTCACATAGTCTAGATGAGAAGTATAAGGTTAAAAAAACATGGTTTTAAGATTATTGTAAGCATATTCCCACCTTATACTTAGAGTCCAAAATTCAATTGTGCTTAGTAGATTGCGCCAATGTAGAATGTCAATGATGCCACTACAAAAATGTGAATAAGGGTCTAGGTACTGTTATACTAAGCACCTCAACTTAGTCACATAATACAGGAAATAATATCTTAACAAGCATGTTTAAAACTTAATGTAAATAGTTCATTGCTTTAAGATTATTTTAATAATAAAATCAATTATGTTCATGACTCACAATAGAGATTAAGATCTAAGCTTAATACACAAGTATGTCCTCAGTTTATCCCTTTTCAATGAAATAGACCAAATTTGCGGGATGTGACATATTTCCCCCCTTAATGAATCATCGTCCCAATGATGTTTACTCAATAACACAATCATGAATAATCTTTACCATCGAATTATATCTAACAACAAGAAGTAGATAATAGCCAATATTTTTATCAAAACCTGGGATAATTTTCCAAGCCTAAATTTAATTTTATTGGTTGTATTAGCCAAGAAAATCAATTAGCAAAAACTATCACACAATTAGAGACATGACATAATTTTTGTCATTACAGTCAGTCATAACATTTTGCAATTTTATTTAGTATACCATATTTTTTTTTATAAAAAAATTTTTATATATCGTAGAAGAAACAAGGGAAACTCAGCTTTATATTAATTCCCCAAGTCTTCCCATCTGTTTATTTGATGTTAATCCTCTTGTCTTCCGGAATTTAATATGAGTAATTCTCAATTTTCCTTGAAATGCACCCATCGATCTTCCTTTCCCAACTATTTTTATCCAGGAATACATCCATAGTTTTCACCTTTTAGATATCTTCATCATTTAAATTCATGGTCAATGATTACTTAAATCATCCAAATTGTTCAACTCTCATTTTCATTTTAGGTTTGTTGTTTTGCATGCTTATTAGGTACTGGTTATCTTCCATATTAGTGAAAACATTGATTTACTGTTAGAACAATCATCGTTATGTGCTTTAAGTCCTTTAAGAACTCATTAAATCCAAATTCCATGACAAGGATCAGACAACGTCAATGTCAAGTTTTGTATTGACAAACATAGATTTATAATTTTTCTTCATAGTGCAAAGCATAGAATCAAATTTCTATTTTTATTTAAGCTAATCACTAGATACCAAGAGAATAGAATTGTACTAAGTATTCAAATTAAAAAAATAACAGGAAGTGCTACTTAACCTACCTAATGTCTCAGATTAGGAAATCATTCATTCCTTCATCTTAGAATTATTAGTCACCGTAACGTTGTTCTGCTGCTTAATTTGAAAATATCAAAAAGTCTTTCTTGTGGCATGCCATTTTAATATCATTCATCAGAACGACCATGGCTAATTGAAACATCTTTAACTTCTCCGAAAGTTCTGGAGAAGAGCTAATTTTACTTTTTCTCTTTTTGAGTCAGAATTTATTACAAATCTCATTTTATCCTGATTCAGCCTTTTTACATCAATTGCTGATAGAGCAGATAGTCCTCTCCTATCTTACTTCATCTCCCCTTTACGGGTTTTTATTTTCCTGTTGGATTTAAGTTCCAAAATATGTCATCAAAATAATTCAACAATTGAGAAGACCCAAAAATCTAGCTCTATTGATTCTGACCAATCAGTTCAAGTTATTTTTCTTGGTTGATCATGTTCACACTTTACCAATTGCTCCCAACATCCTTCAAAGTTTCGTATGTCACAAAGGACTGTTAGAATGTTATCTAACTTACTTACTGTCACTTTTTTAATTGTCACATTTCCAAGCCTGTCACTTACACTCTTCGAATGTGAAATCAGGCATCAAACTAAGCCACTTTTATAACAGCTCACTTGGTGAATTTCCTCCAAACTTTGATAGAGTGGGCTTAAAGTTCCCAAAATACTTAAAATAAAGTTGACACTTGTGAAGGCTAACATCTTTTAGATTAATATAATGTCATATGTTTTAATAGTTCACACATGTACTCCATTTATTTTCATTGTTTTTGAGCCTTCTTTAACAAATTCTAAGATTTTTAGTATAATCTATGGACTCAGAAATTTTATTGGTTTAGGTCCAAGATGCTACATAACTTCAGCTCTGACTGACCAAAATGTAATAGCCTTCTTTATTACACTTCTCAACTAGGAATTTATTTATTAACTTCATGCTTCATTGATTTAAATACCAAAAAATTAAATCCAACATAAATCTTAAATTCAATCCATCCAATAACAATAAAAACCATGTGCAGCTACACGATTCGGTTAGTATCCTACTGATCACTCATCAGATTACTCTTTACGAGCATGTATACAAAGGTATACTATTGGTTTGATTTTTCAGGAATTGATAATTAAGTGAAGATATCTAAGTTCTACCTGGGTTCAATCCAAGGAATCCCATTGGCATCTACAACTTAGATCTTGGTGAATCATGACAGTGTAATCAACAACTTACACTACTTTGCGTGCAAATTTTCAGAGTCATGTATGCCATGCTCAGTTCATGGAGGTTCATGGTGACACACTCATCATTGGGAACTTTTCATCTTACCTTAATCACTTATTCAATCATATGGATTAGCAATCAAAAATGTTGTAAATATCTACATGCCTTATAAAAGGTACAAATCTAGATCAAACTGCAAGAGGACATACTTCTATGTCATCCTATGATACCTATGGGAAAGTAAGTGTCTTCATAATGATTTTCCTCATTACTAGACCACTTCCTTCCCTTGTAGCCATCATAGGTTGGTATCGGGGTGCGTATCCATGAGGTTCAATTTCCTTTGTAACTCTAACAAGGCTTGTACTTAATGTAATACCTTGCCACAATTCAGGTTCTTAATGAGCAAACTCAGTAGAGCTGCTAAGAAGCAGTATCCAAATAGTGACTACCATCATTATAGGGATAAAAATTTGTAGCATATGTAGTGAGTTAACTCGCCAAGGGTCCTAAATTGGAACATTGTATCTTATTGTCTCAAATGTATATTATTAAATCATGACAGGTTAGCCTAGGTCTCACGACACTTCAACCTTGAATGAGTCATACCTAAGGTCCTATCTCAATTTGATCCAAGGATATTTAATTTTCCAATATTGATTATTACCTTATTAAATATTCATGCCAATAATATAATTAAGTAGATATTGAAACAATCTTATATTTAAGTTCAAAATTACAGATTTAAAATTGTCTTAAACTTAATTAATTAAGCTTATGTTTCTTATTAATACAGTTGTCTACCATGCCACTAATTTAGTTGCATCTCTATAGGACAACATTAATATTGTTTCTCTATATTTCCTATTAATAGAGATTGTGCAATTTCACACTAGCTATAAGTGTAGGTATGTATCATACCTTTATCAAGTTTCATATACTATTAATGTTAGTCAACATTTCATCATAAGCACACAATCTTTATTTATTTTAAGCTTAATTAAAACTATTCAATTGTACATGCTTATATTAGGTCATTCATTTTCATCTACCATATGCACTTAGTTTTTAATTATTTCATTAAGTTTCATCACTTAAAGACTTATTCAACCTTAAAAGTGTGCTTCTTTTCTTTCCATTTAAGGACATATAACCTTATTCATAAGTTCATAATGATTCATTACAGTATAGCCCTTGTAAATAACTTAATATGATTTCCATGTGTACATAGTTTCACAATTCAACAACTTCTATAAAAGGATTACTAGCCTTTCAATTTAAGATTATTTATATCATGTATGTATTCAACTTTCATATCTTTATTATAATTCATAATTTACTTAGATAATCAACTGATATTATCTTATTCATTAATGCAATAAATAACACTATATTAGCTAACTCTGAAATTCATTATTCATATAACCCATTCAGACATAATTTCCTTCAATAATAGATTCCAACATATAATTCATTTAGCACTTAATATGTATTATACTTATGCATGGTATAAGAATAATTTATCCACTAAACTACCTTTCATTATTGTTTGTTGTACTATGAAATTAATCTTTTTACAAAAAATCATTTCCAAACAACATAAGGTAACAAGAATAAAACTTTATTACTTTCCAGATATAGGTATTAACTCATGCTTACAAGATTGATCATAATATTTCCTTTCAAAAAAATTACATTAAATGGCCAAGGGCCTTTCCCATTTCCAAACATAAGTAATTCAATTAGGAATTCCATAATAAGTTATCCCATTAAACCTTCTTCAATCAAAGAATAAATGAAACTATATACGTCTTCCTTCTTTCATGAAGTCCATCTGCAAAATTGTTAGCATGAGTCAGTTCACATGAACTGAGCATGATAAACACTAACTCTTCAGAACAACATGCTCTACTTAATAATTTCATAGAAGGAACATTGATTTTCAGTGAAATTATTCTAAGGTTCAAAGAAGGAACACAACTCTTTTTATCATGCCACAAGAACTTCATATATGAAACCATCTAGAGAAGACTAGTTAACACAAATAATCCTTTCTTATAAATCAAATCAAATAATAATTTAAGTCTCACAAAGGTGTTCCAAACAATGAGATTGATCCTAATCAATCATTAATAATAGCAAGAATAATATGATTGCAGTCATATAAGCCCATACTTATATGATTGTAATCATACATCTTATTTAAAAAGTTTACAAAATCAATCATCTAATTATATAACTCAAGCAAGTAATAATCAATTCAATAGTTACTTATTGCTAATAATAAGTACAAGATTTATAAGATTAAATCATATAAGCCCATTATATGACTTTAATCTTATATATTTAAATAAAATTTACACAACTTCACTAGCCACCCTTTGTTATACCACTACAACCAATATAAAACCATACATAAGGCAATAAAACCTATTAAATTAGTCAAGTAACTCCACTTACTTACATTAATAAAATTTAATTTGAGTTAGAAGTCCATACTTCAATGATATCCCAATCCAACATTATAAGCTAAGTTCCTATAGATGAATAGGTTTATATCACTAACCATATAATACAAGGAATATTTTAATCGTGAAGCAACATCCAAATCAAATTCATCGAGAAGCCATATTATACAAGCAATTGAGCTTTAGACCATATTCAAACAATAGAGTTCAATCAACTAATCAAACAAATAAATAGCAATCATTTATAATGCAAACAAATTTATTTCATGTAAGGAATCCAAGTATTTAAATAACTTCCAGGTATGGGTAGGTTCAGATCAAACTTGGTCTCGTAAGGTATATAATTTTGCAAAGATTCCACACTCTAGCCCAACTAAGGAGCCAACAAGTAAACTAAGGGAGATTTACACTGTCACAAAATTAACCACATTGCTTTAATTATGCAAGAATATTTACCTCATTCCTGACTCCCTATTTCTTATAAGGCTTGAAAAAAGACCTTAAATCTGAACACAGATTTACCCAGTTAAAGGTCATCAATATCTATCTAAAACTGAGCTTATCACTAGCTTTAAAACAAATTAATACAGGTATCAAGAGTAACATTTATCAATCAAGTTATAATTATTTCAACTAAATTTCACTTACAGAGTCCAGCTGATACAAATAATGTAACTAAGTGATCCTAAGGCTCCTTACAAGTATCAACACAACTAGTTCTCAACTCAAATCCTAGAAATGAATTGGGTTTATCAACTTGGCACAGTCTAGGTCTAGTTTTGAGGGGTTCAACAACAATGGAGTCAAAAATCAATCACCTAGTTAATAATCAGTACCAGAGTCTAAAAACCAAGATCACAAACTTAGACAAAATCCAACAACTAACAACCCATTCAGAGGTAGAATGGTCAGAAGAAAACACAAGAACCCATTATCATAATAGGTAAGATGGTGAAACATAACTAAAACCCCAGATGATTCATGTCCATAAATATTTATTTAAAGAAAAAAAACCAAGTTATTTATTGACAAGAATAGATTAATCATTTACAAGGTTATTCTCCTATAAATAATCCTACAAATGATTACCCAAAAAATAAAATCTAATTGGTTCTTAACTGTTCAAACACCCATCTCCACATATAAATAGTTACCTATATATAAACAAACCAAACTTACATTACTTTGTAAACAAGGGATATCCTCAACCAAATTTCACTACTTCAAGGGAAAAAGAAAAAAGCCAAATGTGTTTAAGTAATAATATTTCCAAAAAAACAACTTTACACTATAAGTATTCGAAACCACAAATTCAAATTCTAGATGAGATACTGCTATAACACTATATAACCATATTTAGAGAAATACTCAAATATACAAACCAGATAATCAATCCAATGATTCATAACTTAAAAATGGGAACCAAATCCAAAACTTCATTGCTTCGAGCAAATTTATTTACTTGAAATAATTAAATTGAGCATGGGATATTATACTAAGTTAGAAGGCTATCATGCCTAAAATGAAGCTCATTTCTTACTTCCCTAGCTACCAAGGTTCTCTTGTAATCATCTATCCTTGAACAATTTCGGTAATTTCACCATTAAGACAAAACCTCCAAAATTATCCCATCATTGAGTGAGAATAAATATTTATGCAACCACTGAATTTGACATCAAACGTTTATAGTGTTGCATGCACAGTCTCCTCAGAGTGAAATCAAATGAAGGAGATATCTCAGATCCCAAAAATCAAACAAAATCTACATTCAAACCATCTAGTAGTTTCTCCATGAAATAATTAAGATTCCCCAAAAGATGGTTAGTGCATTAAATTCTAAAATGTCCCATAATTTTTAGAGTCTTGCCACCACCTTCCTTCCAATCCCACCATAATTAGTGGTTGAATAATTTTCATAAAACTTTAACCAGAACATGATCTTAACTTTTATAACTTATGTTAACATTTTTGCCTTCCATTTTCTTCATTATCCAAACTTAGTGAGAGTTTCATATAACATAAAAAATACCTAATCCCTATCCTCTTTACATGTCTCCCTTTTGTAAGATGTGATAATAATAACAATAGTTTTTCATTCCAACTGCAACATGAGATTGATCTTTACAGTAATACTTTCAAACCTCAATAATAAAATAATCATTATGTATTTGGATTCATAGCTATAGTCCCTACAAATATAACCATGATAGAATTTTGTTAAGTTAATGATTATGTAGTTGGTCAAATACCAAGATTAAAGTCACAATGAATCCACATTCATCTTACCAGCTTATTTGGTCGATAAATGACCTAAAAAATATCAAAGCCTTAGCCATATATCATAAGGTTGAAAGCTATAATTCAGATGAGAAACAAAAATTTAACTACTTTCAAGCACTCAATTTATTGGTGCCACCCCCTAAAATCCATAACACATCCAACACAAATGAATTAATGTCATGGTTAGGCTTTCCTTAGGGTAGGTCTAGGATCTTAGTTAGGTCTTAGATCCTTTAATATAAGATGCCAACCTTAGCTTAGGTTATCAAATTAATTAAATTCAAATAGAATATAATTAGATCCATCAACATATATATCACCTTAGAATAGGATATATTACCTTTACTTTATTTTTAATCATATAGCCAAAACTAAGATCATCCTTTGCAAATCAAATCATGATTAAATTAAGTAATTAGTATAACTGTATTATAAGATATTAGGTAAAACAAATCTTTAACCTTATATTCATTTTAATGTAAACATGATGGCATATCAGAAAGCATTAATGTAGCCCAAATTTGATTTATAAAATCATGATTGAAAACAAAAATAGATCAAGGCATGCCTTGGATCACTGTAAATTGATCCAAGGTAATTCCTTCATCAAATATAGATCATATAATAATCATAGGAACATAATCCATATCAACAATTTAGAAATTTACCAAGTTACTTGATTATCCATCTGTCCCAAGAATCTGATTTCACTTTCCACAAGCTGAAATCACTAGTTTTATTTCAAAAACCAGTCAAGTGAGTACCTGATGATAAGTCAACATAAGTACAATGTTTCCATAAGAATGATTAGATTCAGATATTAAAAGAAATTGATATCATTACAGCAAGCATGATCTATGAGTTCCTAAGAGCACAACAACTCATAACAGAAATCACATATCAATAATTACATACCTCGTTCAAAGAAGCAAGTATATATATCCTCATAGTAGGGGAATTACATACCTCACCTATAAAAGCATCATCATTCTGATGATTAACTTTGTCCAATCCTTTTTTTTAGTACATAGGGATAAATGTGACTTATTCATTTATATAATTCTCCAATAGTATCCAAAATTTTGTAGAATTTCCTAGAATATGTTTTGAATCAGCAAGGTACCACTACTTTGAATTCGAACAGTATTTACTCATGATAAACATAAGTATTCCGCAGTTTCTACAGTTCTGGCTGCAGAATGTCTACGCACTAAGCCAAGAATAGCTGAGGAGAGGCTGCTTTCTGGCCAAAATCAGACGGTTGAAAAGCTGCAAACTGAAAAAGTGGAAGTGCTGGGATCCACACCTTTGGCCTGGAATAAGATTCTTCAAAACCCTATCATAAAAGTGGGTCCGCATTCTCCTGAAAGAGGTCAGTTCACGTGGGAAAAGGACAGTGAAGGTGCCACCTGCCTGATGGTCCCAGATGGTTGCGTTGATAGGGCTTTGAGCAAAGTGAATCTTTCCCTTGTTGGTAAGTTTCTTGGCTCTAGACCTAATATTGATTTTATTAGAAAATGGGCTCTGAGAAAGTGGAAACCTAAGGGGGATCTGAGTATTACCATCATGCCACGGGGTTTTTTTCTGGAAAAATTTAATCAGCAGGCTGATTTGGAATCGGTGCTTCTGGGAGGACCATGGTGGCTGGGTAATATGGGCCTCTTTTTGAAAAAATGGTATCCTGGATTTGACCCTAACACTGAAAATATAAACACCATTCCAATCTGGTGTAGACTCCCTGGGCTACCATTGCATTTTTGGGATGATGAAATTCTGCTAAACATTGCTAAGTCCTTAGGTGCTCCGATCGGGCTGGATGGGCCCATGAGAAATAGATCCAGACTTGCTTTTGCTCGATTCTGCATTTCTTCTGAAATGGAGCAGGAATTACCGGAGCACATCATCTTGAAATCTAGGTATGGGATGTGGATTCAAAAAATTGAATTTGAAACTTTTCATTTAAGGTGTAAGCATTGTCATCGCATAGGACACTTCACCAAAAACTGTCCCAAAAAGGAGATCCCTACAGTGGAGGACAAACACAAAATGAATGAACAACCTGTGGATGGCTTAGTTTTGAGAAAGGAACTTAGGGTTCTTGACACTGATAGCTGGAGAGAAGACAAAGCCCCTAGCCAGACTGAGCTGGACTACAATAGAAAGGGAAAAAAAGGGGTTTTAGAACTCAAATAAGGAAACATTTGGTCTGGCATCCTAAAACCCCAGCGGCAACTTTGCTTGCAGCACCTATCAAAGAGGACTTGGAAAATCCTATAAAGGTGACCATGGAGGTGAACAAGCAAGAAGGATCTGTAAAGATAAATATCATCCCTAATGATCAATATCAGTCTTTGAACAATAAGGAAGCTGAGATAGATAAACCTCTGTGCATCATTGAGGAAATATTGGACATGGATAGCATGGGTTTTAAAGAAACTTTGCAGAAAAACACTCCTAGGGGTGATGGTAAATTATCTACAGATATACCTCCTTGCTTCAGCAACAGATCAGTGGTTTCACCTACTTGCTACAGCATCAGAACAACAGATCCACACTCAATTGACAGGAATCAGAAAGAGCGTGAAGAGGGAGAAGTAACGCCTGTCAAAGAAGATGAGGAACTAACTTCTGGATTCATAAAGGTCATTTCAAAAAATAAAAAGAGAATGAAAGGATTTGAAATGATCCCAGCATCACTCTACAGTGATAAGAAAAAGAAAATGGATAACTGGGATACCTCAACATCCAGAACTACTAGATCTTCTGCAAGAAGACTAGTAGATTTTGGAGGTAGTTCTAAAAGAGGAAGGCCCTCAAAAAAGGCTCTTAGATCTAAGAGAACAGAGAGAGACATTGCAGATGGCATTCAACGTCAATTGAGCCATCAGGAAATCCCAACTCCCAATCCTTCCAAATGAAGATTATTTCTTGGAACATCCGAGGTCTAAATGGAAACTCCAAGCAGAGAATCATCAAGGAGTTACGTGATTCTAGTAGTCCTAGTATTTTGATTTTGCAGGAAACTAAGATGAAAGCTAAGATCCTTGAAACTAATAAAAAGATTTTTTGGGAAAACTCTGAAATGGTGGCGGTGGACTCTCAGGGAGCCTCTGGAGGTCTGGCTACTCTTTGGGATAAAAGGCACTGTACTGGTATGGTTCTTAATGCTAGCACTAATCATCTTGCTATCAAATTTCATGCTATTGAGAACAATGGTGAATGGATCCTTTCTAACATCTATGCCCCTAATACGGTTAGTGGGAGACGAAAACTTTGGACTGATCTTAAGATCTTTAGAAACCAATATAGTACAGCTAACTGGCTTATTATGGGTGATTTTAACTCTCCTCTAAACCCAGGTGAAAAATATGGAGGAATCTCCAGCTTTTCTACAGGTATGGAGGATTTTGCTGATTTTATTGCTGAGCTTAATCTCTTAGATGTGGATCTCCATGGGAATAAATACACTTGGAATAACAGAAGGTTGGGAAAAGATCTTATCCAGGTTAGATTGGATAGAGCCCTGATTTCTGCTAGCTGGATTCTCAGTCAAGACTTCCACCTCTCTTCCTTTCCCAGAATTGGATCGGACCACAATCCGATTGCTTTAAATCTTCTCAATTGGACTAAACCCATCAGAAGCTCATTCAAATTTGAAAAGATGTGGATGGAGCATGACAACATCTATGACAAAATTAAAGAATGGTGGGTTTGGAATGGTGAAGGCACTGCTCAATTTAGATTGATTCAAAAGCTCAAAAATGTTAAAAAGAAAGTTAAAATCTGGAATAAAAGCATTTTTGGCAATGTGTTTGATAATAAAAAGAAGTTAAAACAAAAGCTCCAGGATTTGGAAATCAAAATGAATACAATGGGAAAATCTGTAGAAGACTAAACTAATGAAAAGAATATTCTTTCAGAGCTGCATACGATTTGCAGCAGAGAAGAATCCTTATGGAGACTAAAATCTAGAGCTATCTGGCTTAAAGAAGGAGATAGGAATACGAAGTTTTTTCATATGACCACTTTGAAGCACAGAGCTTGTAATAGGATCATGGAAGTGGCTAAAAGTAATGGAAATATTATAAAATATCCCAATAGCATCAAGGAAGAAGCTCTAAATTTCTATAAAAAACTTCTTAATGAGAGGAATATCATCAATGTTGAGGCTAATTCTTTTATGCTGGAGGCTATTCCCCAAGATAAAATTGAGGAGCAGAGATTTAAAAATATCACCAAAGTTGTCATGCTTGAAGAGCTGCAAAAAGCTGTGTTTACTTTAGAAGGTGACAAGGCTCCAAGCCCAGATGGTTTCTCCATTAATTTTTTCCAGAAATTTTGGGAAATTTGTTCGGATGATCTTCTCAGAGTGGTGAATGAATTCTACAGAACTGGAAATCTTTTGAAAGAGCTGAATAACACCCACATTGTGCTGGCCCCAAAAAAAATGGATGCTAAAGACTTCAAAGACTTTAGACCCATCAGCCTTGTGAATGCTATCTATAGAATTTTTACCAAAATTATTGCTATCAGGCTTCAACTCATTATGAATGATTTAATCTCAAGGCAGCAGAGTGGATTCATTAAAGGCAGGATTATCCAAGATGGAGTGATTATGGTTCATGAGACCATACATTCTATGGAGAATAATAAAAAAGCAAATATGGTGCTTAAGCTCGATATGAATAAAGCCTTTGACAAGGTTTCTTGGGTTTTTCTTGACAAAGTCTTAACTAAATTTGGTTTTCCGGACAAATTCAGAAAAATTATTAAGGCTTGTATCTCTACGGTCAGATTCTCAGTGGTGGTTAATGGTGAGCCAGTGGGTTTTTTCACTAGCAGCAGAGGACTAAGGCAAGGGGACCCCATCTCCCCCCTGCTCTTCATTCTTATGGCTGACAGTCTTAGTAGAACAATTGGTAAAGCAGTCAATGACGGTCTTTTGAAAGGCTCAAAGCCCACTTCCATCAGCCAAGCTGTTTCCCATCAGCAATTTGTGGATGATACAATCCTCCTTCTATTGGCTTCCGTCATTGAAGCTAAGGCTACCAAGGCTATTCTGCAGCTCTACGAATCTACTTCTGGGCAAGAGATCAATTATGATAAAAGCTCCATTTTCTTCTTCAACACTCCTGAAGAAAGACAACTTAAAATTGCTAAAATTCTGGGCTGTAAAATAAGTGCGCTTCCAGCCACTTACTTGGGTCTTCCTCTCGGCACTAAAAAAGTCTCTAACAAGGTGTGGGATGATTTATTGGAGAGATTTAAAAAAAAAATGGCTGGATGGAAAGGAGCCATTTTATCTAGTGCTGGTAAGTGCCTGCTCATAAAAAGTACTCTTCAAAATCTGCCCATTTATATCATGTCGCTTTACAAGATCCCTTCTTCCTTCAGAGAAAAGTTTGAGAGGATTCAGAAAAATTTCTTATGGCAGGGCATGGAGGAGAAGTTTAAATTTCACTTAGTTGTTTGGGATAAGGTTTGTATTCTGAAGTCTATAGGAGGACTGGGTATAAAAGACATCAAGAAAATGAATGAGGCTCTCATTGCGAAAATGGGCTGGAGAATGCTTTCAGAGAAACAACCCTGGATAGATTTAATTAAGGCTAAATACCTAAATCAACAAACTGTCTTTTCTTTCCTGCAAGATGAGCACCTTCCCTATGGTTCCATTTTTTGGAACAATCTAGTAAAGAGCAGAAATTTCATTAAACAGGGCAGTAAATGGAAAGTGGGAGATGGTTGTGATATAAATTTCTGGGATGATAACTGGTTTAATGGCAGTCTTATGGACAGATTTGGGATGGTCAAAGACAGTCTTGTAAACAAGTATGGCACTAAAATCAAGGATTATATTGAGAGAAATGGCAACAAAAAGAAATGGAAAAAACTTTCTGTGGAGAGAGATGATCTGATCCAAAATATTTCCTCCCTTCAAGATCAGTTAGATCTTATTCCCTTAAGTCAGCTGGATATTAAGGATGAATTGGTCTGGAATAATTCTATTGATGGGGACTACTCTGTCAAAATTGGGTATAATACTTTCTTCGACAATAGTCAAACTGAGTTCAAATGGAGTAGGATTTGGATGGCTGAGTTAACTCCTAAAATAAATTTCTTCCTTTGGCTGGCTCTCAGAGGCAGGATTCTTACCACTGACAACCTGATGAGAAAAGGTTTCATAATGCCTAATAGATGTCATCTATGTAAAAAAGACTCTGAGGATATCAGTCATTTGTTTATCCATTGTGATTATGCTACCAGAATATGGAGTTTTTCCCTCTCTAAATTTGAAGCTTTCTGGGTGGTTCCGAAGGATTTCAATCAGCTATGGACTCAATGGAGCCCACCCTATAAACATTGTGTTGTCAGAAGGATCTGGAAGCTGGTTATTCCTCATATTATTTGGAGGATATGGAAAGATAGAAATGATATTATCTTTAGAAATAAAAATCAAAATTATAAGCTCAGTATTGGTAAAATTTCTAATGATATTAAAGAGAATATTGCTAGATTTAAAACCCCCAAGAACAAGAGTTATCCAGAAAATGAAGAACATGTCTTATCCCACTGGCAGATAGGAGCTGACAATAGCCGTAGTAATTCCAGTAATAGTATTGATAGATCTTTGATTCAATGGCATCCTCCTGATTTTAACTGGTATAAGTTGAACTTTGATGGGGCCTCTAAGGGTAACCCTGGGATTGCTGTGGGGGGAGGAGTGATTCTGGGATCATAAAGGCAGTCTGATTGCTGCGTATGCTGGAAAAATGGGAATTCAAACCAATCATTTTGCCGAAGCATTATCTGCTTAATGGGGCCTGAGAATTGCTCAGACTCATAATATCCAAAACCTCATTCTTGAAGGGGACTCACTTAATATCATTAATCATCTTAATCAGTGCTCACCTCCAAGTTGGAACATCAAGGATTTCATCTTGGAATCCATAAGTATTTGCCAAACCTTCAATAACATTCGGATCATGCATACTTACCGGGAGGGTAACAAGGTGGCAGATGCACTGGCTAATTATGGCATAAATACTAACCACATTGTTTGGGATACTAAAATAACATTCCTGAACAACTTCAAAGCAGCATTCAAGTGGATATTTATGAACATGCAAATTCAAGATATGGGATATGAGCATTGGGAGTGGATTTGTATTAATAAAACTCCCACACGTGCTGACTTTAAAACAACACTCATACAAATCTTGACGGACAATCAAGGTTGTATGAAGTATAATGGGAACTTCAAGTGGATTTATATGGAGATGAAAGACACGCATGCGGGCAATATAGAGCTCTCAACAGCTTGTATACAAGGCTTTACGGATTCCCAAGTCAGAAATAAAGATAATGATGATCTGGAGTGGGCTATTAAAAGGACTGTAGTTCCCACATGTGGATTTTCACAGGTTCATAACAGCAGTCACTCAGGTATTCATGGGAAAAGCAACGGCTATTCTAATCAGCACTCTCACCGCGTGGATAATAATAGTGAAAGGCGGACTGATATTTGCGCTCTTAAGGATTCTGAAATTTTTATTTGCAAGCAGTTAAGCACGGTGATAATGGGAGGAGCCCCTTTCCAGATTGAGCCCAACGTGGATCCGGAATGGAAGAATAATGAGGAACTTTGGAATCTTCTCAGCCAGGGAGGCATCACCAACTTTATTGAGAAGATTCAGGGCCACGACCAAAGTATTTCGGTTCATTTTGTGAAGGATTGGAAGGATCGCACTGTGGATTATGGAGGGCAGAAGATTTCGATCAACGAGGAGTTAATTGCTGAAGCAACTGGCCTTGGCATGGAGGGGTACCACTTTTTTAATAAAAGGGTTGACAGAGATGCTGAGGAGAGGAAATTTGTTGAGGGTAATGAGAAGCTGGTCTTTGTCATGGTGGGCCTGCAGGTTAGTTTGATCCCTTCACCTTTTGACGAGGTTACCCGTATGATGGTGCATTTCATTTCTTTGGAGGGGAGGTTCGTCACTGTGCCCTCTAAGCATCTTGTGTTCCTCAATCACTTCCGCAGGAGTCACATGGTATGTTTCCCCCACTATCTGCTTAACTCTCTTGAGCGCTCCATTTTGGAGTTTCAAAAGCATGCACGTGCGGTTCCATTGCACCAGGGTCTCATTTTCTTGTTACATAAACTGTGTCTTCTTAGGTCTCCCGGTATCCCTTCCTCCCCTGGCTCTGTTCCTCCTCTACCCAGCACAGCAGCCGCTAGCCCCATCTCTCCACCTTCTGTCCCCGCCACCACTGCTGTCACCCCTCTGCCGGCCTTCTCGGCTCCATCTTCCATTCCCCCCACCTCTGCTCCCACCCCCTTCACTTCCACTTCGGCCAGACCTGTTACCAGGTCTTCTAGAAGACTGAACCTTGATACCCCTGCTGTGGGGAAGGTCCCTCAGGAGATTGAAATTTCCCATAACCTCCTACATATTAGTAGTGCTAGTTCTCAGGAAGCACACATTGAGAGCTCCACAAAAAGGCTGGAAGCCTTAGAAGCTGACATGAAGCTGTTGAAGGAAGAGGTTAAAAACTTGGCAAAGCAAAAAGGTAAGAGGAAGAAGGAGGAGGAGGTGGTTATTGATAATAATCAGGTTGAAGATATATACAAGAAGCTGAACTCCTTAGACACCCGTTTAGGGAAGGCCAAGACTCGCCATGATTATAATATGGCCATTTTTAATGCAATTGAAGAGTTTATTGAATAGCATGTCTGCAGCGTCTCTAATCTCAGCGGAGTTCCAGCAACCCTTTGGGGCACAGATAAGGAAAGCAAAAGGACCATTGAACAGCTGGATGTTACTGACTCTGCCCACATGATGACATTGGCTATGTTCACCTCTTGGCAGAATATCAAATCCAGCATCGACAAAGCTGCCAAGAAGTAATTGTGGGTGCTTTTGCTGCACTTCTTTGTAATTATTGTTGTTTTTTTGCTGTCTTTTTGCTGCTTTCCTGCAGTGTTCGTACTGTTTTTGTTTTGTTGGGGTAGCTGCTCTTGGGCTACTTTGGGTTTCTTTGTCCCATTTGGATCTTGATCCTTTTTGTTCTGGTTCTCATTCCTATTCTGGCTTCTAGGCCCTCTTTTGTTCTCAAGGGTATAGTCCCTTTCAAAAAACTATTTGGTTCATAAGTTTAGTTATTTGGGTCATTAAGATTTTCTTCATCATCATTATGACATGCATTAAGGGCATAGATAATTGTATTATTTTTCAAATTTGTGTTGCATTTTTTATTTTTACATTTTGGACCAATTACATGTTTTCATTGTCGTCATTTGGGATTCTTCTCCTAGATCATGGTATCCCCATAGTTCAATTGTATACATTATCAAAGCTTTTTAGTACTAGTGTGCGACGCCATTAATAGAACTTATTATGATTTTCACAAAGTTGTGTGCCTGAGTTAATGTAGGCATATTGGTTTTCCAAATCTGTAAATCCTTCATTTGCTTGGTGACAACTAACTATTCTTATAATTGGGATGACTTAACATTGCAGTCTAAAGGATTATATTCTCATAAATGACACTCATTGCTCTGAGCATAGTTCTTCCCATCCTCGATAAAATATTTATTGTAAACTTATAGAATATCATAGTGGATCATCCACCACTTAATTTTTACACCTGTGATTCTACGTTAACCCACTTGACGGATCTCTAATTCCCGTACTAGATTTGAAACTTTCCCGGGCAATCCATATGAAATATCACTTAGGCACGAATTCAAACATCTAGTCTTAAGTTTAATGTTGTCAGATTCCTCTACAGAAGGGTCTGTAATGGAAATGAATACAATGTCCTTGTATCATCAACTCATAATTTATGTTACTACTTCATACATTTACTTCTATTTTTATCAAGATGTGTCCATGAACTCAACAGGGTTGTATGAGGACCCCAAAAACTGCATACCTTAGTCCAAACTTGTCCATCAGTTATTCACTTCAATAACTGTATGATTTGAATGAATTACACTTTTAATCTTATATTAGTAATACATTCAGAGGTCTCTGCTCACTCAAGTGATAAAGCCAATTTTAATTACTATTAGTTCTCTATTTACTACTTTTCTTTCCTCATAGCTAAGTTAATTAGCACAGGATGGTGTCATATTCTCAAAGAAATTTTAACATAAATGGTTATTGAAACAGGAATCTCGTATGCAATCCTTTCCTGGAAGCTAATTAAATTATTTACTTAATTAGAACAAATACTACCTATTTACCTTGATAAGGTTCAACGTACCTTTATTTTATTAAGAATCTAATTTGGAAAGCCTTAATACTTCTAATTTTCCATAATCTCAGAATGAGGTGGGGGACAATGAAATTACACCTAACAATCAGACCTTCCATAAGTATAAATATTTTCTAACCAAATAAATGATTTCCCCTAAGGATGCAAACTACCATAATTACATAAGCTCCAAGTCTACTTTCTATTGTATTAGGTGATATGCAATTATTATCCTACAGGCCATTACAAACTAAGATCCAATTTTTATGGCAAACTCAACCATCTGTAAAAATAGTTTCATATCTTTCAATACTTCCTAAAGTATTATTGGATATTTGATTTTCATTCACAAACTTTTTCCAAATTTTATTAGCTCTTGTGAGCTTCACTGTTAGTGTCTGAGCAAGGAAAACTTTGGATATTTAATCAAGAATCCATATGTCAAACATCAACATATATATTCCAGAGTCGATCCTGCATCTTAAGACATTGATTTCTCAAAATAAATAGTTAGGTTTTAATTACTACATCTTAAGTTCCTATATTGAACCTGTGTATGTCCCCCTTTTCGTATAATGAGTTTAATTTAAGTGACAATGTCATAATAACATGACATAAAGTTATGGGTCATGCAAATTTTCTTATTGTTTACTATTGAAAAAAATTTGAATCCCTAATTCAATGTTCCAAGTTAGTCACTTCATACAATTTGAACTCATGTTGCATTAATCTTATCATTTATTAGCAGTAGACAGTTCTTATGCTTAACTTACCTATCACTGTGATAGGAAGGTTTGTTGTCTTTTTCCAGGAAACTACTACTATGCTTTACTGCTGGGTTTTACTCTCAGCTGATCCACACTTTCATGCCATTTTTCCATCCTTTATCCTTCTCTTCCTTGTCAGGTGTATGCCTCCAAATGCCTAGCACATCTTCCAATGTTTTCACATATACCTTATCGTTTAGATATTTCACCACCACATTAATCTTTGGCCAAGCCTTCTAGGATTTCCATTCTATATCATTGGATCATTGGGTTTATTTCCTTGATTCCATTCTATTATTGTTCATGCATATCCCATGTCAATTATATTTTCTCTATTGAAGCTCCAAATATTACCTTGATCAATTGCTTGGCCTCTATTTTTTCATCATGTCAACCCAAGTTATTTAATCCTTGCCTCTGATCCATATTCACACTTACTCAGCTACTCCATAGCATCTATCTAGTTTAGTGTTTCAAAAAGGACTATTGAACTATTATCTATCTCATGCCTTACCCTGAATCCCAAATATTCTTTTGATATGTTTCGTCTACTTCCTTTTTATCTTCTTCTTCAATTTTAGCCATTTATTCTAAAAATGATCGGGCCAATTTTTAACTTTAATTAGTACTCATTGAGCCCAAGATCTTATAGATAATGCGTCTCTGTTCATACCAAAATGTAACTCTACAATTTTTGTCACTTGCATAATAGCTACTTTTAATATCTCTACTTTATTCATCATGCATTTATATACCCATATATTTAAATCTAACATAATCCTTATTATAATCCATTTATGATAATTGTCATAAACCTTGTACTCCATGTCTTGTCCTAATGAGAGTTTATGGTATCCTTACTCAAAATTCCTTCTCAAGCTCTACTACAAGACCATTTTCTACATCACATGTATCACACTTGGTCTCATTTTTCAATTGATGTGGAATCAATGAATTGAAGATATCTGTGACTCCTAGAATTTTCTTCTGCTCAAGAAATCTCCGTAGAGCAACTCTCGGCTTAGCCTCAAATTCTAAATCATCAACATATGTAATCTGGTAGTTCACTACTTTGATTTGAAATTTTAGAGTCATGTGCATGCCAATGCTTTGTTCCTTGTCAAACATCCCCAATGGAATATTTACATCTATACCATAATGACTTATTGGATTATATGGCTCTTATAAACCTAATGTTGTAAATAACTCATCATTATACAAGGACATCTAGGTATCTTGTAGAAGGTGTTCCTCAAATGCATCCTCTCTTTTGCACGTTATTTCTTCGGTGTTTCCAATGCAATATTTAATTACACACCACTAATTTATCCTCCAATTCCTAAGTCTTCATCCTAGTTCATTTGTCTTCATCATTCCCCTTCTTCACTCTTTGTGTTTTAGGCACTCAGTGCCTCCTTCATGTCCCCTTTGTGAGAATTTTATTCCATGCATGTTGTGCGTATTATTTCTCTAGGAAAGTACAATCTCATTCTTCTTCCTCTTAAACAGGCTCCTCATCGCTCATCAGGACCATCAATTCCTCCACCCTTTTCTCTAAGTCTTCACATAATCACTATTCTCCATCTGAATTCATGAATGATTGGTAGGCTCTTTCTTTTCCATACTTTTCTTTTACTTTCCTAGACCCATGCTTTAGTGTTTCTCCACCTAAAGGCTCATTTTTGGTGTGCCAGGTTCTTACTCTTCGAAATGCTCCTTCCTCAACTTATTTTTTTTACTATGACATAGACTAACCTTCATCTAGATATTATTTTTATTCTTTAGGATTATTATTTTTGTGCACTTGGGAATCCCTTCTTACAATATCCCAATTTCTTTACAATACTGTAATGAGGTATCCCTTGATGTCCTCCACATCAATTTATAGGGCTCCATCCTTCATCTTTGGTATGAAGGTTAACATATAATTCCCCTCATGCATCCCCTTTCTCTACTACCAGTGTCAAAATCTGGATCTGAGTCCATGTTGGCAGCTTTCATGAACCTCTTTAAATATGTTCCCTTGTGCACTTGCCCATACTTTTTTCTAAGCAGATGTATGGTAGTATGAGTCCACTCTGGTCCTTCATTGGAGAATAAGTTTATCTACATCCTTAATCCTATCCACTACACATTATAATGATGTGAATTAGGGAATATTCCTGTACCATGGAATATCCATTTTCATCAACCTTTGAGCAAGGTTCTAGGATGGCACCTTATCCACTCATCATTTTCCTAGTCAACATCCTCATGTTTTTCCTCAAGTGACTCCATCATTCTTGATACGGCTTCAATATCCTCCTATACCCTTATTTTGCCTCGACATGCATGCCTTATTGGTATTCACTTGATTCCACCTTTCGCAGGAGAAGTTAGCAAACCATTTTACTAAAGCACTCTGTCTATCTACTGATCATATGCAACGCCACATATGGTATCTTTTGGGCAATATCTAAGGTACTCCAATATCACCAAAAATCTATCAACAAAATAATTGATCCCCAAGTGATCATTATCCCTTTTTCAAATTTTCACCTAATAGCCTCTAGAAACAATTAAATCCCTTCAATCTATGTACAAGGAGATATTGCAGAAGAATAGTTTTATGTGCTACTACTGCATGCGGAGTATGGAATATCCTTCTTCATAGATACCTCGATCCAACACTCAAAGGATACCTACTTGTAACTATGCCTAGGTGCAGTAGGCCACTCTCGTGGTGGGGTGAGTAATATTTTCAACACCGAATGCTACATTTCCTCACTCTATGATACTGCAATAAGGTGGCTATTTCTTTAATGTTTGGTCCAACTACTTGCTGAAAATCGCATCTATATCATCCATCCTACGAGTGACTTGGGGGTATACTTCCTTTAGATTATACTTAATCAAACCGTGCAAGGTTTGCACTGCTTCAAAATTCTTCTCAACTTTGGACAAAATCATTTGAATCCAAAGAGTAATAAGAGCCACTAGGTGGAATCATGGTAAGTTTGAGAGCCTTCATGACCTTCAAAGGCACCACGTTGTCTGAGGCACCTGAATCTATTAGACGATTATGGAGTACATATTCTCTAACAAGGAGGGATACATAGAAAGGTTCAAATTTATCATTCTTTGATGCACTGAACAAATCATGTTTGGTGAGGGAGTTGTAGGTGGGTTTTTTAGTATTCCTTTAGAATGATGGGCTACAACATTGGGTGTTAGACTACGAATCTTGATATATCGAACAAACCTCTTAAATTGTTCAGGATGAGTCCACAAATATTCAATTTTAGTAATTTGTACTTTGTCTTTTTTTGTGTATTCTATGAATTCAAAGGGAGATGATATAGATAAGGGGGGTGAAGGGACTGAGTTTTGAGTCTAGATGGGGTTAGGAGAAAGATTTGATGTTTGATGAATGGAGGGTATTTTGAATGGAACACTAGGAGATTTTAAAGTATTAGATTTTGTAGGATAAAATTTAGATTTAGAAATGGAAGAGACATCAGAAGAATTACTTGGGATTGAAGGAGCCTTCTTACTTGCTACAAGATCAGGATTTACAACAATCCAGACTTCATGGAAGATGGAAGTGGGGATCATCGACTTATTATTTTGTTTTTTGTAGTTGTCATAGGAGGATCATCAACCTTATTTTATTTTTCAGCATTGGAGGGAGATACTCTTTTCTCATAGTGAGAACGAGTGAATACTGCACATGAGAAATCAGGAACATCCTCTTCGTCTTCTTCATCACCTCTGGAATACTTAAAAACTCTTACTTTTCTATCATTCTCAAGTTCATTGATATCTAGGAATTTCCACCTTCACTTTCTTGTTCAATATCTTATTCACTTTCTTGAAATATGAAATTTACATTCATGGGTGGGGCCTCTAAGGAGATCCTTTCGGGTGCTCCTGCAATCTAATTTATGTTGTTTCTTTGAAAAGATACTTGTTCAAATAATTCCCTCTTCACAATGATACCATCTCATTCACCAACTTTTGCAATGATGGATTGGTTTTTTCATCTCCACTATGTTGGGTCTTTCCCTTTGATGGATTTTTGATCTTTCTAGAGAGGATGAGATCATCATCAATTTCAATGGCCATCCTTTGTGCTTCTATAATGTTCCTTGGTTGGGATCTTCATAGAAAAAATCCTACTTTTGATGATTGAGCATTGATGAAGAATATCTTGATATTTTTTTGAGATGGTGAATCCTCTTCGGGTACCTTACGAAGAAACCGGTTGAAATGAGCCATGAATTCTCTCATAGTTTCTTTTTCTCCTTTCTTCATTTGATCCAACTGTATGAAGAGGTCTTAATAGTCTTCAATTGATTTAAATATTTCCTTGAACTTCCTTGTGATGTCATTCTATCAAGTGATGGATTGGGCAGAGAGAAGGTAGAACCATTCTACTAATTTTTATTAGAGATACTCCAAGAACAATCTTACAACAACATCTTCATGTTGGACATAAAGAATCCCACATGATGTCATGAAAGTAGTGATGTGTTCTTTAGGATATTTTGTTTCATCACCTTTGAACTTTGGCAAGTGATTGTGTGAACTTATTGGTAGATCATGGAGAGGTGGTTCAAGATAAAGCGGGAATGTATTCCTTCCCCATGGAATAATGGGTTGAGTTCTTTCTGCTTCGTTATCCATCATTTTTTCTGCTTCTGCTTTATCCCTTTCTTCTACAAATTCTTTCTTCAAAATATTCTTCTTTCAGGGACTCATTACTTAATGGTGATAGAAAAATGGGAGAATTTTAAGGGGGGTATCAACATGCGTTTTGATAGTATTTCTAGGTGAAATTTTTGAAGAGACAGATGGAGAGGAGGTTTGAGAGAAGAAGTATCGATTATCTCTAACTTATTCTTGCTGATTTTTCAAAGCCTCAAAATCGGAAACAACGCCACCTCTTGACCTATTCAACATGGTGTATCTTCCTTTAGCCACCTTTCAAAAATTATTGAAGTGGGAATATGAAAAGACACTATGGAATATGAAAGGTCACATGCAGGAACTGACAGTGTATCTTTGAGCAATGGATTTTCATGAATTCTCTTTTTTTTGTTTTTTCAATATTTCATTTTTTTGTATTTTGGGACCTTACGGTTGTATTTTTGGTGTAGATGCTGCTAAGTCTACCCCACAGTGGGTGCTAAAAAAATTTGGTGAGAAAATTTTTCAGGTGGACAAACTTGTGGATTTCTTTACAACGCTCTGGGAATCTAAGTCCCTCTACTTAACCGGTATAGCTACCGTATATGCATGCATATGAAAAGGTGGATTTATGTGGTGGCCTTTTGACTAGGGATCTAACAGGTACACTCCACTGACCCTGTCAAAAATCGTGTAGATACTTGTAAGAGAGGACTTTGTTTATAGAGAGGGAAAGGGGAGTGAGAAATTAGATAGGAGAACTAATGTTGTTGGTAGAAAATCAGATTCATGTCTACATCAATTGGAATTTTTATTACATGCATTAAAATTAGGAGGAAACAACTCTACATGTAGCAACAAGACCAAATGGAATTTATGATCACAAAGTCTCAATAAACCTCTTAGTCAAAAATGGCTCAAAAATCCTTCTTCTTGTATTGATTGCTTAAACCAAGTTGTACATAGTATGAGAATGGAGGGAAAAGAGTGGGGGGAAAGGAAGAATTTGGCTATCTCCTTTGTTCTCTCAAGGTAGAATGCACTCTTGAGCTTACAAAATTAATGACCAACCCTTTGAAATGGGAATGGATTTAAAATTTATAGAATAGAGGTGACTTATCATCTACCCCTCATGACCCTTCATATTCCTTGTTTCCAAACTTAGAACTATTCATATTCCTAGGAAATATTAAGTCCCTTTTTAAAATAACGATGACTTAATTTACATTATATTACTAAAGTCACTTTTAGGTGACTTAAAGGCATATCAAAAAGTGAAAACCCCAACGAAGAATTAAAACATTGGAAAGTGATAGAAATTTGGGGGCAAAGGAGAAAGAAGAAGAAGAGGATATGTCATTTCTAATGAAGTATTGATCCTTATTGATGGAAAGTTCTAAATGTAGCGAAACTTTGAATCTTCAAACTCCTTGCACACTGTGAAACTACTTCAAATTATCTCACAAACGCTCACCAGGTTGAGTGAATTGTTCCACTGATGACGTTTGCAACTCCCAACCTGCATATGATATAATTTGTGACCCAAACTTTAGTGAGTGTGAAAAATTTTGCCTCTGAGATGATCATCCATCATGATGTGATTGAACTTTCCCTGCTATTAATAGTAATATCCTAGGATGGAAACATTAGTTTTTATGTGAGAGGTACCTCTTCTGCATCTTTGGGAACTCCCTCATTTATTCAAGGTTCCTAATATTTTTAGTAAGCACCCATATAGGGAGCTTAATATTGTTAGTAAGTGGTCATTTTAACTATTTTCTACTTAGGAAAATCATTTCAGATTCTTGGTGACCTTCGGTAAATGTTGCTTTTGCCACAACTGCTTTTGATGTTGAATTTCCAAACATAGCAAGTCTATATAGAAAAACATACTATTTTTAGAAAGTGTGTTTCCAATGCTCGGTTTGTGATGGAACATATTTTGTTAGACTCATCTTCTCATCATGACTATATCCTCCTGATTTCACATAAATTTTCCCACTAGAATATTGGGAAATAAAATTTAAAATTTTCACCTGGTAGTGGCTTTGAGCACGGAACTACCATGGCAGCCATTAATGGAGCTAGAAATTTACAGGTCTGGTTTTTTAATACATTTGTGATGAAAACAAATCCATTGTGATAGGTTTTTCATTTGGATCTCATGTGAAATTTTTTAACTTGTTTCCATTTCCAGAATGATGGGAAATCCGAGTAATGTGAGTCGGTGCACAAAGTGAGGATTTGGTTGGAACAAACAATTCTAGACACCATTTGACCTCTAGTTTATTACATCATGGTTGTCTTAAAAAATGTGGAATTTTTTTTAATACGTCACCTCAATCTTATTTGTATCTTGTGAGATTTTAATATTTCTTGATCGGGTGACTTCACAGTTATCTGGCAAAAAACCTTCATTTTCTTCTTGTTCTTTGTTTCTTCACCACTTTTGATAATTCCTTCCCTTAAAACCTATGTATTTTCACAGAATGGGTGTTTATGTGGCCATGAAATATCTATTTTGGATCAGCAATGGTGGACTAGGTGTCTGGACAAGCTTGAGAAAATCCATGTCATGGTGAGGAGTTTTGGAGGAGAAATGCGAGGAAGAAAACGACTAAGTGTCGAATTTGAATTTTTTTAAAAAATGCACATGGAGGGGCTAGGTGCATTTTTGAATCCTTGATGTACCTCACCTCAAGGACATGAGGGAAAAAAATTTCCATGGTGATCAAGATGACAACACGTGTCCTCAATCTGATGATAGTGGATTTTCTTGAAAAACGCACTAGAAGCATTGGGGGCTGAAATCCAATCATGTGGATAACCAAAGGATTCCTCATATGGTTTGGGAACATTTTTCCATGTCTTATTTCCTTGACCTCAAGGATGTGATGGAAATTAAACTCCATGATGGTCTTGGAGCTGATATGTGTCTTCGATCCAACGGCAGGGAATTTGAGCTCCAAAAATGCACCTGGGGGCTGAACTATCAAGTCTAAAGGTGACATGAGGGTCCCAAAGGTCACATGGGGGTTGGGTGAATTTTTCCAAGGTTAATGTACCTGACCTCAAGGATTTTGAGGACATAAAATCCCACTAGGCTCCTGGAGCTGACACATATCCTCTACAAATTTGGCTAAGTCCCGAACACTCTCCAAGAGGGCGACTTGTGATGACGATATCTTGAGCTCCTGATGGATTTTTTTGGAAAAAATTTATATGATCCTGACTAGAAATGGCCTTTTAAATCCAATTGTGGGAGTATAATGTCTTGATTCATCCATTGGATCCCTAAAAAATCGTAATTGTGATTTAGTACTCCACCTATTCTTGATAAAAAATGCCTACGGATATGATGCGCAAAAGTGTTGAAAAAATACGATTACACCATCATGTAGTTCTTGGAATCCTATTTCTAGAGATGTTTTATTTTACTCCTAACTCCATCTGGAGCTTCGGAAATATTCTTCTGAAGCTTAATAGTTGTTTTTGGGCCTGTGTACTGCCTAGGCTTGTGAACCCTATCTTTTATTCAAACTACTCCAAGTATTTCAATACTTCTCCAAACCTTACAAAAACCATTTCCATGATGTTATAAGGTCTTCAATTAACCTCCATGTTTAATTTTTACCTTTTGTTTTACTCCAGGGGTTTGATCTAGTCCTAGGAAGGCCAACGATAGCCCTTCCCACAACTACTTGTAGCTTGCAAATAAAATCCTAAAATCACCCAAGGGGAATGAATGGAACTTACTAAATCACCTAGGGGGATGAGATAACATTAATTAGGAGGTCACTTGGACTGACTTGACAGACCCGAGGTGTCTTGGAACAATGAGACTTGAAACAATTAACACTGGGGTATAGTTTTCATGCTCGGGAATTGTTAATTTCCCTGTTGCACTTTTACATGACAACAGTTGGCTCTAGCTTGGGGACCTGACATGGAATGAGTGCAGAGAAGACATGGCATGAGAATTCCTAGAATCTCAACTTACAAAATAATGACCAATGCCTTATCCATTGGGCCCTATGGAGTCATGTACAACTTACAACAAGAGAAAGAGAGAGAGAGAGAGAGTGAGTGAAGACGGAAAACGCACACACACACACAAAATGATGGAAAGGGAACACACAACACATAACATAAAGTGAAACATGCTAGTAGAAAGGTAAACACACCTAGCAATCACCTATGGTACAAGGTATGGGACAACCTGCTTTCATCAAAGCACTTTTCATTTCTCAAAAGTTACCTTTAAAGAGACAACACCAAATGTTGATTTTCTATGAAGTCATTGATGAGTTCCAGAAAGTAGCCTCCCCTCCTCAGGTACTTATGAAAGCTAGGTGCTTTCACAATTGTTTATGTAATTTGTAGGAGTGTATCCATGTGAGCTTCTTGATGCTCATGTCCTTGCTTGGAAATTCCACTGCCTTCATGTTCTTTGAAATCGGTTTCATAGTGCTAATTTCCTTCCATGTTTATCCATATATCTGATTCTCCATCGAGCATCTTATCACTTCCCCAAATATTATTTTCATTCAAATTCATTGAATATTCAAAGTTACTTTCTTTCCTGGGTCTATGCTAATTGACATCTTCTCCATGAGAAACATTAGATTCATCCTTTATCTCTACTCCACTATAAGGAATTTGAGTACTAATGAGAGGATCAAAGGAAAAATCATACTTTTCTTGTATGTCCATGGAACGAGTGAAGACATCAAGAATCAGCTCGAGGTCTACCAAAAATTCTACTTCATCTAAGGTTTCTTGCACAGAGTTATGCTTCATTATTTCCTACAACTCATCTTTGTACACCTTTGAAGAATGCAGCTCAAGGAAACTATCTAGAGGGATTACCTCATCATTTTGGGAATCGCTGCACTCTACTGATCTTTTGTCAAAAATATATTCATCTTTAGAGGTATCAAAACTCCTTGCTTCAATTTCTTCGTCATGGAAAGATTCTTCATCTTCACATGGTAAAGAAATATCTCTATTTCGTTATTGCATCCATCAACCATTAGTTCAAGATCAACATCATATTTTTCATCTCACCTTATCTCAATATGCCAACCTTCACATTGGTTAAGACTTTTGAATCATCTTCACGCTTGCCTTATATATTCATGGCTTGCATCAAGAGTTCAAGACTGAGCTTTGGGTCCTTTGTTTCTTCTGCGACTCTTAACAATTCTTATACGGAGATTTATTTTAAACCTTTCACAGGATCTTCACAAACTAGTTTTGTCTCTCCATAGATGGCCTAACTAAGATCATCTTCATCCCCAAATGGGAATGAGAATAACTAATCATCTCATATAAGCATATAAGCTGATTTTTCTTCCTTAAAATCATCAAGAACCTTCTCCTCTTCCTCATGGTTTGCATCGTTGTGTAATTCGGGGCTGCCCTCTTGTAACTCAAATCTCCTCAATGCTTCTTCAAAATCAAAATCTCCCCAGGAAGGCATGTCTAGAATTATCAAGACGGGGATATCCTCTTCCTCCTAAGTTTTCACAAAGTGATTCATCCACCTACTACCCTGGTAAAAAATGTTAGCTTCTAAGCTTTCATACTTCCATACTTTGTACCTTATATTCTTCTTGGGAAGCAATTTCTCCATGTCTCCATTCACTGGTATGGTTATGAATGACCAATTCATTTGAATTTTCCATCCCAATTCTTAGTAGAAACTTCTACTTAGCAACATTTTGAATGAGGTTGGGACGTCTAATACCAAAATCATTGCTGAAAGTTTCTTGCCTAGAAATTTGGTGGGAGCCACCTGTGCATTTTTTACCTTCCCTACAAGTGGGACCTATTTTAAATCCAAAGAGTAATAAGAGCTACTACATGGAATCATGGTAAGTTTGAGAGCCTTCGCTACCTTTAAAGGCATCATGTTGTCTAAGGCACCAGAATCTATTATGTAATTTTTCAATACATATTCTCCCACAAGGAGGGAGACATATAAAGGTTCAACTTTATCATTCTTTGATGCACTCAGAGAAAGCATGTTCTGTGAGGGAGGTGTAGGTGTATTTCATATTATTCCTTTAGGATGATGAGCTACAACATTGGGTGTTAGTATACCACTCTTGATATATAGGAAAAACCTCTCAAATTATTTAGGGTGAGTCCACAAATATTCAATTTCAGTAATTTGGACTTTGGCTTTGTTTGTGTATTCTATGAAGTCAAAGGGATCTGATGTGGATAAGGGGGGTGAAGGGACTTGTTTTTTAGTATGGATGGGATTAGGATAAGGATTTGATGTTCGTGTAATGGAGGGTATTTTGAATGGAACACTAGGAGCTTTCAAGGTATTATATTTTGTAGGAGAAGACTTAGATTTACAAATTGTAGAGACATTGGAAGACTTACTTGGGATTACGGGAGCCTTTTTACTTGCTATGGGATCAGGTTCCAACAATACAGACTTCATGGAATATGTAAGTGGGGATTGTTGAATTTTTTTATTTTTTTTGGAGTCACCATAGTGTTGGGTTTTAAAATGATACTTTAACAAACCATAGTCAGGGGACAACAAGTCCCTCCTTTTTAATGGGAGAGGTTCCCTTATTGAAAGCAAGCAACAAAACTTATATACAAATTTACAACTTTCAAAGTGTGGATCCTGATACTTTGAAATATTTTATGCCCAAAATATTATCAATACAAAAGAATAGAAGAACTAAGGAGACAAGAGAAGAAGAAAATAACAATACTTTCAGGAAATATAGATAGTAGAGTATAACCTTATACGTATTGAGCTAGGGAGATGCATAATATAATCATTCACTTTCATAACAGATATAATTCCACAGATGCAAAGTTCCATAAATCATAGAAACAAGAACACAAAGTTTCTTATCATAAAAATTAATGATTCACAAATTTCAGAGAAGGAAAGAAGGAATAGCAGAGGAAGAAAGGGAAAAACTTATGTATTTATGTTTTTCAAATCTATTACATCTTATAGAGTACCAGTATCCAACAATGAACAATGGCATAGAGAACTTGCTAAATAGATTCCAAAAATGGATACATTCAGTTACAAAAAATGATGAAAATGATTCAAGAAACCAATGTCTAAACTTCTCTAATGCCTTAGCCATTTCCATGCATGGTGGAAAAACCAGATGCATCATATCACAGCTATTAACCCACTTTTACAACTTTGAATTTGAGTCATCCACGTGGGAGAGATTTGTTAACCCACTTTTACAACTTTGAATTTTAGGGAAAATATTTATATTTTGTTCCTTTTAGAGAAATGGCACTTTAGAACATTTCGGCCTGCACCTTATCTTCTGATATAGGCATAACACATGGATTTACTTGAGTGGTGACAGAGTCACGGCTCACTTTTACAATTTTAACTATTTGAAAAAAAATCTCAAAAACTCAAAGTTCTTTGTCGACCCGTCTCCCCGCTTTCAATTTTGATGCGGGCTCAACATTTGACTTTATCGCTTGGCATGAGCGGGGCCGCAGGTCACTTTATAAATTTACGCCCTTTTGGAAATAAAACCAAAATTCCTAAATCACTCTGATGGCCCATCTTCCTGCTTTGAATTTTCAATGCAGGCATCAACATGTGGCTTCCCCTGGCATCGGCGGGGTTGTGCTTCACTTTTATACTTTTAAATCTTTTCAAAACAAAATCTAAAATTCCAAAGTTCCTCTGACAACTTGCCTTCCCACTTTGACCTGAAACATGACCATGTGTCCCTTTGTAGGCATGTTCTATAGTTTTGTGTTTTAACTAAGTCCCTCTTTTTAGCGAAGGATTTATGTCTGACTCAGGACACGTGGAGGCTTACTGCTCATTTTGAGACTCTGTTTGGAACTTACCTTTAGAGTTGCACTGACTAGACACGTGGAGAGCTAGCACACATTTGGGACCTACTTTTAGATTCACCCTTTGAAATAACATTGAAGTGACACATGGGGCTTTTCGTTGGTTGTCCTTTCCTTTCCTTAGCCAATTCAACAATCGTTTGTTCCCCTTCTAACTTCTGTGGGACCCTAGACACATGGAGAGCTAGATATTTTTTGGGGAACCATGTTTGGCTTTAACCCTTGAAGGTGTACCGATGAGACACATGGCACTATCCGCTGGGCTTAGAATTTTAAACGATTGATTTACAATTTTGAGGCTCTAACCATGTGGAGGGTTGGTACTCATTTAGGATCTATCCTTTGGGTCTCCTAAAGTTACACCAATGAATCACGTGGAGGCTTCCACCAATCCCCTTATACTTAATTAAATGGTCGACTCTATCCCTTTTCTGGACCTTGGACACATGTCAAGCTGGTGTAAGTTGGGGTCTCTCTTTGGGTCGTGCCTTTTGAAAGGACCAAGCCAAAGAGAATCAAACTTATCATGGCTTCCTTGAGGTTCATGCCTTTTTTACCACAGCAGAACAATGTCTCCCAATTGAAAATATTTGGGTCTATCTTTCTTGTCAAACAAATCTTTCACCTTCAGTTGATGATCTGAGATTCTATCAAAAACTTTCATCCTATCTTCATCCAACTTCTGAAGATATATGATCCTCTTCTCTAGGGAATTGATAAAGCTTGAATCTTCAATAACCTTCATTAAGTGCAAGGCTAGTAATTCCACTGTTACTGGAAAATGAGCTTCAACACCATACACCACTTAAAATGTAGACATCACAATTACTCTTTTAGGTGTAATTCTATCTACCCAGAGAGCATCATAGAGCTTCTTGTGTCAATTCCTTTGAGAGTCATTGACAATCTTCTGAATGATTGCTACCATATTCTTATTTGTCGATTCTACTTGTCCATTCCCTTGGGGGTATTAGTCTAAAGAATGAGCAAGGGAAATTCCATAACCATAGAAAAAATCCATCATCTCAAAAGAAGAAAAATTCAAAGCATTATCAGTCACAATCTTGTTTGGTACCCCAAACCTTATCAAGATGTTCTCTTTGATGAAATTACACACCACCTCAGAAGTAGTGATTTTTACTGGAATAGCCTCTACCCACTTTGTGAAGTAATCTGTAGTAGTTAGCACGTGAGTATGTCCAATATTGGAAGGTGTGTTAAGAGTTCTAATGAAATCCAATCCCCACTATTGAAAATTATCATCAATCACTATTGGTATTAGTGGTAAAGCAACAAACTTAGGTCTCCCAAAATTTTTTTTGATAGGCTTCACACTTACCTACCCATTTTGATGCATCTCTAAAAAATGTAGGCCAATAGTACCCTACATGAATTATTTTATGAGAAATGACAGTAGAAGATAAATTCCCTCCACAAGCCTCATCAAGAAAATATGAGAACAACTTCTTATATTGCTACATGTCCACACACTTGAAGAATATTTCATCTATGCCTCGCTTGAACAAAGAATTCTCCCATAATACATATTGTGTAGACCTTATATTAATATCTCTCTTTTCCTTGGCACTCAAGTGGGATGGGCACTCTCCATAAGTAATAAAATGTGCAATACCAGCATACCATTCATCTATTGAACTAAGGAAGACAACAACAAGACCATCAACTGCTTCTTTGGACAATTCTACATCAGATCCTTCAATAATAATCTCACATAAGAATTTCCATTGGACTAGCTTAGTTGGCTTGATATCAAGATCATATTATTGGAATTTTTCTACCCAATTACCTCTCTTAGTTCCAAACTCCTATTGTGTAAGAATAGACTTGATGGTTGTATCAGGTACAAGCACAATAGAGTGAGAATTAATAATATAAAAATGAAACTTCTTGACAACTTTGACCACTGCAAAAGCATGTTTCTCCATCATACTATATTTCAATTCAGTATATTTTAGAACATAGCTCATGAATGCAATTGGAATTTCATGATCCTTAAAATTTCTCTAAGTTAGCATAGCAACCTAGGTACTCTCTATAGAATAGCAATAGATGATAAAATCCTTGTTGAAATCAGGACATGCTAAGATGGGAGTTTTAGAAATGGCTTTCTTGATAACTTAAAATGCTTCTTTACCTTCGAAAGACAAACCAATTTTTTTCTTTCCTTTCATCATGTGAGCAATGCTCATAGTCAGTTTTGTAAAATCATGGATAAATCTCCTCAGGAAATTTTTCTTACCAAAGAAAGAGTGAACACCCTTTTTTCTTGTGGGAAGAGGAATCTGTTGGATTGCTTGAACTCTTTCTAGATTTATCTTGATTCCTTATTTGTAAACTATATGCCCCAGAAACTTTCCTTCAATATCATAGAAGACAAACTTCTTAGGATTGAGAGAAACTCCATGTTCTCTGCATTTCTGGGGGACTGCTTCAAGATGATGAAAGTGATCTGCCATTGTTTTGGAGAAAATAGTCAAATCATCAAGGTACACAACAATACACTTTCCCTTTAGACTACTGAAATCCAAGTCCATTACCCTTTGAAAGGTGGCACCAACATTGATAAGACCAAATGCATTCTCTTGTAGGAAAAGGTTCCCCAAGGAATAGTAAAAGTAGTTTTGTGCTGATCTGGGGTATTGACTTCTACTTGATTGTATCCAGAGAATCCATCAAGCATAAACAACGTCTCAAATCCTGTAACATCTTGCAAAACTTGATCCATCATGGGGAGAGGAAAGTTGTCTTTCAGAGAGGCCTGATTCAAATTCCTAAAATCCACATAGATATGAATCTCACCCTTCTTCTTCCTAATAGGTACAATGTTTGTAATCCATGTTGAATGATGTATAGCAAAAATAATATTTTCCTTTAGTAACTTTTGGATCTTTTGAAATATAGTATCAGCAACCTTGGGATTTTATTTCCTTTGCTTTTGCTTGAAAGGTTTGATCCTAGGTTTCAGAGGGATAAAGTGTTACATTTCCTTTGGTTGAAAAGCCTTGAGATCATCATATGAATAAGCAAGAACATCAGCATACCTTTTTAATAGATTTACTACTTTCTTCCTCTCTTCTTCACTGTAGAGTTTTCCAATGTTCACCATCTTGGGTTCCTCGTGACTTCCAGTATTAACCTTTTCACATTGATCAGACTATTGATCTCCTTAGGAAACTTTATACTTAATGTACCTATCATGATTATCAAACCAATCTTCCAAACTCACTAGCCCTTTAGATCTTGTTACCTTTCTATTTGAAGCAACCATATTGATCCATCTCTTCCTTGATATCTCCTTCATTAGAGGATACAAACTCTCTAGGAAAAGTCTCACTTCCTTCAAAATACAACTGATAAAAGTTATCTTTAAGCTCCAAGAATGAGAGAAAGTGTTGATCATCATTGAAAACCTACCAATTGCTTGCATTATCTGGTACACTAGACCTATGAATCATTTCAATGGTAAATTTCTCCTGAGAGAAATTTGGGTGAGGAATCAGCAAAGATCCTGAGAAAAATAGAGAATCCGCTCTATTGTTCCTTTCTCTTCACACAAATTCAATAGACAAAAGAATCAAGAAACTCAATGGAATCCCAGAAAATTTTTCTCTAATGCTTTAATCTCATACTCTTCACTTGAAAAAGATCCCTGACTTGTTTCATAATCATCTTTGCATCTTCAAAAGCATAAATATTCTTCACTCCCATTTATGTTTGCATGTTCAATCCAAGTATGGTTGCCTCATATTTAGTTGTATTTTTTGTGTTTTCAAAATAGAGCTTGAATGAAAAAGGATGAATCTTTCCTTCTAGAGAGGTTAGCACCACTCAAGTTCTAGAACTAACTAAAGAACAACTTCCATCAAACTCTAGAGTCCAAATTCCATTGAAATCATGAACCACTCCCTTAGGAATATTTGCCTCATCTTCTGACATGATCATATAGTTATCATGCCCTATTTCTTCATAGAGTATTTGTGCTTTTGGATCATCAGTATTTTGCACAATTTATTTAGTCTGTTTCTCAGGTAATAGCTTCTTCATTTTTCCATTGATCAGGATCAAAGCATGTGACCAATCCATCTGAATTTCACCTCCTACTTCCTTACAAAAATTTCTACTCAGTAACATCCCATATGAGGGAGTAATATCAACTATCAAAATAGTGGCTAAAACTCTTTTATTTGGCAAAGCAGTAAAAGCTACTTGTGCTTCTTTAATTCTTCAAACCAAAGGCACTTTTCTACTGTCCATGGAATAGCAGGAACCAAAGGTATGTGTTAGAGTTAGGTCCAAAGCATGAGCTTATTTTTTAGGCATTACATTGTCTGATGCTCCTGAGTCTATGCCATACACAATTAAGTTTATGGCCAGCTATGAGGAGAGTCACATGGAATGGTTCAATTTTCTCATTGGGGGAAGTGATTGCAACCACAAAGCTTGGTTGAGGTGAGGAAGAGGGAGTGGTCAAAATACCTTTATAATTATTTGATGAGGCTTTGTATTTTGAATTGAAAAAGTTTACCATTTTAGAAAAGGCTTTTGGATGGGTTTGGCAAAACTCTACCTCTGAAATTCGGATTTTGGCCTTTTTGAGGTGATCAATGATATCAAAAGATCCAGAGGTGGATGGGGAATCATTACTAGGAACTTGAGAGACTTTTGATTTATCAACTTTAGGAATTGAAGGACAAGAAGTTTTGGAAAATAGAGTAGAAGGAGGAGGATTAGCATTACTCACCTTTTGTGTGGAGGCAATGGGAATATGAGCTCCTCTTCTTGCAACCACTGGAATAGTTATAGGAAACTCCTTGGATTTCTTAGCAGGCTGCACCACTTTTTCTTTTTTGTTCATTTTCTCCCAAGTCATAACAACATATGACTCACTATTCATCTCTACCACTCTTTCATCATATTCATCTTCATCATCCATACCTTCAATGGTGAGGAAATGAACTTGAGATCCACCAATCTCCTCCAGTTCTTCATCAACCTCTTCTTCTGGTTCTTCATAGAGTTCATTAAACTCCTCATCATCAGGTTATTGAACTTCACAAGTTGCATTGACTGGAACCTTGATGGGTGGGCCTTCAATAGCCAATCTAGTCTGAGAAGAAGGAAAACGGTTCCTAGGCTGAAAATTCTTCCTTGGAATATCTTGGTAAGGAGTATGTTGAGCCAATTGTTTCTTGATAGCAATGAGATCATTTGCAATCTTTTGTACTAACTGATCATAATTGACTCCATGGGAAGAGGAAGAAGAAGATGCTTTAGACTTGGAGGATTCTCTTTTCAGTTTACCAGACATGATTAAATCATCCTCAACACTGATAGCCAAACGTTGATCAACATCTAGAGTTGCAAGGTTAGCTCTCCTTAGTGCATAACTTACTTTAGGTAACTGAGCATTGAGGAAGAAGCATTTTTTTATTTGATCTACAGGATGAGTGTTCTATGGAATTTTATGAATTAGCTTGTTGAATTTTGCCACAAACTCCCTCATGGGCTCGAATGGTTCCTTCTTGATATGAGATATTTGAGCTAACAGAGCATGCACATCTTCAGCAGGTTTGAAACATTGCTCAAAATGAGTTGTCATGGTATCCCAATTAGTGATTGACCCAACAGGAAGATGATATAACCAATCAACAACATTTTCCTGCAATGTATCCATAAAAATCTTGACAGAGACATCTTCATGTTCAACCCCAAGAACTCCCACATGCAACAATGAAGGCTGCAATGTGTTCATCTAGGTGTACTTTCCCATCACCCCAGAATTTGGGAAAAATTTTCCTGTTACCCCTAGGTAACTCATGCAATGGCTGAGGAAGAGCAAGAGGCCCAACCCATTGTCCCCAAGGCAAAGGTGCTGCCATCTTTGGAAAAATTGACTGAAGGGGAACTGAAACACCATCAAGTATCAAAGCATGAAGATTAGGACTGAGTTTTTCTTGAGGAATGTTATTCTTGGAATTTCTGTCTTTAATAGGAGGTGTGCTTGTAGAATGAGTTCCTTTGTCCTTCTAGATGGAAGAAGAGAGAACTTTTGTTGTTCCAGAAGTTGAAAATGGGAATCTTCTACCCCGAGAGATTTCTTCCCACGTGTATACCATAGAGTCACCAGACCAAAAATGATCTTGAAGTTGTTATTTTAGAAAGGGATCCATTTGAAACAAAATCCCCAATAGATTCACCAAAAACTGTTGGGTTTTAAAATGATACTTTAACAAACCATAGTCTAGGGACAGCAAGTCCCTCCTCTTTAATGAGAGAGGTTCATTATTGAAAGAAATCAAAAAAACTTATTTACAGATGTACAACTTTCAAAGTGTGGATTATGGATACTTTGAAATGTTTTATGCCCAAAATAATATCAATACGAAAGAATAGAAGAACTAAGGAGATGAGAGAGGAAGAACATAACAATATTTTCAGGAAATATAGATAGCAGAGTATAACCTTATATGTATTGAGCTAGGGAGATGTAGAATAGAATCATTCACTTTCATAATAGATATAATTCCATAGACACAAAGTTCCAAAAATCATATAACGAAGAACACAAAGTTTCTTATCATAAAAATTAATGATTCACAAATTTCAGACAAGGAAAGAAGGAATAGCAGAGGAAGAAAAGGAAAAACTTCTATATTGATTACTTTCAAATCTATGACATCTTACATAGTACCAGTATCCAACAACGAAACAATGGCGTAGAGAACCCGCTAAATAGCTTCCAAAAATAGTTACATTCGGTTATAAAAAATGATGAAACTGATTCAAGAAACCGACATCTGAACTTCTCTAATGCCTCGGCCATTTCCATGCCTGGTGGCAAAACCAAATGCATCATATCACAGCCGTTCATCTTTCTTTTACAAATTTGAATTTGAGTCGTCCACGTGGGAGAGATTTAGCTGAAGTGGGTCTGGGGAAAACTTTTATATTTTGTGCCTTTTAGAGAAATGGCACTTCAGAACATTTTGGCCCGCCCATCCACTTTCTGATATAGGATCTAACACGTGGCTTTAATCCTAGGAGTGGCGATGGCTGCGGGCTCAATTTTTAAATTTATAACTCTTCCGCAACAAAAGCTCAAAATTCTCAAAAGTGACTCGACTGACCCACCTCCCTGCTTTGAATTTTGATGCGGGCTCGATATTTGACTTTTTCCCATCCCGATGGAGTCATGGGTCACTTTATAACTTTACGCCCTTTTGGAAATAAAACCAAAATTCCCAAATCGCTCCGATGGCTCACCTTCTTGCTTTGAATTTTCAATGCAAGCATCAACACGTGGCTTCCTCTGGGCATCGGCGAGGTTGCGCTTCACTTTTATATTTTTAACTCTTTTCAAAACAAAAGATAATATTCTAAAGATCCTCTAATGACCATCCTTCCCTCTTTGACCTGAAACATGGCCACGTGTTCCTTTACGAGCCTGTCCTATAATTTTGTGTTCTAAATAAGTCCCTCTACTTGGCGAAGGCTTTATGTCTGACCCAGGACATGTGGAGTCTTCCCGCTCATTTGGAGACTCTATTTGGACCTAACCTTTGGAGGTGCACTGAGTGGACACTTGGAGAGATGGCGTATGTTTGGGACTTGTTTTTGGATTTTCCTCCTGAAAGAGCATCGAAGAGACACGTGGGTCTTTCTATTGGTTCTCTTTTCCTTAGCTAATTCAATGGCCGGTTATGTCCCTTTTGACTTCTATGGGACCCTAGACATGTGGAGAGTTGGCACTTGTTTAGGGAACCACATTTGGCTTCAAACCTTGAAGGTGTACTAATGAGACACATGGCGTCATCCAATAGCCTTAGAATTTTCAATGGCCAATTTAAATTTTTTGAGGCTCTGACCACATGGAGGGCTAACGCTCATTTAGGATCTGTCCATTTGGTCTTACTTCTAAAGTTACGCTGATGAGGCACCTAGAGGATTCTACCAACCCTCTTATACTTATTCGATTAAATGGTCGGCTCTGTCCCTTTTGTGGACCTTGGACACGTGGATGGATGGTGCAATTTGGGGTCTCTCTTTGGGCCGTGCCTTTTGAATTTTTGTTGATGAGGCACATGGAGGCTTCTGCCAACCCTCCTTTCCTTATCCGATTCAATGGAAACCTTTAGTGACTCGGTTAGAATCATTTACGATCTAGGAAAAGTGGAGAAACCCACTTGGAAGTAGTTACAATTACTTCTACAACAATATTTTCAAGTAGAAGGTCTAGGGAAAATGTTAGGATGCGGTGGTAGATGGTTAGGGAGGTTTAGGGTGAGTAAATAGAATAGTTTTTACGAGTGGGTGAAATGTGATTTAGGATAATTTTTTGTACTTCGTGATGGGATTGGATTAATATTTGAGACTATGAATATGAGGGATGTAAACGGGTTACCTAGAGGTGCTGAAAACCCGGTGTCTACACAAGGATCATCAACCTTCTTTTCTTAGATAGTAGTGGAGGGATATGATCAATTTTCATCTATATGGTTGAGCTTTGTGGATGGAACATTAAATCATGGATGAGAGTGATGGCGCATGAGGAGCGTCTTCAAAACCTACCAGGGGCATAAAAATTAAGCAAAATTATAGGAATTTCTTGAATATCATGCAACAAGGAAGCCAACAATGCACCTATGGGAAAGAAGAGGGGTACCACCTGGAAAGTTTCTATGGATAACCCCATGAGGTCTTCACTTTCCTGACATCAGGAATTTACATTCAGCGGGTAAGGATTCCAAGGAGATGCCTTTGGATAAGATAAAGATCATAATAGGAATAATAGAGTTCTATTGATTTTATTGATGCATGGATTCTTGCACACAAGTAATATTGTTTTTATTCTTATATAGATACCATCTCATGATGCCAAATTTTGAAGCGATAGATTGGATTTATCATCTCAAAGATTTTGTAGCCTAATAGCCCTATGATAGATTCTTGATGTTTCTATGAGAGGATGAGTTATGATCAGTAAATGGTTATATGTAGTTATCCTTTTTACTTCTAGGTATTGTCATCCATATGGATATTTTTGTGTGCTCTTATATTATGTTGATAATGTTACCTAGTTATAATGATTTATGTAAGAAATGTTCACAATGATAGAATCTCTTGGATAACTTGTTTACATAAGATGAATGAGTTCCTCTTCGTGGTACTTTCTGCGAATTAAGAGGGCCCCAATAATATCTCCTTTGCGTGATGGATGAGACTCTACAAATTTTTGTGTGGTCAAATATGCCCCATATAGGTGAATTGCATACCTATCTGTTGTAGGAGCAAAGGAAAGTCTTCACAAGATTCTTTATAACGCTAGATTTAAATAATTTACACAATAGCTTCCTTTTGATGACATATCCAGCAAGTGATATAGGCTACTTCAATGAAGGTAGTAGCTACCACCATCCTACATGTCATCCAATCTTCCAAAAACACCTTACTATACCACATGTTCAAACAAGGTCGACATGTTAATGCCTATGTTTATGGAACAACCATATAAATCCTCATGAAATAAAACTAACATGATCTTACAGCAGTAGAATCTGTCTCTCCATAATGGTTATGGTAGGAACCATGCTAAATGAACAAAGGATGGTTTGACAAATCATATCTTGTGGCTCAAAATTAAAAATAATAGTGTAGATTATGCCATGTTTTGGTTCAACTCACAAGCTAGAGGTCATGTATTATTATTCCCAAGGGGAATAATGAGTATCTCATAATAATTAATTTGCTTCAAGAAGTGTGCATGAAGTTTTACATGTACTGTAAGATTGAGTTGCACTTGTTGTGGATTACAAGTTGTGAGCTTTGCATAGTTTCAGTTCTTGTAATATCAGGGGACTCAAAGGTATAATTTCTGTGTGAATGTAAAGATGGGATGAATTAGCCAAAAGGGGGCCTTAAGTGGCAACATGATTTTTTACAAAAAGTATTAAAAAGAAAACTTAGATTTGAAGATTGAGATTCAGAGGAGGCTTCCATGAGGAATTATATCATAGTGTTAATAAATGTTTAGTACACTTTTTAATGTATTTTATAAAGCCTTTTTAACTTTTAATCAACACCACCTACATCGAATTTATTCAACATAGTTTAATGTATCACTCATTATTTAATTTTAGGATCATAAATGAAGTAGGAAGTGTTCAACAATACCTTGTGGAATTTGAAAGTTCACATGCAGGGACTGACAATGTATTTTCTTACCTTTGTAGGATATGTCATGAGGACACGCGGATATATCTTGCACATGCAGACAAACACACATGCACACACCCACACCCACACGCTATGGTGGTGCACCTAATTACTTGGTGAAGAATTACTTACAAAAAATGAAATGTCCCCACGGTGGGTTCCAAAAAATGTTGGCGAGAAAATTTGTCGAGGTGGGTCAAGTATGTGGGTTTGCTTGCCAATTGCTCTAGGAATCTAAGTCCCTCTACTTAACCGAGTGCAGCTACCATATATGCATGTGCATGAAAATGTGAATTTGTGGTGGCCATTAGGTCGGGGAACCAACAGATATGTACACTCCACTGACCCTATGGCAAAAGCTTGCAGATACCTGCAAGAGAGGACTTTTTCTGTAGAGGGGGAAAGGGGAGTGTGAAATTAGATAGGAGAACTAATGTTGTAGGTAGAAAATCATATTCATGCATACATTAATTAGAAGTTTTGTTACATGCATTAAAATTATGAGGAAACAACTCTATGCATAGCAACAAGACCAAATGGAATTTATGATTACAAAGTATCAATAAACCCCTTAGTCAAAAAAGGCTTGAAACTCCTTCTTCTTGTATTGATTTCTTAAACCAAGTAATATATAATATGAGAATGGAGTAAAAATAAAGAGTGGGGGAAAGGAAGAATTTTATCTATTTCCTGTGTGTTCTCTCAAGGTATCAATGCACTCTTGAGCTTCACAATGCTATTAGAGTAGAACCCTTATGTAAAAGGGAATTCAGAATTTGAATCTTTTGGAATAAGAAGTAACCCAATTTATACACTTTGAACTTGACCCTTCATAACTCCCTCCATATGAGTCCTTCATGTTTCATATTCCTCTTGATGACTTTTTATTTTCCATCAATTAAGTATTTGCTCTTATAATTTAAGAAAATACTTTTACAATAATAAAATCAAGTCTCTTAATGAATAAGACAAACTAGACAATGATGAGAAACCAATGATGAATTAGAATGGAGAAATTTCTAGAAATAAGAGACAATTGGTAAATCCTAAGAGGATGGAGGGAAGGGATGAAGGGAAATCACTCCTCATGAAAAACTCCTTTAAATGCCTTGATCTTACTCTCACTCCCAAGACATATTTCTATCTCGAAGATTTTTGACATGAAAATGATCCTGCACACTAATCAATATTGCTCCCTTGAATAAATATTGAATAACTATTTCAAATAACCCAAACCACTCCTAAGTGTTGACCACTAGACTATATTAACATAGACCCCTTGGACTATTGGATAAGTGTTACAAAATATTTAAGTCCCTTTTATAAAATCAAGGTGACTTAATTTACATTATGTTTCTAAAGCCACTTTTAGGTGACTTAAAGGCATATGTAAAAAGTGCAAACCCCAATGAAGAATTAGAACATTTGCATAAGTGAGAGAAATCATTGGGGGTAGAGAAGAGAGAGAAGAGAGAGAGAGAAGAGGAGGAGATTCATTACCCTATGAATTATGATGATCCTCATTGATGGAAAGCTCACAAAATATCAGTGACGAAGTCTGAATCTTCAATATCCTGATCACACCTATGAAAATCAGACAAACATGCTCATTGAACGCTCACCAAGTTCAGTGACTTATTCCCTTGATGACTTAGTAATACCTAATGGGAGAATTACTATGCTTTTAGTAAGAGGTCATATTTTTTTCTCTTCTCAGACATCATGATGTGATGAAAATATTCATTTAGTCCTATGCACATTATCCCCTTGCGTCTCGACCGCATTTCCCTTGGGTGTGACTTACTATTTTTAGTAAGCACCCATATAGGGAGACTTACTATTTCTAGTAAATGGTCATTTTAACTATTTTCTTCTCCAAACAATCATTCTGGCTTCTTGGTGACCTTCAGTGCATGTTTTTTCACCATAACTACTTTTGATGATGACTTTCAAAACATAGCAAGTCTATATAGAAAAAATTACTATTTTTAGAAAGTTTGTTTCCAGTGCTCAGATTTCATGATGAAAACATATTTTTTGGACTTAGCTCGTCATCGATGAATCATGTCCTCTCAAATTTCACATAATTTTTCCCACTAGAATGCTTGGAAATAAAATTTAAAATTTTCACCTGTCAGTGGCTTCGAGCACGAAGCTATCATGGTGGCCATTAATGGAGCTCAAAATTTGCATGTCTTGTTTTTTTCTCCATTTCCAATGAAAAAAATTCCATTGCGATAGGTTTTTCATTTAGAGATCGTGTGCAAGTTTTTAGATCGCTTCTGTTTCCAGAATGATGGGAAATCTGACGAATGTGAGTCGGTGGATGAAGTGAGGATTTTGTTGGAAAAAAAAATCCAGAGAACACCTTTTGACCTCCTAGTTTGTTGCATCATGATCGTCTTGAAAAATGTGGAATTCTGTAGAAGATGGCACCTTTATTCAAATTGTATCTTGTGAGATATGAAGATTTCTTGATCGGGTGACTTCACAATTATCTGACAAAAAACCTTCATTTTCTTCACATTATTCATTTCTTTAGCACTTTTGATCATTCCTTCCTCTAAAACCTATGTATTTTCATAGACTGGGTGTTTATGTGGCCATGTAGGAGTTGTTTTGGAGCAACGATGGTGGATCGGGTGTCTAGATGATCATGCACAGAGCCATGACAAGGTATGAAGTTGTGAAGGAGAAATGAGGGGGAAGAAACGACTAAGTGTCATATTTAAATATTCAAAAAATGCTCATGCAAGGGTGGGGTGAATTTTTTCATGTCTAGTTATTTGACCTCAAGGATGTGAGGGACATCAAATTCCATGGTGAGAAAGAGGACAACACGTGTCCTTGATCTGACAATAGGGGATTTGCTTGAAAAAGCACTAGAAGCACTATGGGCTAAAATCCGGTCACATGGATGATAAAAGGACTCCCCATATGGGCTGGTCATATTTTTCCATGTTTTCTATCCTTTACCTCAGGGACACGAGGGACATAAAATTACATGGTGGTCCTGGAGCTGACGTGTGTTCTCGATTCGATGACAGGGGATTTGAGCTCCAAAAATGCACCTGGGGACTAAACTGTCAAGTATGAAGGTCACATGAGGGTCCCATAGGTCATATGGGGGATGGATGAATTTTTCCAAGTTTGGTGTACCTTACCTCAAGGACGTCGGGGACATAAAATCCTACCAGGATCTTGGTACTGACACATGTCCTCCCATAAATTGACTAACTCCCGAACACGTCTCCAAGAGGGTAACTTGTGAACAATGATATACTTGATATCCTAGTGGAATTTATTGGTGAAATTTTATATTATCTTGACTGAAATGGAATTTTAAATCCAATGGTGGGGTTATCATGTCTTTACTCATCCATTTGATCCCTAAAAAATTGGAATTGTGATTTGGTACTCCACCTGTGCTTGAGAAAAACTACCTGCAGACCTGATGCACCAAAGTGTTGTGAAAAATATTATTTCACCATCATGTAGGTCTTGAAATCTTATTTCCTATATGATATATATATATATATATATATATATATTACTCCTAACTCCATCTGAAGCTCATAGAATCTTCTTTTGAAGCTCAACAGTTGTTTTAGGCCTGTGTATTGCCTAGGCTTGTGAACCCTGTTTTTTATTTAGACTGCTCCAAATATTTCAAAACTTTCCAAAACCTTCCAAAATCATTTCCATGATGTTACAAGGTCTTCATTTCACCTCCATGTTGAATTTTTCCCTTCCGTTCTACTCCAGGGGGGTTGATCCAGTCCTAGGAAGGACAACGATAGCTCTTCCCACATACTGCCAGAAGATAACATCTTGTTCATGAACTTCCTAAAATCACCTAGGGGGAATGAATGGAATTTCCTAAATCGCCTAAGGGAATGGTATAACATTATTTAGGACATCATTTGGACTTGATTGGATAGATCTGGGGTGTCTTGGAATGATGAGACTTGAAAATTTTAACACAGGGGTATAGTTGTCATGCTTAGAAACTTCCAATTGCCCTATGTCACACATTTGCACATGACAACACTACCCTATCCCTATTGGCACAATTGTAATACAATAGATTCATTAAAATCCTAGCTGTAGTACTCACCATGTCAAGGATGTCAGAATACTAAGGCACTATCTCCCCAGTCTTCTACTTTTCAGGAACTCCTGAAAGTCTAGCATGAAATGAGGATCCTCTATTTTATCTTGAATATGATTTTTCTTGTTGTAAAACAAGATTAATTACAATGTTTATGATTTTTTTAAGAATTTAATGGAAATTACATTCATGTTCATTTTTATATGTACTTTCATAAATTGATATAGACATCAGAAAAATGGCCTCTATATTACTTATTTGAGATGTATATGTGCATGTTGTAACTTTTCATCCATGAGATCACACCTTAACTGCACACTGATCAATTTCTTCTGACTGTTATCACTTGTATCCCACTGGGTGATTTCCTCATTATTTTTCTCAAGCTCTTCCTCCAAGACCCTTATTCACTGTTTCAAGTTTCTACCTGAAGAGTCTTTCCTCCACCTCCACTGATGCTTTGTTGAGCATGTTCAAATTTACTCATCAGATAGTTGTTGCGGAATTTACCAGAGCATTTACTCCCTTAGCATCTAGTATCTTCATCAATGCATCTCAATTTACCTCGAACTCAAGTTCATCAGCATGGGTCTCAAAAGTGCAAGATAAAATTTTCCTCATGCATGGGTAAGCACCTTCTTCATCAAAAGAAGACTCTAAGTTGAGGAGTTGGTTTTTGGGCACTAGTAATACTTGGAAAGTGTGCACATAGTACCTTGTTTATGATCATTAATGTAAGTTCATTTCTTATTCCTGTGACTGACTATTATTCCCTTTCCACCTATGCACACTTACCTATGGTAATCTTATTGCTAAGAGTGGGGTCCCTGCCCATACTTCCATACTCCTTTCCCACACTCGTGCTTTCCTATGTTTCCTTCAACACTTCAATTTCATGAACTTCTCTCCACTTGATGCTCCACCAACTGTTGGATGATTCCTACAACTTCCGTCTCTATGTTATTATCCATTTGTTCCTTAGTTGGGGTTGGGGTCTTCTGATCAATCATGTCTACTTCCTCACTCCCCCCTTTGCCATGAGTGCCTCCCTCATTCTCTTATCCTTCTCTTCATTTGAATTCTTCCTTTGACTCATGTACATCATACACAGGATGATTATGAGCCTCTTTGCTCTCTTCATATATCTTCATCTCCTTTTTTAGACTCCATGCTTTCTATTTTTCTTGATAGCGAAAGGACCTTTTTTTCACCCTCTGAATTTCTTCCTTACTGGTGACTCTACGTTTAGGGGATTTCTCTTTTGTCTTAATTTCTTGAAGGTGAATCTCCCCTTACTAGTGACTCTATCCTTCTGCACAATGACTCTTCCTATTCTATGGTGACTCCTCCTTCTGTCGGAATAATCTTTTGTCATGGGAGAATATCTTCTGGTAGATCCGTAAGTACTTATGCCCGCACCTGACTCTTGTGCACCTATTGTCTATGTATACTATCTATGTGCTGTTTGATCAACTTTTTCTCAAGAGCCTCTCCTCTGTCTCTTTTCCTTTCGCACAATATTTTTCCATCATGGTGGGGTCCTCTATGAATGGAGACATTGTCTTCAACATAAGTTAGACCCTTTTCATACTTAGGCCTTATGCCACAAATACACATCTCATTGACTTTCATCACTACAATAGGTAATGTTAACCAGTTTTAACATGTGCACGTCATGAGAGACATATTTCTATCCATGCAAAATAGGTACATACTTTCGTGGGGTATATTAGTTTCCTGTGCGTATCTTGACAAGTAGTCTTGATATACTACACTTAGATTAAATATGAGTTTATTTTCCTCTTTGAATCGATTAATCCTGACCTAGAAGTACTGCGTTATGAAGGTGAAAGTCAAATTTACACCAAGGACGTATTGGTGTCATCTATCAAAGTAAATTTATCTGATGCAAAAATGATAAAGTATACGGTGACTCATCCTCTCCTTACACTAGGTAATGAAGGTAACTAATTGGGTATTCTCTATTCAGCACCATGAATATGTCATGGCATTCACTTATACAACTTTTCTAGGCATGTACTTTATGAGTGTAAATCATGGTTTCATAGGTATAATGTTCAGATATCTTGGTGGGCATGAGGGGTTACTCATCTGGGTATTCCCAAAACAAACTTATCCTGTCCCATCAGGCACTCCAATAACAAAGAAAAGATAAATGTAGCCATGAGGAGGACATTAAAAAATATAATCTATTCTCTGTGTCCGCGTAAGCATTTATGATCTCCTCTGCAGATAAAATATGAGAGGTTATAGATGGTCCCCTCTGAGATCTTGTGGCACACATTCAATAGGACCTTGTTGATTGTGTTCATATCTCTTTCCCATTCAGCTTTGCAACCAATTGTCCATCCATCCTCATCATCATATCAGTAATTTTAAAATTTTTGAATTAGTGTGAACCCTTCTTGTAGTCATAAGCCTAAATGGTTTTCTTCATGGATTCCTTGTCTTCCAAGTCATCGTCCAATGAATCTCCTTCATAGATAAGGCTGGTGAAACTTAGAAATTAGCTAGGGGGTTATGTGCATCCTTTGACCTATGCGAAATAGAAGTGGTCTTCATGCACACACGACATCAACCATTGGTATAGTCACTCAAGCTTTCCAAAATAAGGAAATTCATAGAGTTGCAACAACCTATCCTTCTCCATTTTCACCTTTACCTTGTCATCATAGATGGGCATTCCATCTGGTGTCCTCTTCTCTGTAGGGTGAACCAGTTCTAGTGTCATTTCATTTTTTGTGGTGCTTGTTTCAATGGTTTAAATCACTTATGGCCATCTTCCTGATGTGAGACACCCATTATTTACCAAGTAATATGCCATCTTAGGTACTACATTTCCACATGTACCATTCTTCATTAAAACTACTAAACAACTTTGTTTTCCCTTTCCCTTTCCCTTCTTCGGTGAAACATTTTAATTTCTACTTGGTGTCATTCCTTCATCGGGTCCTTAAAACTTCTTCCTCTCTCCTGATCTTGGTTCTTCTCAACTTTTTGGCTCCACTCCTTTGCAAAAATTCCTTCAAACCCCATGCCCTAGCTATGCAACCCTAACCTAGAAAAACCCTTTTTCCATAAGATGGCGTAACACCCATGGGATTCTTCCACACAACCTTACTTCACTTACAGCTATGTGTACTCCTTTCCACTCTAGTTTTCTGATCAAACTAGCTATGCACATAAATCTTCATAACTCTTCTCAGAAATTTCTTTGCAAGTATGCCCTAGTTCATGAGAGATATTTGATAACTTAAAACATGCAAGGTAGAAAATAATACCCCCCGATATTCTATTTATAACTTTTTCTCTTCTATCCTTTAATAAATGACATGCCACCTACCAAATGTACTTTTCACAATAAAGGCGTATTTTTTCCAACGCCAACCTTCAGATTTTTTCCTTCATGCTTAATCTATGCGAACACTTCTGCATAACCTTCTAGCATGCAACTTCCTTGACCATAGACTTCTTCATGCTTTCTCTACCATGCCAAAGTAATTCTTCCTCTATATCTTGGACCAAGTTCTTTCCACTACCTACCTCATGTTGCTCCTTGATTTTTACCCTTGTGTGTGGTTTCTATAAATCCTTTTGACACCATCCTTCCCTTATGTTCACCTTTTCCATGTGTGATCTTCCAATCCATGTGTTTTTGATTTTTCAATGCGGGCCATCCATAACCATAGCTTTAGTACTTATCAAATCACTCCCACCACAGACAAAAATGGATGCACGGTCCTCTGCACATAGAATTTTTTTGAAAAAATAAGTGGCTACCATCACACAACAGCACAAAAACGAAGCAACAAGAAAGGGAATCACAAAGAAAGGAAATTGCATCAAATCAAAACCTAATGTAGCTAGAAATACTACCTTATTTACAACCAAAAATAAGACTTATTTATGGTAGGGCTTCATCGTACTCCCATTGAAATGGCCTGGAAACCATGTTCCATCTAGCGCTTGTAACTGTTAAGAGCCTGAATCAAGTATATAGGATACAATGTATGGTCCCATCCAATGAACTTCAAATTTCCCGAGATGGCATATAAACTTGGAATAATACAATAGAACCATCTACACAACATCATATTACTTATTCTTGATGTGTCTATCATGTCATGCCTTCTTCCTGGATTTTTCTATTTTCTATCTCTAGATAGAAATAGCCCATCTCTCATCTAACTGCATCAACTTATCAATCCTTTCCTCAAATTCTTGTCCATCATCTAACCCTCCTACACATGTAATACACAACGATGGTAACATGAATTCAATAAGTAACACAGATTTAATGCCAAACACTAAATGAAAAGGTGTGGCCTTGTTAAGTCTCTTATAATTAGTCGGATATGACCATAACACAACAGAAACTTTATCATCCTAATCCTTTCTTCCCACATCAATAAATCTTGGTTAACATGTGATTCAGAAATTTGTTAAATGCCTCAGTAGTCCCATTAGCTTGTGGGTGATAAGGGGTAGTCTTGTGATGGGATACCATGAATTCTACCAATAAGATTATAACTATCTCATTTAAGAAATGAGTACCCCTATCACTTGTTAAGCTTAGCGGGCATCCATATCTGCTGATTATATTTTCCCACAAGAACCTAGCTGTTGTTTCCACTGTGTAATCCCTTATAGGCACTACTTCTTCCCACCTTGTAAGGTAATTTGTGCATGTAATGATATAATGTGAACCTTCCTTCGCACAACTAGAAAAATAGGGCCTACAATTCAATTTCCCATTTATCGAACAATTCTACACTGGTAATCTAGTCTTAATGGCATTTCATCTCTTTTCCCTAGTTTACCAAGGCATTGATAGTGGTCACAGGCCTTGTACTACTTGATATAGTCTTTGTAAACTGTTTCCCACCAAAATCCTGGTAGAAGGATGTTGTGCGTGGTTGCATTCCCTATATAGTGCCCTCCTACAATTCCACCATGTGCTTCCTCCATTATTGTATGCATGCTCATGCTCTAGCACATGCACCGAGTGCAAAACCTCATCACGGCCTAGCTTGTATAAGTTCTCCACTAATTGTCATGTAGGGTATGACATGTATGGCTAACTGATTTTATTCCAAATTCTTCATTCCCTTCTTGTGCCACACCCATTTTGAGAAACACTGGCAATATCTTCCAGGTTAGAGGGCATGCACGCTACAATCTGAATAGTTGTGCATCTATGGCATTATATCCTCAATGCTCTATGCTATCCTCTCCTTAATTCTATCATTGATAAATGGTTAGGCCCCAAATTACTCTTACCTGATTTTACAACAACTATAAACTCAAACTCTTGAAATAGTAGGACCCACCTACATATGGGCCCTTGTAGAATGGGCTTGTTTACTAAGTACTTTAATGTCCATGTGGTCCATGTAGAATATAAAGGGTGTTTCCAATAGATATTCCTAAATTTTTGCAGTGCATAGATCATTGATAATGCCTCATGCTCAGTAGTAGTATAGTTTTGTTCTGCTAGGGTTAGCTTCCTACTAGAAAAGCACAAGGGGTGGTCAAAAATTCCCTCTCCAGGTTGTGCTAAGATTTCTCCAATTTCCATCCCTGAAGCATCAACATGTACATGGAATGGCTTATCCCAAGAGGGAAAGTGTAATATGGGTGCGGTGATAAGCCTATTCTTCAATGTGTCAAACTTCATCTATTACACCTCTCCCCAATGAAATGTACTTTTGTTCTTCAGCAAATTTTCCATTGGTGAGGTGATAATGGCATAACCCTTAATAAATTTATAATAATACCCCGTATGCCCAAGGAATCAGCACAATACGCCCTGGTTGGTAGGTTCCCCTAATCCCATAATAATGGCAACTTTGGTAGGATTCACTAGAAATCCTTCCTTACATATGATATGTCCCAACAGGGTCCCAAATGGAATAGCAAAAACACATTTCTTAATGTTGAGGGATATACTCAACTGCTGACATCTCTCAAACATTAGCCTCAAATTTTCACAATGGTCCCTCACTAATCCATATACTATCCAGTCATCCAGGTAGACTTGTAGAAACTTGTGGATGAAGTCTTGAAATGCATCTAAAACATAATGCACGAAAACAAAATAGGTGTGTTATTCAGTCCAAAAGGCATGACCGTGTAGGAAAAAATTCCCCATTCAATGGCGAAATTTGTCTTTTCTTGGTCCTCCTTCCAATGCAATTCTAACCTTATGATATCCTAAGAATCGATCTATGAAAGAATATATTTCACGTCCAGCTACTCCTTCCAGAATCTCCTTGGTGAAGGGGGTTGGAAAAATTTCAATGACAAATACCGCATTCAAATCATGGTAATGAACACAAATCTATATCCTTCCATCCCTCTTAATGTTGATGACCATTGGACTTATCCATTCTAATTCTTCAACAGCCTCAATGATTCTTGATACGATCATCTTGTCAATCTCCTCCTTGAATTTGATGTGTAGATTCAGATTCATTCGATAAGGTCTCTTCTGAATTGGGCACACACCTTCCTTTAACTTGATATTCATTTCTCCCAAGGAGTGGTGAACTCCATTTAAGCTCATGGTACCCATGCAGACACAAATCCTGAAATTTACGCAACAAATGGATGATCTTCGAAACCTCCTTTTATGTCCAGTAATCTCCAATAATAGCCTCCTTAGGTTTTGCCTCCAAGAAAATGTTAACCTTCTTGGTTTTCATGGGTTCATGGTAGGCACGTTCTTTCTCATCAGCACTATCCATAACCTCACACACACCTATAGTATGGTTAACATCCAATTTTTCACCTCTTCACCATTGATCACATCGACCAACTTTCCTTGTTCTTTTCCCATGCATGCACACTCAAGCTATATCTCCTATGATTCTTCCTCATCAAAGCATGCTTCTAAGCCAGGTTCACCCAATAATTCCAATATTCTATCCTCTGCAATGGAATTGTCTCCCATAGTTAGTTCTTTAACAACCTACAACACCTCATCCACCAATGGCTTAGTACGCCGATATTCAAAATATTGAAGGAGATCACACGTCAACTCTTGCCAATTTCCTATCTAACAACGCATCTCTGAGTGAACATACCATGCGTGCGTAACCTTGTAAGGTGGAGTAAATATTATGCACCCAAAAAGAAGGTGGAAAGTATTTTTTTCCTTCCATCCAGGCCTTCTCACATGCTTGGACGTGAAATGAGGCAGGGTCCTTCCCATGATAATATTGTATAATAGCAGGTGCATTGCTTCAGAAAAACCTAACAAAGAATGTGATTCTCACCTTACACCACTCTAGAATGGTATCGTTATGGGTCATCCACCAAAATGATGCGCTCTCGAGTGAAGTATAGTTAAGAATCCTTCACTTTTTGTTCTCACGTCTCCACTGGGTCTCCATTTCTCACTAGAAAACATCAGGGTCGGCTCCCCCAGTATAATTTGGAAAATTCTTTCCTCTTAGGTGCCTAACTGAGCATGCCTTTATTACTCTTGTCACAGAGCCTCTTAACTTCCTTCTGACTAACTCATATGTCCCATTTTCCCAATTGTCACATGCCACACTAGTTGTATCACTTATAGATTAGTGTCTTCCCACTAAATAACACCTAATTTTTTTGGTTACACAACCTCATGGTCCCTGATAGTGCACACATAAATATGTCTAGGTCATCTTCTCCTAAGGGCTCAGTATAGGGCATTGACTTCCCATCCGTCAAAGGAATGATAACACATTCCTCCTTGTTCTCAAAATTTATATACCCCTTATTGAAACGTAATTCAACATTGTTCTTATAGCACCAGGGGCACCCAAGTAATGTTGGAAAGTTGTCCACCTCAGCAAGCACTAAGAATTCAAAGTCTCCAATGAATTTCACTCCTTGGATAATAATAGTAGCATCCTTTAGAACACCAATGGGAATTTCCTTTGTCTTATTAGCCATATACATCATATTTGAAGATGGTTGTAATGGGGGCCTTCCCATTTGATTCTATGTCTAGGGTGAGAACATTAACTTCTGTGCCCATGTCAATCATAATATTACTTAGGATCCATCCATCAGAAACTGCATTCAAGGTAATCTCCTTATCATAGTCAAGGTCATGAGGAGGAAGGTTAGCATGTAAGACCTACCTCTCACGCTCTCCTCTAGTTCTTGGTACTTTATTTCTCAACCATTCCCCTAATAAAGGAATAATATTCTCTTGGTGCAACATCTTACACACCTTTCTAACATCATCTATATCTGACTAATGGAGCTCAGTGATTTTCTTCTACTCTAACTTCTTGTATTTCTCTTTTAGAAACCAAATTTCCCCTTAACGACGATTGATTAAGTGCATGGTCTCTTAATAGAATTCCTTATGATGGGTAGGGTATGGATACTTCACATATACCATCTCTCTTTTGTAATCAGTGGTCTCTATTTTGGTATTTCACTGGCACATGTAGTCTCAACTTGCTTCGTCACCAGTATAGGTCCTAACTCTGACTCACGTGCCATTATCGGCATCCACTATTGATCAACACACTTACACTCACCATCCCAGCACCCTTATCCTTCCACTGCTTCTGGCTCATGTGTTCAAATAATTCTGGGCACTCCTCATACTTGTGTTTCTTTCCACACCAAGAACACTATAGCAGATCAGGGAATTCATGCTTATAGTGTTTTGTAGACCCACAATTGTAACAAGTTCCACATGGGAACTCACTTCTTCCACCTCTGTAGTTTCCATGACCTCTAAATCCTCTATGAAAGCCTCTTCCTCAAGATCCTCCATTTTTGTGCCCCTCATAATGATGACCGTCATCCTTAGAGATATTTATAACACTAGTCTAGCACACACCAGTATCAATGGGATCATGTATTTGGTCAATCAATCTTTAATCCTTGGTGTCATGAGTAGACGAGGTGAAAATTTTGTAATAGTAGGACACATTCTTACAGATCACATGCTATAGTAGTGGACAATTACTTACATCATGATCTTCATGTAAAATCTCATAGTCCATCATCATTGCACATACAAATATTCTAGGAAAACTATCCTTCATATGCCCTTCTACCTCACAATCCATACACCATAACCCACTACAAGCCTCATGAGCTAAGTTCACAGATAATTTATCCAGTTGTTTTACCATTGCATAAAATTGGGCTTCTAAGAATGGACTAACTCCTATATCAATGCTTCTTACTACCTCAACACGTAAGGTAGCCTCCAAGGCCTCATGTGGATTTGTGAAATTCCTCTATTAAAGTGCCCTCTTGAACATTGTGATCAATCCTACAATGAACCACTGAGCATGCTGTGAAGGGTGAATGTCATAAGATAACTTGGATAAGAGAGTCTTGAAACATGCATCATACTCCCACACACTCTCCACCATTCCTTACTAAATCTCATTCAATGTGTTGATGCTTTTTTGTTCAAACTCAGGTATGTGGAACTCCACCAAAAAGGCATTACACAGTGTAATGTAATCCACCAATGTCTGGTATGGATCATACTTCCTGTATCAGCCATGTGTGTGTCCTTACAATGTGGTTACAAAATGACTATCCTTCTACTCTAGGGAAGTGATCCCCTTCATGCTCCATAGTAACTCACACTTGTGTACGTGCTCTGGGGCATCCTTAATGCCCTTGTAATCAAGTAAGTGGAATGACATCTCATAAAACACCTATTGATGGTGTTGTGGATCTTGTACACCAGATATAGGGCCTTGATTCCCTCTGATGTTACCTCCACCACCATACTAACTAGATCCACTCATGTCAATTCCTTCAAATCCACCAGATCCTCCTCTTGTCATGAGTAATGGGCCTAATGTAGTTGCACCTAGCGAACCCACCATCATGATAAATTGCACATTGACAGTCTGTGATACTGAACCAATCTCATGTTTGTTTCCCACACCACGAGCCTTGACACAATACTCAAATCTTGAGATCCCACACCTTGTCTAAATGTTGTGCCACACAAAATACTCCCAAAAATAGGAAACGATTGTGAATCCATGTATGTACCAAATGAAAATTTATACCTCATAAGTATCATTCGACTATGATTATCAATAACAACTGGATTATCAAAACTTATCTTGGGGACTAGAAAAAATAAGTGCTAGGGTTTTTTTGCCACATGGGTTGTAGATGCATGCCTACGGATCTTCTTCTCTCTTTATATGATGAGATCTCTCCATAATCTAAGGGGTTTTCTCTTCTACACTTGCCAAGATGGGGTAGCTCAGATGACTTAGGTTCCACGTCCTCTATGCAAACCTCAAATCCTTCCTGCAACATCTTCCTCCATAAATCCATCACTCCTACAGCTTCATGATGTGTTTCCAATACCCTCTCCCGAGATTTATTATACTTCATCCACCTCTCCTCTCTCTCCATTTCTGTTGCAAGGTCCATCATCCTTCTACCATGCCAACTTTTACGCCATGTACCTAGCAGGAATTTAGCCAGCCATGGGAAAGGATTCCAAACTCAAAGTAAGGACTAGGATCTTGATAGCCAATAGAATAACATGTAATAATGATCCTTTAGGCTCCCTTAAGACCTCAAACTCAGTAATCTCAAGGTAATAATATGTATAAATAGTGTATTCCAATGTATAAATGGTCAGTACTCTACTCCACAAGTGATCAACAACACGGGTGCATGTTAGATCAGCATCATGTAACCACTGATATTCCTCCTGGATCAAAACATGAGGTCTATAGTACCAACTCATCCTTGATGCATATGTTGATAGACATTCATACAACTCTATTGGGAAATAGTAGAAAAATGTCTCATAGAGTTCGTGATCCACGTTCTCCTCCACCCATTTTTGTGTATCAAACTCAAATCCAATATTGAACCTCTAATCAAAAGCATCCTCTATGTTTTTGAGCCACACTTCGACACTATCCAAGGTCAAGCTCTCTGTCATCACACATTTCTCTCACAATAGCTTCAAAATAGGTCCCAACAATGGAACCAAGATGTATTCATTATTTTACCCTCAATACTTATTTCTAACCCCAAACACACTGGACTATCATCTAGCATACGTTAGGCTCTAACCCGAGGTGCACGGGGTCACCAAGCCCCTCCTTTATGTGATATTTTGAAGATATTTATGCCATTAATGGAATATTATTTGTAGAAACAGAAGTACATTCACTTGCATTAAAACGTAGAAGATGTAACAAGAATATTTACACATCAATGCATCAAAAAATCTAAATAAACATTGCATGAAGCACAGAAAACCAGATATGAATCATGATAAGCCAAATAACATGATAATTTATAATCATAAACAAGATGTATAGAATAGATCCATGTATACTAATTCAAAAAGATTCTATGGTAGTCATACTACATTTAAAAGGGTCATCTTAGACCATATGCATTAAATTACAAAGACGCAACTCTTGGAATCATATCTGATTAGAGATTCCAACTATAATTTCCCCATTATATCCCTTGCTACAAATCATAATACCCATACATATGTTTAAAGGTATCCCTTACAACCCCTCTAGAACTCACTAGCAAGTAGACACATTTTTGCCAGCACTTAACCTTAGCACCATGTATCCTCATAACTCTTCCTAAGAACATCTTTAAATAGGATCATCGACCACCGTAATGACTTATCTTATGAGAAAATCATGTGCCAAGTGTCAATGTGGTCCTCCATTGGTGAATGCTTATCCTTTTTTCTAACCTTACACTAACTATAACGATGCCTCTGGAAATATTCCCTACATGGAATGTAATTCTCTTGACTGCCAAGGTTTTAGGCTCGCACCTTATCCACTCATCATGCATATTCAGATCCTCACATTTTCCTCAAGTGACTTCATGATGCCAAATATGGCTAAGTTCTTTAAACCGTTATTCTACCTCTCGTGCTTAACCCTAGTTTCACTTAAACCCCTTTTTCCTATGTGCTTTTCCATGATTTCCCTTCTATCTATTTTTGCAGTGTGTGTGTGGCTCTTGGTACTTAGCCAATATTTTAGGGTCCAATAATAAGTGTCTTCATAATGATTCACCTCATTACTAGACCAATTCCCTTCCCATAGCCATCATAATTTGATATCGGGTGCATATCCATGAGGTTTAATCTATCTTTGTAACTTTAAGCATGCTTGTACTTAATACAATACCTTTTTCACAATTCAGTATCTTGATGAGGCAACTCAGTATGGTTGCTAAGTAGCGGTATCCAAATAGTGACAATTGTCATGATAGGGATACGACTGGGTAGCAGAAGTAGTGAGCTAACCTGTTAAGGGTTTTGTATTGGAACTTCATATCTTATTGCTACAAGGTAATTATTAAATCATGACAGGATAGCCTGGTTCTCGCAACAATTCCTCATTGAATGAGTCATACCTAAGGTCCTATCTCTATTTGAACCAAGGATATTTAATTCCCCAATAACAATTAAATACCTTATTATATCTCATGCCAATCATTACCTTAAATGGAAATCAAAACTATCTTTGTTCATGTTCAGGATTACATATTTAATATTGTTTTAGGTTAATCAATTAAGCCTATGTTTGTTAATAACTCAATTATGTATTATGCCACTAAATTTTGTTATAACACTATAGGGAAGCATTGATATCATTTCCTCATGATTCAAATTAATAGAGATGGTGCATTTACATATAGCTAAATATGTAAGTAAGAATCACACATTTACCAAGTATCATATACTATTAATGTTAGTCAACATTTCATCATAAGAACACAATATTTCTTTATTTTAATCTTGATTAAAACTAATCAATTGTACATGCTTATATTAGGTCATTCATTGTCATCTATCATATGCACGTAGTTTTTAATTATTTCATTAAGTTTCATCACTTAATGACTTATTCAACCTTAAAGGTGTGCTTCCTCTCTTTCCATTTAAGGACATATAACCTTATTCATAAGTTCATAATGATTAATTACAGTATAGCCCTTGTAAGGGACTTAATATCATTTTCATGTGCACATAATTTCACAATTCAACAACTTCTATAAAAGGATTACTTTCCTTTCAATTTAAGATTATTTATATCATGTATGTATTCACCTTTCATATATTTATTATAATTCATAAGTTACTTAGATAATCAATTGATATTATCTTGTTCATTAATTCAATAAATAACACTATATTAGCTAACTCTTAAATTCATTATTCATACAACCCATTTAGACATAATTTCCTTCAATAATAGAGTCTAACATATACGTCATTTAGCACTTAATATGTATTATACTTATGTATGGTACAAGAATAGTTTACCCACTAAACTACCTTTCTTTATTGTTTATTGTACAACGAAATTAATCTTTTTACAAAAAATCATTTCTAGACAAGATAATGTAACAACAATCAAACTTTATTACTTTCCAAAAATAGGTATCAACTCATGTTTATAAGATTGATCATAATCTTTCCTTTCAAAACAATTACAATAAATGTCCAAGGGCCTTTCTCATTTCCAAACATAAGTAATTCAATTAGGAATTCCATAATCAGTTATCCCATTTAACCTTCTTCAATCAAAGCATAAATTAAACTATATACATATTCCTTCTTTCCTAAAGTTCATCTGTAAAATTATTAGCATGAGTTAGTTCACATGAACTAAGCATGATAAACACTAACTCTTCATAACAACATGCTCTACATAATAATTTCATAGTAGGAATATTGCTTTTCAATTAAATTATTCTAAGGTTCAAAGAAGTAACACAACTCTTTTTATCATAACACAAGAAATTCATAGACGAAACCATCTAGAGAAGACTATTTAACATACAATCCTTTCTTATAAATCAAATCAAATAATAATTTAAGTCTCACAAAGGTGTTCTGAACAATGAGATTGATCCTAATCAATCATTAATAATGGAAAGAATAATATGATTGCAGTCATATAAGTCCATACTTATATGACTGTAATCATACATCTTATTTAATAAAATTTTACAATCTCTCTCATCTAATTGGTATAACTCAATTAAGTAATAGCAATTCAAATAGTTACTTATTGCTAAAAAAGTACAAGATTCATAAGATTGCAGTCATATAAGCCCATATGACTGTAATCTTATCTATTTAAATAAAATTTACACAACTACAATAGCCACCACTGTGTTATACCACTACAAGATATAACAGACCATAAATAAGACAATATAACCTATTAAATTAGTCCAATAACTCCACTTACTTATATTAAGAAAATTCGAGTGGAGTTAGAATTCCATACTTAAATGATATCCCAATTTACCATTATAAGCTACATTCCTATAGATGAATTGGTCTATATCACAAATGGTATAATCATTAGAATATTTTAATCGTGAAACGACATCCAAATCAAATTCATCAAGAATCCATATTATACAAGTAACTGAGCTTTAACTTCCAGGTAGGGGTTGGTTTAGATCGAAATCGGTCTCATAAGGTATATAATCTATCCCATATTTCACACTCTATCCCGACTAAAGAGCCACCACAAGTAAACTAAGGTAGATTTACAATGTAAGCCACAACCACTACATTTCTTTAATTTAGGAAAGAATATTTACCTCATTTATAACTCCCTATTTCTTTTAAGGCATACCAAATCTTAAATTTTAATGCGTATTTATATAGTTAGAGGTCATCAATAGACTATCTAACACCGATATTATCACTAGCTTTAAAAAAATTAATACAGATATCAAGAATAACATTTATAGTTCTAGATATAATTTTTTCAACTGAACTTCACTTACAGAGTCCAGCTGATACAAATCATGTAACTGAGTGATCCTAAGGATCCTTACAAGTATCAACAAAACTAGTTCTCAAATCAAATCCTAGAGTCCTATAACAAATTTGGTTCTCAACTTGGCACATCCATGTCTAGTTCTCAATCACCTAGTGAATATCGACTCATTGTCAAATTCTAAAAACCAAGATCACAAAAGGTGAAGATAAAATCAAACAAATGATAACCCATTCGGGGTAGAACATTCTGAGGAAAACAAAAGCACACATTATCATAATAGGACGGATGGTGAAACATAATTGAAACCTCGGATTATTCATGTCCATAAAGATTTATTTAAAGACAAAAATCCAAGTTATTTACTAACGAGAACAGATTAACCATTTACAAGGTTATTGTTAGTGAAAATCAGTAGCACCCTTGGATGTTGATCAGATTTCTAGTTTGACACTTTGGACATCCAGTGTGATTGCACAACATTGAATCTTTTCCCCAAGTGTGGGACTTGTAAAAATGGGAAAAGAATCTCCAGATTAGAGGCTGGTTCCTCAACTCCTCTGATCAAGTGTATTACTTGCAAGTTGAAGAGGTTTTGAATTCAAGATCCTACTCTAAATTCCAAGGGGACAGAGATAGAGAATGCAAAAAAATGAAACTAATGCTAATAAGGTGATGCACCAAAGGAATGGTGAACATTCTTTACTTCTGAAAATAGACACAGGTCATAGAAATGCAACAAACATCATGCACAAACTGATAAAATGTAATGAAAGGTTTTGAAATGAATAAAACAACAAAAATAGAGGATTGGAACTCATTCACAGAGCTTGCATTGTCATTTCCAACATAAAAAACACATGCATTACAACATATGAGAGGAAAAAAATAGGTTGCAGTCTTGGAAGAGGTCTGATATTCCACAAAATCACTTTTCAAGGTGAAAAAGGGAGCCTGCAATACATGAAAAATGTTCAACCCTCCAAAAATGAGCCAAATCTAGCTTTTCCCATGCAAAAAACAAGCCCAAGAGAGAGAAATACAGGAAAATGTGGGAGAGCTTCAACCACTGACCAAAAATGTAATAAAACAGCATGGGCATCCTTACAAGTCCATTCCTTGACATTTTTCACCATGTTGGGAGAGAATGCGAGCCATTCTTCATTAAAAATGGTGGTTGAAACATCATTTCTACTCATTACTATGTGCCAGAGGTGTTTTTCAATTTTATCTCTCCAAACTCAATCAAAATACAAAATTGAGCCTGGAATCTTGTAGAGAATTTCACCAGCTTTCCGTTGATATAAAGAACACAAAAACCCAAGCTCTGGATCGAAAGTTATGGCCATTTGAAAATTTAGGGAAAAACATGGCCAAAATGGGTTGGCAGACCAAAAATTTGAAATTTTCCCACTTTTGCATTTGGGAAAATTCCCCAAAAATCCCCGTGCTCCACCGATCCGGTGCCACATGGCACCTTTTGATTGGATGCGGGCCTTCTGCACTTCATTTTCCACCATTTTGGCCTTTGGAAAATTTTCCAAAAATCCTCCGTCGAGCCGATGAACTAAGGACATGTGGCAAGATGTGATTTGCTGCAGGCATCTCCCCTTAAATATTTAATCACTGTTGACCATTTTTCTAACTCAAAAACATGCAAAAATCCCATTGGCTATGGGATTTCTTTGCCATTTTTCCCTACAGGCCTGCCTTCTCCATTTTATCACCATGTGGACACATGGCAAGTTCCCATTAGACACGGGCCTTGGGGGAAAACATTTTTTCTTTTGATTTAACCTTTGGGAAAAAATCCCAATCTCTCCCCACGCTCTGAAGCTCTGACCCCCCAGGGACACGTGGCCTATCCTCATTAGCTGTGGATCTTGGGGGAAAAATTTAACATTGCGCCCTCACCAATCTCCTTTGCCAAATTTCCAATCCTTCCTTCGCCCTCCGCTGGTCCGATGCCTTAGGACACGTGGCATAACGTGATTGGGTGCGGAACTTTCCTTGAGATTTTTCCATGGCGCCAATCACTTAGTCAAATTTTCTATTTTTACTCCACCCTCCACCACCCCCTTTCCTCTAGAGACACATGGCACAATATGATTTGATGTGGGCCTAGCATTAAAAAAATTTCTTGGATCAACCCTTAGAAAATTTTTCCAATTTCTTCCCCTTGGACACGTGGCAGCATCTCATTCATCGGCGGGCCTTCGGGGTGAAATATTCCTTTTGAAAACTTGCTGAATCACTTAGTAAAAATTCCAAGTTTACCTCTACCCTCCGCCACTCCCGAGGACACGTGGCACATTATTACTAGCTGCAGGCCTTTCAAGGGAAATTTTCCCACAAAAACTCCGCCGAGCCATAACTTCAAAAATACATGGAGTTAGGAGGAAAACTTTACCTTTCTAGAAAGCTGAGAAAAAGCTATATCTAATGGTGCCATTTCTAGAAGGTCTTGAGTGCCTGAAAAGCAAAAAATTATGACTGAGGCACAAGAGAGGGAATAATGAAGGGATTTAGCCACAAAATGAGCAAGGGGCTCATTTTGGATAAAAATTTTGGCAAATCAGAGGGGTCATTTTCCTGCTGGATGAAGTTACCAATTTCCTGGAGCAATCCTTTGGGCATGGGGTCATCAAATTCTCTACTTAGTACCCCAACTGATTAGAACATTGCAAGGAGGAAGATGGAGGGTGGTACATCACCTGATTGGAGCAAGGCCTGTAAATCACATTTCTTGGAATAGCAAGCCTGTGCCAAAGCACTTAGGGAAAGAAAAGCTAATCTACAACAAAACAATGTGCATAAACACTTGGAGGATTGAAAACCTAAGCTAATATGTACAAGGTGTAGAATTTCCTTCAATAACAATGCTTTAGATGGATTCCATTGACAGGAATCTGTAATTCTTCACCATCCAATGTAGATAATTAGAAGGCATTGTTGTCCTTACACTTTGTGACCATCTATGGGCCACTCCAAATGGCATCAAATTTTGATTGCCTCCCTGGTTTTTCTCTGTCTGCATCCCATTTTAACACTAGATCTCCAACTTGGAAAGATCTATCCTTGGCCTTTCTATCAAAGTTCTTCTTTATCAAAGCTTGATCCCTCTCCACTACTTGGGATGCCTAATTTTTGATTTCTTGCAGCTCCATCAATTCTACATACCTAACCTCCATGGGCTCAAACTACAACAACTCCAACTGTTTCATGAGTTCCAATGTTGTCAACTCAAGTGACATGGGAAAAATTGCCTCTCTTCCATAAACAAGCTTGAACAGGGAGTTACCTGTAGATATTTTGGGAGTTATCCTATCAGCCCATAAGGATGATTTTAACTTAGTATGCCAAGACCTCTGATTTTCATCAAGAGTAATCCTAATGATCCTTAACAAGTTCTTGTTTGTAGATTCAGCTTGGACATTACCCTGAGAGTAATAATTTGATGAAGTTCTTAGGTATATCCCATTCTTGACAGCCCATTCAGTTACCTTGGACCGAATGAATGTCAATGCATTATCTGATATTATTCTAGCATGTATGACGAAATCTGGTTGTTATTCCCTCATAGAAGTCCGAGATGCTAGATTCATTTGCTTCCTTGAGTGCTACTACTTTAGTCCACTTGGTGAAGTAATTTGTTGCTGTTAGAATCCATTTGTGTCCTTGGCTTGAATTTGGATTAATGATTCCAATGAAGTCCAAACCCCATTACATGAATGTCTGGTCAACTGAAATTGGATGCAACGGAAGGGCAGCTAGTCTCTCCTTACCCATGAAGAATGCATAATTCTTGCACCTCTTGATCCATGCATAACAATCACTGACAATCTTGGGCCAATAATAGCTAGCCCTCATGATCTTTAGAGCTGTCACTCTCGGTGCAAAATGACCACAAGATGATCCACCATGGAACTCTTCCAACACCCTATGAATTTGATTTGTACCAATGCATCTCAGCAGCACTCCATTCATATCCTTTTTGAACAAAACACCATCAACAAGGGCATATGGGACACCCTGCAATCTGAAGTGTCTTCTTTTGGTCTTATTCATCTCTGGAGGGCATATACCTATACTTAGGAAGTGCATTATGTCTTGGGTCCAGCAAGGAGTGAGGACAACATTATTTTCCTCTTGAGTGCTTCCTTGCTCAAGGTTGTCTTGCAACACCAAAACAACCTCTTCCTCATTGCATGCTTCCTTTTGTTCTCTCAAAATCATCTACTCACACAAACCTTTTCCTCTAAACAACTTGGTGACTTTGATCTCAATTTCATACTCCATGACATGAGTAATCCAACCTGCTCTTTTTTCATTCAGGTCTTTGTTGAGGAGGAAGTCTTTAACTCCCACATGAGAAACCAACATTTTAACCTTGTTGTTTGAAACTAGATGCTTGAATTTATTCAAGCTCCTGATTACTACAAGAACTTGCTTCTCAATGAAGGAATACCTCACCTCATAGTCCTCCAAGCTTTGGCTGAAGAAAGAAATTGGTTGCTCATCATTTTCTTTGTTCTACTATACCAAAATTGCAGAAATAGTATCATCACCCCCAAATGCATAGAGGATGAAATCCTTAGAGAAATCCATATTAATGAGAGTTGGGGCTTGAGAGATGGCTTGTTTGATTTCTTCAAAACTTTCCTTTCCTTCTTTTTTCCATTTGAAAGCTATTCTTTTCTTTAACATCTTGGTGATAGGCTTGACTAGGGCTGCAAAATTTGGGACAAACCTCTGAACAAAATTTATCCTCCCCAAGAAACTTTGAAGGGCCTTCTTGTGGCTTGGAAATGGTAGTGCTCTTATGGCTTCAACTCTTTCTAGATCAATTGCTAATCCTTCTTTGGAGACAATGTGGCCAAGGAGTTTTCCTTTATGGGCTAGAAAAATACACTTTTTAGGATTCAAGGATACTCCAAATCTTCTACACCTTTAGATCACTTGTCTCAAATTAAAGAGATGGTCTGCTGCATTTTTTGAAAAAACAGTGATATCATCAAGATACATCAGCACCATGTTGTTAATCAAATCCTTGAATGTCATGTCCATTGCTCTTTGGAAAGTAGCTCCAGCTTTGGATAGCCCAAATGGAATTTTCTTGTATGCATAAGTTCCCCATTTGGTTGTAAAGGTTGTCTTGAACTGATCCTCTTCTTTCACCATAATCTAATTGTACCCTGAATAGCCAACAAGTAATGAAAAACTCTCAGAGCCAGAAATAACTTGTAAAATTTTCTCCATAGAAGGAAGTGGATAATGATCCTTGAGAGATGCTCTATTCAAATCTCAGAAGTCAACACACAATTTGATTTCCCCACTCTTCTTTCTAACTGGGACCAAGTTGGCTACCCAAATAGAATGCTTGATAAGGAATATGATTCTTGACTCTATCAACTTATTCAATTATTTTCTCATGAGAGGCTCCATGTGTAGATTGACTGACCTTTGTTTTTTCCTGATGGGTTTAATACTTGGATCCAATTCAATGGTGTGTTGAGCTAACTCGGGATTGAAACCTTTCAAATCTTCATAGCTCTAAGAAAACACATCAGGGAATTCTTGACAAAGTTGTATGAACTCATACCTTTCTTGCTCAGTTGTCACTTTACCAACTTGGAGTGATTTGCCTTCTTCCACCAAGATGGACACTAAATATTCTCCCTTGACTTAGATGTTTGCTTTCTCCTTCCTAAACTGATCATTAGGATTGAAAATGGACTCCAAAGTAATAAGTCCCTTTGGTAGTTTGTTGGTTCTCAGCTATACAACTTGGTCACCATATTACTGCTCCAACTTTTCTTGATTTTTAGCTGATAACTCAGCCTCTTCTTACAAGAAATGGATGATTTGTTGATCATTTTTAAACACTTACCAACTTACATTGTTTTCTGGCATTAAAGGCCTTACAATCAAATGGATGTTTGGTTGTACCTTCTCTTTTTGGATGCTTTCAACAACGTCAAAGGCTATCCCAAATGCTGTAAGCCTATCAGCAGCTTGGTTCTCTTTTCTAGGAATGGATTTGATGCCAAAGCCCTCAAAATCTTCAATGAGGTCCGACACCCTATTTTTTTAACACTTGAGTAGATCGTTCTTGACATCATGCTACCCCTTAACTTGGTTGACAATCAACTCATTGTTACCAAAGACTTGCAAGTTATTTATTCCTCTCTTGATTGACCAATGCAATCCTTGTATCAAAGCTTCATATTCAGTAGTGTTATTAGAGCATGCAAACTGAAATCTAAAAGTTGAATAATACTTAACTCCTTGAGGTGAAAAAATAATAGCTCCCCCTCCTACACCTTGTCTGCTCCTTGATCCATCAAAAAACAACTTCCATACCTCATTTTCATCCTTATGGTTTGGCTTGGTGATGCTAGGGATAGGCTGATTTTCTTCATGCATGCAATAGACTCCTAGCTCAGATTCTTCTATTTCTTGATAAGGATCAAAAGCATGCACCTTGTTTTCCCATTCATCAAGAGTCAAATATGGGATAATTCTAACCTTGGTGTCAGCTTCATCAGTGCTTGGATAATCCTCTTAATCAAATGCTAAACAATTGGTATTAATTTGGCTTGGAGTGTAAGGCTCAATGTGAAAGTTTGCAATAGGTTCATATCTGATTGTGCCTGTAGTTCCATAACTTTTTCTAAACAACATGTGTGACCAATCATTAGATAAGTAACCTCTAATCTTGGCTATGAAATCCCTTGACAGACATAGGGCAAAGAGTGGTGGAAGGTCTATTACCAAGACATTGCAAAACAACAATGTTGGGGCATGCATGCAAAGTAATACTCAAGTTTTTTATCACTCCAACTATTGTTACTACTATCCCATCTAATTGTACTACCCTTTTGGATATTACTTCATATTTAATTTCCAACTGATCAGCTATTTTCTTGGGCATTACTGAACTACTTGCCCCAAAATCAATCATGCAATTGTGTACTAATTGGTTTCCAATGATCAATGAAACATAGAATGGAGGGGGCTTCAACATTTTACCTTTCTGTCCTCCATGATTCCCCTCAAGCTGGGAAGCATTTGTGAGTACCTTCTCTTGCATTTGGACTTGCTGATTTGATGTTGACCAGTCCTTCATGGTAGCTTATAGCAACTCTCTTTGGCCTGGGATGGATAGTGATTCCCACATTGATATGTTTACATTTGTCTTCTTCATCTGATAAATGATGTTGAATGGAGATGAAGCATCTCTCTGATGTCCCTTGGCCTGCACATTCATTCCTTGCACATGGGCAATAGCAACTGGCATTTGAGTTGGCCTAGGAGTTGTTTCAGGCAGTCCTTGTGCATTTGGAACTGCATTTTGTTTGCCAATAATTTGTGGAGTGATAGAATATTGTGGATTACTTAGAGCCAATGGTTGTTCTTCACCCAAATTTCTACTTTTTGACCTTGTGTTGGCTGCAACACTTTGGGGAATCATTTGATTCATGCCACAAAAATATTCTGCCTGCCAATTTACAAGTGTGGTATCATTTGGAGCTGATTGCTGCTGGAATGTGTCTTGTTGTTGGTTATTTCCTTGACTCCCTTCACCCTCCACACTAGTAGTTATCACCATTAATGCTTGATTTAAGGCACCATTGAAGCACATAGACAGATTGTGAGGTTCATTACATGGGAAACACCAATCATACACTTGAGCTATGTTGTTTTGCACTGACACTATTGCGTTAGAGCCAGATGTAACATTGGGATTATAGGGCTGAAATGGTCTATTGGTAGGAGGTCTTGTTTGATTTTGAATTGCAACTAGATTGGGTGGTCTTTGAGGCTGGTATGGTTGTCTGTTAGGCTGAGCTTGAGGCTGCAAAGAAGGTCTAAAACCTTGGGCTTGTTGCCTCTTGAGTGTAACCAGATCATTACCTAAATTTTACAATTGCTTCCTGACTTCTTGAAGTTAATTTGAGTCACTAGAAGATGAAGTAGAAGCTTCACTTGGATTATGATTTCTAGGAGTGGGAATAGGGGCTAAATTAGGCACTTGACTAGTACTTGGGCTCTCTAAACTTGGATACAATGGCATTGGGGGCCTAGGAACTAGCTTGCCAGCTTGAATCAAATAATTTTCAACTCTAATGGCAATGTTATAAGCAACAGGGATAGTTGTGCCCCCCATGGATTGAATTAACATAGAAATATTAGAATTTAGAGCTTTAAGGTAATATAGAAAAACACCTTATTCTACTAGCCTTACTGCCACTAGAATTCTCTCCCAAGTCATTTGAAACCTAAAGTTGAAGTCATTCAGCTACTCATTGGGAGCTCTCTTGATGGTTGTCAAATGTTCCAAAAGGGACAAGTTATCTCCCTTTTCTCCAAACTACTCATGGAGGGATATACATAGCTAGTTCCAATTTTGAATAGAACCTGAGGCAAGACTCTTGAACAATTACAAAGCTTTCCCCTTGAATGAATATTCCAGTAGTTTGACAACAACTTGCATCTCATTAATCTCATGGATTGCACAAATATTAGCAATATCCTTGACATGATCATTGGGAGTGGTCTGATTCTCTCCAGTAAAGTATGGAATGTTCTTCAATGCTGCAACTGGGATTGGATTTTGTGTATTAAGAGCAAGTGAGCTGCTACCAGTGAAATTTACATAGGGGTTGTTTTGTGCCATTTTGATTGGCCTTAGAACCCTTATTGATTGAATGAAAGGCCTAGCAGGTGGAGGAGTTGATAGAGTCATGTTTGGTGGAGATGGAGATCTTTGAATTCTCCTCCCTCTTTTCCTTCTTCTTGGAGATAACTGCAGATACTCAAAAAACACCTCTTCTTCTCCAACTCTTGACCTTGTGGTGATTCTTCTCATGAGTTTCAGGTCTGCACTACTAAAACCAGCTGATTCTTCTTCCTTGGAGTCGTCAGATGAGCAATTTAGGGCTCTTTTAAGTAAGAAACTTGCAAAAAATACACATCAATTTTGTTGCAATGAAGATGAAAACCTCTAAGGTCCCACTAGGCATGCCAAAACTATTGGTGCAAATCAGCAGCACCCCTAGATGTTGATTAGATTTCTAGTTTGACACCTTGAACATCCAGTGTGATTGCACAACATTGAATCTTTTCCCCAAGTGTGAGACTTGTAAAAATGGGGAAAGAATCTCTAGATTAGAGGTTAGTTCCTCAACTCCTCTGATCAAGTGTATTACTTGCAATTTGTAGAGGTTTTGAATTCAAGATCCTACTCTAAATTCCAAGGGGACAGAGATAGAGAATGCAAAAAACTAAAAGTAATGCTGATAAGGTGATGCACCAATGGAATGGTGAACATTCTTTACTTCTGAAAATAGACACAGGTCATAGAAATGCAACAAACATCATGCACAAACTGATAAAATTTAATGAAAGGTCATAAATGAAGCAAACAACACAAAAAGAGGATTGAAACTCATTCACAGAGCTTGCATTGTCATTTCCAACCTCAAAAACACATGCATTACAACATCTGAGAGGAAAAAAATAGGTTGCACTCTTGGAAGAGGTCTAATATACCACAAAATCACTTTTCAAGGTGAAAAAGGGAGCCTGCAATACATGAAAAATGTTCAACCCTCCAAAAATGAGCCAAATCTGGCTTTTACCATGCAAAAAATGAGCCCAGGAAAATGAAATACGGGAAGACGTGGGAGAGTTTCAACCACTAACCAAAAATGCAATAAAATAGCATGGGCATCCTTATAGGTCCATTCCCTAACATTTTTCATCATGTTGGGAGAGAATACAAGCCATTCTTCATTAAAAATGGTGGTTAAAACGTCATTTCTACTCATTACCACGTGCCAGAGGTGTTTTTATATTTTATCCCTCCAAAATCCATAAAAATACAAAATTGATCCCAAAATATTGTATAGAATTTTACCATCTTTCTGTTGATATAAAGAACGTGAAAAACTGAGCTCTGGATTGAAAGTTATGGCCATTTGAAAATTTTGGGCAAAACAGGTCCAAAACAGGTTGGCGAGCCAAAAATTTGAAATTTTCCCACTTTTTGCATTTGGGAAAATTTCCCCAAAAATCCCCATGCTCCACTGATCCAGTGCCACGTGGCATGTTCTAATTAGATGCGGGCCTTCTGCGCCTCATTTTTAACCATTTTGGCCTTTGGAAAATTTTCCAAAAATTCTCCGCCGGGCTGATGAACTGAGGACATGCGGCAAGATGTGATTCACCACAGGGATCTCCCCTCAAATTTTCCATTGCTGTTGACCATTTTTCTTACTCAGACACGTGGCGAAACTCCATTGGCTACAGGATTTCTCTACCATTTTCCCCTATGGGCTTGCCTTTTCCATTTTATCGTCACGTGAAAATGTGGCAAGTTCCCATTGGATGCGGGCCTTGGGGGCATACATTTTTTCTTTTGATTTAACCTTTGGGAAAAAATCCCAATCTCTCCCCATGCTCTGAAGCTCTGACTCCCAGGGACACGTGGCCTGTCCTCATTAGCTGTGGATCTTGAGGGAAAAATTTAACATTGCGCCCTCACCAATCTCCTTTGCCAAATTTCCAAGTTTACCTCCGCCCTCCATCGATCTGATGCCTTAGGACATGTGGCATAACATGATTGGGTGCGGGCCTTTCCTTGAGATTTTTCCACGGCGCAAATCACTTAGTAAAATTTTCTATTTTTACTCCACTCTCTTCAACCCCCTTTCCTCTAGAGACACGTGGCACAGTATGATTCGATGCGGGCCTAGCATCAAAAATTTTGCTTAGATCAACCCTTAGAAAAATTTTCCGATTTCTTCCCCTTGGACATGTGGCAGCATCTCATTCGTTGGCGGGCCTTCGGGGTGAAATATTCCTTTTGAAAACTTTCCGAATCACTTAGTAAAATTCCAAGTTTACCTCTGCCCTCCACCACTCCCACGGACACGTGGCACGATATTATTGATTGCAGGCCTTTCAGGGGAAATTTCCCACAAAAACTCCTCTGAGCCATAAATTCAAAAATACATGGAGTTAGGAGGAAAACTTTACCTTTCTGGAAAGATGAGAAAAATCTCTATCCAATGATGCCATTTCTAGAAGGTCTTGAGTGCCTGAAAAGAAAAAACTTATGACTAAGGCACAAGAGAGGGAAGAATGAAGGGAGTTAGCCACAAAATGAGAAAGGGGCTCATTTTGGATAACAGTTCTAATCCTATAAACAATTACCCAGAAAATAAAATCTAATCGGGTCTTAGTTGTTTGAACACCCATCTCCAGCTATAAATATTTACCTATATATAAACAAACAAAAATTTTATTACTTTAAAGAGAAGGGATATCCTAACCCAAAGTTCACTGCTTTGAGGGAAAAAACACAATAGCCAACGTGTCTTACGTAATAGTGTTTCCCAAAAACAACTTTACACTAAAGTGCTCGAAAGCACAAAATCACATTCTAGAATGAGATACTATTATAACACTATATAACCATATTTAGAGCAATACTCAAATATACAAACCAGGTAATCAAACAATGATTCATAATCTAAAACCTAGAACCAGATAATAAACTTCATTGCAAGAGAAAATTTCTTTACCTGAAATAATTAAATTGAGAAGGATATTATATTGAGTTAGAGGATATCATGCCTAAAATTTAAAATGAAATCAATTTATTCTTCCCCCATCTACAAAGGTTCTCTTGTAATCTCTACTTTAAATTTCAGTCTCACCATTAAGTAAAACCTCTGAAATTATCCCATCATTGAGTGAGATAGATATTTATGCAACCACTTAATTTGGCATCATGTTTTTGGAGTGTTGTATGCATAGTCTCCTCAGGAGTGAATTTGATGAAGGAGATATCTCAGAACAAAAGATCAAACAAAATGTCTACATATAAACCATCTGGTAGTTTCTCCATGAAGCTTTGAGGCTCCCCAAAAAATAGTCAGTGCATTAAAGTCTATTAATGCCCCATGATGGTTTTGGGGATCTCGCCACCACCACCTACTCCAATCCCACCATAATTAGCAGTTGAATAATTTAGTATAATGCAGCTTTAACTAGAACAGGATATTTAAATCAGCTCAGCAAAATTATGTTAACATTTCCTTCCATTTTCTTCATTATCCAAACTTAGTTGGAATTTCATATGGTATCCAAAAATAGTCCCTAAGACCTAGAATTTATATGTCTCCCTTTTGTAAGTGTGATAATAATAACAAAAATTTTACCATTCCAATTACGTGCATGATATTTATCTTTGCAATAATACTTTCAAGCCTCATTAATCAAATAATCATTATATATTTGGATTCATTTCTATAGTCCATACAAATATAACCATCATAGAATTTGGTTAATTTAATTATTATGCAATTGGTCAAAGACAAAGATTAAAGTCACAATGAATCCACATTCATCTTACCAACTTTGGTTGATAAACGACCTAACAAAAATGTCGAATCCTGAATATATCATAAGGTTGAAAGCTATAATAGATATGAGCAATAACAATGCCAACTACTTTCAAGCACTCAATTTATGCCAAAAAATCCATTACACATCACAACACAAATGAATTAATGTCACCCTTAGCAAATTGGCTTTGCATTAGGATAAATCTAGGATCTTAGTTAGGTCTTAGATCCTTTAATATAAGATGCCAACCTTAGCTTAGGTTATAATAATTAAATTCAAATAGAACATAATTAGGTTCGTCAACATATATAACATTACCTTCGAATAGGCTTTATTAGGCCTTTGTTTTTTTAATCATATAGCTAAAACATCATCCTTTGAAATTATTGAATCAAATTAAGATCAAAAAATAGTATGGTTGTATTCATAATATATTACGAAACATCTCTTACAAGATTATATTCATTTAATTTCAAAAACTAGTCAAGTGATTACTTGATGATAATTCAACATAAGTACAATGTTTCCATAAGAGTTATTAGAGTTGGATTATAAAATCAATTGATATCATTCCAACAATCTTGATCTACCAGTTCCTAAGAGCACAATAACTCAGAATAGAAATCACATATCAATGATTACATACCTCATTCAAAGAAGCAAGTACAAATATCAACACAATAGGGGAATTACATACCTCCCCTCTAAAATCATCATCATCCCAATGATTAACTTAGTCCAATCCCATTTTTTTTAGAACATAGGGAGTAATATAACTTATTCATTCATAATTCTTATAAAGTAAACATAATTTTATAGAAATTCCCAGAATATGTTTTGAGGCAGCAAGGTACCGCTATTTTGAACTCAACAAGTATTTACTCAAGATAAACATAAGTATTCCAATCAAACACAACTGATCACAATCAGCTTCAGTAGGGCTAGAATAGTAACGTTACAGTCATATAAACCCAAACTTAAGTAACTGTAATCTTATTATTCTAGTTCCCTAAAGTTTGTATAACACAACTTCATTAACAGTTATAATATATTAATCCTTTGATACCTTGATAGAGTAGAATTTCAATCTTTATATCTTTAAGTTATATACACAAACAACTTATATGAAATTAGTTAAGATAAATAATTCTTAACTTGTTATTCAATCATGTATAATCTTAATACAACATAGTATAATGAGTTACCTCTAATTACAATTCAGTCATAGTAAGACCAACATCCAAGCATGGTCATACATTCAAAACTTGATCAAAAAAATATATAAGTCTATACTTCTTTATTTTTCATAACAACATGTATGAACTAAGAATTATTTTTAATATAATTTATTCTTCATTGTATCATTAGATAAAGATACATACTAAAATCAACCAGTCATCTCATAATGTAAGTTATGAGTTCATCAATGTAATCAAGTAATAGTAGTATAGGTGACAAAGTACCTACACAACAATCATACTATTAAAAAGGATTAATGGAATCCCTTAAGGACATTCCAAAAATGTGTCACCCCAATCAATGACTCCCTAATTTAAAGGTAATGACTCCTCAGTATATAATTTTTTTTGGAGGAATAAAAACACAGTCACAACCATTGGTGTGTTCATTACTCTTTAGGTTCCTTTCCTTGATCAGGGTATCACCATAGTTCAATTTATACATTATCAAATCTTTTTAGAACTAGCATGTCACTCCTTTATAGACTTATTATAACTTTCACCAAGTTAAATACCTGAGTTAGGTAGGCTTTACTTTTCCAAACCTACAACTCCTTTTTTTCTTTAAATTACCCTTCTTGCAACTGGGTTGACTTCTTTTACAGTCTAAAGGAGCATACTGTCAAAATAATCTTAAATTCTAGGATATTTTGACTTTAAAACCTTGAGGGTAAACTTATAGACTCTCATAGGATCTTCAGTATTAAGTTATACACATGAGCTTCTTCGTTAAACCCTTTAATCTCTTATTTCTTATAGGATTTGAAATTTTATAAATCAAGCCCAAGAGATATTATTTGGGAATAACTTACATTTGTCTTAATTTCAATGTCTCAAATTTTATAGGAAGGTGTGTAATGGCAATGAGTACAATGTCCTTGTACCAGTAACTTGAAATTTATTTAATAATTCTTACATTTACTTTATTTTTATCAAATGTGTTCATGAATTCAACAAGGTTTATACGAGGAAGGGAAAATTTCTGCTTAGCATCCTTACCAAATGATTGGCCCCAATTACTAATAATTTCTCATCATAAATATTTCACCCTATATCAATGATAATGAAAAGGTCTTGGAGAAAGAATCTCATACCAATCCTTTCCTATAAGCATACAATTTTCTACAATCAATGGTTACTTAAATAGGTTAATCATCCCTTAGTTTTTTACTAAGCTCTATTTTCTGAGTTAAAAATAGTACTCTTACCTTGTTTCCACAACCAAAATTGCACAATCTATGACACATAGAATCATGCATAGGTTCATATTTTACCTATAATTCTATTAAAACTAGATTCATATCATAATCATCTCCCGATTACATTCTGATATCTTAAACATTCAGATGTAGTTACAAAATAATCAAGAAAGATGCAACTCATCGTTATAAATAAATGTTCTCTTCTTTCAATACTTCTTAAAGTATTATTGCATTTGATTATCATTCATTCATATTCATGTTCTTTACCTCTAGGAGCTCACCTATAGTGCCTGAGTAAGGCCAATTTTCATATTCAATCAAGAATTATGATGTTGTTTTCTAGAGTCGATGATCCTACATTTTTAAGACATTGGTTTTTCAAAAAAAACCAAAGTTTTAATTACTACATCTTAAGTTCCTACCTAGACTTAAGTATGTCCTCCTTTTCTAAAATGAGTTCAATCCATGACAATGTCATGATAACTGACATAAAGTTATGGTTCATGCAAATTTCCTTATTATTCACTATTGAAAATTCTGAGTTCTAATTCAGTTTCCAGTTAGTCACATCATACAAAGAACTCAGCTGCATTATTCTTATATTTAATTTGCAGTAGGTATTTTTATTTAACTTACCTATCATTATGATAGGAAGACATTTTTCCATGAAACTACTGTAGGCTTTACTGCTAGGTTTTATTCTAAAAGATCACACTTTCTTCCTTTTTCCATCCTTTATCTCTTTCCTGAAAGTTAGAGATAAGGAAGAGCTAATGGTCTTATATTCTTCCACTATTTAAAGTTAGAATTTTATTGTAGATTTCATTCTGGCCTATTTGGTCTTTCAAATTTCTGCCATTGAAGCAGATAGTCTTCCTCTATATACTTCATTTATCCTATGTGGATTTTCATTTTATATTGGATTTAAGCTCCAAATATGTCATAAGACAGTTTGATCAATCGAGTAACCCTCTACTGATCATCATCATTCAGCTCAAGTTGTTTTCCTTGGTTGATCATATTCACACTTACCAGTTGCTCCATGCATCTATCTAGTTTAGTGTGTCAAAAAGGACTATTAGAGTATTATATTACTCATTTACCCCCAAACCCAAATCTTAGTTTGATCTGGTTATTTATCCATGGTACATCCTTCTTTCATTTTATTTTGTTTCTAAAAACTAGAATTTACTAAGCATAATGACTCATTAGGCACAAGAGCTGCAACCTTCAGCTCTGATACCAAAATGTAACAACCACTTATTTTCACTTCAGATCTAGATAATTTTTTTTTTAATCTTAATTTATGCATCTGATTTAAATACCCATATATTTAAATCCAACATAAACCTTAATGCAATCCATTTCTGATAACTATCATAAACCATTTACAGCTGCATGAGAGTATACAAATCCTACTCAATCCCCCTCAATGCTCTTTACGAGCCAATACATCAAATGTATCCTTTGGTCTTACCCTTTTATAGGATATGATAATTAAGTGAAGATATTTAAGTGACTACCCGGGTTCTACCAAGGAATCCCACTAGGCATATCTCAGCTTAGATCCTGGTGAAATCATGAGAGTGTAATCAACATCTTACACTACTTTGCGTAAAGTTTCAGAGTCATGTATGCCATGCTCAATTCCATGATGGCACACTCACCATTGGGAACTTTTCATCTCACCTTAATCACTTATTCAATTATATGGATTAGCAATCAATAATGTTGTAAATAGCTACAAGTCTTATACAAGTTACAAATCTAGATTAACTTTCAAGAAGATGTACCTTTATGTCATCCTATGATGCCTATCAAAAATTAAGCGTCTCTGTAATGATTTATCTCATTACTAGACCACTTCCCTTCCCTTAGCCATCATAAGTTGGTATCACAGTATATGTATCCATGAGTTTCAATCTATCTTTGTAACTTTAACAAGGCTTGTAATTAATAAAATACCTTGCCACAATCTAGACTCTTGATGAGGAAAATCAGTACAGCTGCTAAGTAATGGTATCCAAATAGTGACAAATTTCATTATAGGGATACGATTGTTTAGCGGAAGTAGTGAATTAACCCGCAAAGGGTCCTATATTGGAACATTGTATCTTATTGTTTCCAAGTATTGATTAAATCACGACAAGATAGCCTAGATCTATCAATTCTTCCTCGAATGAGTCGCACCTAAGGTCCTATCTCAAGTTTGATCCAAGGATTATTAATTTTTCAATATCAATTTATTACCTTATTAAATCTCATGCCAATAATATACTTAAGTGGAGATCAAAATGTCTTATATTTAAGTTCAGAATTACAGATTTATTATGTCTTAGCTTAATCAATTAAGCTCCTATGTTTCTTATTAATGCAGTTGTGTATCATATCACTAATTTAGTTACGTATCTATAGGGAAGCATTAATACCATGTCTCTATATTTCATATTAATAGAGATTGTGCAGATTCATATTGCTATAAGTGTAGGTATAGTATCATACCTTTATCAAGTTTCATAACTATTAATGTTAGTCAACATTTAATTGTTGGCAGTATTTATATCTTCACTGTTATTAAGTTGACATTATAGATTTATAAGTTGTTTGTGTGAATTACCTAAATAAAGTATTATGACAATAATGTGTTAACCTATTTTTAATCACTTTTAGAAGCTTACATTAATTCTGATTTTTTTTATAGGTCCAATTGGGAAGCCTTAGAAATTAAAAGTTTTGGGAGTTAAAGGTTTATTGTTTGGAATTTCTAGGATTGGCGACAAAATATATCATACTATGGTTCCAACTTTTAGATCTGGGGATATTGAATACTTTGAATGAGAATTTAGTGCTGAATTTATAAGAACTACATAAAAATATTTTGACACTGCCTTATGGTCTTCATTTATGGATTCAACAATGGTGAAGTACATCTTCATAAAAACAATAGTTGGCTGTAAGATACCCACTTCAGGTTCAATTGGGGATGCCACCAATGTAACCTCAAAACATATACCAGTCAATAGATATTAGATATTTTTGGAAATGTCTATGGTGAAAATAATATACTTTTGATCAATGACACGAGATTACTATCACACGAAGTCAAAAAATAAATAACTCTCAAAACCCCAACATACTAGAGATTTGATGGAAACTATAAGACTGATTCAAAAATTTACACTAAATTATGTACTTGGTTAAAACATGCAGGAGAACACAATAACATGTGTAGATCATTAAAAATTTTGAAATTCACCATTGGAATTTTAATTATATAATTTGTTTCCAAATCCAAGAATGTATTGTGCATTTATGTGGAATAAAATAACTATCTTAAAGTTCTTAAAGATTCGTAGTGCGTAATCATTTAAAAAAAAAAAAATTAGAAAAACATGTTTATCTAAGGGAGAGGATACAAGTGTGTATCGTGGACCAATAAAAAAATAATTTTTCTCATATCTACATAGTTTAATATTAGACACATTTTAAAACTAGTAAGAATCTTATTTCAAAATAAAAATTAATCCTAGCGGCCACTAGCATGTAAAAAACATAAACATATATTGTTTATTGTTTCACAAATCGATGTTGGCTTCCCTGAAATCATTAAATTGTTTTTCCTATTTATGCATGGTTTAATATTAAAGACATTTTAAAAATGATAAGAACCTTATTCCAAATTAAAAAATCCTAGCAACTGCTAGACCGTATAAAATAGAATCATGTTATGTTTATTGATTTGCAGATCCATGTTGGCTTCCTAGAAATCCTATACTTATTTTTCCAATATTTTCATATGTTAATCTTAATGACATATTAAAAAATGATTAAAACCTTATTCCAAAGACAAAAAATCCTAGTGTCCACTAGCCCATATACAACAGAAACATTTTTTGTTTATTGTTTAACAGATCATTATTTTAGAGATTTTTTGTTTATTATTTTGTGGACATTGGAAAGAATGTCAAATTTTAATGACAAGAGGCCTTCATTCCTACGATACATAATTTTTCTTGGAGGTTGGAAGCTTTGAGTTTATATTCACATAAGAAGATTGTGTAATGACCAAATGTACCATTTATCAAGGTTTCAGGAATCCCAACATATTTCTCAAAAATCTTAGCACCGTTTAGAGAAAGTGTAATAGATATTACAATTTTAAAAAATACACCTATTGAAGGTTGAATTGTGGCCTATATTGAAACTATTTAAGGATGTGGAAGACGATGTGGAGACACCCACAATGGGATTAAATAAATAACCTAATTATAATTATGTAATTTATCCCTGAATTTATTTGAGAAAACCTTACTTTATAATGTGTGTGACTATATTTAGTAATGTTATTATATATATATATATATATATATCAATTAGTGGAATTTTTCATTCAGAATCAAGCCAATGCATGGGAAAATCTTGATGACATCATCCATTTTTTATTACGTCAACCTCCCTTACACAAGTCGAGGGAATAATTAATTGGGTTGTGCTTTTGACTTCCCTCACTTGTTTTCTCACATTTTTCTTTGTTGTATTCCCCTTCCCTCTCATGGTGTCTATGTATGTTCCTATTCATCCTCTTACATGGAAAAAAGCCGGAAATGGATTTTATTTTTCTTGTGTCTTCCACTCATGTGTGCAATGTCTTCCGCATAGGCTCAACACATGTTCTGAATGTGATTGAGAAATTATTTGGTGTGGATTATCTCTAGAGCACCAGGAGATCTCGTGTCAACTCCAAGATTGCAGGTGTCTTTATGTTCAATTTCTTGGTACTATGTGGAGATAAGGTAGTGGTTATGGTGGTCACATCCCATTTCATTTACCCATGTCACCATGTGTGTTTGACCAAAGCTCTAGAGTAAGTATGCCTTCCTATTCTCTTTTCCAATATCTATCCTTATTAGTCTCCTTTCTGGGTTGACAGCAGAATTTTTGATGCTTAGGAACTAAAAATTCAGGCCCTCGTTCAATTTTTGGAGTCTATTCAAAGCATATATCGATCTGATGAGGTGTTTATCTCTAGGGTGTTATCCCTGGATCTGGTCACGCTCACAAAACCTACCCCACCCCTTCCTGATTACATGGTGGAGTTGAAGACTGTCATTGGCTCATCTTGTACCTTTCTTAGGAAGATTTCAATGCTTGGATTCGCAAACCAATTAGAGGTGGATCCATAGGGTTTCTCGGTCATTCCCACTTTATTTTTTGTGTTCACAGCTCTATGTTTTTGCAGGAATGGTTATTGATGTTACATTTTGGCCTCATTATTTATAGTATTTCATATTGGTTTTTGGTTTTGTATGTATCTTTCATCGATCAAATATTTTGATACTTTTAGGGTGGGGACCCATCAACGCTCCGATCAAAAGAATTTAACTATATAAAAAACAATATAATGTAATTTGTCCCTAAATTTATTTGAGAACAACTTTTTGTATAATGTGTGTGACTATCTTAATAATGTTATTATGTATAATATATGTGAATATCTTTAGTAATGTTATAATACAATAAAGGATTTAAATGATAATAGATATGTTAATATATAAAAAAAATTGTACATAATATTTTTATTTTTAGTGAATTATAATTTGATTAAGGTTAATTTACATAGATAAGCTACACTGACATTACCTAGTGACCGTTAAGTTTTAACTCTCTTACTTTTATTTTTTTAAGTCGTATAATCCTCTCGACTTCAAATTGTTCACATTAGTTTAAGGTATTTAAGGAATTGAAAAATTCTCAACCAACTCAACAATCTGTGCATTCATAGGTATCATATAAACAATTTTATTTTGCTATGATTTATTCTGTGAATTTGGGATCCCGACGTGACAAATAGTTTTATAATGAAATTCAAAAAATTATTAAAATAATTTACCATAATTCTACCCTTACAAAATAAGTTTTAATTTATTTCATATCTATATTAAAATATGGAAATATAGCTTCCTTATAAGGGGAGTAAGGATAATTTTCATTTTCATTTAAATTTTCAAGTGTGGGATGAAAATTTCCCAAGTGATTTCATGTCCCTTCTTTCAATGGACACAAAGATACTGAAAAGTGACGCGAGGGTTAATAATGAATGTCTTCATGCATTTATAACTATTAAGTGGATGTTAATGTTTTTGTAAGGGGATGTATTCTCTTGGAATCTAGCTTTTAGCTTGTGTCATTACACGCGTGCAAAGTGAAGTATGGAGGGGTGTTATACAGTTAATTTTAAATAATATCATATTCATATTTAAATATTAAAATATATATGGTATTATAGTTAATTTTAATTAATATCATATCCATTTTTAAATATTAAAATATATATGGAATGGTTTTATGGTTAATTTAATATTTATATTTAAATTAGAAAATATATTTGGAATGGTTTAACATTTAATTATATTCCCATAGTCTAGATCGTCACCCTCTACTAGTCTATTTAGAATATATTTAGCAATTCTCTTGTTACGTTGAGGTTTAATCACATCTTAGTAAATGAACCTAGAAGTGTCTCACTTCTATTCAATCACATCATAGTTATGCTTTAGTACCTATCAATTTTAAAGGAATTTTCAGGTATCCAAATGAGGTGCCCAATGAAATCAAAAATAGTATGCCCAATGAAATCAAAAATAGTATACCCAAATTTCAAGGTAATAATTCTATTGAAGGTGATAAACACCTTAAGTTTCAGAATATTATGGATGATTATGAAATGGAATATGAGGATGTTTTTTTGAATTTATTTGTGCACACTTTTGAAGAGGATGCCAAAAATGGTTTAATACATAACCTTTTGTGTCAATTGATTCCTATGATGAAATTAAGAATGTCTTCAGGATTCAATATGGTGATAGGACATGCCCTAGGTTCCTTATGTCTAAATTTAAAAATATAAATAAGAATCCAAATGATTGTGTGGAGGATTTGAACATAAGATTCAATAAGACTTTGACAAGTTTTCCAACTAGTTTGATACCTAGTGGTGAATCATGTTTAATCAAATATTCTGATGCATTTTACATGAAAGTAACCTATTATTTTAAAGATAAGAATATTTGCAATATGAGATAATCATTTACCATGCCATCTAAATTTAAAATAACATTAAGGATGTTGGTAAACCCCTAAAAAGGGAAGGGGTAAAACTGTTTAATCCTGATAAACCACAAGAAATTAACTCCACTGATTTTGAAGAAGTGGTCAAGACATTAGCAGGATTAGTAAAGGATATTTCCTACAAACTAGAAATGTCAGAGAAAGGGTTTTCATATGGCCCTCTGAATCAACATCAAAATAAAAATTAGAATAAATTTAGGGGAAATAAAAGAAATGATGATAGAGTAAAGATACCTATGGGTCATAATGATAGGCAACACATATTTGGAGATAACATAGAAGTCCTTGATCCACTACGGGACAAATTTGTAGTAGTTAAAGAAGAACACATCATTTATTGGTTTGATCAATTTTTCCTACCTCATTCTCCTTGTAAATATCCTACCTTGGTTGATGATGCCACTAGGTAATACTTTGATGATATGTTTTTGTTTTATCACCAAGTGAACTTCAAACAAGGCACTACATCTACTGATCCCCTATGTGCAACAAATGTAGATAAATTTTGGGCATGTGTAAACTAGACATGTTATATTATCCTTGAATTTAATGCTAATATTGATATGTTTGATCATTATTTTGAGTATCTTATAGATCTAATGATTAATAAGTATGATGGAGAAGTCCCTTCTAAATAGGATAGGAAATTGTTGATAAAAACAGTTGTTTCTTAGGAAAAGGAGTATAATTTAAGGAATAGAAAAATAAATGGTCCTACCCCAACTTCCAAAGTTAAGATTCCTGTCTTGACCAATGTTCCCAAAGGTTCACCTAAGAAAAATAAACCATGCAAAACTCATGTTTTTGATTCAAGTCCAAGTATTCCTCCCGTGTTGACTATTTTGAAAGAGTGGATACCATCTGAGAAAATAATCACTCTCTCTTCCAACACATATCAAATCAAGTAAAATGTTTGTGACATGGGTTGGATCCTAAGAAAATTGAATATAATAGTTCCATTGTTAGAAATTTATAGGATCCCAGAGCATAAAAGAAGGTCATCTAAGTATTTTTTATTCAATGAGAGTGTTATTTCTAGTGAGGCTATGTGTACAAACAAATAAAACATCTCCCCTTTCTGTTGAAAATGAGGTAGAATACCCTCAAGAGGTCATTGATCTTTCCCGTCAAGTTTATTAGGCCCATCCTTGGTAGAGATTCAATTATATGTGGATATTTTCTACACCACATTGATTGTGAATTTTTGCTCTTGCACAATTGTATGTTTAACTCATGTGCCTCTTGCAATATAATGCCATTAGTGGTTATAAATGAGCTTCGGTATAAATATAAAGTTACTTATGGAGGGTTTTATGTTATGGATTCAATATAAGTACTCATTTTGGTATGTGTCAAGGGATTGTAAGTGAAACTAGCAACCCACCCTGTGAAGTACTTGAAAATGAATGTAGTTATTGTTGACTACCCAGCTAAATGGGAAATGTTACTATCATTGAAGTAAGGAGAAAGTGTGTGAGGAAGTGTGTAGATGGATCTATCTTATGCTACTATTCCTTTCGAAGGAAATTTAATAAAGTTACACAAGGAAGACAAGTTATTAACTTGTTGAGAACCCCATGAATGAATCATATGAGGTATTGTATACAGATGTGGACTTGGGTAAATTTGTGGGTAATGCTGATTTTGATGAGCAGTTCCTTGATTTTGAAACATGGTTGGAAGAACACTCTACTCCTTGGAGTATTTATTTTGATGGATCATGCTCTAGTTTTGGAAATGAGAAGGTATAGTGTTATATTCTTCCCCTAGCCAAGGATCCTTCAAATTTTCTTTCAAGTTGTGTTTTGAGTGTACAAACAATATTGTTGAATATGAGGCACTCTTACTTGGCTTGAGGATTTCTTGGAGGCATGGAATAAAGGACTTAATTGTGAGAGGTGACTCTAAGTTGGTTGTAAAGTAGATCAGGAAGATTATATACAACTAATAATCAGAGGTTGAAATAGTATAATAATGGAATGTGGGAATTGATTGAGAAATTTAGTTCCTTCAATATTGAACACCATGAAATGAGTCAAAATGTAGCAAGATGATAGGTTAGCTGTGTTATCCTCTCAGTATGATAATCTGAGTACATCCCCATACTGAAAGTTTGAAGTTAAGATGCTTGTTAGGCCCTCCATACCTTACAACATCCAACATTAGAAATTATTTGATGATGTATTCCCATATCATCAAATTTTTAAGTTCAAAGATGAATTTTATAATCAAATGATTGACCTTGAACCTATGATAGAGTTGTTCGATGGGAAGGAGACTTATTTTGGGAAGGAGGTGATTTAATTTAAAACCAAAACCATCCCAAGAGGGATATTCATCATTGAATCTAATTTTTATAGTACTGAAAAATTTATGAATAGACCTACTCACACCTCAAGAGATGTAACTGAAAGCAACTTAGGAACTTGTCAAGATTTAAGAAAAAAATTATTGAGGAGAAAATTAAACACAAAATTAAAAAAATGCCTAGACTATACTATTAAGAAAATATCAAGAATGCTTAGCTTGGTCTTATTTTGAGTTAAAGAAATATAGGGAAGACATATGTTATCATATGAAACCTCTTAAACCTCACACTAATCCTTTCAAGAAAAATCGAAGTCCAATAACTTTCATCCTTGTAACCAAAATGAAGGAGGATATTAATAAGATCAAAAATATAGGTATCATATAAGGCATAAGGTACTCATCATGGATTTCTAATATTGTCTCAGTTAAGAAGATAAATGGGGATATTAGGTTATGCGTGGATTTTATAAATTTGAACAAGGATTCACTGAAAGATAAATACCTATTTCCAAACATGGATAACCTTTTGCAAAAGGTAACTGGGTCAGAAATGTTTTCAACACTTGATGGTTTCTTAGGGTACAATCAGGTGGTGATTAGGGAATGATAAAAATACAAAACTGCTTTCACCACTCCTTGGGGAACTTATGTTTATATCAGAATGCATTGTGTACTTATGGATGATGGAGATAATTTCCAATGAGAAATGTATGTTGCATTTTTTGGATTCATAAATTAATTTATTGTGGTCTATCAAGACAAAGTCACAACCTTCTCCAAGAAGAGAAGTGATCACTTAAAGAACCTTGAAAAAAAATTAATCAGCTGTAGATAATTTGGTATCTCATTGAATCCAAGAAAATTAAACTTTGGTGTTTAAAAGGTAGAATTTTTGTTGCACATTGTGTCTCAAGAAGGGGTTATGATTGTCCCTGAGAGGGTATAGGTAATTAATAATGTACCTATCACCCAATCCAATAAAGTTATATAATATTTCTTTATCTAGATTAACTTTTTGAGAAGGTTCATAGCCATCTTTGTTGAGATAATTCTACCCATCACAAGCATGTTAAAAAAGGATCGGGTTATCAAGTGGGGAGATAAGCTAATACAAGCATTCAGAGGAGTAAAAGATGCACTTAATATTGTCCCTATGTGCGCTAGTCTTGATTATAAAGAGTTCTAAGTTTTATCCTTCGTATTTGAATTTATTATTGCCTCAGTCTTATTGCAAATGGATAACAAGGTATGTGAGAAACTAATTGCATTTTTCCGTAAGGAGTTACAAGGATATGAAATGAAATATATTGATAACACCCTAAACTTTTTCAATATGACTAACTAATAAAGGCTAGCACCATAATATCCTATAGCCAAGCTTAAGATTAAGAATGAAGCATCATGATCAAAGCATAAAATCATGCATTAATGGAAACTAAATGAAATCAAACATTCAATCTACAAGGATCTTTATTATGTGAAATGATTACTTAACATAGACCTAATTAGATCTAAGGGAAATTAAATTATGTTTGTTGTTACTCCAAAACTTGTGAGAGGGTCTCTCTAACAATGGTTAGAAGGACATATTATATATCCCTCTACTAGCCAATATGAAGATTGGATGTAAAGATAGAGCAAGCTAATCCAAGAATGAAGTAATGATCTTAATAATATTTGTTATATGATATACTAAAAAAATTATGGTGTAAAGTTTTAAGGTTGGAGCTTGGTCCTTTTTCTAGTTTTCTATTTGATGAAAACTTGCATCTTGGTGCATGTGGGACTAAAAAAGAGTAAATTCTATTAAGTCTTGTTAATAATGATTAGTGAATTAACAAGTGATTAGCATGTGAGGATCCTTAATTAACCACTTAGGGTCAATTAAGAAACTATGATAAGATTTTGAAGGCTTTTGAGATGTCATGGAGGGAAAAGGGGTGATTTTGAATGGTTAGAAGAGGGGTATTAACCAATAATAGGGTTTATTGATCAAAACAAGAGTAAATAGGCTTAATTAGCTAATAATCGCTAATTGTCTACTCGGAAGAGGATTATGACTTACGTGCGTCGTAAATTAGCATCCAGAATGTGAAAGAGGTTAGTTAATCAAAAAAGCACCGTTAGTTAGCCAAGATAGAGAGAAACGTTAGTTAATTAGTGAAAACAACTAATTATAATAGAAATGGTAAGGATGAGAGTAATTAGTGTGATTTTAGCAATAAGATTATAAAAGTGGATTTTAGGTGTCTACATTTGCCCCTATTTGAGGTGAAGTGAGTGACGTCACTTCAAACATAGTAGAAAAGCATAAATAGGTAAATTTATGAAGAAAAATTTATAGAATGAAGGATATCCCCTCAAGTTTCAATGGGGTGATAGAAAAATCAACTCAACAATAAAAAATATGATCGAATTGGATAGAGAAAATAGGATAGGGATAAAAAGGATTTTACCACCCCAGGTGTTTTGGAAGAAAAATGAATAGTGATAAGACATGACAGTGAAGAATATAGGAATAGATTTTGCATCCAATATTTTAATAAAAACTTTGTTTCATCATGTTGCCCCTATGACCTAAATCATCGGCCCTTATTAAAATAAACAAAAGTGTAAAATAACATGAAAATTTATATTACTAACATTTATTCATTGCTAAACATGTGTAACTCCATGAAACATACAAAATATAATGCAATACAAAAAAGTAAACCAACTAACCTAACAGAAAAAACAAGTACAATCACACATACTCAAACAAACAACATTCAAGACAGTTGCACTAATTTTTTTGTTATCAAGCTTTAGTTCTTGAATGTTCATGTTTTAATGATAAGAGTTAAAAATGGTGCCCCGAGTAAGGATACATGCAAGGGGAATAATGGAGGATACAAGTAGTCTCATGAAAAGAATTTGTGCACTATGACACAGTCTCTAATAACTAATTTTTGCATGATAGTACTAACATAGTAAGAAAGCTAGCTTTGTTAATGGAGGTAGATCACAATGATCTGAAAGTTGTTTGAGACAAAAATAAGCAAGAACTTAAGAAATATTTTTTTTAGGAAAATATTTGATGTTCGAGGACAATGCATTTGATATGGGCTTCAGCTGCATGCATGTCATTTACCAATTTTTGAAAAAGAAAATTTATATTTTTTTGGATTTTTAATGATTTTACCAATTTTTTTGGATTTTTAATAATTTTACCAATTTTTTGGATTTTTAATGATTTTACCAATTTTTTGGATTTTTTGAAAAAAAAAAATATTGTTTTGAATTTTTGAATTTTTGGGAATAAAATATTGTATAAGAAAGAATGAACTCATGGGACATTGCCAAAATACATTGGAAGGAAAAAAAATATGCCCCATGTAGCAGAAAGGATCACCAGGAAGCAAAAACATGCCCCAGCATAGAAAAAATGGGTGAAAAAATGATTATTTATTAAAAATAATCATCACGGTGAGTACTAGAAGGATTGAAAATAATCACAATAGTCCTAGGGTGCTTCAGGGGTGAGAGACATGACGCCATGTGGATGGGGGAGAGGGGGGAATGGTTATATAAACCACTCTACAAGGGGGTAAAAACCATTGCAGTTAGTTTATTTATTACCATCCCTTACCATTTTTACTGGTGATTGAGCCCTGACCTATGAGAGGAATTGTGAGGGTGTAGAATTAGAAACACCATGTGGATCACATTCGAGACTACATGAGGCTTCCCAGGGATGGCCGGCTAATACACAAAGTCAAATTTTTCATTTTTCTTGTATTTATTAACATTTAATGCACATTTAGTAAGGTATAAAGTCACGTGAAAGTGCTAGCACAGCCCTTGGGGTGCATAGACATTTGATGGGTTATGTTGGCATTAAAATCACACAGGTGGTGTGAAAATTTGCGTGCTCACATGTAATTTTTTAGAAAACACACGACCATGTGCAGGTGCAAAATTACGCGCACTGGAGTTAAGATAGGCACGCTAGCGTGAGTTAGGGGTTGGGAAAAATAAGGGCGTGCTTGTGTGAAAACATATGTGTTGATGTGCTAAGGGGGGTGCTAGCGCTTGGGCACACTGGTATCAAAATGGGCGTGTTGGCGCTACAAGGGGCGCACTGGCACAAAGGGGTAGATTTGGATGACCCTAGAAGAATCAGGAATTTTTTAGAAAAACTTATAAGAATTAGTTTTTTTTAGGAGATGTAGACACATAAACTCCAACTTATGCAATCTTATCTCTAAAAGCACACTAGATTACTCTAAAGATTATTACCATTTCTATTATAATTAGTGATTTCCATTAATAAACTAATGTAATGATGAGCCATCCATTATGGGTTGGGTTCCAGATGGTAGATGACATTCATGGGCACATGGGAGACACACCATATTACAAGTGATCCTTTGATGAGGACATAGCCTCATATGATTACTTGGCGGCCATACAATTTGTGTCAGTTGCATGAGGATGCTACTAAGCTCAGCATAACAGTGGTAGAGAACTTCATTATTGGGAGCATGTCCTATATCCTTGAGTGATATAGAGTGGATAGGGTCTTAGCGGCTAATTCAGTCTCATCCAAGGGATTCTCGGTGATGAGATTTGGTATGGGTGGAGGTCTAGAGAGACCTTTGATATTGGACCTCGGATCCAGTTAGGATGAGCTTGCACCAGCTTTTTACTATAGATGGTAGGCCATTTCACACAGCCTTGGGTTTAGTGATCATAGATAGTAAATCCAAGGATGACTCTAGATTACCAGTACAGATGGTATGCATCAATGTTTTTGTGGTTCCATACAGTTCTAGATGCAGGGATAGCCACAATAGTGCAAGGGTTACAGGGACCAGATCCTAGAGCACATGCTCAGGAAGATCCACATGTAGGACCATAGGTAGGGCCATAGGTACATTAGTTATTCGTTCAGTATCATGTGGTTGTGCAACATCAGTTCGTGGTATAGCCATAGGCACAAGCACCATAGATACCACTTCAGTTTCCACTACAGGTGTAATTAATGACACCTCTATCACCCTCACATGTGATCCCACCACATAGTCCACCAGGAGATGGAGGAGATGGCGGAGATGGAGAGGAGATCTAGAGGAACATATGTTAGGGTACGAGGCTGATATACTATTTCCTTGAGGTATAAATTACAGTAGGTATACATCCCAGTAGCTACAGGTTAGCTGCAAAGAGAGGATCAGGTTTACATAGAGAGTGAGATTAGTTGTAGATTGAGAGAGAACAGAACACCACATAGAGGGAGTAGGTAGTTACTAAGAGGACTCTATGGATTATAGAATAGACACAATCTCAGGAAAACATCCCTATATTGACATGAGAGTGTGATGCTCTATAGTGGGCATCCACAGTATCTGGGATGTGGGATATACTAGGAGATGTGGGATGACATCCAGTGGTCACCTCATAGTCTACAGAGATTTGAACCATTTTTCCATTATAGAGGGATAGAAGGCCACTCCTTTTATTGAGTCTAGTTATTAACAAGTCTAGTTCACATGGGTGATCGCATAGAGAGATCATGAATCATCTAGCTAGTGGGGTAGTACAATAGAGGCCATCAGGTACAAGTGTGAAGCATCAGTGTCCTTCATGGTTCAATGTAGCATGGTTTAGGCATAGTTTTTGATGGTGCAACACCTTCTGTAGGTCCATCACAGCACATTCCCCCACTTAGCAGCAGACCTGGTAGTCCGTATATGGGAGAGGCTTAGCTAGTGTTGACTCTTTTTATCTTATCAAGATGTATATTTTTGGTGTATCACCTCAATATGAAGGCATAATTTTTGAGATTATGTATATGTACTATTTTTTATCCTATGCCTCGTGATGAAGGCACATTATTTTGTACTGATGTATTGTATGCATCCTTGTTTTGATTATGCCTCATGATGAAGGCATAATTTTTTGTATAGATGTCCCTGAGTGGCTCATTGTATCTCATGCATATCGAGACACATTGTTTTTTACACATACAATTATGTTTATATGGATATGTGATGATGGATTATGTTTATTTATCACATTTTTGTTTATGAGATAACATGTCTAATCCAAATTTTTATTATGGTTTATGTTTGAGGGGGGGGATAGAAAGTAATCCCTCTTGCCCCTCTTGGTGATAGTCATATGATGTTATCTTAGCATACATGTTTAATTTTCATGTTCATGATTATGTAGCTTATCCTTTATTGATATATTATGTATAGATGTGATGATAGATGATATGATGATGAGATGACAACAAACTGCACAAGTAAAAAACATGCACAAATTAATCAAATCTAATCTAGACAACATAACTATATACAAGTATGCAAGATAAAATGAATTCAATGCAATACACCACAGATTAAAGTAACACTCAACCTAAGTAATAAATTGAATCCAATTTAAAGCACATAAGATGAAAAACTAATGCAATCAAAACTAGAAAAACCAGCAACTAAAGTAAGCAAACTACTACTTTGTTTTTGAGGGACAGTTTTGAGATGTTTTTCACTATTTTTGGTATTATTTCGAGAGAATATTCTATTATTTTGGAGTTTTCTATGAAATGTATCTAGATGTTTTGAGTTTTTCTAACTAACATATATGATTTTTTTTTGGGATTTTCAATAATTTATACAAATGTTTTTTATGTTTTCCAAGAATTTTTTTGAAGCTAAATGTAAGGAAACAAAGAAACATGGATGCCCCCAGCATTATATGGGATATATAAGGGAAGAATACCATGTGTTATGTACAAGAAGTGATGATTCAAAGTTTCCCCTAGCATGAGATGGGAAAATAAAAAGAAAAAATCTTCACACATAGAAGTAGGATCATCCGGATCAAGGATAAGAGGGCTAGGATCAAAAGCACCACAGATGCAAAAAAAGAATAGCTTAGGAAAAAGATATCACAATCCTAAACCTGAAGTAATTATAAACAATGGAATTCCCAATGGCACCAGATAGTTTTCACCAAAGTACTTGTCCAAAGTTCCACAATTTTGTGGTTTTCACTTTTGGACATATGTATTTATCTTTTTTATTTTTCTATTTTTATACTTTTATTGATTTTCTTGATATTTTAGGGACCCCAAACTTAAGTGTAGAAAATTTTAAGATGCATTGCATTCATGGGTTCCTCAAGTTCCTAACCATCTAAGTAAACAAGATTGTAGGCTCCTAAACCAAAATTTAGCGACCAAAACATATGGCCTTAACCAGTTGGGCTCAAATTTCCCTTTCTTTTCCCAGTTCTTGGTGTTGTTGAATTGATTTTCTTTTAGCACCAAGTCTCCTACCTCAAATTGGTGAGGTATCACTCTTTTGTTGTAACTTCTCCGCACTCGATTCTAATACACTTTAAGGTGATCAAGGGCATGAAGTTGTTTCTCATCCAATAGCTCTAAATATGTCTAGTTGATATACCCTATAGTCCTCCTCTTTATTCAGCTAATCTCTCAACTCTATATGCAAAGAGGGGAGCTCGATCTCAAGAGGTAGTACGGCTTCGGTGTCAAATACTAGGGAATATGGAGTTACACCTGTAGGAGTATCAGATAGAATGTTCTTTAGGCCCAGAGGGCAGGGCGAAACTATAAATTCTAGTTACAACCTGTTGTATTCACCATCTTCTCCATAATAAGACATGAGGGTTTTATTAGAAGCTTCAGCTTGTCCATTACCTTGAGGGTAATAGGGGGTTGAATACTTGAGAGACATTTGAAAGCGTTGAAATTCATGATGCTTTCATATTTTTGTTTTTGAAGGACTTACCATTTTCAGCTACAATGGAAGAGTGGATACCATATCGACAGATAATATGGTTCATTATAAACTTGGATATCTACGTGACTTCGATATAGGTAAGAGGAATAACCTCTACCTATTTTGTGAAGTATTCAATAGCAATGATAATGAACTTGTGGCCATCTGAGGATATAGGGTTAAGCCTACCTATAAGATCAGTCCCACACTTTGAGAAAGGCCAAAGGGTTGTGATAGGCTATAATGAATGCAATGACACATGTATCAATTTTCCATTCTTCTGATAATACAAAAATTTCTTTACATATTTGCAGCAATCATTTTCCATGGTAGGCCAATAGTATCCTACTCTAAGTATTTTTATTTCTAAGATGATTCAGTTAGTATGGGCCCCACAGATGCCTTCGTGCACCTCTTTGATCACTAGGATGGATTCGTTTGATTTGAGACAACGTAATACATTCTTGTCATATCCTCGATGGTAGAGAGCTCCCCCAAGTAGGGTATAGCGGGATATATGTTAGATGATGTTATAGACACCAAATTTGTGTCTTATGACCCCCTATGCCCCGTATCTCATTTCGCAACCTAGCCTCACCACCTAAACCTTGCACAATTATTTATTAATTACCTTATAATTAATAAATCCACATCTCCAAACCTACCACCTCATTTCGCTACCTCATCATGACCTATCCCTAACCCTAAACTAACCTAATCAAGACCTATAACTTGGTCTACATCCACACCCATGACTAATTACTCCTCACCCGCACCAAAATCAACCTAATAATGACTTGACCAAGCCCAAAACTAATTCCTCGAGATAAAAGGAGGGAAAGTTGGCTATTTTACTAAAAATAGCCCACTTTGACTTAACCGATATCGGTTCCTACTCGACTATCGTCGGTTACGTAACCACCATCGGTTCCCTGTAAATGACCTCCCCCAACCAAAAACAAAGGACCGGGAATTCATTGGAAAGATCGGGAATTCACTTGGCCGAGCAGAGACAAGTGAAGGAAAGAGAAGAGTTTGCAGGGAAGGACATCAAGCCCAAGACTGCAACTGAGTAACTAGAGCCCAGTGACACTCAGCCAAGCATTGGGAGAGAAGATAGCTCATCTTTGATTGTCAGATCATCCTACCTAAGCCCTGCCTTCGTTATCACAGTCCTTAGACCTGTATCTTCATCAGGAACTAGTAAGTAGTGTCTGGTACGTTCTTGCAATAACATTTCTTGGACTTCTGAATCACAGTAATTATAAGTCTACTCTTAGATCCACTACCCGGTAACATCCTACATCTAACTGTCATTCCTCTACCCTTACATTTCCCCCAAGAACAGCCCCCATACTCTCCGAGTCTTCTCCATCACCCCATTACATATCCCTAATCATTTACCAACCTTATAAACACCATAGCCACCTTATAGCCAACCTTCACTAAAAGCCCCTAAATCACTGCCCCTATCGATATCAGTTATCAGAAACCAATACCGGTGATAGTGACCAGCATCAGTCACTGTGATTCAAAACCAAGACCAGTCTTTTCTCTATTGTTTTAACAAGGTAATTAAATTGTAGTTTTGCAATAACTTCTTTGTTAGAATTTGTGTTAATTCGTATTAGCAGGGGAACTAACCACCTTCGAAAGGAAGTCCAATATTTCCTAGGCCTAAGGTTGTTCCCTCATTTATTGTCTAATTAGAATTTGTTGGTCTTGTATTCTTACTTCCAGGTAGTCCTTCCTAGACAAAAAGGAGTTCTTCGCAATCGATCTGATCTCTCTCTACAGTACGCACACACCCTCCAAACATTCAATAGGTATTCCTCTTAGCCCTAACCCTTATCTATTTCTCAAGAGAATGAAAGGATAGAAGAAACTCTATTCTAGGAACTGAAACATCCTTTGTTAGAAACATTTTGGCATGCCCTGTGGGACCCATTTAGGGTTTCTTTCTTTCTTGCTTACTTTCATATAGGAAGCATACTTACAGTTTGTTTCTGCTAAATATTCACAAAATATTTTTTCATTTTGGTAAAATAATTTGTCTTGCTTTCACATCTTTGCATTATTGAAATTCATCTCCTTTGATTCATCGAATATCATTTTCGATTTGGGTTTAAAACGCGTGCATCACATTCTTGCTTGCTGTTTTCAATTCTAGTGAACATAGATTAAGTAACAGGTCATACACATGGGGGTGATATCCATGGTATTGACAAGAAATTAATCTTACTTTCACTGCACAACACATACCAAATCATGTCATAATCAACACAACTCAAACATCCCCCCCTTTTCCACAGTATTCCTCCGCCCGATTGAGGTAACCTTATAAGCCAAAACAAACTTGACATCCCCCTTAGGTCTTTTGTTTAGGATTGACATCATCTTACGTCTAAGGCATAAGCCCACAATAATTAAAACTAATCCTAGGGTTAGTCTCTTGATTTTCTTGTGCATCTTGCTTATTTTTAGTTTTGTTTCTCTGTCCTACACTGTTTCAGTGATCACTTCAGAACAATTTGGTAGGTATTCTAAGCATTGTTAACCCTAAATCAGTAACTTCTTACAACTTCTTACACCGGTCCTATTATACCGACATCGGTTAACTTACCGACGCCGGCTACAATCTGACCGACATCGATTACCTGACCTATATCGGTTACTTTCTTTCATAGTTCCCAAAACCAGCAACCTACCAATTCCAACATTTTGTTGCTGCTTCTGTTCCTGATAGATTGCATCCCTGCTGTGTACTCTTGTCCATGATTGTTATCACTCAGAAACAAGCTGCAGCCATGGTTTCACATGCCTGTTCCGTGCCTTTGCCTAAATCACCCCCTTCACATTCTATAGGGAATCCTACGGACACCAGTGAGGTTCCCAAAATCCCTATAGGAGATAAGGAATTTGTGAAATTTTTGGATGCTAATCCTAGTGTTGTACAGTACTATTTGTCTCATGCCCCTGACCGTATACCCGACGGCCAACTTCTCGTGGGTATGCCTATTAGTATAGCTGCTCATTTAGCTCCTTCTCCACCTAATAACTCTGCCTTACCTTCTTCATCCTTAGCCTCGTCTCCCAACTCAGTGGCTTCAGAGGTTCTTACGGCACAGATTGGCTTTCCTTTTGTTAATCTGGGGCCCCACGTATCATTACCGCCAACTGCTCCTACCTCGTTTCTCTCGCAGACTGCTCCTTTCAAAACTTGCTCTCTGCCACCTATCCACACAAGCTTTCCTTCTCAAGCTCCGCCCACCTTTTCATTTCCACACACGTATCCGGTGACTTCAACACCTTATATAGGACATCCCTATTTGGTCACCTCAACATATTCATCCTCAATACCTTATCAACAGTTAGCCCCCCCATTGTCTAGTGGAGGCCCTTGGCCCAATCCTCCACCTTTTACAACAATTACACCATCATCTCATCCAACCACTGATTTCATCAAACAAATGATGGAAAAGATGCAAAATCTGGAGGCTTCTATTTCAGGAAGCCATAGCACCCTGACATACGAGCAAGTTTGTCGGGAGCCTATTCATCCTTTTGTCCCCCTTCATTCATATCCTCCTCAATGGGAATTACCAAAATTCACTCGTTTTAATAGTAAGGAGGCTCCTCAACAACACTTGTGATCATTTAGACATGCTTGTTATCTGATTGCTCATGACAATGCTTTACTACTCCGCACCTTTCCCTTGTCCTTATCAGGACCCGCCTTGGAGTGGTGCAGTGCTTTAACCCAGCACTCAATCTTCTCTTTTAACCAATTAGCCCAATCTTTCTTGGATCATTTCTCCATTAATATTGCTAAGAAAGTATCTATCACTGACCTCTATGCCATCCAAAAATTTGAAGACGAATCTATCGCAGATTTCGTTGGATGATGGCGGGGCCTCATCAACCAACTTACTTATGCCTTGCCTCAGGCCGAACTCTTTACGCAGGCCTACGCTAAGCACATTTCTCATATGCTCCAAATTCAAACTTTCCGCACCTTTGATGAGGCCTTTACTATGGCTCGGAAACTAGAAATTCGAGCCTTAGAGGAAGAGAAATTGCGGTTGCGCAACAAAAACCCTAATTTATGAACCCAAGGCTCCACCAACAAACCCAACACCACCAATTCTCACACATCGACTACTTCAAAATCAAAAGGAGCTGTACATGTGGTGATGGTAAAATCCCAAGCACTATCTAATACTCTGTCGAAAAACACCTATAAGTATAAAGCCGAGCCCATCAATTACACTCCCTTGGGAGAAACTTATGGTGTCATCTTAGAAAAATTGCTCAAAGCAGGAGCTATCACCTTGCCTCCTGTTAAACCTCACTCCGGGTTTGATGCCACCCGCGCTATACCTTCTTAGTCAAAAGAAAATGACTTTTGTAACTTCCACCGTGTGAAGGAACACAGTCACGAAAACTGTAAGATCTTGAAAAACATAGTTCAGGAAATGGTTGATGCAGGGGATATAACCCTCGATAATCCTAATGCCCCTGCTAACCAAAATTTGAAAATATTCAATAAACCATTCCCAAACCACTCTTCTAACAGTAACATAAACCAAGATATCTTAGCTGAGGAGAGTGTTCATGAAATCCATGCATTTTTTGATTCCCAACCAAAAGCCTCTATTGAGGAAATTCTGAATAAAGCCTCGTCACTAACGCAGGATTCCGCACCCACTTCACCACCATCAAGACAAGATGATAACCTTGTCGTTCCTTTACCCATAAAGGAATTAACCACCCAGAGTTCCCTTCTCACAGATGAGCCTTCTTACACCACATCCTTGCAAGACTGTGAGTAGATGTTATCTAACTTATCTATTTCCCAAACATCTCCTTCTACCACTCTTGCCGTACAAGAGGAAGGATCGCCACTTTTTTCGTCATCCTTAGATGAGAAACCCCTTGAACCGACATCACCAAATTCTTTAATCATGATGGATCCTCTCAAACATGACCTTCTACCTATTAGTTCTTCATCGCCTAAATCTTTTCAGCAATTGGTTGACCTCTTAACGCCCATTGATATAGTGCCTCATTTACCCCCTATATCACACCCACAATGGACCGGAATCACAACCCACCTTTCTTCCATACAAAATTTCCTATTCACACATGAAGATTGTCATCCCTCAGAAGATAGACAAGTCCTATGGGAACGTTTAAGTACACCATGCTCTACTCAAATGTAGATGACCAATCCAGACACCTCTACCATATACCCACAGTGTTTACAAAAACTCAAAATTCCTATGTCCACACCTTCACCCCCCTCATCTCTACCGAATACCTCACCCACCTCTATTAACCTAACCAAACCTCCCCCTATGCTTGGGAATTCACTAATACCTAGCCTAACACACCCACCTAAATGGTTAAATTTATCCAAAAATAAAGCCGTCCATCCACCTAGGAGACAGATCCAATCTCCTCAAGTCCAATCTATGCCTCTATCACAACTAAAACCCTCGCTGTCACACCTACCTTCTATATTGGGACCTCACCCCTCCACCTTGCCTCAATACATCGTACCTCTTGTGTTTTCTTTAAAACAACCTATCTTTAAACACCCTTATAGAGATCCACAGGTGTATCAACACCATCACCCCAGAGTATCCTGTCCACCTATCAACCCTAAACAAACTCCATCATCAAAGGATTTGTTTACTGTCACTCCTCTTTACTCCATGGTTGTTTTCTGCTACCACATCATCTGTGGCCTCACCATCTGACCAGCTAAACATAACTTCTGCACCAAAGAGGCCACGTTTAGTTAAATCCAATTATCAAAACCCCTTAGCTAAGCCACCACCCATACGAATCAACCATACCCAGTCATTACCAAAAACCCACCCAGTCAATAGCCTCATCTTCCTCTGACTTTGACCCACCCCAAAGGGTCTTACACCAAAACTCCTTGAATATGTTGGTGGAGAATGTGACCATCTCCCTACCCCCACTTAGACCCTATGATCCATCTAAACCTCGACCTATAGGTCATAATGAGTCTAAAATCTGTGCTTTACCACCGCACACTAGGACATGATGCAGAGGGATGCAAAGCGTTGAAAGCCATACTTCGTTAGTCACCTCTATCGGATAGAAAGGTTAAGAAAGACAACTTACGAAGGGAAGAAACCTTTAGCTTCAATCCCCTCTCCTATAGTCACCTGTCCCTATCTCAACCAAGATCTATCATTATTACAACCCCACCTCTCGAAGACCATGACTTATCCCTACCATCTTGCTCCTCTCATGTTCACGAGATCAAACATGATTAGTGTTGCTACTCGAGGGTAGAAAAAAAATGGGAAAGCTAAAGAAAGCACACTTGCGGCCTCTCTTTCTCTGTCCACCATCCCGATCACACCACCACCTAAAGTGGTTATTTGGGGACCTGCCTACCCCTATCTTTAATGGAGTTTCCCACCAAACCATGATCAAAACAGCTTCACCTAATCACCTGTAAAAATGACACTGTATGATCTCATTCAAACCTCTGAATCTCATCGACAAGCTCTCATTGAAATCCTTCAAGAGATAGAGGTCTTACCTAACAAAACCTTTCCCGTTACCCTCCATGTTAACACCCAACCAACGTTGCTTCTCTCACCAAACAATCTATCACTTCCATCCCTATCACAGCAGACCGCTGCTGTCAGTTTCTCCTGAAGATGAAATTGTTTACTTTGGTGTAGAAGATCCTAACCCTGCTCTTTTTATCCTCAGCTTACATCCATGGGACATTTAGGTGCGTCGTGTTATGATTAACGGGGGTGCTAGCCTAAACATCATCTCTTCCAAAGCCTTCTAACCAAAGAATATCCCCTCTAGCTGCATGTGTGCCAACCCCACCATGCTGCATTCATTCAACAATGCTATTACTTCTACCTTAGGCATTGTGATACTTAACATTCATGTAGGGCCACGTACCTTACCCAAAACTCTTCTATGTCCTTGAGGGTGAATTCCAATACAACATGTTATTAGGCCTGCCCTTGGATCCGGGCTATGGGGTGCATTCCCTCTACCTTACATAGATGCATAAAATTTGAGTACGAGGGGAAGTCCTACACCGTAAAAGCTGACCCTCCCCCCCGTTCACAAAACCTGTAATATGTTATATCTCCCTAATGATGTGCTTGTACCAGTCAAGACACCCATTCATCCAACCCAACCATCCACTTTAACCACACCTCAACCACACGCACCTACACCTTCAACCAATGAAACCGTCATCGCAAATACTACTTCCTTTCCCGCACAGATAATATCCCAACCTTAGATCCCTTAGTAGATGTCTTTCAACACCTTACGCTAGGGGAGTATCACCTGTATAACGTTAGCATGTTCCATACCCCACAGGAGTATGGATAGTTACATGCGCATCCTACCTATGACCGTCGTGTGGGGGAAATAATCTCCTATGGACCACCTAATTGCCAGCACCAACCTAACCGTATGGGGGTGTCGATACATCTTCTGTCACCCCTGAACCTCCCCTTGGTGTGGTTCCCTTCCAATATGATTTTCAATATCTAACTAATAGTCGTTTCGCCCCTCACCTTCTTGACGTCGTTTGTGCTTGGAAGGGCTTCGGTTTCGGTCTTTATGAACAAGGGCCGATATACGATCATTCCCATTACTACACGCAAACACAAAGATCGTCGTGGTCTTGGATTCTCTGAACCACCTACACCAAAAAACACCGCATATCCGTTGTATCCAGGAAGATGACGAAGTCACCCCTTCCGAACCATCATCACCCATTTTGCCATCATCACCCACAGAGTCGATAGACCCTGAATCTATCCCTCCTAACTTTTTTTTTTCATAAACGCTATCTTCCTGGGTCCTCTCACTTATCAAACGCGATAATGAATACCCATCTTCTCTTCCCCTTCTGTATCCAGACATGATCGAAGAGGACTCAGCCTTCAATTAATGTTGTTGAGTGCCAGGATGACGACTATCCATCCTCACTTACCTTGGTGCGGATGACTCTTATATTCAACGCACCTTACCATCTGACACTCAAACCATGTTGAATGAGTCGACTATAGAAATCAACATCCACACCGAGGACGATCCTCACATTGTGAAGATCAGACAATCTCTTACCGCATCAGAACAAACTGCCTTCACTACCTTCCTCCGTGCCTGCAACCAAGCTTTCACTTGGTCCTACGCTGACATGCCAGGAATTGATCCTGACATTGCTGTCCATAACATTACCCTAAAACCCGATGCCAAACCAGTTAAACAGAAACTGAGAAAAATTCATCCACACATTGCCCTCTTGGTCAAAGAAGAGCTTCAACGACTCCTTTCTATTTCCTTCATCTTACCTATTGACTATCCTCAATGGATCTCTAACATCGTACCTGTTACTAAAGCAACGGGGGGACTTCGGATATGTACGGATTTCTGGGACCTTAACCTCACTTGCCCTGAAGGATGACTTCCCCCTCCCAAGTATTGATCAACTTGTTGATCTCACTGCGGGCCATGAGATGCTTTCTCTCATGGATGGCTTCTCGGGATACAATCAAATTTTGGTAGCCCCGGCCGATCAACATAAAACTACCTTTCATAACTCCTTGGGGAACCTTCTGTTATCGTGTCATGCCGTTTGGCCTTAAGAATGCTGGTGCGACCTATCAGCGGGCTATGACTTACATTTTTCATGACATTATGCACACTATCCTTGAGGATTATGTCGATGATCTTCTTGGCAAATCTAAACATCGCAGTGAACATCTCGATGTTTTAACCATTATTTTCGATCGCCTGTTACAATATTGTGTTCGTCTTCAACCAAAGAAATGTGTCTTTGGTGTCCTTTCGGGAAAACTCCTTGGTTTTATCGTCTCTTTGCGTGGCATCGAGGTCGATCCAGCTAAAGTCAAAGCTATCCTAGAAATGCCCCCACCTACTAACCTCAAACAATTGCGTAGTTTGCAAGGTAAACTCCAATCTATCCGGCGTTTCATCTCCCAACTCTCGGATCGATGTCAACCTTTCCATCACCTCCTTAAAAAAGACATTGTCTTTCAATGGAGCGAAGAGTGCCAGCAAGCCTTTAAGGCTCTTAAAGCCTATCTCTTGTAGTCACCTGTGCTTATCCCACCTCAGGATGATCGCCCTTTCTACCTTTACCTTTCTACCACCGACCATGCTGTAGGAGCCATGCTCACACATTGTGACTCCGAGCATCGAGAACAAGTTGTTTATTACATAATTCGTACTCTCGTGGATTATGAGACTAGGTATACACATGTAGAAAAGTTGTGCCTAGCCCTATCATTCGTAGCCACCAAACTCTGACACTACCTCCTGAATCACAAAACTTTTGTCATCACCAATGTGGACCCCATTCATTATATGTACGCCAAACCACATCTAAACCAATGCATCGCCCGATGGCTTATGCTCCTTGCCGACCTCGACCTTGAATTTATACACCAGAAGTCAATCAAAGGACAAACTATTGCAGACCAACTCGCGGAAGCCCCTTTACCTGGGGAACAATTTACCAATTTTAATTTCCCCGACGAACTCATCGCCACTCTTTCACTCAGTGAGGAGTCGTATCCAATGACCCTCTTCTTCGATGGATCCAAATGCCAGCGCGGCGGAGGAGCCGGTGTTGTTCTCATTCCTCTTGACGCTGAGCCTATGCCTCTTTCATTCTGGCTCGATTTCCCCTGCACTAATAATACAGCGGAATACGAGGCCCTTGTTTTGGGTCTCCAGGTTGCGTTACACTTAGGTGTCAAATCTATCAATATTTTTGGTGACTCTCAATTGGTAGTCAATCAAGTTATGGGCATCTACCAATGTAAAAATGAGGAACTTCAAAAGTACAAACATTACGTGGATTCACTTTTGACCTTATTTACTCATTATTCTATCCAAACCATTCCCCGCTCCACTAACAAATTTACGGATACTATGGCTTGCTTAGCCTCACAAATTCCTGCCTCACCAACTGACTCTGACATATTCATCTTGGTCCAACAACTCTTTGCCCCATCTTACTCAGCCCCGGATGTTTGTATGATAAATAATGTGTCTGCTAATTCGCATGATACCTAGTATCACCAATTTCACGACTACCTTACAACCTCTGTTCTCCCACCTGACCTTACTAGTAACGGAAAACGTGCTTTTCTTAAAAGTGTTTCTCGTTATGTCGTCATGGGGGGACTCCTCTATAAACGTGGCTTTGATGGCATCCTCCTTCGATGTCTAACCGGTGCGGAGGTCACCTATACCATCCAACAAGTCCATGACGGTATTTGTGGTGGACATTTTAGTGGCCTTGCCATGGCCAAATGGATCCTTCGCCTAGGCTATTATTGGCCTACTCTTAATAACGACTGCTACGAATATGTTAAGTGTTGTGTTATGTGTCAACAACATGCCAACCTTCAACATACTCCTAGCCATCCGCTACAGGTCGCACGAGATCTTTGGCCTTTCTCACAATGGGGTTTAGACCTTATTGGTGAGATTCACCCACCCTCTTCGCAACGTCACCATTGGATAATCACAGCAACCGAATATTACACTAAATGGGTGGAAGCCATTCCACTCATTTCAACCAAAAAAGAAAAAATCGTAGAATTCATTAACCATCACATTATCTGTCGTTTTGGCGTTCCTCATCGCCTGATAACAGATAATGGAAAATCTTTCAAAAATAAGTTGTTACAAGACCTTTGTGACAACTTTGGTATCAAACTTAGCTTCTCATCACCTTACTATCCACAAGCAAATGGTCAAGCCGAATCTTCTAATAAAACCCTAACCAAAATCCTCATGAAAGTTGTTAACGATTCTGGAAGCAATTGGCCTGATCACATCCCCTTTGCCCTTTGGGCTTATCGGACTAGCATTCGTACCTCCACTAATGCCACCCCATTTTCTTTGGTATATGGTACCGAGGCTGTCTTGCCTCTCGAAATACAAATACCCTCCCTAAGAATATCTCTTCAGGATATTCTCACCAATGATGATTTCCGCCAAGAGCGGTTAGCCCAATTGGAGCTTCTTGACGAGCGTCGTCTTACAGCTCTTGACCACCTTCAAATCTATCAAAAGTGCATCAAGCGTGCTTATGATAAGTGACTTCATGAGCGTACCTTTAAGGTTGGTGATCTTGTCCTCAAAGAGAATCAACATGTAACCAAACTAGAAAAGAGCAAACGTGGAAAATTTGCTCCAAATTGGATTGGGCCTTACATTATCACTCACATTTATGGATCAGGCACTTATCATTTAGCTTCGCTTAATGGTAAACCTGAGCCTGAACCCCTTAATGCCTTGCATCTTCGACCATTCTACTATTGAATTTAGTGTTATATCACTTCTTATCTACCTTGCGCTCATCCCTTGAGCTCATTTACCACCTCATACACTTTGTTTCATGCATCTCAAAATAAAATCAAGCTCACATGGTTTGGTCATAACCTCCCCTTAAAGATGCCTTCCCCTTTTTAGTCTAGTCCATGACTTAAAAGTATCAAAATAACACGTTCTCAATTATACGCTTATGGGATATTCTTGAGTCAAACTTCCTACAAAACTAGATGCTTCATGCCAAACGGACATCTAGACCTCTAAGTTATACATAGACTGCTCCCTCGAAGGACAGCTATGTGCAAAGCCACAATCTGCTATTATAAATAGACTGCTCCCCCGAAGGACAGCTATACACAAAAGCCGCATCTGCTACTATAAATAGACTGCTCCCTTGAAGGACAGCTATACAAAGTCAGCCTTTATCAGAAGCTTCTCACATTGCTCAGCTTCGTGAAGACCTCAAGAACAACAAAATACATATCCCATGTAGACTTCCCGCATCGATCAGTCTATATCCAGAAAAGTAAAAAGCAGTATTCCAAAGCACTTTTGAGTCATGGACTTGTCTATTTAGGTTTGGTTCTCTTTCGTCAGAATAATCACCTTATAACAAGTTCTCTGCACCCCTGCTATACCAGCTAGCTCACCTCACCATTCGTCAAAGCAACAAAACTCAAGGGACGTGACGTATATCCGATATATTGTGATTATACAACTCTTTTCACCTATCGACTTCTCACCTATGCAAGGCACCTAGGGATTCAAGCTCATCCTATGTTAATATGTGGTTTGTTTAGCTCTTCTCAACTACGGGACACTTTTGCCTCTTTTACTCGAATCTAGGATTATGTGTTGACCTTAATCAGGACACGGTTCCCTACTACTTGGGTAAGCTAACTTTTGCTTCACCTATACCTACACCAACATCACCAATCCCTTACCAACACCAACAACGTTACCCTACCAATATCAATATTTTTTTTACCAACCAACAAATTGCCTAACCACAACCAAATTTCCTGAATTCACCTCTCCCTGGTCCTAAGGGAGAACTACATCGGTCTGAGGCCCCTCCTTGCTTTGTGCAATGGGCTATGTAGGCAGCACTTAGGAGACATGGGGTCTCCCAAGGTTAGCTCGACCATCCCCTACCATAACCTATCATGTGTGGTAAATATAAATATTTTTGTGTATTTCTATTTGATCACATTCATCTTTATCCTTTTTCAAAACAAAACATTCAAAACACAACCATTCTTATTATTATCATAACTCAAATCAACATACATATTCAGTTTTATTTAGATGTTAAACAAATACATCTTCTCTATCATCGACGCGCAGGTCGGCATCCTTATTTATTCTTATACCTCTATGAAATTCACTTAGACCCTTGCACCTCCTCCCGAACCAGGTGGTGATCGTGATCGTCGACGCCACTCACTTGGCCTCTCCATCCTCAAAGGTGCCACTGCTATTGGTTCCTCCCACCGATCTGCCAACCTCTCCTGTAACATATGAATATGCCCTCTCACATGGTAGAATCTTGCCTCTAGTCTCTCCACTCGTGACTCTGCAACTGCTAACAATCTCGTTGTCTCATTCACCTGCGTTTGGAGCTGATGAACTAAACCCTGCAGACGATCTCTCTCTGCTGTAATCACAGCTATGTCAGGATGATCGGCCCTCTCACGTGAACCTCGCAGCTCTGCTACCCACCATAATCTATAAGCCTCTGTCGCTCCTGCATCCATTACCCTGTGATCGGCTGCTATCTCTTCTGGCCCTTCTGGAGGTGTCGGCCGGGGAGGTGAGAATGCTGCCTCGGCATCGATCCTCATGTATGGTCTATAAGCCATAGGTATATCCTGAACAAATCCAAATTGTCACCGCACGCGATCTAGAGGAATCCTCTCGTACTCACCTGGCCTGTGCCCTATGATCCACCTCAATCGCTCTACACCCCTCAACTCCTCAGCTATGTTCTCTGTCACCATATAGTTCCCGTAAGGCCTCCAACAAATATCCGCAATCGTCACCATCTCCCATACCTACCTATAATACTCGATGTCATCTATCACGGCCTGGGATCTTGCCTCTTGTTCTGTCTGGACCCATCGTCTGAATCCCAACCTCTGCACTCCTGTCTCTCCCGACTGGACGGGTCGGCCTATCGGTCACACACAAACAATGTGCTCATAGGCCCAACAATGTAATAAGTATGAACAATCCAGTGTCATCCTGTGATTTCACCTGCAGGCCCATAAACCCCTGTATAGCTCTGCCAGATATGCGGGTGCCCATGCGAAAGTCACGCTCCTTTCTATCATTTCCCAAATAATACACATCAATGCTTTTGGAAATCTTCCCCCATCCGCCCTCGGTAATGCATAATACCCCACCGCTATCATTAATACCACTGCCAACCTTGTTTCCTCGGGTGTGTTGCATACATTGTACCATAAGTGAATGTCAAACCTCACTGTGTCAAATCTCATGCAGTTGAACCAAATATTATTGTTATCGCTCCCCGCGCCGCACTAGGCCCTGCCTGATACACTGGTCTTCCTATAATTGGGAGCCTCAAAATTCTAAACACATCTTCCAACGTCACTGTCATCTCCCCTGTTGGCAGATAGAAGGTATTATTTTCTAGATTCCATCTCTCAATCAATGCCTGCAACATAGCATGATTGCGTGCGATTCATGAATAATAGCAGATTCCACTTAACCCCACATGGTCTATCAATGCCCATTCAGCTGGTGTTACATTTGCTCGGATTCGTGACAACAAATCTGGCACACTATCATTCATCCTCAACCTTGCCTTTACCTACATACATCAAAACAACACCCAACCATTCCATAAATCAAATCCCCAAGTGTTTTTTCTCACATTCTGGAAATTCCTACAGTAACCGGTATCGGTTATAGATAACCGATACCGGTTTCCTAACCGATACCATTTATCTCTAAACGATATCGGTCACTGTCAATCATATACAACCTGCTTAAAACCACCACCTACGATAATAATTTACTCGTTTACTCCTCTCTGTACCTACAAACATACGTGAACACCCTGCTTACCTACCCCATAACACTCACTCTATCCCAAACCCTTGCCTATCACCTTTTCTTTCTCATCTCTACCCTCTTACCTTCTCTCATCCTATTCATCAAAACATGCAAGAATTAAAATACAACCAAACAGTTTACCTCTTGGGATGCAGCAGCTTGGGGTGGAACCTGTCTTCCCTCTCGTCCCTACCTGCTAGATGCTTCTCCTCGTTCAGCCATGTTCACCACCCTCTTCAAATATAACTTGCCTTTCTGCCTTCTTAATCTCAGCCCACACTCACTTTACCTGTCTCTTTCCTCCTTATCACTCAATTCTTTCATGCAATTACCTGTATCAGTCGTCAAACAGCGTCGCATTCACGTATTTAACTTGTTGCATGACTCTAAAAATAAGAACTTAAGTTGCCACCCAAGCTTTTCTATTTTTAGAAAAGCTCGTTTTGGCATAACCGGTATCGGTTACCTAACCGATATCGGTCCATAATCTACCGACATCGGTTAGCTAACCGATATCGGTCACATGCCTCCTTTTTCTTAAACCTGGGCCTTTTCTTTATTTTTTGCAAATTTTTGTGGCGCCCGCCTCTTTTTCCTGCATAACTACACCATTATCACTATTTGTCATCAAAATCACATCACACACACACACACACACACACACACACACACACATCAATATATCATCACAATTTCATCAACATCATCTATCTACATTAAAACAACCATCGACAAAATACATACGACATTTTAATATATACATCAAACCCATCAGTATACACACCATTTGGATCAAACTCATCATCTACATACATTCAATTTCAAAAACCATCGACAAAACACATAAAACATTTTTTATACACACCATGTGGATCAAAATCATCATCTATATATATATATATATCAATGACAAAAATATACAACTTCCCTACTGCATCAGGGGCCTCTGTTTAGCTCAAAATAATAACAAAGACCGGCACGTACAACTGCTATACACCCACTATCAAATCATCTCGACTCGGCCTGGCAGTGCATGGGGGCCTTTGCTTTGATCTCTCATGTCAAAAATATACTCGGCTCGCAGGCCGGTATCAACTATACAACCTGTAACTCGGTTCGCAGGCCAGTATATACAACAAGAATGAATAAATGAATCATGTGTGGGCACGCAGGCCTCTATAACATACATACTATATCCAATATCCAAAAATCCCATCTCCTCTCTAGGGATGTCTCATCTCTCCCCACCACCCTCAGCCCCTCTCCCTGCTGGTCCCTGTGCTGGCTCTCGCCTCCTCCCTGTCACCGACCCACCGGCTATGGCTGCGCCCCCTGGGATCTCTGGCTATGGGATGTCTCGGCTCAGGTGCGCCACATATGGCTGATAGTCAGCCCCCGGTACCATCAAGGACGTCCTGATAATACCGGGCCTCCGCTCTCGCCTCCATATAACGGGCCCGTGCCACCATGGCTACTAGGGCTGGTCCCCCGACTCCTAACAGCTAGTGGCCCCTGCCCTACCGGTACACCCTGTGCCTGTGGTTGCCACCTGTACCTGCGCCAGTGCCTGTGGCTGTGCAGGTGCCTATGATGGTGCCTCATACCCATACCGGTGCATGCGGCGGTGCCTACTGTGATGGTGCCTGTGGCTATGCCTGGTGCCTGCCTGTGCCTGGGCTAACTGCCCCTGTAATACCCAAATCTATGCCTGTGTAGCAATAAGATGCCCCTGTAATAACTGCACCTGTCCTAGGAGGCGGTCCCTCTCTACTATAACAGCCGCCAAATCTGGCTTTGCGGGCTATGCTCTCATAGCTGCTCTCTAACCTGCCCACCAAACCAAAAAGGTACCTGTCACTCCGGCATCATCCACTGTATCATCAGCTGGTCCCTTTGCTACCCAATCTGGGTTAACGGGCTGCGGTGCAGGTAGTGGGGGCCTCTACATCATCCCTCTGGTACTGAGGGAAGTGGAGGTGGCTCATCCTGTTGCAGCCCCAACTTCCATCGTACCCTCTCTAGGGGTATCCACTCATACTCTCCAGGCCTCCGTCCTGCTATCCAGAAAGTATACTGGATCCAACGCATCTGTGCTCGGGCTCCTCCTCGGTGGCTGGCCAGGGCCTCCATACAAGGCTGCTGGTCCAGCACCTCCTGCTCCTCCTGGCTGTGCCATGGCTCCAAATCTCCTTAGCTGGGTTATCCACCAATCAAAGCCTCCTACTAGCTGGGGTCTACCAATCACTCACTCCTCCACTCAACTACTGCCAACTCATTACCTAACTCAACAAAATCAATTTTAAAACCTCAGACAAGCTCAGTATTTGGTTATCAAATTGACAATGTGACAATGACAGGCCATATTTTTCTTTTTATAGGTTTTTTACCTATAACCGATATCGGTTATATTGTGCCCTAAAACACCGGTATCGGTCATCTAACCGATACCGGTCATAGCTAACCGATATCGGTTTAATCCCTATTTTACCCAATTTCTGCCCTTGATTCATTCTCCCTTTCTCACCACAGGCCGCTATACCCTCCTTTGCTAAATAGCCCATTTTTTGACCTTCATTGGCCCAAATTGGCCACCCAAGGCCGCAACCAACCAATCAGGCCCGACCCAAGGCCGCAACCAACCAACCATTTGGCCGACCCAAGGCCGCAACCAACCAATTTGGCCCGACCCAAGGCCGCAACCAATTTGGCCCAACTCAAGGCCCAATTTGGCCCAACCCAAGGCCGCAACCAACCACCTAAGGCCACACCCAACCAATCAGGCCTGACCCAAGGCCGCAACCAACCATTTGGGCCCGACCCAAGGCCGCAACCAACCAAATGACCCAAGGCCACAACCAACCAATCAGGGCCTGACCCATGGCCCTCACTAATCAATCGGCCTAACCCAAGGCCACACCAATTAAATACCTCACCCAAAACCCACAAATTACAATTTTATCCACCCATCATGTAGCTTTTTGTTCAATCGAGCTCACCTGTTCGTGTTTTAGCATGATTAGGGTACTTGACTTGATCAGTCGACCAACTTTGCCTAGACCGAGACCGTGACGTTTATCTCAACCAAACCAACCATTTGGTACTGCCGAACATGCCTAAACGTTCCTGTACCTTACCCGTTATATCCCCTGGAGCTACTTCCTATGCCTTGGATACCAGGATTATATCACCCTTGTTTGGATAAACTATCGACCTTTGCCTATGAATTGCTTGTTTGCTCTTCAAATCATGTACCCTGGTCGCACTACTGCATTTCAACGTGCGTCTGCTTCCTTGAACTTACCCCACCATCTTACCATCATCTCAACACCATTTACCCTTTATCAACCCTATCCCTGATTTCACGTTACCTCAATCTGTGATAGATTTGAGGGGGATTACCTATACCCTTAACAGGAGTAACCACTTCTTATTATTGTCAGTACAGCTTTACAAGACAAGCTACACGACAACAAGGGGCTAATGTAGACACCAAATTTGTGTCTTACGACCCCCTGTGCCCCGCATCTCATTTCGCAACCTAGCCTCACCACCTAAACCTTACACAATTATTTATTAATTACCTTATAATTAATAAATCCACATCTCCAAACCTGCCACCTCATTTCGCCACCTCATCATGACCTAGCCCTAATCCTAAACTAACCTAATTAAGACCTATAACTTGGTCTACATCCACACCCATGACTAATTACTCCTCACCCACACCAAAACCAACCTAATAATGACTTGACCAAGCCCACAACTAATTCCTCGGGAGAAAAGGAGGGAAAGTTGGCTATTTTACTAAAAATAGCCCACTTTGACTTAACCGACATCGGTTCCTACTCGACCGCCGTCGGTTACGTAACCGCCATCGGTTCCCTGTAAATGACCTCCCCCAACCAAAAAAAAACTGGAATCTGGGATCAGAACTGGGAATTCATTGGAAGGATCGGGAATTCACTTGGCCGAGAGCAGAGACAAGTGAAGGAAAGAGAAGAGTTTGCAGAGAAGGACATCAAGCCCAAGACTGCAACTGAGTAACCAGAGCCCAGTGACACTCATCCAAGCATTGGGAGAGAAGATAGCTCATCTTGGATTGTCAGATCATCCTACCTGAGCCCTGCCTTCGTCATCACAGTCCTTGGACCTGTATCTTCATCAGGAACTAGTAAGTAGTGTCTTGTACGTTCTTTTAATAACATTTCTTGGACTTCTGAATCACAGTAATTATAAGTCTATTCCTAGATCTACTACCCGGTAACACCCTACATCTAACTGTCATTCCTCTACCCTTACATTGCCCCAAGAACAGCCCCCCATATTCTCTGAGTCTTCTCCATCACCCCATTACCTATCCCCAATCATTTACCAGCCTTATAAACACCATAGCCACCTTATAGCCAACCTTCACTAAAAGCCCCTAAATCACTGCCCCTACCGATATCGGTTATCAGAAACCGGTACCGGTGACAGTGACCGGCATCGGTCACTGTGATTCAAAACCAAAACTAGCCTTTCCTCTATTGTTTTAACAAGGTAATTAAATTGTAATTTGGCAATAGCTTCTTTGTTGGAGTTTTTGTTAATTCATATTAGCAGGGGAACTGACCACCTTTGAAAGGAAGTCTAATATTTCCTGGGCCCAAGGCAGTTCCCTCATTTATTGTCTAATTAGAATCTGGTGGTCTTGTATTCTTACTTGCAGGTAGTCCTTCCCAGACAAAAAGGAGTTCTTTGCAATCGATCTGATCTCTCTCTACGGTACGTGCACACCCTCTCAACATTCAACAGGTATTCCTCCTAGCCCTAACCCTTATCTGTTTCTCAAGAGAATGAAAGGATAGAAGCAACTCTATTCTAGGAACTAATAGCCAATTTCATCCTTGCAATAAGGGCCTCATATTCTACTATATTGTTGGTATATGGGAACCTGAGTCAAAATTCCTGAGGGGTCAATTCTCCTAAAGGAGTGATCAACACAACTCCGACACTCGAACCATTAAAGGTAAAGGAACCATCATAGTATAGCAACCATATAATATATTCCTCAAGGTACATTTTGGATGTGTCTAGGAGTTCCAGACTCAAAGGTTTAGTACCTGGTAGTGGGGATTTAGCTAGTTGATCAACTAAAACCTTTCCTTTCAAGTTTTCTGGTGTACATACTTAATGTCAAATTCCTTGAGTAATATGATCGAATTATTCATCTTCCCTATGAGTGCGGGATTTGACAACAATTATTTTAATGGATCAACTCTTTAGATAAGCTTGACCTTATTATTTAGCACATAATGACACAATTTCTGAAAGGAAAAAACCACGGCCAAGCAAGCATTTTCTATCTATGGGTAGTTGATCTCGTAATCTATCAACATTTGCCTTAATTAATACAAAAAAATTTCTTTATATTCCTTATCATACTGGGCCAACAGTGCCCCAATTGCAAACTGTGTGGTAGAAATGTAGAGTAATAAAATTTCACCTACCATGGGTGGCATTATAATAGGGGATTTTCCAAATATGCTTTGAGAAAAGGAATTATCTATTGTTGTTCTGATCCCTAGTGAAAAATTACATGTTTCTTAAGAAGATGCATGAATGTGTAACACTTATCTGGAAGCTAAGAGATGAACCTTCTAATTGCTTGGATCTTACTATTGTCTATTTTTACACCCATTCCAAAAATAGAAAAACTTGGATTGTCATGGAGTTAGAACGAAGGCCGTGAATATTTGGAGTATACCGCAGTGGTCAAACAAAATCCATGGCCAAAAATGAAATGTCATCGAAGTCTAAACAAACAGCGAATGGAAAATTAAAGGTCGCGAATTAAAGAAGAGGAATTATGGGAGATGATTCAAAGTCATGCCAAACTAGTAGAGGCCATGTATAAAACAATTAAACAACTTGAAGATTCATGCACTAGGAATGAAAACTGTAATTGTGTATAATCATGCTGCAGAGATGGAACAAAGGTTGTAGGGTGAAAGAAATAGGTCCGCAGATGTTTTGAGTGCTATGGAACGAAGGATAAAGCCTAAAGCTATGAAACAGGAAAATGGAAAAGTCATGGGGAGATGGCAAGTAAGTCTGTGGAAGTCAACATGAAGCTACACCACATCAGAGGTTGTGGGGTGAAACAGAGGAATTTAAGTAGAACCGTAAGATAGGAGACAAAGTTGTGGAAGCCAAAAACTACGTAGAACTAAAACAAAAAAATTGTATATTGAAGGAATTTTTTATTTTTCCATAGATTACCAAAATGAACATAAATTTCAATCTGATTTGATGTTTGGGTAACTGTAGCAAGTTGGGGGACAAAAAAGGGGTCATAAGTGGATGTCATATTGTAAATAACAACATAATATCAACTTGTAGGGATTATTAACAATGTATACACTCAAAATTATAAAAAAATCTATTAATATGAGTCGTAGCATCCGGAATCTAGTTTCTAAACTACTAATTTTTAAAAAAATTGGACAAGTTTAGCTATATTAAACACTCAAAATTCAATGACTTGGTTTTTTTTTAAATGCCTATGAGATTATAGTCGATTTGCCCGCAATTTGGATGACCAAAAATTGATATATATTTTTTTCCTTTACTGAGAAGTTAGATGTTTCTATCTATCTTGGGATAGATTTTATTTTGCATTTTTTTGAGCAATATTTTATTTTTTATGATTTTTTCCACGAAAGTGGTTTGAAAATATAAAGAAAACAGAGCACTTTCCATTTTCCCACCATAACTTAATCAAAAAATATTGAAATCAAATAAAAAAAATTTGAAATGTATATAATTTCACCATTGTTGGGAGGGTATAATTTTTATCACATTCTGACAAGTGAAACAAAATTTACAATCTTAAACGTAGACATAAACATTCATGGGAAAAAGTGTCTTATAAAATGATATTTATCATATTCTATTCACTTTAAAATCAATATTTCTACAAAACTAATAGTCTCCCTTATGTGATGGTACCATTTTTATGACATATTTTTTACTTTTCGTCGTGGTTCAAGTCTGCGGAAGACTAAATTTGTTGTTTTTTTATTTTTGATGTAAAATTCAGGATTTGTTGTCCACTTAATTGTCCCCCAACTTGCTGCACTTACCCCTTTACAAATATGATATTATTTAAACGAATATTATCCTTCTTTATGTGAAGGAAATAAGATTTTATAGATTAAGTGTTGGTAGTTGGGTGAAATGAAGGAAGACGTCTCTAGTACACAAAAATTCTATTCCAGTTGGCTCAACCACCATAATTAAATGCAGTATGGGCAGCAATATTTTCTCCAACAAGGAAAATGGTGTGTTGAACTGGATAATCAGAGGTGCCTATATTTTTTCAAATAATTTATTGCTTGATTTTGGTTGTTTGAAATTTGAGTTTAAGTTTCCCTCTCTTTCTCTTATTTTTCTGTCCTTTTTATATAAATGTAAGAGATTTTCTCATTAAAAAATATCCCTCTTTGTTTTAACGGCACTATATCAAAATGGTGGCCAATTTCACATGGATTTTAGAACTTGATCTTGGTCTCTACACTATATTTTCACCTTCTGTTATGAATTTAGACAAGTGTGCATCTTTTGATCAATAAAATCAGGTTTTTTGGTTATCTGTCTTCCCTTGTCTTGTGTTTTATTTTTCCTTGCCTCTTTGTTCACATTTCTGGAAGGTTGCATGCTTCCTTCACTTGTAAGATCTATTTCATGTGTTGTTCACGTAGGTAATTAATTGTCTATGTGGTTCTTGTCTTTGGTTTGTTTTTCTCCCTCTCTCACATATTTTCCATATTTCTTCACCCTTGTGGAGAATGATCAACCTTTTTCCTGGTGTTATTTCCTTCTTAGCTTAGGATTTTCTCTTTTTCATGCATCTCCTTCCATCCCTGGTCCATTGGAAAGTTAGTTTAGGATTTTATTTTAGTATTAGGAGAAGTGTTAGCATTAGGATAGGTAGAGGAATCCAGCCTTCTCCGGAGGTCTTTCTCAGTTCGCAGGTCCCACAAATGAGAGACAGTCCCATGTTACCTCAGAATTCTTGGTCATTCACAATCATATCCAGGGTGTAATTTTGAGCTCCAACACTTATCTTGCAAGCTTCGCAGTTGTCAGATATTCATCAAAGGATAAATTTCTATTATATGTGTAACCTTTGCAAGATCTACTTCTATTCCTCTCCTTGAAATAATGAATCCTAATAGTTTTTTAGATAACATGTCGAAGACACATTTATTTGGGTTTAGGTGGACCTTTTAGTCCCTTAAATGCTGAAAGATGTGTCACAAGATCTATGGATGATCTTCCCAAGTCCTGGATTTTTCCAATATGTCATCCACATAATCTTTCATGATGTCACTAATCATGTCATGAAAGATAACTATCATTATCTATTGATAGGTAGTGCCTACATCCTTGAGGACAAAAGGCATGACTTGATAATAGAATGTCCCCCATGGGGTGGTAAAATTCATCTTATGTTGGGATTCTTTAGTAATTTTTATCTAGTTATATCCTGAAAATCCATCCGTGAGTGATTCCATCTTGTAACCAACTATTGAATTAAAAATCATGTCGATCTTGGGAAGAGGAAAGTCATCCTTAGGACAAGCTTTATTAATATCTCATAAATCAGTATACACTCAAATACTGACAGGTTTCTTCTAAACTAGGACTACATCTGAAATCCACTCTGAATATTCAATAGTCTTGATGAAGCCTACTTCCAATACTATTTCTAGATCTTCTTTGACCAAAAAGGCAATGCAAGGATGAATCTTTCAAAGATTTTATTTTATAATCTTGGCATTTGGGTGTACAACAAGATTGTGTTCCACTAATGCAAGATCAAGTCTTGACTGTAAAATACCAATAAAATATATCTACAAATTCTCTTAAAAGAAACATAAAAGTTTTATGTTCTTGATCTAAGAGAAAAACTCTCAACTTGACTATTCTGGGAAATTCCTTCGTGCCAATATTGACATTTGTTATCTCCTCTACTAGTATCTTAGACTCTCCCTCCATGTGTGTAGGATCAAGGAGGAGATTAAGATCCTCTTCTTCTGAAATCAGTTCAAAGATATTTTCACCTTCAGGTTGGTCAACTATTTTATCCGTTGATTATTATTTTTGTTTGTCTACAAGATCCTCAAAGATGTTTTCACTATAGGACTTGGACTTGTTATTTTTGCAAGGATTTTCTGTAGAAATTTTTCCCTTTCTTATTTTTTTCTTAAAATACAACGCAACTCAACCTCCTCCCTAAAGTATGCACATGCATTGAGCTGAATGGAAAAGCCTTTCTTTTGGTCATTTATTGGAATATTGTCGTGAATGCCCAAGAACTCGCCAATAGCTTTTTCATTATGAAAGATGTCAAATAGCACATGTTTTTACTGGTCCTAATTCATGAGTGATGGGTAAATAAGGTTTATTTTCTAAGTGGTAAGAGATATGGTGGGGGTTATAGTTAGGATAGCCATGTCAGAAAATAGATTTGTGGAGGAAAGGTCTTCGTAAATAATACACCGGGAATTTGTTTCACTTTCACATTTGGATGGACTATCTTCACATTCAGAAGATGTATCCTTAACCTATGAGGGGTGAAAGCCATATAGCTAGACACCAATACCATGGTTACCTAATTTATGATGAGGTATTGGGAGAGCTTCCAGTGTACATTTCTCATTATGGCTGCAAGCACATCCTTAATATCCCATAGTAAGAATCATTTGATTAGGGATAGCATACTTAGGTGATTTGTAACATAGAGCCATTTCATCATCTTCAGGATGAAATATAATATCTTTAAGTATATTTTCATCTTCTACTAATCCACCATGAGTGAAACCATCGAAAGGGAAATTTTCCTTGGATCTTTGAAACTTGTAACACAACCTACCATGCATTTTGGCTGATAAGGGAAGGTCTTGAACTAGAAGGGCATGTTAAAGATTGTACTCTCTACAACCATTTTCTCTAACCTTCATCTCCCACATGGAAAAAATATTCTCTAATGTAGAATCACCATTGTCGTTAGGGTTACTTCAAATCTCCCTTCAAGAAATTCCTATTTATGTCATGTCCATCTTTAAGCTTCCTTCCAAAATCATTGGGTCCCTAGAAAAAAATTAGAAAATATTCCTATGGGTAGGAGGAAAGGATAAGCTCAAGTTTCCACTTGTGGCTTGCGAAAAAATACTAAACCCAAATTATGTGGTGGCCTAGGATTAAAAAACATCAATCTCGTGAATGAGGCACTGATAGCTAAAGTTGGTTGGAGGATTATTAGAGAAGAGGGTCTTTGGGTGGACATCATCAAGAAGAAATATTTGAGGAATATAGGCAGATTGGAATCCTTTTTCAACCAAAATGATTTACCTAGAAGATCCTTATTCTAAAAATTATTTGTGGCTTCTAAGGACATACTAAACAAGGGTTCAATCTGGGAGATTAGGAAAGGTAACAGAATCAATTTTTGGAATGATAGTTGGATTGAAGAATATCCTTTGGCTAGTATGGATTCTTGGAAAATGGTAGCACAACACTACGAAGATAGGGGAAAATTTTGGATAAGGGACTTTTGGATTCAGGAGGAAGCCATCAGCTGGGAGGTCATTGTCCCCCCTCTAGATTTAATGAGGACCTACATCCTTTTTGGGAACTCAACAACAAATTAAGGAATTTCTACATACCCAATTTACAAAACAAGGAAGATTCCATTAAATGGAAAGAGGAAGAATCTGGGAATTATTTGGTTAAATCAGCCTATAGACTAAATTTTAAAGATTCTATTCAAAAAGAGTATTGGGGTAGACTCTGGGTGAAGGATCTTACTCCTAAAGTAAATATCTTCTATTGGTTGGTGGTCCAAAATAGGATCCTTATGGTGGATAATCTCAGGAAACGTGGTATGAATCTCCCCAACAAATGTTTGCTTTGCCGGAAAGAGGATGAAAATGTCAATCATCTTCTCCTTCATTGCCCCTTCTCTCAAAAGGTTTTTGTGACTATCCAGGAACTATTCAAATTTCAATGGATCATGCCAAAGACTATTGAGGATTTTTCATACAATGGGAGATCCCCTTCAAGTTCCCCATTTTGGTGATGGCCTGGAAAATGTCCCTCCCACATCTCTTTTGGGGTTTATGGAAAGCTAGGAATGACTGTATCTTTCGTGACCAAAAATTTAATCTCAAGAGAGTCTAAAGTAGAGTCATAGTGGCCATCAAATAAAATACCAAACTGTTTAAAGGTAAGGCAAAAAAAACCTTGCCTGAGATGGGAGGAAGAAGTTCTTAAAAGTTTTTCCCTCAGTCCAGTGGAGATCAAAAGACCAAGAATTCACACCAGATGGACCAGGTAGAGAACAATGTGGTTAAGCTAATTTTCGATGGTGCGTCAAAAGGGAATCTGGGTCCTGCTGGGGGGAGGGATCATTGGAAGCAGTGATGGTGATTGGCTATATTCCTATGTTGGTCCATTAGGGAGACAAACTAACAATATGGCGGAGGCTAGAGCTCTTCTATGGGGTGTCAACTTGGCTAAGGATAGAGGGATCAAAAATATCTAGATTGAGGGGGATTCCCTCATTATTGTTAATGCTTCTTAACAATAATAACACTATTAATTGGACCTTAAGAAATGTTCTTAGTGATGTCATGGAAATTTTAAAAGTTTTTTACAAGGTTTCAATTAATCATACCCTGTGCCAAGGTAATATGTGTGTGGATAAGCTGGAAAATTTTGGTGTACAAAGCCATGATTACAAAATATGGAGTAAAGGTGATGATTTTCCTTCAACAATTAATGAAGCAATTGGTAGAGATAGATTGCACTAAAATTGATGATTCTTGCATGAGTGAGCATTGGTGTCACTTGAGTTGAGACAATTTACTTAAGGGAAGAAATTTCAATTTATGTATCGATGTTTCTAAAAAATGATAGCATTAGAAGTGTGAGTGGGTGTGATAGGTTTTGCATTGTGAATATGGGTGGTGACAGAATCAGGGTTGAGCTGGTGAGTCAGGGTATCGAGGATTTCAATCAGCCTTTGTGGAAAAAGCTCAGGATTGGGGGTTTTTTCACAATTTTATCTCTAAATTGCATGGTTATTATCCTTTTTTGTCGAAGGACTTTGGTATGGCTTGAAATGAGGAAAATTTTACGATGAGAGGTATGGAAATTGAAGTCACAAAGAGCACCATTTCTCAAGCTACAAAGATGCAGATGGAAGGGCTCAAGATTTTTAAAGACAGAACCCGCAGGGAGCATGAAATTGAGATGTTTTTATGGGTAAGGAAAGGTGTTATTTTTTCACTAATGGCATTGCTAGATCTTGTATTCTGGGAATTTAGAAGGAGGTGTGTCTCCAAATTATGAAGTACATTACTTTGGAGGGAAAATATCATAAAATTTACACACATCATTTGTCTTTCCTTAACATGTTTAGACATAAAATCATGGTGAGCATTCTATTTTTCCTTTTCATGTCATTGACTACTTCTTTGAAGGCTTTCCAGAATGACAAGGCGGAGATGCCTCTCCATGAAGGGCTCATCCTTTTAATGTATGAGAATGGGAAACCCATCCCTTCCATTTCCTTGAAAGATAAGGAAGAGGAGGAGGACATCACCCTAGCGGAGTGCCTCACCAAGATGAGGGCCGGTAAAATGTCTGTGTATAGGAATGTTGTGGAGGATGAAGGACTAGATAAAGGTGTGGAAGGTAGAGGTGAAGCTAACACTTCCAAGAACAAGGGTATAGACGGTGGTGACAAGGATCTTGAGGGGTTGATCAACAAGGTTCAATATTTGGATAGGGTTATTCATAGGTTATGGAGGAGACAAATGTCGGCTATCAGGAAACCATGATGGAAGTCATTCAAGCTTCCAAACAAATCTGTTCAGCCCAGGTGAATTCCAAGCAGAAGATTATTGTGCTGGAGAAACAGGTCAAATATTTGAGTGACAGGATGGACGTGATGGAGGAGGGCACAAAAAAGAGAAAGTTCAATTTGTGTATTAGCAGCTCTGAGGAAGATCTGGAAGAAGATATGACTGAGATGAGAAAAGAGGAGGAACTCAACAAAGATAGTCCTATTGACAACATGGAAGTTTCCCCTAAAAGTTAAATGATCTTTTGGTCTTGGACTATTTGTGGGATTTTTGTGAACTATCTCAGCCTGGTTTTTTCTGGTTGTTTGTTTAGTGCCTCTCATTTTTTTCTCATGGTCCAACTTTTCATTGTAAGAGTTAAGCTTTTTTAACTCCTTATGGACCTTTCTGTCTCTTTTTTGTTGGTTATTTTTTTCTCCTTTTTGTTGTTTCCTCCTTTGAAAGGCCCTTGGGATCTAATCCCTATTTTTACCTTATCTAATAAAAATTGTTTTCATTGGGGGACAAGGTATCTAGATCCACTCATGAAGAGAGGGCCTATGGCTGAAGTGGAACAACTATATCTATAAAAGGACACTCGTAAATAGTGGGGAAATAGCCTGACAATGCTCTGCAATGAGAAAAAGGTTGGGGATCTCCCTGAATAGTGAGGGTCTTCGCTTCATGATGTAACTTTAAACACTTATTATACATTGAAGGTATGAATTACATGTCATGAATCCATGGGAGGCCGAGAAATATGTTGTTAGGGATATCCAAGTCCAAGACATGGAACTTTGTATATTGATTGATAGGACCTAATTCCAGTGAAAAAGTAGTCATACCCACTGACTTCCATTCTTCATTTTCATACACCTTTATGGTGATGACCTTTGTCTCTAAATCAGCTTCATTGTACACCCTAGTTGCCAAACTAGCTTTAGAGTACAAATATTTAAACTCGATCCTGCCATCCACAAGAACTCTTTTTACCTTCTTACATTTGATTATGACTTCAATATGTAAGGCTAAATTATGATTTATGTCAGACTAAAGGTTATATGATTTGTAAGAGAAATCCATGCTACCATTGCTTACAAGTGTTTTGGTTCGATATCAATGGACACTCCTGATCCCTGTAATGTCTTACAAAGGATGTCTTTATGAACATTAGAAATTTTAAGAAGGTCTAAGATTGAAATCTTGGTCGTGGTTTTCTCTAATTGTTCTAACACGTCATAATGACTCTCTTGAGGAGTAGGGGGGAGGTTCTAAAATAATAAGCTGAGCTCGTTTTACCATGAAACACTCCCTTGATTTAATCTTGATCGCATGTTGATATGCTCAACAAGTGGATCGACACAACCTATTAGGGCATCAAAATGGTCAAAATGGTTCATCTTTGAAACATAATTAGCATTCTTGGTTTGAGATGATTGTCCCCAATCTGAATTTTCCCTTCCTTTATTGTTTTAGGAAAAGGTTCTTTGAAGATCCCCATGTTTATGTTAGGATATTTAGTAGGGATGAGTGGAATCCATTTCCACATCGCCACTGTCAATTAAGTCTTGAATATAGCACTTTCAATTTTTAAAATCTTATCGATTCTTATGACCTTTGACATGAGTGAAATCCACAATATTCATTTTCCCTAAACCATGATGGCTTAGGTGTCATCCCCATAAGGTGTAGATTTTAGAGATACCTGACCATGTTAACCACCTCTAACTATTTTAATATTGATGTCATAGAGTATGATAGATGGGTGAAGCTACGACGTTTATACTCTATAGGTGGATTTTCCTTTGCAAGTTTTAAGGGAGCATGGTTTTGAACTACTTGCACTTGTTTAGAGTTTGTTATTCCATCACCTATGATGTTTTTTTTCTTATTGGGAACAAACTTTGTTTTGTCACTAGGTTTGGAATCATTATGATCACGGTCATGTGAAAGGGGTTTTAAGGTCCCTCTAGCTAACAATGATTTCTCTATTTGACTACCCTTTTTTATCACCTCTTCAAACATGTTACCACAATGCATTTTCAAGTGGAATGTAATTTTAGGGTGGAGGTTGGGTACAAATATACTCAATCAGTTTTTTCTCTAGTATCGAACAAGGGAAACGGCTAGCTAGTCCTCGCCATCACTGTAAGAAACTAGAAAAATTCTCATTATTCCATTTTTTTCAGTTACATAAATCTAACATGGTGACATCATTTTCTATATTAAATGAAAAGTGATGTACAAAATGTTTTAGCTAGTTCTGGCCATGTAGATATAGATCCCTTAGGGATGTGTAAAAACCATTCTAACGCTTGACCTCCCAAACTTTGTGGGAAGAGGCGAATGAGATAGTTATCGCTATACGTGACCTCTTGACATGCCATATAAAAGTCCTTAATATGGTCTTGGGGTCACCTTCTCCCTTTTATTTTTCAAACTTTGTGAAATCAAAATGATGTGGGAAAGGTACCTGCAACATATGGCCTATCAAAGGGATATGGGCATAACTCCTCAAATTGGTACTTTTTGTTATTGCCTGTTTTTCCTTCTTGTAAAGCTATAAGGGCATTTTTCATGGTTGACCACTCTTGATTGAAGAGTTGGTCTTGTGTGGGTGGTACAGGCCTATACAAATGATTAAATCTAGTTGTATCCCCACCTTTATTTTCTACATAAAAGTCTTCATAAGGTTCTTTACGTGCCTCTCAATGAGGAGAGTTGATATTTAATTTGTGGTATGAAGCTTTCAGTTTAGTTTTGGTATAGCTTGTTTTAAAGGTTTTGGTTGTTTATTTTTTATGTGTGAAGCCAAACTAGCCAATTGGCGAGTGAGAGCTTGCACTTTTTCTTCTAAAGTTACCTCCTAAATGGGTACTTCTTTACGATTTTCATAAGGAGGAGGTTACTCATGATGATCATGCTCTTCATGGTCCTCGCAATGAACTCTAATAGTGGGTATATGATATTCTCCATCATTTTCAAAAGGTACCTACTCATAATTTTGTCATCTAGAAATAGAGGTATGACCTAGGTTTAAGATGTCGTTAATATTGTGATGAGAAGGACACTCTACTTCTTCTCCACGAACCATACCAAAAATGAGAGAAGGGTCAACCATAGAGGGTAACCTTGCTCCTAGCTCTACAACATGCATTAGAGACCTCATGTTTGTTTTGGTATATATAATCATCAAAGTGGGTGGGATTCAACTCAAAATTCACTCGAGGAGAATTCTCCTCTCCACCACTATGATCAACCATGACATTGTCTTCTAAAAGTGGGTTTAACATGTCATCTCCAAAGGGACCTGTCCCTATTTTTTGATGCCCCATTCTTGTGGTAGGAGGCATAACGTGAAAGATTTCACTAAGGTTGACTAAAATGGACCCTAGGTAAATTTACATAGTGTAACGACGTTAAGTCATCACAAAGAATGTGAATAACAAATGGTCACAAATCCAAAGGTCAATATGAACCCAAGGATATCAAAGAATAAAGAATAACACACACTAAGGTAATATATGACAAGAAGTATCTAGGATAAGACAATTAAGAACATGACTATAAATCCAATCACAAAAATAGTTTACTCCCTACGTTTTTCCAAGATAGGTTCAAAGAAAATAGTGACAACACAATATCACCACTTAGGTCAAGTTTAAAATAAACAAGACCTAAATACTAAGAAAGTGTTGACGTGATCCTCCAACAAGGTATACTAAAACTAGTTTTAGACACAAACAAAGTCCAAGTCTTTGAAAATGGAAGTTACAAATGTGAGCAACGTAACAACACTATTTGGACACGTTAATCAAGATTTACAAGAAAGCAAGATTTTAGTATCAAAATGATGTTATTGCGATGCGAAAAACATAACATCAACACTCACAAAAAACTCAAGGCAATGTTAGGATTAAAAACTAAGCCTAAGTATATCAAGAAGTTACTATGTGTGTGAGCAGCGTAACAATACAATTTAGAGACTTAGACCAAGTTTCACAATGGAAACAAGACGTAAGTATCACAATTGTATGGCTATAATGTGGGCAGCGTAACAACTCAAAGGAATTCAATGATGATATCACCTAACTACAATGATAATTAGTCTCAATATGGGTGTGAGACAAAGGGCCTACTAGAACATGAAGACGTACCATTCACACTTTCAACACTTGCATTCTGACATTGCAACCTAGTCATGCAAGTAGACTACAAAAGTGGTGGACACGATTATTTCTAGCAGTATCTATGTATGTTATTCTTCTTTTGTCCCAAATGGGAAACAAGAAAACAAAGGGGTAGACCAAGTGGTGATGAAAGAATACTAAGTGTAACTTTGGCAGAGTTTCCCCTTGTCTTAGGACAAGTGAAAAACTAGGACAAAGTAACACGTCATAGGTCTCGTGATGAATAACACGTAGTTTCAACTTAAATTGACTCTTTCCTTGTTCGAATAACAAGGTTTTGACTCCAACAAAGTTGTCACTTTGTGAGAGCTCTTTAAAACATGATGTCTAAGTCAAATTGGCTCTAAGCCACAAGCTTCCTATTGGTTCTCTTTCTAAGTGTCACAAATTACCTCTGTGAGCTCGGTTTTCCAAGAAAGTCACACTGAATAATCTTAGAGTATCATGAATTTTTTTACCCCCTTCAATACAATGAGCAATAAATGTGTTCAGTTGTATTTTCACTGGGTCGTGCAATGGAAGATAATTTGACTCTAATCTCTCAAGGTGTACTAATCAATTGGGTAGTGGAGCACTTTCCCATTTCATTCACAAGGTTCCCTCTTGTGTGAACTACTTTGGGGTTCCTAGGAGCATCCCTCTTGTTATCTTAAGGCTTATGCCAAAGGGAGTTTCTCCTAGTTTAAAGTGGACGAGCCGTAGCTCTTAACCGAAACCTGCATATACAATGTTTTGCAAAGTGGTGTGTTTTCTTATCTTTTGGATTAAGAAATTTGGTTTGTACCACCTTTGGCAACCTACAACACACGTGTATGTTAGAATTTGGTTTGAAGAGAGTTCTCCTTTCTTTGGAAAGCATTAGGTCCTACACACAAATAGTTAGTAGTTATCCAAAAAGATCTACAATATCATAAAAAGAGGATTAAATGTTGTTTTTGGTTCTCAAGATCATCCAAGGACGAGAGAAGAGCATACACAACAAGCAACCCAACTAGATAACAATGAAAAACTTGTAAATCAAATAACCACCATAATGCTTTGTAAATCAAGGTTCATTCCCAATTAATCCAAGTGCTTTTTAGTGAAAAACTAAGTTGTTTTTGATTGTCAAGATCACACAAGGTGCAAGAGAAGAGCATACACAAGCTTTAGCCTTAGTTGTTTATCAAATGAAAAGCTCTTAAATCAAAGGATCATATAAATGCCAAATGAAAATTTCATTCCCTTAAGCATAAAAATGAATAATGAAGTTTCCCACTTACTCTAATGTTTAGCAAAAGAAGGTTTAAAGCTGCTTTTGATTCTCAAGATCACACAAGGTGTAAGATAAGAGCATACATAACTCTATCCCAAAATCATACAAAACATGAAAACAAAAATCATTCATCAAACCCTAAGTAAATGTGTTAGAAAACCTACTCTAAATTAGAAAATATCTAATAACAGAAGCTAAAAACCCTGAAAAATGACAGAAGCACAAAGAAACAACAATTGAAACTTTGAAATTTGAGCCAAATTTACCTTAGAATGCCAGCGCGCCCCTTACCATAGTAGCGTGGCCCTGATAGCAACAGTGTGCCTCATAACAACACCAGTGTGACCTTAACAGCACCAGCATGCCTCTGTCAAAAATCCACAGTTGATTAACATGAGCATGTCCAAAGAGACACCTATGTGCTCACCTCGAAGCACCAGTGCGAGCCAAGCACAAAGAGGTAAAAAAGTTCCAATAGAACACAGGTGTGTCTAGAGAAGCGTGAAGTGGCCCTGAGAAGTGTGAGCGTGGCCCTTGATGAGCGTGAGTGTGCACCTTGCAACGTGAGCGCAACCTTGAAGATGTGAGCGCATGCACCTTCCTGTAGGTGGTCAAAACATGGGTTTTGACAAGAAAAATATGATAAAGCTCAAATATTTGACATTCTAATGCAATTTTGACAACACTTTACCTCCTTTGATCCTACAAAGAACATGAAAATAAAGACAACTACCACTAATCTAGTTTAAACAACTATCAAAATTTGAAATTAATCTACAAAACTTTGAAATTTACTCTAAAGAAAGCTTGAAATTAATCTAGAAAACTTCAAAATGTCTACAAATGAATGTAATGGAGAAAGCTCCCACCAGGCATGCCAAATGATAACACCCTAAAAACTTTTTGCAATATAAACTAACTAGTAAAGGCTAACACCATAATAGTCTAGAGCCAAGCTCAAGCTTAAGAATGAAACATCATGATCAAAGCTTAAAATCAATGCATTAATGGAAACTTAAATGAAAACAATACAATCAATCTACAAGCATCCTTACTTATGTGAATTGCTAACTAACATAGACCTAAAGAGATATAGGAGCAATCAAATTATGTTTGTTGCTACTCCACAAATGGTGAGAGGATCTCTCTAACAATGGCTACAAGGCCATATTAGATATCCCTCTACTAACCAACATGAAGATTGGATGCAAAGATTGAGCAAGCTAATCCAAGAAGGAAGTAAGGCTCTTAATCATATTTCTTATATGATAATGTTAATCAAAACATGGTGTAAAGTATGAAGGTAGGTGCTTAGTCCTTTTTATAGTTTTCTATTTGAGGAAAACTTGCATCTTGGTGCATGTGGGACTAAAAAGGATAAAGTAGATTAAGGTTTGTTAATCATGATTAGTGAATTAACAAGTGATTAGCATGTGAGGAGCCTTAATTAACCACTTAGGGTCAATTAAGAGGCTATGATAAGATTTTTGAAGCCTTTTGAGATGTCTTGGAGGGAAATGGGGTGATTTTGAATGGTTGGAAGAGGGGTTTTGAGCCAATAATAGGGTTTATTGATTAAAACAAGGGTAAATAGGCTTAATTAGCTAATAATCGCTAATTGTTTTTCAGAAGAGGATTATGAATTACGATGCATCATAAATTTGCATCCTGAATGTGAAAGAGGTTAGTTAATCAACAAAGTGTTGTTAATTAACCAAAATAGAGGGAAACATTAGTTAATTAGCAGAAATCACTAATTATAATGGAAATGGTAAGAATGAGAGTAATTAGTGTGCTTTTAGCAATAAGATTGCAAAAGATCTAATGTGTTAAAAAGGGATATGTTATGGAGTTGGTCTATGGTTGGGGTTAATGGTCTTGTTTCATGTTGTTGGTATGAAAATGTAAATTTTACATGTGTTATAGTTTGGTGTTGTGTGTGACCTCATGATGCCTTATGTTGTTGGAAACCCTATGAAAAAAGTGAAATTTACTTGTTAACCAATCAAAGTAATGAGATGGAACAATTAAATAGTGAAAATGTTAAGGAACACGTAATCAAGGAACTATACTACTGAGGAAATTAATAATTTATTGTTGTGTGCAAGAAAATATCGACATAAGTACAAAATTAAGGATTAATTAACCAAGGTAAAGAGAACTACCAATATTACATAGAACATAATAAGTTAAAGAGGATTTTCATATTTGTTTATTTTTTTGTAGTCACTCTTTAATGAGAATAAATTTTTCTCTAAGTGACAATAGTCGTTAATTTTTATATGTGTATTTATCCGTACTCTATCATTGGTTTCGTGTCACATTGAGGACGATTCTATTTTAACAGGAGAGATATGTAGTGCCACCCATTTATCTTCCTAATTGAACTCACGTTTGGGAACCTCGACCTGGTGTTTTGGTTAGGAACTATGCTACAAATTTATTTTATCTAAGACCAAACCATGTTTGTGTATAGATTTATTTCATCAAATGAATGTAAGCTCCTTGTCTTCTTCTCGACATTTTTCTTGAATGTGTTAAAGGGACATGCGGGGGGAGCCTGAAATTAGTCATGTCTGAAATTTGAAAACCTTAAAAAATGGTTGAGTCTGAAATTTGGGAGATCGATCCAAAATCTATATTTTGTATTGTATATCCTTGATGTATAAAACCACTCTCAAACATCCTAAAATTATATACATATCCCCCCTAAGAAAAAATAAAGAGTTTTATATAAAAAACTAATCTTAGTACTTAAATGTTTATTCATGCATATACTTCCTTTGATGGAAACCCCCTAATTAACAAAGGACAAAAAACATAAATAAAGGTGAATTAAAAATAACGTAAAATCCCATTTAGGGACAGGTGGATTAGGGCTTCTTATTTTATTTTTGGACTTGGTATGTTTGGAGAGTTTGGTCAAAAGGGAGGTTTCACGCAAACCTATTTTTTCTTTTTTAGCACCTAATGGCCAAACTACGCAACCTCTTCCAATATCTGAGCTCTCCTGCACCAAGATGAAAGTTTTCAAGTAGGTTATGGCTTGTCATCAACTCAGTGTGTAGGTGTGAATCAAAACATTCGCACCACCCATGTTAGCGTGAATTCGATCAAAGTATGAAAAATAAGAGCTTTGAAATCGGGGTTTGGACGTCATTAAACACTATCGAGAGGGAGTTTTGCAATTTATGGGCCGTAGGGTAGAAAATCCTTATCGTGTAAGCTTCATTTTTTTCTACTACCACAATGGATGACCATCTAGGTGTGAGGTAGGGGGTCTTAAATATTTTAATGGTACCTTGGTAAAATTTAATAATAGTATTGAATTGAGCCCTAAAACTGTTAGCTACACTAACTGTCTTAGGGAAACTCTAAACTATAACACCAAGGTCAGCTCCATTTGAGCATGTTCTGGTTACATGGATTTGTTTCCTTGGTAGTTTATTGGAAATCATGGGATATCTCAAGGAAAATATAGACTTTATCCCCCATAACTTTCCATTGAAACCTATGCTACCTCGAGGATGGATTTAATTTCTTGATCCTTATTTGAGCTGCACTAACAATTTTGACCGAAATGCTAATATTATCACCAACATGTTTCAAAAAAACATCTAGTGGCTCAGTGGATTGGAATTTGATGTCCCTGGGAGTTTTTTTTATCACATATGAATGTAAAAAAAGGTTGAAGCATGCTTGGTGCATGTGATCCATCTTGAAAAAATTTCCATGGAAGAAATGTGGTGGATGCCTTTGAGCTTATCAATGAAGAATAATACCATAATCTTTTTACCTTGACTACTCATGAGAATTTGAATGTCCCTAAATTTTATCTTTCAGGTGATGTCAATGAAACTTACGATGTCACCCTCATCCTTGTTGTGATTTTTTCACGTGGGATAAAATGTAATCATGCACTGAGAACTATTTGACAGATTGCCTTAAATAAATGGGATATCACATGGAGTGAAATGATTTCAAAATATGCACAAGATGGGCTTACTGAGAGGGTTTTGGAAATATTTATGCAATGTAAAAGTGGCAGATGAGAAGATAGATAAATCCACTAAATGCCATCAAATAATCATAGGTCTTCATGGATCACAATGGTTACGAGAGTGTTCAAAAAATAGGAACTTTGAGAAATTGGTTTATTGTGGTTATTCTTCAGACAACAAATGTGATCTCAATTGAAAGCATGTCATGGAACTTGCTCGGTTCCTCTCGACCATGATGTCGTCCATTTTGACAAACATGGAATATTTACCTTTCATATCTTACTTACTTTCAAAACTTCAAATGGTGCCCTGAAACATTCGTTCCAATATGGAATCCCATTTCTTGTAATTAATTTTTTCGTTAATATTTTTACAAACCATTTTGACGGATCAACATAAAACAATTTCCACACCGTGTAATACTATGTTGAAAATTTACGACTTATCAAAATGTGCTATAATTCTAGGCCCTATAATTGATAAGATACATAAACCTTACTCATGATTAACTTTCAATGCTCCATTAATCTAGGCCACCATGGAAGAGAAAATGTGTTTAAGCCATTGCAAGGTGAAAATTTAAATTTTATTTCCAAGCATTCTAGTGACAAAACCATGTGAAAAGAGGACATGACCATGAAACATCCTCTAAACCTTGCTTTTACTTGAAAAAATATAACCTCTTCGACAAACCGAGTAGTGGAAGTCCACTTTCTAAAACTTGTAAGTTTTCCTATACAGCTCATTGCTTGTTTGGGAAGTCACCATCAAAAATGGTTATGGAAAAGGCAACCGTGTACCTGAAGAAACCCTTTGGAAGCTTCAAAATGATTGTCCTTTAGATCCAAAAATAGTGAAAATGGCCACTTACTAAAAATAGTTCCCTTCTTATATGGGGTATTTACTAAAAATAGTTAAGTCACCCCAAAAAGTAATCAAGGTAAAAGGCACAGTGTGTGCATAAGACTCAATGATGGAGTTCATCAGTCACGATGGTCAAGAAGAGGCAAAAATCACCTCAGTTACTGAAAATGGTAAAACTCTTATGAGCCTCAGTAATTTTTATTAATAGTAAGTTACACTCAAATTATCTATGGCAGTAATGGAATACAAAGGGATTAATCATTCCAGGTCAACACCATCATTGGTAGGATCATCCATGGGCCATTTCTCATAGGGAATTATGAGACTCATCTCAAGAAATTCACAAACCTTTTGACACTCACTAGATGGCTTCAAGTCGATGCTTATATCTAATGTGATACTTGGAATTACAGTCATGGAAGAAATAAATATGGGGTTTGGTAACTCAACAAGTGTCTATGAGCCAAGATGAAGGAATTTCTCAGGGTTTAAAGATTTGGAGATGCAAGAGTTCACTATAGTGGAACACGATCATGAGGTCATCTAGAAGGACTGTGGACTTCATCAAAAAATTCATCATCAATAAAATATTTCCCCTTTCTTCTTCCTTCTCTCTCTCTTCTCTTCTAGTCCCTACTTTCTCTCTGTTCCTCCATGTTCTAATTCTTCATTGGGGTGCACTTCGTTTATATGTCCTTTAATGAAATTTAAACTTTATGCTATCTAATGTAAATTCACCTTTATGTTATAAAAAGGGACTTAATATTCTCCTAGGAACGTTAAAAAGTTTTAAGTTGTGAGGACATATGAAAATCCATTGGGTGGTAGATGATGAGTCACCTCTCATTCTATAAATTTTTAAGTCATTCCCATTTCAAAGGGTTGGAAATTGATCTTGTAAACTTAGGAGTGCATTGTACTTAGAGAGCAAAGGAGATATTCATTTTCTTCTAGTTTCCTCCACTCTCAAATTTCTTCCATTTCCATGCACTATGTACAATTTATTTTAAACATCAATACAAGAAGGAGTTTCATCCTTTTTGATGAGGATTTTTAGAAACTTTGAGTTCTCAATCTTATCTCATCTTGTTACCATTTGTAGGGTTGTTTCTTCTAACATAAATGCATGTGTTGAAATTTTTAACTAATGTGTGTAGGAATCTAATTTTCTACCTACAGACATTAGTTCCCCTATCTCATTTCTCACTCCCCTTTCCCACTCTCTAGGTAGAAAATTCTTCTCTAGCAAGAAAGCCACTAGCTTTTGCAAGGTCAGTGGAGTGCCCCTGTTGGATCCCCGACCACAAGGCCACCACGTGAGGTAAATCCACATTTACTCATGCATGCATATACATGTATTGCACCAGTTAAGTAGAGGGACTTAGACTCCCAGAGTGTTGGAAAGAAATCCATAAATTTTTCCACCTGAAAAAATTTTCTTGCCAACAGTTTTTGTGCACCACATGTGCATCCAAAGATTTGAGCAGCATCTACACCCAAAATATGACTGCAAGGTCCAAACCATATCAAATTCACAAAAAAAAATTGACAAAAAAAAAAAATAAAAAAAGAATTGATGGAAATCCATTCCTGAAAGGACAACACTATTGATTTCATTGTAATGACCTTTCAATTCTCATAGTGTACTTTTGTATTCCCAGGTACAAGAACTTTGTTGGTTCAAAGGAATATACACCAGGTTACAGGTCAAGAGGTGTTGTTGATTCCAATTTCAAGGCTTTGCAAAATCACTAAGAATGAATAGAGATAATCATTACTTTTTATCTCAAGCCTCATCCCCATCCGGGTCTTCAAGTAGTTCACTTGTAATCCCATCCAAACACCTATTGAACTCCCCCTGTTAAAATTCTCCCATTTTTTCATTGAACATTGAGATTCTAGAGAAGAAGAAGAAATGCCAGAAGAATAATTTGCAAGAATCAAGAATGCAAGAGTTGCATGATAGAAACATGGAAACAATGGCAAATCAAGAAGAAATACCTCAACCCATTGTTCTATGGGGAAGAAATACAGTACCCACTTTCTCTTGAACCACCTCTTCATGATCTACCAACAAGTTCCACAAGAAATTTCCAAAGTTAAAAAAAGGTGATGGCACACAACTCCCTGAAGAGAACATATTCATCTTTCACCACATCATGTGGGATTATTCAACTGTCTAACATGAATATGTCACTATAATATTGTTTGTGGAGTCTCTGATAAGAAAAAGTAGCAGAATGGTTCTACCTCTTTTCCCGCTTGATCCATCACTTGTTGGAATGACATCAAAAGGAATTTTCAAGGAAAGATTCAAATTTATTGAGTACTTTCAATACCTCTCTTGTTCAATTGGCACAAATGAAGAAAGGATAAAATGAAATTATGAGAGACTTCGTGGCTCATTTTGACTAGTTTCTCTGCATCAAGGATACCGGAAGAAGGATTCACCATCAAAAAAAAGTTTCAAGAGATTCTTTATTAATGCTCAATCACCAAAGGTAGGATTTTTCCTATAAAGATTTTTTTGAGGAATATTGGAGAAGCACAAATATTTGGCCATTGAGCTTGATGATGATCTCATCCTCTTCGAAAAGATCAAGAACCCCTCTAAAGGTAAAGCATTCAGGGAATCCTGGATGATGAAAGAAATGATCCAATTTTGCAGAAAATGGCAAATGAAATGGCATCATTTTGAAGAGGGAAATTTGCATAAGAGTGTCTTCTCAAAGAAATAACAGAAATAAGATTGCAGGAAACCCTAAAGGCTTTCCTTGGAGGCCCCAACTATCAATGTAAGTTATAGGAGTAACCCAAAAGATGAATAAGGAACTTGAACAAGAAAGGAATGCCTATTTCCTAGAAAGTCCCTCAGTTTGAGACATGATACACAATCAGATTCTGTTATTTTAGAGGTGATGAAGATGACAAATGAAGATGCACTATCTGCACTCATGTGTGTATCTCACTCCCTTCTCAGTCTTAGAAAGGCACCCTATACCCTCCATATGTTGTAAAGAAATATAATATTGAAGATCCTACTGTGAAGACTCCATAAAACAAAATAATCTTGAGGATAGGTTGAAGAAAACTCCAAAGGAACTGACATGGAGTCTCATTGTAGAATCCTGATCCTGTAGCAAATAAGAAGTCTCGCAGAATTCCAAGTGAGTCGATGATGATTTTTATTAACTAAATCTAGCGATCTTCTCCTATAGGATCCCTGAAGGTAGTGTCTTTGAAATCAATCTAATGTACCTATTCAAGATCCCCTTAGTTCCCCAAAAATCTATCTCTTCTTCCAAAATCCTTAGGGATCCAAAAGTAGTCCCTTCATCACGTATCACCTACATCTTCTCCTTTTAATTCATAGAATAAGTGAATAAATTCCAAGGTGAAAGATTACTGAAACTAGAAGATATTTGCGGACCCATTTATTCAATTTTGATAGATTCACAATTGATAAATCTGAGGCTTCACAAGTTTAACAGCCCAATTTTGTAACACCCTATTGATTAAACTTCATATACCAAACCCATCTACACCTCCATCACTAGAGCATTCACTATCTTTGAGGCATCCAAGACAAATGGTTGACCATTTCTGGTTGTCTCCCTTCTTGTTGGAGAATATGTTTTGAACAATTCATAATAGATTCTCTTATTTTGACAATGTAATGCCTTTTTAAAGATTAGTTACCAAGTCTTATAAAAATCTCAAAACTCACCATAGGATCCTCCATCTGTTGGTGGCTCTTGTTCGTTCCATGGAGTCTGAAAGAAGGTCCCACTTCTTAAGATTGGTTCTCAATAGTATGCACATGTGGATCTGTCTCGTCAATATTTCTTGATAAGAAACTTTTCAGTGATGATTTTGGAAGTAGACATTTCATGAGTTCATTTGGAATGTTGTTACAATTTCTTGCAGTTGCTAAGACTTTAAGGGAAAATTAGATGAAATGGTCATCTGCAACCATACTAGTAAAGAAGGAGACATGGAGAATATATTATCTAGAAAATAAGATGAGGTACACCAGTGTGAAATGTTGGAATGCCTAAACCAACATCTTGTATCAAGAAAGCATATAGATGAATTACTTTATGAAAACTGAGGAAGAGGATATTCCCATCTTAATAGGGGCAATACATTCCTTCTTAGAGAGGCATGGACCTTGAAGAAGCATTGAAAATATTTGAGTTATAAGAGGGCAGCCCCAAAATGTCAAATGATGTAAAGAATGAAGAAGAGGAAATGGTTCTTAGGAATCTCAAATTTTCTTAACCTTAGAGAAAATCTTATCATTCCATCTGTGATGAAGAGATCTCATTCCCATTTGTATCTGATATTTTTGCCTTATCCATGGGATCACCTCTCAAGTTGTGGGACTTGGGCTCAAGGTGAACCTCTGGAGAAGGCTGACTTCCTCTTCCTAAACTAAGTGTTGTACTACTCCTAGTGTAATAAAATGGTTATCTAGACCTATGCTAACATTTTCATGGGTTTTAGGGAAAGATATTTGCAAGAAATGAAACTATACTAGGGATGGTGATGCACCAAATAAAGGGTGCTTCCAGACTCGGGAAGGATTAATTTGAAGAGGGTGTTGTGCACCACAAGTCAACTTCAACTACTACAACTTAGAGAGGGTAAAATACCACAGAATATGAAGCATGTGTTCCCTTTGTTAAACTCAATCAGAAAAACAATATATCAGTCTTCCAGTGAAGAAGGATGAACTTGAGAAGGGTGAACAAGCACCAAAACTCAACTTGCATGCAATACTTAACCATTTGATAAGCACAGAACTCTAAGAACCTGCAATAGAAACTTGAACTTGCACAGTGTACCTGCAAGCATGAGAAAGGCACAAAGAAGTATAGAAGGATGAAAGGACCAAGATTAGTCACAAAACACACACTTTTATTACTTCAACAACATGCACAATGCATCATACATTCAGAAGAGGCAATGGTTTCCATTACAGTCTTGAAAAGGAGGCTTGAAAGTTCCCTCAACATATAAGAACAACTTGCAGAAGAAGTAGGATTCTTGAAAAACATACACTTGTCTAAGATGTCTAACTTGTCCAACCTGTTGGAATGAGCTTCCAACTTACATTTATAGAAGAATTTGTGAGAGAGGAGAGAAGAAGTCATAAATTCCCTTCCTAAATTGAAGGTACATGATGTATTTATTACAGTTGGTTGAACCATTTTTAGAAGCTTCCATCATGTGCCATTAATGTTGTTGACTTAATCCTCAATTAATTAAAAGAATATTTAAATAAAATACTTCAGTAATAATAATAAATATTATTATAAAATATTAAAAATAAAAATATTAATTTAATTAAAATATGGTGGGCCCCCCCAAAAAGATGGTTTGACTTGAAGAAAGTGGGGGCCATGAAAATAGGTTCAAAAAACCCAACTCGGTGGTTGGCTTGCCGAGCCAACTCACCAAGTGGGTCGAGTTCCCCCTGAATTCCTCCACCATCATTGCATTGATTGAGCTACTCAATTTCCTAAATGAGCTCACCTCAGATGAGCTCCTCCACTGCTGCATCAAGCTAGTCACATATGCCAGTGAGATCCAAAATCTTCATCGTAACTGAGATGAGCTCCTATCGCTACAACCACTACTCTTCAACAAGCTCACTGCTGAGTTGAACTCCATAACCATGACCGCCAAGTCCACCTAAATTGAGATCCCCTTTGTATACACCGATGAATCCTTATATCACTTGAGTCCCTCGTATTGAATCAAGCCACCATTCTGCATTCTCTCAGAACTTGACAATGAGCCACACAATGCTCAAGCCACTATCCACTTGTTCCACTCTCTGAGCTTCTCTCAACTTGTTTCAACGAGTTTTCATGGTGTCTCCATTGCCAAACCTTGAGATTCATCCTCCTTCAGCTCCCAGAGCTCAGCTCATCTCTCACAAACAAACAATGCATCACTCCGAGTTCATCCTTTAACCATATATACCCTACATTATGCAACTCCTTCATATAGCTCATCTTCACGAGATCTATTTGTAAGACTTCCACAGACTGACTCAGCCTCAACTCATCTCATTCAAGAGTCACTTTTTATGACTCATCATGTCAACCAAGATCCTCTTGCATTCACATTGACCTGAGCTAACTTCTATTTACTCCCTCTACCAATCAACTCCACTCCAACCAAATTAATATTTTGCACTACATGTTTTTTGTCAAATTCCCTCACATCTACCGATCCACTTGGCTTCAACTTGGTCACCTGAGTTGTCTTGAGCTCATCAACCTAGGAACTCTTCATCTTGCATTTGATGAGATATTCATTTGGTCTTGACTTGGTCATAACTCACCATATTGAGCTCCACCCATGAGTTCCTTGTAACCCCCATGAGCTCACTTGGATCGATTCCATGATCTCGCTTTGAGTTCCCCCAATCTCACAACTTATCTAACATCGAGTGGTGAACTCTAACCTCTTCCAATATTCGATCTCATATTTACCTTGAATGGTCAAGTTCCTTCCCTTGCACAGGATCACCATCGAGCTCTGCTCCTAACACATTGACTGTGAAAATGCTCCTATGTGCATGGTTCAACCACGGGTCCTTGTCACCTCATGACTCAGCTCTATGAGCCCAAAATCTTCCATCATCGAGCTCTGTTACAAGATCCTCATGCACTTTGGTTGACCAACCCAACTATCTCTGTGATCTCTCCCCGAGTTCCTCCCCCTTACGAACGACTATCTGCATTCGACTCATTCATTGATCTTTGATCCACAACCCGAGTGTGACTCATCTCCTCATCTAAGTGATCTCATCAATTGAGCTCACCTAATCTTGCTACAAAGCCACTCTTTTAATGAGCTCTTCACCAAGTTTTGATTCATCACAGAGTTGAGCTCTGTGAGAGCTCACTTCATTCTTCATCTGAGCACATGATGCACTCAGCTCAAAAATTATTTTAATCTCTTCCCACATTTGATTATGTTATTTTCCCATGCTTACTAACTTTTTTTTTACTAAGATGGCACTAATATCAATTCAATCTTGCCTACAAAATCAAATTGATCTTGCCTCCAACCGTATTCAGATATATATTTGAGGAATCGATCTGTTGCCCCTGATTCATTGAAGACCAGATCTTATGAAGAGTTTTGTTTCCAAGTTTCTACCAACATCCCACTTACCTCATCTTGGATGGAATCTTAGTGGATGAATCAGCACACCTCGGCCACACTTGCATGAATCTCCACATATGGGGAATGCACCTTGGCCCGCCATTTTTAGAATCCCACTTAACTGAACTATCCATGGATCTCCACCTAGTGGAAGCCTTATGATGGTTTGCCAAAGTAAAACCTCTCCTATGGAATCTCTTGCTTGGAATGTCATCTCGTTATCTCCACTTGGAAATAAAACTTCAAGATGCCCCTATTGAATGTTCTAAGTTGATGACATCATGCCACAATCTAACTCAACATCAACCCGTTGCATTAGCCAATTGAGCTCTTAGTCTAATTTGAGCTATTCATGAGCTCGGTCTTTTCACCATTATACGACTCATTTTCTCCTCTTGAGCCGACCCACAAAGTGATATCGTCATGAAGTTAGAAAACGTTCCAACATAAATTTTTATCTAATCATCAAGTCATGAGCTTGGTTCATTATACTTCATAATTCACTTTAGATTAGCTTGAACTTCTCCTGCAATGTTACCATTTATTGTCTCAAGTTCTGCATTCCTTCGACTCACAATAGTCAATCTTGCCTGCATTGACCAAACTCCTGAACTATTCGAAGACCCCAAAGGCAATCTTGAGTTCACCCTTTTTCCATGACCTTCATTTCCTCTTGTTGAGTGAGTTGACCGAGAAACTCATTATGTCCAGCTCCAAATCAAGCTCCCTGATGTCTGACGTTCCTCAACCAACCAAGCTCAGTCATATTGAAGTGATCTCCACCTAGCCCGAGTTACCTTTCAATCTCAAATGACTCTTTCTGAGCTTGATCCTACACTTCTGACCTCATCTCACCTATAGCAACCTCCTACCATTTCTAGGCTTGATTCTTTTCATGCCAATCACTGAAACTCGTTTATGAGCTCAGATTTAACTCTGACCAACTCAGTTGAGTTGGCTTGAATCAACATCCTTGTTATGTTTCCAATAAAAATGGCCAACTCCCTTTCCTACCATCAAGCTACACATTGAGCACCCTTCATCATTGAATGAAACTCTCCAAACTTGAAAATGACTTGATCCTTCCGAGTGCAAATCCTCCATTGAGATCGTTGAGTCATTTTTTTATCATCAACTTTTTTACCGTGCTTCAAACCAAGCTCTACTCTTGATCACATGAGTCCCCAACCTGAGCTGGTAATTCAGTTGAGCCCGAGTTGGGCTCCGAGTTGACCCTATTTAAAGCTAGGTGAGCTCACTTATCAATTTATTAATTATTTTAATCATTTTATCTCTGTGATGACCAGAAATGGGCCCCTGGGACCAATGTCATAATTTGATCGTAATAGGACCCTATTGTCCAATTTTTTCCCGTGCAAAATTTGATAACATTTTTCGTGACCTCTTGGGGATGATTTCCTACTAAGCATGATTTGGGTAGCCTTAATCCATCCATTGGGCATGGATTTAATGTTGAAATCTTGATAGTGATTTGGTCATCTGTGATACATCCTGAAATCCCCTTGAGCAAATCCTATCTTGGAACTCCCTGAAATGCTAGGCATGAGGTATATTGAATTTAAAATTCCTTGGCATCATGACCACTGCAGAACTTTGATATGAAGTAGATTATGAAACTCTTACATGAAAATTTGAACCTTCCCTATTGTGAGAAACTTTTTGATACAATGTGTAAAAATTGGACAACGAAGAACTCTTCAGGATGAACAACAACACCAATTTAGTAGCCTTAAGTCATCCATTGGGCATGGATTCAATTTTGGAATCCAGAAATTGATTTGATCTTCAATGATGACACATTCGAAACTTGAGCATTATTAGATCTTGGACCTCCCTTAATGCTAGGCAGGGAAGTATATTGAATCTAATGAATACTTGGCATTTATGGAATACTTACATAGAATAAATGAAGATTGAGGAATTGAGATGTATGAAAATCTTATGAAAATTTGAACCTTATTTCTCCTTGAAAACCTCTAATGATGATACAATTGCAAGAACAACAAAAAAACACACAACAAGGAAAGGGAAAAGAACAACAACACACAACAATGTGCATAAGCACTTGGAGGAAAACACCTAACTAAACTATACAGGGGGTGGAATGATCTCAAAAAAAGATTTGAGATGTATCCCATTCACATGAATGGGAAGTTCTTCTCCATTGATCCTAGATAGATGAAATGAATTCACCTCTTTGCAACTCGTGATGATGTATGGACCACTCCAAAGAGTTTCAAACTTGGCATACCTACCTGGTTTGGCTCTATCTTCATCCCATTTGAGAACTAAATCTCCCTCTTGAAAATTCCTGTTGGATGCCTTTCTTGTCAAAATATTTCTTAACCTGAGCCTGATGTTGCTCCAAAGTATTCATAGCCTTTTTTTGTACTTCTTCCTCTAACTCCATGAGTTCAGCAAACCTCACTGTTAGAGGATCGTTCTCCATAAATTCAAGTTGATGAGCCAACTCCAAAGAAGGTAATTCCAAGGAGAGTGGAATTTTTGTTTCTCTTCCATATACAAGAATGAAAGGAGAATTTCCAATGGCCCTTTTAGGTGTGTTATGATCTTCGCATAAGGCAATCTTAAGCTGTGTATGCCAAGTCCTCCTATTAGTCTCCATTGTGCACTTAATAATCCTTGTGAGGTTTTTGTTGCTAGACTCAGCCAATCCATTTCCTTGCGGATAGTAATTGGATGAAGTCTTGAGGTAGACCCCATTTTTAACATCCCATTCACTCAACTTCATACCAAGAAAATCCATTGTGTTGTCTGAAATGACTGTAAATGGAACACCAAACCTTGTCATTATACCTTCCAAGAAATCAAGAACTTCCTTCTCATTTCTCTCCTTCAATGCTACTACCTCTTTCCATTGAGTAAAATAGTTTGTTGTAGTAAGGACCCATTTATGTCATCACTGGATGGAGGATTAATCATTCTGATGAAGTCCAACCCCCATTGAACAAAGGGTTGATCCACTTGAATTGGATGTAGTGGAAGAGCTGCCAACTTCTGCTTTCCCATGAAAAAGGCACATTCCTTACACTTCCTTACCCAGAGATGGGCATCTTTGAACAAATCCAGCCAATAGTAACCAGCTCGCATGATCTTGGTAGTAGTTGTTCATGCAGAATAATGTCCTCTAGATAGGCCATTATGAAACTCTTCTAGTATCTTACTTACCTGTTCCAGTCCCATGCACCGAAGGAGAACACCATTCAAATCCTTTTGAAAGAGAACATTATCTACCAGAACATATGGAATAGACTGAAGATGGAAAGTCCATCTTTGATTTTTATCCATGTTCATAGGATATACTCCTGAGAAAAGGAAATTCTTCATTTTGGATAACCAGTCAACTTGATCATCACTCTCATCAGTGTTTAGGAGTGTCACGTCCTCATCACCTTTTGATTCCATGTCTGCAGCAAGTTTGTTGACACAAACCTTTACCTCTGAAAAGTTTGGTAACTTTGATATGTATGTCATACTCCATCACCTTCGTGATCCATCAAGCACACTTTTCATTCATCTCTTTGTTCAGCAAAAATTCCTTGACACCTGGATGAGACACCATCAGATGAATTTTATTGTTGGACAACATGTGCTTGAATTTCTTCAAAGCTCGAATAACCACAAAGACTTGTTTTTCAATGAATGAATATTTGAGCTCATAGTATTTGAGGGATTGACTGAAGAAAGCAATTGGTTGCTCCATCAGGTCGTCATTTTGTTGGGTGAGGATACCTGAAATGCTCTCTTGACCTGCAAAAGCATAAAGGATAAAGTCTTTATCAAACCTGGGGTTCACTAGCATGGGAGCTTGAGAAATGGCCATTTTGATGGCTTCAAATCTCTCCCTTCCTTCCTTTGTCCATGAGAATGGCATATTTTTCTTCAGCATGGTTGTCAGTGGTTTAGCCAATGTCACAAATTGAGGGATGAATCTCTGCACAAAATTTATGGTTCCCAGAAAACTTTGGAGACCCTTCTTGTGACTTGGGAGAGATAAGGACATAATCGAATGAATCCTGGCTGGATCGATTGAAATTCCTTCCACTGAAACAACATGCCCCAAAAACTTTCCCTCATGCACTACAAAAATACACTTCTTGGGATTAAGTGAAACCCCAAATTCCCTACACCTTCAGAAAACCTTCCTTAGATGTGTGATGTGGTCTTCTACATGCTTAGAGTATACAGTTATATCATCAAGGTAAACCAAAATGATATCATTGATTAGTCCCTTAAATGCCATGTCCATGGCTCTTTGGAAAGTATCCCCAACATTGGACAATCCGAATGGCATTTTGTTATAAGCATACGTGCCCCACTTGGTAGTGAAAGCCATTTTGAATTGATCAGATTCTTGGACTAGAATTTGATTGTAACCTGAATATCCATCGAGAAAAGAAAATATTTGAGCTCCTGCCACCATTTGAAGGATTTTCTCCATTGATGGAAGAGGATAATGGTCTTTCAATGAGGCATGATTCAAATCCCTGAAGTCCACACATAACTGAATCTCTCCTTTCTTCTTCCTTACAGGAACCAGATTGGCTACCCAAGAGGAATGTTTGATAGGAAAAATTATACATGCCTCGATGAGTTTGGTTAGCTCCTTTCTCATTAGTGGCTCGATTTTGGGATTAATTGGCCTCTGTTTCTGATGAACTGGCTTGGCATTAGGATCCAGTTCGATGGTATGTTGTGCTAGACCTGGATCAAAACCACACAGGTCCTTGTAGCTCCATGCAAAAATGTCATGATACTCTTGAATAAGTTTGATGAAATATTCTCTCTCTTCGGAAGTACACACTTTTCTGATCTTCAGAAACTTTTCATTTGCTACCTTGACTTCCTCAAAATCTTCTTCTTTGACCACCATGTTAGAGCTTTGTCTTTTGGCTTGATCATCTGAATTGAAATGGATTCCAGAGTGACTAATCCTTTTGGTAGCTTGTTGCTTTTCAATTGTATAATTTGATCACCATATGATTCTTGCAACTTATCTTGATTTTTCACAGCAAACTCCACCTCTTCTTGTAGGAAAAGGACAATTTTTTTGTCACTATCAAACACTTTCCAGCTACTCACATTATCAAGGACTATAGGTCAAACCACCATTTTGACAAATTCCTACCCTTCTTTCATGATATCAACAGGTATGTTGTATTGTGAGCCAATTGTAGCAAGCCTATCAACATCTTGATTTTGATTTCTAGGAACTGCATGGATCCCAAAAGATTTGAAATATTCAATCAAGTCCCAGACTCGGTTCTTGTATGATCTTAAAAGATCATTTTTGGATGCACTTACATGTCATCACTTGATGAACAACTAACTCACTATCTCCAAAAATAGTCAGAGCCTTGATTCCCTTCTTTTGGGCTAGTTGAATTCCTTGCACAAGGGCCTCGTATTCAACAACATTGTTAGTGCAACTGAATTACAACCAGAAATATGAGAAGTACTTATCTCCCTCTAGAGAAATTAACATAACACCAACACTAGATCCATTCTTACTTCTCGAGCCATTGAAGAACAATTTCCACAGTCCTTCAGAATTACTTGGTGTTTTGACAAGTTGTGGTATGATCGTATCTTCTTCATGAATATAGTAAGTACCTAATCATGTTTCTTCCAATAGTTGTACTTCATCTTCTTCCTCTACCAGCACATCAACATAGGGATCGTACTGATGATCTCTACTTACTTCATCTAGGACAATATCAGGTACTTCTTCAACAAGAGTGGTTGGTTCATGATCAACATCTTCTTCTTTTGGATCTCTGATGGTATAATTCCCATTTATAGGACTAGAGGTGTAGGGTTCTACATGATTATGGCAGATTGGTTCTACCCTTATAGTCACTTTGGTTCCGTATCGAGTCCTGAGAATCATATGTGACCAATCGGCTGATAGATAACCACCCATCTTGGCAGTGAAATCTCATGATAGGAAGATGGAAAAGAGAGGAGGGAGATCAATTACTGATATGTCTTGGGTGAATGATAAACTTGGGCATGCATGGATGGTAAGTTGAAGTCCTTTGATAACTCCAAAAATTTTAATGGTTGTGCCATCCAGCTGAACAAATCCTCTTGCAACTGGCGTATATTGTATGCCTAGTACATCTATAATTTGTTTGGGCATGACTGAGCTACTGACACCAGAATCAATCATGCAATTATGTACCAGGTGGTCCAATGATCAGGGAAATATAGAATGGTGGTGGTTTGTTCACCTTAGGAATACTTTTCCCTTCCGGTTGACACAAACTTGTAGTAGTTGTTGCTCCATGACCCGATGATCTGTCAGTTGTACCAAAACTATTTAGAGCCTCTCGCAACAAGTTTTTTTGAGAAATAATTGAGAGTGTGTCCCACATGGTAATGCTCAGGTTGGTCTTCTTCATTTTTTCTACTATGCTAAAGGGAATTTCTCCTAATTTTTTGACACTTCTTTGGGTGTTAGAATCCTCCTTTGGAAAATGCTTGTTGGGTACCGTGATGCCTGAAGAACCTTCTTTCCTTGCAACTTGGCTAGCAGGTGTTTCTAGCGGTTTCTTTCCCACATCTTTATCAACCACCACTTGTGGCTGAGACTGTGAAGTGGATGCTTGATCAGCTTTGGAAGGTTGAGGTTCCATTGCTCTCTTCTTGGAATGAGTGTTTTTCACCACTGATGAGGAATCTGTATTCAACCCACAAAAATCTTCTACTTTCCAGTTTAGCAAAGTGGTTTCTTCAGGTGCCTGTGGTTGATCTGTATTTCTTGCGTAGATGAATTTTTTGTTGGCTCTGAGGGGAAGATATGCTTTGAACCATAAGGGCCTGGCTAAGAACTCCATTGGGAACAAATATTTTGATCGTGGGGTTGAGAAACAAGGATAACACCATTCATAGTCTTGAACTAGATTATTCTGGACAGGTACTATGGCTCTAGATGAGCTAGCAGCAAGAGGGTTCCGAAAGTTCAAAGGCCTGACATTCGTAACTTGATTTGTAGCTTGATTTTGTGGTTGATTGTTCCCTTGAAAAGGAGGATGATTAGCCTGATACTGCTGATTTTGTGGCTGATATGGACGATTGTATTGAAATTGTTACCTCTTGAGAGCAACGAGCTTGTTCCCAAAAGTTTGCAACAATGATTTGACCTCCACTAGATCATTAAAAGGAATAGTTGTAGTCATAGTTGATTGACTAGAATGTGTTGGAACAAGCATGATGATTGGTTTTTTTCCTATAATTTTTGCAAATAAAGGCATGGGTGGCCTAGGTGCAATCTTTCCATCTTGAATTAAATAATTTTTCGGCCCTTATAGCGATCTCGTAGACATCACAGAACTGTAGTTCCACCCATAGATTGAATCATAACCACTATATCATCACTATTTAAGCCCCATAAATAATACAAGAATGCATTTTTTGGAGATGGCCTTATGAGTGTTGGGATTCAGTTCCAAGTTTTGTCAAATCAGAAATCAAATTCACTCATATATTCTTGAGGGGCTCGTTTTATGGTAGTGAGTTGTTCCATAAGTGATAGGTGATCACTTTTGTCCTCAAACTTCTTGCAAAGCTTCATGCCTAACTCGTTCCAAGTAGTAATGGAACCAATAGTTAAGCTTCAGAACCATTGAAGTGCTTTACCTTTAAATGAAGTAGTGAGAAGTCTGACTACCACATTATCCTCCATAATACTATGCACTGCACAAATACTAGCCACATCCAAAATGTTCTCCCAGGGAGTAACATTGGTTTCTCTAGTATAGAATGGAAAAACTTTTCAAAGCAGCTATAGGTATAGCATCTCTTTGGGCTAATAGCAAGGGGTTGTTGGCATTGAAAGGAGGAAAAGAATTGGCTTCCATGGTGACCAAGGGTCAATTGTTCCTTGGTGGAGGAAACCTTCCATCAGGAGGAGTTGAATGACCTCTATGAGGTAAAGCTACAACTGGTGATGTTGAAATGCCTCTTCTTCTTCTCTTTGGAGGAGACAAGGAAAGTTTGATATGCTGATAATTTCCTTTCTTTGAAGAAGCTCTTGTCTAAATTTTTCACATAAGTTAATGCACTGAAATTTGGAATGCAGATATAGAGTCACCATATTTGATTTGTGCAAGTGATAAGAGAAGTACCAACTCTTTGTCCCACCAGGCATGCCAAAAACTTTGATTCACCAAGTGAGAAGATAATTACCAACCTTGTCCCACCGAGCATGCCAAAAATTGTTGTCACCAAATCAATGCAGAATGGCCAAAATGTGAACATGATGTTCGGTGTGATTGGGAAACATGGGATCACCTCTCAAGCTGTGGGACTTGGGCTCGAGGTGAACCTCCAGAGAAGGCCAACTTCCTCTTCCTAAACTAAGTGTTATACTACTCCTAGTGTAATAAAATAGTTATCTAGACCTATGCTAACATTTTCATGGGTTTTAGGGAAAGAGATTTGCAAGAAATGAAACTATACTAGGGATGGTGATGCACCAAATAAAGGGTGTTTCCAGACTCAGGAAGGGTTAATTTGAAGAGGGTGTTGTGCACCACAAGTCAACTTCACCTACTGCAACTTAGAGAGGGTAATAGTAGACCACAGACTAGGAAGCATGTGTTCCCTTTGTTAAAATTCAATCAGATAATAGTATATCAGTCTTCCAGTGAAGAAGGATGAACTTGAGAAGGGTGAACAAGCACCACAACTCAACTACATGCAATACTCCACCACTTGATAAGCACAAAACTCCAAGAACCTACAATAGAAACTTGAACTTGCACAGTGTACCTGCAAGCATGAGAAAGGCACAAAGAAGTATAGAAGGATGAAAGGACCAAGATTAGTCACAAAACACACACTTTTATTACTTCAATAACATGCACAATGCATCATACATTCAAAAGAGGCAATGGTTTCCATTACAGTCTTGAAAGGAGGCTTGAAAGTTCCCTCAACATACAAGAACAACTTGCAGAAGAAAGAGGATTCTTGAAAACTACACACTTGCCTGAGAATGTCTAACTTGTCCAACCCTTGGAATGAGCTTCCAACTTACATTTATAGAAGAAGTTGTGAGAGAGGAGAGAAGAAGTCATAAATTCCCTTCCTAAATTGAAGGCACATGATGTATTTATTACAGTTGGTTGAACCACTTTAGAAGGTTCCATCATGTGCCATTAATACCCAGTTGACTTAATCCTCAATTAATTAAAATAATATTTAAATAAAATACTTTAATAATAATAATAAATATTATTAATAAAATATTAAAAATAAAAATATTAATTTAATTAAAATATGGTGGCCCCCCGAAGATGGTTTGACTTGAAGAAAGTGGGGGCCATGAAAATAGGAAAAACAACCCAACTTGGTGGTTGGCTCACCGAGCCAACTCACCGAGTTGGTCATCAAATTCCTCCACTGTCATTGCATTGACTGAGCTACTTGACCATTAAATGATCTCACCTCAAACATGAGCTCCTCCACCACTACATCAAGCTAGTCACATATGCCGGTGAGCTCCAATTTCATCCCCTGAGCTCCTATATCGACCACTACTCTTCAATGAGTTCACCCCCAAGTTGAACTCCTACTGCCGCGACTGAGCTGAGTTCCTGAATTAGATCCCCTTTATATACACCGATGAGATTTAACCATCACCGAGTCCCTCACATTGAATCAAGCCACCATTCTGCATCGGTGGAACTCTACAACGAGCCACACAATGCTTAGCCACTATCCACCATTCCACTCTCTGTAGAGATCTCCACTTGTTTCAACCGAGCTCATGGTGTGCTCATTTCCAAACCTCAAGATTCCATCCTGATCCAATGTCACGAGCTCAGTCCTAGCTCATCTCACACAAACCAACAAACTCGCTTCAAGTTGATCCTTCAACCATATCTACCCTAAATTCTATAACTCCTTCGTATAACTCGACTTCATGAGCTCTGCTTATAAGCCTTCCACAAACTGACTCAGCCTCAACTCAGCTCATCACGAGTCACTTTTTATGCATCATGTCAATTGATCTCCTCTTATATTCGCATCGACTGAGCTAAGCTCCTATGTACTCCCTCTACCAATCAACTTCACCGACCAAATTAATCGTTTGCACTACATGCTTTTTACCAAATTCCCTCACATAAATTGATCCTCTTGGCTTCAACTTGGTCACCCAAGTTGTCTCGATCTCATCAACCTAAGAATTCATCTTGTGTTTGATGAGATATTTATTTGGTCTTGACTAGGTCATAACCCACCATACTCAAGCTCCATGCATGAGTTCCTTGCAACCCCCATGAGCTCACTTGGCTTTATTCCACGATCCCACTCTGAGTTCCCATAATGTCACAACTTTAACGTCAAGTGGTGTACTAACCTCTTCATGAATCTGTCGAAATCATATATACCTTCAATGGTCAAGTTGCTTCCATTGCATGGGCTCACCGTTGAGCTCTATCCCAATGCATTGACTGAAAAACTCACTACGTGCATGTTTCAACTTGTGGGTCCTTGTTACCTCATGAATCAGTTCTACGAGCCTGAAATGATTCCATCACCAAGATTTGTTATAGTGATGGCTCGGTACCTTACCTTAACTGAATATATCTCCTTGATCTCTCCTCAAGTTCCTCCCCCTTACAAGATCCTTCTATGACCATATCTGCAGCTTCGATCTTCCATTGAGCTTGTTATCCATGACCTCGAGCTGAATCCCTCCATTTGTGAGAAATCTGCATCATCATTGAGCTTCATCCACTAAGCTTTCTATAAACACTAAGCTTTATTTAATGAGATCTTCACTGTGAGTTTGCTTCATCAAGAGTTGAGCTCTATGTGAGCTATGCTTCATTATTCATCTGAGCACATGATGCACTCAGCTCAAACATTGTTTTACTCTCTTCCGATGTTTGATTATGCTATTTTCCCCTACTTACTAACTTATTTATTACTTAGATGACATTAATCTCGAGTAGATATTACCTCCAAACTCAAATTGAGCTAGCCTCTAACTGTATTTAGAACAATATTCAAGGAATCAGGGCCCCTGCATTCATTAGATGACTAGGTGTTATGTAGAGTTTCACTTCCATGTTTCTACCAACCTCCCACTTAACTCATTTTGGATGGAATCTTAGTGGAGGACTCGACACACCTCAGCCACACTTGCATGAATCTCCACGTGTGGGGAATGCACCTTGGCCCACTATTGTTAGAATTCCACTGGAAAATTATCCATGGATCTCCACCTAGTGGAAGCCTTATGATGGTTTACCAAAGTAAAAACTCTCCTACAGAATCTCTAGCTTGGAATGCTATGCCATTATCTCCACTTGTCAATGAACCTTCAAAATCCCCCCATCAAATGTTCTACGTGTTATACCATCATGTCACAATCTAACTCTACATTGAATCATTCCATTAGCCAACTAAGATCTTAGTCTAAGATGAGATATTACACACTGAGCTCAGTCTTTTCACTATTATATGACTCATTTTCTCCTCTTGAGATGACCCACAAAGTGATATTGTCATGAGGTTAGAAAACATTCCAACACTGAGTTTTCTCTAATCGTTGAGTCGTGACCTTGGTTTGTTATAATTCATAATTCACTTGAGCTTAACTTGAACTTCTTCTGCATTGTTACCATTTTTTATACGAGCTCGAGCTATGCATTCCCTCGACTCGCAATAGTCAAGCTCCTGCTTGCATCGTCGCTCGAACTCCCTAAATTATTCAAAGACCCCAAAGGCTTGTACGAGTTTACCATTTTTCCATGAGCTTTGTTTCCTCTTGTTGAGTGAGTCAACCAATAAAATCATTTCACTGAGCTCCACATCGAGCTCCTTACTAATATGAGCTTTGCATCAACTCTGCAACCAACCAAGCTATGTATTGAAGTGACTCCACCTAGCCTGAGTTACAACCTGATCTCTTTCTAAGCTGACTACACCAGGTCAATAGAGTTGACCTCTCTTAGTAACCTCATATCATTTATAGGCTCTATTCTTGTCATGCCAATCCTGAAATTTTTTTATGAGCTTGGATTTCCATTGTGACCAACTCGGTCGAGTTGGCTTGAATCGACATCACCTTATTATTTTTTCATAAAAATGGCCAACCCCTTCCTATCGTCGAGCTACATATCGAGCACCATTTTTTCACTGAATGAATCGCCAAAAATTAAAAATGACTCACTCAACACGTGTAAATCCTCCAATGATATTGTTGAGTCGTTCTTTTATCGTTAACTCTGAAGTTGACTATGGTTCAAATTGAGCGCTACTCTTGATCACATCGAGTCCCCAACTGAGTTTGTAACTGATTTTAGCTTGAGTTGTGTTACGAGTTGACCCTTTTTAAAGATAGGTGAGCTCACTTATCAATTTATTAATTATTTTAATCATTTTATCTCCATGATGACCAGAAGTGGGCCTCTTGGGACCAATGTCATAATTCAATGAAAATCTTATAGAAACTTTGAACCTTCCCCCCCTTGAGAAACTTCAGAGGATGATAAAATGTGGACGAATAACATGTTATCTCATTTTTAGTGATTTCAACTAAAATTGAGATAACTATAGAAAAATTTTAACAAAATCTCCTAAAAATGCCCTTTGAAGGAGATTTTCAGGTTTTCAGGTTTCCATCGCATGGAAAAATATACATTGCATGCTTCATGTCAATTTTTTCCTGAAACCCAAAACCTAAAATGATCCTTTGTGTCGGGTTTTCGGAACTTGATAACATCCAAACATCTCATGCTTCATGACAGTTGTTTCCCAAAACCTGATTTGATAGTAAAACCTTTGTTTAAGGTTTTCAGACACTCCAAGCATGATGACATGGCATTAATGTCGAGTTGTCGGGTAGTTGGCACACGTGTCAGGTGAAGTGTAATAAATGCGAGGACTTTATAAATAGTTTGATTTTACAGTCATTTTTACCTGTTGTACTTTTGCTGTGTGGATTTTTCGAACTTGTGCCTACAACCTCCAAACCTGATTGAGCTTCTTGAACGATTTCGTGTTCCGTTTTCAATTATTTTTCGAGATTACTGAAGGTATTTTACTTTTCTTGCGGATTTGAGATCTTTTTGGATTTCTATTTGAGATATTCTTTTGGCATGTTCTCCTTCGCTTTCCTATTTCTTTCCTCTAGGTTTAGGGTTTTAGATTGTTTTCTTCATTTCCTATGTTGTATTCCAATGAAAGTTCTTATTTGGAATTCACCCCTAGGGTGTTTCTATTATTTTATCCCATGGGATATACTCTTTTGATTTTTGAGAATAATCTTAAAATCCTAACTTACAAACTTGGCAGGAATTTTACGTGTTCTGACATCCCACAAACCCGACGCATTTGTTTCAGGTTTTACACGGTATCCAACATCATTCATCTTCCATAGTGTATCATATTTCTCCAAGTGCTCAACATCCTCTAACTTCCACTTATATCAGGTTTCGTGAAGTGTTCAACGTCACCCTAGTTCTACAGTGTATCAGGTTTTGTGAAGTTCTTAACATCCCCTGAGTTCTGCCTTTGTGTCAGGTTTCACAAAGTGTTCGACATGACCTAATTTCCAATATACATTATAGTGTGTTAGGTTTCACAAATTTCTTTGCAAGTCCCAAATTTTGGTTAGTGTGGTGGGTCTATAGGGTTGCTCAGCAAGCTTTCAAACCTGATTGTTCAACCAGAAGTCATCTAGGCATTCTTTCTTCAAGACTTCTCATGTCAGATCTTGGAAAATCTAAGGATAAGTCAGACAGGTCAAGAAAGATGAAGTACAAGTACCGGAAGATGGATTCCCCTTCCTACATAGATTGCAATAATGACATCCAGGACATGGAGCTTGGTAATATAGACATGGAATACTTTTGGAACGGAATCAAGGATTCTTCTCAGAGTCCTTAGATGAAGTCAATAGCTAGCAGTGGCCTCCCTCTTGTGGCAAGATTCCTAATGTCTGCTCAATGCCCTAAGTTCATTATTTCCTGCGCTTCCAATTATGACTTAGCTTCCCTCTCAGTGAGAAATCAAGCAGGAGAAACCATAGTAAATTTGGATGAAGGTTTCTTTGATGACCTCTTAAGATTGCCCAACTTTCAAGACTATGTTGATTTGAATATTCAATCAGTGTAGAAGGCCTGGGACATTAATCAAGAAGATTGCATCAGGCATGTAAATAAAAATTTCTTGATCAAGGCCAAGCAAGTCGTCTCTAGGTTTCCCAAGTTTGTCCCTAAGAGTGATTTCATCCTTGAAATCAGTAATATCATCACCCTGCTAAGTCACTTATTTGGACTCCTTGAGTTGAGAGACTTCCAAGGGTGGATGTATCAATTCATGGTCATCATAAAGAATAATAACCAAGGGATCGATTGGAGAAGTCTTATAAGTGATGAGATAGACTCTTAAATGAAAAATAGTCTTGTCTAGTGGTAAGTTCTATATGTCATCATACATCACCTATGCAATAGCCAGCATGAGAAATTATCCAGGGTTGGATGCAAAGGGAAATAGGGAAACAAAACACATATATTGGTACTTCCCTCAAATGACAATGAATGGGTTCAAGGATCAATTCAGAAGAGTGAACGATGCCTTCTTTTACAAAAACATCTAAAGGATGAACCCTGATCTAAGGAAAAGAAGAGTCTCTAATGAGGCATGGGCCGAAGTATCAAAATGGGGTTGTATCTTCTTGCAATTCAAAAATTTCACATACCTTCGGGTGGTCATGTACCCGGTTGATCCTTTGTGTTTGCCCAGGTTCCTAGGTGATAAGTTGATCCTGATGGAGTTGGTTAGACAATTGTTGGATTTTCATAAATTCCAACAGAGTAAGCACAAGGTCGTCATCTCCTTCCCTGTTTCCATAAGAAGTTACACATTCTCAATAGTGGTTAAAGACAAAAATGTGGTGCATGAGCTACAAGACAAGTTGAAGAAGCACATGAAGCATAGAGATGGGTTCAATTTCTGAGGAATCCTTAAGTCATACGGGACCTTATATCTACATGTGCCAACGTAGAAGACATTTGGGTTGATCTTCGGGATGAAGTTACCATCCAAAGAAAAGAAAATAGCAGGTTAACACTTGAATAAATTCAGATGTTAGATCTATCTAACATCCCAAAAGGCACCATGGACAATGAAAGTGTCCTTGATGCCTCATATGATGGGTTGAATGAACACCAATATGTATTCCCAGCCATTGATTGGTCCATTGCTGAGAAAGCTTCTATCATAGGAAGAGCTACTGAAATTCTTGCTCTTACTAAGGCGTGGCTCATTCTTAGGGAATGAGTTATAAAGAAAAGAGTTTTTCAAAGCTAGCTACTTTGGAAGTGGGACCCTCTAAGGGAACAAAGGAAAAGGATAAGGAATCTTCCAAGAGGCCAATAAAGGTTAAATTTGTCAAAAAGGGAGAAGAGCCAATGACCACATCATTGGAGACTCCCCCACAAATGATTGAGATACTTGACTCACCTCCACCATTAGAACAAGGAAATATTCCTTTAGGAGAAGAGGTTGGTCAACCTCTCATTACCCTTTTGGTTAGCAGCTCATCATAGGTAAGTCTCCCTCTTACCTCTTAAGCTTTAATTTTAGAGTCATTACCTCCTCCCATTCAGTCTTCCTTGCTTCAAAATTCTTCACCATATTCCTTATCCATGGCCAGCATCTTCTCTGACCTCTCACCTCTCCCCACTAGACCCAAGTTAACCATGAATATGCCTCCTCCTCCTATACCTTCATTCCCTAAGTCCATTCCCACAGACACTACACTCGTAGTGATCACCAATCCACAAGAAAACCTTCCTCGACCTGCAGATGTGACCATAACACCTACGATGGGAGAAACTTCTTCCATTATGCCTTAATGGTTAATAGATCAAACCCCAAGGAAGACAAAGGTGGCAGTTCCCCTACTAGCCTTTGATTTCAGTTGCCTCAAGGTCACTCCTACCAAGTATGCCAAGAAATCCAAAATCGTTTCAAGGGTTTCAGTAGATGCCTTAGGGCATAAGTTTGTGGATATTGCCACTCCCACAGCTGAAAAAACCAAGATTGATATAATGGTCACCAATTATCAGATAACAAGGGTTGATCTAGGAAAAGTAACAATGGAGGGATCACAACAGGATGCACAAGATGCCATGAATGTGTTGTGCCAGAAGTTGAAGGAAATGAAGGCAAGCAAAGATGAGCTAAAACAGAAAGTAGAGTAGCTGACAGAAGTACTACTCAAGCTCTCAAATCCTCCTGAGTCAACACCGTCATCCTCTACCCCTACTCCTATCAGGTTCAATTTCTCATTGGTACCCAGGATTGAAAATATTAATGAGAAGGGGAGAACAGTTGATGAAAGGATCTAGAGGCTACTCCTATAAGGAAAAGAGGTCATTGATGACATCGTGGAAGTCTATAAATTCTTGGAGATTATAAAGAAGGATGGTGAGAAAATGGATGATAAGTTTTCGATGGAATTCGAGAACCTAGAGTTAACTTTTGAAGCTCTCAATACACTGAAACGGGTTTCATCCCGTATCTTGATCAAAGAATGAATCATTCTACATTGGGACAAGCATTTTTAACTAACCAAATCCATCAAATTCAGAATAAAGATTCTCAATGAAGCTTGTAGAAAATTGAGGGAATCAAGAGATCAATTAATTGATGCCACAAATGACATAGAAGAAGAGATAACCAAGATATATGCTAAAGTGTTGAATGAAAGCTCACGTTTTCTACCCGCTGACGATATTTACGAGTAGATCCAAGAATCAATTCAGCACAAACCAACTTATGGTTTTAGTCTATAAATCATTGATAGGTTTGTGAAGATTGAACATGCTTTGGAATGACTAAGGAAACTCAACAAGATATTGAAGAAACTTCCTGGTAATGCGAGCAATACTCAAGAAACATGTGAGGTCCTGAGCGACCACTCCTCTGCACCTGATGAAGATGAGATGCAAGGCATAATCCAAAATTTCCAAGAATTTTGGGACAAGAAAGCTTTTCTAGAGGAAGACAAAGATGATGAAACATAATAGGTATAATGTTTTATGTCATTTCAATCCTGAAATCGACATGTCTTTTTCATTTTCGTTTCATCATGTAGGAAGCAAATTTTGACTTGGTCTCCTACGTGAGAGTCAAGAAAAATAGGCCTCTCATTAAAATACTATTTTCTAGGATTTATCCTATTTTCTCTCAACTCTTTTTATTATAAATAAGGGATACCTATGCATTCCAAAGGGTTGATATTTTTGGAATATTGAGAACTATTGTGAAGAAGAAAAACTTTTTGTTTTAGTTTTTTCATTTGAGGAATTGAAACCAATGCTATTTTCTAAATTTTGTGTTGTGAGATTCATATCTCTTAAGAGATTGTTCTTATGTTCACAATCTTAATCTATTCTTTTTTTATAATTCTGGATTATTTCAATTATTTCAAACATTACATTTGTTATCTAGAACTCGTATGATTATTTCATGATCTGTGTTTTCTCAAAAGAAAATGTGTTTTTCTCATTTCCTTCCCATTATGTTTCTTCCATAATAATAATTTCCTTTCCAATCCATTCCATTTCTAAACAACAACATCTTCACCTTGTGTGGATATGGATTTTTGGATTTTATCCCAACCCCAATGGTTAGAATAGTGTGAATATTGTATATATTATTGTTGTTGTGTTTTAGATTAGTAATAAATAGGCAGCCTCACCTATCTTTGAGGAGGGATTTAATCCCATGTACTATGGTTGAACCTCATATTTTGGCTTGAAAAAATATCCAACCAACACAACACAAAAAATAAGAACAAAGAAAGAAAAAGAAGAAAAACACATAACAATGTGCATAAGCACTTTAAGGAAAACACCTATTAAATTGTACAGGGGTGGAACGCTTCTTAAAAACAAGCTTTGAGATGTATCCCATTCACATGAATGGGCAGTTATTCTCCATTGAACCTAGATAGATGAAATGAATTCACCTCTTTGTAACTCATGATTATGTATGGCCCACTGCAGAGAGCGTCAACCTTGGCATGCCTTCCTGGTTTGGCTCTATCTTCGTCCCATTTGAAAACTAAATCTCCCTCTTGAAAATATCTGTCAGATGCTTTCTTCTAAAAATATTTCTTAACTTGATCCTGATGTTTCTCTAAAGTCTTCATATCCTTGTTTCCAATTCCTTAAGTCCATAATTTCAAAAAACCTCACTATCAAAGGATCGTTCTCCATAACTTCAAGCTGACAAGCCAACTCCAAAGAAGGTAATTCCAAGGAGAGCGGAAGTTTTTCTTCTCTTCAAAATACAAGAACAAAAGGAGAATTTCTGATGGCCCTTTTAGGTGTGCTCCGATCTTCCCATAATGTGATCTTAAGTTGTGTATGCCAAGTCCTCCTATTAGTTTCCATTATGCACTTAATAATCCTTATGAGGTTTTACCTTCTCATTGCTCTCCTTCAATGCTACTGCCTCTGTCCATCGAGTAAAATAGTCATTTGCAATAAGGAACCATTTATCTCTATCACTGGATGGAGGATTAATCATTCCAATGAAGTCCAACCCCCATTGAATAAAGGGTTGATCCACTTGAATTGGATGTAGTGGAAGAGCTGCCAACTTTTGCTTTCCCATGAAAAAGGGAACACTCTTTACATTTCCTTACCCAGAGATGAGCATATTTAAATAAATCTGGCCAATAGTGATCCGCCTGCATGATCTCAGTAGCAGTTGTTCATGTAGAAGTAATGTCCTATGGATAGGCCATTGTGAAATTATTCTAGTATCTTACTTACTTGTTCCAGTTTCATATAGTGAAGAATAACACCATTCAAATCCTTTTGAAAAAACATTTATCCACCAGGACATATGGAATAGATTAGAGACATAAGGTACGTCTTTAAATTTTATCCATGTTTGAAGGATATACTCTCGAGAGAAAGGAAATTTTCATCTTTGATAACCAGTCAACTTGATCATTACCTTCATCAGTATTTAAGAGAGTACGTCCTTCATCACCTTTTGATTTCTATGTCTGCAACAAGTTGTTTGACAAACCTTTACCTCTGACAAGTTTAGTAACTTTAATGTGTACATTCATACTCCATCACCTTCTTAATCCATCTAGCACATTTCTCATTCATCTATTTGTTTAGCAAAAATTCCTTGACACCTAGATGAGACACCATCATTTGAATTTTGTTGTTGGACAACATGTGCTTGAATTTCTTTAAAGCTCGAATAACTGAAAATACTTGTTTTTCAACAAATGAATATTTGATCTCATAGTATTTCAAGGGATTGAAGAAAGAAATCAATTGGTTGCTCCATCAGATTCTCATTTTGCTGGGTGAAGATCCTTGAAATACTCTCTTGACCTAAAAGATGATAAAGAATAAAATCTTTATCAAACTTGGGTTTCACCAGTCTGGGAGCTTGATGAAATGGCTGTTTTAATAACTTTGAAGCTCTCCCTTCCTTCCTTTGTCCATGAGAATGGAATATTCTTCTTCATCATGGTTGTTAGTGGTTTTCCAATGTTGTGAATTGAGGGATGAATCTCCACACAAAATTTATGGTTCTTAGAAAACTCTAGAGAAATTTTTTGTGACTTGGGAGAGATAAAGATATAATCGAATGAATCTTGGCTGGATCAATGGATAGTCCTTCCACTGAAACAACATGTGCCAAAAAATTTCCCTCGTGCACTGCAAAAATACATTTCTTGGTGTTAAGTGAAACCCCAAATTCTCTACATCTTTGGAAAACTTTCCTTAGATGCATGATGTGGTCTTCTGCATGCTTAGAATATATAGTTATATCATCAAGGTAAACCAAGATGATATCATTGATTAGTCCCTTAAATTCCATGTCCATGGCTCTTTGGAAAGTAGCCCTAACATTGGAAAATCCGAATGGCATTTTTTTATAGGCATACGTGCCCCATTTGGTAGTGAAAGTCCATTTTGAATTGATTGGATTCTTGGACCAGAATTTTATTGTAACCTGAATATCCATCGAGAAAAGAAAATATTTGAGCTCCTGCCATCATTTGAAGGATTTTCTCCATTGATGAAAGAGGATAATGGTCTTTGAATGAAGCACGATTCAAATCCCTAAAGTCCACACATAACTAAATCTCTCCATTCTTCTTCCTTATGGGAACCAGATTGGCTACCCAAGAGGAATTATTCATAGGAAAAATTATACATGCCTTGATGAGTTTTGTTATCTCCTTTCTCATTAGTGGCTTGATTTTGGGATTAATTGGCCTCTATTTCTGATGAAACTGGCTTAGAATTAGATCCAGTTCGATGGTATGTTGTGCTAGACCTGGATCAAAACCATGCAGGTCTTTGTATCTCCATGCAAAAATGTCATGATACTTCTTGACAAAGTTTGATGAAAGCTTTTTCTCTTGAGAAGTACATACTTTACCAATCTTTAGAAAGTTTTCATTGCCTACCTTGACTTCCTCAAAATATTCTTCTTTGACCACCATTTTAGAGCTTTGCCTTTTGGCTTGATCATCTTAATTAAATATGGATTCAAGAGTAACTAAGCCTTTTGGTAGCTTGTTTCCTTTTCAATTGTATAATTTGATCACCATATGAGTCTTGCAACTTATCTTGATTTTTGGCAAAAATTCTGCCTCTTCTTGTAGGAAAAGAATAATTTGTTTGTCACTATCAAACACTTACCAACTACTCACATTATCAAGGACTACAGGTCAAACCACCATTTTGAAAAATTTCTTCCCTTCTTTCATGATATCAACAGGTATGTCGTATTTTGATCCAATTGTAGCAAGCCTATCAGCATCTTGATTTTGATTTCTAGGAACTGCATGGATCCCAAAAGCTTAAAAATATTTAATCAAGTCCCAACTTGGTTCTTGTATGATCTTAAAAGATCATTTTTGGATGCACTGTGTGTTGTCACTTGATGAACAACTAACTCACTATCTCCAAAAATAGTCAAAGCCTTGATTCCCTTCTTTTGGGCTAGCTGAATTCCTTACACAAGGGCCTCATATTCAACAACATTGTTAGTGCAACTGAATTGCAACCAGAAAGATGAGAAGTACTTATCTCCCTCTAGAGAAATTAACATAACACTAGCACCAGATCCATTCTTACTTCTCGAGCCATCGAAGAACAATTGCCACAATCCTTCAGAATTTTTTGGTGTTTTGACAAGTTGTGGTATGATTGTATCTTCTTCATGAATACAGTAGGTACCTAATCCCATTTCTTCCAACAATAGTAATCCAGCTTCTTCCTCTGCCAACACATCAGTGTAAGGATCATACTGATGATCTCTACTTACTTCATCCATCACAATATCAGGGAATTCTTCAACAAGAGTGGTTGGTTCATGATCAACATCTTCTTCTTCTGGATCTTTGATGGTGTAATTCCCATTTATAGGACTAGCAGTGTAGGGTTCTACATGATTATGGAAGATTGGTTCCACCCTTATAGTCACTTTGGTTCTGTATCGAGTCCTGAGAATCATATGTGACCAATCGGCTGATAGATAACCACCCATCTTGGCAGTGAAATCTTGTGATAGGAAGATGGCAAAGAGAGGAGGGAGATCAATTACTGATATGTCTTGGGTGAATGATAAACTCAGGCATGCATGGATGGTAAGTTGAAGTCCTTTGATAACTCCAATAGTTTTAATAGTTGTGCCATCCAGCTGAACAACTCCTCTTGCAACTGGTGTATATTGTATGCCTAGTACATCTGTAATTTTTTTGGGCATGACTGAGCTACTGGCACTAGAATTGATCATGAAATTATGCACCAGGTGGTCACTAATGATCAAGTAAATATAGAATGGTGGTGCTTTGTTTTCCTTAGGAATAATTTTCCCTTCTGGTTGACAAAAACTTGTAGCAATTGTTGCTCCATGACCTGATGATCCATTAGTTGTACCAAAACTGTTCAAAGCCTCACACAATAAGTTCCTTTGAGAAGGAATTGAGAGTGCATCCCACATAGTAACACTCAGGTTGGTTTTCTTCATCTGTTCTACTATGATGAAAGGGAATTGCTCCTAATTTGCTAACATTTCTTTGGGCATTAGAATCCTCTTTTGGAAATGCTTGTTGGGTACCATGATGCCTGAAGAACCTTCTTTCCTTGCATAGCTTGGCTAGCAGGTGTTTCTGGTGGTTTCTTTCCCACATCTTTATCAACCACCACTTGTGGCTGATTATGAAGTGGATGCTTGATCAAATTTGGAAGGTTGAGGTTCCATTTCTCTCTTCTTAGAACGAGTGTTTTCCACCACTGATGAGGAATCTATATTCAACCCACAAAAATCTTCTACTTGCCAATTTAACAAAGTGGTTTCTTCAGGTTCCTGTGGTTGATCTTACATTTCTTACGTAGATGAATTTTTTGTTGGCTTTAAAGGGGAGATATTCTTTGAACCATAAGGGCCTGGCTAAGAACTCCATTGGGGAAAATATTTTGATTATGGGGTTGAGAACAAGGATAACACCATTCGTAGTCTTGAACTAGATTATTCTGATAGGTACTATGGCTCTAGATGAGCTAGCAATAAGAGGGTTCTAAAAGTTCAAAGGCCTGACATTCATAGCTTGATTTGTAGTTTGATTTTGTGGCTGATTGTTCCCTTGAAAAGGAGGACAGTTAGCCTGATACTACTGATTTTGTGGCTGATATGGATGATTATATTGAAATTGTTGCCTCTTGAGTGCAATGAGCTCATTCCCAAAAGTTTGCAACAATGATTTGACCTGCCAAGATCATTATAAGGAATAGTTACAGTCATAGTTGATTGACTTGAATGTGTTGGAACATGTGTGATGATTGGTTGTTTACCTGTAATTTCAACAAATAAAGGCATGGGTGGCCTAGGCGCAATCTTTCCAGCTTGAATTAAATAATTTTTGGCCCTTATAGTGATCTCGTAGACATCAGGAACTGTAGTTCCCCCCATAGACTGAATCATAACTGACCTCTATGTCACTGTTTAAGGCCCATAAATAATACAAGAATGCATTTTTTGGAGATGGCCTTATGAGTGTTGGGATTCAGTTCCAAGTTTTTTCAAACCAAAAATTAAAATCACTCATATATTCTTGAGGGGCTCATTTTATGGTAGTGAGTTGTTCCATAAGTGATAGGTGATCACTTTTGTCCTCAAACTACTTGCAGAGTTTCATGCCTAACTCGTTCCAAGTAGTAATGGAACCAACAGTTAAGATTCTGGAACCATTGAAGTGATTTACCTTTAAATGAAGTAGTGAGAAGTCTGACCACCACATTATCCTCTATAATATTATGCACTGCACAAATACTAGCCACATCCAAAATGTGCTCCCAGGGAGTAACATTGGTTTCTCCACTAGAATGGAAAACTTTTCAAAGCAGCTATAGGTATAGCATCTCTTTGGGCTAATAGAAAGGGTTTCTTGGTGTTGAAAGGAGGAAAAGCATTGGCTATCATGGTGACCAAGGTTCGATTATTCCTTGGTGTAGGAAACCTTCTGTCGGGAGGATTTGAATGACCTCTACAAGGTTAAGATGCAACTGGTGATGTTGAAACACCTCTTCTTTTTCTCTTTGGAGGAGATAAGGAAAGTTTGATATGCTGATAATTTCCTTGCTTTGAATAAGCTCTTGTCTGAATTATTCACATAAGTTAATGCACTAATATTTGGAATACAAAGAGATATAGAGTAGGTACTTTGATTCATGCAAGTGAGAAGAGAAGTACCAACTCTTTGTCCCACTAGGCATGCCAAAAACTTTGATTCATGCAAGTGGCTGTTGTTCACCAAATCATTGCACCCTTCGAATGGCTAGAATGTGAACAGGATGTTTGGTGTGATTGGGAAACATGGGATCACCTCTCAAGCTGTGGGACTTGGGCTCGAGGTGAACCTCCGGAGAAGGCCGGCTTCCTCTTCCTAAACTAAGTGTTATACTACTCCTAGTGTAATAAAATAGTTATCTAGACCTATGCTAACATTTTCATGGGTTTTAGGGAAAGAGATTTACAAGAAATGAAACTATACTAGGGATGGTGATGCACCAAATAAAAGGTATTGCTAGACTCAGGAAGGGTTAATTTGAAGAGGGTGTTGTGCACCACAAGACAACTTCACCTACTACAACTTAGAGAGGGTAAACAGTAGACCACAGACTAAGAAGCATGTGTTCCCTTTGTTAAAATTCAATCAGATAATAGTATATCAGTCTTCCAATGAAGAAGGATGAACTTGAGAAGGGTGAACAAGCACCACAACTCAACTGCATGCAAATTCTCAACCACTTGATAAGCACAAAACTCCAAGAACCTGCAATAGAAACATGAACTTGCACAGTGTACCTGCAAGCATGAGAAAGGCACAAAGAAGCACAAGAAGGATGAAAGGACCAAGATTAGTCACAAAACACACACTTTTATTACTTCAATAACATGCACAATGCATCATACATTCAGAAGAGGAAATGGTTTCCATTATAGTCTTGAAAGGAGGCTTGAAATTTCCCTCAACATACAAGAACAACTTGCAGAAGAAAGAGGATTCTTGAAAAACACACACTTGCCTAAGATGTCTAACTTGTCCAACCCCTTGGAATGAGCTTCCAACTTACATTTATAGAATAATTTGTGAGAGAGGAGAGAAGAAGTCATAAATTCCCTTCCTAAATTGAAGGCACATGATGTATTTATTACAGTTGGTTGAACCACTTTAGAAGCTTCCATCATGTGCCATTAATACCCAGTTGACTTAATCCTCAATTAATTAAAAGAATATTTAAATAAAATACTTTAATAATAATAATAAATATTATTATGAAAATATAAAAATAAAAATATTAATTTAATTAAAATATGGTGCCCCCCTGAAGACTGGTTTGACTTGAAAAAAATGGGGGGCCATGAAAATAAGTTCAAAACAACCCAACTCACTGGTTGGCTCGCCAAGCCAACTCACCGAGTTGGTCATTGAATTCCTCCACCGTCATTGCATTAACCAAGATTCTCAGTTTCCCAAATGATCTCACCTCAGATGAGCTCCTCCACTGCTACATCAAACTATTCTCATATTCCAGTGAGCTCTAAAATCTTCATCGCAACTGAGTTGAGATCCTATCACTGTGATCACTACTCTTCAATGAGCTCAGCACTGAGTTGAACTCCTACCACTGTGACCAAGCTGAGTTCCTTGAATTGGAGCCCCTTTGTATACACCGACGAGATCCTTCTATCACCAAGTCCCTCGCATTGAATCAAGCCACCATTCTGCATCGGTGGAACTTGACAACGAGCCACACAATGCTTAACCACTATCCACTGTTCCACTCTCTGCAGATCTCTCCACTTGTTTCAACTAAGCTCATGGTGTGCATTCATTACTAAACCCTGAGCTTCCATCCACCAACATTCACGAGCTCAGTTTGGCTCATCTCTCACAAACCAACGCAACTCACTCTGAGTTGATCCTTCAACCATATCTACCCTACATTCTCCAACTCCTTTATATATCTTGACTTCATGAGCTCTACTTATAAGCCTTCCACAGACTGACTCAGCCTCAACTCATCTCATCATGAGTCACTTTTCATGCATCACGTCAATCGATCTCCTCTTACATTCACATCAACTGAGCTAAGCTCCTATGTACTCCCTCTACTAATCAACTCCACCAACAAAATTAATCATTTGCACTACATCTTTTTTTCCAAATTCCCTCAAATTGACTGATTCACTTAGCTTCAACACAGTCACCTGAGTTGTCTTGAGCTTTTCAACCTAGGAGCTCGTCATATTACGTGTTATTAGCTATTCATTTGGTCTTGACTTGGTAATAACTCACCATATTGAGCTCCACACATGAGTTCCTTACAACCCCCATGAGCTCACTTGGCTTGATTCCATGATCCTGCTCTGAGTTCCCTTAATGTCACAAATTTAAAGTTGAGTGTGGAGCTAACCTCTTCATGAATATGTTGAGCTCATATTTACCTTGAATTTCCTTCCAAGCTTCCTTCCCTAATTGTTTGCATGAGCTCACCTTGAGCTCCTTGTCACCTCAACTCATAGCCTTTGACCAAAATTATTCACTACATGAGCTCTATGGTTCAACTTATGGTCCTTGGTCACCGAATCATGACTCATGATCTACAAGCCCAAATGCTTCCATCACCAAGCTCTGATTTACAATGATGGCTCATTGACTTCCAGTTGACTCGACTCTGTCTCCTGATGTCTCCCCAAGTTCCATCCCCCTTATGATATCCTTCTAAATCATCATTGAGCTTGCCATTGAGCTCCCCATAATGCCACTGATTTCTTTAATGACCTCTTCACTGAGTTTTCTTCATCACAAATTTGAGATCTGTGTCGATCTCACTTCATTCTTCATCTAAGAATATGATGCACTCAGCTCAAACATTGTTTTAATCTCTTCCCATGTTTGATTATGCTATTTTCCCATGCTTACTAACTTAGTTTTTACTGATATGGCACTAAGCTTGAGTTGATCTTGCCTCCAAACTCAAATTGAGCTTTCCTCCAACCGTATTCAGAGCTATATTTGAGGAATCGGGGCCCCTAAATTCATTAAATGATCAGGTCTTATGCAGAGTTTCATTTTCACATTTTTACCAACCTCCCTCTTAACTCGTCTTAGATGGCATCCTAGTGGAGGACTTGGTAGACCTCAACCACACTTTCATGAATCTCCACATGTGGGGAATGCACCTTGGCCCACCATCATTAGAATCCCACCTAGCGAATTATCCATGGATCTCCACCTAGTGGAAGCCTTATGATGGTTTGCCAAAGTAAAACCTCTCCTATGGAATCTCTGGCTTGGAATGTCATCTCGTTATCTCCACTTGGAAATGAACCTTCAAAATGCCCCCATCAAATGTTATGTGTTTTATGCCATCATGCCACATTCTAACTCGACGTCGACCCATTGCATTAGCCAACTAAGATTTTAGTCTAAGTCAAGCTATTACCCACCGAGCTTGGTATTTTCACTATTATATGACTCATTTTCTCCTCTTGAGCCAACCCATGAAGTGATATCATCACAAAGTCAGAAAACGTTCCAACACCAAGTTTTCTCTAATCATCGAGTCATGAGCTTGGTTTGTTATACTTCACAACTCACTCGAGCTTAGCTTGAACTTCTCCTACACTGTTACCATTTTTTATATGAAGCTCAATTGTGCATTCCCTCAACTCGCAATATTTGAGCTCCTGCCTACCTGTGTCGTCACTGAACTCCCTAAACTATTTGAAGACCCCAAAGGCTCATCTGATTTTTCCCTATTTCCATGAGCTTTGTTTCCTCTTATTAAGTGAGTCAACCAAAAAACTCATTCCACCGAGCTCCACATCAAGATCCTTACCAATCCAAGCTCTACGTCAACTTTGCAACCAACCGAGCTTTGTATTGAAGTGACTCCACCTAGCCCAAGTTAACTTTTGAGCTCTTTCCAAGCTGACTACACCAGCTTGACCAAGTTGACCTCTCTTAGAAACATCCTACCATTTCTTGGCTTGATTATTGTCATGCCAATCTCAAAACTCATTTATGAGCTCACTATTTCCTTTATGACCAACTCGTTCGAGTTGGCTCGAATTGACATCACCTTGTTATGTTTTCATAAAAATGGTCAACCCCTTCCTACCATCGAGCTACACATCAAGCACCCTTTTTTCTGAACGACTCACCAAAACTTGAAAATGTCTTGTTCAACAAGTGAAAATCCACCAATGAGATCATTGAGTTTTTGTTTTATCATCAACTCTGAAGTTGATTTTTCTTTAAACCGATCTCTACTCTTGATCACATCGAGTCCCCAACTAAGCTGGTAACTGAGTTGAGCCTGATTTGGGCTCCAAGTTGACCCTGTTTAAAGCTAGGTGAGCTCACTTATCAATTTATTAATTATTTTAATCATTTTATCTCTGTGATGACCAAAAATGGGCCCCTAGGACCAATGTCATAATTTGATCATAATAGGACCTTGTTGTCCAATTTTGTCCTTAGAATATTCAATAAATTTGAAAGAAAATAAGCTTTGGGGAAGTGATGAGATTCTCAATGAAGAATTAGCTATGTGGATAAACATGGAAGGTAACTGGAGCTATGAAACCAATTTCAAAGAACATGAAGGAAATGGAATTTCTAAGTGAAGGCCTAAGCATCAAGAAGCTCATGTAGACTCACTCCTACCAAGTACACAGACAATCATGGAAGCGCATGGATTTCATAAACAGTTAAGGAAAGGAGGATACTTTCCAGAACATGTCAATGGCTTCATAGAAAAATATCACTCAGGGTTTCCCACTCAGGGGTAACTTTTGAGGAATATAAATTGCTTCAGAGAAAGCGGGTTCTCCCCTACCTTGTACCATAGGTGATTTCTAGGTTTGTTTCCCTTTTTGTTGTTTTTCCCTTCTTGTTGTTTCATGTGTTTCATTCATTTTTTTGGTGTGTGTGTGTGTGTGTTTCCTTCTTAACTCTCTCTTTTGTCGTAAGTTGTACATGACTCCAGAGGGCCTAATGGATAAGGCACTAGTCAATGGATCATATGGTATAAATTTGAGATTTTAGATTCTTCATGTCATGTCTTTGTTGTGCTCAGTCCATGTCATGTCCCCAAGCTAGAGCCAGTTGTTTTCATGCAAATGTGCAACAAGGAAATTGTCAATTTCCAAGCATGACAACTATACCCCTGTGCCAAATTTTTCATGTTTTATCCTTCCAAGGCACCCCATGTCTACCTAGTCAGTTTCCAATGACCTCCCAAGTTGATGTTAACTCATCCCCCTAGGTGAATTAGGAAATTCAATTCAACCCCCCTAGGTGATTTTAGGAGTTCTTGAAAAATGCTATCTCTGGGCAGTGTTGGGAAGGGTTATCACTGGCCTTCCTAGGACTGGAGAAACCCCCTGGAGCGGAAATGGAAGGATAAAAATCCAACATGGAGGTGAATTCAAAGGCCTAGAAACATCATGGAATTGATTTTGGAATATTTAGGAATATTTGGAGAGTTTGGAGCAGTTTGATCAAAATCAGGGTTCACAAGCCTAGGCAGTGCACAGGCCAAAACAGTTGTTGAGCTTCCAAAGGTGATTCTAGGAGCTCCAGATGGAGTTAGGAGAAAAAAAACATCATCGGAAATATAATTCCAATACCTACAAGATGGTGAAATATTTTTTTTCACAAAAGTTTGGTGCATTAGGTTTGCAAGTAGTTTTTTCTCATGCATAGGTGGAGTACCAAATAAAAAATCCTATTTTTTAGGGATCAAATGGAGGAATCAAGACCTAAACCCCCACCATTGGATTTTAAAAGGCCATTTATAGTCAATATCATATAAAATTTCATCAAAAAGTCCATTCAGGAGCTCAAGTTATCACTGTTTCAAGTTGCCCTCTTGGAGCGAGTTCGGGAGTTAGTCAAATTTTGGAAGAACACGTGTCAGCTCCAGGATCCTGGCGGGATTTTGTGTCCCTCACGTCCCTCAAGGTCAAGGAAATAAAACTTGGAAAAATGTTCCCAACCCCCATGAATCCCTCTGGACCCACATACAACCTCCAATATTGTCATTTCAACCCTTAGGTGCTTGCGGGAGCTCAAAGTATTCATCGTTGGATCGCTGCCACATGTCATCACCTTGGCTCACCATGGAATTTGATGTCCCTCATGTCCCTTTGAGGTCAAAAACATAAGATATGAAAAAATGTCACCCAGCCCCTAAGGAGATTCCTTGTCACCCATGTGACCTCTTCAAGACCATGTGAATTTCAGCCCCCAGGTGTTTGTCAAGCTTTCATTCTTCAACCTGTCGGATCTCTGCCATGTGTCATCACCTTGATCACCATGGAATTTGATGTCCCTCATGTCCCTTTGAGGTGAGGGACATCAAAATGTTCCCCTCCCTTGCTATGTATTTTTTGAATGATTTAAATCTGACACTTAGCTGTTATTTTCCCCCCATTTCTTCTTCACAATTTCACCCTGTCCATTGCTCTATAACTTGTTCATGCTTGTCCACACACCCATTCCACCATTAATTCTCTAAACATCTCTACCACAACAAATAAACACTCAAATCCATGAAAATACATATGTCTTAGGGGAAGGATGTAGGATCAAAAGTGTTGAAGAAATGAAGAATGATGAGAACATGAAGATTGTTTGCTAGATAACCATGAAGTCACCCAATCGAAAAATCTTCATATCTTCTAAGATACAAGTCAGATTAAGGTGTCGTGTTTTTCAGATTTCCTAATTTTTCAATATAATAAAGATGCAAAAAAATGGAGTTCAAATGGTGCCCTGAATCATTTATTATAACAAAAATATCATTTCATGCCCTGAGCTCACATTTGTTGGATTTCCCATCAATCCTAGCAATGAAAAACAAGATAAAAACTTGCACATAACTCCAGATGAAAAATCTATCATAATGGAGTTGATTTCATCATGAATTGAGACAAAAACCAGACTTGTAAATTTCAAGCTCCATTAATGGCCAACATGGCAGCTCTATGCTCGAAGCCACTACCAGGTGAAAATTTTAAATTTTATTTCCAAACATTCTAGTGAGTGAAACCATGTAAAATTTAGAGGACATGACCACGATGATGAGATGAGTCCAAAAAAATATGTTCCATCGCAAACCAAGCACCAATAATTCCACTTTCTAAAAATAGTAAGTTTTCCTACACAGACTTATTATGTTTGGGAAGTCTTCATCAAAAAGACCTGCTATGGCAAAGGCAGTGTGCACTGAAGATCACCATGAAGTCAGAATGATTTCAAAGTAAAAAATAGTGAAAATGACCACTTACTAAAAATAGTAAGCATCCCTATATGGGTGCTTACTAAAAATAGTAAGTCACCCAAGAAGTGGTCGAGGCGAAGGTAGTGTGCACAGGATTGAATGATGAATTTCATCACATCATGATGGTCAAGAAGAGGAAAAAATCACCTCTTACTAAAAATAGTAAGTCTCCCATGTTGGTACTTGCTATTAATAGTAAGTCATACTCAAGGGTTAAATTTTTGGCACAATGGGACATAGAGGGATGATCATTCAGGTCAACACCATCATTTGGAATCATCCATGGGCATTGCTCATGGGGAATTCGAGACTCATCTCAAGGAATTCAACAGTGTCTTTCGACACTCACTAGATGGTTTGGGTCATCAGGTAGTATCATGTGCAGGGTTAGAATTGCAGTCATCGGTCAGAACAACCATTCAACTTGGACAAGTTTTGTAAACCCTCATTCCAAGCATGAAGGCCAATTTCTCAGGGTATATAGAGTTTGGAGATTCAGAGTTCACTACATTGGAACACATTTCCATGGGTTCATCTAGAAGGATCAATGTGAGAATTCATCGAAGGAAGATTATTCGTCATCGTTGTTTCTTCCCCCTTCTTCTTCCTTCCCTCTCTCCTCTATTATCTCCCTACTTTATCTCTCCTCCATGTTCTAATTATTCATTGGGGAGTGCACTTCTTAGATGTCCTTCAATGAAATTAAAAAGAAACTTTATGATTCTAATGTAAAAGTCACCTTTATGTTATAAAAAGGGACTTAATATTATCCTAGGAAGTTGAAAAGTTTAAAGTTGTACAAGGACATATGAAAAGCCATTGGGGGGTAGATGATGAGTCACCTCTCATTCTATAAATTGTAAAGTCATTCCCATTTCAAAGGGTTGGAAATTGATCTTGTAAACTCAAGAGTGCATTGTACTTAGAGAGCAAAGGAGATAGCCATTTTCTTCTAGTTTCCTCCACTCTCAAATTTATTCCATTCCCACACTATGTACAACTTTTGTTTAAGCATCAATACAAAAAGAAGGAGTTTCTAGCATTTTTGATGAGGATATTTTAGAAACTTTGAGTTCACAATCTTATCTCATCTTGTTGTCATTTGCAGGGTTGTTTCTTCTCATAAATGCATGTGTTGAAGTTTCTAACTAATGTGTGCAGGAATCTAATTTCCTACCTACAACATTAGTTCCCCTATCTCATTTCTCACTCCCCTTTCCTTCTTTACAAATAAATTCCTCCCTAGTAATAAATTACTATATTTTCCACAGGGTCAGTGAAGTGCCCCTATTGGATCCCAAATCAAAATACCACCACAGAAATCCACATTTTCTTGTGCATGCATATACAAAATCCACACCGGTTAAGTAGAGGGACTTAGATTCCCATAGAATTGGTAAGAAACCCAAAAATTTGTCCCCTGACAAAAAATTTTCACCAACAGTAAGCTAATAAATTTGAAACCCTGAGTGCAAGAGGGATGAAAGAAGACTTAGCTGGTTAGCAAATAATCTTGGATGATATTGAGTTGGAAAAATTATGAAATAGGAGGGCATACTAGTGCAACTAATCCCAGAAACCACTAGGTCACCTAGATTGGGTCAGGGACACTTTGAGCTCTACAGACCTCCTATGTGTTCTTGTGACTACTTAGTAGCTCAAAAACTCAGTTTCATAGGGTCGCAAGATGTTCACTAGATATCACATGTATGTCATTGTACTTCATTGTTAATCACATGAAACCTACAATAATAAAAATAACATTTAATACCTCAAAACACATAAAATCCTAAAAATAAAAAGATGTGACTGACCCCGTAAGTCACCCAATTGAGTGAACTTATGATTTGGGTGTTTCACTGCATTTCATACTTCATGTAGTTCTTTATGTGTGTGTAGAATCCTTCCCTATGAGGCTCTTGTGTCAGACGCACTTGAATAGTGAGAAATAGCTAGATGTTAAAAAAGTAGATAGATGCGTGCATGGAAAAATGAACTTCCCCTCCTATGAAGTGTATGCAAAAGAATGCAATCCCTTGTCCCTTATGTGAAGCTAGATGGATACTTTGATGCTCTTGGATGTAACCTTGGGTGATAGTAGTATATGATTAGTGCTTGGTCCTTTATTATGGTCACATATATTTTTATTTGTATGATTCCCTTATTTGAATTTTGTAATTAACCACTAAAAGGCTGACCCATAAGAAATAAATATGCCCAATAGCTATAAAGGACCCAAAAGATGTGAAAAATATACAAAGAGGTTGCGGGCACCCAGATGAGATTGGGGCGCCTAGTGTTGGCATCCTAGATGTGCGCTGGTGTCCAGACTCAGAAAAACTAAACTGTCAAAAGTTAGAATAGGAAATAAGGTGTGTAAGACCAAGAAGGAAAATAGAAAGAAAGAAAAGAGTCTAAAGACAGTGGTCAATTAGTACTTTTCTCACTTAGGAATCATATGAATAGTGGTATGTGATCAGGACCTAGAAATGTATCTAAAGTGTGTGAGTTAGTGTCTACATTTTCCCCCACTTTATTTTGTTGATATAATGATCGATAAAATAAAGTAGATAGAATTTTTACCTCATAACTATGTATATCGATGGCAAAAAGTGTGTTGCGGAGACAAGAAAAATTGTGGAGTGACAAAAGGTGAAGTATGGGAGCTAGAGAAGAGGAAGTGGAAATGATGATGACCCTAGGGGTGAAAATGTGTGTTTAGATGTCATGTTGTACCTATTATTGATGGCATTTGATGCTTGATGATCTCACTATTTCTTCCCATAAGGTCGAACTTGTAAAAGAGAATAGAAAACAAGTAGTCAAAGTCATGTATATGAAAATTTCAATCAAAACGTGTAAAAAATGTGTAAAAAGTGTGAAAAAATGTGAAAACAAACATGTGCACCTGATCTGTGATGAGTGAAGAGTGTAGAAAGGATCTTGAACATGTGGTAGAAGAGCAATTTTTTTGGGCAATCTCACGCTAAGAACAAGTTTTTCAGGAAATCTCACACTAAGTGTGGAAGAAGTTTAGGGAGAAAGTTCTGGTTGTATTCTTCAACCTTTGACTACTTCTGAAGTATAAACACCACTACAGATGGTGTGTGTAAATCCAATCTAATTCGATCTAATGTGAAAATAGAAAAGAAGGTATAATGCATGCATGTCGAGTTCTAAAGGATTGTAGCTGTCTTGTAAAAGTCATTGTGTAAAGTGTTGTGAATTGTGCAAAAATGAGAAAAACTATGTAACTACCCCTTGGTCATAAGAAGGGTCAGGGGCACCTAGGTGCTACTATCTAGTATTGGGAATGGGTTTCTATGTTTTGCTGAAGACCCAAGTCAGATTCTAGGATGTTGCTGAAACTGAAGAATGTGTTGTACCGGTACTGAACTGTGACTATAGACTATTATATGGGGTGACTAATTCACCCAATGATGCCCCCCTCATTTGGGGTGCATACGTCATCACTAGGATAATGTGACCCAACAGAGGACCGACTACTAAATTGTAACTGATACCCTGCAGGGGAGGGAATGTACTTGGCAGAAACCAAGGCACATGCAAGTAAAGTGGCTAAAAACAAGTGTTAGTGCAAGCAAGATAAATACACATATAGAAAATAATGTGTAAGCTAGAAATCAATAATACAAAGTAGACCATGAAAAGTGGATTTCAAAAATGGGACATCACTCATGATGTCAAACAACAATCAAGGCCAAAGTGACCAAAAGCATACAGTGTTGCTTATTTTTTGGCTAACTCCCTTCATTCCTCCCTCCCTTGTGCCTCAGTTGAATTTTTTACTTTTTAGGCACTCAAAATGTTCTAAAAATGGTTTCATTGGATAGAGAATCTTCTTAGCTTTCTAGAATGGTAAATTTTCCTCCTAACTCCTTGTATTTTTCAAGTTATGGCCCGATGGAGATTTTTGGGGAAATTTTCCCATGAGAGTCCTGCGGCCAATCAAGATGTGCCACGTGGCATCGGAACGGCGGGGGCGGAGGCAACTTAGAAAATTTTCATCAAAAATTGGTGGGGCACACAAAGAAATTTTTTGGCCCGAAGGCCCGCCAGCCAATGGGAGGAGGCCACGTGTCCTCAGGAGCGTCGGGGTTCGGCTCGGCGGAAGGAAATGGAAAAAATTTCCAAGGATTGGCGCAAGGGAAAATTTTGGAAGCGCAGGCCTGAGGACCAATTGGAGGGTGCCACGTGCCTTAGGAGCATCAGGTGGTGGGAGAGTGGAGGAAAATTTTCCTTTTTTCCAAGTGATGGAAAATATTGAAACGAAGGCCCGACCGCGTAGGCCCGCGCCAATCAACGGTTGCCACGTGTCCAGGGGGTCGGCAAAAAATGTTAAGGTAGGCCCATGGAGGAGAAGAACTTGTCAAGCCCACACCAATGCCAGGGTGCCACGTGTCCCATTCGGGGAATGGACACAGTCAGAGAAAAATTTGGAAGTGCGCCCCCATGACCAATCAAAACATGCCACGTGTCCCAGGAACGTCGGGGCGGCGGAAACTTTTTGGAAAATTTTCCAAAGATCAAAAAGGTGTAAAAAGGTCAGGGAAAAGCTCGTGACCAATAAAAACTTGCCACGTGTCCTCGGAGCTTTGTGTGGTGGAGATTTTTGGGGAAATTTTCCCAAAGTCAAAAAAGAGGGAAAATTTTGAATTTTCGGCCTGCCAGTTCAAATTTGCCCTAGTTTTGCCCTAAATCTTCAGAAGGGCATAACTTTTGATCCAGGGCTCAGATTTTCATGTTCTTGGTGGCGTTGGAAAGCTGGTGAAATTATCTACATGATGGAGGGATCAATTTTGTGTTTTGGTGGAGTTTGGGGAGAGAAAAATGGAAAACACCTCTGGCATGGAGAAAAGAACAGAACTGACATTTCAACCACCATTTTTAATGAAGTATGGCTCGCATTCTCTCCCAGCATGGTCAAAAACATCGGGGAATGGTCTGCAGGGGAACCCATGCTATTTTAATGCAATTTGGTTGGTGGTTGAAGCATCCACTCACGTTTTCCCATGTTTCTCCTTTCTGAGCTCGAATTTTCATTATTAAAAGCCAGATTTGGCTCATTTTTAAAGGGTTGGACATTTTTTATGTTTTGCAGGCTCCCTCTTTCACCTAAAAAAGTGATTTTGTGGATTATGAGACCTCTTCCAGGACTGCAATATGTTTTCTACCTCTCTGCTATTGTAATGCATGTATTTTTGATATTGGAAATGACAATGCAAGCTCTGTGAATGAGTTTCAGTCCTCTGTTTGTGTTGTTTGCTTCATTTCTGATCTTTCATTATAGTTTAGCAGTTTGTGCATGATGTTTTGTTGCATTTCAGTGATCTGTGTCAATTTCAGAAGCAAAATGTTCACCACTCCTTTGGTGTATCACCTTGTTAGTATTAGTTTTATTTCTTTTGCATTCTCTATCTCTGTCCCCTTGGAATTTAGAGTAGGATTTTGAGTTTAAACCTCTGCAATTTTCAAGTCATACATCTAATCAGAGGAGTTGAGGAACCAGCCTCTAATCTGGAGATTCTTTTCCCATTTTTTGCAAGTCCCACACTTGGGGAAAAGATTCAATGTTGTGCATTCACACTGGATGTCCAAATATCAAACTAGAAATCTGATAAACATCCAGGGGTGCTGTGAATCCACACTAACAGTTTTGGCATGCCCGGTGGGACCTTAGAGGTCTTCATCTTCATTGCAACAAGTTGATGTGCATTTGTTGCAAGTTTCATGCTTGAAAAGAGCCTTGATCTGCACATCTGGTGGCTCCAAAGAGAAAAAAATCAACTGGTTTTAGCAGTCATAGTCTGAAGATTCATGAGAAGAATCAACACAAGATCAAAATCCAGAGAAGAAGGGTTGTCTGAGTATCTACAGCTATCCCCTGGAAGAAGGCATAGAGGAAGGAGGATTCAAAGGTCTCCATCTCCACCAAACAGAACTCTATCAACTCCTCCACCTTCTAGACCTTTCACTCAATCAACAAGGGTTCTCAAGCCAATCAGAATGGCACAACCCAACCCTTATGTCAACTTCACTGGCAGCAGCCCACTTGCTCTCAATGCACAAAATCCAGTTCCAGTTGCAGCATTGAAGAACATTCCATACTTCACTGGAGAAAATCAGACCACTCCTGGTGATCATGTTAAAGACATTGCTAATGTTTGTGCAATCCATGAGATTGTTGAGATGCAAATTGCTGTCAAATTGCTGGCATCTTCATTCAAAGGGAAAGCATTGCAATGGTTTAGAAGCCTTGGGGCTGGTTCAATTCAAAATTGGAATCAATTGTGCATAGCTCTCCATGAATAGTTTGGAGAAAAAGGGGATAATTTGTCTCTACTAGAACAATTGACAACTATCAAGAGAGCTCCCAATGAGCAGCTGACAGACTTCAACTTCAGATTTCAAAGGACTTGGGATAGAATTCCAGTGGCAGTAAGGCCAACAGCTGAAGGTGCTTTTCTATACTATCTCAAAGCTTTAAATTCTGATATTTCTATGTTAATTCAGTCCATGGGAGGTACGACTATACCTGCAGCTTATAGCATTGCCATTAGAGCTGAGAATTGCTTAATTCAAGCTGGTAAGCTGGCTCCTAGGCCTCCCATGCCCTTATATCCAAATTTAGAAAATCCAAGCACTAGTCAAGCACCTACTATAGCTCTTATTCCCACTCCTAGAAATCAAAGTTCAAATGAAACTTCCACTTCATCCTCTAGTGCTTCAAATGAACTTCAAGAAGTCATGAAACAATTGCAAAATTTGGGCAATGAGTTGGTTACACTCAAGAGGCAGCAGGCCCAAAGTTTTAGACCATCTTATCAACCTCAAGCTCAGCCCAATAGGCAGCCATATCAGCCTAATAGACCACCCAACCCAGCTGCAAATCAAAATCAAACAAGGCCTCCTGCCAATAGACCATTTCAGCCCTATAATCCCAATGTTGCATCTGCCTCTAAAGCTTTAGTGCCAGTGCAAAATAATATGGCACAAGAGTATGATTGGTGTTTCCCATGCAATGAACCTCACAACCAATCTATGTGCTTCAATGGTGCTTTGAACCAAGCCTTGATGGTGACAACAACTGGTGTAGAGAGTGAAGTGAGCCAGGAAACAAACCAACAACAAGGAACATCCTTAGCAAAATGCAGCTCCAAATGAGACTACATTAGCAAATTGGCAGGCTGAGGATTTTTGTTGTATGAATCAAGCAGTGTCTCAGAGTATAGCAGCCAATACAAGGTCAAAAAAGAGGAATATTGGTGAGGGGCAGTCATTGGCTCCAGGTGATCCACAACCTTCCATCACTCTCCAAAGTGTTGGTAAGCAAAATGCAGTTCCAAACATGCAAGGGCAGCCCAAGCCACCTTCTAAATCAGCTCAAATACCAACTGTTACAGCCCACGTGCAAGAAAAGAATGTGCAGACCAAGGGGCAGCAAAGAGATGTTTCATCCCCATTTAGCATCATTGATCAGATGAAGAAGACAAACGTGAATATATCTATGTGGGAATCATTATCCATTCCAGGCCAAAGAGATCTCCTACAAGCTGCCATGAAGAATTGGTCAACTTCAAATCAGCAAGTTCATGTGCAAGAGAAGGTACTCACCAATGCTGCCCAGCCTGAAGGGAATCATGGAGGACAGCAAGGTAAAATTTTGAAGCCCCCTCCATTCTATGTTTCATTGATCATTGGGGATAAACTAGTACACAATTGCATGATTGATTCTGGGGCAAGTAGCTCAGTGATGCCCAAACAAATAGCTGATCAGCTGGGTCTCCAATATGAAGTCATATCCAAAGGGGTAGTGCAACTAGATGGGACAATAGTAACAATAGTGGGAGTGATCAGAGATTTGAATCTTACTTTGCATGCATGTCCCAATGTTACTGTGTTGCAAGATGTGTCAGTAATAGATTTGCCACCACTCTTTGCCTTATGCTTGTCAAGGGACTTCACAGCTAAAATTGGAGGCTACTTATCTACTGATTGGTCACACATGTTATTTAGAACCAGATATGGAACTAAGGCCACAATCAGGTCTGAGCCTATTGCAAACTTTCACATTGAGCCTCATACTCCAAGCCCAATTAATGCCAACTGTTCAGCATTTGATCAAGAAGATTATCCAAGCACAGATGAAGCTGATACAAAGGTTGGAAGCATCCCAGATTTAACTCTTGATGAATGGGAAAGCAAGGTACATGCTTTTGATCCCTACCAAGAAATAGAAGAATCTGAGCTAGGAGTCTATTGCATACATGAAGAAAATCAGCCTATGCCTAGCATCACCAAATCAGACCATAAGGATGACAATGAGGTATGGCAGCTGTTCTTTGATGGATCAAGAAGTAGACAAGGTGCAGGAGGGGGAGCAATGCTTGTTTCACCTCAAGGTATTAAGTATTATTCAGCTTTTAGGTTTCAGTTTGCATGCTCTAACAACACTGCTGAATATGAAGCTTTGATACAAGGATTGCATTGGTCAATTAAAAGAGGTATAAAAAATCTACAAGTCTTTGGTGACAGTGAGCTGATTGTTAACCAAGTTAGAGGACAACATGCTGCCAAGAATGATCTACTCAAGTGTTACAAAAATAGGGTGTGGGACCTCATTGAAGATTTTGAGGGCTTTAACATCAATTCCATCCCTAGGAAAGAAAACCAAGCTGCTGACAGGCTTGCAGCAGTTGGGGCAGCCTTTGATGTTGTTGAAAGCATCAAGGAAGATAAAGTACAACCAAACATTCATGTGATTGTAAGGCCTTCAGTGCCAGACAATAATGTAAGCTGGCAAGTGTTTGAAAATGATCAACAAATCATCAATTTCTTGCAAGAAGAAGCTGAGTTCTCAGCCAAAAATCAGGAAAAATTAGAACAACAGTATGGTGATCAGGTGGTACAGCTGAGAACCAACAAACTACCAAAAGGACTTGTCACTTTGGAGTCCATTTTTAATCCTAATGATCAATTTAGGAAAGAGAAAGCAAACATCCAAGTCAAGGGAGAAGATTCAATGCCCATCTTGGTGGGAGAAGGTAGATCACTTCAAATTGGTAAAGTTGCAACCAAGCAAGAAAGGTATGAGTTTATGCAACTTTGTCAAGAGTTTCCTGATGTATTTTCTTGGAGCTATGAGGATTTGAAGGGTTTCAATCCCAAGCTAGCTCAACACACCATTGAATTGGATCCAAGTGCTAAGCCCATCAGGAAAAAGCAAAGGCCAGTTAATCCACACATGGAGCCTCTTATGAAGAAGGAATTGAATAAGTTAATAGAGGCAAGTATCATATTTCCCATCAAGCATTCTAGTTGGGTAGCAAACTTAGTTCCAGTCAGAAAGAAGAGTGGAGAAATCAGATTGTGTGTAGACTTCAGATATTTGAATAGAGCATCTCTCAAAGATCATTACCCACTTCCTTCTATGGAGCAAATTCTGCAAGTTGTTGCTGGCTCTAAGAGATTTTCATTGCTAGATGGTTACTCAGGGTACAATCAGATCATGGTAAAGGAAGAGGATCAGTTCAAAACAGCCTTCACCACCAAATGGGGGACTTATGCATATAGGAAAATGCCATTTGGGTTGTCCAACGCTGGAGCTACCTTCCAAAGGGCAATGGACATGGCGTTCAAAGGATTGATAAACAAGATGGTGCTGATATATCTAGATGATATCACTATTTTTTCTAAAAGTGCAGCAGATCATCTCTTCCATTTGAGACAAGTGTTCCAAAGATGTAGAAGATTTGGGGTATCCTTAAATCCCAAAAAATGTATTTTTCTAGCTCATGAAGGAAAGCTCCTTGGCCATATTGTTTCAAAAGAGGGATTAGCAATTGATCCAGAGAGGGTTGAAGCAATAAAAGCACTACCATTACCAAGCCACAAGAAGGCCCTTCAAAGTTTCTTGGGAAGGATCAATTTTATTCAGAGGTTTGTGCCAGACTTTGCAGCCCTTGTCAAGCCAATAACCATGATGTTGAAGAAAAGCATGGCTTTCAAATGGACAACAGAAGGTAAGGCAAGTTTTGAGGCAATTAAGGAGGCTATCTCACAAGCTCCAACTCTCATTAACCCAGATTTCTCCAAGGATTTCATCCTTTATGCATTTGGAGGTGATGATACAATCTCTACAATTTTAGTACAGCAGAGCAAAGAAAATGCAGAGCAACCAGTTGCTTTCTTTAGTCAAAGCCTGGAGGACTATGAGGTGAGATATTCTTTCATTGAGAAGCAAGTTCTTGCAGTGATTAGGGGTTTGAAGAAATTTAAGCATCTAGTTTCAAACAACAAGGTTCAACTGCTGGTTTCTCATGTGGGAGTTAAGGAATTCCTCCTCAACAAGGACCTAAATGAAAAGCGTGCAGGGTGGATTACTCATGTCATGGAGTATGACATTGAGATCAAGGTCACCAAGCTGGTCTGAGGAAAAGGATTATGTGAACAACTGGTCTTAAGCAAATCAATGGAAACATGCAATGAAAAGGATGTTGTTTTGGTGCTGCAAAACAACCAAGAACAAGGTAATGTTCAAGAAGAGAATGATGGTGTCCTCACTCCTTGTTGGACTCAAGATATAATGCACTTCCTACACACAGGCCTATGCCCTCCAGAAATGAACAAAACCAAGAGAAGACACTTCAGATTGCAAGTTGTCCCATATGCACTTGTTGATGGTGTTTTGTTCAAGAAAGATGTAAATGGAGTGCTGCTGAGATGCATTGGAACAAATCAGATTGATAGAACACTGGAAGAGTTCCATGGTGGGACAGCTGGGGGTCATTTTGCACCAAGAGTGACAGCCCTCAAGATCATGAAGGCTGGCTACTATTGGCCCAAGGTATTCAGTGATTGTTATGCATGGATCAAGAGGTGCAGGAGTTGTGCTTTTTTCACAGGCAAAGAGAGATTAGCTGCCCTTCCATTGCACCCAATTTCAGTTGACCAACCATTTATGCAATGGGGATTGGACTTCATTGGGGTCATCAACCCAAACTCAAGTCAAGGACACAAGTGGATTCTAACAGCCACAGATTACTTCACCAAATGGACTGAGGCAGTGGCACTTAAGGAAGCAAATGAATCTAGCATTCTAGACTTCTATGAGGGGATAGTAACCAGATTTGGTATACCTACCACTATAATATCGGATAATGCATTGGCATTCATAGGATCCAAGGTGACTAAATGGGCTGTCAAAAATGGAATTTATCTGAGCACTTCATCAAATTATTACCCTCAAGGTAATGGCCAAGCTGAGTCTACAAACAAGAACTTGTTAAGGATCATCAAGAGGACTCTTGATGAAAATCAGAGGACTTGGCATACTAAATTGAAATCAGCCTTATGGGCTGATAGGATCACTCCCAAGAGATCCACAGGTAATTCTCCGTTCAAGCTTGTTTATGGAAGAGAGGTAATTTTGCCCATGTCACTTGAGGTGCCAACGTTGGAACTCATGAAGCAATTGGAATTGTTGGAGTTTGAATCCATGGAGGTGAGACATGTAGAATTGATGGAGCTCCAAGAAATTAGAGAGCATGTAGCCCAAGCAATAGAGAAGGATCAAGCCTTGATAAAGAAGACCTTTGACAGGAAAGCTAAGGCTAGAACCTTCCAAATTGGAGATCTAGTGTTGAAATGGGATGCAGACCGAGAAAAGCCAGGAAGGCATTCAAAGTTTGATGCCATTTGGAGTGGCCCCTACATGGTCACAAAGTGTAAGAACAACAATGCCTTCCAACTGTCTACATTGGATGGTGAAGAACTGTAGATTCCAGTGAATGGAATCCATCTAAAGCATTGTTACTAAAGGAAAACTCTCTACCTTGTACATATTAGCTTAGATTTCCATTCCTCCAAGTGCTTGTGCACATTGTTTCATTGTAGCTTAGTTTTTTACTTTCCCTAAGTGCTTTGGCACAGGCTGGCTGTCCCAAACATGTAGTTTTGCAGGCCTTTGTTCCAGATCAGGTGATGATTCTACTCTCACAATCTTCCTCCTTGTAATTTTCTAATCAGTTGGGGTTCCAAGTAGAGAATTTTATGACTCCATGCCCAATGGATTGCTTCAGGAAACTGGTAACTTCATCCAGCAGGCAGATGACCCCTCTGAGTCACCAAAATTGTTATCCAAAATAAGCCCCTTGCTTATTTTTTGGCTAACTCCCTTCATTCCTCCCTCCCTTGTGCCTCAGTTGAATTTTTTACTTTTTAGGCACTCAAAATGTTCTAGAAATGGTTTCATTGGATAGAGAATCTTCTCAGCTTTCCAGAATGGTAAATTTTTCCTCCTAACTCCTTGTATTTTTCAAGTTATGGCCCGGCGGAGTCTTAGGGGGAAATTTTCCCATGAGAGTCCCGCGGCCAATCAAGATGTGCCACGTGGCATCGGAATGGTGGGGGTGGAGGAAACTTAGAAAATTTTCATCAAAAATTGGTGGGGTGCACAAAGAAATTTTTTGGCCCGAAGGCCCGCCAGCCAATGGGAGGAGGCCACGTGTCCTCAGGAGCATTGGGGTTTGGCTCGGCGGAAGGAAATGGAAAAAATTTCCAAGGATTGGCGCAAGGGGAAATTTGGAAGCACAGGCTCGAGGACCAATTGGAGGGTGCCACGTGCCTCAGGAGCATCGAAGGTGGGAGAGTGGAGGAAAATTTTCCTTTTTTGCCAAGCGATGGAAAATATTGAAACGAAGGCCCGACCGCGTAGGCCCGCACCAATCAACGGTTGCCACGTGTCCAGGGGGTCGGCAAAAAATGTTAAGGTAGGCCCGCGGAGGAGAAGAACTTGTCAGGACCACACCAATGCCAGGGTGCCATGTGTCCCATTTGGGGAATGGACACAGTCAGAGGAAAATTTTGGAAGCGCGCCCCCGTGACCAATCAAAACATGCCACGTGTCCCAGGAAGCAGGAAACTTTTTGGAAAATTTTCCCCGTAAAAAGGTGGGGGCCCATGACCAAAAATCATGTCCCAGGAACGTCGGGGCGGCGGAAACTTTTTGGAAAATTTTCCAAAGATCAAAAAGGTTGCCACGTGTCAATCAAAACATGCCATGTGTCCTTGGAGCTTTGTGTGGTGGAGATTTTTGGGGAAATTTTCCAAAAAGTCAAAAAAGAGGGAAAATTTCAAATTTTCGGCCCGCCAGTTCAAATTTGCCCTAGTTTTTCCCTAAATCTTCAGAAGGGCATAAATTTTGATCCAGGGCTCAGATTTTCATGTTCTTGGTGGTGTTGGAAAGATGGTGAAATTCTCTACATGATGAAGGGATCAATTTTGTGTTTTGGTGGAGTTTGGGGAGAGAAAAATGGAAAACGCCTCTGGCATGGAGAAAAGAACAGAACTGACATTTCAACCACCATTTTTAATGAAGTATGGCTCGCATTCTCTCCCAGCATGGTCAAAAACATCAGGGAATGGTCTGGCAGGGGAACCCATGCTATTTTAATGCAATTTGGTTGGTGGTTGAAGCATCCACTCATGTTTTCCCGTGTTTCTCCTTTCTGAGCTCGAATTTTCATTGTTAAAAGCCAGATTTGGCTCATTTGTAAAGGGTTGGACATTTTTATGTTTTGCAGGCTCCCTCTTTCACCTAAAAAAGTGATTTTGTGGATTATGAGACCTCTTCCAGGACTGCAATATGTTTTCTACCTCTCTGCTGTTGTAATGCATGTATTTTTGATATTGGAAATGACAATGCAAGCTCTGTGAATGAGTTTCAGTCCTCTGTTTGTGTTGTTTGCTTCATTTCTGATCTTTCATTACAGTTTAGTAGTTTGTGCATGATGTTTTGTTGCATTTTAGTGATCTGTGTCAATTTACAGAAGTAAAATGTTCACCACTCCTTTGGTGTATCACCTTGTTAGTATTAGTTTTATTTCTTTTGCATTCTCTATCTCTGTCCCCTTGGAATTTAGAGTAGGATTTTGAGTTTAAACCTCTACAATTTTCAAGTCATACATCTGATCAGAGGAGTTGAGGAACCAACCTCTAATCTGGAGATTCTTTTCCCATTTTTTGCAAGTCCCACACTTGGGGAAAAGATTCAATGTTGTGCATTCACACTAGATGTCCAAATATCAAACTAGAAATTTGATAAACATCCAGGGGTTAAATTTTGCAATGAACGAAGAAAAATCTTGTTTGTCAGAGATCTTGTCACCATTGTATCCTAGAGGTTAAGAAACCATTTTCCTCTATAACATGCCATAAAAATTTGTAGGAAGGATCAAGAAGGATGCCATTTAGGAATTGAACTAGGAAGGTGAGCTGGTTGAGTGCTCTGAAAATGAGAAAACTAAGTTTGATCCTTACAATCCTAGTGTTTTCATGGCCCTTCCTTAAAACAAGAATAGGAAATCTACATTTATTTATTACAAAGGATATATCCTTTGGAGAGATGAAGTGAACACAATAATTCCCATGATAACGTTGGAGCTATAATTTTGAAAGGCACTTTTAACATCATGAGAAATCCAATTGTGCCATGAACCCACCACATGAGCAAGCAGTTCTATGGGTTTCTTGCGTTCCTGTGTTAGTAGAAAGGAAAGAAAATGTTCCACAGATAGAAAATTTTCCAGACCCTCATAACAAAATGTGGTGACCCTCTAAGGCGTCCCAGGAATATTAGTCTTCCACGTCTATTACTTATCTTGTAATGGTTTTTAATTCCACTAGCTTAACTAAATTTCAACTCCTGCCATACTGATGAACCTTTTTCTCGCACAAAATCCATGAAGTTTATTTTCTCCTCAGATCTCAATGTCAACCATATAGGTGGACTGAAGTGAATAAATAGAACAATGCACTAATGGAAGACTGAAAAAACACTGTGATAGTTTTTCTTGGTTTTTAGACTTATCATTTGATCTAGATAGATCTTCACTACCTGTAGCAGGTTTGGTGGAAAATGTTGAATCCAAGCATCAAAAAATTCCTTGGAAAATGTCTACCCCACAAATTGTTAGATAAAATTTCATACCGTGAAATACCCACCTTTTTTAAAATGGTTCTTCCATGCAAAATCTGAAGCACATTTTGAAACCGGAAATGCACGAATGTGAAGGCACATTTTCATATGATCTGAAATGGATGTATATTCACACTCACACCTGAAAAGTTTGATGGTGACACCCATGAAGGTCTGAACTACTGTACTTTCAAAGACATGCTGGATTTGTGGGAATCTGATCAATAATGTCCAACTTTTCACAATAAGCCTCCACAACTTTCATACTTAATGCCATTTTTGGACACTGCATGTCAAGGCTATAGATGATCGCCTTAGTCTTGAAGATAGATGCGTGGATCCAAAATGGCAGGGGGGTTGTTTTGAACAACAAGAACCTTATAAGTATATAAGATGATGAATGAAGGCTTATATATAGATATTTTCTAGTATATGGTGATCTAGAGAGCCGATATTATGATGTATGATTAGTAAGCTATTCAATGGAGATGCAAATAGAGAAAGAAGCATAACATATCAACTCTTCAAGTAGAAATAGATGATATGGATTCAGGATGGGTAATGTGCGACCCATTTATTGTTACCCATTAGTCATGTGGTTAGTATCTAAAAAGATAATAATAATATTGATAACAACATATTATAGAATAATATTAAGGATAACAATAAGGTCTAGACCCCTTATTCAAGATGGGTTCAATTATTGGTATTTTTACATTGTACAATGAGTCGTTGTACATTAGGATTAGCTCGAGATACCCATATATTATTGTAAGCTGGTGTATATAAGGAGGGGCATATTAAGTATGTAAGCATCAAGGATGAAGGTTATATATTGCAAGTTGGAGTGTAAGATCTAACTATGGTATGTTTCCACCTTAAAGAGGCATATCCTAGTGGATTGATTCCAGAAGGAATAGCACTCAATATTATAAGGGTCTTCCCGACCTGTGACTAGGATATTTATGAATCGCCACAATCATTATAGGGAAAGTTTCCCTGATGGACATGATTCTTCTGATTTTGCAATCTATAGATTTGATGTATTTTATTTGATATTATATTTGAGGTTGATATGCTTTAAAGTATTAGAGCTCTTTCTAGGGATGAGAGTGATGGGTAGTTAGGGCATTCAAATAGATATTGATAAAATCTTTAAAAGAAAGGGTGGATATCATGTGTAGGATAAAAGTCATTCCCCCCCCCACAAACGTTATCTTAGTTAAAGTGGATGGATTTTTGATTGATTGAAATGGGGATTAATTAATTAGATGATTTTTAAATAATTAATGGCATCAATTTTTTTAAGGGAAGGGGGATGAATTAAGGGAAATATGATGATCACGTTGTTGATGAGGGGTATAGATACCTAATTTAAGTGATGATACACTTGGTCGAAATGCAACCCTAATAACAATGCATTCAAAGACCTAGTAAGTTTTGGGTATGAGTTTGATTAGGCACAAAGATCCTTTTTGGCACATTGAATTGTAAATGACCATTGCATATTCTTCATTGGTGAAATGATTTGGTTTATTGGAGATCTATCTACATACCAGGTGGTGAATATTTTTTGAATAGCCGATTAAATGAATCATTTGAAATAAAAATAGTTTTCATATCAAAGGGCATCAGATTTGAATGAAATGTCAATCATGATTCAGGATCTAAAGTGACCATGAGATACTAATCAAGGGCCAATTGATGGTTCAAAGAATAAAATAATGTATAGGTCGCTGGAGTGTGTGCAATTGATTTGTGTATAGATGAAGGATACTCTGAAGAGGAAATATATGTAGGTAGATCAATTTGGAGGACATATCCAAGACAAAAATGAGGATCATGTGATTTTGGATGGTTGATATCATCCAACATGGAATCCTAACCAGAGCTAATGGAAAGGAAATAAATGTAACATATTGATTTAGAGGATAATTGTAGGATCAAATGGTATGAGGATGTGGCTCACTTAGAATTATTCATCAACAAAGTACATGTGAATGGATTATCTTGCAAGATTACAAATTCTATACATAAGAAAAAAAATGAGTTTAATGAATGTGGTAATTGATGATTCACGAAGTTATCTAAAGAGGTTATAACTTATGATATAGTTCAATTACTTTTCCACAAGGAGGGGTATGATACATTCATTAGATGAAACAATGTATAATGATCATAAATGGTTCCTATGAAGTGGAGGAAAGTTGTCTAGATAATCCATGGGTTTATTGGATACATATAGTCTATATGCTTACCTATAAATACCCACCAAATATTCCTAATAGGAAATACGTGGTTTTACATGATCAGGTCCAAGTAATATTGAAATAAGAAGTACTATCAACGAGGATAAGCCTAAATATTCAATGGTCCTCAAGATTTGGGAAAAAAGATATTTTCCACAGCAAATGAAGATTGAAGAAGGTACTGCATTGGCATTCTATGCCTCCGTTCATGGTCAGCAAGTGAGTAAGAAATTTTTTAATGTAATGGGGAATTGAGATGACAAAGAATATTGTAGGAATTATTTTAGTTCTTATCACTGTGATAAGAAAAACAATAGCATTGATACATGGATGTGAAATGTAATCATATGCCTATATAGATATATATATATGGGTATATAGATTAGCTATGAGAGAGAGCCTAGATTCTGTATGAATGATATGAGGAAAAATATTAAGTGGGTATTATCCATGATTGAACATTTAAGTTCTCTTATCACTCTAGTAATGAATGCATACTTATATATAAAGTCAGGATGGATCACTGTCATAAGTATTTACTAGACCCCTTCAAGTACATATGAGATGCAAAATTAAGTGGCTATTTAAGAATATTTCCACAAATCATCTGATGTAACTTGTGAGTTCCTATTTTGGACATGGAGTAGAAGGGATACATGAGTATTAGCCAACAGAATAATAAGTTTTTCTCGACAATCAATATTGGCTAGCAAGAAATCATGAATCGAGATATCCATTGATGAGAAGATCGTGAGGAAAGGTGAAAGCCATTATAAGTATAGAGTGACCCTAAGAGTTTTTGAATTATATGGGTTTACCAAACTAATTAAGAAAATATAGAAATATAAGCTAAATGCTAATTGTAAAGTCACAACACATTGATATAGAAATGAATAGCATAGATTATTGAAATGAAATCTAAGTAATTAAGAAATTAAATAATGGAAACCATAAGTTGAAAGGAGAAGAGGGTAGATTATCCTTAGCTGATTTGCATAAGTAATTAGAAAGGTGCACTGAGCTGGAAATATAGATGGAATTTGAAGCACTATACTATCGTATCGGAGCTCAAAAAAATGAAAATATCATAGAGAATGTTAGGATGGATTAAGGCACTTGGAGAGGGTCAGGGGCACCTGTGAGTGCCCTAAGGACCTATTTGTGGGTTCTTGGGTCCACGGAAATGCTTACAGAAATTTGAATTTTTACAGGGTCGCAAGATGTTGATGTTAGTCATTTGTGTGTCACACTATACCTTTGGAATTCACCTGAAATAAGCCAAGAGAAGAAGCACCTATAAAACCCCAAAACACATCAAATCCTAAAAATAAAAATATGAAAATTAGGAGTCCAAATGACCCTAGTGATCACCCGACCAAGTGAACTTATGATCCAAGTGATACACTACATTTAAAACTCCATGTAGTTCTCTCTTTGTGTGTGAAGAACTATGCCCTGGGTGGATATTGTGCAATATGCACTTGATAGTGAGAAATAGCTATATGTAGTAATGTAGATAGATGTGTGCATGGAAAAATTAACTTCCCCTCCTATGAATTGTATGTAGAATAATGCATTTTTTTTTCCCTTTTGTGAATCTAGATGGATGTTATGATACTCTTATAATTCTCTTAGATGCAACCTTAGGTGATAGTCATATATGCTTAGTGTTTGGTACTTTAGTATGGTCACATAGATTTGTATTTATATGATACCCTTGTTTGAATTTCCTAATTAACCACTTAAATTCTTACCCATATGAAATAAATATTCCCAATAGATATAAATGACCCAAAATATGCGAGCAAGATACAAAGAGGTCGGGGGCTCCCATAAGGGATTAGGGAGCCTAGTGCTGGCATCCTGGCTGAGCAATGGTGTCCAGACTCAAAAAAAATTGAAGTGTTGAAAGTCAAACTAGGAAATAAGGTATATAATACCAAGAAGGATAATAGAAAGAAAGAAACTAGGCTAAATATAGTGATCAGTTAGTAATTTTCTCACTTATGAATCATATGAATAGTGGTATTTGATCATGACCTAGAAAGATACCCAAAGTGCGTGATTTAGTGTCTATAGTAATCTTACTAGGGGAGGACACGAAAATTGTTGAGGTATGGGCCATCTTCTTAAGACCATGAGAAACTTAGGTTATTTGTATATGATCTATGTGAACTGCAAATAATTGAGCATTATGATGTGTTGGGGTTGTAGGTTTATCTTACTTAGATGGCATAAAATGACATCATTTTATTATAATTCAAAAGGTAGAAGGATATGGAAAAACCCTAAGAGGATAAATATTAGACCTAAAACCGGAAAGGATGACCTAAGATTCGAAACCCCAAGAGAAATGATTGAATTTGTAGGTTGCATGTAAAATTTTAAAAATAGGCTCACGAAAATGTAATATGAAAACTAGGGTTTTAGTCTAATTAAGACATATAATACATGTAAAATTATTTAGAATCACAAATACAAAATATGCAGTATACACACACACACACATGCTAACTCATGTATTAATCATTATTCAAATTTTACATAGTCGAGAAAATTGATAAATAAAAGTCCATATTGAGAATATATTTGATATGAAAGTCTCTCCAAGTAATTTTGATGTTAGTTACTTGGTCCTATAATGGTATAGAAGACATGAAGATAAAGGATAAAATGTTAAGTTTAATGCATTATGGATGGGTCCCTATTCCATTGACCTTGGAACTGGAGAAAATACCTTCTTCTTAATGGATTTGGAAGGATAATTCCTTGAGCTACCTATAAATGGTAGGAATCTCAAGCAATTTTTGGATTAATTATATGTCTCTTTGTATTTGGTTGTACATTGTACATTTTGGTTGTTTTTCCCTTTGTTTTGATGATTTTTGTTCTCTTCTAGTCCTCTGTGATCCATTTTTTTGTCTTGTTCTCATGGTGTTATGAAATTTAAATAAATAGGTATATTATTACATGACTCATTATATAATGGATTAGGCATCTAGCATACTTCATCGATGATTTTTTATGTGGTTGTTGTAGCACTCATTGGGGGTTCCCATCCCCAAGAAAGAGAAAATGGTTGCTCCTGAGTTGATCCTTTTGTAAATCATGATATGTTTTGTATTCCCATTGAAAATTTGGCATGTCTTTCCCATTTCGTTAGCTCTTTGACATTTCAAGATATTTAGTGTTCCCCTGAGATTCATTTTTACTAACCCATACCACAATCCTGGTCAATTGTTTGTGTGTTTTTAATGCCTTAATATTTCATATATTTCTTGTTGATTTGATGGTTTGAAATTTTGAGGGGAGTAGGTGATGTTGTTAAGGAATTGGTTGAGTGATCAATCCTATGGAAGAAGGACACTTTTTTGGGAATTGATTTCTCTATAATTTTGTAAGTTTACAACCTACAATCTCACCCCTGAGGTGCAAGAAAAGTAATATTCGAAGAATCTAGGGTATGCAGACCTTATGAGAAATTTTATAACTTTAACAAAGTTATAAACTAAAATAACACTTATAAACCCCGATCGAGGGAATATTTAAAGAATCTAAGATGATACAAGGAAAAAACTCAATTGTGTAGTTATGCATCTTATAACTTTAAAGTTGTTGCAAAACTGTAAGTGATCATCCTCTACAAATCTAGTATCCTTCTTCATTAATAATGTGAATGGTTGCATTTTATTAACAATCTGTGTAAGAAACAATCGAATAGCTTGAATTTTCTCTTATAACGAGTGTAATTGATGCAAATTTTGAGGTGGAGGCATGTCAACAATTCCCCTAAATTTATCAGGATCTATTTCAATACCATGTATTGAGATAATGTATCTAAGGAGCTTGCCATTTTTAACTCCAACAACATAGTTCTTTGGATTTAAGCAATAATACTTACAATTGTCTAATGGTCAAAGGTGTGTGGAGGTCGTGAGCATGGTGGATGTGTCATTATTTATCAAGTATTTGACAAACATAATCGGCAAGAATTTTTGTGATATAATCATGAAAGATGGGGAGGACTCGTTGATAGGTGGCCCCAAAAATTTTAAGGCCAAAGGGCATGATGATGTAATATAATGTTTCCCAATGGTGACATGGCCCAATGGCGTAGTAAAAGAAGGTAAAGTACATGGCCCAATGGTGACAGAGAGTATGATAGTACCTAAGACACGCTTGGGCATATTTTCAAAGCCACAAATAGAGACAGATGAAGGAGCCAAAAGAGGATGTCCAAACCCCATTGAATGTGCTCAAATAAATATTGCAAACATTGAGTCCCAAACCATTATCAACTAAAGAAAACTTAACCCCGATATTATTGATACAAAATTGAATGTATATGGGGGGTTGTGATCCAACATTTATTGTAAATTAAACTCATCTGAGGTGAAAGTAATGTGATATTCATTGAGAGATAAAGTAGAAGTAAACTTATATATCCATTACTCCAACGGGTAGTGAGGATGACTAAAATGTTACTAAAAGGACCTGAGTTTATTGATACAGTTAGGAATGGCCCTACAGACGGCAGGAATGGGAAGACATCCATGATTATCATCCATCCCTAAGAAATCAAGTGGATAACAAAGAAATTAGACCCAAGATTGTTTGAAATATACCAATATAAATTGTTAAATTCAATTAATAACTAGCGCACAATATAATATGTAATAAATTGCATATTTCACACAGCAATAAGAATAATCAATTTGAAACCCTAAGTGCCTGAGGATGAAAGAGACGAGTTGTTGCACAACTAACCTGACTATACAGATTTACAAGTGATGAAATAAGAGGGTAGGCTGTCACAACCAAGCCCATAAAATTTTGTGAATGTTGAAATGTTGGGAGTAGGGAACCTAGACTAGGTCACAGGTGCCTAGGGTGCTTCATACCTCCTTTGGACACATGTGACTGCTCAGAAATGAAGTATTATAGGGTCAAAATATGTTTTCTACATGTCACATTTAGTCATTTGTATGTCTTTTTACTTCGTTGTTAATTGCCTGAAACCTGCAACAAGAAAGAGCACCTACAAACCAAACGCATCAATCCTTAAAGAAAAATTTGTAAATGTGGATCATCTAGACCCTGTTGTCACCTAATTAAGTGAACTTACGATCAATCACTACACTACATTTCCCTACTTCCTGTACTTTTTGTATGTGTGTGTGGGTAAATGTGCACTATGTGCCTCTTGTCCAGACCACTTGATAGCAAACAATATCTAGATTTAGAAAAGGGAGAGAGATGTTCACTGGAAAATTACCTGTCCCCGCCTATAATTGTCTGTAGAATAATGCATTTTTTTTTTCCCTGTTGGTGAATCTAGATGGATGTTAGGATACGCTTATAATTCTCTTAGATGCCAAGCAACCTTAGTGATAGTCATATATCCTTAGGTTTGGTACTTTAATATGGGCACATAGATTTTGGTTTAGATGATACCCTTGTTTGGAATTTCCTAATTAACCACTTAATTCTTCCCATATGAAATAAATTTCCCATAGATAAATGAACCCAAATTGCGAGCAAGATACAAAGAGCGGTCGGGGCTCCCATAAGGGATTAGGAGCCTATGCGGGCATCCTGCTGATCAATGGTGTACAACTCAAAAAAAATTGAAGTGTTGAAATCAAACTAGGAAATAAGGTATATATACCAAGATGAGGATAATAGAAAGAAAGAAACGAGTCTAAATATAGTGATCCAGTTAGTAATGTCTCACTTATGATCACTGAATAGTGGTATTTTGTATCATGACCTATAAACATACCCACATGCGTGATTTAAGTGTCTACTGTATTTAAATTGCTAACTCAAATCTCAAACCTTTAACAGCCATTTGATGATTAGAATAAGATCACATGTCTTCCAATTACAACCCTCAAGGAATGAAATATAAATTAGTAAAAAACTACAAAAGACAAATGCAATGAGGACCGGTCTCAAATACTTAGAAGGGATTTAGTTAACAAGAAAATGGTGGGAGCATCTTAAGCTTTCCTATGGGCCAATCAGTATACATCAATATATCCACTAAAAAGGCCATTTGAAAGTGTGTTTGCTAGCTAAGAGGTCAAAAAAAACCGTAATTTGTCCATTTGTAAGCTTACCAGTTTATGTAAAAATTGGGAGATGGATTTGATTCTTATGTTGCAAGGATCAACCTAATTATTTATCTTGATGTGGTAAGGAGAGTATCTCATCAGACGAACATCATATTCAAAGATAATATTGAGAATATATTTGATATGAAGTCTCTTCTCCAAGTCAATTTTTTGATTTAATTACTTGGTCCTATAATGGTATAGAAAAGGAAGAAAAGATAAAAAGTTAAGTTTAAAATGCATTATGGATGGGGTCCCTATTCCATTGCCCGTGGAACTGGAGAAAATACCTTCTTTTATGATGGAAGATAATTCCTTGGAGCTACCGAGCATGGTAGGAAGCTCAAGCATTTTGGGATTAAATTATTTGATCTCTTGGTATTTGGTTTTACATTGTACATTTGGGTTTTTTTTCCCTTGTTTGGATGATTTTGTTTTGTTTCTCTTTCTAGGTCCTCTGTGATTCCATTTTTTTGTCTTGTTCTCATGGGTGTAGAAATGTAAATAAATAGGTATATATACATACGCATTATCTAATGGCTTAGGCATCTAGCAACTTCTCTATAATTTTTATTGGTTGTTGTTAGCACTCCATTGGGGGTTCCCACCCCAAGAAAGGAAATGGTTGCTTCCTGATTTTGAGCGCGTTTGTAAAGCCTGATATGTTTGTATTCCCCTTGACAATGTTGGGCATGTCTTTTCCCATTTCGTTAGCTCTTTGACATTTCAAGAAAGTTAATGTCCCAGATTCAGTTTACGAACCCATAACACAATCCTGGTCAATTGTTTGTGTGTTTTGTTAATTCTTAATATTCAGATATTTCTTGTGATTTTGTCATGGTTTAATTTTTAGGGGAGTAGAGTGATGTTGGTTAGAGGAAAGATGGTATTGATCAATCCTAGGAGAGTGAGGACACTAGTTTTGGCGGAATTGACGGTCTCTATAAGTTTTGGTAATTCTACAATTACAACTCTACAAGTCTCAGCCCCTGCGGTGCCAGAAAGTCCTATTTCGTAAGAATCTAGCGGTAGGCAGACCGTATGACGAAATTTTTTAACGGTTAAACAAAAGTTTATAAACTAAAATAACACTTATAAACCCCGATCGAGGGAATATTTAAAGAATCTAAGATGATACAAGGAAAAAACTCAATTGTGTAGTTATGCATCTTATAACTTTAAAGTTGTTGCAAAACTGTAAGTTACACTCTCATCTCTAAATTTTGACGCCAAAGGATGTCAAGCATGATCTGATTGTAGCTGGACGAGGGAGAATCCTCTTAGTCTGGTAGTTTATAGTTCCACAATTTTTCTAATTTTATTTAATATGCTTATGTATCCAAGGCCCGATGGGAAATACATGTGACAACCTATGATTCCATTTCAAGGCAGGGCATTTTTTTCAATTCTGTAGTTAGTAGTCTTACAGTTTCTGCAATGCTTCAAACTGTATTTCTATCTCCAAAGACCAACACTAAAGACACGTGGTGTAGTATGGAAGCATTTTCTGACGAGTGTAATTTTACATCCTTACAGTTGGAAGCTTTACAATTTTTTTGTGAAACTACTAACTACTCTCTTATCCTCATCACCCCAGAAGAATGGACATGTGCCACATTTTTGTAACTTGTGAGAAGAAAAGTAGTTGTTGGGCCACATATAAAGGTTTTCAAATTTGGGCCAATGAGAAAAATACATGTCATCAAAGTGAATCCAATGTGAGAAATATTTCCACATGTAGGGCTCACACTAAAATAAGATTAGAAAATCAATGGACACAAATATAAAAAAGATGGGAAGATGGACGTCATTAATGACATTGTGTGAAGAATCATATGGTTGGAAATCTAGGCTAAGTCCTACATGTTGCATTTAAATTTCAAAGTTGTTAAATACATGATATCCCTAGAACAACAAAAAACCTTAATTTATGTGATTAAATTTTTTAAAGGTGATGTTTTAAGATTGAACAGTGTTTGAAGGCTCTTGTTAGTTCAAAAAGGAGTTACAACTACATTGATGTGTGGGTAAGTCCTTAAACATAGCATCTCTCTGATATATGGTAGTACGAGATTATATTGGGTAGTAAGGGAGGTTTTCATACATCCTTAGTTTTTCTCAGTCCACTCCTAAAAAATCCCTCTTTCCCTAACACGGTGAAGATCTAATTGAATAGCAACCCAACCACATCTCACCTTATTTCTGATCTAGATATGATAAGTGATAAAAACCTATGAAATACATGTGTGGATTATTTACTATAGAGGATGTATGTAGATTGCATGAATACATTATGGTAAAAATTCACATAAGTTTCATTTCCCTAACAGCTACATTTCCCCATTCAGCTCAATACCTGGAATTGGTGCAGGCTTGTGTAGAAAATTATAACCCAACATAGAGGGAAGTTAGAGATGGGAGGGGTGATGTGGTCTTATCCCTGACTCCATATGCATTGGATGAAATCTTGGGAATCCTAGATGTTGATGAAGTAACATACATTACAGTTGAAAATGAAGATAAATTTTTGGTTTCCAATAATGCCAAGGACTTGAAAGTGTTAAAAATCAATGGCTTTAGAAGCTAAATATCTCATCCACCCCAATTCCTAAGATGTTTTCCGTTTCCTAATTTGAATGTAGGAAGAGATTGGAGCCGCATTAACCTAGGTAATAGATTTGGGAAATGAATCCCCATACCAACGATCATATTAAGATGTTCGGTCAGTTCACCATCCCCTCATTTTTCGTCATAAGACATATCCCTGGGGGAGTTTTATAAGGTACTCCATCCACGGAACAGATAAATGGGAAGTACAGATTCAGGGATGAACTAAAAATAATTGAATTATACTGATTTCCTACCTAGGCCCAACATTTGTTGTAGCCACATTTTCATTCCCTAGATCGTAATGGATAAGTATTTGGTCTCAATGGTAAGGGTATATAATTCTAACCCATAGCTAAACCTTGAAAATCATAAGTACAATTTCAAATTGGTTCATGATGCATTTTTTCCCCTATCCTTTTTTGTTCAAGCCTAAGTGGGAGTAATATAGGATTTCATCTAGGGCCAAAAAGGTGATAACTAAATAGATATTTTATTTCATCTAATTGATATTATTCACCTACATTAGGGTAAGTGGCTTCCAAGGCACATTGTATATGTTTCCCAAGTAATAAGATGATAAATGGGCATTGCTTAAATTTTTAAGACATCTTGTGGATGTTCATAAGCTCATTGTGGGGAAACATAAGACTAATTTCAATTTCTCAATCATTATTAAGAGATACACATGCCCCACACTGGTGAAATATAGACTCCTAGAAGCTGAAATGAATGGACTTATCATGCAGAAGATCCAAGCCATACATAATTATGATATTACACAAATAATAATTGCAAGGACCCATGTAATACATATGAGCATGACTTCATTATTAGACCTACGGATGACTATCTATATGGAGAAGAGGTGCGACTCACTGGAGTTTTTTAGAATTCCCCTTTCCCAATCATTAATTACAGGTTACTTGGGCCCTGAGCGGTTCAGTAATGATAAAATTTTTGGTTAGCAATGTACCTATATAGTTAATTCAGTGCATTCCCAACCAATTAAAAAACGCTACTATCCACCTCGTTTTAAAGTGTTTCATTATCCAGAATAATAGCTTACAATAAAACAATCATGTCATTTAGGAGGACTCTCTCTGAGCTAGTAGAAATGTAATTGACCGTCTCCCTAGAAAATTAATATTTTTTAAGGGAAAGAGCAATTAACGAGTAGGGTCAAAGTATGTTCTCCCCAGTTTGAGTGAGTGAGAAACTTTTTGATCGCCTTATATGACATATCATAGATTTCCATCAAAGGATCAACCTTAAAAGTAGTGGAGTTAAATGTTTTTGTGAGAAAAATAGCACCTCAGTGTTTGATTTGGCACAAAAGGCTAAGAAAATGGTTATAAAATCAATAAAGTATGCCCCCCCTAATCACACGCAGAAACTCCAATCCAAGATGTATTGCACGCCCACGTCAGCCGAAATATTTGTTACTCAGGAATCCCAAGTAGGTACATCATCCTATCTACAGAGGGATCTATCGTACAAGGAACATAGGATTATGGAATTGTTTCCATTAATGAAAACCTAAGGTGACCCAACATTAGAACCTAGCCCCAAGGAAGTGGAGGAAGAACCAGTGACCAAGAATTTTGTGATGGTGACAAGGGTAAAGGTCAAAACACCTGTGGTATAAAAAATTACAAGTGCACCAATACAGGGAATTGTCCCAGGACTTGAAGTACTTTCCCAAGTTGTAGAGGACCCCAAGGTAGTTAACACTACCCCACCTCCATTTTCATAATAATATCTTGTCTTAGTCCCAAATCATTAAGAAAAAAATCCATCAGTTGGAGTTACAGAAAAAGAAGTGCAAGATCCATCTCATGAACATCTTCACTGATTTTTTGCATGGCTTGGGTCAATATGCTAGAGCATATATTGACTCTAATAATTTTCAAGTTACACCTACTCAATTTTCATGAATTGGTGTGTTAAAGGAGGCCCAACATCTCATGAGGAATACACTGTGAAAGAAATAAAAATGACACAAAAAGATAAACCAGAGGGCAAGAGGTTCATGGAACAAAGGTTAAAAACCAAACCCTGATCCGCTTCAATCAAATGAAGCGTGTGGAAATGTGTGATTACACTAGAACTTCGTATCGATAAACTTTTGGAAACAAGGCTCAGTTAAGATAAAATAACTTGACCAATCAAATATTATTCTCCATCCAAAGAGAAGGTTGTTGGAGTTGAAATGGTTCAACCAACATATGCAAGTGCATCACACCCTTCAATGGAAAAATAAAAAGAAGTGAAAGATAAAGGGGAAGAGGATGAGGAATTACAGGTATAGTTAACTAGAGTGTGGAAACACTATAAATGCATGTTCATGATTTTGGCCTCACACTCTCATAAACACAAGAAATTGTGATTGTACCAAGTGCCTCCAAGAAAAAAACACAAGGGGAAGGTGGCACTTTATTTAAAGTATGGTTGGTAGCATCACTCCTAAGGAATAGAAAAGTGAGAGTACAAGTGGAATAAGATGACCTAAAAACCATCATCTCTTTGAGACCATCAAAAACACCAAAGAAATAAAATATTATATCAAGAACAATGGTGGGTCCCGAAGGATATAGGTTTGTGGAAGTTATCACCACACAAACTGATGTCTTAGGGGATGAATCTTCCCCTTTTTATTACTAGATTACCAAGGTCCCATTGGGGAAACCATCCTCACAAGGGCTCAATGATGAGGTTATAATGGAAGTGGGAGGTATTTTAAAAAATATGGATAAAGAAAAAAAACAAGAAGTAGTTAAAGGAATAAGTTGATATCTTGTGAAATTACGTACAAAAATGGTTGCAACATCTCATTAAAATTCAAGAAATTTCCACTACTATCACCCCTAAAATGATGAAGAATGTTGAGGATTTGAAGAATAGGGGAGAGGCGACTAAGAAATGGGAAGAGGATTTGGTAAGAATGGGCAATTAAGTCCTTAAAACAAACAATATTTCCCATAGACCATATCATGTGCTAGTGTCTGATCTAGGAACTAGTACTCCTACAAGAACTTTGCTTATGGTATTTTTAGGGTTTGAAATTAGATTCTTCCTGTAATTTTTTTTCACATCCACTTTATTGTAGGTTTCATGTGTCTCATCTATATTTTCCAAACAAACCTTAGCTATCTGCATAAATATCAAGAAAACATTAGATAAAAATATATAATACATATGCTTGAGTTAGAATGACCTCTGCGGTCACCCCAATGTTATTGTCACCAAGTTTTGTACTACATTTCAGACTCTATGTAATTCTTGTGTGTGTGTGATTATAATTATGTCCTTTAAAGCTAGGTTTCCATGATATGAGTTACACTAAGATAATGGGCTACAACTACTTTTCACCCAAAATGAATGTGTGAGATGGAATTTATAAATGTCCCTTCCTATGCAATGAATGATGTATCCCAAATGAATACTTTAAATGTTTCTATTTTCCTAAGTAGTAGATAGTAAGTATTAGCCCCAAATTTTCCAGCCCCTAATAATGGTAAGTAAGTCATGTATATATATATGATTCCCTTGTTTGAATTTTGTCATTAACAACTAAAAATATGACCCAAAGTGATAAAAGAGACTCTATATAAGATACCAAATGATGTGGAAATTCAAAATCAAAAAAAGGGGGAAAGGGAAAAAAGCGCCCAAAGGGGATAGTAGCACCTAGAGTGCTCCTATCCCTAATGGGCACTAGTTTCTGAGATTCTCGGAAGATATAATGGTCAATACAGATATGGGTCACATGTCTTCTAGTGTCCAAAAGTAAATTTATCATTCTAGAAAATCAAGTAATAAGAGTGTGGGAAATATTAAAGAAATGAAAGAGTAAAATAATTTTTGTTAATGTCTAGTTTTCTTGCTTAGGAATCATGCATATGACAACATACCTAGAGGCACTGATGTAAGTTGAAAGTGTGTGATTTTATGGTGATAATGAGTAATAAGTGACCTTAATCATCCTTCCCACATCCCATAAACTATTAAAATTTTCCTCAAACCTCCAAACATTACAGGATGTCAGTTAATGACAAGTGGCATCAATTAGAATTGTTGGGATCATTGGAAAACTTACTCCTTACATACATAACTTGGCCCCAATAACGACAAGTTTCCTAGGTTACAATGTGGAATTCATTAACCTACCCACTTTCCTTAAGTTCCTCGAGATTTCATTTCCTTGAATAATTTTTGTGAATTCATTTATGCATATCAAGTGGAAAGCATAGAAGCCCTACACTCACACACTCCTCAAGCACTAACATTAAATCTCTGCATTTTATAGGCCACCAATGCATGACATGATGTGTCAATAATTGGTGATCAAGGAATTCACAGACTTTCCCAATGGATAAGGTTCACTTCTCCAGTATAGAATTGGATCGATGACATACATGTAGGTGTATGAGAGATAGTTGGAAACAATCAGTTACAGGAGCACTTTAAAAGGTTACCTCTTGGAATAATCATCCCATATGCACTTGAAACATAATGGAAGACATGTGGCAAGATATATTTGTGGAGTTCATATATTGAGCTTAATATTTTATACACTACCCCCCTCATGATCTTAAACTTGATAGCTTAGTTTAATGTAAAGTATAATTTAGGAAATCCAAACAAAGCACACACTGGAGACTTGGTTTTTCTCATATATTTTGACTAGAGGTTTCATTTCACATGTAGGTGATATCAATAGATATTTTATGACGAGAGATATATTTTTATCCTAGTTTCAGAGAATATGGTTGAGGTATCATAGAAATATTCATGATATATTTTTGGGGTCATTTTATCTTGTTTTCTTATTCTATAGTGCCCTACTCAGTTATAAATGCCTTTGGAGGAATCATTTCTCCTTTAAAAATATTATTGGAGTTTTCATGACATTCATGGCCCAAAAAATGCATAATGAAGATTTGAATGATCTGTTTAAAATATTAATATGTTTTAGTAGCCCTCGCACATAATCATAATTGTTTTAACAATTGAATGCTCAAAAATTCACCCACCCTCCTGATCTCATGGGATTACATTGATCAATGGATAAATTAGATGTTTTTATTTAAATTTAATGCATCTTTCATGATTGTAAACCTCAATGATCCTTGGAATATGTTGTAAAAGAGAATTTGGGTGAATTTATTCATCTTTAGAATCGTTTAGATCTTTCATATCATCTCAAGAGGATAAAAATGACAAGATACATTCAATGACATAATGAGATCCCTTCTCTCTTATTCTCTATAAATAAAACTTAATTTTATTGTAAAATTATCCTCTTCTAAATGCAATTTTACTCTTCACAGTCGGGTGGCCAAATATTTTGATTTGTAGACCTCTTATTTGAGCTTGTGTAATATAATCAATACCTTTCTAATGATTGTAATAGATTGTGTATAGTTCTATTCATGAATATGATGTTGATTATGGTTATTTTCTACCCTTTAGCTTTTGTTTTTATCATATAACATTTTTTTTCTATCATTTCATTTTGTGTGTGGGTTATACTTGTGTAGTTTTCTATTTCATTGTGTCAATTATGTAGAGAAATAGATTATGATTTAATACAAGGTCAACTGTGGCTTTTATATTTCTTCTTTACATTATGTTTTTCATATTTCTTCTCATCTTGGGGAGAGAGATCACTTTCTATTTCTTGCATCACCACTCTTATTATTTTATGTTTTCCTTCTTCCCTTTTCCTTGTCAATTCAATACTTTAGCCTTAGTTTTTTATAGCATTAGGTAGTTGGTAAAGGAATTCAACCTTCTCCAGAGGTATTTCCAAAGGAACCAAGGTGCCACACCCTGGAGAAATTTTCATGTTATTTCTCAAATATCTAATTTTTCCAAACTTGGTGACTTATCATGGGTGCAAACATTTTATTGACAATAGTTTTTGGCGTGCCTAGTGGGACCATTTTAGTTCAACACTTTGTTTGAATATGGTTTTCATCATTTATGTGATCCATTGTAAACTAACTTGTGTTCTTGTTGAATATGTTCATCGTTTTAATACAAGGATGCATGTTTTCCTAATTTTATAGGTATGAATTGGTGCATTCTTATCTCAATTGGTTTGTAAACATTAATTTTAAGAACCTAACTAATCCTCTAGTCTTAAAGACCCATTTCTCTTACTTTTAGACCATTTCCATCCACTCGTTGTTCTTATAATGGTGTGTAGTCATGTTTATTTCCTTCCCTCATTGGAATTCTTATGTGCAACAAAAAATCCATCCCCCTCCACCATCATTCACTCTAGGATTACTTAAAACCTAGATATATGATCCTTATTATGATGGATATCCATATACCCCATATCATATTGATGCATATGGTTATCCTATTAATTATCTGTGGAGGTTTTCAACAGCAAGGTTATGCTCATGATGAAGGTAACTACATCCCTAGTCCTAATTTGCAATTACAAACTCAAGTCATGGAGAGAGGCGTGAGGGGAGCTCGGGAGCTAATTGATCAAATGAGAGATAAGCATCTTGAACCTAGAGAATCCTTTCCATGGGGTAACCCTTTACCGAGCTAGTACAACCCTCAAAAAATAATGTAAGTTATGGAGGATACCCTAAATAAAATGTTATATTTGGTCAAAATAATTGAGAATATACCATTTGGTTTAAAGGAACCTTGTCCATGGGTTAACCATTTACCATACTAATATAATATCCATTCTCATTAATTTGAAGATTTACAATGTTATCATCCTAAAATAAATGCCTTATGTCATTTCTTTGACCCCCTTGAGATTTATCCTCCTCCCCAGAAGGATGATATACATTCTCGATTATTTAATCCTCTACAAAATTAGCCTAGGAATCATTCCTTCCCTCATTTCTTGGATCCAAATCCTTACTTATATGATCCTCATTCTCAAATACCTAAAATGTTTCAGAAATATCCCACCACTCTCCCACACTCACTAATACTATCTCTTAATTCCCAAACACTTCATGAAAAATTAGTCTCAAATCGTGATTATTTATAGTCAGGCACATTTGAGTGGCCAAAAACATGGAAACCCATGTTTAAACTTGGATTTGAACCTTTTTATATGAATAAGGATGCTCCTTATCCCTTGGAAAATGAAAATATGATAATGCATTTAGAGATTTATCTTGAGGAGAGGAAAACTAGAAACAAAATCCTATAGTATTTGATGGAGTGGGTTGAATATTTTGAGAAGTATTTTTAGGTCAACAAATTTTTTCATCAATAACTTTGAAGCAACTAGCCTCTTGTAAGTGTATCATAACCTCTTAAGGTAACCTTCATTATTGAAACCCAAGAAATATTTTTTTATATCGGCATGAATATTAAAGTGATGATAAATCTATATCTCAACTCTTTTAAGAACTCCTTATTGGTTATATTAATCAATATATAGAGAGAGAGATGAGGATGGTGATCTTAATGAGGATTAGGAATAGGTGTTTAACACAAAGGGAGACCAATTAGAGATAAAAATGAATTAAATTTTGTTAACATCCATGAGTATTACAATTCTAATCAAACATAGGTGCAATCATAGTTAAAAGGTAATGGTGAGGACATGTGGACATGTACATTGATCTTGAAGTTGTGAATGAAGAGTACCACCTACAAAACTCAATGCAACTCCACAAGCCCTCAATTCCCAAGCATTTAGTTACTTTGGAGTATCACCATGAGAAATAGAATATTAGACATTATTTTCTACATTCCCTTGAGTTTCATAGGTATGAATACATCACTGAGGGATTCATACTTTCTATTGGAGGTGAATATGATTATCAAGATTTTTCTTCACTTGAGGAATCCAAGGAGGGATAGATAGAGTTGGTAAATATTGCATTTCAGGAAGAAGAGAAGGGATAAAATCTAGATATGGGGAGAGAAATGATTTTGAGATGAAATTAGAGGAAGATAAATCACAAGAGCTCACGAAAAATCCACATCAAGAGGATATCATTGATAACTTCATAGTAACCATTGAAGGAAAAATCAAAGGTTTTCCTTAATATTTGAGCAATGAAGGGAAAAGAAATTTGTCTAATCTTGAATATTTGGATGAAGGAGGATGAGTTGAACTCAAAAATCCTCCATTTGAATTTCAATAAAAGTTTTCTCAGTTTCAAAACTTCGACATAACCTAAATAAAATTAGGAAGTGTTGTGGAATGCCAATAAGGTTTAAACAAAGACACGAGTGGATGAAGAATAAGTAAAGGCTAGAAATCCTTTATGTTTTGGATACCAATATCAACCTTCCCCTGTATTTGAAGATTTGATATCTTTATTCCTTCCATTTAGGGGGAGTGTGATGATTACAAATTATCCTTGCATAATCTTCATGGGATGATATTATAAGAGAGATCACTTGTTATTTAGAGTTAAAAATTAAGGAGAGTGTTTGTAATATCTTTTTATATGGAGCTAAACTTGGAGAAAGGGAAAAAAATAAAAGGAATAAGTACATTGGTTTTAAAGGTTATCTTTACAATCATATACTTAGCCATATTAGAGCCAAGATCAAATTTGTTACCATTCATGCTCAGTTCAGATCTTGAGGAAGAGTTTTAAACATTATTGATAACTTCACGGCTCCCATCATGGATGATGATCAGATAGAGTTATTTTCCCATATGAAGGAAGAGAAGTTGTAGAATATGGTTTCACTCCCCCCCACATTACCTTGTTATAAAGTTGATCTCATGGAAATATTTCATCAATAAGGGAAGTTACTTCTTCGAGCCACTATTTGGCTTTGTTTAGTTTATTATGTACTTTGTTAGTTTCAAAGTAGTTTAGGTTTTCTTTTGGAAAATAAGTGTTATCACACTTTGCATGTTTTCACTTAAGGCATGTATGATCTTCCTATTTTATATATAGTTTTTTTATGAGCTTAACTTGAGATTTTTTACGGTCAACCTCCTTCAAATTTCATGCATGTACAAAGCCAAAATAGACTGATTTAAATAAAAAATATATCTACTAATGAGTTCGAAGTAGAAACCAAAGATTTAAGGAAATTACTTTGAAGTTTTGGTAGAGCTTTGCATGTATCTATCTTTAAATTTCCATGGAAAGAAGAATATTTTTAAAAATAATTAAGACATTATGAATGAGGAGGATATCATTTTGAGAGATCTCCATGGTTAACACCTTCCTATCTCAAATAAGGTTTGTTTTCAAAATTTGTAAGGGGTTAGGTTCTATTTTCGAAGGTTTTCATCTTCAAAGGTATATTTTAAATGTTACACACTTGACTCCATGCCCAATGGATGCATAAGGCTACTATTAAATCCATATAGAAGGTATATTACCCCTCTAAGTCACTAGAAAGGTTGTTAAAATAAACACCCTACTCCAATTTTAATAATTGGTTTTAATTGCAAAGACTTGAAGGATTTTTATGGAGTTAAACCTATATTTTTGTGACACCCTTTGTATGATGGGTAAAAGACGTCTTCCTAGCTAGGTTCTCAAGTTTAGGGATCTAATCTCAGACTAGGCACACGGTATAGATACAAAGGTTCTCAAGGAGTGCTAGTGTCATAAATCTTTAGGATAATAGTCCTAGCAATAAGATAGCTATAGATTTCCAAAGACTACAACCAAGATAAAGACATGTATCCTACTAGGATTCTGAAATAGAGAGGGAAACAACCCAGGGATGGATAAAGCCTAGTAAGAGTATGCAATAATCCAAAGAAAACTTCCATCCAATCTAGTATATAACAATTAATGACCAACAACAACAAGCATGTACATACAAAATAATAGACTAAAGAGAGTTAAAAATACTTACCTATATTGTTTGTGTGACTTATAATCCATACTCATCCCCAGAGATAATAGCACTGAAAGAGAACCATTATGGGTGGAGAAAGGGAAATCTCAACAAGAAGATCTCCAATCCTAACTCACTATGGTGACCCAAATGAGAAAGAGTAATTATATGTAATTTGTATGTGAGAAATGTTGGAATAGAATATTAAAATGGTTATTAAGCACTTATATAGTTCCTAATGTCATATTTAATATTTATATTAACTATAATTATAAATGACATATTATAGTTAATAAATAATAAATATTTAATATTTATATTAAATATAATTTTAAATGATATTTTATAATTAATAAATAAGAAATATAATTATATTTTTATTTAATAAATATAATCTATGGGTTTATATAAAATTTATTCAAAGAATTATGGTTGAAAAGAATTTTTTTGGGGGGATACACCCCATCACCCAAATTAAATAGGGTACTTGGGCCCATGAAATATATTATGGATAGAGGTGAAGTGAAGGGTGAAAAAAGAATTACTTATTGTACATAGCTACTATGTTTCTCAATAATGGATAGTCATAATTTTTGGTAGGTTTATTACCTCTTGGAGGTTTTCCCATGGTAAAACAAGTGTTATGTTGTTTATTTAATTATTTAATTTATATACTTGTTTATGTATTATTTAATGGTTAAATTAACCTATTACTAATTTACCATGATCCTGAAATGGTATTAGAGCCCGGTAACCTTATTTAGGGTGAATCTAATTAAACTATTTTTTAAGTAATATTAAGTTTTCCAAAGTTAAAACTAAATAAGTTAATTTATTAAATATTAACAATGAATTCAGGAGAAGGTCTCTTTGCCTTCATTTGGTCTGGTTAAAAAAAATAGGATTTAGCATTGGATCTTCCACCCTCTAGTTTATTGCAATTGCAAAGGGGTTTTAGAAGCTAATTTTACAGCTTTCATGTGGAAACTTTAACAATTACTTTTTTCTCCACATTAAGCCGCATATATATTTTTAAAGAAGGCTATTAAGACTCGGCTTAGCATGGTATTTGGATTTCAAGGAAAATTTGGCAAGAACATAATTAAACCTTCCTCTTGTTATTAACCCCCTATTCTTGTCCCTCCTCAATGAAGAAATCATTTACTTCATTTTTAGGAATTCAAACCTTTGAATGGATACTTTATAAATGGCCTCTCATTCACATAGTTTGGTTATTTCGACTGCGACAGACTCCGATGGTGCCTCAAGGGAAGAAACTGAGGAAATTTGTGCCCAAAATATTCCGTGAGGTAATGTTTTTACCCATGATATATTTTTATCAGTTGAGTAATTTAATTATGCATGTCATTGGCTTGAGAAATTTTGCTTGATATGTTATTTTTTGGAAGGATTCCCTCTAAAAGTAAGCTTCGCTCTTGGGTTCAAACAAATTGGTCCCAATTTGGCATCAAGATGGACTTTGTCTAGAATATGACCAAAGGATTTTTCTTGTTTCAATTTTTTAACCCAACCAATGTGACTGCAATGTTGCATAAGTCTTCCCCTTGTATGTTTGTAGTTCCCTCCTTGTTGTGTCCCCTTGGGCTTGTGAGTTTGCGGTTTTTAAGCATATGGATCTTAAGGCCCTAGTTTGGGTGGAATTTTCATGCCTTATTTACACTTTTTGGACCTCAGTGCTTCCTTTATAGGCCAAATCATAACCGAAAAACCTCTTCAGTTCTATGCTACCATACCTCGGTAACGAGTCTATGTTGAGGTAAACCTTTCTCGAGACATTAAAGAAACTATTGACATCAAAGTGGGGGAATCCTAGTACACTCAACAAGTGGTTTACATTAACCTCCCCAGCACCTATATTTATTTCCAATCTACATACCATATGATTCTGGATTTCCCTTTGTTAGCTTAGCATAACCAAAAAAATCAAATCTCAATGTTGTGCCTTCTTAAGCCTCTTCTGAAGATGATTGGATCATTGTGGGTCATAAAAATAACTGTAAAAAACCCTCGTTCTCCATCCTACTCTCAGTGCTTCCAAGGTTGTTACACCAAAAGCTAGCTAATTACTTATTGCACATACCATTCCTAAGCCCGTTCGAGAATCTATCTCCAATCCTTCTATGGATTATGTCTTGTCATCTCAGGACATGACATCTACTACTCCACCATGATGTTCTCCTCCTTCTGGGGCATCTATGGAGTTAACAAGATTTCAAATTCTTTTATAGGAAAAGGGTGGTTTTCCATCTAATAGCTACAATTTTCTCCCCACATAATGGGAACTCAATGCTCTTACAACCCTCCTCACCACCTCGACGAAAGTGAGATTGCAACTTCTACTAGACAAAAAGCACACCCTAGTGAATTTTATTTTCTAACCAGTAACAATTTTTGCAAAACAGTTATGACACCAGGTTTCAGGCATAAATTTTGACGATTTGTCTTTGGATGCTCATTTTCAATGAATTACTTCTTTGGGGTGTCAGGGGTCTAATATACTCCACTCGCAAGTATATTGTGTGATAATTTAGGATGGTATTTATAGAGATGGACATTCTATGTTTACATGAAGTTAAAGTGGTAGGTTTTGAGCTATATGATCACTAAAGTTATCTAGGTAGATATTTTGGCTCTTACTAGTCATCATGAGCCTAGCCATGGAGGAATGATAACATTTATCACCCCTAAATGGAGCTTTATTGTGTTAATAACATATGTGACCCAAAAAATCACGTCATATGGGTGTTATTCAACATGAATATGATTTAAAAAATATTGGATATGTGTGTGTGTGTGTTAAATGCTAATTAGAGTAACAGTGCATAATATAGATATGCAAATAAAGTACAAATTTTGACACTAAGCAAGTAAGCTATAAAAATATGAAACCCTAGTTGCAAAAGAGGAGAATAAAATACTTAGTTGATTCACAATAAATACAAAGTTGATGCCAAGCTTTAAAACTGTAGGAATAAAAAAGGAGGATTGCCGCACTAAGACCCAAAAAAAATGTTGAGTTGTCAGGAATGACGGCATTAGGGCACCTATGTAGGGTTAGGGGTGCATCTGGGTGCTAGGGACCTTCTATGGGCATCTGAGACTGCTCAGAAGCTATGAAACTCAATTTCCTAAGTGTCGCGAGATGTTCAGTAAAATGGGTGAATTGCCTTTAGTCATCTATATGTCATTGTACCTCGTATAATTTGCCTAAAAACTGCAAGAAGAAAAAACATCCTACAAAACCCCAAAAACACATAAAATACTAACAAGAAAAATATGCAAATGGGGAATTGGACTGACGTTGATGGTCGTCCGACCGAGTGTATTTATGATCTGGGCGTTGCACTACATTTAAGACTCTATGTAGTTGTGTGTGTGTAGAATCATGCCCTAGGTGGCTCTTGTGCCAGGGGCACTTGAATAGCGAGCAATAGCTAGATGTAGAAAATATGTAAATAGATGTGTGCATGTAAAAATGAACTCCCTTCCTATGTTGTGTATGTAGAAAAATGCAATCCCTTATCCCTTGTGTGAATAGGATGCTTTGATGCTCTTGAGAATGCCTTTAGATGTAACTTTAGGTGATAATAGTAGATGTTTAGTGTTTGGTCATTTATTATAGTCACATAACTTTGTATTTATATGATTCCCTTGTTTGAATTTTGTAATTAACCACTAAAAGGTTGACCACAAATAAAATAAGATGTTCAACGGCTAGAAAGGATATTCAAAAGATGCGAGCAAAATACATAGAGGTCGGGGGCGCCTAGAGGGGATGGAGGTGTCCGGGTGTTGACGTTTTGGTTGGGCATTGGTGTCCAGACTCAAAAAATTTGAAATATCGAAGGTTAGACTGGGCAAGAAGGTGTGTAAGACCAAGAAGGAAACTAGAAAGAAAGCAAAGAGACCAAAAGACAGATGGTCAATTAGTATTTTTCTTGCTTAGGAATCATATGAATAGTAGTATGTGATTAAGATATAGAAATTTACCAAAAGTGTGTGATTGAGTGTCTACATTTGCCCTTACTTCATGTTGTTGAGTGAATGCTCGATACCATGAAGTAGATAAGAGATACATACCTGATAACCATGTAGATCAATGGTGAAAAGCGTGCCGAGGAGACAAGAAAAAGTGTGGATTGACAAAAATGAAGTGTAGAAGCTAGAGAAGCGGAAGTGAAGATGACCCTAAGGGATGAAAGCGTATGTGAATATGTTGCAATGTACTTAGTTGTCGATGTGGCTTGATGTTTGATGATGTGATTGTTGCTTCTCATAAGGATGGACCTTCAAAAAAGAAGAACAAAAGAGTACTTAAAGTCATGTATATGAACAATTCGATCCAAACATGTAAAAAGTATGTAAAAATGTGAAAAGGAACATGTGCACTTGATTCGTGATGAGTGAAAAGAGTAGAGAGGATCTTACAAATGCTGTAGAACAAGTTTTTTTGGGTGATCTCACGCTACAACAGAAGAAGTGTAGGGAGAAAGGTTTAGTGTTATTTTCCAACTTTTGATTGCTTCTCGAAATGTAAACACCATTGCATATGGTGTGTTCAAATTCGATCCATTTCGATCTAGTTTGATCCAACGCGAATAGAAAAAGAGATAAAATGCATGCACGTTGATTGTTGGAGGACTGTGCTTGTGTTGAGAAAAATGCTGAGTAGATCGTTGAAAACTTTGATACTATGAAAAAAATGCTGTAACTGGCCCCTGGTCATAAGGGCCTAGAAAGGGTTAGGGGTGCCTAGACGCTACTGTCTAGTGTTGGGTGCTGGCTTCTGTGTTGTGCTAAAGACCCAAGTTAGATTTTGGGCCATTGCTGAGACTGAAGCTGTGCTATACTTGTATTGAATTGTGTTGTATTGTGACTGTAAACCGCTGTATGAGGTGAATGTTTCACCCAATGATGCATCCATGCCCCCCCTCGTTTGGGGTGCATGTGACGTCGCTAGGAGGATGTGGCCCAACGGATGACTGAATGTTGAAACTGATACTGATGCCATGTAGGGGGGAGAGAATGTGTTTGGTAGAAACCAAGGCACATGCAAGAAAAGTGGCTAAAAACAAGTGTTAGTGTAAACAAGACAAATACGCATGTAGAAGACAATATGTAAGCTAACAAGTAAGAAGACAATGTGTAATCTAACAAGCAAGAAGACAATGTAGAATGCAAAAAAACGGGTTGCAAATATGGGACATCGCTCACAACTTCGCAAGACAATCGAGGCCGAAGTGGCCAAAAACATACAATGTGGACACAAGACAAAGGGAAAAACCTGCAAACAATGACAAACAAAGACAAATAGTGACAAATAGAGTAATAAACGACCATGGTGACAAATAGTTCCTGTAAAACAAGTGCTGCACATGAAGCCCCTGTTAGCATGTTAGAAAGATAAAATGTATGTCAAAGCATGTATAATCTGATATAGTAGTGTTCTGATATGCATATGAAATAATATAAATCTAAACAATAACACCTGTGATGTGTATGAAAGTAGATACCCCCAGGAGCCGCTGTGGGACTGTTAAGATGTATTGTGCCAATCATCCGTGTTGCGTGTAAGGATCTGTGTAAACGCTGTATTCACAACTAGAAGGCAAGTGAACGCACACATGTATATAGATAAAGATAATAACATACAAAATATCTTGTCATACATAGTAAGAAAAGTGTACATGCAATGTAGTCATTTTTATGCCCATAGAATAACCTTCTAACCCCATGCGCGTCGACCTATCACTCAGCGGGCGCTAAGCGCTCACCTAAGGCGCGTATGGGCATTGAGCCCCTCCTTTATGTGAGCATTGTGAGAAGATGTTGTCATTAATGATGGATTAAGTGTAGAGAAGTAAATGATCATGCATATATTCTGAAAGCATATGATGAATCATTACACAAACATTCCTATAAAAGAAACATCATATAGATAGTAGATTTGATCCATAACATAAAGAAAAAGGCACTAGGGTTTACACCCATGAAAAATATATTTAGAACAGAACCATATAATTATGTTGATCATAGTTCAGTAACCATATTACATCTAGAAGGGTCATATCAGACCGATATATCATGACACCCATCAGAAGCTCTAGCTATTCCTCCCTATTACAAAAAATTAGCAGACCCATTCCCCTAGATATGCTAACATTCCTATAGTCCTATAATGAGAACCCCAACCCCTAGAATCTTTTGCTTATTTCTGCAGGGCTTCGTCTACTCTGGTATAGTTCATCACACCATGGCCCTCTTCTTCTCTTCCTCTATCTATCACCCCAATTTTCTTCTACAATAGCATCTCTATAAATAGGTTTAACACCCACCGCCATGCCTTCATGAAGTAGCAGATCGGTTGCAAAGTGTCAAGGTGGTCCTCCAATGGAGCATGCTTTTTTGATCCGAGCTCCCCACTTTCTGCAATGATGTGTTCGGGAATGTTCCATGCGTGGAATATTATTTCCTTGGACCACCAAGATGCCAGGCTGTCACCTTTTCCACTTAGCACGCCTAATTGGGTCACATTTTTCCTCAAGTACCTCTTGGAAATCTGAATACGACTAAGTCCTGAAATCCTTTGCTTTGCCTCTGCTTGCGTGTCGTGGTTTCTATTAAACCCTTCTAAAACCCCTGTCCTGCGTGCTTTGCCCCACACACATCCTCTTCATTGGTCCCGGGCGCACACGCACTCTTTGGGACTTGGTCAATATTCTAAGGCCCAACATGCAAGTATAAACAATCAAGAACAATGTGTAACCAAGATATGCGGTATGTTGTAAGTGTGAATGGAATGAAATGCAATGTGAGTGTGATAGGAGGCGCGTGCCCCTTGAGCGAATGTGTATGAGTATGCATGAGATGAGGTTCATTTATAAATGACCCCTCATGCTGTCAAGAATGAACCATAGAACAAGAGTGCGTCATCGAGAAATGGTTTGAGTTGTGCACTAGATAGATATGATCGATAAAGCGTAGAGCATAGAGAGTGAGTGAGTGTGGTCAAATTCATTTTAGATTAAGACCCTTAGCAGTTAAGTATGAACTGTGGAACTAGAGGGTGTCATAGGGAAGTGTGTCGTGTTGAATATGTGCACTAGAAAGAATGTGTCGAGTGTGAATGTGTCGAGTGTATGATGTGAGGTTCATGAATGTAGTGAGCCCTCAACAGTGAAGTTTGAATTGTAGCACATGAGTGCGTCATCGGGTAATGACGATACAAATGTATCAAGATATGTAAAACGAGTGTGAAAGACTAGATGTGAAGCAAAAAGTGTGAGATACTTGACAATGCTAAAAGGGGGGGAAAATGAGTAAGCATGATGCCGCCCAAGTGTGCAATGGATGAGTATGCTATCCAATAAAAGTGAAAGACGATGGTCCTCCACCCGATGCTTGCGGAGATAAAGGCGTGTGACCATGCTCTAAGACCGACAGTGTATGAGACAAATTATGTATTAGTGAATGAGACCTATGAGGTGATAAACACCTATGTGAAGGAGAGCGCGTAGGTGATGTGTAGCTATGTGAAGGAGAGCGCAAAGATGAGGAACACCTATGTGCAGTAGAGTGTGGAGATGATGAACACCTATGTGAAGGAGAGTGTGGAGGTGATGTGCACCTATGTGAAGGAGAGCGTGGAGATGAGGAACACCTATGTGTAGTAGAGTGTGGAGATGATGAACACCTATGTGAAGGAGACCGCGGAGGTGATGGAAACCTATGTGAAGGAGAGCGCAAAGGTGATTAACACCTATGTGAAGGAAAATGAGGAGGTGATGTATACTTATGTGAAGGAACTACCCAAGTGATGGACCTAGATTGTTTAGAAGGACTAGTATACTTGTGAGATCGAGTAGGCCGTGCGTGAAGAAGCGAGCTAGGAGCAAATTGTGCTCTAGATTTGAGAGTTCGCGAGGACCTACATGCTCTAGCGAGTGCAACGACAACCTCAATAGGAGGTTGGGACCATGGTGTGGATGGAGGAACACCATTGATAGTAATGACTTGCATGTTGTGAATGAACTTTAGACACAAGTGGTTCATGGAGGTGATAGCCTAATTCGAACGGAGCCAGGGAAGACCTAAGAGCATGTCACACCCTTTGATTGAAGGTGCCACAAGCAATGACATAAACATGGTAAGAGGACCAACAGTTATTGGAAGCTTGACATAATTGTAAGATTTAGGCACTGGATATGAAATATGCGATAGCGAATAACTGATAGCAACAAGAAGTGCAATAGAGCACACACACATAGAAGATGATGAGCTGATCCTGGTATTGTTAATAGCATATGATCCAATAGAAGCATTGATATGTAATGTGTCAGAAGAGAATGTAGCATAATAGTCGTGATCAGAGAAAGCAATAGTTGGTGGAGATGTTTCAACGTGAGCAAATAGAAAATCTAGAGCCCTTGATGCAGGAGGAGACACTGCACGATATGTATGATTGGCTGAAGAGTCAACTGCTTGCTTGTCATGTTTAAGAAGAGGATTGTTGAAGATCTTGAGCTTGTGATTTGCGTTGACTGACGTAGATGCCGTAGGCTTAGAAGCTCAATTGCATTATTATTGATAAGATCTTGAATAAGATTTTCAAAGTTTAAAACATCGGTATGTGGAATGCCCAATGCATTGATAATAATCACATCTAAAATTTTCATTGTAATTGTGAACTTTAGGACGATATGGGTCCCAATTGAGCGGAGGAAGAAACATAATAAGATTGCTCTTGACGAGTTGTGGCAATAGAATATGTGGTGCACAAGGCAGTTTAGTAAATGTATGCTTAGGCGGTTGCCATTGAAGCTTTTCAAGATTAGATACAATGTTGACAGTAGCTTTAGCTTCAGTAGGTTTTGTAGATGGCTTGAAAGTTGATTTATTTTGAAAGTGCGTAGAAGATGAAGCCTTCTCATGATACTTAAGCTTTCCTATAGACAACAATTTAGTTTCACGTAGCTTAAGAGTATGACATAAAGGATTGAATGATGGAAATGTGTCAAATATAACACTCTTCTGGAGAGGCGGTAATAGACTTTGGACAAATAAATCTTGAAGTTAAGAGTCCGCAAGCACATTAGACATCTTAGCTAAGTTGTTCTTATATCTCAAGACATAATCCACTAGATGCTTATTAGATCCTTGTTTAATTTGTGCTAGTTGAGAATATGATATCTTAGAGTCGATATTGATAGATAAATGAGTGCAAGAAAATCATCAGATAAATGCATAAAATATGTTACCGAGTAGATAGATAGATCGTAGAACCAACTCATTCCATAATCTTGGAGACTTCTAGGAAAGATATTTGCGAGTAAAGTGTGATCATCCACATAAAAGTAGCATGTTGCAGTTGATGGATTTAAAATTGGAGATCCTGATAGAGAAAGGATAGGTCTTAAGTGCCAGTGGAGGAGACATGTCACATCTGAGAAAAAAGAGGCATAGTGAAGTGATTGGTGGGAGTAGGAACATTAAGCTCTGCCAGATTGGTGGCCTCCTCACAAGCAGCGAATAAGAGCAAATCTTGATCTTGAGGATTTTCAGTAAGATGATCATTGAGCTCTTGAAGGTGGGATTCAGTAAATTCGCCATAAGATTGATCCATAATGGAATAATAAGAAGAGAGTATTCAAAGGATGGGTTCACCAAATTATTTAATAAATATTGAATTTGTAAAACCCTAATTACATATTCACAACACAACATGATAAACAATAAAGTACATATCTAACCTAAGCAGTAATCTAGATAAAATTGAAACTCTATGTGCAAGCGAGGGAATAGAATACTTATTTGATTTCACAATTGATCTTGAGTTGTACTAGACTAGAGAACTGATAAACAAAAGGATTAAAGTGTCTCAAACGAACCTAGAAAATTGTGTGATAGTCAGATCTACCTGAACTAGTGCACCTAGGGGCTGTAGACTACTTCTGGGTGCCCGTGACTTCTCAGAACTTTAGAAACTAATTTTTGTAGTGTCGCAAGATGTTCACTAATATTCATTATTGGTCACCTGTGCATCATACTATGCCCACATAATTTACTTGTAACCTGCAAAACAAATGATCTCCTGCAAAACTCCAAAACACATCAAATCCTTAAAATAAAAAGATGCAAATGGGGAATCGGACTGACCCCAAAGGTCACCCAACAAAGTGAACTTACAATCGAGCATTGAACTACTTTTTAGAATGCATGTAGTTTTACGTGTGTGTGTGTAGAATCTTTCCCTAGAAATTTCTTGTGCAAGATGTGCCAAATAGTGAGCAATAGCTAGATGTAGCAATGTAAATAGATGTGTGGATATCAAAATGAACTTCCACACCTATGCATGTATGTAGAATTGGCATTCCCTTGTCCCTTTTGTGAGTGTTAGATGGATGATTTGATGCTCTTGAAATTCCTTTGGATGTAACCTTAGGTGGTGAGGATATTGAATGAAGTCATCTTAAAAGAGGTTCCTAGTTCATTGATAAGTATCACAAGACATCAAATACTCCTTGGAATCCCTAAACTATGTTGGTCACCATAGGCCAATCGATCACACCTTCCATGTCATGGCATTGGATCCCATTTGGCTACCAAAACCTTCTTTTTATGCTTCTCTGAGAACACCAAGTTCTTCCTACAAAAGAATTCTAGATATGTAGTCAACACCCTTTGTGTATCATAATCCTCCAATCCACTGAAATAGGTTTTCCTTATTCAAAATCCTCTTCCATTCCTTATGTAGCATTTTTGTAGGTAGGATTTTTAGTTAGATGTAATCATATACATTGAGTTCATAAATTAAAGAAAATGCTTTTAAAATACCAAAGTTAAATAATGTACTTCTTTTAAGTTTTCAAATTAGTCAAAGTTATTGGTATAGCCAAATATAGGTGGTTGTATCCAACTATTATACCTGTCATGACTTCATCCTACATGTATATCTTTTATTGTCATCCATGAGGGAGCTCTACAAAGAAACATGAAGCTTGATTCTATACATAAGAGACCATTTTACGTTGCATTTAAGCATAATGGAAGCATTATTGTTTTCTTTAACTTTGTGTACAACATCCATTCTTGTAGATAAGTGCATGTAAATTAGAATAATCTATATATAGTTCACACAAATCTCTTCATGTTTCAAATAGTGATTGAGGCTACTTTGTTAAAATATTATATCCAACAAATAGACAAAAATATAGTTGAAGGAGGAATCATCTTTGATGATGTCATAAAGAAAGCACTTGAAAAAGTTGGAGTTTTAAAACAATATGAACTACATTATGTTTGCAAGCCCATAGAACTAATGCAATTTTTTTGTTGTGTGTACATGAAGGGATCTTCTACTTCGTATTCTAGATAATGATGGTAACCTTTACATCCATCAATAATGTGACCGAATTAGTATGTATAGGGGATGACCTTGGAATATATTTGCACGATGATAAAGAGGTCGAAAAAATAGGAGACCTATTGAAATACAAGAGGGGTGGTGCACATTACCCATTGAAAACATTATAAATGTAGCGAAAATGTTAACAGAATGCATTGTCAATACTAATCTATTTGGATATGAGAGATGGGTCTAGATAGATAAGAAATTTTTTCACATCACACACAAAATGGCCATTGATACGTGCTGCAATATCATGTAGTACATTGTTGAGAGCATCGAGCAGGATGCAAAACTTGTGCATGTCATCAGAGAAACTATATATATGGGGTGCAATATTGATCTTGTTAGGTCAATGAGATTGGTATGCTAGAATGGAGTGGGACACCAACATGGAGGTACCCATGATGAACAAGTCTCTAACAGAACACCACAAATAGTACCTCGTCCCGACCACCCCTACCAAATCATACAAAACCAAGTTGGATAGTTAGCTAAGGCACTTAAATAATTCCTTTGAAGATGAGTGGTGTGTGCCCAAGATCCTTCCCAACCTGATGAAGGGAGAGATAGAATTAGTTGTGATGTAGAACTATTCTCTAGCAGGATTTACCTTGCAGAATAATAGCTATCTTGATATGCCAAGCTAATTTTTTCTTTCATAAATTAGTACTTCATGTAATTCTTCAACCAAATTGAGAATTCCAAGAAACTTCAACTAGATGTAATGTGTGTGGATGCAAACATGCAACTCCTTCGCAAAAAAGTGTATATCCTAATAAAGGTTCTTATATAGAGACCTGAGAGACTAATATTTGTGACGTAAATCCCCAACAAAACATTATGGTAGACAACAACACATGTTGGTTGTTCCATTATTTAAAGCCAAAGAGAAAGGTAGAGGTTAAATCATAGGAAGAAGAGGATGATGATGAAGAGATTGACTTGTTACGTGAGCATGACGCAAGAGGCAAAGATGAAGAATAAGAGTAAGATCTAGATGATGTCCCTCTCATGAAAAAAGGAGATTGTTTAAATTAGGTGAATAGGATGGAACTTTCATGCACCCTAAAACCACAAGAGAGTTTGAAGGAAGTGGCTCGAAATAAACAAAATAAGAATAGTTTGAGGGCCTAAAAGATTCAACCATGCCAGAAAGAATAGAGAAATTTATTGACACAAGTGTCAATGAAATAGAAACACACACCTCTCTAACAAGGGAGAAAAGGGAGAAAAGGGAGAATGTGACATGCAAAATATTAACACACTTCCAAAGGCACATTATCTACCAAAAATTTCTACACATGTGGAAGGTGGGAAAAGTATTGATCAAAATCATAAAGACTCTAGGGTAGGAACAATATCACCTCCAATAACATCTCTTATAATAATAAATGTTGAAGGAGAGGAAATGGAAAATAAATCCATGGAGGATGAGGAGAATAAAAATGGAGAGGAGGAAGAGAACCTAGACCACGTGTGCAACAACAATGCAAAATAACATCATGATCATCGTGTGGATTAGGGAAAGGGCATACATGAAGAATCAGAAAAATAAGAAGAAATTGAAGAGATGGATATTGATGAGAAAGCTCCCATAACTACTCTTTTCTTCCGATTTCAAAAAAGGAAATGAAAAGAATTTTTTTGGGACTTAGAAGATACATTTTCCACCAAAACAAAGATGTCATTATCATTCACTTTAGGAGCATGCACCAGTGAGCCATAATTTGAGGTCCCAATATCAATACTACACAAAACTTGAGATAAATTTGAAAAATGATTGGAAGTGGCCTTCATGGAAACTTTTCATATGTTAAAGAGATAGGTTGGTGATGCATTGCTAAAACTTTTTGGAGAGGTTGTACAAAAAAACCTCGTGAATAGTTTTAATAGTCACATGCAAAGGGACCGTGTACATGAGTTGACTGAGGAATTTCAAGAGACTATGAATAAATTAGTAGTGCAAGTAAGGGAAGATATGAAGTTTCTAGAAAAATACATTCACGATAATTTGAAGGCATTAAACCTTTGCAAAAAAAATCCTCACCAATGAACCCAAATTATCTAGGGACATGCCATTAAATTCTGGAGGAGGTGTAAAAAAATTGGAAGAATTATTCAACCTACTTCTAAAGAAAAGATAATTAGGAGGAGGAACCCACATGTAGCAGGGTAAGGAGGAAAGAGACAAAGATAAACCTCTATGTGCAAGAAATTATACACTTGTGCAAACTTGGACACCAAGCTCTCTTAAAAGGCCACGTATACAAAAAAGATATGTAAAAGGTTTTTTAAGTAAACCCAAATCATAGAAGCATGGATCTTACATAAAATACAAAAGTAAAATGCTTTGGGTATGCATATTTAGACCACTGCCTTAAATAAAGCAAGTAGGGATATGTTGCTCTAATTCATTGAATATATGGAGGAGGAGATAAGTGCGAACAAAGACAAAATTAAGCAATACCTAGGGGAGTTGAAGAAAAAAACCTCCAAGGAATAAATCATTTTTGATACTACTAACCGAAAGGTAAGGAATACATTGGAAATCTTGCAAACTAAGGCCTAAGATCCTCAAAAAAGTGCAAAATCCCTGAAAGAGCTAACCACATGCATTGACAAGTTAGGCCCTCTCCTGCAAATAGATATGGATGCATGCAAGGAATATGAAGATTAATTTAGGTAGGAGGTACCATAAAATTTTGAGGAGGTATAAAAAGGGTTACCTAAGGGTGGGAAACCAATTTAGTGTGGGGTAATGTTGAGCCCCAATTTTGTTAAGGTTCATATACAAAATTTGGCTAAGTCTTGAGAAGACACCAATTTTGGAGCATGCATACCTTTTTTGAATTTGTAATAGATTTTCATGGCTATGTTATGAACCAAGGAAATAAACCCACGCACATAAATATGGGAAGGTGGGATCGGGATTCTGATGAATGGTTATTCAAGAAAAGAGGAAGCACGTGCAATAGCTTGAACACTCATAGAAGCAACATACAATTTGGAAAATCAGCACATGAAAATAACTGACAGATAAATATAGTTAACTATTATTTGAAGTTAATGCATGAGAGTGTGGAATTAGTGGTATGTGTGACAACAATATAGGAGTAATAAACTAGAAGTTTGGATTTCCCAAATTGATAAAGGCTTCCATGTAATACATAAGATAAAGATATGGCACCATACGGTATGTGTGCCACCCATTTTGTATTAGTTAAATATTGCATACCAAAATCAAGGGCTAGTAGAAATCTTGTTCAAACTAACAAAGGGAAAGACCTTGTTACAATAAATACCCCCTTGAGGAATGAATGTAAGAGAGGGTTATAGAGATTTGACACATAGAGATTAGAGAGACAAGTTGAGAGAGGTAGAAATATTTTGTATGCAAAGTGATGTATGTGAGCTATGTTTGATGAGTAAAGAGAAAATATTTTGGAGTCGTGCGATTCTTGTGCATAAGTATTTATTTACTGATTTTGATTTTGTTTCCATGATTTAATGTTAGTACTAATAGCATGTTTATCTCCTAAGAAAGAAAATCTCAATGATAGATCACTTCATGTCTAGGCGAAATATAATGGGGACCAAAATTCTCTTGTGCATTAGATGAGGCGCTAAGGTTTTTCCTTAGTGTGATTGGTTAGCAAGGGGTGGTGTATTTTCTCTTTCCACGCTAGACTAGTGTAAGCTCACATGCATAGTAATTTGGAGTGTGGTAAACTAGGCGCACAATAAGTGTGCTCCCCAAACATTTGCCAGATCACCAACGATGAAGGCATAGTACATTATATCCTTCCATCTTGTTGAGATTAGATGACAACCATTCCTCTTCTGGTAGATCAAGATCCTATTATTCAGCTTGTTGTTGTAACAAGACAACTTTAGTTAGAATATGGATAGGAACGCATTAATGAATTTAGTTTTGTGAGAATGCTATAAATCCGTGTATGCCCATTGAGGCTACACACAAAAAAAAAAGTTGTAAGAGGAAGAGTTGTGCTGATTGTAATTTCCAGATTTGAACAATAAGAGAATCGATACCATTGCTCCGTGGATGTTTCTCTCTTGAGGGTTTTACCACGTAAATTTTTGTTTATGGTTTGTGTCTTTTTTGGCTATTTAATTTCGTTTACTTGCTTTATATTTTGTTGTGCTTAATATTTTCGTGGCTATTTAAGTTTCCAATAAGTGGTATCAGAGCAAGGTTGGAGGGAGGCCACAAGGGGTGAGTTTGAAGGGTGAATTCATTCGCTGCATTGAACCATGATGGCAAAGACACAGAGTGCTAAATTTAAGATCGAGAAATTTGATAGTAGCAATAACTTCAAGTTATGGAAGGTCAAGATGCGGGATATACTGTGTGTGTAGGGAGTTGTGAAGGTGCTCGCAAGAAAGGCAAAGAAATCCGTGAGTATGGATGATGATGACTGGGACGAGATGGAAGCTCGTGCTCTCAGTGTTATTCGCCTATGCTTGGCCGACGATGTATTATTCAACATCATGTCTGAAACAACAGCAGCAGGACTCTAGACAAAATTGGAAAGCTTGTATATGACTAAATCCTTGATGAATAGAATCCTCTTGAAGCGTCAGTTGTATACCTTGCGTATGAAGGAAGGTATGACAATTTCGGAACATTTAAATATTTTTAATACTCTTATTTGTAAATTGGATAGTACGGGTGACAAAATTTTGAATGAAGATAAGACGGTAACATTATTAAGTTCTCTGCCTGAATCTTGGGATCATTTCGTAACCTCTATTAGTTTTAGTTCTAAAGAGGTCATTAGCTTTGATGTTGTTGTTGGAGCTATGATATCTAATGAAAGTTGAAATAGATCTTCTCTGGAAACTTCGACAATAGAAGTTATGATGGCTAGAGGCAGAACTACTAAGAGGGGACAACATTCGAAGGGCCTAGTTAGATCCAAGTCGAAGGGCAAAAAGAGCAAGTTGAAGTGTTGGTTCTGTAACAAATCAGGACACCTCAAGAAAGATTGCTGGAAACGTAAAGAGGCATCTAAGGAGGAGGACTCTACAAAGGAGGATAACATAGCTGAGAAGGACTCAGGTATGGTTGATGAGGTATTATCTACGTCTATTGTCCCACAGTACCATTATGACTAGTTAATTGATTCTGGGGCATCCCATCACATGTGTCTACATAGGAATTGGTATTCTACATATCAATCTATTGATGACGGGGTTGTTTACCATGGGTAATGATGTTACATGTAAAACTGTTGGGATAGGGAGTATCAGAATTAAAATGTATGATGGGATTGTTAGAACACTGACAGATGTGAGACATGTGCCTGACTTGAGAAAGAATCTAATATCTTTGGGAGTTCTGGATTCTAGTGGACATAAGGGTTCAATTCAAGGTGGATTCCAAAATGTGCCCCCTGCTCATTTTGTGGCTAACTCCTTTCATTCTTCCTTCTCTTGTGCCTCAGTCATAATTTTTTACTTTTCAGGCACTCAAAACCTTTTGGAAATGATTCCATTGGATAGAGCTCTCTCTCAGCTTTCCAGAAAGGTAAATTTTTCCTCCTAACTCCATGTATTTTTGAAGTTATGGCTCGGTGGAGTTTTTGTGGGAAATTTTCCCCTGAAAGGCCCGCAGCCAATGAGATGCCGCCACGTGTCCAAGGAAGTGGCGGGGGTCAGAGGAAAACTTGGTTTTTTACCAAGTGTTTTGGAAAAATTTCAAAAGGAAGATTTTTCCCCGCAGGCCCACGGACGAATCAGATGATGCCACGTGTCCAGGGGAGAAATTTGAAAAATTTGGCTAAGTGTTGTGCATGGAAAATTTTGGAGGGAAGGTCCGCGCCCAATCATATTGTGCCACGTGTCCTATGGCGTGGGAGTTTCGGAGGGCAGAGGAGAAGTTGGATTTTTGGTGAAGTGTTTCGCCAAATTTCAAAGAAGGTTTTTGGCCCGCTGCCCCCGCCAATCAATCATGTTTCGACACGTGTCACCCGGAAAGGTCAGAGCTGCATGGGAGGAGGGAATTGGGATTTTTTCCCAAAGTGTTGGCGCACAAAGGTAAAAATATTTGTGGAGGGCCCGTAGCCAAGAAATTGTTGCCACGTGTCCTGGACCGGCGGGAGGTGGGGAGAATTTGGGAAATTTTCCTAAAGGAAAAACAAAGGAATTTTTCAAAGGGAAAAGCCCGCCCCCAAAATGCGAGCCAATGGGATCTCGCCACGTGTCCAGATGGCGCCAAAAAATCAGGAAAGGCCCACATGAAAAATTTGAAGGGGAAAACCCACATCCAATAGGGTTATGCCACGTGTCCAGGTTGAAAATGGTCAAAGCATGGCCCCGTGGAAAATTCAGGAAGGAAAGGCCCGCGTCCAATCAGCACATGCCACGTGGCCTCAACTCACCGGCCCGGCGGGGATTTTTTGGAAAATTTTCCAAAGGGAAAAACAAAGGAAAATGGAGCAGGATGGGCCCGCGCCCAATAAAAATGTGCCACGTGGCACCTGGAATGGTGGAGCATGGGGATTTTTTGGGAAATTTTCCCAAATGCAAAAAAGGTGAAAAAATTAAAATTTTGCCCGCCAACCCGATTTGGCCCTGTTTTGCCCTAAAACTTCAAATGGCCATATCTTTCGATCCAGAGCTCAGTTTTTCATGTTCTTTATATCAATGGAAAGATGGTAAAATTATCTACAAGATTCGGGGTCATTTTTGCATTTTTATGGAGTTTGGAGAGAGAAAATTGAAAAACACCTCTGGCACGTGGTCATGGACAGAAATGACGTTTCAACCACCGTTTTTAATGAAGAATGGCTCGCATTCTCTCCCAGCATGGCTAAAAATGTCAGGGGATGGGCCTGTAAGGATGCCCATGCTGTTTTGATCATGTTTTGGTCAATGGTTGAATCCCTTCCATGTTTTCCCCATTTCTCTCTCCTGGGCTCGTCCCTTGCACTGTAAAAGCTAGATTTGGCTCATTTTCAAAGGGTTGAACATTTTTTGTGTATTGCAGGCTCCCTTTTTCACCTTAAAAGTGATTTGGTGGAATATCAGACCTTTTCTAAGAACTGCAACCTATTTTTTCCTCTCAGGTGTTGTAATGCATGTATTTTGATATTAAAAATGACAATGCAAGCTCTGTGAATGAGTTTCAATCCTCTGCTTATGTTGTTTGCTTCCTTTCTGATCTTTCATTACATGTCATCAGTTTGTGCATGATGTTTTTGTTGCATTTCCATGATTTGTGTCAATCTGCAGAAGTAAAAAATGCTCACCACTCCTTTGGTGCATCACCTTATTAGCATTAGTTTCAGTTTTTTGCATTCTTTATCTTTGCCCACTTTGGAATTTAGAGTAGGATTTTGATTTTGAAACCTCTGTATAACTTGCAAGTGATAAATCTGATCAGAGGAGTTGAGGAACCAGCCTCTAATCTGGAGATTCCTTTCCCATTTTACAAGTCCCACACTTGGGGAAAGGATTCAATGTTGTGCAATCACACTGGATGCTTAGGATGATCAAACTAGAAATCTGATCAACATCCAGGGGTGCTGCTGATTTGCAACAATAGTTTTGGCATGCCCGGTGGGACCTTAGAGGTCTTCATCTTCATTACAACAAAATTGATGTGCATTTGTTGCAAGATTCTTGCTTAAAAGAGCCCTAAATTACACATCTGGCGACTCCAAGGAAGAAGAATCAGCTGGTTTTAGCAGTGCAGGCCTAAAAAACTCATGAGAAGAATCACCACAAGGTCAAGAGTTGGAGAAGAAGAAGTGTTGTTTGAGTATCTGCAGTTATCTCCAAGAAGAAGGCAAAGAGGGAGGAGGATTCAAAGGTCTCCATCTCCACCAAACAGAACTCTCTCAACTCCTCCACCTGGTAGGCCTTTCATTCAATCAACAAGGGTTCTAAGGCCAATCAGAATGGCACAAAACAACCCCTATGTCAATTTCACTGGCAGCAGCCCACTTGCTCTCAATGCACAAAATCCAATTCCAGTTGCAGCATTGAAGAACATCCCATACTTTACTGGAGAGAATCAGACTACTCCTGGTGATCATGTCAAGGATATTGCTAACATTTGTGCAATCCATGAGATCAATGAGATGCAAGTTGCTGTCAAACTGCTGGCATCTTCATTCAAAGGGAAAGCTTTGCAATGGTTCAGGAGTCTTGCCTCAGGTTCTATTCAAAATTGGAACTAGCTATGCATAGTCCTCCATGAGCAGTTTGGAGAAAAGGGAGACAACTTGTCCCTTTTGGAGCAGTTGACAACCATCAAAAGACCTCCCAATGAGCAGCTGACTGATTTTAATTTCAGATTTCAAAGGACTTGGGAGAGAATTCCAGTGGCAGTCAGGCCAACAGCAGAAGGTGCTTTCCTTTATTACCTTAAAGCTTTAAATTCTGATATTTCTATGTTAATTCAATCCATGGGAGGCACAACTATCCCCATTGCTTATAGCATTGCTATTAGAGCTGAAAATTGTTTGATTCAAGCTGGCAAGCTAGCTCCTAGGCCTCCAATGCCACTGTTTCCAAGTTTAGAGAGCCCAAACACTAATCAAATGCCTAATTTAGCTCCTATTCCCACTCCTAGAAATCAGAATTCAAGTGAAGCTTCTACTTCATCTTCTAGTGCCTCAAATGAGCTTCAAGAAGTCATGAAGCAGCTGCAAAATTTAGGTAATGAGCTGGTTACACTCAAGAGGCAGCAAGCCCAAGGTTTTAGACCTCCCTTCCAGCCTCAAGCTCAGCCTAACAGGCAGCCATATCAACCCCAAAGACCACCCAATCCAGCTGCAAATCTAAATCAAGCAAGGCCTCCTGCCAACAGACCATTTCAGCCCTATAATCCCAATGCTACATCTGCCTCTAAAGCATTAGTGCCAGTACAAAACAATATAGCTCAAGAGTATGATTGGTGTTTCCCATGCAATGAACCTCATAACCAATCCATGTGCTTCAACGGTGCCTTGAATCAAGCATTAATGGTGACAACAACTGGTGTGGAGGGTGAGGGTAGTCAAGAAACATTCCAGCAGCAGTCAGCTCCAAATGATACCACACTTGTAAACTGGCAGGCAGAAGATTTTTGTGGCATGAATCAAATGGTTTCCCAAAGTGTTGCAGCCAACACAAGGTCAAAGAGGAGAAATTTGGGTGAAGAACAGCCATTAGCCCCAAGCAATCCACAATCTTCTATCACTCCACAAACTGTTGGCAAGCAAAGTGCAATCCCAAACATGCAAGGACTGCCTAAGACAGCTCCTAGGCCAACTCAAATGCCAGTTGCTGCTGCCCATGTGCAAGGAATGAATGTGTAGGCCAAGGGACAGCAGAGAGATGCTTCATCTCCATTCAATATCATTGATCAGATGAAGAAGACAAATGTAAACATATCAATGTGGGAATCACTATCTATCCCAGGCCAAAGAGATTTGCTACAAGCTGCCATGAAGGACTGGTCAACTTCAAATCAGCAGGTCCAAATGCAAGAGAAGGTGCTCACAAATGCTGCCCAGCCTGAGGGGAATCATGGAGGACAGCAAGGTAAAATGTTGAAGCCCCCTCCATTCTATGTTTCATTGATCATTGGGAATCAATTAGTACACAATTGCATGATTGATTCCGGGGCAAGTAGTTCAGTAATGCCCAAGCAAATAGCTGATCAGTTGGGAATTCAGTATGAAGTCATATCCAAAGGGGTAGTGCAATTGGATGGGACAGCAGTAACAACAGTTGGAGTGATAAAAAACTTGAGTCTTACCTTGCATGCCTGCCCCAACGTTGTTGTTTTGCAAGATGTCTCAGTAATAGACCTTCCACCACTCTTTGCCCTATGTTTGTCAAGGGATTTCACAGCCAAGATTGGAGGTTACTTATCTGCTGATTGGTCACACATGTTGTTCAGAACAAGATATGGAACTAAGGCCACAATCAGATCTGAACCTATTGCAAACTTTCACATTGAGCCTTACACTCCAAGTCAGATCAATACCAATTGTTCAGCGTTTGATCAAGAAGATTATCCAAGCACTGATGAAGCTGACACCAAGGTTGGAAGCATCCCAGATCTAACTCTTGATGAATGGGAAAACAAGGTGCATGCTTTTGATCCTTATCAACAAATAGAAGAATCTGAGTTAGGAGTCTATTGCATGCATGAAGAAAATCAGCCTATTCCTAGCATCACCAAGCCAGACCACAAGGATGACAATGAGGTATGGCAGTTGTTTTTTGATGGATCAAGGAGTAGACAAGGTGCAGGAGGGGGAGCTATGCTTGTTTCACCTCAAGGAGTTAAGTATTATTCAGCTTTTAGATTTCAGTTTGCATGCTCTAATAACACTGCTGAATATGAAGCCTTGATACAAGGATTGCATTGGTCAATCAAGAGAGGAATAAAGAACTTGCAAGTCTTTGGTGACAGTGAGTTGATTGTCAACCAAGTTAAGGGGCAGCATGCTGTCAAGAATGATCTACTCAAATGCTACAAGAACAGGGTGTGGGACCTCATTGAAGATTTTGAGGGTTTTGGCATAAAATTCATTCCTAGAAAAGAGAACCAAGCTGCTGACAGGCTTGCAGCAGTTGGGGCAGCCTTTGACGTTGTTGAAAGCATTCAAAAAGACAAGGTACAACCAAACATCCATGTGATTGTGAGGCCTTCAGTGCCAGACAACAATGTAAGTTGGCAAGTGTTTGAAAATGATCAGCAAATCATCCATTTCTTGCAAGAAGAGGCTGAGTTCTCAGCTAAAAATCAGGAAAAGTTGGAGCAGCAGTATGGTGACCAAGTGGTACAGCTGAGAACCAACAAGCTACCAAAGGGACTTATTACTTTGGAGTCCATTTTCAATCCTAATGATCAGTTTAGGAAGGAGAAAGCAAACATCCAAGTCAAGGGAGAAGATTCAGTGTCCATCTCGGTAGAAGGAGGCAAATCACTCCAAATTGGTAAGATGACAACTGAGCAAGAAAGGTATGAGTTCATACAGCTTTGTCAAGAATTCCCTGATGTGTTTGCTTGGAGCTATGAAGATTTGAAAGGTTTCAATCCTGAGTTAGCTCAACATACCATTGAATTGGATCCAAGTACTAAACCCATCAGGAAAAAACAAAGGCCAGTCAACCCCCACATGGAGCCTCTCATGAGAAAAGAATTGAATAAGCTGATAGAATCAAGAATCATATTCCCTATCAAGCATTCTAGTTGGGTAGCCAACTTGGTTCCAGTAAGAAAGAAGAGTGGGGAAATCAGATTGTGTGTTGACTTCAGAGATTTGAATAGAGCATCTCTCAAGGATCATTATCCACTTCCTTCTATGGAGAAAATTTTGCAAGTTGTTGCTGGCTCTGAGAGGTTTTCATTACTTGATGGCTATTCAGGGTATAATCAGATTATGGTGAAGGAAGAAGATCAATTCAAGACAGCCTTTACAACCAAATGGGGAACTTATGCATACATGAAAATGGCATTTGGGTTGTCTAACGCTGGAGCTACCTTCCAAAGAGCAATGGACATGGCGTTCAAGGATTTGATTAACAACATAGTGCTGATATATCTTGATGATATCACTATTTTTTCAAAAAATGCAGCAGACCACCTCTCTCATTTGAGACAAGTGTTCCAAAGGTGTAGAAGATTTGGAGTCTCCTTGAATCCTAAAAAATGTATTTTTCTAGCCCATGAAGGAAAGCTCCTTGGCCACATTGTCTCCAAAGAAGGATTAGCAATTGATCCAGAAAGAGTTAAAGCCATAAGAGCACTACCATTGCCAAGCCACAAGAAGGCCCTTCAAAGTTTCTTGGGAGAATAATTCTTTTTTGGAGGTTTGTCCCAAATTTTGCAGCCCTAGTCAATCCTATCACCAAGATGTTAAAGAAAAGCATGGCTTTCAAATGGACAGCAGAGGGCAAGGAAAGTTTTGAAGCAATCAAAGAAGCCATCTCTCAAGCCCCAACTCTCATAACCCAGATTTCTCCAAGGATTTCATCCTCTATGCATTTGGGGGTGATGATACTATTTCTGCAATTTTGGTACAGCAGAACAAAGACAATGATGAGCAGCCAATTGCTTTCTTCAGCCAAAGCCTGGAGGACTATGAGGTGAAGTATTCTTTCATTGAGAAGCATGTTCTTGCAGTAATCAGGAGCTTGAAGAAATTCAAGCATCTAGTTTCAAACAATAAGGTCCAATTGTTGGTTTCTCATGTGGGAGTTAAAGACTTCCTCCTCAACAAAGACTTGAATGAAAAGAGAGCAGGTTGGATTACTCGTGTCATGGAGTATGACATTGAGATCAAAGTCACCAAGTTGGTCAGAGGAAAAGGATTGTGTGAGCAGCTGATTTTGAGCAAACAAAAGGAAGCATGCAATGAGAAGGAGGTTGTTTTGGCGTTGCAAGACAGCCATGAGAAAGGAAGCACTCAAGAGGGAAATAATGGTGTTCCTGTTCCTTGCTGGACCCAAGGTATAATGCACTTCCTAAGCACAAGTCTATGCCCTCCAGAGATGAACAAGACCAAAAGAAGACACTTCAGATTGCAGGATGTCCCATATGCCCTTATTGATGGTGTTTTGTTCAAAAGAGATGTGAATGGAGTACTACTGAGATGCATTGGTACAAATCAGATTCATAGGGTGTTGGAAGAGTTCCATGGTGGACCAGCTGGTGGTCATTTTGCACCAAGAGTGACAGCTCTAAAGATCATGAGGGCTGGCTATTATTGGCCCAAGATTTTCAATGATTGTTATGCATGGATCAAGAGGTGCAAGAATTGTGCATTCTTCACAGGTAAAGAGAGGCTAGCTGCCCTTCCATTGCATCCAATTTCAGTTGACCAGCCATTCATGCAATGGGGTTTAGACTTCATTGGAGTCATTAATCCCAATTCAAGCCAAGGGCACAAATGGATTCTAACAGCAACAGATTATTTCACCAAGTGGACTGAAGCAGTAGCACTCAAGGAAGCAAATGAATCTAGCATCCTTGACTTCTATGAGGGAATAGCAACCAAATTTGGCATAACTGCTATAATAATATCAGATAATGCATTAGCATTCTTTGGGTCCAAGGTGACTGAATGGGCTGTCAAGAATGGGATCTACCTAAGTACTTCATCGAACTATTACCCTCAGGGTAATGGCCAGGCTGAGTCTACAAACAAGAACTTGTTGAGGATCATTAGGAGGACTCTTGATGAAAATCAGAGGTCTTGGCATACTAAGTTGAAATCAGCCTTATGGGCTGATAGGATAACTCCCAAGAGATCTACAGGTAACTCTCCATTCAAGCTTGTTTATGGAAGAGAGACAATTTTTCCCATGTCACTTGAGTTGCCAACATTGGAACTCATGAAACAGTTGGAGTTGTTGGAGTTTGAGCCCATGGAAGTCAAATATGCAGAATTGATGGAGCTCCAAGAAATCAGAAATCAGGCATCCCAAGCAATGGAGAAGGATCAGGCTTTGATAAAGAAGACCTTTGATAGAAAGGCCAAGAATAGATCCTTCCAAGTTGGAGATCTAGTGTTAAAATGGGATGCAGATAGAGAAAAACCGGGAAGGCATTCAAAATTTGATGCCATTTGGAGTGGCCCATACATGGTCACAAAGTGTAAGGACAACAATGCTTTCCAATTGTCTTCATTGGATGGCGAAGAACTGCAGATTCCAGTCAATGGAATCCATCTAAAGCATTGCTATTGAAAGGAACTCTCCACCTTGTACATATTAGCTTAGGTTTCCATTCCTCCAAGTGCTTGTGCACATTGTTTTGCTGTAGGTTAGTTTTTTTTTCCCTAAGTGCTTTGGTACAAGCTTGCTATTCCTAGGAATGTGTTTGCAGGCCTTGCTCCATCAGGTGATATTCCATCTTCCTCCTTGCAGTGTTCTAGTCAGTTGGGGTATCAAACAGAGAATTCGATGACTCCATGCCCAATGGATTGCTTCAGGCAACTGGTAATTTCATCCAGCAGGCAGATGACCCCTCTGAGTCACCAAAATTGTTATCCAAAATGTGCCCCCTGCTCATTTTGTGGCTAACTCCTTTCATTCTTCCCTCTCTTGTGCCTCAGACATAATTTTTTGCTTTTCAGGCACTCAAAACTTTCTGGAAATGACACCATTGGATAGAGCTCTCTCTCAGCTTTCCAGAAAGGTAAAGTTTTCCTCCTAACTCCATGTATTTTTGAAGTTATGGCTCGGTGGAGTTTTTGTGGGAAATTTTCCCCTGAAAGGCCCGCAGCCAATGAGATGCCGCCACGTGTCCAAGGAAGTGGCGGGGGTCGGAGGAAAACTTGGTTTTTTACCAAGTGTTTTGGAAAAATTTCAAAAGGAAGATTTTTTCCCCGCAGGCCCGCCGATGAATCAGATGATGCCACGTGTCCAGGGGAGAAATTTGAAAAATTTGGCTAAGTGTTGCGCATGGAAAATTTTGGAGGGAAGGTCCGCGCCCAATCATATTGTGCCACGTGTCCTATGGCGTGGGAGTTTCGGAGGGTGGAGGAGAAGTTGGATTTTTGGTGAAGTGTTTCACCAAATTTCAAAGAAGGAGTTTTTGGCCCGCTGCCCCCGCCAATCAATCATGTTTCGACACGTGTCCCCGGGGGTCGGAGCTGCGGAACGCGGAAGGAAATTGGGATTTTTTCCCAAAGTGTTGGCGCAAAAGAAAATATTTGCCCCAAGGGCCCGCAGCCAATGAAATGTTGCCATGTGTCCAGACCGGTGGGAGGTGGGGAGAATTTGGGAAATTTTCCCAAAGGAAAAATGAAGGAATTTTTCAAAGGGAAAATCCCGCCCCCTAAATGCGAGCCAATGAAATCTCACCACGTGTCCAGGTGGCGCTAAAAAATTCAAGAAAATCCCGCATGGAAAATTTAAAGGGGAAAGCCCACATCCAATGGGGTTTTTCCATGTGTCCAGGTCGAAAATGGAAAAACGACCCACGGAAAATTTAGGAAGGAAAGGCCTGCGCCCAATCAGCACATGCCACGTGTCCTCAACTCATCGGCCCGGCGGGAATTTTTTGGAAGATTTTCCAAAGGGAAAAACAAAGGAAAATGGAGCAGGATGGGCCCGCGCCCAATAAAAAAATGCCACGTGGCACCTGGAATGGTGGAGTGTGGGGATTTTTTGGGAAATTTTCCCAAATGCAAAAAAGGTGAAAAAATTCAAATTTTCGCCCGCCAATCCGATTTGGCCCTGTTTTGCCCTAAAACTTCAAATGGCCATATCTTTCGATCCAGAGCTCAGTTTTTCACGTTCTTGATATCAATGGAAAGCTGGTGAAATTATCTACAAGATTCTAGGGTCATTTTTGCATTTTGATGGAGTTTGGAGAGAGAAAATTGAAAAACACCTCTGGCACGTGGTCATGGACAGAAATGACGTTTCAACCACCATTTTTAATGAAGAATGGCTCGCATTCTCTCCCAGCATGGCTAAAAATGTCAGGGATGGGCCTGTAAGGATGCCCATGCTGTTTTGATTCATGTTTTGGTCAATGGTTGAATCCCTTCCATGTTTTCCCATGTTTCTCTCTCCTGGGCTCGTCCCTTGCACTGTAAAAGCCAGATTTGGCTCATTTTCAAAGGGTTGAACATTTTTTGTGTATAGCAGGCTCCCTTTTTCACCTTGGAAGTGATTTGGTGGAATATCAGACCTTTTCTAAGAACTGTAACCTATTTTTTCCTCTCAGGTGTTGTAATGCATGTATTTTGATATTAAAATGACAATGCAAGCTCTGTGAATGAGTTTCAATCCTCTGCTTATGTTGTTTGCTTCCTTTCTGATCTTTCATTACATGTCATCAGTTTGTGCATGATGTTTTGTTGCATTTCCATGATTTGTGTCAATCTGCAGAAGTAAAAAATGCTCACCACTCCTTTGGTGCATCACCTTATTAGCATTAGTTTTATTTTTTTGCATTCTCTATCTTTGCCCCTTTGGAATTTAGAGTAGGATTAGGAATTTAAACCTCTATAACTTGCAAGTGATAAATCTGATCAGAGGAGTTGAGGAACCAGCCTCTAATCTGGAGATTCCTTTCCCATTTTACAAGTCCCACACTTGGGGAAAGGATTCAATGTTGTGCAATCACACTGGATGCTTAGGATGATCAAACTAGAAATCTGATCAACATCCAGGGGTGCTGCTGATAAAGTTCTGTGAGCATTGTGTTTATGGGAAACAAGCTAGACAGAAGTTTAAACCTGGAAAACATACAAGTAAAGGTATCCTAGACTATATTCATTCAAACCTATGGGGTCCAGCTCCGAAACTCTCATATGGAGGATCATCATATTTTTTTAGTTTTTATATATGATTACTCGAGGAAAGTTTGGATCTATTTGTTAAAGAGGAAAGCTGATGTATTTAACACTTTTTATCAGTTTAGAACTTTGGTTGAAAAGAGCACAGGTAAATCCATTAAATGTCTTAGAACAAATAATGGAGGGGAATTTAATTCTAAGGAGTTTGAGAATTATTGCAAGAATGAAGGGATCGACAGGCATAAAACCACTGTGTACACTCCACAGCAGAATGGCATTGTTGAACACATGAATAGGAATCTTCTCGAGAGAGCAAGGAACATGCTTAGTAATGCAAAGTTATAGCAGGAATTATGGGGAGAAGCTTTGCTTATAGCTTTTTACCTGGTTAATCGATCACCATCGACAGAAATTGACTGCAAGATTCCACAAGAGGTATGGACAGGTCAACCATGTAATTATTCTAGTCTTAGAGTTTTTGGTTGTGATGCCTATGTACTTATTCCGAAGAGTCAGCGTTCCAAGTTAGATCCTAAGTCACAGAAATTAGTCTTTGTTGGATATGGTGATGGTGTGAAGGGGTATAGATTATGGAATCCTACTGCCCATAAGATCATCATAAACAGAGATGATATATTTGATGAAATTTCCCTCTTGAAATCGGATGGAAAGAATGTTATGAAACAGGTTGATGTACCATAGTCATAGCAAATTCAATTTGATATACATTCATCCATGGGTGAAAATCATGAAGATGTCCGTGAGCAGGATATTCATGAGGAAATCACTTAGGAGGATGAGCAGATTGAAACACCTCATGAAATTGAGGAAATACAACAACAAGCTTTACGAAGGTCTACACGGATCAAATCAGTTCCAAGCATGTATGATGATTTTGTCACTTTTGTTGCTTTAATTTCTAATGAAGGAGAACCAAGTTGTTACAAAGAAGCAATCGAGGTTTCAGATAGTGACAAATGGAAACATGCCATGAAAGAGGAAATTGATGCTTTGATTAAAAACAAAACATGGGATCTGGTGGAACTTCCTAAGAATAGGAAATCGATTGGTTGTAAGTGGGTATACAAGTTGAAGAAAGGTGTTGATGATGTTATTTCAAAGTACAAGGTGAGGCTGGTCACAAAAGGGTTTTCTCAGGAAGCAGGTATTGACTTTCATGAGATTTTTTTGCCAGTTGTAAAAATTGTTTCTATTCGTATGGTGTTAGCACTAGTTGCATTGCATAATCTTGAATTAGAGCAGCTAGATGTTAAAACTGCATTTCTACATGGAGATTTAGATGAGGAAATTTACATGGAACAACCAAAAGGGTTTGTTCAAAATCACAACAAGAGGTTTGTTTGCAAACTCAAGAAATCATTGTATGGCTTGAAGCAGCCTTCAAGACAATGGTACAAGAATTTTGATTCCTTCATGGTGAGCCATAATTTTACTAGGATTGAATATGATCATTGCGTTTACTTTAAAAGGTTAGATAATGGCATGTTCATTATATTGGTATTATATGTTGATGATATGCTTGTTGCAAGCAAGAGCATGGTTGATATCAGCAGGTTAAAGGCTCAGTTGGCTAGGACATTCGATATGAAGGATCTAGGAGCAGCAAGACAGATCTTGGGCATGGAGATACACAGAGACAAGATGAAAGACAAGCTGTGGTTATCACAAGAGAAGTATGTGGAGAAAATACTTCAGAGATTCGATATGGATAAAGTGAAACCAGTGAATATCCCTTTAGCTTCGCATTTTAAACTTTCTTCAAGTTTGTGTCCTAGTAATGATGAAGAAAAGGAGTATATGTCTCGTGTACCGTATGCTAATGTAGTAGGAAGTTTGATGTATGCGATGGTTAGTACTAGACCAAATATTTCACATGCAGTTGGTGTTGTCAGTAGATACATGGAAAATCTAGGTAAAGAACATTGGGCAACAGTGAACTGGGTGCTTCGGTATCTTAGAGGCACAAGCAGTTACTGTATTACTTTTGATGGTTGCAGTGATAACATTTGCGGTTATGTTGATTCTGATTTTGCAGGTGATTTGGACAAAAGAAGATCTACTTCAGGTTATGTCTTTACTCTTGCATGTGGTCCTATTAGTTGGATGTCAAAGCTTCAAAGCACTATTGCTTTATCCACTACTGAGGCAGAGTATGTATCTGCTTCACATGCTTGCAAAGAGGTAGTATGGTTAAAAGGTTTCTTGGGTGAGTTAGGACATTTTCAAAAAAATGTAAAAAAATTTTGTGATAGTCAAAGTGCAATTTATTTGGCTAAGAATCCAGCTTACCATAGTAAGTCGAAACATATTCCAGTTAAATACCATTATGTAAGACATGTTGTTGATGAAGGACAGGTGATTCTTGATAAGGTCCACACTCAAAAGAATTGTGCAGACATGTTCACGAAACCGGTTATATTAGAGAAGCTGTGGTGGTGCTTGGCTTCTCTTGGCTTGCAAAAAAGGTGATGAGCAATGAGCAAGGTATCAGGTTAATTGTTGTCAAGGTGGAGATTGTTGAGATTAGATGACAACCATTCCTCTTCTGGTGGATCAAGATCCTATTATCCAGCTTGTTTTTGTAACAAGACAACTTTAGTTAGAATATGGATAGGAACGCATTAATGAATTCAGTTTTGTGAGAATGCTATAAATCCATGTATGCCCATTGAGGCTACACACACAAAAAAAGAGTTGTAAGAGGAAGAGTTGTGCTGATTGTAATTTCCATATTTGAACAATAAGAGAATCGATACCGTTGCTCTATGGATGTTTCCCTCTTGAGGGTTTTACCACGTAAATCTGTGTTTATGGTTTGTGTCTTTTTTGGCTATTTAATTTCATTTACTCGCTTTATATTTTGTTGTGCTTAATCTTTTCGTGGCTATATAAGTTTCCAATACATCTCACAAAAAATTGCATGCACCTTGTTTTGGTGTCACCTCTACATGGATCTCAAGCCATACAACTATGACATGTCAAAAGTTATTTTTTTATGATTCAACCACACATTTATCAATTAACGCATTATACATGCCACCACATCAATTTATCCTCACCTAGATGTCTACATGCTAGTAACTTTAAATGATTGAAAGGTCCTCTACTTTCGTGTGTTGACTGCACTATATCATGACGTTGTTCTGGATCTCTTTGTTATGTGTGTCATGGGTTGTACTCTGGGATTTGAGCTCTATATGATTTTTTTCCCCATGTGGGTCTTAACAATTTTTGTGTAGTTCCCACGAGCCTTATGTGTGCTTCCACACACTCGGGAACCATCTATATTAGCTTCATCAATTTTCCTCGTATCTCCTGCATCATAAAACCAAAGCAATTTTTTTAACTTACAACTTTTGGTTCTTTTTCACATAACACTACATAGATACAACTCGCAACAAGTCACTAACCACGCATATTACAAGTTTAGTTTATGTCTTCTAAAATTTTAGTTGACTTTTTTATTCTTTTGCCTTTTTAGATCATTAGAGCACACAATAATGTGGATTGCAATACAAATTCGATTGTAGAAATACTAGAAGGTGAACATTCCCCTTAGCCACCTAATACTATACATCTCGAGGGAGAGCCAACCAACAAGAAATCATGGAGTTTTATAGCACAAGGTAAAAAAAAAGGGCTTTGAAGAAGAAGGCCTTCGTCTTAAATGAACAAATAAAAAAGCTTCTCTTTACTTCAGATAGTGTAAATAACAATACCGAAGAAAGGGATTTAGCATACAACCCTGTCAACTAGGTTGAACTTCATTTAGTCAGATCCATGCTCACTAATGCTATCAAGCTAGGGTACATATTCTCTAAATATCATACATGTTCCCCTCATGGAGATATTATGCTACTTTAATACCAAACAACCTAAAGATTATAATTGAGTCCAAGAGGGAGCGTGACAAGCTCCAGGGTTTAACGTAAATCTATCTCTTACTAGATACTCAAACTGTTATACAAAAATAAGAAACCCTCACCTATTCTAACAAACAACTAATTTCCTTGCATGCGGGATTACTTTAAATGGCTCAAGGTATGAGTACAAAGCAAATGTGTATGTAGCTTTTATTAATAACAATGATTACAAAGAAAGGAGTTAGGACGATGGGGTCCTAATAATAAAGGTATGTGAGATTTTACTCGTTTGAATATCTAACATCTATAAAGCACATCCTTATCACAAGGACAACTAATGAATACATGGAAGGCATCTTTATGTATTGCAATCCTATTTATAAATAGACAACTAGTTAGTTCACATTAGTAAAATGTAAACCCTAGCACATGCCCCCAAAATTTTCACTGCACACTTTTAGGTAATGTATATTATAACACGTGAAAAAAAAAAGAACAGTCACTTTTCATTATCCTTTTTTAGGTATATGAATATAATCACATAGTAAAGAATCACTTTCTAGACACATTGAGGCAATCCTAACAACAAAAAGAAGAGTCACTTTTCATTATCCTTTTTTTAGGTATATGAATATAATCACACAGTAAAGAATCACTTTCTAGACACATTGAGGCAATCCTAACACTTGTCAAAAGCACTAAGGTTGGCTAGAAATATAAATTGTGGTTGTCTTAGATTCACTATACATTACCTTGTCTTGTCATGTTGTGATTCTCACTTGGAGGTTGATGTATATGTCAAAAAGGTCCTAATTTGTTTTTGATTCCCTATATAAATAAAAATGAGGATGAGCATTTAAACATCTAACATCTATAAAGCACATTGTTATCAAAACAACATATATGGAATATATGGAAGCACGTTGTTAATTATTAGCAGTAGACAATTGAACAAAATAGCTGATTTAATCACACCTAAAAAAGATGATTGCCATAGGCATCAAATCCTACTTTTTCCCATATGACAACCAGAGCTAGACAAGTCTTTATTGAATCCCAAATGTTTGGAACCCTTAACCAATCCAAAATATGAGATTATTTAAATTAAAAAAACACAAGTGAATTATATAAAAACTCCGTTACATTGCCAATGCAATTGCACAATTTACAAACGCTCACGCCTTTCCACAAAGAGAAGCCACTCAGCCAGCTGTACAGCAAATACACTTAAAAACATATATATGCAAAAGTGATGTATAAATACCTAAGTAAAGTAGTATCAGCCTTTGAGACTGACGCTCCTTAGGAAAGTGTGATTTCTGAAATCCCCTCGATTAACCCACGTTTCCTTAGAAACGTCCATGGAAACCATGCTTGACAAATCTGGGTCGCATCTCCTCGACACTATCTTTTCTAAACCTACCTTACCTTTCCCTTTCCCTTTTCCTTTTCCGTCTTCAATACACGTGTTGAGACAAGGCCTAGAGGGGGCAGATCTGCATCTCATTAACAGCAAAGCATTCGGCGGTGGAACCACAGGTCGCTCGTTCGAATCCCCGGCATCATCTTCCGCTTGTCTCGGAATGGACTCATTATCCTGCAGCATCATAAACCACTTGGCAAAGACGGTCCCAGATGTCATCGGCTCTTTCTCCTCCTCCTCCTCCTCCTCCTCCTCCTCTTCCTCTTCTTCTTCCTCCTCTTCTTCTTCATCGTCATCGCCATCGTCGTCATCATCATCGTCAGTCGAAACAGGGGGAGCACCAAAACAACCAAAATCCACTCGGAGATTTCTCAAAGCCGTTACAAACTGTACGACCTCCTTCTTCAACCCCACAGCCTTATGCTGTGTTCCAGGGGGAACCCGTTTCCTGTGCTTATGCCTGTGTAACTTCTCGATCTCCGCCATGACAGACTGCCAACTCTTATTACACTGCTTCGTCGGTTTTACTCTCACCTGCCCCGCGCAGGTCACTTTGGGCGAGGTTGGCTCTTCCACTTCATATTTGGCATTATTATTATTCTTCTTGGTAGGAATAGGAATAGAAAACATGGGGCTCGACTGCCCTCTACTCGCATTGTTCCTCGCCCGCTGCTTCGCACAGTCAGCGCTCCGCCCTGGGCTCAGAATGGGCTTAGGCATCAGACTCATGCTTATGTTCCTCCTCGACGGAAAACACACAAACACCTCGCTTGAACCCATTTTCACCCTTTCCCTTCCCTCCGCGTTCCTCGACATAATAAGATTACAACGGCACAAAAAAGATGCAGCAGAAACGAAAATACATAACCGCAGGGTTTGGTATCAATGACGTGGAGAAAGAATATCATTGTCGTCCGACTTTTAAACGTTAGTGATGGTGGTCGGAAAGAAAAGCAACTTGCTTTAGGTAACTTAACATATATAAAGCAACGGCATACTTAACGCCTCACGTTTCGCCCAACGGTCCCCAGCAAAAGTGGCTTTATTCAATTAACGCCGTGAGATGCTGATAATGACGAACAGCTATTGAGTAGAGTACCTCGGCCTATTCCTCTCTTCTTTTAAACGAGTGGAAGAAATAGAAATAGAAAAATCTGAACGGCCAAAAAGCAGATGGGAAATGCAATGATGAAATTTTGAGTCGACTCCAACCGCAACGCACTTACGTTTTAAATAGCTTATTTTACTTATCCAATTCATTAAAGGTAGAATACATACTAACGGAGTCTATAGCTTATACTTAATAACCACAAAATATAAATAAATTAAATTTAACATTACCAACCACATCTTCATGCGCTTGTGAAAAGGCACGGTAGATCCTTTTTTCTTATAGTTGTATCATTACCTATGATAAAAAATTGTTTTAAAATTTTGTTATTTTAAAGATGGTTTGATAAAAATTCCATTTGAATTTATATAAATATAAAATTAAATTACAGGAAATCATGTAAATTTTTATTCTTTTGTTTTATCATGTTTTCTTGTTTTACATATCTAAATTTTCTTCTTTACAAAAGATTCCTAGATTGCATTAGAGAAGCAGAATGGTAGAGAGTGAATTGTGACTATTTCCTTCACCATCCATTTAAATCGGTGACCATTGCATTTTATCGCAATGATCCCAAGTTTGAGGGGGGATTACCTATCTAGCATCTTATCCAACACAAATCCATCTCTCATTTTTGTCCAATAGCTTGTCCATCACAAACCACTTGACAAAAAGGGGCAAATGTTGACACTAGTTTTCAACATCCTTAGGTGACCTACCCACACAACTCATATCCATATTTCAATAACTATACCTAAGTCCCATTATTCCCTAAATCATATTCTACCCCTGTAATATCTATTTACTTCCGGAAATACTCACTTACCCCCTTCTAAACCACCTAAACACATTTTAGCCTAGTAAGGTCAAACTTTCATAGCCTCCCAACATCCTCAACACACTCTTACTTGCATTATTTTTGCCCTCAACCCGAAACTCGCCCATTTAGAGGTGGTTTCAACTACTTTCAAGTGAGTTTTCCCCACTTTTCTCAAATTGTTGGCAACTCCCAAAATTGTCGGTGATTCTATATAAACTCGCCAAAATCCTTGAATGGGGATCCCTTGATCCAAAACCTAGGGGTTTCAGATTTAAAGAACAGAATAACAATTGTGACAGATGTAGATAAAAGAACTATCTTTGGAAAGAGATGTATAATGCTCAAAAGACTCAAATTATATTAGCTATCTCTGTAAGGAGATGTATGTCTTTCCCTTGTGGATTATATATGCTTTTATATTATTTTTAGAAATATGAAAACGAACCTAGAGGAATGTGGAACGTCACCAGTCTTGAGGGAGACGAGGTGTTTCATCTTTCGAGAATTACATGTGCAATAATTTCGCCAAACATACTTTTTTTAGATAGCACTACAAAAATTTCATGGGTTAAACTTTGCTAAACAATTTTTTGCACCTTTTCATCATGTTCTATGTGTTCCAAGCTTTTCGTTGCACTTTGAACAGAGTTAATTGGAGCTACAGTACAAAAGTTATGGTTCCCAGAAGTTGCGCCACTATAATTGTTGCTTGGCTTGTGGTTTGGATCATCCCTGGATATTGTATCGACACACTGCTATTCTGGAGACTTAAACAACCCCATTCACAACATCTTAGCACCATGTAGAGCCACACCAAGTCTTTGGAGAGTCCACACCGTCATAAGGTTTCTCTGCAACATTCATCATTTGCATTTTGCATCAAAGGCAAGGATTGTTTTCTCTTTAAACCCTTTTTGTAAATATGCACCATTTTTAGCAACAATCTAGTCATTTAACCATTTGTTTGAGATCAAATTTTCATCCTATTCAAATTAGCAAATTACATAGTAGTCCTTAACAATTCCCTTGAATTGCTAGCGACTGCCCTAAATCGTCAGCGATTTCAGCTTCTCTTCCCTTTAATCACATATTGCATGTTTTAATCTATTTTATAATTTTTTTTCAACTAATCTTTGTGTTTCAAGTGTCCTCTTTCTGTATATGACCGTTCCAAGTGAAGGGTATAAACCAGACACCATCTTGGATTTACCGATCACGTGTCAGCCATTCGTGTAGGAGTAGTCAGATATCAACTACGAATTAAGTCTTTGAGACATCGCTTTCACACCCAATCCGGATGATATCATCGAAAAATTGGAAGTCCTCCTTGAACAAAACGATGAAGCCAACCGTTACTGGGAAAAAATTTGCAACCCTTCCCATCCTAGTATCGAGGATGTTGACTGAGTTCCTCCATCCATATACTTTGATACTATTTGTATTTCCATCATTATCTCTAGTTAATTGTCTTAAAACGAGTTAACACCCATCAAAGGAAGCCCTTTGATTTTTGGGATTGGCCTTTGGCAAGAAAATCATCCTATTAATATATAACATCTCTATTATCAAGTTATATGTTTATGTGCATTTTTCCTCATTCTTTGGAAGAAACAATCTCTTACCCCCGTTTGTACCCATACATCTTGACGTTGTCAACGCAAGTATCGTTAAACCCCGTTAATTTCTGAGTTTTGATGATTTATTTCATATAATGAGAGTGAATCCAAACTCTACCTAAACATTCTAGCATGCCTGTGGGACCCTACTCCCTTTTCGATCAAATTTTACTTTTCCATAGTAAAATCTACTTCTTGTTTCATTTCTTGTCATAACAACTAACTTTTTAGTGTGGAGTCCTCTGGTAAATTGTTTAAATATGCGTAAAATAATTAAAAAGGGGTATTTAGCGAAAAAATTACACCTTTCCTTTCTTTGTCAGCCTCCTTTCAACATCACATCTTGTGTTCTTTTTCCTTATCGAAATCAATTTTTCTTTTGGGTCTTAAAAAAAATCTTCATTCTTGCTTGCTCATCTAGCTTAAATAGGGGTTAAAATATTGCATTCACTACTTCCCTTCACACACAGCCTAATCACATTACAAATCAAATTTGCATTCTAAACACTTCTTTCCAAGTCTACCTACTTAGATTTCATCACCAAGAGGGAAGTTGACTTGATGTTCTGGCTGAGTATAAACAATTAGTGGACTGTATATCAGGTAAGCACCTAATAACCTTATTATTGTGAGACCGTGAAGTGAGGGGGTATGCCCCAATATCATGCCTCGTATTGACACCAACATAAATTTAGGCATCTCGTAATCTCGGGTATATCGAGGAGTCTAGCCTTAAAAGAACCTGAAATTAGTCATAGCTACCCTGATTCTTAGTACCCTTTATCAACCATCTTTTTCTTTTCACGTGTTTTAAATTAAATAAAGATATCTTTTTTTGTTGATTGTATAACTTGGGTCTTAATTAAATATATTTCTTTCATTATTTGTTTGTTGTTTTATGGTTTTAACTAGATAATAGTCTTGTATTTAGAATACCACATACATGTCAAACCCCTTGCAACAATCACTTGAAGTAAGTCAAGAGCCACCGCACTCCCCCAATGTATAATTAGATATATCATGTTGTCACACGTTCCAGATCGATACAAATTTTGGAAAGTTTTAAAATTTTTGGGTTAGATTCCTATGTTGCAGATATTTTAGGAGGCCCGCCTTGCAAGAATTTGATGATCTTGGCACCTCCATTAGGTTGATCCAAAAGGTTGCATGGAAACAAAAGGAGGTGTAGATTATGAAGGAATTGATTCAACTATGGTAAGTTATCTGGGTGCACTCTTACAAAAAAAAAGCTCCTTGAATTACCCACCAAGATGGTCAAAGGTTCACATACTGAGCTACTTCAATATAATGGGTGGTTAAGCTAATAAACATCACCGAGTTGTTCATATTACACATCAAGTTGTTTTATCAAGTTAGCTATAGATAATGAGCCAAGATATATGTGAAGGATCATGCTGGCTATTAAAGGAGACCGAGCTCGATTTTTATGTGACCGAGTTTCTTGAAACTTGAGCGAGTTGGTATGTCATGAATCCAATCAACTATCTTATTAAATTGGAGGAACGGTCGAGTGCGCGTGTTGTGAAGAAACCAAGTTATAGGCTCAAGAGAGATGAAACCGAGCTATGGAAAAACACAACGATCTATATCATGAGGAACCGAGTTGTTTCTACCAGCGGACAAACTCCTGAAATATTGGATTAAAGAGGCAAGTTGTTACCCATGGCGATGCATAGCCAAGTTGAGTAATGGGAGGCATGCAACTCACGAATCGAGCCTGTGTCAAGTCCTACGTTTTAATGAGCTAAGTCATGTGAAAAATATGGGTCGAGTTGTCTTCGCATAGACCAAAATGTGAACAAATACCTAGTGGTGAGATAAGATATAAGACTGAGCTCCATGAATTGACACCAAGACGTAGAAGCTCATTGAGATGTTAAAGCCATCAAACTATTACAGTGAATTGTTAAACCATCAGGAACCGAGCCAATATAATATATTTACCGAGATAAGTTGATGATTAAGTAGGATAAAGGATAGCTCAGGATGAAAGAACATGCCACGCTCCTCAAAAGGGCGTCGAGTATGGAACTCGACTCAACATCTCGAGTGCACTACAGAAGAGGGACAGATATGAGTTTCTAATATAAATCAAGCCGAGCCATATAAGGGTCCATGGTCGAGTCATTCTTTTGAAAAAAGGAATAGGAGCGGAACTTAGAAAAATTATGGGGCAAAGTTAAACCTTGAGTCGAGTTCTACGGTGAAAGGAATGCGGCCACGTTGGAGAAATGGAGCTCAGACAACCCAGATGAGGATGGGTTGTTTGCGCAAGAAAAGCCCAAAACACTTGACATTGTGCTTTGCGGAGATGGCGGTTGTGAGTGTCCCAGATGGCCCATGGGACTCAAGTGCTTTGATACTCGAGATTACTAACTGGGTAGAGGAGAAATGTGGATGAAGAAGGTGGTCAGCGGCTCACCTCAAATTCAAACCAGTTCACGTGAACCAATGCGGATTTGACAAGGCTCTTATGAACTTAGCTCGGTCGATGAAGACTGTTTGTGACAATTACACCAAAATAAAGGATTTGTTCAAAGATTGCATAGTTTGAGCAGAAAAATCCCATGCATATGCTCACAATGTCGCACCTCAAATTATTGATCATTATACATATGAGTTTGTCAGTGATGGATTTTTTAGATGCATTTTCTCAAACTACTCTAGTTAACATTTTCCTGCTTTATGTATCTGATGATCTTCTAACTCCTGAAGAGAAATATATTCATAAAAGTTAGGGAAGTTGTAGAGGAAGAAATTTCCCCAATAATTGTAGAGAATCTCCATTTGAGATTGTACCAAAATTTACAAATCTTAAGGTAGCTGGAAGTACCATTAAGGGTTATGGGTGCCTTGATCTATCAGTTGTTGTTAGCACTGTTTCTATGGATGAGATTACAAGGGTAGATGCCAGTTATTCTACATTTATTATGATGCATAGTTTCTTAGTAATGCTTACACTTTCAATATGTTGAAATGAGCATCAAAATAAAAAAACACTTACCTTATTTGGCTTAACTTGACACCATTGCAGACACACTAGCCATTTTTGCTAGGAACACAACTAAAAATCAAATAAATGGGTGTATTGTTGTATGGACCCCCTAGTATGGGAAAGACATTACTGGCGAGGGCAGTAGCTCATCATACAGACTGTATTTTCATCATAGTTTCTGGTTCTGAATTGGTTCAGAAATACATAGGAGAAGGTTCAACAGTGGTTTACGAGCATTTTTTCATGTCCCTTCCATAATATTTATGGATGAGATTGACAATATATGGTCTACTTGAATGGAGTTTATGTATGTCAATTGTAACAGTGAAGTGAAAATAACTATGCTTGAGTTACTTAAGCAACTTGACAGGTTTTAAGCGTATAAAAAAATTAAGGTTCTGATGGCTACTAATCGGGTAGATATTATTTCTCAAGCTCTTCTTCGACCTAGCTCAGCCCATATTGGAAGAATATGATAAAAATAGATATCAATTTTTGGGAATACAATTTGTTTCCAATAGCCAATTGAGATCTCCTATTATTTTGCAGACACTTGAAAAGCTATGTGATATAGTTAAGGTTCATTCAGAGACAATATTATCAAAGGTCATGCTTTTAATGCTACATTGAGGATCTATACCTTTGGAATATTTTTTAGAAAGAAAGTGGAGCTAATACCAAAGTGTCATTACTTAATTAATGAGTTATCACCATCCCGTTCAACATTAAAAAAATTATTAGATCCAAGGTTTGGTACTATTGGAGGGGTGTTGTCATTAGATGAGAGTTGTGGAGGCATTGAGTCATCATAATCAAATTGAAGGTGTTGAGTGTCATACAAGTGTCGAGGAGATTCAATTTGAGACTACAGTGGCATTTGGGAATGATTTTTGTCACAAAATTATTTTCATGATAATTTCTTGGATAAAAGGCCCTTGAAATATAATCAATTAATTCGAATTTGAATTAATTAAATGTATAACCTATAATGTAGAATGTATTTAATTGATTTTCTCATCAAATTGATTAAATACCATAATTGCAATGTAACATGTAACTCAAGTTGAGTCAACTTGAGGTTGGGATTGGGGTTAGAGATTAATCAAGTGGTTTTATAACTGCTTCTTGGAAAAGAATGCCTATATAAGGCTACATTGTAATGGTAAATTGGGATCTATCTCTCTCTCATTGTTTCATTCCAGGCTCTTGGAGATACTATTCCATCTGCACATTTTGTTGTTGTAACTTTATGTACACAGATGAATACAATAATTTTATACCGCTCTGTTAATAATTTTCAATTACAAAATATATTAATCTTCTTGTCAATAAATTATTAACACTATTGTTCCTTCATAGTGTTGTGGATGCCCAGGTAAATCAGAATTTGTGTCGATTATCAAATCACATGGACTTTATGCCATACCTACATATTCTGAGGGAAAAGAAGACTTTATGCTTCTTAGATTTCATGCTCATTGTATTCCTTTATGCCAGATAGAGAAGTTCTTCTCTTCCCATTCATTCTTCTTTCCTCTTTGCACTTTCCATTTCTCAATTTTGTTGTTCTTTTTTTGCTTTTCGGTTAAAAGCACTAAAAATACAAAAAATAACATCACATGACAGAACTTCCCCTCTCACGAAGTAGAGGAAATTCCACCCTATCCAAAGGTGAATTCCCCTAACTATTGTTTATTTTTGCATACTTCCATTGGGCATACTCAGTGGCAAAAAATCCAACCAACACATCCAAAATCCCTAATGAATCCATTCCACATCACTTCCATAGTGGATATCTAGTATTCAAAGAACTTTTGGACACCAATCCAATTGCCCTTATCAGTTATCTTACTTCTTAGGCTATCTTCCTTCCTGTTATAGTCCATATCCTCCACCACTTTCACCATTATCACCTTTGATCACTCTTGTAGTCAGATTTTATACCCTTAGACTAATACTAATCCCATGAGCACCAACCTATCACCCAATGGGAATTGGGAACTCACCCGAGGCATGCGTGGGTACCGAGTCTCTCCTTTATGTGAGTTTCATGAGAATTCATCATCTTAGGACAAATAATCAAATGTAGGACAAAAAAAACTATACCACATTCTTAAGAACTTATAACGAGTTGTCATCTCATTGTATGCAGAAAAGAGAAATAACAAGCAACATATGGAGATGGTTCATATAGAAAGGAAATGCATAAGTATTATACTCCTGAACACATAGATGATCTATAACAGAGCATTATATTCATACCAATAGAGTTAATAACCCACCTTACATCCCTTGAGGCCATGAAAAATCCTCATATAACTATGTAGAGCCAAGTCATGCATCAGAGCTATATTATGCTCAACATATTATAAAGAGGAATGAAAACCCATCCAACTAAGTGTGCCATTTCTCCACAGAGCTCTCCTAATCCCTAACCCATAACATTCCCCATTTTTTTCTGTAGGGCTTTGCCTCTTTTCTCTCCTTCACCTTCTATATCTTTCTTCTACCGGGCTCTTGTATTTATAACCTTAGCACCCACCGCCATGCCTTCCAAAATTTACAGATCGGTCGCCAAGTGTTGAAGTGGCCCTCCATGGGAGCATGCCTTCATAGATCCGATCTCTCAACTCTGCATGATGATGTTATTTTAGAACCCTCCATCACATGCCTGGAATATTCCCTTCTTGATCCCACAGTTGTTAGGCTGGCACCTTATCCACAAGGGTCATGCTTTTCTTGTGTGTTGCCTAGGGTGCCAAATACGGCTAAGTACAAAACTTGTTTTTCCTTACGCGTACGCACTGTATGTTTTGAAAAACCCTTCCATAACCCTTCCTTGCATGCCTTCAACCCACACACCCTTCTTCGACTAGGTCTCGCACACCCACGTACCTTCTTATACTTAGCTAATATTTTAGGGTCCAACATCACCCCACACTACGCCTGTTATCCATCCTTATAAACACTCTTCAATAAAGAAATAAAGAATGGTGGATCCTTACAAATGATTGGGATGGAAGAATAAGGAATGAAGAAATGGGGAAAAGAATGAAAGAATGGGGAACTTGTTTACTTCTGGAGGAGGAGATGGAAATCCTTTCTTAAATCAACTTCTACTTTTCCCCAAGTGTTGACCTCACTCTGAGCCTATTGACGAAGGTCCTCCACCAGGGTGCTCACTTCTTCAAAACTCAACCCCTCTCCCTTAGCGCTGATTTTCTCTATGATCTCCTGTAGTTTCTTGCTCAAATCCTCGAGCGCATCCATCCTCCGAGTGATTTCAGGGTACAATTCCTTTAGCCGGTTCTTGATTGAGCCTTGCAAGGTCTCAATGGCCTTTAATTTCTTTTCCACTTTGGCTAGGATCTTGTCTCACTCAGCCCTATTCCCCTTGTTATTTTCCTAGAACTCCTTGAGTTTCCGCTTCATGGGTGACAACCAAAATACTTGCAACTCTATCCATGGCTGCGCAGTTATCATAGGAAGCCTAAGCAACTTGCGAGATAGATTTTACATCGGCGAGGATCTTGTTGTACTGAACAACAATATCCACAACCTTCATCTTATTTTTTTTCTCTTGGCACACCAAATCCTTTTCTACTGATTATAGGGCAAGTGGCCACCTCTCCATAGTGAGTATGTGGGTTAAGTCCTCTAGGCATTATAAGGATGAGCCATACTTTTGTGCGGACGGTGTTAAGTATGGATGCTTTAAGACAATGGCATCTGTGATCATCTCTATCTTCTTATATACCTAGCACACCCTTTCCTTCTCATCTTTTAACTCATGCCTTAACTGAGCACTGATTAGTTCCTCCTGCTTCAGGTCCTTACTTTTCTCAAGGATATATTCTTCCCTTTTCTCCAGTTCTGCCTCTAGGAACTTCACCCTATCATTTCTCCTGAAGAGTCTAGCTTCAACCTTAACTGAAACTTTGTTGAACGCATTGCCGATTTTCTCATCTGATAATCATTGAGCATTCACCAAGGGGTTTATACCTTTTATTTTTGGCACTTTCATCAATGCTCCTTAGCTTACTTCAAACTCGGGCTCATCAATGTGGGACTCAAATGCCCATGATAGCATTTTCCTTTTCCAAGGGTATGCACCTTCCTCATCAAATGAAGCCATGGATAAGAGTTGTTCTATTGGCACAATGATCTAGAAATACGTGCACAAAACCTTGTTCAGATCATCAATGTAGCCCATTCCTTGAACTTGTGCTTACTTCTTGCACTCTTCCTCCATGTGCATGTGGCCCTTGGAAAGCTTACAGCCAAACTGGGATCTCCCCCCATGCTGCCATTTTATTTTCCTACTCTCTCCTCCTATGCTTCCATCATTACCACATCTGCGTTGCATTCAACCGCTTGTTCTACCAGGTCCTTGATGATTTTTTCCACTTCTTTCTCTATTTGTGGCCTCATCTATATATTCCTTTGTTAGGCTTGGGGTCCTTTGATCCTTTGTATTTTCTTCTTCACTTACCCCCTTTCCTTGAGTCTCAGCCTCTTCTTCATCCTTCTTCTCCTCATCTCCTTCGTTGTACTCCTCATCTCCTTCTTCCTTAGAATCATGTATCTCATAGACTTGATGGTATTCACCTCCCTCTAGGTTATCATAATCATCTCTATCACTGATGAAGGCATATAAACTCTCCTTCTCTTCTGAATTAGCCTCATATATCACCTTCTACTTCTTCCTTACTAGGGAGTCTAGTACAGGAGATTCTTTGTTTTCTTTCCCCTTGCCAGGTGATCTCTTCCTCAGTGATTCCTCATGGGTGAGGGGTTCTTTGTACTCTGGTGCCTCTTCTTCTGGGGTCTTTGCCTTGACTAGGAGCTCTTCTTTCTTCGTGTTGTAAGTACTAGAAAGAATTAGCATCTTGAAAATCTCTAAGGCGATGCGTTCAAATTATTTACTGTGGTTTGAAAACTTGGTGCCTTCTACACCTCTTCTCTTGAGCATGATTAAACCTCTTAGAGATATGGCCTTCATACTATCCTATAAGGTCTTAAAGGAACTGGAGACAACATTAACCATTTGTAAATGATTGTTGATGCAAAATCACAGCACCCCTGGATGCAGATCAGGTTTCTAGGTTGATCACTTTGGCATCCAGTGTGATTGCATAACATTGAATCCTTTCTCCAAGTGTGGGACTTGAAAAAATGAGAAAGGATTCTCCAGAGAAGGCTGGTTCCTATTCCTCTGTTCAGATGCACACGAAATATGCAGAGGGTTTTCTCAAAACCTAATCTAATCTGCCAAGGAGACAAGGTAAGAAGATGCATAAAATAAATCTAAGCTAATAGAGGTGATGCACCGAGGAATGAAGAACACCTATTTTTCCAGTGAACACAGACCATTTGAATGTGATATAAGATCATGCACAGATGACAAAACCTGCAGTGAAAGACCAGGAGGATGCAAAAATGAACACAGAGAGGGCTGAGAATCATCCACAGACATGCATTACTTGCTCCAAAGATTGATACAATACACTACAGAATGCCATGAGGCAGAATAGTATTACAGTTCAAATGAGAGGTTCGAACTCCACAAATTCGCCTGAGGAGAAGAAGGGAGAGGCAAAACAGAAAAATGTTCGACCTTGAAAAGAAGCTCCTCTTTACAATATATAGAAAGAATGAGAGAGGGAAGAGAGAGAGGAAAGCCAAATCTACCCCAACCACCTCCAGGTTGCATTCCATTCATCTCATTATGGCAGAAGCGGCGGATCCTGGCAAAACGGCGGGCTGTCTAACAGAAGCGGCGAACTGTCTGCTGCATTAAAGTTGTTTGTTGAAGCATTACTTCTGCTTGTTATTTCGCGCCAGAGGTGTTTCTTGATTTTCTCTCTCCAAACTGAACCAAAATGCAAGATTGACCCTGGAATCGTGTAGAGAATTTTACCAGCTTTCCATTGATATAAAGAACGTGCCAATCCGAGCTCTGGATCGAAAGTTATGGCGATCTGAAGATTTAGGGCAAAAACGGGCCAAAACGTGTTTTGAAATCTTTCCCGCGCTCTGCCACCTGGATGACACGTGGCACGTGCTGATTGGACGAGCAATTCTCTCTCCTCTACCTTTCGCGGGCTTTCCTTTTGAAATTTCCTTGTGGGCCCCTTAAACTTGGACACGTGGCGCTATTTCATTGGTTCGGGTCAGTGCTCGAAACCTCGCCCTTTGACTTTTGGACTATCTCCCTTGTGACACGTGTCGTGATTTGATTGGTCCGCGGGTTTGCCGGCTTTTCGCGCCCTTCGCGTCTTTATGTCCCGGATGTCCCAAACTGTTTGGGACAAAAACCTCCGATCCGCCCGAAATGGGCTTCCTCGTCCCTCATTTGCCGATGACACGTGGCGCAATCTGATTGGCTCTCGGCTTTTTCGGCTATCCGCGTCCCTCGCGTCCCTGCGGCCCAGATGTCCCAGTACGAACTTTCTCTGTTTCGGCCGAACCGGCCGGTTCGCGTCCATTTGTCCCAAATGTCCCAGTGCTTCGTGGGACAAATTCTTCCGGTTCGCCCGATCCGGCCGATTCGCGTACTTCTGGCCCAGATGTCCCTTTTGCTTCCGGACTGTTTGTTCTCATTTCGGCCGATCCGGCCGGTTCGCGTACTTCGCGTACTTGTGTCCCGTTTGTCCCGGATGAAGACTTGGGCAAATTTTTCCTTCTTTCGGCCGATTCGGGCATTTCGCGTCCCGCGCGTACCTGTGGCCCAGATGTCCCTTTGCTTCACGGGCCGCCTGGAGGCTTTTCGGCCGATCCGCGCCTAGATGTCCCAAATGTCCCGACTGCTCCTAGGACTAGGACTTAGCCATTTTTCGTGATTTTTCCTGTTTCAATCTACTTGCCTGGAACTGCAAAACTCTGATGCATGTTATCGAAATTTACCCTGGGGGGGTGAAATTTTGACAACAGTTTTGACGACTCAGCGGGGTCACCTGCCTGCTAGGTAGAAGATCAGTGGCCTTTTAGCGATCCATTGGGCATGGAGTTATAAGCAATAACCTGAAACGAGCCTGATACTGCAACTTCTTCTCCAGCAACACTCTGAACTGTAGAAAACAACCTGAGAGCAGCAAAACCTGTGCCAAAGCACTTAGGGAAATAGAAACCTAACTACCACAGGACAATGTGCATACGCACTTAGAGGAATTAAAAAAAATCTAAACTAATATTTACAAGGGCAAACCTTTTCTTTTTTAGTAGCAATGTTTAAGATAGATTCCGTTAACCGGAATCGGAAGTTCCTCTCCATCCAATGCAGACAATTGGAAGGCATTACTATTTTTGCATCCCGTGACCATGTAGGGACCACTCCAGATGGCATCAAACTTGGAATGCCTTCCTGGTTTTGCCCGATCTGCATCCCATTTCAGAACTAGGTCCCCTTCCTGGAAGGTCCTTGCTCTTGCTCTCTTATCAAACCATCTTTTTACTAAGGCCTGATCCTTTTCAATCGTCTGAACTGCATGTTCTCTGATTTCTTCTAATTCCATCAATTCTGCATACCTGACCTCCATTGGTTCGAACTCAGATAACTCAAACTGCTTCATGAGCTCCAAGGCTGGCAATTCTAATGATATAGGCAATACTGCCTCCTTCCCATAGACCAACTTGTAGGGAGAATTACCTGTAGACCTCTTTGGTGTTATCCTGTCAGCCCATAACGCTGATTTTAGCCTTGTATGCCATGTTCTTTGATTTTCATCCAGAGTCCTTCTGATGATTTTTAGCAAATTCTTGTTTGTGGACTCTGCCTGTCCATTACCCTGCGGGTAATAATTTGAAGAGGTGCTCAAATAGATTCCATTCTTGACAGCCCATTCTGTAATTTTTGAACCTATGAATGCTAATGCATTATCTGATATGATGGTGGCCGGCACACCGAACCTGGTTGCTATTTCTTCATAAAAGTCTAGTATGTTAGACTCACTTGCCTCTTTGAGCGCTACTGCTTCGGTCCACTTGGTGAAATAGTCTGTCGCTGTAAGAATCCACTTGTGGCCTTGACTCGAATTGGGATTGATGACTCCAATGAAGTCCAATCCCCATTGCATGAATGGATGATCTACTGAAATTGGACGAAGGGGCAGTGCTGCTAACCTTCCTTTCCCTGTGAAGAATGCACATTTCTTGCATTTCTTAACCCATGAGTAGCAATCATTGAATACAGTAGGCCAATAGTAACCAGCTTTCATGATTTTGAGAGCTGTTACTCGTGGGGTGAAATGGCCTCCTGCCTCCCCGTCATGGAACTCGTGTAAGATCCTCTCAACCTGACCTGTCCCAATGCATCTTAATAGAACACCGTTGATGTCTTTTTTAAACAAAACACCATCAACAAGCACATATGGAACTGCTTGTAATCTGAAGTACCTTCTTTTTGCTTTGCTCATTTCTGGAGGGCACATGCCCGTCTGTAGGAAATGTATCATATTCTGAGTCCAACAGGGAGTGGACACATCATCATTTTCCTGTTTTTGATCATCTTGTAATAGCAGGACAGCGTCTTCTTCATCTTCTGGGTTGTCTGGTTGTTTGGAAGCGAGCTGCTCACACAAACCTTTGCCTCTTACCAGCTTGGTGATCTTGATCTCAATGTCATACTCCATGACACGGGTGATCCATCCTGCCCTTTTCTCATTCAAATCCTTGTTGAGGAGGAAGTCCTTAACCCCAGCATGTGAGACTAGCAACTGGACCTTGTTGTTTGAGACTAAATGCTTGAATTTCTTCAAGCTTCTGATTACTGCAAGCACATGCTTTTCAATAAAAGAGTACCTCACTTCGCAGTCATCTAGGCTCTGGCTGAAGAAGGCAATCGGCTGTTCATCATTATCTTTGTTCTGCTGTACCAGAATGGCAGAAATAGTGTCATCACCTCCAAATGCATAGAGGATGAAATCCTTGGAAAAGTCTGGGTTGATGAGAGTGGGTGCTTGGGAGATGGCTTCTTTGATTGCTTCAAAACTCTCCTTGCCTTCTGCCGTCCACTTGAAAGCCATGCTTTTCCTTAACATTTTGGTGATGGGCTTGACAAGGGCTGCAAAATCTGGGACAAACCTCCGAACAAAGTTTATCCTTCCCAGGAAACTCTGAAGGGCTTTCTTGTGGCTTGGCAATGGTAGTGCTCTTATGGCTTCAACCCTCTCTGGATCAATTGCTAATCCTTCCTTGGAGACAATATGGCCAAGGAGCTTCCCTTCATGTGCAAGAAAGATGCACTTCTTAGGATTCAAAGACACTCCGAACTTTCTACACCTCTGAAACACTTGCCTGAGGTGAAAGAAATGGTCTGCTGCATTCTTTGAGAAGACAGTAATATCATCTAGGTATATCAGCACTATCTTGTTGATCAAGCCTTTGAATGCCATATCCATAGCTCGCTGGAATGTTGCTCCGGCGTTCGACAGTCCAAATGGCATCTTCTTGTAAGCATATGTGCCCCATTTGGTTGTGAAGGCTGTCTTGAACTGGTCTTCCTCCTTCACCATAATCTGATTGAAGCCTGAGTAACCATCAAGTAGTGAAAACCTTTCTGAACCAGCTACGACCTGCAATATTTGCTCCATGGAAGGGAGTGGATAATGGTCCTTGAGAGAGGCTCTATTCAAATCTCTGAAGTCAACACACAGCCTGATCTCTCCACTCTTCTTCCTGACTGGAACTAAGTTGGCAACCCAACTAGAATGCTTGATTGGGAATATGATTCTTGACTCAATCAGCTTGTCCAATTCTTTCCTCATGAGAGGCTCCATGTGTGGATTGACTGGTCTCTGTTTCTGCCTGACAGGCTTAGTATTTGGATCCAATTCGATGGTATGCTGAGCTAAGTTGGGATTGAAACCTTTCAAGTCTTCATAGCTCCAAGCAAACACGTCAGGGAATTCTTGACATAGCTGTATGAACTCACACCTTTCTTGCTCAGTTGTCATCTTTCCAATTTGCAATGGCTTGTTTTCTTCTACCAATATGGATACCGAATCTTCTCTCTTAACCTGAATGTTTGCTTTCTCCTTTCTAAACTGATCATTGGGGTTAAAAATGGACTCCAAAGTGATAAGTCCCTTGGGCAGCTTGTCAGTTCTCAGCTGTATCACTTGGTCACCATATTGCTGTTCCAACTTTTCTTGATTCTTAGCTGAGAACTCAGCTTCTTCTTGCAAGAAATGGATGATTTGCTGGTCATTCTCAAATACTTGCCAACTGACATCGTTATCCGGCACCGAAGGCCTGACAATCACGTGGATGTTTGGCTGTACCTTGTCTTGTTGAATGTTTTCTACAATGTCAAAGGCTGCCCCTACTGCTGCAAGCCTGTCAGCAGCTTGATTCTCTTTCCTAGGAATGGCTTTAATGCCGAAACCCTCAAAATCTTCCATGAGGTCCCACACCCTGTTCTTGTAGCACCTGAGTAGATCATTTTTGGCCGCATGCTGTCCCTTGACCTGATTTACAATCAATTCACTGTCCCCAAAGACTTGCAAGTTCTTTATTTTTTTCTTGATTGCCCAATGCATCCCTTGCACCAAGGCTTCATATTCAGCAGTGTTATTGGAGCATGCAAATTGAAATCTAAAAGCTGAATAGTACTTTACTCCTTGAGGTGAAACAAGCACGGCTCCACCTCCTGCACCTTGTCTACTCCTTGATCCATCAAAAAACAGCTGCCATACCTCATTGTCATCCTTGTGGTTTGGCTTGGTGATGCTAGGAATAGGTTGACTTTCTTCGTGTATACAATAGACTCCTAGCTCAGATTCTTCTATTCCTTGATAAGGATCAAAAGCATGCACCTTGTTTGCCCATTCATCAAGAGTCAAATCTGGGATACTTCCAACCTTAGTGTCAGCTTCATCAGTGCTAGGGTGATCTTCTTGATCAAATGCTGAGCAATTGACATTAATCTGACTTGGAGTGTAGGGCTCAATATGGAAGTTTGCAATAGGTTCAGATCTGATTGTGGCCTTAGTTCCATATCTCGTTCTGAATAGCATGTGTGACCAATCAGCGGACAAATATCCCCCAATCTTGGCAGTGAAGTCCCTTGACAAACATAGGGCAAAGAGTGGTGGAAGGTCTATGACTGACACATCTTGTAAAACAACAACATTTGGACATGCGTGCAAGGTAAGACTCAAATTTCTAATTACTCCAACTATTGCTATTGCTGTCCCATCCAACTGCACTACTCCCTTAGATGTTATTTCATACTGGAGCCCTAACTGATCAGCTATCTGTTTAGGCATTACTGAGCTACTTGCCCCAGAATCTATCATGCAATTATGCACTAGCTGATTTCCAATGATTAATGAAACATAGAAAGGAGGGGGTTTCAACATCTTACCTTGTTGTCCTCCATGATTTCCCTTCAGATTGGGCAGCATTTGTAAGCACTTTGTCTTGCATCTGCTGATTCGAAGTTGGCCAGTCCTTCATGGCAGCTTGCAGCAGATCTCTTTGGCCTGGGATGGATAGGGATTCCCACATAGATATATTGACGTTTGTCTTCTTCATCTGATCAATGATACTGAATGGTGATGAAGGATCTCTCTGCTGTCCCTTGGTTTGCACATTTACTCCTTGTATGTGGGCAGCAACAGCTGGCATTTGAGTTGGCCTAGGGGCTGTTCTTGGCTGTCCTTGTGCATTTGAAGCGGGACTTTGCTTGCCAATCATTTGTGGAGCCATGGAAGGTTGTGGATTGGCTGGGGCTAATGGCTGTTCTTCACCCAAATTTCTCCTTTTTGACCTTGTGTTTGCTGCAACACCTTGAGAAACTGCCTGGTTCATGCCACAAAAATCCTCTGCTTGCCAATTTACCAATGTGGTGTCATTTGGGGCTGATTGCTGTTGGAATGTTTCTTGTTGTTGGCTGTTTTCTTGACTGTTCTCACCCTCCACACCAGTAGTTGTTACCATTAAAGCTTGAGTCAAAGCACCATTGAAGCACATGGATTGATTATGAGGCTCATTACATGGAAAACACCAATCATACTCCTGGGCAATGTTGTTTTGTGCTGGTACTAATGCCCTAGAGGCAGATATGGCATTTGGATTATAGGGCTGGAATGGTCTATTGACAGGAGGCCTTGTTTGATTCATATTTGCAGCTGGATTAGGTGGCCTTTGAGGCTGATATGGCTGCCTATTAGGTTGAGCTTGAGGCTGATACGAAGGTCTAAAACCTTGAGCTTGCTGTCTTTTGAGAGTGACCAGCTCATTGCCTAGATTTTGCAATTGCTTCATGACCTCTTGAAGCTCATTTGGGGCACTTGGAGATGAAGTGGAAGCTTCATTTGAACTCTGATTTCTAGGAGTGGGAATAGGAGCTAAGACAGGTGCTTGACTAGCACTTGGGCTCTCTAAACTTGGATATAATGGCATTGGAGGCCTAGGAGCCAATTTACCAGCTTGGATAAGACAGTTTTCGGCTCTAATGGCAATGCTATAAGCAGCAGGTAAGGTTGTGCCTCCCATAGATTGAATTAACATAGAAATATCAGAATTCAAAGCTTTAAGATAGTATAGAAAAGCACCTTCTGCTGTTGGCCTGACTGCCACTGGAATCCTATCCCAAGACCTTTGAAATCTGAAGTTGAAATCAGTCAGCTGCTCGTTGGGGGCTCTCTTGATAGTTGTCAATTGTTCCAGTAGAGACAAATTGTCTCCCTTTTCTCCAAACTGCTCATGAAGTGCAATACACAGCTGATTCCAGTTTGTGATAGAGCCAGCTCCAAGGCTCCTAAACCATTGCAATGCTTTCCCCTTGAATGAAGATGCCAGCAATTTGACAGCTACATCCATTTCATTTATCTCATGGATTGCACAGACGTTAGCAATGTCTTTGACATGATCACCAGGAGTGGTATGATTTTCTCCAGTGAAAAATGGAATGTTCTTCAATGCTGCAATTGGAACTGGATTCTGTGCATTGAGGGCCAGTGGGCTGCTGCCAGTGAAATTGACAAAGGGATTTAGTGGTTGCGCCATTCTGATTGGTCGAAGGACTCTTGAATACTGAATGAAAGGCCGAGCAGGTGGAGGAGTTGAGAGAGTTCTGTTTGGTGGAGATGGAGACCTTTGAATCCTTCTTCCTCTTTGCCTTCTTCTTGGAGATAATTGCAGGTATTCAAACAGCACTTCTTCTTCTCCAACTCTTGACCTTGTGATTCTTCTCATAAGCTTCAGGCCTGTACTGCTTAAACCAGTTGATCTTCCTTTTGGAGTCGCCAGATATGCGAATAATAGCTCTTTTCAAGCAAGAAAATTGCAGCAGATGCATATCAACTTTGCTGCAATAAAAATGAGACCTCTAGGTCCCACCGGGCGTGCCAAAACTGTTGATGCAAAATCACAGCACCCCTGGATGCAGATCAGGTTTCTAGGTTGATCACTTTGGCATCCAGTGTGATTGCATAACATTGAATCCTTTCTCCAAGTGTGGGACTTGAAAAAATGAGAAAGGATTCTCCAGAGAAGGCTGGTTCCTATTCCTCTGTTCAGATGCACACGAAATATGCAGAGGGTTTTCTCAAAACCTAATCTAATCTGCCAAGGAGACAAGGTAAGAAGATGCATAAAATAAATCTAAGCTAATAGAGGTGATGCACCGAGGAATGAAGAACACCTATTTTGCCAGTGAACACAGACCATTTGAATGTGATATAAGATCATGCACAGATGACAAAACCTGCAGTGAAAGACCAGGAGGATGCAAAAATGAACACAGAGAGGGCTGAGAATCATCCACAGACATGCATTACTTGCTCCAAAGATTGATACAATACACTACAGAATGCCATGAGGCAGAATAGTATTACAGTTCAAATGAGAGGTTCGAACTCCACAAATTCGCCTGAGGAGAAGAAGGGAGAGGCAAAACAGAAAAATGTTCCACCTTGAAAAGAAGCTCCTCTTTACAATATATAGAAAGAATGAGAGAGGGAAGAGAGAGAGGAAAGCCAAATCTACCCCAACCACCTCCAGGTTGCATTCCATTCATCTCATTATGGCAGAAGCGGCGGATCCTGGCAAAACGGCGGGCTGTCTAACAGAAGCGGCGAACTGTCTGCTGCATTAAAGTTGTTTGTTGAAGCATTACTTCTGCTTGTTATTTCGTGCCAGAGGCGTTTCTTGATTTTCTCTCTCCAAACTGAACCAAAATGCAAGATTGACCCCGGAATCGTGTAGAGAATTTTACCAGCTTTCCATTGATATAAAGAACGTGCCAATCCGAGCTCTGGATCGAAAGTTATGGCGATCTGAAGATTTAGGGCAAAAACGGGCCAAAACGTGTTTTGAAATCTTTCCCGCGCTCTGCCACCTGGATGACACGTGGCACGTGCTGATTGGACGAGCAATTCTCTCTCCTCTACCTTTCGCGGGCTTTCCTTTTGAAATTTCCTTGTGGGCCCCTTAAACTTGGACACGTGGCGCTATTTCATTGGTTCGGGTCAGTGCTCGAAACCTCGCCCTTTGACTTTTGGACTATCTCCCTTGTGACACGTGTCGTGATTTGATTGGTCCGCGGGTTTGCCGGCTTTTCGCGCCCTTCGCGTCTTTATGTCCCGGATGTCCCAAACTGTTTGGGACAAAAACCTCCGATCCGCCCGAAATGGGCTTCCTCGTCCCTCATTTGCCGATGACACGTGGCGCAATCTGATTGGCTCTCGGCTTTTTCGGCTATCCGCGTCCCTCGCGTCCCTGCGGCCCAGATGTCCCAGTACGAACTTTCTCCCTGAACCGGTCGGTTCGCGTCCATTTGTCCCAAATGTCCCAGTGCTTCGTGGGACAAATTCTTCCGGTTCGCCTGATCCGGCCGATTCGCGTACTTTTGGCCCAGATGTCCCTTTTGCTTCTGGACTGTTTGTTCTCATTTCGGCCGATCTGGCCGGTTCGCGTACTTCACGTACTTGTGTCCCATTTGTCCCGGATGAAAACTTGGGAAAATTTTTTCTTCTTTCGGCCGATTCGGGCATTTCGCGTCCCGCGCGTACCTGTGGCCCAGATGTCCCTTTGCTTCACGGGCCGCCTGGAGGCTTTTCGGCCGATCCGCGCCTAGATGTCCCAAATGTCCCGACTGCTCCTAGGACTAGGACTTAGCCATTTTTCGTGATTTTTCCTGTTTCAATCTACTTGCCTGGAACTGCAAAACTCTGATGCATGTTATCGAAATTTACCCTTACAAAATTCTACTCTCCACTCACGAGTGTGGGAAATTACTTTGGGATCCTCCACTCATCGTTGAACGCATCATGCATTCACTTATACCACTTCTCTAGGTGTGCCTTGTGAGCGGCTGTCATGGTTTCACAAGTATATTTCGTAAACCTCTTTGCGGGCGAGGGATCCTCTTCTGGATACTCCCAAACAAATTTTTCTGGCCCATCGGGCACTCCAATCTCTGAAAACACAATGGTGAGGAGGACGTTACTGAAGAGTATCTTCTCTCCCTCCTGCACGCTGCTTATAATTTCATCCGCGATGAAAGTAGACAAGTTGTAGATGGTTCCTTCTGATATCTTTCAGCATACATTCAGCCATGCCTTGTTCACTTGTGTCCATCATTCCTGGTCATTGAGCTTGGTGACCAAGCACGTGGCCATCCTCATCATTGGGTTTGGTATCTCGGTGATGTCAAAGTACCGTGACCCCTTTTTAGAGTCATATGCGGCTACAGTCTCCTTGATAGCTTCCTTGTCGCTCAGATCATCATCAATGTTATATCCTTCACAATTGAGGCATGTGAACTTGGATATCAGTTGTGGTGTGATGTGTACCTTGTGCCCCACAAAATAAAAATGATCCTCATGCAAGTGTGACATCAGCCACTGATAAAGGCACTCAGGCTTGCCAAAGTAGGGCAACTCGTACAATTGCAATAATCAAGCCTTCTCCAATTTGACCTTTACCTCATCATTGTAAATGGGCATTCCATCTGGCATCCTATTGTTAGTTGGTTGGACCAACTCTAGTGCCATTTCCTTCTCTGTTGTGCTCATGCGATGGTTATAATCACTTATGGCCATCTTTCGTAAGTGTGACTCCCATTATTTTCCTAGCAATACCCCATCTGGGTACTGCATTTCTGTGTACCATTCTTCGTTGGTGCTTGTGATGGTACAGTGATTTTCTTTCCCTTTCTCTTGCCCTTTGTTTTCTTTGGTGAAATGGTTGGTTTCCTTGGTCCATTCTTCTGGTCAGGATAAACTTAGAAAATCCTTCCTCTTACTCTGCTCTGTTGCTCTGCTCAATCCCAAAGTGTACTCCAAAGCTTCAACTCCTGAAATGAAACTTTCTTCCTCTGTGCCCTAGCTATCAAACCCTAACCAGGAAATCCTTCCACAAGATGACACTCTTCACACAACCTTCCTCACGCCCATGTACTCCTTCCTTCTAGTTCATAGATCTACTCTAGATGCACACTCAAATTCCTCAGATTCTCCTTTCTTCACACAAATTTCTCTTTGGATGCTCTGGTTTGCAAGAGCTTCTTTCACTTCATAATCGCAAGGTAACAAATGACTTGCCCAACCTTGTATTTATAGTTTTTCCTTCTTTCCAGCATTAAATGCTATATCACCTACCACCGTACTTTAACATTAAATGCAGATTTTTCCACTAAGCCAATTTTAAGCACCCTTACCTACATGCCACATCCTGTACGCAAAACCCTTTACAACCTTCTGACATGCAAAAATCCAACCCGACCGAAGACTCTTATGCGCGTGTCTACAATGCCGAAGGCACTTCTTCTATCCTTTACCTGATTTTTTCCCTCACCTACCTCATGTTGTTCCTGTGCTCTTCATCCTTTTTGTATGTGGTTTCCACAAAGCCTTTTTGACACCAACCATTCTCATCCACCTTCTTTTCTACATGCTTCTTATTCCTTACACACTTTTTATCCATCAACCGGGCCATTTACCACAACTTCTACTGCTAGTTCAAACTTGTATTATAGGCCTATACTTTGCATCACTCCACCCCACACTAAAATAGATGTGTGGTCCTCTATGCATACACAACCTTGGAAAAATAATGTGGTTATTGGTGCACAAGGCATAAAACAAAAAGAGAAAGGAACAAGCAATGAGAAAGGGAAACACAAGAAAAGAAAAAGCATAAAGGGAAATTCTAGACTAATTGGCAACACTACCTTATTTACAAACACCAAGAAGACTTATTTATAGTAGGGCTTCAACCTACTCCCATTGAAGTGACCTGGTAACCTCATCCCATCTAGCGCTTGTAACTGGAAGCACCTGAATCAAGAATGTATGAGATGATGTAAGGTCCCAACCAATGGACTTTCAACTTCCCAGGATGGCGCAGATACTTGGAATCATACAACAATACCATCTACCCAACTTCAAACTTCTTGTTCTTGATATGATGATCATGCCATGATTTTTGTCTTTCTTTTTCTGTCTTCTGACTCCATCTAGCAAGTGATCACCTTTCGTCTAACTGCATCAACTTATCAATTCTTTCTTCCAGTGCTTGTTCATCAGCTAACCCTCCTGTGTGCGCTATACACAGTGATGGTAACATGAATTCCACTGGTAAAATAGCCTCTGCACCAAACACCAATTGAAATGGTGTGGCCTTGTTCAACCTTTTATAGGTTGTCCTGTATGCCCATAGAATGGACTGATACCTTATCATCCCAATCTTGTCTTCCAACGTCACAGATCTTAGTTAACGTGTGACTTAGTATCTTGTTAAATGCCTCAGTAGTTCCATTTTCTTGAGGGTGATATGGGGTAGTCTTATGATGGGCCACCATAAATTCTGCTAACAGAATCCTGACTATTTCATTGAGAAAGTGTGTACCCCTATCACTTGTTAAAATTAAGAGACAACCATACCTGCTGATTATGTTCTCCCATAAAAATCTAGCAGATGTCGCTGGTGCAATCCTTTGTAGGCACTTCCTCTACCCACCATGTCAAGTAATCAGTGCAAGTGATGATATACCATGAACCAGTCCTTCGCATGGCTGGCGCAATTGGCCCTACAAATTTGATTGCCCATTTTTCAAATGGTTCAGCGCTGGCTATTGGTCATAAGGGAATTTCATCTCTCTTTCTAGGTTTTCCAAGGTGCTGGAAATGGTCACAGGCCTTGCAAAACTCAATGCAATCCTTGTAGATGGTTTCCCACCAAATCCCTACTAATAGAATATTCCACATGGTAGCATTTCTGCATAGTGTCCTCCTGCAATCCCACCATGTGCTTCTTCCATAATGGCTATGTGCTCATGTTCCAATATGCATCGGCATAGAACCTTGTCATGACCTAACTTATACATGTCTCCACTAATAAGCATGTAGGGTGTGGTGTATTGCTAACTGCTTTCTCTCCAAGGCCTTCATTCCTTCTGGTGCCACACCTATTTTTAAGAACACTGATATCTTCCAAGTCTGAGGGCATGCACCACAATCTAAATAGTTGCACATGTCTGGCATGGTATCCTCAATGCTTTGTGTGTCCTCTCCTGAATCAATCCTTGATAAGTGGTCAGGCCCTGAATTTCTCTTTCCTGGCTTCACCACCACTGTGAACTCAAACTCCTGAAATAAAAGGACCCAACGACATATGTGCCCTTGCAGAATGGGTTTTTTGACTAAGTATTTCAATGCCATGTGGTCTGTGTAGAATATAAATGGTGTTGCCAATAGATACTACCTAAACTTATGCAGCGCGTAGATCATAGACAATGCTTCACGCTCAGTAGTTGTGTAATTCTGCTCTGCTGGTGTCAACTTTCTACTTGCAAAGCACAAGGGATGATCAACAATTCCCTCACCAGGTTGTGCTAGCACTACTCCCATAGTTGTTCCTGAGGCATCAACATGCACATGGAAAGGCTTATCCCAAGAAGGAAAATGTAATATGGGTGCCGTGACAAGCCTATCCTTCAAAGTGTCAAATGCCTTCTGTTGTGCCTCTCCCCAATGAAAGGCACTTTTGTGTTTCAACAATTCCTCTAAGGGCATGGTGATCTTGGCATACCCCTTGATGAACTTCCTGTAATACCCCATATGTCCAAGGAATCCACGCACTGTGCTTTGACTAGTAGGCTCCCCTAATCCTACAATAACTGCAACTTTGGCGGGATCCACTAGTAAGCCTTCTTTGCATATAATGTGTCCTAACAGGGTTCCAAATGGAGTAGCAAAGACACATTTCTTAATGTTGAGGGATATCCTCAATTGCTGACATCTCTCAAACATCAGTCTTAAGTTGTCACAATGGTCTTTCACCAATCCATACACAGTCCAGTCATCCAGGTAAACTTGAAGAAACTTATGGATGAAGTCCTGGAATGCTTGTACCACAATGCATGAGAACACAACAGGCACATTCTTCAATCCAAAAGGCATAACCATGTAGGAAAAAATTCCCCATTCAGTGGTGAAATTTGTCTTTCTCTGGTCTTCCTTTGCAATCCTGACTTGGTGGTACCCTGAGAACCCATCCGTGAAAGAGTAGACTTCACGCCTGGCTACTCCCTCCAGAATTTCTTCAGTAAAGGGGGTTGGGAAGGGATCGATGACACACACTACATTCAGATCCCTGTAGTCAACACAAATTCTTATCCTACCATCCTTCTTAATACTGATAACCATTGGGCTTATCCATTCTGACTCTTCCACTGCCTCAATGATACCAGATGCTATCATTTTGTCTATTTCTTCCTTAACCCGTACGTGTAAATTTGGATTCATCTGATAAGGCCTCTTCTGAATTGGGTGCACCTTCCTTCAACTTGATCTTCATCTCCCATAAGGAATGGTTGACACCTTTGAGTTCATGGTACCCGTGAGGGAAAAAATCTTGGAACTCGTGCAACAGATCAATGATCTTTGAAAATTATCTTTCTGACCAATAGTCATCGATGATAGCTTCCTTAGGTTCTCCCTTCATCCCAATGTTAACCTTCTTCATTTTCAAGGGCTCATGGTAGGTGTGTGCTCACTCATCAGTGTTGTCTATAACTTCATGTGTACCCTTTGAATGGTTAGCATCCAAAGTCTCAATCTCTTCTTCGTCTATTACATAGACCATTTTTCCTTTTTCTTTTTCCATGCACGCGTGCTCAAAATGTACTTCCTCTGATTCTTCTTCATTGAGGTGCATCTCCAAATAAGGCTCACCTAGAAATTCTAGTAGCCTATCCTCTGCCATAGCACTATCTCCCATTGTAAGGTGCTTGATCATTTGCAATGCCTTATCCACTGATGGTTTGGTACTCCTATACTCGAAAGCTTGAATGAGATCAGCCACCAACTCTTGCCAATTACCTGTCTGATGATGCATCTCTGAATGAATGTACCAAGCACGCACACAACCTTGTAAGGTGGAATACAACTTATGTACCCATAACAAAGGTGGAAATGCTTCTGCACTTCCCATCCAGGCCTCCTCACATGCTTGGATATGAAATGAAGTGGTCTCTTTGCCATGGTAGTCTTGTATGACCGTGGGCACGTTGCTCCTGGAAAACCTTATAGAAAATGTGATCCTCACCTCGTGCCACTCCAGGAGGTTCTCCTGATGTGTAGCCCACCAGTGCACTGTAGTCCTGAGTAGGTTATAACTGAGCATTCCTCTTCTTTCATCCTCATTTTTCCACTGAGATTTCATGTCACGTCAGAAAATTTCAGGGTATGACCCTCCAGAGTAACTTGGAAACTTCTTTCCTCCTAGCACTTGACTGAGCATGCCTTTGTCACCCTTGTTACAGATCCTCTTAACTATCCCAATTAACTCATAAATCCCATACACCTAATTGTCGCATGCCACACTAGTGGTATCACTCAAGGACTGAGCATCTTCAAACTGGATAACTCCCTCTGTGGGGTGAATTATCTCAGGATCTCTGATGGAGCACACATAGATTCTATCAAGGAATTCTTCTCCTAAGGGCTCAGTATAGGGCACTGACTTCCCATCTGTCAAAGGGATGATCACCCTTTCTTCCTTGTTCTCAAACTGATATACCCTTTGTTAAACCGTAGGTCGACATTGTTCTTGTAACACCATGGGTGCCCAAGCAATGCTGGAAAGTTGTCTTCCTTGGTGAGTGCCAAGACTTCAAAGTCTCCAGTGAACTTGGCCCCTTGAATGGTGATAACTGCATCCTTCAGGACTCCAATGGGCATTTCCTTAGTCTTGTTTTCCATATACAACACATTTGAAGATGGCTGTAATGCGGGCCTTCCCATCTGATGCCAGGCATCTAAGGTAAGAACATTCATCTCTGCTCTCATGTCAAAGAGGATATTTCTCAAAAGCCACCCATCAAAAACTTCATTCAAAGTGATCTCCTTGTCATATTCAAGGCTGTGAGGAGGAAGGTTTGCATGAAAAATCTATCTTTTGTGCTCTACTCCGGCATGTTACCTTCTCTCTCAGCAATTCTCCTAGCAAAGGAATAATATTCTCTTGCCTTAACATTTTACATACTTCCTTGACCTCATCCAACTCATTCTTTAGAACATCATAATCCTTCCTTTGCTCCATCTACCTCGATTGCTCATTTAGACATTGGATCTCCCCTTGTAAACTTTGAATCACATCCATAGTCTCCTGATACACTTATTTCTGATGGGCAGGGTCTGGATACTTTCCATGTACTACTTCCTCTCTTGAAACTAGTGTCCTTGGTCTTGGCATCTCCATGGCACGTGTGGCCTCTGCTCACATCATCACCAGTACAGGTTCTAGCTCTGACTCACGTGCCACTCTTGGCATCCATTGTGAATCGGCCTTCTTGATGCTCACCATCCTAGTGCCCTTGTCTTTCTAGTGCTACTGGTTCATATGCTCATAAAGTTCTTGACACTCTTCATATTTGTGTTTCTTTCCACACCATGAGCATTGTAACAGATTAGGACACTCTCATTTGTAATGCTCTGTAGATCCACAATTATAACATGTTCCTCATGGGAACTCACTTCATCCTCCACCTGTGGTTACTGTGACCATGAAATCCTCTGTGAAAACCTCTTCCACGTGCCCCTCCATCTGTGTGTCCTTCATAACGATGGTCATCATCCTTAGAACTACTTGCAAGGCTAGTCTGGTGCACACCCAGATCAATAGCATCATGGATTTGATCAATCAGTCTACAATCCTTGGTATCATGGGTTGTAGAGGTACATATCTTACAATAGCAAGAAACATTCTTGTGGATTGCACATTAGAGTAGAGGGCATCTACTTGCATCATGATCCCCATGGAAGATCTCACAGTCTACACCATAGTGTGCACCAAATTCTGAGGGAAACTATCCTTTGCATGTCCCTCTACTTCATAGTCTGTATACCAAATCCCACTATGAACCTCATGCACTGAGTTTGAGGAAATATTCTCCAACTACTTGGCCATTACAACAATTTGAGCCTCCAGAAAAGGACTAACACCAGTATCAATGCTCCCAATAGCTTCAGCATGCAGGGCAACTTCCAATGCCTCACGTGGGTCTGTGAAAGTCTTGTGTGACAGAGCCCTTCTAAATGGTGTTATCAATCCTCTGAAAAACCATTGAGCATGTTGAGAAGGATGAATGTCATAGGATAGCTTTGACAAGAGAGTCTTGAAATGTGCATCATACTCCCACACACTCTCTGTCATTCCCTGTTGGATCTCCTTTAGAGCATTGATGCTCTTCTGCTCAAACTCTGGGATATGGAACTCTGCTAGGAAGGCATTCTTCAATGTGGTGTAGTCTACCACCATCTGATGGGGGTCATACTTCCTATACCAACTATGTGTGTGCCCTTGCAATGTTGTTGCAAACTGACTTGCCTTCTGCTCCAAGGTAGTGATCCCTTTCACGCGCCATAGTAACTCACACTTGTGCACATGCTCTAAAACATATTCAATACCCCTATAGTCTGGTAAGTGCAAAGACATCTCAAAAAACACTTGGGGAGGTGGCTGGGGTCCTTGTCCTCCTGATCCAGAGCCTTGGTTCCCTCTGGTGTTTCCTCCTCCACCAGATCCACTAGATCCACCAGGTCCTATTCCTCCTGACCCACCAGATCCACCTCCTGTAGTTGGAAAAGGGCCTGAAGTGGTCATGCCAAGGGTTCCCAATGTCCCACTGAACTGTGCACCGATGGTCTGTGATATTGTCCCACTACCAGTTGTGTGTCCTGTGCCACTCCCAGATGTGATACCAAAAGCTTGTGTACTTGCACCTTGTCCAAAGATTCCTCCAAATACAGGAATGGATTGTGTAGCCATGGATGTTCCAAACAAGAAATTATATCTCCTGGGTAGATCGGTTACTCCCACCGATACCAACTGGGTTAACAATACTTCTCCCTTGATCTGGAAAACCAAGTGCCAGGGGTTGGTCACCAGGTGGGTTCAGATGCATGCCGATGGCTCTTCTTTCTCCATGTGATGAAACTCTCATCAGAAGTTGAAAGGGCTTATCTCCCATGCTTTCTAAGATGGGGTAGCACATATTTCTCAAGTTCCATGTCCTCTGCATGAACCTCAACTCCTTCCCACAACGTCTGCCTCCATAGATCCATCACACTTGCAACCTCACATTGTCTAGTCATCTCCCTTTCATGAGCTTCACTATACTTGAGTCATCTCTCCTCCCTTTCCTTTTCAGCCGCAATGTCTGCCATCTTCCTCCACCCTAGCTTCCTCTCCCAGTGCTCAGAGAAGCTTAGCCGGCCATGGGGAATGCTTCTAAACTCAAAGTAATGACCAAGATCTTCATAGCCAAAGGAATAACACACAAAAATGATCCTCTAGGCTCCCTCAGAAACTCAAACTCAACAACTTCTGGGAAAGAATACGTAGAAATGGCATATTCTAAAGTATAACTGGTCAACACCCTCTTCCACCAGTGATCAATAACATGCGTCCAAGTCAGATCTGCATCATGTAGCCTTTGATAGTCATCTTGGTTCCACATGCATTATCTATATTACCAGCTTGATCTGGATGCGTATGCTGAAAGCCATTCATATAGTTCTACTGGGAAGCAACAAAATAATGTCTCATACAACTCATGGTATAGGTTCTCTTCTACCCATCTACGTGCATTGAACTCAGGTCCAGTGTTGAATCTTTGAGAAAACTCATCCTCCGTGCTCTTGAACCATGTTTCAACACTTTCTAAGGTCAGGTGCTCTGTCATCACACATCACAGGGACAAAGATGCATGCCATTTCTCACAACAACTTTGAAAAGAGGTCCCGACAATGGAACCAAAATGTAGTCATATTTTATACCCTTAGACTAATAGTCTAATCCCATGTGTGTCGGCCTATCACCCAGTGGGCACTGGGCACTCACGTGAGGCACGCGCGGGGCATGAGTCTCTCCTTTATGTGAGTTTCATGAGAATGCATCATCTTAGGACAGATAATCAAATGCAGGACAGAAAAGAACTATACCACATTCTTAAGAACTTAGAATGAGTTGTCATCTCATTATATGCAGAAAAGAGAAATAACAAGCAACATATGGAGATGGTTCATACAGAAAGGAAATGCATAGTATTATACTCCTGAACACATAGATGATTTATAACAGAGCATTATATTCATACTAACAGAGTTAATAACCCACATTACATCCCTTGAGGTCATAACAGATCCTCATATAACTATGCAGAGCCAAGTCATGCATCAGAGCTATATTATGCTCATCATATTACAAAGAAGAATGAAATCCCATCCCCCTCAATGTGCTATTTCTCACAGAGCTCTCCTAATCCCTAACCCATAACATCCTCCATTCTGTTTCTGTAGGGATTCACCTCTTTTCTCTCCTTCACCTTCTATATCTTTCTTCTATCGGGTGCTTGTATTTATAACCTTAGCACCCACTGCCATGCCTTCCAGAAGTTACAGATCGGTCACCAAGTGTTGAAGTGGTCCTCCATGGGAGCATGCCTTCACAGATCTAATCTCTCCACTCTGCATGATGATACTCTTTTAGAACCCTCCATCGCATGCCTAGAATATTCCCTTCTTGATCCCACAGTCGTTAGGCGGGAACCTTATCCATAAGGGTCATGCTTTTCTCATGTTCGACCCCTCTTATTAGCCAGTTATCAAGAAAATTTCTCCTTATCTTATTGCTAGTAATACAGGAACATCAACACCTATCTCATCCACTCCCATAGTTAGTTGTGAATTAAACACTATCTCATCACAAAGAAAGGATAATCAACAAGGGCCCTCATCATCTGCATCCTTAGCTAATCCTCAGGGTGTTCAAAATACCGTTATTACTTCATCACTCATGGTTAATCAACAAGGACCCTGCTATCTGCATTCTCATCTAACCCTTAGGATGTTCAAAATCCCGCTACTACTTCATCACCTATATTTACTCACACCCATTCCACATCTCTTCCTCCCCCAAATATATCTGTCGATATGCCTATTTCTACAAGCCCCTTAAGCACGTCATAACCTATCATCTCACAAAAATCTACATTCGCAGTCCATAATTTAGTAGTATCTATTCCTACCTCCTTACCACCCATTAATACAAGTGTCATCAATAGCTCTTATCCCCTTTTGCAACCTATTTCTACAATGAGTGTGCCGCAATATGGATACATTCCAGCTCAACAATATCCACAATCATCGCAACCTCTTATCAACACTTATTTTCCTCACCCCTATCAATATATCCATTCTTCTTCACAACCGTTAGTCTCTCAACAAACTTGCAACATACTAGAAAATTTTCATCCTTTTCAAAATCTCCTCCTACAATATCACCCATATCAAAAATCAAACCCCCTCATTTATAACCAAGATAACACCTCAAATATCCAACCCCCTCAAAATGGTCCCATGCAAGTATTGATAAGTAGAATCACAAGTCTCGAAGTTGCCACCATGGGACCTAAATTTTTTTCTCTTACAAGCAAATCTGTAATAAGCCTATCAACTAATTAATGCCCTTTAAACCCTATCCTCCTCACAGGGAACTTTTAAATTTTATCAAATTCTATATCAAAAATGTGCATAAGATATTTATCACCAACTTATATGCTATCAACAAAATTTAGGATAAAACCTATAAAATCTATTACCGATTTCATCGCAAGCTAGTGGGGAATTATTAACCAGTTATCCTTTTCTTTACCCCAAACATATTTGATTGATTTGGTCATCTGATCATACGTGAAACATATATCCTCCACCCTTCAGGTCCAATCATTTCAAACATTTGATGAGGCCTTTATCATGGCCCAAAATTTGAAACTTCAAGCCCTTGAGGATGGTAAGGTTAAATTACAATCTAAAAAACCTAAACTTGGCTCTTCCTTTAGAACCTCTTCCAGTAGTGAAAAATGTAAGGGTTTTATAGACACAAAATCATCCACTTGGATACATTTATAAGTTCTAAAATCATACTAGCATTCATATGATTCCTAAGCAAGAAAAATAGTGGTTGAAAACTATCTTTGGCCTCTTTTCTTTGTTTCTTGTTTTCTATTTGGTCTTATACACCCTACAACTCAGTCAAAACTTTAATTATTTATCTTTCATGGCTTCAAAAACCACTACCTATCTAGGACAATAATTCCTAGGAGTTCATGTACCCTCTAGGAACCCCTGACCCTTTTCTACCTTACTCACTTCTTTTGGGGATATTTTATCTTTTGGGCATATTTTTCACTTATGGGTCGGCCTTCCAGCTGTCAATTACAAAATTCAAACAAGGGAATCATATAAATACATAGTTATGTGTTCAAAATGAGGGACCAAGCACTAAACATTACTATCATCACCTAAGCATGCATCCAAAAAGGAATTTAAAACACTATAAAGCATCCATCTAACATCCATTCAAGGGATAAAGGGTTGCATCAACTCTGCATAGGAAGGGGAAGCTCATTCTATTCCATCCACACATTTACATATTTTAGAAAATCTATCCCACTATCAAGTGTAACTTGCACAAGGACATCATGTACTATGATTTTGGGAACTAGTGTCCGTACTATGATTCTAACCCAAGTCTGATTTTGGTTCGTTTTTTGACTATATTTCTATTATGATTAGGTACTGTGTAGATTTGTACTGTAGCTCTAAGCTGTTATAGAGGTGATTTTTTCACCCAATATATGACCCCCCTCATTTGGGGTGTATGTGACGATGATAGGAGAATGCAGCCCAAAGGAGAGGGCTCGATATTGAGCTGAACTATATACCTATAGGAGGTAGGGGATGTGCATGGTAAAAACCAAGGAATGTGCAAAAAAAGTGGCTAGTAACATGTGTTAGTAAAAAAATTAGCAAACAAGAGAAGACAATGTAACAAGTAAGTAGTAAGACAAGATGGACCATGATAAACAAGTTTCAAACAAGGGACATCACTCAAAATGTCACTAAACAATCATGGCCAAAGAGGTAGTGCCCAACTCCCTAAAACACTATTTAGATAGATTTTCTCCCTCCATATTATATATATTTTAATATAACTCTTGTATGTATTGTATCGACATGGAGTGCCCATACTATCCTATATGTGGTAAGGCATATTGATATATCATTGTTTTTTTAGTATACACGGTTGGTGTGACATGATTGTGAAGTTTCATACATTTTGATTTAGATTGCTAGCACAAATTAGGTTGGTAGTTATTATATTATGAAATCTTATTGGTAAAAAATAATTGTTAGAATTTGGTATGTGTGCGTGTTTTATTGGGTTGAATGATGAATAATAAAAAACAAGTAGATGGATACTTGATGCAAGTAAGTTAGTTTTTGTGTTCTATTGATAATGTATAATTATGGAAATTTTGGTGAACTTATTTGATTGTTGAGAAATTGACCTTAAAAATGTTATATGTAAATTGTGTGTGTGTGTGTGTGTGTGTGTGTGTGTGTGTGTGTGTGTGTGTGTGTGTGTGTGTGTGTGTGTGTGTGTGTGCAACAGTTAGAATTGATTTATATAAATCATTTTGGGTAGGTATGATGTGTTTTTTGAGTGTGCAGATGATGAACAAGTGTTCAGGAGATTAGAACCACAAAATAAAAAAAATAGAAAAAACAAAAGAGGATGAAGGGGGACTAACTCACACGGGGGTCATTAGCCAAAAATGGGTCACTCGGGCTTAGAATTGGTTGGGGAATGTAATTGCGTAATATGGCCATAGATGAATGTTGTCTTTTATTCCTTGATTTAAATTTATTTTTCTTTTCATTTTAACCTTTAGATAGACTAATTTTCTTATCTTGATAATTATATTTAATCATCTTGTAAGTTGGTTTGTTAAATTAATCCCCTTTCTATTTTTGGGATTGTTGGGCTCTTATGTTTTGAGGTTGGAAAGTTTTTAATTTATGGAAAATTAGAATTTGACCTTTGAGGGAAATTTTGGAAGGTGTGTGGGACAAATTATACCTTGTCCCAAACTCCAAAAACTCCCCATACACCTACATATAGGGTAGGTGTACCTTTTTATGGCACTTTTTCCACTTGAAGGAACTTTTATACATCATTTATTTCTTGTGATATTTCTCTCTTTTCAAAATGATATTTTGTAAGTACTTTTACTTTTAACTTTTTGGATTTAGAGTCTATTTATTACATGATTTGATGAAATGACATTTTAGGTGGCTTGAAAATAATTTTTGTGGATGTGCACCATTTATTTTTGTTTTCAATTTTATTTATTTATTTCTGTGTGAGGATTTTGGGAAATGGGTTGAGTATGGGTCAAGTCATGTTAGAAGTGAAGTGATGGTTTTGTAAGGAGGACCCATGTGAATGTGTAAGGGACTTCTTGTCATGCTTGGGGATTGGAGTTATTTTTGGGGATGAAGCATGCCACATGACATGATCCTATGAGATCCTCCACTTTGATTTTTTTTCTATAAATTGAAGTCTTGTGCACTTTGTTTTGGGGGAGCTCATTTGGTCTTAATAAGGTTCTGTCACTTTGATGATTACTTAGGGGGCTTGTGGGATTGTTGGAGTGCTTGGGAATGCTTTCTTCAAGATCATTTTGGGACAATTAATTATTAGGTATGCCTTACCCATTTGATTTTCTATTTGTAGTGTAATTTCTACTCCTTGAACTAATTTAGGAATAACAATTTTTATTACCCACTTGGGTACATGCTAGTTTGTCAAATAAGTGTTGTGTTGAATCTTGCATGATTCCATTGTGGGCATGCAAGTGGTGTTGTGTGTAGGGGAATGTGTCTTACCACTGGAGGGATAAGTAGTGTTTCAAAGTGAGGGATACTGTTCCCTCTTTAGGTCTTATTTTGGAGAAACCAAGGGGAGGGGTAACTAGTCCTAGTGGAACTATAAGTGGTTGTGGGTATGAGAGGTATAAGTGTGGATCCATCTTCTATTTTTATTATTGCGAAGGAACCAAGGGCTAGCTACCCTTTCTAGTGGAGCGATAAGTGGTATAGGGTGGTACTTCCTTCCCCATTTCAAACCATATATGGTTTGATCAGTGTGTATTGACTTATTTTTTGTGGTTAACATACCTGGTTGTTTTTACCCTTTGTTTACTTTATTGTTGTGAACTTTTTTTCCATGGTTGCATGTGTTTTGGGTGTGTAGTTCTTTCCGAAGCTTTTTTGTTGGTTCTTGAGCCCTTTGAGAGTTAGGGAACTTGTGGGGCAATAGGGATGAGAATATTCCCCCATTACATGGATGGGTAGTAAGTGTCACTTATTCCTCCTTTTGTTTGATATGAGAATGTTGTGATGAAGAGTATTAAAGTGGAATGAAGTTGTGGATAGAATATTTTATTGGTTTTCATGTAACTTATGCCCTTGTGTCATTGGAAATCTTGTAAAGTCTTGTTATTGTGAATGCTTGAGAGCATTATCATACAAGTGTAAAAGTATGTTTTGTAATGTGGCATTTAAAATTTATATGTGGATTAAATTGTATTAATAATTGTACTTGCATGGTTAAAGGAACAAAATGCAGATTCTTTTTATTCTCTCCTTATTTTCTTGAAAGCATTATTTACACAAGTATTGTAAGGAAGAGAAATAAAATATTTATTGGTTGCATTCTTGGTGTTGAAATTTGTATTGTGAATAGAACATTAAATGGAACCTTGGCCTTAGAAGAAATAAATAGTGTTGTTTGGAAAACTAGTAAGATGATCGTAGTAAAATTGTGAACTTCAGCCATTTTCTCTCTCCCTATTTATTTGCTTTGTGTGTTAATCTATCTTATAATTTTTTTTGAAAAGCATTGTGTTTTGGGAAATAAATAAATTAGAGGGCTATCTCATATTTTCATTTACTTGTGCACAAGTGATGATAAAATATGAAAATAAGATTGTAGAGTGAACACTTATTAACCTCTTATTAAGTATGGAATTCATTCTTTTGTTTCAAAATGGTGCATAACTTACTAGTTGGAAATGAGTTCTAAGTTTGTGTCTCCTATTGAGTTGAATTTAGATTAAGGGGATGTTTTGGGTAAGCAAATAAAAGTATCTAGTTCCATAAGAAACTTGTTAAGCTAGAAGAGTAAATGATCTTAGTTTGAAAATTTCATTCACAAGGATGGTCACAATAATCATCAACTCACTTAAGATTAGATAAAGGTTATTTCTTGAAAAACACTAGTTGAAATAGGATTTTCGTAATGCATATAAACACTACATTATAATACAAACCTATAACCCTAATAATTTGAAAAAAGAATCGTGTTGGTGTGCATTGAGAGTATTTTTTAGTTGATTATATTTTATATAACATACTAATATAAACCATATTACATTGTAGGATAAATAAATTTACCTACATTAATTAAGCTAAGAAGTTTGGGGCTCGTATATATATTCTAAACATTTCTATTGTTTGCATTATATATAAGAAGTTAACTCTAAGGGATAACTATTGTGTAATTTCCTTTTAATGCTAAGGATACTATAGTCTACATTTAGATAGTACAAATAATATAAGGTATGATAAAAATATTGTAAAAATTAATATATATAAATAAACTTAGATTTAAGAGTTTATATATATGTAATGAAATTATATATATAATATAAATAATTATATTTAAAAGGAGTTGTTACATTATAATATGAAATACAACCCACCCCACCATATTAATGTTTAAACAAAACCTTAAATTAAAAAAAAATGCATTGGGGTCATGGCTGCCATGGCCACTACCCCGGCCCCTACTCCAAGCACACTGGTCAGCCCTCGGTCGACCCATAATCCTACCCACTCCCTCCCCCTTTTTCCACACCATCCAAACCTACCCCATTTCAACCCTCTCCTTAGTCATCTCCCTCCAACCCACCAACTGTGTATTATGCAAATTCGGTAAAGCTGGCTTAGACCGTGGTTAGGTCTTCCTTAAAAAACAAATATATATATATATATATATATATATATATATATGTTTATTTCTATTCATTATACCTTTCTTTTTTCATAAAAATTTCTTCCATTGAGCCTGCTAAAGAGAGAGGAGAGAAATGAAGCAATAAGAAACAATATGAAAATGAAAATGGAAGGAATAAATAAATAAAATGTGAACTTAATGTTTTCTCTTAACCTAGATCCTAGGGTTAAAAGTAGCAAAATCCAATGACTTACATTTCTTCCTCCTTTCCACTTGGGTCAAGTTGACAAAATGATTTGATAGGTGCACTTAGTCATAAATATGTTTAATTAATTTAGCTATAACTAAGGTTCTAATTTTGAAATATCTCACACTTACAAACTATAGTGTAAAGTAACTAGTAGTTAGGAAATATTTATTAAAATTTGGAGATAAATAACTGACTCAAAAGTATAAATTTTACATTTGTATTTTAATAGGATCTTAATCATCCTTCTAATTATAGGGTCATAAATTGTAATAAACAAATATCAAAATATAATAGTGTCGATAGCTTTAGGCTAGAGCTTCTAATAGATTAACTTAAAATTAAGATGAATGGCCCTTATGAAATATAAATGATGCCTTGTATAGAATGGGGTTATAATTATTATTATAAACTAAGGTTCCAGAATTACTAATAAATGAATTTAATAATACTATAGTTTTGAGTATGTTACTCCTTGGAAACCCTTATGAACCCTTCAGTTATTGGAATAAGGGAATATACACACGATGGATCATGTAGCTGAATAAATAGTAAAGTGATTTCAAGTAACTAAATTATCATTTGTTGTTAGACCGATAATAGGAGGTCAAGTACCTAAAATAGGACCTAAAACAATTATCTTTATGGGAAATAAAACAATGTTAGTATGACTTGTAGTTGGTGCCATCATAGATCATCTTGTGACCTCTAGTAACTACCTTGGGAATTTGATAATTCTTCAGGGTTATTAAATTTTCCAATTTAACCATCTATAGCTAGAATGCACCATGTGATTAACTCATAAGTGTGGAAACCTAGTAAGCATTGTGTAGTGATGCTTCATTCACAACTTGTAATGTAAAATTTAATATCATTTCTTATTAATTATTTCTAAACCAAACAAAAAAATATTCCACAAATTTTCCATCTCTAACTTAGTTGTTTTGCGGGTGAAATTATTTGGGGTGTCAAAAAAGTGGCCATAAGCATACAATGAGCATACAAGAAAAATGACATAACACACAAACACTAGCATACAATAGCAAACAATGGCAAGAAAAGTGTATCATATAACCATGGTGGCATATAGTTCCTACAAGGAAAATGCTACACATGAATCACTTGTTAGCATGTTAGAAAGATAAAAATTCAAGGCATGTATAAATCAGTGAAAGATAAAGTAATTATAATAATATGTAACAATATAACCCAAGTAGTATGTGATAGTAAAGAAAATAGATGCCCAAAGAAGCCTTGGTGGGATTGGTAAAAGGTACAATGCCAAGAAGCATTTCATCTTGTAAGAATATGTAAGAGATTTGCATTCATCATGAAAGACCAAGCGAATGCTCATGTGTATGTATAGAATTATAATGACATACTAAGAATCCGTCTAGCATGGAAAACAAAGTATACCATGTAAGTATAATAAGCTAGTATGCAAATTCTATGTATGATTGTGATGGAATGGTATGAAATGTGTGAATGTGATATGAGAAGCCTGTTCCCCAATGGATGTGTATGAGATGAAGTTTAGTTATAAAATACCCGTCAACAATCAAGAATGAACCATGGAACAAGATTGCGTCATCGGGAAAATGGTTTTTGAATGTATGCTAGAAAGATAGATCATAAAGCATAGAGCATGAAGAGTGAATTTGATGAGGTTCATTTCAGATTTAGACCCTTAATAGTCGAGCATAAAATGTGGAACTAGAGAGCGTCATAGGGTAATGATGATACATGGTGTGTATTAATGGGGTTGAAAGTGCGTAGAAAGATGAGTCTTGAAGCACAAAGTGTTAAATGTGATTGGGGATGCTAAAGATAACTTACAGGAATGGAAGGGGGGAAGAAAGCATGATGCCCCTTGAGTGTATGATGTAGAGAAGGATCAAGTAAAATCATCTAGTAGATCATGATTTTTAGGGTCGTAACCGATATGATTTGGATTAGAGACTTGGTAGGAAATAGTTTTGGGTTGATCATATAAAGATCCTGTGCAACGTAAATTGTACATGACCATAACATATTCTTCATTAGTAAAAGGAGGTTGAGGACAATTGTGTGCATACCAATGAGTTAGATTTTGAGTATAGCCCAGGAATGAGTCATTGCATATAGAAACACGACCAAAAGGCATTGAAAATGGGATATCGGTGTGATTGGGATCCAAAATGACACTAATGTAGTCAATTCAAGGCTGTCTAAGCATGAGTGGAGAGGATCAAGGAGTATGTGTAAGGAAAACTAATATATGGAAGATGCAGAGGCCATACGTGGTGGTAAAAAATACACATCCATGATATAAGTAAGGAGAATGAGGTGGGGGAGGAGATCGGAAAGTGTGAATCCTATACGTGCCAAACCATCATGCATAAAAACAGTGTTAAAGAAAGTAGGGTCGAATGAAATATGAGGCCCATAAGAGTCATGTATGAAAAGAGTGCATGTGAAAGGATCAAGGCATGACGTATAATGAGTTTGGGGAGATGCAACATGTGATAGAATGTCTAATGTATGTATAGTCCCTTGAAAAGATAATAGCAAAAAAAGTATCTTCGAAGTAGGATTCATCTATTTCAATAGGAGTAAAGATTACACAATGTGTCATTGTTAAGCTCTACAACATCAGCCTCATCATCAGAATCATCTATGCTGGCATTATATTATTGGATAACATTATCAAGGATATTGGTAGGGATGGAGCCATATGTAGAATTGAGAGGATATATGATAGGTGGGGAAGTAATATCCATAGAGGTAGACATGGTGGGTGATAGGATATCAGTAGTATGAGTAGGAATGGATGGAATGCATGTAGAAGTAGTAGAGGGAGTAGGAGCACTAGATTGACCAACATTGTATGTACTAATATTGTGATATGGAATAGGATGTGATGGAGGAATGGGCATGGTGGTGATGGGGTTTATATGGAAAAACTTGAAGGGGTCAAGGTCAACAACAATGGTATGTTCATAGCCATCATGTAAGAATTTAACGCACCTATGAACTATGGAGGGAACAACATGCATTGCATGAATCCATGGTCTACCAAGTAAGCAATTGAACTAGAATGAGGCATCGATAACAAAGAATACAGTAGGAATAATTTTAGGCCCAACTTGTAGAGGTAGGGTGATAGTTCCCATGCATGTGTGAGTAGTGGAATCATATTCACAAATGACTTGAGAGGATTTATTAATTAAATCATCAGTAATGCCTATTTTCTTGAGGAGGGAGAGAGCACATAGATTTATAGCAGATCCATTATCAATGAGTACATGCTTAATACAAATGGCATCAATAGTAGCGGTGATAAGAAAAGGTGCAAAGGGATTGTCAACAGCAGAGGGAGGGATATCCTCATCACTAAAAGATATAACATGTGGTATATTTTTGAGGGATTGAATGAGATGAGTAAAGGAAATAGGTGAATTATTACTTTCAATGTGGATGGAATGAAGGGAAACCTCTAATGTATGATGAAAATTGGGTGCACTGCACAAGAGATCATAAAGAGAGATTTTTACAGGTGTATTCTTAAGCTTCTCAATGATGTCATAACCCTTAGAGGTGGTGGTAGGAACTGTAGAAGTGATAGGCAGTGGGACAAAAATGAGTGGAGCCATAGGAGGACGAGTGTGGAAGGTGGTGACTACATTGATGGTTGGATCAAACATTGGAGTGATGAAGCGAGGAGGATGTTGAGTACAAACTTGCATAAAATCAGTAGAATATTAGCTATGCCAGAAACCTTGGTTGGATTAAAAGAAGGATATGATGATTGATCCATGAATTTAGAAGAAGGCGATAGACTTCAATGCATTCTCAAAAGGTAGGGTTTGAGCGATGGGGTTCACTAAATGATTTGATTTAATTTGAATTAAATCTATATTGTAGATTAACTATTGAAATAAATGATGTATAAATACTAAATAAAGTATGAATAAAAGATAAGCATGTAAATATGAAACCCTAAGCAAGAAGATGAGATAATAAGACTTAGATGATATGTACAAAATTTGAAAGTGATATAAGAAGGGAAAAGTGATGAACATTATGTAAAATAGGGTATATACTTCACACTGTAAATTTTGGAGCTCACTGAATAAATGGCCGGGACAGGGGTGCCCCAATCTGGTAGGATAGGGGCACCTGGGCACCTGGTGACTGGATACTTCTGGTGCTTGTGACTAGCTGCAGAAAAATGATGATAGTTTCTATGCTGTGTCATAAGGGTGTTCTTACAGTTATTCTCTATTGATCTCCTGATGTTCACTCACTATGATTGTCAAAGGTACCTGTAACCTATAAAAGAGATGTTCACCTACACAAGCCCACAAACCACATCAAACCTAAAAGGAAAATGTAGAATGGGGAGTCAGACTGACCCCGGTAGTCACCCTGAGAGTGAACTTATGACTAAGCACTACACTACATCTCATACTCCATGTAGTTCTTTTGTGTGTGTAAAAATGATTCCCTATGATGACCTTGTGCAAGTTGTACTTGATAGCGGGTTGTAGCTAGAATGTAGCAATGTAGTAGAATGTGTGGATGGAATAAAATGAACTTCCCCTTCCTATGCAGTGTATGCAATCCCTTGTCCCTTGAATGGATGCTAGATGGATGCCTTTGGAGTGCTTTAGTGCCTTTGGAATGCAAGCTTAGGTGATGATAGTAATGCTTAGTGCTTGGTCCTTGATTTTGAAAACATAACTATGTATTTATATGATTCCCTTGTTTGAATTTTGTAATTGACAACTAGAAGGCCGACCCATAAGTGAAAAAGATGCCCAAAAGATAAAAGAGACCCAAAAAGAGTGAGTAAGGTAAGAAAGGGTCAGGGCACCCAGAGGGGACAGGAGCACCTGGGTGCTCATTGTCCTGGCTGGGTGTTGGTGTCTGAAGCTATAAAAGATAGATCAGTAAAGTTTCAACTAGGATGTAGGGTGTGTAAGACCAGATAGAAAATAAGAGAGAAATAAAAGAGGCAAAAGATAGTTGTCAACCACTAGTTTTTTGCTTAGGAATCATGTAAATGCTAGTATGCTTTTAGGACCTAGAAATATACCCAAGTGTGTTGTGTGTTACTCTTGTACCCTCCTTAACCAAAATCTTAAATTTAGCAACAATGTCATCTGCTGGGAGTGTGTTAAGATAATTATAGTGGAATTTCTAATGGATTTTATCAAACTCATTGATGATGTCATCAATGGTGTCTATTCTTTTGTTCCTTACTCCAGCTAATTTTTGGGTTGCTTCCTTGAGCATTTGAATACCAAATTTGATGGCCTAAAAATATTTGAAGAGCTTAGAAGGGTCATTAATGACATCTTTACTGAGGAGAAGATGAGAATTCATTTTCCTTAACTCCCTCCAAGTTTCTAGAGTGAGTTCATAATTATCACATTCATCTCCCAAAATATTACACATCTTGGTTACAATATCCTTCTTTGTCTCAATTTCATCATGCATAACCATGACATCTTTGATCACCTATTCTCCTTCTTGGATCAAACAATCTATCCAAGCTCTAACTTCCCACCCTTATTGACCAATTTTCTCTAATTTGGAGAAGTAAGTGGTGTCAAAGCTTGTTTAAATTTATAATTAGTGGTGAATGAGTGGGATGAAATGATACTTTTAAAGGATAATTTTAGTTGCTCCAATTTATTCTTAAATCTCATCCTTTTTGACCTTATCTTTATCAAACTTTTCCAAAAGGTTTCGAAGGGAAATCTAGATGTCTTGCTTTGCGCCTTCATGCATAGGTTTCCCCATGGAGATCTTGGAGATTTGGTAATATGTTGCTGTGATGTATTCTTTGGATTTATCTACAGTAGGTGTTGTGATTTCAAAAAACCCATCCCCATATTAATCAATCAAAAGATGAAAAATGGTCTTTGACTTCTTTGAATAACATTGGGGAGTAAAATCTAGACTGATCATATCAAATTCATCAACAATGGATACCTTCTTCTTCTTCTTCTTTGGGGTTTTTCTACTTAGCCAGGAAGGAGTAGAGGAAGAAATCATTTTTTGAGAGGATTTGAAAGGGAAAGGAAACCATGGGGGTAGCAAGAATGGGTGATGAAAGGGAAATTTCCACAATGGTAATGAGTTGCAAAGAAGGAGTAACTAGTGGAGGAGGATGGACAAGATGGATGCATGTATGGATGAAATGGGAAGGGTGATATGAGGAGAAGTGGGAAGGGAAAGATGGGGAAGAGGATCCCTTAAGGGATAATTCAAAACTAGACTATATCCAGATGAAAGAGAAGGAAGGGAAGAAAATAATTGGGCAATGGAAGGAGAGGAGGTGGACAAGATGGGAGAAGAGGAAGTGAGAGGATAAGGAATGGATGTTGTGAGTGGAGGAGGGGAAAAACTTGAAAATGGGGAAGAAGAAAGAGGAGGTGAGATAGGAGACTACAACACTTGTGTGGTATAAAATTGATAAATCCTCAAATATATTAATTCTATAGAAGGATCAGAAGAAGAAGGTCCTGCGCCCTTACAAATTTAATTCTATGAGGCTTGGGAGTAGGATTTTTTATTTTTGTAGTAGTAGGATGGCCCACCACTGGTTGCACTTGTGGATTGGTAGCTGAGGTCTGTTCTAAATCCTTGGGAGTAATTACCAAGGAAATTATCCATTTTTGGGGGTGGTTGATGATGCTCGTTGTGTGTTCCTTGTTTACCATGCATTCCTAGAGTGACCAATTGATTGAGCGCAGTGGTTGTGCCCTTATGTTCATTTGAGTACATGTGGGTTCCAGGACCTCCTCATCATCACAAATTCCTTCAAGAACATCTACGATACTATATTTTACCACTTATTCAATTGTTAATCTATAATAATCTTTTTCTCTTATGGACACCTCATCTCTGCAATCAATCCATATATCCTCTAATTGAGGTATGTGAATACTGGATGGTTCGATTCCGTTGACAACGGCCCAAAAATAAAAGATAATTCATGGGTGGAAGGTTTTGATTATCATTTGATGCATTTCTCCTTCCACATTTTTGGCCTTATGGGATGATGCACATACATATCATTCCAATGTGACAAGAAACTGAACCCTTGTCTTATGTTTTCTTTGTTGATATTTGTGGAGATGGAGCAGTTTCTTGACTAATTCCATCAAGACCCATTTATCAGTAGAGAAACTTGGAATCTTGTAAGGATCACTTAAAGATACCCATACTCTTAGGTATGTAAAGGTTCATAAATGAAATAAGGTACATCCCCATATTCAGACCACATTCCAGACACTATCTGTGACCCAATGGTTATACAGGTATCTATCAAACATGCACATAATAACATAGAAGAAAGTGTTGTTCACTCTTCTGAAATGTTTTGGTCCTTCCTTCATTATCAATTGGGGGTAAAAATGATATATTTACACTTGGTTTCTTGCACAGACTGATGTCATCCCTGGATAGTTCCTCATCCCTGATGCAACATATACAAGGTAAGAAGTTGTGCAAAAATTTTATGTGTTCTGAAATTCCAGCAATTGAGACTGCAAGGCATCACTTAAATGCTTAGCCCATAACATAAGGGTGGTATTTTTATGGACAATGAAGATGTATTGGTACATCCACAACTAAAAATCCCTTTAAAAAGGAAGGCTTATAGCTCTTCTGATCAAGATAATTAGGTCATTGAATTTCTGGATTAAGTTCGATTGGGGAACGATATTTGGAAACCTGGTTACCATTGGCCTCGGCTTTGTAAGGTAACTCTTGTTGAGAATTTTGATGTAAATATCTAAATTATTTTTCTGATTCTCAAGATCCATCTTAGGCGATATTTCTACATAATCCTCAACATTAGGGAGTTTTTACAAGTCTTCGACGTAGTTAGTATCCAATCTGAACATGACTGTTCTTTCCTGGTCTTTAACTATTCAAGACTCTGAATCATATTGCATGGCTATCATGTGTACATATTCTGGGCACTGCAAAGAGGGTTGGAAGGTAAGTATCATGGATATACCACTATCATATATATTTTTAATCCAAGTGGACTTGTATGGAGCTTTGATTCTATCCTAAAACTCATGTAGGTCAATTGACCGAGATGGGTATCTCCAATGTTATAAAAGTTTGATGTGATGCTTGAAGGGGGAGTCACCCCTTGGAAGTTATATTTCATTTTTCCCTTTCCTTTTGATGAATACTTCATCATTTAATCAAAAATCCTATGAAAATCCCTTGGAAACACTTGAAATGGTGGCAGAATTCGGATCCTAAAATGTAACTATCAACCCCCGAAATATAAAGGGTGGAATTCAGACCTTGCAAAACAACCTCCAACTTTCACTTTGGTTTGGAAGAGGTAAGTGCTTGTAATATAACTAAAAAATTCCAACTTATCCTAAGTGGAACACGATCCTTATAATGCAACCTCTGACCCTAAAATAGACTTGGTAGAACTCACACCTTGTTTTGCACTTATGAAATCCCGCTTTACAATTCATGATGAAAAATAATCTATTATTTTGTGATCTTTACGATAAACTTGTGTAAATATGAAACTCTTTTTCACATTAGGCCATGATTAAAAAGAGAAAGGGAACACATGGAGACAAAATAATAAAAGGAAAACCATGGTTATGCTATGCTAAAAAATAAACTAAAAAAGAAACCCCAAATGCATTAAAAATTGAAAAAAATGCCTCAAAAAAATGACACAGATCTTGAAAAAACCATTAGAACACAATATCTTACGAATAAATCCAATGGGTCAAAGGATAAATCATGAAAAAATTCCCACAAAATCAAGCAAAAGTATGATCGGAAGTCAAAAGGTTGTCTACAAGTTAGAGCATACAAAATGATTAGTGGAAATGACGTGGAAATCCAACTAAAAATGGAAAATGATGCATTCATTACACATAGGTGACACGTGAAAGTGGGTGACATTTATGCATTAACCAGATGTCAGGGTTTGAATGCAAATTTGTAAGTTTGTTGGGTTTTAGGTTCTGGGTTTCAATTTGTAATTTACATACAAATTGCAAATGAGAACCTGAAAGCTGAAATGCGTCAATTTCTTCATTTTTTGGGGATTAGGTTTTATTTTGTAATTTACATGAAAAATTCAAATTGAAACCCAAAACATGAAATGCATTAGGAAGTCATTTTTCAGGGGTCAGGTTTCAATTTGAAATTTACATGCAAATTTCAATTTCAAACCTGAAACTTGAAATACACTAATTTCTTTGTATTTTAGGTATCGGGGTTCAGGGAACAATTTTCATCTAAATTACAAATTTTTTTCCAAAACTTGAAATCCAAAATGCAAATAAAATTTTCAATACATAAGCATTTTTTCGAGATCTTTCAAAAAATGGTTTTTAGGAAAAATGGCATTTTTGCAAGGGAATAGTCAAATAAAAAAGGCAAATTAGGAAAGGTGACTTCAATAGTCAATGAGTCCTTAGAAGGGAGTTTGACAAGCCCATTTGTAATGAAGGTATTCTCTTTTTGGGTTTATTTTTTGATGAATTCTTCAAATTTATTCAAGAAATGCATTTGCATTTGAAAGGATAAATCAAGATTAAGGTTTGGTGTAAAGATACTAACAAGTTGTTGTTAGGTACCAAACAAGGGAATTGACTAGTGATCCCTCACCATCTTTGAAGAAATGAAGTGAACATTTCATTATTTCTTTTTTAGTGTTATAAAGGTCCATTATTGCGATTTCTAAGTCTATATTAAATTAAAATTGTTTGACAAATTTCAGATAAGTTAGTGAAAGTGGTGATTGATCCTCTAGGAATGTGTAAAAACAAGTCTAGAGCTTGACCACCCAAGATTTTGGGGAAGGTACGCAAGAGGTATATGGCATTGAATGTTAATTCTTGGAAATCAATGAAGAATTATTTAATTTTTAATTTTACATCACCTAATCCCATTATATTTGTCAAATTTCGGAGTCTCAAATGATGAAGGGGATGGTACACATAACATTTAATCTTCAAATGGATAAGGGAAAATATCATTAAATTTGAGTTGTTTTGATTGTTTTTACAACACCATAATTGTATCTTTCATTCTTTTCCATCCATGTGTGAATGGAGATTTTTGTTGAGGGGTGTCTATGAATTCATTGGTTTCTCAATTTTTTTATTCTCATTCTTCATATTTTGAGTTTTAGGAAACCTTAGAAGCCATATGGGAGAGTTGAGTTATCTCATGGATTTTCTCCAACAAGTCTTCATTTGATGCTTTCTTTGAATTTTTGGATTTGTTATTTATTTTTCTTGATTCATGTTTTTCCAGGAGGTGTTTCAAGTTATCTTCACCAATACCCAAGGGTAGATTCACCCCTATTTCTAGGATGCGAAGAAGGTATTGGTTTTTGTTGTGTCTCAATAATTCATCTTTATTTTATTTTTCCTCTTCAATAATTTTGGGTTGTCTTTCCTCATTTTCTTCATTATAACTATCTTTGCGAAGAGGTTTAATTATATAAAAGTTATTGTAGGTATTGCAATTTTGGTTGCAAGTAATCACCATTTTGCTAAAGGTGAGAACCTAAAGGCAAGGGTGAATTTTTTTTGTTTCGACAAAAATAAAAGTTGTAGAATCTTTAAGCTCAAAAGTTAATATTGGATTTTTGTTTGTTTTTTGGCTTATAAATTTGTTTAGGGAATATAATTTAATTTGATCAAAAGTGTGTATCTAAAAGATAATAATTTGTTTTGGATTTAGTAGATTAGATTTTTTATTGGATTAGCTTAGATTTGATTTTGATTATGCTGTGGAACATAATTTTTTGATCTATAAAAATAAAATTTACAAACAACCATCAAACAATTGTATTTTATTTGATTTGGATGAAAGGAAAAATACTGTCGGGAAATGCAAAGTTATGATAATGCAACCAAGAATAATGTCATGGAATGAAAAAATACAAAGCCTCTTATAACTCCCAATAAGATGCATATTTTGATATATCCCAAACTTGATATACCAAATCTTTACAGGGATAGAAGTGGTAAGGGAACCCTTGGAATACTAAAAGAGACTCACTCAATCAATAGTATCCCACTTAGAGGAGTGAATCACCACTCCAATGATTGGGGTTTATGATTGGGTGGTAGGGTAATGAGGGAATGGAATGTGAATGGTTTACTTATTTCTCCCTAAAAATTCACAAGGAAAATTCCATAGAATTTATTGTTATAGCTATGTTAGGCATATACTTGTAGTAACCCATCATGACAACTTTACTTGTAAGTGGGGACAAAGGTGAGGAAAGTGTTGAATGCTATTTTAAATTATGTCTCAGGTGTAATGAAAATGAAATATGAGTGGTGTGTAGTGGTGAAATACATGTCATTGGTGTAGCTAGTGGTGATGAAATACACGTCACTACATGCAAATACATTATGAATTTATCAACATGAAATGTTCTTTCCAAATTTGAAGAAAATAAATGTGTCATTGAAAAGCATAAACAAAGCACATACCTAAATTTTTAGCAAAAATAATTAGCAAAGTTTTTCAAGTGAAGTGGTCCTATATGAAAATTATTAGAAGGCTTGTTTGGTAAAGTGTTTCAACTGAAGTGGTCCTGCATGAAAATGCTTAGTAGTTTTTTTTTGTAATTTTTTGACTTAGCAACCTTGCAAAAAAAATTCATGCAAAAAATAATTAAAGGATATTGACCATTTTTTATCCTCAAGGTCACCCAAAGGTGTGAGAGAAGAGAATTCGTAGTTTTAACCATGAAAATGTAAAGGAAAAAATGACAAGCAAAAATGAAATAAGAGTCAAGGAAATTATTTAGACAAATGATGGAAGGATCTCAACAATTTTTATTCTCAAGTCACCTAACGGGTGCCAAAGAAGAGCATACACAATTTTTGAACATAGAAATGAAAAGTGAAAACAAAACAAGGAATTGTTTTAAAAAATAATGAAAATACAAGTTTTAGACCCGTTTTTTCTGAAAAACCTACAGGAAATTTTCATAAAATTAGAGAAAACAATAAGGAATTAGTTTTTAGAATTTTGGAAAGTTATAGCAAATTAAAAAAATACACATAATGTTAGCGTAGAGAATAAGTCTAGAAATGTAGAAAAATTGCACACAAATGTTCCTTAAAATAATGGAAAAATGTGCTTTAAATCATACACATACACATCTTGAATTTACACTAGTCTCTACACTGGCATGGAAACATAACGATGAGCATGAAAAATGTAAACATGTTTTTTTTCACATAGAGAAGACTAAACATAGAAACAAACTTTATTAGCATGTTAGCACATATAAAAACACACTAGCACACAAATTTAAATGGAAACACATACTATGAAAACATAAATAGAACACAATTTAAAAACAAGTAGATGTTATGCAAACACAAATGGAATAAAACAAAAATGCAAGCAAATGTTATGCAAATGTAGGGACTACTATGCTAGCATAAAGACATCCACGCTAACTTAGAATTATAAAAAGTTAGGGGAAAAATTCATGCTAGAATAGATCAAGGGCTACAATGATGTAAGAAAGGACACAAAAACACAAATTATCAAGCTATAAAAAAGTTGGAAAAACAACCAAAATGTTTAATTTTTGAAAACTAATCACAATCCAGCTCACAAAATGACATGAAAAATTGGTCAATAGTCTCCAAACACTAAAAAGGACACAAAAATGAGATTAGTTTTGTAAAAAAATGATGAGGAATATATAGGTGTCCCATCGGGCATGCCAAAATGTGAACTAGTGAAAATGCTTAATACAGAAATAAATTCCTAAATAAATAAATACAAACCTTCCCAAACATCTCCTTGTCACCTCATATTATATTAGACTAACGAGTGGGGTTAAATGCAACTCTTTTAAATCCTAACAAAGTTGAATCTTATTATTTGTGTCTGCTAAAAAATGCTCTAAATGGAAGTATGCTAAGCTACGAGAAATGTAAATTAAATGATTGAGTAATCAGATGATCAGGTGATCAAATAAACATTAGAACGGTACACAAGACTGATTTCCAATGGCTATTTGGTAGAGTAATAGTGAAAATTTATCAAGCTTCCAATGATGATTTTTTAGTGTGAAGGATTTCATTTTCCTCTTACTAGTTTTTCCCTCACACATGGCGATTCATCTCACCTTAGGTGAGGTCATAGGTCTCTAGGTTGTCATTAGAAGTTTATGAACCATGAAAAATTCTATCATAGAATCTGTCATTCATGTCAGTGTGCATCATTACGTCATACACGAGTTACTTTCCATTTCTATATTATAACTCATTTCTCCCTTATGGAGGTATAATGGGTCATGCGTTGGGAGTTATACTGTACTCCTATTTGCAATTCTTTTTTGATCTATGATAATGACTAAATATTTTTCTTGCATGTAAAATTTTTATGGTGGTTATTGCTTGCTTACGACTTGGAGCTAAACCATGGTTCCATTCAAGTGAAACTTAGTTTATTTTCCCATATTCCAGCTTGATCCCCTTTTCTCGTATTCTATCACATGGTATCAAAGCATGTGTGTTTGGAACTGTGTCACTCACTCATGTTTTTTGCATACTACTCTTAGTTTCATCATTTTAATAGTTTCTTGTGAAATTTATTTAACTGTATTTGATTTTTTCTCTACTTGTATTAATGTAGTTTAATCTTGTTGTTTGTGTTGGAAGCACACTAATTGAGAGGGGGGTGAATCAGTCTATTAGAACTTTTACTTCATTTATCTTTACTTGCATACATCATCCACAACATTCATTAATCAATGTGAGATTATTAATCATGAAACAACCATCTACGAGAACATGAATCAAGATAGAACACATGAACACAAGATATATAGTAGGAATACCTCAAGGGGAAGAATACCCATAAAACCTATGCATATATTAGTCAACAAAAAAGACTCTCATGAATATTACACATCATGAGATATTTTTTTTATTGAGGCATTAACCCCAAAAGAATCACCAACCCCTATTTTAGTATGACACCAACCCTACAAGGAGACTACAATCCCTCACGATGAGAAAACACCGACTCAACCACCTGAATATGAAGATCACTTAATGTCCTTATGTTGGTATGTGAGAGCTAGTGGTGTCATTAATGTAAAATTTTTATTATTGACAAATTAGGATGATCAAAAGTGTAATAGGATGTTTGTAATGATGATAACATGGGAAAACAAGTTGTGGCATGGTTACAAGAGTGAAGAAAGTGAGACCTATTTGGTCTAGTAGGCCTGATTATGAGGTCTAGTTAGCATATGTGATAATACATGGTTGATAGAGATGCATGGTAGATTGAGGAGTATGGTAGATGAATGGAGAGCATGAAGTGAGTAGGGTAAAACACCCAAATAAGCATCAAAGGTTGATTGTAAGGTGAGAGTAGTATTTGTAGGTGTTCATCTAGACCTAGTCTAGGTTATTAGTGGCCTAATGGAGTATGATCATGAGGTGCAAAGCTATGTGAGCCTACGAGGGAATGCATAGGAGTGAGACATGTTGTCTCAATGTTGTTAGGTCCTTTTAAAGAGGTTTCAAGATGAGGTATGAGGTTCAATAGCTTTGTTTTTGTCCAAACATGACTTATTCCTATGACCTTTGATGAGGCCATAAATTCGCCATAAATTACCATTATTTTTTCCTTCTAAGTTACCTTAAAAAGTGGATTTTAATGTAATATAGGAACTTATAGTTTGCTTAAGATAGAATATAGGATATATATCTTGTTCATTCTTTAGAAATATTTTGTTATCTATTTTGTTGACTAATCCTATTTATTATTTGGGAAAATATGCAATGTCTTATGTATGCAGGCCATAAAGGAAAGATAATGCTAGTATTGAGAAAATTGGAATTGATCATGGATAGTATATCTAAACTAAAATATGATTTCATATTCAAATTCCTCTCGAAAAATTATGCAAGTTAAAAATAATAATAATCTCAATCCGAGATCGTATGAAAAAGTTATATCTATTTTAAGTTCACTTCAGAACTCGTAGGCTTAGTTCTGGAACTCATAGGATTAGTTCCGAAACTCGTAGAGTTAGTTCCAGAACTCACAGAATTAGTTCCAGAACTAAGCAGATTTTAGCAATTTTTAAGGAATTGTGAAAGATCAGAGAATCCAATGGAAAATATGAGAGAGGTTTTTGTTTATAGCAATGTGATTAACAAAAAAATCATTCAGATTTGATACAGGTATTACTAATAAAGAGAGATCTAACTTTTAGTGAGCTGCAGTCCAAGGAAAAGTGTATCAGACGAGTGCTAAAAGTTCCATAAACAAAATATAAAAAGTCAAATGGAAAATATGAGAGATATTTTTGTTCATAACAATGTGTTTAACAAAAACCTCATTCAGATTTGCTACATGTTTTACCAATGAAGAGAGATCTAACTTTTAGTGAGCTGCAATCTGAGGAAAAGTGTATTAGATGAGTGCTAAATGTTCCATAAATAGAAACATGAAATTCAAAAATAAAATCTAAGAGAGGTTTTTGTTCATATAAATGTATTTAAAAAAAACATCATTTAGATTTGCTATAGGTTTTACCAATGAATATAAATCTAACTTTTAGTGAACTACAGATGAGCAAAAAACGTATCAGACAAGCGTCAAAAGTTCCATAGTAAAAAACAACAAAGTCAAATGGAAAATCTGAGAAAGGTATTTGGTCAAAATAATATTTTGAGGAAAATCCTCCTTCCAATAATGTAGAAGAATAAAATCATTATGATTCTTGTTACCAAAAAGCAAGGAGAAGATTTGGGAGCAAATCTTCCTAAAATAAGTAAGATAAGATTTGACCCCAATAATATATCTCTCTCCATATTTTGTGGAGATGGAGATCTTAGTTGTTAGGATTGGAATAAATATAAGATCAGATTGTATTTCCTAAAATAAGGAGTTGGTTGGATGCATGAATTATAAATGCAACCTTCCACACTTAGATATGTAATTCCATTCTCCCAAGAAATAAAGATATGTTCTTTCTTTCCAATGTTTTAAAGTAAAGTTATTCTCCAAGTTCTTAATTAAAAGTATGAATTAAGTCCTCTTCCAAGGAATGAGCTGGCCACTCATTCCAAGGAATATGGATCAATGTGTTAATGTTTGTTTCTTTATTTTTGCAGTTTTTTCTTTTGTTGTAAAATTCTGATTTCATGTTATGTGATCCTTCTTCAGTACAATTTTTTTTGTGAACCTGCAGGTGTCTTTTATCTTTTAGTTATTTCCAATTCAGCAATTTTAATTTATGTGAGTGTGTTTAATTTTTTTCAAGTGTGATTTACTTTATGAAAGCATGCCTTTACATTCCTATAAGTGTGTTTACATTTCTGCAAGTGTGCCTTTAAATTTCTACATGTGTGATTTATTTTATGCAAGTTTGGTTTGTTTTTAAAGGAGTTGTTTTCCAAGATCTTCTTCTCTTAATGCATACAGCCTTCAGACTCCAACTCAGATTGACATTATTAATGGCGAGGATTGACGACCCTCATCAACCTAGTTAGGTAAGGCTCAATACTTGAGAAGTTTCATAGGTGTGCAAACTAAAATTAGAATTTTCCAACTCGATATGAAATTTTTTATGTGGGTTAGCATGTGAAAATTTTTCATGGGGACCTAAGCCATTCAAGGATTATTTTTCATAGAGATAAGAAGGTTTAATAGGTGTAATGAAGTAAAATAATATCCTATGCTTTATGAACAATCATTAAGAAGCCAAGGAGGTCAAAAACCTTCGTTTACTACATATGGAGGATATATTGATGGTGTGATATCAATATGCATTGGATCATAAAATGTGATGATTGGAAGATGGAGAGGACTCTCCTAACTTTTAGAAGATCGTGGTTTGGTGTCTTGCCTGTAGGTGGAGCCCACTCAAATATTCTAATTTCTAATAAAGTTTGTTTTTATCGCATGTTTTCTATTAGAATTTATGATCTAAATTGATGTTTTGAGTATTTGGGGAGATTTTATATAGTTTTGAATTTATTTGAGATATTGGTGAGGTCATTTTAATGTCTGCATAGGTAAAAATGAAGATTGGTTTTTAGGCCTAAAGGTAGTTTTAGATAGTCATTGAGAAAGGAGGTTTTGGGAACTTGTGGACTTGGTGATGGTGGTTTATGGAATTGGGGGTGTTTTACACATCCAATATGAAATGGTTAAAGGTTTTTTGAGCTTTGTAAGTGAGATGAGGTGGCATGAATAAGGTCACAAGTTGATCTACTTGATTGGTTTGAGGAAATAATGTTTGGTATGAAATTGGTCTGAAAGACCAATATCTTGGGTTGGTTGATGATTCTTATCCATTGGATAATTATTAGGGATTAATTTTTATCCTATTACATGCATTTATAGATCTTTAAAGTGTCAAAAAGGGTGTGAGAAGATCAATTTTGCAAAAATAGTTTCTGGGTAGTTCAAGTCGCTTGAAGGTCAAAGAGGTTTGGATGGCTTTATCGACTAAGTCATGAAGTATAAATTATTTTGAGGTGTTTATTGGTTCATTTTATTTATAATTATTTATTTAAATATATATTTGATGTGTTTTTTCGATGCTAGGTCTTCATCTTTGAAGACTAGTCTGCTTGAGGTGCCCAGATTAAGTAGGAAACAATCCTACTTGGAGGTGTTATGAAGAAAATGAGTGATGCAGAGGTCCATGATCTTGTAGAGGATGGTTATAAGATGTATTTTATATATTTATATCCTTTTGAGGCATGAAAAATATTTCTTGTGTCCTTGGAGTCCATGGAGTGTTCAGTGGAGAAGGATTTAGTCTTTTTAGCCTAGTTTGTGGTTGTTGAGTGTCTTGGTCCTATGCCGACCTATATGGGTCTTACTTATGATTTTATATGAGTGTGTAGATTTAATTTTATGATTTTATGACCTACCTCAATGGTCATGGACTACCTAGTAGTGTTTATGAGAAGATTCATGTATTTAAGCAAGTGTTTTTGGTCATTTATGACTAGTTGTGTGAGGAGAAGAAAAGTGTGAGAGAGAGAGAGTGTGAAAGAGGTATGAGGGCATCAATAAGAGATGAAAGAAGCATATGAAGTGTTGAGGGGAGTTTATAATCTAGTGTGTAAGGTAAATATACCTATTCAAACTTTTAATAATAAATATTGAGCGAACTAGGAGAGAGTTTTTTTAAGAAGGTTTTGTGAGTGTGTGAGCTGAAATTGTGATCACTATCTAGTTATAGAGAAAAAATACATAAGTGGTCTTCATATTCAGGTGGTTGAGTTTGGTTCTTGATCACCTTAGGGGTTGTATCCTCCTTGTAGGTTGGTGCCTTACTAAATAGGGGTGGTGCTCCTTGTGGTGGGTGCCTCACTAAAAAATTTCATGTTATGTGTCATATTTATGCAAGTCTTTTTGTTTGAGTAATATAAAAAAATTCAGTGGGTTTTCTTCCTTTGAATGTTTCCCAATTATATTTGGTGTATTGTGTATTATATCATTATTACATATGGTTGATCATGCTTAAGCTCTTAATGGTTAATGAATGTTGATTTGATGCTTTGAATGTATATGCAACTTAAAGGAATTAAGTAAAGGTTTTAATAAGGACTGATTCACCCCCCTCTCAGTCCATTTTGCTTCCAACAATTGGTATCAAAGTTAGGTCCTTTTGAATAAGTTTAATCACTTGAAGGAGATCCTTTGAAAGAACTAAAATGGTGAGTCAGTAGAGTGACACTTTTACAAGAAAATATCCCTTGTTTGATGGATCAAACTATGCATTTTGGAGCATTAGGATGAGGAATCACATCATGTCCTTAGGTTTGATATTTGAAATTTTGTGATTAGATGGGTATATTTTTCCTTAGACTCCTCCAACCAGTACTACAGACAAGAAGGCTAATAATGAAAACTCCAAGGAAATGAATGTAATCATGTGTGGTCTAGAATGAATCATAACTTGTGAAGGTCATGCATTTTACATCATCTAAAGCAATGTGGGAGAAACTTCAGGTCATTTATGAAGGATATTCCAAGGTAAGGATAACAAAAGACCAAAATTTTAGAAATCAATTTGAAGGCCTAAACATGAGAGAAGAAGAATTTATTGATGCATATCTACTCAGAGTTGATAAAATTGTCAACTCCATGAGAGGCTTAGGTGAATAAATAAAAGAAGAGGTAGTGGTGCAAAAGGTTTTGAGATCCCTCACTTCCAAGTTTGATCCTAAAGTATCTACTATTGAGGAATCCAAGGATTTGAAGGTCATGTTGATGGATGAGCTACATGGCATCTTGACTGCATATGAGATGAGGATCATTAATTGTAAACCTATCAAGAAGGAGATTGCTTTCAAGGTTGAGAATAATTCAAAGGATAAGAAGACTAATGATGATGATGTTACCCCTGAGATTGGTGATGATGAACTAATTGCAATGTTTTCTAGAAAGACTAAAACTTGGTTCAGGTAAGTACAAAGGTAAACTCCCTTTTAAATTTTTAAATTATGGAGAGGTAGGCCATTTTCCATCAAGTGTCCTCATAAGCTCAAGGATAAAATTGATGAAGATCATGATGAAGATCATGATAAGAAGAATCACAATCTATGATAAAGGAAAGAATAATTTCAAGAGGTTTGAACAACAAGAAGAAGTCCAAGAAGAGTTTCTATTCAAAGAAAGATTGTTGTTCATCTGAGGTAAGTAGTTTGATGATGTTTCTGATTCTGATTCTGAATCTGTCAAGATGATGTAGGTGATGAGGTCTTATTCATGGCCAAAGATATAAGGGTTTCAAAGTGAAGATCCATGTTGAATTTTTTATGGAATTTGAAGATGAAGAAGATTGTGATCTTGATACTAAACTAATAAGCATTTAAATTGAGTTGAAGCATGTTGAGAAAAAGAACAAGAAATTGAAAGCACAAATCAAGGACTATGAAGGAAAAATCAATGATTATTGAAAAGAGACTAACAATGGATGCTAAGGAGTTTGAGGAAATCAATAATAGAGTTCCAGCTTGAAAATACAACTTGAAATGAGACTTAAATTTATAATCCAAAGAAAAGGAGATTATGTCTTTAAGATAGAGAGATATTCTGAATTTCTAGCAGGTAGATAAATTCCAAAAGATTTTGAGAAGAGCTCCAAGGATCTTGATGATCTCTTGGAAATTCAAAGATCTATAGGAGACAGGACAAGGTTTGGGGTTCAAAGAATACCTTAAAGGAAAGAAGTGATGCAAGATGACACTATTTCAAGAAATAAGTCTAAAGATCTAAGCACCAAAGAGGAGCAGAAGGAGAGAAAATTCAAGGACAACATGCAATCAAAGTCATTAAGGAAACTAAATGCATCAAGGTATGAAAGAAATTTCAATGGATATTGTTACACTTGTAATGGTTTTGGACATAGAGAAAAGGAGTGTAGAATATTTTTCAAGGATGATCACCCATGGAGGGGCAATAGAGATGATCAGTCAAAGAACATAATTTATTTTAATTGTCATGAGAAGGGCCACATAGCTAGATATTGTCTTCATGAACCACCAAGAAAAAGTTGGAGAAATGAAGGAAAAAAACATGTTGTATGTTTCAATTGCAATCAAGTTGGACACATTGCTAGACATTGTTATCAAGAGACACCTAGACAAAGTTGGAGAGATAGAGCATCTAGAGGTATGAGTTCTATTGTTTATTTTAAGTGTAATAATGATGGATATATTGCAATATTATGCAAATGGAGGATTAATGGTTATGAAAATAATACATTTATGAAGCCTAAATATGTTAAGAGAATGAAGGAGGAACTAATGACTCAAGTTGTTCTAATCATGGTGATCATAGGAGTCATTTTGCTGTTGAAGAACCCCAAGAAGTTTTGTTGTTTACTCAAGAAGACTACAGGGTAAATGATAGAAAAGTAAAGGTACAAAAGTTAAGGAATTTGATGCTAGATCTTGGTTTCATATCCCATAATGACATGGAATTTTTTCCTTATTAATATTCAACTAGGTGTATATGATGCCTCTATTAAGATTCACAGAGTCATCTTTATGTCTAAAGAAGAATGAGGTTTGTTGAGCTTGTATGATTGAAATAAGTAGCATATAAAAAATATTACATGGTCCCATAAAAGTTGATGCACAAAGATAAAGGTATGCTATGAATGATAATTTCTCTATGAATATTGTTGAAGAAATGAAAGTCCTATTCTATGATAGTGGTCTGTACTCTTATGAAGATGGCTAAGGGTAACTACAGTCATGCTATCTATAGTCCCTGTAGAGTAGCATGAACTTATGATGGTCTTTATATCTAGGATTTCATCATTTTTAAGTAATTGTGTTTGATCATTTCATCTCAAGGGGAGGTTCCATCATAAGTTAGCTAGTAATGAACTATAAATGTGTCTTTCAAGGATATATGGGGTGTTCATACTGTGTTTCTATTGATTCTTATGAGATGGATGTAACTCTTTTGTATGTGATGAGGTTTATTATTGATGTTATTAAGTCATGCCCTAATCCTAAGAGTTATAGGATGTGAAGCATATGTATACTATAAGGTATTTTTAACTATTTTAAGAATATAAAGATTTCTATAGGAGGTTCTTAAGGATAAAAATATAGGTTGATAGGTTTAAGTGTTGCCAGTGAGAAAGAATGTTGAATTCATGAAGAGAAAGTCTTTATTTTTGCATGTTGACTTGATCAGAACATTAGAGGCAAGATTAAATGGTGTATCATAGGAATGCTTATGAGTTAAATAAGTCTATATGTTGTGTCTCAATTATTGACTCATGTTTTGAGATGTCCCAAGAGTGTTTATGCATCATGGAAGAAGTATGGAGAAGTAAAATACATGATAAGGTTTGTGAAATCAAAAGTTAAGTCTTCTTAAAGTTGATAATTGTGGTTACATGTTCTGTATTTGAATTTTAGGTCTATATGGTGGTAACAGTAGAGTATAGGATGCTAAAATGGTTTGTAGGGATATATCATACCTAGAATGAAGAAATTTGAATCTTGATAAGGTCTATGCAAAGCTTGTGCAAAGACATCATAATCTAAGGTATGTTTTTGAGTTGCATTCTTTGAGGAAGTAGTGTGTAGTAAGGGAAAAAATATATTATACATCATGATGCATGAAGATTAATGATGTTTTTATGGTGCATGAGTTGAGGGGGAGCTTGAGTTCTCATACCCTTGAGATAAGAAGTTAGGAGTGTTACAGGACTATGGTTGAAGAATCATTATGCATCTATGACATGGAAGTACTGCACAATGGGTAGATACAGGTATATGAAGACCTTGTGAGCCATGAAAGGTATGACATTGATCTTCAAAAAGTGTCTTAAGGTGTCAAAAGGCTAGTTAGGTAGAGTTATAGTTGTTTTGCAAGTATATTACATGGGGATTTGTCATGAGCTCAATAAGTTGTGATAACATGCAAAGAAGGCTAAAAGAACATTGAAAAGTTAACTTCAGGACATATAGGTGTTAATTTTGACTCATCTCCATGTCATGAGTGCAAGGTATGTGCTTGTATTTTTGCATAGGAAGTTAGATAGATGATAGTATGATTCTAGGGGGATCAATAAGATGATGTTTCATATTTATATGGGCTTATATGGACAAGGTGAAGTTTGGGATTTTTGGTCTAAAGGATAAGGTTTAGGGCTATAGTCCTAAAGTGTTAGTAGTCTGTGTATGACAAAATCAAGTTTGTTTTTGGTATCTTCAGTAAAGATTATTCTAAAAAGGAGCTAGGCATGATGTATTTCACTCAAAAATAATATTGTTGGAGCATGTGTATGTGCTATGAATGCTTCTTCCAGGGGGAGCTACAATGCTCTCATGAAGCCAAAAATAGTCAAGAAGAAGTAAAACAAGTCCTTGATATTGTATGATGATTTTAGTTGATGTTTCCAACCAAAAGGTGATCCTAATATATGATGAAGATGAATAATATGTGCTATAGGTATGATCCTTATCATTAATTAAAAAGGGGGAGAAGTACTAGGTTGTTTTCCATCAATGAAAAATGGGGAGATTGTTGACATGTGTGTTCTATGATTGTTTTTATTGATGTAAAAGGTTCATTAATGAAAAAGGAGGATGATTAGGAGTGTAAGAGGATGCTTGTAGTGATGATGACATGGGAAAACAAGTTGTGGCATGGTTGCAAGAGTGAAGAAGGTGAGACTTGCTTGGTCTAGTAGGCCTAACCATGAGGTCTAGTCAGCATAAGTGATAGTACATGGAGGATATAGATGCATGGTGGCTTGAGGAGCATGGTAGAGGCATGGAGAGCATGAGGAGAGTGTTTTAGACACTCATACTAGTTTAGAGGTTGATTAAAAGGTGAGAGTAGGGTTTACATGTGTTTAACTAGATCTAGTCTAGGTACTTTGTGGCCTAATGGAATATGATCACGAGGTGTAGAGCTATGTGAGCCCATGAAGGAATCTAGAGGAGTGAGACATATTGTCCCAAAGGTGTTAGGTCCTTTTGAAGAGTTGGAAGAAAAGGTATGGTGTTTTCTTCTTTGTCTAGGTCTGAACTAGATTGAATTCTAGGACCTAGTTTGGTAAGTCATTAGTGGTTGAGAAGATGTAGGGATATTTATGAGTAGGTGAGAATTGGAGAAGTTAGTAGAGGTTTTCCTGGTGCTTTTGGAAAAATTTCAGGTTGACATCATGAAGAGTTTGTAAATTATGAGGTTTTGAGAAAAATCGAGCTCAAGAGAGTGCATTTTCCAGCTTGATATGAAATGTCTTATGTTGGTTGGAACTTGAAAAATTTGCATGGGGATATGATCCATTTAAGGATGATTTTTCATACATCTATGAAGGTTTCAGAGGTGGAATTAAGTAAAATAATGTCCTATTATTTATTAACAATCATTGAGAATCCAAAGAGGTCAAAAACCCTAGTTTACTATCGACGGAGTAAATATTGATGGTGTGAGCTCAATATGCATTAAATAATCAAACATGATGTTTGGGATATGGAGAGGACTCTCTCATATTTTGTATGATGGTGGTTTGGTGTCTTGATTGTAGGTGGAGACAACTCAAATATGTTAGTTTTTAGCAATGTTTATTTTGTTCTCCTATTTACCATTAGACTATATGAATAAATTGATTTTTATAGTATTTGGGGATCTTATATACATGTTTAAAGTGATTTAAAATCTTGGTGAGTTCATTTTAAGGTCTGCATAGGTCAAAATGATAAGACTAGTTTTTAGGCCAAAAGGGTAATTTTGCAGTCTTGTAGTTAGGTGGTGTTTGGGCACTTGTGGACTTGGTGACGATGGTTTATGGCCTTGTGGGTATTTTAAACATCCAAAATGACAAGATTCATGTTTTATTTGGCTATACAAGTGAGATGAGGTGGCATGAAGAAGGTCACAAGCTGACATAGTCTGACTGGTTGAGGATACCAGTGCATTGGTTTGAAGATTAGTCCGAAAGAAAAATATATTTTCTTAGTTTACGATTATTATAAATTGGAAAATTATGAGGGATGGAAATTGATCCTATTACATGAATTTAAATATATTAAGAGTTTCATAAATGGTGTGAAAAGGTTAAGTTTGAAAAACTCATTTCTAGGCACTTCACGTTTCTGGAAGGTCAAAGAGGTTTGTATGTATCTATAACATGAGTCATGAGGTATAAATTTATTTAAGGTGTTCCTTGGGTTAGTGCTTTAATATTATAGATAATTTCCTATATATCTTCATCAACATGTCTCTTACTCGACTAGGTCTTCTCAAAGGCTTATACACATCATGCTGATTTGTATCACAATGCAGAAAAAATACCTTCAATCCCTTTGTGGATAAAAATTCTATAGAACATTCCTCCATAATATATTTAATGAAAAACACCACTGATCTCTGAAACATGCACTTTTCTCCTCCTTAGTTTATAGAATACTAATCCTTCAACTTGTCTACAATACTATGTTCACTTTACTCAAATGAAAAGAGATATTCATTGAAGAAACACCCATACCTTACTTGATATAATGATGGACCTTCATCTTTATGCTCTCTTGAGAATTTCATGCCCTTCTTTGCTTTCAACTGGTTATAATGAATCTCAAGCTCTACATATATCCTTACACTTATAGTGTCAACACTCTTTGACAAATCATATTAATTTATATTTATGTCATAGCCAAACAAATCTCATTCAAGGCTATATTTGACCTCTTAATTTAATGTCTCTATGTTTAGGAATTCATGACTCACATATACTTATTTCTAATTTTAATCAACCTCACAAACTAGGTCCGTTCCTTTTGAATTTTTGTCATATTCCACAATCATGAACAATGTGTCATAGTTAGCACCACTATCTTCACTTTTAGAATCACTAGAAGACATATTTTTTATTTTATATATTCAAACATATCTAGTATACTTTAAAATACTTCTCCAATATCTTTTAAGGGAACACGCATCAAGAACTATTTTCATAGGCATAAAACGGGTCTTATCATTATTATTGTCCTTAATATAGATATCATCATTACTTGCACTAGTCCTACTATTTTATTCATAAATGAACTCTAACTTGTCCCATAAATCCTTAGCTGACTCACATTCCATCACCTTGGAATTAAAAAATTCCACCAATCCTCTCAAGATGGTATTCTCAACTTTCACTTACATGGGGTCTGATAAAGTAGTGTTCCCAACATTGAATGATTTACAAACATCATAACAAAGAGAACTTAGGTAGAAATTCATACTAAAATTCCAAAATAAATACTTAGTTCCATTGAACATAAGATCTTAAAAAATTGATATCCCTTCTTCCATTTTACCAGACAAACTTGTGCTTTAAAGATCTCCTCCATGTTGTTAGACTTTCTTCAAAATGACCTTACTCTGATACCTATTGTTGTAAGCACACTGACTGAGAGGGGGGTGAATCAATCAATTAAAATTTTCACTTCATTTATATTAACTTGAATACATCATCCAAAGCATCCATTCAACATTCATTAATTAATGTAAGCTTATTAACTGTTGTTGTAGAATCACAGCACCCCTGGATGTTGATCAGATTTCTAGTTTGATCATACTAGCATCCAGTGTGATTGCACAACATGGAATCCTTTCTCCAAGTGTGGGACTTGCAAAAATGAGAAAGGAATCTCCAGAGAAGGCTGGTTCCTATTCCTAAACTACCTGCCACAAGCTATTCTAGTGCAGGAAAGCTAATCTAATCCTAATCTAACCATGCCAAGGAGATAGAGAGAGAGAGAAAAGGGAAAAAACAGAGCCTACACTAAAACGGTGATACAACAGAGAAGGAAAATGCTGAACATCTATCAAAACATGGAACAAGGAGAGGTGAGCAATGGGAAATGGACAGATGCATCCAACCCAAGGATAGATTTCACACAGAAAATGTCCCAAAACTCCATTCCAAACCTATAATGTAAAACATGCACAAATACCTCAATGAAGAGAGGCAAGAAGAAAACAAGCAAAAAACGAGCAAGGATGGACAGATGCATCACGAAACACATTTTTTGTTGCTCCAGAAGTTTGCACAGAACATCATTTTAATGGTAAAAGGAAAAAATGCCATTACAGAGCAGGGGAGGAGGTTCAAACTCCATTTTCAACCCTGGAGAATAAAAGAAGGGAGGGACGAGCTGAAAATATGAACAACCTTTTGATAAATGAGCCAAATCTGGCTTTTTACAATGCATGGGTCGAGCCCAGGAGAGAGAAAATGTATAAAAACGTCAGAGCCATTCCTCATTGAATGAAGATGCATTAAAATAGCATGGGCATCCTTATAGACCCATTCCCTGACATTTTTTACCATACTGAAGAAGAATGCGACCCATTTTGCATTAAAACTGGTTGTTGAAACGTCATTTCTAGCCATTACCACGTGCCAGAGGCATTTTTCAATTTTCTCTCTCCAAAAATCCATCAAAATTTAAAAATGACCATGGAATCATGTAGAGAATTTCACCAGATTTCCATTGATATAAAGAACGTGAAAATCTGAGCTCTGGATTGAAAGATATGGCGATTTGAAGATTTAGGGCAAAAACAGGCCAAAACGGATCGGCGGGAAAATATTTGAATTTTTTCCGTGCTCTGCCACTTGGATGACATGTGTCGGGCTCTGATTCATCCGCGGGCTCATCCTTTGAAAATTTATTTTGGGCCCTTCCTTAATTTCTTGCCACTTGGACACGTGGCACTATTTTATTGGCTCGGGCCTGAGGGGCGCACTTTGTCCTTTGAAAATTTGGTATTTTTCACTTTGGGAAAATTTTCCCATTTCTCCCCCGTGCTCCACCACTCAAGTGCCACATGGCACGATTTCATTGGATGGGGGCCCTTCCTGACCATTTCCCTTTTGTTTTTTCCTTTGGAAAATTTTTCAAAATTTTCCCGCCGGGCCGATGAGGTGAAGACACGTGGCGAGATTTGATTCATTGGCGGCTCTTTCGGTTTTTCTCGTCCCACGCGTCCCTCGTGTACCTTTGGCCTGGCTGTCCCAAACTGCCTGGGACAAATATCTCTGAACCGCCTGATTCGGGCTTCCTTGTTCCTGTTTGAGGTGAAGACACGTGGCGAGATTCCATTCGTTGGCGGCTCTTTCGGCTTTTCGCGTCCCTCGCGTACTTTGGCCCGGATGTCCCAAACTGTCTCAGACGAAAGTCTCCTATTTTGGCCGAATCGGCTGGTTTGTGTCCTCTACGTAATTTTGGCCTGGATGTCCTAGACTGTATGGGACAAATATCCCCGAACCGCCTGAAATGGACTGACTTGCGCCAAACCGGCCGATCCACGTCCCGCGCGTACTTTTGGCCCGGATGTCCCAAACCGCGTGAAACAAGACTTAGGCAATTTTTTCCTTCTTTCGGCCGATTCGGCTTTTCGCGTCCCACGCGTCCCGACGTCCCAACTGTCCCGCAGACCACCTGGACTAGGACTTAGCCGATTTTCTTCATTTTTCTGGCCCCCAAGCTTGGTACAACGAACTTCAGTACGACCCGAACCCTTCAGACCCGAAATGCCTTAACACAGTCTTGCAACCTTATTTTTTGCATTTCTTCCATTTTATCAACCTGTTGGGATTCCTTCTTGGATGGGAGAGTTAGAAAAAGGCCGAGGGGACCCCGAAAAACATGATTTTGGGCCTTGAATCAATCTACTTGCTCGGGACTGAATAATCTGATGCATGTTATCAAAATTACCCTGGGGGGTGAATTTTGGATAACAATTTGGCGACTCAGCGGGGTCATCTGCCTGCTAGATGAAGTTACCAGTTGCCTGAAGCATCCATTGGGCATGGAGTCATGAGTTGTAACCTGCAAACTGATCTGAACTTTGAAAACCTCCTCTCTGAGCCACTTGGAAACCCACTGAAATGGAGTCGTTCTCACCAAAATGCCACTGAAATGGACTGTGCAAGAGCAAAACCAGCACCACAAAAACTATGTACAGAACTGAAAATCATACATGCTCCAAATGGAACATGCAGAGTGTGCACAAGCACTTCTTCTACTAAAAGCAAACCTACCTACTCTACTCTAACTGGAAGCAAAGGCAAGCTAAACAAACCCTGCAATTGGTTGTGAGAAATAGCTTCCCTTTCTCAAAAGTGGCAGCCATGCAATTGATTTGGCATTGAACATGGCTGATTGGATGGATGGAAAATCAACAAGAAGTTGGTCTTCCACCCAAATCATCAAGGTATCAGCTGAAGGAAAATTCAATACCTCTTTTAGTTGCTCTGCATTTGGATTGAAGAGGTATGACAGCTGATCCTTGGTACTTTGTAGCTCATCCTCATGCTCAGAAGCAAGCATGACTGGTTGTGACTTCTCCTTTGGCTCCAATGAAGCCAAATACCTGATTGGGCAAGGTATGATCCGTTTGATATGCCCATAGCTCTGATTTTCAACTCCAAAAATGGAGTCTTCTTGTAGACCTTCTTGAATGGATGGTGTGGAAGCAATGGTAGAACCTTTGTGCCCTTTCTCTTCCTCCAATGAAGAACATGAAAGATTAAAATCTTCCAATCTTGGTTCCAAAGAGCTTCTATAAGATGCAGGCTGTTGTAAATGAATGTTCTCCTTCATGACAGTAGACTCAAGTGTTTGGAATGTGAATGATGAAAGAGAGAATGGTGGAAACTCAACCGGCTCTTCTCCATCAAAACAGTCCTCCAAATCTGACAGATAAACTGCCTCATGGCTGTCCTGCTGCAAATGCTCCACTTCCTCCATGGTGTCTTCTTGATCTGTAACTTGACCACCATGGTTTCTTTCACCCTCCAACATTGAGTTTGAGAGATCAAACTCCTCTTCAGTACTAGAACTTGAGAGAGGTGAAGTAGAAAGAAGAACTGAAGGTTCTCCTGTAGCCTGCTTTGTGCTCAAAGCCCTTGGATCTACAATTTTCTCCTCCACAACTAGAATGTGCTCCTCTTCTTTTGGATCTGGAGCAGCTTCTCCTTTCTCTACTACTTGAAGACAATCTTGCTCTTGATAGAACTCTTCCTCTAGCATGAAGTTTTTCAAGTCAAACTCTTCAATCTGCTGCTCTAGAGGACAAGTTGGGACTGCAAGATCTTCTTCTGAGCTTTCTTCCTTTATGGCTGATTGTGCAACTTGAATTGAATCAGCATTCCCTTCAAATAGAGTGCCAACATGGACACTACTTTCTGAGCAAACTGACTGCTGATCTGCTTCTTCTTTTTGCTCTTCTTCTGCTGCCACAAAATCAGTCTTAACCACCATTTGTTCAACCTTAGCCTCTTCTGTAGGTTTAACCATCAAGGGGATCTTTGTCATCCCAAATTTGGCAGCCCAAACCCTCAAGTTGTCTGTCATTTCTTTTCTGTTGGGCTCCTCTTCTTGCTGTCCTTCATGGCCGATTTTTGCAATTTCTTCTTCCCCACATGGAATTGGGAATGCAAGAGGAGGGATGGGTTGTAACTCAATTGATTTGGAAATTTTTTGTGGTGGTAGAGGAGGTGAAACCTCTTGTTTCTTTGGGGGAGAGCGTATTTCTTTTAGCTCTTGTGGAGGGGATGACTGTTTGGAAGGAAAAAGGAAAGAAGAATTGAGGTGTGGTGGAAGACTGAGAGGTGGAGACATGGGATCAACATTTGGGACAGCAGATGGGGAGTTTAGAATTTGCAATTCCAAATGAGATGATGTTGCTTGAGTAATGGGAAGAGAAAAACCAGATGATGGTGTAGAACTTACCCATTGACAAGGTTGTTCAACAACAAGTGTATAGGCCTCTATTTCTGCTGTCCATTGTGCAAGTTGGGGCAGCATCTTCATCATGAAGTCCAGCTTCTCCTGAGGGCTGAAGTGTCTTGGAAAAGGGCCTCCCCATGGACAAGGAGTCCTGCAACCAATTCTGAAAGCTCTCATTTGAGCTGTTGCTCTGGACTGCACCATCTTTACCTCCATCTTTTGGATTTTCTCCAACAGACCAGCATCTTGCATCTGATTGTCTTCATTATATGCATACTCTTGCTCTTGGAAAGCTCCATAGCCAAACTGATTTTGGCATTGCTGCTCATATGGGTATGCATGCTGATTTTGAATTTGTTCAAAATGCTGATTTGGAGGATTTAAAAAACATGTTGGAGGTGGGAAACATTGCTGCTGTTGTTGAAAATGTGAATTCCATGATGGAAATGAAGTCATGATTGCACAACTTCATGGAATGGAAAAGAATGAAAGAGATGGAAAGAAATATGGATGGAAATGGATGGAAAAAGGGTCTGCAACTTCAGAAATGGGTTGCTGATCAGATGGAGTCGCCAGATGTGTTTGCAAGTGCCTCCAAAGGCTGAAATCTTCACAGGAACACACCAACCTGCAAAAGATGAAGTGGAAGACCTCTAAGGTCCCACCGGGCGTGCCAAAACTGTTAGTGCAAAATCACAGCACCCCTGGATGTTGATCAGATTTCTAGTTTGATCATACTAGCATCCAGTGTGATTGCACAACATGGAATCCTTTCTCCAAGTGTGGGACTTGCAAAAATGAGAAAGGAATCTCCAGAGAAGGCTGGTTCCTATTCCTAAACTACCTGCCACAAGCTATTCCAGTGCAGGCAAGCTAATCTAATCCTAATCTAACCATGCCAAGGAGACAGAGAGAGAGAGAGAGAAAAGGGAAAAATAGAGCCTACACTAAAACGGTGATACACCAGAGAAGGAAAATGTTGAACATCTATCAAAACTGCCATGGAACAAGGAGAGGTGAGCAATGGGAAGGATGGACAGATGCATCACAGGCCCAAGGATAGATTTCACACAGAAAATGTCCCAAAACTCCATGAACATAGCTCCAAACCTGTAATGAACATTCAAACATTCAAAAATACTTGAAATGAAGAGAGACAAGAAGAAAACAAGCAAAAATGAGCAAGGATGGACAGATGCATCACGAAACATGTTTTTGTTGCTCCAGAAGTTTGCACAGAACATCATTTTAATGGTAAAAGGAAAAAATGCCATTACAGAGTAGGGGAGGAGGTTCAAACTCCATTTTCAACCCTGGAGAAGAAAAGAAGGGAGGGCAGAGCTGAAAAGATGAACAACCTTTTGAAAAATGAGCCAAATCTGGCTTTTTACAATGCATGGGTCGAGCCCAGGAGAGAGAAAACATATAAAAACGTGGGAGCCATTCCTCATTGAATGAAGATGCATTAAAATAGCATGGGCATCCTTACAGACCCATGCCCTGACATTTTTGACCATACTGAAGAAGAATGCGACCCATTTTGCATTAAAACTGGTTGTTGAAACGTCATTTCTGGCCATTACCACGTGCCAGAGATGTTTTTTGATTTTCTCTCTCCAAAACTGAACCAAAATGCAAGATTGACCCTGGAATCATGTAGAGAATTTCACCAGCTTTCCATTGATATAAAGAACGTGAAAATCTGAGCTCTGGATCGAAAGATATGGCGATTTGAAGATTTAGGGCAAAAACAGGCCAAAACGGATCGGCGGGAAAATATTTGAATTTTTTCCGCGCTCTGCCACTTGGATGACACGTGTCAGGCTCTGATTCATCCGTGGGCTCATCCTTTGAAAATTTCCTTTTGGGCCCTTCCTTAATTTCTTGCCACTTGGACACGTGGCACTATTTTATTGGCTCGGGCCTGAGGGGCGCACTTTGTCCTTCAAAAATTTGGTATTTTTCACTTTGGGAAAATTTTCCCATTTCTCCCCCGCGCTCCACCACTCAAGTGCCACATGGCATGATTTCATTGGACGCGGGCCCTTCCTGACCATTTCCCTTTTGTTTTTTCCTTTGGAAAATTTTTCAAAATTTTCCCGCCGGGCCGATGAGGTGAAGACACGTGGCGAGATTTGATTCGTTGGCGGCTCTTTCGGATTTTTGCATCCCACGCGTCCCTCGCGTACCTTTGGCCCGGATGTCCCAAACTACCTGGGACAAATATCTCCGAACCACCCGATTCGGGCTTCCTTGTTCCTGTTTGAGGTGAAGACACGTGGCGAGATTCCATTCGTTGGCGGCTCTTTCGGCTTTTCGCGTACCTCGCGTACTTTTGGCCTGGATGTCCCAAATTGTCTCAGACAAAAGTCTCCTATTTTGGCCGAATCAGCCAGTTCGTGTCCTCTACATAATTTTGGCCTAGATGTCCCAGACTGTCTGGGACAAATATCCCCGAACCGCCTGAAATGGACCGACTTGCGCCAAACCGGCCGATCCGCGTCCCATGCGTACTTTTGGCCCGGATGTCCCAGACCGTGTGAAACAAGACTTAGGCAATTTTTTCCTTCTTTCAGCCGATTCGGCTTTTCACGTCCCACGCGTCCCGACATCCCAACTGTCCCGTAGACCACCTGGACTAGGACTTAGCCGATTTTCTTCATTTTTCCGACCCCCAAGCTTGGTACAATGAACCTCAGTACGACCCGAACCCTTCAGACCCGAAATGCCTTAACACAGTCTTGCAACCTTATTTTTTGCATTTCTTCCATTTTATCAACCTGTTGGGATTCCTTCTTGGATGGGAGAGTTAGAAAAAGGCCGAGGGGGACCCCGAAAAACATGATTTTGGGCCTTGAATCAATCTACTTTCTCGGGACTGAATAATCTGATGCATGTTATCAAAATTACCCTGGGGGGTGATCAAGGGGAAGAAAATTCATAGAACCTATGAATATATTAATCAACAAAAAAAACTCTCATGAATATTACACATCACAAGAGATTTTTTTAGTGAGAAATCAACCCCACAAGGAGAACCAACCCTTAGTTTAGTAGGGTATCTACCCTATATAGAGGCTATAACCCACCAAGATGACCAAGCACCAACTCATCCACCTGAATATGAAGATCAATTGATGTCCTTATTGATTAAATAACTTATTTTGATCACTCTTTCATATCTCTTCTCTCAAAACCCTCTCAAACAACTCGCTCACCTTATCTTCTCATAAATGCACCTATAAATGTTGATTAGGTACAGTGACCTTGTAGCTAATTATTCCTTTCCCTTTTGAGCTTCTCATTCTCTTCTTTTATTTTTCCTACAGCCCTTACACCACTCTCACACATCTCTACTTTCTCACTCAATTATCCATTCACATCACCAACTCAATTGAGAAAATACACTTCACTTTTATACATGAATCAAGTCTCAAATCTCCCTAAGTCAGAAAAAACCTTTAATATCGGTCATAAAAAACTAATAAAACACTTTACACATTCATATAAATATCATAAAGAGATAATATATGTAAGAATAGGACTAAGAAATGTAATACTTCTAAACAAGACATCTCCTCCAATGGTAGAATTATGAACTTCAATAGAATTTAGAAGTTTCACCATGAATCCAACATCTCAGGGAACATCATCAAAATCCCCTTAATACCATATACAAGCATAAGAACCTTTTTAACCTCCATTTTCATCATGGAACACACCACAAGACAAGCTTCACCTATTAGGTCTTAACTACTTAAGAACCAGTCTTCAAAAGTGAGAAAATTATCATATCAAAACTTCATCAATGCAAAAATGACACATCAATAGAAGGATCTTGATGTCAGCTAACTCATGAAACTAGTAATAACCTTCAATTCAATTCATAATGCACCAAAACACTTGCATATCTCAAACTGATTAAACATGCTATAAGGTCTCAATAACCATCCTTGAGCTCATTCACCTCTAACACCTCCAGGGAAATTTTCATCCACAAGCACCACTTTGAACACTTTAATTGCATCCCTAAACCCCTCCTTAAGCACTCACAAGCATATTTCACTTGAAGAAATAAAAAAAAGCATACATGTTATTATCACCTTCTTGGAAAACCTAATTGGGTTAATTAGGCCATTAGAGATTCAACATGAAAACAATTCACTTAATTAAACTAATACCTCAAACACATCATATATAACCTCTTCAAGATATTCAAGCTAAAATTTCAGTACTGCACCAAGCAAACCATCTCACACACCTTTTGTCCTCCAAGATTGGTTTTTTCCTCTTTAGGCCAAAAGTGGTAGGCACACTTGGATGAGATATTTCATCCATTTTCTCCATAAAATATGTCTAAATCACTTCATGAGCACTTAGTGTTATCCATTTTAACCCCATGGAAAAAATGGACAACTTCAAAAAATTGGACTTGATTTGTTGATGGGGGATTCAATGAAGAATATGGAGATTTAAGGTAATTTCATGTTTTTGGGCACTTTGAATCATTTGGAAGGTTGTAATAGGTTTCTTGGTTGCTTTTGGAAAAATACCCACTTAACCAAAATTGCTCAAAATGCATAAAAGCTAAGTATTTAGCTCCTTAAGTATTTGTGTTTTTTAATTTGCTTTACTTCATAAATTGCAGCAAGTCCCCATTCAAAACCCAATCTACACTACATTATGTTAGGTGGGTTTACATAGATGCTTTACTACTGAAAATAAACCAAGAAAAGTTGCTCCCAAAACCTGATTTGCATAGCTTCCTTCTTTGGGAAAAACAATGTTACTTTACTTCAAAAATTAACTATTTAAAGCAGTTTCAAAAACCCATAATAAAGTAAGAAGAAGGATATTAATGTGGGAATGCGATGTGGCACTATTGTGAAGTAATTCTCACTCAAAAACATGAGTAAAGAAGTTATAAAAATCCATGGAATAAAGGGTAAAGGCCACAATGTTGTGCGGAAATTTGTAAAACCGTACAACAAAGAAAATCCATAACCAATCAAAGACCAACCCATGGTGGGTGAAGACATGAAAAAAGGAAAAATATTGATAGATAGAGGGGTGATGTGGCATCATTTTGACTATCCTAAAAGGTTTCAGTCCTAGTGGTCTCCAAGTCCACATAATTAGTTACAATTCATATTTCGTTGAGTCTGGGCTACAACTAAGTCAACAAGTCATCTAGGTCAAAGGGGACAAGTGACACAATTCAAAGCCAAAAAATTTTCTAAGTCCCCCATACTTAGAAATCGCAATGCAAAGAGCTAAGTGGCACCATCCCATTGGTTTTCCTTTCGCAAGTCTGACAAATGCGAAGGATAAATAAGGTGTGACAGGTTCTGACATTGTGTATAACATGGATCCTCCTCATTGGATCACATTTCTTGGTTAGTGGAGATCAAATAAGGACTGATGCACAAAGTGTGTGGATCCTCCTCATTAGCTCACATTTCACAATTTTCAGTTGGAGGCTACATAAAAGGTGAATTATGAGGCATTGTGGTGCCCTTCTATTGGATCACATTTTAGAGGGATTGATATGGTTTAAGGGACAATATGACATTTGTAGGAAATGTGGAAAGATTTTATTGGCCCATATTTCATAAAGGAAACCCAAAAAAAGTAAAGGAAAGGGATAGGTGCAAGCAGGGAAGTAGAGTGCGATTCCTGAACCAATCCAGGGATGCCACGTGTTGCAATTTTGTGCTCCCTGACATGTAAATATTTAAATGATGATATATCTCGATTCCCTACTCCAAATAAAACAAAATTGGTATTATTGGAAAGATATCAAGCACTCCAATTTGGCATCATGAGAATCAGATTTTAGCATGAATTGAAAGGAAAAAAGAGGGAAAAATGGTTTATGATAATAATGAATAGTTAGAGATGACTCAAACACTTAATTTAATTAAGTATGGGGCTTTTACTTCTTCGACAAGAAGAATATACTTATGGAACACACTTACAATACATGTTGCAGAAAAAAAGATAGATATTTTCATTAATAGTAAGAACAAATCTAACCCTCGTTTTTCTCTCTAACCATCTTCTCTCTCTCTTCTTCCTTATTCTATATATGTAACTTGAAATTATGTAAAAAGGATGCATATTTTTTTTGTAACGGTACTATGTCAAAATGGTTGCTAACTTCCCATAAGTTTTAAACCTCTAACTTGGTATCTGTAATGTAATCTCACGTTCTGCCATGATAGTAACAGAAATGTGCATACCTTGAGCAATATAGAATCTGTTTTGTGGCACATTTGTCTACCCTAGATCATTTTATTTACTTTTATTTTCTTTCTATTCTATTTTGGAAAGTTATGTGTAATATCTACTTGCAGGTCCAATTTTTTTGTGTTATAAATGTGAAGCAAGGTTCTATCCACATAGTTCTTGTCTATGGCACATTAGACTTCCCTCTCTCCCATGTTTTATCACTTTTCTTCCCCTTGTGGAGATATCTCACCCCTTTTCTGGAGCTATCACTTTCTTTTATCGTAGGATTTCCCTTCCATTCATCTTTCTAGCCCTATATCTTTCTCTTTGGTTGCTTGGCTTGGTTAATTTAGGAATAGTTAGCTACATTTCCTTCTTTAGGAGTAGTTTTAGCATTAGATTAGGTAGAGGAAGCTGACCTTCTCTGGAGGTCCACCTCAAGTTAATAGTCCAACTTGAGAGATGGTCCCATGTTAGAAAAAAGTAGAGGTCTACATAGTCAAATCTTAGGGTGCTACTTGTTTTTATAGCAGTTAGCACACATATCCAACTAGCTCCCATAATTTTTATTTCACCATGATACCAATAACACATGACTGTACCAAAGAATATTTTCAAAATAGAGGTTTCTATGTACCTTCTCATCAAACTTGGAGGAATAAAATGTCACCAAAATAATCTATACAGAGTCTGCTACATCCCTATTCCTTCTGAATAGCTTCCCCAAGTCATTTTATGGCCATACCCATCATATTTTTCCTATCTCTATGAAACTATGGTTTAGGGAGGGTTTAAACCCACTTTCTTTCTTAACAATCGTTCATAAAAGTTTGATGACCAAATGAACCCATTCTTATTGAAAAATATTCTTAGATCCATTCCCTAACATCCAAAAAATTATCATGCCCCCACTCAAAGTACACACGTGTGTGTGATCATTCAAAATTTCCTATCAAGATGGGACTGATTGTTTTGAGATCTCAGTAGAGCCCAAATTTTTTTTTCAAGATTTTATTTCATCCTCTCGATCTTAAATTTTGCTGGCACCTCTATACTAACATATTTGATGATATACAATGCTAATTCATTCTTTCTCACTTCTACAACTCTCTATGCACCATTGTTTTCCCATGATTTCTTATCTTATCTTCATGATCTTTCTTCTAAAGGACCTTGAATATACATCATATACCTGAATAATGACCTTTGACATATTCCACACATGTTTTACAACCTAAAGACACACCTAACATGCTCACATAGGTATTCTTTGCTCCATATCTCATGTTACCATATCATTTTCTTGTGTTAGGACTAGGACTAGGCCTAGAGTAACTTGTATCACCACATGTCATACTGAATCTGAATTTTTCTTCACCTTGTAGAAACCCATACACTTTTGACACATATCTATAAACATGTTGGACATCATATAACCTTTTTACAACTTTTGGATTTCATCCACATCACTTGCTTGCAATAACCATACACCAAGACACCATGCTACTATAATACCTCATTACACAAAATAACCTTACTATCAATAAAAATTCACTAATTTGAAATTAATTAACACTAAATAAACCAAGAAACCATGCTACTTTAATAACTCGTGAAACTAAATCACCTTACTACCAATCAACCTTCACTCATTCGACATCAATGAATACTAATGACAACATCATGTAAAATCCTATGCCACTTGGACACCCTTTGTTGATGTATTAGCATCAATTTAGGAATTTCATGACAATTTTGGGTTGATAGGTTGTTAAGAGTCCTTAGAATGTCTTTAGAGGTCATTTCTTGTTGTTTAGTTGTGTTCAGGTGGTCAAAAAATTTCAAATTTTGGTTTAGTTATCCTTTTCCCTCCAAAATGCAAATTTGAATTCTTGAGGGATGTTTTGGTTAGTTTAAGGTATTTTTGTGTGTTTATTGGAGTAAATGAGTCTTGTTAAGGATTAAATAAGTAATTAATAAAGGGTAGGAGTCATGATATGTGTTTAATCTCCAATTGTTAAGAGCAACACATTCATATGACCTGTTAATGATGTAATTGACTTGAAGAATATATAACTTAGATAAGGGGAGTGAAGTGAATATTTAATTCTTTCTTTGTAACTAACTTCATAATTCATTTGAATGACACAAAGGAGGGGCTCCAAGAAATTTTGAGAGGAAATTATTGATTGTAAACAAAGGTGTAATAATTACAAATCTGTGTGTAGGTTATTGTGAAGCATTGAACTATTTATTTCAATCTTGGAAGAGGTTCCTGGTTGGTATGACTACTTTGTTATTTTTTGATTGAATCTTTAAAGTTATTGATAGTTTTCTTGAGTCGTTTAATTTGGCACCTCTTAGAACTTGTAACAATTTGCTTCTTAGTAAAATGATTACTATTTTTGGAATTTGGTGCAAGTAGAATAGATCAAGGTGATTTTATTAATGATAAAGTTAGGTATATAGAATTTTCAAGGACATCAAGTAATCCTCAGTGATCTTACAAAATGAATGCAAGGACATTGTTTGGTTTAGAATACCCGAAGAAACTAGGAAACCCCTATTTCAAGGGACAAAGCAAGGTTTTTTTTGGTTTAATTTCATGCTTTATTGAAACCTAGAGGTTACTATCAATGTAAAAGGATCATACATGTTATCATAGACTTAAGAAAGTCATTTCATGATTTGAAAGAACATGGGAAGAAATTAGTGAGAAAATATCATTACTCGGGCATTGAGAAAAATGTAGCGAGGATTTGAACCATTTTCATGGTTGGAGTTATTAGGAGTGGGGTATAAAGATAAAAACTTAAATATTTCATATGGGGTGATTTTGAAATGATATTTCAAATTTTAAAGACTTAACTCCCTCTCACACTCCTTGTATGTTTGAATGTCTTCTTACTAATGGACTGCTACAGGTTATAGGTCTAATTTGAGCCTGAACTAATTGATTTTGAGGGATACTTAAGGTAGGAACACTAAAATTTTGTATAGATAATAAATTAATAAAAGGGTACTCTGAAAGGTCCTTGGTTTGTTAATTGGATCCTTATATCAAAAGTTATGCTTCATGTTCCCTTACAATAAGGCTACTACGAGACTAGTCTTAGTTCCAAAAGAGATAACTTGATAGAATGTGTTGCTTTTGGAGTTGGAAGAAGATATTTACCACACACTATAGGAGGCCAAAAAGGTGTCTAAAAATGAATTCACATTTTTCTGGGTGTGTGTAGATGTTTCCTTGCATGAACCCAACATTGGAAAATTCTTAAGAAGCATTGAGAAGGCAATTTTGAGAAAAGGTAAGAGAGTTGAAGATAATGTTACTTTTCTCTCATTTTTATGGTTGTTTAAGCATTGAATAAGGTCTAGCACCAGAATATAGAGATTAGATAAGTCCATTGAGACCTCAAACCTAGCTTTTTCTTGTTTTTGGAATAGTTAAACTTGAGGAGGTGAGCTAATTTTCCTACTAAGAGAATGATTTGGTGTTTGTTGATCATTCTAACCTTGATATTGGATTGAATATGAATAAGCTCTACACCATTTGACATCAGTTCCAATTTACATCAATGGAACATTTCCTAACATTTAGTGGATTTTTCATGTATGTTTTTGGTGTTGTTATGTGCAGGTTGCATTTGGAGTTTTAGGAGTTTTTTCTATACATTTGGCTGTCTGCGGTTATCTTTAGCGGGAAGCTTGTTTTAAAGCTATTTATTTTATTTGTTTTTGTTATGGTTTTCTTGCTTTAACTTGATTATTATTCCTACCAAAATCATCTTAGCTCTTTCCTTCCTTCCTACCTTTCGCCTATCCTGCACTTTAATCTCACCCACCACCAAGCTCCTCTCTAGCCACCGATCTCTACCTCCTAACTCAGTTTGAGCTCTATCATCCACCTTGGTCAAACCACCTAGGGATCATCCCTTACTAACCCTTTCTATCTAACTCGAGGTTAAAATTAAGCTTGGTTTAAAGTGTTTTGGGCTCAGCCCCTTCCCTATTGTTTTACTGAAAACCACATGTTGCCTTTGTCATTGGGTCTTCCAAACCATCATCTCGGCCCAATTCTCATTCATACCATTCCTAGCTTTGGAAATGATTTACTCTTCCTTATACTCAAAAATTATAAAAATCATTGGATCATCCCTATTTCCCCAGTCTCATTTATTTGTCACTTAAACCCTTGATGCTTTTCTCAACCCATGGTCACTCTTATATCAGTGTTCTCATTAGATCTCATTTTTGGTTTTGTGGGATCGACTCCTACACATATTTTATTTCTTTATATCATCTTGCACCAAGTCATTCCCAATTTAATTTCCTCAAAAATATATTTTCCCTTTTTGTGTCAAGCTTATGCTCATTTTCCATGGATCAACTATTTCTCTTCCTTGGTTCCTATCCTTCACATTCGACTCTTCCATATGGATGTGGGTGTTTTAACCACCTACCACCATTTTGTCTGCCAAGCCAAACTCAAAGCCTCCCTACTTTCCCACTCGACCTATATCCACTCACTTCATTAGATTCTCACATGCCTCAATCCCTACCCTCTCTCCACATGGAATTCTTTTCCCTTCATACATTGACTGGTTTTTAAAAATTTGTTTACCTCCTCCCTATCTGACTCACCTTTACATTTTAGATAGGTTTGTTTCAATTATTTAATTTAGGCTATAAATTTCTTAATAAGAATAACGTATATTAATTTATACAAGGTATTATTTTATTTAAAGGGGAAGGAATTTTTATAATCAGGTCAATTAATTATTTAGGGAATAGTTTTTTTGATTAACCCTTTTATTTTTTTATCTTGTTTGATAGTTAAATTAATTGGGAAAATATATTGAAAAGCTAACATTATTGGATTTTTCGCTAACATGTTTTGGAAGTTTTTTGGGGTAGATTTTCATTCTTTGGAGGCCCCTTCTTGACATTTTTTCCCACTAACATGCCTTTAGAGATCATTGTGGAGGCCTATCGACCTTTTTGGAGGTGTGTAGTGTGTTTTTGGGAGGTTTTTTTTTCCTTTTAGGAGTTCTTTTGACTCTTTCAGGAGTCATTTTTAATTGTAGTGCTATTATTATTACTTATGGGATAATGAGCATGTCCACCACAACTATATGGTAAGGGATCCCCCATTTGTGAACTGAGATGTTTTTTCTGACATGGAAGTTATTGTTTCCCCATGTTTTGTTGATTTCACCCTTTTGTGCTTGTTACAATGTTGTTTCACTTCTTTTGACTTAAAATTATTGTGGCCTCCACTCTTACGTGATTTTTTACCTATTGTAAAGTGAGTGGCCAATTGTTTAACATCACACAATCACACCTTACTGTAACCAAAAAACTATTTATAAAGTTTTACAAATAATGGGGTTAAATATTATCATGGGGTGTTATAATTACATGTAAACACATTCTTGACTTAGTCCGATGTCTTGCAACCTTGTGTGTGTTATCTAATTCTTATTTTATTTCATTCTAGCTGCATTCTTGGATGAGTTCGATGTCCATTTGAGCATGTTTTATCTCTCACGATTCTTCTACACTAATTTTTTTTTTCAGATGTACCATGGAGGATATTATTTCCAGACTTACACTTCATAGGATCGATACTGCATCACAACTTATGCATCTTCTTCTTGGTATGGATAATTATGTACTATGACATTTAAGAATGGAATATTTTATCATTCACGGTGACCTATATCCATTATTGTATGGGAAATTACTTGTCCCCAGTTATCATGACCATCTTGAAGACTAGTTTAACACTTGTAACATGGTCATTGGTCATTTATTGACATATATTTCCAGGCCTCTCCACCATCAAGTGGCACACACATAATGTCCTCACACTTTTTATTTGGACACCCTCTATAGATTATCGTTATTGCTACTTCTTCTTGTATAATTGTTTCCTCTCCCACTTCATGTGATGATAGTTCTACTGATAAAAACTTTCATGTTCATATTATTGATGATGAGGTTTTTTCTTCTAGTTTTGATGAGAAGATTATTGATGAGGTTACCTATCCTCCCTCTCCAGGCCACCTGAAAAAGAATGTTGAATCTCCTCTTTACCCATCATACATCAGGAAGACATGTTACTAGGTTCATACCTTCATTACAGTAGTATTTTTTGCATATTCATTGTATAAGGATTCTTCCACTCCTACTTCTCATGTTGATGATACATTATTGTTAGACATTTCTCTTTTGTTTTTTGAGAAACCATTTTAGGATAAGTATCTGTCAAACCTTAGTTATATTTTTGTAGATTCTACTTGTGTTGCAGTACAGAGAGTTACTCTTCCTTTTTATAAGACTTCATATAGTTGTAATTTAGAGGAGTCATTCATCTCCTTTTTTAGGATTGCCCCCTTGGGATTTTCATCACTTGTACTATTTTGGATACCATAATTTATCCATTTTTTCTTATAAATCCTCTTTCTACTATTGAGGGGGTTGTCATGCCTTCACTCCATATGGACATTATTTCATTGAATGATCATACCCATACTTTAACAGTTTGACTTCAATAGAAAAAATTTTAGTTATTGAGCACCTATTTCCCATACTAATGTCACATTCTAGTTGTTGAAAAGCTTTTGAGTTCTTTTTACTGTTGCCTTTGGTTTCCTTCATGGAAACCATTTTTTTCTTCCTAAAGGTAGAAACATTTTTCAATGATGATGGAACTTCTTCAGTCTATAGGTGGAATACCACATCATCGACACTCTTCTTGGATACTTCCTAGAGTTGAAGACTTTATATTAGGTTCTAGAAATTTTAACTGAACCATTTGCTAAAGCCAAGTATCCTTACTTGTGCTCTCATCTTGGGTGAGGTCCATTTTGTCTATACATATATTTAGTATCTCTAGTCTCCTTCTCCTTCTCCTTCTCCTTCTCATTCTCTTATTATGCTAGAAAGATTATATATTTTACATGGGTACCTCATCGGGCCTTTTATTGTCGGGACCCATTTAACATGTCTTTCTTAGGTTGTTTAGGGGAGTCTTCTATCTCTTATAAGTGAATGTTTTTCCCATTGGGGTTTTTTCCATTACTTGAGATCCTTATTTTACATGGGTATCTCATTAGGCGTAATTTTTGAGACCCACTTATCTTTTTGACTTACCATGCCTCATCCTAAGCTATGAAGAATGGGGTGTTGGTGTGAAGGATTTAAATTTCCTCTTATTAGGTTTTTCCCTCACGCATTGTGAGTCATCTCACCTTTTTTGAGGATATAGGTATCTAGGTTGTTATTAGGATTTTATGACACATGTAAAATTCCATCATAGAATATGTAATGCCTCTTCCGTGTTGATATATAAACTTTATTCCTTATAAGAAGTTGGAAAATGTTGATATGTGATTATGTATTGAGTTGTGCTCTTTTGAAATATTTAATCATGTTTGATGGAATGATATCAAGTGCTTATAAAATCTAGCTGTTAATCATTCTTTTAGAAATAATTGTACTTTTTCTGTTAATCATGAAGTACTTACTTAACTAGATTTTGAAAGGAACTTAGTGATTTAAGCTTGTGGAAAGTGTAAAGTAGGTTCTTGAAACAATTGAGTACTTAGGTAATCATGTAAGCTAATTAAGGTTTGATATAACTGTTACCTACAAGACTAAGGTATAAATATTTTATGTAGGATAACAATAACCTAGGCACGCTGGCACATCACTCAACACTTAAGATGAGTGCTCACCCAAAGTGTGCAAAGACATGAGGTCCCTCTTTAGATTTTCTTGTAAATAATGTTAGCATGACGATGTTTAAATATATTCAGATTCATATTTAAACATTAAAATTCCACAGTGCATAATCCAGATTTATATCTTAATGAAAATGAACTAAACAATAACTATGATAAGATTAACCATATAAGAACCAAATTTAGTTATGTCTAATGCCATTATCCAACCAATATACTCCATTGCATTAAATACTGTAAAACACAGAAGCTTCTTACACTATATCAGTATCTCCATGAGTCATGTGCATGTCAAAACCAGTAGCACAACTCTACAATAATTCACCACCACTAAACTATGCAAATCAATACATATTTATAGGGGTGGGGACTTTCCCTTCACCACCCATGCACTTCTCAAAATAGGTCACATGCTGATAATAGCCATGCACCTTTACAATAGTATGCACAACATGCAAGTGCTCTAACAATAGATGTCCTATAGTTAACTCCAAGTAGAAATCCTATTATTAGCTTAAACTATGCATGGTGCTTATCTACCGCTTGTTCCCAAAATACCATTGCATGGAGCACAAGTCTTCATCTCTATGTGTGCTCCACACGTTATCTCAAAAATATCCCTTATCCACAAAAATGGCTAAGTCCTGATCCAAAGTGTTCTGGCACATGTTTCCTTTCCTATCTTCCTACACCTTCAAATGTTCCTTGTTCCTACACGTGCATCCTTTGTGTGTCTTCTCCTTAGAGAAACATTTTGTCTTCTCAACATTACCCCACACTAAAGTACATTTCATCCAGAAATGGGAATTATTTTTGATGTCTCCAACAATAAATAATAAGTAATGAAAGAATGAATGAAACACTGTACAAAAGAATGAAATTTACTCTGCAATAACCTCTTCTTTGACTGGAAGGATTAACTCTAGATATTCAATTTTGATTTCAGCCTCCAAGGTCTGCCAATCACTTAGCACATTCCTTGTTTTCTCTAGAATATCTATGGCTATGGCATCCAATTCATCCTGTGTGATCTTCTCTTTCTCATTTTGTAGCACCTAGAACAACATTGGCCATACCTGACAACATTCCTTCCATGAGATCCATCTTCTGTGCTATGAGTTTCCCAATCTCATCAATTCTATCCTTGTGTGGATCCTGGGCTGCTGCGAGGGCCTCACACTTTTGTTTTACCAGTGCTAATCTTTCTGTGCACCCAAGTGTTTCATCTTTCATTTCCTTCAGAACTTCATTGTCCTCTACTATAGTTCTGATCCTTATTATTGCTTCTGGTGCCACACATAAATTGAGAGCTTGGTCGGCTTTCTTCAGCTCATCTTTCAAGGTTTGGAGCAAAGCCTTGTAAGTTGAAACTTTTCTAACAATAGTGGCCCTTGCTCTTGCTACTTCTTGTTCAGAATATTTTGGTGCGGGAATTCAAATTGGTCCATCATCTAATACCAAATTGACCAAAGTGTGCAAATAATGCATAGAAGAAGGAAATTTTTTAGGAACCTGAGATTCTAGATGAGGCCTTGTTTTAAGAATGTGATCAACAAGCTCCTCAGCCATGCTAACGAAGGCCTCACTATTTTCCTATTCTCATTCCTTCTCTTCTTTTAAGCATGCTATCTCTATAGTCTTATCCTTGTTATCTTCAAGTAGTGCTCGAATGGTGGTGGCCTTATCAATGTTCCTCCATGCCACCTCAACAGATACCTTGACCAAGGCATTTATGACCTACTCATCAGACATTACAGTAGGTTTTATTGTCATGTGCCTACTCTGTGGTGCCTTCTTCACTCTGTGTGAGACACATGACTCTTCGCACACATCAAAATCTGGTTCATCCATATGAGTCTACATGGACTAGGATAATTGCTTCCTTGTGTGTGTAGTAGCCATATATGGATCCATTAGCTCCCACCCATATAACTCTTTCAGGCCCACAGTGCTCTGAAAATGGGCATACAATTTTTCTCATGTCTTCAACATAGCCCATATTAGGGACAACATATTCTTCACTTGTCCTCTCTCTTTTTGTCCTTGGCCCCTTAGGAACCTGGGCACCAGGGTCTGGAGTTGGCCCTTCTCCTTCCTGAGTAGTAATGGGCATGCTGGGTGGCTCACCCACAACTTCTTCTGCTTCTTTCACCCCTTCCTCATCATCTCTCATCTCCTCATCCTGGGGATCTTCTGCATCCTCAGGTTGAACCGGGGTTCCTGGCGCGCTCTCCCCTGACTCCTCCTCCTCATCATCTTTAAGCTTCAACTTTCTTCTCTTCTTTTTCTTGGGTGTTTCTTTTTGAGGGGAGAGTTGAGGTGACCTTTGTAAAGGTTGGGATGTCCCTGCACCTTGGGTTCTGGTTCTTCTGAACACCCTCTTGAACTGGCATTCCTCATGGACTGTGTTTATGTCCAAGTCTTCCTTGTCTCCTTGTTGTTGTGGAGGAGTATTTGTGTGCTCACTTTCTACTTTGTCAGTGGGCTGCCTCTGGCCTCTGTGGTCCAAGCCTCCACTATCCTCATTGAGTTCTCCTTCCTCATCTTCCTCTAAGGTTAAGGTAGGATTTGGAGCTGCCACATTTTCAACTATATGCTTGCCTTTAGGTGGGCCTGGGAGCATGAACTCATTCTCCACGTATTTTCCCTTTTCCATCCTAGGCTTAAGCTAGAGATAGATAAGCGGCCCCACTATCCCTAATGGCCAAACTTACTGGCTTCATACTTATAACATCAGAAATAAGCCTCTCAATGTAGGTAGATCAACCTAGATAAACATAAGTTTTTCTTAAGGTATGGTAGTCACAGTCTACCTTGTCCACATTGTAGCTTAACCGACGTGCATTGGTAAACCTGTGTACTACTTCCTAGAAGAATCATGTTGTGAAGGTGTATGGTAGTTTGCACCAGGGACTCCATGTCCCATCCTTCATTGTGAACCACATGATGCAAAAATGTTGATATACCATGAATTGCACATATTTTCCCACCACTGAGGGTAGCTCCTTTGGAATACACCATTCCTCCTCGAAGGCCATGTGAAGTCAGTCATACCATAACTCCACCCTTTTCTTGAATGGACCACTCATTGATCCTTCACATAAATACTTTTCAAACCTCTCTGCGAGGGACTTATTTTCCATGGGGTATTCCCATATTTTGTTGTTTGGCCCATTGGGCACTCCAATTTCTACAAACACAAGTGATAATAGGATAACACCAAAACTTATCTTCTCACCTGTGCCTACTTCCTCAACAATTGTATCTACTATGTATCCTGCTAAGTTGTAAACTTCTCCTTATGAAATCTTCTTAGCAACGTGTAGCCACATGGTGTTCACTTGTGACCACCTTTCCTGATCATTCAACTTGGTGAGTAAATGTGTGGCCGCCTGTATCACAGGGTACTTCCTCAACTTGTAGATATCCATCCCATGCGGACCCTTCGTATATCCAAACTCCTTGCTGGTGGCCATGACATTTGCCTTATCAGTTAGATCATGACTAACCTTTGTACATGTGCCCTTCAATCCTGTCAATGTAGCAATTAAGGGCGTTGTGATCCTTACCCGCCACCCAGCAAAGTAGAAGAAGTCCTCATGGACTCTACTCATTAGCCACCGGTATAGATTCTCTAGTTTTCCAAAGTATGGGAGTTCGTATAGCTAGTACACCCCTACCTTCTTCAACAAATTCTCTCCAAGCATCATCATACACTGGCATGTCATCAACCATTCACTTGTTGGTCTTTCTATTCAACAATGTGTCCAATTCCTCCTTGTTCTTGGTGGTGCGATGTTTGTAGTCACACACCTTGCACCTATGGATATGGGAATCCCAATCCCATCTGATAATTACTTCTTCTGGATACTACATTTTAAAAAAATTACTCTTGGGAGCATCCTTGACCTTGGTTTCTACCTTATTTTCCCCTTTTGTTCCTACTCCAGGTTCTTTCCTTGGTGCCATGATAAGATAAATTTGCACCTTTTTCCTCTGTTGAGAAAACTCCCATGCCCTAGCTCAAAACTACGTGCCCTAGCTTGAAACCACATGCCCTAGATCCTTCTCAACCCTGGCACTTTATTTCTTCTCTCTACATGCTTCTGCTTCACTCAAACCCTTCTCAAATGGGGACACAAGCCAATTCTGTGCACAAATCTACTCTCCTCACCTAGTTTCATAGCTCTCTACACCTCAACATGTTTTGCTCGGTTTGGTCGCAACTAGCTCACTCAAATACTTGTGATCACAAAGGTAGAAATGAACCTGCATCACATCTTTATATAGAGTTGGGAAAATTTATCACATTTATTTCTCCTTTACCTACCACTGATCCTCTCATTAATTGACCATTTTCCCAATTTCTATGTGATACACCTACATGCCACAACTATAACCTTCTAGTGTGCCTTCCTACCTTCTGGCTACAGACCTCCTTCTATGTGCTTCCATGCACTGAAGTACCTCGCCATTGTGCCTTCCTCTAGTAGTTTTTATGGCTGCAACTTACCTCGTGTTATACTGTTCATTCATTCATTTCTAGCTATGGTCTTCTTTAGGAGCAATTTTCTTTCTAGCAGCACCTTTCCATACTATCTGCACTTTTTAACAAGAGAAATCACCTGTAACAGTATTTTCTTATGTGTACCCATGTTTGAATGACAACCACCCCACACCAAGGGTATGTGCAGTCCTCTATGCATAAAAACACTTCAGATTGTGATCATCTTCTGGCGCGCAAACACGCTTATTACACAAAACACTAAACTAAATTGACAAAGCATAGTGACGAAGAAGGAAACACATTAAATGAAATACAGTAAGGGAAATCTATACTAAATGGAAATACTACCTTATTACAAACACCAAGAAGGCTTATTTATAGTAGGGCTTCAGCCTACTCCCATTGAAGTAACTAGGTAACCATGTTCCATCAAGTGCCTCTAACTGGAAAGCACCTGATTCAAGTATGTGAGTGATAACATACGGTCCCAACCAATGCACCTTAAGCTTTCCTGGGTGGTGTAAAAACTTTGAATCATAAAGAAGCACCATCTACCCAACCTCAAGCTTCTTGTCCTTGATGTGTCTGTCATGCCATGCCTTTTGTCTGGCCTTTTCCTACTTCTGACTCCAACATGCTATGGTGCACCTCTCATCCAGCTGTATTAATTTGTCAATTATTTCTTCCAATGCTTTCTCATCAGCTAGACCTCCCATGTGCGCAATACACAAAGAAGGTAACATAAATTCTATGGGAAGAACTACTTCTGTGCCAAACACCAACTGAAAGGGTGTGGCCTTATTCAACCTTTTGTAGGTTGTTCTATATGCCCAAAGTACAACAGAAACTTTATCATCCCAATCTTTCCTTCCAACATCACAATTTTTTGTCAAGGTCTGGCTCAATATCTTGTTGAAGGCCTCAACAGTCCCATTTTCTTGAGGGTGATAGGGTGTGGTCTTGTGGTGCGTGACCATAAATTCATCCAATAATATCTTGATTGTCTCATTCAAGAAATGTGTGCCCCTATCACTTGTCAAACTCAATGAACATCCATACCTAGTAAGAATATTTTCCCATAAGAACCTTGCTGCTATAGCCACTGTACAATCCTTTGTAGGTGTTGCTTCTTCCCACCTTGTAAGATAATTTGTACAAGTGATGATGTAGCATGATCCAGTTCTATGTGTGGCTAGGGAAATAGGACCCACAAAGTCTATTGCCCATTTTTCAAATGGCTCTACACTAGTAATAGGCCTTAAAGGCATTTCATCTCTTTGCCCAGGTTTTCCAAGGCACTGACAGTGATCACATGCCTTACAATACTCCTTGCAATCCTTGTACAAGGTTTCCCACCATAAACCAGTGAGTAGAATCTTGCATGCATGGTGGCATCACCTACATAGTGTCCACCTGTAATACCACCATGAGCCTCTTCCATTATTTCATTTGGCTCATGCTCTAGTACACACCGATGCAATACTTCATCTTCATCCTAGTTTGTATAGGTCACCACTGATCAACATGAAAGGTGTGGTGTGAATTACAAGTTGTTTCTTTTCCAAGGCTTTCATTCCTTCTGGCACCATACCTATGTGTGTAAAAAGATAACAATATCCTCCAATTCTAAAGGCGTACGGTTTAACATCTACAAATATGCATCTAACATTGTATCTTCAATTGTCTACACATCCACTCTTGATTAAATTCTTGATAAGTGGTCTGGACCAAAATTACTTTTACCTAGCTTTACTATGATTATAAAATCAAACTCTTGGAATAATAGAACCCATCGACATATGTGCCCCTGTAAAATGGGCTTATTTACCAAGTATTTCAATGTCATGTGATCTGTATAAAACACAAAAGGTGTTATTAGCAAGTACTGTCTAAACTTATGCAGCATGTAGATCATTGACAAGGCCTCACGCTCTGTAGTTGTATAATTTTGTTCTGCAGGAGTCAACTTTCTACTAGCAAAATAGATAGGATGATCTATAATACCTTCTCTAGGCTGAGCTAATACTATGCCAATGGCCATGCCAGAGGTGTCCACATGCATATGATAACATTGGTTCCATGAGGGAAAGCACATAATAGGCACTATAGTAAGCCTCTCCTTCAATGCTTCAAATGTGTTGTTGGGGTTCTCCCCAATAGAATGTCCCTTTTACCTTTTAATAACTCCTCCAAAGGTGTAGAAATCTTAGCATATCCTTTGATAAATTTTTGTAATACCCTATGTGGCCCAAGAATCCGTGCACCTCACTCTGACTGGTAGGTTCCTCTAGGCCTAAGATAACTACAACCTTGGCTGGATCTACTAACAAACCCTCCTTGCAGATGATATGCCCTAGTAGAGTTCCAAAAGGTGTAGAAAATACACACTTCTTGATGTTTAAAGAGATGCTTAACTATCTGCACCTCTCAAACATTAATCAAAAGTTGTCACAATGATCCTTGACAAGCCCATATACTGTCCAATCATCCAAGTAAACCTACAAGAATTTGTGAATAAAATCCTGGAATGCTTGAACCACAATGCATGAAAATACTGCAGGTGTGTTCTTCAGTCCAAAGGGCATCACCATGTATGCAAAACTTCCCCATTCAGTGGTGAAATTTGTCTTCTCTTGATCCTCCTTTGCAATTCTTACCTGATGATACCCAGAGAATCCATCTGTAAAAGAGTAAATTTCATGCCCTACAATGCCTTCTAATATTTCCTCGGTGAAAGGTGTAGGAAAAGGATCAATCACACATGCAACATTTAGCTCCCTGTAGTCCACACAAATCCTAATCTGACCATATTTCTTTATACTGATTACCATGGGGCTAACCCACTCTGATTCTTCTAGGGGCTTAATGATGCCATATTTCAACATCTTGTCAATTTCTTCTTTAAATTTTATGCACAAGGTTAGGGTTCATCCTGTAAGGTCTCTTCCTAACTGGGCACGCACCTTCCTTTAGCTTAATCTTCATCTCACATAAGGATTCATGCACTCCCTTTAACTCATGGTAGCCCCTAGGAAATAATTCCTTGAAATCATGTAGTAACTCAATTATCTTAGCCACTTCAGAATCAAATCAATAATCTCCAATTATGGCCTTCTTAGGTTCAACATTCATGCCAATGTTCACTTTCTTGGTCTTCATGGGTTCATGATAGATGTGCACCTTCTTATCTGCACTCTCTAATACTTCGCGCATACCCTCTGAATGATCTATGTCTAAATTTTCTACTTCTTCATCATCCACTATATAGACCATCTTTCCTTTCTCCTTCTCAAGGCAAGCATACTCAAGTAGTTCGGCATCTGTCTCATCTACTTCATCAAAATGTGCTCCTAGGTCTGCCTCACTAAATAAACTCCTGAATGAGTTCTTCAGCCTGTCTCCCATAGTCAATCACTCCATAACTTGTAATGCCTCTTTCACCAGAGGTTTAGTGGAGAAGTAGTCAAAATTCTGGATCATTCATGTAGTCAAGTCTTGCCAATTTCCAGTCTCCCTATGCAGCTCTGCATAAACATACCAAGCGTGTGTGCAACCTCACAAGGTGAAATAAAGTTTGTGCACCCACAATGAAGGTGGTAAAGCTTCCTACCCCTCTATCCAGAGTCTCTCACACTGTTGAACGTGGTGCTGAACAAGGATGATTACCATGATATGTGTAGATTTGAGTAGGTGCATTGCTCCTGAGAAACTAGGTTGTTAGAGAAATTCTCACTTCATTCCATTCTATGAGATTATCCCTGTGAACCATCCACCAATGTGTTGTTATCCCACATAGGGTATACACTAACATATTTCTTTTATCCACTTGATCCTTCCACTGTTCTTCCATGGTGCATAGGAATACCTCAGGGTCTCCTTCTCTAGTGTACCGGGGTACAAATTTGTTTCCTAATCTCCTAACACAATGTGGCCTACTTACACGTGCAGATGCACTTATAAATTTTCACCCAACCATATCATAAGTTCCATGTGCCCAATTATCACATGAAATACTTGTAGTATCACTAATGGAATGTGCATCATCCCACTGGAGGATTCCTTCCTTAGATGGCTCAAGTACTTCTGGATCTCGAATGACGTGCACATAAATTTTGTTCAGGTCTTCCTCACTCAAAGGTTCAACATAAGGTGTAGATTTCCCATCTGTCAAAGGGATAATAACTCATTCTTCCTTGTTCTCAAAACTTATATACCCCTTGTTGAACCATAGATCAACATTATTTTCATAACACCAAGGGCACCCAAGTAGAGCTGGGAAGTTGTCTGCTTCTGCAAGCACTAAAACCTCAAAGTCCCTAGTGAACTTGGCCCCTTGTATAGTAATGGATGCATCCTTTAAAACTCCTATTGGAGTGGCCTTAGTTTGATTTTCCATAAACAATACATTAGAGGATGGTTGTAATGGAGGTCTTCCCATCTACACCCATGCATCTAAAGTAAGCACATTAACTTCCATGCCTGTGTCAATCAATATATTTCTCAAAAGCCACCCATCCACAACAACATTCAGGGTGATCTCCTTGTCATAATCCAAGCTATGAGGGGGGAGATTAGCATGCAGGATCTTTCGTCCATTCTCAATACCTGTGCACGGAGTGTTTCCCTTTAACCAATTCCCTAGTAATGGAATAATATTCTCCTAGCGCAACATCTTGCATACCTCTTTCAGATCATCAACATCTGACTGGACCATCTCTGCTACCTTCTTTTGCTCCAACTTCCTGTGACTATTCCTTTTAACATTGTATTTCACCCTAAAGATCTTTGAGCACCTCCATGGTTTCCTGATAAACCTCCTTCTGATGTGTAGGATCTGGGTATCTTGCATGTAAAACCTCCTCCCTAGTAATGGTAGGATTTTTTTGCAATGCTTCTCTGGCATGTGCAACTTCAGTGCATGTAGTAATTTTCACAGGTACTACCTTAGGTTCGGTGCCAACTTTTGCATCCATTGATTTTCCATAGAGTGGTGTATTCTAACCATCCTTGTGCCCTTTTTCTCCTATTTATGCTGCTTGCTAAGATGCTCATATAAGTTCGGGCACTCCTCATAGTTATGATTCTTTCCACAAAAAGAACAAGTAATATTCTGAGGACATTCATGCCTGTAGTGGTTAGGAGATCCACATGTATAACATGTTCCATGAGGAAACTCACCTCATCCACCACCATGGCCTCGGCCCCTGAATCCACCATGGTATCCTTGACCTCTACCATGACCTCCTTCAAAGTGCCCTTCATTCTGATCGTAGTGCCCTTGAGTGTGATCATGATCATGGTGCTCACTTTTACCTTTAGAGTTATCTGATACTCTTGTCTGTCATACACCAATATCAATGACATCATGGATCTGATCAATCAACCTGTAATCTTTGGTATTATGAGTCATGGACCAAAAAATATTATAGTAGAAATATACGTTCTTCCTTATCACACGTTGTAACAATGGCTTGCATCATGGTCTAAATGACATATCTCATAGTCTAGCAATAATGAACGTACTGATCTATGGGGAAAACTATCCTTAGTGTGCCCCTCTACTTCACAATCTGTACACCAAATCCCAGTGCATGTCTCATGTGCTGAATTGGCCGATAGTTTCTCCAACTACTTTTCCATAGCTGTAATATGAGCTTCCAGGAATGGGCTCACTCTAGTGTCTATACTTCTGACTACCTCAACGTGCAACACTACTTCAAGTGCTTTGCATGGATCTGTATATGTCTTATGTGACAATTCCCTCCTAAAAGGTGTGATCAAGCCTCTGATGAACCACTGTGCATGTTGGCTTGCATGGATATCATAGGACAGTTTAGACAAAATCATTTTGAAATGGGCATCATATTCTTGAACACTCTTAGTAGTGCCCTGCTTAATATCCTTGAGCGCACTTATAATTTTCTTCTCAAACTTAGGGATATAAAATTCCTTAAGGAAAGCATCCCATAATGTTGTATAATCTACATGCAAGTCTGATCAGGGTCAAACTTCTATACCAACTATGTGTGTGTCCCTGCAACGTAGTTACAAACTGACTTGCCTTGCACTCAGAAGCTGTGATCCCTTTTGTGTGCCACAATATCTCACACATGTGCACATGCTCAACAACATCTTCTATTCCCCTATACTCTAGAAGATGAAGTGACATCTCCATGTAAATATTCTGGGGTTGGTGAGGACCATGCCCACCAGATCCAGAACCTCCTGTGTTACCTCTACCCCCAGATCCACCAGATTTGCCAGATCCTGATCCACCTATTCCTCCTGATCCTCCACCTGTAGTAGGAATTGAACCAGAGGATGCACCTCCCTATGTCCCAATAGTGGTACTAAACTGAACTCCTAACATCTGTGAGGTGGTACTATTCCCAGAGGTGAGTCCAAAATTCTATGTGCCTGAGTTCTATGCTGATGACATGCCTGAAAAGGTACCTCTAAATAATAAGGAAGATGTCTTCTCGGCCATAGATGTACTTTCTATATGATTAAATCTTGTTATTCTACTACCCAAACTAGCTTGTTGACTACTGGCTATACTAGAAACTAGAAAACCAAGTGCAAGGGCTAGGTTTCCAAGTAAATTCAAATGCACACCCGTGGCCCATGTCATCTTTGTTGGCGTGCTCTCATAAGAGGCCGATGAGGGTTCCCTGTCATGTTTTCCAAATGGGGGAGTTCTAAATGCTCTGGCTCCATGCCCTCTGTGTGAGCTCCAAATCCTTCACGAGCCATCTCTCTCCTCAATGCCATCCATTCTACAATCTCACATTGCTTCCCTAACTCCCTCTCATTGCCTCATTGTACTTAAGTCCATTTCTTCTCTTTGCCTATCCACTGCTAGGTCCGCCATCCTTCACCAAACCTGCTCCTTACCCCCTTACGGGTGGTGGGGTTTAGCTAGCCATTGGCTTCTCTTCCAAATTTAGGGTTACCATCAAAATTTTGATCACCAGTGGAATGCCTTATAGATAGGTTCCCCTGGGATAACGTAAAAACTAGAACTCAGCTACCTCTGGGAAAGAATAAGTGGAAATTGAGTACTCCAAAATATAGCTATTCAGAACACCACAAAACCAAGTGTCCACAACATGCGTCCAAATCAGATCAACATCATAGAGGGCCTGAAATTCTTCCTACATCTAGAAAAGTGTGTGAAACCTCCAATTCCTTTTAGATGCATAAGCAACCAGCCACTCATACAACTCTATTGGAAAGATAACAAAGAAAATTTCATATAAATAGTCATACAAGTTCTACTCCACCCATGTACGTGCATATCAAACTCAGATCCAATGTTGAATCTCTGAGCGTATTCTTCTTCTAGATCTACTATCCACTCCTCAACACTTGATAAGGTCAACTGGTACGTCTTCATCATGAAACATCCTAAAAACAACTGAAAAAGAGGTCCCAACAATGGAACCAATGATGCAGCCTAGAATTTACTGTGAATAACCCAGGTGCACTAACACATCACTCAACACTTAAGCTGAGTGCTCACCTGAAGCATGCAAAGGCACTAGGTCCCTCTTTAGATTTGTTTGTACAAAATTTTAGCATGATGATGTTTAAACATATTCAGATTCATATCTAGTAGTAAACTACCCATAGTGCATAATCTAGATTTATATCTTAGAGAATCATAATGAATGAACTAAACAATAACTATGATAAGATTAACCATATAAGAACCAAGATTCAGTTATGTCTAATGCCATTATCCAACCAATATACTCCATTGCATTAAATACTGTAAAACACATAAGCTTCTTACACTATATCAGTATCTCCATGAGTCATGTGCATGTCAAAACCAACAACACAACTCTACAATAATTCACCACACTAAACTACACAAATCAATACATATTTATAGGGGTGGGGACTTTCCCTTCACCACCCATGCACTTCTCAAAATAGGTCACATGCTGATAATATCCATGCACCTTTACAATAGTATGCACAACATGCAAGTGCTCTAACAATAGATGTCCTATAGTTAACTCCAAGTAGAAATCCTATTATTAGCTTAAACTATGCATGGCGCTTATCTACCGCTTGTTCCCAAAATACCATTGCGTGGAGCAAGTCTTCATCTCTATGTGTTCTACACACGTTATCTCCAAAAAAATCCCTTATCCACAAAAATGACTAATTCCTGAGACAAAGTTCTTTGGCGTGCATTTCCTTTCCTCTTTTCCCACGCCTTCAAATGTGCCTTGTTCTTATGTGCACATCATTTGTGTGTCTTCTCCACAATTATATAAGTATGGGCTTATACAGCTATAGTATTATTATACTAGTACTTGAATTATTTGATTGATTGTGATCAATTACATTTTCTTGGGTTACTTATGAGTGTATTAGATTAATATTGGACTAGAATTACTTGAATGAGTTGTTTAAGTTATCTTTCATTCTTTAGATGGTTTCATTTATGATATTCTTGTAGCATGATCAAAGAGTTTTGTGTTATTTTCAAACCTCAGGATAATTTCATTTAAAATCAATGTTCCTTTTATGAAATTATTAATTAGAGCATGTTTTTTTAAATATTTAGTACCTATCATGCTCAGTTCATATGAACTGACAGATGCTAATAATCTTGTAGATGAACTTCATGAAATAAGAAAGAAGGAAGACATAAAAAGTTACATTTGTTCTATTAATTGAAGATAGACCAATTTCTTGATGTACTTTGGATTCAAAAATAAGAAAGGAATTTGGACATATATTGTAATAGTTCTGAAAAGAAGTTGTTTCATTAATTGTTTGAACATGACTTGATATTAACTTTGGGATGAAATAAAGTTAAATTTCTTTAATTGCATTGTTTAAATGAAGTGTCTAGTTATATAAATTGAAATTAGTTGATAATTCATTCATGTAAGTGGGAGAAATTTTATTTACTGCCATTATTATACTGAATATAAGATTCATCTATTGAAGCACTACATGCTTTATGTGATTGTATATCATTATTGGAAAATTGAAAAATAATTAAATACCTAATTAACTTAGGTAGTATGATAAGTATATGAATGTTAGACTAAGTTTATTAGCTTGAATGTAAATAATTTGTACTTTTATGATTGGAGTGGTGTATAAGGATTGAACCTTATAAATATATTTTTAATTGTTAACTTACTTAAAAACAGCTATGGTAAATAGTGATTATAATAAAGTTATGTATAAGAGAATACTTATTGGATAAACCTACATTATAAGTAAAGGGGAAATTATGATTGGTGTGCTTCAGGTTGTATTTAATAGGTTATGTTACTTTGTAAAATTATGAAAACATAACTAAACTTAATAGACACGAATAGACAAACTATTCCTAAGGGATTTGTGTAAAAATGGGATTATATGAATGTTGTCCTACATTGAATAAACTAAAACAAAACACTACACTTATTTTTTTAAAAGGGAAATGTATGCTTAAATGATCAAGCATAATGCAAAATTAAATATGCAAATCTTGCACTTAAATGAATAAAATTTATGATCCTTATTAAAGGAATATTCATTTTGAACCCTATATGATCCTTAGGAAAGACACCTAACGTTGAGAATAATAAAGGGTGGGATTAACAAGCTGTGAATTAAGTGAATTAATGAACTTGTTAATATTCGATGTTTTTCTTAACAGAACTTGATAGGCCATCACAATATAGTAGTTGCTACACAGTACCCATTTAATGACATGAGTCATTAATTGGTTACTTTGGAGCAACCAACATGATGCGAATATCTACCTAGCTCCCTTAAGCATTGCTATTATAAATTGTGGATCAAGGTAACTGATATACAGTAATTAGTGACAACAGTATGGCCTAGTGCTAATGTAATCTTATAATGACTATGGGTAATGAAATGGAATTGAAGCGATGCAATTCAATTTGGATGCGATTGATTTCCCTTAGTCTTTATAAGAATATTATCAACACTAGTCTATACTAGCTATCTCTACTTAGTATATAATGTGGACATGGAATTGAATGACATGAGTCAAGGTAGTCTAATCTAGGTAACGTTTTTGAGTGTGGTGAAAGACATATTCCATCTGAAGAGTATGCCGTTTAGGAATAAAAGCATGACATACATGTCTTAAAACTTTGGCCAATGTATCGTAAGCTACTGTTGCATTTTGTTGATTTCACCTAGACTAAAGGTGCATGATATCAGTTGGGTATCCATAACAAATAATCAAATATGCACTTTAGATATTTACACTTGATTGACCCTTATCTGAATAAGGGAACCACAAGTATACTTAATATACACATTGATTTAAAGAAGTAGGATAGATCATTTTTATACCGAGACATGACATGAGAAATTGGTTTAATACAGAGTCATTACACCTGCATATTGTTTATTGTTATGTGATGGAATAGCTAAATGAATGTTTGTTATAAATTATGTGAATTTAGAATTGTGAACATTATGAAATTTTTTTCCCTTGTTATTGAAGTCGTAAAATGAGGATGTTACATTTTGGTATTAGAGTTGAAGGTTGTAGATCTTGGACCTATTTATCTCCATCACTGATAAAAATTAATTTCTTATTAACAGGAAATGGTTAGAACAAGGGGACATGTTATGAATAACCAGCCTCCGAGAGGTGAAACAACTACAACTCAAAAGCTGGATGAGATCCTTGTTTCCCTATTGGACACAAGGGATTGTCTTGATGTACTTGAACAACAAGTGGCTGGAAATGATGGTGAGTCTGAAAATGAGTTGTCTCAGGGACAACCATATAATGAAAACAACATACACACCAAAGATTCCAATGTTGGAAATAACAATAACACTTCTAATAATAATGCAAATTTACCCAATCAGCCTGAAAATAAGAGGGCAAGGTTGGTAGCTGAATTAACAAGTGACATACAAAGAATAAGTACACCAAAATTTGAGAGTACCACTCTAGGAGATAGGGTTGAGAATTGGCTCAATGAGATGGAAAAGTACATTGCAACAAGGAAATTCTCTAAAGAAACCAAAGCAATATGGAAAGCTTACTAGCCTTCGCATAAAGCATCTTCATGGTGGGACAATCGTAAGGTTGAAATTAATGTAGATGAAGTAAGAATCACTTGAGATCAATTCAAGAGTTATTTTACAAAGCGTTGGTTACCATAACTCTATTATGATCAGAAAATAGTACAATTTTAGACCTTAACTCAAGAAAAACTAACTATGAATGAATATTGGGAGGAGTTTACTAAGTTTCTCAAGTATGTACTGCAATACCAAACCAATGAAAATTTTAGAATACAAAAATTTATAATGGGGCTGAATCCTATTATAGGCAGAGAGGTGGATGTAAACAGTCCATCCACTATGGAAGGAGTTGTAGATAAGGCCATAAGGCAAGAAATTTTTTTTAAGGAAATTTATCTACATAAATAAGAGAAACGAAACAAAATTTCTAGCTCTCCTTCATCCCTTGCACCTAAGAAGGTGGCATGGAAGAAGTTTGGGACTAAGTGTAGACACAAAAATTGGGTCACACTCCCCTTGCTCCCTTGTCAAATAACTAGCTCAAACATACTCACCTAGCCATGGACCTTTCTATCCCACATCATTATTAATTTAATTTATTTAGTTAAATTAATATATATATATCCTCACAATCTTTATTATCTAATTATCTTAATTTCTACCCCACCACCTCACCTAGACACCTCAACTAGACACCGCATCCACATCACCCTAGACCTATTCTTGTCATGTTTCCATAACTAACAATAACTAAGTTTTACTTGCCTTAATGAGATAAGATTTGGTCTAACCCTAAACTCAATGCCTAAGATTTCTCTAACCACATTCCCGATCATTAGAAGGGAATTTTCCGTTTTAATCCATGAGAACAAACTCACTGGGCCCAAAAAATTAGAAAGATCCACCCATTTTAGTAAACCTAGGGAATCTTGCCTTAACCGACACTGGTCACCCCTAGACTGACACTGGTCAACCTAGAACTATCGTCAGTTACTATTTATTCACCTAAATAACCTTGTTTTTGGGTTGGCACATTCTGAGATCAAGAGGACGAGAAGAGAGCTGCATGCAAGCAGAACCAAGGTCTTTTCATGCACCCAGATATCCATATCTAGCACCATGATAGATTTAGAGGCATTGGAACTCAAACTAACATTCCAGGAAGCGTCACCATTGTACCAAGTTCTATTCTATCAACTGATCATCACCACCACCCAACCATTAGACCTGCAATATTGGTAAGTGTTTTATCATTAATAATTTACATTCCTATTCTATTCATAGAGTTGTTATCATTTATGTTACCATTCCTCCACAGCATTCTTTCTGACAAACCTAAAAATCTCACCCACCTGTTTATCAGACCACCTATCTTGGCCCTTCCACCTCTCTGAGTGCTCTTAGTATTCCCACAGACCTCACCATTACCTTCTTTATCCCCATCCAACCCCACCTAGCCTTTATACTAAGGTTTTCACTAAATTACTGTCATCCTACTATAACGACGTTGGTTACCCATAACTTTCATCGCTCTCCCTTTATCGTCATCAGTTATACCCAACTAAAATTGGTCTTTGTGTTTTATACCCTACCTAAGAACAGAGCCAAATAACTTCCTACCAGTTAACCTAAACAACTCAGAAGTAGACCATGACCAATCCCAATACCTTGACAGACAACTCATCCTTTATATCTAACTATAGCCTAACCTGTTGTGATTGGATTTGCTTATTGCAGTTGAATGAGATACCTAAATCATATCAACTACAATATGACTTTTCTTATTTCTTACATTAATTTGTTTTAAACAATGCACTGAAAACCATCTAGGAAGTATCACACTTCCCAGAACTAGCATACGCTAGGCAGTCCACTGTCATATATCATTTAACTATCTTTTTATGGTCTTGCTTTCTATTACAGGTAGTTCCTCCTAGCCAAAATGAAGCTCTCAAAATTGGCACTGGATCAGGAAATCAGAACCTGTGCATCAACCTCCAACAAATATATTTACCAGGCATTCATCCTAGCCCTTACCCTTATCTGTTTCATCAATAAAAAAGGTAAAGAATATGGCGAAATTTTTTAGAATGTTCGGTGGGACCCATCAAGGGTTCTATTACATTTACTTCATTCCTAGGTAAAATTTGTGTGTTTGTTTCCCTTCAAAAAAGCATACACATTAATTTTCCTCCTTGGTAATCTTCTCTTCTCTCTAATTGCTCTAACAGATACATTTTCTTTTGGTGCACTTAAAAAGAACCATTCTTATTTATTTTTGCATTTAGTGAAAGATCATACCATCTCCTATTCACCATATGTGTCATCGAACATAATCTTTTAATTTGGGCTTAAAATTGGTTGCATAACATTCTGATTTGTTGCATTTAGCTCACAATAAAATGAGGGCAACCTATATGTTGGAAGTCATTCCCAGCAGATGGTTGACACAAAGAATCATATAAAGAACATTCTCCCTCTCTCTGTGTGTGTCTTACCAAACTTGCACAAAATTAAAATATACACATCTTTTTTAAACAACATTTTACCTGGGAACACCCGTCCGCGATCACATGATTATATTGGTAGGTACTCCTTCACTCGTTGCTTCATTAGATTCATCATGTAGTGCCCACTCTCCTTACACACTGTTTAGATGCTGATTTTGACACTACTGATCATATTTTGGACATTATTGTGTTTTGATATAGCAGGATGTGTATATGCTAGCTCATTGGTTATTATGGACATTACTATGTTTTGTTTAGTATGATGGTTAGATACTAGATTTTGGATTAGTATTGATTTGGATTCAGTCATTATGCTCGATGATATTTGAGACATCATTATTATTACTGTGTGGATGATGATATAATAGTTGACATGGATAGGTTATTGATGTTGATTTTAGACATGTGACCTTGATATTATGAATAGTTCTAGCATAGAAATCTATTGGATGATGACATAGTTACAAATTGAATTCAAAATGATAATGTTAAATTCTTGATATTGTTGTGATTTGGATTTGATATTTATATACATACGTTGATTTTATATCTTCTTGGATGTTCTAATATGGCCATGAGGCCGAAGGAGGTATTGTTATTTTGTAGGTAAAAATCACAACAATGTCGGGGGACTGGAGACTAACCATATTGAAATTCAGTGTGAGATCAACAAGGTCACCATGGCAACTGTGTTTGATTTGTGTGTTGAGTTATGTTAGGATTTCCCATGGGGGGATTTCCATTATTGTGACCATGGGGCATATATGTGTTTTAATTATGTGTTTCTTTTCTTATTGTTGTATGTGTTTTATTTGTAATGTGCTTCTTATTTTAAGTATTCAAATGTGATAGTATAATGCAGGAGTCATATAGTTAAATTTTAATTAAATTAATTGGGGAGTGGAATGTAAGGAAATAATATTGTTGTCTTGATTAATAATTAAATTTGATTTATATTATGTGCAACCATAGGATAAATAAATAAATCTTATGTCAAAACTTGTAATAAATGGAGTCATAAACTTTAATGCATGTGTAAGAGGATGTAAGAGTTGTGTAAGTGAAATGATAGATTGTATAAAGCATATTTTGGAGTGTAGAACACTCCATCCTCTTTGAAACTCGGATTTGGTCTTGGGAGCCTAAATTGGAGGCTTGTGGGACAAGTTAAACTTGTCCCACACCTCCCAAAATCCTCCACCAACCATGCCTATGGCTTGGGAGTAGATTTTAGCCTTTCTTATTTAGTTTTGAAATGATTGTTGTGTAAGAATTGATTGCACTTGTCTTCTAAATTTTAATGCATTCCTTTTTTTGAGTATGGGTTGAGTTTGTGTATGTAAGTAATTTTGTCATTCACATTTATTGTGATTTTATTGTAATTGATGTTGATTGCTTTTGGGATGAGGAAAAATGATGTGGCATCCCACTTGGAATCCACATCATCCCCTCCCTCCCTCTCCTTTAAAAATAAAAAATCCCCTCTCATTTGGAGGTTGTTGAAAACTTTGTCTTGCTTCCTTGGGTCAAAATTTTTCTTGGTTTGGAGCTTGTTTTTGTAGAAGGAACTTGGATTTCTTGTGCATGCATTATTATTTCTTTTTGGGGACTGCATCTTGAGCATCAAAGAACTTTGTTTTGGAAAACAAGTCTCCATTATGGAGAGGTAGGCTCTTTCCTTTTTAATTGGTTGTTTTTTCCTCTTCTTGCATGCATTTTTGAATGATGGTTGTGTTACATTCTTGTTTGGATGGGTAGAATGCTTAGGGCATGGTGTAGAGAGAAGAATATGAGGTTATATCAGAGGAGGGATAAGGGATTTGTCATTGGCACTTGTCTTGAGGAGGGATTGTTGGTTTGGGATCCACCTACGAAAAGAATATGTATGCATTTCTTACTTTGGGGGAGGTATAAGGGATAAATTTGGAGGAGGGATAAGGAGGGGTTGAGGAGGGATAAGGTTTATGGGATGGTTATGTTTCTTGGTGATTTGTTTTAGGTGGCTGCCCAATTTTAGCATGGGAGGCATAAGGAGACCTCGATAGTTCTTGCTCTTGTTTGCATTTATTGCACAAGCCTTTATGTTGTATGACTATTTTCAAATGCAGTTGAGAACTACTGCCTTGTTTTTGATTTGTGCCTTCATTGATTTTTGTGATATATGAGTGTTGCTTGCATGTGAAAGAAGTCCATGTTGCCATGAGTTGAATTATCATGCTCCATTTCAATATGGTTGGGGCTCAGGGGCCAATGGGGAAGATGGCTTCTCTTTTCCCATTGGGTATCTTGGTTGGGTGGAGAGCGTTGCCTTTCCCCCTTCCTTGTTGTGATCAAAAGATGAAAGATGAAGAAATCAGCATGTTGTTGTTTGGAGCTTGGAGAATTTCACAGTTTGACAGTCATTCTCTTTGAGAAAATGTCATTGTAACCTTTCCCACTTCTAGTGGATGATTGTAATTTATATTGAAATGTGAAGTGTTCACCTTGTAGTTGGAAGATGAAATTGATTTGAGAAATGTAAAGAAGCATATTTTATTTGAATGATATTTTGTACTTGTATTTGAAATGTGGAAATCAATTCAAATTGGGAAGGAATTCAATTGTAGAGTTATTTGAATTATCAATAAAGGATGGCATTGATTCCTTTAAACTTGTATTGTAAATATTGAAGTGTTCTGTCAAAGAATGATACTCTGTTTTGAAAGAGATTAAGAAATAGCATTGCCAGTAAATGTACTATGTTTGAAATCAAATAGGAGTTAAATTGTATATTGTTATTGGAAATCAAAGAAAGAATTGTGTTCTTGCTCAATTGCATTGTTGTATTAGAAAATGAATGATTGTTATATCTTAGGAAATTCTGTTTTGGAAAAGAGAAACAGTTAAAGGAAATGACAGAAAATTGATCTTTTGAAATGAGATGTTAAAAATTAGAAATTAACATTGCATACTGTATATATGTGTTTGTTGGATCAATGGAGTGTTTGAGAAAGAAATTTGGCATGTTTTCCATACTTGAATGTTGCACATTAATTATGCAACTCGTGAAAGGAAGAATTATGTTATTTGTATAACTCTGACATTTGAAAATAATGCAATTAATGTACAGTTCAGATTTATGAATAAAATTAATAAGGGAGACAAATTATTTTAGATGTATTGGGTCCTATTGAACCCACATTGAACTTCACATTTAAGAAAATATCTCTAAAACTCTATCAAATCCAATTTAAACTTCTCAACCCAACTCCCTGTCATAGGACTGTAAAGTTATATCAATTCCAACTTAATCTCCAAATTGGACCTTGAAAATATACTTAAAATTACCCAAGACCAATTATCCATGCTCAATTTACATGCTCAGAAGAAGAAATATCAAAATTGAATTAAATCTTATAAGTTGAAATTTTCCAGTTTTAAAATTATAAACCCTGCAGATTGTTTCTTCAAAATTGACCCTCAAAACTTCATAAAAAACCAAAATTGATGATTTCTATGCAAAGAGGACTCCGAGAGCTTTCCGGAAATTCATCGTTTGCCTAATATGGAGTTCCTGTCAAAAGTTTTGGCCATTTGAAGTTTTACTTCAAAATGGCCATTCAAAACCAAAACAGAATTAAATCTAACCTTAGAAAAATTAAAAAAATATGTTTGAAAAATTTCTTAGAAAGGTCTACCTTTTAAAAATTTTAAAAAAAACCCCACCACCCTTTCATCCAACCAGAAGCTGCCACGTGGCACTATGGAGGGTTCAAATTGGACCCCCTTTGGGAAAACCTTTTTTTGCACCCCCGAGCCAATAGGGTGTTGACACTTTTGGAGGCAAAATTTACCATTAAAATCCCTTTCTTGCAATTTTCCCACCGCTCTGGCCTGCGCCAATCACAAGGTTCCACGTGACATTTGGCAGGGGAGGAAATTTTCCTTCGAAAAATTGAATTTTTGACTTCGGGAATTTTTTTCCAAATTTTATGGAAAACTCCAACCAGTGCTTTTGTGCCACTTGGGGCAAAATATTTTCTCCCTTGGGATTTTAATCCTCCTCGTCCATTTTGCACACCCATGACCCCCAATGAAAAAGAGTTTGACACGTGGCATGGGAAGTGCCACGTGGTGCAAGTTTTCCAATTGGCGGAGGTTTTCAAAACCCATTTGGTTTTTCACCCAAACCTCCTAATCCTTCTTCCCCACCCTGTCCACCCCACATCCAATCACAGGATGCCACGTGTCCTATTTGTCCCTCCCCAGATGGACTTTGCGCAATGTGAGGGAAAAATTTTCTTCCCCTAAGCCCGCGGACTTCCAAGGGAAAATTTTCCCCTAAAACTCCGCCCAGCCATATCTTGAGATCTACAAGGAGTTAGGAGGACTTATTTATATGGTTGGAAAGGTGAGGAAATTTCCTATCCAATGAGCCTAATTTAGGAAAGTTTTGATGACTCTAAATGTGAGAAAAATCTAGTTGAACTTTTGGGCCTGTTTGAGAGCAGGCATGGGGGTAAATTGCTCCCTGAACCTAAACCAAACATGTAACCCTAAAATTTAAAAACCTAGTGCACTTGTGTTAGGTTAAACCATGATAGGTCTTGTGTTTTGGAAATTAGGTTTTGTCCCGGAGCTGGTTGTTCAAATTGAAGCCTTGTAAACTTAGTTGTAGACACTTCTAATAAAAAAAATTATTCCATAATTTTTCCTAGTTTGTTTCTTGGTCTCAAGTGGTAGTTGAAACGGGCATTACACTTTGGTATCAGAGTAGTGGTTCAAAAGCTTGGACCATTGGGCACACTAGAAAACATTGAGACTTGAAACCTAAAACTAGCAAATTTGATAATCTAGAAAAAAAAACTGATTGAAAATTGAACATGATAGTAAGCTTAGAAACTGAAGGAGAAGACTTGAAGTATCAAACTAACTCTCACTTTGGTCTATGCAGGGGGCTCAGACGAAGCAAGAGGAACATTCACAGAGACTCAGAGTCACCACCACCACCACCAAACCAGGGTTTAGCAGCTATCCTACCACAGATTTTACAGACCCTCCAGGATGTTAATGCCACCTTATGTAGAGGATCAGTAGGAGGGCACTCAGGTAGACATGATAGAGATACTTCCATAGAGGGACATGCACCTCCTCCACATGGTGAGGAGGATGGAGGAGAGAATTTTCATGGAGAGTCAGCTAGAGCAGAGTCTCCTTTGAGGGGACATGGTGACCATATTTCAGGACAGAGAGAGAGGTCTCAGAGCCCTAGGCTCGGGGACAGGCAGGTAGAGAGGCCCAGAGGCTGTCAGACCACAGTTACAGATCATATTAGGGAGATCCTAAAACTTAGGCCATCACATTATTCAGGTGACATAGGGGGATTATAGGTAGAGGCCTGGCTGGTTAGCTTGAGTGGTTGCTTCAAGCTTTGTCCTTGTTCTAGCAACATGAAAGCTCGTGTTGCGATCCATCTACTAAAGGATGGAGTTGGTGTTTGGTGGAGGACAGAGGAGTAGAAGCTCCATATAGATTTAGAGGTAGTCACTTGGGAGCTGTTTGAGGAGAGATTCAAGAGTAGGTACTTATCATGGAGATTCATACAACAGAGGATCAATGAGTTCCATGATCTTCGTCAGGCTTCCCTTATAGTGGCCAGAGTATGAGAGTATGTTCCTGGACCTACTTCAGTACATTGATTACATGCAGGATGAGTAGGTGTGGATCCATAGGTTCATCTGGGGCCTTAATATAGACATTGGAGGTGCAGTTCAAATCCACTACCCACAGACTTTAACAGAGGTCGTTGAGAAGGCCTACATTATAGAGGAGACTTGGGGTAAGACCTAGCAGGCCAGAGACTGAGTCAGGAGCCGTATTCAGTAGTTACAGGATAGCAGATTGAGGGGGTCAGCTCCTCCTCCTCATGGTGGTCAGCATTCTTTGCAGTCATCTTTTAGACCCCAGTAGTAGCAGCAGAAGCAGCAGTCCCACCCACCATATAGGCCTCCTCAGAGAGCTGATGCACAGAGAGGTCAGAGCATGGGGCCTCCTAGGGGTCCCACTAGGACACAGGGTGGAGCTAGAGCTCAGTCAGTAGGAGCTCGACCATAGAGGCCACAACAAACTATGGCTGGATCATCAGGGTCCACAACACCTACCTCTAGGGCACCTTCTGGCGGTGCTGCAGTTTGGAGGACTTCAGGTGGTTGCTTCGGGTGTGGAGTAGCGGGACACTTTTGGAGAGACTGCCCCCAGAACCCTAATAAGGGTAAGGCACCCATCTCAGAGCCCACAGTCAGAGACATGGGACGGAGTCACAGGATCTATGCAGTGGTCGAGAACCACTAGGCTGAGCATCAGAGCACGGTCATAGAGACCACAGGTAGTGTTGGAGGTATTCCCACTTCTATATTGTTTGACTCTGGTTCTTCTGATTCATTTATTACACCATCCTTGTTAGAGTGATGCAGGCTGGTGGTTGTTAGATAGGTTCATAGTTGGGATGTCAAGATGGCTTCGGGAGCTAAGGGCTCTGTAGACTCCTTAGTCAAGGAGTGTGTTGTTAATTTGGGACCTTTCACCACCACTTCAGATCTCCACATACTTCCTTTGGGCTCGTATGGAGTCATATTAGGCATGGATTGGTTAGCTACACATAGGGCCAGGATGGATTGCTATCACAAGACTATATCTTGTGTAGATGATCTCAGAGTTGAGTCGGTGATTTCAGGGGTCAGGAGACCCATTTCTATTCGCACTATCTCCGCTATGCAGCTCAAGCGGTGTGTGCGACGGGGTTGTCCAGATGTATGTAGTCACAGTTAGTGACAGGGCAGAGGATGGGTCTAGTGGGCCATCGCTAGATGACCATCCCATTTTGAGAGAGTATGCAGATGTTTTTCTAGGGGAGCTACCGGGGATGCCACCCCCACGTGAGATTGATTTCCATATTGATCTGGTTCCAGGAGCAGAGCCTATCTCACGAGCTCCTTATCGGATGACCACCCCAGAGCTCTGTGAGCTCAAGTTATAGCTGGAGGGCCTTCTAGAGAAAGGCCTTATCCATCCTAGTGTATCCCCTTGGGGTGCACTGGTCATTTTTGTAAAGAAGAAGGATGGATCATTGCGGTTGTGTATCGACTACCGCCAGTTGAATAAGGTAATGATCAAGAATCATTATCCCCTACCTCACATTGATGACTTGTTTGATCAAATGAAGGGAGCCATGGTGTTCTCTAAGATTGATCTCAAGTCAGGGTACCATCAGTTGAGGATTACAGAGGTAGACATTCATAAGACTACTTTTCGTACGAGGTATGGGCACTATGAGTTCACAGTGGTGCCCTTTGGTTTGACGAATGCCCCCACAGTATTCATGAGTTTGATGAATGGGGTATTCAAGACCTTTCTAGATCACTTCATGCTCATCTTTCTTGATGACATTCTGATTTACTCACGTACGCATGAGGAGCATGAGGGGCACCTTCGACAGGTTCTTCAGTGTCTTCGTGAGCAGCAGCTTTATGGGAACTTGGAGAAGTGTGCTTTCTTTCAGTCAGAGATACAGTACTTGGGTCATATCATCTCTGGGGAAGGTATCACAGTCGATCCTTCCAAGATTAGAGCCATTATGGATTGGCCAGCACCCACTACAGTGACAGAGGTGTGCAACTTCATGGGATTAGTAGGGTACTATAGGAGATTTGTTCAGGATTTCTCTCGGATAGCACACCCCATCACTTCCCTTCAGTGGAAAGGGAAGAAGTTTGTTTGGATAGACAGGTGTGAGTAGGCCTTCAGGACACTGAAGGAATGCCTCACTACAACACCTATTCTTGCAGTACCGGATCCACATGGTGAGTTCTTCATTGTGTGCACAGATGCTTCGTTGGTAGGCCTTGGAGGTGTTCTGATGCAAAAGGGAAAAGTAGTGCCCTTTGAGTCTTGCAAACTCAAGGATCATGAGCTTAACTATCTGACTCATGACCTTGAGCTTGTGGTAGTAGTGCATGCTTTAGTTCATTGGAGACACTTCCTTCTTGGTTGGAGATTCATACTCAGGATAGATCATTTGAGTCTTCGCAACCTCTTCACGCAACCCAACCTAAATGCTCACCAAAGGTGTTGGATGGAGTTGCTTTGCGAGTATGACATGGAGATAGAGCATGTGAAGGGGAAGGAGAATGTGGTTGTAGATGCTCTCAGTAGATGGAGACATGTGAGCTATGGCCACTTCAGTGAGCACAGATTTACGGAGTAGGATCCTTTAGCAGCTTCCTCTTGACAGCTTCTACATTACAGTACGAGCAGAGATTGAGTCCCAGAGACCCCTTGAAGGGAAATTTGATGGTTTATCACTAGAGGTAGATGGCCTTCTTAGGCACAGAGGTTGGATATATGTTCCTAGAGATGGAGGCTTGAGGCAGGACATCTTGACAGAGGCACATCGTGCACCCTATTCAGCCCATCCGGGGGTGAAGAAGATGCACGCCACTTTGAGACAGTTATATCACTGGAGAGGACTTCGCAGGGATGTGGCTCAGTTTGTGTCACACTGTTTAGAGTTCCTAGAAAGTGAAGGCTGAGCATCAGCATCCAGCTGGCCTTCTCTTTCCTCATGCTATACCGGAGTGGAAATGGGACACCATTTCCATGGATTTCATTGTTGGGTTACCGATGTCGAGATATCACCACGACGCCATCATGGTCACGGTTGATAAATTGACAAAAGTAGCTCACTTTTCTCTAGTGAAGACCACGTATACAGCTAGTGTAGTGGCATGTGTCTACTTGGATGAGATCGTCAGGTTACACGGGATCCCATGGAAGATCATTTGTGACCGTGATCCTTTGTACACTTCCCATTTCTGGACTACCATGCAGTATGTTCTCGGGATGAAGATTAACTTCAGCACAACTTATCACCCTGAGATAGATGGACAGACTGAGAGGGTGAATCATATTTTGGAGGACATGCTCAGGATGTATGTGATGGATCACCAGGTGAGATGGGAGGAGTATCTGTACCTTGTGGAGTTTGCCTACAATAATAGCTTCCAGAGTTCTATAGGCATGGCTCCTTTTCAGGCCTTGTATGGTAGGGAGTGCAGGACACCCCTTAGCTGGGATAGGTTGGAGGATAGAGTATCTCTTGGACCAGCTCTTTTGTAGGACATGGAGCAGCAGGTAGTGTTGATCAGGTAGAGATTACAGGAGGCACATGATATGTAGAAGAAGTACGCTGATCAACATAGAACTGAGCGTAATTTTGATGTGGGCATAAAGCTTTTCCTTTATGTTATGCCACATAAGAGCCCAATCCATTATGGAAAAGGTTCTAAGTTAGCTCCTTGGTTCCTTGGACCATTTGAGATCTTGGAGTGTATCAGCCCTTCGGCTTACCGTCTAGCATTGCCACCCAGCTTGTCTCACGTACATGATGTGTTTCATGTTTCTGTTCTTAGGAGATACATCACAGATCCTTCTCATGTGCTAGATTGGACATCATTGTACAGGTACAGGATCAGGGGCAGGTGATGGTGGAGCCCATCTGTATCATAGATTGCAGGACCCTGGGCCTTTGAGGCAGAGAGATTGATCAAGTACGGGTGTAGTGGGACAGATATGATGAGACTGCAGCCACTTGGGAGGATGCTACTGTGTTACGAGCGTAGTTTCCACATTTGTTCTAGTGACTTCCAGGAGGAAGTCGAGTCTAAGGGGAGGGGGATGTAGTGCCCACTCTCCTTTGACACTGTTTAGATGCTGATTTTGACACTACTGATCATATTTTGGATATTATTGTGTTTTGATATAGCAGGATGTGTATATGCTAGCTCATTGGTTATTATGGACATTACTATGTTTTGTTTAGTATGATGGTTAGATACTAGATTTTGGATTAGTATTGATCTGGATTCAGTCATTATGCTCGATGATATTTGAGACATCATTATTATTACTGTGTGGATGATGATATACTAGTTGACATGGACAGGTTATTGATGTTGATTTTAGACATGTGACCTTGATATTATGAATAGTTCTAGCATAGAAATCTATTAGATGATGACATAGTTACAAATTGAATTCAAAATGATAATGTTAAATTCTTGATATTGTTGTGATTTGGATTTGATATTTATATACATACGTTGATTTTATATCTTCTTGGATGTTCTGATATGGCCACGAGGCCGAAGGAGGTATTGTTATTTTGTAGGTAAAAATCACAACAATGTCGGGGGACTGGAGACTAACCATATTGAAATTCAGTGTGAGATCAACAAGGTCACCATGGCAACTATGTTTGATTTGTGTGTTGAGTTATGTTAGGATTTCCCATGGGGGGATTTCCATTATTGTGACCATGGGGCATATATGTGTTTTAATTATGTGTTTCTTTTCTTATTGTTGTATGTGTTTTATTTGTAATGTGCTTCTTATTTTAAGTATTCAAATGTGATAGTATAATGCAGGAGTCATATAGTTAAATTTTAATTAAATTAATTGGGGAGTGGAATGTAAGGAAATAATATTGTTGTCTTGATTAATAATTAAATTTGATTTATATTATGTGCAACCATAGGATAAATAAATAAATCTTATGTCAAAACTTGTAATAAATGGAGTCATAAACTTTAATGCATGTGTAAGAGGATGTAAGAGTTGTGTAAGTGAAATGATAGATTGTATAAAGCAGATTTTGGAGTGTAGAACACTCCATCCTCTTTGAAACTCGGATTTGGTCTTGGGAGCCTAAATTGGAGGCTTGTGGGACAAGTTAAACTTGTCCCACACCTCCCAAAATCCTCCACCAACCATGCCTATGGCTTGGGAGTAGATTTTAGCCTTTCTTATTTAGTTTTGAAATGATTGTTGTGTAAGAATTGATTGCACTTGTCTTCTAAATTTTAATGCATTCCTTTTTTTTGAGTATGGGTTGAGTTTGTGTATGTAAGTAATTTTGTCATTCACATTTATTGTGATTTTATTGTAATTGATGTTGATTGCTTTTGGGATGAGGAAAAATGATGTGGCATCCCACTTGGAATCCACATCATCCCCTCCCTCCCTCTCCTTTAAAAATAAAAATCCCCTCTCATTTGGAGGTTGTTGAAAACTTTGTCTTGCTTCCTTGGGTCAAATTTTTCTTGTGGGAGCTTGTTTTTGAGGAAGGACTTGGAAATCTTGTGCATGCATTTTATTGTCTGTTTTTGGGACTGTGTTGGAGCATCAAAGAACTTCTGTTTTGGAAAAAAAGTCTCCATTATGGAGAGGTAGGCTCTTTCCTTTTTAATTTGCTGTTTTTCCTTCTTCTTGCATGCATTGTTGAATGATGGTTGTGTTGCATTCTTGCTTGGATGGGTAGAATGCTTAGGGCATGGTGTAGAGAGAAGACTATGAGGTTATATCAGAGGAGGGATAAGGGATTTTCCATTGGCACTTGTCTTGAGGAGGGAGTGTTGGTTTGGGATCCACCTAGGAAAAGAATATGCATGCATTTCTTACTTTGGGGGAGGTATAAGGGATAAATTTGGAGGAGGGATAAGGAGGGGTTGAGGAGGGATAAGGTTTATGGGATGGTTATGTTTCTTGGTGGTTTGTTTTAGGTGGATGCCCAATTTCAACATGGGAGGCATAAGGAGACCTCCATAGTTCTTGCTCTTGTTTGGCTTGCTTGCTCAAGCCTTTGTGTTGTATGACTATTTTCAAATGCAGTTGAGAACTGCTGCCTTGTTTTTGATTTGTGCCTTCATTGATTTTTGTGATATATGAGTGTTGCTTGCATGTGAAAGAAGTCCATGTTGCCATGAGTTGAATTATCATGCTCCATTTCAATATGGTTGGGGCTCGGGGGCCAATGGGGAAAGATGGCTTCTCTTTTCCCATTGGGTATCTTGGTTGGGTGGAGAGCGTTGCCTTTCCCCCTTCCTTGTTGTGATCAAAAGATGAAAGATGAAGAAATCAGCATGTTGTTGTTTGGAGCTTGGAGAATTTCACAGTTTGACAGTCATTCCCTTTGAGCAAATGTCATTGTAACCTTTCCCACTTCTAGTGGATGATTGTAATTGATATTGAAATGTGAAGTGTTCACCTTGTAGTTGGAAGATGAAATTGATTTGAGAAATGTAAAGAAGAATTATACTTCTCTGTTTTATTTGGAAAAGAAAATGTGAATGATATTCTGTACTTGTATTTGAAATGTGGAAATCAATTCAAATTGGGAAGGAATTCAATTGTAGAGTTATTTGAATTATCAATAAAGGATGGCATTGATTCCTTTAAACTTGTATTGCTGTCAAAGAATGATACTCTGTTTTGAAAGAGATTAAGAAATAGCATTGCCAGTAAATGTACTGTGTTTGAAATCAAATAGAAGGAGTTAAATTGTATATTGTTATTGGAAATCAAAGAAAGAATTGTGTTCTTGCTCAATTGCATTGTTGTATTAGAAAATGAATGATTGTTATATCTTAGGAAATTCTGTTTTGGAAAAGAGAAACAGTTAAAGGAAATGACAGAAAATTGATCTTTTGAAATGAGCTGTTAAAAATTAGAAATTAACATTGCATATTGTATATATGTGTTTGTTGGATCAATGGAGTGTTTGAGAAAGGAATTTGGCATGTTTTCCATACTTGAATGTTGCACATTAATTATGCAACTCGTGAAAGGAAGAATTCTGTTATTTGTATAACTCTGACATTTGAAAATAATGCAATTAATGTACAGTTTAGATTTATGAATAAAATTAATAAGGGAGACAAAGTATTTTAGATGTATTGGGTCCTATTGAACCCACATTAAACTTCACATTTAAGAAAATATCTCTAAAACTCTATCAAATCCAATTTAAACTTCTCAACCCAACTCCCTGTCATAGGACTGTAAAGTTATATCAATTCCAACTTAATCTCCAAATTGGACCTTGAAAATATACTTAAACTTACCCAAGACCAATTCTCCATGCTCAATTTACATGCTCAGAAGAAGAAATATCAAAATTGAATTAAATCTTATAAGTTGAAATTTGCCAGTTTTAAAATTATAAACCCTGCAGATTGTTTCTTCAAAATTGACCCTCAAAACTTCATCAAAAACCAAAATTGATAATTCCTATGCAAAGAGGACTCCGAGAGCTTTTCGGAAATTCCTTGTTTTCCTAAAATGGAGCTTCCTATCAAAAGTTATGGCCATTTGAAGTTTTACTTCAAAATGGCCATCCCAAACCAAAAATGAATTAAATCTAACCTTAGAAAATTTAAATTTTGAATGCTTTGGAAAAATTTCCTTAGAAAATTCCTCCGTGGCCCCGCCACCCTCTTATCCAATCAGATGATGCCACGTGGCACTATGGAGGGGCGGACCCCCTTTGAAAACCTTTCTTTTGAAATTTTTGCTTTTGGAAAATTTTCCTAAAATTTTCCCGTGCAACCCCACGGCCCCGAACCAATCACGCCTGACACGTGGCATGGAGGTGTGGGAGGGAAAACCACGGGTTAATATGGAAAACTAAACTTTTTGAAAATTGCCCTTGGGAAAAAAAATCCCAATTTTCCTCCGCGGCTCTGTCCAACACGTGCTGACACGCAGGGGCAATGGGGTGTTGAGATATTTTCTCCCTTGGGATTTTAATCCCGCAAAATCAATCCTCATCCATTTTAAAACTCCTTTTGACCATGACCCCTGAAAATAAGAGTTTGACATGTGGCATGGGAAGTGCCACCCCACCATTTGGTTTTTCACCCAAACCTCCAAATCCTTCTTCACCCTGCCGGTCCAATCTCATGCCAATCAGGATGCACCACATGTCCTATTTTTTTGGTCCCATGTGGGAAGGCATGGAGATGTTTTGCCCTTTGCGCCAATGTGAGGGAAAAAATTTCTTCCCCTAAGCCCGCGGACTTCCAAGGGAAAATTTCCCCTAAAACTCTGCCCGGCCATATCTTGAGATCTTCAAGGAGTTAGGAGGAATTATTTATATGGTTGGAAAGGTGAGGAAATTTCCTATCCAATGAGCCTAATTTAGGAAAGTTTTGATGAATCTAAATGTGAGAAAAATATAGTTGAACTTCTGGGCCTATTTGAGAGCAGGCATGGGGGTAAATTGCTCCCTGAACCTAAACAAAACATGTAACCCTAAAATTTAAAAACCTAGTGCACTTGTGTTAGGTTAAACCATGATAGGTCTTGTGTTTTGGAAATTAGGTTTTGTCCCGGAGCTGGTTGTTCAAACTGAAGCCTTGTAAACTTAGTTGTAGACACTTCTAATAAAAAAAATAGGACACGATTCCACATTTTTGTTTTTCCTTACACACTCCCCCATAATAGTTGGAGTATTCTAACTTTACTTGAGTGTGTCAGGGCCCCATATTCTAATTCTTGAATTCTTGAGTTTGATTCTTCACTTGGTTTAAATCATAACCTAGTTTTCTTCATTTTTGTCTCAATTTCACAATAATCGGTGTTAGTCCAATGACCGTCATCAGTTAAATCTAACTGGTGTCGGCTCTTGACTTTCTGGGTACTTTGGCCTAGGACAATCTTCATTCATCATTCTGTTTTCATTTTTAGCCCTTTGGGCACTAACATATTTGATTGATACTCTATTCTGTTATGTTGGTATTACCATCATACAGAAAACATCTCCTTGTATTGTCTATCAACCTTGTTTCATTTTCTGAAATTGGGGATTTTCCACAGAAACTAACATCGGTTTCTGTGACCGATGTCAGTTTTATTACAACCGTCACTAGTCAAATTGACCATCATTGGTGTATGTATTTGGTTTTCTAGATCCAAATATTGACCAAATTCACCCTCCCAGCCTCATTCTTTTATGTCCTGCTACTTTCTCTATCATCTACAGAATATAGTATTACCAGTTCAACACTTGTTCACATGGTGCTGACTCACAGCCAAACTAACGCCCTCATATTCCACGCTAGTCATCAACAACTCCCACTTATTCCCTCACCACCTTCCATCCTGTCACCCATGGATCCAACCTTACCTACCACCATTGCTATAGGAGATGAATAATTTGCATGAATCCTTGACTAGAATCCCGTAACCTTATAGTTATACCTTTCCCACTCTTCCACTTGAGACTCCTAAGGTCAGATGATATATGACATCCCTATATCCATCTCTCCTACCCTTATTCATGATTCTACATCAGCCCCTAATAATGCAGCATTACCATCACCTGATTCACCCCCGATAGTTGTGCAGCTAGGACCCATACCCACCATGACCACTGTGTCTGTAGTATCACTTGCGCCTATTGTATCTGTTGTCTCACCGACCACCTAGGATATAGCCCAGTCCACACCCATTATCTCACAAGTACCCATTACAACATAACCACCCGTGGTGTCGGTGACCCCTACTCCATTCCAAAATCTTGTCCTCTCCATCCCACAAAACTACCCCTAATTTCTATTAGAGTCACGATGACCTTTTCACCTACATACACATACTATCAAAAACCCCTTATCTCGTCTGTTACCCATTTTGGGTACATATCCTCTATGTTTGTTCTCTATTCTCAACCTTCATATTCGGTATCACCATAAAATGAAATGCCACCCACATCACAGGTTCAATACCAACCCCATTATACCACAAGAGGAGCCCTTCCACCACAACCTACCAATGACCTCATAAATTTAATGATGGAAAAGATATATACATTAGAAGCATTGGTTTCCAGCTCATGCAATTCCTTCACCTATGACGAAATTTGTAATGATCCTATTCAACCATCCATTCTTATTCAACCATACCCCCTACATTGGGAAATGAAAAAATTCAACCACTTCAATAGCAAAGAGGACCAATAACAACATTTACAGTCCTTTAAACATGGATGGTACTTGATTTCCTATGATGACACTTTACTTCTGAGGACTTTCCTAATGTCCCTGACAGGACCTGCATTGGATTGGTACAATGCGCTACCAAGACACTCCATCTACTCATTTAATCAAGTAGCCCAAGCCTTCCTAGATCAATTCTCCATCAACATTGTTAAGAAGGTTACCATGAATGATCTTTATTCTATTGGTGCTCAAATTAGTCTCACCCCATTTGCCATTAAAATCCCTCAGTTTGTGGCCTCTGTCACGTTTTATATCTCCCCGAGTTGGTGCTTGAAGACTTTATCATCCATTTGGTTACCATGATTAGTTCCTCCTTGGTCGAAGGTCACTTAAAAATCTGGAATTTTTTTTTCATCTCCCTATCCATCTGAAGGTGTCTGATAATTGGGTGTAAAACTTAGGTTGTTCCTTTCCTTCAATTTTTTTGCTATCGTGTGTTGTTGTCCATGCCATTTTTTCCCAAATACCTAGGGAAACATAATTTAATGCACCTTAGAGGATCATGTTTGAACTTAACAACATTTCTAAATTATCTTTCCTTGAAGAAAATTTCATCTCCGAGCTAAAACGGTGGTTTCCCTACATTTTTAAAGGATTCACGGGTGTGTTTTTCCCATCAAATTTACATTTCTACATCAGTGGTGACATGGCCCTTTTTGTTGGATGTGGCTTGGTGGGGAACTCTAAAACTTTTTGGATCATTTCAACCTAAAACCTATCCATGTGGAGGAATAATGCTCATTTGAAGACTCACCTTTTGGTTTGACCTTGGAGTTCCGCCGGAGGACACGTGGAGGATTCCGCTACTTTTCCAAGACTTAGATTTTTTTTTCATGCAGCTGCTACAATTTTGGTAGGCCATGGACACATGGTGGGCTAGCGCTCAATTGAAAATCTACCTCAGGGTCCCACCTTAACAAATGCGACAGAGGGACGGGTGGAGGTTTCCGTCGGCTCCGCTCTACACTTAAAATTTTTACAGAAATTTTCTAAGGCCTTGGACACGTGGTGAGCCTGCACTCATTCAAAGTGTCTCCGCTTTTGGGGACCATCTTGAAGTTGCACCATAAAGACACGTGGAAGTTTCCGTTAGGTCTTCCTTCCTTCAGACTTTTCATGCAACTTCCTATAAGGGCCTGAGACATGTGGACGGACCGTGCATGTTTGGGGACCAGACCTTGGGTTTTATTTTGAAGAAGTACCATAAGGACACTTAGAGGCTTCCGCTCACTCTACCTTTTTCTTGGACTTTTCAACGACCGAAGAATGGGGTATTCTGTGGACCTTAGACACATGGTGCCTTCCGCTGGAATCTCAAGTGTTTTATCATACTCTGCCAAACTGAGATATGTCCTATGCCACCATTCCAATTGAGGGTCAATCTTGACAAGTTGTATGGAGAAAACGAAAATTTTGCACCTCATTGAAGATCCCAAACAATGGCATCTTATGAAGTGTTGTACACAAGTGTTTGATGTTGATAAATTTACTTGGATTTGCCCCCTGATATGTCAAAGAGAAAAAAATGGATCAAAATGTAAGAGTCTTGAACAAGTAGGTATCTCCATGGAATTTGCTTCAGTTTGAGCGGAGCTTGCTCCAAATTTGGAAATGGTGTTGGTGTAGTTTTGATTTCTCCGAGCTTGGAAGAGTTAAAAGTTTTTTATTTCAAACTTAACTTTGAGTGCACCAACAACATTGATAAGTATAAAGATTTGTTGTTAGGCAAAAATTTGAGAATTTCTTGGAAATACTATGTTAAAGACATCATTGTTAAGGGAGATTCATAACTAATTGTTAAATAAATCAGAAAAATATATGCTACTAAGAATCAGAGAATGAAACAGTACAAGCATGTAGTTTTGGACTTGATTGAGATGTTTGATTCATTTAACATTGTGCATCATGATAGGAAGTTCAATGTTATGGTAGAAAAGCTTGCATGTATTTGGATCTTAGTTTGATAATTGTGCAATGTCCCCATATTGTGAATATGATGTTGAAGTGTTAACAAGGCCATTTGTCCCTGACAACATTAAACATTGGAATTTTTTTGATGATGATGCTCAGGTCAAAAGATTTCTATAGAAAAAAGGGGAGTTTTCTGATCAATGTATTGATTGGGAGCCAATGGTGTGTGCAGTAGAGGGTAAAGAAACATTTTTTTGGCAAAGACATCATCCAACTTAAGACTAATACCATTCCAAGAGGAATGGTTGCTCTTGAATAAAACTTTGATAATGATGATTGCATTATTAACAAGCATATAGCTAAGTCTCAAGGGATGTTGAGGAGCATGACCTTGGTACAAGGGAGAAACCGAGGAAGATCTGGTTGGGAAGTAATCTGAACAAGGAGGAAAACATAGTCCTATGTCCAATTGTTGAAGAAATATCAGGACTGCTTAGCTTGGTCTTATTCTGAGTTAAACACATACATAGACGATCTGTTTCAACAAGAAATTCCTTTGAAGTCTAATGCAAATCCATTCAGGTAGAAACAGAGGTCGATCAATCCACTTATATCTCTTAAAATGTAAGAAGAAATGAAGAAACTGGGGGATGGAGGGATCATTCAACCCATAAGGTATTCTTCTTGGGTTGCAAACTTAGTGCTAGTTAGAAAAAAGAATGGTGATATCAGGATGTGTGTGGATTTTAGAAATCTAAATAGAGCATCAATGAAGGATAATTATCCTTTACCAAACATGGATAACATGCTGCAATTAGTGACTGGTTCTGAGCTGCTTTCTACCTTGGATGGTTTCTCTGGCTATAATCAGGTGGTTGTGAAGGAATAAGAAAGAATTAAGACAACCTTTACCACTCTTTGGGGAACTTATGTCTATGTTAGAATGCCCTTTGGTTTGATGAATGCTGTAACCTTTCAAATAGCAATGAATGTTGATTTTTCTGGTTACATTAATGATTTTATTGGTTTTTACCAAGATGATGTGACTGTGATTCTCTAGAAAAAGAAGTCATTACTTGCAGCACTTGGAAAAAATGTTGATAAGGTGCAGAGAGTATGGCATTTCACTCAATCCAAAGAAGTGCCATTTCAGAGTGCAAAAATCCAAGTTGCTTGGTCACATTGTATCAAAAGATGGTGTCATGATTGATCCTAAGAGGGTAGAGGCCATCAACAAGGTCCCAATTCCAAGAACCAAGAAGGGAATTCAGTCCTTCTTTGGGAAAATAAACTTTATCAGAAGATTCATATCAAACTTTGCTGAGTTGACCATTCCAATTACTTGCATGCTAAAGAAGGAACAAGTTATCAAATGGGAAGAGGCTTGCCATTCAAGCTTTCAATGGGATCAAGGAAGCATTAAAGCATGCCCCTGTTTTAGCAGCTCCAGATTATAAGAATCCTTTTTAGATGTTTTCATTTTCTTCGGAGAACACTATTACATCTGTCCTTGTTGCAGAAGGATGATGAAGGGGCTGAGATACCAATTTCCTTTTTTCAGTAAGGCATTGCAAGGGGCTGAGTTGAAGTACACCATTATGGAGAAGCAAGCATTTTCCTTGGTAAAAGCAACAAAGGTTTTCAGACCTTACATTTTGAGCTCTAAAGTTGTTGCTTATGTTCCCCACACCATGGTGAAAGATGTCTTATCAGAGATGGAGGTCTCAAGAAAAAGATGCAGATGGGTGAACAAGTTGCAGGAGTATGACATGGATATCCAAACCACAAAATTGGTAAGAGGTTTGGGCTTAGCTAAACTTATGGCTGAGAGAAACCTACAAACTATTGAGGTGAATGAAGTAGAAGAAGGAAAGGGTGGATGTCCTTGAAAATTTGATGAGTTCTGAATGGTACAAAGATATAATTTTTTATCTCAGACATCTATACTGCCCTGAGTATTTGAGTAAAAATCAGAAAAGAGCTCTTAAGTTGGCTTCCCAGAAATATGTCATTACTGATTTTGGGTTAGCTTGGAAGAACCCTGAGGGAGTTCTCTTAAGGTGCATTACTGAAGATGAAGCCCCCAAGATAATTGTTGATCTCCATGGAGGAGTTTGTGGGGGGAATTTTGCTGGAAAAGTCATAGCACACAAGATCTTGAGGGCTGGTTATTGGTGGCCAACTCTTTTCAAGGATACAAATTTGTTGGTTAGAAGATGTGAGAGTTGCCAGCATTTTTCTGGAAGACTGAAAGCTTCAGGCTCCCTTCCTTTGTATCCTGTATCAATTGAAGCCCCATTCAAGCAATGGGGAATGGATTTCATTGGTGAGATTTCAGACCCTTCAAGTTCCAGCCATAAGTGGATTCTTGTAGCCACTGATTACTTCACTAAGTGGGTGGAGGCAATCCCCACCAAGAGAGAAACACACCAAATTGTCATGGACTTCATGCTGAACCATATCATCTGTAGGTTTGGAGTGCCAGTTAAAATTGTTATTGATAATGCCATGAGCTTCAGAGCTAAACCTTTGGTGGAAATGTGTAAATAATATGGGATCAATTTGACATATGCCTCCAACTATAACCCCCAAGGAAATGGACAAGTAGAGTCCAACAATAAAAATATATTAAAGATCATTAGGAGAACCTTGGAGCTGAACAAAAGGAAATGGGGTGAGCAGTTGAAGTTTGTTTTTTGGGCTGATAGAATTATTGTTAAAAGAGCTACTGGAAAAATTCCATTTGAATTGGTGTATGGAACTCAAGATCTGCTGCCCCTGCATATGCAACTATCCTCATATTAGTTCATTCGATAACTAGAAGATCAAGAAGTTAGTCCATATGATGCTTGTATTAACTAGATTTTTGAAATTGATGAAGAAAGGAGGGCATCTCACCAAAGGCATGTGAAGTTCAGAGAAAAATTGAAGAAGTTATTTGACAAAAAGGTAACACCCAGAGCTTTCAGCATTGGAGATCTTGTGCTGTTATGGGATAGCAGGCATGAAGACAAGGGAAAGCATGATAAATTTGATGCATTATTGATGGGCCCTTACTCCATTGACATTCGATTGGTGAACATACCTTCTTCTTGAAAGACTTGGATGGGGAATTACTTGAATTATCTGTTAATGGCAGGAATTTGAAACATTTCCTAGATTGATTCCCCAAAATCAAGGTGAGCATCATTTGTACAGTGTATAGTTTATTGGTTGCTTTCTGTTTTTTGTTTTTTTGCTCATTCTGGTCCTTGGTGACCTAGTTTTGCTGGTTTCTCAGTTTGTTTTTAGGAGATGGTTCTAGTTTTCTACTCTGCAAGCTGACTCCTTTTCCCAATGGATGTTTTTTGGCACTTGGTCTATTATTTGGTTCTTGTGGCACTCACAGGGAGTGCCCATCCCCAAGTCAGAGCCGATGTTGGTGCTCAAATTAGTCTCACCCCATTTGCCATTAAAATCCCTCAGTTTGTGGCCTCTGTCATGTTTTTTATCTCCCCGTGTTGGTGCTTGAAGACTTTGTCCTCCATTTGGTTGCCATGATTAGTTCCTCCTTGGTCGAAGGTCACTTAAAAATCTAGAATTTGTTGTTCGTTTCTCTGTCCATCTGAAGGTGTCTGTAAATTGGGCATAAAACTCAGGTTGTTCCTTTCCTTCAGTTTTCCACTAGTCATGTGTTGTTGTCCCTACCATTTTTGTCCCAAATACCTGAGGAAACGTGATTGAATGTAGCTCAGAGGATCATGTTTGAACTTTACAACATTTCCAAATTCTCTGTCCTTGAAGAAAATTTCATCTCCAGGCTCAAACGGTGGTTTCCCTACATTTTTATGGTTTGACGGGTGTGTTTTTCCCATCAAATTTACATCTCTACATCAGTGGCAACGTGGCCCTTTTTGGTTGGATGTGGCTCGGCAGGGCACTCTAAAACTTCTTTGGATCATTTCAACCCAAAACTTGTCCATGTGGAGGAATGACACTTGTTTGAAGACTCACCTTTTGGTTTGGCCTTGGAGTTGCGCCGGGAGGACACGTGGAGGATTCTGCTGCTTTTCCTAGACTTAGAATTTTTTTTCATGTAGCTGGTACAGTTTTGGTGGGCCATGGACATGTGGTGGGATGGCTGCTCATTTGAAGATCTACCTCAGGGTCCCACCTTAACAAATGTGACAGAGGGACAGGTGGAGGCTTCCGCCGGCTCCGCTCTGTACTTAAACTTTTTAAAGAAATTTTCTAAGGCCTGGGACATGTGGTGAGCCCGTGCTCATTCAGAGTCTTCACTCTTGGGGACCATCTTGAAGTTGTGCCATAAAGACACATGGAGGTTTCCACTGGGCCTTCCTTACTTAGAATTTTCAAGCAACTTCCTAAAAGGCTTAAGACATGTGGAGGGACCGCGCATGTTTGGGGACTGGCCCTTGAGTTTTATTTTGAAGAAGTACCAGGAGGACACTTGGAGGCTTCCGCTCACTTTGCCTTTTTGCTTGGAATTTTCAACGCTTGAAGAAGACTGTCTCAGACCTTGGACATATGGCACCTTCCGCTGAACTTTCAAACTTTTAACAGACTCTTCCAAAATGAGACACGTGTTGAGCCTGCACTTGTTTGGGGTCTTTAATTTTTGGGACCATCTCAAGATGTGCCATTGAGATGTGAGGTGGTTTGAAAAGTCAAAAGGTGGGGAGGTGGGCCTTAAGAGGCAACTTGGAGTTTTTGTTCCATATTTTTTAAAAGATTAAAGTCATCAAAGTGACTCGCAAGGCTGACAAAGAATATTCAAAATTTGTTTTAGTCAATGGCGGAGATGTGGATCAGTGGGGAAAATTTGGAAAATTTTCCTTTTTTCAAAAAAGAGGTAAAATAGCAAAATAAAGCCACGGTTCCTCTGGGACCCACATTGGGACACGTGTCAAGCCCATTTTTCAAAGGTGGAGGGATGGAGCAAGTTGAGAAATTTTGCATTTTTTCCCAAAAGTTGTAAAAGGTAAAAAGGAACCCCCAAGCCCATCTTAACTCGGATCTCCCATGTGGATGGTCCAAATTCAAAAGGGAAATCGACAGTAACTGTGCATTCTGTATCTGATTTTCTCACCATTTCTGCTCCAAAGCTCCTGGGGATGCGGATTTTTATGGTTTTTTTATCATTTCTTGGTGTCTCCTACATGCCAAATAAAGAGGAACATTAATTTGATATCTTGGTTTGGTGGGGATTATCTAAAAATGTCTTTTACCATTAAGATGTAATCTGACAATCAGTTTCGATCTGATTTTCTAATCTTTCATTGGCATGCAAGAAACTAGTTGATATATTGATTTGGTGGGGAAGATCTAAAAATGTCTTTTACCATTAAGATGTGATCTGACTATTGGACTCGATCTGATTTTCCAATCTTTCCTTCCTTGGTACACAAGAAACCAGATTTGATAGAGTAGAGGAGGAAGTAGTTGGCACATGAAGTGAAGAATGACTTACCAGGTGAAGAATTGAATGCTGGAAATATTTGAAGAGATTTTCCCTCTGAGCACCTGACAACTTTTTTACAAATCTGATTCTGGGAGTCACGATCAAAGTCGTAACACGCAATGGTGCTTTGAATGTTTTTGGTTTTGGGGGAAAACTCTGTTGTAAATGAAATGTTATAAATTGCATGAATTTTTCATGCAAATGGTTGGAGTGTTAGAGGTCAGGAGTTAATTCCTAAGAGAAAAGTTTGATAGAGCCCATCTTTCTGAGAAATCATCTGAGGAACCTGTTTATTTATTTTGTGTTAAATTTGATCATGTCAAGGTGGTTGCAAGTGTACAACCATTGACAAGCTCTGAGATTGTTCTAGAAACTTTCCCCTGCTGATGCATTTAATCAAATTTTAGTTAATCTGTGTTTGATTTTGAGAAAATTTGAGTTTTCTTCATTTCTGAATGTCTACAAATAGTTTTTCTTGTTCCCATTGCAATCTTACATTAAAATATTTTTGAATCACACAATATCTTATCCTTGTGATAGTTTGGTGGCATTTGCAATTTCATTTATCAGAAGAGCTTTCATTTGATAGTGAAATAAACAAATTTAAAATCACTTTACTCCTAGCATGATGATAAGATTGTTTGTTAGCCTTTGAGGGTATCTTAGGCATGATAAAACAAAGGTTGATAATGTTCAATTAAGTTTTTCAATTTGAGCCTTCATTTTGGATTCTTAAAGTTTGTGTGAAAATGTGTTGATTTGGGCCTCCACTGAAAGCACACCTTCTAGTTAAAGGAACATTTTAGTTGTTCTGAAGCATTCTTGTTGATCAAGCCTTCCATTTTTGTAAAAATTCTCAAAGATCTGGTGAATCAAAGTCCACTCTGCCTCACCTCCCACAAAAATTCATTTAAAAACAACCAATCCTACCCATACTACCCCTGTTTTGTCCTGTGTGTGTAAAAATGCATAATTTATATTACCAAAACATGTAGAAGCAATCAGGTTTTCATTGTCTTTAGTAGCCTGAACCTTGCTTAGAAAATATCTCCATTATCTAGGGTGACAACTCGTGAGAGTTAGATTTTTGTTGTATTGATCATATTTTCTTCAAGGTCTTCTTAATAACTTTGCAAAGAAGGATATCTCCATCTCCTCCACAAACTATAGACTACAAAAGGTTCCTCTTACCCTGGTTGAAAGGTAGAACCATAAAGTAGTGAGGATAGATCAAATCCTCTTAAGGGTGCTACCCATTTCTCCACATCTGAGTGACAAAGAGCAAGCTATATTCTTCCCCGGCTACAAAATGACACACAACATGGTCTGCTTGTCTCTAAGCTTCCTATAATCAAATGATGCTTCTTCATCTTTGAAACCCTAAAACAACTATTCAAAACCCAAAGGATCTACCAATACTGTAATTATCAAGGCTGGACCCCCTCATCAATCAAACTAAGCCAAAACCCCTTCTAATCTCTCTCCTGTCCAAGCTTTCTAGTTCAGACGAGAACAACAAAAGTACACTTCCATAGGAGAATATTATTCTTCTATTTTGGAAAACCTTGTTAAGGCTGATTCCATTACCCTTCCACCTATAAAACCACATACTGGTTTTGATCCTGAGCAACCTATGCCTGTATGGTATAAGGAACATGACTTCTGTAACTATCATCGTGTCAAAGGTCATAGTGACAATAACTACATCACCTTCAAGAATATCATCCAAGAAATGTTAGATAATAGAGATATAGTCTTGAATAGCCCGAATGCACCCGCTAACCAAAACCTACATATCTTCAAGAATCCATTTCCTAATCATGCCCCTTCTTCCAACCAAGCTGGTGACACCTCAAACAATGATAGAAATGTCTGCAAGGTGCACACTATTTTTGATGACATACCAATTACTTCCCAATTGCCTCATGTTCCTTCCATAGATTAAATCTTAACTTGAGATCCCATACCTATACCAGAACCTATTTCATGTACTCCTCCACCAATAGAGGAACCACCTTCATTTTCTCCTTCACCTATGGAAGAGCCTATAATCAACACGCCACCTTTAACTCCTCAAATTTTTGAGCAGTTGTCAGTGGCACCTCTCCTACTCATAGGAGATACATGTCCACCATCTACAGCAACAAAATGAGATTCAACTTCATTTAGCCCATCCTCTCCTCTACGCATGGAGGATAATCTAGAAGTACCATTGCCTTTAGATGACCACTCACCATCAGACCTTCAAGAGCCCATTGACCTGCTTTCATCTCTCTTACCCATAGACTCCGAGGCTAGCCATTTCTTGGTATCTCAAAAACATTTTACAAGGATTACCACTCAATCCACATCAGCCCCTCTTACAAAAACAACATTTTAACGCTTGGCCGATCGCCTAGATTATGTCGATAGAGCCTTATCTTTGGGATGCCTTCTACTTCCTATTTTAACACAAATACAACTATCACTTGCTGACACCTCCCCCATCTATCCAAAAGTGTTTTGAGCAACCAAATTAAACACAACCATGACTATTGCAACACCTTCCACATCACCACCCATGGCCTAACTCACACTTCTTCTCATAACCCAACATACATCTACACCCATACACCTACCCACGCTTATATCATCTCCCTTACCTAAACCTATCACTACCTTCGGGGTCATACCGAAAACTAGCCTTACTCACCCACCCATCAAATTAGATTTAGACACATCTACCAAAACTAACACTAAACTTACCCCAGTACCTAAAAAGAAGACCCAACCTCCTAGGCCTCATACACCATTATCACCTTCACTCCTTTTGTCCTTCCTAGGACCTCACCCCTTGACCTTGGCCAAGAAACCTCCATCCACCAGTAAACCAAGAACGTGGCAACCCACCTCCTCATCACGAACCCCTAATATGCCCAAGTGATCTGCACAACCTCTTCTGTCACCCATAACCTTCTTACCACCCATACCACCACTACCTTCAACAAATTCTTCACTACCCATGACACTTTCTTCCCTTCCACTCACACCTTCTACCTAACCTCTATCGACCACCTCCACAGCAACTGGGTTAGCCATGTGGGTAAATTTTCCTCTTCCACTATCCACTTTTCCCTCTACATTATGTGCATCCGTGTCACCTTTTCCCAAAAAGGTGCAATCTAAATCTAAGAATTTTCTACCCTCCAATAAGGTAGTTAAACAAACCAAACCTTCGGTTTCTATCTCTTCTACCATGCCCATACCTAAACATATGCCCACCAAACCTATGTCTAATTGTTGAAGAAATATAAAGACTGTTTGGCTTGGTCTTATTCTGAGTTGAAGGCATACGGAAAGGATCTGTTTCAACATGGAATTCCTTTGGAGTCTAATGTAAAGCCATTTAGGTAGAAATAGAGTCCGATTAATCCACTCCCATCTCCTAAAATGCAAGAAGAACTGAAGAAACTGAGGGATGGAGGGATCATTCAGCCAACAAGGTATTTTTCTTTGGTTGCAAACTTAGTACCAGTTAGAAAAAATAATTGTGATATTAGGTTGTGCGTGGATTTTACAAATATGAACAGAGCATCATTGAAGGATAACTATCCTTTACCAAACATGGAAAACATACTACAATTAGTGACTGGTTCTTAGCTGCTTTCTACCTTAGATGGTTTCTCTGGCTATAATCAGGTGGTTGTGAAGGAATCAGAAAGAATTAAGATAACCTTTACCACTCCTTTGGGAAATTATGTCTATGTTAGAATGCCCTTTGGTTTGATGAATGTTGGAGTAGCCTTTCAAAGATTAATGGATGTTGCTTTTTCTTGTTACATTAATGATTTTATTGCTATTTACAAAGATGATGTGATTGTGTTTTCCAAAAAGAGAAGTGATCACTTGCAGCATTTGGAAAAAATGATGATAATATGTAGATAGTATGGCATTTCACTCAATCTAAATAAGTTCCATTTCGGAGTGCAAAAAGCCAAGTTGCTTGGTCACATTGTATCAAAGGATGGCATCATGGTTGATCCTGAGAGGGTAGAGGCCATCAGCAAGGTCCCAATTCCAATAACCAAGAAGGGAAATCCATCCTTCTTTGGGTAAATAAACTTTATCAGAAGATTCATATTAAACTTTGCTGAGTGGACCATTCCAATTACTTGCATGCTAAAGAAGGACCAAGTTATCAAATGGGAAGAGGCTACCATTTAAGATTTCAATGGGATGAAAGAAGCATTAAAGCATGCCCCTATTTTAGTAGCCCCAGATTATAAGAAACCTTTTTGAATATTTTCTTTTGCTTCAAAGAACACTATTGCATCTGTCTTGTTGTAGAAGGATGATGAAGGGGCTGAGAGGAAAATTTATTTTTTCAGTAAGGCGTTGGAAGGGGCTGAGTTGAAGTACACCATTATGGAGAAGAAAGAATTTTTCTTGGTAAAAACAACAAAGGTTTTCAAACCTTACATTTTGAGCTCTAAAGTCATTGCTTATGTTACCCACACCATGGTGAAAGATGTCTTATCAGAGATGGAGGTCTCAAGTAAAAGATGCAGATGGGTGAACAAGTTGCAGGTGTATGACATGGATATCCAAACCACGAAATTAGTAAGAGGTTTGGGTCTGGAAAAACTTATGGCTAAGAGAAACCTATAAAGTATTGAGGTTAATGAAGTATAAGAAGGAAGGGCAGATGTCCTTGAAAATTTTATGAGTTCTGAATGGTACAAAGATATAATTTTGTATCTCATACATTTATACTGCCCTGCGTATTTGAGTAAAAATTAGAAAATGGCTCTTAAGTTGGCTTCCCAGAAATATGAAATTACTGATTTTGGGTTAGCTTGGAAGAACCTTGAGGGATTTCTCTTAAGGTGTATTACTGAAGATGAAGCCCCCAAGATAATTCTTGATATCCATGGAAGATTTTATGGGGGGAATTTTGTTGGAAAAGTCACAACACACAAGATCTTGAGGGCTTGTTATTGGTGGCCAACTCTTTTCAAGGATACAAATTTTTTGGTTAGAATATGTGAGAGTTTCCAATGTTTTTCTAGAAGACTGAAAGCTTCAGGATCCCTTCCTTTGTAGCATGTATCAATTAAATCCCTGTTTAAGAAATGGGGCATGGATTTCATTGATGAGATGTCAGACCCTTCAAGTGTTGGCCATAAGTGGATTCTTGTAGCCATTGATTACTTCAATAAGTGGGTGGAGGCCATCCCCACAAAGAAAGCAATACACCAAATTGTCATGGACTTCATGTTGAATCATATCATCTATAGGTTTGGAGTACAAGTTAAAATTGTCGCTAACAATTCCATGAGCTTCAGAGCTAAACCTTTGGTGGAAATGTGTAAAGAATATGGGATCAATTTGACATATGCCTCCAACTATAACCCCCAAGGTAATGGAAAAGTAGAGTCTAGCAATAAAAGTATATTATAGATCATTAGGAGAACGTTGGAGCTAAACAAAAGGAAATGAGGTGAGTAGTTGAAGTTTTATTTTTGGGCTGATAGAATTACTGTTAAAAGAGCTACTAGAAAAATTCCATTTGAATTTGTGTATGAAACTCAAGCTCTGATGCCCCTACATATGTAATTGTCCTCATATCAGTTCATTCAACAATTGGAAGATCAAGAAGTTAGTCCATATGATGCTTGCATTAACCATATTGTTGAAATTGATGCAGAAAGGAGGGCATATCACCAAAGGCATGTAAAGTTCAGAGAAAAATTGAAGAAGTTATTTAACAAGAAGGTTACTCCAAGAGATTTTAGTATTGGGGATCTTGTGCTGTTATGGGATAACATGCATGAAGATAAGGTAGAGCATGGTAAATTTGATACATTATGGATGGGCCCTTACTCCATTGACATTTGAATCGGTGAACATACCTTCTTATTGAAAGACTTGGATGGGGAATTACTCAAATTGCCTATTAATGGAAGACATTTGAAACATTTCTTGGATTGATTCCCCAGAATCAAGGTGGGCATTATTTACATAGTATATAGTTCATTGGTTGCTTTCTGTCTTTTGTGTTTTTTCTCATTCTAGTCCTTGGTGACTTGGTTTTGTTGGTTTCTCAATTTGTTTTTTGGACATGGTTCTAGTTTTTTCCTCTGCAAGCTGACTCCTTTACCTAAAGGATATTTTTTGGCACTTGGTCTATTATTTGGTTCTTTTGGCACTCACAGGGAGTTTCCATCCTTGAGTCGGAGGTGATGTTGGTGCTCAAATTAGTCTCGCCCTGTTTTCCATTAAAATCCCTTAGTTTGTGGCCTCTGTCATGTTTTTTATCTCCCCAAGTTGGTGCTTGAAGACTCTGTCCTCAATTTGGTTTCCATGATTAGTTCCTCTATGGTTAAATGTCACTTAAAAATATAGATTTTTTTGTTCGTCTCTCTATCCATCTAAAAGTGTTTGTCAATTGGGCATAAAACTTGGGCTATTCCTTTCCTTCCATTTTGTGTTGTCATGTGTTATTGTCCCTTACATTTTTGTCCCAAATACTTGGAGAAAAGTAATTTAATGCATCTCAAAGGATCATTTTTGAACTTTATAAAATTTCTATATTCTTTTTCCTTGAAGAAAATTTCTTCTCCGAGCTCAAACGGTGGTTTCCGTGCATTTTTACAGTTTGATGAGTGTGTTTTTCCCATCAAATTTACATGTATACATCAGTGGCAACGTGGTCCTTTTTGGTTGGATGCGGCTCGGTGGGGAAATCTAAAACTTTGTGGATCATTTCAACCCAAAACTTGTCCACGTGGAGGAACGAAGCTTGTTTGAAGACTCACCTTTTGGTTTGGCCTTGGAGTTGCACTAGGAGGACACGTGGAGGATTTCACTACTTTGCCTGGACTTAGATTTTTTTTTTTTATACAGATGGTACAATTTTGGTGGGCCATGGACACGTGGTGGGCTAACGCTAAATTGAAAATATACCTCAGGGTCCCACCTTAACAAATGCGACAGAGGGACAGGTGGAGGTTTCTGCCAGCTCCACTATGTACTTAAACTTTTTAAAGAAATTTTCTTAGGCCTGGGAAATGTGGTGAGCCTGCGTTCATTCAAAGTCTTTGCTCTTAGGGACCATCTTTAAGTTGCACCATAAAGACATGCGGAGGTTTCCGCTAGGCCTTCCTTAGACTTTTCAAGCAACTTCCTAAAAGGCCTAAGATAAGTGGAGGGACTGTGCATGTTTAGGGACTAGCCCCTGAGTTTTATTTTGAAGATGTGCTAAGAGGAAAATTGGAGGCTTCCGCTCACTCTGCCTTTTTGCTTGGAATTTTCAATGGATGAAGGAGACTATCCTAGACCTTAGAAACATGGCACCTTCCGCTGAACTTCCAAAATTTTAACAGACTCTGCCGAAATGAGGCACATGTTGAGCCCACACTTGTTTGGAGCCTTTACTTTTCTGGACCATCTTAAGATGTGCCATTGAGACATGTGGCGGTTTGAAAATTCAAAAGGTGGGGAGGTGGGCCATAAGAGGAAACTTAGATTTTTTGCCCCTTATTGTTTAAAAGATTAAAGTCATCAAAGTGACTTACAAGCTCGATAGAGAATATTCAAAATTTACTACAGTCAATGGCAGAGATACGAAGTAGTGGGGAAAAGATGGAAAATTTTCCCTTTTCCAAAAAAGAGGTAAAATAGTAGAATAAAGCCATGGTTCCTCTAGGACCCACATTGGGACACGTGTCAAGCCCATTTTTCAAAGGTAGAGGAGCAGAGCAAAATGAGAAATTTTGCATTTTTTCCCAAAGGGTGTAAAAGGTAAAATAGAACCCCCAGGCCCGTCGTAACTCAGATCTCCCACGCGGACGGTCCAAATTCAAAAAGGAAATCAATGACAACTTTGCATCTATATTTGATCTTCCACCATTTCTGCTCCAAAGCTCTTGAGGATGCAAATTTTTATGCTATTTTATCATTTATTGGTGTCTTCTACACGCTAAATGAAGAGGAACATTAATTTGATATCCTAGTTTGGTGGGGAATATCTGAAAACATCTTTTATGATTAAGATGTAATCTGACTGTCAGATTCAATCTGATTTTCTAATCTTTCTTTGGCACACAAGAAACTAGTTGATATCTTGAATTGGTGTGGAAGATCTAAAAATTTCTTTTACCATTGATCTGACTATTGGACTCTATCTGATTTTCCAATCTTTCCTTCCTTGGTACGCAAGAAACCAGATTTGACAAAGTGGAGGAGGAAGTAGTTGGCGCATGAAGTGATGAGTGACTTACTAGGTGAAAAATTGAATGCTAGAAATATTTGAAGATATTTTCCCTCTGAACACCTAAAAACATTTTTGAAAATCTGATTATGGGAGTCATGATCAAAGTCATAACATGCAATGGTGCTTTGAATGTTTTTGGTTTTGGGGAAAAACTCTGTTGTAAATGAAATGTTATAAATTGCATGAATTTTTCATGGAAATGGTTGGGGTGTTAAAGGTCGGGATTTAATTCCTAAGAGAAAATTTTTGACAGAGCCTATCTTTTTGAGAAATCATTTGAGGAACCTGTTTACTTCTTTTGTGTTAAATTTGATCATGTCAAGGTGGTTGCAAGTGTACAACCATTGACAAGCTTTGAATGTTTTTGGTTTTGGGGGAAAACTCTGTTGTAAATGAAATGTTATAAATTGCATGAATTTATCATGGAAATGGTTGGGGTGTTAGAGGTCGGGAGTTAATTCCTAAGAGAAAAAGTTTGACAGAGCCTATCTTTCTGAGAAATCATCTGAGGAACCTATTTACTTCTTTTGTGTTAAATTTGATCATGTCAAGGTGGTTGCAAGTGTACAACCATTGACAAGCTTTGAGATTGTTCTAGAAACTTTCCCCTACTGTGCATTTGATCAAATTTGAGTTAATCTGTGTTTGATTTTAAGAAAATTTTAGTCTGCTTCATTTTTGAATGTTTGCAAACAATTTTTCTTGGTCCCATTGCAAGCTTACATTGAAATTTTTGTGAATCACACAATATCTTATCCTTATGATAGTTTGAATCACAAAGGTTGATAATGTTCAATTAAGTTTTTCAATTTGAGCCTTCATTTTGGATTCTTAAAGTTTGTGTGAAAACATGCTGATCTGGGCCTCCACTCAAAGCACACCTTCTAGTTAAAGGAACATTTTAGCTATTTTGAAGCATTCTGTTGATAAAACCTTCCATTTTTTGTAAAATTTCTCAAATATCTAGTGAATCAAAGACCACTCTGCCTCACCTCCAGCCTAAATTAATTTAAAAACAACCATTCCTACCCATACTACCCTTGTTTTTCCTATGTGTGTACAAATGCATAATTTCTATTACCAAAACATGCAGAAGCAATCAGGTTTTCATTTTCTTTAGTGTCCTGAACCTTACTTAGAAAATGTCTCCATTATTTAGGGTGATAATTTGTGAGAGTTAGATTTTTGTTGTATTGATCATATTTTCTTCAAGGTCTTCTTAATAATTTTTCAAAGAAGGGCATCTCCATCTCCTCCACAAATTGCAGGTTACAAAAGGGTATTCTCACTTTGGTTGAAAGGCAAAACCATAAATTAGTGAGGATAGATCAAATCCTCTTAAGGGTGCTACCCATTTCTCCACATCTAAGTGATAAAGAGCAAGCTACATTTTTCCTCATCTACAAAATGACACATAACATGATCTGCTTGTCTCTAAGCTTCCTATGAAATCTATGATGCTACTCAAATTCTGAGGGAGAATAAAGTTAGCTACCAACATATTCCACATGACAGTATAAAGTTGAGTCTATCACTGAATTTTTCACTCATAGGCATATCCTAATTAACCAGCTCACATTCCAGCTTTCTCAGACTGAGATTCTAGAGATATTTACTCAAGCTTGTGCTAGACACATCTCACCAAACCTACAGGTACATACCTTTCACACTTTTGACGAGGCATTCACCATGGCACAAAAATTAGAAATTTGTGTTATCGAAGAGAATAAGATTCAACTTCATAACAAGAACATCACATTCAAATCAAATGATGCTTCTTCATCTTTGAAACCCCAAAACAACTATTCAAAACCCAAAGGATTTGCCAATGCCATAATTATCAAGGCTGGACCCCCTCATCAATCGAACCCAGACCAACCCCCTTCTTATCTCACTCCTGTCCAATCTTTCCAGTTTAGACGAGAACAACAAAAGTACACTTCCATACGAGAATATTATTCTTCTGTTTTGGAAAACCTTGTTAAGGCTGGTGTCATTACCCTTCCACCTATAAAACCACAAATTGGTTTTGATCCTGAGCAACCCATGCCTGCATGGTATAAAGAACATGACTTCTGCAACTATCATCGTGTCAAAGGTCATAGTGACAATAACTGCATCACCTTCAAGAATATCATCCAAGAAATGTTAGATAGTAGAGATATAGTCTTGGATAGCAGAGATATAGTCTTGGATATCTTGAATGCACCCGCTAACCAAAACCTACATATCTTAAAGAATCCATTTCCTAATCGTGCCCCTTCTTCGAACCAAGATGGTGACACCTCAAAAAATGATAGAAATGTCTGCGAGGTCCATGCTATTTTCGATGACATACCAATTGCCTCATGTTCCTTCCATAGATTAAATCTTAACTTGAGATCCAATACCTATGTTAGAACCTATTTCATGTACTCTTACACCAATAGAGGAACCACCTTCATTTTCTCTTTCACCTATAGAAGAGCCTATAACCAGCACACCGCCTTTGACCCCTCAAATTTCTAAGCAGTTGTCAATGGTATCTCTCCTACTCATAGGAGATACATGTCTACCATCTACACCAACACAAGGAGATTCCACTTCATCTAGCCCATCCTCTCCTCTACCCATGGAGGATTATATAGAGTCACCATTTCCTTTATATGACCACTCACCATCAGACCTTCAAGAGCTCATTGACCTACTTTCGTCTCTCTTACCCATAGAGTATGAGGCTAGCCATTTCATGGTATCTCAAACAAATTTTAGGGGGATTGCCACTCGATCCACATCAGCCCCACTTAGAACAACACCATATTCATGCTTCGCCGAGCACCTAGATTATGTCGATAGAGCCTTACTTTGGGGATGCCTTCTACTTCCTATTTCAACACAAATGCAACTATCACTAACTGACATCTCCACCATCTATCCAAAAGTGTTTCGAGCAACCAAACTAAACACAACCACGATTATTGCAACACCTTCCACATCACCACCCATGTCCTAACTCACACTTCTTCTCATAACCCAACATACATCTACACCCAGACACCTACCCATGCCTATACCATCTCCCTTACCTAAACTATCACTACCTTAGGGGTCATACCGACAGCTAGCCTTACTCACCCAACCATAAAATTAGATTTAGCCACATCTTTAAAAAGTAACAATAAACTCACCCTGGCCCCTAAAAAGAAGACCTAACCTCCTAGGCCTATTACACCAACCTCTCCTACCACGCCATTATCACCTTCACTCCTTTTGTCCATCTTAGGACCTTACCCCTCGACCCTGGCCAAGAAACCTACGTTCACCGGTAAACCAAGAACGTGGCAACCCACCTCCTCATCACGAACCCCTAATATACCCAAGTGATCCACACAAAATTTGTCATCACCCATAACCTTCTTACCATCCATACCACCACTACCTTCCAAAACTTCTTCACTACCAATGACACTTTATTACCATCCACTCACACCTTCTACCCAACCTTTATTAACCACCTCCACAACAATTTGGTTACCCCCGTGGGTAACCTTTCCTCTTCCACTATCCACTTTTCCCTCTACATCATGTGTACGCATGTCACATTTTCCCAAAAAGGTGCAATCTAAAGCTAAGAATGCGCTACCCTCCAATAAGGTAGTTAAACCAACCAAACCTTCTATTGCTATCTCTTTTACCATGCCCATACCTAAACGGATTCCCACAAGACCTAAGATTACTCCACACACCAAAGTAGTAGTCCAAACCATTCCCCCTCCTGTAAATCCTCTTCCTTCACAATCAGCAATACCTATACCCAAACTCACATTCACCTCCCATTGTGACCCACTAGAAGGATCCTAAGAAAAAATATTACCCAATCTCCTTGAAAATTCTATCATCACATTACCACCTCTTAGACCTTATGACCCACTCAAACCTAAACCAAAAGGGTTTAATGAAACTAAAATCTGTGCCTACCATTGTGTGTTAGGACACGACGTAGAGAACTGTAAGACTGTACAAACCTCTCTTATCTAATTGTGTCCTCCTGAAGAAAATTTTGATGATGATGATCTTATTGATAAGGACCCCATTTCACCTTCACCAATTTCCCTAGAGCCTCGTCCATTACCTACTCATCGACCAATATCTCCACCCTAAAACTTTTTGATTCACCCCCGAGATTCAAGATTAACATGGTTCATATAAGAGAGTTAGAAAAACCACCACCCAAATGCCAATGTTCCCTATTCATTTCACAAGGATCATATTACCCACTATGGTTTTGTACCTCATGTCACTTTATCTTCCATGACACACCCTCTTCATCCACCTCCCCTAAAATTAACATGGTTCATGTTACCTCCCATGCCCAGAAAGACAAAGGTAAGGAAAATGCAATGGGCCCATCAACCAACCCTATACCTAAAATATCATCCACATCCATACCCAAAATCATCATTTGAGGTCCTGTATATCCTATTTCTGATGGGGTCACACATTGCATAATGCTAAAACAACTGCACCAATCCCCCCTAAAAATTTCCTTATATGACCTCATCTAAAACTTTGAGTCACATCGTCAAGCCCTTATGTAGGTCCTTCAATCTATTGAGTTCTTACCAAATGATCCCACACCTGTTGCCTCCATCATTACCCCTCACCACATTGCCTCTATCACAAGGTCATCACCTTCCTCTACACCTCCACATACTCACCAAGTAGCTACCATAATATTTTTAGATGAAGAGATTGCTCCCTTCCAGTCCAACGACCCTGAACTCGCTCTTTTCATCCCCATCTTTATCAATAATATATGCATACGATGCATTATGATCGATGGCGGTGCTAATATTAACATCATCTCCTCCCATACATACAACCAAATGTGAATACCTTCTAATTACATTCATGGCAACCTAGTTATGCTGCACTTCGTCAATGAAACCATGACCTCCACCTTGGGTACTATCATTATCCATGTCCACGTAGAACCCTGCACTCTCTAAGAAATTTTCTTTATCCTATAAGGAGACTTCAAGTATAACTTGTTGCTTGATCGACCTCTGATTTACGCCAAGGGTTATGTCCCTTTGAATTTACACCATTGCCTCAAATTTGAACATGAGGGACATAATTACACCATCCCTGCTAACCCATCACATTTCAACACCTGTAACATGCTATACCAGCCCAATGATGTACTTGTACCAATCAAGACATATCCCACTATCCCTACTTCACTTTCACCTATAAGCCCATCCTCTAAAACTACCACTACCTCTGCTGCATCTAGCCTTGCTATCCCCACTACTGCTGTAGCCTCTACTGTTGCCTCACCTTTGTCCCCATCATCTAGCTATCCATCTGTCCTTGCTACCCATATATCAAATACTTATCCCTAGGGGGAGTTTTTCAATGCCTCACTTTTGGGGAATACCACCTATATAATATCGACACCTTCCTCACCACACAAAGAGTATGGGAACCTACATCAACACCCCAGTTATGACATCCACATCAGTGACATTTTCCCTTATGGATATCCCCATATTTGCACTAATCTAATGTATGGGGGACTTGATATGGCCACCTATAAACCCAAACCTCCAACCCAAACCCAACCATTTTCATCCAGCCTACACTACCTAACTAAACACCGCTTCACTCCCACTTTCCTCCACCGGTGAGCGTGGAAAGGATTTGGCTTCATATTTTATGAATAGGGCCACCATATTGTCATTTCCTGTACCTCTCGTAGACACAATGACCATAATGGCATTGGTTTTGACACTCCACCTTCCAATAAGGTTCACCTTGACCTCATCTAAGATGGGAAATCTTCCCCATCTCATTCACCCACATTATCATCTTCACCCACAGAGTCCATAGATCCTGAATCTATTCCTCCTAAATTTTTTGTTTTTTGTAAACACCATTTCCCTGGGACTGCTAACCTACCAACTCAATGGCGAGGCTCCCTCTTCTCTCCCATTCCTATATCCTTACATGATCGATGACGATACACCTTCTATTAATGTTGTTCAATGTCAGGATGATGAATTCATCCTCACTTACCTTGGTGCAAAAGATTCTTATATTCATTAGTTGCTACCTTTGAGACGTAAACCATGTTGAATGAATCAACCATTGAAATCAACATAAACATTGAGGATGACCCACACATTCTAAAGATCAACCAATCCTTAGATGCTTTTGAACAGGAAGCCTTCACGTCTTTTCTTACGGACTATAGCGACGTGTTTTCCCGATCCTATGTCGATATGACTGGTATTGACCAAAAAATCATGGTTCACAATATTGTAACCATTCCTAATGCCAAACCCATCACACAAAATCTGCGGAAAATACATCCTCGCATTACTCTTCTAGTCAAAGATGAGCTTCAGTGCCTTCTCTTAGTTTCCTTCATTCTACCCATTGACTATTCCCAATGGATTTAATACATCTTTCTTATCACAAAGGTTATAGGGGGACTCCATATTTTCATGGACTTCTATGACCTTAACCTTGCTTGTCCCAAAGATGATTTCCCCTTACCTAGCATTGACCAACTAGTTGATCTCACAGTTGGCCATGAAATTCTATCACTCATGGATGATTTATCAGGTTATAATAAAATATTACTAGCTCTAGAAGATCAACAAAAGACTTCCTTCATCACCCCTTGCGGGACTTTTTGCTATCGAGTCATGCCTTTTGGCCTTAAAAATGTTGGTACCATATATCAATGAGCCATGACTTATATCTTCCATGACATCATGCATCGCAAATTGGAATATTACGCATATGATCTTCTGGCCAAATCTAAATATCGAATTGAACATCTACCCATCCTTAAGGTCATCTTTGACCGTCTCATCAAGTATTGTGTGTGTCTTCAACCAAAGAAGTGTGTCTTTGCGGTGTTTTTCAGAAAAATTCTAGGTTTCATCATTTCTTTACATGGAATTGAAGTCAATCATGCTATAGTCAAGGCCATTTTGAAAATTCCTCTACCTACAAATCTCCATCAACTTTGAATCCTATAAGGAGAATTACAATCCATTCATCTTTTTATCTCGCAGCTTTCCGACCACTATCAACCATTATCAACCATTTCATCATCTTCTCAAGAAAGATGTTTCATTCAAATGGGATGATGAATATCATAAAGCCTTCGAAGCCTTAAAACAATACCTCCTTCAACCACTACTGCTCATTCCTCCTAAGGATGACCATCCCTTTTACCTATATATTTCTGCCATTGACCATTCTTTAGGTGTTATGCTCGCTCATTGCAATGACCAACATCGAGAGCAAGTGGTTTATTACAGAATCCGTACCCTTTTAGACTACAAAACTAGATATATCCACAAAAAAAAATCTTCTTAGCCTTAGTTTTTGTCACCACTAAACTCCACCATTACCTACTCAATCACAAAACCTTCATCATCACTAATAATGACCCATTACACTATATGTATGCAAAACCCTATCAACATAAACGTGTTGCACGATGGCTTATGCTTATTTCTGACATCGAACTCATATTCATTCATCAATAGTCCATCAAGGGCTAGGCTATCACTGACCAACAGGTCAACGCACCTATTTCTAGGAATCAACCATCTAACTTCGACTTCCCAGACGAGTCTATAGCTACCATTTCCTTGGATGAACCCACTTACTAAATGACACTCTTCGTCGATGGCTCCAAGTATTAACATGGGGGTGGGACTGGTGTTATCCTTATTCCTCTTGAGGGTGAACCTATGCCTTTGTCTTTCAAACTTGATTTTGATTGTACAAACAATATTGCGGAATACGAAGCATTCATATTGGGTCCCCCGGGCTACCTATGCCTTAGATGCTAAGACAATAAATATCTTTGGTGATTCTCAGTTGGTCATAAACCAAGTCAATGGTATATACCAGTGTCGTAATGAGATCCTTCAAAAGTATAAGAAACATGTAGACATATTTTTGACCACCTTTGACCATTATGCACTTCAAACCACCCCACATTCTACCAATAAATTCATGGATACCATGGCCTTCTTGGCTTCTTGTATACCAGCTTCACCTGCTGACTCTAAAATATTTGTCACAATACAAAGGAAACAATCACCCTCTTATTTATCTTGTGAACTTTACTCCATCGGAACCGTTGCCCTTGACCCACGTGACCTTTGGTATAAACAATAAGCAAACTATCTATCCCTTTCCATTTTACCTGTCACTCTCACTCGTAATGGATAACGTGCCTTTCTTAAAAGTGTCTCCTGTTATGTCCTCATGGGTGGTATCCTTTACAAGCACAACTTTGTCAACGTTCTCTTATGATTCCTTACATGTTCTAAAACTCCATAAACCATTAAGGAAGTCCATGATGGAATTTGTGGAGGTCACTTTAGTGGTTTAGCTACTACAAAATGCATTCTTCGCCTAGGCTATTATTGGCCAACCCTAAACCATGACTATTGTGAGTATGTCAAACATTGTGTGAAATTCCAGAAACATACTAATCTCCATCACACACCTAGCCATACCTTACAGGTTGCATGAGACCTTTGGCCTTTCTCTCAATGGTTTTTGGATCTTGTTGGTTACCCACAACACCTTGGTTACCCTCGTGGGTAACCCACTCCCTTCCACCATCAGATTTTCCCTCCACATCTCGAACACCCATATCACCTTTTCCCAAAAAGATGCAACCTAAAGCTAAAAATCTGCTACCTTCCAGTAAGGTAGTTAAACCAACCAAACCTTCCATCTCCATTTATTCTACCACGCCCCTACACAAGCAGATACAACCAACACCTAATACCACACCACACACCAAACTAGTAAACCATCCTCCTCCCCCTCTTGTAAATAATCTTCCTCCACAATCATCCGCACCTATACCCAAACACACATTCACCTCCCATTGTGAGCCACGAGTAGGATGCTATGCCAAAATCCTAACCAATCTCCTTGAAACTTCTATAATCAAATTACCACCTCTTAGACCTTATGAACTACTCAAACCCAAACCAAAAGGGTTTGAAAAAACAAATATTTGTGCCTACCATCATGTGCCCAGACATGATGTATAGAACTATAAGGCTTTAAAATATGCTATTATCAAATTGTGTCCTCTCGAATAAAAATTTGATGATGATGATATTCTTAATGAGGACCCCATTTCACCTTCACCAATTTCCACAGATCTTCTCCTGTTACCTACTCAGTGAAAAAAATCTCCACTCCCACAGCTCTTCGATCCACCTGCAAGATTCAAGATCAACATGGTTCATATAAGAGAGTTGGCTAAACCACCACCAAAATTCCAATGTGCCCTACTCATTTCAAAAATATCATATCCCTCACTAGGGTTTTGTCCCTTAAGCTGATATACCTTCTATGATACACCATCTTCATCCACCTCCCCTTAGATTAACATGATCAACATTGCCACCTATGTTCAGAAAGATAAGGGCAAGGAAAAAGAAACCGGCCCATCAACCAACCCTGTACCTAACATACATTCCACTCCCATACCCAAAGTCATCATTAAAGGTCCTGCATATCCTATTTCTGATGGGGTCACACATAAGACAATACTAAAACAACTACACCAATTCCCCCTCAAAATGTCTTTATATGACCTCGTCCAAACCTTCAAGTCAAATCATCAATCCCTAATGGAGGTCCTTCAATTTATTGAAGTCTTACCAAACGACCCCACACCCATGGCCTCCATCATTACCCCTCACCACGTAGCCTCTCTCACTAGGTCTTCATCTTCCTCTACACCTCCTCTTACTCTCCAAGTGACCAACCTCAGTTTTTCAAATGAAGAGATTTATCCCTTCCAGTTCAAGGACCCCAACCCCACTCTTTTCATCTCCATATTTATTGATAATATATAGATTCGACGTGTTATGATTGATGTCGGTGCTAGCATTAATATCATCTCCTCCTATAGATACGACCTGTTGATGCTCAAAATTGTCTCACCCCATTTGTGCCCTTGGAAATTTTTGATTTACGACCTCTATCATTCTATCCTTCCCCATGTTTTGCTTGGTTGGTCATTTTTCCTTTTTTAGTCTGCCTCTAGGTAAAAGATCATGTATAGGTCCATATTTTTCTCCTAATTTCTTTGTTCCTCTAGAAAGGTTTATATTTTGATTTCCTCGGGTTCTATCCTTTAAAAAAACTCATGTTTTCCCGTTACCTCTATTGCCACCATCACAATTTTTTTTCTTGACATTATGCCTTGAAATACTTGAAGAAGAATGAGTTGATGTGTCCCTAAGGATCGTGTTTGAGCCTTACAACAATATAAACTCTCTGTCATTGAAGAAAACTTCATTTTCAGCCTCAAATGCTCGTGTTTCTATATTTTATGGTTTGACGGGCATTTTCTCCCTATAAAATTTACATCCTTGCATCTACAGGGGATGTGGCACCTTTTGGTTAGATGCAGATCAACTAAATACTTAAAAAAATCTATAAAAATCCTCAACTCAAAAATATGTCCACATGGATGAACGACGCTCGTTTGAGAATCAAATTTTTGGTCTGGATTTGAAATAGTGTCAGAAGGACACGTGGAGGCTTGGTGAGATGGGGACACATGGAGGCCTCCGCTGGGTTTCAAGCATTTAGAAAAATCTCACCAGAATAGGACATGTGGCAAACCTACGCTCATTCAAGGTATCAAATTTTTTTGGACTACCTCAAGGTGCGTCGTGGTAACACGTGGTAGCTTGAAAAGTTAGAGAGGCAGGGAGGCAGACCATTGGGGGCAACTTGGAAATTTTTCCTCTTGTATTCAAATGACTCAAAGTATCAAACTAACCTCCAAGCCCAAGGCTAAAAAGTCAAAATTCATTTGAGAAGTCAATAGCGGAGGTGCGGGCTGGTGGAGGAAAAGTGAAATTTTTTCCCTTTGAGGGAAAAGGGAGTTAAAGGCATAAATGGACCCGAGGTTCTACTGGGACCCACTTTAGAAACTTGAAGTGGAAGGGTGAAGCCGTGGAGGAAAAATGAAGTTTTTTTCCTTTTTTCTAGAAAGATGTAAAATGTGTAAAATTGAGCCACGACTCCATATCCAGTCATATTGTGCCACGTGTTAGGCCCAAATCTCATTGGCGGAGTGGTAGAGGAAATCAAGAAATTGTGCAAATTTTCCAAAAGTAGTAAAAAGGTAAAAAGACATCTTGAAGCTTGGATCTGCCATGTGGAGGGCTCAAATTTGACATTGAGGAACATATCGATGATAGTTGTGCATTTCACTAGTTTGGCTACCATTTGATCTCTAGGAAGTTTGGAGATGAATTTTTTCATCAATCTTCATCGAATTTTTTACCAATTCATGTTGTTTTGGCCTGTAGGGTTTCGATTAATCAATTTGGGGGTTCAATTTGTGAATCCAAGGAATTTTTCAAATAAAGTTTTACTCTAGTTTGTGAAAACTGTGAATTACCAGATCCAAAGTTGTAGACTAAAAATCAGGAAGGGAAAAGTTGAAATGATGAAATCAAAGGGATCTACATGCGTGGGAAATGAAAAACTTGCTTCCACTTTGAAGAATGATAAAAGTTTTGTAATGATTCACCTTTTAACAGAACAACTGGAAAATTTTTGTGAGTTTGTTAAATGTCATTTTCTAGAAATATTGCAAAGGAAAGGTGCTTCAAATATTCCACTTTTGGAGGGAATATTTGAGGGGCAAAGTGAGTGAGTGAGTGAAAGTTATATATTTCATGAATTTTTTCATGCAAATGGTCAGAGAAACTTAGAATTTTCACAGGAAAAATCTAGGAAGAATCCCATTCTCTGAGAAACCACCTGAGAACCATTTTAATTCCTTTTTTGCATCAAATTTATATCATGTTAGGTTGGTTGTAGATGTATAGCCACTAACAAGTTTTAAGATTGTTATTGTAACATTCCCCTGCTGATAATTTTGGTCATTTCTAGATTATTTTGTCCTGTCTCTGGGAAAAATTTACATACGCTTATATTTCAAAATGCTTTCAATTCATGTTTCTTGCTCCTATTGCAATCTACTGTTTAGAGTTTATCTCATCATGTAGGTATCATTCTTCTGATATCTTAGTGGTATTTGTAATCCCAAGATCAGAAGAGCTTTTATCTAATAAAGGGATAAACAAATTTAAATTCACTCTACCTTATTTGATACAGAGATTATTTGCAAACCTATGGGTTCACCTTAGGTATGATAAAATAGAAATTTCTAAATGCTTAACTGATTCATCTAGCTCAAGATTTTGTGATAGACCATCAGAGATTGTGTGGAAGAGTGCAGATCTAGGCTTCCATTTGGTGCACATATCCTAGTTGAAGGAATATCTTAACCTCTTTGAAGCATTCTATTGTTTGGGTTTTGTTTTTCAAGTTTTGCAAAGGTCCTCAAAGAAGTTGGCAAATTCTGGTTAGTATTGTCTAAAAATCTCCCACCCCAAAATTCATTTAAATCACCTAATCCCACCTATACTACCCTTGTGTTGCATTGTGTGTCAACAAGAGAATATAATCCATTTACAAAAATGCACAAATTAGTCGGGATCACACCATGTCTCTAGTAGCTTTAGCATTTTCTTGAAAGCATTTCCATCATTTAGTAGTGACAACTCTATTGAGTTTGAATAATTGGAAATTGATCATGTTTTCTCAAGGCCATCTCCATACAATCTGCATAATACAAGAATATCTTCATCCCCTTCATAAAATAGAGGCTACAATACATGTTCTCTTACCTTGGTTGAGAGGCACAACCTAAAATAGTGAGGATAAGAAAAAATCCTTTCAAGGTGTTATCCTCTCCTTTAAAGCCTAAATGCTAATAAGTCAGATAAATTGCTTCCTCGGCTACAAAAATGACATATAAATCATTTATCTACCTCTGAGTGTCTTGTAAAATTCATGATGCTACTCAAGTTGTGAAGGAGATTAAATCTGGGTACCAACATGTTTCTGGCACCATTTTCAGGGAGTATTTCAGTATTTCAAAGCCTTGGTAATACATTTTATGTGATTTATGTGCAACTACATTGATGAGAATCATTTTCTAGTCAGATTTATAAGGCTTGAATGAAGAGTATAGTTTTATGTTTATTATTTTCAAGTGTCTCCAATTTGTTGTTTCAAACTTTGCACCATAGTTGAAAAATTGAATAAAAGAAGATTAGATCTGTTAAAGCTTTGCATAGCGCTGATATTTATAGTCATTTGATAGATCTTCATAGTGCATTTACACAAACTAGGGTGAAATTCCTTAGTGGTGACTCCTTGTTGTTATATTTTTGATAAATACCAGTACCTTATCATACATTAAGTGAATTTTTTCACATAAAATCTGCAAACCTAGAAGGAAGAAGATCTTTCTTCAGGATGGAACCAAGAAGAAAATTAATTCAATAATTGGGAAAGACAGTTTTAGAGGAAAGAAAAGTTTGGAAGGTTGTTGAAGGTCAGACATCAAGCAAAGGAATATCCATTGGTGAGAGAGATCAACCTTTGATAGAGGATTATCACTCTTCTTCTAGTGATTCTAATTCAAGCAATCTTCTCATAAACTTGTTTACTTCAACTAGTGAAGGTCCTTCTACTGTACCTGGTGAGTTCCTTCTTCAATTTGCACCTGTGTGTTTCAATTCTAATAAAAATTTCCAAGAAAATCAGCACCTAGAGAATACCAATCTTGTGAACTACATTCTTGAGCCCCAAAGACCTTGCACTCCTCATCAGCTTGTGTCACCCCCAAGATCACCTCCACCAAAAAACATGGCTCAGCCTCCACCTAGGCCTCCATTTGTGGTCAACACCTTTGGCCCAATAAATTTTAGGGGAATGGCTGGCTATCCTAATGATGTGCCTCAGGATGTCAAAAGTAGATTGCCAAAGTTCCAAGGGAATAATGCCATAACAGGTGATCAACATTTGAAACTCTTTATTAATATGATGGAGGATTTTGAAATTGGATTTGAGGATGTGTACATTAAATTGTTTGTCCACACTTTAGAGGAGGATGCTAGGGATTGGTACAAGGCCTTGCCAGATAATTCTATTGATTCATGGGCTGAAATGTAAAATGCATTCAGGATGCAATATGGTGACAAGACTGATCCCAGGTTCCTTTTATCAGAGTTTGAGAATATCAAGAAGAACCCAAATGAATCAGTCCATGACTTCAACACAAGGTTCAATTAAACTATGAGGAGATTGCTAATGAATTTAAGACCATGTGATGAATCTTGTTTGATAAAATAATTCTTACGCATTTGATAAGAATGTTGCATATTATTTAATGGAAAAAAATCCTGGGAAGTTAAAGCAGCCCTTCACCATGACACTTCAAATTGAGAACAATATGAAGGTTTTTTAGGAAACATCCTAATAGATATGGAGTTAAATAGGTAAACCCTGACAAGCCTCAAGAAAGCAACAGTGTAGACTTGGAGGAAGTGGTGAAAAATTTGGTAGGGGCTGTCAAAGAAATTTCCTAGAAATTGGCAAGAGATAAGAAGGGAATTAGAAAAACTTCACAAGGTCAGCCTAGGCAGTAAGCACAAGATAGATTTCGGCAATCACCACAGGAATGAGTAGAGATTTGATGACAAATGTCAAGGACCAATGGGATTTTGAAATAGGACAATCTTAGGAAAAAGAAAGTAAAGTTGTTCCTGATCCGTGAAATGCTAGAGTGGTTATTGTTGATGATGTAAATTAGATTTACCGGTGTGAACAAATGTTTATTACCCCCATCCTCCATGTGGGACAGATCTACTATATTGAATAGAAAGTTGATGATTATAATACGGATGATGATGCTTACATGATGGACTGCCCTACACACTCATGTCAAGGAGAAACATCTACTGAAGTGATAAGTGCACATACTGTTGCTAGCTTTTGGGATTGCATCCAACAGGTACATCTTCTTCCTCCTTATCATGTTTTAGAAATTGATAATGTACAAGCCTTTGATCTTTCCAATAATAATTGTGAGTACTTGAGGGGATTGATGATCAAGAAGCATGATGGAGGTATACCCTTGGAAGAAGATAGGAAGTTACTTGTGAATGCTTTCATTTCCAAAGAGAAGGATTATAACAAAAGAAGTAAGGATGTCAAGGGAGCTGGGCTTCAGGACAAGAATATAACCCCATTTCTTTCTAATATTCCCAAAAGTAGGTTCCTAAGAATAGAAACGTATGCTAAGAGCTCTACTGTCCCAAGAAAAAATTATGCTTCACCCCTTGCTCAAAATGGTGAAAACCTTGTGCCATCTGATGAAATTTCAAGCCATTTTTCTATTTTTGTTTTAGCTAAATACATTCCCTATGAAATTTCTCAATTTCTCAGAAAAATCAAGTTCAATGTTCCAATTGTTGAGCTTCTTAGAATTCCTGAGCACAAGAAGAGAGAACTTGATTATTTGGGATTGAAAGATGGAGAAGGCTTCCGTGAAAGAGAAACGTGAATGTTGTTGAAGCTCCACTAGCTATTGCAGAGGTAGAAGAGACATCAGAATTGGAAGAATTTTGTGAACAACCGGAGGTCTATTTGGTAACATCCTTGGTTGAATCTCAATTAAGTGTTGAACCTTTCTTCACAACATCGATTATCAAGGATCATGTTGCTACAAAATTGTATGTTTGACTCCAGGGCATCATGCAATGTCATACCTTTGGAAGTTCATGAATGAGTTAGATATCAAAGAAACAACAATGTATGGAAAGTTTACTATGCCATGGATTCGAAGGAAGTGCTAGTTGTTAGGATGTGTCAAAGGTTTGGTGGTGCAACTTGCAGCCTATCTGGGTAATAATTTGAAACTTGATGTTGTAATTGTTGATTGCCATACGAAATGGGCTATGTTATTATGTCAAGAAATTGAGACTGCAAGTGTTTAAGGGAGTGTCTAGATGGATATGTCTTTTACCACCATTCCTATTGAAGTAAGCCTTGCAAAATTATATGGAGAGAAAAATATGTTGCATCCAATTAAGGTTCCAAAAAATTTTTCTTATGAAATATTATTTTCTGATGTTCATGTTGATAATTTTGCTGGGTTTTTTGATGGTAAGGAGAACAAGATGGATCTGTCTAATTTTCTTGAAGAGGTCAGGTTCACCATGAACCTTTCTATTTCATGGAGCTTGCTCCAAATTTGGTAATGGTGCTGGTATTGTTTTGATCTCTCCAAGCAAAGAGGAATTTGTTTTTTCTTTCAAACTTAACTTTGAATGCACCAATAACATATTTGATTGTGAGGCATTACTGTTAGGGCTGAGGATTTCTTGGAAGTATGGTGTAAAGGATGTTGTTGTAAAGGGAGATTATGATTTGGTTGTCAAACAAGTTAGAAAATTATATGCAAAAAAAATTAGCGGATCAAACAATACAAACATGCAGTTTGGGATCTGATTGAGATGTTTGAATCCTTCAACATTCTTCATCATGATAGAAGTTTAAATATGATTGCTAATAAACTGGTAGTGTTGGGGTCTATATTTTAAAATTGTACCATTTCTCCATATTGTGAATATGATGTAGAAATACTCACTAGGCCTACAGTCCCTGATAACATCAAACATTGGCAAGTATTTTATGATGATGCTTAGGTTCAGAGGTTTTTATAGAACCAAGGGGATTTTGTGGATCATAATATTGATGTGGAACCATTAGTCTGTAATGTTGATGGAAAAGAAACCTTGTCTGGCAGGGAAATCATTCAATTTAAGACTAACATTGTCCCTAGAGGGTTGGTTGCTCTTGAGTCAAATTTTAACAATGCTGATTGTATGATCAATAGAAACATGTTTGCATCTAGAGATGTTGAAGAACATGACTTGGGAAAACATGAAAAACCAAGGAAGATTTGCTTAGGGAGTGGTTTAAACAAGGAAGAAAAATAGTCCTATATCCAATTTTTGAAACAATATCAGGACTGTTTGGCTTGGTCTTATTCTGAGCTGAAAGCATATAGAGAAGACTTGTTCCAACATGAAATCCCTCTTGAGAAAGATGCCAAACCATTCAGACAGAAGTAAAGGAAAATTAACCCACTCCTTTCTCTTAAAATGCAAGAGGAATTAAAAAATTTGAGAGATGGAGGAATCATTCAACCCACAAGATATTCTTCTTGGGTTGCAAACTTGGTGCCGGTCAGAAAGAAAAATGGAGATATTAGACTTTGTGTGGATTTCTAGAAATCTAAATAGACCATCAATGAAATGAAAATAGTATCCTTTACAAAACATGGAGAACATGATGCAATCAGTGACTAGTTATGAGATTGCTTTATACTTTGGATGGTTTCTCCGGTTATAACCAAGTTGTTGTCAAAGAATTAGAGAGAATTAAAACTGCCCTTTACTACTCTGTGGGGAACATATGTTTTTGTTCAGGATGATCATTTGGTTTAATGAATGATGGAGCTACTTTTCAAAGGGCCATGGATTTTTATTTTGATGGTTATATCAATGATTTTATTGTTGTTAATCAAGATGATATTACTATTTTTTATAGCAAGAGAAGTGACCACTTGTATTATTTTGAAAGAATGTTGATCGGATGTAGAGAATACAACATTTCTCTCAATCCAAAGAAGTGACCATTTTGGAGTGCTAAGAGAAAAACTACTTGGCTCACATTGTGTCTAAAGAAGGAGTTATGATTGATCCACAAAGGATAGAAGCTATCAAGCAAGATCCCAGTTCCAAAAACTAAGAAAGGAAGATCCAATCCTTCTTTTGTCAAATCAATTTCTTTAGAAGGTTTGTGTCTAATTTTGCTGATTTGACTCTCCCCAATTATTTTCATGTTTAAGAAGGACCATAATATCATGTGGGAAAGAGGCTTGCCCTTAAATATTTTGATGGAATTAAGGAATCATTGAAGTACGTTCCTATTTTAGTAGCCCCAAATTACAAGAAGCCTTTACAAATTTTCTCCTTTACTTCTGACCACACCATTGCATCTGTTTTGTTGCAAAAGGATGATGATGGAGCTGAGAGGCCTATTTCATTCTTCAGTAAGGCATTGCAAGAAGATGAGTTAAAATACACAATCATGGAGAAGCAGGCCATTTGCATTGGTAAAAGAAACTAAGGTTTTCAGACCTTATATTTTGAGTTCCAAAGTTGTCTGCTTATGTATCCTCACACAATGGCAAAATATGTCTTATCAGAGATGGATATTTGAAGTAATCAAATATGTAGCTTATGGGTTAACATTAATTCCTACTTTGTCATGATATGCATGATGTTTTCCAGATTTCTTTTCTTAAGAAATACATTTCAGATTTATCAGATGTGTTAAATTGGAATTATTTGTAGGTACAAGACCTAGGAATAATCATGGCTAGAACCCATATGAGTGTTGTAGAACTCATCAGTTGCATTTAAGCAATCATGAAGTAAGTCAATGTAAGGTCTAGAGGGACTAGATATTCATGAAGAAATTGTTGCAACTCTGAGTGAAAACCTTGAGGATATGTAATCTACTTATCTCAGACACCTATGCTGCCCTAGAATTGATTCTGAATGAAAAATCAGAAAATTTGAGCTCTCAAGCTGGCTATATTACAATAAATATATCAGTTTTGGGCAAACATTGGGTTGTTCTAAATGGAAGAAGCCTGTAATGCTGAATCCTGGAACTTTATGTAACACCCTTGACAATTGTTATATTCCTCCTTTGCATTTTAAGTGTTGACATTTGATTTTCTTGATAAAAATGTGTTCTTTTGACTGTTGAAGATCATGTTTGATATGGATAAATAATTTCTATTCTAAAAAATCATTAGACTAAAATAGTATGGATTTCAAGAATTCATTTTCACTTTGGAAAGGTGAGTTACAATCTGGCTTTAAGAGTTGCAGACTTATTCCTTATTTCTGACTCATCCTTGGATCAATTTCAGTGATCCAAGGAATGTTTTAAATCTTCTTCATAGACTGAATGGTAAATTGACATTCAATAGTTTGAGGGACATAGCAGACTGAACTTTGTATGTTACGAATTCCTTGGTCTTATGTGAATGTTTTTTCATTCAGCTAGTATGTTTGTGCTTGGGTCTTTGGTGATTGATCTTGGTAGGACATAACAGACGTAAACAAAATTCAATTTATTTTATGACAAAGGAGGAATTCAGAGTCCAAAAACAAAAATATTATCCTAATAGTATCCTAAGCTAGGTAAGAACACCTATGTTCTAGCTACGTCTACTTATTTGGATTTCATTCTAATCTAAGCCTCTTATTCTATTTTGTTGGGTTGGCATCCTAACCTAAGATTTGTGCTAAATGAATATGGGAGAGATTACTAAAGTAATGCTAGGATATTTTAACTAATACCTAATACTAAATGGTTATGAATTTAATCTAACCTAAGGTGGGAATTACTATTGGCAATGTTTTAAGACCTAAGGTGGTTATTGCTAGACTAACCTAAGTTTTATGGGATCCATCCTAAACTATTGAAAGGGAACCTAAGGGTTGCATGTCTCTAAGGTGACAGTTCCAATGGAATTTAAGTGAGTTGATAGGGTTTAATGGATGGTGGTACTGCCAGTTTTGGCAGGGGCTAGTTGAATTTAGTGGAGGCATACATGGAAGCTCCACTAAAGATGGAATTGCATGTTTGGATGGAATTGGCATTCGCTAGTTTTAGGAGGTGGTGGTAAGGAAAGATAAGTGGGAAATTTAGAATTAATGGCATTGATGGACCTCAGTTTTTGTGTGTAAACCATCTTGGAAACTTGGAAGGCGGGTTTGTGGGAGGTTGTTTGGTTTTGCATGCATTGCAGATTTTTCTCTGCATGGAGCTATCTAGTTCTTCGAACCAGTAGTTTGACCTTCACTTCAAAGCTATTTTTGGTTTCTATGGTCTATTTTTGATCGAAGGAAAGTATATGAGGCATATGAAGAAAATATGTTTGATTGTTGATCTTTCGTGGAGGAGAAAAAGAGTTGGAAGCTCGGCTGGAAGTCTCCTTCGATTTGGCAGAAGCACTATCAGGCATGATAGGCTCTACCCATTAAGATTTCATGCTTTCTTCTAAATGATTCATTAGAATAACATTGCTCTTATGCTTATTAATATTTGCATGATTTTTCTAGTTGATTACTTGCATGCTTTTATGAGTCTCTGTGATTTTTGGATATGAATCCATGGCAAAAATAATGTTGTTTTGGAAACTTTCTCTCTGTGCAAGTTCTATGATAGCATGCATGTGAAGCTTGTATGTGAAACTTGTTTCCATAGCTCTATTTTTCATTCTGGAACTTGTATTCAAGGTTGTTGTGTTTTGAACTGGCCTTCGTTGCAATATAGGGTTCTGAACTTTAAGGGAATCTTGAGTTCCGTTTGATCTTGAATTAGGGCTTCATGTTTTGATATAAACTTGTGTTGGAGCTTCATGTTGTTCTGAACCGGTGTTTGGAAACTTATGCAACACTGAACTATTGCTTGAAGTTCGTATTTGGCACTGTACTCATATTTTATTACTTGTGAAGTTCTGAAATTTTGTGTGAAGCTCGTGTTCGACACTGTACTCATATTTGGTACTTGAGTGTTAAGAAATTTTAATGGAATCGATGAATTCAATTCTGTTCTGGTATTTTTGTGTTGAGTTATACTTGTATTAAAATTTTAAATCTTATAAATCTTTTATTGAGCAAATTACTCACAAGAAAACTGGGTGATAGTTTGAATGAGTTGTTTGGTAATCTCTTCGAGATCTGGAACTGGAAACATCTTGTTTAAATGAATGTGATACTTCTGTTTTTAAGACTGTATCATCTTCTTTGAGATGGTAATGGCGTAAAATTTGGGGGTATTCTTTTCCCCTCTATTTGAGGAAACCCACATTTTGGGTTGACTGTTTTGTTTGAAACTAAGTCTCCTCTGTTGCAATTTTGAGGTTGTGAAAGTCTTGTTTTTGATTTCTGTTTCAGTTGCATTGGAGGTAAGAATGGGACATCTTCTGACTTAAACATTTTTGGGTTTCTTGCTCTCTCTTCAGATCCTTTAAAATAAGTTTTGGGTCTCATTGGAAGGTTGAGTTATTACCCTTATACACTAAATTTATAAGGGAAGGATTACTTTCTCCGTTCTGTTGTTTTGTGTATAGTTCTTTTTGAATCACAAACTACTTACTCTTTCGTATTAAGTTGTTGAAGCATTAAAGAGACTTCAGTCCTTGAGTTTGTGGATACTTCTGAACTTATTAGCTTATTGTTTCAGGATTCTATTCTTGTTGGATATAGTGAATGAGTTCTTGAGTATTTTAAAGAGAGAGGAAATATATATTCTCTTGGGATCAATATGCTATTTTTGGGACTGTAATGTGTTTTTCATTCTGAATTGAATTGAAATAGGAAATTCATTTGTTAAGTTTAATGAAATGATTAATTATATGGACCTTTCCTAATAGAGATCCCTTTTCTCTGTCATTTGGATAAGTTCATTTATTGAACTTCTCTGCACTCGATTCTCTTATGAGATGGTGATTTCTTTATGGTTTGTTGGTCTACTTTGTTTGAATCATTTGTTGTAATGATGTAGAAGGATAGTAGCTAAGTCGGTTCTGCTGATAAGTGAATGCATACTTGTTTGATCGACTATTGTTGACTAAGCCTTGCTTTATTTGGATGGATAGGAGTAGGTTTTGTCTCTTGTACTCTATCTTTTTGGGTGAAATCGAGTAGAGATTAACTTCTGTATGGGACTACTTTGATTTGTGAACGTTGGTTTCAAATCTTTGAATGATAACTTATAACATGAAGAAGTAGAATTAAATTTGTAGTTAGATTTATTTGATTCTCTTTACCTTCTTGGATTGATATGGAATTTTGTTTAGATGTATATCTTAAATGTTGAATTTATAAGATTGTTATCCCTGAAAGGAAACAGTTAATTCATGTTATGAACCTGATCTATTTTTCAGATGTTTTGAGTTTGGGTATGGTACGTAATGGTTCTTCTTATTCTTTGCTTAAGATTTAGATGAATCATCCTAAAATGAACCATGCTGTAAACACTTCTTTTGTCTTATAGAAAAGATAAATGTTGTATTCTATTAGGATAGAATTATGAAATAATGGGATGGTAAGATCTATTGTTTGTTTAAAGGTAATTGATAGGATCAATTAAACTTTAAGTTTTAAGACAGATGTTGTGGATTATATTCTGCTCTTCTCTTAAAAGTGGATCTAGATTTATTATTGTACTTCTTTTCTGGTTGGTATCACTTATGCTTATTGTATGATATATTAATTGTCTCATTAAAGCAAAGTTGTTTTAATGAAACAATTAGTGGAATGCACTTCATTTTAATGCTTAGTGTTTATCATGCTCAGTTCATTGAACTGACCCATGCTAGCAATTTTTGCAGATGGACATCGTAAGTGATAAAAGAAGGCAAAAAACTTATATGATGCATTGGCTGATATAAGTCTGATTCTTTGTAAAGAATTCTGATTCATTCTTTAGTTGTATTGAAAAATAAAAGTTGTATACTTTTTAGAATGAAGGTTGTTGTTATGCAGTATGCCTAAAGTGCATAGTCTTGTAAATATATAAGTTTATAATGAGGAATTGTGAGTTGAGATTTACTTGCATTGGTTGTGTAAATTATCTCATACTTTTATAAAGGAGATGGAAGTTCTATCTTGTTGATATTCTGTGTATTATTTATATGTTTATCTGGTTATCCTTTGATAAGATGGATAAAGGGAGTTAGTTCAATTTTACCTATAAGATGCAGCTTGTAAAGTTTCATAAGATGATGTTTATTATCTAAACAATTTAACATAGTAATGTGATGTGTAATGAACATGCAGTAAGAACTATGGATATTGTGAATGATAAACCCTAACACTTAATCATTTAGAGGAAGACTCTTCCTCTCTTAAATGAATGTAAACCAAAAAGGATTGGAGATATGATTGTAAATCATAGACTTCATTTTGTATGAAGTCTATTTAGTTGGACCTATGTGGTTGCTATACCTCCCTGAATGGTTAAATTACATTATATTGAAACTTATGATATTACTGTCTTGTTTTGGTTAATTGCTTGTTAAACTAAGTAAACGAACATTAAAAGAAATCATGAGTTAAAGGAAGTTCTTTAATGACTAAATGAATCAAATTTAGAAAAGAACTTATGGAGTGTTGGATTAGGGTTTAGCAGGGTTGTTGTAATATAGTGTATAATCCAAATTAATTAAAAATTAATAACCTCCTAGGGGTATGTACATCTCAATGAGGTAGTTTCTGTAGGATGTTGGCACATGCCAACTGCAGGGCTATACTTTCGAGAAGACTTGGGTCTTCTCGAGAATACAACGATGCAGTTGACATGTGGCAACACCCTTCTGCATTGATCATCTAGATCTACACACAAATAAGGACTTGAACTTAGTTTCTCTCTAGGTCAAGTTAGTGGCATATTTAGGATAGGAAATAGCTTTTAATGGATCAGGGTACCTTGGCACATCCAGTTGACTTAGGTCAATTGAGTATGCCCATTCACCCTAAGACATTGTGAGCATCTTCCTATAATAAATTATGTTTCTAACTAGAGCTAGGGTTAAACCTTGGACAAGTGGACTGACGGTAGTCAGTAAAGACCATTCTAGATAACATATGAGTGAGGTGAAGGACATATTCTATAATGATGAGTATGCCATCTAGGAATAGTGACATAAACAATATGTTGAAAATCTTTGGCCAAAGTATCGCAAGCTACTGGTTGTGTTGTCCTATGTCACCTATTTTAAAGCAACGTGATATCAGATGAATATTGGTAACAAATATTCAGATAGGTTCTTTAAACAGATCACTCAGTACCCAGTTTAGGGTAGGAAAACCAAGTATACGATAAGTATTCAATACTTAAAGTTAACATAAATAGATTGGTAGATCATCGAGTTATGAAATGAATAGATCAGTGGATCATCAAGTCATTTACAAATGCATATGGTTATCTGTTATGAGATTGATTGGCATGGAATGTGTGTTCTAAATGATGTTTTATTTAGAATAGAGAACATTACATAAAAAAAAATCCCTTGTTTCTAAAGTCTTGAAATAAGAATGTTACACTGATAGGATCACTGCCAAAAGAGCTACTGGTAAATGCCCATTTGAATTGGTATATGGAACATAAGCTCTGCTGCCCTTACATCTGAAATTGGCTTCATTTTAGTTTGTTCAATAAATTGAAGACCAATAAATCAATCCATATGAAGCAAGGATTAATCAGATTGTCGAGCTTGATGAAGCAAGAAGAGCATCCCATCAGAGGCATGTAAAATTTAGAGAGAGGATGAAGAAGTTGTTTGAAAAGAAGGTAACCTCAAGAGATTTTAGTATTGGAGATCTTGTGCTATTATGGGTTATCAGGAATGAAGATAAGGGCAAGCATGGTAAATTTGATGCTTGTGGATGGGCCCATATTCCATTGACATTAGAATTGGTGAGAATACCTTTTTCCTTAAGGACCTGGATGAGGAATTCCTTGAGATACTTGTTAATGATAGACATTTGAAGCATTTTTTTGATTGATCCCCAAAACTGAGGTTTGCATATCACTTGTATAGTGTACAGTTATTTTTTTCTGCTCTTTTTTTTGGTTATTTTGGTAGGTTTATCAGCTATTTTTTGGGCGTTTTGGCTTGTGACTCCGGTTTCCCAATGGATATTTTGGAACTTGGTCTAGTTTTTTTCTTGTGGCACTTGGAGGTAGTGCCCATCCTTGAGTTGGAGCCTGTGTTGGTGCTCAAAATTGTCTTCCCCCATTTGTGCCCTTAGAAATTTATTGATTTACGATCTCTACCATTCTATCTTTCCCCATGTTGTGCTTGGTTGGTCTTTGTTTCCTTTTTTAGTCTGCCTCTGAGTCAAAGATCATGTATGGGTCCATATTTGTCTCCTAGTTTCTTTGTTCCTCTAGAAAGGTCTGTATTTTGAGTTCCTTGGGCTCTGTCCTTTGAAAAAACTCACATTTTCTCATTCCCTCTATTGCCATAATCGGAATTTTTGTTCTTGACATTCTGCCTTAAAATACTTGAAGAAGAATGAGTTGGTGTGTCCCTAAGGATCATGTTTGACTTTACAACAGTCTAAAGTCTCTGTCATTGAAGAAAAATTCATTTTCAGCCTCAAATGCTTGTGTTTCTATATTTTACGGTTTAACGGGCATTTTCTCCCGGTCAAATTTACATCCTTGCATCTATAGGGGACATGGCACCTTTTGGTTGGATGCGGCTCAGCTAAATAATTCAAAAACTTTATAAAAATCCTCAACTCAAAAATATGTCCATGTGGGTGAACGACGCTCGTTTGAGAATCAAATTTTTGGTCTGGCTTTGAAATAGCACCGGGAGGACACATGGAGGCTTTGTGAGATGGGGACACATAGAGGCCTCCACTAGATTTCAAGCATTTAAAAAAATATCGCTGGAATAGGACACGTGGTGAGCTCGCGCTCATTCAAGGTATCAAATTTTTTGGACCACATCAAGGTGCATCGTGGTGACATGTGGCAGTTTGTAAAGTCAAAGAGGTAGGGAGGCGGACCATCAGGGTCAACTTGGAAATATTACCTCTTGTATTCAAATGACTCAAAGTATCAAACTAACCCACAAGCCCAAGGGTAAAATTGAGCCGCGACTCCATATCCAGTCATATTATGCCATGTGTCAGGCCCGAATATCATTGGCGGAGCAGCAGAGGAAATCAAGAAATTGTGCAAATTTTCCAAAAGTAGTAAAAAGGTAAAAAGATGTCCCGAGGCCTAGATCTGCTATGTGGAGGGCTCAAATTTGAAGTTGAGGAACATATCGACAGTAGCTGTGCATTTCACTAGTTTGGCCACCATTTGAGCTCTAGGAAGTTTGGAGATGTGTTTTTTGCATCAATCTTCATCAAATTTTTTTCCAATTCATGTTGTTTTGGCCTACAGGGTCCATATTAATCAATTTGGGGGTTCAATTTGTGAATCCAAGGCATTTTTCAAATAAATTTTTACTCTGGTTCGTAAAAAATGTGTATTACTAGATCCAAAGATGCAGAGTAAAAATTGGGAGGGGAAAAGTTGAAATGATGAATTGAAAGGGATCTACATGCATGGGAAATGAAAAATGTGCTTCCACTTTGAAGAATGATGAAAGTTTTTTAATGATTCACCTTTTGAAAGAACAACTGGCAAATTTTTGTGAGTTTATTAAATGTCATTTTCCAGAAATATTACAAAGCAAAGGTGCTTCGAATATTCCACTTTTGGAGGGAACATTTGAGGGGCAAAGTGAGTGAGTGAGTGAAAGTTATATATTGCATGAATTTTTCATGCAAATGGTCAGATAAACTTAGAATTTTCACAGGAAAATATGGAAAGAAGCCCATTTTCTGAGAAACCACTTGAGAACCATTTTAATTCCTTTTTTGCATCAAATTTGTATCATGTTAGGTTGGTTGCAGATGTATAGCCACTAACAAGCTCTGAGATTATTATTGTAACATTCCCTTGTTGATAATTTTTGTCATTTCTGGATTATTTTGTGTTGTCTATGGGAAAAATTTGCATACGCTTATATTTCAGAATGCTTTCAATTTTTGTTTCTTGCTCCTATTGTAATATAGTGTTTAGAGTTTATTTCATCATGCAGGTCTCATTTTTGTGATAGCTTAGTGGTATTGTTAATCCCAAGATCAGAAGAGCTTTCATCTGATAAAGGGATAAAAAAATTTAAATTCACTCTGCCTTCCTTGATACAAAGATTGTTTGTAAACCTATGGGTGCACCTTAGGTATGATAAAATAGAAATTTCTAAATGCTTAACTGATTCATCCATCTCAATATTTTATGATAAACCATTAGAGATCGTGTGGAAGATTGTAGATCTAGGCTTCCATTTGGTGGACATATCCTAGTTGAAGGAATACCTTAACCTCTTTAAAGCATTCTGTTGTTTGGGTTTTGTTTTTCAAGTTTTGCAAAGGTCCTCAAAGAAGTTGACAAATTATTGTTAGTCTTGTCTAAAACTCTCCCACCCCAAAATTCATTTAAATCACCTAATCCCACCTATACAACCCATGTGTTGCATTATGTGTCAATAAGAGAATATATTCCATTTACAAAAATTCATAAAGTAGTCAGGATCACACCATGTCTTAAGTAGCTTCAGCCTTGTCTTGAAAGCATTTCTATCATTTAGTAGTGACATCTCTGTTGAGTTTGAATAATGGGAAATTGATCATGTTTTCTTAAGGCCATTTCCATACAATCTGCATAATACAAGGATATTTTCAACCCTTTCATAAAATGGAGGCTACAATACAGGTTCTCTTACCTTGGTTGAGAGGCACAACCTAAAATAGTGAGGATAAGATGAAATCCTTTCAAGGTGCTACCCGCTTCTTTAAATCTTGAGTGCTAATAAGTCAAATAAATTACTTCACCGGCTACAAAACAACATATAGATCATTTATCTACCTCTGAGTTTCTTGTAAAATTCATGATGTTGCTTAAGCTGTGAAGGAAATTAAATATGGGTACCAACATGACCAAATGTAGATACTTGCCGATTACATGCATGGTAACCCAATTTTGTTGCACTCCTTTAATGACACCATGAACTCTATCTTGGGTACCATTTTTCTCCATGTCTTCATGGCCCCCCACATTTTCCCAGAACTTTTCTATGTTCTAGAAGGAGAGTTCTAATATAAATTGCTGCTAAGCTAACCTTGGATCTATGCTATGGGTTGTGTCCCTTTAAATTTGCATCAATGCCTCAAATTTGAACATGAAGGACATAATTACACCATCCCTACTGACCCATCACCTTTCAAGACTTGTAAAATGCTATATCATCGCAATGATGTTCATGTGATTGTCAAGGCATCTTCCACTATCACTACTTCAACTTCACCCACGATCCCATCCACCAAAATTGCCACTACTTCTATTGCATCTAACCTTACTATCCCCGCTACAGTTGTAGCCTCTACCACTGACATACTTGTTTCCCCAACATCTAGTGAGCCATTTATACCCACTACCCACATACCAACTACTGATCCCTTAAAAGGTGTTTTTTAACTCCTCACTCTAGGGGAATACTGCCTACACAATATTGATATCTTCCTCACCCCACACGAGTATGGGAATATATGTCAACACCGTAGCTACATCATCTACATCAGTGATGTTTTTCCTTATGGTCCTTCCCACCTTCACACCAACCTAATGTATGGGGGAATTGATATTTCCACCTATAAAAATGAACCTCCATCCTAAGCCTAACCATTTTCGTCTATCCTACACTCCCTCACTAACCACCACTTCGCTCACACTTTCCTCCATCAGTGCACATAGAAAGGATTTAGCACTATCATTTCTCGTACCTCTTGTAAACACAATGACCATAGTGGCATTGGTTTTGACACTCCACCCTCTAAGAAGGTTCACGTCAACCTTATCCAGGATGATAAATCTTCCCCTCTCATTCACCCACATTATAATCTTCACCCACAAAGTCCATAGATCCTGAATCTATTCCTCCTAACTTTTTTTTTCATAAACACCATTTCTCTAGGACCACTGACCTATCAATGCGATGAAGAAGCTCCCTCTTCTCTCCCATTCATATATCATAACATGATTGATGATGATACACCTTCAATTAACATCATTCAATGTCAGGATGATGAGTCCATCCTCACCTACCTTGTGCAGAAGACTCTTATATTCATCGGTCGTTACCCTTTGAGATGCAAACCATGTTGAATGAATCGACCATTGAAAAAAACATTAATACTCAGAATGACCCACACATTCTAAAGATCGACCAATCCTTAGATGCTACTGAACACGAATCCTTCACGTCTTTCCTTTGGGAGCATAGCACCACGTTTTCTTGGTCTTATACTGATATGCATTGTATTGACCCAAAAATCATGGTTCACAATATTATAACCATTCATGAGGCAAAACCCATTAAAAAAATCTATGGAAAATGCATCCTCACATTAATCTTCTAGTTAAAGAAGAGATTCAAAACCTTCTCTCGGTTTCCTTCATTCTACCCATTGATTATCCCTAATGAATTTGTAACATCATTCCTATCATATAGGTGATCGGGGGACTCCGCATTTACACAGATTTCCATGACCTTAATCTCACCTATCCCAAAGACGATTTCCCACTACAAGGAATTGACCAAATAGTTGATGTCACTGCTGGCCATCAAATGTTATTGCTCATGGATGGCTTCTTGGGATAAAATAAAATATTACAAGCTCGCAAGGATCAACAAAAGACTACCTTCATTACCCCTTGGGGGAATTTTTTCTATCCAGTCATGCCGTTTGGCCTCAAAAATGTTGGTGCTACATATCAGCAAGCCATGACTTACATCTTCCATGAAATCATGCATCACATATTGTAATATTATGTCAATGATCTACTTCCCAATTCCAAGCATCGAATCAAACACTTGCCCATTCTTAAAATCATTTTTGACTACCTCATCAAGTATTGTGTTTGTCTTCAACCAAAGAAGTGCGTCTTTGTGTTACTTTCCAGAAAAATCCTAGGTTTCATCATTTCTTTATGTGGCATAGAAGTTGATCTTGCTAAAGTCAAGGCTATTCTTGAAATTCCGCCACCCACTAATCTCCGTCAACTTCATAGCCTACAAGGAAAGTTGCAATCAATTCGTCGTTTTATCTCGCAACTTTTCGACCACTTTCAACCATTCCATCTTCTCAAGAAAGACATTTTATTCAAATGGGATTCTAAATTCCATAAAGCCTTTAAAGCCTTGAAATAATACCTCCTTCAACTTCCAATTCTTATCCCTCCTAAGAATGACCAGCCCTTCTACCTATATATTTCTGCCACTAATCATTCTCTAGGTGCCATGCTCGCTCCTCGCAATGACCAACACTGAAAGCAAGAGGTTTATTACATAATTCATACCCTTCTTGACTATGAAACTAGATATACTCACGCCAAAAACTTTTCCTAGCCTTAGTTTTCATTGCCACAAAACTCCGCCATTACCTACTCAGCCACAAAACCTTCATCATTACTAATACTGACACATTACAATACATGTATGCCAAACCTTATCAGCATCAACATGCCACATGTTGGATTATGCTTCTGGCTGACCTCAACCTCAAATTAATCCATAAAAATTCCATCAAGGGTCAGGCTATCACTGACCAATTGGCCAGCACACCTATTTCTAGGAATCAACCCTCTAACTTTGACTTCCGAGATGAGTCTATAGTTACCCTTTCCTTGGACAAACCTACTTACAAAATGACACTCTTATTCAATGGTTCCAAGTGTTAGCATTGGGGTGGGGCTGGTGTTATCCTCATTCCACTTGATGGTGAACCTATGCCTTTGTCTTTCAAACTCGATTTTGATTGTACAAAAAAATATTGTTGAATACGAAGCACTCGTATTGGGTCTCCGGGATGCTTATGCCTTAGATGTTAAGTGAATCAACATCTTTGATGATTCTCAGTTGGTCATAAACCAAGTCAATGGTATATACCAGTGTCATAATGAGATACTTAAAATTTTTAAGAATCACATAGACATACTTTTGACCACCTTTGACCGTTACGCACTTCAAACCACCCCATGTTCTATCAATAAATTTGTGGATACCATGGCCTACTTGGCTTCTTAGATACTTCCTTCACCCACTGACTCTAAACTATTTGTCACCATTCAAAGGCTATAATCACCCTCTTATTTACCTCATGAATTTTAATCCATCGGAACTATTTCCCTTGACCCACGTGACCTTTGGTATAAGCAATATGTAGACTATATTTCCCTTTCCATTCTACCCATTGATCTCACTTGTAATGGACAACGTGCCTTTCTTAAAAGTGTCTCATGTTATGCCATCATGGGTGGTCTTGTTTACAAGCACGGTTTTGATGAAAATTTCTTACGTTGCCTTACAAGCTCTGAAATTCCTTATACCATTAAGGAAGTCCACGATGGAATTTATGAAGGTCACTAAGTAGTTTAGCTGTCACAAAATGCATCCTTCGCTTACGCTATAATTGTCCAACCCTAAACCATGACTATTGTGATTATGTCAAATGTTTCATGAAATACTAGCAACATGCTAATCTACATCACACACCTAGTCATGCCTTACAGGTTATATAAGACCTTTGGCCTTTCTCTCAATGGGGTTTGGATCTTGTCGGTGAAATCAACCCCCATTCTTCACAAATCCACCAATGGATCATAACCGCTACCGAATACTACACTAAATGGGTAGAGGCCATTCCCCTCATTTTTATAAAAGTTGATAAGATATGTGAATTCATCAACCATCATATCATTTGTCTCTTTGGTGTTCCTCACCGCCTTATCACATATAATGGAAAACAATTCAAAAACAAAACCCTAAGCAAACTATGTGATGCTTTTGGCATCCAACTTAGTTTCTCATCACCTTATTACCCACAAACCAATGGTCAAGTGAATCCACCAATAAAACCTTGAACAAAATTCTTATGAAGGTAGTCAATGATACTGGGAAAGATTGACATACACACATTCCTTTTTCCTTGTGGGCTTATCACACTAGTATTCGCACTTTGACTACTACCACCCCCTTTTCTCTGGTCTACGGTACTGAGGTTGTCTTACCTCTCAAAGTCCAGATTCCATCTCTCCACATCTCACTACAAGACATGCTCAATGACAATGAATTTTGCTAGGATCATTTGGTGCAACTTGAGTTATTAGATGAGTGTTGTCTCAATGCTCTTGACCATCTCCAAATCTACCAAAAATGTATCAAACGTGCCTATGAAAAACATGTTCATGAATGAACCTTTTAGGTCAGTGACCTCATCCTGAAGGAAAATCAACATGTAACCAAAGAGGAGAAAAGTAAATGGGGAAAATTTGCTCCTAATTGGCTTGGACCCTATATTGTTACCCATGCCTATGGATCAGGTGCTTATCGTTTATCTTCACTCGAAGGTAAACCTGAACCTGAGCCCCTTAACACCTTACATCTTTGACCATTATATTGTTGATATCAATTCCTACATCACTTTCTGTCAGTTGATCGCTCATCCCTTTAACGTTGTTCACCTTCCATATTACCCATTTTTAGGATCCACGACTAAAAAAGAATCATGTGATTCTCATCACCTTTCAGCCCTATCTTCAATATGAGTACCACGACTCTACTCATAGCATGATTCTCATGGATACTTTTCATCTTCTTCAAGATGGAATCCCATGGTCATTCATCACTTGAAACCACCTCTTTCATAGTTAATCTTTGTGTGCTACGGTCTTGTCTTCTAAACAAGAACCTAATCTTCCTCTATAGTCTTGTCCATGACTTAAATGTCTAAAAAAAAAAGGGATACAACTCCTTGAGTCAAACTTCCTAGCAAAAGATGACTCCCTCAAAAGGGACATCTCTTCTTTATATGTCCACCTATAAAATAGACTACTCCCTTGAAGGATAGCTATATCTAGTCATTACAAAAATGTAATAAATATCCAGAAGCTTCCCACATCTATTAGCTTCATGAAGACCTCAAGGAGCTCATATATTCATCCCATATAGACTTCCTGCATCGATCAGTCTATTAAAAACAAACCAAAAAATGAAGAAAAAGATGAAATTTTTGTCATGGACTTGCCTATTCTTGATCCTAGGTTTCTTGTTCCGAGAGACACGTTGTCGTACACTAAGTTATGCTACACCACCCATTCTCACCTCCTTTCCTTTTTCACCTAAATTCCTCGTTACTCAAGGGACTTTCCGCAAACATGACATTTTGTGATTATGTGATTTTCTTCACCCTTAGAATGGTCCATTATGCAACACCTTTAGGGTCTTTTGTTCATGATCCCCTCTTAGGTATGATCGACTCATTAGGGTTCTTATCAATTAAGTGGCTCTTTTTACCACCTCTTACCATTCACCTTCCTCATTACTTGTTGACTATCCTATATAGGGCTAGATCATCAACACCTATATTTAAAAACCACTCAACCACACCTACGATCTAAACTCAATCATGCCTATGACCTACATTCACCCATGCCTAGCACCCATCAACCCATTCCACTATTTCACCCTAATCTTCCCTAGCTTATGGGAGAACTACATCGGCCTGAGGTCCCTTTTCGCTGGGACTATGTAGGCAACACTTCGAGGGCATGGGGCCCTTGGAGGTTAGCTTGGCCACTCTCTACCCTAACCAATTCCCTCTTTCCCTTTCCTATTCACATTCTACCCTAGTTAGTTTCCTTTCTATATCAATAACTGGAAATTACACCCAACAAGCAACAATTGTTACACATCTTTACCATCATAATTTACACATTCATTTCATCTTGTCTACAATTTCTTTACCATAATCATACATTTTCCTACAAATCATCTTAACATGATCCACATCATCATTAATTTACCAAATTAATGAATTAGAAACTCAATCATACCTAACCAACCTGACTCGATCCATGCCTAAACCAACCTGACTCGATCCATTCCTAAACCTAACTTGACTCAATCCATGCCTAAGTCAACCTGACTCCATCCATGCCTAAACAACTTGACTCAATCCATGCCTATGACCTGACTCCATCCATGCCTAAACCTACTCAATCCATACCTATGACCTGACTCCATCCATGCCTAAACAAACTTGACTTTTCCATGCCTACACGACCTTGACTCTATCAGGTCTAATCTACTTGATTTCCACCTATCTATATATAGCAATATAAATTAAAACATGTACACCATCATCTATAAATCAGATAGTCTGTATAAAAATACATGTGAACATATATACCAATAATAATCACAATCTCTCAAAAGATCTCATATACAAGCCTCACCATCTTTGGCACGTAGGATGGTATATGATCAAAAATAACAAAAAATCTCATCTACATCCTCATCATCTTCGGCACGCAGGCTGGTATACATATCAAAAATATGTCAAAAACATGGATACACTGATCATCAATGATGACTAATCATCACCCCACCTGATATCCATCCCTGTCTCATCAGTCTCCTCCATCTCCCCTCTAGTGGGGTGCCCTACCAACCTCTCTCCACCATGCCTTGATCTGTCCTCTGATGGTCCCTCACCTAGAGCTGGCCTCTGTGCACTAGTAGTCTCACCCTGACCCTATCCCAGGGCTCGTCGGCCCCCTGTACTCTCTACACTATGGGTACGTGACCTGGTCCTCTCACTCGAGGCCTGTTGTGCTCTATACTCCCCATAGGATAGAAAATATATCCCTATAGCCATCAAAATATCTTGATAATACCTGACCTCACCTAAGGCATCCCTCAACCTACCTATCGGTACTGTCTGTGGTGGTGCCATCGGCCTCGGCCCCTGTACCTATCTCTCGGGACCCTGTCCCACTGGTACCTATAAAGAGGGACCCTGTCCCTATGCCTGTGACTATCCTAAGGGACCCTGTCCCACTCCTGCCTGTATCTGGGCCTAAAGGGCCACAACCTATGCCTGTGCAGTGGCCAACTAGCCCTGCAAACCTATAATCTATGCCTGTAGGGTGGCCACCTGTACCCCATCCCCATCTCCACCCTATGTGGGTACCTGTCCCTACACTACCTGGGCCTATAGAGTGGCCACCTGTGCCTGCAACATAACAACCTGTGCCTCTGAACCTGTCAACTGCCCCTGTACTATCCCCAACTATGTAATTAGGGTAGCCACCTGCCCCTATAGGGCATCCCTCTGAACAGTGATGGTGGCTAAATCTGGCTGCCCTAGCCTCAGCGATACAACCTGTAAATGTGTGGCCCACCACTACTTATATCTATCAGTCACCCTGACATCATCAATCCACTGGTCTCTCACCTACTCCTCCTACCCTTTCAACATTGTTGGCTATGGTATAGGTAGAGGCCTCTCTACGTCATCCCTCCTATACTATGGGAAGGGTGGAGGTATATCCTGAAGCAGCCCAAACTGTCGTCTCACCCTGTCCATAGGTATCATCTCGTGCTCTCCTACATGTCACCCCTCTATCCATCGGAGCAGTTGTAGCTCTTGTAGCTCCTCTACCATCCACCCATATGATGGAAAACCCACATAGGGCCTCCAAATAATGTCCATGCCAGACAACCCCTCTAGCAATCACCTGTAATAGGCTACATCATGTGTAGCTCTAGCAGCTTGGCACTCCCCAATCGTAGGCACCCATCACCTGAAGCCCACCCAAACAAAACCCAGCTCGAATGCATCAGCCTGGGGCATACCAATAGGATGCACACACACAATGTGCTCATATGCCCAACAATGAAGTAGGAAAGTACAACATAGGCTAAACCTCTATAGCCACCCATAAGCCCATAGCTCTCTATATAACTATACCAAGAATGTGGGCACCCATGCAAAATGGGTCCTGTCCTCCACCATGTCATGCAGAACCCCCATCAATGATCGTGGGAATCTCCCACCCTCCACATCTGGTAGTGCAAAGTAGCAGACTACCTCCATCAGCAACACTACCAGCCTCATCTCCTCCGGATGGGCCTGGTACATATCTCCATAGCTCATACTGGCACTATGGAACCTCATCTCCACTAGCCCCTCACCAAACACGGTCAACATCAACTCCTCAGAGGCCTCTGAGGAGATAGAATACACCTGTGTCCCCACTATCGGTAGCTGCAGGATCCTGTACACATCCTCCAGGGTGACTGTGATCTCACCCGTCGGTAAATGGAAGGTATTGGTCACTGAGTCCCATCTGTCGATGAGAGTGACCATCAAACTCAGCTCCCAGACTATGTGCCGGTAGTGTCTGACCCCAATCAGGCCAACCTCTGCAACATGGCACCAGTCATCAGCTGTCGCACCCCCCCGTACCTCCATGAGCAAGGGAGGTACCCTATCTCTCATCCGTAGCTGGTCCCTGGCCTGCATTCAACCAATCACACACATTATTAAAACTTGATTTTACCCAACATTGACCTTCAACCCCTCCCTTCTTCCCTTCCCCCCACCCACTATCTATTTTACCCACTTTACCTAACCTTTCCCCTTACCCTTCCTAGACCTCTAGCCCCTTTTACCCTAACCGGCACCGGTTACTCCTGACCATCACCGGTCCATTATAACCGGCACCGGTTCCCCTCATCCCTGACCAATGTCGGTGTAACAAGACTGACGTCGGCCATACCTTGACTGACATCGGTCACTGTTACTGTGCCCAAATCTTAACCCCCAATTTTCTCCCCCCATTTCTCTCCCATTTCTCCTAGACACCTACCCAAACTTCCCCCAAATCCCCCCAACCCTATTCAACCTACTTATACCTTTTTCCCACCCCTTCTCTCACCCATTTTAACCACCAAATTTCAAATTCTCTAACCTACCCACACCCCCTGACCCATATTCCCTTCTACATTTAACAACAATACATAGAAAATCTTAGATCTTACCTCGTCTCGATGTCACCTCTGTGGTGGCATGTCTAGCCGCTATGCTGGTGGTCCACCCGAACCCTCTCCTACCTCTGCCATGTCCAAATCAACCTCCAACCTCTCTACCAATCACCTCACTCTGCCCGATCACGTGGACCTATCTACCTGGCTCTCCTCTCCAACTGGATCTCTCCACCTCACCTCGGTATGGTCCCATGTACTTTCCTCTCGCCAAGCCACAAAAGTCTCGTGCTCTCATCATTTTCACAAAATCCAAAACATACAAATGAATCCGTATTATATGGATTTTTTCTTTTTATATACCCACATTGACCTGACCGACATCGGTTATACCTAAACCGACATCGGTCCTGTGCCCTAGCAAACCGTGGTCAGTTATACCCAAACCGACATCAGTCATCTGCCCTAATAAACCATGATCAGCTTACCTAGACCATCACTGGTTACGTATGACCGACATCGGTTACCTGTCATACTCTTGTCCATACCCTTTCCCCATTTCTGACCAACACTTAACCAACCCAGCCACCATTTGACCTTACCCACCCTTATTGCAACCAACCTCCATGCCTACCTTACCTATACCTGTCCTTAATTACGTTTAGGGGACTTGTTATTTTACCCATACCTCGGCCCTACCCATGTTCGTGACCTTGCTACCTAGACCTGGAACATTGTTAATGACCTATGAACTCATGTGCTCGCTATACCTTGCGACACTGTTACCCATGTTGTTTGACCTAATGACCTTACCTTGCCTATTGTCATGCCATTTATCCTGACCCAACCTTTGGTGTACCAGAACATACCTAAACGTTCCTGCACCTGACCTATGATGTGCTTCCACACCATATCCTATACCTTGGATACCGGAATCACCTCAACCTTGTTTGGATAAACCTATCGACCTTAGACGATGTAGAGTTTGCATGCTCTTCAACCTGGTACCATGCCACAGTTTATACATGTGTGTGCATTTGACTGTCACTACCTTTGACCCTGGCCCATTACCTTGATTACCTGATTACCCAATTGGACCTTTACCCCATTACCCCCATTGTCCACCTTCCTCTTCATCACATCCACCTTTATCAAACCACTCACCGAATTTGTCTTCTACCTCATCTGTTCCTAGTTTGAGGGGGATCACCTTCACCCACACATGGGGCAACCACATCTTATTTTTTGTCAGCATCACTTACCAATACAAGCTACGCAACAAAAAGGGGAAAAATGTAGACACCAAAATTAGGTCACACTCCCCTTGGTCCCTCGTCAAATAACCAGCTCAAACATACTCACCTAACCATGGCCCCTTCCACCCCACATCATTATTAATTTAATTAAATTAATATATATATCCTCACAATATTTATTATCTAATTATCTTAATTTCTACCCCACCACCTCACCTAGACACCTCATCCAGCCACCTCACCCTAGACCTATTCTTGGCATGTTTCCATAACTAACAATAACTAAGTCTTACTTGCCTTAATGAGCTAAGATTTGGTCTAACCCTAAAATCAATCCCTAAAATTTCTCTAACCACATTCCTGCTCATTAGAAGGGAAGTTTCCAATCTAATTAGTGAGAACAAACTTACTGGGCCCAAGAAATTAGAAATATTTGCCCATTTTAGTAAACTTAGGGAATCACGCCTTAACCAACGCCGGCCGCCCCTAAACCAATGCAGTCAACCCAGAACCATCGTCGGTTACCATTTATTCACCTAAACAACCTTGTTTTTGGGTTGGCACATTCTGAGAGCAAGAGGATGAGAAGAGAGCTGCATGCAAGTAGAACCAGAGTCTTTTCACGCACCCAGACATCCATAGCCAGCACCAGGATAGATCCAGAAGCATTGGCACTCACGGTAACATTCTGGGAAGTGTCACTATTGCACCAAGCTCCATTCCATCAACTGATCATCACCACCACCCAACCATTGGACCTGCAACATTGGTAAGTGTTTTATCATTAATCATTTCCATTCCTATTCTATTCATAGAGTTGTTATCATTTCTGTTATCATTCTTCTATTAACATTCCCATTCCTCCATAGCCATTCTTTCTGACAAACCAAAAATCTCACCCACCTGTTTATCTGATCACCTACCTGGCCCTTTCACCTCTTTGAGTGCTCTCAATATTCCCAAAGACCTTTCCATCACCTTCTTTAGCCCCATCCAACCCCACCTAGCCTCTACAATAAGGTTTTCACTGAATTACTGTCACCCTACTGTACCGACACCGGTTACCCATAACCATCGTCGGTCTCCCTTAACCATCATCGGTTATACCCAACCGACATCGGTCTCTATGTTTTATACCCTGCCCAAGAACAAAGCCAAACAAACCTCCTACCAGTTGACCTAAACAACCCATAATCAGACCCTGACCAGTCCCAATACCTTGACAGACACCTCATCCTTTAGATCCAACTATAGCCTAGCCTGTTGTGATTGGATTTTCTTATTGTACTTGAATGAGATACCTAAATCATATCAACTACAGTAGGAATTTACTTATTTCTCGCATTAATTTTTTTAAATAGTGGATTGACAACCATCTAGGAAGTATCACACTTCCCAGAACTAGCATACGCTAGGCAGTCCACTGTCATATATCATTTAACTATCTTTTTGTGGTCTTGTTTTCTATTACAGGTAGTTCCTCCTAGCCAAAAGGAAGCTCTCACAGTTGGCACTAGATCAAGAAATCAGAATGCACACATCAAACTCTAACCAACCCATTTAACAAGTATTCCTCCTAAAAGCAAGCTACACCCATATAAGTACCAGGTAAGTTGTTTGGTAAACACGTAACTTTAATTTTTGATATCGGTGCTAAAAAAATGCTTTATTTATAGTAAATTAGCTTCAAAATTAAAAATAAAAGATAGAATTATAGAAAAATCATGGACTGCCCATTATAGGAATAATGTTGTCCACAACATTGATTAATGTCTTTCTGGCGCAACCTTAGAATTGCCAAGCTTTACTACAGAAGTAGAAATTTATGTTACACCTTTAGGGTCTTATGATGTCATAATTTATGTGAATTAGTTTACTGATCATAAGCCACATGTGGATTATTATGGAAAACACATAAAATATCTTGATGATCTGTAGAAAATAACAAACATTGAAGGTGTAAAAATACATATTACAGTTAGGGAAATATCAGCCATGCAACTTAAAAATGCCAAAAAAAGGCTACATGTGTTATGTAGTAAAAATATCTAAATCAATAGAGGAAGATAGTGATTTTATGAAAAAATATCCGTTCTTATGAGAGTACATCGATGTGTTTTTGGAAGAACTACCTAGACTTCTTCCGAAACAAGAGTTTGAATTCACAATTAAAATCAAACCTAGAATTGAACCTATTTCTAAGGTACCATACCCCATGAATAAAAAATAGTTAGTTGAACTAAAGGCACAGTTGCATGCAATTTTTTCTAAGGGGTTAATAAGACCGAGTGTCTCACCTTGGGAAACACCGATGATATTTATTAAAAAGAAAGATGGAACACTTAGACTTTGTATTGACTACAAAATGTTAAACAAAGAAAAAATCAAGAATAGATACCTTCTTCCCAGAATTGATGATCTATTTGATCAGATGAATGGACCCTATATTTATTCTAAGATATATATGTGATCTGGGTACCATCAGTTGAGAATGAAAGATGAATACATACATAAAACATCCTTTAGAACAAGGTATGAGCACTATGAATTGTTCGTTTTAACTTTTGGATTAACTAACACACATGTAAATTTCATGCATTTGATGAATAATATTTTTCAAGAATACTTGGACAAGTTTGTGCTTGTATTATTGGATGTTATTATTATCTATTTAAAAAGTGTGGAGGAGCACAATGAACATTTAAGGATTGTACATGAAATATTAAGGAAGAGAAAATAGTTTGGAAAGTTATCAAAATATTTTTTTATGAATCAGAAGTACACTACTTAGGACATGTGATAATAAAATATGGAATATCTATTGATCCATCAAATATTGCAGCCATAATTGATTGGCTAGCACCTAAGAATGTTCGTGAAGTTAGAATCTTCATGGGGCTTGTAGGATACTATAGAAAGTTTGTAAAATATTTTTCAAAGGTTGCTGCCCTAATTACTTCACTACAAATGAAAGATAAAAGGTTTATCTGGAATGATAAATGCAAGGAAACATTTAAGACATTAAAAGAAAAACTAAATACAACACCTATTTTGACTATTCCAAATCCTAAGGGAAGCTTTACAGTTGTCACTAATGGTTTTGGAGAAGGATTAGGGGGTATATTACTGTAAAAAAGACATGTAATAACATATCAAAGTAGAAATATCAAGTTACATGAGATGAATAATGCTCCTCATGACCTAGAGCTTGCTGCCATAGTACATGCACTATGATTTTGGAGACATTATATCTTAAGGAAGCCCTTTGAGTTAAAAACATACCACCTTGGGCTGAAATCCATCTTCACTCATCCTAATATTTATGGAAGACAATGAATATGGTTGGAGTTTTTGTATTGGTATGGTTTTGACATCAATTACATTAAATTTAATGAGAATAGAGTGGAAGATGTGCTAATTTATAGGAAAAATATTTTTGCACTTGTTACCTTGAGAACTCAATTCAAAGACAAAGTAAAGAAAGCAATGTTAACTAATTCGTATTTTCAGAAAGTAAAAACAAAACTTGATTTAGATTCTAGTGATGTAAGATACAAGGGATTCCAAATAGATGGTGAAGGAATCCTAAGGTATGAAAATCAGGTGTATGTACCCTTAGAAAACAAGTTAAGGAAAAAAATGATGACTGAATTTCATAATGCACCTTACTCTGGACATCCCAGAGTGAAAAAAATGCTTGCTAATGTAAAACAACAATAGTTTTTGAAAGGGATGAAGAAATATATAATTGATTATGTATCACATTGCTTACAATGTTAGTGTGTTAAGGTTGAAGATATGCACCCAACTAGTTTACTATACCCACATAGTATAAATCACAAGTAATAAGTATCGATTTTCTTTAAGGGTTGCATATGTCTAAAACTAAACATGATTTTATTTTAGTTGTGGTTGAATTTTTTTAAAAAATTAGATCATTTCATTGCTAGTAATCTAAAGGATGATCCACCTATTCTCATAAAGATATTTGTTCATGAAATTTTCAGAATGCATGGTGTACCTGTATGTACCTGAAATTGTAGGCTACTGCACCACCAAAACGATGTTACACATACCCCAATGATGATACAGGTCTCCTTACAAGGTGTTCGGAATCTAGAAAGGCTCACCATGTATATGCTTGTACCCTGCATGCCCCACTTAGCCTTCGTATGCCTTGTTTTTCCCTTTCCCCCCTTTTTCTTACATTTTTGTCTTTATTGATGGAACCACCACCCTACCTGGGCAGCAGTCCTATGACCGCCGCCTAGGACAGGGTGGTGGTCTCGTAACCGCTACCCTGCACAGGGTGGCGGTTTTATTCACATTTTCCAGATTCCACCGATGATCATGTCAAACGTAAATCTTCAAATTTACACTCTTTCTTCAACAAATTTGGCTTGCATTAAAGTTTTTGGTCCCTTGGTAATAGTCTTTTTCCTTTGTTTATAGTAAAAGAGATCAAATGGGAGTTACCCTCTGGTAAATGCATTTGTTATAAATAGCCAGCTTTTTTTCAAGAAAATGGCCCCTCATTTTCTCAATTCTCTTATTCAGTCTTTCAATTTCTTGTTTAGAATTATTCCAATTTCATGTTTTGCTTCCATTGTTGGTGTTTTAGAGCTCATATAATCTTCTTGTTTCAGTCTTATTCCATTTTTGCTCCATAAAAATCAGTTTAGCATAGAATAGTTTAATTTCTAGACTAGAATCCATTAAAGTTGTAGGTTTTGTTTTGTCACAAGGATAGTTATGAAGCTCTTAGTACACTTGTGTTGTATTCTGTAATAAATCCCACTAGGAATTGCATAGTCAAGCTCTGTTCACTTGCGCTATCCCTCTCCTACTCGCATTGTATTCGGTCTATATCCAAAGCTGTCATTGTTCGATTGCTATCTTCTGTTGATACTATCATATACACACTTTCTGGATTCATGAGAACACAAAGGAATGAGGAGATTACACTGAGGGGATGAAATCAAACACAACTGGATTTACTACTATTCTATTAACGCCAGCTTTGAGCTATCAAAGTTCTAATTACAAACATATCAAATAGAGTATTGAATTATTTCATTTTAGTTAAAAGTTTCACTCTCGATATCACCAGGGAAGCTATGGGGATTGATAGTTTCTAAGAAACTTTGCTTCATTCCTCACTTCTGAGGTAGGATCGAGAGCCTTTCAAATTAATCTGTTTAGTCACTTAGATATTTAGGATAAATCACAACTGCACAGGAATATAGCCATACCAAGCAACTTTGTTTGTTTTCATTCTATTTCTAGACTAGTTTTCCATTTTATAAATATACTAGAGTAGCTGCTCTTCAATTTCATTGAAATACATCATTGAAAAATACAAAAATAGCAGGATGCTTACATAGTGTAAATACCTCTTTTTGTAATCAGTTTATTAAATGTTAGTTAAAAGTTGAATCATTTTGTATGACAATCACAGGACCTAGAGAGCCTAGAGAATATATATTTGAACCCATAGTACCTCAACCAAATTTACCCATGACATTAGCTGATATAGATCAGGACCTTAGGATACAGGTCTTTCGAGCAACAACAAACCTACAAGCAATTAGTGAACAACTGAGAGGATTAAACATTGAAGATGACAAAGCTTACAACTTTTGGTCAAATCATCCTAATTATAGATTGCCTTGATAAAACATCTGAATGACCGTACAAGGATTCGAATGAGAACAAGCATTTGGTTGCGATCCTTTGGTTCCATAGCCTAACATAGGAGACCTCCTCATTGACATAGACACTAGCTTACGTATCCAAGTTGCCAGAACACCTGTTAGGTATTCTAAGAAAATCATACAACTTCTAGTTCTAAATATAGAAGCTGAAAAGGCATACGATTACTAGATAATTAGGAGAAGGGATTGATTCTTCACATGACCATAACAGGTCCACAACAACCATGAACTCACGGTTGTGATCCCCAAGTCCCACAACCCAACGGGCCTACAAATCAGTCAAGTATTAACACCGGCTTGCAAATGCTGGTGTTTAGATCTTCACCGCTCCCGCCAGATATTATAGCACAGTTTTCTGTATTAAACATAGAAGCCAATCAATCTAATATTTTCTGGGCTAGACCAGAAAACCACCCATAGTTAACTATAAATCCACTAAATCACCCATCACCATTTTATGACCTTGTCTGGAGATACATACAAAGCTCCCACAGGTCACTTCCCATGTATCCAATAACCAAGAAATAGGATCTTGGAAAAGCTTGACATTGATTGGAGCCTCTGAGCAGCCATTATATCCTAATGAGCCATTACACCAATCCAGGTTAGAAGGGCCTTCTTTGCCTTAGATTCGTAGATTCCACTATTACATATTAAGGATTTATGATTACTTGATTAGCTTATCCATATCCATTCACCTTCAACATGCACTGGTTATCTTGACATGACCTTGGGAGGTTGGGTACAAGGAAAAGGTACTTGCAGATTCCCATGCTTGCATGTCACTTTTCCATCTTACAAAATTGGTGAACTTGATGTGAACAAACAAATCTTCCTCTTTTATTTTTTATTTCTTTCATCCACCTTCACTCTTTCCCATTATTATGCAGGTATTGTTGGGATACGATGCATATGGCAGACTTCTCTCAGGTCTCAAAGCAAGGTATGGTCAAACAAAAATACAACCATCGCCCTCGCTTTCTGCATGGGCTGATAACTATTCGAGTAATTACTTGTCATCTCAAACTCCCCCTCATAGGACTAGCTCTAGTTCTTCATTTCGAATCAAGGAATTTGACTAGTTTGCACAAACACAACAGCCAAATCCATCAGGTTCTAACAATATGACATTTACTAGAGAATCCACTTCATCTCCTCGGGTCTTGTTCAGACCACAAATCAGTAGATAGTCAGACCCACTCCCCTTTTTGGATGAGGAGTACTTAGCACACTTCACTAAAAGTGAACAACACTTCCAAAATATGTATCCACCTTTAGGGAACCTATGAATATAGTTTGATGCCCTATTCCAAGAAAACACCCCCATAACTCCACCTATGGGAAATACCCTTAGTGAAGCTTGGCAGGGTAATGATCAATTCATAGCAGGGTATCATACCCCTTTATAACCTCAAGGTATACAATAAACACCCCTAAGAGAAATAACTATGTCTTCACTAATGGAGGTCATTTCAGCCTTAGCTGAGAAGGTTAGAGGGCTGGAGCTTGCTCAAGAAAAGTAAAATTCATATTTTGGGCAAGCAAGAATCCTCAACCCTCTACATCACCCTAGTCAGGTCGACCTCCTGACAGGAACATGCATGTTAGGAATGCCTCCTCAAAATCCTTATAGTTACCCACAACAAACACCAACTAGGACCATGTTTTCAAACACCACTCCAGTTGAAAACATGACACCCCTCGGCTTGGCACCAAACAACCCGTACCACAACAATGCTCCTCTTTATTTAAACATTTATTCAAAATCACCACAAGGAGACATGTTCTCTTCTCCTGGGATGTTTGTTCAACCACAGGGATTCCCTTATGTTCCTATAAATGCATATGCTATGCCATATCAACAACCCATTCCACCTCAACCCCCTCAGCAAGCCCCATCGATGGTTGAGGCCTACGCAGTAGGGACTTATTCAGAATATTTAAGAGAATCCCTAGACTTCACCATACAAAGCATTAATCTTCCAAGACCTCTTTCGAATTTTCCCAAATACAAAAGGGAAGGAGACTCGAATGCACACATTAAGGCTTATTCCATAGCCATACAGGAGTTACTCCCTTAGGATGGGGTTGTCACTAAAATATTCCCTAAAACCTTAGAAGGTATTTCCCTTGATTGGTATTACAAAATACCTGAAGCCTCGATACACTCATTTAAACAACTCATGTCAGAATTCATCAAATCTTTCGACATGAACAAATTGTTAAGAATGGGAATTAGGGAGTTCTTACATCTCAAACAAGAACATAATAAGTCCACTGCTCATTTTATTCAAATATGACGTACAGTTCTCTACTCATCAATGAGTGTTCCAAATATGGATCAAATGGAGCTATGTGATTTATTCCTTAATTCACTCAATAGAGAGATAAAGGAAGAAGTCCAGAAGTTCCCACTAAGAACTTACGATGAAGTACTCGAGAGTGCTCTCCGAATCGACCAAGCAGTAATAGATAGTGGTCGTAAGACATATGGGACAAATGGGAAATTAACCACTCCCAATCAAAACACCGTGGCCTATCCTAATACCAGGAACACTAATCAAGGACCTAAGATCCTTAACAAGAACCATAGGGTTACAACAGATGGAGTAACTGACCAAGTTAAAAGGGAAAATGTTGTAAACATTTCACCACCTATTAATAATCAGTGAAATAACAACTTTACTCCAACAATCAACACGGTGGATTTTAATCATCCACCATGGAAACACAAACAACAACAGCAAGGAAAAATTCAAACAGAAAGTCCAAATTGAAACCCAACTTGATATCATAATCAAAACCAAAGGCAACAGCCTCAAAATTTTAACTCTAACAACTAGCAACCTTATCAAAATTTTGGGCCACAAAAGGTTTTAAATCAACAAGCTTGAAATTATAATCCCAATCTATATTGTGGCTTCCAAAATATTCAAGGCCATGATACTAGGACTTGTTGTGAATACAATAAATTCATGCAACATTTTCCAGAACATCAAAAATAACTCTTTATAGAAATGTTTTCAGCAAATTCTGTAGTACCCACACCAAAAAATTGTGTAGGGGTGGTTTCCCCTCAAAATGCATCCCTCAAAATCTTTAAAGATCCACTCCCAAACCATTCTAATAACAGGTTAGATCCTAATGGAACAAACAAAGGTGTCATGATAGAAAACAATGATCATAAAGCTTTAACTTCATTAAATCCACCAGTCGCACCTCAATTAGGAACTCGACCCTGAACTAAGATAGTTTTTAAAGTATAGTTAGACACCAAACTACCCATAGAAACCATAACAAGAACACATGATTATTCATCCCAACCTACTCCAAGTTATCTGTTGGAGCCATACAATAGTCAACAAACATTGGTAAAACCCATAGGTGCCTATGACTTAATTAATGATTTGACTAAAACCTTCTCTCACATCTCCTTTTTGGATTTGTTAAAGAACTCTCCCACCCACAAAGCTTCCCTCTTAGAAGTGTTAGGCCTTGGCCATTTAATTAACACCACTCCTCCCCTAGAAATGAAAGTAAACCACGTGGATTTTACATTTATCCTTCGGGGCAACCGGATAGGGATACTGAGTTTATATTCGATATAAGAAAAATGTAGACAGACACTAAAATTGTGTGAAGAGGTGACCCAACTTTACTTTTACAAGTTTGGGTCTACAATAATTATGTTAAACGTGTAATGGTTGATGATGGAGCAATAATTAACATAGTCCTCTTCACTTTCCTTCAAATGTTAGGATATGGAGAAACAAACTGTTCCACGATGTGAAATACGCTAAGAGGTTATGATAGCCTCAAAGCCACTTGGATTGGAACCATAGTTTTACTAGTCACTTTAGGACCCAAGATGGTCCTCACCGAGTTTTATATTATAGATCAAGAAACCAATTATAATATGATCCTTGGTCGGCCATGGATACACCACATGAAGGCAATCCCTTCCATGCTATTTCAAGAAATAAGATTTATACACTTAGGGAAAATATTCATGGCACAAGGTGACCTAAAACCCTTCGATATACACCTAGCTGATTTGAAGAAAAGACCAGGTATCCACTCTGAGTTTGAACTTCCAACAAACCAGCTTTTCAAACCAACTAATTCACAACCAAAAGAAAAGATGATACCCACCACTGAGTTGGAAATTTCAAATCCAGCTGAGGACGTTCCAGTACTCAAAAGTGAGACCAATGCTATAAAAGCAGTATCACTAGGGACTACCACAAAAATTGTTGAGTTGCTGGAGAAAGACTTACCTATTATCCTACCATTTGATTCCATGGGTATGGGACACACCCTGGGAATCGCTTCTCTTCCATCAGATGAAGTTTTTATGGTAGAGGTAACCGAAGCAAAAGAAACAGCTATGACAGATATCCCAACATCCATTTTTCCAAGTGAGTATTGGACTCTCCACTTCGATGGAGCTAGATGTCACTTTGGAGTTGGGGCGGGGGTGATCTTTACTTCACCTGAGGGAAAGATCCTACCTTTCACCTTTAAATTAAACTTTGAATGTACAAACAATAGAGCTGAGTACGAAGCTCTCCTCCTTGGCCTCATCCTAGCTAAAAGAATGGGTGTCAATGACATTAGAGTGCTAGGAGACTCACAACTAGTTACAAACCAAGTCTCCGAGGTATATGAAACTAGGGCTGAACATTTACAACTATACAAAACAGCCATGTTAGATCTAAGCAAGGGATTCAACTTCATATCTATTAAAGCAATCCCACAAGAGTAGAATATTCTTGCAGACTCAATAGCAACCTTAGCTTCATGTTTCACCCCAAATAGTGAGTTGGAGGACACAAATTTCACAGTATCACTTCGTACTGAGCCATTAGTGCGTAAAATACCAAAAAACTCACTCTTGACTCATGGAGAAGATGAGGATGATTTTTCTATCGTGGATCACTTTGATGATGATAGAGTCACTCTCGAATATCTAAACACCTATGCGGAGCTACATCTTTCTCATCGTATAGTTGATCTTTCCCTAATACCACATTCCTCTTCCTATTTTGGAAATCCCATGGTAGAGTCTCCTCCATAGAAGGATCTTGATATCTACGAGGTAGAAAATGGAGAGAGCTTGGAATTACCTCCAGCCCCACCTAAATTTGAAGAAGGTAACACTTCTTTAATAGAAGAAACCATTGACATAAACATTGGAACGGAGGAAGAACCAAGAATTTTGAAGTTGGGATCCTCGTTAACTCTGGAGGAGATAGAAATACATACCCAAATCCTCAAAGAACATCAAAAATCTTTTGCATTTAATTATAAAGAAATGATAGGCATTGCACCACAAGTCATGGTACATAATCTTGTCACTAAACTAGATGCGAAGCCAATCAAACAGAAGTCAAGACCAATGAAGCCAAAAGTGGCTCTCATTGTAAAAGAAGTAGTAGTAAAACTTCTCCAAGTGGGATTCATCAAACCTGTTGACTATTCACAATGGGTATCTAATATCATCCTATTTTAAAAAAAAATGGGAAGATATGCATTTGCATAGATTTTCAAGATATTAACAAAGCTTGTCCCAAGGATGACTTCCCATTACCATCCATTGACATTATCATTGATGCAACAACTAGATTTGAACTGCTATCCCTCATGGATGGGTTCTCAGGGTACAATCAGATTAAAATATCTAAACAGGATCAAGCCAAAACCACATTCATAACTCCCTGGGGAACATATTACTACGTTATCATGCCATTTGGTCTTAAGAATGCCGACGCTACATATCAGCGGGAAATGACATATATTCCATGATCTTATCCATAAAATTGTGGAATCCTATGTGGATGACTTGTTGGCCAAAGCCAAGAAATGTTGTGATCATCCAGAAGTGCTCCGTATCATCCTCTCATGACTAATTGAATATGGTGTCACATTAAACCCAGAGAAGTGTGTTTTTGGTGTGACTGGAGGCAAACTTCTGGGCTACATTATATCTTCATGAGGGATTGATATTGATCCAGCCAAAATACGGGCTGTTCTCGAAATGATCCCACCATCGGATGAGTCTGGAATCAGGTCATTTCTTGGGAAACTCGGTGCAATCTGAAGGTTCATCCCAGACTTAAGTTTTTCCATTCATCCAATCAACAATCTACTGAAGAAAGATTATAGCGTCGATTGGACTGAAGAATGCAATGAGGCCTTCAAAGTAGTTAAATGCTTCTTGTTGTCTCCACCCATGCTAATGCCTCCCAAACTAGACCGCCCTTTGATCCTATATTCACGAGCCACTCATGTCTCGCTAGCCTGCATGCTGGCTCAAGAAGACAATGATAAACGAGAACGCGCGGTCTATTTCATTAGCCGAACGTTTCTTGATTATGAAACATGTTACACACAGGCAGAGAGAGAATGCCTTGCCATAATTTTTGCAACAAAACATTTGAGACATTACATGTTAAACCAGGAAACAAGGGTCATTGTAAAGATAGACCATTTACGAACATTTCTCACACAAGGATCTTTATCTAAAAAGGTTGGCCGTTTCATAACCTTAATGGGAGAATTTGAGTTAACGTTTGTGAACCAGAAATCCGTTAAGGGACAAATCATTGCAGACTGGTTAGCTGACAATCCACTAGATGGAGGCGAGCTGGTAAATCTAGACTTTCCCGATGAGTGTGTATACTTCGTCGAAACTAGGCCCCCCATTTCTACATGCCCCTGGTATACTGATATCATCAATTTTATCATGGACCATACATACCCGGAAGGTGCCACATCACAACAAAGAAGGCGGTTATGCATTATTACCGCTAAGTATGTTGTTTTAGACCAAGTACTCTATCGTAAAGCCTTCGACGACATGCTTCTAAGATGCGTCGACATAGAAGAATCCAAGAAGATTCTTCATGAATCCCACAGTGGGATATGTGGAGGCCACTTCGGTGGTCATGCCACCACTCACAAAATACATTGGATGGGCTATTTTTGGCCCACTCTCGAGCATGATGCAGTGGAATTTGTGTGTAAGTGCCATAAATGCCAAGAATTCTCTCACGAGATTCACATGCCAGCACAATCCCTGCAACCAATAGCGACCCTGTGGCCCTTCTCCACATGGGGGCTGGACTTGATAGGGAAATTCTCTCCCTCATCAACCGATGGTCATAATTTTATAATTACAGCCATGGAATACTTTACCAAATGGGTGGAGGCCATGCCTCTCACCATAGTACCAGGTTCGGTAATTGCCAAATTCATTCTGAACCAAATTATCTGTAGGTATGGCATCCCACAAGTCATTATCTCAGATAATGGCACGTCCTTTAAAAATGATGAAGTCCATGAGTTATGTAGCAAATTCAAGATAAACCATCATACAGCCTCTCTTTACTACCCTCAAGCCAATGGGCAGGCCGAAGCGACAAACAAAATGTTGAAAGCTATTCTCCTCAAAACAGTCAAGGAGAACAAACGAGATTGGCATTTAAAACTATATCTGGCCTTGTGGGCCCATCGAACCTCAATAAGAACACCAACAGGAGTAACTCCTTTCTCACTGGTATTCGGAGTAGAAGCAGTTCTCCCACTTGAGGTTGAAATACCCAGTCTCTGCATCTCATTACAAGGGATTCTGGATGAAGAAGCTTATAGGGAGGCATGCCTCTCTCAACTAGAAAGCCTTGATGAGGCCAGGTTAAACGCCACATAGTGGCATAGAGCCTATGCTGACCGGATGTGCCAGCAAGACAACAAAAAAGTCTATGAGTGAGAAATATATGAAGGAGATCTAGTTCTAAGACTAGACAACTGGATCGATAAGAAAACCGGTGAAGGAAGAAAGTTCCGGCCCAAATGGTTGGGCCCATACCGAGTCATGAAGGACTATGGAAATGGTGCGTATCTTTTGTGCACACTAGAAGGTGAGGAATTCGGTGAAACTATTAATTCCTTGCATCTTAAGTGGTTTTACGCATAAAACATCAAAGTCATTACTTGTACATTGTAGCTACCTACATTGCATTAGTCTTTTAGCTGCTTCATTCTGTCCATTTCGTACAAATGGTAGTCCAGGAGCTTACTCTTAAACAATTTGTTACAAATTTCTGAAAATATTGGCAAAAACACTCACATCACATCTCTTCGAGCATCATCAACTATTTTCAAATCTTCTCATCAAGTTTGACAGAAAAACATTGACGGAAACCATACTAAGGCCTGCATACTTGGCTTTGCTCTTTCTTTCTACTAGGTAAAGTTGTCCTTGCCTACGGTCTGTTCTAGAAGCTTCTTGGTGTCACATCTATCCCTCTTAAATCTCTTTGAATGAAAGGATATCCCAAAGTCATAGATCAGAAATGTCAAAATCAAATGAAATCAAAAGCACCAAGCAAACAAAATATTTTATTTTACACACTTCTTTGCCCCATCAACCTTCGGTGATAAGCCCACATTTCTTACTAGTGGTGTGAGGTTGGGAAAGGAAAGAAGTGCCCTTACTCACCTATATCCTACCTTTGGTGATGAACCCGTGCTTCTTACTAGTGGCATGAGGCAGGGTGTGGGGGGTCCAGTCACACAAATTAACAAATCTTGGTATGCTAAAAACACAAATTCACCTCTATTAAGAGAAAGCAAATATCCAAATATCCAAATTCCAAAGAGATCAAATCCTCAAAACCAGATTTTGTCAACTAGGTTGCCATTCATGAATCTAAGTCTAGATAAACTAGAAAGTAAGTGGCTTTCTAAGCATGGTAGTAGTTCTGAGTAGGGTGGGTGTGTAGGTCCAAATTTGGTTCTTGTTACTGGTTTGTCTGTCTCTCATCATTCCATTCAATCAAGCTCATACAACTTGTGCCCTTCCTAATTCTTGGTGTTGAGCCCTCACGTCTTACTAGTTGCGTGGATTTGGGATTGGGGCAAGTTCATCTCTTTATCACTATACATTCATCATGTTTTTCCAACATAAGAAGAAATTACAAACATCACCCAAAGAGTTCAAAAGTTCAGTACTACCATATGTTAGTATCATCTCATATCAGCATTACAAAAAAAAACATACAAAGTAAAACATTCTGTTTACTATCATTTGTTATCCATTGCATACATTCTGAAAACATGAAAAATAAATATTCTAAAAACATCTAAGTACACATGTGGAAATGAGTCACAAAATTCTAGGCACCAAGAGTCTGGATCCAAAAAGATATATATATAAATCAAGTTTCGTATACAATGCCATCATGCACTAGGCATGGTAAAAACGCTCAATGAGCCTGAAAAATACAAAAGCACTCATACAGATATCTAACAAAATACTACAAAAGTGGCCTCTCAATCCCTATGGGATCCCTCAGAGGGTGCGTGGCCATGCCTAGGACTCCGGCTACGCCGACACTCCGAATGCACTGAGGGCTCGCGGTCATGCCCGGTAGCTGTCATCTCGCTATGAGAATGGCTCCTCCTCATCAAGCGCTCAGTCATCCTGTATCCAGCTACCTCAGTGCGGAGAGAAGTCATGATCTTCACTGCATGCCAGATAGAGGAAAAAACATCGGTGTGCCTACCAGCTGCTGAGGGCTCCCCCACATCCATGGAAAGCTCAGCATGAGTCTTCTCTGAGGGGAGAAGCAAGGTATCAGTGCATACTCGGTGAATCAAGTCTCGCCACTCATCAGCAGTCACTGCAAACAAAAGAGAAAACAAGTTGGAAAACAATCAACGATAGAACCAAGAGTAAATAAAACAAAAAGAAATAATAAACTAAGATGAAGTCTAACTAAAACAAATGTCAGGAAAAGAGTGACAACTCACTAGGATCACCAGGCCTCCAAGAAGGATCTCTAGGATCCACGCCTGCCACTGACGCAAAATTTTTTTAAAAAAAAATTAAAAAAAAATGGCCACCGACTGGTGCCCCTCTCCCACATCTGGGGCAATGTGATGGCCTACAACAGACTCGCCATCTCCACCTGGGTCCTGAGAGAGTAACTCCTCTGAAACCAGAGTCACCCTCTCTATGCTCCGCTCCACCCTCTCGGCCTACAGGATCTCCTAGGTATCATGCCACTCAGGATCACTATCATCCCCCCACCGCCTATCTCATTGATCTCCATGTCTTCTATCTCCTCCTCGGTCTCTCCCCCAGTGAACTCCTCAGACTTGGAGTCCACATCAATGGGCTCATCACTGCTATGAGCGGGACCTGGCAGCAATCTGAAGTAAGGGTGCCTGAGGAGCACCGGCTCTCCCTCATGCACGTACCACCCTCCTAGCTGCAATAGGAGTACCAGGAGTAACAATAGTCCAACCCCGGCCTCTAGGACCTCCCCGAGCCTCATGGATAGACCTATACACTGGCATCACCGGAGGGAGCATGTCACTATAGGGGAGGCCAAACTGCTATGGAACTCTATCAAAGGGGTGTATCTCCAACTTCCCCACCCTGTCTATCAACTGGCTGGTGGTCTGACAGGTAATCAAAGTGATGGTCTCCTCTCCCCATACCCCTGCCATGGCCTGATAAGGAGTGGCCTCCATGTCTGCAGTAGTCAGGGAAGCCACTGGCTGGTGGGGTGCTCTAAGAACTGTCATCCCCATCCACCTCGCTGCTCTGACAACCATGGGATCCTCCACCTCTACACCTCTCCCATATGGGGTGATATGCTCATACACCCAACTCATGACAAGAGTCAGGTGGCTCAGTGACTGCCCCTGTAAATGGACTACCCTGTATAAGTCATGGTAGGTAGTCCTGAGGATATCTGCTCCCCAGGCATAGACACGTCCATGGCCCTCAATCTGTGCAATAATGGGGGCCCAACAATATAAGAGGGTATCCCCTCCCTTGTCCCCAATCAGTCTGGATGCAAGGATGCCCATGATGGCCTTGCGAAGCAAGGGAATGTCTGACTCAATAATAGAGTGGATCCTCATGCCCTTCTTCGATCCCATCGATACAACCACATCTCCCATATAGGTGGCCCACTGAACCACCTGTGATCTAGATACTGTTGTCTTAAGAGACAGCCACCGCCCAAGGATTGGAACCCCCAGTATATGGTAAACATCCTCCAGGGTGATGGACCACTCACCCCTAACTCCTAGAAATTGGAAGGTGTTCTGATCCACATCCCAATATGAGAACAAGTCACACAGTATGTGACTGGCAGGTGCAACATGAGGAACCTGTGCAATCCTCCATATACCAGCCCTCTGGAGAGTATCCCGCTCTACCTGGGAGAGTGCCTCTAACACTGCTAAGAGCCAATCACACTCCCTCTCCCAGCTCCATCTAATGTACTCCTCCTTCTGCATACACCCAAAAACACAAAAAAGAAGTGAGTTAGTACTGAAATCCAGTTAAAAAAACTAGTAAAAACACGTAAAAATTCTATACATGCAAAAACAAGTTAAACTCTGTATTATTTTTGTCCTCTATCATGGACCACCGCCCTGTGCAGAGCGGCGGTTCCGTAACTGCCACCTTCTAAGGTGGCGGTCCCGTAACCGCCACCCTGCACAAGGCGGCAGTCCTGTCCCGCAAAACCAAATGGGCCGTAAGCCCTAAAAAAGGCCCAAAAACAAACAAATACACCTTTTTAATGAAAAAAGAAACCTACCCTATGGGCGCCCCCCCTAAAGACACATTTAAAACTAACATTTTCAAAAATAATCCCCCGAGTAAAAGATTTCATCATTTCCACATTTTAGGTCTAAAAATGATAAATCGAGAAGAACTAACCTGAGACTTCATGGGTCGATGTTCCGCTCTCGGAGGCATGATCGCTATCTCACCACGAACATTTTGACTATACTCTCATCGAAAACCGTCACCGTGGGTCCCAGAGCTCAAAAACTATCAAATCAATCCACACAAATGAATAGTAAAATGACCTCATTTTATATAAATAGCCCTCTTAATTTGATTTTGAATGTCTTTCGCAGGGTCGGAGCACCGACGGAGGTAAGTTCTAAACCTCGCATAGATGGTAAGTCCTCTTTTCTTATCAATTCAGCCTTATTTCTCAATTTGTTTTATCTATCTGCACTTGAGTCCCCTTTTTCATTTTGCAGGTAGTGGAATCTTGGATGGTGACTTTCCAGCACACGGGCGTGTCAGGTATAGCTCCTAACTCCCCATTTCGGGACCACCATACTCGGATCCACCATTTTACGCCTCTTCATGGCTAAAACACTTCTCCAAGGGGGCAATATGTACGTACCCAAAATTGTAGGGTACTGCACCCGGAACGATGTTACACATACCCCAATGATGATACAGGTCTCCTTGCAAGGTGTTCAGAATCTAGAAAGGCTCGCCAGGTATACGCTTGTATCCCACATGCCCTTCTCAGCCTCCGCATGCTTTGTTTTTCCCTTTTCCCCCCTTTCTTCTTGCATTTTGTCTTCAGTGACGGAACCGCCGCCCTGCCTGGGCGGCGGTCCCATGACCACCGCCCAGGACAGGGCGGCGGTCCCGTAACTGCCGCCCTGCACAGGGCGGCGGTTTTGTTCACATTTTCCAGATTCCTCCATGATCACGTCAAACGTAAATCTTCAAATTTACACGCTTTCTTCAACCACTTTGGCTTGCATTAATGTTTTCTGCTCCCTGTGAATAGTGTTTTTCCTTTGTTTATAGTAAAAGAGATCAAATGGGAGTTACCCTCTGGTAAATGCATTGGTTATAAATAGCCAGCTTGTTTTCAAGAAAATGGCCCCTCATCCTCTCAATTCTCTTGTTCAGTTTTTCAATTCCTTGCTTAGAATTCTGTTAGTTTCATGTTTTGCTTCCATTATTGGCATTTTGGAGGTCATATCATCTTCTTGTTTCAAGTCTCGTTTCATTGCTACTTCATGCAATTAGTTTAACATAGAATAGCTTCATTTCTAGACTAGAATCCATTAAAGTTACAGGTTTTGTTTTGTCACAAGGATAGTTTCTGAAGCTCTCAGTACACTTGTGTTGTATTCCCGCAATAAATCCCGCTAGGAATTACATAGTCAAGCTCTGTTCACTTGCGCTATCCCTCTCCTACTCGCATTGTATTCGGTCTATATCCAAAGCTGCCATTGTTCGATTGCTATCTTCTATTGATACTATCATATACACACTTTCTGGATTCACAGAACACGAAGGAATGAGGAGATCACACTGAGGGGATGAAATCACACACAACTGGATTTACCACTGTTCTGTAAATGCCAGGTTTGAGCTATCAAAGTTCTAATTACAAACATATCAAATAGAGTAGTGAATTATTTCATTTCAGTTAAAAGTTTCACTCTCGATATCACCAGGGAAGCTGTGGGGATTGATAGTTTCTGAGAAACTGTGATTCATTCCTCACTTCTGAGGAAGGATTGAGAGCCTTTCAAATTAATATGTTTAGTTGCTTAGATATTTAGGATAAAATCACAACTGCACAGGCAAATAGCCATACCAGGCTACTTTGTTTGTTTTCATTCTGTTTCTAGATTAATTGTCCATTTTATAAATATACTAGAGTAGTTGCTCTTCAATTTCATTGAAATACATCATTGAAAAATACAAAAATAGCAGGATGCTTGCATAGTGTAAATACCTCTTTTTGTAATCAGTTTATTAAATGTTAGTTAAAAGTTGAATCATTTTGTATGACAATCACAGGACCTAGAGAGCCTAGAGAATATATATTTGAACCCATAATACCTCAACCAAATTTACCCATGACATTAGCTGATATAGATCAGGACCTTAGGATACAGGTCTTTCGAGCAACAACAAACCTACAAGCAATTAGTGAACAACTGAGAGGATTAAACATTGAAGATGACAAAGCTTACAACTTTTGGTCAAATCATCCTAATTATAGATTGCCTTGATAAAACATCTAAATGACTGTACAAGGATTCAAACGAGAACAAACATTTGGTTTCGATCCTTTGGTTCCACAGCCTAATGCAGGAGACCTCCTCATTGACATAGACACTAGCTTACGTATCCAAGTTTCCAGAACACCTGTTAGGTATTTCGAGAAAATCATACAACTTCTAGTTCTAAATATAGAAGCTGAAAAGGCATACGATTACTGGATAATTGGGAGAAGGGATTGATTCTTCACATGACCATAACAGGTCCACAACAACCACGAACTCATGGTTGTGATCCCCAAGTCCCACAACCCAATGGGCCTACAAATCAGTCAAGTATTGACACTGGCTTGCGAACGCTGGTGTTTAGATCTTCACCGCTCCCGCCAGATATTATAGCATAGTTTTCCGTATTAAACATAGAAGCCAACCAATCTAATATTTTCTGGGCTAGACCAGAAAACCACCCATAGTTAACTATAAATCCACTAAATCACCCATCACCATTTTATGACCTTGTCTGGAGATACATACGAAGCTCCCACAGGTCACTTCCCACGTATCCAACAACCAAGAAATAGGATCTCGGCAGAGCTCGACATCGATTGGAGCCTCCGAGCAGCCATTATATCTGAATGAGCCATTACACCAATCCAGGTTAGGAGGGCCTTCTTCACCTTAGATTCATAGATTCCATTATTGCGTATTGAGGATTTAAGATTACCCGATTAGCTTATCCATATCCATTCACCTTCAACATTCACCGGCTGTCTCGACATGACCTCGGGAGGTCAGGTACGAGGAAAAGGTACTTGTAGATTCCCATACTCATATGTCACTTTTCCACCTTCCTTTGGTAGCCTTTAGCATCTAATAGACAAATATTTTTAGCTCTCTAGACATGGAACTTCTTTTGATGATCATCCCTATGGACGCTAGTATGAAATAAGAGGTCATGCCTTTAAGAATGGCAAGATACTACTTGGAGAAAAGTAGAATGAGTATTTTTTGTAAGAACTGAAATGCTTTCAGAGATCGCCCATCTAATTTATTAAGATTAACTCTGTCATATCTTAAGGTGTTCCTCCCTAAATAGGCATAGATAGCTTGTGTAGACCCAAAAAATGTTGCCATAGAAGAATTTAAACTTGGTGAAATAGTCTTTTCCATATATAATTGAGAGCCTGGAATTGATGCTCTATTAGTGTTGGCAAGGATGCCAAGTTATAACCTGGCAGATTTGTAGGACCCATTTCGGAATTGTAGAACTAGATTAAGCTTGTTGACTATAACTTAGTATTAATACTCAGATGTGAAAGGACAATGTAGAAGCCTAGATGTTTTGCACATCTTCTTTAGTATTAGAACATGTTTCAAATTTGTCACATGTATGGTAGGCTCTGTGTACCCCCATTCTTCTGCAGGTCCTAATAATGAAGTAAGAATCTTTCCTTTAAAAACCGTAAGGGTAGAAAAATAAACTAGATTTATTCATACACATCGTGATAACCAACGAACTAAGTCCAATTCAATAGGGGATTGTGGACCATTTTTATGGAAGAAGAGTCGAGTAATCTAGGAGAATTTGACGGAGTACACGACCATAAATCTCACCAAACCATAGAATGTTATCCACTTAAGGGTGGTGAGAGAATTACCATGATACTTGAGATACTTGGTTTAAAAACTATTTCTGATTTTACTGTTTTGAGAATTTTTTTTTTAATAAGTATTGGTATAACCATTTTGATGATGTTATGGACCTATTGAAACTTGAGTTTTTTATAATTTATGGTAAAATTTTTGAGAATTTTATGGTTGAATAAGTTATATTATTACATGTGTTCTTAAAACTATTTTGGAATAAGTTAATCATTGAGATGATGATGCTTTTTAGAGGGGAGGTATGTAATTCATTTTTCGTGTTGATATCTAAACTTCCTTCCATGTAAGTAGTTCAAAAATATTGACATGTGATTGTGTTATGAGTTTTTGTGCTCTTTTGAAATATTTAATCATGTTTGTTGGAATGATATTAAGTGCTTATAAAATCTGGTTGTTAATCATTATTTTGGCAATAATCCTAATTTTGGTGTTGATCATGAAGTACTTAACTAGTTTTTGAAAGGAACTTAGTAATTTCAGCTTGTGGAAAGTGTAAATCAAGTTCTTGGAATAGTTGAGCAATCAAGTAATTTGGTAAGCTAATTAAGGTTTGATATAACTGTTACTTCTAAGACTATGGTATTAATATTTAATGTAGCATAACACCTTGGATAAATTTCAATGATTCAATTTATTATCCTAAATTGATATGCGATTATGAACTTAAATTCAATGAACACTTGGATTATTATTGAATCTAGATATGCAATTTTAAATAACAGATTTATTAGCAATGAATCTAATCTGATGCTTGATTTCACTATAGTAATGAAGGCTTACTTTGGTTAAGGAAACTTTGGGTTGTTTCAATTTGGCTTGAATACTTGAGAAGATATAATTTGTGGTAAGGTCTTGTTATTTTATTATACTATGGAGACCTAATGTAACCTATATTATGATGATATTTACATTCCTAAGGACCTAACTTAATCCTATGGACATTTGATCAAGTGATTAATGACCTAAGCTAAGGTTAATACATTTACATTAAATGATATTAATCCTAACCACTAACCCCTGACCTAACTACGGTTAGTGTTATCAAAGGAGGGGTTAGTGATAAGTTGAGTGAGTGGGGTGCCACCCCATCACATACTTGATACATTAAATAGTTTAAATTAATGGCTACCACCACCCTTTAGCAAAAGACCAAGTCATACTTGGCAATGCACGCTAAGTTTGTGGCTAATGGTTTAACGAAGGCTTGGAAAAATATTATTGTGATTGCTAATTTTAAATAGTGAGATGGTGGTTGGCAAGATTCTTAGGAGTAACTCATTTTCATACCTTGGCATTAATGGCCTTGGTTAAACAAAAACCACCATGGGAGAAACACAATGGTTTTAGGAGAAAAGATAGGGGTCAGTTTTCATTTTTCTTTTGGTCATTCGAGTTCTTTTTCTTTGCATGTCAATTTTCTATTTTTCAAACTCATAGTTCATTTTTGGTTAAACATGGATTTATCAATGGCATGATGGAGGAAATAGTGGAAAAATAAATGTGATGGCTATTAAACTAGAAAGATGAAGAAAAAACGGTTTTTGTGGAAGCTATTTCATTTTTTCTATGGAATTTTTTTGTGAAAGCTTGGAGAAACACTTGGAGAGCTTGGAAGGGAATTAAATGATCTCTACCAGGCATGATAGGCTCTAACTCTTGAGATATTTTTATCTATTTAATGGCTTCATAAAAAGAACTCTGCTCTTATATGAAATCTTGTTTTCTGGTTCTGGGTTTTGTATATTTGTTTTTTAATGTGATTAGCTATGTTTATCATGTAATAATGCATCTAAATGTGGATGTATTTCATGATTATTTCTTATGGGTCATGTGTTTATGATTGTGAAGTAATATTTCAAATTATGGAAATGTTGGGTTTTGTTCGTATATTTGTATAACCTTGTAGTTACATGCGTGTGTTGATTAAGGAACTATATCATTCTTTGGTGGATGCTTATCCTTCGTAGGTTTTATGTAAGATTTATTTTCTCAATGTTAAACTTAGAAGTTAGTGTTTGTATGAATACAATTCAATTTTTGGTTAAATATTTCATGTTTATTCCTAGATTCAACCCTTAAGTGGTGGGTGTTTACATTTATCTCTTCCATTATTATCGTTATTGTTTGAATTCAAATATCATGTTGGTCTTCCTTATATTGACTACATTTTGGGTTTCTTGGACTTAAGTTCATATGGAACTTCTTGTCAAATTCATACCCTTACTGGGTGCTCGAGTTTTCATTCGTTTATTATCACCTTGGAAATAAAATTGGGCTTTGCTTATTTGGATGTGAAATATCCTTTGAGGATTCTTAGTAGGTTAGGTTAATGATGAAGTATTATTATTTCACCATTTTCTTTACTTTATTGAGACAAAACAGAGAAAGGTAAGGTTGAGGAGGAATACCTGTTATTACTGGATGGTTGATGGTTGTTGTGCGTGTTCTAAATTCTCAATCCAATGGTTACTATGATAGATTACTTTTGGCTGGGAGGAACTACCTAAATTATAAAACAAGACCAAAAAATAATAGTTAAATAATATATGACAGTGGACTGCCTAGTGTGTGCTAGATCTGAGAAGTTTGATACTCCCTAGATGGCTATCAATCCATTGTTTAAAACAAATTAATGCAAGAAATAAGAAAATTCCTACTATAGTTGATATGATTTAGATATCTCATTCAAGAATAATAAGAAAATATAATATAATAGGCTAGGTTATCATCAAATCTGTAGGGAAGGTAGGTGTCAGGGTTATTGGAACTAGTCAGGGTCAGGTTTTGGGTTGTTTAGGTAACTTGGTAGTAGATTATGTGGTTCTATTATTGGTAAAGATTTAAAACACATAGAATGAAGTCAGTCTAGTACAACCAATGATGGTTTAGGAGAGACTAGTGATGGTTATGGTCAACCGGCGTCGGTATGGTAGGGTGAAAGGAACTCAATGAATATCTTATTGTAGGAGTTGGACTGAGGTTAAAAAGAGATAAAGAAGGGGATGGTGAGGTCTGTGGGAAAGGTTGAGGTATACTCAGAGAGGTGTAGGGAGGTGCTGGATGGGTGATTTTGATGGTGTGGGTAGAGGAATTTTTGAGTTTTTCTAGAAAGTAGGTAATGGATTGGAAAAGGAATGTTAAAGGAAAATGATAACAGAAATGATAACAACCTCTATGATAGAAATAGACTAACTGGTAAATGATTATGATTACACTTACAATGTTGCATGGTTCCAATGGTGATGGTGATGATTGATGGTAAAGAATGGAGTTTTGTGCCACAATAGTGCTTCCCAGAATGTTACCGTGAGATGCAATACCTTCTAGATCTATCTTGGTGCTGGCTAGTGGATGTCTAGGTGTGTGAAAAGACTCTGGTTCTTGCTTGCATGCAACTCTCTTTTTGTCCCCTTGCTCTCAGAATGTGGCCAACCCAAAAATAAGGTTGCTAAGGTGAATAAATGGTAACCGATGATGGTTTTAGGTTGACCGACATCGGTTTAGGGGTGACCGGTGTCGGTTAAGGCAAGATTCCCTAGGTTTACTAAAAATGGTATATCTCCCCAATTTCTTGGGCTAGGTTGGTTTATTCTGCATGGATCAGAAATGGAATCTTCCTTTCTAATGAGCTGGGAATGTGGTTAGAGAAATCTTAGGCATGTGCTTTTAAGGTTAGACCTAATCTTAGCTCATTAAGGCAAGTAAAATCAAGTCTTATTTAGTTATGAAAACATGCCAAGAATAGGTCTAGGGTGAGGTGTCTAGGTGAGATGGAAAGGTGGAAAATTAGATTAATTAAAATAATTAAGTAATGAATGTTGTGAGGATGGGTATTAATTTAATTAAGTTAATTAAATTAATATTAATGTGGGGTGGAAGGGGGCCATGGTTAGGTGAATATGTTTGAGTTGGTTATTCGATAGGGGGGCCAAGGGGAGTGTGACCCAATTTTGGTGTCTACATTTTCCCCCTTTTTTTGTGTAGCTTGTATTGGTAAGCGACACTGAAAAAAATAGGATGTGGTTATGTTCGAGTGTAAGTGAGGGTGGTGTTGTCCCAAGCATGGGTGAAGGTAACCCCCCTCAAAATAGGAACTGATGAGGTGAGAGTGGTTTGATAAAATGAGGAGGTGGGTAGTTTGAGAAAATAGGGTTAGGTGTGAAGAAGGTGATGGTCGAGGGTATGGTGATTGTAAGAGGTAGGGTGGGTGATTAGGTAGAGCATTCAGATGTATACACACGTTGGGAAATGCCATGAGATAAAGGGTTGCTCAACATAACAAATGTATGTTAGCTAGGGTCATAAAGGTCATCCAAACAAGGGTTGTTGAGATCTGGTATCTAGGGTAAAGGATATGGTCTGGGAACTCAATGAGGTAAGATGCAGGAATGCGTAGGTGTGGTTCTGATACATCCAAAAGGTCAAAAGGTCAAGGTTTGTTTGGATAAGGGTCACGACCATAGGCAAGGTAAGGCTATTAGGCTGAGTAAAACATGTACCATCATCACAAGATACAATGGGTGAGGACATGGGAATATCCACATAATCAATGGTTAGGTAGGTAGGTGTGGGTAGGGTAGGTGGAGGTAAAAATGGGTAATGGGGTAAAGGTCAAATCAGGAAAATAGGAAATGGGCTAGGGTCAAAGGTAGTGACAGTCAAATGTATGCACACGTATAAACTATGGCACTGGTACCAGAGTGAAAAGCTTTCAAACTCTACATCATCCAAGGTCGATAGGTCTATCCAAATAGGGTTGAAGTGAGTCTGGTATCCAAGGTATAGGATATGGTGTGGAAACACAAGAGAGGTTAGGTGTAGGAATTTTTAGGTATGTTCTAGTACACAAAAGGTTGGGTCAGGATAAACAACATGACAATAGGCAAGGTAAGGTTAGTAGGCTAAAACAATACGGGTAACGCATCACAAGGTATAGTGAGTTCACATGGTTCAAAGGTCACTAACAATGTTTCGGGTCAGGCATATAGGTCATGGCATGGGTAGATCTGAGGTGTGGGTAAAAAGGAGGTGTGGAGGAGGTAAGGCCATGGGAGGGGTAAAATATGGTGAATGGTGAGGTGGGGGTTGATAGAGGATGAGGGGGAAGGTCAAGGTCAGCATCGATTTAGGTGAAAAGGGTTATAGGAAAGTAGATAAGGTGTAAAGGGTTTCCATAGGGCCAAAATAGGTAACCGACACCAGTCATGCTTAGTTGATGATGGTCTAGGTAAACTGACCATGGTTTTCTAGGGCATAGGACCGATGTCATTCTAGGTATAACCGATGACAGTTTAGTCGAGGAGAGGTTAAAAAAGGAAATTTCCATTTTTGTAGAATCATTTGTATGGTTTCCAAATGGGAAAAATGACATAGAGCACTGGAATGAGTTGTGCCTTTGTCAAGAAAAAAGGTATGAGGGATGAGACCCTGCTGAGGTGGAGAGATCCGAGTTAGTTAGAGGAGCCAGGTAGATGGGTCCACAAGATTCAGGTGGAGCGAGGGGATTGGTGGAGATATTAGAGGTATATTTTGACATGGTGGAGGGGGGAGAGGGTTTGGGTGGACCACCAGTGCACAGCGGCTAGATGTGCCACCACGCCGATGACACTGGGATGAGGTAGGTTCTCAACCATTCCTTCGTATGGTAAATAGAAAAGGGTGATATGGGTATGGGATTTTGGGTAGGGAAATATAATTAAATTTGTCTGGGTAAAATTGGTGAAATGAGGGAGGGGGGAGGTATGAGGTTGGGTAAATAGGGGTGGGGGGGGTTTAGGTTAGCTTTGGGTAGGGTAGGATTAGTGATTAGGCTAGTTTGTAAAAGGTTTGGAAAATGGGGGGGGGGGGGGGGGGTTTAGGAATGGATTCAGCTGATCGTGACAATGACCGATGTTCGGTCAAGGGTTGGCCAATGTTAGTTGGAAACTTCCGGCATCAGTCATGTAGCAGGTGACCGATGCCGGTCATAAGGAACCAATGTCAGTCATAAGGAACCGATGTCGGTTGGGTTTAGAGGAGAATAGATCAATAGGTAGAAAATGCTAGGAAAAGAAGGGTAAGGGATGGGAGATAGAAGTAAGGGGAGTGATAATGGTAAGGGTAATATGTTTACAAAGGGTAGTGAGTAGGGAATAGGTATAAGGTGCATGAAAAGATTGGTTTAGCAAGGGAAAATCAGTAGAGTGGGTACAATAAGTAATAAGGGTTGGGGACAAGGTTTATTGGGTACAATATGTGTTTGGTATGGGAAGGTTTTGACAATAGTGTGTTTTGTTGGGTGCAGGAGAGGGACCAGCTACGGATGTAGAATAGGGTACCTCCCTTACTACGTGGAGGTATGAGGGGAGTGTGACAATGAATGATTGGAGGCACCATGTTGCAGAGGTTGGCCTGATTGGGGTTAGACACTTTTGGCACATGGTCTGGGAGCTAAGTTTGATGGTCACCCTCATTGATAGATGGGACTCAGTGACCAATACCTTCCATTTACCAACGAGTGAGATCACAGTCACCCTGGAGGATGTGTACAAGATCCTGCGGTTACCGATAGTGGGGACACAGGTGTATTCTATCTCCTTAGAGGCATATGAGGAGTTGATGCTGATCATGTTTGGTGAGGGGATGGTGGAGATGAGGTTCCATAGTGCCAGTATGAGCTATGGAGATATGTACAGGCCCATCCAGAGGAGATGAGGACTAGTGGTGTTGATTGACGGAGGTAGTTTGTTGTTTTGCATTTCTAGATGTGGAGGGTGGGAGATTCCCACGGGCATTGATGGGGGTTCTTCATGACATGATGGAGGATAGGACCCAGTTTGCATGGGCACCAACATTCTTGGTGCAGCTATACAGAGAGTTATGGGCCTATGGGAGGCTACAGAGGTTCAATTTATGTTGCATGTTTCTACTACACTCCTGGGCATATGAGCACATTGTGTGTGTGCATCCAGTTGGTATGCCCTATCTAGATGCATTTGAGGTGGGGTTGGCCTGGGTAGGCTACAGGAAATGGGTACCTGTTGTTGGAGAGCACCAGGATGCCAGGGCTACACACAATGTAGCCTATTATAGGTGTTTGCTAGAGGGGTTGTTTGGCATGGACATCATTTGGAGGCCATATGTGGGTTTTCCATCATATGGGTGGATGGCAGAGGAGCTACAGAAGCTACAGCTGCTCCGGTGGATAGAGGAGCAATGTGTAGGAGAACACGAGATGATACTTGTGGATAGGGTCAGATGGCAGTTTGGGTTACTTCAGGATATACCCCCACCTTTCCCACAGTATAATAGGGATGATGTGGAGAGGCCTCTACCTCTACCACAGCTGAACAGTGCCGATAGGGAAGGAGGAGAAGGTGGTAGACTAGTGGATTGATGATGTCAGGGTTATTGATAGATACATATAGTGGTGGGCTATGCATTTATGAGAAGTATCGCTGAGGCTGGGGCAACCAGATTTAGCCACCATCACAGTGTAGAGGGACACCCTATACAGGGGTAGGTGGCTACCCTAATTACATAGTTGGGATAGTGCAGGGGTAGTTGATAGGTTCAAGAGGCATAGGTTGCCATTTTACAGGCACAGGTGGCCACTCTACAGGCCTAGGTAGTGTAGGGATAGGTACCCACACAGGGTGGAGATGGGGATGGGGTATAGGTGGCTGCCCTACAGATGTAGGTTACAGGTTTACAGGGCCAGTTGGCCACTACATAGGCATAGGTTATGGCCCTTCAGGCCTAGATACAGGTAGGATGGGACAGGTCCCTCAGGAGGGGCACAGGGACAGGGTTCCCTCTTTATAGGTACCAATGGGACAGGGTCCTGAGAGACAGGTACAGGGGCCGAGGGTGATGGCACCACCATAGACAATACCTATAGGTAGGTTGAGGGATGCCTTAGGTGAGGTGAGGTATTATCAGGATCAGCTGATGGTGTACAGGGATAGATTTCCTATCCTATGGAGAGTATAGAGCACAGCAGGCCTCGAGTGAGAGGAATATCTTATGCACCCATAGTGTGGAGAGCACAGGGGGCCATCAAGCCCCTAGATATGGTCAAGGCAAGGCTACCAGTTCACAGAGGCCAGTTGTAGGTGACGGTACTAGCAGAGATCTAGGCAAGGACCCATGGTGGGTGGTGAGATGCTAGCTAGATGTCATACTATATGGGGGCAGAGGAGGAGGAGGAGACAGGTGAGATAGATATGGAGGATATCCAATAAGGTGATGTCTGATAGTCGTATGTACCTCCTATTTTGTATAATTGTTTATTTTTTATATATATTGGCCTGTGTGCCAAAGAGAGTGAGGATGTAGATGAGATTTTTGTTATTTTTGATCATATACCAGCTTGCGTGCCGAAGATGGTGAGGTTATATATGAGAGGTTTTATGAGAGAGTGGTATTTATTTATATCCATGTACACATGTATGTATAAAAAGACTTTCTGATATATAGATGATGGTATTTATAACATGGATGGGCTTGTTGATTTTAATTTCTATTATTATGTGTGTATGTGATGGAAACTAGGTGGATTAGGCATGATGGAGTCAGGTCATTTTAGGCATGATTAGGATTCAGGTTGGTTTAGGCATGGTTGAGTTAGGTATAGGCATTGAGTCAGGTTTGGTTTAGGCATGGTTGAGTCGGGTTGATTTAGGCATGATCAAGTTAGGTTGGTTAGCCATGATTGCATTAGGTTGGTTAGGAATGATTGAGTTAGGTTTGTTTAAGCATGATTGAGTCAGGTTTTATGGTTGATTGAATTTCTAATTCATTAATTTATGAAATTAATGATGGTATGGATCGTGTTAAGATTATTTGTAGGAAAATGTATGATTATGGTAAAGAAATCGTAGACATGATGAAATGAATGTATGTGTTATGATGGTAAAGATGTTTAGCAATTTTTGCTTGTTTGGTTTAATTTGTAGTTATTGATATAGAAATGGAAACTAACTAGGGTAGAATGTGAATATGAAAGATTGAAAGGGGGAATTGGTTAGGGTAAAGAGTGGCCAAGCTAACCTCCAAGGGCCCCATGCCCTCGGAGTGCTGCCTATATAGTCCCGGTGAAAAGGGACCTCAGGCCGATGTAGTTCTCCCATAAGCTAGGGAAGATTATGATGAAGTAGAGGAATGGGTTGGTAGGTGTTAGGCATGGTTGAATGTAGGTCATAGGCATGATTGAGTTTAGGTCGTAGGTATGGTTGAGTGGTTTTTAAATATAGGTGTTGATGATCTGGTCCTGTATAGGATAATCAATAAGTAATGAGGAAGGTGAATGGTAAGAGGTGGTAAAAGAGTCACTTAATTGATAAGAACCTTAATGAGTCGACCATACCTAAGAGGGGCTCATGAACCTAAGTCCCTAAAGGTGTTACATAATGGACCATTCTTAATGGTGAATAAAGTCACATAATCATGAAAATGTCACGTTTGCAGCAAGTCCCTTGAGTAACAAGGAAATTAGGAAAAAAAAAGGAAAGGAGGTGAGAATGGGTGCTATAGCGTAACTTAGTGAACAAAAACGTGTCTCTCGGAACAAGAAACCTAGGATCGAAAATAGGCAAGTCCATGACAAAAATTTCATCTTTTTTCTTCATTTGTTTGTTTTTAATAGACTGATCGATGTGGAAGTCTATATGGGATGGGTATATTATCTCCTTGAGGTCTTCATGAAGCTAATCGATGCGGGAAGCTTCTGGATATTTTTATTGAATTTGTGAAATAACTTGATATAGTTGTCCTTCAAGGGAGCAGTCTATTTATAGTGGTGGAATTAGAGTGAAGAGATGTCCCTTTTGAGGGAGTCTTCTTTTTCTGGAAGTTTGACTCAAGGAGTTGCATCCCTTTTTGTTTTAGACATTTAAGTCATGGAAAAGACTATATAGGAAGAGTAGGTTCTTATTCAGAAGACAAATACCATAGTACACAAAGATTAACTATGAAAGAGGTGGTTTCGAGTGATGAATGACCATGGGATTCCATCTTGAAGAAGAAGAAAAGTATCCATGAGAATCATGCTATGAGTAGAGCCTATGGTACTCATATTGAAGATAAGGATGAAAGGTGATGGGGAATCACATGATTCTTTTTTAGTCGTGGATCCTCAAAATAGGTAATATGGAAGGTGAACAATCGCTCAAGGGATGAGCGATCAACTGAACAAAAAGTGGTATAGAACTTGATGTCAATAATAAAATGGTCAAGGTGTTAAGATGTAAGGCATTAAGGGGATTCAGGTTCGGGTTTACCTTCTAGTGAAGATAAATGATAAGCACCTGATCCATAGGCATGGGTAACGATATAGGGTCCAAGCCAATTAAGAGAAATTTTACCCCATTTACTTTTCTCCTCTTTGGTTACATGTTGATTTTCCTTCAGGACAAGGTCATCGACCTGAAAGACTCGATTCATGAACATGTTTGTCATAGGCACATTTGATACATTTTTGGTAGATTTGGAGATGGTCAAGAGCATTGAGATGACATTCATCTAATAACTCAAGTTGCGCCAAAAAATCTTAGTAAAATTCATCATCATTGAGACATGTCTTGTAGTGAGATGCGGGAGAGATGGAATTTGGACTTTGAGAGGTAAGACAACCTCGGTACCAAAGACTAGAAAAAAAGGTGTGGCAGTAGTCAAAGTGTGAATACTAGTTTGATAATCCCACAATGTGAAATGAATGTGCATATGCCAATCTTTTTCAGTATCGTTGACTACCTTTCATAAGAATTTTGTTCAAGGTTTTACTGGTTGATTCGGCTTAACCATTCATTTACAGCTAATAAGGTGATGAGAAACTGAGTTGAATGTCAAAAGCATCGTAATATTTGTGTGTAGGGTTTTGTTTTTGAATTTATTCCCATTATCAGTGATGAGACAATGAGGAATACCAAAGCAACAAAAGATGTGATGGTTGACAAATTCACATATTTTCTCATATTTTGTATAAATGAGGGGAATGGCCTCTACCCATTTAGTGTAATATTCAGTAGTGGTTATGATCCATTGGTGGCATTATGAAGAATAGGGGTTGATTTCACTGACAAGATCTAGACCCCATTGAGAGAAAGGCCAAATATCTCGTGCAACCCGTAAGGCATGGTTAGGTGTGTGATGGAGATTAGCATGTTGCTGGAATTTCAAGAAACATTCGACATACTCACAACAATCATGATTTAGGGTTGGCTAATAATAGCCTAGGCGAAGAATGCATTTTGCAACTGCTAAACCAAAAAAGTGACCTCTAAAAACTCCATCATGGACTTCCTTAATGATGTAGGGAGTTTCAAAAATTGTAAGGCATCATAAGAGAACGTTGTTGAAGCCATGATTGTAAAGGAGACCACCCATGAGGACATAACAGGAGACACTTTTAAGAAAGACACATTGTCCATTATGAGTGAGATCGGTGGGTAGAATGGAAAGGGATAGATAGTCTGCATATTGTTTATACCAAAGGTCACATGGGTTAGGGGCAACGTTTCCGATGGAGTAAAGTTCACGAGATAAATAAGAGAGTGATTATAGCCTTTGTATTGTGCCAAAGAGTTTAAAGTCAGCGGGAAAAGCTAGTATCTGAGAAGCCAAGAAGGCCATAGTATCTACAAATTTTTTGGTAGAAGGTGGGGTGGATTGAAGTGCATAATGGTCAAAGGTGGTCAAAAGTATGTCTACATGTTACTTATACTTTTGAAGGATCTCATTACAAAAATGGTATATACTATTGAATTGGTTTATGACCAATTGAGAATCACCAAAGATATTAATTGTCTTAACATCTAAGGCATAGGTAGCCCAAATACCTAATACGAGTGCTTCGTATTCCATAATATTGTTTGTACAATAAAAATTGAGTTTGAAAGACAAAGGCATAGATTCACCCTCAAGAGGAATAAGGATAACACAACCCCAACCCACACTAACACTTGGAGCCATCAAAGAAGGGTTTCGTTTGGTAAGTGGGTTCATCTAGGGAAAGGGTAGCTATAGACTCATTTGGGAAGTTGAAGTTAGATGGTTGATTCCTGGAAATAGGTACATTGACCAGTTGGTCAGTGATAGCCTGGCCCTCGATGGACTACTGATGAATTAATTTGAGGTCAAGGTTGGAAAGAATCATAAGCCATCATTCGACATGTTGATGTTGATAGGGTTTGGCATACATATAGTGTAATGGGTATGTATTAGTGATGATGAAGCTTTTGTGATGGAGTAGGTAATGGTAGAGTTTTGTGGTGACAAAAACTAAGGAAAAGTAGAGTTTTTTGGTGTGGGTATATCTAGTTTTGTAGTCCAGAAGGGTATGGATTATGTAATAAACCACTTTCTCTTGGTGTTGGTCATCGCAATGAGCGAGCATGACACCTAAAGAATGGTTAGTGGAAGAAATATATAGGTAAAAGGGCTGGTCATCCTTAGGAGGAATGAGCACTACTAGTTGAAATATGTTATATTTCAAGGCTTCGAAGGATTTATGACATTCATCATCCCATTTGAATGAAACATCTTTCTTGATAAGGTGATGAAATGGTTGATAGTGATCAAAAAGTTGCAAGATAAAACAATGAATGGATTGAAAATTTCCTTGTAGGATTTGAAGTTGATAAAGATTATTGGGTGGATGAATTTTCATAATGGCCTTGACTTTATTAGGATCGAATTCTATGCCACACAAAGAAATGATGAAACCTAGGAGTTTTCTGGAAAGTACCGCAAAGACTCACTTTTTTGGTTGAAGATGCACACAATACTTGTTAAGATGGTCAAAAATGACCTTAAGGATGGGTAGATGTTTGTTTCGATAATTAGATTTGGCCAGAAGATCATCTACGTAATCTTCTAATATGTGATGCATGATGTCATGGAAGATATAAGTCATGGCTCACTGATATATGGTACTAGCATTTTTAAGGCCAAAAGGCATGAATCGATAGCAGAAATTCCCCCATGGGGTGATGAAGGTAGTCTTTTGTTGATCTTTTGGAGCTATTAATATTTAATTGTAGCATGAGAAACTGTCCATGAGTGATAGAATTTCATGGCCAGTGGTGATATCAACTAGTTGGTCGATACCGGGTAAGGGGAAATCTTCTTTGGGACAAGCAAGGTTGAGGTCATAGAATTCCATTCAAATGTGGAGTCCCCCTATCTCCTTTGTGACAGGAAAGATGTTAGAAATCCATTGGGGATAGTCAATGGGTAGAATGAAGGAAACTGAGAGAAGGTATTGAAGCTCTTCTTTGACTAGAAGAGCAATGTGAGGATGTATTTTCTGCAACTTTTGTTTGATGGGTTTGGCATCAGGAATGGTTACGATATTATGAACCATGATTTTTGGGTCAATACTAGGGATATCAACATAGGACGAGGCAAACGCATCGCTATGGCACCTAAGAAAAGAGGTGAAGGTTTCTTTTTCAGTTATGTCTAAGGATTGGCCAATCTTTAGAATGTGTTGGTTGTCCTGAGTGTTAATGTTGATTTTGATGGTTGATTAGTTCAACATGGTTTACATCTTAGAAGGTAGTGACCGATGAATATAAGAATCTTCCACACTAAGGTAAGTGAGGATGAATTCATCGTCCTGACATTGAATGACATTAATAGAATGTGTATCATCATCGATCATGTCAGGATATAGGAATGAGAGAGAATAGGGAGCCTCACCATCACGTTGGTAGGTCAGCGGTCCTAGAGAAATGGTGTTTATGAAAAACAAAAAAGTTAGGAGGAATAGATTCGGGATGTATGAACTTCGTGGGTGAAGATGGTAATGTGGGTGAATGAGATGGGAAAGATTTCCCATCCTAGATGAGGTTGACGCAAACCTTCTTAGAAGGTGGAGCGTCAAAACCAATGCCATTGCGGTCATTGTGTTTATGAGAGGTACATGAAATGAAAGTATGGTGGCCCTATTCATTAAATTTGAAGCAAAATCCTTTCCACACTCACTAGTGGAGGAAAGTGTGAGTGAATCTGTGACTAGTTAGGTAGTTTATGTTAGATGAAAATGGTTGGGTTTGGGACAAAGGTTTGGGATTATAGGTGTCCATATCAAGTCCCCCATACGTTAGATTAGTGCGAAGGTGGGGAGGGCCATAAGGGAAAATGTCACCAATGCAGATGTCATAACTGGGGTGTTGACGCAGGTTCCCATACTCTTTGAAGAGTGAGGAAGGTGTCGATATTGTATAGGTGGTATTCCCCTAGAGTGAGGCATTGAAAAAATCCTTCTGAGGGGTTATTATTTGGTATATGGGTAGCGGGGATAGACAAATCGCTAGATGATGGGGAAACAGGTGAGGCAACGGTAAAGGCTGTAATAGCAGTGGGGATAGCAAGGTTAGATGCAAGAGAGGTAGTGGCAGTTTTGTGGATGGGCTTGTATATGAAGGTGAAGTAGGGATAGTGGCAGATTCCTTGACTAGTACAATTACATCATTGGGCCGGTATAGCATGTTAAAGGTCTCGAAAGGTGACGTGTCGGTAGGGATGGTATAATTATGTCCGTGTTCAAATTTGAGGCATTGGTGTAAAGTCAAAGGGACACAACCCATGGCACAAATCCAATGTTGGCTGAGAAACAAGTTATACTAGAACTCCCCTTCTAGGACATAAAAAAGTTCTGGGATAGTGTGAGCACCTACGCAGACATGGATAATGATGGTACCCAGGGTGGAGGTCATGACGTCATTGAAGGAGCGCAACATAACTAGGTTACCATGAATGAAATTAACATGTATTCACATTTGGTCGTATGCATGGGAGGAGATGATGTTAATACTAGCACCACCATTGATCATAACGCATCATATGTGTATATTATCAATAAAGATGGAGATGAAAAGAGTGGGGTTAGGGTCGTCAGATTGCAAGGGATTGATCTCTTCATCTGTAAAGTTGATGGAGGCTACTTGGTGAGTATGTGGAGGCGTAGAGGAAGGTGATGACCTAGTGAGAGAGGCAACATGGTGAGGGGTAATGATGGAGGCCACAGGTGTGGGATCATTTGGTAAGAACTAAATAGATTGAAGGACCTCCATGAGGGCTTGACAATGTGACTCAAAGTTTTGGACGAGGTCATATAAGGACATTTTGAGGGGGGATTGGTGTAGTTGTTTTAGCATTATATAATGTGTTACCCCATCAAAAATAGGATATGAAAGACCTCAGATGATGATTTTTGGTATGGGTCTAGATGATATGTTAGGTATAGGGATGGTTGATGGGCTAGTTGCCTTTTCCTTTCCTTTGTCTTTCTGGGCACGGGTGGTAACGTGAACCACGTTAATTTGAGGGGAGGTGGATGAAGAGGGTGTGTCATGGAAGGTATATTGACATGAGGGACAAAATTATAGTGGGGGATACAATCCTTGTGTAATGGATAGGGCACATTGGCATTTGGGTGGTGGTTTGGCCAAATATCTTATACGGACCATGTTAATCTTGAATTCTCAAGGGTGAATAAAAAAGTTGCGGGGATGGAGATATTGGTCACTGAGTAGGTAATGGAAGAGGCTCTAGGGAAATTGGTGAAGGTGAAATGGATTCCTCATCAAGAAGATCATCATCGTTAAAATTTTCTTCAAGAGAACATAATTAGACAAGGGCATTTTTTAAATCCTTACAGTTTTCTACATTGTGTCCTGGCACACGATCATAGGTGCAAAATTAAGTTTCGTCAAACCCTTTTGGTTTGGGTTTGAATGGGTCATAAGATCTAAGAGGTGGTAATGTGATGACAGAAGTTTTGAGGAGATTGGTCAATATTTTGGCGTAGGACCCTACTAATGGATCACAGTGGGGGTGGATGTGGGTTCAGGTACAAGTGTGGTTGATTATAGAGGAAGAGGATTTATAGGAGGGGGAATGGTTTGGTCCACTACTTTGGTGTGTGGAGTGGTCTTAAATCTTAGTGGGCATCTACTTGGGTACAGGCATGGTAGAAGAGCTGGCGATGGAATGTTTTGTAGGTTTAACTACCTTATTGGAGGGTAGTAAATTTTTTAGCTTTAGGTTGTCACTTTTTTGGGAAAATGTGACATGGGTGTATGATGATTTGGAGGGAAAAGCATAGATGGTGGAAGAGGATGCATGACCCATGGGGGGTAAGTGAGTTGTTATGGAGGTGGTCGGTAAAGGTTAGGTAGAAGGTGTGAATTGAAGGGAATAAATTTTCATGGGTAGTGAAGAAGTTATGGATGGTATTGGTGGTATGGGTGGTAAGAAAGTTATAGGTGATGGAAGAGGTTGTGTGGATCACTTGGGTATATTAGATGGTTTGTGATGAGGAGGTGGGTTGCTGCATGTGCTCGTCGGTTTACTAGTGGACGGAGGTTACTTGGCCAGGGTCGATAGGAAAGGTCCTAGGATGGACAGAAGGAGTGAAGGTGATAATGGCATGGTAGGCGAGGTTATTGTATGAGGCCTAGAAGTTGGGTCTTCTTTTTAGGGGCTGGGATAAGTTTAGTGTTAGTTTTAGGAAGATGTGGCTAAATCTAATTTGATGGGTGGGTGAGTAAGGCTAGCTGTCGGTATAACCCCTAAGGTAGTGATAGGTTTAGGTAAAGGAGATGATATAGGTGTGGGTAGGTGTTTGGGTGTAGATGTATGTTGGGTTATGAGAATAGGTGTGAGTTGGGCCATGGGTGGTGATATGGAAGGTGTTGCAATAGTCATGATTGGGTTTGGTTTGGTCACTCGAAACACTTTTGGATAGATAGTGGAGGTGTCGGTGAGTGACACTGCATTTGGGTTGAAAGTAGGGAGTAGAAGACATCCCCAAAGTAAGGCTCTATCAACATAGTCTAGGAGATTGGCCAAGTGTGAAAATGGTACTGTCATAAGCGGGGCCGATGTGGATCGAGTAGCAATCCCTGTAAAATGTGTTTGAGATACAGGGAAATGGCTATCCTCAGACTTTTTGGGTAAGAGAGTTGATAGCAGATCAGTGGGATCTTGAAGGTTTGATGGTGAATGGTCATACGAAGGAAATGGTATTTCTATAGGATCCTCCATGGGTAGAGGAGAGGATGGGCCAAACGAGGTGGATTCTCCTTGTGATGGTGTAGGTTGTGGACATGTATCTCCTATGAGTAGGAGAGGTGCCACTGACGACTACTCAGAAATTTGAGGGGTCAAAGGTGGCATGTCAAATTATAGGTTCTTCCACGAGTGAAGGAGAGAATGAAGGGGGTTCCTCTATGGGTGGAGGAGTACATGAAATAGGTTCTGGTATAGGTAGGGGAGTTTGGGATAAGATTTAGTCTTTGAAGGAACATGAGGTAATTGGGAAGCAATTGGTATGTCATTGAAAATAGAGCAGACGTCGTGGACATTGCTATCATTCTTTGAAGTGTCACCAGATTGGTTATAAGATGGAGCATGATTGGGGAATTAATTCTTAAATATATGTAGGTTTTGGTTAGTAGGTGCATTTGGGCTATTCAAGACTAGATCTCTGTAGTCTAACATTTCTTGGATGATATTATTGAAGGTGATGCAGTTATTATCGCTATGACCTTTGACATGATGATAGTTGTAAAATTCATGTTCTTTATACCATGCAGGCATGGGGCGCTTAGGGTCAAAACCAGTGTGTGGTTTTATAGGTGGAAGGGTAATGGCACCAGCCTTAATAAGCTTTTCCAAAATAGAAGAATAAGGTTCTCCTATCGAAGTGTACTTTCGTTGTTCTCATCTGAACTAGAAAGCTTGGATGGGAGAGAGATTAGAAGGAGGTTTGGCTGGGTTTGATTGATGAGGGGGGCTAGGCTTGAGAATTACAACATTGGAAAGATCCTTTGGGTTTTAAATAGTTGTTTTGGGGTTTTGAAGATGAAGAAGTATCATTTGATTTGAACGTGATGTTCTTGATTACAAGCTGAATTTTCTTCTCTTCAATAGCATGAATTTCCAATTTTCGTGCCATGGTGAATGCCTCATCAAAAGTGCAAAAGGTTTTCACTTTTAGGGTTGGTGAAATGTGTCTAAGCACAAGCCCAAGTAAACAACTCTATGAGTTTAGTTTGAGGTAATTGAAATGTGAGCTAGTTAATTAGGTTACTCCAGTGAGTGACAAAGTCAGCGATAGACTCATCGTCATACTGTCATGTGGAATAAAGATCAGTCATGGTGACCTTCTTAACAATGTTGATTGAGAAGTTATCTAAGAAGGCTTGGGATACTTGATTAAATGAGTAGATGGAGTGTCTTAGGTAGCCCACTGTACCAGTCCAATGCAGGTCCTGTCAGGGACATCGAGGAAGGTTATGTAGGAGTAAAGCGTCATCATGGGCGATCAGGTAACACCCATGTTTGAAAGAATACAAATGTTGTTGTGGGTCTTCTTTACTATTGAAATGGTTGAATTTTGGAATTTCCCAATGTACAGGGTATGGGAGAATAGGGATGGATGGATGAATGGGATCATTATAGATTTCATCATAGGTGAGAGAATTGCATGAGCCAAAAACCGATGCTTCTAGCATCTGCATCCTTTCCATCATTAATTTGATGAGGTCATTGGTAGGTTGTGGTGGAAGGGCTCATCCTATGGCGTAGGAGGGCTGGTATGGAACATGTGATGTGGGTGGCATTCCAGTGTATGGTGGTGTTGAATAGGAAGGTTTAGAATAGGGGGACCGACATAGAGGGCATATATCCAGAATGGGTGATAGATGAGATAGGGGGTTGTTGATAGTATGTGTATGTAGGTGGGATGGTCATAGTGACTCTAGTAGCAATTGGGGGTAGAGATTGTGGGATGGAGAGGACAATATTCTGGAATGGGGTAGGGGTCACCGAACACCATGAGGTGGTTGTGTTACAATTGGTATCTGTGAGACAATGGGTGTGGATGAGGTTATGGTCTAGGTGGTTGATGAGGGGACAACAGATACTATGGGTGTGACTGATACTACAGATGCAACAGTCATAGTGGGTATGGGGCCTAGCTGTGAAACTACTGGGGGTAAAGTAAGTGAAGGTAATGCCACATTAGTAGGGGCTGATGTAGAAGTTGGAATAAGGGTAAGGAGAGATGGATACATGCATGCCATATATCAACTAAACTAAGGTGACCCGGGTGGAAGAGTGGGAAAGGTAGAACTGTAAGGTCACGGGATTCTAATTAAGGAGTCATGAAAATTCCTCATCGCCTATGGAAATGGTGGTAGGTAGGGTTGGATCCATGGGTGACAGGATAGAGGGTGGTGAAGGACTAGGCGGGAGTGGTTGACGACTTGCATGGAATATAAGAGCATTAGCTTGATTATAAGTCAACACCATGTGAATGGATGTGTATCAGGTGATGTTGTATCCTGCAGATGACATAGAGATAAATGGGAATGAAGAAAACAAGTGTCTATAGGTGGATTTGGGCAATGTATCAGTCTTATATTTAGCACAGGGTGACTGATGCAATGGTTAAGGGTGACTGATACCATTTCAGGTGTAACCGACATCGGTTACTGTGAGACAGAGAATAGTTTTGACCAGAGTGAAGCAAAGAGCTGATTGATGGTTAGATGAATAAGTTGTATGATGAATGTTTAAAAAATCCTAGAGAGTATAGAGAATCACAGGAACTCTGATAGACAAAGAAAATGAAATAAGGGTTATTTAGGTAATTTAACCCAAAAGAAAAGAAAAATGATGTCGGTTAAGCAAAACCGATTCTGGTTAGGGGTAACTGATGCTCGGTTATTGTGAAAATTTGGAAAAATGTAGAAAAATTGATTGTTGTGAAATTCTAGTGAGATAAATAATCAACCTATAGGTCTAGATATGATGCAATGAAGTCCTCACACACTCAAAAGAAGTCGGAATACTCCAACTGTGATTGTAGAGTGTGCAAGGCAAAAAAATGGAAAAATGGAGAAGTTTGTCCTCACACCGTACAAACACACATCAATCAAATGATTGAAAGCACGTACCTAACAAGTGATTTTTAATGTATCTGATCTTATGTTATTTAGAATATCTGACTCATGAATTTAGAATAGATTTTTTGGTGAGGAAGGATTCTTACAAAGGAGGATATCTAAAAGGAGAGGTTTTAGGTTTATGTTATGGTAGGGGTGGGCCGTCCTCTGAGATAATGACTTGACAGAAGGTAACGAGCTTGGGGAGTACCTACCAATCTGATTGTGTGATCACTGGACAGGTGTTCCTAGATAATATGTTGTTTAAGAAAGATGTCTATATTTCAATTTTGTGTAGTTTGGTAAACACAAAGAGAGAGAGAGAGAGAGAGAGAGAGATATAGAGAGAGAGAGAGAGACTGGGCTTTCTATGATTCTTTGTGTCAACCTTCAGGCTGGGTATCACTTCCAACATATAGGTTTCCCTCATTTTAGTGTGAGCTAAATTCAGCAAATCAAAATGTTGTGCAACCAATTTTAAGCCCAAATTGAAAAATATTGCGTTCGATGAAGAAAATGAGTGAATAAGAGAGGGTATGATTTTTCACTAAAGGATAGAAAGCAAGAAAGAAAAATGATTCCTTTTAAATGAACCAAGATAAATTTTTCTTTTAGAGCAATTAGAAAGAAGAGAGGATTATGAGGGAATAAAATTACTGTGTAATCCTTTTAAAGGTAAACAAACACACAAATTTCATTCTAGAAATGAAGCAAATGCACAATATAACCCCTAATGGTTTCAACCAGACATGTGCCAAAATGTTTCACCCATTTTCTTTACTTTTTTGGAATATGAAAAAATAGATAAGGGTAAGGGCCGAGCAGGAATACCTGTTATTTCTGATCAGTTGATGGTTATTACTTGCGCATTCTAAATTCTTTATCGAATGCTGATTAAGAGAGCTTCCTTTTGGCTGGGAGGAACTACCTGAAATAGAAAACGAGACCACAAAAGAATAGTTAAATAATATATGATAGTGGAATTCCTAACGTGTATGTTAGATCCGGGAAGTGTGATACTCCTTAGATGACTGTTAATCCACTTATTTAAAACAAATTAATACCAGAAATAATTATAGTCCTACTATATTTGATATGATTTAGGTATCTCATTCAATCATAATAAGGAAACCTAATATAATAGGCAAGGCTATAGTTAGATATGAAGGGTAGGTAGGTGTCAGGTGTACTAGAACTAGTCAAGGTTCCAGGTTCTGGGTTATTCAGGTCACTTGGTAAAAGGTTGTTTGGTTATATTATTGGAAAAGTGTGTACAACAAAGAGACCGATGTTGGTCTGGGTATAACTGGTGACGACGGTCATGAGTAGACCGGCATCGGTATAGTAGGGTGACTGACGTCAGTATGGCCAGGGTGAAAGGACCTTATTGTAGAGTTTGATTATGAGGTTGGACTGGGGCTAAAGAAGGTTATGGCAAGGTTTGATAGGGAGGTCTAGTGATAAGGTATTAGTGGTGAATATTTGTAGATATGGTGAATATTCCATTTTTGAAAAATTTGAAAAGGTGAATTTTTCTGGTGCGGGTCAGAGGACCTGGTTTAGACTAGAAATTAGGTAGTTTAATTTTTTTTAACGTTTAGCTTCACCTACGCTTGAAACTATCCCCTATATAATCCTATATTATTCATATAGGTAATAACACTAGTAGATCACTCATACCACCTGGGGTAATATGTATTATCAAGTACAATAAATGCATGACAGGAGGCTAGAGGCTACAAACTTGCATGACATGAGGGTGGTAGGCTGCAGATGAGTGACATAGAGTATGTTGACATGCGATATGCCAGAGTTTGTTGATGCCCGACATGGAGAGTGCTTTGACGTTTGATACAGGAGTACCTAGAGGAATCTAGATGCACGATAGAGAGTTTGTTGATGCATGACACAGAGATTACTGTTGTCACACTACCAGAGGTAAGAGGTTGTAGACACACGTTTAGAAGACAACATCCTTGTTGACGTGCATCAACACAGTAGGTTGACGTGCGTTCAGTGATGGCTCATTAATGTGTGCCAACATAGGTTGTTAACAACGTTGGTCTAGCACAAATGGTTCATTGATGTGTGTTAGGACCACCTTATTGACGCATGGACATGGGTAAATCTCATGTCGCTCAGTCTGCAGTCCTTCTGTCAGGACCTCAATAAAATTAGGTGAAAATTGTAGGGGTTGGACTGGACCCCCAAAAAGAGATTTCCTTCCCGCGAAGGACCGGTTCCATAGGATATTCGTAAGCTATTTTCTCACCTCCAATTTCTAAGAGGTCTCTTAAAATGAACCCTAGTGGGAATTCTGAGAGCACTTAGAGAGGTGTGAAGGGACAGGATAATTGATTGAGATTACAAGGGTTGGCGAGGTTTTTTGAGTTTGTCAAAAAGAAGGCTATGGAGGAATGGGAATGTTAATAGAAGAATGATAACAGAAATGGTAACAACGGCTATGATACTAGAATAAGAATGTGAATGATTAAAGGTATAAGAACACTGGTACCAATGTTGCATGGTCTAAATGGTTGGGTGGTGGTAATGATCATTTGGTGGAATGGAGCTTGGTGCCACAATAGTGATTCTTCCTAGAATGCTTACCGTGAGATGCAAATGCTTCTATGGATCTGTCTATGGTGTTGGCTATGGATGTCTGGGTGTGTGAAAAGACTCTAGTTCTACTTGCATGTAGATCTCTTCTCTTGCTCTTGCTCTTAGAATGTGCTCAACCCAAAAATAATATTGTCTAAGGTGAATAAATGGTAACTGATGATATGGTTTCTGAGTTGACCTGGCGTTAGGTTAGGGGTGACTGGTGTCGGTTAAGGCAGGAGTCCTTAGGTTTACTAAAATTGGAAGATCTCACCGATTTTTTAGGCTTAGGTTCATTCCTATTCTTCCTGGATGTATAATGGAACACTTAATTTTTTATGAGTGGAGAAGGTGGTTAGAGAAATCTTAGGCATGTGATTTTAGGGTTAGACCAAATTTTAGCTCATTAAGACAAGTAAGATCAAGTTTTGATTAATTATGGAAACATGTCAAGAATAGGTCTAGGGTGAGGTGGCTAGGTGATGTGGAGGGGTGAGGTGGAAATTATCTTAATTAGAATAATTAAGTAATGTATATAGTGAGGGTGGGTATTAATTTAATTAATTTAATTAAACTAATACTAATGTGGGGTTGAAAGAGGGCCATTGTTAGGTGAATATGTTTGAGTTGGTTTACTTGACGAGGGAACAAGGGGAGTGTGACCCAATTTTTGTGTCTACAATTATCACTTCATCCTCCATGATTTTTAAGTCTATGAAACTAGGAAAATGCGTTCATAGGTTAGGTTTATTCTTTCATTCGACATAGTTTTGAGGTGTTTGTTATGATTTGGATAGAACTAGTAACTTGTTATCAAACTATGGATTTTGTTAAGTTCATTCTGATGGCCTTGGATGAACTAGATGCATTATTCCTCTCTTGACTGTGGTTTGATATTTTGAAAATCATAACCTTGTTGTGTTTATTCTCAGTGAATATTCAATTCTATACTTTCTCAAGTATTTAGAAGAATCATATACCTCTATGGTTGTCATAATTATTAAATGAGTTAAATAACTCTGAATATATGCATTGTTACTATTGGTTGAGTATAGAAATGAAGTCGATTGATTATGGTTTGGATTAAAAATTGTCCTCATGTTATGGATATGGAAGATCTCATGTCTCTCTTTAAGTTTTGTTGTTTCAATTAAGATACTGATCTTAACTTTGAATTATCATTAGGTATCTGTTTATCCTTTATAAACTTGTTAGGAGATGGATCTAAGCCTTGACCAGAGATTGATGATTGATCATATTTAAATGATTATTCATGTCTTGATTTTATTTAAAGACTATGAAGTCTTTCCTTAGTGTAGAGGGCCTTGGGTTGAAGTAAAATTTTTGGGTATTTCCATTTTAAGGTTCAGATACTCTTATCAATTGTGATTGTTGGTTAGTCAGCTAGTCACTTATACTTCTTTTTTCAAAAAAGAATGGTGGCTTTGTAATTTAAGTTATGAGATATTTTTTCGATCTTAATATGATTCTCAAGTTGATGATATAGTCGAGTGTATTGGATTATATATTATGTATGGTTTCTTGGTTCATATTTGTTAGCTATGAATACAAATGAAGTATAAATTTATACCTCCTTTGATCAAGTTTTGGCTTGTAATGATACTTACTTGAATATTGAGTTATTCTTGAGTGAATTATGGAATAAGTAACTCATTATGCTATGTAAGTATGTGGATTATACTTAGACTGCCTTAATGAGTTAAGAAGTATTTCTTCTCTTAATTTATTACAATTTATTATGTGGTACATATAACTTATAAGATTGGTTGATTAAGCTATTACCTTTCAAGGGTATTGCTCGATTGAAGTATAATAAACTGGTTGATTAAGTTATGTTATGTATACTTCAATAAACTAGATATAAAACTTACAATTATAAATATGGGCTTATATGACTGTAATATTATAATTCTAGTACTTGCATTATTTGATTGATTGTGATCAATTGCATTTTCTTGGGTTACTAGTGTGTGTCTTAAATTAATATTGGATTTGACCTACTAGAATGATGCACTATGTTAACTTATCTTATTTATATGGTTTCATTTAAAATGTCTTTGTAGCATGTTCTAAAAGAGTTGTGTGTTTTATTTTCAACCTTTGGATAACTTCATTTAAAAGAAGTGCTCCTTTTAAGAAATTATTAGTTAGAGCATGTTATTCTAAAGATTTTATACTTATCATGCTCATTTATTATGAACTAAAAAATGCTAACAATCTTGTAAATGGACTTCATGAAGGATGAAAGAAGGAATACATATAAAAATTTATCATTTATTATATTTATTGAAGATAGATGATTTGATTAAATGATTATTGTATTAATTTCTTGGGGTACTTTTGATTTCGGAAATAAGGAAGGCCTATGTCCTACTAAATTATAAAGTTACTTGGAAATAAGTGTTGTTTAATACGCTGTTTGAAAAAAATATGAATTTATTGATATGGCTATGGAATTAGAATTAAATAAGGATGGTTTACTTGATTTACATTACTTAAATGGAAATGCCTAGAATGTAAAAGTGTTGGAATTTACTTGTATGAATCCATTTATTAAAGCGAGGTAGTTTGTATTATTATTGCCATTACTATACTAAGCATATGTATCATCTGTATGAAATATTACATGTCGGATGTGATTGAATATCATTATGAAGATAGATGGTATGCGATCATATATCTAAGTAAATTAGGTAATAAAACTATTATAAGACTGTTAGACTAGATTCCATGAACTTGAATGAAATTGGAATGTACTTATATGATTTAGAATGGTCTATATGTATTGAACCTTCGATTAAATATATACTTAACCGTTTAATTTACTTAATAACACTGTTTAACAAGTAGTGCTCATAATGAAGTCTATTGCACAAGGTAATACTTATTGGATATAATTACACTATAAGTAAAGAGCCATTTAATGGTTTAAAGATGCTATTCTTATCGATTGACATGTGTTTGAAATATATTTCATATGTTATGATACTTTCTATAAGTATGGAAACTTACCTGAACATAACAATGTTCGAGTAGCTAAACTACTCCTAAGGAATGTTGAGTAAAAACAAGATTGCCTATGAATGTTATCCTATATTTAATACAACTAGATTATAGGACACGAAACTTAACTGGAATTGGAAAACAAACGCTTAGATAATTAAGCATGACGCAGACTTAAATCTGTAATCTTGTACTTAAGTGAATTGAATTGCTAAAACCCTTTCTTAAATGATTAATCATATGCGAACCCTAGCCATGATCATTAAGAATGAAACCTAATGATACTTGATTAATAAGATATGGTGGATTAACCAGATGGGAATTACATTAATTAATGAACTTGTAAGATTTGATTTTTTGCACTGATGGGAATCTCGATGGGATATTGCATCATAGTCGCTGCTACATAGTACCCATTTAATTACCTGAGTCATTAATTGGTTACTATGTGGAACATCCAGTATGGACACGATTATTCACCGTATCTCTCTTAAGTGTTGCTATCAGTAAAATGTGAACCCAGGTCACTGATATACACTAATTAGTGATAATGCAGTATGGCCTAGTGTCCGATGTCATCTTATGATGACTACTAGGTAAGGAATTGGATCTGAAAGCGACGCAAGTTGATTCGAATGTGCTTTATTTCCCTTAGTATTCATAAGAAGATTATAAACACTAGTTTATGCTAGCTGGCTCTACTTAGTATATAACGCAGACATGGAAGTGAATGATGTGAGTCAAGCTAGTCTATTCTAGGTAAACATTTCGAGTGTGGTGAAAGACATATTCCATTTGACGAGTATGTCGTCTAGGAATAAAATCATGACATACATGTCTTAACACTTTGGCCAAAGTATCATAATCTTCTAGTTGCACTGTCTTGATTTCACTTGGACTAAAGATGCATGATATCAGATGGGTACCCCTAATAGATACATAGATATACACTTTTTATATTTACACTTGATTGACCCTTAACTAAATAAGGGAACCAAAAGTATACTTAGTATACACATTGATATAAAGAAGTAAGATAGATCAGTTTTATACTGAGCCATGACATGAGAAATTAGTTTAGTACCGAGTCATTACAACTGCATATGGTTTATTGTTATGTGATGGATTAGCTAAATGAATGTTTGTTCTAAATTATGTGAATTTAGACTAGTGAACATTATAAAAAATAATTTCCCTTGTTATTGAAGTCTTAAAATGAGGATGTTATATAATATGTCATTCATATTAGTATTCATCAGTGCGCCATATAAGAGTTACATTCCATTTTTGGATTGTAACTCATTTCTACCTTATGGAGGTATGATGGGTATTACATTGGGAGTTATAAATCACTCCTATTTGTACTTATTTTTTGATCTATGATAATGATCAAATATTTTCTTGCATGCACAATTTTCATGGTGGTTATTGCTTGCTTACTACTTGAGCTACATCATGGTTACGTTTAAGTGCAACTTTTATGATGTGCACATATTCTGGATTGATATTTGTGCTCACATTCTCTCACATATTTGAGAATAATGGTGATTCTTATTTATAAATGAATGATAAGCCATGGATTGAGGAAGGTGGAATTAACTAAGTTACAGGCTATTGATTTCATTTTCCTTTACTTAGCATGGTTTATTCATTCCTTTGTAGTTGACCTTTTGAATGAGAAATAAAGATGACTTATTTCAAATTGGTTGGATTTTGATTATTCTAAAGTGTATATTCATATTTTCTTCCATGTATTTAGGATTATAGAAGTTGACTTGAGCCACCTCACTAAAGTGGGTACTCAAGTGGCATTGCTTTGTCAACTTAAGGGAAGTGACCAATGAAGTGGAGATGAGTGGATAGTGAGGATATTTAATTTATTTAAATATCTAATTAATTTAGCTAAAGGGGTGTATAGTGTATAGTGTATAGTGTATAGTGTATAGTGTATAGTGTATAGTGTATAGTGTATAGTGTATAGTGTATAGTGTATAGTGAGTGTAATAGAATTAATTAATTAATTCTAGAAGTCACATATTGGTGAATAATGGATTTAATATTATGTACAGATGGTAGGAATGATAAAGAGTGTCATTTTAATGACCAAGATAGATGAAAAAGTTGGTTAGGTTGATATAGTGAAATGTCATTAAATAGTGGAAAATAAAGCATTGTGTCGAATGTCATTGAAAATGGTCGTAGGACAGTTTTGCAATGATTATGGGATGATAGGGATATTTTCAAAGGTTATAATGCATAATGGGTATTTTTATGGTGTCTACACCAAGAATTGTTCAAAGGTTTCAAGATATAAACGGTTAGGTCATGTAGTTTAGGAACATCAAATAAAAATAATACTATATTGGGTACATTATACACTATAGAGTTATCCCACTACCTTGGTGCCAACATATTTATGTGAAAGAACAATAAAATGTCCCATTTTTTTGTACTTTTATAAACATAAATTTTCCTTTTCATTGATTTTCCAAAGCCAATAGCACAAAACCGTACACATTCATGAAATTCCATGAACTAACAAAATGTTGTGATTAGAGTGTAGAATACATGTAATTTTTTTTAAAGAATTTTTTTTGGTCTTTTTCTTACTTATATTCATACATTGTTTCTTTTTTTATAATAGAGGAACGATTGTCTGACGTAGTGTTTTTAAAAGAAAATTTCATTTTTTCACCATGAAATTTTAGATATATGTTCTAGATTCTAATATCAAGTTCCTGTCAAATTTTCATATATTTATTTATATATTTTTAAATTAATTTTTTAGTGAAGATATTTTTAGATTAAGGGCATACATATGTTTATGCCAATATATTTTAATATTTATATTGAAATTTATTTTTTTCATAGCTACGAAGAAGACTTCAACAAATAGCAAGTTTATTTTTTTCATTTTTTTGATATATTTTACTATTTTTCAAATTGTATCAAAAGTGTACTACTGATTGTCGTAAAACACCATATGTTGGAAAAAATAAAAATCAAATAGTAAAACAAATTTTTAAAAAATGAAAATTATATTTTTAGAAAGGTAATAAAAATTTGTATTTGCGTGTAAAATTTTGTAACCTAACTAACTAATTTACCCTAAATAGGTGGCACCTATGTGGCACATTTTGGCCAATAATTATATTCTACATGCATTTAGAGCCAAAATGTGCCACGTAGGTGCCACATAGGGGATTTCACACAAAGGGGAGTTCACGCAAAGGGGCGTTCCCCTGAATGGGAGTTCGCATGAAATCCCCTTCACGTGAATCCCCCCAACCCTCAATCCGCCACCCGAGCGCTGCCAATACAAATTCATTGTTTTTAATTTAGTTTTAAAAATTATTTTTTATAACTATAGTTTTACAACAAAGCAAATTCAATATTTTAAATTTTCAAATATTCTTTTTCATTTTTTTGTTTTTAATCAAAAATATATTATATATTTTTATTTAACAATTTTAAAAATAAAAAACAATTCTATTATTTATATATAATAAAATTAACTTTAAAACATAGTTAGTTTTATTAAAAATATATTACAAAATTAAACAAGTGTATAGTAGATTTAAATTTTTTTAAAATTAGAGAAGTTGTTTTAAAGTTAGAAAAAAGTGAAATTAAAAATAAGCTAATTTTTATTGAGATTTTTATATAAAAAGAGTTACATGTGTATAGTTTTGTATTGGATTTAATGTTAGATTCAAATCTAGCTCAATTTGTGTGTGCAGGTGAAAATTATTAAAGTGGAGGAATCATTGGAAATGAGAATAATAACAAACAAAAATATAATAAGAGAAAGCACAACATAATGCTAGAAGATAAGTTTGTAGGAAGGCACAAATAGAGAGAGAGAGAGAGAGAGAGAGAGAGAGAAGGCTGCAAATACTAATACATACATACTTGAAACCCTTGATAGATCGTAATTTTATTTTTCTATCTAGGGTAAATATGAAGTTTTAGCTTCAACACGCCTTCTAGATAAAAAAATATTATATTATAAATACTTTATAGAATGATTAGTATTGTGCAAACTATTTTTATTGTGCTTTTGTATTGTGTGTTTTTTAATGCAGTCTATGATTAATATCATGTATTTAACTAGACAATTCTAGCTATATACCTATCCTCCTACCAATAAATCTAGCTTTCATATATAATTATGTTATCATCCTATTATTATAACAATTATTAACTTCATTTTTTAATAGATATGGTACCAGATCCTTTCTTTCAAACCCTTTAGGTAGATATCCCTATTTTTTTATCCCTACCCTCTCACCCTCTACACTTATTTTGTCTTTTTCCACATGTCGACAATGATGATTTAATCACTTGTATATCTTTTTATGGGTCAATAATTTCTTCATAGGTTGAATTTTATACAAAATTATATATGGGAACCCATATATAAGAAATTTAAATGCAATCATCTACTCACTTGGTACTTTCAAGAGCCATACGATAAAATGATCATTTATAAAACACTCAAATATCTCCTAAATTACCTTCAAACAATCACAAATAATAGGAGAAACCCCTTCATAGGTCTAAATAACTCAAACCTTGGTCTTATATTCAATTTTACCAAGATTTTTTTTTTAATCTAATTTAATCACAAATCACACCAAACTAAATTATCTATATTATCAAGTGATAAAATTTTCATCTAATATGAATAAATCACACCAAACCAAATCATCTATACTATCATTTCCTAAATATGTCATTGGATATTATTAATTGTTTAAGAGATTTTTGTCCAATGTATAAAGTTTTGAAAGAATGTTTAAAGTATGTCACAAAAGTTCCACACCAAATACTAGATGTAACTTAAAGTAGGAAGGATTATTGAGTTTGAGAGAGTCCTCTTACCTTGATGGTGATGTTATACATCCTATAGAAAATATGACATATTTTTGTAAATTTTAGTCAATATTTATGCATACATACTAAGTCATACCCAATCACATTCATATAATTTGTGTGGTGTTAGATGTTTATAGTGATACTACTTGTAGGATAAGCTACATTGGTGGGAACAATAGGTTAGAAATCGGAACAACTTTTAAAGGGTTATCTATGGTATGGCTAGGGAAAGATGATGCAATCGTGGTTTAATGTCCTAAAATGGTTTCCTCACACAATTTAACCTTATCAAAAGAAATTCCTAAACAAAACTTGTAAAAATTACAAAACTTTATTTAGTTAATTAGGAAAATATTGTAGACTATGGAATTTTAAATTATCACTTTGGTGAAGTCTTATGATACTCTCTATGTAAATTTCTTATAGTATAATTTTAATCCTAAGAGTTATCCTAGCTTAGCTTTCTAACTCATAAGGAATGTAAATAGATAGGCATCACTCCTTCGATAATAGATACTTTTAATTGGCTAAAATAGTCACAACTTGATTCTATAAATACATCTTTTCTTTATAATCTCACTACTTCTTTATGATATTTTAGAACACTCTTTTGTATTCTATGTGTTCTCCAACATGTCACAAATACATGGAATTTACATAAATATATTTCCTTATAGGGAAGTGTGATGACATATAAGATGACACTTACTCAAATTTAATTTTAATAATATAAATAAACACCATTTATATCGGTTAACCATCATTATAATTCCTTCATGTACTAATATGGGATTATGATTTATTTTCAAGCATTATACAAGACTTCAAAAAGCTTATGATTTTTCCTTCAAAAGATAAATCCATTTTGTTATAATATATTCATCAATGAGTTGCTAAAGTAAATATTAACATAGTAGAAGTAAATGGTCATAGACAACATAAATTAAAGTGGATAAACTACAATTTATTTCATCAAGATACATTTTTTTATTTTTGAAGGGAATCTATTTTTTAAAAATAGCCAATACGTGTGCTTAACTTTTTTAAATTGTTTTTAGTGGAGGTGGAAAACCTAAAAAACCATGTTTTCCACTATTTAAATGTTGTTATAGTTGTTATGCCAAAATATAGCCTACAAAATACTTTTTGACATTAATTCACATTAAAATATGAGAATTTTTTTCGTAAAATTGAATGCTTACTTACGATTGTTTATAATCATCCTTCCTTAATTCAACCAAACATAGTTACACATTATCATATTTTCTTCTGATGTTTACCTCTCCATCATTGAGTAAGATGAAGTGACCTTGTTTTTGAATGATCACTGGGGAAAATATCTTTTTTTTGAATTAAGGACTTAAGGTATAATACATTATGGATAATGGAGTATGGAAGTCATGATGAATTAAATAGAATTTTACTTCTTATTTTATGTTGTATACTTTTTTTGTCTACCTAATATGTAGAATAGTAAATACTCCTTTATTTCATGTTGCATATTTGTTTGTCCACCCAATATTTCCTTTATGATAGAATAGTAAATACTCCCTGGACCATGCTTTTAAAAACCTTTCATTCAATGGCTATCATGTTTGATTTTGTTATTTTTCTTCTTTAAATTTTTTTTTTAGTGATAATTTGGTTTGGTTGCATTTGTATATGTCAAATTACTGAATCATAATATATTAGTTGAATGGAAGTATCTTGTTGTGGTGAATTTATCTTAAAAAGAGTTTGATTATTACCAATTATATGGCCTAAAGGTGTGGTAGGATTTTTAGGATATGTGTATGTAGTAAATGGTGTACTCACGTGTATGTTAATTTTTTTACAAATTGTGTTTATGAACACAAATCATGATGCATAACAGTATGCTGATTTGATAAAAAAAGAAATGAAATTAATTCCCAAGAAAAATGTCAAACACTTGGTGAATATGGATTTTAAAAAATTAAAATAAATTTCCCAACAAGAACCACCATCAAAAATGAAAACAAAAAAGTGTAGAGAGAGTATATGGTGAATTTGTTAATTTGACTACATTTGCTAGAGCATATTTGTTGGTTACATTCATGAATCATGTTCATATGAAGGAAACATTAGAACTATTGGGTGTGGATTTTTCACAGGAAAATTCACAACATATGGAATAATAATTTGTTGTGACTGTGTCTAAAGGAATATGTTCCTTGGGTACAAAAACTAGGTCTACTGATAAGAGTATTTATCGTAGAACAATATTAAATTTAGTTGTAAGTGAATATACAACAAAAAATGGTCATGTTAGCACTACTACTAAGGTCTTTGGTGTTTTTAGAAAGACGATCAGTAGGTATGCAAAGAGGAGGAAGACATTGGATAATTCTATTATGGAAGAAAATTGGCACTAATGTGTAGAAATCCACGCTCTGATAAAATTGAAGATAATATTGTGAAGATAGTTTCTGATTTTTTAACTGTGAGGATTTGTCCTTCTTCAAATATGAGGGATGTTTTAAAACACATGATATCTCATAATAAATATGATGAACATATAAAACATTGGCTTGAAATAACTCAACATGAGATGTACATCAAGTTTATAGAAGAACATCCAGATGTTAAGATTGGAAACCTACCCCTTACAAGTCAAAGCTCCAAAAGAGCAGATAAGACATTACAAAGCAGTACAAAAAGATTACATATATATCGATAATAACATAACATTGGGCTCCTCCAAGAGCATATAATCCAAGTACTAACATAGAAAAAAGAGAAATAACAGAAAATATTAAACCATCGACAAACTAACAACATAGTAAACAATATAGTAACAACCACACCTAAAAACATCACTTTTTGGCCTTTTCCAGACCATCCAACACTTTCACCCATTCCTTAGATAGGGATTCAATGTTGACACCCAACAATGCCAGATCACAACCATCAGCATCAGTTTTTCTTTTCTTGGAATTTCCATAATCATCCACCAGCCTGTACGCATTATGCAACTGACCAAGGGTTTGGAGATGCTGCAGAGTTGATTTCACTATAACTACACTCCATTCCATATAGCTATGTAAAATATCTCTAATGTGGTCCACCTCATTAGAGAGGTTACTGCAATTGGATTTCATAATTTCAATCTCTCCCCCATTACTAATTTTTACAACATCTTCGACCTGCATCTTCATTTTGTGCCAATCATTGAAAAGAAACTGAACCAAACTCTTGGTAAGTCTCATATCACCCTTCAACTCTTCAATATCCATAGCCATCTTGGCCAGATGATTATCCCCCTTCACAGGACCCACTTGACCCAAAGCCTTGAACTACTATTCCAGTTTTTCATTAACATGAACCTGATTCTCCTGCTTTCTTGATTCTCCTTTGGATTTGATAGATTGAATAGGAACCTACTTTGATTTAAGATCTCTAAGATTCTGAGTGGCATCAATTTCCATGACATCCTTATCCTCCCTGATGAATCTCCTTCCTGTGACTCTGAATCATCACTAGAGTCTTCCTCATCTGAGTCTGAGTCTTCTTCCTTGGCATAACCCTCAAGATATTTCATGAGGGTACCATTTTTTCTACATAAAGAGTGGTTATTTTAACAAGGGCAAGCATAAATCCTTGGTGGAGAGAGAAACAGTTCTAGTATTTTTAAACTGGGAAATGGAAGCGCTCAAAGAGTAAAACAGAAAGTATGGGAAACTGAAACTATGGCCATGTCGAAAATGATTAAGCATGGGTAGATGGTAGGCATAAATACACTTATGATGGCCTTCTAAAGTGAGGAATTGAATTAGGGTTAAAGCCACATCATCATAAGGCCTAGGTAAAGTAGAGCGAAGAAAACTAGCAAAGTGGGAGGTGAGTTTTTCATTACCTCTCAAGAACAATTCAGTTCATCCAAGGCTTCTTTCTTGGGCTTATAAACCTCCCTACCAGTAGTAGGAACACCCATCACTTTAGCAATAGATTCCATAGTGATCTAAATATGAATACCTTTCATTTCCACAACTGCCCCTTTTTTGGTAGTCTTCCATGCTCTAGAAAAATATTTACTGAGATTTTCATAGTGTCCTTCAAATATTTTGAGGAAGGGTGAGAAACCCTTTCCTTAAAACACCTCCATCACTTCTAGCTTCACCCCCTCTAGGTCAAAAGGCTTGGTTCTAACAAGATCTCCCCCCATTTTGAAACAGTTTGTAGAAAACCCAAGCTTCAAATTACCCAGAATACAAGAAACAATCTCAGCAATGTCGATGTTACAAACACATGTGGAAATAATGGCCTTAAAATAACATGAGTGAATCTGAGCCCAAATATTCTCATCATCCCAACATAAATTCACACTATTCATATGGCTCATACCCATTATTACCTTGACATACCATGACCTGACATTATTTGGTGACGTGTCCATATTGGTCATTTTGGAGGTGTGCTCACACCTTAGTGTCAAGAACTTCTTCATCATTTATTAGTGTCATCTCATGATAATTAACCCCCAAGTTAGCAAAGTAATCAACAAAAGAGTTAGCCTCTCTATAGATATGTTTAAAAGTGATAGTTTCAAACAATTTAGACATATCCTTTATACTAGTTATAGAGTTTTGGATAGATGTAGAAGTAGTACCTTTACCAGTAATGTTGTTGATAATGTTCAAAGAATCACCTTCCACTTCCAATCTAACAAATTTGTATTGAAGGGCTATGGAAACCCCCCAATAAGTATCCACTACCTTAACAACGTGATTTGTTTATGTATCAAGATTGCAATGATACCCAAGGATGAATCTTCCTTAAGAATAACAAAAGACCACTTCACACCCAACTTTTCTAGGGTTTCCTTTGGAGACCCCATTGAAATTAAGCTTTATCCATTCCTTGATAGGTTTCACCCAACCTTGGAGCTTGGTATTTTGTTTTGGAGTGCCTTTTTGAGTAGTTCCTAAACTCTAATTCTTAGAGAATTTACTCTCAATTTGAAGAATATTTTTCTAATGTGGGGCTATGTTTGAGAAGTTAGCCATAATAAGATTATAATAACGAGTTCGAACATTTTTTTCAATTCCTTCTTCCCTTTAAAAATCCACCTATTTCTCTCTTTCCATATACCCCAAGCTAGGTGCATAATAGAAAGAGTCCATAGATGTTTGAGTCCTTGACTCCTAAAAGGGGTAAACCATTGGGACCACAGTTGTTTAATGGAACATGGGAAGACCCACTTGATATCAAATAGGTTAAGAAGGGTGTTTCTAACTGCTATCAGACAACGGTAATGGAGAAATATATGTAAAGAGTCTTTAGTATCTTTTTCACACATATTCACCATATGAAAGTTTATCTTATTAAGATTATTGATAGTGAGGATTTTACCATGGAGAACCAGCCACCAGAACATATTGATCTTGGGAGTAACTTCTTTGACCCACACACTTTCCCATTTGAAGCTGTCAGGATCAACTTCATCAAGGAAAAAGGCATTGTAGGCACTTTGAACCGAGAAGATACCATTATCCTCTCTAGACCAAAATAAGCTATCATCTTCTAAACTCTCTTTATTAACAATAAACCCTCTTAGTTTGTTGTTAATGGAAGTGATATCATTTTGTTATGTCCATCCAATTCAATAGTTTTCCATTGACCCAAGGGTTCATCAAAATTGAAATAATCTTTGACCTTAGTCCCATATTTAACCACAACATCCTTATAGATGTTAGGATAGATAACCTTAAGAGGTTTGTCCCCTAACCATTTGTCTTCCTAGAAATTAATCACTCTCCCATTTCCAATCATCCATTTTCTTCCCTTAGAGACAATGTATTTATCCCAATTTATAGATTTCCAAAAAGTAGAACCATTAAAGTCAGCATTGCTAAAGCACCATTCATTAGCTAGGAAATTTGACCAGTATTTATGTCTTATGATGGAAGTCCACACACACTCTTCCTTAACCAATCTCCAAATCATATTTGACAACATAACTTTATTCATTTTAGCCCAATCTCTAATACCAAGACCCCCCATTTTCTTTGTCTTACAAACCTTTTCCCATGCCAAGAGAGGAATTTTATCTTTTTGTTCAGACCCACTCCAAAGGAATATTTTTTGGATACTCTCCAATTTATTAGCAATAGTCAAAGGTAATCTATAAATAGACATGGAGTACATAGGAAAATTTTGAATTGAGCATTTGAGAAGGAAAACTTTACCTGCTTGAGATAAAAGTGAGCCTTTCCAACCTTCCAATTTCTTGAGAAATTTGTCTATCAAAAAATTCCATTCAACAATCTTAGGTTTTTCAGTTCCAATAATCATTCCCAAATACCTAGTAGGGAATGTTTTAGTCATACAACCTAGAATACCAACAATTTTGGCACATCTTCTTTCAGGGGTATTGATAAAAAATACCAAACTTTTTCCATAATTGATCATTTGGTCAGAAGCTTCCTCATAATCTATCATTATCTATTTAAATGCTCTAGCCTCTAGGATGGTAGCCTCTCCAACCAACATAGTGTCATCAACAAAATGTTTGTGAACAACATTATCACTATTAACAACTAGACAGATGCCTTTAATTCTTCCTTCCAAATTAGCCTTATTAAGAGCTTTGCTAAGAGTATGAGCCATGATTATAAATAGAAAGGGAGATATAGGATCTCCTTGTCTTAGTCCTCTAGAGCTATTAAAAAAACCACAGGGAGTCCCATTGATCAAAATTAAAAACTTAGCTATGGAAATACATGTCTTTATCATAATCCTGAAGTCTTCATCAAATCCAAATCTGGTTAAGACCTTGAGAAGAAAGGACCAAGAGACACGATCATAGGCTTTCTCCATATCAAGCTTAATGAACATAGCTTCCTTTTTATTTTGCTTGGCCATGTGAAGAGTCTCTTGAATAGTGACAATACCATCTTGGATCTGTCTTCCCATAATAAACCCTCCTTGCTGATATGAAATAATGGAAGGAAGAAGAAGTTGAATTCATAAAGAAAGGATTTTAGAACACATTTTGTAGATAAATTTACATAGGCTAATAGGTCTAAAATTCCTAAAATCCATAGGATTATGATTTTTTGGGACTAAAGCTAGGAAGGTGTTGTTTAATTCATGAAGCATATTTTTGTTCTTGAAAAAATCTTGGATAGATTTGTATGTATCATCCTTAACAATATCGCAAAAAGTTTAGAAAAAGAAAGCAAGAAATCCATCAGGTCCCGAAGCTTTGTCTGGGCTCAAAGTCTTCAACATAAATTCAATTTCTTCCATTGAGGGAATCTTAGTGAGCATGTTATTTTCAGTCTCATCTATCAGCTGAGGAATGCAATCCAAAAATTACTCTTCCTTATTGTTAGATGAACTGGCTATAGAAAGAAGTTTGCTTAAGAAGGAAGTGGCTACAAGTTGAATTTCCTTAGTATCAGTGATCATCACACCATCTTCCCTTGATGACACACATTATTCTATTAGTGCTTCTCCTTTTCAGGGTTGAAATATGGAAGAATTTTGTTTTTATCCCCTTCTCTAAGCCATTGAACCCTGGATTTTTGTCTCCAGAAAGTCTCCTCTTTCAAAAGAATGTTATGGTAATCTGACAATAATTCACTCTCTTTCTTCTATCCTACCTGAATATTGTCATTATTTAGAGTTTCCAAAGTAGCCTGAAGGGAGGATATCTCATTTTCCAGAGACTTATTTTTCTCAAAAATGTTACCAAAACATTTTTTATTCCATCCTTTCAAATTATTCTTAACATGAGAAAGTTTCTTAGCAATTCTAAACATAGTTGTTCCTTTGATTTTCACATTCCACCAATCTTTCATAAGATCAAAAATTTCCTCATTTTGTAACCACATCTTCTCAAATCTAAAGGGATTTATACTCCTCTCTTTATCTTTAATTTGGAAAAGAAGTGGATTGCGGTCTGAATCAATATGAGGGAGAGAAAATATACAAGATTCTTTATTCAACCACCCCCATGAAGTCAAAGCCCTGTCAAGTTTGACTTGAATCAATTGATCTCCTTTTCTCCTATTAGACCAGGTGAATCTACTACCCTTCAACTCAATATCCATGAGATTATTTTGTATAATAAAATCTTGAAGATATTCCATACTCTCAGTTAAATCAATATTACTGCCCTTCTTTTCCCCAGGACTCAAAGGGGTGTTGAAGTCACCCATAATCAGCCATTCAGTCCCTTTAATAATGTTTTGAAATTTAGAGAGTTCATACTAAAAAGTTTTTCCTTCTCATTTGTTATTAGGAGCATATATGTTACATAACACCCAAAATTCTTTAAATTTCTTATCTTGAAATAACATAGCCATGTGATTACTTCTTTTAAGAAGATTCATACCTTTAGTTTTTCCTCATTCCAGATGACATCCATTCCTCCTGCATAACCTTTTGAGCTAACATCCAGTCCCATAAGTCTCTTGCAACACTTACATTTTGCTTCTAAAAAATATCCTTCCTCCATCTTAGTTTCCTGTAAGACCATGATATCAGGTTTGTGTTTAGAATCCAGTTCTTTTATTAACCTCCATTTCGCAGGGTTATTTAAACCCCTAACATTCCATGAAACAATATTCATTTAAACCCTTGGTTTTTGGTTCTTCTAAAGCTTTGAAGATCGATTTTAGACTGAGTTCCATCGTCAATATATTTTTGACTCTACTTTTTTCTAGCAACTTACTTAGTAGGTCTCCCTAAACCTATTTTCTTCTCTTTTGGGGTGGCCTCTGAAGACTCCCCTTTTTTAGATGGGGTTTTCAAAGAGATCTCTATTTCCGCCTCTTTGGGATCCACTTCCGCTACTTTGTTATGGTTAAGAAGACATTCTTCCTGTGGGGATAAAGCTTCTTGGATGATCCTTTGTGTTGCAAATCAGCAGCACCCCTGGATGCAAATCAAGGTTCTAAGTTGATGTTTAGGGCATCCAGTGTGATTGCACAACATTGAAACCTCTCTCCAAGTGTGGGACTTGTGCAAGATGAGAGAGGAATCTCCAGATTAGAGGCTGGTTCCTCAAACTCCTCTGATTAGATCTATTATTTGCACAACTGCAGAGGTTCAGATCCTAATTTTATCCTAATTTGCAAGGAGACAGGGATAAGAAATGCAAAAATTGAAACTAAACTGATAAGGGTGATACACCAAAGGAGTGGTGAGCACTTCTTGCTCATGAAAATTGACACAAATCAGAAATTGTAACATAAAACATCATGCACAGGTTGATAACTGTAATCAAAGGTCTGAAATGAAGCAAACAACACATACAAAGGACTGAAAGCATTCACAGAGCCTGCATTGTGATTTTCAACATCAAAATCCTTGTATTCCAACACCAAAGAGGCAGAAAAACCTGTTACAATCCCTGGAAGGTCTGATACTTGCCAAAATCACTTGCTGAAGGTGAAAACAGAAGCTTGCTGTGCAAAAAAGTGTTCTCAACCTTTGAAAAATGAGCCAAATCTGGCTTTTACAGTGCATGGGTTGAGCCCAGGAGAGAGAAAATGTGAAAAAACGTGGGAGCCATTCCTCATTGACCAAAATGCATTAAAAACAGCATGGAGGTCCTTACAAACCCATGCCCTGACATTTTTGACCATGCTGGAGAAGAATGCGACCCATTTTGCATTAAAATTGGTTGTTGAAACGTCAGTTCTGTCCATGGGCGCATACCAGAAGTGTTTTTTGATTTTCTCCCTCCAAACTGAACCAAAATTCAAAATTGACCATGGAATCATGTATATAATTTTACCAGCTTTCCATTGATATAAAGAACGTGAAAATCTGAGCTCTGGATCGAAAGTTATGGCCGTTTGAAGATTTAGGGAAAAAACAGGCCCAAAACGGATCGGCGGGAAAAAAATTTCGAATTTTACCTCTTTTTTGCATTTGGAAATTTTTTTTCAAAAAATCCCCGTGCTCCACCACCAGGATGCCACGTGGCATGATGTGATTGGCCACGGGCTCATCCCTGAAATTTTTCTCTACGGGCCCTTCCTTAAATTTTTGCCACATGGACACGTGGCAGGTTTGATTGGCTTCGGGCCCGGGGGCGCAATTTTACCTTTGAAAATTTTGCATTTTTAACTTTGGAAAAAATTTCATTTTTTCCCCATGCCCCACCCTCTGGGACACGTGTCGGTCCTGATTGGCTGACAGGGGGCGCGGGCTCATCCTTTGCCTTTGAAATTTTTGGCGAAACTTTGCCAAATTTTGAAAATCTTTCCCGAGCTCCGAACTCCCCCTTGGACCATAGGACACGTGTCCTATTTTCATTGGGCGCGGGCTCCCTTCACAAATTTTCCCTTTGAAAAATTTTACAAAACACTTGGCAATTTTTCATTTTCCCCCGCCGCTCTGATGGTGAAGACACGTGGCGTAATCCTATTCGACGCGGGCCATGCGGGGAAAACTTTCCATTTGAATTTTTGGCAAAAACTTAACCAAAAAACCTGACTTTCCTCCGACACCCGCCATCCCTCTTGGACACGTGGCAGCAGTTCCTATTGGCCCGGGCCAAATTTCAAAAAATTTCCTGCGCAAAACACTTAGCAAAATTTTCACTCCGCCTCCCCCTTCTGACACGTGTCACGCCCTGATTGGCTCGGCGGGCCCGTGGGCAAAAATTTTCCTTTTGCAATTTTTTGACCAAAACTTGAAAAAAATTCTAAGTTTTTCTCCTCTCCGCCACCTCCTGGGACACGTGGCAGCTTCCTATTGGCTGCGGGCTTCCAAGGGGAAAATTTCCCACAAAAACTCTGCCGAGCCATAACTTGAAAAATATGAGGAGTTAGGAGGAAAAATTTACCTTTCTGGAAAGCTGAGAGAGAGCTCTATCCAATGGTGCCATTTCCAGAAAGATTTGAGTGCCTAAAAATCAAAAAATGGAGACTGAGGCACAAGAGAGGCAAGAACACAAGGAGTTAGCCACAAAAATGAGCAGGGGCACATTTTGGATAACAATTTTGGTGACTCAGAGGGGTCATCTACCTGCTAGATGAAAATACCAGTTGCCTGAAGCAGTCCATTGGGCATGGAGTCATCAAATTTTCTATTTGGAACCCCAACTGACTTAGAATGTTGCAAGGAGGAAGATGGAATATCACCTGATGGAAGCAAGGACTGCAAAACATCTCCAGGGACAGCAAGCTGTGCCAAAGCACTTAGGGAAAGCAAAACTAACCTACAGCAAAACAATGTGCACAAGCACTTGAAGGAATGGAAACCTAAGCTAATATTTACAAGGTGGAGAATTTCCCTTTAGAAGCAATGCTTGAGATAGATTCCATTGACTGGAATCTGCAGTTCTTCACCATCCAATGAAGCCAATTGGAAAGCATTGTTGTTCTTGCACTTCGTGACCATGTATGGGCCACTCCAAATGGCATCAAATTTTGAATGCCTTCCCGGTTTTGCTCTATCTGCATCCCATTTTAACACTAGATCTCCAACCTGGAAAGATCTACTCTTGGCCTTCCTGTCAAAGGTCTTCTTGATCAAAGCTTGATCCTTCTCCATTGCTTGGGATGCCTGATCTCTGATCTCTTGAAGCTCCATCAACTCTGCATATCTCACCTCCATGGGCTCAAACTCCAACAGCTCCAACTGTTTCATGAGTTCCAATGTTGGCAACTCAAGTGACATGGGCAAGATTGCTTCTCTTCCATAGACAAGCCTGAATGGAGAGTTACCCGTGGATCTCTTGGGAGTTATCCTATCAGCCCATAAGGCTGATTTCAGTTTGGTATGCCAAGACCTCTGATTCTCATCAAGAGTTCTCCTAATGATCCTCAACAAGTTCTTGTTTGTAGACTCAGCCTGGCCATTACCTTGAGGGTAATAGTTTGATGAAGTACTTAGGTAGATCCCGTTCTTGACAGCCCACTCAGTCACCTTGGATCCAATGAATGCCAATGCATTATCTGAGATTATTGTAGCAGGTATGCCAAATCTGGTTACTATGCCCTCATAGAAGTCTAAGATGCTAGACTCATTTGCCTCTTTGAGCGCTACTGCTTCAGTCCACTTGGTGAAGTAGTCTGTGGCTGTCAAAATCCATTTGTGCCCTTGGCTTGAATTGGGATTAATGACTCCAATGAAGTCCAAACCCCATTGCATGAATGGCTGGTCAACTGAGATTGGATGCAATGGAAGGGCAGCAAGTCTCTCTTTTCCTGTGAAGAATGCACAATTCTTACACCTCTTGATCCATGCAAAGCAATCACTGAAAATCTTGGGCCAATAATAACCAGCCTTCATAATTTTTAGAGCTGTCACTCTCGGTGCAAAATGACCACCAGCTGGTCCACCATGGAACTCTTCCAACACCCTATGAATCTGATTTGTGCTAATGCATCTCAGCAGCACTCCATTCACATCTTTCTTGAACAAAACTCCATCAACAATGGCATATGGGACAGCCTGCAATCTGAAGTGTCTTCTTTGGGTCTTGTTCATCTCCGGAGGGCATAGGCCTGTGCTTAGGAAGTGTATTATACCTTGGGTCCAGCAAGGAGTGGGGACAACATTATTTTCTTCTTGAGTGCCACTTGGCTCATGGCTGTCTTGAACTGTCAAAACAGCCTCTTCTTCATTGCATACTTCTTTTTGCTTCCCCAAAATCAGCTGCTCACACAATCCTTTTCCTCTTACCAGCTTGGTGACCTTGATCTCAATGTCATACTCCATGACACGAGTGATCCAACCTGCCCTTTTCTCATTCAAATCCTTGTTGAGGAGGAAGTCTTTAACCCCAGCATGAGAGACCAGCAACTGGACCTTGTTGTTTGAGACTAAATGCTTGAATTTCTTCAAGCTTCTGATTACTGCAAGTACATGCTTCTCAATAAAAGAATACCTCACCTCATAGTCATCTAGGCTCTGGCTGAAGAAAGCAATTGGCTGCTCATCGTTGTCCTTGTTCTGCTGTACCAAAATGGCAGAAATAGTATCATTACCTCCAAATGCATAGAGGATGAAATCCTTGGAGAAGTCCGGGTTGATGAGAGTTGGTGCTTGAGAGATGGCTTCTTTGATTGCTTCAAAACTCTCCTTGCCTTCTGCTGTCCACTTGAAAGCCATGCTTTTCTTTAACATTTTGGTGATAGGTTTGACAAGGGCTGCAAAATCTGGGACAAACCTCCGAACAAAGTTTATCCTCCCCAAGAAACTCTGAAGGGCTTTCTTGTGGCTTGGCAATGGTAGTGCTCTTATGGCTTCAACCCTCTCTGGATCAATTGCTAATCCTTCTTTGGAGACAATATGGCCAAGGAGCTTTCCTTCATGTGCAAGAAAGATACACTTCTTAGGATTCAAAGACACTCCAAATCTCCTGCACCTCGTGAAGACTTGTCTCAAATGAGAGAGGTGGTCTGCTGCATTTTTGGAAAAAATAGTGATATCATCAAGGTATATCAGCACCATGTTGTTAATCAAACCTTTGAACGCCATGTCCATTGCTCTTTGGAAGGTAGCACCAGCGTTGGACAGCCCAAATGGCATTTTCCTGTATGCATAAGTTCCCCATTTGGTTGTGAAGGCTGTCTTGAACTGGTCTTCTTCCTTCACCATAATCTGATTGTAGCCTGAGTAGCCATCAAGTAGTGAAAACCTCTCGGAGCCAGCCACAACTTGCAAGATTTTCTCCATGGAAGGGAGTGGGTAATGGTCCTTGAGAGATGCTCTATTCAAGTCTCTGAAGTCAACACACAATCTGATCTCTCCACTCTTCTTTCTGACTGGAACCAAGTTGGCAACCCAACTAGAATGCTTGATTGGGAATATGATCCTTGACTCAATCAGCTTGTTCAATTCTTTCCTCATGAGAGGCTCCATGTGTGGATTGACTGGTCTTTGTTTCTGCCTGACAGGCTTAGTATTTGGATCCAATTCAATGGTATGCTGAGCTAAGTTGGGATTGAAACCTTTCAAGTCTTCATAGCTCCAAGCAAACACATCAGGGAACTCTTGACACAGCTGCATGAACTCATACCTTTCTTGTTCAGTTGTCATCTTTCCAATTTGCAATGGTTTGTTCTCTTCCACCAAGATGGATACTGAATCCTCTCTCTTGACCTGAATGTTTGCTTTCTCCTTCCTAAACTGATCATTGGGATTAAAAATGGACTCCAAAGTGATAAGTCCCTTGGGCAGCTTGTTAGTTCTCAGCTGTACCACTTGGTCACCATACTGCTGTTCCAATTTTTCTTGATTCTTAGCTGAGAACTCAGCTTCTTCTTGCAAGAAATGGATGATTTGCTGGTCATTCTCAAACACTTGCCAACTGACATTGTTATCCGGCACTGAAGGCCTCACAATCACATGGATGTTTGGCTGTACCTTGTCTTGTTGAATGCTTTCCACAATGTCAAAGGCTGCCCCTACTGCTGCAAGCCTGTCAGCAGCTTGGTTCTCTTTCCTAGGAATGGATTTGATGCCAAAACCCTCAAAATATTCCATGAGGTCCCATACCCTGTTCTTGTAGCACTTAAGTAGATCATTCTTGGCAGCATGTTGTCCCTTGACCTGATTTACAATCAATTCACTGTCACCAAAGACTTGCAAGTTCTTTATTCCTCTCTTTATTGCCCAATGCATCCCTTGCACCAAGGCTTCATATTCAGCAGTGTTATTGGAGCATGCAAACTGAAATCTAAAAGCTGAATAGTACTTTACTCCTTGAGGTGAAACAAGCATGGCTCCACCTCCTGCACCTTGTCTACTCCTTGATCCATCAAAAAATAGCTGCCATACCTCATTGTCATCCTTATGGTTTGGCTTGGTGATGCTAGGAATGGGCTGATCTTCTTCATGTATGCAATAGACCCCTAGCTCAGATTCTTCTACTTCTTGATAAGGATCAAAAGCATGTACCTTGTTTGCCCATTCATCAAGAGTTAGATCCGGGATGCTTCCAACCTTGGTGTCAGCTTCATCAGTGCTTGGGTGATCTTCTTGATCAAATGCTGAACAATTGGCATTGATCTGACTTGGAGTGTAGGGCTCAATGTGGAAGTTTGCAATAGGTTCAGACCTGATTGTAGCTTTGGTTCCATACCTCATTCTGAACAGCATGTGTGACCAATCAGCAGACAAATATCCTCCAATCTTGGCTGTGAAGTCCCTTGACAAGCATAGGGCAAAGAGTGGTGGAAGGTCTATAACTGATACATCTTGTAAAACAACAACATTTGGACATGCATGCAAGGTAAGACTCAAGTTTCTAATCACTCCAACTGTTGTTACTGCTGTCCCATCCAGCTGCACTACCCCTTTGGATATGGTTTCATACTGGAGCCCTAGCTGATCAGCTATTTGTTTAGGCATCACTGAGCTACTTGCCCCGGAATCTATCATGCAATTGTGCACTAACTGATTTCCAATGATTAATGAAACATAGAAAGGAGGGGGCTTCAACATTTTACCTTGCTGTCCTCCATGATTCCCCTCAGGCTGGGCAGCATTTGTGAGCACTTTCTCTTGCATCTGAACTTGCTGATTCGAAGTTGGCCAGTCCTTCATGGCAGCTTGTAGCAAATCTCTTTGGCCTGGGATAGATAGGGATTCCCACATTGATATATTTACATTTGTCTTCTTCATCTGATCAATGATACTGAATGGTGATGAAGGATCTCTTTGCTGTCCCTTGGTTGGCACATTCACTCCTTGCATGTGGGCAGCAACAACTGGTATTTGAGTTGGTCTAGGAGCTGTTCTTGGCTGCCCTTGTGCATTTGAAATTGGATTTTGTTTGCCAACCATTTGTGGAGCCATAGAAGGTTGTGGATTGGTTGGAGCTAATGGCTGCTCTTCACCCAAATTCCTTCTTTTTGACCTTGTGTTGGCTGCAACACCTTGAGAGACTGTCTGATTCATGCCACAAAAATCCTCTGCCTTGCCAGTTCACAAGTGTGGTGTCATTTGGGGCTGATTGCTGTTGGAATGTTTCTTGTTGTTGGTTGTTTCCTTGACTGCCCTCACCCTCCACACCAGTAGTTGTCACCATTAATGCTTGATTCAAAGCACCATTGAAGCACATGGATTGGTTGTGAGGTTCATTGCATGGAAAACACCAATCATACTCCTGAGCAACGTTGTTTTGTGTTGGCACCAATGCCTTAGAGGCAGATATGGCATTAGGATTATAGGGCTGAAATGGTCTATTGGCAGGAGGCCTTGTTTGATTTATATTTGCAGCTGGATTAGGTGGTCTTTGTGGTTGGTATGGCTGCCTGTTAGGCTGAGCTTGGGGCTGATAAGAAGGTCTAAAACCTTGGGCTTGTTGCCTCTTGAGAGTAACCAGCTCATTGCCTAGGTTTTGCAATTGCTTCATGACTTCTTGAAGCTCATTTGGGGCACTTGGAGATGAAGTAGAAGCTTCATTTGAACTCTGATTTCTAGGAGTGGGAGAAGGAGCCAAATTAGGTGCTTGATTAGTGTTTGGGCTCTCTAAACTTGGAAACAATGGCATGGGAGGTCTAGGGGCTAGTTTTCCAGCTTGGATCAAACAATTTTCAGCCCTAATGGCAATGCTATAAGCCATAGGGATAGTTATGCCTCCCATGGACTGAATCAACATAGAAATATCAGAATTTAGAGCTTTGAGGTAGTAGAGAAAAGCACCTTCTGCTGTTGGCCTGACTGCCACTGGAATTCTCTCCCAAGTCTTTTGAAATCTGAAGTTGAAATCAGTCAGCTGCTCATTGGGAGCTCTCTTGATGGTTGTCAGCTGCTCCAAAAGAGACAAGTTGTCTCCCTTCTCTCCAAATTGCTCATGAAGTGCTATACATAGCTGGTTCCAATTCTGAATAGAACCTGAGGCAAGACTTCTAAACCATTGCAATGCTTTCCCCTTGAATGAAGATGCCAGCAATTTGACAGCCACTTGCATCTCATTGATTTCATGAATTGCACAAAGGTTGGCAATGTCTTTAACATGATCACCTGGAGTAGTCTGATTCTCTCCAGTGAAGTATGGAATGTTCTTCAAGGCTGCAATTGGAATTGGATGTTGTGCATTGAGGGCAAGTGGGCTGCTGCCTGTGAAATTGACATAGGGGTTGTTTTGTGCCATTGTAATTGGTCTTAAAACCCTTGTTGACTGAATGAAAGGCCTACCAGGTGGAGGAGTTGAGAGAGTTCTGTTTGGTGGAGATGGAGACCTTTGAATCCTTCTTCCTCTTTGCCTTCTTCTTGGAGATAACTACAGGTATTCAAACAACACCTCTTCTTCTCCAGCTCTTGACCTTGTGGTGACTCTTCTCATGAGTTTTCAGGCCTGCACTGCTGAAACCAGTTGATTCTTCCCCTTGGAGTCGCCAGATGTGCAATTTATAGCTCTTTTGAAGCAAGAAAATTGCAGCAGATGCACATCAACTTTGCTGCAATAAAAATGAGACCTCTAAGGTCCCACCGGGTGTGCCAAAACTGTTGTTGCAAATCAGCAGCACCCCTGGATGCAAATCAAGGTTCTAAGTTGATGTTTAGGGCATCCAGTGTGATTGCACAACATTGAAACCTCTCTCCAAGTGTGGGACTTGCAAGATGAGAGAGGAATCTCCAGATTAGAGGCTGGCTCCTCAAACTCCTCTGATTAGATCTATTATTTACACAACTGCAGAGGTTCAGATCCTAATTTTATCCTAATTTGCAAGGAGACAGGGATAAGAAATGCAAAAATTGAAACTAAACTGATAAGGGTGATACACCAAAGGAGTGGTGAGCACTTCTTGCTCATGAAAATTGACACAAATCAGAAATTGTAACATAAAACATCATGCACAGGTTGATAAGCTGTAATCAAGGGTTTGAAATGAAGCAAACAACACATACAAAGGACTGAAAGCATTCACAGAGCCTGCATTGTGATTTTCAACATCAAAATCCTTGTATTCCAACACCAAAGAGGTAGAAAAACCTGTTACAATCCCTGGAAGGTCTGATACTTGCCAAAATCACTTGCTGAAGGTGAAAACAGAAGCTTGCTGTGTAAAAAAGTGTTCAACCTTTGAAAAATGAGCCAAATCTGGCTTTTACAGTGCATGGGTCGAGCCCAGGAGAGAGAAAACGTGAAAAAACATGGGAGCCATTCCTCATTGACCAAAATGCATTAAAAACAGCATGGGTGTCCTTACAAACCCATGCCCTGACATTTTTGACCATGCTGGAGAAGAATGCGACCCATTTTGCATTAAAATTGGTTGTTGAAACGTCAGTTCTGTCCATGGGCGCATACCAGAAGTGTTTTTTGATTTTCTCCCTCCAAACTAAACCAAAATTCAAAATTGACCATGGAATCATGTAGATAATTTTACCAGCTTTCCATTGATATAAAGAACGTGAAAATCTGAGCTCTGGATCGAAAGTTATGGCCATTTGAAGATTTAGGGCAAAAACAGGCCCAAAACGGATCGGCGGGAAAAAATTTCAAATTTTACCTCTTTTTTGCATTTGGAAAATTTTCCAAAAAATCCCCATGCTCCGCCACTAGGATGCCATGTGGCATGATGTATGATTGGCTGTGGGCTCATCCTCTGAAATTTTCTCTTACGGGCCCTTCCTTAACATTTTTGCAACATGGACACGTGGCGAGGTTTTTCATTGCTTCGCGCCCCGGGGGCGCAATTTTTACCTTTGAAAATTTTGCATTTTTAACTTTGGAAAAAAATTCATTTTTCCCCCCATGCCCTGCCACTCCAGGACACGTGTCGTCCTATGATTGGCTGACAGGGGCGTGGGCTCATCCTTTGCCTTTGAATTTTTTGGCGAAACTTAGCCAAATTTTGAAAATCTTTCCCGAGCTCCGAACTCCCCCTTGGACCATAGGACACGTGTCCTATTTTCATTGGGCGTGGGCTCCCTTCACAAATTTTCCCTTTGAAAAATTTCACAAAACACTTGGCAATTTTTGCATTTTTCCCCCGCCGCTCTGATGGTGAAGACACGTGGGCAATCCTATTCGACGCGGGCCATGCGGGGAAAACTTTCCATTTGAGATTTTTGGCAAAAACTTAACCAAAAAACCTTTTCACCCCCGACACCCACCATCCCTCTTGGACACGTGGCAGTTGCCATTGGCCCGGGCCAAATTTCAAAAAATTTCCTGCGCAAAACACTTAGCAAAATTTTCACTCCGCCTCCCCCTTCTGACACGTGTCACGTCTCTGATTCACTCGGCGGGCCCGCGGGCAAAAATTTTCCTTTTGCAAATTTTGACCAAAACTTGAAAAAATTTCTAAGTTTTTCTCTCTTCTCCGCCACCTCCTGGGACACGTGGCAGCTTCCTATTGGCTGCGGGCTTCCAAGGGGAAAATTTCCCACAAAAACTCCGCCGAGCCATAACTTGAAAAATATGAGGAGTTAGGAGGAAAACTTTACCTTTCTGGAAACCTGAGAGAGAGCTCTATCCAATGGTGCCATTTCCAGAAAGATTTGAGTACCTAAAAATCAAAAAATGGAGACTGAGGCACAAGAGAGGAAAGAACACAAGGAGTTAGCCACAAAAATGAGTAGGGGCACATTTTGGATAACAGATTTGTAATATTTGTTCCAAAGAGGCTACTTCCTTCCCTTTAGCCTGTTACTTAACTAGATTTTCCTTATAAACCTTTGAGACTATCATTTTACACCATTGCTTGACATGACCCCAGCCTTTACATTTATCACATTTTTTAGGGCAATTATCAAACTTGATACTTTGTTCCCAGCTTCCCAGTCTAGATCCGATAGTTATGGATTTGGGTAAAGACGATCCCATCAAAGAGTAGATATAGAATCTGGCACAGAAAAACATGATTTTTAGTAAGGGTCACATTATCCACAAAATCATAGGTGCCAAGAGTATTTTTCAATCCCTTTAAAAACATCAACATCCCATAGTTCCAATGGAATACCTAGTAACCAAACCCAGACATGGAAATGATTTATATGTTCTTTATCATGGTTCAACATAGGAGTCTATTTCCTTAGGAATAGACTGAGCTTCCCCAAGAACCACGAGCCATCATTAAGGATTCTTTAAGGGTATTAGGGATTGTTAAAATTGAACAAGAAGAAGCCATTTGGTAAAGTTGTTACTTCCATATGCCCTTTGCGATTCCATTTCAGAAATGACCAAGATCTTATTCATTCTATAATGGGTCATCTACTAACCAATTTCCCTATCAAAGCATTCTTCATATTGCTCAAAATCCTATCAATAATGTTATCAATGATTTCTAAATAGTTACCCGATTCACCTTGAATAAGTTGTGGAATGATCCAAAAAAAAATCATTCCCAGATCTCAATATTTTTGCATATGTTTGAGGGGTCCCATTTCCCACATGGGTGCTAAACATAGGTCTAGTCTCCTCCTTACCTTTCTCCTTCAAATACTAGTCCTTTGAGACTGTGACCCCCTAGCGGAATCTATCTGCTATCAGTTTCCTACCCATCATTGTGTGAAACTTTGTCTCTCTCCTTGAGGTCCTCGCTTCATCTGCCCTTCATACTACACATCTCTTACAAGTTCCCTTTTTATAAAATTTTGATTGTAAATGATTTTATTATACCATAGCTATGAAATAGAGTGGTGGAGGAGCACTTTCTCTAAGTGGGACATGGGGGTGGGCTTGGGTTCTTAATGTCTGCCGAGAAATTCACACTCAGAGTGCCCCACTATGTTCCACTTGGTCCATATGGAGAATTTAGACCCCTACCTCAAGGTTTCACCATGGAAACTTATTAAAAACATCCAATGAACTCAAAGAGAATAGAATTTGGGTTGATAATTAAAAAATACTTGTAACTCACCAATATCCCAAGACCTTGAGTTCATATTGAGGCGTGCTTTCATTTATAGGTTTATCAGAAATTTGATAAATTTTTGTTTTGAATGAGATGTGATTTAATTTATGTATTTCAAAATCTATGTTTTTTAGGTGTATAGAAAGTTATGAGAAACATCAAATGGTCTAGAAAATTACCCCTACACGTGTGAATGAGTTCATAGCTTTTATTCTTTACACAATAAATGATGATCATGTGGATGGTGCTATGGGTTGCATCAAAGGTGTTTGTGATAAGTCTGGGGAATGCAAATTATTTCTAGAACCAAATGAAAACTTGGAAACAGTTCAAATTGTGACTTTCAAGAGGTGATTATTAAATAAAGAAAATATAATTAAGTTTAAATTTGGATATACATATTTTATTTTGATTTTTTATGTTTATTGCAAATAAATATAACAAGTTGTCCATTATGTATTGATTTTGTAGGTTCAAATACATAAAATATTCAACATGACTTGGAAATAATGTAACTAGGTTGGACTTGGTAGAAGAGGAAATCCCCATTGCTTCATTCATGCAATGTTTCCAAATTTTGATTAGTCGATACATCAAACATTCTCACTATGAAAAGTGGCAGGCTATATAATTCAAGGCCAATAGAGACACATTCCCTATTGGTTCCATATTGTATATGGTTGATTTTGTTGAGAATTACTCATTTTTTCATCAAAAAGAGATTCAAACATAATATTATCATACTGATCAGGTTAACATCATGGTTCACATATTTTATAGGCATGCACAATTGAATTTCGATGGGGTTAAAAGTACATATGTGAAACAAGTGATTAAGGAGTATCAATTTTATATAAGTAATGACAAGGAACATGACACCCAGTTTGTACATGATTATTTTGAAATTTTTTTGACATCTTCATTAGCGAGGAGTAAAAATAGATCAACATTTTTTTTGGTCGGATGGTTGCACATCACAATTAAATTCCTCTTGACCTTTCTTTGCACTCAGTCACTATCATCATTATCATAAAATACCTCATTTACGAAGTTTTTTTTAGAGTGGTCATGGGAAGGGAAAACATGATGGTGCAGGTGCATTCATCAAACATGATCTAAAGAAACAAAGATTTTATTATGAGGGAGAACTATTGATTTATGCCCACACCATTGTTCAATGGTGTAAGAAACATTTTGTAGTTTAGAATTCAATTTCACATGCTTCAACCTTGCATGAGAGTGTCATGCCCCCACACAGTTTGTTTTGGTAGATAACAGGTACACACATTTAAAACATATGTCGTTTACGTATGTGCACACTTTTATTTTTCTTAATTTTGATGTTTGTTAAACTTTATTGATTTTGTAAATTATTAATCAGGTATTGATTGAAGGAAAAAACATGGATGTGAAAGGATTCCTAATTCTAGGTCTTTACACTTTGTGATAACCGTAGATAGTAATAAATGGACAATATGTACAAGAGATTATTAATATTTTTGTTATGAATGCATGCCAAAATCATATTCAGAGTGTAATAGTAAAAAACATGGGTATGTAGGTGAGTGGAAGGAAGTTCTTTTAGTTGTGGATGAGTCATATGGATCAGAGCATGATGATAGTTTTGAAGATGTGACCTTGATTTCACTTGATTATGACCACATATTTGGACTTGTTAAAAAAGGTTTTTTTTTTTGTTTAAAAGGATTGTATTTGATCATTGAATTAATACATACACACAATTTATAGTATACAGATCATTTAATATTTATTTGCATTTAATTATAACACAAAAACTTGTTTGTAGAATGATTTTCTTATAGGTAATGTATTTGCAATCATTACAGAAGAAGACACTATTGAGAAAGTGGATTACTACTTGTTGCATTGCACATAAGAGACAAAAAAGCTAGCATGTGAAATAAGAAGCGAGGAGACAAAATTTTACACTGGATCGGTTGTAGTACAGGGAACATATTTATAGAAAGTGAAATCCCTCTAAAGTGGGATTCACTTTGTTGATTATGAACCAGACAAGAAGATATATCATTACACCCATCACACAATTGCTATCGGGTTACAATCGCATCAAGTGAAGAATGCATGTGGTCCATGTAAAAATGGAGCTTAGATGTAGAAGGTCATGAAAAAAAATTACAGGTCATAGAACAATGAGCTAGGTCACTTGGTATTATATAGAAGGACCTATTATATTATATATTTATATCTTATTAATGGAATATTTTGTCTATTTTATTTGTCACTTTGGCATATACATTTTATAAATTTCTTGCTATGAATTTAAGCCTATACTATGGGGTTATGATTATGTACATGTGATGATTATTATTTTCTTGCACATTATATGAATGATGGAACTTGTGGCTCTCTGACTTCTCTTGAATGAAAAATTAGTAAAGTTTATTACTACAATTCCACTCCTATTACACATGATTCTACATATGTTTTTATTCATCCTCTACAATAAAAATATAAAGACATGGATTATAACATATATATTTAAATTGTACATGATTCTAGTTATGTTTCCTCTATTCCATTCAATGTGAAATAACTTATATTTATATATCATTAATTCTTATACTAATATCCTTGAATGTAAGAATGATAAAAAAATATTCTATTCATATTGCACATACTAATATTTCAATATAAAATTTGTTTCTACTTCTCATCTTGAAAGTAAATGTAATCATTCTATTATTACTTCTTCTCCATCACTTGTAGATAATAATGTGCATAATTATTCCATATTTTCAATTTATCTTAGCAAACATGAACTTTTTATTCCCCCTTCAACTACATGTGATACACATAGTATACTTTCATCTCATATTTTGTCTTATTTGTGTTTGGATAGTAATAATACTCTTTTAGAGCCTCAATGTGTGACCGATGCCATATAACCTCAAGCTCTACCTAAAATAACCTCACACCATAATTATTTTACTTGTAGTAGTGTTCTTATGGCTAATACTAGTGGTAAGGTACAACCCATGAATGTTCCTATAGATGCATATGTCATACCTCCTAAAGTGGTACTCTCTATTATAGATGCGATAAGATATTATCAATGTAAAGTGCATACTTTGGTCCTCGACTCTTAAGATAAAATACTACTATGGTAGAAGTGATCCCAATACTATTCATGAAAATCCTACTTAGAGTAAAATATTCTAATCTCAGTTCCATAGGAATTTTATTATGCCCTCATTCAAATTATAAGGAATTCGAGAATTCAGGAATTATATACTTATCTAAATTTCAAGAATTATAGGGAATTAATGGATTCACATAGAAATGATAGATTACTTATCAAATATTTCCCTAATAGTCTCACAAGGGATTCTATTTATTGGTTTAATCATGTTCCTAGTGGGTCTATCCAAATTTTTCTATATCTTCAAGATGTTTTTTAATCCCACTTTAGTTGTAATAAAGGCCCTAGAGCCACATATGAGAATTTATCCACCTTACATCAAGGTGATACCAAATTTGTATTTGATTATATCTTACTTTAAAACACATTTGATTTATTTAGTGATCTTTATCTACGTGTTATTTATCTATAAATGAAACTTACACCCCCACATTAACCTAACCATTCAACTAAGTACACTACAGTTTCTTCCACCATGCATAATAATGATGAAATAATAGAACCATTATATAATGATAACCAGTTTAAGGTTATGTATCATGGTAACACTTTTTATCATGTTAAGCCTAAACCAAGAATTATCACAAATGATCCTCCTAAACCTAAGTGTAAATTTGTATATTGTGATAAATATATTGATATGATGCATTCACATCCTCCTTACATGAATTTAGGCTTATATAAATACTTATCAAACCTCTTTTTCCTTTAGGTATATGCTTAAGCTTATATGATTCTTATTTCCTTATTAGTTATGACATGTGCCAAATCTTACTTCATTTGATGATTCCATTATTTTATTTTATGTACTAGTTTGACATGCTTACTTATTACTAATCATGATAAACTCACATATCATTTTGTTACTTATACGTAACATGAATCTTTACATGTCTAATTATTTTTCGCCATGGGATATTTTTTATACTCTTATGTACATTGTTCAATATATTAGTGAATTTTATCACACATTCTTTTCTACATGACTTGCATCGCACAAAACTGTTTTCTACATTAATTTTTTTGCATACACATTGTCTAATACATTACTTTTTTACAAGTGTTTTATGATACATTACTTTCTTAGCGTGCATGTTTGCTACACATTTCTATGCTACATTGCATATCAAAATATAAACATCATGTTTGATGTGTTAGGAAAATCCTTGTATTAATGCTCACATTTATGGTGAGAAATTATATTATGTGAATAATATATTATTAATATTATATGAGTTGACAAAATCATTCAAATATTGAATATATATTATATAGGTTAAAATATTGTGTTGAGTGTGAGAAAATATTTATTATTGTTAAGTGAGTTGTTATTCAACTCACATAGGAATATGTGTGAGAGGGTTAAGGGATGGTTAATAGTTAGGAGAGAATCTAGGTGGTTAGAACAACCATCCTAGATTAGTGATAGGAGTTAAATATCTAACTCTATATAAACGTAACCTATGGTTTTAAATATTATGTGAATTTAATGTTTTACTAAGCACATTCTGTTATCTCCAGATATGGGGTAACATCCACATTTGGTTTCAAGTTGGTTTTGAAACATTATATAAACTCATATTGATCCTCTCTTGTTTTTTCAATCAATCCTTTGTTAACCATGTTAGTATGGAATTAGTGATACATTAGCGAGCATGATATAATGAATCCTCACTTCAGTGAACCCGTTACCTTTGTCTTTTTGCTCATCCATGTGGTGTAATACCAAAACGTGATAAACAAAGGCTAACAGGATACTTCACAGACCTCGTGCAACCCCTTTCTTTGTGCATATTCACCCTTCTTGCATTCTTTCGGCGTTGTATACATGAACTTTTTAATAAGACCTCGTGTGAACCCATTCGGTAGGCATCATTCATCCGCATCATCTTCCTCTTCCATCGCGTTTTCTCTATGTAAGTTTTTCATCCATTTTGTCAAAAATTGTTTGCATACTCAAAAATAAAAAATATATATATGTGTGGGTTTATTTTTACATTATTTTTTTAGCTTGAGGTGGTCGTATAATCTCTCCTATGGAGGGTTTGAAATTTTTTTATCTGTCAGATCTAGTTTGATTGTGTTGCATTAAATTCCCTATCTATTGAGATATATTGCAGACTCTAAAAGCAAAGGGATGTATCAAGATCTGAATGATCGTTGAAACAAAGTCTGCCGGTCAAAGAGCTCTATAACGAGCAAAAAATTTGCTAGAACCCTCCAAACTGTATACTAAAATGATGGAAATATGCACTACATTTGAGTGCTGATGATGCAGACCTGGATTTTTCCAAGGATTACTTAGATCATGTTCAGAACATTTTGAATAGGAAAAGATATATGCCTTTGATTTCTCCTTGGCGAATCAATCAACAAATCAGGGATGTCTACACAACCAAAAATTTTCCTATGGAGCAACAAGAATTGGTAAAACATACACAATGGTTGGGACACCAGAGGATATAGGACTTATGATCTTGGCGAGTTCAAAGTAGAAAGTGGAATATTCAACCCACATTTGGTATCCCATACCAGAATTCTATCAATATGTACAACGTTCCAGAGGATCTTCTCGAAGAATCTATGCTAAACGTGGAGATATACAATCATCGGGGGAATGTTGAGTACAAAAGACAGGTTATTGGGAGAAACAGAGATACCGTCAAACATTTCAGCTGGGGGCCGATCGAAAACATTCAATATGCCTGTTATAATCTTCGTCTTCCGTGGAGAGTATAATTTGGGGGATTTCTCAATGTCAAATGTTCGTATGGAAGTAAACTGACAATTTTTCAGAAACTGTAACTGCCATTGTTAGTTTTAGCTTCGATAATGGTGGCAAAGAAAATTCTATAGCGGTGGTTTCAAAACCCCCAGAATGTGTGGACACCTCAGACTTGATCCAAAAATCACGCTCTCCACTTTGGATTTTTTCTATCTCCATCCCAACTCGCTGAATTTTTCTCAGGAATTGCAAAGAAAATCTCAACAATACTAAACATAGTAGACAATATTGGATCCTCTCATGTAAAGCTCTCGAACCTAAAACGGATAGGGTAATTGTTTTTTACACAAAATAAAACAGGAAGAGCGATGAAATTATTTTGTGAATAATGTTCTTAAGAATAAGAATATTTTTCAACAAACGGGGGTAGAAAATATATTTTCAAAAAGTTCAAGAAGGGACATTTTTATTGTAATTGGATGCATTAAGCCAACACCCATGATTTTTTCATTAAGGGGGGAATGATATTTTTTTGACGTTTTCTCCCATGTGACCACTAAGGGGAGGAATGTTAGGAAAATCCTTGTATCAGTTCTCACATTTATGGTGAGAAATTATATATGTAAATGATATATTATTAATATTATATGAGTTGAAAAACTCATTAATAAATATATATTATACAGGTTTAAATATTGTGTTGACTATGAAAAAATAATATATTGTTGTTAAGTGTGTTGTTATTCAACTCACATAATAGGAATTAGTGTGAGAGGTTTAAGGGATGGTTAATGGTTAAGAGAGAATCTAGGTGGTTAGAACAACCATCCTATATTAGTGATAGGAGTTAGGATATCTAAATACATATAAATGTAACCTATGGTTTTGACTATTATGTTGAATTAAATTTTTATCGAGCACATGCTCATTCTCTAGATATGGGGTAACACCCACATAATGAATATATACCAAAATATAAAAATCATGTCTAATGATATATATATACATGTGTCTAAGTCATATATAAAAATATAAAAAACATGTCTAATGAATATATATAGTCATGTCTAAAATCTCGTGTAAACACTAGATATACATGTACATGATGAAAATGAGTACAACATGTATCAAAGTCTCTACCGTCTAGTAGGGAAAGTACTAGATCCCTCACTAGGCTCTACTGCACCCTATATTTATAAAAACAAATATACACATCATAAACTATATATAAAATACCATCTATTAAAATTTATAAGTGAAATTCTACAAAATTTTCTTGATTAATTGAATTTAAATCATATAATGTAGAGATGTAATTGATTACGTCAGTATCTATCTACAGGTGGATGTTGGAAGTATCTACACTATGTGTAAATCTCTATCCTGTAGATCCCTATGAAAAAAATAAATTAAATGTAAGAAGTTGATAAACAAGTTTCTAAAATAAAGTTCATTAATTTCACAAAAATTCATTAAAGTTAAATATTAAATCTAAAACACAATTTAAAAATAGATATTCTCTACATATATACCTCCACAGAATGTTTCTCCTGATCTATGGAGATCACCACCAACAACTATCTGTGGCTGACCCATGACCTTGACACCAACATATAACGAGCCAAATGAGCTAAGTTGACTTAGGCCCTCAATATCGAGTGATATATTGTGGCTGGGCTTCGTCAAGAGTGATGTGTATATGTCATAGGTGGATAATGATGTTGGTTGTGAAGCACTAAAGTACTCCCCAACATGCGATTGGAGAAAAATCATAAATTATATTAAGTAACACGTTCAATCTATTAATATTAATAAATTGTAAAGTAATAATGAAATAAAATAAATTTTAATTAAATTAAGGTTTCATTTTCACACTGGAACAGAAATGTGTTAAACATCAGGTGCCAGGATCCCAAGAATAGGAGGTACGACTATAGCTTCTACAATAGTACCTTGAATAGAAGATACACTACTGTGAACAATCTTCTCTATAAAATCTAAAATACCAAATAGTGGAATGTTGTAGTGTTATGAAATCACCTCATATGCATGCAATAAGGTGGAAGCCACGATGTGTCCCAACCGACGTGTCTAAGTAGGATCTGTAACTTCCTCGAAGTCATCAAGAGAAATCAAATGTACACGAGAGTATAACTTGCTACGTGCATCACTGCTTCTACTAGCTCCTCCACTTCTAGTACCACATCTCTCAAGGTAATGACCCACATGGTCATAAGAGTTAAGTTGTGTCTCGAGATAAATGCTCCTAAGAACCTCTATAGCACCCTCATGGGCACTCATAATGATAGGCACTACGACATCCTGAAAGCTAGATAAGAAAGTTGGTGGCCTCTCTACAAGATGTTGTGTCAACAACAAGTGGAAGAGCTCCCTCCTGTCAATATGTAGGCCTGTGGCTAATATGGTCATGCCCCTGCCAGAAATAACCAGGGATGTCTAAATAGTTCACCTTTAGGTTTAGGTGAACCTCAACATGTAGCATCAATATGAAACATAATGGTAATTGGTCATTATTCGTAAATTGGCCTTGAGAGGCCACAAATCTAGGATAAATTAAGGCTACACAATAGGGACATGAACATTTGCTTACAAAATATGCCCTTGTTTTCCTTTGGCCTACATAACTTGACCAACATGATATCTTAACAACTTCCTTACCAGGAAGTCCTGCTATAACCTCAATATATCCTACATCGCCTATCACACTTGATTTTAATGAATCCATAAAATTTTTTAGTGACTCAGGCTTGAAAGGGTTATATGTTTTCAAGTTTCTTTGTATTTTTGGAAGATCTACCAATATGTTTTCACAATGTGTTTTATAGTGCCCAACTGTAGTCGGATCCTCAAGAATAGATGATAATTTTGCTATCTCTAAGTTGGTCATCTCAAACAAATTAGTAGAGGAAGAAGCCATGACTGTAAAAAATGAAAGTAAAATTCAATTTAGAATACTTTTTTTGAAACCATAAACCCTAAATTGATATAATTTCACATAAATTTAATTTTTTTTCGAAAAAATAATATTAAAACATATACTTTTCCCACATGCTGAAACAAAATTCCTTAAAATATTGTGTATTTATGTTAAAAATATACTTTTCATTTTCATGATCTATGATACATGCAACCTCATAAGTACAGACAATGATTAAGGCTATATTAGATATTTCCCTATGAAAATCACTAGAAAATATCATACATGAATTATAGCAAGACTAATTTAATGTGCAATAATATCATATATAATATAATAAGATTTTTCAAAAAGAAGGAATATCTAACCTAGAAGGCCATAAACATACACAATAGTCCCCATTAAATTAATTTTTTTCCGAACACATATAATAAATCAATAGTTAAAAAATATTAAAAAATATAATAAATACTAACACAACCCAAAAGGTTACAACAAAAATAGGTTCCTCGTCTAAAATATTATTAAATGTACATGTAATTCCCTTCTAGTTATATGTACTAATTTTGTCAAACCTTAGATCTAATTTTGAATAGGGATCATAAAAAAGAGTGGGATCATTAATTTAGTATATAATTCCTTAAAAATTTAGTGGTGAATATGAAAAAAGGAACTCTTTCTCTACTTGGCTATATGTTGTCTCATAATCAAGAAGAATGTGACATATAAAAAAATGTGGCTCTCTCTTTTCCATATTTATATTCTTATTTTTGATCGGACAAGAGTATGTTGTGAAGGAGAGGGCACAAAAAATATTCGTGCGCAGGGGTAAAGCATAGTCAAAGGAGTGGAAGGAGAGGAAAGGACACGTGTGTTAAAGAAAAGGGAAGATTCAGGACATAGCCGTTTTCACATGTACGGGCTATTTTTGGATATGGCTTGCAGAGCACACAAACTGGATAAAGACTTGCGTGACACACATAGGCAATTATTAGAAGAGCCACTACTAAGTGCTTTATATGGGTTCGGGATAATAATAGAATTGCTACTATCACTTAACCAGAAGAGGTCTATTGTTAGCGCACTTGCATGTGTGGCTATTATTGTAAAGGCACATGGCTATTTTCAGCATGTAACCTATTTTGGGAATTATACAAGCGGTGAAGGGAAAGTCCCCATCCTTATAAATATGTACTAATTTGCGTAGAATAAGGGGGCTATGTGTGAGAACTAGATATGAATTACTATGAGAATATGTTGTCATATCTAATACGTGCATGAGATTATGGTATTACTTATTGTAATAAGCTTCAATGTATTTATTGTGTTTAATATAATGAAGTGTATTAGCTGAATAAAGGTATTAATCATGAGTATAACAGGTTCTTCCATGATTTACTTCATTATGGATAGTATTTAAATCTATTACTCTTCAGATCTAGATTTGGACATGCTCTATAGAATGTGATATTAATTATGGATCTGAATGCATTAAGTCTTCATCATGCCAACATCCTGCAACAACTATAAAGAGGGGCCTGGTACCTTTGCGCGCTTTGGGTGAATGCCCAGTCTAAGCTGAGTGATGTGCCAACGTGCCTGGGTTATTACTGGTAAATTCTAGGCTGCATCATTGGTTCCTTTACCAATACCTCTTTTTTAGTTTTTATTAGGATGGTTCGCGATGAAGACCCACCGGTTGACTAGCAAGAGTTGAGGAGTGGATACATGATATAGAAGAAGAATATACATGGAGGTTCAGTGCCGGACCTGAGTTTAACACACACGCATGGGTGGAACAACATCTATATGAAAGTTTGTATGAGATATTCTTTGCTATTTTTCCTAGTAGAATTATACGAGTGGCCAGTTACTTATGCATATAAAAGGGATTGGAAGTGTTGCGCACTTGTTTAGATGCAGGAATAACTTCAAGCCCTCTATGATGTTGATCTAATTTGGACTTGCGTTGTGGATACTTGGTTTCATGGTATTCTAAACAAATATATTTTGGAGTACTCAATTTCCACTTATTATTGCCCAGAGGTATCAAAATTCAATTTTTTACGGTATCCCCAGGGAACTTACCTACAAGGCATTCCACTGGAAATCAAAATCTTGATGGTAACCCTGAACTTGGAAAGCAAACCGATGGCTAACTAAACCACACCATGCGTAGGGGTAGGAGCAGGTTTGGTGACATATTGAAGACCTAGCGATAGAAATGTAGATAGAAGTAAGGTGACTTAATTATAATGAGGTGCATGAGAGGGAGATAGAGAAGTAGTGGGATGTTGCACATTGAATGGTGTTGAGGAGAGAGATGGCTTTTGAAGGATTTGAAGCTCACGTAGAAGACATGGAGCCAGGGCATCAGGAACTCTCCCATTTGGGAAATCATGACAGGGAACCCCCTTTGGCCTCACGTAGAAGCATGCCAGCAGAGACAACCTGGGCCATGAGCATGCATCTTAATCTACCTAACAACCTTTCCCTTACACTTGGTTTTCCAATATCTAGTATGATAACTAGTCAACAAACTAATTTAGGTAGTGGGAGATCAGAAGTAAGCCATATAAAAACTACATCGATGGTAGGGAAAATGTATTCATTGGTGTTTGGAGGTATCTTTGTAGGTGCATCATCCACACAAAATTCAAGTGCATAGAAATTTGGACCCACTTTTGGGAGTGGTAACACTTCACAGACTGTAGGGGTACAGTTGAGTACTACTGTTGGGACATAGGGAAGTACATCTTTTGGTCCGTATCTGGCTATAGGTGGAGGATTAGGAGGTATAGGTGGTTCTAGCTCTGGTGGTTCAAGTGGTTCTGGAGGTAGAGGAAACACAAGAGGTTCTGGATCAGGTGGGTAAGGTACGCAACAACCCCAAAATATCTATGTGGAGATGTCTCTTCATCTTCCAGAGTATAGAGGCATAAAATATGCTTCTGAACACTTACAAATATGTGAAATCCTGTGGTGTGCAAAAGGAATCATGGATTTTGAGTGCAGGGAAAGTAAACTTGCCACTATGTTATAAGAGCACACACACAACTAGTACATAAAGTTTGACCCTGATCAGACTTGTGTAGACTATGTAGCTTTAAATGAAGATTTCCTTATAGAGTTTCACATCCTTGAGTTCAAGAAAAACAGCATAAGTGTGCTCAAGGATATTAAGAAAGGAACTACTGAGAGTGTCAGAGAGTATGATGCCCATTTTAAAACTATTTTATGTAATATTTCTTATGATATTCATGCAAGTCAACATGCACAATGGCTCGTTGGAGGTCTGATTACACCTTTTAGAAGAGTGCTATCAAATAAGACATACACTGATCCATGCAAAGCACTTGAAGAAACTTTACGAGCTGAGCTAGTCATAAGTATAGACACTGGGGTGAACCCATTTTCAGAAGCACATATTATAGCCATGGAAAATCAGTTGGAGAAGCTATCAGAAAATTCAACACATGAGATGCACACGGGGATTTAGTGTACAAATTGTGAAGTGGAAGGTCACACCAAGGATATTTTCCCCCATAGATCAGTATGCTCATTATTGCTAGACTGTGAGATATGTCATTTGAACCATGATGCTAGCCACTTCCCATTATTACAATGTGCAATAAGGAAGAACGTCTCTTACTACTGTAAAATTTGTAGGTCCACAACTCTTGACATGGAAAACTTTCGGCTAATTGGTCAGATCCATGATGCTATAGATATTAGTGTGCGACAAAAGGAGTATCAGATAACTCTAAAGACAAGAATGAGCATCAGGATAAAGATCACAATCAAGCGTGTTATGATCAGAATGAAGGGAATTTTGAAGGAGGTTAAGGAAGAGGTTAAGGATACAGTGGTGGATTTGGAGGATGGGGCCGCGGTGGTGGATGAGGCAAGTTTCCTTGCAGAACATGTTATACATGTGGATCTCTTGACCACTACAGGCGTGAATGTCCTCAGAATATTACATGTTCTTTCTGTGGAAAGAATCATAGTTATGAGGAATTCTTGGACTTATATGAGCATCTTAGTAAGCATCATAAACAAGAAAAAAGGGATCTTGAATGGTTATGAGACATCACATTCTATAAATCATTGGATGCCCAAGTTGGAACCAAAATCCAAGGCATTGCCAGTAAAGATCACTACTCGCACTGAAGCGATGCACGCCAAAGAAAAATTACATCAGAATCCTACCATCACTAAGGAGGAGGTTATACATGCATGGTACCCAGATCCTTTCCATTAGAAGGAGGTTTATCAAGAAATAATGCAAGTACTCATAAATCTTTAGGGTGAAATACAATGTTTAAAGGAGAAATCACGGAAGAAGGAGAAAAATAAAGCAACAGAAACAGTCCAATCTGATATGGATGACTTGAAAGAGGTGTGTAAGATGTTGTGCCAGGAGAATATCATTCCATTGTTAAAAAAATGATTAAAGGGAAACAATCCATGCAAAAGTATTGAGACTGAATGGTAGATCGTGCATGTAAACTGTCCCCCTCATAGCTTAGACTATGAAAAGAAAATCACTTTGATTTTTTTTTGTGGATGGGTGGATTTTGAGTAATATATTGATTGATACAAGTGTGGAAGTCAATGTTCTTACTTTAGATGCATGGGTACAAATGGGGAGACCTCCATTACAGCCATCTTCGAATGTACTATTCATGGCTAACCGAACTAAGGCCACTCCCATCAGAGTTTTAAAAGATGCATCCATTACCATATAGGGAGCTAAGTTCACTGGGGATTTTGAGGTTTTAGCACTAGCAGAGGAAGATAGCTTCCCAACTCTACTTGGGCGGCCTTGGTGCTATGCAAATAATGTTTATCTTCAGTTCAACAAAGGTTATATTAGTTTTGAAAACAAGGAGGAAAGAGTTATTATCCCTTTAATAGATGGCAAGTTTTCATGCTATGTTGAGCCTTTGAGTGAGGAATATATGAATAGGATTTATGTATGTGCCATCTGGGAACCAGAGGTACTTGAGTCATCTAAAGAAGGAATCCTTCAGTGGGAAGATGAAAAGTCTATTAGCGATACTACAAATGTTGCTTGTGATAATTGGGCTCATAGTACTTATGAATTAGTAGGGTGCGATGTGAAAAGTAAATTTACGTGGGAAAAAAAACCTCGTTATATCAGGAGAATAATTAACAACTTGATACCTCATTACACTGGAGAAGGGGATCCTATAGTATTTCTGTGTGCCATGGAGGAATAATGGATAGACTAATTAGAGAGACAAAATATGCTAGCATATACCTTGTGCGGGACAACAACGCACTAGTGGATGGTTCACAAGAATACTCTTGTAGGATGGAATGAAATTAGGATTTATCTTTGTACTCGGTTCTTTAGGAGCAATGCACCTACTCAAATATGCACTTATCATGGTAATCAACCCCATTCAGCACCACATTTAGCAGTGTGAGAGACTATGGATGGAGGGGCAGGAAGCTTTACCACCTTCGTTGTAGGTGCACAAATTTTATTCTAATGTATATGCGGAACTCCATAGAGAGAATGGAAATTGGCAGGATTTGATTACAAGAATGATCTAGACGTTTGACTAATGTCTACTAAACCTCCATTAGAAGAGGTATTAAGGGTTATAAAGCACTTAACTATGAGAGATATCGCCAAGGTGGAAGAACTCATTCAAGAGTTATTTGATGAAGAAGACTTAGGAGCATGTTTTGTTGAAGAAACAAAGATAGATGCCACATTTCTTAGGTGCACTTGCCTTGAGAAGGAAAAAGGAAAGATGGTAAACTTAGTGGATGGTGAAGAAGTGGAAAATATGGATGTCAACCATTCAACAGGTAGGATTGAGGTTTTAGAAAGTGTAAATAAGACCACACGTGCCTATCATGAACCTATGGAAAAAAATAAAGTGAATATTGGATTAGATGTTGATCCTAAGAAGGCCATAATTAGGGATTATTGAGATGACTCTAAAGTGGAAAAAATCATTGTTGTCACCCTCAAATTTCCCTCCATTTTCCAAGTCTAAAAATGTTAAATTTTGAGTTGGTGCCTTTGAAGTATGCTTGAAAGAGGTATTTTTGAATCTGGGACTAACCAAGGACTTGAAGACTTTTGAAAACTCATTCATCAGATGGGAAATCTCTTCCCCTTTCCAAAAAGTTGAAGAAGTCCTCCTAACTCCTTGTATTTTGCAAGTTATGGCTCGGCGGACCTATGTGGTTAAATTTTCCCTTTGGCGGGTTGGCGGACCTACGGAGTTCCTTGTGATTTTTGCACTTTTTCACCAAAAGGGGTAAGTTAGAAAAAGTGACCCATGAGCCCGCATGGAGAAATGGAGAGATAAGTTCTGCCCACCCCCTTAACAAACTAGAGACCGCCACGTGTCCTCGGGGCAGTGAGCCGGCGGAAGAAATTTTTGTTTTGAACCCTTTGTCAAAAAAGGGTTAAAGGTTCAAGTTTTTCCACCCTCCCTTTGGGCTCGTAGCCAATCAGAGACCACCACATGTCATCGGGGCAGTGGACCCATGGACCCACAGAGGAAAATCAAATTTTGTGCCAAAAGTTCAAAATGTTGCAAATTGAGCCCTGCACCCCCTTATCCAATCAGAAGGTGACATGTGTCCTATTCAAATCAGGAGGGTGGACCTGCGGAGAATTTTGAGATTTTGAACTTCTCGCCAAAGGGCTCAAATGGTTGTTTTGGACCACATCTCCTCATCCAATCAGAGGACACGTGTCCACCTTTGGCGGAGCTGCGGAGGGGCGGAGGAAATTGAGAAATCGTGCCTTTTCTCCCAAATGTTGGGAAATGTATTTTTTCCACCTGGCTCATCGTTTCTCTAATTCTGACACATGTAGGGTCCCAATTTGAGGTAAAAAAAGAGGGAAAATGGTTTATTTACATCTGCATCTGATCTTTTTATCGCCATTTTTTGGCTCGAGCTCTGCAATGGATGAATGTGGATCATTTTTTGTCCTTCCTTCTCAATTTCGTGGTCATTTTTTGTGGAAATGCATTTTGGGTCTGTTTTGGAACAAAATCGATGATTTTCACAGGGAATATGATTGATTTTCGAAGAGATAGGGTAATCTCATTTGCGAATGGAAAAGGAGAAATGTGCCAACTAGGAACTCAAAAATTTTGGAGGTAGTTAAAAGGTGAAATGATGACGGAAAATGGATGAGGAAACTGCCATATAATTCTGCTAAAGCATTCACGTTTGAAATGATGAATTTCAACCTTTTAGGGCATCTGCATTTTCCATGAGTGCATTCTTGTTTCCTGTCTCTTTCCAAATGAATCTCCAACAAATTTGATCCCATTGGGATATTCTTTCCTTGGAGGCAAAGCAAAGATGAAATAGGATTGTTATAAAAACATGCTTTGCCATTGTATACAGGTTCCTGGCATTTTGAAAGATTGTAAAAAACTGAAATTGCTCAATACAGAAGTTTTTCTTATCTTCCTCTGCTATTTTCTTTCACTTTTGGCTCTTAATTAGTGAATTTTTCATCTCTGCATGCAAAGAAACTTTGTGCTCTTGTGTATATGATCTCTGGAACTTTGTGTCTGAAGATTGATACGTATTGTGAAGGTGAATGATCCCATTCTGCATTTTTCTATTTCAATACAAGTAAGGTTATACTCTGAAATCTATATATCCAAAAGTATTTTTGTTCTTCCCCCCCCCTTTCCATCTTCTCTATTCTTCTGAGCCCTTTGTATTGATGACATTTTGGTATGAAATCTCTTAAAGTATCAGGAATCCACATGATGAAAGTTGTGTATATGTATATAAGTCTTTACTGCTTTCAATAAGGGAACCTCTCCCATTAAAGAGGAGGGACTTGTTGTCCCCTGACTGTGGTTTCACCCAAAGTGCAAATCTGAAACCCAATAGTTTTTGGTGACTCCACTGGGGAATCCATTGTGAAGGATTTCCAGTTTTGAAGAATTAATTCTTGATCATCTCTGATCTGGCGACTCCAAGATATACTAGGGGTAGAAGAACCCTTGGGGAAGAAGATCCTCATTTCCAGCTGCTGGACAACCAAGGTTTCTCTCTTCCTTCATCAACAAGAAAAAGAAGAGGAGAAATATCTGCAAGCACTCCTCCTGATAGAGATAAAACTTCTGGGAGTGATAGTCCTCAAAATCAGATCAGTCCCAATCTGCATGCTCTGATCCTTGCTGGTGTTGTTGTTCCTCTCCAAACAATATTTCCAAGAATGGCAGCTCCTCTACCTTGGGGCCAAAGGGTTGGGCCTCTTGCTCTTCCCCAGCCATTGCATGAATTTCCTAGAGGCAATAGAAAGAATTTTCCCAAATTCAGAGGTGATGGGAAAGTTCATCCAGATGAACATATATCAGCCTTCATTATTGCTTGTGGTGTTCTTGGCATTGAACATGAGGATGTCTCTGTTAGAATTTTTGTGGAGACATTGCAAGATAATGTTGCTGATTGGTTTTATCACCTGCCTGCTGGATCTATCACCAATTGGAACACCATGACAACCAGATTTGAGCAGCGCTTTAAACCAGCTGAAGATGTGCATGCCCTCTTGGCTCAGATTTCCCAAATCAAGAAAGAAGCTCATGAGCCTATGAGGGAGTTTATAGCTAAATTCAATAGGCTGATCAACAAGATCCCACTAGCTACACGTCCTGTAGATCAGATTCAGAAGTGCTTCTTCCTTAATGCTCAATTTCCTGAAGTGAGCTATGCACTTAGGAGAGCTAATCTTGCCACCTTGGATGCTGATCAGAGGTTAGTTGTTAGTGTGGAAGATGATCTGATTATGTCTGGCAAGCTGAGGAGAGATTCATCTAAATCCAAGGCATCCTCTTCTTCCACATCTTCTCCTGGAGTTAATGCAGATCAATTAGTCCAGAAGCTTGCTAATGATCTGATTGCTCTCAAGAAATAGCTAGCTCAACATGCTCCTTATCAGGATGTGCCTAGAAGGAATTTCTAGCCTAGAAATCGGTTGACCTCTCCTCAAACTAGATTAGCAATTGAAGGTCCACCAATCAAGGCTCCAGTCAATGCCACATGTGAAGTGTTGGAGCCTGATGATGAAGAGGAGAATGAAATCTATGAAGAGCCTGAAGAGGAAGTTCATGTAGATTTGGAAGAGCTGAGTGGATCCCATGTCCATTTTCTAACTACTGAAGGTATATATGAAGAAGATGATTATGAGGAAAGAATTGCATAGATGAGAAATGAATCTTATGATGTCATGACTCATGAGAAAATGAGAAAGAAAGAAAAGGTAGTGCAGCCTGCTAAAAGATCTAAGGATCCTCCTACAACCATTCCAGTGATTGCAAGGAGGGGAGCTCCTATTCCAACTTCTTCCATGCAAAAGGTAGGCTCTGTTGTTCCTTCTTCTTCTGCTCCTGCTCCTAAAACTTCTTGTCATCCTAGTGATAGAGTTGATAGATCAAAAGTCCCATCTACTGCTGTTAATAATGTTGCATCTACCTCTGGCTCATTTGATATTATTGACCATCTCAAGAAAACTAAGATTCAGATCTCAGAGGCTGAATTCTACCAAACTCATCCCAAGGCATTTGCTAAGATGGTAGACTTTGTGAATTCTAAATCTAAACCTTCACCCCATGGTTCTAAGGGCCTCTTGCCAACTCCTTCTCCTTCATCTCAACCCAGCCTTGTAGCAGCAGTTACTTCATCTGAGGAGAAGATCAAACCATTTTATGTTACCCTCCTCATAGCTGGTCATAAACTCAACAATTGTGTCATTGATTCTGGTGCTTCAGACAATGTGATGCCCGCCAAGGTAGCTCATGCCCTAGGCCTGACCCTAACCCACACTTTTGGCTCATGCTATTCAATGGAAAGTAGAGAAGTACCGTTGGTTGGTAGAATCAAGGATGCACAAGTTGCATTTGCTGCTATGCCAAAGAAAAGAGTTTTAGCAACCATCTTGGTAGCTGATATACCTCCTTCTTATGGCATGCTATTGAGTAGAAAATTTTGCAAGGATGTTGGAGGAGAGATCATGATGGACTGGTCACATGCCCTCATTCCAGTGAATGGGAAGATGAAGAAGCTATTGCCTGAAAAGAAAACTGAATATATTGTGCAAAAGATGGATGATCCAAAAGCACAAATACTTTATGAAGACAGAGGTCATGGAAATTACATGGTCATGTCACAAGATGAGGTAAAGCATCCCAAGGAAGTACTTCTTGATCCCAATGGCATTTGGATTTTAGAGTTTGATGGGAGCTGCTCCTCAGCTGGTTCTGGAGCTGGTGTAGTGCTCATTTCTCCTGAAGGGAAGCTTCATCCTTCCTCTTTCAAGCTCCAATTTGAAAACAAAAACAACATAGTAGAGTATGAAGCTCTCTTTCTTGAACTTAACTTGGCAAAGGAAATGGGAATTAAGAATCTTCTTTCTTGTGGTGATGCAGAGCTGATTGTAAAGTAGGTTAGAGATCTTTTCAAAGTAAAAAATAGAAGGCTAAAACATTACAGAAATCTGATTTGGGATTCAATTGAGTTCCTTGATGCCTTCTCCATTGAAGCCATGCCAAGAGAAAGAAACATGAGGGCTGATTCATTGGCTGTCTCGGGGTCTCTGTTAATTCCTCATCTGGATTTCTCCCAAGAGAAGTTCACCATTGAGATGATTCATAGGCCTAGTGTGCCAGACAATGCAAATAATTGGCAAGTCTTCAATGATGATCAACATCTGCTGTCCTTCCTGGAGCTTAGAGATAATTTTGATCAGTTGTACTTTGAAGGGAGTGAAAATCCACCTAGGGAGTGTGTGCCTCCAAATGAAGAAGGTAGCCAAGAAGAAGAAATAGATCATGATGGCTGTTTAAAGCTAAAAGGTAATAAAATACCTATGGGGTTAGTGAGTTTCGAGGAGTTATTTGATAAACATGATGGGTATATTAAGTCAAAACTTCCAAAGCAAACCAACAGTCAGCTGAGTATGAGAAGATAAACATTGGAAGTTCTCATGAACCCAAGCTAGTGAACATTGGGAAGTGTTGCACACAAGAAGAGAAGAAGAAGGCTGCAAATTTGTTGAAGAGGTATACTGATGTCCTTGCTTATTCCTATGAGGATCTCATGGCTTTCCAACCAAAGGAAATGCAGCATTTCATCCCTCTCAAACCTGGGATCAAGCCCTTCAGGAAGAAGCAGAGGCAATATAATCCTAAGATTGCTGATACAATCTTCCAAGAAATTCAGAAATTATTGAAAGCAAAGATCATTTTTCCTATTCACCATTCAACGTGGATTGCTAATATTGTGCCGGTTAGAAAGAAGAATGGTGAGATTTGGATTTGTGTTGATTTTAGAAACTTGAATCAAGCATCTTTGAAGGATAATTATCCTCTTCCCACCATGGATCAAGTATTGCAAGTTGTCACGGGTTCAGAGATGTTATCCATGCTTGATGGGTTCTCAGGTTATAATCAGGTCGAAGTAAATGTTGTTGATCAGCATAAGACCGCCTTCACCACTCCTTGGGGCACCTTCACTTATAAGAGAATGCCATTTGGCCTCATCAATGTTGGTGCTACTTTTCAGAGGGCTATGGACCTGGCCTTTGGCAGCCTCAAGGGAAAGTGCATAGTTGTTTACCTTGATGATCTGACTGTGTTTTCGAAAATCAGAACTGATCATTTCAAACACCTTGAAACAGTCCTCCAAAGGTGTAGAGAGCATGGCATCTCCTTGAATCCAAAGAAATCAGTCTTTTGTGTCACTGAAGGAAAAATTTTGGGACACATTGTCTCTAAGGATGGGATCAAGATTGATCTAGAGAGATTTTAGTCAATTCAGCAGATCCCTCTTCTAACCAGCAAGAAAGGCATGCATTCTTTCTTTGGAAAAATCAACTTCCTAAGGAGTTTCATACCTGATTTTGTAGAGCTTACTTTGAGCATTGCTCACATGATGAAGGGGAAGCAGACATTTGGCTGGTCCTCTGAAGGAAAAGTTGCATTTGAAGGCATCAAGAGAGCTATAGCAAAGACTCCAATCTTGGCATGCCCAGATTTTGGTAAGGACTTTATTATTTATTGCTATGCCACCAAATACACTCTTGCTGCTGTGTTAACCCAAGAAAATAATGAAGGTCATGAGCTCCCCATAGCATTCATGAGTTATATTTTGAAATCCCATGAGCTGAAGTACACCATGATGGAGAAACATGCTTTTGCAGTGGTTAAGGCGGTGAAACAGTTTCATTTTTATATCCTCAACTCCCATGCTATTGTTCTTGTGCCTGATACAACTGTTAAATCCATTCTAACACAACAAGAATTTGGAACCAAGAGGGGTAATTGGGTAGCCAAAGTTTAGGAGTATGACCTTGACATCAAACCCACAAATTTGGTTAGAGGAAAGGGCTTATGTGAGCTCGTTGCCGAAGGAGCTAATGCTAAATTGCTAGAGGAAGAAGTTGATATGTTTGTTGCTCTTTTCCTCAATTCAAATGATGAATGGTATGCTGACATTGCATACTTTCTCACTTATGGGGAATGCCCATCCCATTTGACTGCCAAGGAGAAAAGAACCATCAAATTGAGATCTGCTCAATATGTATTGTGGGAAAATGCATTGTTCAAACGTGGCATTGATGGAAGGTTTTTGAAATGCGTTGACAAGGAGCAGCAAAAGAGATTATTCTCAGCTTTCCATGATCAGGCCTATGTGGGGGTCATTTCTCTTCTACTGTAACAACCCACAAGATTCTTCGTGCTGGGTATTATTGGCCCACATTATTCAGAGATGCATCTGAGTGGGTAAGTAAATGTGAAGCATGCCAAACCTTTGTTGGCAGACCCAAATTGGCTTCTCTACCTCTCAAACCAGTAGTGATTGAAGAGCCTTTTCAACAATGGGGTTTAGACTTTATTGGCACACTCAATCCACCCTCAAGTGCTGGACACACTCATGTTTTGACTGCCACTGACTATTTCACCAAGTGGGTGGAAGCCATTCCAGTCAAAAGTACTACTTCGGAGGTTGTTTGCAATTTCATCAAGGAGAATATCTTAATAAGGTTTGGGATACCAAACAAGATTGTCACTGACAATGCTTCAAACTTCTCCTCTGCTGAAATGACTGATTTTTGCTATGGCTATGGCATTTCCCTTGCACACTCTTCAGATTATTATCCCCAAGGGAATGGGCAAGCTGAATCAATGAACAAGAACTTAGTCACAATTGTCTGGAAGCTTGTAAATGACTCTCAGAGGAATTGGCATAAGAAACTGTATGATGCTTTATGGGCTGATAGAATTACACCTAAGAGAGCCATTGGAATGTCTCCTTTTCAAGTGGTATATGGAGTTGATGCTCAGCTACCAGTAATGTTGGAACTGCCAGCCTTGCACTTGATGAAGGCCATTGAAGATGCCAGTTTTTCCAGCTCATTGGACAAAAGGATTATGTACCTTCAGAGGCTGAATGAAGATAGATTGCAGGTGGTTGATAGGATATCAGCTCACCAACTCAAGGTAAAAGCTCTATTTGACAAGAAGGCTAAGTCTAGAACTTTTCAAGTGGGAGATGTTGTTCTTCTTTGGGAAAAAAGGCATGAACCAAGGGGCAGCCATGGTAAGTTTGATTCTCTTTGGCTGGGCCCATTCAAAATCAGACATCTTGCCGATGAGAATTCTTTCTACTTGGCTTACTTGGATGTTTCTCATCTCCCACTTCCTTATAGTGGGAAACATTGAAATTATTGAAATTATTCAAATCCTAGTGACTTGGGAGTCATTTGTATATTTTTTACAACTTTCCCTTTGGTTTTTTTTCCTTTGGTTTTTGTCTTGTTTCTTTTCCCGCTTGGTGTGTGCTCCCCTTCTGTTTTGAGCTTGTTTTTGACTCCGTTGCCCAATGGATAAGGCACTGGTCTTCTTTTCCCAAAGTTTTCTAAGGTTCTTGATCTTTCCTTGTATTTCATGCCAAGCCAAGTCATCCCCAGAAGGAGCCAGTTGTTGTCACTCTCAAATTTCCCTCCATTTTCCAAGCCTAAAAATGTTAAATTTTGAGTTGGTGCCTTTGAAGTATGCTTGAAAGAGGTAGTTTTGAATCTGGGACTTTCCAAGAGATTTTGGACTTTTAAAAACTTATCCATTAGATGGGAAATTTCTCCCTCTTTCCAGAAAGTTCATGAAGTCCTCCTAACTCCTTGTATTTTGCAAGTTATGGCTCGGCGGACCTATGTGGTTAAATTTTCCCTTTGGCGGGTTGGCGGACCTATGGAGTTCCTTGTGATTTTTGCACTTTTTCACCAAAAGGGGTAAGTTAGCAAAAGTGACCCACGAGCCCACATGGAGAAATGGAGAGATAAGTTCCACAAGCCCTCAACCAATCAGAGACTGCCACGTGTCCTCGGGGCAGTGAGCTGGCGGAAGAAATTTTTTTTTTTTGAACCCTTTGTCAAAAAGGGGTTATAGGTTAAAGTTTTTCCACCCTCCCTTTGGGCCCACAGCCAATCAGAGACCACCACGTGTCATCAGGGCAGTGGACCCATGGACATGCAGAGGAAAATCAAATTTTGTGCCAAAAGTTCAAAATGTTGCAAATTGATCACCCCCTTATCCAATCAGAAGGTGACACGTGTCCTAGTCAAATGGAGGGCAGACCCCTGGAGAAATTTGAGATTTTGAACTTCTCCCAAAAGGGATCAAATGGTTGTTTTTGGACCACATTTCCTCATCCAATCAGAAGGTGACACGTGTCCAACCTTTGGCAGAGCTGTGGAGGGGTGGAGGAAATCGAGAAATCACGCCTTTTCTCCCAAATGTTGGGAAACATATTTTTTCCACCTGGCTCATCGTTTCTCTAATTCTGACACGTGTAGGGTCCCGATTTTGAGGTAAAAAAGAGGGAAAATGGTTTATTTACATCTGCATCTGATCTTTTTATCACCATTTTTTGGCTCGAGCTCTGTAATGGATGAATGTGGATCATTTTTTGTCCTTCCTTCTCTGTTCGTGGTCACTTTTTTGTGGAAATGCATTTTGGGTCTGTTTTGGAACAAAATCGATGATTTTCACATGGAATATGATTGATTTTCAAAGAAATAGGGTAATCTCGTGTTTTTGCAAATGGAAAAGGAGAAATGTGCCAACTGGGCACTCAAATGTTTTGGAGGTAGTTACAAAGGTGAAATGATGAGGGAAAATGGATGAGGAAACTGCCATATACTTCTGCTAAAGCATTCACGTTTGAAATGATGAATTTCAACCGTTTAGGGCATCTGCATTTTCCATGAGTGCATTCTTGTTTCCTGTCTCTTTCCAAATGAATCTCCAACAAATTTGATCCCATTGGGATATTCTTTCCTTGGAGGCAAAGAAAAGATGAAATAGGATTGTTATAAAAACATGCTTTGCCATTGTATACGGGTTCCTGGCATTTTGAAAAGATTGTAAAAAACTGAAATTGCTCAATACAGAAGTTTTTCTTATCTTCCTCTGCTATTTTCTTTCACTTCTGGCTCTTAATTAGTGAATTGTTCATCTCTGCATGCAAAGAAACTTTGTGCTCTTGTGTATATGATCTCTGGAACTTTGTGTCTGAAGATTGATACGTATTGTGAAGGTGAATGATCCCATTCTGCATTTTTCTATTTCAATACAAGTAAGGTTATACTCTGAAATCTATATATCCAGAAAGTATTGTTGTTCTTCCCCCCCCTTTCCATCTTCTCCATTCTTCTGATCCCTTTGTATTGATGACATTTTGGTATGAAATCTCTTAAAGTATCAGGAATCCACATGATGAAAGTTGTGTATATGTATATAAGTCTTTACTGCTTTCAATAAAGTAACCTCTCTCATTAAAGAGGAGGGACTTGTTGTCCCCTAACAGTGGTTTCACCCAAAGTAAGATGGAAAAAATCGGTAAGTTAACATTTTCATTAAGGCAGGTGTGAGGTGTTAGATTTCCTCACAGATATGACCATGGCACCTAGAATAGGAATATTATTGAAAACAACTAAAATTAATATTGTACCCTAGATATCGATCCTGCAAGGATTAATAATTATAGGCAACATGGGACTGATCTCCAAGTGTGGGAATTAAAAATCAAGATTGAGTTCTATGAGATTAGGTTAGGCTCCTTTATATATCCTAATGCTATAACATGAACTCAAAGGCATGCATGAATCATTAAAAGAACTATCTAAGCTGAAAGCTTAAGAAATTGCACAGGGACTCAGGGAGAGAGATGCTATGAAATTGAAACCGTAAGCTTATGCGAAAGAGGTGATATCACAAATTGAGAAAATGAGTATCGATCTACTGAGTGATACCAATGCCCCTGAAATGAAGTCAGAATACAAGTTAGCCACATGGTCATCGATATCAAGAATATGGTCTCATTCCACATATTGGAATAAAAAAAGCTAAAGGGAACCTGTAAGTATAACTAATACACAACTTTACTATGCCATTAACTGAGGTAAGAGATACTACCAAATGCAAGAAAAGGGAACATAAGATCCAAAATTCATTTAAGTTGGGTTCTCTGGGTATATTAGAGTTAGGATTGCACATTTGAGGAGTCACTGACATCACTTTTACTCCAATGAATGAATGTTTTCAACTCATACTTTGTTTGGTCTGAAAAATACCATTTTGGCATGGTTCACGTATAATTTTTCAAGCATTCAGAAGGATTTTATTCACAACTAAAAATGTAGGTTTATTTAGAAGATTAGATAGAGTATGGACTTGCTAGAGGATCATTTTAAATTAAATTTCATCCTAATGTTACAACCACCCAAGACCAATCAACGTTCAAGTTTTCCAAACCCAACTCTTTGCGCCATTAAGAAATGTAGATCCGTACAAAAAACATGACCATTTGGATCATTTTTAGGGCAATTACTATCTGCAACCCTGGTTTGTTGGTGATCTTTCTAAGGTTGTCAAGTTGTATTGATCCTGAAAAGGTGCCTACCAATCAAAGTGAGGTGATCGATTCAATGGGTTATTGCAAGTACTTATAGAAAATTTATAGATGGCTTGCGATGTGTTCCAACCCTTGGTAGGAGTGAATAAAAGGATCTCACTGGATGTATGGCTAATGGAGGTATGAACCACATCATGTGCACATTCTAAGGTCATTAAATGATGAAATTACTACAATGCATATTCTAAGATGCTTTCCTTGCGTGAGACCAATAGTTTCAAATGTACATGTGATGCCTCTACAATGTACCATTGGATCATTTAGACCTCAGTCCTAGACCCTAATGTATTGTAAGAGCATCCACTCTACTTTGCATAAGTAGAATAGGTAATCATGCAAGGGGCCTAGACATTATTCAACTACATTTAGCGTGAACCTTTAAGGTTAATTCTAGCTTTTTGGAACATAAATTCAGTTCTCTACCTGTTAAAACACTTCCTTTGTAGGACTATAACAATCAATGACTTGAGAAAATTAGATTGGTAAAATATTACAAGATCATTTATGAGGATAAAACCTATGCATCATGTATAAGGGTTTTTTATAGTTCTTCATGTCAAGTTTCATCATATAGCCTCAGTTATTTGTTGTTCTCTTTACTCATAGGCATGTTTTGACAGGGAATTGATATATTTTGGACATTTTTAATTTGATCTTATTAGACATGTATGGAGATTTAGGCGTATAGCGCCAATTTAGCTTGATTACTATGTTGTCACCTTATCTTATGATGTCACGAATACTAACTGTTATGATGTTGTTTTGGACCGTATTTATAATTGATGGATACTCAGTTTAGATTGCATGGTTGGATTTTATGGATGTATGTCACTTTATCGTTATGTCTAACTCATGGTGAATTGTGTATAAGTATGCATGTTGTCACATTTTCAATTCCAGAATGAAGATAAGCTAGTATAGAATTCATTGATTTCTTATTGAGTAGTTGATTCACATTTTATCGGACAGGTGTGTTTAATGTGTGCAATGAGTGTGCAGGTGACAGGTCACAGGAGAACGTGGGATTCAGGCCAGCTACACAATTTTGCACAAGCAGCCCACGGGGCTAAGTCCTAACCATGTTTACTGTATGAGGCCTTAGTATTAGAGTTTATTGTTTTGGGCACCATGAGTGACCCTCCTTTGTAATGTAATATGTCTTGTAATATTAATCTTGCTTAGGATGTTTAGTTTTCTTTGTAAACTTGTTTTGGGGACTTAATGACCCCCACTTGCATTAAGTTTTGAGTTTGTATAATGTTGTATTTAATTAAAAGGGATTAGGGTCACATGTGAACCCTTGGGTGGGCCCCACATCCTCTACCCTTGTGCCCAAATGTGCCAAACCCGAAATTGGGCTATTTTAGGCATTTTTAGTGACCCCTTTTTAGTTTGGGAGTTCACTTAGCATGAAAATGGGCCCTTGGACCCTACCTAATAGGTAGGGGGGCTTAATTCCAAGGCATAGAGGGAGTTTCCCTCCCATTTTGCCTCCCTTTGGTCACATCCATGTAAGGTGGATGGGTATGTGTGTTTTGTTAAAAGTTGCACAAGTTTGTTTTGTTGTTCATTTTGAGTAATTTGGGAGAAGAGGGTTAAAAGCTATTTTATCCTTTCTCCCTTTTATTTTGAGAATCTTTGACCTTGAGGGAAGAGAGGGGTGACACATGTCACCCCCTCATTTGTGAGGATTTTTGTTGGCTCCTCTTCAAATTCTCCCTCATGGGGAAAGAAGAGAACTTTTTTTGGGAGCTTTTGCTTGGAGGCTTGTGGATTTTGGAGCTAGAGCTTGCTTGGATAAAGAAGAGGAAAAGTTAGAGTGTTGGAGAGCTTTTGGAGGTAGGCTCCTTGAGCTCATTTTTTCTTTATGTTTCATATCATGTTAGATTGTAGTTTTGTTTTGTTTAAAATGTGTGTTGCTTTTGGGTGTGGCTATTTGTTGTTATGTTTGTTGTTTTATTTTCCTCCATCCATCATATGGCATGATGGATTTTTGGAGTTTGTGGGGGAAGAGAGAGGGATTTTTCCCTCTCAATCCTCATGGCTTGATGGGCAAGCCATGTAGGATTTTAGTTACTCCCCTCAAATGGTTTGAGGTGGGGAAGGTGGTTCATATGGCTTGAACCCCCTTCCCCATTCTTGGAGAGGAAACCCTTTGGGTTTGAAAATCCTCCCAAGAAGGATTTTGGTGAATGGATGGAGAAATAAGGAGGGTTTGATGACTTTGGAGGAATAAGGAGGTTGTGGAGATCATTGTATTTTTGTGTAACCAATGTTGGCTACACTTTTGGCATTTGGAAATCTCTTTCTTCTCTTCCCCATTTTAGAGGTAGAACATTATTTCTCCTCTTTTTCATCTTTGCAAAATTGGTGTTTTTCTTAATATTTGTCTTGTCTTTATGTGAATGTAATGTTGGTTGTCTCCCTAAATCTTGTGCAAAGTTGTGGAAGCTAGTCCTCTTTCCCATGGGCTTGGGGGAGGCTAGCATGTCTTCCAACCTTGGAAAGGCATGTAATGATGCCTAAAGGTTGGGTGGTTAAACAAGCTTTTCTTCTCTTGGTGTTGGATTCTTGTAAACATTCAAGTTTGGAGCTCAATGGAGGAGATAGTTGGAGGTCTTTGTCAATTTTGGTCTTCATTGTTTCCTTCATTTTTGTGGACATCACTCTCATTGTATCTTAAGATATGGCTTGTGGATACTTTCTTTTCTTGTAAATCCCTCATTTTTGTATTTGAATTACTTGTAAATTTGAGTCATCACATTTACTTGTGCAATCTCTCTTTATCCTTGTAAAGAAGCTTGTAATGGGATTTATTTTGAGTAGTTATGTATTTTAGAAATATTTTGGCATTTGTGAGCTTAAGCTTCTTGGAAATGAAATCTTGTAACAATAGTGAAAGTTTCCTTTAATAAGATTGGTTGTTGTAACTCTTGTTTTGAAGGAAAGTTGATTTTATTGGAATATTGTTATTCTTGTAATATTTACCTCTTGCAAAAATTTGGTGGCTTTATAAATAATGAAATAGCTTATACTCTTTTGTGTGTGCAAATCTTAATAAGTCTTGCATTTGAAATTTACAATTTTAAAATGTGAATCTTTTTTTAGCAAACTCTTTTGACATGTTTAAAGTTCCTTCTCTTGATGAAATACATTGGACTATTTTTCACATAAAGAAATAAATATTTTAAACTAGGATTTGTTTTCAAAAAAAAAATAACTTATTAAGTCTCATAGTCCATTGGACAACAACCCAAATTATATTTTTTTTAAAAATTACTTTGCTTAAGGATTATTGTTAACTCAATTTATAGAAAATCATCTTAAAATATTACAAGTTATAGAAAAAAACTTTATAATTGTGATTAGTTGAAAGCCAACATTCATAAGAAAATGATTCTTTTGTAGTTATTCAAAAAATTGTGTGTATTTATATAATATAAATATATTTTCAAATATCTTTAATTTATAAGTGTACAATGTATATAAATATTGTAAAATGCAATTTCTATAATTTATATTACTCAAAGTATTTATATTAAAGATATTTGTATATTTAGAATATAAAATATTATATATATATATAGATACACAATAAAATTACAAAATATATAAATTAAATAATAAAACATTTAAATTTATTCAAGTCGATTATAAAACAAAATACAAACCAAATGTATTGTAATAATGTATATGCGAAAATCTAAATAAAAAGATATTATTAGGAGTTGGGGAGGGCCGAACCCCCTCCCCAAACCACCCCCCACGGGTTTCAGCGCCATGCCCCTTGTCCCCACTCCCCAACCCGGCCCGTTTCTCCCACTCCATCACCCCTCCATTCACCCTGTTGCAGCCCTTCCCCCTCCACACTGCTTCCAACCTCCTCCAACCCCCCCCCACACCTGCCCCTACACCTTCTCCTCCTGTCCATGTATCCCTCTTCCCATACCATTCTCCCCTACCTTGTGCTCCACATGGCCACAACTCACCTCTCCAACAATGCACACCCCCACTCAGCCAATTACCACACTCCTAGAGACAAATTATCCTTGGTTCATGCACCCCCTAACACCTCCTTTACTTCACTAAAACCATAGTTCAACTCCAAAAATAAAAGCAACTGAAATAATAACAAAGAAAAATAAAAGATTGAATAAAATGAAAGAAAATAATGCAATAAGAAAAGGTCCTGAAATCCATGAATCAAGGGTTCCATTGTTCCTCAACCTGGGTGCAAGAAGAAACAAAGAAAACAAAATAAGAGAAAATGATTTGGAAAAGAAAAGATAGAGATGATTAGGGAAACTTTAGGGCAAGTTCGAAATCAATGGTCAAGATTAGAATTGATCCTAGGGTTCTCCTTCAATCCTACCTTTCTTTAAGTCATGATATTTTAATGGGAATGGAAAATAAATTAAAAGGGGAGTGTGAGGAGTTAATTAAATAATAAGAGGGGTGAAGACTTATGATTTATGGCCCTAGTAACCTTAAAATAGAAGTAAATAATTAGTTTATTTGGGACTAGTAAATAATTTATTCGGGTAAATTATATTAATATAAAATAAATATTAATGGGGATAGGTTAAACATAGGGTATCCTATTTAAGTTCACTTTAAAAAAAAAAAATTACCCAAAATTTTAGTCATTCTTGGTGTGTTTTTCGGTGTCCCAAGGTGGGGCATTACATTTGGTATCAGAGCGAGGTTTACACACGCGAACACTTTGGGTAATTAATTAACTAGTCGACTATATTTTAATAACATTAAAAAATAAAAATAAAGGATTAAAAAAATAAAAAAATAAAAAAATAAAAATCAATCGCTATAATTTAATAATCTCTTCGCTCACCTCGTGCACAGGATGGCACCCATGAGACGACGTTCGGTTAGGGGTTTGGGGCGTAGTTTTCCTACGCCCAAACCACAAGCACCCGAGTTAGGGCCTCAGATCTTAGAGGCTCTTCAGCAGTTGATCGGTGTTGTGCAGTAATGCCTCCCACTACCACAGGAGGTGAGAGAGGAGGAGATTCTGTTAGGAGATGAGGAGCCGATAAGTGAGGACGTGCACACTCAGAGCCACCAGAGCATGATACCCTGAGGTAGGAGAGGTCATGTAGCCCTTTATTCACCACGAGAGGGTAGCCTCGTACCATCGTAGCCACTCACACAATCTTGAGGGACCATTTGGGGATAGGTGACCCCACTCACCTATTGGACTACATCGCTAGGATCGGGATACAGGCAATGTGATTAGAGACCTTCTTTGCTTGCAGCCACCTACTTACACTAGCTATACATATGGATTTGGGGTTGAGTCATGGATCCTTAGCCTGAATAGCTGCTTTGGCTTGCACCCTTACGAGAGCAATGCCAAGGCCAGGTTTTCCATACACCTCCTCTGAGACGCAATAGGCATTTGGTGGAGGAATGAGGAGTAGAAGCTCCATTTGACTTGAGAGACAGTGACCTAGGAGTTGTTCGAGGAGCGATTCAGGGCCTACTATATGTCAGAGCATTTCATGTAGAAGAGGATTGATGAGTTTCATGACTTACGATAGGGATCTAGCATAATAGCACAGTATGAGAGCAGCTTCCTGGATCTTTTGTAGTATGTGGACTATCTGCAAGATGAAAAATTATAGGTAAATAGGTTTATTGAGGCACTTATTTGAATGTTTAGACATAGCTCTCAGGATCTCTGAACAGTTAGGATGTTATCTCCTCGCCATGCTTGAGAAGGCCATTCAGAAGGCCTACTTAGCTAAGGAGAACAAGACCAAGGAATAGGAGCACCGAGATAGAAACAAGAGCAAGTTTCAGGATAGGATGTAGGCCTTTCAGAGTCAAAGGTCACGGGGTACATCACCACCTCCTAGAGGAGGATTCTGGCCTCCACTAATAGCTATGAGGGATCCACTACACACACAGTAGTAGACACAGTATCATGGTTGTAATGCCCTGTTCTTCGTTGCTCCTTTACTTCTGCGACGACCGTGCTTCTTAGAGTAGAATGTTGTTGCATTTCCTTTGAAACATTAGTGTTTCACGTTGTCGAGTTTAACTATTGGTTGCTAGTAATAATGATAATAATAATAATAATAATGACATTATAATTGTATTATCGATCAACGATTGTATTTGGTTATTATTTTTCTTTATGTCGATTGTTATCGACATCATCCTTTGATATCTGTAAACTATCCTTTTAATTTGTTTGTCGCTCCCGCTGATCGAGCCTCGTTGCGTAAACGAGGAAGAGTATGAATTGTGGTGGCACCTTTGAAGGTGGGGACTAATTTTTTTTAATGTTGACGGACCCTTGTTAATTTCTAAAATTAATGTTTTATATACCAGCCTTGTTTCTCCTGGCAAGCGGCCTGTCCCCAAAGCGTGGGCTCCAAAAATAAAATATAATGAAATGTATTATCCTTGTGATGTGGTTAGTTGGCGGATGGGAGGTATTGCTTGTCAATTCTTTAATGAACTTTTAATTTCATGTTTGGCGTGAGACAGTGGGAGACTATATTTTATTCTTTTGGTAGGGGTCTTGATTGGTAGTGGTTGAAGCGTTGTTTTCTTTTGCTGGCCGCACTTCATTTATTATTTCTGATTTGCAAATCTTCTTGGTTCTTGATTGACTGCTTACATATCCTTCTCTCACCACGTGATATTTTCCTGGGTTGGACTGCGTGTGGAGTGGTTGAGAGGCATTTTCTTCCTGGTTGCGTGGGCAGAGAGGCCATCGAAACCTGTTCTGTCCAGGCGTTTTTCTTCCTGGTTCCTCCTTAGGCGCCTTCCCTGCTAGCCGCGTGGGTTTGTATGGTGGTTTTAGATGAAGCTACAGGCTAGTGAAGAAGGCGTGATTTCGGCATGGAAGAAAGGAATAGGTAAGTGAACCTTCATTCGAAGTTTCCAGATTGTATCAAGTCTCTAGGAGCTCGTGGAACGATAGACAGGTGATAGTGACTAGAGGATGAGTGTGACAAGATTGGTGGGTAAGAGTGTTGTTAAACCTCGAGGCATCTCGATATCCATTGCGATCTCTCTCTTCTCTGAGCACTAAATCTACTGTTTTCTCGTGCATACAATGGCTGCGCCTGCAACTCCAGAGCTTCAAAAAAATTTAGATTCAGCGCGATGATACAACCCTTGATGCGTATGTGATGGGTAAAGAAGATGCACCTGGGATTGTGGTGCTGCAGGAGTGGTGGGGAGTTGACTACGAGATTAAGAATCATGCAGCTAATATAGCTAAACTGGATTCTAGTTATAAGATGCTCATTCCTGACTTGTACCATGGGAAAGTTGGTTTAGATGCTACAGAAGCACAACATTTGATGGATGACCTTGATTGGCAAGGTATCTGTTAAAGATATTATGGCATCTGTGAAGTGGTTGAAGGAAAATGGTTCAAGAAAGGTTGGGGTGACAGGATTTAGCCAGGCGGCAGGTATGTTGCAGTTTGGTAGAAGCTTTTTGAGTGCTTCCAATAAGCAGGATGTCCAACTATGTTGTTATCTGTTCAGTGTCGAATGCATCCTCAAATTCGAGATTCTCCTTCAAGATATTTTATCAAAATCGACTATGTGACAGTGAGAGTGTTACCAGGAGACCTGACGAATTTTATTGCTAAGATTCTCTATTGAGACCTTACTTGCTTTACGATGTAACTCATGGAAGAGAATCTCATAGGGTGGATCTGTTTCATATCAGAATATTCATGAAGCACAATTTGCTTTGCAATTATGAACTCTATTAGGAGATCGATGAAGGATAGAGGAATTAAAAAGAAACTTGGATGTAGTTGAGATTAAAGGCAATAAAATGGTGCATGCTTTTTGTTTAGGTGACTGCAGATCACACCCACAGGCACAGGAGATCTATGCAATGTTGGAGAAAATGTCTTGGGAGATGAAGGTAGCAGGATATTTTTCAGATTCAGAACATGTACTGAGTGAACGGGAAAGTAAAAGTATTCCTCTGCCACCATAGTGAGAAGATGGCAATTGCATTTGGATTGTTAAGCCTTCCCCGTGGGACAACTCTCAGAGTTGTCAAGAACCTTAATGTATGTGTTGATTGCCACACTGCACCAAGTTTTTTGTCCAAGATTGTTGCAAAGCAAATTGTTGTGAGAGATGCAAAGCGGTTCCATCACTTTAAAAAAAAGGAAAATGTTCTTGTAGAGATTATTGGTAATGCCATGTGAAGCAATCTGCAGACATAGTCTGGCACTATAACAAGGCGCACTGTGCCAGGTCTGCAGTGATAAGTAAGCGATCATATTTTATTTCTAGTTTCTTAAAAATATATATATATATTCTAAGCACTTGTAAGATCTAGACATGGTGGCCGCCCTCTCCCTGACTGTACCAGGCGCTGCCATGAAGCTTGCATGAGAGATCTACGTGCTGAGGGAAATGAATGTTTTTGGAATATGTTGTAGCTGCTGGAGCCTTGGTTTGACGTGGCTACATTAAGGAAGCCCCAAACAGGCATGATAAGACTAACCCTCTCTCTTAATGATTTATTTCCTTTAGCATTTGGATAAATCGATCCTTGCAATTTTGTTCGATTGCTGTAGATGTGGGTTTCTTTTGGAATGTTGATGTGTTTTTGTTACTAAATAAATAGCGTTTGGACTCTGGATATTATATAACATGCATTTACATATATTGACTCTTTCTTGAAAGAGATGCCCAGAAAGAGATGGGTTCCAAATGACTTTTAATCATAATTGCATGAACTGATCTCTCCCCCTTTACAGTTTATCTTATTTACTATCTGAGTAGAAGAAATCTCTACATCGATTCTTGCCTACTGATCTTATAATGTTGGTTTATCTTTTGCCTTGATTATTCCTTTGAATGATGGTTTCTGTAGCAAATAGTATGGAGCGTGAATGAGGTTTATAATTTTTCTTGTATTGTTTATATTATGTAGAACATGGCTTGAAAAAGGGAATTTCCGATATGACTGTATTTGGATTTTACTGTGGTTTTATAATAATATAAACTCCCATTAGGATTGGGGGCTTCTATTTGGGAAGAGTCATACTAGTTTTATTGGTCTTTCTAGATAGCTCCATCTGAGTCATTCGATTATCATTTTCCTTGGGGATTATTGAAAACCCCTCACCAGGCCCTTTGCTATTATTATTACTATGAGCTTATTATTAGATTGGAACCCTCCTGAAGCATGCGTTAATGGGTTTTCTATGACCTTTACGAATATGTTAAGCACGCAAGTCATTATCCTGTGAGGATAATTCTTTGGCTTAATTTTGAGGCACTACTTGGATCTTTGGATCGGTTAAAGTAATATTGGATACATCGACATTCTTCAAGTTTGATTGATATGTGATGTCCTCATGCATATGAATTCAGGCAATGCTTGAAATATGAAATTATAAATATATCTTATACTTTGACCTTGAAGCTTGTCGAAAGACTTTTGGTAGGAAAACAGATGAATAGGGAAGTTAAGATAACTACCCTAAAATGGAGTCATGCATAGCCTTAAGTAAAGGTGACAGCTACCATAATGGGACTGTGCATACCATGTATGACAGTAAGGATATAAGTCCACCTGAAATTATTTAACTTCATTTTATAGAACAATAATTAATACCCATAAATTGGGGTATGCAAGTGGAGGTTGAATTATATAACAGGGTATATTATGTTATCAGGTAACCAGTAAGGATAAATATGTTATTTCAATACTTGGTTAACGAGTGGAATATTTTCTGGCATTTACGATGATTATTATGTTTAGCTAAAAATTGATACTCGCATCTTATTAGGAGTTGAGATAATGTTGATACTTGTATTCATAGTGGCTTGGACCGCGCTTGCATATCTTAGCTAGTCAAATGTATCTTTGGCATATTACCAACAGATGACAGTATTGTCGATCATAACTCATTCTTATGAGTTGGACTCTTTTACTAGAAGAAATATATAAAGACATGGAATAAGCAACCAAAAGGATACCTAAATAATATATGAACTTGTGGATTGGTGGAATCTTTGTTAACATAAGTATATTCTTAAAATTGTGAGATAAATATCCAAATTATACTTACATATCACTGATTATCTATGAAGGTTTGATACTTGGGTAATATCGATGAATAATATAAGATTGATACTTGTATTTATTATATAAACTTAATGTCGTTGGTGCTTTTATTTAATTGAAAGATAATATTGTTGGATACTTATATATGTGAAGTAGGTCGAGGGTATTAGGTGAGCGTTATTATTATTACTGTAATTTAAGTATGATTAATTGCATGGTTAAGGTTGTATATCTAGTCACTTGGAATTGTGTTCTTATGTAAGCAGATCTTAAGGAAGTGAACATTAATGAGTATGAAATGTATTATCATGAGATGTGCAGTTAAGTTTTTAAATGTATGTTAGAAATTTATTTGATAAGGAGTATTGCAAACTTTCATTTATTTAAATGCTAGATGGCATAAATTATTAGGTGAGGTTTATATCTTATCATGCTCAGTTCTAGCGAACTGACTCTAATAAATATTTGTGCAGATGGATTATGCGAGTAGATTAAAGGAAAAGAGTGTAAAAGTTTCATCAGTTCAAATTATGAAGTTCTTTGTAGAAAGTTCAATGCGTTGTAAATTTTGTAACTTTGCTTGCAAGGAGTTTAGAAGATCTCTTGTCTTGGTATGTTCGGAAAACTACGTGGTGAAGTGTTCTTTCCCTTTTGTTGTTAGACTAGTAACTTACCTTGGTGAGAAATAATATTCAATCATTACATTGGCATAAGTATTGTAAAACCTTGATTTTAAGAATAAAGTGTTAAGTCAAAACTCTCTGACACCTTGTAATGATGTGATATAAGTAAAATTAAATGGAGTGGTTAACCCTTATAGAAGTTAACTAAAATATATATATATTCAGATAAATTAATGTAGAGATGACTTACTTGAGAACAAGAGATTCCTGAAATAATCAAAGGTGAAACTATCCTTGTAAAGTAAAATTTTATAAATTTGATATCCCTAGCTAAACTAGTGAACACTACCCCTTTTGGGTGAACTCTTAAACAAGCTTAAGGGAAAACAATGGTTAGTTTCTGGAAGATAATAAGATTTAGCAAGTAGGAGAAGACTTTAAGTGAACTACTCTACAGTGTATAAGAAAATAACTCAGTTGGTAAGATGAATTTGTGCGAATCATATATTGAATCTTTCTGAAAACATAAGTCATGAGTTAAAGGGTGTTTTATCAAAATAAATAACCTTCAATCATTTCTTACTGTGGCTTGCCCTAGCTGTGAGAGTGTCATGTGGTTGGACTTCTATGTTGTTCTGTAAAAAAAGAAAAGTGTATTATCCTTTTGGGTGTGAACGTTTCCGTGCTGACCTTGTGGTCATCCCCGTAACAAGTGGTTCCCAGAGTTGGTTGTAACTTTGTGACGACATGTTGTGTCGTGTTATGTGTCGAAGCAAGTCAAAAAAAAAAATTACCCTGTCTTTTACTGTGTTGTTCGTGTGTGAATATTTGGGTCGTTAGTGGTACTTGAGGATGTTTTGGTTAAAATAGGGATAGACCTTCAGGTAGGGTTCTCAGCATGTGGCTTGTCAGCTCACACGTATAAGTGTGTTATATGGTTGGTTTTCGGTATGTTGATCTTGTTCACCAAAGTACAGGAGTGACCCCATCATTAGATGGGTGTAGAACGTTTCGTGTTACCTTTGTGGGTCATCCTTGTATTGAGTTATTCACAACTGCGTTAGTTGTAACCTGGGTGGCGACATGTTGTGTCACTGCTATGTGATACACAGCAGAGCCTCTAGATCTGAAAAGTTATCCTGGGTGATTTTACTGTGACGCGTTAGCATCGTGTAAATTTTTTGGGTTGATTACCATCCATGATGAGCATCAGGACCACAGTTATTGAGACGCTAGTGTCCAATCCTCGATGCTATTTCTGTCTTAGAGACAACTGACGAAAAATGTAAGAAGACTGAGCTTTAGGGATTCATTGTATATCTCCTAACCATAGTGGACCTAGGTGTATGAGCTGAAAAGTGTGCTATGCATACCAAACAATTAGCAAGTTGAGTTGGCCTCTAGGGAACAAACATCACTAGACAATGGGCTCGTCATGTGGAGAGTTACTTTGTACTTGATTTAGCAAGTTTCCATATACTAAAACAACATGACTTCACAGTGTATCCCTCTAGGATAGTAATAAGTGTGTGATTTTCTGTATTAAAAATTGGTTCGATTGTATATCAAGCTAATGGTAGAGTACAAAAATAAGGTCTATTGAGTTATCTAGGATAACCCCTTTTCCAAGTCCATTAGTTGTGATATCAGGGATGTAAGCGACTTGGAACTGCAATGTACGTATTATCTTAGGTACATTGTATCAACTCCATAGTGGTAGCTTCTGTAAATGCCCATTTCAATTTATCAAATCTATATCACCATTAGTTCCTGGAAAATCACTAATATATAGGACAATAGTTTAGGAGTAACATATTCAATTTTCACATGATCATTTCAGTCCCTTTGAGGGAGTATGTAGAAATGTTTCACTAGGTGAGTTTACCTTAAGGTTAACAAAAAAATTAAGAAAATTTAATTCTCATTTTCTGATTTCAAGTAGCTGACATAAACACCAGTTTCTACTTAACCCTACTGGGATGACAACTCATGAGCTTTATGAACTCAAGATTCATATTACAGGATTTGTTGGAGAAATTTCATCATTTATAAAAGTATGTCACCACTACCTTGGGGAGCACTAGTCAAACTAGTGAACAACCACTATTCATCTTATACTATATGTTGACTTCAAGTGGCTCAACGAGGTCACAATAAAGAACCGTAGATCCACTCCAAAGAAGTTCATGACTTGTTATGCATACTACATAATAGTGATCTAGATTATTCTCCAAACATAATGATCTTACGTCAGTTGCAACAAGTCTAAATTTCTATAAATTCAGATGCAGATCATGTCATGTAGTCAACCTTCCACACTACATGAACTGGGCAATTGTCTAGAATCTCACAAAAATTGTGTAACTAGTTGGTGGTGTTGACTATGTTGTAATATGATGTGTTCATGAGCCTCGTGAAGGGGAAAAAACATTTCCCTGTTATTTTATTTAGATAGCCTCAAACTAGTAAGCCTAGATGTACATATTGACATCCATACTCATTCTATAGGTATTAACATGATTAATTTATTTTTTATTCAGGTACTTTAGGTTTCAATAATAAAACAAAAATCCATTTTCATGCAGAACACAATGGAAAAATGTAGCTTCTTTCACACTAGATATGTCACCACTTGGGTCAAAATATATTTTGATTATGGCATGGCTCCAATGGAGAACACTAATTATACATGCTACCTATGGACTAGATAAAAATTATATTATGACACTATACCTAGTAGAAGAAATTTCTACTGGGTCTCAGTCAGGTTACTACTGTAGGTTTCTTTAGGATTTCTCCAGAATTGCTCACTCACAATATTGTCACTTGTGTTGAGGAAGAGGATACTGGAGGACAGTTACTGATGATGCTCAGAAAAACTAAGAGTAATATTTTTCCAGTTCGTTAAAGAACAATTTTACCATGACAAACATCTAAGAAGTTATAGACCTGGCAGAAGAAAATAAAATGTTTGTACTAATGCATGACTAGAGGGTTTGGGAGCTATTGTTATGAATGTGCATCGAGTAAATACATTTGAGTCGCTTGAACCAATTAAATTCTACGAAAATGGTAATGATATCCCAACCATGATGTAGAGCTTTATAGCAATCATTCATGCACTTTCAAAAGTTGGAAAGTGACATTTCCTTTTGGGTAGACCTTTCAAGTTATGAAAAATTGAGGACCATAGTTGTACAAAATATAGGTATCATAGTTGAAGCAAAATGAGTACGACAAAAATAATAACACATGGAATATAAATATGTAAAAATAATGACATGTATGTACAGTATATCACAAGGGAAGGAAAATGTCATAAAAGTGTCTCACATGCACTTATTTAGATGATGACATAGTGACTTGCTTCATTAAAATTGCAGTTATATATTGATAAATAGTAATTCCAAATTCCAAATCTTGTTTGAGTACAGGTTTTGTAACCTTTTACTTTCATAGATGCCTTGAGATGATCCCCAGGGTTCCATTAGAGGGTAGGATACCTGTAAGGTATGTTATTTAGAGACAATTGGCACTTTGACTTCGGCATCATCAGACTCATCTATGTGACCAGTTTGCTAACAAAATGACCATAAGAGAATAAAATTAATCCTCTACATAGTTTTATCAAGAAATAGCTCCAATTATTAATCATGATGACAGTACCTGGATCACTGGGGATAACTTGTGACCAAGGCTGCACACTATCTCAATCAATTCAAAGATAGAGCTTGCTTGGATAAAGATGAGGAAAAGTTAGAGTGTTAGAGAGCTTTTGGAGGTAGGCTCCTTGAGCTCATCTTGTCTTTATGTTTACTTTAATATCATGTTAGATCTGTAGTCTTGTTTTTCTTTAAAATGTGTTGTTGATTTTGTGTGTGACTATTTGTTGATTATGCTTTTTGTTTTTAATTTCTTCCATCCATCATGATGGCATGATAGATTTTAGAGTTTGTGGGGGAAGAGAGGAATTTTTCCCTCTCAAACCTCATGGCTCTATTGGCAAGCCATTGTAAGATTTTAATTACACCCCCACAAATGGTTTGAGGTGGGGAAGGTTGGTCCATATGGTTTGAACACGTCCCTTCCCCATTCTTGGAGAGGAAACCCCTTTGGGTTTGAAAATCCTCCCAAGAAGGATTTTTGTGAATGGCTGGAAAAATAAGGATGGTTTAATGAGTTTGAAGGAATAAGGAGGTTGTGGAGATTATTGTCTATGTGCAACCAATGTTGGCTACACTATGAATTTGACACTTGGAGATTTCTTTCTTCTCTTCCCTGTTTTGGAGGTAGAATATGGTTTCTCCTCTTTTAAAAACCTTCTTTGTCCAATTCTAGGTGATTAGTTTCTTAGTATCGTGGTCTTAGTCTTATATGTGAACTAAAACATTGGATTGATTCTCCCTTAATCTTGTGCAAAATTTATGGATAGCTAGTCCTCTTTCCCATGGGCTTGGGGGAGGCTAGCATGTCTTCCAACCTTGGAAAGGCATGTAATGATGCCTAAAGGTTGGGTGGTTAAACAAGCTCTTTTCTCTTGTGTTAGATTGGATTCTTGACAAGTATTAATGTAAGTTGTTAAGATCAAGTATAAGTTAGTTGGAGTTACTGTATCATTCTTGGTTCTCTCATTGTATCGTTCTTCATAATCTTTTGTGGTAGCATCACTGGATCATTGTACATTGTAAGAAGTATGACTATGTGGAAGCCTCTTCATGATTTTTGTAATCTTCCTTTCTTTTTGTATTTGAAATTACTTATAAAATTGAGACATGTTTGTTTGAATAATGATCTCTTTCATCCTTGTAAAGCTCAAGCTTGTGCATGGGAAAAATTTTGAGTAGTTATATATTTCAGAAATATATTTCACATTGAGCTTTAACCTTCTTGGATTGATGAAATATCGTAACAAATGTTTCTTTTAATAAGAATTTGTTGTAACCGTTATTTAAAGAAGGAAAGCTGATTTATTGAGGAATGTGAGTAACTCTTAATAGTTACCTTCTTGTCAAAATTTGGTGGTATTTATACAAAGGAAAACAAAAGTTAGCATTACACTCTCCTTCTTCACATGTTAAAATCTTAATAGGTGCTTACATTTGAAATCCAATTTTAAGATGTGTATGTATTTTAAATTTGAGTAGCAACTGTACTTTGACCTGTTGGAGCTAGTTGTCTTCTATTGTTTTGAAATACAACACTACATGTATCTTATTTTCACATAAAGAAATAAATCATTTTAACCTAGATTTGTAGTTCAAAAAAGTAAATATAATAACTTATTAAGATCTCATAGACCATGATGGAAGGAACAACACATAGTTTATTATGAATTTTTAAAAAAATTATGACATTACCTTATTCTTAAAGTATTAGTATAACATATTTAAGTAAATGCCATTTATCATGTGATTTCAGAAAACAACTACCTTACAAGATTCTTACATAGGAGTTTGTTATTTAATATATCATTACTTTAGAGAATACTCTATCAATGTAATTTCAAAATATGATTATTACATAACTCTTTAGTAATTTTTTTATTGTAATCAGCTATTGTGCCCCGCTTGGCCCAACTCACGTGTTCATGTGTCATGTAGGTCCTATCACATTCTTTGAATAATAAATTATTCAACTTGCACCTTAATGTGTAACTTCAAACTTTGACATGAATAAATATTTTACGCACACTAATGTTGTAATGTTGAATATTAAATAAATATTCAAACCTCAATAATTCCACCAACACTAATGTTGTACCTTTGACATCAATGACAAAAATACTCAACAACCCCTACAAATTCATGGCACACAACTTATTGCACATAGAGAAGAGAGAGATTGTTTATATATATATATATATATATATACACACACATGTACACACATATATTTTACTACTACACACATATATTAACACACATATGTATACTATTATAAATATATAAAAAATATTGAATATATAGATATATATCCGGTATCAATAGAAGTCTTGTATAACTTCTATTTTATTTTTAAGTGCTTTAGTAAATATAGGATAGTGGGGAGGGTCGAACCCCTCCCTAACCTGCGCCTATCCTGAAAATCTCCCCTCCACCCCTTCCACTAACCGGTGTAGCCACTCTACTGCCCCCCCCAAACCAGTCCACTTGTCCTCGATCTACACTGACCTCTCCCCCCTTCTCCCACGTGGGTACCCCTTCCCATTCACCTGTGCATAAACCCTTATCCCCTCAACCACGCTTCGACCCTCCTTTGTGCATGTCCATTTCCATCGCGCAAAATTATCCCTCCGCCATGCGGATCACCACCATCCACTCTCCACTCTGGTTTTCTTCCTCCTCTCCAAATTCGCCGCCACCGATACTCCTTAAGGTGCCATGGCACCACATGCAGTATTAGAATTGCATATTTTAGGGTTTCAATACTTGTGTAATTTATTATCTTGTTAAAAAAATTACATTCAAATATATAGACTTTTATATATACTCAGGTAGTTTTTCCTATCATAATATATATATATAATATAATACATATATATATAAACACAAAAGATAAGGAACAAATCCCTGTAATAAAATAAATACAAAAAATGACTTGTGACTTGGAAGTAATGCCCAACTGATAAATTAAGTTAGCTAATAATAACAAGAAATAGTAATGAAACAATATGGAGTTCCTTCCAAAATGGAAAACCCCATGAAATCCATCCTTCCTTGAGCTCCTCAACCTATGCATCCTGCAAATACAACACAAGGACAAATGATGAAAATAATAGAAAAGGAAAAGAACATAAAGATAATTTAGGGCACACTTTAGGGAAAGTTCAAAATCAATGGTCAAGATTTGAATTGATCCTAGGGTTCTCCTTCAATCCTACCTTTCTTTAAGTCATGATATTTTAATGGGAATGGAAATAAATTAAAAGGGGAGTGTGAGGAGTTAATTAAATAATAAGAGGGGTGAAGACTTATGATTTATGGCCTTAGTAAACTTAAAATAGAAGTAAATAACAAATCTCGAGTTGGGACTAGTAAATAATTTACTCGGGAAAATTATATTAACATAAATTAATTATTAATGAGGATAGGTGAAACAAACATTGGTATTATTTAAGTTCACAAAAATAAAATTACCCAAATTTTTTAGTCATCCTTGATGTGTTTTTAAGTGTCCCGAGGTGGGGCATTACAACAAGGCTTATGATCACTATCAACACCTTGGAAAACTAGGTCAAAGAGATGAAATGCCTCTAAGACCTATTACTAGTACAAAACCATTTGAGAAATGGGCTATAGATTTTTTGGGTCCTATTTCACCAGCCGTGCATAGGACTGGATCATGTTATATCATCACTTGCACTGATTATCTAACAAGGTGGGTAGAACAACACCTACAAAGGATTGTATAGCAGCTACAATAGCCAGGTTTCTATGGGAAAATATTATTACAAGGTATGGATGCCTGCGGAGTTTGACCAGTGATAAGGGAACACATTTTCTAAATGAGACAAATCAAAATTCTATTAGATGAATTCATGATTACACACCATAAGACTACACCATATCATCCTTAGGAAAATGGGACTACTGAGGCTTTCAACAATATTTTGAGCCAAACATTGACAAAAATTTGTGATGTTGGAAGAAAGGATTGGGATGATAAAGTATCAACAGTACTTTAAGTGTATAGAACAACATACAAGTGGTTAAACAAGACCACACCCTTTCAATTGGTGTTTGGTGCAGAATCAGTTCTTCCTATGGAATTCATGTTATCTTCTTTATGTATTGCACATGTTGGAGGTCTAGTTGATGATCAAGCATTAGAAGAATGAATTTACAAGTTGATTAAGTTAGATGAGTGATGAGCAATAGCAAAATGGAGTCAGAAGCAAAAAAAATCCAGGCAGAAAGCATGACATGATAGGCACATCAGGGACAAAAATCTTGAGATAGGGTAGATGGTGCTTCTTTATGATTCTAAGTTTTTGCGCCATCTAGGAAAACTCAAAGTACATTGGTTAGGACCATATGTTATCACTTACATACTTGAAACATGAGCTTGTTAGTTAGAAATGATTGATGGAATATGGTTACCTGGTTACTTCAACGGGAGTAGGCTGAAGCCCTACTATAAATAAGTCTTCTTGGTGTTTATAATAAGGAAATGTTGCCATTTAGATTAGGTTTTCAATTATGTATTCCCTTAATGTATTTCCTTATTCGTCATTATGCTTTGTCAATTTAGTTGGTGTTTTGTGAAATAAGTGCATTTGCGCACCAGAAGCTAATTACCATTTGTAGTATTTTTATGCACAAAGGACTGCACATACCATTTGTGTGGGGTGGTTATTGAAAATGGGTACACATAAAATAACAAACTGCTACAGTGCTATTCAAGTTTGAAGAGTTGGTGGATAGAAGATTGCTTCCAAATAAGGACCATAGATGGAGATAAATGAAGGAACAATATAACACAAGGTAAGCAGTGGCCATGGAGACTACCAGGAGAAGGCACAGTGATGAGGTACTCAGGTGCATGGAAGTGCACTGAAGAGAAGTTTGTAGCCAAAAGGTAGGAAGGTGCGCTAAAAGGTTATAGTTGAGGCACGAAGATGTACCACGTGCGTAAAAATGTGAAAAGGGTCAATTAATGAGGATTGTTGGTAGGTGAAGGAGTAATAAATGCACTAAATTTTTCAAAATCTATATAAGGAAGGGATACAAGTTCATTTTTACCATTGTAAATCACAAAAATTTGAATGAGCTAAGTGGAAAATGAGTTGAGAGAATCATGTTGAGGTGCAAAGAGTGTGAAACCAGATGTGGAGAGCAGATTTGTGCAAGAGAAGCTTACGTCCCCATTGGTGAATAGTTGGAGCAAAGCAAAGCATTGAGAAAGAGCTAGGGCATGTGATTTCAACTAGGGCACATGGATTCAAGCTAGGGTTTTGGAATTTCTCATTATAGAAGGTAGAAGGAAAGCTTTTGCACACTAAAGAGGACAAAAAAGTTGTGATTTACAGATGGTACCAAAGAAAGCACCTGCCGTAGGAGCCAAAGGGAAGAAGAAAGTGGAATCAGAGGTTGAAATTGCTCCCAAGAGAAATTTCTCAGAGATTCAATACCCAGAAGGCATGATAGTGGGACAAGAATGGGATTCTCACATCTAGAAGTGTAAGATAAGTGATTACAACCACTACACATCAACTAATAAAAAGGAATTGGATGCGTTGTTGAGTATGAAGATAAACAAGCACACACCAATGGACATACCATTATATGATGATGTTGGAGAGAAGTTACTAAAGTATATTGGAGTTTACCATTTGTACGAGCTCCCATATGTTAGAAAGTATGAACCTTTGTACCAGTGGTTGATGAGCAGGGTACATGAAGACTTTTTCTATTTCACCGGACGCAGGGTAAGGATAACAACCACTTTGATTTCAACTATAACAGGATTAAGGGCCACATGAGTGGATCTGAATAGTGACTTGACAGATAAAGCAGCAATCCTGGAGACATGGAAGGAGTTAGGGTACACCAAGGGTCCATGCGGAATGGATATCGAAAAATTGAAGAAGTACCTAGTGGTACAGGAAGCTGCACATCTAGTGACCAAATTGAATGATCAAGAGAGATGGTCCCAGGTGAATACAATGTGGCTACACATTACAAGGAGAATGTCACAGGGAATAATTTACAACATATCAGGCTACATTGTGGAAACTATCATCAAGGAAGCACGCACTAGTGAGAAAATTAGTTTCAGCACTGTCCTATTGTCCCTGGTATTTATGGAGATCGGAGTGCCTGATGGGCCAAAGAACAAGATCTGGGAGTACCCCATGCAAAATAAGTCCCTTGCGGAAAGATTTGACAAGTACTTGTGTGAAGGGTCAATGAGTGGGCCATTCAAGTAGAGGGTGGAGATGTGGTATGACAGGATACATGCAGCATTCGAAGAGGAGTGGCACATCCTCAAGGAGTTACCTTAAGTGGTGGGAAAGGAAGTGCATTTCACGGTTTATTGGAACTTCTCCATCATGTGATTTGCAATGAAGAATGGGAATTGGATCCCTTGGTATAAATTGGCATATGCCTTCACAATGCACTACTTATAGATATCATTCCATTGTTTTAATAATGTGTGACTCCTAAACTTTGTTGTAGACAAGGTAAATAGTGACTACCACATGTTGTGAAAGACTAATGTATATCCAGGTTAGACTTCCTACATTGAGAGGCTAATTTTAGACACGATAAGCATGGAGCCTGTGATTTTGGAGATTGGAGATAGTGGAGCTGCACTTATATACCTTCAGCTTAAGCCTAAGTTGGAGGGTAACAAATATGTGGAGAATGAGTTCACGCTCCCAGGGCCGCCTAAGGGTAAGCATATAGTGGAGAATGTACCAGCTCCGAAGCCCACTGAACCTATAGAGGTAGATGATGAGGAGGAAGAGTGTGAAGATAGTGGTGGCTTGGTACATAGAGGATGAAGGAAACCCTCGACCAGGGTAGAATCTGAGCACACAAGTACTCCACCCCAGGCATAAGAATAAGGAGTTAAGGAATTTGAAGTAGGAGAAGACCTTGAAGAATGCCACTTTAAGAGGGTTTCAGATGAACAAGAACCCAAGGTGCTACTCCAAAATCAATACGGAGATCACCATGAATCTCTCCATAGAAGGAGACAACTGAGAAAGAAGGAGAAAATTGAAGCTGAACGAGGAGGTGGAAGAGTCTGAAGAGAGCATGCCTGGATCTCCTATACAACTAGAGGATGTGGAAGAGCCCAAGGATGAAGAAATGAGGGTCAAAGAAGAAGGGGTAAAAAATCTAGAAGAGACAAAGCAAGATACTGCTCAGGACATAGAGGATCCAACTCCAAACCTTGGCACTCAAGTACCTAAGGGGCCAAGATCAAGGAGGGAAAGTGGAGAGTATGTTGCACTAGTTATGGGCTATGAGGAGGACACAAGTAAAATTATCTGCATGTGATTTTAGAATACAGTGGGCCTTAAGGACTTATATGGATGGGAGTTGATGGACCCTGACATGGCAACCATGCACATGAGGAAACAATTGTCATGGTCCATGCAAACTCACATGGACGAGCCTAATTTTGATGTGTGTGAAGAGTCCTATGTATCAAGGAGAATGAGAAAGGAACCACATAATAGGCACATAACCATCAAACCCATGGTTATGTATGATGAATAGGTGAGTAATGCCTTAGTGAAGGTGTCTACAGAGGTGGCACACTGGAATGTAGATAAAGCTTTCACTATCAAATCACTAAGAGTAGAGATCAAGGCCAAAGATGTAGAGATCGAGCATCTAAAAGGAGAGAAGGAACTAGAGAAAAAGAAGAATGGGGTTATTATTGGCATGGCAGAGGAGATTGGGGATCATGTCCTACAAGCAAGACCACACTTAGAGCCCAAGGTACCCAAAAAGTTCCCTTCAGCTATGCACTATGTGCGTACCTTAGTTGATCTGGTGCTTGAGGATGGACCAGTTCGGATGCCAGCACCAAAGGACCCTGAGCAGGAGGCAGAGAGGGAAAAGGCTACAATAGTTAGAAATATTTCATCATACGAGGCATTACTTCAAAACTTGCTAGAGGAGATGAAGAAAATGGACTAGGCACTAAACATATGTGCAGCTCCAGAGGCAGTAATAAGGATCAGGAAAATAGTAGAAGACAATGAAGTCCTGAAAGAAATGAAGGATGAGACATTGGGATGCGTAGAAATATTGGTGCTAGTCAAGCAAAAGTGTGAGGCCCTTGCAGCAGCACAAGACCCCCATAAGGAAAAATTGGATGAGATTGGGAAGCATATAGCACAGAAGATGAATATTTTAGAAGGAAGAATGTCTGATATGTCCAACATTGTTCTTGTGCTACAAAATGAGAAGGGATAAATTTCCCAAGATGAGTTGGAATCTATTGCAGTGGACATTCCAGAGAAGATAGAAGCTTTACTAACTAAATGGTAGACCTTGGAAGTAGAGATAAAATAAGAGTATCCGGAATTAATTCTTCTGGTTGAGACAAAGGATGTTGCACAGTGAGAGTTCATTCTTTATGCAGAAATTATTTCATTTCTTTCCATTCTTTATTCTTTATTATTCAAGGAGTAGCCATTGTCGGGGCAGCAATGTAGTTTAGTGTGGGGTAATGTTGAGCGGACAAGAGTATGATGCAAAGGAGAGGGTGCAGGGGTAAAGCATAGTCAAAGGATGGGAAGGATAGGGAAGGACACATGTGTGAAAGACAAGGGAAGATTTGGGACTTAGCCATTTTCACATGTACGGGCTATTTTTGGAGATAGCGTGTAGAGCACACAAACCAGATAAAGACTTACACAAAACACATGGGCTATTATTGGAAGAGTGGATACTAAGCACTTTCCATGGGTTCGGGCTAATAATAGAATTTCTACTACCAGTTAACCAAAAGATTTCTATTGTTAGCGCACTTTTATATGTGGCTATTATTGTAAAGGCACATGGCTATTTTCAGCATGCGACCTATTTTGGGAATTATGCAACTGGTGAAGGGAAAGTTACCACCCTTATAAATATGTAGTGATCTGCGTAGAATAGAGGGACTATGTGAGAATGAATTATGTGAAGTTATGTTGCTTCCAAATTTGATGCACACATGAGCTTATGGTATTACTTATTGTAATAAACTTCTGTGTATTTATTGTGTTTAATATAATGGAGTGTATTGGCTGAATCATAGTATTAATCATGAGTATAACTGGTTCTTGTATGATTGACTTCAATATGGATATTATTTAAATCTATTACTCTTTAGATCTAGATCTGGACATGCTCTGTAGAATGTTATATTAATTATGGATCTGAATGCATTAAGTCTTCATCATGCTAACATCCTGTAACAACAACCCTAAAGAGGGTTCTGGTACCTTTGTGCGCTTCGAGTGAGCTCTCAGTCTAGGTTGAGTGATGTGCCATTACGCTTGGGTTATTACTGGTAAATTCTAGGATCAAAAATTAGAGGATGGTCCAATTTTGGTGATGTGATATTGAGAAGAGACAAGAGAAAACTATTTACCAATTCAAAGGAATTTTGGAAATCTTGTGTCTAAATGACACTACTCTACTTTTTTTGAAGGTTATTTATGGATGGAGTCCATTAGTGATGTTAGGTATGAACCTTTTAATAACTCCAATATTCCCATGAAATGATATGATGTGATACTAATCCTTCGTGGGAAATCATATAAAGAATAACATGATTTTTTGTAGGATCAAAATCAATTATTAATGAGGAAATGGTATATAAAAGTATATATATGCCTATTATTTTGAATACACATTCTTCTTGACTCATAATGATGCAATATTTGATACAATGCTTTAGGGTGATCAACCCTCTTCCTATATTTTTCTAAAATATCATTCACATATGAATCAACTATTTTTTAGATGAGATTATTAAAAATTTAGTTAATGGAACTACTAAAGGTAACTCCAAAAAAATTGTTCAAGAAATACGAGAAACTACTACAAAATTAGCTAAAGAAGATGATACACTAAGTGTTTGATCATGATTAATCTCATTCAATATCCATATAGTTCATCTTGAAGGTTGTATCTTATATTAACACCACCATTAATAGTCTCTTGAAGTTGGGTTTGAGAATTGGAATTTTGCTAGGACATTTAATAAATTGGATATTTGATTAGAGTTTTTTATTTTTAAAATGATTAGTTTCAGCAAGGTATTGAAGGTTTTAGAGGGCATCTAAGGAAAATTTCTTCCACTTACTATTTTCACCTTTAATAGAAACTTGAAAACTACTCAAAGAATTTTCACTCAAAGAAGTACCTATGGTAGGAGAACATATGATATCAACATCAATATGAGCATCATTGAGAGAAACCATTGTTTCTTCACACAAATTCTAGGATCATGAAAGGAATTTTAACCAATTATATTGGAATTCAACATATAACTTATGGTTAGATTTTTGGATCTAGCTAATTTGGATTTTGAAACAATTTTACAAAAAAATTTCCTAGTATTCTTTGAGAAACATTTTGAGGTGGCCAATATGGTCTTTGTGTGACTCAAATCTCATATGAAAAGTCACATTAAAACAAGGATGCCACAAGTTACCACCAAAATTCTATGTGACCTTATCAAGTCTAAGAAAAGGTTATCTAGACCACATATGTACTATATATTCCATGCAAAGGAAAATTTTAAAATATTTTTATTTTATTGCATTAAATAAAAATTGACACCCATTTACTAGAAAGCCTATCTACCCAACTGGTGCATTCTCAGCACTAAAATAAAGCTCCTACAACATAGGAACATTCCTTTTCACTTGATCAAATGGAATAATTTCCCCTCGAAGGAAGCTACTTGGGAATCTAAAGAATTCTTGCAAAAACACCCAAGATTTCCAACTATGTAAAATTTCACTATTTGTGTTCACTAGTGGATCCCATGCAAGAGGTCATATAATTCATTTTCATTTTTTTATTAGAAAATAAAACAAGGACAAGCCTTGTTCGAGTGTTATTTTGGGCTACAAAGTATGGTAACTAGGTTTGTTGTCATCGTGGCATCACTAGTAGGAATTTTGTGATATGTATTGATGAGTTGTTTTCTTTCTTTTGAAACACCTCATCTACTATATTTTTCTTAGCCAATTGTACCCCTGAACTTGTATTTCCCGATGATACTTTTGAATATTTACATTATAAATTTAACTTATGGAATAGATATAAGTTAATATAATAATTACCAAGGTTTAATTTATTTGTGGATTATAAGTATACATTTATTCTTTTGGTTCCAATTAGATGTTAAATGATGTTTTGTATAAATGTCAACCTTGTCTGTAAAGAAGTTGTTATATGTAGTAGCTAAAATAAATAAAAGGATCCATACACAGAAACCTACATGCAACCAAAGGAACTCACTTACAATAAATAGCTCATCCATAGCAACCGACATGCAACCAAAGGGACCCACCTACAACAAAGCATCCATAGAAAAATGAGGTCACACACACACATAAATATGTGATTCTCGTGAGCTTTCACAACGTGGACACTACACCTAAGCTTGCACATGTTGATAGAAGGATAAAATTATGTGAACAAGAACAAGACTCAACACCATCACATGATTATGTGTTGCAACTAAAACAAATAACTAATTGATTTAAATCATAATTTAATAACTAGTTGATCAAGTGATCAGTTAGTTAAATTATGTGATTATATGGAGAACATATATTAAATAGTTATGTTGCATGCAAGAAAGTTTCTGGATTGTTTGGCTGATATATTTTACTTAATCCAACTAGAACCCCTAGTATGACTCTATCTCTTCATGACTCTGTTGTAATGAAAGGTATAAAAAGAAAAAATTAATGTTGTAGAGGGGGATGCATACAGAGGAAATCGATCCATAGATAGGGAACTTGTATTTTCCATTCGTAATATTCATGCTAATGAAATAAGAATTTGAGTTCTCTTAAATTATTATAGACACAAGCCTTAGGAGAGATTAACATCCAAGTTAGGGACCGCTTATGGTTTTCTAACCCTCTCCTTTTTGTTGTTGTTTTAATTCATTGCATGGTTAGAATTGCATTAGTTTATTCCTTTATATGTATTCTATTTTTAAATGCTTTACCATAGTTATAGTATTTGTTTCAGTCATAGTCCAATTCATTTTCAGTATTATTATTTCTTAATTGTAGTGATAAAAATTTACCTTTACATCCGTAGGTCTGATAATTAAATGACTGTAGATTGATGAACAACATATTAATTTCGACAAGTTAATTTGCACCACCATTTTTTGCGTTGTTGTTGGGGATATTGCCAAATTATGAGTTTTTTTGAAGAGGTTTTTATTTCTTAGATTAGTTTAGGTTTTAATAAATTCACTTCTAACCCCTGCAATAAATTTTCTGTTGATAGAGTTGATTAGTTGATGTATGCACTGCCCAGAGGATGCACCGCCCAAGGGATTTTTTCCTAGTCCACATGTAACACAAATATATTCATATACCTTTGAGGATTCTAAAAAAGAAACCTTTGTATTAGGTTTGTTGTTTGAAGACAATCCTCCAAGTGAAAGCTCTTAAGTTTCTCCTAAGCAGCCAAAGATGACAGAAGAAGTAAATTAGAATATTTCAAAAAGGGGAAACAACCTTTGAGTTCCCCATCAATGAAAACAATGCAAGTACTGATATGAATAATATTTCTCCCTTACCCTTACCCAAATTTCATGGATCCATATCAAAAGACCCAAAATCCTTTATATTTGAGTTTGATGTTCTGTGTAGGATTTATGATTATACTACTGATGCACATAAATTAAAGCTATTTCCTGCTACACTCAAGGATGTTGTAGACACCAAATTTAGGCCACACTCTCCCTTTACCCATATGTATATTAATTTAATTACCTACAATTAAATTAATGCCCACTCTCACAATATTCATTATTTAATTACCTTAATTAAACTAATTTCCACCTCACCTAGACACCTCACCCCACCACATCACCAAGACACCTCATCATAAACCTATTCTTAGCATGTTTCTTTTTTAGTAGGAATCAATATTCACCTGCCATAGCTAACTAAGACTTAGTCCTACCTACCTTAGTTAACTAAGGCTTAGTTCAACCCTAAAATTACATGCATATTATTCCTCTAACCTCATTCTCACTGATCTAAGCAGAACACTACATTTTGATCAGCAAAAATGGACAGAGCTGGTAAAAAAGATAGCCAAGATATGCTATCTTGGAAACCTACTATATCCTGCCTTAACCGATGCCGGTCACCCTAAACCATCGTCAGTTACCATATATTCACTTTGGTATCCTTGTTTGAGAGGTTGGAAGAATTATTTGTGTTTTAGGAGAAGAGATATCTACATGAAATCACACACCAAAGTAGTCCTGCACATTTAGACATCTTAAAACAACAACCAAACAATGATATGAAATGAAAGCATTCACGGTAAAATTCTGGGAAGAAATTCCGTGGAACTGGCTATCAGTTCTACAAATCAACCATCACCTCCATCTAACCACCAGGTTTGTAAACACTAGTAAGTACATTTAAATTTGTATCTTCCATACTTAGTGAGATCAGTTTCTTCATCTTTGTTTAAGAGTCCTAATTTCCTTTACATCCCATTACTTCTCACTTTCATGTCAATCCCTTTACCTAACTACCTACAAGCTCCCACCCTCCCATACTTGACTCCAGAAATCTCTGACTACTCCCATCACTATCATCTACCTCACCATCATCTGTCCATTCTCTGGGAAATCCCAGAGAATCATCAAAACCCAAATTCTTTGAGTTTCTATTAGCCTGAACCTATTAATTTTGGCTAACCCAAACTGTGTTCGGTCTCCTCTCAAATTACATCGGTCATACCAGACTAATGTTTGTCTTTGTGTCTAGTAAATCTACCTATACCAATAACCTCATACCTTTAACCCAAACAAACCAAATCACCTAAAAATTGACCCTAACCTATCCTAACCACCTTATTTACCTGTCTGACTTCAAGATCTGATCATAACCTAGCATTTTAGACTAGATTTATTTATTGTACTTGAATGAGACACCGAAATCATATAAAACATAGTAGGACATTATTGGTTTACATTATTTATTACATTAAGTTGTTTTAAATAGTGGATTGACAACCATCTAGGAAGTATCACACTTCCCAGATCTAGCATACACTAGGCAGTCCAATGACATATATTGTTTAATATTCATTCCTTGGTCTTGTTTATATTCACAGGTAGTTCCTCCTAGCAAAAAGGAAGTTTTTGCAATGAGCATTGTATCAGGAAATTAGAACGTGCAACACTATACTTTCCACCTTCATTCACAAGTATTCCTCCTCACCCTTACCTTATCTATTTTTCTCTTATGTACACATCACTATTCAGAGAAACATTATGGCACACCTAGTGGGACCCTCTCTTGGGTTCGTTGCATTTTATTCATATAGGGAAATTTTTGTGTGTTTCTTTCCTTTTGAAAAATACACATTTAATCTTGTCCCTGGTAATATTCTTTTCTTCTAATTGTCTAAATGACACTGATCATCTGGTGCTTAAAATGAAACAATTTTTCCATCTTACATTTGCATAGTAGTGAAAGAGCACGTTCTTGAACTATTCATCATTTACTTCATCGAATATAATTTTCAATTTGGCTTATAAAATTTGTTGCATTTCATCCTTGTATGATGCATTATTAGCTCACATTTAAAAATGAGGGAAACCTGTATGCTAGAAGTCATGCCCAGCTGATGGTTGACACAATTGAACCGTAGAAAGCACATTTTTCTCTTATCTCTGTTTTCCAAACTACACAAATTTGAATTTACACATCTTCTTACACAATATCCCACCTAGAAAAGAATCAATCAATCACACGATCAGAGGATTGATAGTGGGCGCCCATCTAGTTATCTATGTCCAGTCATCACCTCAGAGAAAGGACCACCCCGCCATAACATAACCTAAAACCTCACCTTTAGATTTCCTTCTTCGTAGGACGCCTTCCCAACCAAAAAATCTATTCTAAATTCACAAGTCAGTCTTAATAACATAAGCTAAAATAAACATAAATTCACTTTTAGGATTACATGTTTTTCTTAGCTTTGTTATTGACTTGCGTTTTGAGGTGTGAGTTACGATTCTCCATTTTTCTTCTTCCTTTCACACTCCCCATCATATTTGGAGTATTCTGGCTATTTATGAGTGTGTCAGGACCTCATCTTATCATTCTTAGATTTCTGGGTTGATCCTTCATCTATTTTAATTAACCAAAATCCATTTTTCTTCATTTCTTCTAATTTCACAGTAACCGGAATCAGTCCAACGACCATTGTCGGTTTACATCTGATTGTCGTCAGTTTACCTAACCAGTGTCAGTTTGTGGCTATTCTGGTTATTTTTCTTGAAATAACCTTCATCACCCATTCTTTTTTGTTTTTGGTCCTTAGGACACCATCATATCCCCCAAATTTCTGATATCTCTATCAGGTACAGTTTTTCCAGTTCATATTCATCAATTTATGTTTCATTTGTTGAAACTGGTATTTTCTAGAGTGACCAGTATCAGTTCCTATAACCATCATCAGTTCCCCTATAACTGTCATCCAGTCAGTACTGACCATCGGTCAGTTTCTATGTTTGACTCTTAATCAAAATTTTTACTAGATTTACCCCCTGGAATCTATCCTTCACCTATCTTCTACTATTTCCCTGTGTCATTTATAGAATACAAGTCTTACCAGGTCAACACTTATTCAAATGTTGTTGACTTGCAACCAAACTAACGCCCTTTTATTTCATGGTAGATGTCATCCACTCCCACCTATTCCATCGCCGCCATCCATCATGTCACATATGGATCCAACTAAGCCTATCCTCATTGCTACTAGCAATGAGGAGTTGATAAGACTTCTTGATCAAAATCTCGTGGCCCTACAATAATATCTCACCCACTCCTCTACCCGGGACTCCTTAGGATAGTTAATATACAACATGCCTGTATATATTCCTCCTTCCCTCACACCCACTTCTACATTAGCTACCACTAGCTTGGTGCTTCCCTCATCAGTATTACCCCTCTGGTATCTTAGTTAGGTTCTACATTTTCCATAACTACTGCCCCAATGAAATCTATTGCATCCATGGTGTTAACAGTTCCTTCACCAACTGCCTTGATCATAGCCCCATCTACACCGTTTTCCTCATATATACCAATTGCATCACAACCACCTCTAGTGTTAGAAATCCATATCCCTATCAAAATTATGGTTCTTTCTATCCCCTAGTCTCTACCACCCATTACCACTAGAGTTGTTGCGGACTACCCCACCTATTTACACGCATCACAAGTAACCCCCAATCTCATTGGTCACTTATTCTAGATACATTTCAACTGTATCCATCCCCCCTTTACAATTTTCATACTCGACACCCACATGTACTAGGATGCCATCCAAATCATACACCCATCATCAACCTCCCTTTACTGCAGGAGGAACCCATTCCTTATAATCTACTGATGACCTCATTAGGATGATGATGGAAAAGATGCAAACATTAGAAGCATCATTTTCCAGATCTCGTAACTCCTTGACCTATGAAAAAATCTGTAATGAGCCCTTTCATCCATCCATTCCTATTCACCCATATCCTTTACATTGGGAAATGCCCAAGTTCAACCATTTCAATAATAAAGAGGACCCACAACAAACACTTGCAGTTCATTCAAGCATGGGTGCTACCTAATTTCCCAGGATGATGCTTTTCTCTTACGAACATTTCCATGTCCCTAACAGGACCCACCTTAGATTGGTACATCAGTTTACCTCGACATTCCATCTATTCCTTTCAATCAAGATGGCTCAGGTATCCTGGACCACTTCTCTATCAATGTAGTCAAGAAGGTCACCATGAATGACCTTTATTCAGAATGACAATATGAAGACGAATCTATCGTAGGTTTTGTTGCTCACTGGCAGAGTCTTATCAACCAATTGAAATCCCATTTACCTCAAAATGAACTAATTGAGTTGTTCACTAGATCTTGTGCAAGACACATCTCACCAAACTTTAGAAGTACAAACCTTCTAAACCTTTGATGAAGCGTTCACCATGGCACGAAAAAGCTAGAAATCCATGCCATTGAAGAAAATAAAATCTAATTATGAAACAAGAACGTGCCATTCAAACCAAATGATTCTTCTTCATCTTCGAAACCCCAAATAATTATTCAAAAACTAAAAGATCTATCAATGCGGTAGTTCTTAAAGTGGGTCCATCCCATCTTTCTAATCAAGCCCAACCTTCTTCCAATATTTCTCCTATCTAGGCCTTTTAGTTCTGGCGAGATTAGAAATAGTACACTTCAATTGGAGAGCCCTATTCTTCAGTCTTGAAAAAGCTTCTTAAAGTTTGAGCCATTACACTTCCTCCCATAAAACCTCATAATGATTTCAATCCCACTCTTCCTATGCCTACATGGTAAAAGGAACACGACTACTATAATTATCATCATGTCAAAGGCCATAAATAGTGACAGTAACTACATCACTTTTAAGAACATCTTTCAAGATATGATAGATAATGGAGAACTTGTCATGGACAACACGAATGTGCAATGACAAATCAAAATTTTCCCATCTTTCAAATTTTTTTTCCCTAATCATAAACCATTATCTAATAAAAATAGTGAACCTTCATCCAGTGACAACAGTGTCCTGTGAAGTCCACACAATTTTTTATACCGTACCAACTCATTCCTCAAAACCTACATACTTCATCTATTGAGGAAATATATTGCACAAGCTCTTCTACCCACAGAGAAGCATACCTCTTCTACTCCTCCACCCATAGAGGATTCCCCCTCATCTCCCCTTTCTCTCAAAAAGGAACCCACACTTTCTACAAATGTCGTTTCACCATCTACCTCCCACCCTATCGAACAAGTCAACGTTTTTTAATTCTCCCATCCACAAAAGAATCATCATCACCTTCTCCTCCACCAAGGGATGAAGCCTTCATTTCCCCACCTATTCATCTCTCCTAACCATGGGAGACTCGTATGAACATACCACTACCTATTGGGGGAAGTTCTTCCCTCAGCATCCCAGAACCTCATTGACATGATTTAGACTCTTTTACATACAGAATCTAAGGCTAGTCAATTCTCTGTCTCAAAAACATATTTTATAGGCATTGTCCACCAAACCAACTCCATCTTCTTCTTCAACAGTCCCATTTTCATGGCTGGTCGATCACTTGGATTACGTTGATAATTCCATACTCTATGGGGACATCTTTGGTTCCGGATTTCAAACCCAAATGCAAATGTTTCCTAAAGATACTTTCATGATCTACCCAAAGGTATTTTCAGAAACCAAATCAACACTGACCATGCCTATTGAAATAGTTTCTTCTTCATCATCTCTACCTACATCCAAACCTTTACACGTGACCAAAACCATTTCCAAAAACTGAAATCCTACCCACACCTATGTATTAATCTGCATCAAGACGCATCACTACCTTGGGGTGTCATGCCAACATCAAGCTTTACTCTAGTGCCCACTCTCCTTTGACACTGTTTAGATACTGATCCTGACACTATTGATCATATTTTGGACATTATTATGTTTTGATGTAGTATGATGTATCAGGTATTATTATGGACATTATTATGTTTTGATTAGTGTGATGGTTAGATGTTAGACTACGGATTAATATTGATTTGGATTCAGCTATTATGCTTGAGGATCATTGAGACATTATTATTATTATGTGGATGATGATATACTAGTTGACATGGACAGGTTATTGATGTTGATTTTAGACATGTGACATTGACATTATGAATAGCTCTAGTATAGAAATCTATTGGATGATGATATAGTTGCAAAATTGAATTTAAATGATAAATGTTAAATTCTTGATAATGTTGTGATTTAGATTTAAAAATTGTATGTTGCTTATATCATTGGATGTTCTGATATGGCCACGAGGCCGAAGGGGTATTGTTATTTTTGTAGGTTAAAATCACAACAATGTTGGGGGACTGGAGACTAACCATATTGGAATTCAGTGTGAAATCAACAAGGTCGCCATGGCAATTGTGTTTGAGTTGTATGTTGTGTTTTGTTAGGATTTCCCATGGGGGGATTTCCATTATCGTGACCATGGGGGCATATGTGTGTGTGTTAATTATGTGTTCCCTTTTTATTTAATGTTGTATGTATTCTATTTGTAATGTGCTCTTTATTTTAATTATTTAAATGTGATAGTATAATGTGAGAGTCATATAGTTAAAATTTAATTAAATTAAATGGGATGTGGAAAGTGAAATTAAATGTTATTGTCTTGGTTGAAAATGAAATTGATTTATATATTTATAACCATATGGTGATTAAATAAATGTTGTGTCAAAATATTGTCATAAATAAATGTCATAGAAATAAATGCATTTTAAAAAGAGTGTGTATGTTACCAAGTATAGGTTGTGTAAGTGAAGTGATAGTTTGTGTAAGAATTTGTAAGAGGTTGTAAGGCAGTTTTTGGAAGGTCAAACACTCCTTCCTCTTTGAAATTCGAATTTAAGCTTGGAGGACAAATTTGGAGGCTTGTGGGACAAGTTAAACTTGTCCCACACCTCTCAAAACCCTCCACCAACCATGTCTATTAATTTAGAGTCAAAATCAAATTATTTTATTGCATTTTGACATGATTTATTGTAAGAAGTGATTGCACTTGTCTTACAAATTTTAAATGCTTTTTCCTTTTTGAATATGGGTTGAGTTTGTGTATGTAAGTAATTTTGTCATTCTCATTTATTGGATGTATTTGCTTTTGATGTGATTTATTTTTGGGATGAGGAAAGATGATGTGGCATCCCACTTGGAATCCACATCATCCTCCTCCATCATCTCCTTTAAAAATCCAATTCCTCCTCTTTTGGAGGTTGTTGAAAATTTATTTTTCCTCTCTTGGGTTGAATTTTCTTGCTTAGGAGCTTGATTTGTGGAGGGATCTTGGACTGATTTGCATGCCCTTCTTTTGCTGATTTGGGACTATTTTCTTTTGGTGCAACAAAGGTTGTTGTTTTGGAATCAAGTCTCCACTATGGAGAGGTAGGCCCTCATGCATTTCATTTACTGTTTTTCCCTCTTTTAGCATGAACTTTGAATGTGATTGTGTTTGACAATTCTTAGAGGGATGGGTAGAATGCTTAGGGCATGGTGTGGAGAGAAGACTATGAGGTTAATAAGAGGAGGGATAAGGGATTTGCCATTGGAACTTGTCTTAAGGAGGGAGTGTTTGTTGGAATCCACCTAGGAAAAGAATATGCATGCATTTCTTACTTTGGGGGAGGTATAAGGGATAAATTTGGAGGAGGGATAAGGAGGGGTTGAGGAGGGATAAGGTTTATGGGATGGTTATGTTCTTGGTGGTTGTTGTAGGTGGATGTCCAATTTCAACATGGGAGGCATAAGGAGACCTCCATAGTTCTTGCTCTTGTTTGGCTTGCTTGCTCAAGCCTTTGTGATTGTATGACTATTTTCAAATGTAGTTGAGAACTGTTACCTTGTTTTGATTTGTGTCTTCATTGATTTTTGTGATACATGAGTGTTGCTTGCATGTGAAAGAAGTCCATGTTGCCATGAGTTGAATTATCATGCTCCATTTCAATATGGTTGGGGCTCGGGGGCCAATGGGGAAAGATGGATTCTATTTTCCCATTGGGTATCTTGGTTGGGTGGAGAGTGTTGCCTTTCCCCCTTCCTTGTTGTGATTAAAAGATAAAAGATGAAGAAATCAGCCTGTTGCTGTTTGGAGCTTGGAGAAATCAGTTTGACAGTCATTTCCTTTTTGCAAGTTCATTGTAACCTTCCCACTTTGAAGTGGATGATTTGTATTGTTAATTGTAATGAGAAGACATCTTGTATTGAAATTAAAAGGTTGAAAGTGATAAGTGAATTGTAAAGAATTATTATTCCATATTGTGTTATGAGAAGAATGTGAAAGAAAGAAATATGTATTGTGCATTGTAACTTGAAATTCAAAGAAAGAGATAAACTATTGAATTATTGTTGGAAATAAAATAAAGAATTACATTCCTTTCTCAAAATTTCATTGTTGTATTAGATCCGAGTTGCTGTTGTGAAATGAAAACTCTGTTTTGAAAGAGATTAAGAAATAGCATTGCCAGTAAATATAATGTGTTTGAAATAAAAAATAGAGTTTAAAATTTGCATATGAACTGTCAATTAATTGTTCAAATCAATTGAATGTCTTAGATAAGATTTGAAATGCCTCCCCATATTTGGAAGATTGCAAATTGGTTAATAAACTTGTTAGCAAATGATCTCTGTTTCTTTCTTTAATTCTGGCAATGAATTCCATCAAAAATGTACAGTTCAGATTTTTAGTTAAAATTGAGAAAGGAAACAAAGTATTTTAGATGTATTAGGTCCTATTGAACCCACATTGAACTTCATATTTAAGAAAATATCTCAAAAACTCTATCAAATCCAATTTTAACTTCACAATCCAACTTACTGTCAAAAAAACGTAAAATTTACCAATGCAACCCAATATCCAAATTGGACTTTGAAAATATACTTAAACTTACCCAAGACCATTTCCCAATGCTCAATTTACATGCTCAGAAGAAGAAATATCAAAATTGAATCAAATCTTATAAGTTGAAAATTGCCAGTTTTAAAATTATAAACCTGCAGATCAATTTCTTAAAATTGACCCTTGAAACTTCACCAAATTCTAAAATTGATGATTGCTATGCAAAGAGGACTCTGAGAGATTTCTAGAAAGTCCTCGTTTTCCTAAAATGGAGCTTCCTATCAAAATTTATGGCCATTTGAAGTTTTACTTCAAAATGGCCATCCCAAACCAAAAATGAAATAATTCGACCTTAAAAAAATTTAAATTTTGAACTTTAGAAAAATTTTCCTAAAAATTTCCATGGCCCCACCACCCTCTCATCCTATCATAAGTTTCCATGTGGCACCTTGGAGGGGTATGCCCTTAATAAAAACTTAAAATTTTGAAAATTTTGCCTTGGAAAATTTTTCCCAATTTTCCCCGCAACCCCGCGGCCCCCAACCAATCACGTGCTGACACGTGGTAGGGGGGGGATCGTAAATTTTTTTTTTTCCTTTGGATTTTCAAAACAGAAAACTTAAGGGCCCAAGGATTTAGAATTGAAAACTTAACATTTTGCACTTTTGGAAAAATTTCACTTTTTCCTTGGCCGACCCGCATCCCTGTAGCCAATGGGGTGTTGACACATGTCCCCATGGGTGCGCAGGTCCATGCAATTCTTTTAACCTTTTAGCCCTTGGGTGAAAAATCCAAATTTCCTCTGCCAGCCCGCGACCAATCACAAAGTGCCACGTGGCAATTTGGGCAAGCGCGGAGGCACGGAGGAAAATTTTCCTTCAGAAAATTGAAAACTTGGTTTTGGGAAAAATTTCATGTTTTTCCCCCATGACCCGCCAGCCTGAATGAATCACGTGATGACACGTGGCATTTGGAAAATTTTCCCAATTTTCTCCCTAACCCCGCGGACCTCCCAGGGAAAATTTTCCCCTAAAACTCCTCCTAGCCATAACTTGAGTTCTACAAGGAGTTAGGAGGACTTATTTATATGGTTGGAAAGGTGAGGAAATTTCCTATCCAATGAGCCTAGTTTAGGAAAGTTTTGATAAATCTAAGTGTGTTAAAAAACTAGTTGAAGTTTAGGGCTTGATAGAGAGCAGGCCTGGGGATAAATTTCTCCCTGAACCTTAGTAAAACTTGTAACCTCCAAATTGGAACCTTGTAAACTTGTTATAAGATAAAAATGGAAATATTGTGTTTGGTTAATCACAATTTTTTCTGGAACCTATTTAGTTTCAAACTAGTGTCTTGCTACTTATTTGTAGACCCTTCTTACAAAAAAATTATTCCATAATTTTCCTAGTTTGTTTCTTGGTCTCAAGTGGTAGTTGAAGCGGGCATTACACTTGGTATCAGAGCAATGGTTCAAAATCTTGGACCATTGGGCACACTTGAAACAAATAGACTTGAAACCTAAAACTAGCAAATTGATAATCTAGAAAACAAAACTGTTTGAAAATTGTTCATGTTAGTAAACTTAGAAAACTGAAGGAAACTCAAGGTAATGATCTAAATGTCACTCTGGTCTATGCAGGGAGCCTAGACGGAGTAGGAGGAATGTTCATAGAGACTCAGAGTCACCACCACCACCACCTCCACTGCCACCACCACCACCACCAGACCAGGGTTTAGCAGCTATCCTACCACAGATTTTACAGACCCTCCAGGATGTTAATGTTGCCCTACATAGAGGATCAGTAGGAGGACACTTAGGAAGGCATGAAAAATTTACTTCCATAGAGGGACATGCACCTCCTCCACCCAGTGAGGAGGATGGGGGAGATAATTTTCATAGAGATTTGGCTAGAGTAGAGTCTCCCTTGAGGGGACACGGTGACCTTATTTTAGGACAGAGAGAGAGATCTCAGAGCCCTAGGCTCGGGGATAGGCAGGTGGAGAGGCCCAAAGGCCATTAGACCACAATTATGGATCACATCAAGGAGATCCTAAAGCTTAGGCCCTCACATTATTTAGGTGACATAAGGGGATTCTAGGCAGAGGCCTGGCTGGTTAGCTTGAGTAGTTGCTTCAAGCTTTGTCCTTGTTCTAGCAACACAAAAGCTCGTGTTGCGATCCATCTACTGAAGGATGGAGCTAGAGTATGGTGGAGGACAGAGGAGCAGAAGCTCCATATAGACTCAGAGACAGTCACTTGGGATCTATTTGAGGAGAGATTCAGGAGAAGATACTTACCACGAAGATTCATATAGTAGAGGATCGATGAGTTCTATGACCTTCGACAGACTTCCCTTACAGTGGCTGAGTATGAGAGTAGGTTCCTAGACCTACTTTAGTACATTGATTACATGCAGGATGAGCAGGTGTGGATCCATAAGTTCATCTGGGGCCTTAATTTAGACATTGGAGGTACAGTATGAATCTACTACCCACAGACATTAGCAGAGGCCATTGAGAAGGCCTACATTCTAGAGGAGACTCAGGGTAGAACCCAACAGGCTAGAGACCGGGTTAGGATCCGTATTCAATAGTTGCAAGATAGTAGAGTGAGGGGGTCAGCTACTCCTCCTCGTGGTGGTCATCATTCTTCACAGTCATCTTTTAGGCCACAGCAGCAATAGCAGTAGTCCCGCCCACCTTTTAGGCCTCCTCAGAGAGTTGATGCATAGAGAGGTCAGAGCATGGGGCCTCCTAGGGGTCCCACCAGGACATAGGGGGGAGCTAGAGTTCAGTCAATAGGAGCTCGAACACAGAGGCCACATCAGACTATGGCTAGATCATCAGGGTCCACAACACCTACCTCTAGGGTATCTTCTGGCAATACTGCAGTTTGGAGGACTTCAGGTGGTTGCTTCGGGTGTGGAGTAGCGGGATAATTTTAGAGAGACTACCCCCAGAACCCTAATAAGGATAAGGCACCCATCTTAGAGCCTACAGTCAGAGACATGGGATGGAGTCATAGGATCTATATAGTGGTTGAGAACTGCCAAGCCGAGCACCAGAGCACGGTCATTGAGACTACAGGTAGCATTAGAGGTGTTCCTACTTGTATATTGTTTGATTCTAGTTCTTCTGATTCATTTATTACACCATCCTTGGTAGAACGATGCAGGCTGGTGGCTATTAGATAGGGTCATAGTTGGGATGTTGAGATGGCTTTGGGAGCCAAGGTCTCTGTAGACTCCTTAGTAAACGAGTGTGTTGTTAATTTGGGACCTTTCACCACCACTTTAGATCTCCGCCTACTTCCTTTGGGCTCGTATGGAGTCATTTTAGGCATGGATTAGTTGACTGCACACAAGGCTAGGAGGGATTGCTATCATAAGACTATATCTTGTGTAGATGATAATGGAATTGAGTCAGTGATTTCTTGGGTCAGGAGACCTGTTTCTATTCATACTATCTCTGCTATGCAGCTCAAGCGATGTGTGCGACAGGGTTTTCATATGTATTCAGTCATAGTCAGTGACTGGATAGAGGATGGGTCTTATGGGCCATCACTATATGACCATCCCATTTTGAGATAGTATGCAGATGTTTTCCCAGGGGAGCTACCGGGGATGCCACCCCCACGTGAGATTGATTGCCATATTGATTTGGTTCCAGGAGAAGAGCCTATCTCACGAGCTCCTTATCAGATGACCACCCCAGAGCTCTATGAGAAAAAGTTGTAGTTAGAGGGGCTTCTAGAGAAAGGCCTCATCCATCCTAGTGTATCCCCTTGGGGTGCACCGGTTATATTTGTGAAGAAGAAGGATGGATCATTGCGGTTGTGCATCGACTACCGCCAGCTGAATAAGGTAACGATCAAGAATCGTTATCCCCTGCCCTGCATTGATGACTTGTTTGATCAAATGAAGGGAGCCACGGTGTTCTCTAAGATTGATCTCAAGTCTGGGTACCATCAGTTGAGGATTACGGAGGCAGAAAACCATAAGACTACTTTTTGTATGAGGTATGGGCACTATGAGTTCACAGTGGTGCCCTTTGGTTTGACGAATGCCCCCGCAGTATTAATGAGTTTGATGAATGGGGTATTTATGACCTTTTTAGATCACTTCATGCTCATCTTTCTTGATGAAATTTTGATTTACTCATGTACACATGAGGAGCACGAGGGGCACCTTTGACAGGTTCTTCAGTGTCTTCGTGAGCAGCAACTTTTTGGGAACTTGGAGAAGTGTGTCTTCGTTCTTTCAAGTGTGCCTTCTTTCAGAGATTCAGTACTTATGTCATATCATCTTAGGGGAAGGTATCGTAGTCGATCCTTCCAAGATTAGAGCCATTATGGATTTTCTAGCACCCACTACAGTGACAGAGGTGCACAGCTTCACAGGGTTAGCAGGGTATTACAGGAGATTTGTGCAAGACTTCTCTTGGATGGCACACCCCATCACTTCCCTTCAACGGAAAGGGAAGAAGTTTTTTTGGTCAGATAGGTGTGAGTAGGCCTTCAGGATACAAAAGAAATATCTCACTACAGCACCCATTCTTGTATTGTCAGATCCACAGGGTGAGTTCTTTGTTTGCACAAATGCTTCCTTAATAGGGCTTGGAGGTGTGTTGATTGCAGGAGGGCAGAGTTGTACCCTTTGAGTCTCTCAAACTCAAGGATCACGAGCTCAATTATCCTACCCATGATCTTGAGCTTGCGGTAGTTGTGCATGCTTTGGTTAGATGGAGACATTTTCTTCTTGGACGGAGATTCACACTCAGGACAGACCATTTGAGTCTTCGCCACCTCTTCACGTAGCCCAATCTAAATGCTCGTTAGAGGCGTTGGATGGAGTTTTTTTATGAGTATGACATGGAGATAGAGCATGTGAAGGGGAAGGAGAATGTGGTTGTAGATGCCCTCAGCAAGTGGAGGAATTTGAGCATGGCTACTTCAGTGAGCACAGATTTAAGGAGCTAGATTCTTCAGCAACTTCCCCTTCACAGTTTTTACATTACAACTCAAGCAGAGATTGAGTCCTAGAGCCCCCTTAAAGGGAAATTTGATGGTTTCTCTCTAGAGGAAAATGGTCTTCTCAGGAAAAGAGGTCGGATATATGTTCCCAGAGATGGAGGCTTGAGACAAGACATATTGACTGAGGCACATCGTACACCCTATTCATCCCATCCTAGGGTGAAGAAGATGCATGCCACTTTGAGATAGTTATACCACTGGAGAGGACTTCACAGGGATGTGGCTCAGTATGTGTCACACTGTTTAGAGTGCCAGATAGTGAAGGTTGAGCATCATCATCCAGCTGGAATTATTTTTCCTCATGCTATACTGGAGTGGAAATGGGACACCATTTCCATGGATTTCATTGTTGGGTTACCGATGTCGAGATATCACCACGATGCCATCATGGTTACGGTTGATAAATTGACAAAACTAGCTCACTTTTCTCTGATGAAGACCACATATATAGCTAGTGCAGTGGCATGGGTCTACTTGGATGAGATTGTCAGGTTGCACGGGATTCCGTGGAAGATCATTTGTGACCATGATCCCTTTGTACACTTCGTGTTTCTGGACTACCATGTAGTATGTTCTCAGAACGAAGATTAACTTTCACACAACTTATCACCTTGAGACAGATGGAAAGACTAAGAGAGTGAACCAGATTCTAGAGGACATGCTCATGATGTATGTGATGGATCACCAGGTGAGATGGGAGGAGTATATGTATCTTATGGAGTTTTCCTACAATAATAGTTTCTAGAGTTCTATATGCATGGCTCCTTTCTAGGCCTTGTATGGTAAGGAGTGCAGGACACCCCTTAGCTAAGACAGATTGGAGGATAGAGTATCCCTAGGACCAACTCTTTTGCAAGACATAGAGCAGCAGGTAGTGTTGATCAGGCAGAGATTACAGGAGGCACAGGATAGGCAGAAGAAGTATGTTGATCAACATAGGACCAAGCGTAATTTTGATGTGGGCATGAAGGTATTCCTTCATGTTAGACCACATAAGATCCTAATCCATTATGGAAAAGGTTCTAAGTTATCTCCTCATTTCGTTGGACCTTTTGAGATCCTGAAGCGTATTGGCCCATTGGCTTACCATCTAGCATTTCCACCCAGCTTGTCTCGCATGCATGATGTGTTCCATGTTTCTATTCTTAGGAGATACATCACAGATCCTTCTCATGTGTTGTATTGGACATCATTACAGCTACAAGATCAGGGACAGTTGATGGTGGATCCCGTTTGTATCATAGATCGCAGGACCTTGGGCCTTTCGAGGTTGAGAGATTGATCAGGTACGGGTGCAGTGGGACACATATGATGAGTCTAAAGCCACTTGGGAGGATGTTAATGTTTTACGAGTGCAGTTTCCACATTTTTTCTAGTGACTTCCAAGAGGAAGTCAAGTCTAAGGAAAGGGGGATGTAGTACCCACTCTCCTTTGACACTGTTTAGATACCGATCCTGACACTATTGATCATATTTTAGACATTATTATGTTTTGATGTAGTATGATGTATCAGGTATTATTATGGACATTATTATGTTTTGATTAGTGTGATGGTTAGATGTTAGACTACGGATTAATATTGATCTGGATTCAGCTATTATGCTTGAGGATCATTGATACATTATTATTATTATGTGGATGATGATATACTAGTTGACATGGACAAGGTTATTGATGTTGATTTTAGACATGTGACATTGATATTATGAAAAGCTCTAGTATAGAAATCTATTGGATGATGATATAGTTGCAAAATTGAATTTAAATGATAAATGTTAAATTCTTGATAATGTTGTGATTTGGATTTAATAATTGTATGTTGCTTATATCATTTGGATGTTCTGATATGGCCACAAGGCTGAAGGGGTTTATTATTACATTTGTACAGGTTAAAATCACAACAATGTCCGGGGACTGGAGATTAACCATATTGGAATTCAGTGTGAAATCAACAAGGTCACCATGGCAATTGTGTTTGAGTTGTATGTTGTGTTTTGTTGGGATTTCCATTATCGTGACCATGGGGGCATATGTGTGTGTTAATTATGTGTTTCCTTTTTATTTAATGTTGTATGTATTCTATTTGTAATGTGCTCTTTATTTTAATTATTTAAATGTGATAGTATAATGTGAGAGTCATATAGTTAAAATTTAATTAAATTAAATGGGATGTGGTATGTGAAATTAAATGTTATTGTCTTGGTTGAAAATGAAATTGATTTATATATTTATAACCATATGGTGATTAAATAAATGTTGTGTCAAAAATATTGTCATAAATAAATGTCATAGAAATAAATGCATTTTAAAAAGAGTGTGTAAGTTACCAAGTATAGGTTGTGTAAGTGAAGTGATAGTTTGTGTAAGAATTTGTAAGAGGTTGTAAGGCTAGATTTTGGAAGGTCAAACACTCCTTCCTCTTTGAAATTCGAATTTAAGCTTGGAGGACAAATTTGGAGGCTTGTGGGACAAGTTAAACTTGTCCCACACCTCTCAAAACCCTCCACCAACCATGTCTATTAATTTGGAGTCAAAATCAAATTATTTTATTGCATTTTGACATGATTTATTGTAAGAAGTGATTGCACTTGTCTTACAAATTTTAAATGCTTTTTCCTTTTTGAATATGGGTTGAGTTTGTGTATGTAAGTAATTTTTTCATTCTCATTTATTGGATGTATTTTCTTTTGATGTGATTTCTTTTTGGGATGAGGAAAGATGATGTGGCATCCCACTTGGAATCCACATCCTCCTCCTCCATCCTCTCCTTTAAAAATCCAATTCCTCCTCTTTTGGAGGTTGTTGAAAATTTGTTTTTCCTCTCTTGGGTCAAATTTTCTTGCTTGGGAGCTTGCTTTGTGGAGGGAGCTTGGACTGATTTGCATGCCCTTCTTTTGCTGATTTGGGACTGTTTTCTTTTGGTGCAACAAAGGTTGTTGTTTTGGAATCAAGTCTCCACTATGGAGAGGTAGGCCCTCATGCATTTCATTTACTGTTTTTCCCTCTTTTAGCATGAACTTTGAATGTGATTGTGTTTGTAATTCTTATAGGGATGGGTAGAATGCTTAGGGAATGGTGTGGAGAGAAGACTATGAGGTTTATCAGAGGAGGGATAAGGGATTTAAAATTGTTATTTGTCTTGAGGAGGGAGTGTTGGTTGGGATCCACCTAGGAAAAGAATATGCTTACATTTCTTACTTTGGGGAGGTATAAGGGATAAATTTGGAGGAGGGATAAGGAGGGGTTGAGGAGGGATAAGGTTTATGGGATTGTTATGTTTTGGTGGTTGTTTTAGGTGGATGCCCAATTTCAACATGGGAGGCATAAGGAGACCTCCATAGTTCTTGCTCTTGTTTGGCTTTCTTGCTTAAGCCTTTGTGATTGTTTGTCTGTTTTCAAATGTAGTTGAGAACTGTTGTCCTTTTTGATTTGTGTCTTCATTAATTGTTGTTTTGTAATGTGAGTGAATGTTCCATGTGAAAGAAGTTCATGTTGCCATTTGTTGGATTATCATGCTGCATTTCAATATGGTTGGGGCTCTAGGGGCCAATGGGGAAAGATGGATTCTATTTTCCCATTGGATGTCTTGGTTGGGTGGAGAGCATTGCCTTTCCCCCTTCCTTGTTGTGATTAAAAGATAAAAGAAGAAGAAATCAGCCTGCTGCTGTTTGGAGCTTGGAGAAATCAGTTTGACAGTCATTTCCTTTTTGAGAAAGTTCATTGTAACCCTTCCCACTTTGAGTGGATGATTTGTATTGTTAATTGTAATGAGAAGACATCTTGTATGGAAAATGGGAAGGTTGAAAGTGATAAGTGAATTGTAAAGAATTATTATTCCATACTATGTTATGACAAAGAATGTGAAAGAAAGAAATATGCATTGTGTATTGTAACTTGAAATTCAAAGAAAGAAATAAACTAGTTGAATTATTGTTGAAAATCAATAAATAATTACATTCCTTTCTCAAAATTTCATTGTTGTATTAGATCCGAGTTGTTGTTGCATGAAATGAAAACTCTGTTTTGAAAGAGATTATAGAAATTTGCATTGCCAGTAAATGTACTGTGTTTGAAATCAAAATTTGGAGTTTAAACTTTGCATATGAATTGTCAATTAATTGTTCAAATCAATCAGAATGCATCTTAGATAAGATTTGAATGCCTCCCCATATTGGGAAGAATGCAAATTGATTAAGTATAACTTGTTAGCAAATGATCAAACTGTTTCTTTGTTTTTCAAATTCTGGCAATGAATTCCATAAAAAATGTAACAGTTCAGATTTTTAATTAAAATTAAGAAAGGAAACAAAGTATTTTAGATGTATTAGGTCCTATTGAACCCACATTTGAACTTCATATTTTAGAAAATATCTCAAGAAATTCTACAAATCCAATTTTTTAACTTCACAATCCAACTTACTGTAAAAAAAAAACGTAGAAAAACATAAAATTTACCAATGCAACCCAATATAAATTGGACCTTGAAAATATACTTAAACTTACCCAAGACCATTTCCTCCATGTTCAATTTACATGTTGAAAGGAAGAAATATCAAAATTTAATTAAATCTTATAAGTTGAAAATTGCCAGTTTTAAAATTATAAACCCTGCAGATCGATTTCTTAAAATTGACCCTTGAAACTTCACCAAATTCTAAAATTGATGATTTTTGTGCAAAGAGGACTCTGAGAGCTTTCCAGAAAGTCTTTGTTTTCCTAAAATGGAGCTTCCTATCAAAAGTTATGGTCATTTGAAGTTTTACTTCAAAATGGCCATCCCAAACCAAAAATGAAATAATTCGACCTTAGAAAAATTTAAATTTTGAACTTTGGAAAAATTTCCTAAAAATTTTTGTGGCCCCGCCACCCTCTCATCCTATCATAATTTTCCACGTGGCACCTTGAAGGGGCAGACCCTTAATAAAAACTTAAAATTTTAAAAATTTTGCCTTGGAAAATTTTTCCCAATTTCCCCCAACCAAACTAACACGCGGCGGATCCCAACCAATCACTGTAACCCCATGCTGACACGTGGCAGGGGGTGCATGGATCAAAATGGAAAAATTAACCATTTTTACTTTTGGAAAAATTTCACTTTTTCCTCCTCCGACCTGCATCCCCATGGCCAATAGTGTGTTGACACATGTCCCCATGGGTGCGCAGGTCTACGCAATTCTTTTAACCTTTTAGCCCTTGGGTGAAAAAGCCAAATTCCCTCTACTGGCCCGCAGCCAATCACAAAGTGCCACGTGGCCATTTGCGCAAGTGCGAAGGAATGGAGGGAACTTTTTCTTTGGAAAATTAAGACTTTGATTTTGGGAAATATTTCAAAATTTTCCCCACAACCCGCCAGCCCGAACCAATCACGTGATGACACGTGGCATTTGGGAAAATTTTCCCAATTTTCTCCCTAACCCCACGGACCTCCAAGGGAAAATTTTCCCCTAAAACTCCGCCCGGCCATAACTTGAGTTCTACAAGGAGTTAGGAGGACTTATTTATATGGTTGGAAAGGTGAGGAAATTTCCTATCCAATGAGCCTAGTTTTATGAAAGTTTTAATAACTTTAAGTGTGTTAAAAAAACTAGTTGAAGTTCAGGGCTTGATAGAGAGCAGGCCTGGGATAAATTTCTCCCTGAACCTTAGTAAAACTTGTAACCTCCAAATTAGGAACCTTGTAAACTTGTTATAAGATAAAAATGGAAATCTTTTGTTTGGTTAATCAGAATTTGTTCCTGGAACCTATTTAGTTTCAAACTAGTGTCTTGCTACTTGGTTGTAGACCCTTCTTAAAAAAAAAATTATTCCATAATTTTCCTAGTTTGTTTCTTTGTCTCAAGTGGTAGTTGAAGCAGGCATTACAGAAACCCACACCAACATTATTCCTCCACCTGAAAGGAAGACCCAACCTTCCAAGCTGCATACACCATTTTTACCTACCACACTTGTGTCACCTTCACCCCTTCCGTCCATCCTAGGGCCGCATCCATCAACCCTGACCAAATAATTTCCTATCCAAGGCTAGTCAAAATCTAAGCAGCCTACTACTACATCATGATCCTTCTTTACACCTTATTTACCCACACAACAAACACTTGTGTCCTCACCCATGCACTTCTTACCACCTATACCTCCACCAGTTACTATAACCCCAACCTTTTCTATATGACTTCAACCCATATCATCCACCCAACCTCTACTAACCACTTCCACCGTAACTCGATTATCCCCATGGGTAACCCATCCTATTATACCATATGATTTTCCTTCTACATCCCACAAACCTATGTCATCTGTACCCAAGAAGGTGCAACTCAAAGATAAGAACCCACTATCTACAAATAAGGTAGTTAAATAAACAAAACCATCCATCGCTAGCTCTTCTACCACATCTTTACCTAAGTAGATTCCATCGAAGCCTAAGAAAATACCTTCTACAAAGCTAATGGTGTAACCCATGCCCTCTTCTATAAAGCCTCTTCCCTCATGATCATCCATGCCTTTACCAAAACCCACACTCACTTACCATTGTGATCCATTAGTAGGGTCCTACGCTAACATTTTAACTGATCTCTTAGAAAATTTTGTCATCACATTACCACCACTTTGACCTTACGATCCTCTCAAACCCAAATTTGTGCCTACCATCATGTACATGATGTAGAAAATTATAAGGCTCTAAAAACCATTCTTCTCCAAATTTTTCCTCCTGAACAAAATTTTGACGATGATGACCTTCTTGATGAGGAAAATATTCTACCTTCAACTGTCACCACACATCATTATCCCTTACTTCTTCAATGACCTACATCTCCACCCCCACAACCCTTTTATCCACCTCTAAAATTCGAGATAAATGTGGTCCGTATTAGAGAGTTGGCCAAATCACCACCCAAATTCTGGTGTGCCGAATTCACTTCATAAGGATTTTCCACCTGATGGTTTTTTGCCCATCATGCTATTACACTACTCATCCTACACCTTCTCCATTTACCACCTCCCCTCATATTAACATGGTTCAAGTTGCCACCCGCACCTAGAATGAAAAAGGAAAATAAAAAGAAACTAGCCCATAAACCAACCCCATGCCCAATATGTCATCTACACCCGCACCCAAAATAAAAATTCGGGGACCCACATACCCTATCTCTGATGGGGTCACTGATCGCACAATGATAAAACAATTACATCAGTCCCCTCTAAAGATGTCTTTGTACGATCTCGTCTAAACTTGTAAATCTCATAGACAAACCCTTATAGAGGTTTTACAATCTTTTTAAGTTTTACCCAATGACCCCACACTAGTGGCCTCCATTATCAACCCTCACCAAACGGCATCACTTACCAAATAATCTCCTTCTTCTACCCCTGTGCCTACTAATCAAGTCACTGCCCTCAGTTTCTTTGATGAGGAGATTGTACCTCTCCATTTAAATTATCCTGATCCTGACATTTTCATTTTTGTATATATTGATAACATATGCATACGACGTGTCATGATCGATGGTGGTGCTAACATTAACATTATATCCTCCCATGCGTACAATCGAATGCACATCCCTTCTAATTTTATGCATAATAACTTAGTTATGTTGCACTCCTTCAATGACACCATCACCTCCACCCTTGATACCATTATCCTTCACATTTGTGTAGGCCCTCGCACTATCCTAGAACTATTCTACATCTTAGAGGGAGATTTCTAGTATAACCTATTACTTGACAGACCTTGGATTCATGTCATGGGTTCTGTCCCTTTACTTTACACCATTGTGTAAAATTTGAACATGAAGGGCATACCTATAACATCCTTTCCAACATGTCACCATTCACAACTTGTAACATGTTGTATCGACCTAAGGATGTATTAGTGCTAGTCAAGGCATATTCGACTACCCCCACTTATCCTTCACCCAAAACCTCATCCACCAATGTTGCCACCACCTCTCCAGCACCTAACTATTCTATTCCTATTGTGGCTGCAGCCTCTGCAGCTAACCCATATACTTCCCAAACAACTAATAGCCCTCTTTTCTAGTGAATTATCTATCCCTGATACCAACATATCGACTATTGATCCCTTAGAAGGTGTTTTTTAACGCCTCACATTGGGGGAATATCACCTCTACAATATTAACACATTCCTCACTCTGCAAGAGTATGGAAACCTATACCAACACCGTCGTTATGACTACCACATAAGAGACATTTTCCCTTATGGTCCTCCCTACTTTCATACCAGCCTAACACATCAGGGACTTGATGCTGCCACTTATTCACCCTAACCTCCATTCCAAACATGACCATTTTCATCTAACTTCCAATCTTTTACTAACCACCGATTCACCCACACTTTCATTCATCACTATGCATGGAAAGGCTTTAGTTTAAGTTTTTATGAATAAGGCTGCCATACGGTCATTTCATGTACCACCCATAAACACAACAATTGTAGTGGCATTGGCTTTTTCACACCATATTCCAAGAAGGTCCACATCGACCTCATTGAGGAAGACAAACCTTCTCCACCTAATTCACCAACATCACCACCTTCACCCACGAAGTCCATAGATCCAAAATCTATTCCTCTTAACTTTTAGTTTGTAAACATGATTTCCCTGGGACCTCTGACTTATCAACGTGATGGTGAGGCTCTATATTCTCTTCTCTTCTTGTATTTTGACATGATCAATGTCAATACACCTTATATTAGTGTTATTTAATGTTAGGACGATGAGTCTATACTCACCTACCTTGGCATGAAAGATTATTATATTCACAAGTCATTACCTTATGAGACACAAACCATGTTGAATGAATCAACTATCAAAATCAAAATTAACACTCAGGATGGCTAACACATTCTAAAGATAGGCCAATCTTTAGATGCTGCTAAACAGGAAGATTTTACTTCTTTCCTTCGGGACCATAACAACACTTTTTCTTGGTCCTATGTTGATATGCCTAATATTGAGCCAAAAATTATGGTCTACAATATCATTACAATTCTTGATGCCAAACCCATAAAACAAAATATGTGGGAAATGCATCCTCGCATTGCTCTTCTAGTCAAAGAAGAAATTCAATGTCTTATTTCAATTTCCTTCATCCTACCCATTAACTATCCCCAATGGATTTTTAACATTGTTCCTATCACAAAAGTGATAGGGGGACTCCACATTTGCATGGAATTCCATGACCTCAACCTAGACTTCCCCAAAGATGACTTTCCTCTACCAGGAATTGACCAGCTAGTTAATCTCACTACCGTCCATGAGATGCTATCACTTATGGACAGTTTCTCGAGTTATAATAAAATATTACTCACTCCAGAAGATCAACAAAAAACTTCCTTCATCACTCCATGGGGGACCTTCTACTATCAAATCATGTCGTTTGGCCTTTAAAATGCCGGTGATACATATGAGCAAGCTATGAATTATATATTTCATGAAATAATACATCACATATTAGAAGATTACGTGGATGAACTTTTTGCAAAATCTAAACATCGGGCCAAACACCTGATAGTCCTTAAGGTCATTTTGATCACCTCATCAATTATTCTATTCACCTTCAACCAAAGAAGTGTGTCTTCACAGTACTTTCAAGTAAACTCCTTGGTTTCATCATTTCTTTGCACGGAATAGAATTCGATCCTACTAAAGGTTATTCTAGAAATTCCTTCACCTACTAATATTCGTCAACTTTGAAGTTTTCAAGGTAAGTTGAAATCTATTAATCATTTTACTTCACAACTTTCTAACTACTACCAACCATTTCATCATCTCCTCAAAAAGGACTTCTCATTCAAATGGAATGATGAATGCCAAAAATCCTTTGACACCTTAAAACAATACCTTCTTCAACCACTGGATTCCCCCTAAATATGACTAACCCTTTTACCTACACATTTATGTAGTCATTTTTACCCTTAACACAAAAGAAAGGAACCCCATGTGCACTGGCCTATCTCCTAACAAAAGATGGACGTTCACCCAAGGCATGCGCAGGTACCGAGTCTCTCTTTATGTGAGTTTAGTAGGAAAAACCATGTATGATTTGTGTTTAATATATTTCAAAAGAATTTAATACATAAAAGAACCATAGAGCTCAGAACGACATCTAGATCCTTGCAGTCATCCTAGATAGAGTACTTAACAGATTATACAACTTGTATCATAACAAAAATAAGCATACAGGCATCCATACTTAGCATAAAATGAAAGATAACTCATGAGAGAGATGTATGCATCAGAATCATTGATATTCATGTATATATAATAGGTAACCTCACTAAATCCATGGAGCCATTATAGAGTGTCACAGAGAAGCAGACTATAGTCATGCATTGCAACTGGACTAATGTAACTAAGCTACCAAAAAGAAAAATTACAATCCCCCTGCCCAATACATCCTTTCCCAAATGCAATTACCCACTAACAGAGTTCTTTGTAGGATTTATGTAGAGCTCCGCCCATACTCTAAGTCTCCCTATTTACTCTGTATGTGCTTGTATTTATATCTTTTATGGACTACTAACTCATCCTCCAGCACCCTCAGATCCGATATCAAGTGTTTGAATGTGATCCTCCATGCAAGAATGCTTCTCTAGGCCCGAGCCTTCCACTTTATACCATGATGTGTTTCTAGAAGCTTCTACCACAGGAATGGTCCTTCCTAGGCCAACTTGTCACTAGGCTAGAACCTTATCCACATGCAACTGATTCATGATTTTCATGTGTTCTGCCCTAGACGTTTGATTTATCTAAGTCCTGAACCCTTACTTATGGTCACGTATGCCGTATGTGCCACGGGCTTCCTTAAACCCAATTCTTAAACCCTTCCTTGCGTGCTTTGTCCTTGCGTGCCTTTCTTTAACTGTGGCCCTTGTGTGCCTATGTGCCTTCTATACTTAGTCAATAATATAGGGGCCGAACATCACCCCACACTACACCTGTTCTCCATCTGCGGGAACACTTCCCTTAGTGAGAAAAAGAATACAAATAGGCTTACGCCTAGGAAAAAGAATAAGGGGATGAAAGAATGGGGAAAGAAGAAATAATGGGAGAGTGAAATAATTAATGGAATAGACTGGGAAAATCTTTTTTCAAGTCAGATACCAATTTATTCTAGGCATCAAATTCTTCCTACGCTCTTTGATAGAGGTCACCGACGAGGGCACTTACCTCCCCAAAATTTAGTCCATCCCCTTGCGCACTCATAATATCCATGATCTTCTCCAATTCCTTGCACATATCCTCCAATGCATCCATTCCTGATGTGATACATGGGTATAGCTCCTTCAACTAGTTTTTGATTGAAACCCTTAAGGTTTCAATGGCCTCTGATTTCTTCTCAACCTCAACAAGGATTTTGTCTCTTTCTGCCCTATTCCCCTTATTTTTCTTCTGGAAATCCTTGAGTTCCAGTTCATGAGTGGTGACTAGGGTGCCTGCCACTTTGTATTTATTCACACAATTTTCATACGTGGATTCAGGAGTCTGGGAAGTATCCTTTATATCAGTAAGCACTGTTTTATACTCCACAACGAGTGCTATGATATTCAACTTGTCTTCCTTCTCTAGGCACGCGACCACTTCCTTTGAAGAATCCAAGGTTGGTGGCTATCTTTCCATGGTGAGGACCCTTGTTAAATCCTTGAGGCATCCCAAAGTAGATCCATACTTCTGTGTGGGCGATGCCAGGTGTATATGCTTTAATAGTATGGCCCCGCTGATGGATTCTACTTTCTTGTACACAAAAATAACCTTAGCATTTTCATCCCTCAATTCCTGCTGCCACTAGGTGTTGATTAACTTTTCCTATCTCAGCTGCTTGGTTAATGTAGCTAGCTCTTCCTCTTTCTCCTTCATCTACACTTCTAGATCCTTGATCATATCATTTCACCTGAAGAGTCTAGCCTCTATCACAACGGAGACTTTGTTAAGTGCATTGCTTAGTTATTCATCTAAGAGCTATTGGGTATCCACCACTGGGTTATCTTCTCCTGGTCCTAGAAATTTTACTATTGCCTCGTGGCTTACCTCAAACTCTTGCTCATCAAGGTGGGACTCAATTTCCCAAGAGATCATCTTCCTTGTTCACGGGTAGTCAGCCTCCTTGTTAGAAGATGACATGCATACAAGCTCCTTTGCCAGAAGTGTACTCTAGAACCACGTGTGAAATACCTTCTTGGGGTCATTAATATAACCCATCTCTGACCTCCCCCCCTCTGCGCACCTTCCTCCCATGTGTTTACCTTTAGGTATACTTAGATTTTAAACTAGGCCTCTAGTGTTTCCATGTTCCTCTTCTACACTCTCATTCACTTTTCTTAATACTGGCCCAATGCCGCATTCCACTTTCTCCTCCACCAGGGTCTCAATTTCCCTTATATCCTCTTCTTTTGCCACCTTGGCCATTTACTCTTGTTCTGAGCTTGGAACCTCTTTCTTTTGCACGCTGGCCTCTTCATCTTTTCCCATGTCTTGGGCACTTGATCCTACCTGGCTATCCTTGCACCTTACAGTTAAAATGTAACTGTTATCCAAAATCTGAATCCCCCTTGTAGTATTTTGGATAACAATTAATTCAAAATTTACTCAAGGGTAAAATACTGGAACCAGGAAATGAATCCCTAATTATCAAGAGACTAAAAAGGGTTAGTCCTGATTCAATCAGCTCCATTTCAGAAATGTTTCTACGGATAGTTCCAGAAAAGGCTAGAAAATTTTAAGCCTGCCATAACAATCCAAAGCATCTATGACAAAAGTACGCGGCTGCGAGGAAATGCTAGAGTTGGGGTGCATAGAGAGGGAAAATTGACACCCACTGTTGAAGGGGCCCTATGGCATGTTTCTGGGACAATGGGGCCATGGAAATGGCGCGAACCGGAGAATCTCGGGTATGAGGTGTCAAAGTTGTGTTCAGTCATTAGTTCCTTTGATCAGTAGTGGAGGTGCACAGGCCAAAACCGAGGCCTGTAAGGCCTGCAATGAACTGGAAACCGAAATGAGCACAAATAGGGTCCCAAAAAGTGGAAGCATGGGACATTTGGGATTTTTTTCCCTAATTTGTCACAATAGTGAACTTTAGAATGAAAATGTTTCACCGACATATTAGGCCCCGAAATGTTTAGTTCAAGTTGAAGCGCATTTCCGTGGCAGATCGGGTTTAGATTTTTTTCCCAAACAGCACTGGGACATCCGGGATCAAATGGACTTAGAAGTACGCCGACCAAGCAGCCTGGCAGGCCCGAGGACCAATGGCAGAAACATGAGCCACGTGTCACAAGGAGAAAAGGTCATGAAAAGTCAAAGGGTGAGTTTTCGAAGGGTGCGAGCCGAAGCCAAATCAAAAGATGGCATGACACGTGTCCTATGGAGCAAGGGGTGCGGAGCTCAGGAAGGAGTTAGAGAATTCAAGGGCAAAAGCGCCACCGAAAGCTAAAAGAAAATTTTGCCCCATGACCAATCAGATGCGTGCCACGTGTCATCCAGGTGGCAGAGTGCGGGAAAAAAATTTTAAAAATCCGTTTTCACCTGTTTCGTGCCCTAAATCTTCAGATCTCCATATCTTTTGATCCAGAGCTCGGATTTGCACGTTCTTTATATCAATAGAAATCTGGTGAGATGCTCTACATGATTCTGGGGTCAATCTTGAATTTTGGTGTAGTCTTGGAGAGAAAATCGAGAAAAGATCTGCCTTTCTAGTGTAAAATGACAAAGCGACATTTCAGCGATGAAAATGGGTCTTGCATTGTTTATAATGCATGCCAGAAGTGACATTGGCTTAGCGGCCAAATTAATGCCATGAAGTCCCATTCTCCTCCAAATCAGTCAAAGATGGCATGGTATTTTTAAGGTTCCCCATGTTGTTTAATGCATCTGGTAGTCAATGAGGAATGGGATTACATGTTTTCCCATGTTTCTCTCTCCTGGGCTCGACCCATATAATGTAAAAGCCAGATTTGGCTCAGAAAAAAAATAAAAAGAAGTTGTTCATTCTGTTCGGCTCTGCCCTCCCTTCTTTTCTTCTCTAGGGTTGAAAATGGAGTTCAAACCTCCTCCCTGCTCTGTAATGGCATTTTTTGCCTTTTATTAATGAATGATGTTCTGTGCAAACTTCTGAAGCAACAAAAACGTGTTTTGTGATGCATCTGTCCATCCTTGCTCGTTTTTGCTTGTTTTCTTCTTGCCTCTCTTCATTGCAGGTATTTGTGCATGTTTTAATGTTCATTGTATGTCTGGAGTTGTGTTCATGGAGTTTTGGGACATTTTCTGTGTGAAATCTATCCTTGGGCCTGTGATGCATCTGTCCATCCTTCCCATTGCTCACCTCTCTTTGTTCCATGGCAGTTTTGATAGATGTTCAACATTCTCCTTCTCTGGTGTATCACCGTTTTAGTGTAGGCTTTTGTTTTTTTCCATTTCTCTCTCTCTCTCTGTCTCCTTGGCATGGTTAGATTAGGATTAGATTAGCTTGCCTGCACTGGAATAGCTTGTGGCAGGTAGTTTAGGAGTAGGAACCAGCCTTCTCTGGAGATTCCTTTCTCTTTTTTGCAAGTCCCACACTTGGAGAAAGGATTCAATGTTGTGCAATCACACTGGATGCTAGAGTGATCAACCTAGAAGACTGATCTGCATCCAGGGGTGCTGTGATTTTGCATCAACAGTTTTGGCACGCCCGGTGGGACCTTAGAGGTCTTTCACTTCATCTTTTGCAGGTTGGTGTGTTCCTGTGAAGATTTCAGCCTTTGGAGGCACTTGCAAACACATCTGGCGACTCCATCTGATCAATAACCCATCTCTGAAGTTGCAGACCGTTCCCATCCATTTCCACCCATCTTTCTTTCCATATCTTTCATTCTTTTCCATTCCATGAAGTTGTGCAATCATGACTTCATTTCCATCATGGAATTCACATCAACAACAGTAGTATATTCCACCTCCAAAATGTTTTACAAATCCTCCAAATCAGCATTTTGAGCAGATTCAAGATCAGTATGCATACCCATATGAACAGCAGTGCCAAAGTCAGTTTGGCTATGGAGCTTTTCAAGAGCAAGAGTATGCATACAATGAAGACCATCAGATCCAAGATGCTGGTCTGTTGGAGAAAATCCAAAAGATGGAGGTAAAGATGGTGCAGTCCAGAGCAACAAGCACAAATGAAAGCTTTTGGAATCGGTTACAAGAGCACCTTGTCCATGGGGAGGCCCTTTTCCAAGACACTACAGCCCTCAAGAGAAGCTTGACTTCATGATTGCAATGCTGCCCCAACTTGCACAATGGATTGAAGAAATAGAGGCCTATGACATTTGTTGTTGAACAACCTTGTCAATGGGTAAGTTCTACACCATCATCTGGTTTTTCTCTTCCCATTACTCAAGCATCATCTCATTTGGACATGTCAAGTTTTAAACTCTCCATCTACTGTCCCAAGTGTTGAATCCATTTCTCCACCCCTAGTCTTCCACCACACCTCAATTCTTCTTTCCTTTTTCCTTCCAAACAGTCATCCCCTCCACAAGAGCTAACAGAAATACCCCGTCCTCCAAAGAAACAAGAGGTTTCACCTCCTCCACCACCACAAAAAATTTCCAAATCAATTGAGTTTCAACCCATCCCTCCTCTTGCATTCCCAATTCCATGTGGGGAAGAAGAAATTGTAAAAATCAGTCATCAAGGACAGCAAGAGGAAGAGCCAAGAAAAGAAGAAATGATTAAGAGCTTGAAGTTTGGGCTGCCAAATTTGGTATGACAAAGATCCCCTTGATGGTAAAACCTACAGAAGAGGCTAAGGTTGGAGAACAAATGGTGGTTAGGACTGATTTTGTTGCAGCAGAAGAAGAAGATCTTGCAGTCCCAACTTGTCCTCTAGAGCAGCAGATTGAAGAGTTTGACTTGACAAACTTCATGCTGGAGGAGGAGTTCAATCAAGAGAAAGATTGTCTTCAAACATTGGAGGAAGGAGAAGCTGCTCCAAATCCAAAAGAAGAGGAGCACATTCTAGCTATGGAGGAGAAATTTGCAGATCCAAGAGCTTTGAGCACAAAGCAGGCTACAGGAGAACCTTCAGTTCTTCTTTCTACTTCACCTCTCTCAAGTTCCAGTGCTGAAGAGGAGTTTGATCTCTCAAACTCAATATTGGAGATTGAAAGAAACCATGGTGGTCAAGTTGCAGATCAAGAGGACACCATGGAGGAAGTTGAACATTTGCAGCAGGACAGCAATGAGGCAGTTTATCTGTCAGATTTGGAGGACTGTTTTGATGGAGAAGAGCCGGTTGAGTTTCACCATTCTCTCTTTCATCATCCACATTCCAAACACAAGAGTCTGCTGTCATGAAGGAGAGCATTCATTTGAAGCAGCCTGCATCTTATAACAACTCTTCGGAATCAAGATTGGAAGATTTTAATCTTCCATGTTCTTCATCGGAGGAAGAGAAAGGACAAAGGAATTTCACCATTTCTTCCACACCATCCATTCAAGAGGGTCTACAAGAAGACTCCATTTTTGGAGTTGAAAATCAGAGCTATGGGCATATCAAACGGATCAGACCTTGCCCAATCAGGTATTTGGCTTCATTGGAGCCAAAGGAGAAGCCACAACTAGTCATGCTTGCTTCTGAGCATGAGGGTGAGCTACAAAGTACCAAGGATCAGCTGTCATACCTCTTCAATCCAAATGCAGAGCAACTAAAAGAGGTATTGAATTTTCCTTCAGTTGATACCTTGATGATTTGGATAGAAGACCAGCTTCTTGTTGATTTTCCATCCATCCTAACAGCCATGATCAGCTGCCAAATCAATTGCATGGCTGCCAATTTTGAAGAAAGGAAGCTATTTCTCACAACCAGTTGCAGGGTTTGTTTAGCTTGCCTTTGCTTCCAGTTAGAGTAGAGTAGGTAGGTTTTCTTTCAGTAGAAGAAGTGCTTGTGCACACTCTGCATGTTCCATTTGGGGCATGTATGATTTTCAGTTTTTTACATAGTTTTTGGTGTTGCTGGTTTTGCTCTTGCACAGTTCATTTCAGTGGCATTTTGGTGAAGAACAACTCCATGTTCAATGGGTTTCAAGTGGCTCAGAGGGAGGTTTTCAAAGTTCAGATCAGTTGTCAGGTTGCAACTCATGACTCCATGCCCAATGGATGCTAAAAGGCAACTGATCTTCACCTAGCAGGCAGATGACCCCGCTGAGTCGCCAAATTGTTATCCAAAATTTCCCCCCCTGGGTAATTTTGATAACATGCATCAAATTACTATGTCCCAGGAAAATAAATTGATTCAGGGCCAAAAAATCATACCCTTTCTAGGGTCCCCTCAGAATTTTTCTAACTCTCCTAGTCCAGGAAAGGTTGAACAAGAGAATGTTCTGAGAAAAGGTGAAAATGCAAAAACAAGCTTGAGCCAGGAAAAATCATGAAAAATGGCTAAGTCCTAGTCCTCCAGTCGGGACGTGAGGGACATCTGGGCAAATCAGGGAAAGGCCACAGGTAGTCTACAGGGCAAAGGAACATCCTGGTGGGACCGCGATGACGGAAAGCTGGTTTGGTTGAAGGAGAGTAAAATTCGGCTAACACTTTGGGAGGCATTTAGGACAAGTGGGACACAAAGGACGCGAACCGGCCGAAATGGGTGAAAAGGAGAACTTTCGCACTAAGCAGTTCGGGACATGTGGGACCAAAAGGTACACGAACCGGCCGAATCATGGTGGCCAGAAGAATTTGTCACAAAAACAGTCCAATCAACAGGGACATCTGGGACAAAGGGATGCGAAATGGGACACGGATGCAGCCGAAGGAGCCGAAAGCCAATCAAGCAGGTGCCACGTGTCATCGGCCAAATGAGGGACGAGGAAGCCCATTTCAGGGCGGATCAGAAGTTTTTGTCCCAGCATAGCACTGGGACATCCGGGACAAATGGATGTGAAGGACGTGAAAGAGCCGGCAGGCCCGAGAACCAATCAGAAATTATGCCACGTGTCCTCATAGGAGAAAAGGTCCAAAAGTCAAAGGGCGAGTTTTCGAAGGGCACCGAGCCGAACCAAAGGATAGTGCCACGTGTCCTATTTAAGGGCCCACAAGGAAAGTTAGAAATTTGGAAAGCCCACCTAAAAGTAGAGGAGAGAGAATTATTCATGACCAATCAGATGCATGCCACGTGTCATCCAGGTGGCAGAGCGCGGGAAAAATTTAAAAATCTGTTTCGCCTGTTTTGTGCCCTAAATCTTCAGATCGCCATATCTTTTGATCCAGAGCTCGGATTTGCACGTTCTTTATATCAACGGAAAGCTGGTATAAATTATCTACATGATTCTAGGGTCAATCCTAAATTTTGGTGCAGTCTGAAGAGAGAAAATTGAGAAACGGCTCTGACGCGTGTTCATGGCCAGAAGTGACATTTCAGCGACCAATTTTAATGCAGAATGGGTCGTATTCTCCTCCAAATCGGTCAAAGATGCCAGGTTATGGGTTTGTAAGGCTCCCCATGATATTTTAATGCATCTGTAGTCAATGAGGAATGGGCTTGTAGATTTTCCCACGTTTCTCTCTCCTGGGCTCGACCCATGCAATGTAAAAGTAAGATTTGGCTCAAAAAAGAAAAATTGAAAAGAGTTGTTCATCTTTCTGCTCTGCCCTCCCTTCTTTTCTTCTCCAAGGGTTGAAAATGGAGTTCAAACCTCCTCCCTGCTCTGTAATGGCATTTTTTTGCCTTTTACTAATGAAATGATGTTCTGTGCAAACTTCTGGAGCAACAAAAACGTGTTTTGTGATGTATCTGTCCATCCTTGCTCGTTTTTGCTTGTTTTCTTCTTGCCTCTCTTCATTGTAGGTATTTGTGCAAGTTTGAATGTTCTTTGCAGGTTTGGAGTTGTGTTCATGGAGTTTTGGGACATTTTCTGTGTGAAATCTATCTTTGGGCCTGTGATGCATCTGTCCATCCTTCCCATTGCTCACCTCTCTTTGTTCCATGGCAGTTTTGATAGATGTCCAACATTCTCCTTCTCTGGTGTATCACCGTTTTAGTGTAGGATTTTGTTTTTTCCCCTTCTCTCTCTCTCTCTCTGTCTCCTTGGCATGGTTAGATTAGGATTAGATTAGCTTGCCTGCACTGGAATAGCTTGTGGCAGGTAGTTTAGGAGCAGGAACCAGCCTTCTCTGGAGATTCCTTCTCATTTTACAAGTCCCACACTTGGAGAAAGGATTCAATGTTGTGCAATCACACTGGATGCCTGAGTGATCAACCTAGAAGCCTGATGTGCATCCAGGGGTGCTGTGAATTTGCACTTTGCATCAACAGTCCCTGTTTAGGTTCATCAAATCTTCATGATCATCCCTCCTCACCCATGTATTTCTCTAGTGGTACTTGCTCCTTGCCACTTTCCTCGCTCTCTTCCTTCATTTCCTCAGAATCAACTTCCACCAGGATCTTAAGACCTTTTGTTACCCTTCTCTCCCTATGTATTCCAGTATAGTCCGCCTTCTCTGCTCACCTTCTACTTCTTCTCCACTGGTATTACACCAACATAAGTTGATTCTTTCTTTCTCTTCCTCCTCATGGGAAATCTCTTTTGGTGATTCATACTTTCTCATGGGAGGCTTCTCAACCAAGGATTACCTGGTGTAACTATGTTCTTCTTCTTCTGGTGACTCCTCTTTAATTAGAGACCTCTTCTAGAGTCGTATATAAGTACTTGTTCTTGTGTACATACTTGTTCTCGGGGTGCCTACCTCTTGTGTATCCATACACTTGGTGCCTTTTTCTTTCTATTTCCATCTCCCTTTTCTTGGGCGTGGTCTTCCTTCACTTGTTGGGTCCTCAGGTATAGATACCTTGTTCTCAAGATAAGATCCCTTCTCAAATTTGGGCCTTATGTGAAGGTATACACGTGCCATGGACCTCCTTGCAATAGGAAGAGTCATGGGTTTTATCATTTGACACTTCATGTGATACATACTTTTCCATGTATGTGTACTTGTTAGGGTAGACCAATGTCCTTTGTGCATTTCCCTATGGTCCCAGGACTTACCAAGGTCAAACTTCAGTTTCTTGGATTCCTTGAATCTGTTTACCCCACCTGGAAGTACTGAGCCTTGTGAAGGAAAATGGAATTTTACACCATGGGCTCCATGTTCTCATCTATAACCTAAATATTCGAAGGCAGAAATGTTGGTATACTACAAATTTGGCTTCTCCCTCAGTGAGCTTTGGTAGTTGTTCCAAGATCCTCCATTCTGCATCGAATGCATTCCTTAACTTCATGTACCATTTCTCAAGCTGTGCCTTGTGAACGACCATCATGCTATCACAAATGTACTTCTCAAATCTCTTTGGTGGGTGAAGGGTCTTCAGTCTGGTACTCCCACATGAACTGCATCTACCGCATTTGATACACTCTGATATCTAAAGAATATAATGGTGACCAATAAGGACATTTATGAAATAGGATCTTGTTACCTTCCTAAGCTGCGTACTGTTGATTCTTCATCCCAATGAATGTACACAAAACAAGTTATAGATGGCACCCTCCAATATCCTTCTGCAAACATTTGACCATGGTTTGTTCACTTGAGTCCACCTCTCTTGGTCATTTAGCTTGGTTACCAGGCATGCGGCCATCTTCATCATCGGGTTCCTTGATATCTGTGATATCAAAGTACCTTGACCCCTTTTTGTATGCATAAGCATGGTGACAGTTTCCTTGATGTGTTCTTTATCCATCACATAGGTCATCCTCTATACTTTCTCCTTCACAGATGAGACCTATGAAATGTGAAATTAGCTGCAGGGTTATGTGCATCTTGCATCCCTAGAGTAGAAGTGGAAGTAGTCCTCGTGTACGTGTGACATTATCCACTAATATAGGCACTCAGGATTCCAAAAGTAGGGCAACTCAAAGAGTTGCAATAAACCCATGCCTTCTCCAGCTTCACTTTTACTTCATCATTATATGCATGGGAAAACCCTTCTGGTGTCCTTTTGTTTGTCGAGAGCACTAACTCTAGTGCCATCTCTTTTTTTGTCACATCTTGTGTGATGATTATAATCATTGACTATCATGTTTATTAAATGGGACTCCCACTCCTTTCCCAGTAAAATAATCCATCTGGGTACTACATTTCTGCATACCATTCTTCATTGGTACTTGCAGTGGTTTCTTGTTTTTTTCCCTTGCCCTTTCCTTTTCCCTTCTTAGGTGTTAACTGTCTAGTTTCTTGGGTGCCATTATTCACTTATCTTTGCACTTCAATAGATCTTTCTTTCTTCTTCTACCTCTTTCCTAAGTTTATATCTCAAACTTGTGAAGAAAATTTTCCAACCCATGCCCTAGCTCTTCAAACCCTCACTGGGATACTCTTTCATAAGATGATTCTTCTCCATAACTCTCTCCCATGCCCATGTGAATTACTTCCCTCCTGGTTTGCAAATCCAAACTAGTCACTCACAATTGAATTCTCTCCAATTTTTCTTCAGATGGATCAACTTTGAAAACCCTAGTTCACAAAATCTCTTAGGTTCTTCTCATATTCGCAATGTGAATAATGAAGTGTCCAACCTTCTATTTACAATTTTTCCACATTTTAAGAACATTAAATGCTACCTTCACCTACCACCATACTTCAACACTTAATGCATATTTTTCAAACAAGTCCTGACTTTAGCACTTTCATTCATGTGCCCAACCTTATGTGGATAATTCCTCTCAACCTTCTGACACATAACCAATCTATCTTGATAGAAGACTCTTGTGCATTGACGTCACCAGCACCGAAGGTACTTCTTCTGTCATGATTTTTTCTCTTGCCTACCTCGTATGTTTTTATGCTTCTTCCTCCTTTGCATGTGGGATCTAAAATGTAGCCTTATCTTGGCACCAACAATCCTTTTTCCATTTTCTTCCATGCACCTCTTCCAACCAGGCCATTCCAACCAGGCTTTCCAACGTAAATTTCCTTGGTGCTCTACACTACCATTTCTTCCACCTCACTCCACCCCACACTAAAATGATGTGTGGTCCTTATGACAGTTACGAACCTTTAAAAAGTAACAAGGTTACTGGTGCACAAAAGTGCAAAACAAAACAACAAGATGAGAAAGGGAAACACAAGAAAAGGAAAATGCATTAAAGGAAAACCTAAACTAACTGGAAAAACTACCTTATTTACAAACACCAAGAAGACTTATTTATAGTATGGGTTTCAGCCTACTCCCATTGAAGTGTCTTAGGCAATCTCGTCCCATCCAGCACTTGTAACTGGCACATGCCCGAATCAAGGATTATACGAGATGTTGTAAGGACCCAACCAATGGAATTTTAACTTCCTCAGGATGGCACAGAAACTTGGAATCATAGAGGAGAACCATCTACCTAACTGAAATCAAACTTCTTGTTCTTACTGTGATGATCATGCCATGCCTTCCTATGAGACTAGTACTTTTTTAGTCTTTTGGCCCCACCTGAGCAAGTGATTGTCTTTTGTCCAATTGCATTAAATTGTCAATTATTTCCTCCAGTGCTTGTTCATCAGGCAATCCTCCTACACGATATACGTAGAGAAGGTAACATGAATTCAACCATGGTAGAATAGCCTTTGCACCAAACACTAATTGAAATTGTGTGGTCTTATTCAACCTCTTATAGGTTGTCCTATATTCCCAAAGAATGGTCAATACTTTGTCATCCCAATCTTGTCTACCAACATCATAGATTTTAGTCAATGTGTGACTAAGTATTTTGTTAAATACCTCAGCGGTTCCATTTTCTTGAGGGTGATAGGGAGTAGATTTGTGATGGCCACCACGAATTCTGATAAAAGAATCCTAACCATTTCATTTAGGAAATACGTACCTCTATCACTTGTCAAACTCAATGGGCATCCATACCTGTTGATTATGTTTTCCCATAACAATCTGTGCTATGGTAGCCATTATGACAATTCTTTGTAGGCATTACCTCTACCCAATCCCTAGAGTCAAATAATCAGTGCAAGTGATGATATACCATGACCCAGTTCTTTGGGCTGCTTGTGCAATTGGGCCTAAAAAGTCGATAACCCACTTCTCAAATGGTTCCTGCACTGGCTAGGGTTGCAAAGGCATTTCATCTCTTTTTCTAGGTTTGCCAATGTGCTGACAATGGTCACAGGCCTTTACAAAAGTCAATGTAATCCTTGATAAATGGTCTCCCACCATAATCCTTCCACGTAAAATCTTTTGTGTGGTTGCATTTCCTACATAGTTCCCTCCTGCACTTCCTCATGCACCTTCCTCCATAATTGCAATGCGCTCATGTTCTAATACACATCTACATAAACCTCATCATGACCCAACTTGTATAAGCCTCCACTAATTAACATGTAGGGAATGATGCCTATGGCCAACTTTGCTTTCTTCTCTAATGCCTTCATCCCTTCTGGCACCACACCTATCCTTTAAGGAATACCACAATCTCCTCCAAATCTGAGGGTGCACGTGCCACAACCTAAATAGTTACACATCTGGCATAGTCTCTTCAATGCTCTCTGTGTCCTCTCCTAAATCAATCCTTGACAAATGATCAGGTCCACAATTACTTTTCCTAAGCTTCATAACTACTGTGAACTCAAATTCTTGAAATAACAACACCCACTGACATATGCACCCTTGTAGAATGGGCTTATTCACCAAATATTTTAATGCCATGTGGTCAGTGTAAAATATAAAAGGGTGTTGCCAGCAGATACTATCTGAACTTATGAAGCATGTAGATCATTGACAATGCCTCACACTTAGTCATGGTGTAATTCTTCTCTGCTGGTGTCAACTTCCTACTTGCAAAACATAGAGGGGTGATCAACAATTCCTTCACCTAGCTATGCAAGCACTACTCCAATGGGTTCCTAGAGGCATCTACATGAACATGGAAGGGCTTATCCCAAGAGGGAAAATGTAATATAGGTGTGGTGACAAGCCTATCCTTCAATGTGTCAAATGCCTTCTGTTGCGCCTCTCCCCAATGGAAGGCACTTTTATGTCTGAGTAATTCTTCTAAAGGCATGGTGATCTTGGCATACCCCTTGATGAATTTCCTATAATAACCCATATGCCCAAGGAATTTGTGCACTGCACTTTGGCTAGTAGGCTCCCCTAATCCCATAATAACTGTAAATTTGGAGGATCTACTAGCAAGCCCTCCTTACATATGATATGCCCCAATAAAGTCCTAAAGGGTGTAGCAAAGACACACTTCTTAATGTTGAGGGATATCCTCAACTACCTAAACCTCTCAAACATTAACCTCAAATTGTCACAATGGTCTTTGACTAGCCCATACACTATCCAATCATCCAGATAGACCTGAAGAAACTTATGGATGAAGTCCTGGAACGCTTGTACCACTATGCTGTGAAAACATAGTAGGCACATTCTTTCATCCCAAAGGGCATGACTGTGTATGCAAAACTTTCCCCACTTAGTGGTGAAATTTTGTCTTCTCCTTGGTCTTCCTTTGCAATCCAGTCTTGGTGGTACGCCAAAAATCCATCCGTAAAGGAATAGATTTTGCACCCAGCGACTCCTTCCAAAATTTCTTCAGTGAAGGGGGTTAGAAAAGGATCAATGACACAAACTAACATTCAAGCTCCCTATAATCCATGCAGATCCTAATCTATCCATCCTTCTCGATGTTGATCACCATTGGACTTATCCATTCTGATTCTTCCACTGCTTCAATGATCCCAGAAGCTATCATTTTATCTATTTCTTCCTTAAACTTCATGTGCAAATTGGGATTCATCCGGTAGGGCCTCTTCCTAACTGGGCACACACCATCCTTCAGTTTTATCTTCATCTCCCCCAAGGAATGGTGGATGCCTTTGAGCTCATGGTACCCACACGGGAATAAATCCTCAAATTCATGCAACAGATCAATGATCTTAGAGACTTCCTTCTCTGACCAGTAATCTCTAATGATAACTTCCTTAGGTTATTCTTCTGAGATGATGTTAACTGTCTTTGTCTTTAAAGGCTCATGGTAGGTGTGTGCTGCACGTGAGTATCAACACTTTCCATTACCTCGTGCATCCCTACAAAATGGTTAACATCCAAATTTTTTATGCTTCCTCCCCATCAATACATATACAATCTTTCCTTTCTCCTTTTCCAAACACACACGCTCAAGCTATGTAACTCTTCTATTTCCTCCATCTTCTTTAAAGCACCTTCCAAACCTAAGGTTCACCTAAGCAAATCTAGTAACCTATCTTTTGCCATGGCACTATCCCCCATGGTAAGGTGCTTGACAACCTGCAAAGCCTTATCAACTAATGGCATGGTACTCTGGTACTCAAAGGTCTGAATAAGTTTAGCTGCAATCTCTTTCTAATTCCCTATCTGGCAGCGTGTCTTTGAATGAATGTACCATACGCACGTAACCCTGTAGTGTAGAGTATAACTTGTGCACCCATAATGGTGGAAAAGCTTTTGCACCTTCTCATCCAGATCCTTTCACACTCTTGGATATGGAAAGAGGCAGGGTTCCTTGCCATGGTAGTCTTTGATGGTGGTGGGCACATTGCTCCTAGATAAACCTTACAGAAAATGTGCAATTCTCACCTCATGCCACTCCAAGAGATTCTCCGATGTGTTTCCCACCAACGCACTACATAGTCCCGAGTAGGTTATAACTTAAGCATCCCTCTTCTTTCATTTTCATTCTTCCACTGAGCTTCCATTTCCTGCAATGAAATCATCTTAGGGATCTTACTCCTCCTAGAGTAACTTGGTAGCTTCTTTTCCTCCTAAGCACCAGAATTGATGTGCACCTTTGTCACCCTTTGTTACCAATCCTCTTAATTTTCATCCTAATTAACTCATAAGTTCCCATGTGCCCAATTTTCACATGCTAGACTAGTGGTATCACTTTACTGACTGAGCATCTTCAAACTGGATAACTTCCTATCGGTATGATGGATTATCTCATAGGTCTCTGAACGTACATAGATTCTCAAGGACTTATTCTCCCAAAGATTTTCAATATAGGGTTGAATTCCCATTCCCATCTGTTAAAGGGTATGATGACCTTCTCCTCCTTGTTCTCAAAGCTAATGTACCCTTTGTTAAACCAAAGGTCGACATTGTTCTTATAACACCATGGGCATCCCAAGTAATGCTCAGAAATTTGTCTACCTCAGCGAGTGCCAAGACTTCAAAGTCCCTAGTAAACTTAGCTCCTTGAATGGTGATAACTACATCCTTTAAGACACCAATGGGAATTGCCTTAGTTTTGTTTTCCATATACAACACATTCGAAGATGGTTGTAATGCAAGCCTTCCCATTTGATGCCACACATCTAGTGTGAGAACATTGACCTCCATGCCTATGTCAATGAGGATATTGCTAAAAGCCACCCATCTACATAATTGCATTCAAAGTGAATCTCCTTATCATATTCAAGGCTGTGAGGGGGAAGGTTTACATGTAAATACCTTGCCTTTCACACTCTCCTCTGGCACATGGTACCTTCTCTCTCAACCATTCTCCTAGAAAGGGAATAATATTCTCTTTCCTTAACATTTTACATACTTCCTTGACCTCATCCAGGTCATCCTTTGGTGCCTCAGCTCACCTTCCTTTTTTCTCCTCCCTCCTTAGATTGCTCCTTTATACACTAGATTTCCCCTTGTAAACTCTGAATGGACATCCATAATGCATCTTGATACATCTCCTTCTGATGAGAAAGGTTTGGGTACTTTCCATGCACTACTTCTTCTCTTGAAACCAGATGTCCTTGGTCTTGGCATATCTCCTTTGTGCACGTGCCTCTGCTTACATCCTTGTTGTTACCAAAACAAGTTCCAAGCCTACATCTTGTGTTGACCTGTGGCATCCATTGTGTGTCTGGCCTTCTTGATGCTTACCATTGCAGCACCCTTTGTCTTTCTAGTGTTGTTGATTCATGTGCTCAAAAATTTTAGGACACTCCTCATACTTATGCTTTCTTTCCAGCACCATAAGCACTGTAATAGATCCGGACACTCTCACGTTTGTAATGCTCTATAGATCCATAATTAAAATAGGTTCATCCCGGGAACTCACTTCTTCCTCCTCTATGGTTACCATGACCACAAAATCCTCCTTGAAAACCTCTTCCATGCACACCTCCATTTGTGTGCTCCTTATAACAATGATCATCACCCTTAGAACTACTGGCAATGCTGGTCTGGTGCACCCCATGATCAATGGACTCATGGATCTGATCAATGAGCCTAAAGTACTTAGTATCATGGGTTGTATAGGTTCAAATCTTGCAATAATAAGACACATTCTTGCATATTACATGCTGGAGCAAGGGACATCTACTTGCATCATGGTCCCCATGAAAAATTTCATAGTCTACTGTCACAGTACGTACTGTCCTCCAAGGGCAACTATCCTTAACATGCCCCTCTACTTCATAATTTGTACACCATATACCACCATGAGTCTCATGGCCTGAGTTTGTAGACAAAATTTCCAACTGCTTGGCCATAGCAACAATTTGAGCCTCCAGAAAAGGGCTAAAACCAGTATCAACACTTCCAACAGCCTCGACGCATGCAGAGCAGCTTCCAATGCCTCGTGCGGGTCTATGAAAGTTTTATGAGATAAATCCCTTCTAAAGGATGTGATCAATCCTCCAAAAAACCACTGAGCATGTTGTGAAGGGTGAATATCATATGATAACTTTAGACAAGAGAGTTTTAAAGTGTGCATCATACTCCCGCACACTCTCTTACCATTCCCTGCTGAATCTCCTTCAAGAGCATTGATGCTCTTCTGTTCAAACTCAAGAATGTGGAATTCTACTAAGAACACATTCTTTAAAGTAGTATAGTCCACTACTATCTTATGAGGGTCATACTTCTTATACCAGCTATGTGTGTGCCCTTGTAACGTTGTTGCAAACTGACTAGCCTTCCCACTTCTAGGGTTGTGATCCCCTTCATGCGTTCCATAGCAGTTCACACTTGTGAACATGTTCTGCAGCATCTTCAATACCTCTGTAATCTAGAAAATGTAAAGACATCTCAAAGAAAACTTAGGGAGGTGGCTGGGGTCCTTGTCCTCCTGAGCCAGATCCTTGGTTCCCTTCCAATGTTTCCTCCTACCACCTGAATCCACCAAGATCTACTAGGTCCACTATCTCCCACTAGATCCTCCGGATCCACTAGGTCCTGTTCCTCCTGACACCACTAGATTGGCACCAAATCCACTAGGTCTTGTTCTCCTTGACCCACCTAGATCCACCAGGTCCACCTTGTAGTGGTCGTGTCCAAGTGTCCCCGCAGGTTCCACTGAACTGCATGTCGATGGTCTATGATAATGCCCCACTACCAATAGTGTATGCCCCATGCCACTCCCAGACGTGAAACCAAAGGATTACTGTGTAATTGTACCTTATCTCAAAAATTCCTTTGAATACTGGAATGGCTGTACATAGCCATAGAAGTTCCAAATGAGAAATTATATCTCTTCAGGTGTAGATTTGCTCACTCCCACTAATACCAATTGGGTTAACAATACTTCTTCCTTTGATCTGTGAAAACCAAGCACCAAGGTTGGTCACCTAGGTGGGTTCAAATGTGCGCCAATGAATCTTCTCTCTCCAGGTGCAATGAACTCTCATCAGAAATCTGAAGGGGTCTCTCTTACGCACTTTCCAAGATGGGGTCACCACAGACTGTCTCAGGTTCCACGTCCTCTGTGTGAACCTCAACTCCTTCCCATAATGTCTACTTCCATAGATTCATCACACTTACAACCTTGTATTTCTAGCAATCTCCCTTTCACGTGCTTCACCATACTTGAGTCATCTCTCCTCCCTTTCCTTTCTCTGTCACAACATATCTTCCATCTTCCTCCACCCTAGCTTCCTCGCCCAATGCTCAGAATGGTTTAACCAGCCATTGGGAAATGCCTCTAAAATCATGGTAACCATCAAGATCTTCATAGCCAGAGGGATAGCTCATAGAAATGATCCTTTAGGACTCCCAACAAAAACTCAAACTCAACAACTTCTGGGACAAGAATATGTGGAAATGGCATATTCCAGAGTGTAGCTAGCCAATACTCCTTTCCACCAATGATCCACAACATGGGTCCACATCAGATATGTATCCTGCATCCTCTAGTATTCTTCTTGGGTCCAACACACATGATCTATAACACCAGCTTGATCTAGATGCATATGCTGAGAGCCATTCATATAGTTCTACTAGGAAGCAACAAAAAATGTTTCATACAAGATCATGGTAGAGGTTCTCTTCTACCCATCTATGTGCATCAAACTCAGGTCTAGTGCTGAATCTCTGAGAAAATTCATCCTCCATGCTCTTGAACCATGATTCAAAACTTTCCAAAGTTAACCACTCTGTCATTACTCACTACATAGATCATGATGTGTGCCATTTCCCACTACAACTTTGAAAAAGAGGTCCTAGCAATGGAACCAAGATGTAGTCATTTTTATACCCTTATCACAAAAGAAAGGAATCCCATGCGCATACTCGGCCTATCACCTAGAATGAGCGTTGGGCACTCACCCGAGGCATGCACGGGTGTCGAGTCTCTCTTTTATGTGAGTTTAGTGGGAAACATCATCTATGATCTATGTTTAGAGAGATTTCAAAAGAATTTAAGACATACAAAAACCATAGAGCTCAGAATGGCCTCTAGATCCTTGCAGTCATCCTAGACAGAGTATGTAATAGATTATATAACTTGTACCATAACAGAAAGAAGCTCATACAAAAAGAATCCATACTTAGTATAAAATGAAAGAGAACTCATGAGAAAGATGTATGCATCATGAATCATTGATATTCATATATAGAATCGATAACCTCATTACATCCATGGAACCATTACAGAATGTCATAAAGAAGCAGAACCATAGTCATGCATTACAAAACTAGACTAATGTTAACTACAGCTACCAAAAAGAAAAATTCCCCTAAATCCCCTTCACCCAATACATCCTTTCCCAAATAGCAATTACCATTCATTTCTAACAGAGTTCTTGCAGTATTTCTTGTAAAGCTCCACCCACTCTCTAATTCTCTCCCTGTTTACTCTACCAGGTACTTGTATTTATAATCTTAGCTAACTGGGATGCCAACTCATCCTCTAACACCTTAGATTGATTGCCAAGTGTTGAATGTGGTCCTCCATGTGAGCATGCTTCTCCAGGCCTTGAGCTCTTCCACTTTATACCATGATGTGCTTCTAGAAGCTTCTACCACATTCCTGTAATGCTCCCTTCCTGGGCCAACCTATCCCCAGGTTGGAAGCTTATCCACGTGTAATTGGGTAATTCTTTTCACGTGTTCTACCCCGAATGTCTAATTTTATAAGTCCCAAACCCTTGGTTATGTCTACATGCGCTGCGTGGGCCACGTAATTCCTTAAACCCAATTCTTAGAATCCTCCCTATACACCTTTTCCCATGTATGCACCTTTCTTTAACTAGGTCCCGTGCATGCCTACATGCGCCTTCTTATACTTATGTCAATATTTCGGGGCCCAACAATTTGGGCTACTGAACATTCCATAGAATGTTCATTCTCACTCTATCACGATGAGAAAGATTAGTTTTAGCAAGAAGTTTATTACATGAGCCATACCCTTTTTGACTATGAATTTAGGTACACCCATGCTAAAAAACTTTGCTTAGCCTTAGTTCTTTTGACCAGTAAACTTCATCATTAGTACTTAACATTGGTAAAACTTTTGTCATCTCTAACACAGATCCTCTACATTACATGTACACCAAACCTACCAGCATCAATGTGCTACATATTGGCTCATGCTTATTGTATTGCACCTTGACCTTGAATTCATCACATCTAAAAATTATGTCAAAGGCCATAGCCATTGATTGACCAAATCGAAGATGTACCTCTTTTTGGAGATGAACCCTCTAACTTTGATTTCCTGAATGAATGACTGCATTTCTACCCTCCCCTTTGGATGATACCACTTACATAGATCACATTTCTTCTTTGATGGTTCCAAATGTCAGCATGGAGGTGGTGTAGGTGTTATGCTTATTCCTCTTGATGGTGAACCTATGCCTTTATCTTTCAAAATTGATTTTGATTGTACTAACAACATTATTGAATATGAAGCACTCATTTTAGGCCTTCAAAGTGCCATCTCCATAGATGTTAAATCATTTAATATCTTTGGTGAGTCCTAACTGGTTGTAAACCAAGTAAATGGTATATACAAATGTTTTAGTGAAATACTGCAAAGATACAAATGTCACGTCGACATACTTTTGACTACCTTTGACTGTTAAGAACATCAAACCATCCCACATTATACTAATAAATTTATGGATACCATGTTTGAAAGTTTGTCCTACATGGCTTCTTAGATATTTTCTTTGCTTGCCGACGCCAAAATATTTGTCACATTCCCTAAAAGTTGCATCTGAAACACCTATTATGCTATCCAGTGTGCAGAGTAGAAGAATAGTTCCATCGAAACCGTTGCACTTCTGATTCTATTTCGTGACCTGTGATGATGTCAAATAATTGAAGCTTGCAGAAGTATCAACTTTCCCTTTCAAATCTACCTCATTGATCTCACTCGTACTAGACAATATGCCATTCTTAAAGATTGTATATCGACATTTGTCTAACTAGGGGTGGTCTCCCTTTATAAGCACGGCTTCAACGGAAACATCTTGCGATTCCTTACTTAGTGTCTGAAATTCCCTTAAAAGTTCCATCAAAAAAGTTAATTGATGAAATATATTTTCCCAAAATTTCCCTCCATTAGCAGTTTAACTATCTAGTTCTCAAGCACAGTAAATTTGCCTTGGCTATTCTCTGGCCAACCATATAACCATGACTATTACAATTCTTCATTTCCAAGGATTGTTTGAAGGCATTTTCAGGCACCACCATGTTAACAATTAATGATAAATTCCCATATTTTTAATCCCTTATATTTCTAGATATTTATACCTGGTAGGAACATGTATATGCTCTATGGGGTAATTAGATCTAGTATTAGAGTTAAGATCCAAACTTGGATCTTCTTCACTGTGTGTTAAATGGATTAGTGCAAGACCTTTACTAAATATTTCATTACATGGCGACTTTGATATTCCCCATAGTCAACAAGCATGTGTTTTGACAAGAAGCTGAGACATAATATCTAAATGTGTTTGGCGTAGATAGCCATCGACAACTTTAATGTCACTGTGCAATGCTCCCTCATCATCTCATCACTGACAATGGAATTGTACTAACAAACATAACCCTTTACAAATACTTTAATGACACTGGTGATGAGTGACACTTCAAGCAAAAATGTTAAGACACTCACCTAACTAGGTAACAACAAATGGTCTTAGGTAGAATGCAACCTGTAAGGCCTTGAACTAAAATTCTTATGAAATGTTCCTTTGAAATTATTCTATGGAAAGGATTGACATACACAAATTCCTTTCATCCATTGTCCAAGTGTACCACACTAGTATTGACCCTTAGAACTCATCATCATATACGAACTTTCTAATTTGGACTACATTACCTGAGGTTGGTCTTACCTCTCGAAGTCAAGATTCCATCTCTCCGTAACTAAACATACAATTTTATGCTCAACGATGATGAATCTCATGTCATCTAGGATTATTTGGCACAATATTCCAGTTATTAGATGAACATGTCTCATGCTGTGATATGCTCACTTCACGTGCATCTCACTTAAATCTGTGCAACAACCTGTCAAGCACGTGTTTGAAAGACATTGTCCACAAATGATTTTGTGGGAGTGAATTTTTTAACCTCGTCCTAACATGAAAATCAACATGGTTAACCAATAGTTAAGAGAATATATTGAAGAGTTGTGACACATTTGATGCATATTTTGGCTTAGAACAAAGAAACGTTACTCATTGGCATATGAATCAGGTGCTTGATCATTTGTATTCAAGACATTATTTTAATGTAAATCCGATGGCGTGATCCTATTTTTTAAAGCCTTACATGGCTGTAGACCATTTATAACTTATTGAAATCAATTGATATGTAATTTTTTGTTTAATATGGAGCATGGTATTGATTCACAAGTAGCACCTCCGTTCACCATATGCCATCAGATGACAACCGTTTTGAGAATCAATTTCTTTTAAACAATAGAAGCTAAGTGATTACAACAAAGACCACCTTTTAGCCTTATCTTCAATATGTAGTGCCATGGCTACTGACTCATGGCATGAATGTCAAGAGAAAACATTTGTTGTCTTTTTTGAAATATGTAATAACAAGAGAAAAATCGTCACTTCAAACCATGATCTTTCAGTAGTGGTAGCATTTATGCTGTTGAAAAATGAGTACATTATCAATAGTAGAAGTCACGAATCTTCATCTAAAATATTTTGAAGATGATTTTTATGACAATGATGATGATTATAAGGGATTCAACTCCTTGAGTATCATCAAGCCCATCCTTACCATCTTTGTTGTCTTCCAGCTATGCAACATGTTAGTGGACATCTCAATTCTTTCTATATGACCGCTATAAATTGACTTCTCCCTTGAAAGGAGGTAATGGTTCAAAAGAAATGTGTATCTTCAAAGTTCATGATGATTCACACACAGGTGATACTAGAGTTAAAACGGTTGAACCCATGTGTAGCTGATCCTAATCTTTTGATCAGCTTGGTACTAACTCCTCAAGGAGATAATAGTACTCATTCTATATATACTTCCTACATCTATCAGTCTATCAAATTTAATAAAAATGAACAAAGGTAAGCTCATGACTTCACCACTCCCTCTTTGAGCCAAATGGACTTGCACTATTGGTTCCTTAATTATGGGTGTTCCTTGCTAGGTATGCATTGTTGTCCCACCCTCAAAGTTCCATTTGTTACACAACCCCTTTTCCTTTTTCATTACCTTCCTCTTCATCCTAATTTCACTATCTACGCTCTAGGGACTCTCTGGTATTCACATATGTACACTTTGTGATCATATGACTTACTTCACCCTTAGAATAGTCAAATATGCAATTGGTTTCCATGTTATTTAACGTTCATAGATATCACATCTTAGACATATGGATGGCACTCACTAGGGTTCTTCATCAAATGTTCTTGTGGATCTTTTTCCCATTACGCATACCATTGAAAAATATGCATCGTTCTTCATTACTTATTGATGGCCAAATACTGGACATCACCATCAACATGTATATGTTTTTTTTGTGTACATACTGATTATTTCAACCATTGGAAATTTTTTTCAAGACTTAAACATGAATCATCAACTAAGACTTTTACCAGTGGCTATTTCTTTAAATTCAATCAACCAATTAAATTGAATCAAACAACCCATGGCCCCCAATTCATCATATTCTTTTTTATCTTACGAGAGAACTTGATTTTCCTGAGGCCCCTTTTCACTGTAGACATGATGTAGGCATAGAATTCCTAGGGAATGAGTGCACCTTAGAAGTAATGCTGCAAGCCACTGTATACCCTAAGTGTAATGTCAGTGGAGATCTAAAAGAGATACCGTATTATTGTATTAAATTCTTATATTGTAACATACAACATTTGGAAAATTACCAAACATACATATTTACCCTGTTACCACATCATAAAAATGTCCAATCTATCATTTCATGTTTCCATAATATTAAATATTTTAGAAATCTATACCATAACATACGTATAAGTCATATTTTCTTTCCCATGTTACCAATAACTTGGACATTAAATCAAAATTAAAAACAAGACTCTATCATGCCTAAACTGACCTGACTCCACCATGCCTAAACTGACCTGAATCCATCATGCCTAAACTAAGCCGACTCCATCATGCCTAAACTGACCTAACTCCATCATGCCTAAATTGACCTGACTCCATCATGCATAAATAGACCTGACTCCATCATGCCTAATCCATCTATGATCCACCCATATACATATAACAATGAAAATTTTATAACACAAGTACATCATACATCTAATAAACATCATCAACTATATAAATGGGAGAGTCTGTGTATAACCACATATATACAAAAATAAAAATAAATACCAATATCTAAAAAACCCTCATATACAACCTCACCATCTTTAGCACACATGTTAGTATATAGTCAAAACTCTCAAGAAGATCTCATGTAAACCTCACTATTATTGGCACACAGGCTGATATAAACAAAAATAAATAATCAAAATAACGACATCAATCATCAGCCCATATGATGTCCATGTTGATCTCATCTGTATCCTCCTCTCCTCCAACCTGACACCTTACCATCATCTCTCTACCCTCTATGGGTATAGCCCTCACCTCCTCCTACCCTACCACTAGGTCAGGCATCCTTGATCTAGTGGCCTCTCTATGACCCTATATCTGGGCTCACCGGCCCCCTGTACTCTTTGCACTATGTGTGCAAGATCTCATCCTCTCACTCGAGGCCTACTGTATGACGTAATTTGCATAGGAAGGGATGTCTATCCCAGTAGTAGTCAAATGATCCTGGTATTATTTGACCTCATTCAGGACATCCTTGAATCATACAATCGGTATTGTCTGTGGTGGTGTTATAGGTCTTACAGAAACCTACGAGATATATCCTAGTGCTAGTGGCATCAACCCCTATATTTACGACCCCTGACCTCCTCTCTGTACCATGGAAACCTGTCCTAATACTTCGTATAAAATGACAGCCTATCCCTGGGCCTGTGAGGGTGTCTGTGTTGTGTCTTGGGCCTGTAAAGCCATAATCTGTGCCTGTGCAGTGTCTAGCTAGCCCTGTAAACCTGATACCTACACCTTTAAGGTGATCACTTGTCCTCCATCTCCATCTCCACTTTGTGTGGGTGCCTGTACCTATACAATCTAGACCTGAAGGGATGCTACCTGTGCCTATAATGTAGCAACCTATCCCTCAGATCCTGTCATCTTCCCCTACACTAATTCCAGTCGTGTCAGAAGGGTAGCCTCCTGCCCCTCTAATGTGTCCCTCTAAATAGTAACCATGGCTAGACTAGCCTTCCCTGGCCTTGATGGTGCTGCTCGTAGGTGCGCTGACCACCACTACCTATATATTTTTGTAACTCTGACATCATCAATCCACCGGTCTAATTCCTACTCCTCCTGCCCTATTAGAATTGTCGACTGTGGTAGAGGCATAGGCCTCTCCACATTGTCTCTCATGTACTAAGGGAATGGTGGAGGCACATTTATTGACAAATCAAACTATTTTCTAACCCTATCCACGGGTATCATCTCATGCTCACTGAGACACTACCCCTCTATCCATCTAAGAAGCTGCAACTCATCTAACTCCACTACCATCTGCCTGTATGAAGGGAAGCCAACATACGGCCTAAAAATAATGTCCAATCTAGACAACCCCTCTAGTATATGCCTATAGTATGCAACATCATGTGTAGTCCTTACAACCCTACACTCTAAAACAAGAGGCACCCAACGCTTGTAGCCAACTCAAACCATTCTTGCATCGAATGCATCCGTCCAGGGCATACCAACTATACACACACATATAATGTGCTCAAATGCCCAATAATTAAGTAGAAAGGTACAACACAAATTAAACATCCATAGCCTCCCATATGCCCATATCTCCATGCATAACTACACTAATAATGCTGGTGCCCAAGAAAAATGGGTCCTCTCCTCTATCATGTCATGGATAACCCCCATCAGCACTCGTGGGAATCTCCCACCCTTCACATCTAGTAGAACAAAACAACACACTTCCTCCATAATTAGAACAACTAGCCTTATCTCCTGAGGATGATCCACATACATATCTCCATAACTCATGCTCACGCTATGGAAACTCATCTCTAACATCCCCTCTCTAAACATTGCTAACATTAGCTCCTATGATGCCTTTGAAGAAATAGAATACACCTGATCTCCCACTATATGTAGCCACAGGAAATGTGACTCTAATCTCCCCTGTTGGAAAATGAAATGTGTTGTTCATTGAATCCCATCTATTGATGAATGCAATCATCAAGCTTGAATCTTGAACTATGTTCCTGTAGCATCTGAACCCAATCAAGCCAATGTCTATCACATACCTCCAGTCGTTGGTAGTCATGCTCAATCGTACTGCTAATAAAAATGGTGGAAATCTATCCCACATCTGCAACTGGTCCCTAGCTTTCACCCAACAAATCACAATATTGTTAAACCTTGAGTTCACCCAACATCACTCATAACCAAACACCCTACTCCCAAGGCCATTATTACTTATAGCCCCACCAACCCACCCCAATCCTAAAGATGACCCCTTTTCCCCTAATCCCAATTTCCCATCCCTCGACCAGTACCTATGTGAACATATTACCCTACCGATTCTCACTAACCCTATCGTTATATCCCATTACCTACCTTTTCCCTACCACCTGAGCCCGTTTATTGACCTATTTTCCTATAGAGTAAACTGGCATTGGTCACTATTGACTAACATCGGTCCATCATAACTAGCATCGATCACCTAATACTTTACTGATACTAGCTAATGCCAACCAATGTCAGCCAAACCTTGACCGTCGTCGGTCACCATCATGACGTCCAAATCTGAAAACCCCCCTAATTCTCACAAAATTCTGAAATTTGACCTAAACACCCATTCTAACCTACCCAAACCTATCATATATTCATTCTTACTCCTATTTAACCTACATTGGGCCTTCCCACCCCTCATTTCATTCATTTTTACACATAACTTTCAAAAATTAAATTTTAACCAAATTTTAAACAAAAGCAATTTTTAAGAATCTATTTCAACAACAAATTAAGGATTAGGATCAAGTCCTACCTCATCACAATGTCATAAGCATGGTGGTATGTTTGGCCACTACATTGGTTGTCCACCTGAACCCTCTCCTGCCTCTTCCATCACCAAATCAATACCTCACTCTCACAACCAATGAAATCACTCAAACCAATCGACATGACCAATGTTGGTCACCATATAATTGGCATCGGTCAACCCTTATAACTATTTTACCTTGCTAAGATTCTTTTTACCTATAACCATTAGTACTAAAACACCTTTTATCATTACACACACCTATTGAACTATACCTACAAGCCCAAACTACCCCTACATTTCCTTAGTTGCATCTTGGGATTTTTTATTTTACCTATACCTTGGCCTTATCCAATCTATGACCTATTTTCCAGACCCTTACCTCCTTGGTGTGACCATTGACCTTATGTACTTTCTATACCTTGTGATGTTGTTACATATGTTATGTTAGCCTAACAACCATACCTTTCCTATTGTCGTGTTGTTCATCCTGACCAAACCTTTGGTGTACCAGAACATACCTAAATGTTCTTATCCCTTACCTATGTTGTGTTTCTAGACCATATCCTATACCTTGGATACCTGAATCACTTCACATTTGTTTGGATAAACCTATCGACCTTGGAATATGTAGAGTTTGCAATCTCTTCAACCTGGTACCATGTTGTAATCTATACGTGTGTGTGCATTTTATTATCATTACCCATTACCCAATTTTGAGTCTGGCCTATTACCCAAGTTGACCACTACCCTTCCCCACCTACCTTCACTCTCAAAAACTCCACATTTGTCAAACCACTCACCAATTCCACATTACACCTCATCAGTGCTTGGTTTGAGGGGGATCACCTTCACCCACACATGGGGCAATCACTTCCTATTTTTGGCAGCATCACTTACCAATACAAGATACGCAATAAAAAAGGGGAAAAATGTAGACACTAAATTCGGGTCACACTCCCACTTTACCCCACATGTATATTAATTTAATTTCCTACAGTTAAATTAATACCCACTCTCACAATATTTATTATTTAATTAGCTTAGCTAAACTAATTTCCACCTCACCTAGACACCTCACGCCACCACATCACATAGAAACCTCATAATAAACCTATTCTTAGGATGTTTTATTTTTACTAGGACTCAGTATCCACCAACCATAGCTAAATAAGACTTAGTCCTACCTAGATTAATTAACTAAGACTTAGTTTGACCCTAATATCACATGCCTATTCTTCCTCTAACCACATTCCCTCTTATCTAAGAAGAAAATTCCATTTTTATCTATGACAATGGACAGAGCTAGTAAAAAATATAGCCAAGATCTACTATTTTGGCAACCTAGGATATCCTAACTTAACCAACATCAGTCAACGTGAAACTGATGCTGATCACCCTAAACCGTCATCGATTACCATATATTAAATTTGGTAGCATTTTTTGAGAGGTTGGAAGAATTATTCAAGTTTTTAGAGAAGAGAGTTTTGCATGCAAGAAAGCACCAGAGCACTCTTGCACATCTAGATATCCTGAACTAACAACAAAGCATTGATCTGAGAGGTAAGAATTCATGGTAATATTATAGGAAGTACCACCATGAAACTAACCATCATTTTTATGGATTAACCATAACCTCCATCTAACCACCAGGTCTACAAACACCAATAAGTACATTTAAATTTGTATCTTTCCATACTTACTGAGATCAATTTCTTCATCTTTATTTAAGATTCATAATCTCCTTTTCATCTCATTGCTTCCCACATTCCTATAAATCCCTTTACATAACTACATACAACCTCCTATCCTCCCATACCTAACTCCAAACATCTCTGACTACTCCCAGCAATGTCATCTACCTCACCATCATCTGTCCATTCTCTAGGAAATCCCATAGAATTTTCAAAACCCAACTTCACTAAGTTTCTATCAGCTAAACCATAGTAATGTTGGTTAACCCAAACCGTCGTTGTTCTCCTCTCAATCGACATCAGTCATACTAGAATGACATTGGCCTCTGTGTCTAGTAAATCTTCCTATAACAAAAACCTCATACCTTTCACCCAAACAACCCAAATCATCTAAAAATTGACCCTGACCTATCCTAACCACCCTATTTACTTGTCTGACTTCCAGATCTGATCATAACCTATCCTGTTAGATTAGGTTTGTTTATTATACTTGAATGAGACACCTAAATAATATCAACTTCAGGAGGACATTATTGTTTTACATCATTTATTGCACTAAGTTGTTTTAAATAGTGGATTAACAACCATCTAGGAAGTATCACACTTCTTGGATCTAGCATATACTAGGAAATCCAATGACATATATTTTAATATTTCTTTTGTGGTCTTGTTTGTATTTACAGGTAGTTCCTCCTAGAAAAAAGGAATTTTCGGCAATCAACATTGGATTGGGAAATCAGAACACACATCACTCTTGTTTGTATCTACAGAATGACATAAAAATAGGATGAACCATTGGAAAACTATTTGGAAATGTTCCTATTCTGTGTTCATAAGTTAAGGCACATGGAACTACCACCTAAATCTATCAAATTACTCTTTTTAATGGAATCAATGAGGATGACATGGATTCTATGAATTTGATAGGATCGGGGGACATTTCAAAAGATACTTTTGCAGATTACTCAAGAGATACTATAAAGAGGGTAAGAAGTATACAATCAAGTGGTGGATTAGTTACCAAAACAATTGGGGACATATCTAAGTGTAATATTGTCAACATGTTTAAAAATATGAACAAGGATATTTTCAATGACATGGCCAATAACTTAGATTATCTACATGCCAAAAATAAAAAGGAAGATGCAAAAGAAGCACTTACATAGTACTACCATGCATGTAGAAGTAAGAAATATTATTATAGATCTAGAGAATTGGCTAGGATATCTGAAGAAAGGGAGGCTTCACCTAAGTTCAAGATATTGGAGATAAAGGATAGGAAAGTTTTCTATGTTGCTCAAAGAAAACCATGACCACCGAGGCAAGGAGGTATGACATAAGATATTGTGCATTCATTTCAAAATTAGTCTAATAATTCATATATGAAGCCCCCACCTTGATCTAACCCTCAAGGTTTGGCCCCATATACAAACTAATATCAACAATAGTGGCATCCTCAATTCTAAGGTAGCCACAATAACAATGGCAAGAACCTCCTCAATCATGGCAAAAACCTTGGAGAGGAGTACAACAATGGAATAACCCACCTCCAAATTACCAACAATATTATCAAAAACCTCCTTATCCACAACATATCACTATGATGCCAAACCCCCAAGAAGGCTCTTAACCAAAAGCTACCCAACTACTACCTCACCCAATGCCTAACCCTAATAATAAAGTTTCTCAACATGTCTATTCCACTGAAATAGCTCAATACCCTATCTATTATCCATTACCCACCAGAAAAATGGAAAAAAGGGTAGGACTGGACCTGAACACTGAAAAGGGCCTTCAATGTAACTTCTTCTTAGTATCCTACTACAACTCAAGGAACTAACAATGCAAAAGTAACCTCAGCTGCACAAAATTAGCCCAAAGTACTTGTTACATCAACTCATGTATGAGTTTAGGTGTAGGAGAAAATCATGGTCATAAAGGGGAAACAAAGAGACAACTTACCTCCTTTCAATATCATTGACCAAATGAAGAAGAAAAACATAAACATTTCAATGTGGGAGTCACTGACTATTCCAGTAAAAAGATATTTGTTACATGCAATGATGGCAAGTTTATCCATCCCATATCATACACCCAGTAATCAAGACAAGGTTATCCGTTATATAATAAAACAAGAAGGAGGTTCAAAAAACCAAAACTTGAAGCCTCCACCATTCTATGTGTCCTTTATTATCGTAGATAACTTGGTACACAATTTCATGATTGACTTAGGAGCAAGCAACTCGGTAATGCTGGAGCCAATAGCTGATAAATTGGGCATGAAATATGAACCAATCTCTAAAAGAGTGGTGCAACTAGATGGGACAACATTGAGAACTGTTGGAGTCAAAAAAGGGTTGAATCTCGCACTACATGCTTGCCCCAATGTCATCGTCTTACAAGATGTGTCTATAGTTGAATTACCACCACTCTTTATGTTGTGCTTGTTAAGAAACTTTAATGCCAAGATTGGAGGACACTTTTCTATAGATTGGTCACACATGCTCTTCAAGATGAGGTATGTAGACAAGGATAGAATCATATCCAAACCAATTTTTAACTTCCACGTTGAGCCTCATGCACCAAGTTTGATCAATGATAACTCCTCAACTTTTGACCAAGAAGATTATCCAAGCATTGAAGATGTAGATACCAAGATTAGAATATTCCTAATCTAACACAAGATGAATGATCTCACATGCTCTTCAAGATGAGGTATGGAGCCAAGGATAGAATCATATCGAAACCAATTTCCAACTTCCACATTGAGCCTAATGCACCAAGTCTAATCAATGCTAACTACTCAACTTTTTACAAAGAAGATTATCGAAGCATTCAAGATGCAGATACCAAGATTTAGAATATTCCTTATCTAACACTAGATGAATGATCTCACCAAAGACATGCATATGATCCATAAAAAGATATGGAGGAAGCCAAGTTAGACATTTATTGCTTGCATTAAGAAAATCTACTTCTCCTTAGCATCACTAAGCTAGAAAACAAGAATTAAAATGAGGTTTGGAAACTATTTTTTGATGGTTCAAGGAGAAAACAAGGTGTTGGAGAAGGTAATGTGCTTATGTCATTGTAGGGTGTCAAATACTACTCAAATTTCAGCTTCTAATTCAATTATTCCAACAACACGACTGAATGTGATGCATTGATCCACATTTTTTATTGGAAAAAGGGGATAGGTATCACAAACTTGTATGTTTTTGGAGATATTGAATAGATTTAAAATCAAATTAGAGGAATAAATGCTAAAAATAATGACCTACTCAAAAGCTACAAGAATTAGGTATGAAATCTTATTGAATATTTCGAAGCATTTAACGTAATTTCTTGTTGGGACCCTAAAATATCGGCTAAGTAGAAAAAGGTGTGTTGGCGCACAAATCATAGTTAAAGAATGGCGTGCAAGGTAAAAGTGCATAGGACAGGGTTCTAGGAGGGTTTAATAGAACAAGTAGCACGTACGTAAGGCGGAATAAGGTTTCAGGACTTAGCCATATTTGGCATATCAGGTAGGACATGTGAAAGGTATGACCCGACTATGCATGATGAATGGATAAGGTGCCATCCTGACAATAGGTTGGCTTAGGAAGGAATATACCTTACGTTAGAAGCTTCTAGAAGACCATCATGACAAGGAGTGGTGAGCTCAGGCCTAAAGGAGCATGCTTCCATGGAAGACCACATTGGTACACTTGGAGATGGATCTGAAGCCTCAAAAAGGTGGGTTGGTAGTTCAAGTGGCCTATAAATACAAGCGCCCATAGAAGAAAGGGGAGGAGATCAATAGAGATCGGAGCTCTGCAGAAATGCTGTGAGGAGTTGTACTAGGTTAGGTAGATGAGATCTAGGAGAAGGATACATCAAGGGGCTTGGGTTGTAAATTTTCTTTATGAGAGCGAAGGGATGTAAACCCAGTTATGATGTATGACTTCAGTCTACCATACTATAATGTTCTGTAATGGATATAATGGATGTAATGAGGTTACCAACTTATTTGAATATGATTATTAATTATTTTGGTCCATACACATATCTTCATAGTTCTATTTCATGTATGTTTATGAAATGAGTATGAATCTTGATGCATTTTCCTTTCTATTTTGGTCCAGTCCTATAATCTATTAAGTATCTTTCTGTCTGGAAGGACTGCATTGGTCTAGAAGATTTTCTGAGCTCTATGATGATTACATGTCTCGTTTCTACTCACTCTCCTTAATTTCCTATCATAGATGATGTTTCCCACTAAAATCACATAAAGGAGAGACTCGACACTCACTCTCCTTAATTTTATTAAGTTCCTATCATAGATGATGTTTCCCATTAAACTCACATAAAGGGGAGACTTAGAGAGACTTGGCAACCATGCATGCCTCGGGTGAGTGCCCAACGCCCATTGGGTGATAGTCAAGTGAATGGGATTCCCTTGTTCTTTGGTTGGTGTAATAATGACTACATCTTGGTTCCATTTTTCGGGACCTCTTTTTGAAGTTTTAGTGGGAAATGACATACATCATGATCTATGTAATGAGTGATGACAGAGCGTTTAACCTTGGAAGGTGTTGAAACATGGTTTAAGAGCATGGAGGATGAATTTTTCTCAGAGATTCAGCACTTGGACCTGAGTTTGATGCACATAGATGGGTAGAAGAGAACCTCTACCATGAGTTGTATGAAACTTTCTTTCGTTGCTTCCAAGTAGAGATGTATGATTGGCGATCGACATATGCATCTAGATCAAGGTGGTATTATAGATCATGTACATGGACCCAAGAAGAGTACCAAAGGCTTTAAGATGTAGATCGGACATGGACTCGTGTTGTGGATCATTGGTGGGAAAGGAGTACTAGCTAGCTACACTTTGGAGTAATGCTATTTCTACATATTCTTGTCTAGAAGTCACTGAGTTTGAGTTTCTGAGGGAGCCTAGAGGGTCATTTCTACATGTTATTCCTCAAGAAATGAAGATCTTGATTGTTACCTTGAGTTTAGAGGCATTTTTGATGGCTGGCTAAACCTTTCTGAGCACTGGGCAAGGAAGCTAGGGTGGAGGAAGATGGTAGAAATTGGATTTGAATTGAGAAAGAAAGGGAGGAGAGAAACTCAAGTATAGTGAAGCACATGAAAGGGAGATTACTAGACAATGTGGGGTTGCAAGTGTGATGGATATATGGAGGCAGATGTTGTAGGAAGGAATTGAGGTTCATGCAGAGGATGTGGAACTTGAAGCCATTTATGCTACCCCCATCTTGGACAAGTTTCATAAGAGAGACTCCTTTGGCTTCTAATGAGAGTTCATCATGTAGAGAAAGAAGATTCGTTGGCACACGCATCTAAACCCACCTAGTGACCAAACCCTGGCACTTGGTTTTCTAGACCAAGGGAAGAAGTATTGTTAACTAAGTTGGTATTAGTGGAAGTGACAGATCTGCACCCAAGGAGATACAATTTTTCATTTGGGACTTCTATGGATTACACACACCATTCCAGTGTTTGGAGGAATTTTCAGGAAAAGTGTGGATACACAAGCCTTCACTTGCATAAGGAGTGGCTCGAGGTACACTATTGGGGAGTGGCATGGGGCATAGCATGTAGTGGTGGAACTTTGGGGACCCTCATGACCATTGAGGCTCACACTAGATTCAGTGTGATGGAGGGGACTGGTGGGACTTGGTGAACTAGGACCTAGTGGATCCAGTAGATCTGGTGGGTCAGGAGGAATAGGACCTGGTGGATATGGTGGAAACTGGTGGATCAGGAGGCAAGAGGAACAGGACCTAGTGGATCTAGTGGATCTGGTGAAGGGAGGAAACACCAGGAGGAAACCAAGGATTTGGATCCAGGAGGAAAAGGACCCCAACCACCTCCCCCAAGTGTTTTTTTGATATGTATTTACACTTACCTAGACTATAGGGGTATTGAAGATGTTGTATAACATGTGCACAAGTGTAAATTACTATGGCATGTGAAATGGATCACTACCCTAGAGCGGAAGGCAAGCCAATTTGGAACAGCATTGCAAGGGCACACACATAGCTGGTATAGGAATTATGACCCTCATCAGAAGGTGGTGGATTACACTGCATTAAAAATTCCTTCCTAGCATAATTTCACATCCCTGAGTTTGAGCAGAAGAGCATCATTACCCCAAAGGAAGATTCAACAAGGAATGGCAGAGAGTGTGCGGGAGTATGACGTGCTTTTTTAAAACTCTCCTCTCCAAATTGTCATATGAAATTCACCCTTCACAACATGCTCAATGGTTTGTTGGAGGGTTGATAACACCATTTAGAAGAGCTTTATCTCATAATACTTTCAAAGATCCCATGCAAGGCGTTAGAAGATTCTGTGCGTACTGAAGCTGTTAGAAGTGTTGATACTAGTGTTAGCCCGTTCTTAAAAGCTCAAATCACTGCTATGGATAAGAAGCTGAGAGAATATATCTATGAACTCATCCCTATGAGACTCATAGTGGTAAATGGTGTAAATATTGTGAAGTAGGGGGGCATGTAAAAAAAAGGATATTTTCCCCTATGCCAAGAGAGTCTCCTTGCTACAGTACATTGTACTCAAAGTAGACTATGATTTTTTCATGGGGACCATATATAAAATAACACAAATGCATTAGTAGATGTCCCTTGATAGCACGCAATGCATGTGCACCAAACTTATTGGTGTACCACTACTAACCCCTATATCCTACAAAAGAATGTCATCGTCTTGCTACTATGGAGGTGTGCAAAATAACTACACATGGTACTTTACACCTCTACAACCACATGATACTTAAGGATTGTAGGCTTATTGACCAAATACCATGAGGCCATTGATCTAGAATATGTGTGGTGTGCCATAAATATCCTTGCAAGTGAGTTCTAAGGGTCAGAATTCCTATGATGGTTCATCAGACATTATGAGGAGAGCACGTACAGATGGAAAGGCTTTGGACACTGTGGAAGGGGAATTGCTATGTGGAGGATTCCAAGTTGGTCAACCATAGCTAGACTGTAACCACAGAGGAAGAAGTGAGGTTTATTTATCCTCAATGAGTCACCGGGAACTCCTCGTGCTATGATTATTTACTAATGCACAGCCTTTAGTTTGGTGGATGTAATCTGGAAACAAAACAACAACATAACACAAGAATACCATCGACTATGATAAGACGGAATGATGACAAATCTGAAATATCAAAGTAAATTATAATATTAACATGAAATTGTTACAATCTCACCCATGAGGTACTTCAAGTGTTATTGACTTCACTTGCCTTCCACCAAGACTATGGGAGAAACTTTACAATTACACCTCTTAATGGCTTCTTCAACACACCTTTAAACTGATGGCTTCCTTTACACACTTCATACAATATTTCTCACTACTTCCTTCTATGCTAAATGAGGGGGGTGGCCTCTCTATTTATAGAACTTCCAGGCTTATCCATCTTATCTCTAAGATAGGATAAGAAATCCACTCTGACGAATCATATTCCATACCTTAACTCTTATCTGTACATGTAAGCTTATCTTTTAAGATAAGATAAACCTTATCATTTTACATGGGTTCCACATTTTTAGACTTTTTACAAATAAAATACACAAAATATTTATGACCTCACTCCTTGTCCTTATTACCAATATAATATTTCTAATTCCTAATCATGTAGACCCTACTTCTCTAATTACCCAAACTTTGACATTTTAACGTTACCGAACCACTTACGACAAATATTTACTTTTTACAACATTCCTATTGTACTTTGACTGTTACCGTACTATACATTATTGGCGGCACCGTACTGACGGCGCCGTTATCTTCTATCAGACGCTACTACTAATTATACTTAACAACATCCTATTCCTAATACATACATTAATGAAATAGAAATTACGGAGGAAAATTTTAGTGTCGACATCTTCCCCCTTCCTAGCTTCTACTCCGTCCTCGGAGTAGACTATTCTGGTGCTTGGAAAATCTTCAACTTGTCGTGGTTGACCCATTTCGTAATGGGAGTGCCATCCAATTCCTCCAGTCGGTACGTACCATTTTCATGCACAGCTGCTATTTTGTAGGGCCCCATCCATTTTGGAAGAAATTTTCTCTGTCTTCTTTTTTTGTATCTGGAATCATATACTAGAACCAAGTCATTCACATGAAATGGAGACCAACGGATCTTTTGATCAAAGTATTCCTTCTGCTTCATTTTCTTCTTATGGCTTGTATCCTTTGCTATTTCCCTCATTTCCTCTAGCAAATGAAGATGTACCAACCTTTCTTTTACTGAATCACTTTCATCCATCCTTTCATTTTTCATAACTCTCACAGTGGGAATATCAAACTCAATAGGAAGAACTGGATCAATGCCATAGGCCAACTGAAATGGGGAGTATCCTGTTGCTGACTTTGATGTTGCCCTATATGCCCACAATGCTGCATGAATCCTTTTATCCCACTTATGTACCTGCAAGGCTGCATCTTTTGCTAGAATTTGACACAACACAAAATTTGTTCGTTCCACCTGTCCATTTGTGCTTGGCTTGTATGTTGTTGCCTTCCTGTGCTTAATAGAAAACTTATTGACTAGGGCTTCTACCACCTCATTAATGAAGTGGCTTCCTTGATCTGTTACAATTTCTAATGGACAACCAAATCTGGTGACAATGCGTTCATATATGAACCTTGCCACTTCATCCATGGAAGCTGTTTTCAATGGCCTAGCTTCAACCCACTTGGTTAAATAATCTGTGGCAACTACAATATACTTATTTTGGCGTGAGGTAGTTGGAAGTGGACCTACAATGTCTATTCCCCACTTTTCAAAGGGACCAAGTGGAAGAATAGGACATAATGGAGCTGATGAAGTCTTACGGTTACCATGTGTTTGACAAATATCACATGTCTTACAATAATTATAACAATCTTTAAAAAGAGTGGGCCAGTGATAACCTGCATCCAAGATCCTTCTTGCTGTAAGTTGTCCAGAGAAGTGCCCTCCACATGTACCATTGTGGAATTCTTCTAGCAGCTCCTTCCCTTGATCACGTCCAACTGCCCTCTTGTACTGTCCATCAGGTCCTATTCGAAATAATACTCCATGCAGAATAGAATATGGACGACTGGCTTGAGTAATCTTTCTCTTAGTCTTTGCATTGGCACCATCAGGAAACTTGAATTCATTCAGATAATTCCAAATATCTATGTATTCACTAGGGATTGTGTCAAGGGATAACAATGCTGCATCGGGGAAATCATCATCATCACAAGATGATCCTAAACCATCATAGGCTCGAGAGAGTGCATCTGCATTGACATGCTTCTTTCCTGGCCTATCTATAATATCAAATTCAAATTCTTGTAGCAAAATTATCCATCTTGCTATCCTCCCTGATGGGTTAGGCTTATTTACAATATATTTTAGAGCCTGATGATCTGTTACAACTATAAATTTTTGCCCTAGCAAGTAATTTCTAAACTTCTTTACAGCAAAAATGATAGCTAGAGCCTCTTTTTATAAAGGGAGAGCTCAAGACCAGTTACAGTATAATTTACCTCAGCACTGCTCATTTGTCTGCTCCCAAAGTAAATTGGATGTTCATTCCCATTTTCATCCTTTTGGCTCAAAGTACTTCCTATGCTGCATCTTTGTACACAATGAATGGCTTGCTCCAATCTGGATTCTTTCAAAACAGGTGAAGACACCAGGGCTTCCTTCAGTTGTCCAAAAGCTTCATGCGCCTTATTTCCTGGTTCATAAGTAACATCCTTCTTCAAAACTGGGTTAGTGGCTATGCAATCTTTGAGAAATTCTTGATGAACCTTCTATAGTAACCCACATGGCCTAAAAATGATCTCAACTTACTTCTATTCATAGGAAATGGTAAATCTTTGATTTTTGAAACTTTATCAGGATAGTACCAATACCATCTTATGATACAACATGCCCTAACTAAAAAGCCTTTAGAACATCCAAAGACACACTTTGTAGGGTTTAGTGAGGCTTGTGCTTCATCTAACCTTTCAGAAATGCAACGTCTCCATCTGGTGCAGTGTGAAACACCAACTTGCTCCCACATGTAACATTGTGGAATTCTTCCAGTTACTTCCCTTGATCATGTCCAACTGCCCTCTTGTACTGTCCATCAGGTCCTATTCGAAATAATACTCCATGCAGAATAGAATATGGATGACTGGCTTGAGTAATCTTTCTCTTAGTCTTTGCATTGGCACCATCAGGAAACTTGAATTCATTCAGATAATTCCAAATATCTATGTATTCACTAGGGATTGTGTTTTAACAATGCTGCATCGGGGAAATCATCATCATCACAAGATGATCCTAAACCATCATAGGCTCGAGAGAGTGCATCTGCATTGACATGCTTCTTTCCTGGCCTATCTATAATATCAAATTCAAATTCTTGTAGCAAAATTATCCATCTTGCTATCCTCCCTGATGGGTTAGGCTTATTGACAATATATTTTAGAGCCTGATGATCTGTTACAACTATAAATTTTTGCCCTAGCAAGTAATTTCTAAACTTCTTTACAGCAAAAATGATAGCCAGAGCCTCTTTTTCAGTTACAGTATAATTTACCTCAGCACTGCTCATTTGTCTGCTCCCAAAGTAAATTGGATGTTCATTCCCATTTTCATCCTTTTGGCTCAAAGTACTTCCTAGTGCTGCATCTGAGGCATCAGTGTACACAATGAATGGCTTGCTCCAATCTGGATTCTTTAAAACAGGTGAAGACACCAGGGCTTCCTTCAGTTGTCCAAAAGCTTCATGTGCCTTATTTCCTGGTTCATAAGTAACATCCTTCTTCAAGAACTGGGTTAGTGGCTGTGCAATCTTTGAGAAATTCTTGATGAACCTTCTATAGTAACCCACATGGCCTAAAAATGATCTCAACTTACTTCTATTCATAGGAAATGGTAACTCTTTGATTTTTGAAACTTTATCAGGATCAGTACCAATACCATCTCTGGATACAACATGCCCTAACAAAACACCTTTAGAACATCCAAAGACACACTTTGTAGGGTTTAGTGAGGCTTGTGCTTCATCTAACCTTTGAAATGTTGTCTCCATCTGGTGCAGGTGGTCCAACTTGCTCCCATAGATGCAAAAATCATCCAGAAATACTCTGATGAAGGTCCCAATGTAGGGTTCGAACACCCTATTCATCAAACGCTGGAATGTTGCTGGAGCATTACACAACCCAAAAGGCATAACTCTATAAGCAAACGTTCCCCAAGGAGTGGTGAACGTGGTCTTCAGCTGATCTTTCTCTGCTATACGAACTTGGTTGTAGCCGCTATATCCATCAGCAAAACTATAGCACTCCTGGCCAGCTACTTCGTCCAAGATCTGATCTGAAAATGGAAGAGGGTAATGATCCTTCTTTGTTGCCTTATTGAGCTTCCTGTAATCAACACAAATGCGTAGCTTCCCATTCTTTTTTATTGAGATCACAATGGGAGAAACCCATTCTGAATTCTCCACAGCAAATATGAATCCTGCATCAAGCAACTTATCTATTTCTTCTTTTACAGTCTTGGAAAAATTAGGATTCATTCTATATGGCATTTGCTTTATGGGCTTAGCACCATCTACCAGCTCAATAGAATGTTCTACCCAACTTACTTGACGGAGTTCCTTGTAATCAAAAGTGAATAGGTGTATGTACCTTCGAAAGAGCTGGAGGTAGGATTCCTTCTCACTCTCCATCACAGCATCACCAATCTTTATTTGTTGGAGACGATCATCAACTTCTTCTTCAGATAATTTTATGGGGTCATGAGTTGGTGTGACTGGAAGGATATCCATGACTGAAACATCAACCTCACTTTCTTCATCTTCAGTGTCCACTTCACTGGTACTAGAGTAATCAGAGGATGTCCAATCATCAGTTTCATCACTTGAATCCACAGGTTCTACCTTATGATGTCGAGGGATCATGTTTATCTTCACCCTCTCTCTACCACGTCCAAGTGTCATGAAACCTTCATTCCAGTAGTTTCTTGCATGAACTCTCCTTAGCCATGGTCTTCCCAGCAGCATTGGGTACGCAACAGTACCATTTTTCATCACCTGAAAGTCTACCACACATACAACACCCATAACAGATATTGCCACATTTGAAACTACACCTTCTGGTTTAGTTTTTCCCTTATTTAATGACCTTAACATAAGTGTTGAAGGGCGATCAATTTTTAAACCCAACATATTCATTACAGACTCGGTCATTACATTAACTGCAGCACCTCCATCAACTAAGACATCATGAATTGAAATACCATTACATAATACCTCAGCTTGTGGAGCATAGGGATCCGCCTCTGCCTCCAAAACAGGGACCTCAACCTCCTTCCTTCTTCGAGCATTGAGTCCACTTCGCAACTCCCGCCTCTTCTCAGAAGACATAGCCAAGAGTTGACCATATGTAATATTTGCAGGCCTTTTGGACAGATCTTCCAAGATGGAGTATGGTCCTTGCCCCTGTGAAATCAGAAAATCCTGCACACCCAACTTTCTTCTCCTATGTTTCTTACTAGTTTCTCCTTTCATCTTCTTAGGATCATTTCCATCTTGATTATCTTTTTCTTTCTTTCTTTTTGTTACAAACACATCTACTTCATTATTTCTGCTCTTATCTACTACATCAAAAGAATTCACAGGTGCTTTTCCTTTATCATTATCTCCTTTACCAGATGTAGAAGCTCTATCTGGACAATTATACTTATAATGACCCTTTTTATAACAACCATAACATACAACTTCAGAAATATTTCTTTTTGGACCTCTATCTCCTCCCTGAGAACTAAATTCTTTTCCTTGAAGAAGATTAATAGTTAACTGACCCATCTTTTTGAGCAGATCTTCATACTCAGTAGATGTACTAGGAGAAATATTTGTGCTCACCGGGAGTGGTTGTGGATTCTGGACCAAAGGTGCTGGTGTAGGCTCTACTTTAGCAACAATTTCTTTGGGCTCCTCTTCCATGCTTTCTTCTTGCCTTCTTGCAATCTCCTTTGCTTGTTCAATGGTAGCTGGGCGGTCATACTTCACTCGTTGTCTGATCTCTGGCTTCATCCCAAGAATGAAGTGCTTACAGAGGAGATTATCCATGCCATTCATCAACCCATCCGCTAATCCTTCCTTCCGGATCTGGGCATCGAGCTTCCTCCTTAGCTCTAGAACACGAGCATGATAATCCCTTATCTTCTCCTTCTCTCCTTGGGATAGCTTTGTGATCTCGATCATGAGATCTGCATATTTCTGTTGTTCACCAAATTCTTCAAGAAAACTTTCAGTTAATAAATCCCATGAATTTTTCACATTATCACCTAGTGTTTCAAACCACCTAAGTGCTGAACCATCCAAAAAGGTAGGAAAAAATTCAGTCCATTGTTCCCTTCTTATAAGGCCATTACAAATACAAGATCGTTTAAACTCTTGAATGAAAGAAGAAGCATCTTCATTAGATTGAGCTGAAAAAATAGGAATCTTTCCCATTTTCAAAAGTAACCACCGTGAAATACCAACCCACAAGTACAATCAACAAGACTTATGTGCACAAATAATTGGAATCACTATACTAGAAAGTGACTTTACACCTTTCTACAGTAAAATAGAAATGACCACGGTAAACTATGGTAAAACTTGACTTACTGCGGTAAAAACTGACTTTACTGTGGTAAACACTATTCATGGTAAAAAGTGAAGTTACTGCGGTAAATACTATTCACGGTAAAAAGTGACTTTACTGCGGTAAATACTATTCACAGCAAAAATGACTTTACCATGGTAACTACTATTCACGGTAAAAATGACTTTACCATGGTAACTACTATGCACAATAAAAACAAGGTTACCCTCCAATTGATTTTTGACTAAGTGGGAATATCTCTCCAGAAAATCCACCAACGAGGAATGGTCCCGGCAACGGAACCAAAATGTCATCACCAATCCGGCACTATGATAATTCTTCACCGGGAACTCCTCGTGCTATGATTATTTACTAATGCACAGCCTTTAGTTTGGTGGATGTAATCTGGAAACAAAACAACAACATAACACAAGAATACCATAGACTATGATAAGAAGGAATGATGACAAATCTGAAATATCAAAGTAAATTATAATATTAACATGAAATTGTTACAATCTCACCCATGAGGTACTTCAAGTGTTATTGACTTCACTTGCCTTCCAACAAGACTATGGGAGAAACTTTACAATTACACCTCTTAATGGCTTCTTCAACACACCTTTAAACTGATGGCTTCCTTTACACACTTCCTACAATATTTCTCACTACTTCCTTCTATGCTAAATGAGGGGGGTGGCCTCTCTATTTATAGAACTTCCAGGCTTATCCATCTTATCTCTAAGATAGGATAAGAAATCCACTCTGACGAATCATATTCCATACCTTAACTCTTATCTGTACATGTAAGCTTATCTTTTAAGATAAGATAAACCTTATCATTTTACATGGGTTCCACATTTTTAGACTTTTTACAAATAAAATACACAAAATATTTATGACCTCACTCCTTGTCCTTATTACCAATATAATATTTCTAATTCCTAATCATGTAGACCCTACTTCTCTAATTACCCAAACTTTGACATTTTAACATTACCGGACCACTTACGACAAATATTTACTTTTTACAACATTCCTATTGTACTTTGACTGTTACCGTACTCCACATTATTGGCGGCACCGTACTGACAGCGCCGTTATCTTCTATCAGACGCTACTACTAATTATACTTAACAACATCCTATTCCTAATACATACATTAATGAAATAGAAATTACGGAGGAAAATTTTAGTGTCGATGGAACCCGTTTGCCCATAGGGCGTGGAACCAATGATAACAGAGTGACATGTCCAAAAGAAGGGATGGAAGGTCAAATTCTGCTGAACTTATGAATTTTTGATTTTTTGGCTGAAAATTCTAGGAATGGCTAATTGAAAATGCATTGTTTTTCTACTTTTGGGTCCTCAATGGAGCACAAGGGAGAGTCATGTGTAGGCTGTAGTAAGGGAGTGGAGGTTGAAACGAAGGACAACTAGGGAATATTTTTTTCCCCTTAGCAAAGGTGGGACTCAAACCTTGAAAATTATAAATTATTGGCTCCTGGTGATGAATCAGTCGATGCCACGTTGCAATAGAAAAATGGAGTGGCCATGCTAGAAGGAAAAGGTGGAATTTTTTCCTCTTACCGAAAAAGGCATGGTGTTAAAGTGAAAAATGAAGCCCACAGGTCTTATCTGATGGACCAACATGTAGAAGGATAGAAAGGTATAGGTGATGGCCACAAGAAAATTTGGAAAATTTTCCGTGAATTTCCAAAAAAAGGTGGAAATGTGTAGAATCGAGTCTGCCGAGGATTCCAATGTGGGACCCACATTGGGACACATGTGTCATAGCCCATTTTTTGGGCGGCAAGGGTGCTTAGAGAAAAATGTCAAAAATTTTACAATTTTTCCAAAAATGCTTATAAAACTAGTCAAAAAGTGATCCTAAATCCATTTCCCAATCACATTTTGACACCGAGTGGAGGGCTCAGATTAAAAGTTAAATGGATAAGATCAATGGTTAGTTATGCAGTTTTTCAGTTTTGCCACCATTTGAGCTCCAGGAAGTTTGGAGATCATTTTTTACATCAATTTTCATCAAATTTTTGTGCAAATTTATGTGTCGTTTGTGGTCTACAAGGATCAATGTAATTTTGGCTCAATTATGAAAGATCTGAAGTATGTTTTTGAATAATTTTTTTCCTAACCATCATGCAAAAATGTGAAATGATCAGATCCAAAAGTTGCAGAGTCAAAATTTGGATGGAAAGGGGTGAAAAAATGAAATGAAAGTGGGCTTGCATGCCTTGAATGATGAAAAACATGCCTCCACAATGGATAATGATGCAAGGTATTTGTAATGATTAGAAGGTGGACTAATTTTTGTGAAATACCTGGCAAAGCGAGGGCCCAAGAAATGTTTATGTTCAACAATTTGGTGTCAAACCTATCATTGAATCATGAGAATCATTTTTGTAACAAACTTGATCCCATGGCATATTATTTTCTTGGGAAAGAAGGATCCAATGTGGCATAAAAAGTATATATTGCATTTTCATGAGAAAGTGTTTGTAAAGGGTTGGGAGTACTGAAATTTCATGAGAAAATTTGAGGAAGAAGCCCATTCTTGCCTGAGAAAACCACCAATGGCTGAGAACCATGTTAATTTTCTTCATGTGTTAGAATTTTCATCATGTGAGTTGGTTACAAGTGTATAGCCATTCAAAAGCTCTGAGATTGTTTTTGAAACATTCCCCTGCTGATGAATCTAACAAATTTTGAGAATTAATTTGTGTTGTTTCTTTGGTAATTATGATGTCTCTATCAATTTTAGAATGCCTCTCAAATTGTTTTCCACTTGTTCCTGTTGCAATCTTGCATTGAAATCTTTAGAAATCACACATGATCTCCATTTCTTATTGATAGTTTAGTGGCATTTGCAATCTCATTTCAGAAGAGCCTTCATCTGATAAAGAGATAAACAAATTTAAAATCATTTTATCCTTCCTTGACAATGATAGAGATTGTTTATAAGCCTTTGGGGGTACCTTAGGCATGGTTTAATCAAAGATTTTAGTGTTTAATTGAGTTCTTTACTTCAATATTTTGTGGTGAGGTCTCAAAGATTGTGTGAAGAGTGTTGATCTGGGCCTCCATTTGTGCTTCTGCTTGGTTGAAGGAACATCTTAATTATTTTGAAGACATTTTATATTGAAGTTGTTCAATTATTGTGAAGTTGTCAAAGATCTGATATAATCCCTGGTTTGTCTTGATTCTAAAATCTCCCACAAAAAATCATTCAAAAAACTAATGATACCCCATGAACTACCCCTATTTGCATTGTGTATCAACAAAAGGATCAAAATCCTATTTGCAAAATTATGCACAAGGCAAATCAGGATTTCTTAATGTCTTCAGTAACCTTTTGCCTTGAATTGAAACATATCTCCATAATTTAGAAGTGACAACTTGTGAAGAGTTCAGATTTGGAGTGTTGATCATATTTTCCCAAGGCCTCTATCATACTATTTCACACAAAGAGATGGATATTACCATCATCCTTCACCATGGAAACAGAGGTTACAAAATAGGTTCTCTTACCTTGGTTGAAAGGCACAACCTAAAATGGGGGGGACACCTTTATATGTGACCATGGGAGTTTGTGTGTGTTAGTATGTGGTCCTTCTTTTAGTGTTATCGTGTATGTGTTTTATTATTGAGTTTGCATAATGTGCCTTGTTTTTTCATGACCAAATGTGCTCACAAACATTTCATTTTTTGATGTCATGGTCTGCAGTTCACATTTTCCAATTGAATGCCTTTGAAATTGCTCACATTGTCATGATTTTTCCCTAAATTGAAACAAATTCCCATGTTCCCCTCTTTAGTGCCCTAACTTATTCATTTTCGGGCTAAGCCATTTTCCCCTTTGTCAAATTTGTGCAAAAAATTTGAAGTGGATTGATTCCAAGTGATTTGAGGTCAAAAACCCTACTCCCCTGGTCGAAATCAATATAAAATCGTGCTTCACTTGATTTAAAAACGAGAAATCTATATTCCTTGTGAAAAAATCTAATTTTCAGGCCATTCTCTATATTTTTACATTTTTTACGGGTAAACGAGTGTCACCAGCCCGTCAAACTTATCTTTGCAATATATTGCTAACGTGGAAAGTTCCTATTAGGCGAGGATGCATGGGAAAAATGTTATAACTTGTTGTTTTTTGAGTTTTTGCCAAAGGAAACATTTTGTCTGCAGCCCCACAGTGCTACAGTGAAGTGCCTACATGGCACAATGTGATTGGTTGGAGGATCAGTGGGTGACGCGGGTCACACTTAGACTTTTTGCCTTCATTTTGCAAATTTCTCAAAATCAAATTTTTCCCCGAAGGCCCGCACAAATGGGAAGGAGACACATGGCACAGGAAGCATGCGTTTAGAGAGGGACTTTGAAAAATTTTACTGTTCAGTGATAAGGAATTAAAAATTTTACTGTTCTTTTTGGCTCCAAAATTTGGCCCTGAGCCCACCCAATAGCAAGGTGGACACGTGTCCAGATGAATCAGCATGGGAGGGTAGGGGGATTTTTAGAAAAATTTGAAGTTTTTGGCTTCAAAATGCAAAGGGAAAAAATTGACCCAGAGGCCCACATCCAATACGAAAGTGGACACGTGTCCAGGGAAGTCAAATGGAAAAGCGGGGACTTAGAAGTTTTGAAGATTTTGAATTTTTTAAGCTTCAAAATGCTAGGGGAAATTTTTAACCCGAAGGCCCAAACCCGGGATTGAAGGAAAGTGGACACGTGTCCAAGAAAGGCCATGTGGACACATGTCTAGGGGTCAAGCTGGGGAGGAAGTTTTAAAAAATTTTGAAGTTTTTACTTCAAAATGCTAAAAATCAAAATTTGTTTCCCGAAACCCCCATCCAATGAACAGGAGGGAGGACACGTGTCCAAAAGGTGATGGAGATTTGGAGCGCGGAGGAAATGTTGAAAAATTTTACAAATTTTGGGCAAAAAATTTCAAAGTGAAAAAATTGATCCGTGGCCCCGAAGATGAAAATTTGAAGGTGTGCCCCCCACATCCAATCAAGGGGTGACACGTGGCACATTTCAAAAGGCAAAAGGGAGAGCGTGAGCCCGCAAAGGTTTTTGTGCTTGCGGATGGTTGAAGGCAAATTTGGAGGGTCGGCTCCGCTGCAAATGGGAGACCGCCATGTGACAGAAGATTTAGTAGGTGTTTGGGCCCGTGGAGGTTTTGGAGAAAATTTTCCTTTTTTCAAAAAAGGAGAAAAATTCATAGAATTGGCCCGCGGTTCTTGGATGGGGTCCACCTAGGGACACGTGGCGTGTCTAGGGGCATGCGGGGAAAATTTTCAAAATTTTCCCGAGGTCAGAAAAGGTTCAAAATGCATTTTTAAGGTTGGAGGCCTGGTCTAATGGTATTTGGACACGTTTCAACCTTATCTGAAGACAAAGAAGATATTTTTTTGAGCATGAAGGGGATGTCGAATCTCATCAAGACATGTGGAGGGTGGAAATTTAAAGTTGATTTTTAATCAAAGGTGGCTGAGTGTTTTTGTTTTTGGGTGCCATGGAGGCTCCAGGTTGGATTCGCCATTTATGCACCAAATCACATGAAATTTTATATGAAATCACATCCCCTCGTCCTTCTGAGTGTAATGGCACCATTATTTTGAGCTAATTTGATGTCCTATGATGATTTTGATGAAATTTTTTCCTCAACCCATGAAAAACGTGAAAAGTAAAAAATTAAAGTTGCAGAGGTAAAAAATGATGAGGTAAAAGGTGGAAAATGATTGCAAACGCATGCTGGCATGGTGGAATGAAAAAAACGTGACCCTAGGATGGATAAGGATCTAATCATGTAATATTTTAAAATATTTGTGCATCTCTGGCATTTTGCGAGCTGTTTAACAGTTTAATATCATTCTTCATCAAATGGATAGGGTCTTGTAACAAATTTGATCCCTTTGGCATATTCTTTGCTTGGGATGTAAGGATCCAAGTTGGCAGAGGGTATATTATGTAATTTGGAGGCATTTTGTAAGGTTTGTTGAGAATTTTGGGAGAAAGAGAGAAGAATTTTCACAAGGAAAACTGGAAGAAGTCCATTTTCTTTTGGAGAAACTACCTGAGAGCCATTTTTTATTCCTGTTTGCATCAAATGTTCATCATGTTGAGTTGGTTTCAGCTGTAAAGCCATCAAAAAGCTTTGAGATTGTCTAAATAACATTCCCTTACTGATATATTTGATCAAATTCTTGGATTAACTGGTTTTATCTCTTGGCAAAGCTTGCATACACTTGTATTTCAGTATGTTTTCAATTTGTGTTTCATGCTCATGTTGCAATCTTGTGTTTGGGATCTTTATTGGTCATACATGGTCTCATTTCTTGTAGAGGGTTTGAAGGCATCTGCAATCTTCCATTCAGAAGAGCATTCATTTGAGTGAAGATAAACAGATTTAAATTCATCTTACTTTCCTTGTAAATTGAGGGTGTTTGTAAACCTTTAGGTGTACCTTAGGTCATGATCTAACAAGGGTTTCTAAATGCTTCATTGATATTTTTCTTCAAGCCTTTGTGGCAGGTTATCAAAGTTTGTATGGAATAGTGCAGATTTGGGCATCCATGTGTGCACACATTCTGGTTGAAAGAGCACTTCAAATTCATTGAAACATCTCTGTTGTTTAGGTGTTGTAATTCACTTTTGCAAAGCTTCCCAAAGAAGGTGATGATTTCTAGCTACTCTTGTCCCAACATCTCTCATCAGAATTTCATTTTAAACTAACTCATCCTACCTACAATACCCCTGCATTTGCATTGTGTGTCCACAAAAGAATTCAATCCTTTCACTAAAATGCACAAAGTTGATCAGGGTTTTATCATGTCTTTAGCAGCTCTAGCTTTGTTTTGAAAACATTTCCATCATTTAGTAGTGACAACTCCTTTGAGTTTGGATAATGGATACTTGATCATGTTTTCACAAAGCCTCTTCCATATCATATGCAAAACACAAGGATATCTCCATCTCCTTACCATATAAGGGCTGCAATATAGGTTCTCTTGCCTTGGTTGATAGGCACAACCTAAAATAGTGAGGGTTAGATCAAAACCCTCTTGAAGGTGTTATCCACTCCCTCAATTCTTGAATGCAAACAAGCAGATAGGTGTGCTTCCCCAGCTACAAATGACATACAAAACATCTATCTATCCTTGAGTGTCTTGTGCAAATTCATGATGTTGTTCAAGTTGTGAAGGAGATTAAATCTGGATACCAACAGAGTGGCACCGTTGCCAGGACATTTCTTGTAATTTCTTTGTGGTTTTGAAGTATTTGAAAGGTTTGAGCATTTGTGTGATTAAGTATTCAAGCTGTTATAGTGTTGAGATATATTTTCATACTTCAAATCTGCATGTTTTGGGTAAAAGGATTTCAATATCAGTCCGCTCTTCTCATTTACTAGTAATTTATATTATTTGGATGCATCTTTTTTGGTTGAATTAAGAAGAAGAAGATCTGATTTGTAAACTCCTTGCAAAGTTTTTCAATCATAGCATATATTTGACAGAATATTTTAGTGCTTTCTTGCACAACTAAGGTGGAAATCCTTAGTGGCGACTCCATGCTGTTGGGATCTTGAAATACCAGTTGTCTTACACATTTCTTTCATTTGAAACTTGTTGTTTAAATCTGTCAAGCTGGAGGGAAGGAGATCCCTCTTCATCAAGGACTCTTCTAAGAAGTTTCTCACCGAATCAAGAAGCTCAGAACTAGAAGGAAGAAGAGTGTGGAAATTGGTTGGTGATTTGGTTGCAAGGAAAGAGATCCCCATAGTTGAATTTGAAGGAGAGCAGCCTGTTATTGAAGATTATAATTCCTCTTCAAGTAGATCTGATTCAGGAAATCTTCTTGCTGATTTTCATTCTCCATCAGGTGAGGGACCTTCTTGTGTATTTAAAAAACTTTCTCCTAAATCTGCTCCTGTGGTTTCTAAGTTTGCTAAAGTTTATCAAGAGAGAGAGCCTTTGGGGGGTTATCATTTTAAAGATCACTTATCTATTCCAATCAGACCCATTACTACTCCTCAATCAGCTTGTTTCTCCTCCAAGATCACCCCCACCAAACAATATGGCTCAACCTAGACCTCCATTTGTTGTTAACACCTTTGGTCCTATAAATTTTGGAGGAATGGATGGTTATCCAAATGTTGTCCCACAAGATGTGAGAAATAGGTTACCAAAATTCCAAGGTAACAATGCCATTACTGGAGATCAGCATCTCAAACTCTTTGTTAACATGATGGAAGACTTTGAGATAGAATTTGAGGATGTGTATATCAAGTTTTTATCCATACACTTGAGGAAGATGCAAGGGATTGGTACAAATCTCTTCCTGATAACTCTATTGACTCATGGGAAGAGATGAGTAATGCATTTAGATTACAATATGGAGACAAAACAGATCCAAGGTTCCTTCTATCTGAGTTTGAGAACATCAAGAAGAACCCTAATGAGATAGTCCATGACTTTAATACAAGATTTAATAAAACATTGAGAAGGTTTCCTGTCATTTTGAGGCCTTGTGATGAATCTTGCTTGATCAAATATGTAGATGCATTTGATAAAAAGGCAGCCTATTACTTGAGAGACAAAAATCCTACAAACTTGAGGCAAGCTTTCACCATGGCACTCCAAATTGAAAATAATATTAAAGCTATTGGTAAACCACTTAAGAGGGATGGTGTGAAGCTGATAAACCCCGAGAAGCCTCAAGCTAGCAAGGGTGCTGATTTAGAAGATGTTGTTAAGACTTTGGCAGGGGCTGTCAAAGAAATTTCTTACAAATTAGCCTAGGCTGAGAAAGGAATTGGGAAAAGTTCACAAGGACAGCAAAGAACTCAAAACCATGATAGATTTGGAAATCATCCTAGGGGTGATCAAAGACAAGATGATAGAGGTAAAGGGTATGTTGGATCTGTAAATAGACAACCCCAAGCTCATAAAAATAGAGTGGTGCCTGACCCTTTGACTGTAAGAGTTGATGTTATTCAAGAAATTGCTGATATGGATTGGTGTGACAGATGTTTTCTTCCTCATCCACCATGTGAAATGGACTAGCAAGATATTGATGGTGATAATGAGAATGAAATGGATGATGACATTTGTATGATGGGCAGCTCTTCAGGCTCACAACAAGCAGCAACATCAACAGATGTGATAAGTGTAAGGACTGCTGCAACCTTTTGGGATTGCATAAAGAGGGTACCATTTCTTTCTCTTCCTCAAACTCATGATGTAGATGTAGTTCAGGCCTTTGAAATTCCTAATAATGACTTTGAATATCTAAGGGATTCTAATGATCAAGAAGTATGATGGTGGTATTCCTTCGGAGGAAGATAGACAATTGTTAATGAATGTTGTGGTTGGTCAAGAGAAAGAGTATAATACTAGAAGTAAAGTTGTTAGGGGAGCTGGTCCTCAAGCCAAACCAAAGACACCCTTGCTCACAAGCATTCCCAAATACAATCCTAGAAAAGAAAAAATTGCCAAGAACCCTGTTGTTCCATGCAAAAATATCAGTCCTCTTCATGCCCAGGCTGCCAAGAATACTTCTCCATCTGATGAACCTTCTTGTTTCCCTTCCAATGTTGTTTTACCAAAGAATGTTCCATATGATATAGCCCAAGTTTTGAGCCAAATCAAAGTGAGTGTTCCAATTATTGAATTTCTTAGAATACTTGAGCATAAGAAGAGAGCATTTGGGTACTTGGGATTGAAAGAAGAAAAGATTACCCCAAGTAGAAATGTAAATGTTGTTGAGACTCCTCTTCAAAGCATTGTTGGCCTTGAAACACCACCACCAATGAAAGATCTTGGAGAGGCACCTAAAGTATATTTGGGGACATCCTTGGTTGATTCCCAATTGAATGTTGATCCATTTTTCACAACTTTTCTCATAAAAGATAGGTTGCTTCACAATTGCATGTTTGATTCCGGTGCATCATGTAATGTCATGCCTCTAGAAGTCATGAATGAGTTGGATATCAAAGTGACAGTAACATATGGGAAGTGTACAACCATGGATTCAAGGGATTTTTCAGTTGTTGGATGTGTGAAGGGTTTAGTAGTGCAACTTACAGCCTATCTGGGTAAGAATTTAAAACTTGATGTTGTAATTGTTGATTGCCCTGCCAAATGGGGTATGCTTTTGTCAAGAAAATGGGTTGCAAGTGTTGGTGGTAGTGTTCAAATGGACATGTATTTTTCCACCATTCCCATTGAGGGAATCCTTGTCAAACTCTATGGTGAAAAGAAGATGTTGCACTTGATTGAAGACCCCAACAATGCTTCTTATGAAGTTTTGTTTGTTGATGTAGATGTTGACAACTTCAATGGTTTTGTTGATGAAAAAGAGAACAAGATGGATAAATCAGAATGCCTTGATATGATAGGTTCTCCATGGACATTACTATTTGATGGAGCTTGCTCCAAATTTGGTAATGGTGCTGGTATAGTGATGGTTTCTCCTATTTTAGAAGAGTTTCCTTTCTCCTTCAAGCTCAATTTTGAATGTACTAACAACATAGCTGAATATGAGGCATTATTATTGGGGTTAAGGATTGCATGGAAATATGGAGTAAAGGATATTGTTACCAAGGGGGATTCAGAGTTGGTGGTCAGAGCAAGTAAGGAAGATGTATGCCACAAAAAATCAGCGTATGAAACAATATAAGCATGTTTTTTGGGACTTGATTGAAATGTTTGATTCCTTTAACATTTTTTATCATGATAGGAATATTAATGCTGCTGCTGATAAGTTGTCTGTCCTCTGCTCTAGATTTGACAACTTCACCATTTCACCCTTTTGTGAATATGATATTGAAGTGCTAACAAGGCCAACTGTCCGGATAATGTAAAACATTGGCAGATTTTTTGATGATGATGCACAAGTGTTGAAATTCTTACAATGCCAAGGTGAGTTTTCTGGTCAGAATATTGATTGGGAACCAATGGTATGCATGAATGAAGGTAAAGAAACCTTGTTTGACAAGGATATACTACAATTGAAGACAAACACTATTCTTAAAGGCCTTGTGGCACTTGAATCCAATTTTAACAATGTTGATTGCATCATAAATAGAAAGTATGTTTGCTTCAAGGGATGTGGAAGAGCACAACTTGGGAACTAAGGAAAAACCAAGAAAGATTTGGTTGGGAAGTAATCTCAATAAAGAAGAAAAACATTCCTACGCCCAACTTTTAAAGAAATATAAAGACTGCCTTGTTTGGTCTTATTCAGAGCTAAAGGCATATAGGGAAGATTTGTTCCAACATGAGATTCATCTTGAGGCCAAAAGATAAGCCATTTAGACAAATAACAAAGGCCTATTAACCCACTTCTTCCATGAAAATGCAAGAAGAGTTGAAAGAAATTGAGAGATGGTGGTATCATTCAACCTACTAGGTACTCATCTTGGGTGGCAAACCTTTTTCCAGTTAGAAAGAAGAATGGTGATATCAGACTTTGTGTGGATTTTAGGAATCTAAACAAAGAATCTATGAAGGACAATTACCCCTTGCCAAACATGGAGAATATGTTGCAGCTTGTAACAGGGTTAGAGATGCTTTCTACCTTGGATGGTTTCTCCAGATACAATCAAGTAGTTGTCAAAGAATCAGAAAGACTTAAGAAAACCTTCACTACTCCTTGGGGGACTTATGTTTTTGTAAGGATGCATTTTGGATTGATGAATGCTTTTGTTAATTTTCAAAGGGCAATGGATGTTTCCTTTTCTGGTTATATCAATGAGTTTATTGCAGTTTACCAAGATGATGTGACTATTTTTTCAAGGCAGCGAGGAGATCATTTGCAACACCTAGAGAAAATGTTGATCAGATGTAGAGAGTATGGCATTTCACTTAACCCAAAGAAGTGTCATTTTGGCATGCAAAAGGCCAAGTTTGCTGGGACATATTGTGTCCAAGGAAGGTGTTATGATAGACCCGGAGAGAGTAGAAACAATCAGGAAGGTGCATATTCTAAGAACCAAGAAAGGTATTCAATCTTTCTTTGGTCAAATCAATTTTATTAGAAGGTTTGTTTCTAATTTTGTTGAGCTAACTCTTCTAATCACAAGAATGATAAGAAATGATCAAGTTATCAAGTGTGAAGAGGTTTCCTTTCAATATTTTGAAGGAATAAAGGATGCACTTAAGCATGCACCTGTTTTGACAGCTCCAAACTACAAGAGACCTTTCCAAATCTTCTCTTTTTCATCTGAATTTACTATTGCTTTAGTTTTGTTACAAAAGGATGAGAATGGAGCTGAGAGGCCTATTTCTTTCTTTAGCAAGGCTTTACAAGCTGCTGAACTAAAGTATACAATTTTGGAGAAGTAAACATTTGCTTTGGTAAAGGCAATAAATATTTTCAGGCCTTACATCTTGAGTTCAAAGGTTGTTGCCTATGTTCCTCATACAATGGTTAAAGACATATTATCTGACATGGAAATATCAAGCAAGAGATGTATGTGGGTTAAAAAACTTCAAGAATATGACATGGAAATTCAAACTACAAATCTGGTAAGAGGTTTGGGTCTTGCCAAGCTCATGGCTGAGAGTAATTTGCAAAATGTAGAAGTGAATCAACTAGAGGAAGAAAGGGAAGATTTTCTTGACAAATTGATGAATTCTGAATGGTATAAGGATGTGATCTTCTACCTAAAGCACCTATGCTATCCTAGTCACTTGAATAAAAATTAGAAAAGAGCCCTCAAGTTGGCTTCTCAAAAATATATCATAATAGACATTGGGATGACTTGGAAGAACCCTGAAGGTGTCCTCTTGAAATGCATAACTGAAGATCAAGCTCCCAATTTGATTGCTAATTTCCATGGGGGAGTTTGTGGAGGAAATTTTTCTGGTAGAGTGATAACACACAAGATTTTAAGAGCTGGTTATTGGTGGCCAACTCTTTTTAAAGATGCAAACTAGCTAGTTAGAAGATGTGATAGTTGCCAACGTTTCTCAGGAAGATTGAAGGCTTCAGGATCCCTTCCTTTGCAGCCTATATCAGTTGAAGCCCCTTTCAAACAATGGGGAATGGACTTCGTAGGTGATTGAATTTCAAATCCTTCTAGTGATGGTCATAAATGGATCCTTGTTACAACTAATTATTTCACAAAGTGGGTTGAGGCCATTCCATCTAGAAAGGAAACACACCAAGTGGTGATGGATTTCTTGTTGAATCATATCATATGCAGAATTGGAGTCCTGGTTAAGATTGTGTCTGATAATGCTGTGTTTTAGAGCCAAGTAGAAAGTTATATCAAGAATTGGGAAAAATATTTTTAGAGGAAAGAAAATTTTGGAAGGTTGTTGAAGGTCAGACATCAAGCAAACGTATATCCATTGGTGAGAGAGATCAAACTTTAATAGAGGATTATCACTCATCTTCTAGTGATTTTGATTCAAGCAATCCTCTCATAAACTTGTTTACTTCAACTAGTAAAGTTCCTTTCTCAAACTTCACCTATGTGTTTCAATTCTAGTAAAACTTTCCAAGAAAATCAACACCTAGAGAATACCAATCTTGTCAACCACATTCTTGAGCCCCAAAGACCTCTCACTCCTCATCATTATATTTCTCCTCCAAGATCACCACCTCAAAATCATATGGCTCAGTCTCCACCTAGGCCTCCATTTGTTGTTAAAACCTTTGGTCCTAAAATATTAGAGGAATCGATGGTTACCCAAATGTTATCCCACAAGATATAAGGAATAGATTGCCAAAATTTCAAGGTAACAATGCTATAACCAGTGATCAGTATCTCAAAAAAAAAATTAACATGATGGAGGACTTTGAGATTGAGCATGAAGATGTGTATATTAAATTGTTCATTCATTTACTAGAAGATGATGCAAGTGATTGGTATAAGGCTCTACCTGATAATTCTATTGACTCATGGACTAAAATGTAGAATGCATTCAGATTGCAATATAGTGACAAAACTAATCCTAGGTTTCTATTGCCTAAATTTGAAAATATCAATAAGAACCCCAATGAATCATTTCATGAATTCAACACAAGGTTTAACAAAACTTTGAGTAGGCTACATGTCAATTTGAGGCCATGTTATCAGTCATGCTTGATCAAATATGCAAATGCATTTGATAAGAAGGCAGCCTATTATCTAAGAGACAAGAACCCTACTAATTTAAGGAAGGACTTTACCATGGCACAACAGATTGAAAAAAACATTAAGGCCATCAGGAAACTTCTCAAGAGAGATGGTGTAAAGTTGATAAACCCTAAAAATCCTCAAGCAAGCAAGAGTGTAGACTTGGAGGAAGTGGTGAAAACTTTGGTGGGGGTTGTCAAAGATATTTCCTACAAGTTGGCAAGAGATGAGAAGGGAATTGGGTAGACTTCACAAGGTCAACAAAAAGCACAAAACCATGACAGATTTGCCAATTATCCTAGGGGTGATCAGAGATCTGTTGATAGAGGGAAAAGACCCATGGGGTCTACAAATAGACATCCTCAAGCACATGAAGGAAGAGTGTTACCCAATCCCTTAACTACTAGGTTTGCTGCTGTTGAGGAAGTTATTGATATTGATTGGTGTAACAGGTGTTTTCTGTCCCATTCTCCATATGAAGTGGACCAACAAGATGGTGAAGATAATAATGATGATGGTACTGATGATGATATTCACATGGTGGGATTTTATTCAAGCTCACAAGAAGGAGCAACATCAACTGAGGTAATAAGTGCAAGGACAACTGCAACCTTTTGGGATTGCATCAAATGGGTACAAATCCTTCTTCCCCCTCATACTCTTGAAGTTGATGTAGTGAAAGCTTTTGAAATTCCTAACAATGACTTTGAATACTTAAGATATTTGATGATTAATAAGTATGATGGTGGTATCCCTTTGGAGGAAGATAGACAATTGTTAATGAATGTTGTTGTGGCTCAAGAGAAAGAGTATAACACTAGGAGAAAGGTTGTTAAGGGAGTTGGGCCTCAAGCCAAACCTAAAACACCCTTTCTTACAAGTATTCCCAAAGAAGCTCCTAGAAGAGAAGCACCTACCAAAAGCTCTGTTGTCCCAAGAAAAAATTACAGTCCTTCTCATGCCCAAGCTGCCAAGAATTCCATGCCATCTAATGAATATGTGTGTCTCCATTATAATTCTTCCTTTCCTAAGAATGTTCCCTATGACATAGCCCAAGTATTGAGCCAAATCAAAGTGAGTGTTCTAATCATTGAGTTGCTTAGGATTCCTGAGCACAAGAAGAGAGCATTTGAGTACTTGGGATTGAAAGAGGAGAAGAGTGCCCCAAGCAGAAATGTAAATGTTGTTGAAACTCCTCCTCAAATCATTGCAGACCTTGAAACACCACCAGCAGTAGAGGATCTTGGAGAAACACCTGAGGTATACTTGGGGACATCCTTGGTTGATTCCCAATTGAATTTTGATCCATTCTTTACAACTTTGATCATAAAGGATAGACTACTTCACAATTGTATGTTTGATTCTGGTGCATCATGTAATGTCATGCCTCTAGAATTCATGAATGAGTTGGATATCAAAGTGACAACATCCTATGGAAAGTGTACTACCATGGACTCAAGAGAAGTGCCGGTAGTTGGTTGTGTGAAGGGTCTGGTGGTGCAACTTGCATCTTATCCTGGGAGGAATTTAAAATTGGATGTTGTGATTGTTGATTGCCCTGCCAAATGGGGTATGTTATTGTCAAGAAAGTGGGTTGCAAGTGTTGGAGGGAGTGTCCAAATGGACATGTATTTTTCCACTATTCCCATTGAGGGCAGCCTTGTCAAGCTCTATGGAGAAAAGAAGATGTTGCATCTAATTGAGGATCCAAACAATGCTTCTTATGAAGTATTATTTGCTGATGTTGATGTTGATAATTTTATTGGGTTTACTGATGGTAAGGAGAACACAAGATGGATCAGTCAAAGTGCCTTAAATAGGTAGGTTCTCCTTGGACCTTGCTATTTGATGGAGCTTGCTCCAAATTTGGAAATGGTGTTGGTATAATTCTGATTTCTCCTAGCTTGGAAGAGTTTGTTTTTTCCTTCAAGATTAATTTTGAATGTACTAACAACATTTTTGAGTATGAAGCCTTGTTGTTGGGTCTGAGAATTACATGGAAGTATGGTGTCAAGGACATCATTGCAAAAGGATATTCAGAGCTAGTTTTCAAACAAATAAGAAAAATGTATTCTACAAAAAATCAACGGATGAAACAGTACAAACATGTAGTTTGGGATCTAATTGAGATGTTTGATTCCTTCAACATTGTGCATCATGATAGAAGTTTCAATGCTACTGCTAACAAGTTGGTAGTGTTGGGATCAAGATTTGGAAATTGCACCATTTCACCTTATTGTGAGTACAATATTAAAGTGTTAACTAGGCCAGCTGTCCCTGACAACATCAAGCATTGGCAAGTGTTTAATGATGATGCTCAAGTGCAAAGGTTCTTACAAAATCAAGGTGAGTTTATAGATCAGAATATTGATTGGGAACCAATGGTGTGTGTGACTGAAGGAAGAGAGACTTTGTTTGGAAAGGATATCATCCAATTGAAAACTAACACCATTCCTAGAGGTCTTGTTGCACTTGAGTCAAATTTTAACAATGTTGATTGCATCATCAATAGAAACATGTCTGCCTCAAGGGATGTGGAAGAGCATAACTTGGGCACTAATGATAAACCAAGAAAATTTTGGTTGGGCAACAATCTAAACAAAGAAGAAAAACAATCCTATGTTCAACTATTGAAGAAATATAAGGACTGTCTTGCTTGGTCTTATTCAGAGCTGAAAGCATACAAAGAAGACTTGTTTCAACATGAGATTCCTCTTGAAACAAATTCCAAACCATTCAGACAAAAAGCAAAGGCCAATTAATCCAATCCTCTCCATGAAAATGCAAGATGAATTGAAGAAACTAAAGGAGGGAGGGATCATTCAGCCCACAAGGTATTCATCTTGGGTTGCAAACCTTGTGCCAGTCAGAAAGAAAAATGGAGATATCAGACTTTGTGTAGACTTCAGAAATCTGAATAGAGCTTCATTGAAGGACAATTATCCTTTTCCAAACATGGAAAACATGCTACAGTTAGTGACTGGATCTGAATTTTTGTCCACCTTGGATGGTTTCTCTGGCTACAATCAAGTTGTTGTCAAGGATTCAGAAAGATTTAAAACTACCTTTACCACTCCTTGGGGAACATATGTTTATGTAAGAATGCCTTTTGGTCTCATGAATGCTGGAGCTACCTTCCAAAGAGAAATGGATGTTGCTTTTGCTGGTTACATAAATGACTTCATTGTAGTTTATCAAGATGATGTGACTGTGTTTTCAAGGAGCAGAAAAGATCACTTGCAACACTTGGAAAGAATGTTGATCAGATGTAGAGAATATGGAATCTCTCTCAATCCAAAGAAGTGTCATTTTGGGGTGCAAAAGGCCAAGCTTCTTGGTCATATTGTTTCAAAGGCTGGTGTCATGATTGACCCTGAGAGGGTAGAAGCAATCAACAAGGTTCCAATTCCAAGAACAAAGAAGGGCATCCAATCCTTCTTTGGGAAGATCAATTTCATTAGAAGGTTTGTGTCTAATTTTGCTGAATTGACTCTTCCTATTACATGCATGTTAAAGAAAGACCAAGTTATCAAGTGGGAGGAATATGCTATTCAATATTTTGAAGGAATCAAAGAAGCACTTAAACATGCACATGTCTTGGCAGCTCCGAATTACAAGAAGCCTTTCCAAATCTTCTCTTTTGCTTCTGAAAATACTATTGCATCTGTTTTGCTGCAAAAGGATGAAGATGGGGCTAAGAGGCCTATTGCCTTCTTTAGCAAGGCTTTACAAGCTGCTGAGTTAAAGTACACAATCATGGAAAAACAAGCATTTTCCTTGGTGAAAGCAACAAAGGTTTTCAGGCCTTATATCTTAAGTTCAAAAGTTGTTTCTTATGTTCCCCACACCATGGTAAAAGACATCTTATCAGAGATGGATATCTCAAGAAAAAGATGTAGATGGGTGAAAAAACTATAGGAATATGACATGGATATCCAAACCACAAAGTTGGTAAGAGGTTTGGGTCTTGCTAAGCTTATGGCTGAGAGCAAACTACAGACAATTGAAGTGAATGAAGTAGAGGAAGAAAGGGAAGATGTTCTTGAGAATTTGGTAAGTTCTGAGTGGTACAAGGATGTAATATTTTACCTCAGACACCTATGTTGCCCTGATCATTTAAATAAAAATTAGAAAAGAGCCCTCAAGCTAGCTTCTCAAAAATACATCATCACTGACTTTGGGCTGGCTTGGAAGAACCCTGAAGGTGTCCTCTTGAAATGTATAACTGAAGATGAAGCTCCCAAAATAGTTGTTGATTTCCATGGGGGAGTTTGTGGAGGAAACTTTGCTGGAAGGGTTATAACACACAAAATTTTGAGAGCTGGTTATTGGTGGCCTACTCTTTTTAAAGATGCAACCCTACTGGTTAGAAAATGTGAAAGCTGCCAGCATTTCTCTGGAAGAATGAAAGCTTCAGGCTCCCTTCCTTTGCACCCTATATCAATTGAATCTCCTTTCAAACAATGGGGAATGGAATTCATTGGTGAGATTTCAGACCCTTCTAGTGCTAGACATAAGTGGATTCTTGTAGCCACAGATTACTTCACCAAGTGGGTAGAAGCAATCCCCACCAAGAAAGAAACACACCAAGTTGTTATGGACTTCTTGTTGAATCACATCATATGCAGATTTGGTGTGCCAGTAAAAATTGTTGCTGATAATGCCATGTGTTTCAGAGCTAAACCCTTGATGGCAATGTGCAAGGAGTATGGAACCAATCTGACTTATGCTTCAAACTATAACCCTCAAGGGAATGGACAAGCTGAGTCCAACAATAAGAACTTGTTGAAGATCATTAGGAGAACCTTGGAGTTGAACAAGAGAAAATGGGGTGAACAACTAAAATTTGTAGTTTGGGCTGATAGAATCACTGCCAAAAGAGCTATTGGTAAGAGCCCATTTGAGTTGGTGTATGGAACTCAAGCTCTGCTGCCCTTACATCTGCAATTATCTTCATTTCAGTTTGTTCAACAACTTGAAGATCAAGAGGTCAGTCCATATGAAGCAAGGATTAATCAGATTGTTGAGCTGGATGAAGAAAGAAGAGCATCACACCAAAGGCATGTCAAATTTAGAGAGAAGTTGAAGAGGTTGTTTGACAAGAAGGTCACTCCTAGGGCCTTCAATGTTGGAGATTTGGTTTTTTTGTGGGATACAGAAATGAAGATAAGGGAAAACATGGTAAATTTGATGCATTGTGGATGGGCCCTTACTCCATTGATATCAGAATTGGTGAAAATACCTTTTTTCTCAAGGACTTAGATGGGGAATTACTTGAACTTCCTATTAATGGTAGGCATCTGAAGCATTTCTTGGATTAATCCCCAAATTTGAGGTATGCACCACTTGTACAGTGTATAGTGTTTGGCTTTTGCTCTGTTTTTGGTGTTTTATCAGTTCGTGGTTTGCCTTGGTGTGTGGTAGCCATTTTTGTTAGTTTCTCAGTTGGTTTTTGGTGGCTTTGCTCATGACTCCATTTTCCCAATGGATTATTTTGGCACTTGGTCTACTTTTGTTCTTGTGGCAACTCACTGGGAGTGCCCATCCCTTTGATGTTGGTGCCCATTTTTGATCCTCTACCATTTTTCCCTAATTTTCCCCTTTATTTGTGCTCTAAAACATTTTTTCCTCATGAAATCATGGTGATGTGAAGTTTTAGCTCCATTCTTGTGCATTGAATTGTTCACAAACTTGTTACCTTGCCCTAATTTGAAATAAATCAACATGTGTGTTTTTGCCCTATTTTTCAAAAATGCCTCTGCGGGCTATTTTTGTTTTTCCTGGCCTTTGGAGCTCGAAATTGATTCATTTTACTTATTTTCCATAAAAATCCCTTCCATGATCGTAAATTACCTTTGAAAACACTTTCCATTTGTCAATTTGATCGAAAAATTTGTCTTCACCCATGAAGAAAAAATTGAATTTTGGGCATCCCTGGTATTTTCTGTGTTTTGACGGTCAGACGGGCGTCATTTTCCAGTCAAATTCATCTTCAACATTCTAGGGCATCGCTGGCAATTTTTGTGTTGTTTGACGGTCATACGGGCATCCTTTTCCCGTCAAATTTTAGCTCAAAATCTTCTCCTACATGGCCGTTTGTGATTAGACAAGGTTCAGTGGGTCTACTTGAAAAACTTAACATTTTTTGTGTTTTAGAAAAAGGGGGAAGTTTCCCCTGTGGCTCCGTAGGGCCCAGAGGAGGTACACGTGTCATAAGCAGAGTGAAGGAAAATGGGCGGGTCTTTTTATGCCTTAAGGAATTTTGGAAAAAAGAGTTAAAGTACAAAGAAAATGCCTAGGGCCCACAACAAATCAGAATGGAACACATGGTGGCTTCAGAGTGCAGGCTTGCAATGAAATAGAATGGAACATGTGGCAACTTCAGAGCACATGCCATCAGTGAATCAGAGGTGGACATATGTCATGTTTTCATCAAAAGTGGGATGGAAGGTTGGTGAAGGACTTAGAAAATTTTTGATTTTAGTGAAAGGGAGAAAAAATTGTGAAAAATGCCGCGGGTCCATCGGGCCACTCAGGAGAGGACACATGGCAAGATCAGGGGCAGAAGGGGGTGTGGGACACTAGAGGAAAAAAGAAAATGTTGCCTTTTTGGAAAAATGAGTTGAAGTGATAATTTGAAGTGCTCCGTAATGAGTCAAAGGGAGACATGTGGCAGGGACATAATCGGAGGTGTGGAGGAAATGTTGAAAATTTTCCTTTGGTGAAAAGGAATTAAAGTATGAAGTCAGAGCGCTTCCCCTCAGCCAATCATATGAGGACATGTGTCTTGCGGGAGGGCAGAGCGGCAGAGGAAAATTGAAATTTTTTCCTTTTTTCTGAAAAAGGTGGAAATGTGTAGAATCGAGCCGCGATTCCAATGGGACCCACCTTGGGACACGTGTCAGTGCCAAATCTCAAGGGTGGAGGGGCGGAGAAAAATGTCAATTTTTTACATTTTTTCAAAAATGTTAAAATGTCAAAAAGTGATCCCAAACCCATTTCCAATCACATTGTGACATGTGGAGGGCTCAGATTGAAGGGAGAAAGGAAAATCAATGGTAACTGTGCATTTTTCAATTTGGCCACCATTTTTTCTCCAGGAAGTGTGGAAATGCATTTTTTGCATCAATTTTGATCGAATGTTTTGAATTCAGGTTTTTTTGTCTATAAGGACTAATGAAATTGGTTTTGAGGATCAATTTGAAGATCAGAGATGTTTTTGGAATAAATTTTTTCCCTAACCCATCCAAAAATGTGAAATATCAAATCCAAAAGTTACAGAGTCAAATTTTGGAGGGATAAGGATGAAATAATGAAAGGAAGGGGGTCTGCATGCTTTGAAGATGAAAAACGTGCCTCCACAATGGATAATGATGTGAATTTTTCAATGATTCACCTTTTTTTGAAACACTTAGCAACTTTTGTTGCAAATATGTTAAACGTCCTTGTCTGCGAATCATGAGTAAATTTGTAACAAACTAAGATGCCATAGGATATTCTTTTCTTTAGAAACAAGGACCAAATGTAATAGATTGATATATAATGAATGTTTTGAGACATGTAAAGGGTTAGGAAATTGAAAATCATGAGAAAATTTTGAGAGAAGCTCATCTTCTGAGAAACCCTCCAAAAAACCTGGTTAATGTCTTTTGTGTTAGATCTTCATTCATGTTGAGTTGGTTACAAGTGTATAGCCATCACACAACTCTGAGATTGTTCCTAAAACTCTCCCCTGCTGATGAATCTAACAAGATTTTGAATTAATCTATGTTATTTTGGGCAATATGATGTTTGTTATCATGTTTAAATGTTTGCAAACAGTTTTCCTTGTTCTTGTTGCAATCTTGCATTGAAATTTTTAGGAATCACACAGATCTCATCCTTATTGATAGTTTAGTGGCATTTGCAATTTCATTTTTTAGAAGAGCTTTCATCTGGCATTGAAAATAAGTAGTTTAAAATCACTTCACCTTCATTTGTTGATAGAGATTGCTTGTAAGCCTTTGGGGGTACCTTAGGCGTGATTTGATCAGAGATTTTGATGTTTAATTGAGTCCTTTAACTCAATATTTTGTGTTGAGGTCTCAAAGATTGTGTGAAGAGTGCAAACCTGGGCCTCCATTTGTGTATCTCTTCTAGTTGAAAGAACATCCTGACTATTTTGAAGCATTTTATCTGATAGTTGTTCAAATGTTGTAGAGGTTGTCAAAGATCTGGCATAGTCAAGTTTGTCTTGTCAATATCCCACCAAAAATCATTCTAAACAACTTATCCTACCCCATACTACCCCTGTTTTGACCTGTATACCCACAGAAGATCAAAATCCATTTGCTAAAGTATGCAGAATAGATCAGGATTTCAAAATGTCTTCAGTAACCCTTGCCTTGCATTGAAATTATCTCCATAATCTGGAAGTGACAACTTGTGAAAGTCAGATTTGGAGTGTTGATCATATTTTCCCAAGGCCCCTTCATACTATTTGCACAAATTGAGGGATATCTTCATCTCCTTCACCATTTGAGGGTTACAAAATAGGTCCTCTTACCTTGGTTGAAAGGCACAACCTAAAATAGTTAGGACAAGATCAAGTCCTATTTGAGTGCTATCCATCTCTCCACAAATCTGAGTGTCAGTTAGATCACATCCCCGACTACAAAATGACATACATCATGATCTATTTTTCTTCAAGCTTCATGCCATATCTCAGATGCTGCTCATACTGAAAAGGAGAAAAAATTGAAGAAGTGAGTTCCTATGTGGAACTTGTTTTAACTATGGGTCTACAGAACACTACAAAGGTGAGTTCCCAGAGCTATTGCAGTGCTCATGGTACGGGAAGAAGAAATTATGAGGAGTTCCCTGAGTTTTTTAAGCACATGAGTCAGTAGGAACAAAAAGATAAGGGCATTACAATGGTGAGCATAAAGAATGATAACACATAATGGATGCCACAGATGATGCGTGAGTCAGGTTTGGAACCTATTCTAGTAACAACATGAGAAAAAGTGGCATGCACCAAGGAAATACCAAAGCAGAGGACCCTAGTTTAAAGAGAAGAATTGGTAGATGGGAAGTACCTAGACCTTTCTCATGAGAAGGAGGTATATAAGGAAACCATGGATGTCATTCAAAGTTTACAAGGAGAAATCCAATGTCTAAAAGAGCAGTCCAGGAAGGAGGAGAAAAGGAGAAATGCCAAGGCCCCAAAAGATAACTAGGTTGAGGTCAAACAAGTATGTAAAATGATAAGGCAAGAGAATAGTATTTCCTTGCTAGGAGCATAGTTGTGGGAGAAGGTACCACGCATTAGAGAAGAGTGCGAGAGGCAGGTCTTACATAAAAACCTTCCCCCTCAAAGCCTTGCTTATGATAAAGAGATCACCTTAATTGTATTCCTTGATGGGTGGCTTCTTAGTAATATCCTCATTGACACAGGAGCAGAGGTCAATGTTTTCACCTTGGATGTATGACATCAAATGGGAAGACTTACATTATATCCATCTTCAAATGTGTTGTATATGCAGAACAAGATAAAGGAAATTCCCATTGGTTTTTTAAAAGATGCAGTTATAACCATTCAAGGGGCCAATTTTACTAGTGACTTTGAGCTCTTGGTGCTCACTGAGGCAGACAACTTTCCAGCATTGCTTGGGTGCCCCTAGTGCTACCAAAATAATGCTAACCTGTGGTTCAATAAGGGATACATCAACTTTAAAAATAAGGAGGAACAAGTCATTATACCCTTGGCTGATAGGAAATCAACACCCTATACTGAACCCTTGGGAGAAGAAGTCCTTAATAGAATATATGTGCACTTAATCAGGGATCTTGAGATAATTCTTCCCACAGAGGGAGTTATCTAGTTTTAGGATGTTGAGTTCATAAGTGACACTACTAGTATAACGTATGATAATTGGGTGCATGGGACCTATGAGTTGATCGGACAACATTTAAGAGGATCGGTAACCAAGGTAACAAAGGCACGTACAGTCTAGAACCTAGGAGGGAGAAAAATACCAAGCTACGTGGGAGGGCATAATATGGAAGATTTCTTGCAATAAATGGAGGCTCATTGGAGAAATAAGAAGGAGAAATTTTTTTTAACTACAACTTACTCGGAACTACTTCGCACTGGTGGGAAACACATCGAGAGAACCTCTTGGAATGGCATGAGGTGATAATTTCCTTCTCTGTAAGGTTTTGCGGGATCAACACGCATATAAAATACTACCATGGTAAAGAGACCACTTCCTTCCATATCCAAGAATGTGAGACATCTTGGATGGGAGGTGCAGAAGCATTGCCACCTTCATTATGGGTTCACAAGTTGTACTCCACCCTGTAAGCTTGTGCATGTGCATGGTATATCCACTTGGAGATACGTCATTAAACTGGTAATTGAAAAGAATTGATGGCTGATATCATTAAATTTTTAGAGTATCAGAGTGCAAAGCCATCCATGGATAAGGCATTGCAAGTTTTCAAGTGCCTCATAACATGAGATAGTGTTATGGAAGAGGAAAAAATACAAGAATTTCTAGGTGAACATGGCTTGGAGGCATGTTTTGAGGAAGAAGAAATAGAAGAGATACAACTTAAGTACGTGTGTATGGAAAAAGAATAAGGGAATATGGTGTATGTTATTGATGGGGAAGAGGTGGAAAGCTTATACGTTAACCATTCTATAGGAATACACAAAGTCATAGATGGTGTTGATGAACAGGTGTGAACCTATCATGAACCTTTAAAGATGAAAAAGGTTAACATCAGCTCAGAAGTAGAACCCAAGGGGGCTATCATTGGAGACTATTGGTCAGAGAAAGAAGTCTCCAAAATCATTGATCTATTATGTGAATTGTAAGATTTGTTCCCACATGGGTACCATGAGCTTAAAGGCATCCACCATTCCTTGGGGGAGATGAAGATAAAGTTGAAGGAAGGTGAATGCCCAATCAGGAAGATACCATACCCAGGATGAATCCCAATTTCAGTGTAAAGGTTAAGGAGGAAATAGAAAAAATGATAGCATCAGGTATCATTGAGGCTGTGGAAGAGTTAGAATGGATAATTCCAATGGTGATTAGTATCAAGAAGGATGAGAGGATAAGGATCTGTGTTGATTATAGGGACTTGAATGTAGTATGTGTCATTGATCCTTTCCCAACCCCATTTACTGAAGAAATCTTAGAGGGAGTGGCAAGACGCAAGGTCTATTCTTTCACAGATGGATTCTTAGAGCTATCACTAGGTAAGGATTGCAAAGGAGGACCAGAGGAAGATGAATTTTTCCACTGAGTGGGGAATTTTTTCCTATACGGTCATGCCTTTTGGGTTGAAGAATGTGCCTGTTGTGTTCTCACGCATTGTAGTGCAAGCTTTCCAGAACTTCATCCATAAATTTCTTCAAGTTTACTTGGATGATTAGACAGTATATGGTTTAGTGAAGAACCATTGTGACAAATTAAGGTTGATGTTTGAAAGGTGTCGAAAATTTGAGGATATCCCTCAACATTAAGAAGTGTGTCTTTACTACCCCATTTGGAACCTTGTTGGGACATATCATATGTAAAGAAGGCTTGTTAGTAGATCCTGCCAAGGTTACAGTAATTGTGGGATTGGGGGAGCCTACTAGTCAAAGCGTAGTGTGTGGATTCCTTGGACACATGGGTTACTATAGGAAGTTCATCAAGGGATATGCTAAGATCATTACGCATTTACAAGAGTTAATTAGACACAAGAGTACCTTCCTTTGGGGAGAGGAGCATCAGAAGACATTTGACACTTTAAAGGATAGGCTTGTCACCACCCCCATACTATGATTCTCCTTTTGGGATACACCCTTCCATGTTCATTTCGATGCCTCAAGAACTGCCATTGGAGTAAGTACTTGCACAACCTAGTGAAGGGATTGTTGATCATCCTTTGTGCTTTACAAGTAGGAAGTTAACACCAATGGAGAAAAATTATACTACAACTGAGCATGAGGCATTGTCAATGATCTACGTGCTTCACAAGTTCAGACAGTATCTGCTGGCAACCCCTTTTATATTTTACACTGACCATATGGCATTGAAATATTTAGTAAACAAGCTCATTCTACAAGGGCACATATTTCAGTGGGTACTATTGTTCCAAGAATTAAAGTTCATGGTGGTTATCAAACTAGGAAAAAGTAATTCCGGACCTAATCATTTGTCTAGAATTAATTCATAGGGAGGATGTGAAAAAGCATTGAGGATACCATCCCAGATGCACAACTATTTAGGTTTGACAGCATGTACCCTCAGACTTAGAAGATATTGCAATATTTCTCAAGATAGGTGTAGCACTGGAAGGAATGAAGGCATTGGATAAAAATATAGTTAGCTATACACGTCATACCCTACATGTTGATTAGTGGGGATTTATACAAATTAGGATGTGATGAGATTCTATGCACTAGTGTGTGCTAGAACATGAGTGCCTAGCCATCATAGAAGAGGCTGCACGAGAGGTAGTGCAGGTGGTCACTATACAGATGACGCCATTACATGCAAGATATTGATGGATAGATTATGGTGGGAGACCCTGTATCAAGAATGCAAGGAGTATTACAAGGTGTGTGATCATTGTCAACACATTGGAAAACCAAGGCAAAGAGATGAAATGCCTCAGTGCCCTATTCCCAGTGCTGAGCCATTCGATAAGTGGGCTATAGAATTTCATAGGCCCTATTGCACTAGCCGCGATGTAGGACTAGGTCACGTTATATAATCACTTGCACATATTACTTGACAAGGTGGGAAGAAGCAGTAACCTACTAAGGATTTTACAGTAGCTACTGCAGCAAGGTTTATGTGGAAAAACATTATTACAAGGTATGGGTGCCCTTTGAGTTTGACTAGTGAAAGGGGTACACATTTCTTAAATGAGAAAGTAAGGATTCTATTAGCAGAGATTCATGGTGGCTCATCACAAGACTACCCCTTACCATCCACAAGAAAATGGAACCACGGAGGCATTTAAAAAAATACTAAGTCATATCCCTAACCAAATTTTGTGATGATTCGTAGACAAGATTGGGATGAAAAAGTATCATCCATTCTTTGGGCATATAGGACAACCTATAAGTGGTTAAATAAGGCCACACCATTTCAATTAGTGTTTGGTGCACGAGGTTTTCCTACCTATTGAATTCATGTTACCTTCTCTATGTATAGCATGCGTAGAAGGATTGGCTGATGAACAAGCACTGGAGGAAAGAATTGATAAGCTAATGAAGTTGGACAAAAGACTATCACTTTCCTGGTGGATTCAAAAGACTGAAAAATAAAAACAAAAGGCATGGTATGATTTTCATATTAAGAACAAAAATTTTGAGGTTGGGGAGATGGTGTTACTATATGATTCCAAGTTTCTATGCCATCCTGGGAAGTTAAAATTCCATTGGTTGGGTCCCTACATCATCTCGTACATCCTTGATTCAGGCATGTGCTAGTTACAAGAACTAGATGGGATGAGATTTCTAGGAAACTTTAATGGGAGTAGGCTGAAGCCCTAATATAAATAAGTCTTCTTGGTGTTTGTAATAAGGTAGTATTCCCAGATAGTTTAGGATTTCCTTTAATGTATTTTCTTTTCTTGTGTTTCCCTTTCTCATTGTTGTTTTGTGTTGTACCTTAGGTGCTGGTAACCTCATTACTTCTTGAATGTTTTTAATGCACAAAGGAACACGCATCATTTTAATGTGGGGTGGAATAATTTGAAATAAAGTGCAAGGTGTGAAGTTCTAGGAAGGATTGCATTGGAAATCCTAGTTGATTGGCCCTGTGGAAGGAAGTGCATGGGAGAAAAGGTGAATGAGGATGGTTGGTTTTAGGATAAGACTACATATTGCTTCCACATACAAGTGAGGAAGAAGTGCCTTCAGCACTGGTAATGCATGCGTAAGAGTCTTATGTTGGATAGATTTTTTGCATGCTAGAAGATTGTAGGATTGTCCGTGCAAGGTTGGGTGCATGAGTGGGGGCGCTAGAGTCTGAGCTTAGTGGAAAAAACCATGCAATAAGTGTTGATTGTATGGTGGTAGGTGAAGTAGTATTTAATGCTAAAAATAAGGGAAAACTATAAATAAGAGGTTGGGAACTTCATTATTGACATTGTGAATACAAAGAATAAAAAAAGAGCTCTTGCGGACTAAGGTTTCCAGAGTTGATCTACTGTGAAGAAAAATTTGAGGAATTAAGGCATGAGTGACTAGATTTGATCTGACAAACTAGAAGGAAAGAAGTTCACGGGTGTAGAATTTTCTTGTGGAGAAGCATCGTCTTTTGAAAAAGGTTATTCCAGTTAGGTTTTGGTAGTTAGGGCATGGGTTGAAAAGGGTTTCTTCACAAGTTTGAGGTCTGAGCTTGGAGAGGGTAGAAAAGTAGAGAAAGTAAGAGAAGTTGAAGTGCTAAGATAACCTAAACCATGACACCTAAGAAACCAACTATATCACCTAAGAAGCCAAAGGGTAAGGGAAAGGGCAAGGGAAAACAACCAAAAACCCTTGTAAGCATGAATGAAGAATGAGTACAAATAGATGCAGTAATTGGATGGGGTTTTTCTCAGGAAGGAATAGGAGTACCTACTTAAGAAAAATGATGGTGAGAGATTACAACCATTACAGAAACATGATAAAAAAGGAAATGGCACTGGAGTTAGTGCACCTAAAAAATAAGAGGACACCAGAGGGTTTACCTATCTATAACGATGAGGTAAAAGTAAAGATTGGAGAAGAGTGGGATTGTTGCAACTCTAAGAGTTGCCTTATTTTGGAAAACCTGAGCACCTGTATCAATGGTTAATGTTGCACGTACACAAGGACCACTTTTACCTCATGTAGGCATGCAAGATGTGCATAATTCCTCGAGTTGATTTCAAAATTCATAGGCATCATCTATGAAGGAGAGAGTATAGATGATGACCTAGAGTGATAAGGAAGCCATCAAAGCAATAGTTGTTGCATATGATTACAAGAAGGGGTCGCGGTACTTTGATATCATGTGAAGATCCTAGACCCTATCATGAGAATGGCAGTGCACTCCTAGTGGATAAAGCTAAATGAACAAGAAATGTGGATGCACAGGTAAATAAGGCTTGGTTAAATGTGTGGAGGAAAATATCAGAAGGTACCATCTACAAATTTTCTACATTCATCATAGATGAAATTATCAACAACTCATAGGAAGGAAACAAGATACTCTTTGGCAGTGTCCTCTTGACAATTGTGTTTTCAGAAATCTGAGTTCTGGATGCCACAAATAAGTTTTTTTGGGAATGTCTAGAGGTAGACCCCTCACCCACGAAAGGATTCAAAAATTACACTTACGATAACGTGACCGTTTCCCACAAGGCATGTCTAGAGAAATGGTATAAGCCCTTAAGGGATGCATTCGGGGTGCAGTGGAGGATCCCGAAACAAATTCCAACACTTACCGAGGGAGAAGATGAATTCCCATTATAACAACACTTCTAAATTAGCAGGTTCAAGTTTGTAGATGAAACCATGAGCCCATGGTGTAAACTCCCCTTTTCCTTCACTGCTCAATGCTTCCAAGTGAGAGTAAACAGATTCAAGGAATCTAAGAACCTAAGATTTGACCTTAGTGAAGTGGATCAGGACAACAAGGAGATGCGTAGGAAGCTGGTCTATCCCAAGAAGTACGCATACATGGAAAATTATGTGGTGCAAAAAGTTCAAATGATGAGACCCCTGACTCTACCAATTACAGGGAGGACTGCAACACATGTATATCTTTGCATAAGGAATTTTTTTTTTAAGGGTGCATATCTAGAAAATGATGTCTATAACTTCTATGATAAACTATTAACTTCTCCTCTTTTCAATGCAAGCATTGACACGTGATTTTTCCCAAGAAGGTGTATTCTTTTAACTATTGAAATCATGCTTGCTATGGATAAATTATTTCTTTTCTTGGATTCAATTGTTGAAATATTGTTGCTTGCAAGGAATCCATTTTGTTGGAGGTTGTAAACTAGTAAAGTGGTTTGCAAAATTTATCTCTATATAATAATGAGACCTTGGATCAATTCCATTGATCCAAGGTATGTTTTAAATCCTTCTTACTTGATCTATGTGGGAAAATGGCATTCAAAGGTTGAAGGAAATAAAAGACTAAGCCTCTGTAGGATTAAAATTTCATTGATCTTCTTGGAAGTTCATGTTGTGCTTTCTGTTGAAAGTCATGTGCTCAGATCTTCTTGTCAACTTCTCTCTGAAATGCTGAATGGCATAAGTTGGAAAGAGACCTACTTGAGTACTATTGAGGCTAAATCCTAATTCCTAGATCTATAAGATCTATCCTAACAGGATTCTAACCTAAGGTAAACTAGACCTACCTTATGTCTATGCCTACGCTAATCTTGTTACAACCTAACCTAAGTTGCATGTTTTCTAAGTTAGGGATTTGAAAACAACCTAAGGTGATAATAGGGATATTTCTAACCTATTACCTAATACTACATTAGTAGAAAGAATGACCTATCCTAAGGTGGCAAATAACCTAAGGTAAATATTTTCTAAACTAACCTAAGGTCATACCCTAAGCTAAGATATCTATCCTAAACTAATGTGGGGATAGAAGGGGACCTAAGGGGTCATATGGAAAGTTGAGGGATGGAAAAGATTCCTAATTCTTTTATTTGATTTTATTTTTGAATTTAAGATCATTATGTACTATCAGTTTGAAATGGCATGGAATTTGGAGGGGATCCTAGTTGGCACCATCTCTAAATTTAGCTATGCATGTTCTTTTTGAAATTGGACTCACCAATTTTTGATGGCGGTGGCATGGATATTTAGGTGGGAGAATGGGAATTAATGACATTAATTATCATCATTTTTGGTGAGAAAACCACCTTGGAAACCATGTGAGTGGATTTTTTGGGATTTGTTTGGTCTTTCATGCATTCCGATTTTTTCTCTGCATGGAGCTATTTGGTTCTTTGAACCAACAATTCTACTTTCAGTTTGTTGCTATTTTTAACTCTCTTGGACTATTTTTGATCCAATGGAAGTATATGAGGCATTTGAGGAAGAATTTTCTGGTTGTTGATTTCATTTGGAGAAGAGGGAGTTGTGAAGGCTCGGCTGGAAATCTTCTTTGAATAGACAGAAGCACTATCAGGCATGATAGGCTCTATCCATTAAGCTGCTCTGCTTTTCTCTAAGTTTCTTCATTAAAAAAACTTTTCTCTCTTGACATAATTGGCTTTTTATTTCTGTTATGGTTATTTGGTTTCCTTGCTTGAATAATTCTATGTTCCTTGATTGAGGAACCTCTATGTTTGAAAAGGAAGTCATTGTATTACTTTCCTAGTTATTTGTTGTTGGATTTCACCTTAAATTTTGTGGTGATATAAGTAATAAAATAAATTCTTGATTCTTTCTTATTTGTTCAAAAATGGGTCATGGAAATGATATGTGTCTTTCAGTTTCAAAGCAAGATTTAACTTGTGTTACAGAATTTAAACGTATACCTTCACTGTAGCTTCTTGGTTTTGTGGAAGTTATAATTCTCCTATTGGAATTGTAGGAATATGCATGATTGGATTCTGAGTTGTGTGAGCTCAAATTTGTTTATTTAAATAGTAATTTGTGCCTTCTTCTTGAACTCTCTTTATACTCTATCTGTTCTTTAGATTTATTTTGTGATAGAAGCTAGTAGTTGTGTAATGTTTGGAATCTCTATTTTCTTTTTGGACTCTCCTTGTATAGAAACAATATTGAAGGTTTTTTACTTTTTAAACTTTTCAGTTTAAACTGGGTACTCAAATTTGGTCCTTCTTAGGAAACTTTGGATTATTCATTTCCTAGGCACTTTGTTTTTGAGGCATTCGAGCTTGGGATTCCCATGTTAGAAGTCTTTATTATGATCTTTTATGAGTAATATGTTTCTTAAAAGATCTCAAGTACTGAACTAAAAGTTTCAGAGGGAGAGATTGTTGGTTGGGAATGTGTTGAGGGTCATATTTTTTAGAGTCGACTTGGGACGTCCTTGTAGCTCTGTTGAGTTTTCTTTTCTCTGTTCTTGCTGTTGAAGTAGATGTTGTTGGTTTTTGTTTAACTGTCTTTGAACTGGATTGACCTCTGAGTATCTTTCTCAGGGAAACTTGTTAAAACCTCCTGATTGGGATATCGGGAACATTTAGGATGATCCTTGAAACTTGCGGTTGTCATTTCTTGATTTTGAACTATCGAAATCGGTTTTGAATAAGGAGTCTTCAGGGATTCTTCCATTCTTTGATCTTTGAACGAGATTGGAGGGAATTAATTTGTTGATAAGTTGTACGCTGGTAGCTAAGCTATGTCAATCTGGGGCTGTATCTTCTTGGAATGGAATCGTGAAGGAACCTCCTCTGTCTTTTCATTTAATGTATGTCTTTCACCTCTGTGAGGACTCATTTTAGAGTCTGTCTAGCTGATTGTTTTGTTTCTATCATTGGAGGAATTGGTCAGACTGTGGACCTTGACTGAAATTTTAACATCCTTGAGTGATTATTGGGACTGTAAGTGCCCTCATGGTGTTTTACAATTTTTTCATTGCATCTCCTTTTTATCTTGTTTAATTTCTCTGTCATTGGTTGTCTATAAAGAGAAATCATGTTCAATTTTGTTATATCACAGCAATCACACATTCTGTTGGTCTCTTCTTCTATGTGTTTCCTATTTTAAGGAGTATAGAAAGTATTGAAGGCCTACATTTTCCTTTGCAACATTCATCCCGTATGTTAAGATATTAGAGTTCCCTTTTGATTATTGGATTTTGACTCCTTCATTCTTTAAGGTGAAGCTTGACCACTACCTTTGGAAATAATAGGATTTTTCGGGTTGTGTTCTCTTCTCTGAAGTTGTGTATAGGATTCAGGATAACCGAATTATTTAGGAAGTTCCTATTGTTTATTCTCAGTCGTACTTATTTTTGGTAAATCTGGTCATTGATTTATTTGGATCAGTTGCTCTACTATCCTTAATGTCTTGAGTAGTCATCATTGCTACTTGCTTGTTCTCTTGACTAGTGTTAAGGATTTTAATATTTGAGATAGAAGGAAAATGTGAGATGTTGTACATTGAGTAAATTCTATCTTAATGTTGATATTTGGTCTAACTTGATAAATTAGGCTATGCCTTGCATTTGGGATTAGGATGCCACATCTGATTTGTGAGACTCTTATTTGCATTTGTATTTCTAAATTAAGATGATTTGTGAAGGAAATAATTAGAAAGTAATTTTATTTGAGATGGATAAATGTATTAGAAGGATTGGTATTTATTTGATAACATGTTTTAGTTTGTAGATTACATCATGTCATTTCTTTGAATGTTATTTAAAAGATTAATTGTTCTTCTTTTAAGGTTGTTATTGCTATGATTTATTTGTCTACTTGACCACACTGTTTCATTAAAGCAGAGTTGGTTTAATGAAATAGTTAGTTGAAATAATTTCATTTTAATGCTTAGTGCTTATCATGCTCAGTTCAATGAACTGACCCATGCTAGCAATATTTTTAGATGGACTTCGTAAGTGATAAAGGAATGAAATAATTTTTATGATGTATTGGTTGAATTAAAAGTATGGACCATTGTAAAAAAAAATTGAGTTATTATTGAAATGTATTGAAGGAAGGAAAAGTTGTAATCTAAATGATCTTGATGTTGTTGACATGAAATATGTCAGACAATGCATAGTTTTGTAAGTTGTGTATTTTATTTTGATGAATTGGAAAGAATGAGGTTATTTAAACATGATTAAGTCTATTCTCTTGTTCATAATAAGAATTAAAAATATAAAAGCTTATCATTGTTGTTATTATATCTGATTGGATCCTTATTCCTGATATCAAGTAAATTGTCTGGATAAATGGGGAGTTAGTACAAATTCCCTTACTTTAATGCAACTTACTAAGTTGTATGTATTAATGTTCCTTACTTAATCTTGAATGGTGGATTATGATGTTATGAACGTGTTGTTATAATTTCTGGATGTGTAAATTTGATATGGGTATAATAAACCCTAATACTTGACCATAATGAGGAAGGTTCTCCTCTTCTAAAAAGGATGCAAAATAAACTAATTATATGTGGGTTCGATAATCATTTAGACTTCATAGGTATGAATTTTTTTATATCGGAACCTATTTTGGTTCTTATACATTCCTTGAATCATTTAGACACATTAATTAGATCATTTTATAGATGCCAATGTTGTTTTCAATTAATCAAATGTCAAGTAAAAAGCTAATTGAACATAAAGCAATCATTAGTCTTTGAAGTTCTGTATTAGTTAACCAAATCAAATGGGAATGGAAACCTTTAAGGTTGTTGGAACTAGGGTTATGTAAGGTTGCTTAGTTTGAATCTTAATCCTAAACTAACTAAGTGGAAATGATATCTTGAGGTATGTACATTGAGATGAAGTGGTTCTGCTAGATGTTGGCACACCAACTGCAGATATGTACCTTTGTGAAGACTTGGGTCTTCATAAGGATACATGGTTACAATTGACATGTTGCAACACCCTTCAACATTGGTTCATCTAGACCTACCCAAACTTGGACTTGAACTTAGTTTCTCTCTAGGACAATTTAGAGTTATAATCTAGCATAGGAAATGACTCACAATGATTTAGGATAACTAGGCACATCCTATCGACTTAGGTCAATAGGGTATGTCTATATACCCTAGGTCATCGTGAGTGACTCCCTATTCTAAATTATATCACTAACCTACATTATGATCAAACCTTGGGCAAGTGGAATGGCTGAAGTTGGTGAAGACCATTCTAGCTAAAAGAGGAGTGGGGTGAAGGATGTATTCCGATTAGATGAGTATGTCATCTAGGAATAGTAACAAGAACAGTATGTTGGAAATATTTGGCCAAAGTATCGCAAGCGGCTAGTTACATTGTCCTATTTCACCTAGTTTAAGGAATGTGATTTCAGATGAATATTGGTAACAAATATTCAGATAGGTTTCTTAAACATAACACTCAGTACCTAGAACAGGGTAAGAGAACCAAGTATACTTGGTATACATAAAGTATTCAATACTTAAGTAACATGAGAGATCGGTTGTTAATCGAGTCATGAAATGAGAGATCAGTAGCTCATCGAGTCATTTAAAGCTGCATATGGTTATCTGTTATGAGATTGATTGGCATGGAATGTGTGTTCTAAGTTATGATTATTTAGAACATAGAACATTATGTATAAAAAAAATTCCCTTATTTCTAAAGTCTTAAATTGGGAATGTTACAATGTATCCATACCTGAAAACCCCAAAGGAAGAAGAATCACACACCAACAAAGAAAGTAAGAGAAGAGGTGCAAGGGAAAAATGAACCAAGTTTATAATATACACCAATGGTGGCACCCCAGGGACAAGCACTAGGAATAGTACTTACACGCGTAAGAAGAGGTCTTAAGTTAGAGAGAAGGTACTAGAACAAGAAAATCCTATCACAAAAGAGAAGTCAATAGAGAAGGAATAAGAAAGAGTAAAATCTCCTATACTGGAATCCCCAGTTAGGAAGAAAAAGAAGGTAACAGAGGAGGCTGATTCAAAGGACATGGAGAGCTTGGAGGACTTCAGAGGAAGAGGGTAAAAAAGAGTAAAATGAATTTCTCTTTATGTGGAGGAAGGGTAGCTAGGAGGAGGAAGGTGCCTAAGATGAGGGAGAAAGAGAAGAAGTGAGTAAGAAAAATTAGACTCCAAGCCTTTTGCAGGAGTAGATAAACGAGGTGGAAGAAAAAGAAGTGGTGAAAATCATTGAATCCGTGGTGCTGTAAGAGTTGGAGCATAGCACTAAATTAATAATGATTGAAGATAAAGAAGAAAGTGTGGGAAAATATCACGACATCACAAGAGGATGCCCCATTTTGACGGTATGTATTCCTAAGGGCATGCACATAGGAGGAAGGTGCATGGAGATCTAGAGACCAAGAATGAACTATGTTGATGATCCAAACAAGGTGTTGTGTGTGTGTTTCCAAAGCACTATTCCAACAGAGAAAATCCTAGCCATGACATCATTCGATGTGGAAGGTACATACCCACAGACAAGGAAAATGATTTCATGGGCATTTGAGTCCCTCCTTGATGAGCCAGAGTTTGAAGTGAGCAAAGGGGCATTAATGTAAATTTTGGAGTCTAAAGGAACCAACTCCTTGATGAATGCCCAACAAATTTCAGATGACCAAATCTGGAATGTGCTCAACAAAGTCTCAGTTAAGTAGAAGCTAGGAATTTTTGAAGAAACAATAGATTGAATGATCTAGATGAAGAGTTGGAGAAGAAGGATGAGGAGCTCCTAGAAAGAACTAAGGAGTTATAAAACAAAGAATTAGTTAGTTCTCAACTAAAGCATGAACTAAGGGATGATAAGACAAGGGTTTACGAGGTATACAAGAAGGTAGAATAAATCACAGGTGCCATTATCTTGAAGCATCCAGACCTAGCACCACCTGCGTAAAATTATGGATATACCCTTGAGTTCCTAGAGGACTTAACACACATTCTCACCATGGAAAGGAAACCACTAACCTAAGAATTCGAGGAAGAAGTATTAGCTAGATTGGAGAAGGAAGACAAACTTAAGGTTGTAGCAATCATCACCAAGTACAACAAGGTTCTTGCCGAAGTAAAAATTGCTACCCAAACTACTAAGACTGTGTATGAGAACTGTGCAGATAGGGATAGAGTGGTGAGCATTCTGGTCACCACTCATGTGGTAGAGCTTAAATAATTCCAAGAAAATAACAAAGGGAATAGAGTAGAGTGGGATATGGTCTTAGCTAAGGTTGAAAAGAAGTCAGAAGCCATTGAAGCCTTACGAGGTTTAATCAAAACCTGGATGAAGGATATATACCCACAAATCACAAAGGGGATGGATGTGCTTGAGGATTTGGGTAAGCAATTGGAAGGAGTGGTTGAAAGGATGGGTTATGAGGAGGTAAGTACCCTAGTCGGTGACCTCTGCCAAAGAGCACAAAATGAAGTCAATGCCTGGAATAAGTTGGAGGCCGACTTGAAGAAATATTTTCCCCTCCTGTTGTAGTAGTAACAACACCTCCCCATTCTTTCATGCTTCCCAATTCTTAATTCCCTTATTATTTTTCCAAATCATTAATTCTTCTAGAATCTATTGTAATTTCTTATTCGTTGAAGAGGTGTTTCTGAGGGTGGAAAACAGGTGAAGTGTGGGGTGATGTTGGGGCCCTAAAATATTGGCTAAGTACAAAAAGGTGTGTGGGTGCACAAATCATAGTTAAAGAAGGGTGCACAAGGTGAAAGCATGCAAGATGGGATTCTAGGAGGGTTTAATATAAAAATTAGCACACGCACAAGGAACAAAAAAGGTTTAAGGACTTAGCCATATTTTACACGGAAGAAATAACATGAGAAAAGTGTGACCTGACTATGCATGCGGAGTGGATGAGATGCCAGCCTAGAAACTTGAGGTCTGCAAAAGGAATATACCTCGTAATAGAAGATTCTAGAAGACCATCATTGTAAGGAGTGGAGAGCTCGGTCCTTAAATAACATGCCCCCATGGAGGACCACATTTGACACTTGGTGATGGATCTAAAGCCACAACAAGGAAATTTGTTTATTCAAGAGGCCTATATATACAGATAGGCAGATATAGATTAATAGAGATAAGAGCTCTGTAGATATACTGTAAGGAACTATGTAGGGTTGGGTAGAGATCTATAGGAAAAGGATGTAATAAGGGGTTGAGATTGTACATTTTCTCTTGAGAACTAAGGGGTATAAATCCAACTATGATGTGTGACTTCAATCTACATATCTTTGGTAGTCTGTAATGGATCTAATGGATGTAACGAGGTTACTAAACTTGATTGAATATGATTATTAATAATTCTAGTCCATATTTATAGCTTACAATTCTGATTCATGAATGTTTATGGAATAAATATAAATCCTTATGCATTTCCTTTCTTTTTTGGTTCCTATCTATAATCTGTTAAGTATCTTTTTGTCTTGGAGGACTGCATTTATCTAGAATCCGTTCTGAGTTCTATGATACATTTATGTCTTGTTTCTACTCACACTTTTTAAGTTCTTATCATAGATGATGTTTCCCACTTAACTCACATAAAAGAGAGACTGGGTGCTCGTGTGTGCCTTGCTTGAGTGCCCAATGCCCACTGGGTGATAGACTGACACGTATGTGATTTCCTTGTTCTTTGGTTGGTCCAAAAATGACTACATTTCTATACCATGGAAAAATAATGAGGTTGCGAACAAGCTTACAACAATTGGGAAAACTTTTGATGTGGTTGATAATATCAAGAGAGATAAAACACAACCCCACATCAAGATAATTATGAGGCCAGCTATTACTCACAACAACACAAGATTGTAATTTTTTGAGAATGATCAACAAATCATCAATTTCATACATGAAGAAGCTAAATTATAAGCCAAGAATAAGGATAAATTAGAGAAACAATATGGGGATCAAGTGGTTTAACTAAGGATGAACAAGCTCCCAAAAGTCCTGGTGACATTAGAGTCAATCTTAAATCCCAATGATCAATTCCATAAGGAAAATGAAAATATTCAAGTAAAGGGGGAAGATTCAGAGCCCATTTTGGCTGGAGAGGTAAAAGTAATTCAAATTGGAAAAGTAAGCATTGATCAAGAAACATCAAATTTCATAAATATTGGCCAATAATTTATAGATGTCTTTTCTTTGAACTTCAAGGACTTAGAGGATTAAATCCAAAGTTAGCACAACACACAATTGAACTGGACTGAGAATCCAAGCCCATTAGAAAAAAAAAATACCAGTTAACCCTCATATTGAGCCTCTCATAAAGAAGTAACTGAACAAACTCATATAGGAAAGCATAATATTTCTAACTAAGCACTTAAGTTGGGTTGCAAATCTAGTACCATTCTGAAAGAGAAATAAAGAAATCAGGTTGTGTGTATATTTATGGGACTTGAACAGAGCCTTATTTAAATAAAATAATTTATTCCCTTTTATGGAGCCAATATTGCAAGTTGTATCTGGTTCTAAAAGGTTCACACTCCTAGATGGCTACTCTGACTATAATAAGATTATGGTGAAAGAAGATGATCAGTTCAAAATGGCCTTCACCACAAAATGGAACACTTACGCCTATATAAAGATTCCATTCAGGTTGTCAAACACCAGAGCTACATTATAGAGTGCTATGGATATGGAATTCAAAGGAATGATAAACAAATAGTTTTTTTGTACTTATATGGCATCATTATATTCTCCAAGAATGCAACAAGTCACCTCTATCACCTCAGGAAAGTGTTCCAAAGATGCAAGAGATTCAGAGTGTCTTTAAATCCAAAAATATGCACATTCTTGTCTCATGAAGGCAAGATCTTAGGCCAAATTGGTTCTAAGGAGGGATTAACAATTGATCTAGAAAGGGTTAAAGCCTTCCATGCACTGCCATTGCCAAGTCATAAGAAGGAAATTCAAATTTTCTTGGGGAGAATGAATTTTATCCAAAGGTTTGTGCCATATTTTTGCACTTTAGTTAAGAAATTGACCATGATGTTAAAGAAGAACCTACTATTTAAGTGGACAACAGAGGGTAAGGAGAGTTTTTAGGCCATTAAGCATGCAATATCCCAAGCCCCAACTCTCATCAATAGAGAATTATCTAAGGACTTCATGTTCTATTCCTTTAGTAGTTCAGACATAATTTTCACAATCTTGGTGTAGCAAATTAAAAAAGGTATTTGAACAATGGGTTTCCTTCTTCAGTCATAGCTTAGAAGAATATAAAGTTTGGTATTCTTTCATTAAAAAACATGTCCTCGTTGTTATTAAGAGATTGAAGAAATTTAGACACTTGGTCTCAAAAAATAAAATTCAGCTATTGGTGTCTCATGCCGGAGTTAAATACTTCCTCTTGAACAAAGAATTAAATCAGAAAATGTTAGTCTGGATCCAACATGTCATGGATTATGACATAAATATCAAGGTCACCAAGTTAGTCTATGGCAAGGTATTGTGTGAGAAGCTAACATTCAGTTAGCATGTTGAGAAAAGTGATGGAAAAGAAGTTTTTTTGGTTTTGCAAAATGATATTAAAAAAGCAAACGATAGTGTTCCTAATCCTTATTGGACTCGGGATATGCTGCATTTCCTACAAATAGGTTTATGTCCTCCAGAGTTGAGAAAATAAAAGAGGAGATATTTGAGACTATAGTCCATCCCATATATTCTCATCGATGGTATTCCATTCAAGAAGGATGTGAATTCGGTCCTCTTAAGATGTGTTTGAGAAAATCAAATTGAAAAGGTTCTACATGAGTTCCATGATAGAGAAACTGGAGGCCATTTTCCCCCATGAGTAACAACCCTTAATATTATGAAGGAATTCTACTTTTTTCCTACAATGTTTAGTGATTGCTATGAATGGATTAAGAAGTGCAAAACATTTGCATTCTTTATAGAAAAAGAGAAGCTAGCAACACTTCAACTGCATCCAGTTTTAGTTGATCAACCATTCATGCACTGCAGATTGAATTTCATTAGGTCATTAACCTAAACTCAAGCCTAGGCCATAAGTGGATTCTAACAGCAACAGACTACTTCACTAAGTCGATCGAAGTAGTGGCACTCAAGGAGGAGAATGAGTCTAGCATTCTAGATTTTTTTATGAACGGATTATCACATGGTTTTGTGTTCTAGCCACAATCATATCAGACAATTCTCTATCATTCCTTGGTACTAAAATTTTAGAATGGTCTGTTAGGAACGATATTTATTTAAGAACCTCATAAAATTATTACCCTCAGGGTAACAGGTAAGAAAAGTCCACAAAACAGAATTTGCTAAGGATTATTAAAAGGAATATAGATGAAAATTAGTGTACCTAGCACACTAATCGCAAATCATCCTTGTAGGATGATAAAATCAATCCAAATAATTCTACAGGTAGCCCTGCCTACAAGCTAGTCTAGGGGAAAGAGGAAAAAGGCCTATATCACTAGAGTTACTGATATTGGATCTCCTAAAGTAGATAGAGTTGTCAAAGTTTGAGCCCATGGAAACCTGATATGTAAAAATCATGGATTTGAATGAAATGAGAGAGCATGCAATACAAAATATGAAGAAGGATCAAGCCTTGATTAAAAATAATCTTCACAAGAAGGCTAAGGCTAGAACTTTCCAAGAGGGAGAATTGGTTCTAAAATGGGATGCAGACATGGAAAAATTGGGCATGAATTCTAAGTTTTATGCCATATGGAGTGGCCCCTACATGGTCACATGATGCAAAGGTAACAATTATTTCCAACTATCTATGTTAGACAGAGAAGAACTGTAGATTCTAGTCAACAAAATCTACGTTAAGTACTATTACTAAACAAAGAATTATCACCCTTGTACATATTAGTTCAGGTTTCAATTCCTCTAAGTGCTCTTGCACATTTTCTTATTGTTAGATTAGATTTTAGTTTCCCTAAGTTCCTTTGGCACAATTTTTATTTCTCCTAGTTATCTCGTTGAAAAAATTTAGTATGCCTCCCAAAAGGAATGTTTTAGAAACTCAAGGTTGTATGGAACAATTACAGATCTGAAGGAATTTCAAATGCAAAAAAGTTAAAATCAGATTAAGGGACAAATTTCATAATTTTAATACTCTTGTTCCTTCATATCAATCATGATTCAAGGTTCTAGTACCTCCACAAAGGTCAAAAAGTAAGTCTCATGGAGCACCTTCCTTAAAATTATTGAAAGTTTTCTCAGGTTTTGAGCAGATGATCAACCCAAAATTTCCCTTCCTCATCCTCCAAATTGATTTCATTTGAACATATCATGGATTTGTGAGAAGATTTATCATTTTGTAGTATTTTGAGCATCATACAGAATGAGGATAATCAATTTCCAATGGTCTCAAGTTCTGGACAGGTTTCAATGTTCATTTACCAATAGGCTAGTAGCAGAGTTGAAGTAGGAAATAATTTCAAATTTTAAAACAATTGTTGACTTGAATAAGATATTTAGGATTTTATTATAAAATTTGAGGATTCGAGCAAGTGCCAAGTTAGTCCATGTTCATCGGTGCTCCAAGCAGGTCCTCAAGGAAAAATTCAAAGGTTCAGTCAGTTTTGTGCTATCAATAATGACTCCATGCGCAATGGACACAATCCTACTACTGGTCAGCCACATATAGCAGGTATATGTCCCTATGAGTCACCAAAATTGTTATCCATTCCCATAAGGAAAATTGGACACTAGGGTAGGACTAGACCTAAACACTGAACAAGGCCTTAATAGGAGAATCTAGGGTTAACAGGCACAATTTCATGTTTTGGGAGCATTGCAATGAGTCAAAGGGTGTGAAATAATTCAGAGGAAGTTTTTCCTCTTTTGGGTTTTAAAAAGGCTCGTATTTTCCTATAAGAGGAAAATGGGCCTTGGTGGGTCCACATTCGATCAAAATGAGAAAAAATTAAAAAATCAAGGCACATGCCCAAAGGCATTCAACTTAGTCTCCATTAGCCCTCTGGTATGAGAAAATTCAAATAAAATAAAAAATTCAAGGGAAAAATGTAAAAATGGGCCTAAAATGGCCATTGAGCTAAAAAGTAGATCGCTGAGTTGTTTAGCAAGCAACTCGGTGAGTTAAAATGGTGCATGGGAGGATTGAGCCTTTAGGTCACTCGGTGAACTCTAACATTAGGGTCAAGTTATGAAAATAGATGTTGAATATATCACTGAGCTACTCGGCGAGCTAGGTTAACGACAATGCTGACTAACGACTCAATGTAAGGAATGGCTCACCATTGAGAGCCTATCTGCGGGTTGAGTTAGTTAGTGTGCGGCTCAAGACCTCGCATGGTTGCATCAGAATTTGAAATAGGGTGATTAGATAGAAGGTCTCTCTAAGTAACTCAATGAGTTGGGGTGGTTTAAGTGGTAAATGCGGGTGACATGGGAGCTAGAACTCGCTAAGGCAAGTTGGTGATGTAAGGGTGTTGAGCTATTCAGAAAATCCCACAGGCATGAAACAACTGAGAGCTCAAAATGTGCTTATTGTAGATAATTCAAGGTGGGATGCATGGGGGAAGCATTGAGATATACAGCTGGGTGTATATTTATGGGGTCAAAGATGGAGGATGACACTGGGGTGAAGTAGAGTAATTGAATTACTTGTATAATTCAGATTATTAAAAGCAATAAAACACCAAAGAACATAATATTATAGATAAATGATCTCAATATTTAAGTAGAATATCATAGCCATTTGGAGGGGGAAGCCTCAAAACCATACAATATGACTCAAATACTCAATATGATGATCAACTACTACTTACTAACCCCAATATATACTATTCATATGTTATGGCCATCACTAAGGCTGACCTACTAAGCATACAAAAGTATAAATGACATGATAAAATGATATGGTAAGCCACAAGTTGTCTACTCATATCCTAATACAAGCAATAGGTTAAGGGTGTAGCATGCCCTTCCCCTTTAAATAAATGTTTTCCTCAATGTTGAATAATCCTAGATGTTTTTGTAGAAAATGTCCATCCTCCCAGGTTACATCCTTTATGCTCAGATTCTTCCACTTGATTAGATATTATTTAATGTATCTGGTTCTCACCCTATTAGTACATGTTTGTAGAATCTTCTCTGGCTCTGAAATGATTCTTGCTTCCTCATCAAGTTTTTGTAGCTCTGTCTAGCCTGAAAATTTATGTCCAATATCCTTCCTGAGGAAATAAACATGAAATATTGGGTATATGCATGAAGATTGAGCCAATTCTAGTTTATAAGAAGCACATCCAATTTTCTGTAGAACCTGATAAGGACCATAAAATTTAAGAGAAAGTTTGTTTTCCTTTATCTATTGATTTAAGAACATATTCTTGAAAAGCTGCAGACATACAAAAACCAAGTCACCAATTTCAAAATGTCTTTCACTATGGTGTTGATCTGCATGTTATTTCATCCTATTTTGTGTGAATGCCAAATTCTCCCTCAAACTAGCCAAAAAATTTTGTTGATGTTGAATGTGCTCCTCAAAATCTATGACCTTAATTTACACCTTCAATGAAGAAGTGATAGATAGTGAATGGTAACCATATAATGCTAAAAATGGGGTCATTTTAGAAGACGTATGAAAATATGTGTTATACCATGATTCTACAAGTGGTATCCATTTAACCTAATGTTGTTTCTTATCTGATACAAAAAATGTTGATACCCCTCTAAGAATTTATTGAACACTTCCATTTTCCCATCAGTTTGAGGATGGTAAGATGAACTGTGAGCTCAGTGAATACCCAAACATGTAAATAATTTTGTCCAAAATTTACTAGTGAAAATAGGATCATGATCACTTACAATTATCTTTGGGGTTCCATGTAGCTTTTAAACTATCTCTAAAAAAATAGTTATGACTATAATGGCTGTAAATGGGTATGAAGGGAACAAAAATGGGAATATTCTGTGAGCCTATCCACAATATAGGGTTTATTTTAAGACCCCTCTCCAAAACATTAGTTTAGAATTGGGGACGAATCTCTAAAATAAACATGCGCATTAAGGGAGAATTTATGAAAAATCATTTTGTGGAAAAGCCGACTGGGTGGGACGGTTGTCCATTGTTTGTCATAAAATGTAGGTTGGATGCCATTCAACCTATGTTATATGATATATGATTGATGACCTTCTAAGCTGGGTTGGATGGTCTTCAATTTTCTATCATCCAACCTAGCCATCCAACCTAGGTTAGAGGGTCGTGTGATGTCTATTGTCCAACCTAGCCATCAAACCTAGGTTAGATGACTATAGATTATTTATCATTTAACCTAGCTCTTTAATTTGGGTTGGACAACCATATATTATCTATCATCTAACCCAGTCATCCAACCTGAGTCAGATGACTATCCATCATTTTTCGTCCAACCCAGTTTTCCAACCTGGGTTGGATGACCATACATTACCTGTCATCTAACCAAGCCATCCAACCTGGGTTAGACGACTGTCCATCATTTTTTGTCCAATCCAACCATCCAACCTGGGTTAGATGACTGTACATTATCTACTTTCCAACCTAGCCATCCTACCTGGGTTGGACAACCATACATTATCTTTCATCCAACCCAGGTTTGACAGTTAGGTTGGTTGATAGATAATGGATGACCGTCCAACCCAGGTTGGATGACAAGCCATCATCTATCATCTAACCTAGGTTGGATGGTAGACAATGGCTATCCTTCCAACCTAAGTTAGATGGAAAGTCACTCTTTGTTAGATGTCTTTATTAAACAAGCACCCCCTACAACTCCCCACACTATGTATTATACCTTGAAAAATACATGCATAAATTAATTTTTACATATAAATAGTAGGTGAATTGACCCATACAAATGACTTGTCAACTGAAATTTTTGGGGAACAGGGTTGGCACCTGACTCCTGAAAATTCACCATTTCCAATTTCTAAAATCCCTAATATTCACAAGTTTACGAAAATTTGCCACTAAAATTTTCCCTGCCACAATCACCAAAATAACATTCTTACCCTCTGAACAAGGAAACCCTGTAGTGAAATCCATGGAGACCTCCTCCCACCTCTCACTAAGAATTGCTAATGGTTGTAATATAGCTAGTGTCTTAATGGTTTCACCTTTGTTCTGTTAGCACACCAAAAACTCTAATACAAACTTTTGTACATCACCCTTGAGTTCTTCCCAAAATAATTCTCTTTTTATTCTATGATATGTCTTCAGAAATATAGATTTTCCTTTAATAGGTGATGCATATAGCTCGGTAAGAATATTATGCTTCAAATCAAAATATTTGCATAAGTATAACCTACACTTGTACCATAGGGCACTACCTTTCCACTAGAATTTGTTAGATCTTATAGAAAATTTATTGATATTATGTATTAGAACTTTTGTATCCATATACTGATCTAATTCCAATCTTATTTCATCTACCGAATTGCCATTCAACATAGACATTGTACATAGTAATGCATATGTGGATTTATCCCTTCTGGAAAATGCATCGTTTACTACATTTTACTTACCCTTTTTGGATATGATTTCAAAATCACAATTGAAAATTTTTGCTACCCACTTTTGTTGTTCCTCAGATGATAATATTTATCCAAGAAGTATTTGAGACTATCATGATCAATTTTCACCTTGAAGTTTCTACCCATTAGATATGACCTCTATTGTTTGACCACATGAAGAATAGCCATCATTTATTTCTTATAGATAGGTTTGAGAAGATATTTTTCTTTAAGCTTCAAACTCTCAAATGTACTTTTTCTTCCTTCTTGCATTAGAACTACTCCTAATAATGATCATGAAGAATCACACTCAACAATGAAGATTTTTGAGAAGTTAGAAGTATCCAAAATTGGGGTGGTGACATGGTTTCCTTCAATTTCTAAAAGGAATTAGTGGCCGTGTCCATTGAATGGAAGGAATCATTCTTAAGCAATGAAGTGAGTGAAGCTGTGATTCTACCATATCCCCTCAGAAATCTTTTGTAGTACCCTGTTAATCCTAGGAACTCTTAGAAAAATTTTAGAGTTTTGGGCCTTGGCCATTCCACCATAGCTTTGATCTTTGAGGATCAACTTTGACACCTACATGGGATACAATGTGACCCAAGTACTCTACCTCTTGTACACCATAATAAATTTTGGATGGATTTGCATAAATCTTATGTTTCTCCAAAACTTCCATCATTTTATCTACATGTTGCAAGTGTTCATGCCATGTATTACTATAAATCAATATATCACCAAAGAAAACTAATACAAATTTCATTAAAAATGGCCTAAAAACAATGTTCATCAATATTTGAAACATGGAGGGGGAATTTGTAACACTAAAGGGCATTAAAAAAACTCATAATGGACCTCATGAGTCATGAAAGCTATTTTATGAACATCTTCCTCTCTTATTCTAATTTGATCGTACCCCAAATGAAGATCCAATTTTGTGAAATAAATAACACCATGAAATTCATCAAGTAAATCATAAATTAATTGAATAGGAAACTTATCTTTGATGGTATACTTGTTGAGTTCTTGTTAATCTAGAAACATCCTCAATGTTTCATCCTTCTTATGTACGATGACAACTAGTGAAGAATATGCGCTCTGGATATGCCTAATGATAACTCCCCTCAACATTTCGTACACCATTTTCTCGATCTCACTTTTTCTGGGAATATGGGTATCTGTATGGTCTGATGTTAGGTGGTTGGCTCCCTAGAATCATCTAGATGGCATGATCATGATACCTAACTAGTGGTATTCCCTTTGGAATTGCATCAAAAATAGATGAGTGAGCATCAAAACTATTCTGAAGATTGGGTGGTATTAAAGACTCTGTATTTTATACCACTATAGAAAATAAATTTGCAACAAATTAATCTACTCCTTTTCTGAGAACCTTCTGCATCTAATGAGAGATAATAATCTGTGAAGACTTAGCTACCATACCTTTCAATTGTATTTTTCTTCCTTCTGAATGAAATCATATGAACAATTCATGGAAATTAATCTCTATGGTACCCAATGTTGTGATCCATTGGATGCCCAAAACAATATCTTCCCCTCCCATAGAAATAGAAAACATAGGTGAGGCTAACATGTAGCCCCCCATGAAAATATTGATACTATCACACTTTCATGTGCACTTGACTATCCCACCATCCACAATCATAACTTGCATTACTGGAGTTAGGTAAATAAAACAATTGAGGCTTGCAACTAACTTACTATTTATGAAGTTTTGAGTACTCCCTGAGTCAATCAACAGTGTCACCTTCTATTTTTTGAGATATTCGATAACCTTGAGTGTTTGAAGAGCACTAATAATTGACAATGCATGGAAATAAATTGTAGGTTGGTGATCCTCTACTTCATCTTCTACTATTTCCTTAGCCTCTCCTATAATTTCAGCTTCATCTTCATCCTCATTTCATCCTTCAATATTAAACAAATTCTTCTCTATACATTTGTGTCCTGTTCCATATTTGGTGTCATAGTTAAAAGATAATCCTTTTGCTCTCTTTTATTCCATTTTTTGAGGAGTCAATCTAATTGGCCCAGTGAATGATGGGGAAGAGGTAATACAGTCTCTGGTGTTAGTGAAAGGCTTCCTCCTACTGCGAAAAAAAATTCCTCTGCCCTACATTATGTGATAATATAATCACAAAGCTTGAGTGGATTAAACATACGTACCTCCTACTCAATGTGGTCCTTAAGACCCGCAAGAAACAAGTAATTCAAATTTCCTTCTGTAATATTCTCCACCCTTAAGGATAGGTTCTAGAATTGATGCACATAATATTTGACTGATATTATTTTTGTAAATTTTCCAATTGACTAAATTAGTTACCTGAGACAATAGAGCTATAGTGCAATTACAACTCCTTGGTAAAAATAGTCCAAGTGAAATTGAGACCATTATTTTTCCTTTGAGCACATAACCATTGATACCATATAAATTGGTATGGTTAAGGATATAGGGATGCCAAGGTCACCATTTTTCCTAATGGGGTTTGATGTAACTCAAAGAAGTTCTCCATTTGATTTATCCAATTCAGTGGATCCTTCCCATAAAATTTGTGCATCTTGAATTTCGTCACCATGTTCCATGGTTACAAATAAGCTGGAATCTGATTAGGATGGAAAAGTGATCCAACTTGGTTATTTTTCCCATTATTCTGAATTGAATATTATCCTTGGTTGAGTTACGGCTGATTTGGGACAGCCTGTTTACCCTTTATATTGCCAAATCCACAATCCAAAATCTACAATCTAAGATAGCCAGTAAATGAGACATAGACCAAATCCACTAGCAATCACCTTATGATCAACCAAGGTAAACCCTATTGCTGAGGAATTTGTATTTACCCCTTCTGACTCCAACTCTACAATTACTACCACATTTTATTTGGGGTTTTACTAAAGGTGAGAGGATTCTTTTTGGATCTTGTGGAAGGCCCCGCCATGATGTCAAACCATAGGGTTTAGGGTATTGATACAAATTCGACTGAATTTGAAAAAACACAAAGTAAATACTACTAATATTTTTTTTAGAGCTTTTCAAAAATATAACTTATTTTGAAAAATTCTGAAATATGTGGCTTATAGAGTGAATTTATGAAAATGATAAAATGGAAATAAATATTCAAAATATGCTTAAATTTTTAGGAGATATTACTTGAGATGTTTCTGAATTGTGGTAAAAAATAATCTTAAAAAATCACAATCTTCCACAAGATAGGGCCAAAACAAAAAAATTAGGGTTTTTGACCTAATTTTTGGCCTAGATCGTTGCTTTGATACCAATTGTAATGGAATTACTTGTATACTTCAGATTATGAGAACTAATAGACCACCAAAAAAATAATATTCCAGATAAATTATCTCAATATTTAATAATAATAACTTAGCCATTTCAAGGGGGTAACCTCTAAACCATACAATAAGACTCAAATACTCAATATGATGATCAACTACTACCTACTAACTCCTATATATAATATTCATATGTTATGGCCATCACCAAGGCAAAACTACTAAGCATGAGAAAGTATAAATGACATAATAAAATGATATGGTAACCCACAAGTTGGCTACTCATATCCTAATACAAGCAATAGGTTAAGGGTGTAGTGTAGTCATTTTTTATGTCCTTAGAATAACCTTCTAATTCCATGCCTGCCGACCTATCACCCAGTGGGCATTGGGTGCTCACCTGAGGCATGACCGGGTGTCGAGCCCCTCCTTTATGTGAGTTATGTGAGAATACATTGCTTATAGACAAAAAATTAGATGCAAAAAGGTAAATGGCCATGTATTCATTCTGAGAGCTTAGGATTTGTTATTATATCAATACACCTATTCAGATAATCGTAATCACCTTGGTCCCCTAGCACAACCCTATAATCACTTCCTCATCCTCAACACCTTATCACCTACCTCCTGCACCCCACACATTTTAATTTAATTACTTTAATTAAATTAATGCCATTTACCTCCATACATATTAATTTAATTATTTTAATTAAGTTAATGACCTTTTACCCACACACATATTAATTTAATTATTTACATTAAATTAATTCACTACCCTCACACACCTATTTAATATAATTGCCTTTATTAAATGCACCTCACCTAACCACCCCCATCATTTGACCCATTAACCTAAACCCTAAACCAATGTCCTAAATAAAACCTAACATTACACCCATCCCCTCACCTCACATTTAAAAGCCTCCTAAGGTCAGTTTTCACCCCGAGGAAAAGAAGAGACCCTTATCAAATGGTGGAACAACTTCCCAGGAAACTTTTGAACAACCTGAGATATCTCACCCAAACCGATGTCGGTTCACCCTAAACCGATGTCGGTTCACCCTAAACCGATGCCGGTTATACCGGAATGGACCAAATGGCCTATTTAGACCCATCTACAACTTTGTAATACGGGTTGGTTGTTTGTTGGAAAACTTATGATCTTGAATTCGATCTCTTTAGACGCGACAACAAAATGAAGATTGATTTGTGATCAACAAAGGCAACCAAATACACTGGCACAACAGTGAAACTTTCTTCCCAGCATCCTCCAACACAACAACTTCTTCATTATTCTTCAGACCTGTACCTCACAGAAGAGTAAGTATCCTCCTTCCATCTATTTCATTTTCTTATCATCAGCTGTAGTCTTTGTGGTAAAGGAACCTAGTCTTTTACCCTCTGTCCATTCCCTCTCTCCAGTTGCATCCACCTTCCATACCCAATCATCTTAATACTTGGCCCAATTGCCTATTTTGACCTCCTCAGTAGTCTCAGACCTTCACAACATATCTACACCCCCTCTGTGATCAATCCCACCTTCTATCCACTCCACTTTTTCCCCAAAACTCCAAAAACCCAGACTGTGTGATTCCACCAGCCCCCAACTTAACCGTCGTCGGTTCTCTCTAACCGTCGCCGGTTACAGTAAAACCATCATCGGTTTCATAAAACCATGGTCGGTCTCTGTGTCACCTGATCTCTGCCAGAATAACAACCTGTTTCTGACATATACCTACCTGAACACCTATTTGACCTTCAGATCTATATCTAACCTAGCCTGTTAGCTCAGATTCACCTATAACCAACCTACTTGACCTCTGGATCTCCTTCTAGCCTAGCCTGTTAGATTAGATCTAGCCTATTGCATTTTGTATGAGATGCCTAAATCATATTAAACTACAGTAGGACAATATTTACTTTATTTCAGCATTGAATTGTTTTAAACAGTGGATTGACAGCCATCTAGGAAGTATCGCACTTCCAGGATCTAGCACATGCTAGGCAGTCCACTGCATATATTGTTTAACTCTCTTTGGTGGTCTTGTTTTGGTTCTTATACAGGTAGTTCCTCCTAGCCAAAAGGAAGGTCTCACAATCACTTTGATTCAGAATTCAGATACGCGCGCATACAACCTTCAACCATCTCAAACCAGGTATTCCTCTTACCACCTTTACCTTATCTGTTTCGTCAAGTACTTCTCAAAAAACTAAGAAATCAGGTGAAACATTTTGGCATGCCCGGTGGGACCCATTCGGGGTTCCTTGCATCTTTCTTCATTCCTAGGTGAAAAATTGTGTGTGTTTGTTTCCCTTCTAATAGCATTCACATTTAACACTTTCTCCTTGGTAACATTCTCTTCTTTCTACTTGCTCCGAAAGACACATTTCTTTTGGTGTATTTAAAAAGAACCTTCTTATTCTTGTTTTCTACATTTTAGTGAAAGAGCATCCCTCTTCCTGTTCATTCATTGTTATTCATGTCATCGAATATCATACTTTCGATTTGGGTTTAAAACAAGTGCACTGCATTCTGATTTAGCTCATTAGCTCACATTAATTGAGGGCAACCTATACGCTGGAAGTCATGACCAGCTGATGGTTGACAAATGAATCGTAGAAAAGCACTTCTATCCTTTTCTCTTTCTCTGAGTCTTACCAAACCACACAAAAATTCAAAATACATACATTCTTAAACAACATCCTACCTGGAAGAAGCTGTAGGTGATCACACGATCATGGTACAGTGGGCACCCAGCTCGCTGCTCTGTCGAGTCATACTTCAGAGCGAAGCCCACCCCCGCCATAACATTCCTGAAACCTCACCCTTTAGAATTATTTCTTCGTAGGAAGCCTTCCTCACCAAGAAATTCTATTGTTCTGTTCATAACAGTCAGTCCATACAAATAGCATAAGCTGAACAAACGTAATAGAATAGGCACTCTAGGAATGTTCTTTCTTAGTGTTCTGCTTGATTTGCATTTTGAGGTGAGAGATTTTATCATTATTTTTGTCTTTCCGTACACACTCCAAATCATAGTCGGTGTATTCTGACTTCGTCTGAGTGTGCCTGGACCACATCTACATCATTCTCAGACTTCTGGGTTTGATTCAACACCCAAGATTTTTAAATCACAACCATTTTTCTTATTCTCTGTTTCAATTTCACAGTAACCGGCTACGGTTATCTTTAACCGGCATCGGTTTAACCCAACCGGCGTCGGTCTGAAGTCTTCTTGGATACCTATCCAAAAGACACCTATTTCACTTTCTGAGCTGTAAAAGGCTCCTATCACCTTTCATATTGTCGTTACTTCAATCACAGTCACCTTATGTCTCATCCTGTATGAAAATTGTTAGTCTGGGACCATCATTTAACAGACTGTTAGTTTTTCACAGTAACCGGCACTGGTTAAGCCTAACCGGCATCGGTTTACCTGAACCGGCGTCGGTCACCCTGTGTTGTTTTACAGCTCACCAGCTGACCTAATTCACTCACCGTTGACTATTTTCCTAGTTCTGTTGTGTTCTGTGCCATTCAGACATAATACAGTCTCACCAAATCAGTTCCTACCCACATGGTGCTGACCCGTAGTCAGGAAAGTGCCCTCGTATTTCACACTAGTCAACTACCGCTCCCACCTAGCCCTTCATCACCTAGTCCTTCACCACCTTCCATCTCATCATCCATGGATCCCAATCAACCTATCACCATTCCTACAGGTGACATGGAGTTTGCACGACTCCTGGATCAGAATCCCACTGCTTTGAGCCACTACCTCACCCATGCCTCCACTCGAGATGCCTCAGGTCAATTGATCTATGGCATGCCCGTATCCTTATCTCCATCCCTAATGATCGCTTCCACCTCGGCTCCACCTCCTACCATGGTGACCTCACCCATTTTATCCCCAGTTGTGTCACAGCTAGGTCCCATGCCAGCTTTGACCGCCACATCCGCCACCTCTATTGCACCCGTAGTCTCCACCATACCTTCATCCACCACCCAAAACATAGCATCATCCACACCTGTTGTCTCATATATACCAGTCGCAATGCTACCACCCTTGGTGTCGGTAACCTCTACCCCATTTCAAAACGTTGTCCTTTCTATTCCCCAATCTCTACCTCCCATCTCTACCAGGGTCACTACGAGTGTCCCACCCTCACATACCTACTACCAGCCACCTCCTGTTTCATCGGTCATTCAGTCTGGGTATATACCCTCTATGTGTCTGTCTCTCAATTCCCACCTCCTTATTCGACACCACCATATTCTGGAATGTCGTATTCTTCATATGTCCAACAACAACCTCCTTTCACTCTGGGGGGTACCCAATCTTCACAACCTAACAATGACTTTATCAAGTTAATGATGGACAAGATGCAGACATTAGAAGCATCTGTTTCTGGCTCCCACAATTCTCTCACCTATGATGAGATTTGTAATGAGCCTATTCACCCATCCATTCCCATTCACCCATATCCCGTACACTGGGAGATGCCTAAGTTTAACCACTTTAACAGTAAGGAAGACCCGCAGCAACATTTGTGATCTTTCAAACATGGGTGTTACTTAATTTCCCATGATGATGCTTTGCTTTTGCGAACCTTTCCTATGTCCCTAACTGGTCCAGCATTGGACTGGTATAGTGGATTACCTAGACATTCCATCTTCTCATTCAACCAAATAGCCCAAGCCTTCTTGGATCATTTTTCGATTAACGTCGTCAAGAAGGTTACCATGACCGATCTTTATTCCACGCGTCAATATGACAATGAATCTATCACAGATTTTTTCACTCATTGGCATAGCCTAATACACCAACTCAATTTCCAATTACCACAAACTGAACTCATAGAGCTCTTCACACGAGCCTGTGCTAGACATATCTCACCTACCTTACAGGTGCAAACCTTCCAAACATTCGATGAGGCTTTCACCATGGCACGTAAGCTGAAATTTGTGCCATCGAAGAGAAGAAGATATAATTACAAAACAATAACTCCTCGTTTAAATCACACGATACCTCCTCGAAACCTCAGATGAGTTATTCCAAAGCCAAGGGAACTGCCAACGCAGTGGTACTTAAGGCTGGCCCTGCCCATCCATCCAATCATGCTAAACCTTCATCCAATCTGTCACCAGTCCAAGCCTTCCAATTCAAATGAGAACAAAAGAAATACACCTCAATTGGGGAACCATATTCATCTGTTTTAGAAAAGCTTATTAAAGCTAATGCCATCACCCTTCCTCCTATCAAACCACACTGGTTTTGACCCCTCTCGCCCCATACCAGGTTGGTAAAAGGAAAATGACTACTGTAACTATCACCATGTAAATGGTCACAACGACAGCAATTGTATCACCTTTAAAAACATTGTTCAGGGAATGCTCGAAAGTGGCAAGTTAGTCCTGGATAACCCTAATGCACCTGCCAATCAAGACCTTCATATATTCAAGAAACCATTCCCTAACCATTCCCCATCTAATGATCAAACTGGTGATGCCTCACACAATGAAAGTAATACACGTGAGGTACATGTTATCTTTACCGACTTACCACTTGTTTCCCAAATATCTCCTATCCCCTCCATCGAGGAAATCCTAGCCTGAAATCCTCTACCCACACAAGAACCTACTTTATCTATTCCTCTACCCATAGAGGAAAGCCCTTCACCTCCCCGTACACCTGCGGAGGAGTCTCTCATTAGCACCGATATCATTTCCCCTTCAGCTTCCCTACCCAGTGAACCGCTACCAATTGTACCTCCTCCACCCACAGAGGAGTACCCATCATCTTCTCCACCTATTCAGGATCCAATAGATTTTCCGTTACCACTCGGTGACCATTCTCCATCAGCTACCCAAGATCATATGGACCTACTTTTGGCTCTCTTACCTACAGAGGCTAAGCCAGTGAATTCCCTATTTCTCAGACACATTTTACGGGAATCCCCACACACTTCACATCTACCTCATCTACCACAGTGTCATTCTCATGTTTGGCCGACCGCCTGGACTATGTTGATAGGTCTTCACTTTGGGGGTGTCTCTTACTCCCGGTCTCGACCCAAATGCAATCATCTTCCACTGACACTTCTACCATTTATCTGAAGATGTTTCAACAACCCAAACCACACATGAACATAACTCTCGATACATCTTCTATTGCATCATCCTCATCTATACCCGCCTCTCTACCTACTAGCCGACGTGTTCCAACACCATCTCTTGTATCTAAACCCACTAGTGTTCTAGGGGTCACACCCACATCAAACCTTGCACATCCTCCTGTCAGGATACACTTGACCACATCTTCCCATATACCTATTGAACCAATCCCTCAACCTAAATGAAAAACCCAACCTTCTAATCCGCATGCACCGACCTCACCAACTACACCTTTATCACCTTCACCCCTACCATCCATCTTGGGACCTCACCCCTCTACCTTAACAAAATCTACTCTCTCCAGGGGTAAACCTAAAATTCCCTTGACCCCTTTACCACAGCCTGCAGCTCTACCTAGGAGAACCTTGCGTCCTTCATCACCATCTATAACTTCTTTGCCTCCTATACCACCATTACCTTCTATACCTCCTTCACTACCTATGACATTTTCTTCCACCTCACCTGTACCTCCCTCTCAACCTCGACCAACACCTACCGCTGCACCTCAGTTGTCCCCTTGGGTCACTCATCCTCTCCCACCATCTGCCTTGCCATCTACATCACATGCTCCCCCTACACCTCTACCTAAGAAAAAGCACCAAAAATCGAAAAAAACCGTTAATTTCCAAAGAGGTGGTTAAACCTACCCCTCTTTCTGTTGCTGCACCTACACCAAAGAAAGTACAACCCAAATCCAAGACTGCATCACCTCAACTACCACCACAACTACCCAATCTTCCAACCAAACCTACTTTCACTTCGCATTGTGATCCACTGGTGGGATCATACGCCACCATCTTGGCTAACCTCCTGGAAAGCTCTGCTATCACCCTCCCTCCTCTTAGACCTTATGACCCTCTTAAACCTAAACCAGAAGGGTTTGATGATACTAAAATTTGCGCTTACCATCATGTGCCAGGACATGATGTTGAGAACTGTAAGGGTCTAAAGGCTGCCCTCATTCAATTATGTCCTTCTGACCCCAATTTTGATGACGATGACCTCCTGGATGATGAACCTATTTCACCCTCACCACCTTCTTCACATCTTCCTCCTACACCTATACCACAACCTCCATCTTCCTCACAGCTCTTCTTTCCATCTCCAAAATTCAAAATTAACATGGTTCACATCAGAGAACTTGCCACGCCACCACCCAAATGTCGTTGCACCAAACTAACCTCACAAGGATTTTCTCCTCCAGTAGGTTTTTTCCCTTCATGTCATTATACCACTTACCCTACACCTTCTCCATTTGCCAACTTCCCTCAAATCAACATGGTACATGTCACTACACGTGTGCAGAAGGGAAAAGAAAAGGTAGCTGACCCACCAACCAATCCTATACCCAACATACCATCTACACCCATACCTAAAATAACTATCCGTGGCCCCACATACCCCATTTCTAATGGTGTCACACATCACACCATGCTCAAACAACTACACCAATCTCCCCTCAAAATGTCCTTATACGACCTCATCCAAACCTCGGAGTCACATCGTCAAGCCCTCATGGAGGTCCTTCAATCTATTGAGGTTTTACCTAATGACCCCACACCTGTAGCATCTATTATCACACCTCATCATGTCACTTCTCTTACCAAATTTCCATCTACCTCATCACCTCCACTTGTTCACCAAGTTGCTATCCTTAGTTTCTCGGATGACAAAATTGTCCCCCACCAAACTAATGACCAAAATCCTACACTTTTCATCTCCATCCATATCGATAATATATGTGTCTGATGTGTTATGATCGATTGGGGTGCTAGCATTAACATCATCTCCTCTCACGCATTCGAACAAATGCGCATACCCAACAACTGCATGCATAAACATCCAGTCATGTTGCGTTCATTCAATGATGCTATCACCTCTACACTCGGCACTATCATCCTCCACATTCGTGTGGGTCCCCGTACTATTCCTGAGTTGTTCTACATTGTTGGAAGGGGAGTTTCAATACAATTTGTTGCTCGGCAGACCCTGGATTCGTGCCATGGGTTGTGTTCCTTCTACTTTGCACCGATGTGTAAAGTTTGAACATGAAGGACGTTCCTATACCATTCCAGCTGACCCATCACCTTTCAAAACCTGCAACATGCTTTACCGGCCCAATGATGTCCTTGTACCTGTTAAGGCATCTACCTCCCTACCTACATCTTCTTCACACATGACCCCATCCACCAGTGCCGTTGCAACCTCACCTTCACCCAAATCTTCTATTCCCACCACTGTTGTCACTTCTACCAGTCACACATCAGCTTCCCAACTAACCGACACCTCCACCGATCTAACTTCTAATGCTTCCTCCATTCCAGCCACCAATATATCAACCACTGATCCCTTGGAAGGTGTTTTTCAATGCCTCACTATGGGGGAGTATCACCTGTACAATGTCAATACATTCCTTACTCCACAAGAGTATGGAAACCTTCACCAACATCCTCACTATGATCACCGCATAGGCGAGCATCTCCTTTATGGTCCTCCCCACCTCCGTACCCATCTTACCTATGGGGGACTTGATATTTCCACTTACACATCCGAACCACCATCACAAACCTGACCTTTTTTGGCTGACCTTCAGTCGCTTACCAACCGCCGCTTTGCTCACACTTTCCTACACCGCTGTGCCTGGAAGGGTTTTGGCTTTGGCCTTTATGAGCAAGGTCATCACACCATTATTTCATGTACCACGCGTAAACACAATGATCGTAGTGGAATCAGTTTTACCAAACTACCTGCCAAAAAGCCCCGTATTGAACTCATTGAAGACATTGACCCCTCTCCACCTTCTTCACCTACCCCACCTTCACCACCTTCACCAATGGAGTCGATGGATCCTGAATCTATCCCTCCTACCTTTTTTTTCATAAATACCATTTCCTTGGGGCCTCTGACCTATCACCGTGATGGCGAGGCTCCTTCCTCTCTTCCTTTCTTGTATCCTGACATGATAGGGGATGATACTCCTTCTATTAATGTCATTCAATGTCAGGATGATGAGTCCATACTCACCTACCTTGGTGCTGAAGACTCTTATATTCACCAGTCGTTACCTTCTGAGATGCAAACAATGTTGAATGAATCGACTATCGAAGTCAACATCCACACTCAGGATGACCCCCACATTCTCAAGATTGGCCAATCTCTGGATGCTGCTGAACAGGAAGCCCTCACTTCTTTTCTTAAAAATCATAGCCATGCTTTCACTTGGTCCTATGCTGACATGCCTGGCATTGATCCCACTATCATGGTCCACAATATTGTAACCATTCCCGATGCCAAACCCGTAAAACAAAAGTTGAGGAAAATGCACCCTCGCATTGCTCTTCTTGTCAAAGAAGAACTTCAATGCCTTCTCTCAGTTTCCTTTATCTTACCCATCAATTACCCCCAATGGATTTCTAACATCATCCCTGTCACTAAGGTGACAGGGGGACTTCTCATTTGCACGAATTTTCATGATCTCAACCTTGCTTTCCTAAAAGATGATTTTCCTCTACCTGGTATTGACCAGTTGGTTGACCTTACCGCTGGCCATGAGATGCTATCACTTATGGATGGTTTCTCGAGTTATAACCAAATCTTGCTCACTCCAGAGGATCAACACAAAACCACATTCATTACCCCTTGGGGGACCTTCTGCTATCGAGTCATGCCTTTTGGCCTTAAAAATGCTGGTGCCACATATCAGCGTGCTATGACCTACATCTTCCATGATATCATGCATCGCATATTGGAAGATTACGTGGATGATCTCTTGGCCAAATCTAAATGTCGGGCCGAGCACCTCACTGTCCTTGAAACCATCTTTGACCACCTCATTAAATATTGTGTCCACCTTCAACCTAAAAAGTGTGTCTTCGCGGTTCTCTCAGGAAAGCTCTTGGGATTTATGTTTCCTTACGTGGTATAGAAGTTGACCCTGCTAAAGTCAAGGCCATTCTGGAAATGCCTCCACCCACTAACCTTAAACAACTCCGTAGCCTGCAAGGTAAATTGCAATCCATTCACCATTTATTTCTCAACTCTCTGACCGTTGTCAACCATTTCATCACCTTCTCAAAAAGGATGTCTCTTTCAAATGGGATGATGACTGCCACAAAGCTTTTGAGGCCTTAAAACAATACCTTCTCCAACCACCCGTACTCATTCCACCTAAAGATGACCAACCCTTCTACCTATACATCTCTGCTACCGATCACTCTTTAGGGGCTATGCTCGCTCATCGTGATGAACAACATAGGGAGCAGGTGGTTTATTACATAAGCCGTACCCTTCTGGACTATGAAACCTGATACACTCACCCTGAAAAACTTTGCTTAGCCTTAGTTTTTGTTGCCACCAAACTTCGCCATTACCTACTCAACCACAAAACCTATGTTGTGACCAACACTGACCCCTTACACTTCATGTATGCTAAACCTTACCAAAATCAATGTGCCACATGTTGGCTCATGCTTCTTGCTGACCTAGACCTCGAATTCATCCACCAAAAATCTATCAAGGGCCAGGGCATTGCTGACCAGCTCGCTGATGCCTCTTTCTGGGAATCAATCTTCAAACTTTGATTTCCCTGACGAATCCATTGCTAACCTCTCTTTGGATGATGACCCTTACCAAATGACCTTATTCTTTGATGGTTCCAAATGTCAGCGTGGGGGTGGTGCAGGCATTATCCTCATTCCTCTTGATGGTGAACCCATGCCCTTATCATTCAAACTCGACTTCGAATGCACCAACAATATCACCAAATACGAAGCACTCGTATTGGGTCTCATGACTACCTATGCCTTAGATTTTAATTCCATTAATATCTTTGGTGATTCTCAACTGGTAGTAAACCAAGTCAATGGTGTTTATCAGTGTCATAATGAAATACTTCAAGAGTACAAATGTTACGTCGGCATCATGTTGACTACCTTTGACCGCTATAAAATTCAAACCGTTCCGCGATCCACCAATAAATTTGTGGATACCATGGCCTGCCTCGCTTCCCAAATACCCACTTCACCTACCGATTCAGACATCTTTGTTACCATAAAATGCATACCGAGACCTTCTTATAAATCTTGTTGTGTTAACCTCATCTGAACTACCTCACTAAACACACAAGACCTTTGGTATAAGCAGCTTGCGGACTACCTTTCCCTTTCTATATTGCCTCCTGATCTCACACGTAATGGACAACGTGCCTTTCTCAAAAAGGCCTCTCGTTATGTCATCATGGGTGGCCTTCTCTATAAAATGAGGCTTTGATGGTATTCTCTTACGATGCCTCACCAACTCTGAAATCCCCTATACCATTAAAGAAGTTCACGATGGCATATGTGGAGGTCACTTCAGTGGCCTTGCTGTTGCTAAATGCATTCTTCACCTAGGCTATTATTGGCTGACCCTCAATCATGATTGTTGTGACTATGTTAAGCATTGTGTAAAATGCCAACAAAATTCCAATCTTCATCACACACCTAGTCATGCCTTACAGGTCGCTCGTCACCTTTGGCCCTTCTCTCAATGGGGTTTGGATCTTGTCGGAGAGATCAATCCTCACTCTTCCCTAAGACATCAATGGATCATCACCGCTACCGAATATTACACCAAATGGGTTGAAGCCATACCCCTCATCTCCACTAAAGCTGAGAAAATATGTGAGTTCATCAATCATCACATTATTTGTCACTTCGGTGTTCCACATCGCCTTATCACTGATAATGGAAAACAATTCAAAAACAAAACTCTACAGAAACTTTGTGACACCTTCGGTATCCAGCTTAGCTTCTCCTCACCATATTACCCACAAACCAATGGCCAAGCTGAATCCACCAACAAAACCCTAAACAAAATTCTCATGAAAGTGGTTAACGATACTGGGAAGGATTGGCATACGCACATTCCTTTCGCTCTTTGGGCATACCGTACTAGTATTCACACCTCCACTGCTGCCACTCCCTTTTCTCTGGTCTATGGTACCGAGGCTGTTTTTCCTCTCGAAGTCCAGATCCCATCTCTCTGTATCTCTCTTCAAGATATGCTTACTGATGATGACTTTCACCAAGACCGTTTAGCACAACTTGAGTTATTAGATGAACGTCGTCTTCATGCCCTCGACCATCTCCAAGTCTACCAAAAATGCATCAAGCGTGCCTATGAAAAATGTGTCCATGAATGCACCTTCAAGGTCGGTGATCTCATCCTCAAGGAAAATCAACACGTAACCAAAGCAGAAAAAAGCAAACGGGGAAAATTTGCTCCTAATTGGCTTGGACCATACATCGTGACCCATGACTATGGATCAGGTGCTTATCACTTGTCTTCACTTGATGGTAAGCCCGAACCTGAGCCCCTCAATGCCTTGCATCTTGACCATTCTACTATTGACTTCTAGTCCTACATCACTATTTATCTAGTTCATGCTCGTCCCTTGAGTGCCATTTACCTTTTCTTTTCCACACCTCATCTCCAATGACTAAACAAGAATCATGTGATTACCCGTCACCCTTTTTCCTTATCTTAAATATGTGCACCAATTCTCTGCACATGGCATGATTCTCATGGATACTTTTCATCTTCTTTTAGATGAGATCCCATGGTCGTTCACCCTTGCCTTCTCAACAAGAACCAAATGCTTCGTTATAGTCTAGTCCATGACTTAAAAGCCAAAATGAATTCAGAAGGACATCTTCAAAAATAAGGGATTAACTCCTTGAGTCAAACTTCCAATATAAAATATGAATCCCTCAAAAGGACATCTTCCACCTTCAATTTTCACTATAAGTAGACTTCTCCCTCGAAGGACAGCTATAAAAAGCTCACAACTCTCTACATAGTCTTTCCAAAAAGAGGACTATCTTCTCAAAAATTAAAATTCAGAAGCTTCTCGCATAGATCATATTCGCGAAGACCTCAAGGAGACATATATTCATCCCGTATAGACTTCCCGCATCAATCAGTCTATCTAAAAAGTCAAAAAAAAAAGAAAAAGAAAAGTATACTTTTACGTCATGGACTTGCCGATTGTGATCTTGGCTCTATTGCCCAAGGCATTTTACTTCCCATTTTATGACCCAATTACCTTCATCTCCTTACCCATTGTCTCTTCACCTCATACTGCCTCAAGGGACCTGCTGAACCTATGACATTTGGTGATTCTGTGACTATTCTTCACCTTTAGAGTAATCAATCATGCAATGTCTTTAGGGTCTTACGTTCACTAGCCTATCTGTAGATGTGTTTCATACATTTTGATCCTTGCCAATCGGGTGGCTTTCTTGCCCCCTCTTATCTTTTCTCTTCTTCATTACCTTTTGATCTTCCTATATAGGACTAGACCCTCGACACCTGTCTTTTGGGATTTTCTTCTCCCACCTCAATCGACCTAAAATCACCTTTACCTATCTAGCTATTCTCGACCCAACCATCAATGACCTCAACCTAATTATACCTATGAACTAGAATCAACACTACCTACTGACCTAAAATCACCCATACCTATCTACCTATATCCCACCTAACCTAATCGACCTTGACCTAATCATACCTATGACCTCGAATCAACCTAACCTATCAACCTCTACTACCTATTCTTCTATCTTCTCATATTCTTCCCTAGCTTATGGGAGAACTACATCGGTCTGAGGTCCCTTTTCACCGGGACTATGTAGGCAGCACTTCCAGGGCATGGGGCCCTGGAAGGTTAGCTCGGCCACTCTTTACCCTAACCATTTTCCCCACCTTTACCTGATTTCCTGTTCATATCAAAAACCTCGACATCTAAACCATATACCACATAACTTTTACCACTTATATTATTTCACATTTTCATACATAACCAACATTTTCCACATTTTACACCATCTCATGCATTTATATTGCCATTTGTTATCAAAATACCAAATGAACATCCATGCCTAAACCAACCTGACTCCACCATGCCTAAACCAACCATGACTCAATCCATGCCTAAACCAACCATGACTCATCCATGCCTAAACTGACCTGACTCAATCCATGCCTAAACCAACCTGACTCAATCCATGCCTAAACCAACCTGACTCAATCCATGCCTAACCAACCTGACTCAATCCATGCCTAAACCAACCTGACTCAATCCATGCCTAAACCAACCTGACTCAATCCATGCCTAAACCAACCTGACTCAATCCATGCCTAAAAACCTAAAACCATGCCTAACCAACCTGACTCAATCCATGCCTAAACTGACCTGACTCATCCATGCCTAAACTCACCTAATTTCCATCATGCCTAACTCACCTATCTCATCTAATACAAAGTAACAAATCCATATCTCATCTAACACAAGCCATAAACCAATATCTCATAAACACATTAACACATCACCAAATACCATGAATCTCATCATATAAATCAATAACTGTGTATCTCAAAATACATGTATCTCATCATGGCCATCATCTCAAAAATGTCGGCATGCAGGTCGATATACAATACAAAATGTCATCGGCACGCAGGCCGGTCTCATATATACAAAAAGAATGAATGAATCAATACAAAAAAATCTTCGGCACGCAGGCCGGTATCAAGTACAAAAATAATAATAAATACAATATCTCTTCGGCACGCATGCCGGTCTCATATATAATACATACAAAAATGACTCGGCATGCAGGCCGGTCCACAGCAGGTCAATCATCTCCCCATCTGATGTCGGGGAATGCTCCCTGTGACTGTGTCTCTCCCGACCCCTCTGCCACACCTGTCTGGGGCCCGACACCTGCCTCACCTCCTGCTGATGGCCCCTCACCTAGGGCTGGCCTCTGCACACTAGTGGCCTCACCATGACCCTGTCCCTGGGCTCACCGGCCCCCTGTACTCTCCACACTATGAGTGCGGGATCTAGTCCTCTCACTGGAGGCCTGTTGTGCTCTGTACTCGGCATAGGAGGGCACATCTAGCCCGACAGCTAACAAATGATCCTGGTAATACCATGCCTCTCCTAGGGCATCTCTGAACCTGGCCATGGGCACTGTCTGTGGAGGTGCCATGGGTCCCGCTACCTGCGTGGGTACCTGTACAATGGGACCCTGTCCCTGAACCTGCACTGAGCCCTGTGCTGGTACTAGAGCCTGAGTCGGCCCTGGAATCTATGCCTGTGCCTATATCTGGGCCTGCAGGGTAGTAATCTGTGCCTGTGCTACTGTCAGCTGGCCCTGCAGACCCGTAACCTACCCCTGCGCTGTGGCCAACTGGCCCTGTAAAGCCTACACCTATGCCTGTAGAGCGGCTATCTCCCCTCCATCTCCACCTACCTCCTCTCCATCTCCATCTCCCCCTACCTCCACCTGTGTAGGTACCTCTCCCTACCCTGTTTGATCCTATAGTGTAGCTATCTGGGCCTGTAATGTGGCAACCTGTGCCTCTGAACCTGTGAGCTGCCCCTGCATGATCCCAAGCTGCGTCACCAAAGTAGCCACCTGCCCCTGTAGGGTGTCTCTCTGAACTGTGATGGTGGCTAAGTCTGGCTGCCCTGGCCTCGGTGGTATGGCTCTCAGCTGTGCCACCCACCACTACCTATACCCATCTGCAACCCCAGCATCATCAATCTGGGTATCTACTGGCTGCTCCTCCTATCCAGTCGGCACTGTGGGTCATGGTGGAGACATAGGTCTCTCCACATCATCTCTCCTGTACTGTGGGAATGGAGGTGGTACACCTTGGACCAATCCAAACTGTGCATCTAACCCGCTCTATGGGTATCCACTCATGCTCTCCCACTCTCCTCCCCTCTATCCACAGATGTATCTGTAGCCCAGCTAGCTCCGTGGCCATCTGTCTGTATGAGGGGAAGCCCACATATGGCCTCCAAATGATGTCCACCCCAGACAACCCCTCCAACAACCTCCTGTAGTAAGCTACATCATGAGTAGCTCTGCACCTCGGGCCTCTCCCATGGCCAGTACCCACCTGCCTGTACCCCACTCTCAAAACTCTCTATGGGAATGCATCTACCCAGGCATCCCCACTGTTGAACACAAACAATGTGCTCGTAAGCCCAACAATGTAGTAGTACAATGCAACAGATCTTGAACCTCCGCAGTCACCCGTAGGCCCATAGCTCTCTATACACCTACCTCAGCAATGCAGGTGCCCATGCAAACCATGTCCTGTATCATCATGTCATGGAGGACTCCCATCAGTGACCTCTAGGAATCTCCCACCCTCTCACCCATCTGTAGTGCGAAGTAGCACACTTTCTCCATCTAGAGTACCACTAACCTCATCTCCTCTGGATGAGCTCTATACATCTACTCCATAGCTCATGCTAGTGCTATGGAACGTCAGTCTACTACACCCTCACCATGTTGAAATGTCAGTGCTAGTCGCTCCTCACCCTGACCCTTTTTAAGAGATCTAAACCTGGACCCCCAATATGGGCAACTAATGCATCCCAAATCTCTGTACATCCTCTAGGGTATCATCTCATTTCCCACTTAAATGGAAGGTGTTGGTACCCGATAATCTCCCCCTCTCGATTTTCCAATCATAAGACTCACCCCCTACCCACTACATCTTTAACCTCACCCTTATCTACCCCACCCCTCAAATGCCAAAAATCCTAAACCAAAGGTCTCCCTCCTACCCTCACCCATCGTGGTGGAACCTAGGGTAGCACCCGGGCCCTCATCCACCTCGTCTCTCTAATCCCTCTCCAACCTACCCATCCTCAACAAACCTCCAACTCCACCACCCAATCACCTCATTCTGGAACCTCCACTCATGCTGCCACCTTCTTGCCCCTCAATCTCACCCTATGGCCCCAACCAATCTCCTACCCAACGTACCTTTTACCCTACCTATCTCTCTAACCCTCACCCTTTACCCTAACCAAATCACAAATGAATTCTTTAAAACTGGGTCTTTTTAACCGTTTATAACCCTCTATCTGACACCTACCAACCATCACCCGTTTCAATTTACCCTTGAACCCTCATCCACTGGTTTTTCACCCATACCCTGCCCAACTCACTCACCCTCATCGGTTCCACTACCCTGACCCTTCCACCATAGTTTCCCTGACTTTCTCACCCTGTCAATTACCCTTAGTCAATTCCCACCTCATCATGACCTCATTTCCCTTACCTCCCCTTTCTTTTGCCTCCCCTACACCTACCTGGACCCCTTTACCTACCCCTCTAGCCCTCCTTTTTCTTTAACCTTACCTCGTTCCCATTAGCGCCTCCTTATTTTACCCCTACCTCGGCCTTACCCATGCTGTGACCTATCTACCTAGACCTGGAACCTGTTTGTGACCTTTGACCTCATGTGTTCACTATACCTTGTGGCACTGTTACCTGTGTTGATTGACCTAATGACCTTACCTAGCCTATTGCCGTGAGCATTTATCCTGACCCTACCTTTGGTGTCCCAGAACATACCTACCGTTCCTCCAACGTTCCTGCACCTAACCTGACCCTACCTTTTGTGAACATACCTAAACCTGTTCCTGCACCTAATCATTGTGTTTATAACCTTATCCTATACCTTGGATACCAGAATCACTTCAACCTTGTTTGGATAAACCTATCAACCTTAGACGATGTAGAGTTTGCAAGCTCTTCAACCTGGTACCGTGTCACAGTTTATACGTGTGTGTGCGTTCAACTGCCACTACCTTTGACCTTGGCCCGTTTACCTATTTACCTATATGCCTGATTTTCCCTTTACCCCATTCCTCATTTCTCACTATTCTTCTTCACATCCACTTTTATCAAACCACTCACCGATTCACCCTGTCACCTCATCAGTTCCTGGTTTGAGGGGGATCACCCTCATTCCCACTTGGGGCAACCACACTCTATTCTTGTTCACATCACTTACCAATACAAGCTACGCAACAAGTAAGGGTAAAATGTAGACATTGAAATCATGTCGTAACCACCTTGGTCCCCTAGCACTACCCTATAATCACTTCCTCATCCTTAACACCTTATCACCTACCTCTTACACCCCACACATTTTAATTTAATTAATTTAATTAAATTAATGTCATTTACCTCCATACATATTAATTTAATTATTTTAATTAAGTTAATACCTTTTACCCACACACACATTAATTTAATTATTTACATTAAATTAATTCACCACCCTCACACACCTATTTAATAAAATTGCCTTTATTAAATGCACCTCACCTAACCACCCCCATCATTTGACCCATTAACCTAAACCCTAAACCAATGTCCTAAATAAAACCTAACATTAGACCCATCCCCTCACCTCACATTTAAAAGCCTCCTAAGGTCAGTTTTTTTCCCCGAGGAAAAGAAGAGACCCTTATCAAATGGCGGAACAACTTCCTAGGAAACTTTTGAACAACCTGAGATATCTCACCCAAACCGATGTCGGTTCACCCTAAACCGATGTCGGTTCACCCTAAACCGATGCCAGTTATACCGGAATGGACCAAATGGCCTATTTAGACCCATCTATAGCTTTGTAATATGGGTTGGTTGTTGTTTTAAAAACTTCTGATCTTGAATTTGATCTCTTTAGACGTGACAGCAGAAAGAAGATTGATTTGTGATCAATAAAGGCAACCAAATACACTGGCACAACAGTGAAGACTTTCTTCCCAGCATCCTCCAACACAGCAACTTCTTCATTATTCTTCAGACCTGTACCTCACAGAAGAGTAAGTATCCTCCTTCCATCTATTTCATTTTCTTATCATCAACTGTATTCTTTAGGGTAAAGGAACCTAGTATCCCTTTTACCTCTGTCCATTCCCTCTCTCCAGTTGCAAGCCACCTTCCATACCCAATCATCTTAATACCTTGGCCTAATTTCCTATTTGACCTCCTCAGTAGTCTCAGACCTTCACAACATATCTACACCCCCTCTGTGATCAATCCCAACACCTTCTACTAACTCCACTTTTGCCCCAAAACTCCAAAAACCCAGACTGTGTGAGTCCACCAGCCCCGACTTAACTGTCGTCGGTTCTCTCTAACCATCGCCGGTTACATTCCAACCATCATCGGTTCTATAAAACCGTGGTCGGTCTCTGTGTCACCTGATCTCTGCTAGAATAACAACCTGTTTCTGACATATACCTACTTGAACACCTATTTGACCTTCAGATCTATATCTAACCTAGCCTGTTAGCTCAGATTCACCTATAACCAACCTACTTGACCTCTGGATCTCCTTCTAGCCTAGCCTGTTAGATTAGATCTAGCCTATTGCATTTGTATGAGATGCCTAAATCATATTAAACTACAGTAGGACAATATTTACTTTGTTTCAGCATTGAATTGTTTTAAACAGTGGACTGACAACCATCTAGGAAGTATCGTACTTCCAGGATCTAGCACATGCTAGGCAGTCCACTACATATATTGTTTAACTCTCTTTGGTGGTCTTGTTTTGATTCTTATACAGGTAGTTCCTCCTAGCCAAAAGGAAGGTCTCACAATCACTTTGATTCAGGATTCAGATACGCACGCATACAACCTTCAACCATCCCAAATAGGTATTCCTCTTACCACCTTTACCTTATCTATTTCGACAAGTACTTCTCAAAAAACTAAGAAATCAGTTTTCATCTACATGAGCATCTCTATATATATGTTTATCACCCACCTCCATGCCTTGTTGAAGTAATAGATCGGTCTCCAAGTGTCAAGGTGATCCTCTAATAGAGCATGATTATTCTCATTTAGGATCTCCACTCTCTGTAATGATGTCCTTCTAGATCCTTTTATTGCTTGGAATATTCCTTTCTTGGTCACCAAGTCACCAATTAGGCACCTTATCCACTTTGCATGCTTGGTTGGGTCATGATTTCCTCATGTGCTTCTTGGAATGCTGAATATGGATAATTTCTAAGACCCTTGGTTTTGTCATGAGTGTGTCCCGTAGTTTGTATAAAACCCTTCTAAAACCCTTATCTTGCGTGATTTTTCCCATGGGCCCTTCTTCATATTGGTCCCACATGTGCACGCACCCTTGGGGACTTAATCAATATTTTGACATCCAACAACACCCCACACTAATTTTGTTCTCCATCCTTGGAAACATCCTTCCTTCAAAGAATAAAAATTGGAGGGAATATGAATATATGGAACAAAGTATGAAGGAATGAAGAATGGAAGAATTAAATAATGGAGGAAAGAATAAGAATATGTTTATTGCTAAAGGAGGAGTGGGAAATCCTTTCTTATATCTACCTCAATCTTCTCCCAGGCATCTACTTCACCCTGCGTATGTTGATAGAGGTCACCTACTAGCACACTTAGCTCTTCAAAGTTTAGCTCATCCCCCTTAGCACTTATCATTTCAAAAATCCCTTTTAATTGTTTTCCAAGGTTGTCTAACCCATCCATCCTATGGGTGATCTCAGGATATAACTCCTTCAGCCAATTTTTGATCAAGCTCTATAAGGTCTGATAGCTTCTAAATTCTTCTCCATCTCGACTAGGATCTTATCCCACTCTGGCCTATTTCCCTTATTCTTCTCCTGAAAATCCTTGATATTTTCTTTATGGGTGGAAACTAAAATGCTTTCCACTCTATCTCTTTCCACATAATTGTCATAAGAAGTTGCAGTTATTTGTGTCATGACCTTCACATCGGAAAGGATCTTAGTGTATCGAGTGACTATTTTCACCACCTTCAGCCTCTCCTCTTTCTCCTGACACACTAATAATTCTAATGCTGATTCCAAAGTGAGGGGATGCCTCGCCATGGTGAGGATGTGAGTTAGGTATTACAAATATTTCAAGGTTAAATCATACTTCTGCTCGGGTGGTGCTAGGTCTGGATTCCGTAAGATAATATCATCTGTAATGATTTGTACCTTTTTTTATACCTCATGCACCCTATTCTTTTCCTCATTTAGTTCCCACCTTAACTGTGCTCTGATTAGTTCCTCTTGCTTTAGATATTTTATCTTTTCAATGAGCTCCTCCTTTTTCTTCTCCAATTCCCCTTCTAGGAATCTCACCCAGTCATTCCTTCCGAAAGGTCTTGCCTCAACTTCCATTGAAACCTTGTTGAGTGCATTACAGACTTGTTCATCAGATAATTTCTGAGCATTTATGAAAGGGTTTATCCCTTTTTCCTATGGAATCCTCATCAGTGCCCCTTGGCTTACTTTAAACTCAGGTTCATCAACGTGGGACTCAAACACCAATTATAACATCTTCCTGGTTTGCGGGTACGCGCCTTCCTCATCAAATAAATACATTTCTAGGAGTTGTTCTATTTGCACAATGCTTTAGAAGCACGCACGTAGAAATTTGTTTGGATCATTGATATAACCCATTCCCTACCCTTGTGCTACTACCATGTTCTTCCATCTTACACGTGCAAACTTCGGAAATCTCACCGCTAAGATGGGATCTCCACCCATGCTCCCATACTCCTTCCCTACGCTCTCATCTTATATCTCCTTGAGTATCTCGATTACACTCTGATCCACCTCTTGTTTCACTAAATTTTTGATTATGCCTGTTACTTCTCTCTCTATGGCCTCTTCTACCTGCTCCTTGGTGAGGTTGGAGGTCCTCTGATCCTTAGTTTTCACCTCCTCGCTAACCATTTGCCTTGGGCATCCTCCTCATCTCCATTATTCTTCTTATATTATTATTCTTCTAAATCATGTATATCATACATGAGATGATTTTGAAATTCTTCATTCTCATCGTCATCCTTCTCACCCCTGTAGGATTCCAAGCTCTCTATCTCCTCTGAGTTTTCCTTCCCCGCTACCTTCTGTTTCTTCCTAGCTAAGGATTCTTACTCTTCCTTAGCAGGTGATTCTCTTTTGGGTGACTGTTCTTGTTCTGGTACCTCTTCCTCAAATGTCTTCTCCTTCTCCTTGATGAGAGACTTCTTCCTTAATGCGTATGTGCTTAACTTGGTGCCTGAATCCAACGTGCCCATAAATTGTGTCGTCTGCACACTTGGTGCTTTCTTTTTCAGTGTTTATTTCTCAATGGTTTCTTCCCTTTCTCTATTATTTTGCTTGGCCTTCTTCCTCCCAGTGGGATCCTCTAGGATGGAGACATCATTCTCCAAGTAGGAACCCTTCTATAACTTAGTCCTGATGCGCAAATACACCCTCGTTGTGGTCCTTCCGAAAATTGGCAGCATCAAGGGTTTCATCATCTGTAGTTCATGGGAGAAATAATTCTCCACATACGTGCACTTCTTTGGGTATATGAGCTTCCTACGTAGCTCATAGTGGTCCTGGTATACTTTGCTAAGGTTAAACCTTAGCCTTTTAGATTCATTGAAGTAGTTTACCCCTACTTGGAAATACTGTATAGTGAAAGATAAAGGCAATTTGCGCCATGGACTTTCGGTCCCATCTGTCAGAGTGAATCTGACAATGTAGAATTACTAGTATACAAAAAAATCATCCTCTCAATCTACTAGCATGGGAAACTATTCAAGTATTCACCATTATAGCTAATTTTTTTGTGCATTCTACTTGTACCATTTCTCCAAGCGCATGCCTTGTGGGTGCCTGTCATGGTATCACAAGTATAATTTTCAAATCTTTTTACAAGTGAGGAATCTTCATCTAGATACTCCCATAAGAGATTATCTATCCCATTGAGCACTTGAATCTCTAAGAAGAAAATGGTGAGAATAACACTTCCAAACATTATATTATCCCCTTCCTACGTGCACTACTTATGATTTCTTCTGCAATATAGGTGGACAAGTTATAGATGGTTTCTTTTGAAATCTTCTGACATACATTCAACCATGCCTATTGTTTATATGCATCCACCTCTCTTGACCATTTAGCTTGGTAACCAAGCGCGTGACCATCCTCATTATAGTGTTGGGGATATCTATGATGTCAAAGTTTCCCAAAACCATTTTGTAATCATAGGCTTCCCCTGTCTCCTTGATGGCCTCCTTATCTTCCAAGTCATCATCTATGGATTCCCCCTCACAAACAAAGACCATAAACTTATATATGAGTTGGGGAGTTATTCACATTTTGCAGCCCGTAAAATAGAAGTGGTCCTCGTGCACACACGACATAAGCCATTGGTATAACCACTCAGGCTTGCCAAAATAGGGAAACTCATAAAGTTGTAGCAACCTGACCTTTGCTAACTTCCACCTTCACCCCCATCACTAAAAATCAGCATTCCCTCTGGTGTCTTGCTTGTCCATCGGACATACCAGTTCCAATGCCATCTCTTTCTCCATGTAATGCTTGTGTAATGATTGTAGTCACTCATGAACCATGTTACTCACATGGGATACCTATTCTTTCCCCAGTAACACTCCATCTGGGTACTGCATCTCTGTGTACCACTTTTCATTAAAAAAATTTACGGTAGTTTTTTTTCCTTAGCCCTTTCCCTCCTTTGGTGAAGCAGTTACCTTCTTTGGTGCCATTTTACTTGTTGGGTTAAAATATAAAATCTTCTTGTTCCTCTTCCTTATGATGCTCAACCATATGGCTCAACATCGTGAAGTAATCCTTCTACTTCCATGCCGTAGTTGTAGAACCCTAACCTAGAAAAATCTTACACAAGATGACGTTCTCCTCTAAAACTTTCTTCCCTATGCCCATGTACTGCTTTCACTGTGGTTCATGGATCAACCTAGTCATGAAATCAGATCTCTATGACTTTCCTTTCACACAAATATCTCTTCACGGATGCCCTTGTTCATAAGAGCTTCTTCAATATCATAACATCAAGGTAAACTAATAATGTGCATGACTTCATAGTTATATCTTTTTGTTCTTCTCCGGTAATAAATGCTATGCCACCAACTGATCCACTCAAAATTAAATGCATTTTTTTTCCAATAAAGATGAAATTAAGCGCCCTTACCCATGTGCCCAATCCTGTGCAAAACCTTCTATGACCTTTCAGTGTACAAACATCCTTACCAACCGAAGACTCTTACATGCATGTCTGAGGCACCAAAAGCACTTCTTCTGTCATCCTATTTTTTACCCTCGCCTACCTCATGTTGTTCCTGCACTTCTTATCATTTTTATGTGGTCTTTTTAAATCTATCTTAACACAAAAAATTCTTATCCACCATTTCCATGCATGTTCTTCTATCTTTCGTGCGTTTAATCCTTCAATCCCGGCCATATAACTTTTACTACCAGCTTGTATTTTACTTCATACTACTCCACCCCACACTAAAATATATGTGCCATCCTCTATGCATACACAACCTTTTGAAAGTAATAAGTGGTTACTGGAATACAAGGTGAAAAACAACATAAACAGAAGGGAACAAACAATGAAAAAGGGAAACAAAAGGAAAGGGAAAATATAAAGAGAAATCGTAAGCTAAATAGAAATACTGCCTTATTTACAAACACAAGGAGGGTTTTTTTATAGTAGGGCTTTAGCCTACTCCCATTGAAATGGCTAGGTAATTTTGTTCCATCCAGCACTTATAAATGGCATGTGTCTAACTCAAGGATGTATGAGATGATGTATGGGCCCAAGCAATGGACTTTCAACTTCCCCGAATGGTGTAAAAACTTGGAATCATACAAAAATCCATCTTCCCAACCTCAAACTACTTATTCTCTATATGATGATCATGCCATGATTTTTATATGGCCTCTTTAGTATTCTGACTCTATTTAGCAAGTGATCACCTTTCATCTAACTACATTAACTTGTCAATCCATTCCTCAAGAACTTTCTCATCAGCTAATCCTTCTGCATGTACTATACGTAGTGATGGTAGTATGAATTCAACTGGAAAAATATCCTCTATGAAAAATACTAACTCAAACAATGTGGATTTATTCAGTCTCCTATAGGTTGTCCTGTATGCCCATAAAATGGTTGATGACTTGTCATCCTAGTCTTGTATTCCAACATCATAAATTATGGTCAATGTGTGACTTGTATTCCATTCACTTGAGGGTGATAATGGATAGTCTTGTGATGGGCCACCATGAACTCTGCCAAAAATATCCTCACTATTTCATTTAGAAAATGTGTTCCCCTATCACTAGTTAAACTCAATGGACATCCATATCTGTTGATTATGTTTTCCCATAAGAATCTCACTATTGTCATTATTGTGTTATCCTTTGTAGGCACTGCCTCTGCCCATCTTATCAAGTAATCAATGTAATTGATGATGTAATATGAGCCAGTCCTTTGCACGGTAGTTGAATTTGGTCATACAAAGTCAATTGCTTATTTTTCAAATAGTTTAGTGCTGACTATTAGTCATAAGGGAATTTCATCTCTCCTTCTAGATTTTCTAAGGCACTGGAAATGGTTAAAAGCCTTGCAAAACTCAATACAATCTTGGTAGATAATTTCCCACCAAATCCATTCCATTAGAATCTTCTGTGTGGTGGTATTCCCTACATAGTGTCATCCTGTAATCCCACCATTCTCTTCCTCCATAATTGAAACAAGCTCATGTTCTAACACACATCAGATCATAACCTCATCATGTGCTAACTTGTACAAATATCCACTAAACAACATGTTGGAAATGATGCATTTAGTCAAATGCTTCCTATCCAAAGCCTTCATTCCTTCTAGTGTGACACCTATTTTAATAAATATTGTAATATCCTCCAAGTTAGAAGGCATGTGCCCTAACCTAAATAGTTATGCATCTGGCATGGTATCCTCAATACTATGCACATCCTCCCCTGAGTCAATTCTTGATAAGTGATCAAGTCCTGAGTTACTTTTTCCTAGTTTTACCATAACTAAAAACTCAAATTCTTGAAATAACAAGACCCAACGACATATGCACCCTTACAAAATAGTATTACTTACCAAATATTTCAATGACATGTGGTATGGGTAGAATATAAATGGTATTTCTAGTAGATACTACCTGAAATTATGCAACGTGTACATCATTGACAATGCCTTACACTCAAAAGTTGTGTAATTTTGTTTTGCAAGTGTCAACTTCCTATTAGGAAAACACAAAGGGTGATCAATAATCTCCTCACTAGGTTGTACTAGTACTACTCCAATGGCTGTCCCTGAGGCATCAACATGCACAAGGGCTTATCCCAAGAGGAAATTTGTAATATGGGTATAGTGAAAAACCTATCCTTCAATGTGTCAAATGCCTTCTGCTGGGCATTTCCCTAGTGAAAGGCACTCTTGTGTTTAAGTAATTTTTCCAAGGGCGTGTCGATCTTTGCATGCTCCTTAATAAAATTCAACTGTTGACATCTCTCAAACATCAGCCTCAAATTTTTACAATGGTCTTTTACTAGCCCATATACAATCAAGTCATCTAGGTAGACCTGAAGAAATTTATGGATGAAGTCCTAGAAGACTTGTACCATGATGCATGAGAACACCAGGCACATTTTTCATCCCAAAAGGCTTGACCGTGTAGTCAAAAATTCCCCATTCAGTGGATAAATTTGTCTTCTCCTAGTCTTCCTTTGCAATTCTAACTTGGTGGTATCCTAAGAATGCATCCATAAAAGAATAGACCTCGCGCTCGACTAATCCTTCCAAAATTTATGAAGTGAAGGGGGTTGGGAAAGGGTCAATGACACACACTACATTCAAGTCCTCATTAACAACACATATCCTTATCCTTCCATCATTCTTAATGCATATGACCATTGGAGTCACACATTCTAATTCTTCCACAACCTCAATGATTCTTGATGCTATCATCTTATGTATCTCCTCCTTGACCCATATGCACGAGTTCAGATTCATCTGATAAAGTCTCTTTTGAATCGGGGATGCACCTTCCTTTAACTTGATATGAATTTCCCCCAAGGAGTGGTGAACACCTTTGAGCTCATGATAGCCACGTGGAAAAAATCTTGAAACTTGCACAAAAGATCAATGATCTTAGAAACCTAATTCCTTGACCAATAATCCCCAATGATAGCTTCCTTAGGTTCTTCTTTAGAACCAATGTTAACCTTCTTTGTCTTCAAGGGTGATGGTAGGCATGCGCTCACTCATTAGCGCTATCCATGACTTCACACGTACCTACATAATGGTTGACATATAGACTCTCTATTTCTTCCCCATCTATCACATAGACCATTTTCCATTTTTATTTTTCAATGCACATGCACTCATGTTGTATCTATTCATATTTTTATTCATCAAAATGTGCCTCCAAACTAGGCTCACCCAATAATCCTAGTAACCTATCTTCTCTCATAGCACTATCTCCCATTGTAAGGTGCTTGACCACCTATAATGTCTTATCCAATGATGGATTTGTACTTCGATACTTGAATTCTTGAATGAGATCATATATCAACTCCATCTAATTCCCTATCTGAAGGTGAATCTCCAAGTGAACGTACCATGCATGTGCACATAACGAAGGTGGTAAAGCTTATGTGCCTTTCATCTAATCCTTCTCACATGCTTGGATATGGGTAGAGGTAGGTTATTTTCCATGGTAGTCTTGGATAACAGTGGGAGTGTTGCTTCTGGAGAACTTAACAGAGAATATGGTTCTTACCTCATGCCATTCTAAAAGACTCTCGCAATGTGTTCCCACCAACACACTATAGCCCTGAGAAAGTTATAATTGAGCATAATTCTCCTTTCATCCTCATTTCTCCACTAAGCCTCCATCTCTCACAAGAAATCATTAGGGATTTCTTCTCCAGAGTAACTTGGTAGCTTCTTCCTTTTTAGGTGCTTGAATGAGTGCACCTTTGTCACCCTTGTTACAAAACATCTTAATTTTCACCCAATTAACTCATAGGTTTCTTGCGCCAAATTTTCTCATGTTATGTTGGTTGTATCACTCATTGAATAAAAATATTCAAACTAAATAACTCCTTTCTTAGGATGAATTACTTCAGGATCCCTGATAGAGCACACATAGATTTTGTCGAGGACTTCCTCTCATAAGGGCTTAGTAAAGGGTACTGACTTCCCATCAATTAAAGGGACGATGAACTGTTCTTCCTTGTTCTAAAAGGTGATATACCCCTTGTTAAATTATAGGTCAACATTGTTTTTTTAATAACATGGGTGCCAAAGAAATGAAGGGAAGTTATCTACTGCAGCTAGCGTCAGGACCTCAAATTCCCCAATGAACTTGGTCCCTTGAATAGTGATAACTGCATCCTTCAAGACACCAATGTGCATTGATTTTTTCTTATTCACCATATAAAACACATTCAAGGATGGATTTAGTTTAGGCCTTCCCATTTGATGCCATGCATCCAAGGTGAGAACACTGACCTTTGTACCCGTGTCGATAAAAATATTTCTCAAAATCCATCCATCTATAATAGCAGTCAAGGTTATATCTTTTTCATAGTTAAGGCTATGGGGAGGAAGATTAAAATGCAAAATTTACCTCTCGTGCTATCCTCCAGCATGGACTACCTTCTTCTATAACCATTATCCTAGAAAGGGATTGATATTCTCTTGCCTTAACATCTTGAATACTTCCATAACCTCATCTAGATCCTTCTATGAAGCCTCAAACTTCTTCCTTTGTTCCAACTATTGTAACACGTTCGACAAAAAATAATATTTCTCTTTCACATTAAAAGTTTTGGAATGTGATTTTCTTGAATGAGGTGTGTTTCCTTGATTGTTGAAAATCATTCTTGTTATGGATAAATAATTTATTCTCTTAGATTCATTAGACTAAAATGATATGGCTTGCAAGAATCCATTTTCACTTCTTGTAGGTGAGTTGCAATCTGGTTTTGAGAGTTGCAAACTTATCTCTTTTAACTGACTCATCCTTGGATCAATTCTAGTGATCCAAGGAATGTTTTAAATATCCTTACCGTACTGAATGGTAAATTGACATTCATAATATTGAGAGACATAGCGGAAATTTTGTATGTTACAAATTCTTTGGTCTTGTAAGAACATGCCTTCATTTGGTTGTATGTTTGTGCTTGGATATTTGGGATTGATATCTCTTCAGGACATTTAATGGCATAAGTGAAATGAAGCCTGCTTCACGACTATGAAGGGAATCTAAATCCTAAACCTAAGGGATTATCCTAATGGTATTCTAAACTAGGTAAATGCACCTACTTCCTAGCTATGTCTACTTATTCGGGTTACAATCCAGCCTAAGCTTCTTCTTCTATTTTGTTGGGATGGCGTCCTAACCTAAGTTGATGTGCTAAATGGAATAAGGGAGAAATAACTAAGGTAATGCTAGGCTATTTTTAACCTATTACCTAATACTATTTGGTTGTGAATTTGATCTAACCTAAGGTGGAAATTACTTATGAAATGATTTTGACTAAACCTAAGGTTATAACCTAAGTTTAGGGAAATCTATCCTAAACTATTGAAAGTGAACCTAGGGTCACATGGCATTATGGCAACAGTTCTAATGGAATTTATTTGATTTGATTTGGTTAAATGAATGGGAGGTACAACCATTTTTGGCAAAGGTAAGTAAAATTTAGTGGAAGCATACATGGAGGCTTCAATAAAGTTGGAAATACATGCTGAAGTGGAAATATAATTCACCAGTTTTAGGAGGTGGTGGTAAGGAGAGATAGGAAAGAGATTGAGGAGTAATTGCATTAATGAACCTTATTTTTTGCATGCAAATCGTCTTGGAAACAAGGAAAGAGGAATTTTTAGAGGTTGTTTGTTCTTGTATGCCTTGTGATTTTTTCTCTATATGGAGCTATCTGGTTCTTCAAACCAACAGTTCAACTTTTACTTTGTGGCTATTTTTAATTTCTCTAGTCTAATTTTGATCCAAGGAAAGTATATGAGGTATTGGAGAAAAATATGTTTGGTCGTTGATATTTTATGGAGGAGAAAAAGAGTTGGAAGCTCGGCTATAAGTCTCCTTTGAATTGGTAGAAGCACTATCAGACATGATAGGATCTACCCATTAAGATTTCTTGCTTTCTTCTAAATGTTTCATTAAAACAATTTTTCTCTCATGAGATAAATGGTTGCATGTTTTGTCTGGTTATTTAATTTCTTGGGTGTATGAATCTCTGTGATTTTTGGATATAAATCCATTACATGATAATGCTAGCTTTTAAAAACTCTCTCTTTCTCTCTCTCTGGTGACAAGCTCTCTCTTGTTTATCTCTGCGCAAGTTCAATAGTGATAAGATTTGTGTTTGTTCTAAATTTGGGTTCAAAGCTTTTTGTTTTGCACTGAACTAATATTCGAAGTATTGTGTTTGGTGTTGGACTCATATTTTAAGCTTTGTGTTTTGCACTGAACTCAAAGTACTTGTGTCTTCAGTTTAACTCATATTCATTAATATTTTTGTTTAGTACTGAACTCATATTCTGAAGCTTGTGTGTTCTAAACCTTAATTCAAAGATTGTGTCTACTTCTGAACTTGTTTGTGGCTTTGTGTTTGTTTTGAACTTGTATTCAAGTTTTGTGTTCTAAACTTGAATTCATATATGGGACTGTTTGTTCGAAAGGAGCTCAATTTAATGGCTTGGATCTAAGTATATTTTGGAAACTTCACTTAAACACATCTTGAGTTTGGAATCATTGTGGTACTTCTGTCCCAGACTATATTGTTTACCTTGTTTATGTGATTGATTGTAACATTGAGGATCTTCTACTCTCCTCTGCTCTGGGTAACCCGCATTTTGTTTGAATTCTTGACTATTTTGATACCTAGACTTCTTATGGAAATGTATTTGGTTCGAAACTATATTATTATTTACTCTTTGGTTTGAAATAGAGCTCATTTGAAATAGTTGATAATGGTTTTTGAAGTTTATGGAAATGCAGTATGCATACTTCTTCTTGTGCTAGTTGATTTGAAACGAATACCTTCTCTGTCACAATCTCTATAGATGGAGTTGTACAAGTCTTTTTATTGTGATTTATATTTCAATCAAGTTTGAGGTAACATTGAGACCTTGCTTGACTTAACGTGTATTGAGTTTTCTTGCTCTCTTTCAGATCCTTTTAATTGATTTTTGGGTTTTATAGGTAAGAAGATTTTAATACTCTCTTATAATAAATCTTGTTGGTAGGATTTAATACCTCTGGTTTGGGATGGTTTCATATAATTTTATCTTCATTATGGACCGTGAACTATATGTCTCTTTTGTATGGAGATGTGTAAGACCTTGTAGTTTGGATTTCAGTTTCTATTGAGTTCGTGAGTATTATAGAACCTTGTTTAGCTTATATTGATTTAGGTTTTGTACTCCTTGTTAGATTAATTGAATGAATCTCTGGGTCTTTAAAAGGAGAAAGGAATATATTTCTCTTGTGGAAAGTATTATATTTTTGGGACTGTACTATGTACTCCGTTCTGTGGAATGAATTCAAACTTGTTTTTAAATAATTTGAAATAGATGAACTAGGTTGTATTGATTTTGTAAGGGAAACTAGCAATGTTGCTTTCTATAAATTGTGTGTATGGTTTTGTCTTCTCTCTTGAGAACTAGTAAAATAAATTCTTAGTTTGAAATAGAAATGGGAATTCAATTGATAATATAAATGAAATGAATTCAAGATTGGATATTTTCTATTTGAGATTCTTTAACTTTTGTAAAGATAATTTCACTTGATCAAACTTCTTTGTAGCACGACTCTTTTCTTGGCTGTAGAGTGATTGTTCTCTTAGACCTGCTCGACTTCTTGGGTTTAGATTTCTTTCCTTTTTGGATTGTAGGAAATATTAAGAAACCACTCTTCTGAGATGGAAATTTCCTTGTGGATTGTTTAGTCTAATTTTTACTAAGTCATTTATTGTAATGATGTTGAAAGAGAACAGCTGAGTCGGTTCTGTAGAAGAGAAAATGTAATCATGTTTTGACCGACTACTTTGTTTGACTGAGTCATACTCCATTTGGATTTGTTATTGGAAGGATTTATCTTTTTTCACTCTATCTTATTATGAATCCTCCTTAGATGGACATGAGAAGAGATTAACCTTGTGTGAGTCTTGCTTTGATTTGTGGAACATTTGGTTTCAAATATTTGAATGATATCTTCTAATATGTAGAAGTTATTTAAGACTTGTAGGTAGACTATTTTGATTCCCTATCCCTCCTTGGATTGATTTTGGATTATTTTTCTAGTTATTGTCTCTTTAATGTTGAATCCTTTTATTAATTTCCTTGAACTGAAGTAGTTATGTGGGTAATCAGCTGAGTACTTTCCAAAATTATTTCTGTCTTTCAGAGGATTAGTGAATGGTGGATAGTTGTACTAATTCTTCTTCTTTTGTTTGAGTTGTGGGATGAATCATTCTAAGTATGTACTATGCTAAAGCTAACTCTTCTTGTTCTTAGCAAAGATAAATTTAGTATTTCAATTCAGAATGAATTATGAAATAATTAGATGACATGATTTGTTGGTTGTTTAAAAAGTAATTGATAGGATTAATTAAACTATATGCTATAATAAAGTTGTTGTTGATTATATTACGCTCTTTTATGACAAGCGAATTCAGACTCATTATTGTACTTATTTTTTGGTTGTTATCATTTATGCTTATTTTTATGATACTTACTAATCGTTTCATTAAACTAGAATTGTTTTAATGGAACAATTAGTGAAATGCATTTCATTTTAAATCTTAGTGCTTATCATGCTCAGTTCAATGAACTGACCCGTGTTATCAATTTTTACAGATGGACATCGTAAGTGATAAAAGAAGGAAAAAACTTTTATGATGCATTAGCTTATTTAATTTTGGATCTTTTGTAAAGAATTTTGATTCATTCTTGAGTTGTATTGGAAAAGAAAAGTGATGTTCTTTTATGATCTTAATGTTGATCCACATACAGTATGCCTGAAATGCATAGTATTGTAAATGTATATTTTATCATGATGAATTGAAAGGTTTGGAGACTGACTCCAAATTATGGTGTAAATTCTCTTGTACTTTGTATGAAGGAAATAGTAATGATATCTTGTCGATATTCTTTATATCTGTTTGTATACTATTATTGTTATCAATTAATAAGTTGGTTTAAAGGGGATAATACAATCTCCCTTACTATAGTGAAACTTATTAAATTGCAAAATATGTCATTCTCTAACTAAAAAACTATAGTTTAATAATGAAATATGTATTAGAAATACAATTAAACTATAAGAGTAATGAATGATAAAAAGGTTATGTTAACCCTAACATCTAACCATGTAGAGGAAGACTCTTCCTCTCTCATAAGAATGAAAAATAAAAGGAATGGTGGTTATGATCTTTAATCCTTTTGCTTCTTATATACAAAGTAAACACTAGCTTATTCTAGGTGAATGATACACCTTCTTTGGACAACTAGGTTGCATTAAAAATTAACCATTTTATGTTACTGCCCTGTTTTTCAGGGATAACTACTTATTAGACCATGTTAATGAACATCAATGCAAGCATGAGTTAATGAAGTTCTTAATATCAAATCAGATTAATTGTGGATGAAGAACTTATTGAATGTTGGAATTAGGGTTAGGCATGGTTGCTACAATCTGAATCTTAATCCAATTTAATTATGAATTTAATGACCACCAAGGGGTATGCACATCTTTATGAATCAATTCTAACAAATGTTGGCACATGCCAACTATAGGACTGTACCTGCGATAATTACAAGGGCTTCTCAAGGATATAGTGTTACAGTTGACATGTGGCAACACCCTTCCGTATTTTTTCATCTAGATCTACACACATCTGGGCTTGAACTTAGTTTCTCTCTAGGTAAAGTTAGTAGCAAGTTTAGAATAGGGAGTAGCTTTCTATGACTCAGGGTGCCTTGGCACATTCAGATGAGTTAGGCTGATCGAGTATGCCCATATACCCTAATTCATTGTGAGTGTATTCCTATAACAAATTATGTTGCTAACCTAGGATAGGTTCAAACCTAGGGCAAGTGGAATGATAGAAGTCAGTAAAGACCATTCTAGATAACAAAAGAGTGAGGTGAAGGACATATTCTGAAATGATGAGTATGTCATCTAGGAATAGTAACATGAACAGTATGTTGAAAATATTTGGCCAAAGTATCACAAGCTGTCCTATGTCACCTAGTTTAAAGAAACCTGATGTCAGATGAATATTGGTAACAAATATTAAGATAGGTTCTTTAAATAGATCACTTAGTACCCGGAATGGGGTAGGAGAACCAAGTATCCATATTATACTGTAGACACCAAATTTGGGTCTTATGACGCCCTTTACCCCGTATCTCCTCCCGCAACCTAACCCTACCTCACCACCTAAAACCTTACACACCTAATGATTTATTAATTACCTTATAATTAATAAATCCACATCTCCAAACCCGCCACCTCATCTCGCCACCTCACCATGACCTAGCCCTAACCCTAAACCAACCTAATTAAGACCTATGACTTGGTCCAGACCCACACCCATGACTCATCACCCCTCACCCACACCAAAACAAACCTAATAATGACTTGACCAAGCCCACAACTGATCCCTCGGGAGAAAAGGAGGGAAAGATGGTTGTTTTACTAAAAATAGCCACTTTGACCTAACCAACATCGGTTCCTACTTGACCACCATTGGTTACGTAACTGCCATCGGTTACCTGTTAATGACCTTCCCCCAACTAAAAAGAAAGGATCCAGAATTCATTTGCAAGACAGAGACAAGTGAAGAAAAGAGAAGAGGTTGCAGAGAAGAGCATCGAGCCGAAGACTGCAACTGAGCAACTGGATCACTGTCACCCTCATTCAAGCATTGGAAAAGACTGAGGATAGCTTCATCAGCTCGCTTTCCAATACCAGATCATCCCAACTAAGCCTTACTGTCACCACCACATTCCTTGGACCTGTATCTTCATCAGGAACCAGTAAGTATTATCTTGTAGTTCTTTGTTATCATTTTGCTTTAATTCATATCAAATGGGGAACTGACCACCTTCGAAAGGAAGTCTAATATTTCCTGGGCCTAAGGCAGTTCCCTCACTTGTTGTCTAACTAAAATCTAGTGGTCTTGCGTTCTTATTTACAGGTAGTCCTTCCTAGACAAAAAGGAGTTCTTCACAATCGATCTGATCTCTCTACGGTACGCGCACACCTTCCCAACATTCAACAGGTATTCCTCCTAGCCCTAACCCTTATCTGTTTCTCAAGAGAATGAAAGGATAGAAGCAACTCTATTCCGGAATGGAAACATTCTGTGTGAAACATTTTGGCACGCCCGGTGGGACCCATTTCGGGTTTCTTTCTTTCTTGCTTGCTTTCATATAGGGAGCATACTTGCTGTTTGTTTCTTTCTTAATATTCACAAAATATTTTGTCATTTTGGTAAAAGAATTTGTCTTGCTTTCATATCTTTGCATTTAGTGAAAGTCATCTTCTTTGCTTCATCGAATATCATTTTCGATTTGGGTTTAAAACACGTGCATCACATTCTTGCTTGTTGTTTTTAATTCTAGTGAACGTAGATTAAGTAACAGGTCGTACACGTGGGGGTGATATCCATGGTATTGATGAGAAATTAATCTTACTCTCACTGCACAACACATACCAAATCACATCATAATCAATACAACAGCTCAAACCTCCCCCCTTTCCCGTGGTATTCCTCCGCCCGATTGAGGTAGCCTTATGAGCCAAAACAAACTTGACATCTCCCTTAGGTCTTTGTTTAGGATTGACATCATCTGGCATCTAAGGCATAAGCCCAAAGTGATTAAAACTAATCCTAGGGTTAGTCTATTGATTTGCTTGTGCATCTTGCTTGTTTTTAGTTCTGTTTCTCTGTCATACACTGTTTCAGTGATCACTTCAAGACAGTTTGGTAGGTATATTAAGCATTGTTATCCCCAAACCAGCAGCTTCTTACATCCTCTCTTTGCTTTCACAGTGACCGACACTGGTCCCATACTACCGACATCGGTTAACTGACCGACGCCGGTTACATTTTGACCGACATCGGTTATCTGACCGATATCGGTTACTGTGTTTAACAGTTCTTGACACACCAGCAACCTATCAATTCCAACATTTTGTTGCTGTTTTCATTCCGGATTGATTAAATCCCTGCTGTGTCCTCTTTTCCATGGTTGTTATCACCTGGAAACAAGCAGCAGCCATGGTTTCACATGCCTGTTCCGTGCCTTTGCCTGAGTCACCCCCTTCGCATCCTATGGGGAATCCTACGGATACCAGCAATTTTCCCAAGATCCCTGTAGGAGATAAGGAATTTGCCAAATTTTTGGATGCTAATCCTAGCGCCGTACAATATTATTTGTCTCATACCCCTGACCGTGCACCCGACGGTCAGCTCCTCATTGGTATGCCTATTAGTATCGCCGCTCACTTAGCCCCTTCCCCACCTAATAACTCCTGCCTCACCATCTTCATCCTTAGCCCCGTCTCCCAGCTCAGTAGCTTCGGTGGTTCATACTGCACCGATTGGTTTTCCTCTGGTTAATCTGGGACCCCACATATCACTACCATCCACTGCCCCTACCTCATCTCTCTCGCAGGTTGCCTCTTTCATCACTTGCTCTCTGCCACCTATACACATGAGCTTTCCCTCACAAGTTCCGCCCACCTTTTCATTTCCACAAATTCATCCGGTGGCCTCAACCTCTTATATAGGACACCCTTATTTGGCTGCCCCAACACATTCATCACCATTATCTTATCAACATTCAATCCCATCATTGTCTAGTAGCGGCTCTTGGACCAATCCTCCTCTGTTTACAATGACAACACCATCATCTAACCCAACCAATGATTTAATCAAACAGATGATGGACAAGATGCAAAATCTTGAGGCTTCTGTTTCAGGAAGTCGTAACACCTTGACATACGAGCAAGTTTGTCGGGAGCCTATTCACCCTTCTGTCCCCCTTCATACATATCCTCCTCAATGGGAATTACTGAAATTTACTCGCTTTAATAGTAAGGAGGACCCTCAACAACACTTGCGATCGTTCAGACATGCCTGCTATCTGATTGCTCATGACGATGCCTTACTACTCCGTACCTTTCCCATGTCCTTATCAGGACCTGCCTTGGAGTGGTACAGTGCTTTAACCCAGCATTCAATCTTCTCCTTTAACCAGTTAGCCCAATCTTTCTTGGATCACTTCTCCATCAATATTGCCAAGAAAGTATCCATTACCGACCTCTATGCCATCCGATAATTTGAAGACGAGTCTATCGCAGATTTCGTTGGATGATGGCGGGGCCTCATCAACCAACTTACTTACGCCTTACCTCAGGCCGAGCTCATCGAACTCTTTACGCGGGCCTGTGCTAAACACATTTCTCCCACCCTCCAAATTCAAACTTTCCACACCTTTGATGAGGCCTTTACTATGGCTCGGAAACTAGAGATTCGAGCCTTAGAGGAAGAGAAATTGAGGTTACGCAACAAAATCTCAAATTTCCAGACCCAAGACTCTACCACCAAATCCAACACCACCAATTCTCACACATCGGCTGCTTCGAAATCAAAGGGGGCCCATACACGCTGTGATGGTCAAATCTCAAGCACTGTCTAATACCCAGCCGAAAGCCACTTATAAGTATAAAGCCGAGCCCATCAACTATACTCCCTTGGGAGAAACTTATGGTGTGATCTTAGACAAATTGCTTAAAGCAGGAGCTATCACCTTGCCTCCTGTTAAACCTCACTCCGGGTTTGATTCCACCCGCGCTATTCCTTCTTGGTATAAAGAAAATGACTTCTGTAACTTCCATCGCGTGAAGGGACACAGTCACGAAAACTGCAAGATGTTGAAAAACATAGTGCAGGAAATGGTTGATGCAGGGGATATAACTCTCGATAATCCTAATGCCCCCGCTAATCAAAATTTAAAAATCTTCAACAAACCATTTCCAAACCATGCATCTAACAGTAACACAAATCAAGACACCTCAGCCGAGGAGAAGAGTGTTCATGAAATCCATGCAGTTTTCAACTCCCAACCAAAAGCTTCTATCGAGGAAATTCTGAATCAAGCCTCTTCACTAACGCAGGGATCCGCACCCCCTACACCACCATCAAGACAAGATGATAACCTTGCCATTCCTTTACCCATAAAGGAATTAACCGCCCAGAGTTCTCTTCTCACGAATGAGTCTTCTTACACCACATCCCTGCAAGACTGTGAGCGGATGTTATCTAACTTATCTATTTCCCAAACATCTCCTTCCACCACTCTTACTGTAAAAGAAGAAGGCTCGCCACTGTTTCTGTCATCCTTAGAAGAGAAACCTCTTGAACCGACATCACCAAACTCCTTAATCATGATGGATCCCCTCAAGAATGCCTTCCTACCTATTAGCTCTTCATCGCCTAAATCTTTTCAGCGACCGGTTGACCTCTTAACACCCATTGATATAGCGCCTCATTTACCCCCTGTATCACACCCACAGTGGACCGGAATCACAACCCACCTCTCTTCCATACAAAATTTCTTCTTCACACGTGAAGATTGTCATCCCTCAGAAGATAGACGAGTCCTATGGGAGCGTTTGAGTACACCATGCTCTACTCAAATGTAGATGACCGATCCAGACACCTCTACCATATACCCGAGGTGTTTACAAAAGGTCAAAATGCCTATGTCCTCATCTTCACCCCCCTCATCTCTACCGAATACCTCATCCACCTCTATTAACCTAACCAAACCTTCCCCTATGCTTGGGACTTCACCAATACCCAGCCTAACACACCCACCTAAACGGTTAGATTTATCCAAAAATAAAGCCGTCCATCCACCTAGGAGACAGACCCAATCTCCTCAAGTCCAATCTATGCCTCTGTCACAACTAAAACCCTCGCCATCACACCTACCTTCTATATTGGGACCTCACCCCTCCACCTTGCCTCAATACATCATACCTCCTGCATTTTCTTTAAAACGACCTGCACCTTCTGCACCCATACAGAGATCCACGGGTGTATCAACACCGTCACCCCAAGTATCCTGTCCACCTACCAACCCTAAACAAACTCCATCATCAAAGGATTTGTTTGCTGTCACTCCTCTTTCCCCGTGGTTGTTTCCTGCCACCACGTCATCTGTGGCCTCATCATCTAACCAGCTAAACATGACTTCTGCGCCGAAGAAGCCACGTTTAGTTAAATCCAATTATCAAAACCCCTTGTCTAAACCACCACCCGTACGAACCAACCATACCCAACCATTACCAAAACCCACCCAATCAATAGCCTCATCTTCCTCTGACTTTGACCCGCTCAAAGGATCTTACGCCAAGATCCTTGATATGTTGGTGGAGAATGCGACCATTTCCCTACCCCCACTCAGACCCTATGATCCATCTAAACCTCGACCTATAGGTTATGATGAGTCTAAAATCTGTGCTTACCACCGCACACCAGGACATGATGTGGAGGGATGCAAAGCTTTGAAAGCCATCCTTCGTCAGTCACCTATCTCGGATAGAAAGGTTAAGAAAGACAACTTACGAAGGGAGAAACCTTTAGCTTTAATCCCCTCTCCTATACCACCTGTCCCCGCCTCACCAAGATCTATCATTATTGCAACCCCACCTCTCGAAGACAATGACTTATCCCTGCCATCTTCCTCCTCTCATGTTCACGAGATCAACATGATTAGTATTGCTACTCGAGGGCAGAAAAACAATGGGAAAGCTAAAGAAAGCACACCTGCGGCCTCTCTTTCTCCGTCCGCCATCCCGATCGCACCACCACCTAAAGTGGTTATTCGTGGACCTGCCTACCCCATCTCTGATGGAGTTTCCCATCGTACCATGATCAAACAGCTTCACCAATCACCTGTAAAAATGACACTGTATGATCTCATTCAAACCTCTGAATCTCATCGACAAGCTCTCATTGAAATCCTTCAAGGGATAGAGGTCCTACCTAATGAAACCTTTCCCGTTGCCTCCATCTTAACACCCAACCACGTTGCTTCTCTCACCAAACAATCTACCACTTCTGTCCCTGTACAGCAAGCCGCTGCTGTCAGTTTCTCTGAAGATGAAATTGTCGTCTTTGGTGCAGAAGATCCTGACCCCACTCTTTTCATCTCGGCTTACGTCCGGGACATCTGAGTACGTCGTGTTATGATTGACGGGGGTGCTAGCCTAAACATCATCTCTTCCAAAGCCTTCCAACAAATGAATATCCCTTCTAGCTGCATGTGTGCCAACCCCACCATGTTGCATTCATTCAATGATGCTATTACTTCTACTTTAGGCACCGTGATCCTTAACATTCGTGTAGGGCCACGTACCTTACCCGAACTCTTCTATGTCCTTGAGGGAGAATTCCAATACAACATGTTGTTAGGCCGCCCTTGGATCCGGGCTATGGGATGCGTTCCCTCCACCTTACATAGATGCATAAAATTTGAGTATGAGGGGAAGTCATACACCGTAAAAGCTGACGCTCCCCCCTTCAAAACCTGCAATATGTTATATCACCCTAATGATGTGCTTGTACCAGTCAAGGTACCCATTCATCCAACCCAACCATCTACTTCACCCACACCTCAACCATCCACCTTAGCCACACCTACACCTTCAACCAATGAAACCGCCGCCGTAAATACCAGTTCCTTCCCCGCGGACAACATCCCAACCTCAGATCCCTTGGTAGATGTTTTTCAATGCCTTACGCTGGGGGAGTATCACCTATATAATTAGCACTTTCCATACCCCACAAGAGTACGGAAAATTACATGCACATCCTACCTACGACCGTCGTGTGGGGGAGGTGATCTCCTACGGACCACCTAATTGCCACACCAACCTAACGTATGGGGGTGTCGACGCATCCTCCGTTACCCCTGAACCTCCCCTTGGTGTGGTTCCCTTCCAATCCGATTTTCAATATCTAACAAATCGTCGTTTCACCCTCACCTTCTTGACTCGCTGTGCTTGGAAAGGTTTTGGTTTCGGTCTTTATGAACAAGGCCGACATACAATCATTCCCGTGACTACACGCAAACACAAAGATCGTAGTGGTCTTGGATTTTCTGAAACACTTACACCAAAGAAACCTCGTGTCAGTTGTATCCGGGAAGACAACGACATTACCTCTTCTGAACCATCATCACCTATTTTGCCATCTTCACCCACAGAGTCGATAGACCCGGAATCTATCCCTCCTAACTTTTTTTTTTCGTAAATGCTATCTTCCTGGGTCCTCTCACTTATCAACGTGATAATGAAGACCCATCTTCTCTTCCCCTTCTGTATCCAGACATGATCGAAGAAGACTCACCTTCAATTAATGTTGTTGAGTGCCAGGATGACGACTCCATCCTCACTTACCTTGGCGCGGACGACTCTTATATTCAACGTGCCTTACCATCTGAAACTCAAACCATGTTGAATGAGTCGACTATAGAAATCAACATCCACACAGAGGATGATCCTCACATTGTGAAGATCAGACAATCTCTTAACGCATAGAACAAACTGCCTTCACTACCTTCCTCCGTGCCCGCAACCAAGCTTTCGCTTGGTCCTACGCTGACATGCCAGGAATCGATCCTGACATTGCTGTCCATAACATTACTCTGAAACCTGACTCCAAACCAGTTAAACAGAAACTGAGAAAAATGCATCCACGCATTGCCCTCTTGGTCAAAGAAGAGCTTCAATGACTCCTTTCTGTTTCCTTCATCTTACCTATTGACTATCCTCAATGGATTTCTAACATCGTACCTGTCACTAAAGCGACGGGGGGACTTCGGATATGTACGGATTTCTGGGACCTTAACCTCGCTTGCCCAAAGGATGACTTCCCCCTACCTAGTATTGATCAACTTGTTGATCTCACTGCAGGCCATGAGATGCTTTCTCTCATGGATGGCTTCTCGGGATACAATCAAATTTTGGTAGCCCCGGCCGATCAACATAAAACCACCTTCATTACTCCTTGGGGAACCTTCTGCTATCGTGTCATGCCATTTGGCCTTAAGAATGCTGGTGCGACCTATCAGCGGGCTATGACTTACATTTTTCATGACATTATGCACACTATCCTTGAGGATTATGTCGATGATCTTCTTGGCAAATCTAAACATCGCAGTGAACATCTCGATGTTTTAACCATTATTTTCGATCACCTGTTACAATACTGTGTTGGTCTTCAACCAAAGAAATGTGTCTTTTGTGTCCTTTCAGGAAAACTCCTTGGTTTTATTGTCTCTTTGCGTGGCATTGAGGTTGATCCAGCAAAATTCAAAGCTATCCTAGAAATGCCCCCACCCACTGACCTCAAACAATTACGTAGTTTGCAGGGAAAACTCCAATCTATCCGGCGTTTCATCTCACAACTATCGGATCGATGTCAACCTTTCCATCATCTCCTTAAAAATGACATTGTCTTTCAATGGAGCGAAGAGTGCCACCAAGCCTTTGAGGCTCTTAAAGCTTATCTCTTGCAGCCACATGTGTTTATCCCACCTCGGGACGATTGCCCTTTCTACCTTTACCTTTCTGCCACCGACCATGCTGTAGGAGCCATGCTCGCACATCGTGACTCTGAGCATCGAGAACAAGCAGTTTATTACATAAGCCGTACTCTTGTGGATTACGAGACTAGGTATACACACGTAGAAAAGTTGTGCCTAGCCCTATCATTTGTGGCCACCAAACTCTGACATTACCTCCTGAATCACAAAACTTTTGTCATCACCAACGCTGACCCCATACATTATATGTATGCCAAACCTCATCTAAACCAACGCATCACCCGATGGCTTATGCTACTCGCCGACCTCGACCTTGAGTTTGTACACCAAAAATCAGTCAAAGGACAAACTATCGCAGACCAACTCGTGGAAGCCCCTTTACCTGGGGAACAATTTACCAATTTTACTTTCCCTGATGAGCTCATCGCAACTCTTTCACTCAGTGATGTGTCGTATCCAATGACCCTCTTCTTCGATGGATCTAAATGCCAGCGCGGTGGAGGGGCAGGTTGTTCTCATTCCTCTTGATGGTGAACCTATGCCTCTTTCATTCAGGCTCGATTTCCCCTGCACTAATAATACAGCGGAATACGAGGCCCTTGTTTTGGGTCTCCAGGTTGCGTTACACTTAGGTGTAAAGTCTATTAACATTTTCGGTGACTCTCAATTGGTAGTCAATCAAGTTACGGGCATCTACCAATGTAAAAATGAGGAACTTCAAAAGTACAAACATTACGTGGATTCACTTTTGACCTTATTTACTCATTATTCTATCCAAACCATTCCCCGCTCAACTAATAAATTTGTGGATACTATGGCTTGCTTGGCCTCGCAAATTCCTGCCTCACCAACTGACTCTGACATATATGTCTTGGTCCAACAACTCTTTGCCCCATATTACTCAGTCCCGGATGTTTGTATGGTAAATAATGTATCTACTAATTCGCAGGATACCTGGTATCACCAATTTCACGACTACCTTACAACCTCTGTTCTACCACCTGACCTTACTAGTAATGGTAAACGTGCTTTTCTTAAAAGTGTTTCTCGTTATGTCATCATGGGGGGACTCCTCTATAAACGTGGCTTTGATGGCATCCTCCTTCGATGTCTAACCGGCGCGGAGGTCACCTATACCATCCAACAAGTCCATGACGGACTTTGTGGTGGGCACTTTAGTGGCCTCGCCATGGCCAAGCGGATCCTTCACCTAGGATATTATTGGCCTACTCTCAATAAAGACTGCTGTGAATATGTTAAGCATTGTGTTATGTGTCAACAACATGCCAACCTTCAACATACTCCTAGCCACCCGCTACAGGTCGCACGAGATCTTTGGCCTTTCTCACAATGGGGTTTGGACCTTATTGGTGAGATTCACCCACCTTCTTCGCAACGTCACCGTTGGATAATCACAGCAACCGAATATTACACTAAATGGGTGGAGGCCATTCCACTCATTTCAACCAAAAAAGAAAAAATCGTAGAGTTCATCAACCATCACATTATCTGTCGTTTTGGTGTTCCTCATCGCCTGATAACAGATAATGGAAAATATTTCAAAAATAAGTTGTTACAAGACCTTTGTGACAACTTTGGTATCAAACTTAGCTTCTCATCACCTTACTATCCACAAGCAAATGGTCAAGCTGAATCTTCTAACAAAACCCTAACCAAAATTCTCATGAAAGTCGTTAACGATTCTGGAAACAATTGGCCTGATCACATCCCCTTTGCCCTTTGGGCTTATCATACCAGCATTCGTACCTCCACTAATGCCACACCATTCTCTTTGGTATATGGTACCGAGGCTGTCTTGCCTCTCGAAATACAAATCCCCTCCCTAAGAATATCTCTCCAGGATATTCTCACCAATGATGATTTCCGCCAAGAGCGGTTAGCCCAATTAGAGCTTCTTGACGAGCGTCGTCTTACAGCTCTTGACCACCTTCAAATCTATCAAAAGCGCATCAAGCGTGCTTATGATAAGTGAATTCATGAGCGTACCTTTCAGATTGGTGATCTTGTCCTCAAAGAGAATCAACATGTGACCAAACTAGAAAAGAGCAAACGTGGAAAATTTGCTCCTAATTGGATTGGGCCTTACATTATCACTCACACTTACGGATCAGGCACTTACCGTTTAGCTTCGCTTAATGGTAAACCTGAGCCTGAACCCCTTAATGCCTTGCATCTCTGACCATTCTACTGTTGAATTTAGTGTTACATCACTTCTTATCTACCTTGCGCTCGTCCCTTGAGCTCATTTACCACCTCATACAGTTTGTTTCGTGCATCTCAAAGTAGAATCAACCTCACGTGGTTTGATCATCACCTCCTCTTAAAGATGCCTTCCCCTTTTTAGTCTGGTCCATGACTTAAAAGTATCAAAATAACACGTTCTCAATTATACAATTATGGGATATTCTTGAGTCAAACTTCCTGCAAAACTAGATGCTTCATGCCAAACAGACATCTAGACCTCTAAGTTATACATAGACTGCTCCCTCGAAGGACAGCTATCTACAAAGCCACATCTACTATTATAAACTAGACTGCTCCCTTCGAAGGACAGCTATACACAAAAGCCGCATCTGCTACTATAAATAGACTGCTCCCTTGAAGGACAGCTATACAAAGTCAGCCTCTATCAGAAGCTTCTCGCATTGATCAGCTTCGTGAAGACCTCAAGAACAACAAAATGCATATCCCATATAGACTTCCCGCATCGATCAGTCTATATCCAGAAAAATAAAAGTAATATTTAAAAGTACTTTTGAGTCATGGACTTGTTTATTCAGGTTTGGTTCTCTTTCGTCAGAATAATCACCTTATAACAAGTTCTCTGTGCCCCAACTATACCATCCACCTCACCTCACCATTCTTCAAAACAATAAAACTCAAGGGACGTGACATATATCTGATATATTGTGATTATACAACTCTTTTCACCTATCGACTTCTCGCCTATGCAAGGTACCTAGGGATTCAAGCTCATCCTATGATAATACGTGATTTGTTTAGCTCTTTTCAACTATGGGACATTTTTGCCTCTTTTACCCGAATCTGGGATTATATGTTGACCTTAATCAGGACATGGTTCCCTTATGCTTGGGTAAGCTAACCCTCGCTTCACCTATACCTTACCAACTCCAACAACATTACCCTACCAATATCAAACTTTTACCAACCAACAAATTGCCTAAACACAACCAAATTGCCTAAATTCATCTCTCCCTGGTCCTAAGGGAGAACTACATCGGTCTGAGGCCCCTCCTTGCTTTGTGCAATGGGCTATGTAGGCAGCACTTAGGAGACATGGGGTCTCCCAAGGTTAGCTCGACCATCCCCTACCATAACCTATCATGTGTTGTGTTTTTGCTTAAAAATATAAATGATTTCGTATATTTATATTGATAACACTCACCTTTGTCCTTTATCAATTCAAAACATTCAAAACACAAACATTTCTTATTATTATCATAAACTCAAAATCACCATACATATTCAGTTTTATTTAGATGTTAAACAAATACATCTTCTCTATCATCGACGCGCAGGTCGGCATCCTTATTTATTCTTCTACCCCTATAAAATTCACTTAGACCCTTGCGCCTCATCCCGAACTAGGTAGTGATGGTGATCGTCGATGCCGCTCACCTGGCCTCTCCATCCTCAAAGGTGCCACTGCTATTGGTTCCTCCCACTGATCCGCCAATCTCTCCTGTAACATATGAATACGCCCTCTCGCATGGAGGAATCTCGCCTCTAGTCTCTCCACTCGTGACTGTGAAACCGCTAACAATCCCGTTGTCTCATTCACCTGCGTTTGAAGCTGGTGAACTAAACCCTGCAGGTGATCTCTCTCCACTGTAATCACAGCTATGTCAGGATGATCGGCCCTCTCACGTGTACCTCGCAGCTCTGCTACCCACCATAATCTATAAGCCTCTGTCACTCCTGCATCCATTACCCTGCGATCGGCTGCTGTCTCTTCTGGTCCTTCTGGAGGTGTCGGCCAAGGAGGTGAGAATGCTGCCTCGGCGTCGATCCTCATGTATGGTCTATAAGCCATGGGTATATCCTGAACAAATCCAAATTGTCACCGCACGTGATCTAGAGGAATCCTCTCGTACTCACCTGGCCTGTGTCCCGCGATCCACCTCAATCGCTCTACACCCCTCAAATCCTCAGCTATGTTCTCCATCACCATATAGTTCCCATAAGGCCTCCAACGGATATCCGCAATCATCACCATCTCCCACATCTACCTATAATACTCGACGTCATCTGTCACGGCCTCGGATCTCACCTCTTGCTCTGTCTGGACCCATCGTCTGAATCCCAACCTCTGCACTCCTGTCTCTCTTCCCTGGATTGGTCGGCCTATTGGTCACACACACACAATGTGCTCATAGGCCCAACAATGTAATAAGTATGCACAATCAGTGTAGTCCTGTGATTTCACCTGCAGGCCCATAAACCCCTGTATAGCTCCGCCAGATATGCGGGGCCTGTGAAATCACTCCTTTCTATCATTTCCCAAATACCAATCAATATTTTGCCAACTCTTCCCCAATCCACAATGCATAATACAATCGGCACTGCCAACCTTGTTGCCTCAGGGTGTGCTCAAATTATACATAAGTGAATGACAAACCCCATGTGTCAAATCTCATGCAGCTGGACCAAACCGACTATTGTTATCGCGATGCCGTGTTAGGCCCTGCCTGATACACTGGTCTTCCGTAATTATCGGTCTTAACATCACTGTAACCGATCTGGATTCAAATAACGGAACATATCTTACTTAAGTCCTGGCATCTCCCACCCTTATCCACCAATCTCCATTTCCATCACATCCCTACCCCCGGCTTTGCTAAATAGCCTTATTTTGAATTCATTGGCCCGACCCAAGGCCACAACCAACTCAATCGGTCCGACCCAAGGCCGCAACCAACCAATCAGCCCAACCCAAGGCCGCAACCAACCAATCGGCCCGACCCAAGGCCGCAACCAACCAATCGGCCCGACCCAAGGCCGCAACCAACCAATCGGCCTGACCCAAGGCCGCAACCAACCAAGCCCGACCCAAGGCCACCACCCACCCAACCAATCGGCCCGACCCAAGGCCGCAACCAACCAATCGGCCCGACCCAAGGCCGCAACCAACCAATCGGCCCGACCCAAGGCCGCAACAAACCAATCGGCCCCACCCAAGGCCACCACCCACCAATCGGCCCGACCCAAGGCTGCAACCAACCAATCGGCCTGACCCAAGGCCGCACCAATTAAGTACCTCGACCAAGACCCACAATTTATGATTCTATCATGTAGCTGTTTGTTCCATCGAGCTCACCTGTTCGTGTTTTAGCATAACTAGGATACTTGACTTGTTCAGCCGACCAGCCTTGCCTAGACCAAGACCGTGACGTTTATTTCAACCAAACCAACCATTTGGTACTGCCGAACATGCCTAAAATGTTCCGGTACCTTACCCGTTATATCCCCTGGAGCTACTTCCTATGCCTTGGATACCAGGATTATATCAACCTTGTTTGGATAAACTATCGACCTTTGCCTATGAATTGCTTGTTTGCTCTTCAACTCGTGTACCCTGGTCGCACTACTACATTTCAACGTGCGTCAGCTTCTTTGAACTTACCCCACCATCTTACCATCATCTCATCATAATTCACCCTTTATCAACCCTATCCCTGATTTCACGTCGCCTCAATCTATGATAGATTTGAGGGGGATTACCTATACCCTTAACTGGGGCAACCACTTTTTATTTTTGTCAGTGCAGCTTTAAAATACAAGCTACACGACAACAAGGGGCAAATGTAGACACCAAATTTGGGTCTTACGACGCCCTTTACCCCGTATCTCATCCCGCAACCTAACCCTACCTCACCACCTAAAACCTTACACACCTAATGATTTATTAATTACCTTATAATTAATAAATCCACATCTTCAAACCCGCCACCTCATCTCGCCACCTCACCATGACCTAGCCCTAACCCTAAACCAACCTAATTAAGACCTATGACTTGGTCCAGACCCACACCCATGACTCATTACCCCTCACCCGCACCAAAACGAGCCTAATAATGACTTGACCAAGCCCACAACTGATCCCTCGGGAGAAAAGGAGGGAAAGATGGCTGTTTTACTAAAAATAGCCACTTTGACCTAACCGACATCGGTTCCTACTCGACCGCCGTCGGTTACGTAACCGCCATTGGTTCTAGGTTAATGACCTCCCCCAACCAAAAAGAAAGGATCCGGAATTCATTTGGTAAGACAAAGAGAAGTGAAAAAAGAGAAGAGGTTGCAGAGAAGAGCATCGAGCCGAAGACTGCAACTGAGCAACTGGATCGCTGTCACCCTCATTCAAGCATTGGAAAAGACTGAGGATAGCTTCATCAGCTCACTTTCCAATACCGGATCATCCCAACTAAGCCTTACTGTCGCCACCACATTCCTTGGACCTGTATCTTCATCAGGAACCAGTAAGTATTATCTTGTAGTTCTTTGTTATCATTTTGCTTTAATTCATATTAAATGGGGAACTGACCACCTTCGAAAGGAAGTCTAATATTTCCTGGGCCTAAGGCAGTTCCCTCACTTGTTGTCTAACTAAAATCTAGTGGTCTTGTGTTCTTATTTACAGGTAGTCCTTCCCAGACAAAAAGGAGTTCTTCACAATCGATCTGATCTCTCTACGGTATGCGCACACCTTCCCAACATTCAACAGGTATTCCTCCTAGCCCTAACCCTTATCTGTTTCTCAAGAGAATGAAAGGATAGAAGCAACTCTGATACTTGCTTCCTTGTTAGACACAAGGGATTGTTTGGTCATACTTGAACAACTAGTAATGAGAAATGAGGAGGAAGAGGATGCTGGTAATAATAATCAGCCACCTCCTGAGGATAACACCAATTTAGGTTGTTATAATAACAATGTGAACATACTTGATCAGCCTGAGAACAAAAAGGATAGGTTGGCAACTGAATTCACTAATGATATAAAAATGATTAGTCTACCCAAGTTTGATGGCACCACATTAGGATATGGAGTTGAGAATTGGATTAGCGAAATGGAGAAGTACATTTGCAATAAGATCCAATTTCTCATGGAAGAAACAATTTAGGCGATATGGGAAGCATATCAGCTTTCCCATGAGGCATCTTCATGGTGGGACAGCCATAAGGTTGAGTTAAATATTTATTAAACTAATATCACTTCATTTAAGGTTACTTTAGGAAACGTTGTTGATTTTACTAATACTTTATCCCTTATGATCATCATAAATGACTCTAACATATTGTCATGAACTTAGATCTCAAGGTTTCTTGGTTGTACCTGAGTATTGACATGAGTGGTTTACTTAATCCTTAAGTATGTACATCAGTATCAAATTGATGAATCATTTTAGGATACCTGGAATTTCATGTATAAGATTCTAATCCCAGTTTATAGGAGGAGATGTGGATTTCATATCCAACCATGATGGAAGGGGTTGTTGAAAAATCCATAAGGCAAGAACATGGAAATTCTATAGCATATTTCTACTCATAACCCTTGGATAGAAGTAAGGAATGTGTAAAGTCCCCAACTCCTCTTCATCATACTGAATCTTGCACCTAAGAAAGGACCATGGAAGAAATTCTGGAATGAAAATTAACTTTTCCTCATTGATAATAATAAGAAAGCAGTCAACAAATAAGTTTCTCCTGGTAATCACATGGAACAACTTTGTCAAGAATAATAATAATTGAAAGAAGTCCTATGTTGAGGTCAGAATGATAATTCATCAGGGCTGGACATAAATGATTCAATTTGGCCTAGAAAGGGACCTGTAGGAGGCTGTTATAACTATGGCAAAGATCATTACATCAAATCAATGTCCTTTGAAAAAGGATGATCATGATGAATTCAGCAGCACAAGATACCTGCTGCAGATAGCATTGACAAGCAGGACTGAAAAATAGGCCACACCCATAGAGGTTCCAATGGGTAAGTTAGTTTTAGCATACCTATAACTATTTATTTTTTATACCAAAGCTACTGAATGTTTTATTTCTAGTAAATTAGCATCAAAACTACTTTCCAAAAGTTGGAAACATGGATAAAACATGGACTGTACATTATGGAAACAATGTTGTTCATAGTTAACTATGTGTCTTTTTGGAGCAGTCCTTGACTTACCTAGTTTTTCCACTGAAGTTGATCTTTATGTTGCACCTTTGGGGTCTTATGATGTAATCATAGGTGTTAATTGGTTAGCTGAACATAAGGAAAAAGTGGATGGTTTTGAAAAACATATTAGTTGTTTAGATGATCTATGTAGAAAACATCAGAGATTCAGTATGTGAAACGTGAGATTTCTGTTAGGAAACTATCAGCTATGCAACTTAAAAAGGCCAAAAATAAAGGTGTACCTTATATGTAGTAAAGATTGTAGAAATAGCTGAAGAGAACAGTGATGTCATGGAACGATATCCATTGTTACGAAACTTCAATGATGTTTTTCTGAAAGAGTTACCAAGTCTTCCACCCAAAAGGGAATTTGACTTCACAATTGAAATCAAGCCTGGAACTGATCCTATTTCTAAGGCACCATATCGAATGAATACTATAGAATTAGTAGAGCTTAAGGCTCAATTACAAGAAATTTTATCTAAAGGTTTGATTAGACCGAGTGTTTCACCTTGGGGAGCACCAGTAATTTTTGTGAAAAAGAAAGATGGAACACTTAGATTGTGCATTGATTCAGGATGTTAAACTTGAAAGCAACAATCAATAATACATACCCACTACCTAGGATTGACGATCTATTTGATCAGATGTGTGGAGAATTGGTATATTCTAAGATAGATATTCAATCTGGATATCATCAACTACAAATTAAGGATGAGGACATTCATAAAAAAGCCTTCAAGACAAGGTATGGACATTATGAGTTCACATTTTTACCTTTTGGATTAACAAATGCACCTGCAACTTTTATGAATTTAATGAATAATATCTTTCAAGAATACTTGGAAAAATTTGTGCTTGTATTCTTGGATGACATTCTCATATATTCTAAAAGTATTGAGGAACACCATGAGCCTTTGAAGATAGTTTTGAAAATTTTGAGAAAGAGACGGTTATATGGTAAGCTATCTAAATGTTCTTTCTATGACACTGAAGTGCACTATTTGGGACATGTAATAAGTAAGAATGGAATTTTGTAGATCCTTCTAAAATTATAGCTATAACTGAGTGGCCTGCACCAAATAATGTACATGAAGTTAGAAGCTTCATGGGACTTGCAGGTTACTATAGAAAATTTGTAAAAGATTTTTCTAAAGTGGTTGCACCAATAACTTCATTACAGAAAAAGGATAAGAAGTTTGTTTGGAATGAGAAATGTGAATCTGCATTTAGAAATTTGAAGGAATAGTTAACTTCAGTTGCACCTATTCTAGTTGTACCAGATCCTAATGGATACTTTACTATTGTAACAGATGCATCTGGGGAAGTTCTAGGAGGTATTTTGTTACAAAATGATCATGTCATAGCTTACGAAAGTAGAAAACTAAAGTTACATGAGTTGAATTATGCTCCACATGATTTAGATTTTTCCATTGTTCATGCACTATAAATTTTGGAGGCATTACCTACTTGGTAAACCTTTTGAATTAAAAACTGATCATCTTGGGCTGAAGTATATTTTCACTCAGCCAAATCTAAATGCAAGACAATGAATATGGTTAGATTTTCTATCTCAATATGATTTTGACATAAGTTACATAAAAGGTAAGGAAAATAGAGTGGCTGATGCTCTAAGTCATAGGAAGCACATTTTTGCTCTTATAACATTGAGAACTCAGTTTAAGGATGAAGTAAAAAGTGTTATGGAATTTGATTCTTACTTTCAGCAAGTAAAAATAACACTTGCTATAGATCCAAATGATGTGAGGTATAAAGGTTTTCACTTTGACAAACAAAAGGAATCTTAAGATTTGAAAACAGAGTATACATACCTTCGCTAAATGATTTAAGAAAGAAATTGTTAGAAGAATTTCACAATTCACCTTTTTCTGGACACCCTGGTATTACAAAGATGCTTGCTGATATAAGACAACAATATTTCTGGAAGGGAATGAAAAAGGATGTTATTGATTTTGTGACACATTGCCTTGAATGTCAATGTGTTAAAGCTGAACATATGCACCCAGCTGGTTTATTGTATCCTCATAGCATACCGCAGTACAAATGGCAAGTAATAAGCATGGATTTTGTACAAGGTTGCCTATGTCAAGAAATAAACATGATGTTATTTTGGTAGTTGTTGATAAACTAACAAAGGTAGCACATTTTATTGTTGGTAATCTGAAGGATGATTCTCCTGTATTGGCTAAGAGATATTTGTACATGAAATTTTCAGATTACATGGAGTACCTAAATTAATCATATCTAATAGAGATCCTTGAATGATGTCAAGGTTTTGGCAAACACTTAATGCAGCTCTAGGAACTAAGCTGAATTTCAGTTCTGCATATCATCCGGAAATGGATGGACAGACTGAAAGAGTTAATCAAGTTTTAGAGGATATGTTACAAATGTATTGTATGGATCAACAGTATAAGTGGGAAGAGTACCTTCCACTAGTTGAGTTTTCTTATAATAACACATATCATGCCTCTCTTAAGATGGCACCTTTCGAAGCATTATACAGAAGAAAATGCAGAACCCCCGTTAGTTGGGACAACATTGAGGATAGAGAGGTAATTGGACCTGAAATCCTTATGGAAATGGAACAACAAGTTAAAATGATTTGTGAACGCTTGAAAGAAGCAGCAGATAGGAAAAAGAGTTATGCTGATTTAAAGCGGGTTGACAGGAAATTTGAACTTGGTGAGAAGGTATTTCTTTGGGTTAAACTGAAAAATATCTCTATAACTTTTGGCAAGGCTACCAAGTTATCACCTCGTTATGTGGGACCCTTTGAGATAGTTGAAGTAATCAACCCTGTAGCTTACCATTTAGCATTACCTCCTGCTTTGTCACGAATGCATGATGTTTTCCATATTTCTTTGCTTAAGAAATACGTTTCAGATTTATCACATGTGTTAAATTAGAATTCCTTGTAGGTCCAAGACCTAGGAATAATCATGGTTAAACCCATACGAGTGCTGGAAACTCACCAGTTGCATTTAAGAAATCGTGAAATAAGTCAATGTAAGGTCCAGTGGGACCAGTTTAATGAAGAAAGTGCAACCTGGGAAAATCTGGAAGATATGAAAACTACTTTTCCATATTTATTTGATCAGAATTGACTATGATGACTGATAAAAATTTGTGATTTTATCTTTATATGTCAATAAGTCTGCCAGTTTTGGGCAGATAACTATTTATTTTTAAATAAGCAGCTATGTGAATGCTGATTTCTGGAACTTTAAATTTTGATATTGTTGCAAACATATGTTAAGTAAGTGAATAAATTGATTATCCTTAATGCAATGGTCAAACATAAGATAATCATCGGGATGATGATTCTTTTTAGGAGGGAAGTATGTAACACCTTTGACAAACTGTTATATTTCTCTTTTGCATTGCAAGTGTTGGCATGTGATTTTCTTGAATGAGGTGTGTTCCCTTGATTGTTGAAAATCATGCTTGTTATGGATAAATCATTTCTGCTCTTGGATTCATTAGACTGAAATGATATGGCTTGCAAGAATCCATTTTCACTTCTTGTAGGTGAGTTGCAATCTGGTTTTGAGAGTTGCAAACTTATCTCTTTTAACTGACTCATCCTTGGATCAATTCCAGTGATCTAAGGAATGTTTTAAATCTCCTTACCAGACTGAATGGTAAATTGACATTCATAAGCTTGAGAGACATCATGGACTGAACTTTTGTATGTTACAAATTCTTTGGTCTTGTAAGAACATGCCATCATTCGATTGTATGTTTGTGCTTGGATCTTTGGGATTGATCTCTTTAGGACATTTAATGCGTAAGAGAAATGAAGCCTGATTCACGACTATGAATGGAATATAAATCCTAAACCTAAGGGATTATCCTAATGGTATTCTAAAACTAGGTAAATGCACCTACTTCCTAGCTATGTCTACTTATTTGGGTTACAATCTAACCTAAGCTTCATATTCTATTTTGTTGGGATGGTGTCCTAACCTAAGTTGATGTGCTAAATGGAATAAGGGAGAAGTTACTAAGGTAATGCTAGGCTATTTTAACCTATTACCTAATACTATTTGGTTGTGAATTTGATCTAACCTAAGGTGGAAATTACCTATGGCAATGATTTTTAAAACCTAAGGTAATTATTTTTATAACCTAAGTTTTGGGAAATCTATCCTAAACTATTGAAAGGGAACCTAGGGTCGCATGGCATTATGGTGACTGGTTCCAAAGAAATTTATTTGATTTGATTTGATTGAATGAATGGGAGGTACAACCAGTTTTGGAAAAGGCAAGAAAACTTTAGTGGAAGCATACAAAGAGGCTTCACTAAAGTTGGAAATGCATGTTGAAGTGGAAATAACATTCGCCAGTTTTAGGAGGTGGTGGCAAGGAGAGATAGGCGGGAGATTGAGGAGTAATTGCATTAATGAACCTTAAGTTTTTTGTGTGCAAACCATCTTGGAAACAAGGAAGGTAGATTTGTTGGAGGTTGTTTGGTCTTGCATGCCTTGTGATTTTTTCTCTGCATGGAGCTATCTGGTTCTTCAAACCAATAGTTTGACTTTTACTTTGTGGCTATTTTTGGTTTCTCTGGTCTATTTTTGATCCAAGGAAAGTATATGAGGCATTGGAAGAAAATATGTTTGGTTGTTGATCTTTCATGGAGGAGAAAAAGAGTTGGAAGCTCGGCTGGAAGTCTCCTTTGAATTTGCAAAAGCACTATCAAGCATGATAGGCTCTACCCATTAAGATTTCTTGCTTTCTTCTAAATGTTTCATTAAAACAATTCTATTCTCTCATGAGATAAATTGTTGCATGTTTTTTCTGGTTATTTACTTTCTTGGGTTTATGAACCTCTATGATTTTTGGATATAAATCCATTGCATAATAATGTTATCCTTTAGAAACTCTCTCTCTCTGCACAAGTTCGATGGTGATAAGCCTTGTGTATGTGGAATTTGTATTTGAAGCTTTGTGTTTTTTACTGAACTCGTATTTGAAGTATTGTGTTCGGTTCTGAACTTGTATTTTAAGCTTTGTGTTTCATTCCGAACTCATATTCGAAGCTTTGTGTTCTGAACCTAGTAATTGAGACTCAGCTTGTGTGTTCTTCTTTGAACTCATATTCATGGCTTTTTTTCTACTTTTCAAGGTTTTGTGTTGTTTAGAACTTGTGCTCGAAGCTTTGTGTAGCTTGAATTAATATTGGGACTATTTTTTTAAAAGAATCTCAATTTAATGGCTTGGATCTAAGTATCTTTTGGAAACTTCTCTTGAATGCATCTTGAGTTTGGAATGGTTGTGGTACTTCTGTCCTAGACAATACCATTTACCTTGAGTACATGATGGAGTTTAACATTGAGGATCTTCTACTCTCCTTTTCTCTGGGTAACCCACTTTTTGTTTGAAGTCTTAACTATTTTGATACCTAGAATTTTTATGGAAATGTATCTGGTTCGATACTGTATTGTTATTTACTCTTTGGTTTGAAATAGAGCTCTTTTGAAAAAGTCGATAATGGTTTTTGAAGTTTATGGAAATGTAGTATGGATACTTCTTATTGTGCTAGTTGATTTGAAATGAATACCTTCTCTATCGCAATCTTTATAGATGAAGTTGTGCAAGTATTTTTGTTGTGATTTCTATTTCAATCATGTTTGGGGTAATGTTGAGACCTTGCTTGACTTAATCATGTATTGGGTTTTCTTACTCTCTTTCAGATCCTTTTTAATTGATTTCTAGGTTTTAAAGGAAAGAAGAGTTGAATACTCTCTTATACTGAATCTTGTTGGTAGGATTTAATACCTCTGGTTCGGGATGATTTCATATAATTTTCTCTTCATTATGACCATGAACTATATGTCTCTTTTGTATGGAGATATGTAAGATCTTGTAGTTGGGATTTCAGTTTCTATTGAGTTCGTGAGTATTATAGAAACTTGTTTAGCTTATACTGATTTGGGTTTTGTATTCTTTTTTAGATTCATTGAATGAATTTCTGGGTCTTTAAAAGGAGAAAGGAATATATTTCTCTTGTGGACATTATTCTATTTTTGGGACTATACTGTGTACTCCTTTCTGTGGAATGAATTTGATCTTGTGTTTAAATAATGTGGAATAGATGAACCAGGTTGTATTTATTTTGGAAGGGAAACTAAAAGCATCGCTTTCTATAAACTATGTGTTTGGTTTTCTGTTCTCTCTTGGGAACTAGTAAAAGAACTTTCTGAGTTTGAAATAGAAATGGGAGTTCATTTGATAGTATAAAAGAAATGAATTCTTGATTGGATCTTTTCTATTTGAGATCCTTTAACTTTTGTAAAGATAAGTTCATTTGATCGAACTTCTCTGTAGCATCGACTCTCTTCTTGGCTGTAGAGTGATTGTTCTCTTAGGCTTGCTCGACTTTTTGGGTTCATGATTTTTCTGTCCTTTTTGTCTTGTAGGAAATAGTGGAAACTCACTCTTCTGAGATGGAAACTTCCTTGTGGATTGTTTAGTCTATTTTGTACTAAGTCATTTGTTGTAATGATGTGGAAAGAGAACAAATTGAGTTGGTTCTGTAGAAGAGAAAATGTAATCATGTTTAGACCGACTGCTTTTTTTGACCGAGTCATACTCCTTTTGGATTTTTTAATGGAAGGATTTCTCTTTTTACACTCTAGATTATTATGAATCCTCCTTGGATGGACACAAGAAGAGATTAACCTCGTGTGAGTCTTGCTTTGATTTATGGAAATGTATGGTTTCAAATCTTTAAATGATATCTTCTAATATGTAGAAGTTAGTTAAGACTTACAGGTAGACTGTTTTGATTCTCTCTCCCTTTTCAGATTGATTTGGGATTCTTGTTTTGATGTTGTCTCTTTAATTTTGAATCCTTATATTGGTTTCCTTGAACTGAAGCACTTATGTGGGTAATTAGTTGATTACTTTCTGAACCTATTTCTATCTTTCAGATGATTAGTGAATGGTGGATAGTATGTATTGATTCTTCTTCTTTTTGTTTAAGTTGTGGGATGAATCATTCTAATATGTACTATGTTGAAGGTAACTCTTTTGTTACATAGTAAAGATAAATTCTGTATTTCTATTCAGAATGAATTATGAAATAATTAGATGATAAGATTTGTTGTTTGTTTAAAAAGTAATTGATTGGATCAATTAAACTATATGTTATAATGTAGTTGTTGCTGATTATATTATGCTCTTTTATTAAAAGTGAATTCAGACTCATTATTTGTACTTCTTTTCTGGTTGTTATTACTTATGCTTATTTGTATGATATTTATTAATTGTTTCATTAAAGCAGAGTTGTTTTAATGGAACAATTAGTGGAATGTACTTCGTTTTAATGCTTAGTGCTTATCATGCTCAATTTAATGAACTGACCCGTGCTAGCAATTTTTGCAGATGGACATTGTAAGTGATAAAAGAAGGCAAAAATTTTTATGATGCATTGGCTTATTTAATTCTGGATCTTATGTAAATAATTTTGATTCATTCTTGAGTTGTATTGGAAAAGAAAAGTGATGTTCTTTTATGATCTTAATGTTGATTGACATGCAGTATGCCTGAAATGCATAGTCTTGTAAATGTATATTTTATCATGATGAATTGAAAGGTTTGGAGACTGACTCCAAATTGTGGTGTAAATTCTCTTGTACTTTGTATGAAGGAAATAGTAATGATATCTTGTCGATATTCTTTATATTTGTTTGTATACTATTGTTGTTATCAATTAATAAGTTGGATTAAGGGGATAGTACAATCTCCCTTACTATAGTGAAACTTATTAAATTGCAAAAGATGTCATTCTCTAACTAAACAACTATAGTTTAATAATGGAATATGCATTGGACACACAATTAAACTATATGAGTAAAGAATGATAAAAAGGTTATGTTAACCCTAACATCTAACCATGAGGAGGAAGAATCTTCCTCTCTCAAAAGAATGAAAAATAAAAAGGAATGGTGGTTATGATCTTTAATCCTTTGTGCTTCGTTTATAAAAAGTAAACACTAGTTGAATCTAGGCGGTTGGTACACCTTCTTTGGATAGCTAGGTTGCATTATAAATATACATGTTTGATGTTTGCTGCCCTATTTTTGGGGATAACTACTTGTTAGGCCACATTTATGAACATCAATACAAGCATGAGTTAATGAAGTTCTTAATATCAAAGCAGATTAATTATGGATAAAGAACTTAATGAATGTTGGAATTAGGGTTAGGCATGGTTTACTGTAATCTGAATCTTAATCCAATTTAATTATGAATTTAATGACCACCAAGGGGTATGTACATCATGATGAATCAGTTCTAATGGATGTTGGCACATGCCAACTACAGGACTGTACCTTTGAGAAGTCCAAGGGCTTCTTGAGGATACAATGTTGCAGTTGACATGTGGCAACACCCTTCCATATTTGTTCATCTAGATCTACACACATCGGGACTTGGACTTAGTTTCTCTTTAGGTCAAGGAAGGTTGGTTCCTCAAATTCCTCTGATTCAGATGCTATTATTTGCACAAGTGTAGAGGGTTCAGATCCTAAAACCTAATCCTAACTTGCCAAGGAGACAGGGATAAGAAAATGCATAAAGATTAAACCTAAGCTGATGGAGGGTGATGCACCTGAGGAATGAAGAACATCTATCTTGCTCATGCAAATCGACACAGATCATTCAAATGTGCAACATGCAAGATCATGCACAGATAACAAAATTTGCAGTGAAAGACTAGGAGTTTGAAATGAAGCAAATGAACACATAGAGAGGGTTAAGAATCATTCACACAGCCTACATTGTGATTACTTGCTCATCAAAGATCCTTGTATACAATACACTATAAAATTCCAAGAGGTAGAGTCACATTACAGTGTCACAATCGTTGGAAGGTATCGATACTTGCCACAAATTCGCCTGATGAAAGAGAAGAACAGGAGCTTGCTATGTAAACAGAAAATGTGCCAAACTTTTGAAAGAACCCCTCTTTACAATGCATGGGTAAGAACCCATGAGAGAGGGAAACGAGAAGGAAGGTCGAATCTACCATAACCACTTCTAGATTGACCATTTAACTCATTTCATTAATGACAGAAATGGTGGATCCTGGACAGACCCATCCCTCGGCATTTTTGACCATGTCTAGCAGAAGACGGTGACTGTCATGTTGCATTAAAGTTGGTTGTTGAAACGTCAGTTCTGGTCCATGGGTGCACGTGTCAGAACCATTTCTTAACTTTCTCCATCCATACTAAATCAAAATGCAAGATTGACCCCATGGAATCATGTAGAGAATTTTACTAGCTTTCCATTGATATAAAGAACACAAAAATCTGAGCTCTAGATCAAAAGATATGGGGGTCTCGAAGATTTAGGGCAAAAAATAGGCCCAAAACAGATCAGCGGGAAAAAAATTGCGAATGCTCCCACGCGTCCTGATGTCCCAACTGTCCCATTTGCTACACAAAACTGCCTAGAGGCTTTTCAGCCGATTCACACCCTGGGACACGTCCCAACTGTCCAAGACTGTCTGGACTAGGACTTCCAAGCTGAAAATTTCCCATGATTTTTCCTAGCCCAAGCTTATTTTTTGAAAACTATTTGGACCCTTTTTTAGGAACTTGATGTTTACCTTCTCTGGACAAGCTGAGAGTTAGAGCTCTAGCCGATGGTGACATCCCCAAAAACATGATTTGAGTTCCTAAAAATCAATCTATTTGCCTAGGACTTGAGTACACAAGATGCATGAAATATCACAAGGAGTTAGCCATCCAAAATGAGAAGGGTGCACATTTTGGATAACAATTTTGGCGACTCAGCGGGATCACCTGCTTGCTAGGTAGAAGATACCAGTTGCCTGAAGCAGTCCATTGGGCATGGAGTCATCAGATATTCTGTTTAGAACCCCAACTGAATTAGAATGTTGTAAGGAGGAAGATGGAATATCACCTGATGGGAGCAAGGACTGCAAAACATCTCCATGGACAGCAAGCTATGCCAAAGCACTTAGGGAAGAGTAAAACTAACCTACAACAAAACAATGTGCACAAGCACTTGGAGGAATTGAAAATCTAGGCTAATATTAACAAGGTGTAGAACCTTTTCCTTTTTAGTATTAATGCTTTGAGATAGATTGCATTTACTAGAATCTGTAGTTCTTCACCATCCAATGAGGCCAATTAGAAAGCATTGTTGTTCTTGCACTTCGTGACCATGTATGGGCCACTCCAAATGGCATCAAATTTTGAATGCCTTCCTAGTTTTGCTCTATCCACATCCCATTTCAACACTAGATCACCAATCTTGAAAAGATCTATCTCTTGGCCTTCCTATCAAAGGTCTTTTTGATCAATGCTTGATCCTTTTCCATTGCTTGGGAAGCCTGATTTCTGATCTCTTACAGCTCCATCAACTCTGCATACCTCACTTCCACGGGCTCAAACTCTAGCAACTCCAACTGCCTCATGAGTTCCAATGTTGGCAACTCAAGTGACATGGGCAAGATTGCTTCTCTTCCATAGACAAGCCTAAATGGAGAGTTACCTATGGATCTCTTGGGAGTTATCCTATCAGCCCATAAGGATGATTTCAGTTTGGTATGCCAAGACCTCTGATTCTCGTCAAGAGTCCTCCTAATGATCCTCAACAAGTTCTTTTTTGTAGACTCGGCCTGGCCATTACCTTGAGGGTAATAGTTTGATGAAGTGCTTAGGTAGATACCGTTCTTGACAGCCCACTCAGTCGCCTTAGATCCAATGAATGCCAATACATTATCAGAGATTATTGTAGCAGGTACACCAAATCTGGTTGTTATCCCTTCATAAAAGTCTAAGATGCTAGACTCATTTGCCTCTTTGAGTGCTACCGCTTCTGTCCATTTGGTGAAGTAGTCTATGGCTGTCAAAATCCATTTGTGCCCTTAGCTTGAATTGGGATTAATGACTCTAATGAAGTCCAAACCCCATTGCATGAATGGCTGGTCAACTGAGATTGGATGTAATGGAAGGGCAGCAAGTCTCTCTTTTCCTATGAAGAATGCACAATTCTTACACCTCTTGATCCATGCATAGCAATCACTGAAGATTTTAGGCCAATAATAACCAGCCTTCATGATTTTTAGAGCTGTCACTCTTGGTGCAAAATGACCACCAGCTGGTCCACCATGGAACTCTTCCAACACCCTTTGAATCTGATTTGTGCTAATGCATCTCAGCATAGCACTCCATTCACATCTTTCTTGAACAAAACATCCATCAACAATGGCATACGGGACAGCCTGCAATCTGAAGTGTCTCTCTTTGGGTCTTGTTCATCTCTGGAGGGCATAGGCCTGTGCCTAGGAAGTGTATAATGCCTTGGGTCCAGCAAGGAGTGGGGGCATCATTGTCTTCTTCTTCATTGCCACTTGGCTTATGGTTGTCCTGGACTATCGAAACAACCTCTTCTTCATTACATACTTCTCTTGTGCTTCCCCAAAACTCAGCTGCTCACACAATCCTTTCCCTCTTACCAGCTTGGTGATCTTGATCTCAATGATCTTGACTCCATGACGTGGGTGATCCAACATGCCCTTTTCTCATTCAAATCTTTGTTGAGGAGGAAGTCCTTAACCCCAGCATGTGAGACAAGCAACTGCACCTTGTTGTTTGAGATTAAATGCTTGAATTTCTTCAAGCTTCTGATTATTGCAAGTACATGCTTCTCAATAAAAGAGTATCTCACCTCATAGTCATATAGGCTCTGGCTAAAGAAGGAAATTGGTTGCTCATCATTATCCTTGTTCTGTTGTACCAAAATGGTAGAAATAATGTCATTACCTCCAAATGCATAGAGGATGAAATCCTTGGAGAATTCTGGGTTGATGAGAGTTGGTGCTTGAGAGATGGCTTCTTTGATTGCTTCAAAACTCTCCTTACCTTCTGCTATCCACTTGAAAGCCATGCTTTTCTTTAACATTTTAATGATGGGCTTCACAAGGGCTATAAAATCTGGGACAAACCTCTCGAACAAAGTTTATCCTTCCCTAAGAAACTCTGAAAGGCTTTCTTTTGGCTTGGCAATGGTAGTGCTCTTATGGCTTTAACCCTCTCTGGGTCAATTTCTAATCCTTCTTTGGAGACAATATGGCCAAGGATCTTTCCTTCATGTGCAAGAAAGATACACTTCTTAGGATTCAAAGACACTCCAAATCTCCTGCACCTCATGAAGACTTATCTCAAATGAGATAGGTGGTTTGCTACATTTTTGGAAAAAACAGTGATATCATCAAGGTAAATCAGCACCACGTTGTTAATCAAACCTTTGAATGCCATGTCCATTGCCCTTTGGAAGGTAGCACCAGCGTTGGACAACCCAAATGGCATTTTCCTGTATGCAAAAGTTCCCCATTTGGTTGTGAAGGTTGTCTTGAACTGATCTTCTTCCTTCACCATAATATGATTGTAGCCTGAGTAGCCATCAAGTAGTGAAAACCTCTCAGAGCCAGCCACAACTTGCAAGATTTGTTCCATGGAAGGGAGTGAATAATGGTCCTTGAGAGAGGCTCTATTCAAGTCTCTGAAGTCAACACACAATCTGATCTCTCCACTCTTCTTTTTGACTGGAACTAAGTTGGCAACCCAACTAGAATGCTTGATTGGGAATATGATCCTTGACTTAATCAGCTTGTCCAATTCTTTCCTCATGAGAGGCTCCATGTGTGGATTGACTGGTCTTTGTTTCTGCCTGACAGGCTTAGTATTTGGATCCAATTCAGTGGTATGCTGAGCTAAGTTGGGATTGAAACCTTTCAAGTCTTCATAGCTCTAAGCAAACACGTCAGGGAACTCTTGACACAACTGTATGAACTCATACCTTTCTTGTTCAGTTGTCATCCTTCCAATTTGCAATGGTTTGTTCTCTTCTAACAAGATAGATATTGAATCCTCTCTCTTGACTTGAATGTTTGCTTTCTCCTTCCTAAACTAATCATTGGGATTAAAAATGGACTCCAAAGTGATAAGTCCCTTGGGTAGCTTGTTAGTTCTCAGTTGTACCACTTGGTCACCATACTGCTGTTCCAATTTTTCTTGATTCTTCGCTCAGAACTCAACTTCTTCTTGCAAGAAATGGATGTTTTGTTGGTCATTCTCAAACACTTTCCAACTGACATTGTTATATGGCACTGAAGGCCTCACAATCACATGGATGTTTGGCTATACCTTGTCCTATTGAATGCTTTCCACAATATCAAAGGCTTCCCCAACTGCTGCAAGCCTGTCAGCAGCTTGGTTTTCTTTCTTAGGAATGGATTTGATGCCAAAACCCTCAAAATCTTCCATAAGGTCCCATACCCTGTTCTTGTAGCACTTGAGTAGATACTTCTTGGTAGCATGCTGTCCCCTGACTTGATTTACAATCAATTCACTGCACCAAAGACTTGCAATTTCTTTATTGCCCAATGCATCCCTTGCACCAAGGCTTCATATTCAATAGTGTTATTGGACCATGCAAACTGAAATCTAAAAGCTGAATAATACTTTACTCCTTGAGGTGAAACAAGCATGGCTCCACCTCCTGCACCTTGTCTACTCCTTGATCCATCAAAAAATAGCTGCCATACCTCATTGTCATCCTTATGGTTTGGCTTGGTGATGCTAGGAATGGGCTGATCTTCTTCATGTATGCAATAGACCCCTAGCTCAGATTCTTCTACTTCTTGATAAGGATCAAAATCATACACCTTGTTTTCCCATTCATCAAGATTTAGATCCGGGATGCTTCCAACCTTGGTGTCAGCTTCATCAGTGCTTGGGTGATCTTCTTGATCAAATGCCGAACAGTTGGCATTGATCTGACTTGGAGTATAGGGCTCAATGTGGAAGTTTGCAATAGGTTCAGACCTGATTGTAGCTTTGGTTCCATACCTTGTTCTGAACAGCATGTGTGACCAATCAGTAGACAAATATCCTCCAATCTTGGCTGTGAAGTCCCTTGACAAGCATATGGCAAAGAGCGGTGGAAGGTCTATAACTGATACATCTTATAAAACAACAACATTTGGACATGCATGCAAGGTAAGACTCAAGTTTCTAATCACTCCAACTGTTTTTACTACTATCCCATCCAGCTGCACTACCCCTTTGGATATGGTTTCATACTGGAGCCCTAGCTGATTAGCTATTTGTTTAGGCATCACTAAGCTACTTGCCCTGGAATCTATCATGCAATTGTTCACTAACTAATTTCTAATGATTAATGAAACATAGAAAGGAGGGGGCTTCAAAATTTTACCTTGCTTTCTTCCATGATTCCCCTCTAGATGGGCAGTATTTGTGAGCACTTTCTCTTGCATTTGAACTTGCTGATTCAAAGTTGGCCAGTCCTTCATGGCAACTTGTAGCAAATGTCTTTGGCATGGGATAGATAGGGATTCCCACATTGATATATTTACATTTGTCTTCTTCATCTGATCAATGATACTGAATGGTGATGAAGGATCTCTTTTTCTGTCCCTTGGTTTGCATATTAATCCCTTGCATGTGGGCAGCAATAACTGGTATTTGAGTTGGTCTAGGAGCTGTTCTTGGCTGCCCTTGTGCATTTGAAATTGGATTTTGTTTGCCAACCATTTGTGGAGCCATAAAAGGTTGGAGATTGGTTGGAGCTAATGGCTACTCTTCACCCAAATTCCTTCTTTTTGACCTTGTGTTGGCTGTAACACCTTAAGAGACTGTTTGATTTATGCCACAAAAATCCTCTGCCTGCCAGTTCACAAGTGTGGTGTCATTTGGAGCTGATTGCTGCTGGAATGTTTCTTGTTGTTGGTTGTTTCCTTGACTGCCCTCACCCTCCACACCAGTAGTTGTCACCATTAATGCTTGATTCAAGGCACTATTGAAACACATAAATTGGTTGTGAGGTTCATTTCATGGAAAACACCAATCATACTCCTGAGCAATGTTGTTTTGTGTTGGCACCAATGCCTTAGAGGTAGATATGGCATTAGGATTATAGGGCTGAAATGGTCTATTGGTTGGAGGCCTTGTTTGATTTATATTTGCAGCTGGATTAGGTGGTCTTTGTGATTGGTATGGCTGCTTGTTAGGCTGAGCTTGGGGCTGATAAGAAGGTCTAAAACCTTGGGCTTATTGCCTCTTGAGAGTAACCAGCTCATTACCTAAATTTTGCAATTGCTTCATGACTTCTTGAAGCTCATTTGGGGTACTTAGAGATGAAGTAGAAGCTTCATTTGAACTTTGATTTCTAGGAATGGGAGAAGGAGCCAAATTAGGTGCTTGATTAGTGTTTAGGCTCTCTAAACTTGGAAACAATGGCATGGGAGGTCTAGGGGCTAGTTTGCCAGCTTGGATCAAACAATTTTCAGCCCTAATTGCAATGCTATAAGCCATAGGGATAGTTATGCCTCCCATGGACTGAATCAACATAGAAATATCAGAATTTAGAGCTTTGAGGTAGTAGAGAAAAGCACCTTCCGTTGTTGGCCTGACTACCACTGGAATTCTCTCCCAAGTCCTTTGAAATATGAAGTTGAAATCAGTCAGCTGCTCATTGGGAGCTCTCTTGATGGTTTTCAGCTGCTCCAAAAGAGACAAGTTGTCTCCCTTCTCTCCAAATTACTCATGAAGTGCTATACATAGCTGGTTCCAATTTTGAATATAACCTAAGGCAAGACTTCTAAACCATTACAGTGCTTTCCCCTTGAATGAAGATGCCAAAAATTTGACAGCCACTTGCATCTCATTGATTTCATGAATTGTACAAAGGTTGGCAATGTCTTTAACATGATCACCTGGAGTAGTCTGATTCTCTCAAGTGAAGTATGGAATGTTCTTCAAGGATGCAATTGGAATTGGATGTTGTGTATTGAGAGCAAGTGGGCTGCTGCTAGTGAAATCGACATAGGGGTTGTTTTGTGCCATTCTAATTGGTCTTAAAACCCTTGTTAACTGAATGAAAGGCCTACCAGGTGGAGGAGTTGAGAGAGTTCTATTTGGTGGAGATGGATACCTTTGGATTCTCCTCCCACTTTTCCTTACTCTTGGAGATAACTGTAGATATTCAAACAGTGCCTCTTCTTCTCTAGCTCTTGACCTTGTAGTGATTCTTCTCATGAGTTTTCAGGTCTGCACTGCTAAAACCAGCTGATTCTTCTTCCTTAGAGTCGCCAGATGTGCAACTTATAGCTCTTTTAAGAAAGAAAATTACAGCAGATGCACATCAACTTTTTTGCAATGAAAATGAGACCTCTAAGGCCCCACTGGGCATGCCAAAACTGTTGTTGCAAATTAGCAGCACCCCTGGATGTAAATCAAGGTTCTAAGTTGATGTTTAGGGCATCCAGTGTGATTGCACAACATTGAAACGTCTCTCCAAGTGTGGGACTTGCAAGATGAGAGAGGAATATCCAGATTAGAGGTTGATTCCTCAAAATCCTCTGATTAGATCTATTATTTGCACAATTGCAGAGGTTCAGATCCTAATTTTATCCTAATTTGCAAGGAGACAGGGATAAGAAATGTAAAAATTAAAACTAAACTAATAAGGGTGATACACCAAAGGAGTGGTGAGCACTTCTTGCTCATGCAAATTGACACAAATCAAAAATTACAACATAAAACATCATGCACAGGTTGATAAGCTGTAAACAAGGGTTTGAAATGAAGCAAACAACACATACAAAGGACTGAAAGCATTCACAGAGCCTGCATTGTGATTTTCAACATCAAAATCCTTGTATTCCAACACCAAAGAGGTAGATAAACCTGTTACAATCCCTGGAAGGTCTGATACTTGCCAAAATCACTTGTTGAAAGTGAAAACAGAAGCTTGTTGTGTAAAAAAAATGTTCCCCTTTGAAAAATGAGCCAAATCTGGCTTTTACAGTGCATGGGTCGAACCCAGGAGAGAGAAAATGTGAAAAAACGTGGGAGCCATTCCTCATTGACCAAAATACATTAAAAACAGCATGGGTTACCTGACAGACCCATCCCCCAACATTTTTGACCATGATGGAGAAGAATGCGACCCATTTTCCATTAAAATTGGTTTTGAAACGTCAGTTTTGTCTATGGGCACGTACCAAAAGAATTTTTTTTATTTTCTCCCTCCAAACTAAACCAAAATTAAAAATTGACCATGGAATCATGTAAATAATTTTACCAGATTTCCATTGATATAAATAACGTGAAAATCCCCGCACTTTGCCACCTCCTGGGAAACGTGGCAGCATCCTATTGGCTGTGGGCTTCCAAGGGGAAAATTTCCCACAAAAATTCCGCCGAGCCATAACTTGAAAAATATGAGGATTTAGGAGGAAAACTTTACCTTTCTGGAAAGCTGAGAGAGAGCTCTATCCAATGGTACCATTTCCAAAAAGATTTGAGTCCTTGAAAATCAAAAAATGGAGACTGAGGCACAAGAGAGGCAATAACATAAGGAGTTAGCCATCCAAAATGAGCAGGGGCACATTTTGGATAATAGGTACCTTCACACATTTGATCGACTTAGGTCAATCGAGTATGCCCATATACCCTAATTCATCATGAGTGTTTTCCTATAAAAAATTATGTTGCTAACCTAGGCTAGGATCAAACCTTGGGCAAGTGGACTGATAGAAGTTAGTAAAGACCATTCTAGATAACAAAAGAGTGAGGTGAAGGATGTATTCTGAAATGACGAGTATGTTGTCTAGGAATAGTAACACGAATAATATGTTGAAAATATTTGACCAAAGTATCACAAGTTGTTGGTTATGTTGTCCTACGTCACCTAGTTTAAAGAAACATGATGTCAAATGAATATTAGTAACAAATATTCATATAGGTTCTTTAAACAGATCACGTAGTACCTGAAATAGGGGAGGAGAATCAATTGTATGGAGTATACATAAATTATTCTATACTTTAAGACAAACATGAGAGATTGGTTGATAATTGAGTCATGGAATGAGAGATCGGTAAATTACCGATTCATTACAGCTGCATAGGTTATCTGTTATGAGATTGATTAGCATGGAATGTGTGTTCTAATGATGTTTTTTTTAGAATAGAGAACATTGTGTAAATTTTTTCCCCTTGTTTCTAAAGTATTAAAATGGGAATGTTACAACAGACACTTGATATCTCCTTATAAACTCTGAATGACATCCATAGGCTCTTGATATACCTCTTTATGATGAGAAGGGTCTAGATACTTTCCATTTACCACTTCTTCTCTCATTACTAGTGTTCTTTACCTTGGTATATACCTGGCATGTGCAGCCATTGCTTGCATCGTCACCAGTATAGGTTCTAATCCTGACTCACGCACCACTCTTGGCATCCAATGTGGTTCAAATTTCTTTGTGGTTATTGTTAATCTTCAAAATTTCACCCACGTATTGGATGTGGAATATTTGAGCTATTTGAGATCACAATGGAACCATCTCCAAGTTGTGGGACCTTGAGCGCTTGAGATGGATCTCTAGAGAAGGTCGGTTCCTCTATCTATTTCTATTGCTCCTACTACTCCTAGTGCTGAAAGGGGAAACTAAGCTAATAAATGCCAAGGGATTAGGGATAAAAGGATAACATGAAAATGAACTACACTAAAAAGTAAATAACACCAAAAAATAGGGATGAAAACTATTTTTTTTGATCAGAAATGGAAAGGGGGTGCATAAAAGGAGGCTAGGCATGAGTAGCACAGCTGAAAACATATTTACCAGGTCATTCTCCTAGAACACAAATAAATAAGGAACTGTAAGGCATGTGAAGTGGTAAAAAACATGCAATGTAAAAGAAAATTCAAGAATAAGGATTGAAAACATGTTAAGATAGAAAATAGTCACTAAATGATGCTTCTATTACTTTCATAAATGCACAAAGTTGTTACAATAGTGAAAGAGGCTGATATCCACAATAATGAGCAAGATCTAGAGGTCATAAACTCATAATACAAAAAATACTAGTTCCTTAGCAAAAACACATAAGGATTCAGAGTATCCAACATTAATAATGATCCTAGCTCTTAGATTTATAGATGAATCTATGTTAGGAGAAGAGGAGGGAAAAACTAAATTTGAAATACAACCACCAACATGAACAATTCAATTCCTTCAAAAAACTATTCAATGTAATTCCCCAGGTATTTTTTACGTGTTAGAGGATGAAGGTGGGTGGATAATATCAAATTGGGTGGTTGAAGCAATCATATTTGCTTCATTAATGCTCAGAAAGACATTTTCCCATTTCTCACCTACTAGGTCCGCCAAAATTTGAATTTTAATGTCTAGCACTTTAGCTGATGTTAGCAGCTATCTGACAAGTCCAAGTACGCGATGATCAGAGATTTGTAGAAAAAGATACAAATGGTAGAAATTTATTAGAGTCGTCGGTGCATGCAAGACATGTGGTGTAAGTGAATTGGCTAAAAGATTGGCTAACTATGTAAAATATTTTTCATTTCTACCATGTGTCACCCATTGATTTGTTACAATGATTCCATACCCTTTTGGCATGTTTTTTACTAGTTGTGTGTGGCACACTCAAGCATGTTATAATATGACTTGAAACAGTAGGGTGTAAAGTATGGGGTGAGGGAATAACATGTGGAAGAAAATAGAGGAAGGCATAGAGGAAAGTGCATGGGACACGCACGGGGAAATGAGGAAAATTGGTGAGAAGAGAAAAAATGGTTAGGGCACAACCATTATAAGATGACATGTGGGTGCACATGAGGGTGAGGGACTTAGTTGATTGAAGCATGTGCAAGGTGTGTGCGCAGGGTGAATGGCTACTAGGAAGAAGGTGAATGCGTAGAAGACGTGCACAAGGGGAAGATGTAACAAAGAAGAAAAGAAAAGGAAGGGAAGAAGGGGAACCACGCCAGGGCATGTGAGGAAAAGAAGGGAATGTGTGTAGGAAACTTAAGCCCACACAACCTTGTAATGAAGAGCTCATAATTAGAATATGTATACAAGTTATCCAAATCACTATGAGTGTTATTTGGATAACAGTTTTGGTGACTTTCGGGGCCATCTGCCTACTAGATGAAGGAGATCAGTAGCCTAAAGCATCCATTGGGAATGGAGTCTACTATGTAATTATTTGAAGAACTACCCTTGAAGTCACCTGAAGCATCATTTCTAACCCGATTATGAATCTTGCAACTATTGTAAGGAGATTTAAATTTTGGAAGCAAAAGAGGATGTAATGCCTCGTTTGGTTTTGCATTTTGTTTCTACTTATTTTACCCTATTGCTAAACTCTAAATGTTTAGTTGAGATTATTTTGATAGTTGGGTGTTTACGATCTTGTTGTGAATCTAAATTAGGGTATTTTCTCCCAATCACACCTTCTGGTGTTGTCGTTACTACTTGCTAGTCATTGAGGGTTCCCCGTAGCATTTTTTATGAGCTTGGTCATTTTAGGCTTATCGAATTCTCAGTTAAGTGGTTTTCTACCAACACTATTGTATAAAGGCTCTGAAGGATATTTTTAAAAAAGAGTGTTTAGGACTTTTCTTTTAAGGCACCTAATATCAATTTAATTTAAAGATAAGTGTATATATTTGTTAATCAATTTTTCCCCTGTAGGCCTAACCTCAACTTGCGTGGGAAGGAGGATTCCTTTTGGTGGCGGTGCCTTTGTAGGAGGGGATTTTTTTATTGTTTTATAATGTTGAAGGGCCCTTAATCAATTCTAAAATTAATGGTTTTATCTACCAGCATTGTTCTTCCTGGCAAGCGACCTGTCCCTAATATGTGGGCTCTAAAAACAAAATAAAATAAAATTTATTATTCTTGTGGTGTGGTTAGCTAGTGGATGGGTGGAATTTCTTGTCACTTCTTTAATGAACTTAAATTCTTATTGATGGAATTGTGCTTGGCACGTTTTGTGGGTCTATGCTTCTTGGGAAGGCAAACCACACTCTTGATTTTGTTCATTTTTCTCATCCTTTCTATTTTTTTCCTTTTGGTTTTAATTGCTTATGCCATTTTAGCATGTCTGTGTAAGTTGGGGAGGTTGCAGACGGTGTTTGAGGTAAAGAAGGTAATGTAACCATGTTTTTTTAATGAGTGTAGACTATGCTAAACCATCTCCCATACCTGTTGTCTTCTTCTTTGGGCTGATTTTTAAAGGGGGAAGCATGCAATGGTGTTTTGGGTATCCAACAAGCATGTTGATAGACAAATTTAGCATATTTTTGTAGTTTCTGGAGATTGGTGGATGCGATTTCAAGTTGGGAAGCATTTGTAGGCATGTTAAGTCTAAACCCTGCAACATTTTGCTTTAAAAATTATAATTTCATGCAATGGATGAACTTTTTCCTGAATGGCACCTAGTATGGTTTGTTTGTGGTCATTTATTGTTTTTCCTTGAGCTTGTTGATAGTCCCTCTAGTTCTTTCTTCTGGTTTGCTAGCTTTGCATGGATTCCTAACCATTGTTTGGACTGTCATGTCATTAAATAATGAATGTAATTTGGGTTTCCTATTTTTGGGATGTTATTTGATATTAGTGACAACTAGCTTAAATTGTAACTTTGTTTCCTGATTATAACTACAATCTGGATCTATTATTGTTTTGTTCTGGGTTAATGGTTGAGCTCCCGTAAGTTTTAATACCATGACTAATGTTGTATTGGGTAAGCGTGAGTTCAAGTGTATTTGGGGTTCTTATAGAAACCCTACCTGAGAAATCATTTGACCCACATCATATATCCCTCTGTATATTTGGTGTTTCCCAGGTTTCTCTAGCCAATTCTTCATTGAGGGTTTAGGGGTTTGAACCACCATATACCCAATCATTTGTTGTTGCAAATTTGTGTGATCTGCTATTGTGTAGGCAGAGATTAGTTTCTGTCAATCTGAGTGTTCTTATTTTATTCAAGTATGTAATAAGTTGGAAATTCTGATTTGGCTCGATGGTTGGTGATTGACCTTTCATTAATATAAAGGTAAATAAAATTTACCTTGCTTGCCAAAGTTTGCACCTTACGTTATGTTAATAGAAACCATGTGGAGATGGTCTTTGCCAGTTAGACAGGTCTTCCTAGGTAGTTTGGGTTTTTTATAAGATACCATTTTCTAGGTGTTTATGGCATGTGATATATATATTTAATTATGATACCTTATCAGGTAAAATCTTAAGGGTATTTATGTGACATAATTACTTATAACAGATGGAATCTCTACTTATATGCATAATGGTTAGTGTTATAAGTATAATTGATACTTACAACTCACTTAGAGTTGAGATAATGTGTGATGAGTGTATATATTGTATGAAATAACTTGAATCAACACTATACATGGTCCTTCATGCTTAAATGAATCAAAATATTCATATGAATCGAATATTGTATATGAAAATGTGATTATAGAGTAACCACATAACATTTTTTTTCTTATAACTAAAAGTGGAGAATGAGAATTATCGAGTACATAAATATAGACATATATAAGCCATTTTGGGAATGGTTGGAGCTTTTTGTTATTCCTTGAAACTTTATCAACTGATTGTAAAAAAAATATTTCTATTTATTTGAATTATTGTGATTGCTATAAAATATCCATGAGGAAGGGTGGTAACAGTTTTGATATGATTATCCTACTTTATTTATTTATTGTTGTAATGTTGGATAACATGAACTTAATATTTTCATGTTAATAAAAGATTTGATGTTTTGTAATAGAATTTTTTTGAAACATCATTTGTCTCCTTTGTTCACTGCCTTTAGACACTGAACTCGATCTTGAATATTTATAAATGAATTCCCAAATAAAATAAAAATGGTTGAAAATATCTTCTTTAGACAGGAGAGAAAGGGGAATAAATCTTAGGATTTTCATTTCATTCTATAAAGGTGTGACTTCTAATTGTAATAAAAAGGTCACTTGTTGATATCCTATTGATAATAGTAACCTAGTTAACAATTATGATGAGGTTTGTTGGTAGAATAAATGCTTTTCGTGTCTCTTTTAAATACATTGAAGAGTGGTTTTGATCATGTTAACAAATTCTACTTTTAGAATTACTGTAAGGAGGAGGTGGCAAACTCCTTGGTCAAAAATGAAACTATGGATTGGTTTTTTTAGGGTACGAATCCATATTGCTATGAAACCTTCCTCCTAGAGGAATTGAATAACCTTGTTTTGTTGTGCGGCTATGATTGTAACCAGTATGTTTTGAGTTCTAAAGTTTTTATTTTGTGATGGAGGGATTGGGTATTAGATTTCAATCACGTAATCCATAGGATTACATGATTGAAATATCAATACTCTGGGCCCTTTTTTTTAACCAATAGGTTCTTGCCTTGATTATTTAGAATATCTTCTTACTAGAATATTTGGCTTCCTCCTTATTGGCCAGTGCAAATCATTATATCGTGTGAAAAATCTTAATTGGTGGTTTTTTCTTGATCCATTCTTGAAATAGAACATTCCTTTCATGATATTGTTAAATGTTAGCTTACTATTGCTATGGGTAGTCTTAACATGCTCAGTTCTCGTGAACTGACTCAACTTAATATTTGTGTAGATGGATTATGCGAGTAGATAAAAGGAAAGATTTGTAAAGGTTTCATCAGTTTAATTAATGAAGTTCCTTGTAAAAATGTCCAATGTGTTGTAAATTTTGTAATAGTGCTTCTAAAGGACTTTAGAAGGCCTCTTGCCTTGGATTGTTCGGAAATTGTGAGATGAAGTTGTCTTGTCCTGTGGTAGTTAAACTTGTAACTTATCTTTGTGAGAAATAATATTCAATCTTTACATTGATATGAGTACTCTTGTAGTAATATTAGTTATCAATCATGAAAATGTTATAACATGGCCTGGACTATTTTGTTACCTTCTTATTCTTACCCAAAGTGAAATCTTATCTCTTGACTCCTTTGGTTCATGTGCCATGTTGATTGGAAATTTTATAACCATTTTTTGTGTTCTTGTTAAATATCGATAGTTTCTTCTTTCGGGTTATAAGACTTTGTGGTTTAATAACCCTCCATGGTATAGGTATCAATTTTTTCTAGGCATATTTTAGTGGTTGAAAATCCCCTTTCCTAAAGATAATCAAAGATAAAATAAGACGAATACATAGATGAATAAATAAAGAAGACAATAATGAAGTTTTACTTGATTGATAAAATTAAGAGTCTTTAATTGGAAAGAAAGTGTTTATCTACCGATGTAAAATAATTTACCCTTGCTAACCTTAAGCTACAAATTAAACCTTATTATCTTGGTTGTGAAATAATAATTATTCTTTGAAAAAGTGAAATCATTGTTGTTTTTGGGTTATAGTTATGTCTTAGTTAGTCGGGAAGTTTGAGCAAGAACACTTTAAGTCTAATACTTCCATTTTGGGAACCCCTTGTGCATCCTTTAGTGAACTTAATCAAGATAATACTAAATGAAGCCCATACCCTAATCTAGTCTAACTCTTAAGTTCCTTTGAATGTCTGATTAATAACTAATTAGACCATAATGAAATAAATTTACCTTCTCTCTCTAACCGTTGCCATTAGTACCTCGTAATCCTCTTCTAAGTTATGATAAAACGTTAATCCTTGAAAAAAGAAAATTATGGTTATGATCCTAAACAATACTCCACTTATTTTGAATTTATGTTTTCTTCCTTTGCAAAGGAAGTATGAAATAGGTTTCAGTAGTATGGGTTAAGATAGATAGCCTTGTGGTTTTGATTAATTCCTTGTTTTGTAACAAATTAAATGAGTTAATGTCATACTAGAGATAACCTTAAGCTAGTTACGCAATAGTCTACAAGAAAATAAATCTAGCCCTATAAGAAGTATTGTATGAATCATAATATGAACCTTCTAGACCACAAATTCTAGCCTTGAAAGACTATTTTAGTGATACATAACCTTAAAGGATTTTTCCGTGGAGTTTCCTGAACTGAAGCTAGGTTTTATGGGTTGGTCTTTTGTGGTGTCTTGTTAAAGAGAAGAGTGAATTGTCCTTGAGGGGTGTGAACGTTCCTGTGCTACCTTTGTGGTCATCCTCGTGCCAAAGTTGTTCATAGAGTTAGTTGTAACCTTGGTGACAACATGTTGTGTCGTGTTATGTGTTAAGCAAGTCAAAAAAAAAATTATCCTGTGTTTTTATATATAGCCCTATGTGTCTGAAATAGTGGGAGTTATAGAAGAGCACACACTGGAAGCACACAAAAGGTAAGAAATATGCACAAACAAAAATGTGTGTGCATCACACTTAGAGGAATTGAAAGTACTCTAAAATATATACAGAATGATGTAAAAAAACTTAATGGAAGGGTTTGAGATAGATCCCATTTACTTGGATCTGCAACGTGCTTCCATTAAGATGGGTTAACTCAAAAGAGTTAGCCTCTTTTCATGAACTTATGATGTAAGGGCCACTCCAAAGTGCATCAAAATTTGAACTCCACCCTGATTTATCTCTTTTAGCATCCCATTTTCAGACTAAGTTCCCAATTTTGAAAGATTGAGGCCTAGCCCTTTTGTCAAACCATTTCTTTGTTATTTTATGATGTTGTTCTAGTTTGATCATGACAGATTTCCTTAGTTTTTCAAGATTAACCATCCCTTCCATTCTAATTTCTCTTTGGTTTGTGCCTTCAAATTCCAGCTATTGGGCAAGCACTAATGAGTTTAAATCTAGTGTCAACGGAAGGGTAGTCTCCTTACTATGGACAAGCTTGTAAGGTGAAGTTCCTATTTGCTTCTGACTAATATTATATCTTCCCAAAGTGCATGCAAGACCTTTGTATTCCACTGTATTTTACTGATGTTCATTGTGCATTTCACGATTCTTATCAGGTTTTTATTTTTTGACTTTGCCAAACCATTTCCCTAAGGCTAATAATTGGAAGAAGTCTTTAGGTGGATGCTCAAATTTAGCACCCAATCTGTTATTTTGATTCCAAGGATGGATTTTTAATTATTAGAGATAATGGTTTGAGGAATTTCAAACCTCATGACTATACCTTTGAGAAAGTCAAGGATGACTGACTCAGTTGACTACTTGAGTGCAACAACTTCTGTCCATCTAGTGAAATAGTCAGTAGCTGTTAGCACCCACTTCTATCCAGTGCTTGAAGGTGGATTGATCATACCTATGAAGTCAAGACCCCATTGCAAAAAATTTTGATCCATTTGGATTGGACAAAGGGGAAGCACTGTTAAGTGTTTCTTTCTTGCAAAGAAAGCTCATTCCTTTCATTTTGTGACCCACTTTTGTGTATCTGCAAACAGGGTAGGCCATAACATTCCTACCATTATGATCTTCATTTTTGTAGTTTTGGTAGAAAAGTATCCACCAGAGAATCCATTGTGAAATTATCATAACACATTTTCAGTCTGCGCATAATTGATACATCTTAACAACATGCCATCAATATTTTTCTTTAAGAGAAGTCCGTCAATCAAAACATAAGGGATAGATTGTAACTTGAGATGTCTTCTCTTTTTCTTATTCAAACCAAGAGGGTATGTGCCCTCAAAAAGGAATGTGATCATATCCTTCATCCAGTCACATGCTCCAGGATCTGTATTTTGATCAAGCTCTACATGTGGAACACCTTCATCCATAAATAATGAAGTCTCAGATTCATTCTGTACATCCTCAACAATCTACCTATAAAGTGTGATACCTCTTACAAGTTTTGTGACTTTGATAGTTACATCATACTCCATGATTTTGGTCACCCATCATGCTCTTTTCTCACTGATTTCTACTCCCATGATGAAGTCTCTGACAGAAGAGTGGGAGACTAACACCTTGATATGATTTGTGGTGAGCATACTTTTGAATTTATTGAGCGCACACATAATGGTGAATACCTGCTTCTTCGTGTGACTATATTTTAGTTCATAATCCTTCAGGGTCTGGCTGAAGAAGGCCACAGGTTGTTCTAGCCCTTGTTCCTTTTCTTGTGTTAGGACAACAAAAACACTCACATCAACGCCATAAACATAAAGGATGAAATATTTTGAATAATTAAGATTGATGAGTGTTGGCGAGCAAGCAATTTCTTGCTTGATTTTGTTGAAGACTTTCTTTTCCTTCTGCTGTCCATCTGAAGGCCATGTCCTTTCTTGAGCATCAAGGTGATGGGTTGAACCAATCCTGCAAAGTTAGGGATAAAACACCTAACAACATTGATCTTGCTAATGAAGGACTGTAGGGCCTTTTTTTATGCTACCGATAGGGAAAGAGCTAGGATGGATGAGACACGCTTAGGATCAATTGTGATGCCATCCTTTGAAACTACATGGCCTCAGAAAGCTTGCCCTACTGCCATTGCAAAATTACACTTCTTGGGGTTAAGAGACACCCCAAATTTTTTGCATCTTTCAAAGAATTTTTATCCAGGTGTGCCATATGATCCACTCTCTACTTTGAGAAGACTATTATGTCATCAAGGTAAATCAGAGATGAACTCCTTGATGTAACCTTTGAAGGTAATATCCAAGACACGCTAAAATGTGGTGCAGCCACGTTTAACAGAACAAAGGGCATATTTTGATATGCATTTTCTCCCCACTTGGTTTTAAATGTTGTTTTGAATTTATCCTCTTCCTTGACTAGGATATGATTGAAACCTCAATATCCATCTAGCATTGAGAATATTTACACACTCGGTTATAGTCTGCAGAATTTGCTCCATTAAAGGAAAATTATAATGATCCTTTAGAGACGCCTTATCCAAATATTTCAAATTGACACAAAGTCTAATTTCACTGTTCTTTTTGTGCACTGGAACTAAATTCACGAGCCAAGTAGAGTACTTGATGGGAAAATTGATTTTTGACCTCAATGAGTTTTAGATAACATCCTTTCTCATGAGGGGCTCTATCTTTGGACTTAGACTAGTCTCACCTACTTATGTCCTGACAGGCTTGATACTAGGATCAAGGTCAATGGAATGCATTGAACAACACTTATTGGATCAAAACCTTTGAGGAAATTCATACTCCCATGAGAAGATATCATTGTATTTTTGACATAGAGAGATATAAAGGCCTTCATTACATCCAATGTACACAAGATCCTTATTGAGCCAACCAAATTATTTCCACGCAATAATGGTGACTAGGGAGAAGTCTTCTTGCACAACAATAACATGTGCATCTTTATCTTCACCATATGAACTCATCATCAGGGCTGAAATATTTTAGAATAAGGAATGACCAACCCTTTAGGCAACTAAGTTTTGTCTTTCATCTAATACTACTAGGGTCACCATAGTACTGTCATCTAAGTCAACTAACATACTTGATGGGAACTCAATTTCTTTGTTTCTCTAATAAATTGGATGATTACATGCGTCACTTATCAAACACTTGTCCATCCTGGTTGTTGTCTGAAATCCAGATGGTCTTGATCACCATCTTAGTGTGGTGAGTTTTCCCTTTGACAAAGTTCTTAGCAGGAGATAATTACAAACCAATAACGGCCATTTAGTCACCCTCCTTGTTCATTTTTCATGGCACTAGCTATAGGATTAGAGAGTCAAAGATCTCAATGAGGTCCCAAAATCTATGTTTATAAGATTTGAGAAGCTTATTATTTTCTAAGAACTTGGTAATAACCTGATGGATGACCAACTCTATGTCCCCAAATGATGTGTCAGCACGTCTTAATTTTCTTCTAAGAATCAAGTAATGAGAGTGAAGTACCATGCACCAACGCATATCTCATATTCTGTACAATATTGTTAGATCCATACGAGCTATAACCTATGTGCGCGAAGAAGAATTTCATTCATCCTTATGGATAAAATGAAAACAACTCCTGTCTCCACATGCCTTTCCTTCTTCATGACACCATCAAAGTACAACATTCCATAGACCCAGGGTTAAGATTAGGTCTTTTCTTCAATTCATATGGCATCAAAAATTATTCTTCAATAATGCAGTAAGTACCAAGCCCAATTTCATAAGATTCCATCATTTCTTCAACATATGTAGATCAAATTTATGCACTTCTACCCATTTCATAAGCACTAAAGTCAGGAACTAATAGGGTGGATAGAGATTTCTCTTCAGGCAACTGAAAACTTGTGATTCAATTAAACATATTTTGGCTTGGAGAGGGGATGGGACTTTTATGACCTCTACATTATAAGAAAATATTGGTTCAGCTTGTATGGTAAACCGAGTACCATACCTTGTCTTGAGTAACATATGAGACCAATTAGAAGATGAGTAACCACCCATTTAAGTAGTGAAATCTCTTCATAGACATAGGAAAAACAAATGAGGTAAATCAATGATTGACACATATTTGAGTTAATTGTTAGGCTTGGGCACATTTTGCATGGGGGGTCAACTCAAGATCCTTGGGATGACTCCTAAAGTTTTGATAGTTGAACCTGTCAAGTTACCAGGAATCCTTTAGATAAGGGCTATATATATCAGACCTAAGACATACTATATAATTCTTGGGCATAATAAGAGGTATTAGCACCTGAGTCTAATCATACAATTATGCACAAGATGTTTTCATATGATCAAGGAAATATAGAATGGCGGTTTTTAACAAACGATACTTACAATTGTTTCTCCTCTAACATGGAGGGGGACATGTTCATAGAAGCGTATGGATTCCATGGCTAGATCAGTTCTATAGGATTTGTACCATAGCTTCATGCATCTAGATCGCATACTGAGATGGAATGGTCAGGGCATCCCACATTATGACATTTATATTTTTCTTCTTCATTTGGTTAACAATGACTAAATGGAAGACCCCTGATCTTAGGCATTTAGGATCAAACCTAAGTACTAATTTGACTGTTCAGGTGTGAGAAGGTCTGGAGTGTTTCATCTAGATAAGGATTGACGTACCGTATGAGAAAAATAGATAGGGTAAGGGTGAGGAGGAATACTTGTGAATGAAGGTGGAAGGTAGAGTGTGCACACGTTATGATTTCTTGATCCAGTACTGATTACGAGAACTTCCTTTTTGCTAGGAGGAACTACCTATGAATGCAAAAAAAGACCACAAGAAGAATATTAAACAATATATGTCAGTGGACTACCTAGCGCATGTGCTAGATCCAATAAGTGTGATACTTCCTAGATGGATCTCAATCCATTGTTTTATACAACTTAATGTGAGAAATAACGTAAATAAATAACATCCTATTGTAGTTGATATGATTTAGGTATCTCATTCAAATACAATAAGAAAATCTAATCTAATAGGCAAGGTTATGATCAGATCTGGAAGGTAGGGTAGGTAGCCAAGGTGGTTAGGAACAGGTTAGGATCAAGTTTTGGGTGGTTTGGGTTATTTGAGTGAATGTTATGAGGTTGTTGTTACATGCAAGAATTACCAGATACAGAGACTGATGTCGGTCAGGTATGACCGATGCACCTGGTTGAGAGGGAAACTGACGATGGTTTAGGTTAACCGGCATCGATAGGGTCAGGATTGATAGAAACTCAATAAATTTTGGTTTTGATGATTCTCTGTGATTGCACAAGAGAATGAAAGAGAATGGTTAGGTTGCTAAATGAAGTGCTAGGAATACTCAGAGATGTCTAGGGGTTAGGTATGGGGGAGTTGGGAGGTTGTAGGTGGTTAGGATGGTGGATTGACAGGAAGGTGAGGGTGATGAGATGCAAAGGAGACTAGGATTTCCCAAACAGAGATAAAGAAACTGATCTAAATAAGTATGGAAAGATGCAGATCCAAATGTACTTACTTGTATTTGCAGACCTGGTGGTTGGATGGAGGTGATGGTTGATCCATGGAACTGGTGGTTAGTGTTGTGGTCATGCTTCTCGAATGTTACAGTGAATGCCTTAACCTTCAGATCATTCTTGGTGCTGGTTCAGGATGTCTGGATGTGCAAGAGGGCTCTGGTTCATGCTTGCATGCAAAGATCTCTCTTCTCCAAAAACTTGAATAATTCTTCCAACCTCTATAAAAGGTTACTAAAGTGAATATATGGTAACCAATGACGGTTTAGGATGACCGGTGTCGGTTTAGGGTTGACCGATGTCGGTTAAGGTGGGATATCCTAGGTTGCCAAAATAAAAATCTTGGCTATCTTTTGGCCAGTTTTGTCCTGTTGTTTCAGATCCAAAATGGTATTTTTCTACGTAAGTAAGTGGGCATGCATGGTTAGAGAAAGAATAGGCATCTAGTGTTAGGGTTAGACTAAGTCTCAGTTAGTTATGGTAAGTAGAGATTGAGTCCTAGTTAAAAGGAAACATGCTAAGAATAGGTCTATGATGAGGTGTTCTAGGTGATGAGGTGAGGTGTCTAGGTGAGGTGGAAATTAATTTAATTAAGGTAATTTATTAATGAATATTATGAGAATGGGATATTAATTTAATTGTAGGTAATTAACGATTAATATACATGTGGGATGTAAAGGGGGAGTGTGACCTAAATTTTTCTACTCTTTTGTTCGTAGCTTGTATTGGTAAGACGCTGACAAAAAAGATGAGGAAGTGATTGCCCCATGTGTGGGTGAAGGTGATCCCCCTCAAACCAGGAACTAATGAGGTGTTATATGGAATCAGTGAGTGGTTTGATAAATGTGTAGTTGGTGGAAGTGAAGGTAGGTGGGGAATGGTATGAGTACTATGGGAAAGGGTGATGGTCGACTCGGGTAATAAGTAATAGGCGAGGGTCAAAATTAAGTCAAATAGGGTAATGGGTAATGGTCTAGATCAAATGTAACAACAAATGAACATATAGAGTGCAACACAGTACCAGGTTGAAGAGCTTGCAAACTCTACATCATCCAAGGTTGATAGGTTTATCAAAACAAGGGTGAAGTGATTTAGGTATCCAAGGTATAAGATATGGTCTGGAAACACAATAGGTTAGGTGCAAGAATGTTTAAGTATGTACCAATACACCAAAGGTTTGGTTAGGAAAAAAAGCACCACAATAGGCAAGGTATGGTGTTTAGGCTAAAACAATGTAGGGAACAACATCACAAGGTATAACAAGTACATAAGGTCAATGGTCACACTAAGTAATTCAGGTCTAGGTATGTAGGTCATGGCACAGGTATGGCCAAGGTATAGGTAAAATAACAAATCTCGCGATGCAACTAAGGAAATGTAGGGATATTTTAGGTCTTGTAGGTAGGTTGCCATAAGTGTGGGTCAACTCAAAGAATATCAAGTAGTGAATAAGTGAGGTTAAAATGGGGAAAATGGGGTAAAAAGGTAATAACATGTGACTGATGTCAGTTAAAACTTAATCGACGTCAATTTTTTATGACCGACATCGATCATGGTGGGTTAGGGTTAATAAAAAGGATATTTCCACTTTTTATAGAATCATTTGTCATTTTCCAATTGTAGAAAATGACAGAGGAGAGGTGGAAATTAGGAAAGTGACAGAATGAGACAGAGAGTTGAGTAGGTGAGCCTTATAGTGGGTGATTCACATTCGGTAGGTGGGTCCATGAGATTGGGTCGAGTGATTCGATTGGTAGCAAGGTGGGGAGTTGATTTGGTGATGGCAGAGGTGGGAGAGGGTCTAGGTGGACCACTGGTGTAACGGATATATGTACCACCATGCCGAAGACACCAAGTTGAGGCAGGATTCTATCAGATCTATGCATTTGTTGTTGAAATAGATTTTCAAAATCTTATGGGGTTAAAATGTGTTTAGGTAGGGATTTTAATTGGAATTTGTAAGTAAAATGAATGGAATAGGGGTGGGTGGGAAGTCCAATGTATAGTAAATATGGGGGAATGAATTTAAGGAAGCTTTGGATAGGGTAGGGTAGGTGTTTTTAGGGTGAATGTGTTAATTTTTGAAAAGTAGGGTAGTGGTTTGCAGATTTTGATGTTGCGAAAGTGACCAATGATGGTAAAGGGTTAGCCAACATTAGTTGAGTATTGGATGACCGATTTCAGTTATGATGGACCGATGCCAATCAATAGTGATGGAGGATGTCGGTCAGAGGAGTTGTAGGGTACATGGGCCGAGGCCAATAAAGGACATAGGTTGACATAGGTTGGGAAAGATAGGTAACAGGCCCCAGATATAAAGGTGAGGTTTAGTGAGAATGGGTAGGATAATAGTTAGGGTCAAATGGTACTGAATTGAGGGATGTGCAAAATCATGGGATGGGGGCAAAGGAGTGGTGTTTAGAGGTTGGTATTTTGTTACGGGGTAGTAAAGAGTACAAGGGGGTCTTGGAGAGATAGGGTTGGTTAAGATGCCATATTTTGGGTATGGTTAACTTAAAAAGTGTAGGAACAACAGGTGAGTTGAGATTGGAGGGTAGGAGACTAGGGGGTGGGATGATAGGGAAAGGAGTTAGGAGACAAATTAGAACAGCCTAGGCATTAGATGGGTTGATGATTGATGTCTCTGTACATCATCATTTTGATTATTTTTGATATATACCAGCCTACGTGTGCCGATGATAGTGAGGTTGTACATGAGATATTTTGAGATTTTGGAGATTTTTGATCATATATCATCCTGCATGATGAAGATGGTGAGGTTGGATATGATATTTTTGAGATACTTATATTATTTTGTATCAACGTACAATTGATGGATATACAAACTTTAATAATGATATAGATGATGATATTTATTAGATAGATGATGTACTTTTGTTTTTAAATTTCTATTGTTATTTTTATATGGATGGAAATTAGGTGGATTAGGCATGGTGGAGTTAGGTTGGTTAGGCATGGTTGATTCAGGTATAAGCATGGTTGAGTTAGGTCTATTAGGCATTGTTGAGTTAGGTCAGTTAGGCATGTTTAAGTCAGGTCAGTTCAGGCATAATTGAGTTAGGTCCTGTTGAGGTATGATGGAGTCTTGTTTTTAATTTTGATTTAATTTCCAAGTTATTGGTAACATGGGGAATAAATGATGAGTTATATGTATTTTATGGTGTAAATTTCCAAAATCTTTAATATCAGGGAAATGTGAAATGATTGATTGGATGTTTTTCTGATGTGATAACATGGTAGATATGTATGTGTGGTAAGTTTCCAAGTGTTATACAGAAAAATGGAAATTAATTACGGTAGAATGTTAAAAGAAAATATGTGAGGAAAATGGTTTAGGGTAAGAGTGGCCAAACTAACCTCCAAGGGCCACATTCCCTTGAAGTTCTATCTACATAGCCCCTGTGAAAAGGGGCCTCAGGCTGATGTAGTTCTCCCATAAGCTAGGGAAGAATATGATGAGGTATTTAGGAATGGGTTGGTAGGATTTTAGGCATGATTGAGTCTAGGTCATAGGCATGGTTGAGTCTTGGTCATGGTTGAGTCTAGGTGAAAGAGGATGTCTTTTAATATGTAGGTGTTGATGGTCTAGTCTGTATAGGGTAATCAATAAGTAATGAAAGAGGTGAATGGTAAGAGGTGGTAAAAGAGCCACCTAATTGATAAGAACCCTAATGAGTCTATCATACCAAAGATTGGCTTATGAATGTGAGACCCTAAAGGTGTTGCATAATGGACTATTCTAAGGGTGAAGAAAGTCACATGATCATGAAATGTCATAGTTACAAAGTCCCTTGAGAAGATAGAAAATTAGGGTGAAAAGGCAATGAGGTGAAAATGGGTGGTTTTAGCGTAACTTAGTGTACGACAACATGTTTACCTAGAAAGAAACCCATGATAAAAAATAGGCAAGTCCATGACGAAAAATTTATCATTTTCTTCTTTTGTTTTTGTTTTTGATAGGTTGATTGATGCAAGAAGTCTATATGGGATGACTATATTATCTCCTTGAGTTGTTCATGAAGCTAATCAATGTAGGAAGCTTCCAAATACTTTATTTTATTGTTGCAATGACTTTATATAGTTGTCCTTTGAGGGAGCAGTCTATTTATAGTGGCAAGATAGAGAGAAGAGATGTCCCTTTTGAGGGAGTCATCTTGTTGTTGGAATTTTTACTCAAGGAGTTGAATGCCATTTTTTTTAGACGTTTAAGTCATGGGCTAGACTATAGAGGAAAATTAGGTTCTTGTTTAGAAGACATAGCCATAATACATAGAAGTTAACTATGAAAGAGATGGTTTCAAGTGATGAATGACCATGGGATTCCATCTTTGAAAAAGATGAAAATTATCCATGAGAATCATGCCATGAGTAGAGATGTGGTACTCATATTGAAGGTAAGGCTGAAAGGTAATGGGTAATCATATGATTATTGTTTAGTTGTTGACCCCAAGAGCAGGTAATATCAAAGGTGAAGGGGGCTCAAGGGAAGAGTGGTCAATATAGATAAGGTGTTATAGGACTAGATTTCAATAATATAATGGTTGAAGATGCAAGGCATTGAGGGGCTCAGGTTTGGGTTTACCTTCAAGTGAAGAAAAATGATAGGCACCTGATCCATAAGTATTAGTAAATATATAAGTTCTAAGCCAATTAGGATCAAATTTTCCCTGTTTAATTTTCTCTTCTTTGGTTACATGTTTATTTTCCTTCAGGAGGAGGTCATCGACCTGGAAGGTTTGTTCATTGAAATGCTTATCATAGGAACTCTTGATACATTTTTGGTAGATTTGGAGATGATCAAGAGCATTGATATGACATTCATCTAACAACTCAAGTTGTGATAAAAAATCCTGGTGAAATTCATCATCATTGAGCATGTCTTGTAGCGAGATTCAGATAGATGGAATATATACTTCGAGAGGCAAGACAACCTCGGTACCATAGACCAGAGAGAAAGGTGTGGCAACAATCAAAGTGTGAATCCTAGTGTGGTAATCACACAAGGTGAAAGGAATGTGCATATGCCAATCCTTTCCAGTATCGTCAACTACTTTCATAAGAATTTTGTTCAAGGTTTTATTGGTTGATTCTCCTTGGCCATTTGCTTGTGAAAAATAAGGTGATGAGAAACTGAGTTGAATGCCAAAATTTTCACAATTTTTTTGTAGGGTTTTGTTTTTGAATTGCTTTTCGTTATCAGTAATGAGGCAGTAAGGGACACCAAAGTGACAAATGATGTGATGGTTGATGAATTCACAATATTTCTTAGATTTTGTAGAAATGAGGGGGATGGCTTCTACCCATTTAGTTTAGTATTTACTAGTGGTTATAATCCATTGATGGTGTTATGAAGAATGAGGATTTATTTATCTAATAAGATCCAACCCCATTGAGAGAAAGGCCAAAGGTCTCATGTGATTTGTAAGGAATGCCTAGGTTTGTGATGAATATTAGCATGTTGTTAGCATTTCACACAACATTTGCCATAGTCATAACAGTCACTGTTTAGGGTTGGCCAATAATAGCCTAGGTGAAGAATGTGTTTAGCGATAGCTGAGCCACTAAAGTTACATACACAAATGCCATTGTGAACTTCCTTGATGGTGTAGGGAATTTTAGAACTTGTAAGGAATCGTAAGAGAATACCATCAAAGTCACATTTATAAATAAGACCACCCATGATGAAATAGTGAGAGACACTTTTAAGAAAGGTGCATTGTCCATTATGAGTGAGATCGGGAGGCAGAATGGAAAGGGAAAGGTAGTCTGTAAACTACTTATACCAAAGGTCATGTGTGTTAGGTGAAACGGATCCGATGGAGTTGACCTCTCAAGATAAATAAGAGGGTGATTGTAACCTTTGTATTATGACAAATATTTTAGAATCGACAAGAAAATAAGGTATCTGAGAAGCCACGTAGGTAATGGTATCCGTAAATTTATTAGTAGAACATGGGGTGGTTTGAATTTTGTAACGCTAAAAGGTAGTCAAAAGTATGTCAACATGACAGTTATACTTTTGGAGTATTTCGTTATGACACTAGTATATACCATTGACTTGGTTTACAACCAGTTGGGAATCACCAAATATATTAATTGATTTAACATCTAGGGCGATGGTGGTTTGAAGGCCTAATATGAGTGCTTCATATTCGATGATGTTGTTAGTGTAATCAAAATCTATTTTGAAAGATAAAGGCATAGGTTCACAATCAAGAGGAATGAGGATAACACCTAGATCACCTTCATGCTAATATTTGGAACCATCAAAGAATAAGGTCATCTGGTAAGTGGTATCATCCAAAGAGAGGGTAGTATTGGATTTGTATGAAAAAACAAAGTTAGAGGGTTGACCTCTAGCAAGAGGTGAGTCTACAAGTTGGTCAGCATGGCCTGGCCTTTCATATATTATTGGTGGATGAATTTGAGGTCGAGGTATGCAAGAAGCATGAGCCAACATGCATCACATTAATTCTATTAGGGTTTGGTGTACATGTAATTTATGGGATCAATGTTAGTGATGAAAAAGGTTTTGTGGTTAAGTAAGTAATGATGAAGTTTAATGGCAACAAAAACTAAGGCTAAGGAAAGTTTTTCAGCATGGGTGTACCTAGTTTTGTAGTCCAAAAGGGTACAACTTATGTAATAAACCACTTGATCCTTATGCTTCTCATCATGATGAGTGAGCATGGAACATAAGGAATGGTCACTAGCATAAAGGATCAAACAACAAAAAAGGGAAACACAAGGAAAGGGAAAACATAAAGAGAAATCCTAAGCTAGCTAGAAATATTGCCTTATTTACAAACACAAGGAAGGTTTATTTATAGTAGGGCTTTAACGTAATCCCATTGAAATGGCCAGGTAATTTCATTCCATACAACACTTATAAATGGCATGCACCTAACTCAAGGATGTAAGAGATGATGTATGGGCCTAAGAAATGGACTTTCAACTGCCCCTGATGGTGCAAAAACATGGGATCATACAAAAAAACCATCTTCCCAACCTCAAACTACTTATTCTTGATATGATGATCATCCCATGATTTTTGTATGGCCTTTTCAGTCTTCTGACTCCATTTAACAAGTGATCACCTTTCGTCGAACTATATTAACTTGTCAATCCTTTCCTCAAGTTCTTTCTCATTAGCTAATCCTCCTACGTGCGTTATATGCAGTGATGGTAGTATGAATTCAACTAGAAAAATATCCTCTATGCTAAATACTAACTAAAATAGTGTGAATTTGTTTAATCTCTTATGGGTTGTCCTATATACCTATAGAATGGTTGATACCTTTTCATCCTAGTCTTGTCTTCCAACATCATAAATTTTGGTCAATGGGTGACTTAGTATCTTGTTAAATGCCTCAGCTAATCTAGTCACCTGAGGGTGATAAGGGGTAGTCTTGTGATGGGTCACCATGAGCTCTGCTAACAAGATCCTCTTCATTTCATTCAGAAAATATGTTGCCCTATCACTAGTTAAACTCAATGGACATTCATATCTGTTGATTATGTTTTCCCATAAGAATCTCATTGTTGTCGCTACTCTACAATTATTTATAGGCACTTCCTATGCCCATATTGTCAATTAATTAGTGCAAGTGATGATGTAATGTGAGCCATTCCTTCGTGTGGTAGGTGAAATTGGTCCTACAAAGTCAATTGGCCATTTTTCAAATGGTTTAGCACTGGCTATCAGTTGCAAGGGAATCTCATCCCTCCTTCCAAGTTTTCCAAGGCACTTCCAATGGTCACAGACCTTGAAAAACTCAATACAATCCTAGTATATACTTTCCTACCAAATCCCTACCATTAGAATCTTCCACGCGGTGGCATTCCTTGCATAGTGTGCATCTGTAATCCCACAATTTACTTCCTCCATAATTACAATACGCTCATGTTCTAACACACATCGGTGTAGAACCTCATCATGCCATAACTTGTACAAATCTCCACTAATCAACATATTAGGTGCGACACATATATCTAACCTCTTCCTCTCCAAAGCCTTCATTCCTTCTGGTGTGAGACCTATTCTAAGAAATACTGCAATATCCTCCAAGTCATAGGGCTGCACCACAACCTAAATAGTTACACATCTGACATGGTATCCTTAAAGCTTTGTGTGTCCTTCCCTGAGTCAATTCTAGATGAGTGATTAGGTCATGAGTTACTTTTTCCTAGTTTTACCACAACTAAAAACTTGAATTATTAAAATAACAAGACCTAAAGGCATATGCACCCTTGCAAAATGGGCTTATTTACCAAATATTTCAATGCCATGTGATCTGTGTAGAATACAAACAATGTTGCTAGCAGATACTACTTGAACTTATGCAATGCATAGATCATTGACAATTCCTTGTGCTCAATAGTTGTGTAATTCTATTCTATTGGTCTCAACTTCCTACTAGAAAAACACAAAGGGTGATCAATAATACCCTCACCAGGTTGTGTTAGTACTGATCCAATGGCTGTCCCTGAGGCATCAACATGCACATGGAAGGGCTTATCCCAAGAGTTAATTCGTAATATGGGTGTAGAGATAAGCCTATCCTTCAATGTGTCAAATGATATCTGTTGGGCCTTTCCCTAGTAAAAGGCACTCTTGTGTTTAAGTAATTTTTCCAAGGGCGCGTCAATCTTGGCATAATCCTTAATAAACTTCTTGTAGTACCCCATATGCCCAAGGAATCTACACACAATGCTCTAATTTTTAGGCTCCCCCAATCTCACAATAAGTGCAACATTGGTGGGATCCACCAACAAGCCTTCCTTATGTATAATATGCCCCAACAGGGTTCTAAATGGAGTAGAAAAGACACATTTCTTAATGTTGAGGGATATCCTCAACTTCTGACATATCTCAAACATCAGCCTCAAATTGTCACAATGGTATTTTACTAGCCCATATATAGTCCAGTCATATAGGTAGACTTGAATAAATTTAAGGATGAAGTCTTGGAAGGCTTGTACCACGATGTGTAAGAACACAGCAGGCACATTTTTCATCCCAAAAGGCATGACCGTGTAGGAAAAAATTGCCCATTTAATGGCGAAAGTTGTCTTCTCTTGGTCTTCCCTTGAAATTATAACTTGGTGGTATTCGAAGAACCCATCCGTAAAAGAATAGATCTCATGCTCAGTTAATCCTTCCAAAATTTCTTCAGTAAAGGGGGTTAGGAAAGGTTCAATGACACACACTGCATTCAAGTCCTTGTAATAAAAAGAGATCCTTATCCTTCCATACTTCTTAATGCTTATGACCATTGGAGTCACCCATTCTAATTCTTACACAACCTCAATGATTCTTGATGCTATCATCTTCTCTATCTCCTCCTTGACCTGTATGCACAATTTCAGATTCATCTAATATAGTCTCTTTTGAATCGGGTGCACACCTTCCTTTAATTTGATCTGAATTTCCCCCAAGAAGTTGTGAATGCCTTTGAGCTCATGATAGCCATGTGGGAACAAATATTGAAACTCGTGTAAAAGGTCAATGACCTTAGAAACCTATTTTTTTGACCAATAATCCCCAATGATAGCTTCCTTAGGTTATGCTTCAGAACCAATGTTAACCTTATTTGTCTTCAAGGGATGATGGTAGGCATGCACTCACTCATCAATGATATCCATGACTTCGGGCGTACCTCCATAATGGTTAACATCTAGACTCTTCATTTCTTCCCCATCCATCACGTAGACCATTTTTCCTTTTTCTTTTTCAATGCACATGCACTCAAGCTGTATTTCTTCATATTTTTCTTCATCAAAATGCATATCCAAACTAGGTTCACCCAATAACCCTAATACCCTATCTTCTATCATAGCACTATTTCCCATTGTAAGGTGTTTGACCACTTACAACACCTTATCCACTGATGGATTTGTACTTTGATACTCGAATTCTTGAATGAGATCAGATGTCAACTCATGCCAATTACCTATCTAACGACACATCTCTAAGTGAATGTACCATGCATGCACAGAACATTGTAAGGTGGAATATAACTTATGCACCCATAACAAAGGTAGTAAATATTTTGTTCCTTCCATCCAAGCATTCTCACATGCTTGGATATGGGTAGAGCTAGGTTATTTTCCATGGTAGTCTTGGATAAGAGTGGGTGCATTGCTTTTGGAGAACCTAATAGAGAATGTGATTCTTACCTCGCACCTTTCTGGAAAACTCTCATGATGTATTGCCCACTAATGTGCTACAGTCCTGAGAAAGTTATAATTGAACATACTTCTCTGTTTATACTCATTTCTCCACTGAGCCTCCATCTCTCACAATAAATCATTAGGGCTTGCTTGTCCAGAGTAACTTGGTAGATTCTTCTTTTCTAGGTGCTTGACTGAGTGCACCTTTGTCACCCTTGTTATAAAACCTCTTAATTGTCACCCAATTAACTCATAGGTCCCTTGCACCCAATTTTTGCATGTTATGCTGGTTGTATCACTCATTGAATAAGAATCTTCAAACTAAATAACTCCTATCTTAGGATGAATTAATTAAGGATCCCTGATAGAGCACAAATAAATTCTATCAAAGACTTCCTCTCCTAAGGGCTCAATATAGGGCGCTGACTTCCCGTGAATTAAAGTAATGATGAACCATTCTTCCTTGTTCTTGAATATGATATACCCCTTCTTAAACTATAGGCCAAGATTATTTTTGTAACACCAGGGGCACCCAAGAAATGTTGGGAAGTTATCCACCTTGGCTAGCATCAGGACCTCAAAGTCCCTAGTGAACTTGGCCCCTTGAATAGTGATAACTCCATCCTTCAAGACACCAATGGGAATTGATTTTTTCTTGTTCTCCATATACAACACATTCAAGAATGGATATAATTTGAACCTTCCCATTTGATTCCATACATCCAAGGTGAGAACATTTACCTTTATACCCGTCTTGATCAAAATATTACTCAGAAGCCATCCATTTACAATAGCATTCAAGGTTATATCTTGTCATAGTCAAGGCTATGGGGAGGAAGATTAACATGTAACATTTACCTCTCGCACTCTCCTCCAACATGTGATACCTTCTCCTATAACCAATATCCTAGCAAGGGAATGAAATTCTCTTTCCTTAACATCTTGAATACTTATATGAGCTCATCCAGATCCTTCTACAGAGCCTCAACCTTCTTTCTTTGTTCCAAAATTCATGACTTCTCCTTTAGACACTGGATATCTCCTTGTAAACTCTGAATCACATCCATAGTCTCTTGATACACATATTTCTGATAAGATGGGTCTATATACTTTCCATGTACCACTTCTTCTCGCATAACTAGTGTTATTTACCTTAATATATCCTTGGCATGTGCGGCCTTTTCTTACATCGTCACCAGTACAGGTTCTAATCCTGGCGCATGCACCACTCTTAACATCCAATGTGTTTCGACCTACTTTATGGTTATTGGTAATCTTCAAACTTGCACCTGTATCTTGGATGTGGAAGATCCGAGCTATTTGAGATCACAATGGAACCATCTCCAAGTTGTGGGACCTTGCACACTTGAGATGGGTCTCCAGAGAAGGTCAGTTCCTCTATCTATTTCTATTGCTACTACTACTCCTAAAGCTGAAAGGGGAAAATAAGATAATAAATGCCAAGGGACCATGGATAGAAGGATAACATGAAAATGAACTACACTTAAAAGGAAATAAAACTAGAAAAAGAGGGATGAAAACTATCTATTCTAAGGGGAAATGAAAAGGGAATGTGTGAAAGGAGGCAAGGCATGATTAACACAACTGAAAATTTGTTTACCAGGTCATTCACCTAGAACACAACTAAATAAGGAAATGTAAGGGACATGAAGTGGCACAAAAAAAATGTAATGTAAAATAAAAGGCAAGAATAAGGAATACAAACACATTAGGATAGAGAATATTCACAAAATGATTCTTCTATTACTTCCAAAAATGCACAGAGCTGTTACAATGGAGAAAGAGGCCAATATCCACATTAATGAGCAATATATAGAGGTCTAAAACTTAGAATACAGAAAATATGAAGTCCTTAGAAAAAAAATGTAAGGATTTAGAGTATCCAACATTAATAATGAGCCTAGCTCTTAGATTTATAGATGAATCTATGTTAGGAGAAGAGGAGGGAAAAACTAAATTTGAAATACAACCACCAACAGGAAGAATTCAATGCCTTCAAAAACCTATCGAATACATTTCCCTAGGTCCTTTTTACATGTTGGAGGAGGAAAGAGGGTGGATAATATCAAATCAGGTGGTTGAGGCAATCAGATCTACTTCATTAATGCTCAGAAAGATATTTTCCCATTTCTCACCTACCAGGTCTGCCAAAGTTTGAATTTGAATGTCTAGCACTGTGGCTGATGTCAATAGCTCTTTGACAAGTCTAGGAATGTGCTGATAATAACTTTGTAGTAAAATATATGGCTATGAGAATTTTTTTAGATTCATCGGCACACACAAGACATGTGGCGCAAGTGGATTGGCCGAAAGAATGACCAACTATGTAAAATGTTTGTTATTTCTACCACTTATCACTCACTAATTTGTTGCAATGATTTGGCATTTTGTTGGCATGCTTTGACTGGTTGTGTGTGGCACAATCAAGCATGTAAAAATATAACCTGCATGGGACACATGCGGGGAAATAAGGAAAACTGGTGAAAAGAGAACACATGGTCAAGGTGTAACCATTACAAGATGATGTGCAGGCACACGCGAGGGCTAGGGACTTAGCTTATTAAAGTATGTGTATGTTGTGCACATAGGGTGAATGGATTCCAAGAAGAAGGTTAATGTGGAGAAAATACATGCAAGGGGAAGATGGAACAAAGAAGAAAAGGAAATGAAGGGAAGAAGGGTAAGTAAGCAAGGTTATGTGAGGAAAATAAGGGAATGTGCCAAGGAAACTTGAGCCCATGTAACCTTACAATAAAGAGCTTAGAATTAGAATATGTATACAGGATATACAAATCACTAGGAGTGTTATTTGGATAATAGTTTTGGAAACTTTCGGGGCCATCTTCCTACTAGATGAAGGAGATCAATACCCTGAAGCATCCATTGGGCATGGAGTCTATTATGTAATTATTTGAAGAATTGCCCCTGAAGTCACCTAAAGGATCATTTCTGACTCGATTATGAATCTTGCAACTACTGAAAGGAGATTTGCATTTTGGAAGCAAAATAAGAGCTCACGTAGGAAGAACACTAAATGAAAGAACTATGCACAAACAAACAATGTGTGCAAAATACACGTAGAGGAATTAAAACTGATCTAATATATATACAGAATGATGCAAACAACTTAATGTAAGGGCTTGAGTTAGATCCCATTTACTGTGATTTGTAGTGTTCTTCCATTAAGATAGGTTAACTCAAAAGAGTAAATCTCTTTGCATTAAATGATGATGTAAGGGCCACTCCAAAGTGCATCAAACTTTGAATTCTTCCCTGATTTAGCTCTGTTAGCATCCCATTTTTAGATTAAGCCCCTAAATTTGAAATCTTGAGGCCTAGCCCTTTTGTCAAACCATTTATTTGTTATTTTCGGATGTTTTTGTAGTTTGATCATGATAGAGTTCTTTAGTTCTTCAATATTAACTAGCTCCACCATTTTGATTTCTCTCTAGTTTGCACCTTTGAATTCAAGCTATTGGGAAAGCACTAATGAGTTCTACTCTAGTATCAAAGGAAGGGTAGTCTCCTTACCATAGACAATCTTGTAAGGTGAAGTTCCTATTTCCTTTTTTACTATGATTTTATCTTCCCAAAGAGCACGCGAGAACTTTGTATGACAATGTGTTTGACTGATGTTCATTGTGCTCTTCATGATTCTGAGCAGGTTTTTTTTATTGACTCTACCAAACTGTTTCCCTGAGGCTAATACATGGAAGAAGTCTTTAGGTAGATGCTTAGATTTAGCACCCAATCAGTTATTTTGGTTTCAAGGAAGGATTTTGAATTATCAAAGATAATGGTTTGAGGAATACCAAACCTTGTGACTATACCTTCGAGAAATTCAAGGGTGACTAACTCGGTTGATTTGTTAAGTACGAAAACTTATATCCATCTAGTGAAATAGTTTGTAGCTATTAACATCCACTTATGTCTAGTGCTTGAAGGTGGATTTATCATACCTATGAATTCAAGACTCCATTGCACAAAATTTTGATCCACTTTGATTGGAAAAAGGGTAAGTGTTGCCAATTTTTTCTTTCCTACAAAGAAATCAGATTCCTTACATTTTGTGACCCACTGGTATGTATCTACAAATAGGGTAGGCCAGAAAATTCCTACCATTATAATCTTCATTGTTGTAGTTTTAATAAAAAAGTGTCGACTAGAGAATCCATCGTGAAATTTTTCTAACACTTTTTTAGTCTTTGTGTCATTGATACATCTTAACAACATGCCATCAAAATTTTTCTTAAAGAGAAGTCCATCAATCAAAACATAAGGGATAGATTGTAACCTGAGATGTCTTCTCTTTTCCTTGTTCAAACCATGAGGGTATGTGTCCTCAGAAATGAATGTGATCATGTCCTTCATCTAGTCACACATGATAGGATATATATTCTGATCAAGCTTTGTGCATAGAAGACCTTGATCCATAAATAATGAAGTCTCAGATTTTTGTTATGTGCATCCTCAACAATCTACCTATAAAGTGTGCTACCTCTTACATGTTTGGTGGCTTTGATAGTCATGTCATACCCATCATCCTCTCTTTTCACTGGTCTCTACTCCCATGATGGCTTCTTTGATAGGGGAGGAGGAGACTAATACCTTCATATGATTTGTATCAAGCATAATTTTGAATTTATTTAACACGCACATGATAGGAAAGACTTGATTCTACATGCGACTGTATCTTAATTCGTAATACTTTAGCTTCTAGCTGAAGAGAGCCATATATTGTCCCAGCTCTTGTTCATTTTCTTGTGTTAGGACAACTGCAACACTGGTATCAATGCCATAAGCATAAAGGATGAAATTCTTGGAATAATCCAGGTTGTTAAGTGTTGGCATGCAAGCAATATCTTGCTTGATTATGTTGAAACTTTCTCTTCCTTCTACTTTCTATCTAAAACCTATGTTCTTCTTGAGCATTAAGGTGATGGGATGAGCCAGTCCTACAAAGTTAGGGATAAAATGCCTAAAATAATTGATCTTACGAAGGAATGACTATAAGGCCTTTTTTTGGCTGGCAAGGAAAGAGCTACAATGGCTGAAATGGGCTCAGAATAAATTGTGATACCATCCTTTGAAACCATACGGACCAAGATATTTCCCTACACCACTATAAAATTACACTTCTTGGGGTTAAGAAACACCCTATACTTCCTAAATCTCTCAAATAAATTCTCTAGGTATGCCATATGATCCATGCTCTGCTTTGATAAGACTATTATGTCAACAAGGTAAATCAAGATGAACTCATTGATGTAACCCTTGAAGGAAATAGCCATGGCACACTGAAATGTTGTGCATACATTTGATAGACCCAAGGGAATTTTCTTATACACATATGTTACCCACTATGTTGTAAATGTTGTTTTGAATTGATCTTCTTCCTTGACCAAGATCTGATTGAAACCTAAATATTCATCTAACATTGAGAATCTCTACGTGCCAGCCAAAGTCTACAAAATCTAATCCATTGAAGGAAAATGATAATGATCCTTTAGATATTCCTTATTTAAATATCTGAAATTTGACACAAAGTCTGATTTCATCATTCTTTTTGTGAACTAGAACTAAATTCACAACCAAAGTAGAGTACTTGATGGGAAAAATTATTTTTTCCTTATTGAGTTTAGATAACTCCCTTCTCATGAGGAGCTCTATCTTTGGATTAACTAGTCACTACTTCTGTCTGACTGGTTTGATACCAGGATCAAGGTCAATGGAGTGTTGAGAAACACTTGGATCAAAACCTTTGAGGTATTCATACTCATATGAGAAGATATCACTATATTTTTGACACAGAGATACGAAGGCCTTCCTTTCATCATGCGCGCAAGCCTTTCTGAGATGGAACTTATTTTCCGCATGCAATATTGTCTAGGAAGTAGTCTTCTTTCACAACACGCATATATTTTTCTTCACCCTTGAACTCTTCATCAGGGATAAACATTTTCTATAAGGTGACCAGCCCTTTAAGAAAATTGTTTTTCTTCAACTTTATTACTTGGTTGCCATAGTTGTCATGTAAGTTAGCTAGTATGCTTGATGAGAACTCAACTTCATTTTGGATTAACTAGATGATCTACGCATCACTTTCAAACATGTGCCAGCTGGTATTGTTGTCTGGAATAGATGGCCTGATCACCATCTTAATGTAGTGAGTTTTTCCTTTGACAAAGTCCTCAATAGGAGAGAAATGTGAACCAAGAGTGGCCATTTGGTCACCCTCATTTATTTTTCATAGCAGCACTTGCAGGTTTAGATAATTAAAGCTCTCAAGGAGGTTCCAAACTCTGTGTTTATAAGAATTTTGAAGCTTATTCTTTTCTAAGCACTTGTTGGTAACCTGATGGATGACTAACTCTATATCCCCAAATCTTTGCAGTGCCTTAATCTTCTTCTTTTCAGCAATCACTAGACCATGCACCAACACCTCATATTCTACCACATTGTTGGAGCATGCAAACTACAGCCTATGCATGAAGAAGAATTTCTCATCTTGGGGAGAAATGAGAATAACTCCTTCTCCTATGCCATCCGTGCTTCTGGAACCATCAAAGTATAACTTCCATAGGCCAGGTTAAACTTTATCTTTCTTGAGTGCACATGGCATCAAAACTTATTCTTCAAGAATGTAGTAAGTACCAAGCCCAATTTCATAAGCTTCTAGTTCTTCAGCATATGGATCAAATTTATGGTGCCTTTCCTCCCATTCATCAAGTACTAGGTCAGGAACAAAGGGTGGAAGAGGCTTCTCTTAAATAATTGAAGCTTGTTCTTGGAGTAGACAATTGGTTTGGAGAGGGGATATGACATAGGTCTCTACATTATAAGAAAATATTGGTTCAAATTTTATGGTAAACTAGGTACCATACCTTATCTTTAGTAACATATGAGACCAATCAGAAGATGAGTAACCACCCACTTGAGTAGCGAAATCCCTTGATAGACATAAGGAAAACAAAGGAGGTAAGTCAATGATTGAAACATCTTAAGTAATTGTTAAAATTGGACATGCATGAAGGGTCAACTCAATATCCTTAATGATTCCTAAAGTATTAAGAGTTGATCTGTTGAGTTGGAGGAATCCTTTAGATAGGGGGATATACCTAAGACCTAGGACATACTCTATCTTCTTAGGCATATTAGAGGTACTAGCACCCGATTCTATTATGTAATTATGGACAAGATGTTTTCCTATGATCAAGGACATATAGAAGGGTGGGATTTTAACAACCTTACTTGGTTCTCCTCTTCTTGGAAGATGTTGATAGAAGTGAGTGAATTCCGTATGGCTAGATCAGCACGTAGGAGTTGTGCGAGAGATTCATGTAATAGGTTATGCTGAGATGGAATAGTCAGGGCATCCCAAATTGTGACATTTATATTTGTCTTCTTCATCTAGTCAACAATGTTGAATGGAAGACCCAGTGACTTATGCATTTTAGGGAAAAGCTCCCTTTATGATTATTTAGGCATAGAATTAGGAGCTTGTGTTTCACCAATAAGTTGTATACGTATGAGTAAAAAAGATAGGGTAAGGGTGAGGAGGAATACCTGTGAATGAAGGTGGAAGGTAGAGTGCACGCATTCTAATTTCTTGATCTAGTGTTAATTGTGAGAACTTCATTTTTTATAGGAGGAACTACCTGTGAATTTAAAACAAGACCACAAGAGGAATATTAAACAATATATGTCAGTGTACTACCTAGCATGTGCTAGATCTGGGAAGTGTGATACTTCCTAGATGGTTTTCAATCTACTATTAGCTTGGAGAGGGGATAGTACATATGGCTCTGCATTATAAGAAAATATTGGTTCAGCTTGTATGGTAAACTAAGTACCATAGCTTTTCCTTAGTAAGATATGAGACCAATCAGAAGATGAGTAACCACTCATTTGAGTAATGAAATCTCTTCATAGACATTGGGAAAACAAAGGAGGTAAGTCAATGATTGACACATCTTGTGTAATTGTTAAACTTGTACATGCATGAAGGGTCAACTCAATATCCTTGATGAATTTTAAAGTATTGACAGTTGAGTTGTCGAGTTGTAGGACTCCTTTAGATAGGGTCTATATCTAAGACCTAGGGCATACTCTATATTCTTGGGCATAATAGAGGTACTAGTGCTTAAGTCTATCATGTAATTATGGAAAATATGTTTTCCTATGATCAAGGAAATATAGAATGGTGGTGTTTTAACAACCATACTTACTTGTTTCTAATCTTCTTGGAAGATGTTCATAGAAGTGTGTGACTTCCATATGGCTAGATCAACACCAAGGAGTTGTACCATAGCTTCATGTAACAGGTCACATTGCGATGGAATAGTCAGGGCATCCCACATTATGACATTTATATTTTTCTTTTTCATGTAGTCAACAATGATGAATGGAATACCCGGTGACTCATGCATTTGAGGGACAACCTCTCTTTTTGAATATTCAGATGTGGAAGAAGGATCTTATGTTTCATCGATAACTTGCGTAAGTATGAGAAAAATAGATAGGGTAATGGTAAGGAGGGATACATGTGAATGAAGGTGGAAGGTAGAGTGCACGTGATTTGACTTCCCGATCCAGTGCTGATTACGAGAACTTTCGTTATGCTAGGAGGAACTACCTATGAATGCAAAACAATACCACAAGAGGAATATTAAACAATATATGTCAAAGGACTACCTAATATGTGTTAGATCTGAGAAGTGTGATACTTCATAGATGGCTGTCAATCCACTGTTTAATATAATTTAATGCAAGAAATAACATAAATAAATGACATCCTACTGTAGTTGATGTGATTTAGGTATCTCATTCAAGTACAATAAAAAAATGATTTGACAGGCTAGGTTATGATCAGATCCGGAAGTTAGACAGGTGAAAAAGGTAGTTGGGACATGTTAGGGTCAATTTTTGAGAGGTTTGGGTTATTTGGGTGAATGTTACAAGGTTGTTGTTACATGAATATTAACCAGATATAAAGAATGATGTCAGTCTGGTATGACTGATTCTAGTTGAGATGAAGCCGATGACAGTTTAGGTTAACCGGCATCGGTAGGGTTGGGCTGATAGAAACTCAATAAAGTTTGGTTTTGATGATTCTATGTGATTACATAGAGAATAGATAGAGAATGTTGAGGTTGATGAAAGTGCTAGGAATACTCAGAGATGTCTATAGTAGGGCATGGAGAGTTGGGAATTTGTATGTGGCTTGGTGGGAGGATTGACATGAAGGTGAGGGGTGATGAGATGCAAAGGAGGATAGGAATCCCAAACAGAGATAAAGAAATTGATCTAAATAAATATGGAAAGATGAAAATTGAAATGCACTTACTTGTAATTATAGGCCTAGTGGTTTGATAGAGGTGGTGGTTGATCCATGGAACTAGTGTTTAGTGCTATGACTATGCTTCCTGGAATGCTACTATGAATTCTTAACCTTCATATCAGTCTTGGTGTTAGTTTAGGATGTCTAGATGTGCAAGAGTGCTCTGGTGCGTGCTTTCATGTAGATCTCTCTTCTCCAAAAACTTGAATAATTATTCCAACATCTCTAGCAAGGTTACCAAAGTGAATATATTATAACCAACGATAGTTTAGGGTGACTAGATTCAGTTTTTGGTTGACCAGTGTCGATTAAGGTGGGATATCCTAGTTCTCTCCATTGTTGCAAATCTAAAACTGAATTTTCCATGTAAGTGTGCATGCAGTTAGAGGAAGAATAGACATTTAATGTTAGGGTAAAACTAAGTCTCAATTAGTTATGGTAAGTAGAGATTGAGTCCTAGTTAAAAGGAAACATGCTAAGAATAGGTCTATGATGAGGTGTCTAGGTGAGGTGGAAATTAATTTTATCAAGGTATCTATTAATGAATATTGTGAGAATGGGCATTAATTTAATTGTAGGTAATTAAATTAATATACATGTGGGGTGAAGGGGGAGTGTGACCCAAATTTGGTTTCTACATTTTGCCCCTTTTTTGTGTAGCTTTTATTGGTAAGTGATGTTGAAAAAAACAAGAAGTGATTGTCCCATATGTGGGTGAAGGTGATATTCCTAAAATGAGGAACTACTGATGTGTTATACAGAATCGGTGAGTGGTCTTACAAATGTGTAATTGGTGGAGGTAGGTAGGGAAGGGTATGAAACTAGGGGAAATGGTGATGGTCTACTCAGGAAATAGGTAATAGGTCGGGGTCAAATTGGGTAATGGGTAATGGAAATCAAACACATGCACACATATAGACTAAAACATGGTACCAGGTTGAAGAGCTTGAAAAATCTACATCATCCAATGTCGATAGGCCCAAATACATAACATATGTCAGGTGTAGGAATGTTTAGGTATGATCCGGAACACCAAAGGTTTGGTTAGGAAAAAAGGCATGAAAATAGGAAAGGTATGGTTTTAGGCTAAAATAACATAGGTAACAACATCGCAAGGTATAACGAGTACATAAATTCAAAGGTCACACTAAGTAGGTAAGATCTAGGTAAATAGTTCATGGTGCAGGTAAGGCTAAGGTATAGGTAAAATAACAAATCCCAAGATGCAAATACGAAAATATAGGGGTAGTTTGGGTATTGTAGGTAGGTTTCCATAAGTGTGGGTGAGGTCAAAGGACATCAAGAAGTGAGGAAGTGAGCTCAAAATGGGAAAAATGGGGTAAAAAGGGTAATAACAGGTGATCAATGTCGGTTAAAACTTAACCGACGTCAGTTTTGTATGACTGACATTAGTCATGGTGGGTTAGGGTTAATAAAAAGGAAAATTCCACTTTTTACAAAATCATTTTTTATTTTCCAATTTAGAAAATGATAGAAGAGAGGTGGAAAGTTAGAAAGTGACAGAACAAGATAGAGAGCTAATTTGGCGAGCCTTGTAGCGGGTGATTGGCATCTGGTAGGCGGGTCGACGAGATTAGGTCGAGTGATTCAATTGGTGGTGAGGTGGGGAGTTTATTTTCTTATGGTAGAGGGGTGAGAGGGTTCAGCTGGACCACCAGTGTAATGGCCAAAAATACTACCACTCCGATGACACCAAGATGAGGTAGGGTTCTACTTGATCTATGCATTTGTTGTTGAAATAGTTTGTTGAAATCTGGTGGGGTTTAAATGTGTTTGTGTAGGGAGTTTAATTGGAATTTGTAAGTAAAATGAATGGAATGGGGTGGGTGGGAAGTCAAATGTATTGTAAATAGAGGGGAATGAAGCTAAAGAAGGTTTGGGTAGGATAGGGTATCTGTTTTTAGGGTGAATGTGTTAATTTTTGAAAACTATGGTAGGAATTTGTGAATTTTTATGTCACGACAGTGACCAATGATGGTCAAGGGTTGGCCAATGTTGGTTGAGTATTAGGTGACTGATATCAGTTATGATGGATTGATGATAGTCAATAGTGACCGATTTCAGTCTTCTCTAGGGGAATATATGTCAATAAATGAGATAGGGTGTGAAGAAAGAGAGGCAATGAGATATAAAGGCATATTTAGTGAGAATGGGTAGGGTACTAGGTACAAATGGTATGAGTTGAGGGATGTCAAATTGGGATGGGGGAAAAGGGTTAGTGTTTAGGGTTACGATGTGGTTACAGGGTAGTAAGTAGTAAGGGTCTTGGGAATAGGTTGGTTGGTTAAGAGATATTTTGGGTATGGTCAAGGCTTAAAAATGTTTTGGTTTGTTGGATGCAGGCTAGGGACTAGCTACGGATGAGCGACAAAGTAGGAGACATATTAGACCATCCTGAACATTAGATGGGTCAATGATTGATGTCTTTGTATATTGTCAATTTGATTATTATTGATATATACCAGCCTGCGTGTTGATGATAATGAGGATGTACATGATATTTTTTGATATTTTAGAGATTTTTGATCATATACTAGCTTGCATGCCAAAGATGGTGAGACTGTGTATGAGATTTTTGAGATACTTATATTATTTTGCATCATTGTACAATTGATGGATACAAGGAATTTCGTAGTGATATAGATGATGATATTTATTAGATGGATGATGTACTTGTGTTTTTAAATTTCTATTGTTATTTTTATATGGATGGAAACTAGGTGGATCAGGCATGGTGGAGTTAGGTCATTTAGGCATGGTTGAGTTAGGTCAATTAGGCATGTTTGAGTCAGGTCGGTTTATGTATAGTTGAGTTAGGTCCTATTCAGGTATGATGGAGTCTTGTTTTTAATTTTGATTTATTTTCCAAGTTATTAGTAACATGGGGAATACATGATGAGTTATATGTATGTTATGCTGTAAATTTATAAAATATTTAATATCAGGGAAATGTGAAATGATTGATTGGATGTTTTTATGGTGTGATAACATGGTAAATATGTATGTGAGGTAAGTTTCCAAGTGTTATATAAAAAATGGAAATTAATTATGGTAGAATTTTAGTATAAAATAAGTGGGTAAAATGGGTAAGGCTAAGAGTGGCCAAGGTAACATCTAAGAGCCCCATGCCCTCTAAGTGTTACCTACATAGCCTTAATGAAAAGGGGCCTCAGGATGATGTAGTTCTACCATAAGAAAGGGAAGAATAGGATGAGGTAGAGGAATGGTTTGGTAGATTTTAGGCATGATTGAGTGTAGGTCATACGCATGGTTGAGTCTAGGTGAATGATGGAGTCTTTTAAAATGTAGGTTTTAATGGTCTAGTTATATATAGGGTAATTAATAAGTAATGGAGAATGTGAATGGTAAGAGGTGGTAAAAAGATTCACCTAATTGATAAGAACCATAATGAGTCTTATCATACCAAAGATTGGCTTATGAATGTGATATCCTAAAGGCATTGCATAATGGACTATTCTAAGCGTGAAGAAAGTCACATGATCACGAAATATCATACTTGTGATAAGTCCCTTGAGAAGATAGAAAATTAGGGTGAAAATGGGTGGTTTAGTGTAACTTAGTGTATGACAACATGTTTACCTGGAAAGAAACCCATGATAAAAAATAGGCAAGTCCGTGATGAAAAAGTTATTATTTTCTTATTATTTTTTTGTGATAGACTAATCGATGTGGGAAGTCTATATTGGATGAATATATTATCTCCTTGATTTCTTCATGAAGTTGATCAATGCGGGAAGATTTTGAATACTTTATTTTATTGTTGTAATGACTTTATATAGTTGTCATTTAAGGGAGCAGTCTATTTATAATGGTGAGATAGAGAGAAGAGATGTCCTTTTCAGGGAATCATCTCGTTGCTGGAATTTAGACTCAAGGAGTTGAATCCCATTTTTTTTAGACATTTAAGTCATGGACTAGATTATAGAGGAAAATTAGGTTCTTGTGTAGAAGACAAAGTCGTAGTACACAGAGGTTAACTATGGAAGATAATGGTTTCAAGTGATGAACAAACATGGGATTTCATCTTTGAAAAAGATGAAAAGTATCCATGAGAATCATGCCATGATTAGATCAATGGTAATAATATTGAAGGTAAGTCTAAAAGTTGACGAGTAATGACATGATTATTGTTTAGTCATTGATCCCAAGACTAGGTAATATGAAAGGTGAAGGGGGCTCAAAGGACAAGTGATCAATAGACAGAAAGTGATATAGGACTAGATTTCAATAATAAAATGGTTAAATATGTAAGGCATTTAGGGGTTTAGGTTCAGGTTTACCTTCAAGTGAAGACAATTGATAGTCACATAATCCATAAGTATGAATAAGTATATAGGGTCCAAGCCAATTAGGAGAAAATTTTCCAAGTTTACTTTTCTCTTATTTGGTTACATGTTGATTTTCCTTCAGGAGGATGTCACCAACCTGGAAGGTTTGTTCATATACATGCTTATCGTAGGCACACTTGATACATTTTTAATAGATTTGGAGATGATCAAGAGCATTGATACAATGTTCATCTAACAACTCAAGTTGTGATAAATAATCCTAGTGAAATTCATCGTCTTTGAGCATGTCTTGTAGTGAGATGCGGAGAGATGGAATCTAGACTTCGAGAGGAAAGAAATACTTGGTACTATAGACCAGAGAGAAAGGTGTGGCAGCAGTCAAAGTGCAAATACTAGTGCGGTAATCCCATAAGGGTAAAGGAATGTGCATATGCCAATCCTTCCCCGTATCATCAACTACTTTTCCCATTTATTTGTGGAAAATAAGGTGATGAGAAACTGATTTGAATGCCAAAAGTGTCACAAAGATTTTGTAGGGTTTTGTTTTTGAATTACTTTTTGTTATTAGTAATGAGGTGGTGAAGGACACTAAAGCAACAAATGATGTGAGGGTTGATGAATTCACAAATTTTCTTAGATTTTTTAGAAATTAGGGAGATGGCTTCTACCCATTTAGTGTAGTATTTAGTACCAGTTATAATCCATTGATTGTGTTATGAAGAATGAGGATTTATTTCTCAAACAAGAGCCAAACCCCATTCAGAGAAAGGCCAATAGTCTTGTCGTATTTGTAAGACATTCCTAGGTATGTGATGAACATTAGCATGTTGTTGGCATTTCACACAACATTTGACATAGTCACAACAGTCACAGTTTAGGGTTGGCCAATAATAGCCTCAAGGACTAATTTGTTTAGTGACAACTAAGCCACTAAAGTGACCTCCACAAATGTCGTCGTGAACTTCTTTGATGGTGTAGGGAATTTCAGAACTTGTAAGGCATCATAAGATAATATCATCAAAGCCACATTTATAAATAAGACCACCCATGATTACATAGTGAGAGACACTTTTTAAAAAGGTGCATTGTCCATTATGAGTGAGATTAGGAGGAAAAATGGAAACTTAAAGGTATTCTACAAACTACTTATACCAAAGGTCACATGGACCAGGTGCAACAATTTTGATAGAGTTTACCTCTCAAGATAAATAAGAGGGTGATTGAAACCTTTTAATTGTGAAAAATATTTCATAGTTGATAGAAAAATCAAGTATCTGAGAAGCCACACCGGCCATGGTATCCAAAAATTTATTAGTAGAACATGGGGTGGTTTGAAGTTTGTAACGGTCAAGGGTAGTCAAAAGTATGTCGACATGACATTTGTACATTTGAATTATTTCATTATCACACAATAATTAAATAGGCAATAAAATATGACCTTAAAGACTATCAGGTGTTGAGCTTGATGTTTGGATTTTGCAAGAAGGTCATCTACGCAATCTTCTAGTATGTGATGCATTATGTCATGAAAGATATAAGTCATGGCTTGCTGATATGTAGAAACATCATTTTTAAGGCCAAAAGGCATGAATCGAGTGATGAAGGTCCCCCAAGGAGTGATGAAGGTATTTTTGTGTTGATATTTTGGAGAGAGTAATATTTGATTATAACCAAAGAAACCATCCATGAGTGATAACATCTCATGGCTGGCGATGAGATCAACCAGTTCGTCAATACATGGTATAGGAAAATCATCTTTGGGGCAAGCTAGGTTGAGGTCACAAAAATATGTACAAACTTGGAGTCCTCCTATCTCTTTTCTGATAGGAATGATTTTAGAAATCCATTGGGGATAGTCAATGGGTATGAAGGAAACCGAAAGAAGGCGTTGAAGTTCTTCTTTGACAAGAAGAGAAATATGAGGATGCATTTTTCACAGGTTTTGGTTTATGGGTTTGGCATGAGGAATGGTTATGATATTGTGGATCACAATTTTTGGGTCAATATTGGGTATATCAGCATAGGATAGAGAAAAAACATTGCTATGGTCCTAGAGGAAAGAAGTAAAAGCTTCCTGTTCAACAACATCTAAAGATTGGCTTATCTCTAAGATGTGTGGGTCATCCTAAGTGTAAATGTTTATTTCAATGGTTGATTTGTTCAACATGGTTTGCGTCTTAGAAGGTAAAAACTGATGAATATAAGAATCTTCCACACCAAGGAAGGTAATGATGGAATCATCATCCTGACACTAAACAACATTAATAGAAGGTGTATCATCATTGATCATGTTAGGATATAGGAAGGGAAAAGAAAAAGGAGCCTCACCATCACATTGATAAGTTAGAGGTCTGATAGAAATCATGTTCACGAAAATAAAAAGTTAAGAGGAATAGATTTGGGATCTATGGACTCTGCTGGTGAAGGTGGTTACATTTGTGAATGGGGTGGAGAAGGTTTTTCATCCTCAGCAAGGTCGATGCAGGCCTTCTTGGAAGATGGTGCGGTGAATCCAATGCCACTACGATCTTTGTGTTTATGGGTGGTACATGGAATGACAATATGATGACCTTATTTGTAAAAACCAAACCCAAAGCCTTTCCATGCTCAACAGTGAAGGGAAGTATGGGTGAAGCGGTGGTTAGTGAGAGATTAGAGGTTAGATGAAAATGGTGATGTTTGGGCTGGAGATTCAAGTGAATAAGTGGCAGTATCAACTACCCCATATGTTAAGTTGGTGTGAAGGTGGGGACGACCATAAGGGAAAACCTCTCCTATGTGATAGTCATAATGAGGGTGATAGCCTGGGTTTCCATACTCTTGCAAAGTGAGGAATGTGTGGATATTGTAGAGGCGATACTCCCCCAAAGTGAGGCATTGAAAAAAACCTTCTAAAGGATTAGTAATAGATATGCAGGTAGCGGGGATAGATGAATCACTAGATGATTGGGAAAGAAGGGTATTGGTTGTTTGCGAAGTGGATGGGCTAGCTGCAGAGGCTATGACAATGGTAGGAATAGAAGAGTTAGGTGTGGAAGAGGTGGCAGTGGCATTAGTGGATAGGGTCATGGGTGAAGGAGAAGTGGGGGTAGTAGTAGATGCCTTAAATAGTAGAGGGACATCATTAGAGTGGTATAACATGTTACAAGTTTTGAATTGTGATGGGTTTGGTGGGTTGGTATAGTCATGCTCTTGATGTTTAAATTTTACACAGTGGTGTAAAGTTAAAGGGACATAACCCTTAACATGAATCCAAGGTCTACCAAGTAATAGGTTATACTGGAACTCTCCCTCTAAGATGTAGAATAATTCTGGGAGAGTGTGAGGGCCCACACGAATGTGGAGAATAATGGTGAAAAGAGTGGATGTGATGGTGTCATTGAAGGATCACAACATAACTGGGCTATTATGCATACAATTTGGAGGGATGTACATTTGATTGTATGCGTGGGAAGAGATGATGTTGATTCTAGCACTACCATCCATCATAATGCATTGTATGTGTATGTTATCACTATAAATGAAAATGAAAAGGGTGGGATCAGGGTCATCTAACTGGAGAGGTATAATTTCCTCATTAGAGAAATTAAGGGTGGGGACTTGGTGAGAGGGAAATGAGGTAGAAGAAGGATATGATTTGGTAAATGAGGCCATGTGGTGAGGGGTGATAATGGAGGCCACTAGTATGGTGTCATTGGGTAAAATTTGATGGATTGTAAAACCTCCATAAGGGATTATCTATGAGATTCAGAAACTTTGACAAGATTTTACAAAGACATATTTAGAGGAGATTTGTGTAATTATTTTATCATTGTACGATGGGTGACCCCATCAGAGACATGGTATGTGGGTCCTCAAATGGTGATTTTTGTCATGGGTGCAGATGGTATATTGGGCACAGGGTTGGTTGATGGAGAAGGAGTGGGAGGAGTAGTGTAATGGAATGTGGGGAAAAAACCTAATGGGGGGAAGATCCTTGTGAAATGAGTAGGGAACACCGGTATTTGTGTGGTGGTTTGGCCAAATCTCTGATACGGACCATGTTGATCTCAAATTTTGGAGGTGGAAAAAAAGGTTGTGGGGGTGGAGATGCAGGTATTTAAAGAAGTGAGGGAAAATGATGTGTGGTGACAGGTGAAGGTGGAATAGGTTCCTCATCAAGAATATCATCATTGTCAAAATTTTGCTTCAAGAGGACATAATTGTAGGAGAACATTTTTGAGAGCCTTACGAACTTCTACATCATGTCCTGGCATACGATGATAGGCACAAATTTTATTTTCATCAAACCCTTTTCATTTGGGTTTGAGGGGGTTGTAAGGTCAAAGCGGTGGTAAAGTTGATAACGAAATTCTCTAATAGGTTGGTTAGAATGTTGGCGTAGGACCTTGCCAATGGATCACAATGGGAAGTGAGATGGGTTTGGGTAAAATGCAGATGATCATGGACCATTATGGAATTTGGTCAGTTTGGTAAGTTGTCTTAGGTTTTGATGGTATCTTATTGGGTAAATGTGTGATAGAAGAGCTAGCAATTGAAGGTTTTGTTGGTGTAACTACCTTGTTGGAGGGTAGTGGGTTCTTGTCTTTGGATTACACCTTCTTGGGTAAAGGTGAGATGGGAGTATGTGATGCAAAATGGGAAGTAGATGGTGGAAGAGGATAGGTTACCCATGTTTATAATAAATTTGTGGTGGAAGTGGTTAATAATGGCCAGGTGGAAGGTATGGGTTTAAGTGGTATAGGAAAATTTGGGGTTATAGTAACTAGTGGAGATATAGGTGGTAAGAAGTGTACAGGTGAGGGCGAAGGTGTTTGATGTGTAGGTAAATGAAGTGTAAAGAATTATAGTGATGAAGCAGTAGGTTTCTTAGCTTTTGATTGGATTTGGGTAGGATGGTGCTTGGCCATGGTTGATGGGTGAGGTCCTAGGATGGACGGAAGGGGTGAAGGTGATAAAGGTGTGGTAGGTGAGACTGGTGTATGAGGCCTAGAGGATTGAGTCTTCCTTCTAGGTAGAGGATAAATTTTGGTGTAATTTTGGGAAGATGTGGCTAAATCCAATTTGACAGGTGGATGGGTAAGGCTTGACATCGGCATGATACCCCAGGTAGTGATGGGCTTAGACAGGGGTGAATATATAGGTGTGTGCAGGTTCTTAGGCATTGGAATGGTTTTATTCATGGGTAAAGGCTTAGATGTAGGTAGAGGTGATGAAGAAGAAGCTATTTTTATAGGTATGGATAGGATCGATCTGACTATTGAAAATACCATTGGATAGATCATTGAATTATCTTTAGGAAACATTTGCATTTGAGTCAAAAAGGGGAGCCAAAGATGTTCCCATAGCATGGAATTATCAACGTAATCCAAGTAATCGGCCAGTCGTAAAAATGGGATTGTTGTAAGAGGAGATGTAGTTGGTTTAGTGGAAATCCCTGTAAAATATTTCTATGAGAAAGGGAATTTATTAGTCTCGGACTCCATGGGTAAAAGAGTTGAGAGCAGGTCAACAGGATCCTAGAATTCTGAGGGAGAATTTTTCCCAAAAATTAGTGGCGTGTTTGAAGAACCTCCCATGGGTAGGAGAGATGGTAGGTGGGGTGATATAGACTTATCCTTTGGTGGAGGAGAAATCGATGACGATTCTCATATGGATGGGAGAGTTAATACTGTTGACTATTTGGTAAGTTGTGAGGTTGACGATGAAATGAGATCAGCATAAATCATGGATTTCCCCATGTATGAAGGAGGAGATGAAGGGGATTCCTCTAAGGTTGAAGGAGTGGAAGAGGTATGCTCCTCTTTGGGTAGAGGATCTCGTGCCATAATTTCCTTGATAGAGAAAATAGGTCAAATTTGAGGAATTGTCGGTATGATATCAAAAATAGCGTGGACTTCACGGACATTATTGTCATTAGTTTAAGGTTCAATATTTTTATTAGATCATGGTGTATGATTAGGGAATGGATTCTTAAAGACATCAAAAATTTTATTTACTAGCACATTTAGGTTGTCCACGATGAGATCTCCATTATCTATCATCTCCTGGACAATGTTTTTAAAAGTTATGCTATTATAATCATTATGGCCTTTAACGTGGTGGTAATTACAATAGTCATATTCTTTATACCATGAAGGCATAGGGTGAGTGGGATCAAAACTAGAATGAGGTTTTATGGGGGAAAGTGCAATGGCTCCACCTTTAAGAAGCTTTTCCAAGACTGAAGAATAGGGTTCTCTAATTGAAGTGTACTTTTGTTGTTCCTTACGGATTGAAAAGTCTAAACACGGGAAATTTTGGAGGAAGGTTTGGCTTGATTAGAGTGATGAGATGGACCAAATTTGAGAACTACCATGTTGGAAAATCCTTTGGATTTTGAATAATTATTTTGGGTTTTTGAAGATGAAGAAGAATCATTTGATTTTAACGGGGTGTTCTTGTTTCGTAATTGGATTTTCTTTTCTTCAATGGCAAGAATTTCCAAAATTCGTGCCATGGTGAATGCTTCATTGAAGGTATAGAATTTTTGTACCTATAGAGTTAGTGAGATGTGTTTAGCATAAGCTTTAGTGAACAACTCGATAATTTCATCCTGAGGTTACTCAAATGTTAATTGGTTTATAAGACTTCGCCAGCGAGAAATGAAATTTGTGATAGATTTGTCGTCATACTATCGTGTTTAATATAGGTTAGTCATGGTAAATTTTTTGACTACATTGATCAAGAAGTAGTCTACGAATCCTTAAGCCACTTGGTTAAAGGAGTAGATCAAATGTCTAGGTAAAACATTGTACCAATCTAAGGTGGGTCTTGTTAGGGACATGGGGAATGTTCATAGGAGTAAAGCGTCATCATGGGCAATTAGATATCACGCATGTTTGAATGACCATGCAAGTGTTATTTTGGGTCATCTTTACTGTTGAAACAATTGAACTTGGGCATTTTCCAATGCACGAGGTATGGGAAAATAGGAATAGATGGATGAATAGGCTCATTATAGATTTCATCATTGTTCAAGGAGTTACAAGAGCTGGAAACTGATGCTTCTAATGTTTGCATATTTTCCATCATCATCCTAATGAGGTCATTGGTGGGTTGTGAGGAATGGGTGACTCCTGTAGTAAAGGGAGGTTGATGATGGGTGTATGATGTGTATGGCATCCTAGTACATGGGGGTGTCGAATATGAAAATTGCAAAGGGGGGATGGATACAGGTAGAAGATATCCCGGATAAGTGATAGATGAGATTGGGGATTGTTGGTGATGCATGTAAATAGGTGGGGTGGTCGTAATGACTCTCCTTGTAATGGGTGGTAGAGACTAAGGGATAGAAATAACTAGGCATTGGAACGGGGTGTGGGTTGCCGACACTATAGGTGGTTGTGATGTAACTGGGTATATACGAGGAAAAGGGGGCAGATGGGGCGATGCTCAAGGAAATTAGTGAAGGAATGGTCGACACCATGGATGTAATAGATTTCATTGGTGCAGTATTTATAGCAGACATGGGGCTCTAATTAAGATACCATAGGGGGTAAGGTGGATGAAGGTAATGTTGAGCTAGTGGAAGATGACATGGAGGTGGGGGAGAGGGCAAGAGGAATAGATATAGGCATGTTGTATACTAACTATGACCTAAGGATTCTTAGGTAGATGAGTGGGAAAGATAATATTGTAAGGCTATGAGGATTTTGATTTAGGAGTCTTGTAAACTCCTTTTCACCGGTAGAAATGGTGATAGACTGAGTTGGGTCCATAGGTGACAAGATGGAAAAGGAGGTGATGGGATAGCGTAGAAGTGGCTAAAGACTAGCATGAAATATAAGCGTGTTAGCTTGGTTATGATTCAACACCATGTGAATTAGTGTGTATCAGGTTAACTGTATTCTGTCGATGACAAAGAAAAAAATAGGAATGGAAAAGAACAAATATTGGTAGGTGGACTTGGTCAATGTTTCAATTAAACAATCAAAATAGGGAAACTGACGCTGGTTTAGGTGACCGATGACGGTTCAATATTTGATACCGGTTACAGTGGGAAAATACCAGTTTAGAATAGGAGAACTATTTCCTATAATGAAAGGGGAGTATGTACAACCATTGATATCCATAGGAATATGATAATGTCATGAGGACTACAAGAAAAAGAGAATGATAATTATTGTTACAAAAATAATACAAAATAGATTATAACTACACTGTTATAAATAATGACGGAGCACTGAGAATAAATGATAGTTCCTAACATTCCCCCCCTTACTGTGAAATCTGAACATGGTAGAAAAACATCCACACACTCCTCTGCAGTATGCTCACCCCTGTGGCATGTCCAACTCTGTGACTCATGACCTTGATCCAAAAGAAAGGCTCTCTCCTTCCATGGTTTTAAACAGGCTTACCACAAACCTTGACGTGACAGGAACCTCATCAACTCAAAATCCACCTCATGTGGTTTTCTGGATCCTCCCACAAACCCTTTCAAGATCCATGAACTGACTTACTCTGGTGCTACTGTTCACCACTATGCTTATACATCAGGGAATTATGTAGGAAACACAACATGCATATCACAAAACTGCACAATAGAAGATATACTGAAAAATTTCACATTACTTCCTATAAGAATCGTAATGTTCTTAATAGTAGTCTATGTCATTGATCGCTGCCACTCGATCTCTGAACAACATAGAAAACTGCCACTGCCACTGGAAGCTTTCCTTGACTAAGTCGTTTTGGGTGCAGAATGGGAATGGAACATTGGTATGTATTCCCCCCCACAATGTGAAATTCCACTCATATAGATACTGAGAAGCAAAATGCATCGAAGAACATACTCCTGAATGGATCTTGCTAGTTAGGTCTTGCTGCACATGGTCACTAATGCTAGTGAACGTATTCTTCTAGCTGACCATCTTCCAAAGAAGTACGGCAGTCAGAGGACCAAGTTAGTCAGAAGGATCACTAACAGTCATCTGTGCTCCAACACAACTCTCTTTCCAACATCCATTAAATACCACACAAAACAGGAACACTGCAAACTGAAGCACATTGAGAAAATGGAAACCACACTGAAAATCATATACTCACACCATACATATGCCACCACAGCTTCTGTCGGCCCCGTCGTTGGTGACTGACGAGAGGTCGTTGATTGACCTCCTTCCTCTGTTGCCTCCATCCTCCAGGGTTTTCAAGGATGCTACTCATGAATGAAGGGATTTGTTAAGTGTGCTCGTTCTACAATTTCCCGATTCAAATGATTGCGAGAATGTTAATTTCTACCGAGTAACTACCTTTTGTAAAACAATTAAAATTTTAATTAGAGGAATAAAATTAAACATGTACTATTTTAAAATGTAACAAAAAACTCAAATTTTAGATATTTTAGGAATTTGAACACACTATAAATGGTTGTCAATCCACTGTTTAATACAATTCAATACTGAAATAACGTAATAATGAATAACATCCTACTATAGTTGATATGATTTAGGTACTCATTCCCGTAATAAAACAATCAAATCTAAAATTGAATTTAACAAGCAATTAGATTATGAATGGATCAGATTATGGAATATTAGATAGATTAGCCAAGGTGATTGCTAAATAGGTAGGGTCATGTTTTTACATAATTTGGCAGAGAAAATTTGGGTTAAGTGTTTTTAGATTTTTTTTATACCGAATGAATTCACCGCCAATAATTTGGATACTGACGTCGAATTGACATGACCAATCCATTTGAGAGAAAACCAACGATGGAATTGATCAGCATTGATGTAGAATCAAAGAGCGTCTTTAATAGAACTAGGTTTTTCAGATTCCATTGCACAAATAATGCCTTGAGAATGATGTTAGGTTTCCAAATACATGAGAATTCTCAAAGACATGTCATATTTACTATAAAGACTTGGAGGTTATACAGTTGATTAAAAGGATGGATTGACAAGAAGGTGGAGGTGATGAAGATGCCAAGGAGATAGGAATCTCAAACAAATATAAAGAAACTATATCCAGATGTAATGTATGGAAAATCAACCAAATTTAAAGACACTTACCAGATGTATTTACAAACTGGCAATGTTGGATACAAGGTCATAGTTCATCTATGATAAATGTGTGTCGAAGCAGTGCTTTCGGAACTAATTACCATGAATTCTACCTTCATAAGTCTTGCTGTTGGTTTACAATTCTGGATGTGCAAGAATGCTCTATTAGATGCTTGGCATATATGAATCTCTCTCTTCTAGATCAAATAACTCTTCCAATATAGAATCTAGGTTACCAAATGTAATTATGGTAACCTACGGGAATGGTTTAGGTTAATTCCTAGAATCGATTTAGGGTACATTGTTAAGGGGCTCATATCCTAGGTTGCCGTAAATAAGATCTTGTATCCCGAGAGTTCTTCCTATTGGTTCGAGTCTAAAATGGTAATTTTCCAAGTAAGTTTGCATGTTGTTAGAAAAGGAATAGCCTTATGTGATAGACAATACCAAGAAATGTTATGATATGGTAAGTACAGATATGATTCCTTTACAATTTACATGCATTCAAAATATCTATGATGAGGTATCTAGGTGATTTTGGGGTGAGGACAGGATAGGTGGTATTAAATTCTTAATCAATTAAATAATGAATTTTTCAATATAAATTGTTCCTGCTTTGATACCAAACCAACAATACACATTACATCAAATAAATTAAAACACTATAATAAGATTTTATTTTTATTAAAAATCAAGCCAACTACAACCTCCAAGTAAATATTGAAAGTTATGTAATGAATAAACTCCTGTATACCCAAAATTGTTATAACTGCCGAAAAGATGTTACACATGCCCCAATAAATATAGGTCTCCTTACAATGTTAACAACCATAAAGGCTCGTAAGTATAATTCGCTAACATATCCCACATGACCCATTCAGGCTCCGCATGCTTTGTTTTTCCCTTTCCCCATGTTATTCTTGTATTTTAGGCTTCATTGACAAAACCGCCACCATCTGGGTGGCGAATCCAGTGACAGTAACCACCCAGGATAATAATCCCGTAACTGCCACTGTACACAGGGCTAGCAGTTTTGTTCACATTTTCTAGATTCTTCGGACGATCAATTCAAACGTATATCTTAAAATTTACATGTTTCTTCAACCACTTTGGCTTAGGAGGCATTAATGTTTTTGGTTCCCTGGTAATAATATTTTTCCTTTTTTTATAGTAAAAGAGTTCAAATGGGAGTTACCCTCTGGTAAATGCATTGGTTATAAATAGTGAACTTTTTTTCAAGCAAATGGCCCCTCATCTTCTCAATTCTCTTATTCAGTCTTTCAATTTCTTGAAATTGGAATCTCTATCAATTTGCATTGTTATTAGTTTTCCATTGTTGGAATTTAGAAGTCATTCAATCTTCTTGTTTCATTCTTGTTCCATTGTTGCTCCATATAACAAAAGTTTAGCATAGAATAGCTTCATTCCTAGACTAGAATCCATTGAAGTTCAGGTTTTGTTTTGTCACAAGGATAGATTTTAAAACTCTCGGTGCACTTGTGTTGTATTCCAAGATAATAAATCCCACTAGGAATTACATAGTCAAGATCTATTCACTTGTGCTAACCTCTCCTACTCGCATTGTATTCGGTCTATATCCAAAGTTGCCATTGTTCGAATATCATCTTTTGTTGATATTATCATATACACATGTTTTTGGATTCACGAGGACATGAAGGAATGGGAGATCACATTGAGGGGACAAAATCACACACAACTAGATTTACCACTATTTTGTAAATGCCAGGTTTGAGCTATCAAAGTTCTAATTATAACATATCAAATAGAGTAGTGAATTATTTTATTTCAGTAAAAAGGTTTGCTCTCGATATCACCAGGGAAGCTATGGGGATTGATAGTTTCTCAGAAAATGTGATTCATTCCTCACTTCTGAGGTAGGATCAAGATTTATTTCAATTCAAAATATAGCTACTTAGATACTTAGGATAAAATCACAACTGCACCAGGCAAATAGCCATACCAAGCTACTTTGCTTGTTTTCATTCTGTTACTAGATTAGTTGTGCCCATTTTATAAATATACTTCAGTAGTTGCTCTTCAATTTCATTGAAATACGTCATTGAAAATACAAAAATAGAAGAATGTTTGCATAGTTTAAATACTTCCATTGTAATCAGTTTATTAAATTAGTTAAAAGTTGAATCATTTTGTATGACAATCACAGGACCTAGAGAGCCTAGAGAATATATATTTGAACCAATAGTGCCTCAACCAAATCTACCCAATACATTAGCTGATATAGATCAAGACCTTAGAATATAGGTCTTTCGAGCAACAGCAAACCATACAAGCAATTAGTGAACAATCATGAGAGTGTTTAAATATCGAAGACGACAAATTTGACATTTTGGTCAAACCATCCAAACTATAGATGCCTTGGATAAAATTATTTGAATGACTCATGTGAAGGACCTCGAAAGAGAAGAAGGATTTGGTTGCATCATTTATTCACAACCTGAACATAGGAGACCTCCTCATTAACATAGATAGTTTAGCTTATATGTATTCAAGTTTCCAGAACACCTATTAGGTACTCTGAGAAAATTATACAATGCCTTCTAGTTCTAAACATGGAGACTCTGAAAAGGGATACCTTTACTGAATAGTTGGGAGAAGGGATTATTCTTCACATGACCATAGCAGGTCCACAACAACCACGAACTCATAGTTGTGATCCCCAAGTCCCACAACCCAATGGGCCTACACAATCAGTTAATTTTGACACCAGCTTTCAAACACTGGTATTTAGATCCTCACAGTACTCCCACGCAAACATTATAGTACAGTTTCTTGTATTAAACATAGAAACCACCCTTCAATCTAATATTTTCTGGGCTAGAAAGAGTGGGAAACCTACCCATGGAACTACAAATCCACTTTTCCCTATCACCATTTTCATGACCTTGTTTGGAGATATATACGAATCTATACAAGTCACTTCCCACGTATCAGAACAACCTAAGAAACAGGATGTACAACTAAGTAGCTCAAAACATTTATTGGAGCCTATTTTTGTAGACATTATATCTAAAATGAACCATTACACCAATTCAGGTTAGGAGGGCCTTCTTTGCCTTATATTCATAGATTCCATTATTACGTATTGAGGATTTAGATTAGCCAATTAGCTTGTCTGTATCCATTCACATTCAACATCCATCGGCTGTCTCAACATGACCTTGGGAGGTCAAGGTACAAGGAAGAGGTAGATGTTATAGATTCCCATGCTCACATAAACTTTTCCATCATACTTTGGTGAACTTACAAATGTGAAACAAACTAATATTTCTAATTTCTGTTTTCCTTTGTTCCATCTACCTTAGCTCTAGACATTTCCCATTATTCTCCAGGTATTCATATACCCCCAAATATGTCGGGATATGATGCATATGGCAAACCTTCTTAGGTCTTGAATAAGCTATATCCAAACAAATAGGCAACCATTTCCATCGCTTTCTGCATGGGCTAATAACTATTCAATTAATTATGTCATCACAAACTCCCCCTCAAGTAGAATTAGATTGGAAAAAGTTCTTCATTATGAATCCAAGGAGTTTGATCAACTTGCATTAAACACAACAGCCAGATCCCTCAGGCTCTAACAATATGATCTTGTTTACTGGAGAATGGAACTTCATCTCCTCGGGTCTTGTTCATACCATAGATCAGTAAATAGTTAGACCCACTCCTCCTTTTGGATGAGGATTACTTAGCACTCTATTCCTAAAATTGAACAACACTTCCAAAATATGTATCCACCTATAGGTAAGTTTACAAATATAATCTGAATTACCCATATTCCTCCACCTATGGGAAATACCCTTGGTGAGGCTTGTATAGGGTAACCGATCAATTTATAGCAGGGTATCATACCCCTTTACAACCTCAAGCTATAAACAAACACCCTTAAGGAAAAGCATTTGATATCTTCGCCAATGGAGGTCATTTCAACCTTAGCTGAAAAGGTTAGAGGGCTAGAACTTTCTCAAGCAAACCAAAATTCATACTTTGGGCAAGTAGGAATCCCCAACCCTTACATCATCCCAATCAAGTCGACTTTACAAGAATAGGAACGTTAGGCATGCCTCCTCAAAATCCTTATAGTTACCCACAGCAAACACCAACTAGGACCGCAGTGTTCAAACACCACTCTAGTTGAATAACATGTACACCTCCTGACTTGACACCAAACAACCTGTTACCAGATGTAATTCTCCTTATTTAAATATTTATTAAAAGTCACCATAAGGGGACATGTTCTCTTCTCCAAGGATGTTCGTTCAACCACAGGGATTCCCTTATGTCCCTACAAATGCATATGCTATGCCATATAAACAACCCATTCCACCTCAACCCCCTTAGCAAGCCCCATCGATGGTCGAGGCCTATGCCATAGGGACTTATTCACAATATTTAGAAGAGCCCCTAGACTTCACCATATGAAGTGTTATGCTTCCAAGACCTCTCCCTGATTTACCCAAATACAAAGGGGAAGGGGACCCAAATGCACACATTAAGGCCTATGCCATAGCTATATGGGAATTACTCCCTTGGCACGGGGTTGTTTCTAAAATATCCCCTAAGACCTTAGAAGGTATTGCCCTTGATTAGTATTACCAAATACCTGAATCTTCAATACACTCATTTAAACAACTCGTGTCAGAATTCATCAAAGCTTTTGACATGAACAAATTGTTAAGAAGGAAAATCAGGGAGTTCTTACATATCAAACAAGAACATAATGAATCCGCTGCTCATTTTATTCAAATATGGCGTATGGTTCTCTACTCATCAGTAACTGCTCCAAACATGGATCAAAGGGAACTATGTGATTTATTCCTTAATTCTCTCAATAGAGAGATAAAGGAAGAAGTTCAAAAGTTCCCACTAAGAATTTATGATGAAGTACTCAAAAGTGCTCTCCAAATTGACCAAACAATGATAGATAGTGGTCATAAGACATATGGGACGAATGGGAAATTAACCACTCCCAATCAAAACACCATGGCCTATTCTAATACAGGGAACACTAATCAAGGACCTAAGATCCTTAACAAGAACTGTGGGGTTACAATAGATGGAGTAACTGATCAAGTTAAAAGGGAAAACATTATAAACATTTCATCACTTGTTAATAATCAGTGAAATAACAATTTTACTCCAACAATCAATGCACGGTGGATTTTAATCGTCCACCACGGTAACAATAACAACAACAACGAAAAATCTAAACACAAAGTCCAAATCAAAACCCATACTAGATATCAAAGTCAAAACCAAAGGCAACAACCTCAAAAATTTTAACTCTAACAACCAGCAACCTTATTAGAATTTTGGGACACAACAGGTTTTAAGTCAACAACCTTGAAATTATAATCCCAATTTATATTGTATCTTCCACAAGATTCAAGGCCATGATACTAGGAATTGTCGTGAATACAATAAATTCATGCAGCATTTTCCAGAATGGATCAAAAGCAACTCTTTATAGATATGTTTTTAGTAAATTCTATAGTACCCATGCCAAACACTTATGCAGGGGTAGTCTCTCCTCAAAATGCACCCCTCAAAATCTTTAATGATCCACTCCCAAACCATTCTAACAATAACAGGCTAGATCCTCAAATGGAACAAACAAAGGTGTCATAACAGGAAGAATGATCATGAAGCCTCAACTTCATTCAATCCACCAGTCGCACCCCAACTAGGAACTCAAAGACCCCAAACTAAGATAGTTGGTTTGGTGGAGTTAGACAACAAGCTAAATAGAATTCCATAACAAGAACACGGGATTATTCACTTCCCAACCTACTCCAATTATCCATTAGAACTAGGCAACAGTCAACAAACATTGGTAAAACCCATAGGAGCCTATGACTTGATTAATAACTTAACTAAAACCTTCTTCTGCATCATCTTTTTTGGATTTGTTAAAGAACTCTCCCACCCATAGCATGCTTCCCTACTTAGAAGCATTAGGCCTTGGTCATTTAATCAACATCACTCCTCCTCCGGAAATGCAAGTAAACCATGTAGACTTTGACGTTTATCCTCTAGGGTTGCCAGATAGGGATACAGAATTTATATTTGATATAAGCAAAATGCCAATAGATGCTGAAATTACACAAAGAGGCGATCCCAGCTTTACATTTACAAGTATGGGTCTATAATAATTATGTTAAGCGTGTAATGGTTGATGATGGGGCAGCATTTAACATAGTCCCCTTCACTTTTCTTCAAAATTTAGGATATGTAGAGACAAACTGTTCCACGATGTGAAATATGTTAAGAGGTTATGATAGCCTCAAAGGCCACTTTGATTGGAACCATAGTTTTACCAGTCACTTTAGGACCCAAGACGGTCCTCACCGAGTTTTATATTATAGATTGGGAAACCAATTATAATATGATCCTTGGTCCGCCATGGATACCACATGATGAAGGCAATCCCTTCCACGCTATTCCAAGAAATAAGATTCCTACACTTGGGGAAAATATTCATGGCACAAGGTGACCCAAAACCCTTCTGATATACACCTAGCACATTTTAAGAAAAGACCAGGCAGTTCACTCCGATTTTGAACTCCCAACAAATCAACTCATCAAACCAATCAATTCTAAACCAAAAGAAGAAGTTGATACCCACCACAGAGTTAGAAGTTATAAATCCAGTCAAGAACATTCCAGCACTCAAAAGTGAGACCAATGTTATAAAAACAGTATCACTAGGGACTACAAAAAAATTTCAAGTTGCTGGAGAAAGACTTACCTATTCTCCTACCATTTGATTCCATGGGTATGGGACACACCCTGGGAATTTCTTCTCTTCCATCAGATGAATTTTTTTATGGTAGAGGTAACCAAAGCAAAATAAATAGATATCGAAAAAATATCCCAACATCCATTTTTCCAAACAAGTATTGGACTCTCCACTTTGATGGAGCTAGATGTCACTTTGGAACTGGGGTGGGAGTGATATGTACTTCACCTAAGGGAAAGATCCTACCTTTCACCTTTAAATTAAACTTTGAATGTACAAACAATGGGGCTGAGTATGAGGCTCTCCTCCTTGGCCTCATTCTAGCTAAAAGAATGGGTGTCGATAACATTAGAGTGCTAGGAGACTCACAATTGGTCGCAAACCAAGTCTTTGAGGTATATGAAACTAGAGCTGAGCACTTACAACTCTATAAAACAACAGTATTAGATATAAGTAAGGGTTTTACCTTCATATCAATTGAAGCAATCCCATGAGAGCAGAACCTTCTTACAGATTCAATAGCAACCTCAGCTTCTCGTTTCACTCCAAACAGTGAATTAGAAGATACAAATTTCACAGTTTCACTTCATACCAAACCATTAGTGCGTAAAATACCAACAAACTCACTCCTGACTCATGTAGAAGCTGAGGATGATTTTTCTATCATGGATCACTTTGACAATGATAGAGTCACTCTCAGATATCTAAACGCCTATGTGGAACTACACCTTGCTCATCGTATAGTTGATCTTTCCCTAATACCACATTCCTCTTCCTATTTTGGAAATCCCATGGTAGAGTCTCCTCCACATAAGGATCTCAATATCTATGTGATAGAAGATGGAGAAATCTTGGAACTACCTCTACCCCACCTGAATTTGAAGAAGGTAACACTTCTTTAATAGAAGAAACCATTGACATAAACATTGGAACAGAGGAAGAACCAAAGATTTTAAAGTTGGGATCCTTGTTAACTCTGGAGGAGATAGAAATACACACCCAAATCCTCAAAGAACATCAAAAGGCTTTTGCATTTAGCTATAAATAAATGAAAGGCATTGCACCACATGTCATGGTACATAATCTTGTTACTAAACTTAGATGTGAAACCAATTAAACAGAATTCAAGACAAATCAAGCCAAAAGTGGCTCTCATGGTAAAAGAGGAAGTAATAAAACTTCTCCAAGTGGGATTCATCAAGCCCGTTGACTACTCACAATGGGTATCTAATATCATTCCCATCCTCAAAAAGAATGGGAAGATACGCATTTGCATATATTTTTGAGGTATTAACAAAGCTTGTCCCAAGGATGACTTCCCATTACCATCCATCGATGTTATCATTGATGCAATAGATGGATTTGAACTATTTTCCCTCATGGATGGGTTCTAAAGGTATAATCAAATTAAAATATCTGAACAAGATCAAGCCAAAACTACATTCATAACTCCCTGGGGAACTTATTGTTACGCTTTCATGCCATTTGGTCTTAAGAATGCTGGTGCTACGTATCAGTATGGCAATGACTTATATATTCCATGATCTTATCCATAAAATTGTGGAATCATATGTGGATGACTTGTTGGACAAGGCCAAGAAACGTTGTGATCATCCAGAAGTGCTCTGTATCATCCTCTCACGATTAATTGAATATGGCATCACATTAAATTTAGAAAAGTGTGTTTTTTGTGACAGGAGGAAAACTTGTGGGATACATTATATCTTCATGAGGAATTGATGTTGATCCAGCCAAAATACGGTTTGTTCTCGAAATGATCCCACCATCGGACGAGTCTAGAATCAGGTCATTTCTTGGGAAACTCGATGTGTAATCTGAAGGTTCATCCCAGATCTAAGTTTTTCCATTCATCCAATCAACAATCTATTAAAGAAATATTATAACAATGATTGACCTGAAGAATGTAATGAGGCCTTTGAAGAAATTAAATTCTTCTTGTTGTCTCCACCCACGCTAATGCCTCCCAAACCAGACCACCCTTTGATCCTTATACTCGCAAGCCGCTCATGTCTCACTCAGCCTACATGTTGGCTCAAGAAGACGATGATAAACGGGAACATGTGCTCTATTTCATTAGTCGAATGTTGTTTGATTATTAAACACATTACACACAGGTGGAGAGAGAATGCCTTGCCATTGTCTTTGCAACAAAATGCTTAACACATTACATGTTAAACCAAGAAATGAGGTTCATTGTAAAGACAGATCATTTACAAACGTTTCTCACGCAAGGGTCTTTATCTAAAAAGGATGTACATTTCATAACCTTAATGGGTGAATTCGAGTTAATGTATTGTAAACCAAAAATTTGGTAAGGGACAAATCATTGCAGACTGGCTAGTTGAAAATCCACTAGATGGAGGTGATCTGGTCAGTTTGAACTTTCCTGATGAGTGTATATACTTCATCAAAACCAGGCCTCCCATCTCTACATATCCCTGGTATACTGATATCATCAATTCCATCATAGACCACACATACCCGGAAGGTGCCACATCACAACAAAGAAGGCGGTTACACATTATTACCACTAAATATGTTGTTTTAGAATAGGTACTCTATCGTAAAGCCTTCGATGGCATGCTTCTAAGATGCGTCAACATAGAAGAATCCAAGAATATTCTTCATGAATCCCACAGTGGGCTATGTGGAGGCCACTTTGGTGGTCACGCCACCACTCACAAAATACATCAGATGGGCTATTTTTTGCCCACTCTCGAGCATGATGTGGTGGAATTTGTATGTAAGTGCCACAAATGCGAAGAATTCTCTCACGAGATTCACATGCCAGTACAATCCCTACAACCAATAGCAACCTGTGGCCCTTTTCCACGTGGGGTCTAGACTTGATAGGGAAATTCTCTCCCTCATCAACTGATGGCCATAACTTTATAATTACAGCCATAAAATATATTACCAAATAGGTGGAGGCCATGCCTCTCACCAATGTACTAGGTTCAGTAATTGCTAAATTCATTCTGAACCAATTATCTGAGAAAATCATACAACATCTAGTTCTAAATATAGAGGCTGAAAAGGCATATGATTACTGGATAGTTATAAGAAGGGATTGATTCTTCACATGACTATAATAGGTCCACAACAACCACAAACTCATGGTTGTGATGCCCAAATCCCACAACCCAACGGGCCTACAAATTAGTTAAGTATTGACACCGGCTTGCGAATACTGGTATTTAGATCTTCACCACTCCCGCTAGATATTATAATACAGTTCTCTATATTAAACATAGAAGCCAATTAATGTAAGATTTTTTGGGCTAGATCAGAAAACCATCCATAGTTCGCTACAAATCCACTAAAATGCCTATCACCATTTTCATGACCTTGTCTGGAGATATATATGAAGCTCCTACAGGTCACTTCCCATGTATCCAACAACCAAGAAACAAGATATCGATAGAGCTCGACATTGATTGGAGCCTCCAAACAACCATTATATCCAAATGAACCATTACGCCAATTTAGGTTAGGAGGGCCTTCTTTTCCTTAGATTCACAGATTCTATTATTACATATATAGGATATAAGATTACTCGATTAGCTTGTCTATATCCATTCGTATTCAACATCCACCGGTTGTCTCGACACGACCTCAGGAGGTCAGGTACGAGGGAGAGGTACTTGTAGATTCCCATGTGTGTATGTCACTTTTCTATCGTACAGTGGCTAAATACTAGCATGAAATATAAGGTCGTTGGTTTGGTTACGAGTCACCACCATGTGAATTAGTGTGTATTAGGTTAACTATATTCTACATATGACATAGAAAACAATAGGAATGAGAAAGAACATATACGGGTAAGTATACTTGATCAATGTTTCAATTAAGAATTAAATTAGGGAAATTGATGCTAGTTAATATGACCAATGACAGTTGAGGGGGACCGATGATGGTTATAGTAACTGATACCAGTTATTGTGGGAAAACACCAGTTTGAGTAAATGAAGCAGAAATGATGAAAAATGAAATGGGGAAACTATACTTAATGGTAATACTTGAATATTGGGAATATGATGATGTCCAAATGACTTCAAATAGAAAAGAGAAGGTGATGAAAGATTTTTGGATAAAATAACCAAAATAGATGCTAATCAACACCGGTCAAGTAAACTGATGATGGTCAGATGGGAAACGATGATGGTCGATGGACTAACACCAGTTACTTTGAAATATGAAGAAGTAAATAAAAATGGGATTTTTGAATTAAATCAGATGAAGAAACAACCTAGAAGACCCGAGGATGATGATATGAGGCCCTGACACACTCATTAATAGATGGAATACTCCAACTATGATGGGGTGTGAAAAAGGAAAAATAAAATGAAGAAACATAATCCTCACAACTCAAAACAAAATTTAGGAAGAAAGCTAAGAAAAACATGTAATCCTATGAGTAGATTTTATGTTACTTTAGCTTATGATATTTAAGACTGACTTGTGAACTTTAGAACAATTTTTTTTTCTTAGGAAGGCATCCTTTCAAGAGGTAATCTAAAGGTGAGGTTTTACGATATGTTTTGGTGGGGGCAGTCCTTTCTCTAAGGTAATGACTAGACAGAGAAACTAGATGGGCACCTACTGTCAATCCTCTAATCATGCAATCGTTGACAACATCTTCCAAGTAAGGTCTTGTTTAAGAAAATGTGTAAATTCAGATTTGTGCAGTTTGGAAAAGAGAGAGAAGAGATAAATGTGATTTCTATGATTCAATTGTGTCAACCATCAGCTGGGCATGACTTCCAGCTTATAGGTAGCCCTCATTTTTAAATGTGAGCTAATAATGCAGCATACAAAGATGAAATCCAACAAATTTTATAACCCAAATCGAAATTTATGTTCAATTAAGCAAATGATGAATAAAAGATAGTATGATTTTCACTAATGTAGAAAGAAGGAAGAATGATTATTTTTAAATGCTCCCAAAGACATGTTTCATTTAGAGCAATTAGAAAGAAGGAGCAGATTACCAGAGAAGAATATTTAGTGAATAAAAATTCAAAAAGACAACATCTTCCAAGTAAGGTCTTGTTTAAGAAAATGTGTAAATTCAGATTTGTGTAGTTTGGAAAAGAGAGAGAAGAGATAAATGTGCTTTCTATGATTCAATTGTGTCAACCATCAGTTGGGCATGACTTCTAGCTTATAGGTTGCCCTCATTTTTATATGTGAGCTAATAATGCAGCATACAAAGATGAAATCCAACAAATTTTATAACCCAAATCGAAATTTATATTCAATAAATTAAGCAAATGATGAATAGAAGATAGTATGATTTTCACTAATGTAGAAAGAAGGAAGAATTATTATTTTTAAATGATCCCAAAGACATGTTTCATTTAGAGCAATTAGAAAGAAGGAGTAGATTACCAGAGAAGAAGATTTAGTGAATAAAAATTTAGAAAGGAAACATACAAGATGTAACTTATATGAATAGAAACAAACACATAAACAAGGCTCCCACCAGGTGTGCAAAAATGTTTCACTGATAATTTGTGTACGTATGAGAAAAATACATAGGGTAAGGTGAGGAGGAATACCTATGAATAAAGGTGAAAGGTAGAATGTGTACTTTCTGATTTTGTGATCTAGTGTTGATTGTGAGGACTTCCTTTTTGCTAGGAGGAACTACCTATGAATGAAAAACAAGACCATAAGAGGAATATTAAACAATATATGTCAGTGGATTGCCTAGTGTGTCCTAGATCTGGGAAGTGTGATACTTCCTAGATGTGTGTCCATCCATTGTTTAATACAATTTAATGTAAGAAATAACATAAGTAAATGACATCTTACTGTAGTTGATATGATTTAGGTGTCTCATTCAATTAAAATGAGAAAATGTAATCTGACATAATAGATTATGATTAGATCCAGAAGTTGGGCAGGTGAATAAGATTATTGGGACAGGTCAGGGTCAATTTTTGAGTGGTTTGGGTTATTTGGGTGAATGTTTTGAGGTTGTTGTTACAGGAAGATTTACCAGATATAGATACCAATGTCAGTCTGGTATGAATGATGCCAGTATAGTTGAAACCGATGATGATTTAGGTTAAACGACATCGGTAGAGTCAGTCTAATAGAGACCCAATAAATTTTAGTTTTGATGATTTTCTGTGATTGTAAAAAGAATAGACAGAGAATGTTGAGGTTGATGATAGTGCTGGGAATACTCAGAGATGTCTTGAGTCGGGTATGGAGAGCTGCGATATTATAGGTGGTTAGGTGGGGGGATTTACATGAAGGTGAGGGGTGATGAGATGCATAGGAGACTAGGACTCCCAAACAAAGATAAAGAAATTGATCTAAATAAATATGGAAAGAAGCATATCTAAATGCACTTAATTTTACTTGTAGGCTTGGTGGTTGGATGTAGGTGGTGGTTGATCCATGGAACTGGTGGCCAGTACCATGTATGTGCTTCCTATTGGTGCCCATTTTGATCATCTTCCATTTTTCCATGTTTCCCCTTTGCTCTTTGTGCTCTGAAACATTTTTTCCTCGTGAAATCAATGATGTGAAGTTGTAGCTTCATTCTTGAGCATTGGATTGTTTACAAACTCATTACCTTGCCCTAATTTCCTAAGGAGAAGTGCATGTTTTTTCCGTATTTCTAAGAAAAAATAGCTTTAGATTCTCCCATCCTTTGCATTTGGTGAAAAAAAAACTTGTATCGGCATTTGAATGCTTTGATTTGTTCGTGTTTTCTCCATTTTTACACCATTATGAAGGAATCTCTATAGTTTGCCCTATGTTTTGCCCTAATATTTTGCCCATGTTCAAACATCTCTGTCATTTTTCCCATGTATTTCCGGCCATTGGAGCTCAAAATCATTCATTTTGTACTTATTTTCCCTAAAATATCCCTTGCCATGGTCATAAATTTCCTTGAAACACTTTCCATTTATCTTTTGATCAAAAAAGTATTCACCCACGAAGAAAAAATTAATTTTGGGTGTCGCTGAGCAATTTCTACATTTTTTTGAAGGGGTCATATGGGCATCCTTGTCCAAATTTTAGCTAAAAAATATTCTCCTACGTGGTCATTTGTAATTGGACAAGGATAGTGCAGGTCATTTCTAAAATCTTAACATTTTTGTGTTTTTGGAAAAATGTGCAAGTTGCCCCCGCAGCTCCGCAGGCCATAGAGGAGGTACACATGTCACATGTAGAGTGAAGGAAGATCGGTGGGTCATTTTATGCCTTAGGATACTTTGGAAAATTCATGGAAATGAAGAAAATACCCTAAGGCCCACAGCCAATCACAGGGTGACCTTTCTTGGCAGTTAGAAAAGTCACTAATAATGGCAGGTGCGGGACTGCGGAGGCAGTAGTGGAAAAAATTCCTTTGGTGAAAAGGAGTTAAAGTATGAAATGAGAGTGCAGGCCCAATTCAGCGAATCACAAGTTGAAACATGTCAAATTTGCATCAAAGGTGGGAGTGGTGGATGTCCAGGAGAGTTCGAGATTTTTTAACCTTTTTCCTAAAAAGGGAACAAAAGTTGTGAAAAATAATGCGTGGGTCCGACAAGTCAATCAGAAGGTAAAACACTTGCGTGGGGAAACGGTGGAGGTGCCAGGAGTGCGGAGGAAATGGTGAAATGTTTCCTTTTTGGCAAAATAAGTTAAAGTGGTAATTTGAAGCGTGGCTCCACAATGAATCAAATGGAGACATGTGTCAAAAGTAATGGTAGAGTGGGAGTGCGATGCCACGGAGTGAGTTTTGAAAACTTTGAAATTTTTTGAAGGAAATATGAAGCAAAAACGGGAGCCGCGACTCCGTAGCGAGTCAGTGATTCACCACATGTCAGGAATAGAAGCGGAGGTGTGAGTCCATGGGGATAGTTGTGTAAAAATTTTTCTTTTTCCAAAAAAGGTGGAAATGTGTAGAAACGAGTCCTGTGATTCCAGCTAGGACCCACATTGGGACACGTGTTAAGCTCATTTTCAAAGGGTGGAGGGGTAGAGAAAAATGTCAAATTTTTACATTTTTCCAAAAGTGTTAAAATGTCAAAAAGTGATCCCAAGCCCATTTCCAATCACATTATGACATGTGGAGGGCTCAGATTAAAGGATAAAGGAAGATCAATGGTAACTGTGTATTTTTTAGTTTGGCCGCCATTTGAGCTCCAAGAAGCTTGGAGATGCGATTTTTGCATCAATTTTCACCAAATTTTTGGTGAATTCATGTCATTTTTTCCTTCAAGGATCAATGGAATCAATTTGAAAATTCAATTTGTAGATCTGAGGTACTTTTGAAATGAAATTTTGTTCAAAGCTCGAGTAGAAATGTGAAATACCAGATCCAAAAGTTGCAGAGGCAAATTTGGAAAGTGTAAAGGTGAAATGATGAAAGAGGAAGATGTTGCATGCTTTTAAGAGGAAAAACATGCTCCATGACAATGGAGGAATGATGAAAATTTCTCAATGATTCACCTTTTTTGAAACACCTGGCAACTTTTGTTGCAAATATGTTAAACGTCACTGTCTGCAAATCATGATGGAATTTTGTAACAAACTTGATGCTTGGCATATTATTTTATTGGGAGAGAAGGCTTGAATGTAATAGAGAGATATATAATACATGTTTTGAGACATGTAAAAGGTTGAGAGTTCATTTTCATGAGAAAATTTTGATAAAAGCTCATCCTCTAAGAAACTAGGTTAACTTCCTCTGTGTCAGATTTTCATTCATGTTGAGTTGGTTACAAGTGTATAGCCATCAACAAGCTCTGAGATTGTTTAAATAAATCTCCCCTACTGATGAATCTGATAAATCTTTTGAGTTAATTTATGTTAAATCTTTGGGCAATTTTGTGTTTATTTCATTTCAGAATGTCTGCAAAGTAGTTGTCCTAGTTCCTATTGCAATCTTGTATCAAAATCTATGTGAATCACACAAGTCTCAATCCTTGTGATAGTTTAGTGGCATCCGTAATTTCATTTTTCAAAAGAGCTTTCATCTAGAATGAAATAAATGATTTAAAATCACTTTTCTTTCATCTGTTGACAGAGATTGTTTGTAAGCTTTTGGGTGTACCTTAGGCATGATTTATCTTAGATTTTTATGTTTTATTGGGTTTTTTAACTCGAGCCTTCGTGCTAGAATCTCAAAGATTGTGTGAAAAGGTGCAAAATTGGGCCTCCATTGATGCACACCTTCTGGTTGAAGGAATGTTTTAACTATTTTAAAGCTTTATGTTATTGAATTTTTCCATTATTGTGAAGTTCCTCAAGGATCTAGCAAATTCCAATCTATCTTGTTGATCTCCCACCAAAAAATCATTCAAAACAACTAATCCTACCCTTTTTTACCCCTGTTTTGATCTGTATACCCACAGAAGATCAAAATCTATTTGTTAAAGTATGCATAATAGATCAGGATTTAAAAATGTCTTCAATAACCCTTACCTTGCATTGAAAGTATCTCCATAATCTAGAAGTGACAACTTGTGAAAGTTAGAATTGGAGTGTTGATCATATTTTCCCAAGGCCCCTTCATATTATTTGCACAAATTGAGGGATATCTTCATCTCCTTCACCATTTGAGGGTTACAAAATAGGTTCTCTTACCTTGGTTGAAAGGCACAACCTAAAACAGTTAGGACAAGATCAAGTCCTATTTGAGTGTTATCCATCTCTCCACAAATCTGAGTGTCAGTTAGATCACATCCCTGGCTACAAAAACATACATACATCATGATCTATCTGTCTTCAAGACTTCATGCCATATCTTTGATGCTGCTCAGACTGAAAAGGAGAACAAATTTGGGTACCAACACCAACACCAGGTGAAGAATCTAATATCCATTGACCAATTTTTTAATTCACTTCAGGGAGCCCTTAACAACACCAGTGGCACCATCTACCGGGGAGATTCTTAGTTCAATCTGATCCATGTGCATACATATTTGAGATATTTGAATGCATATCAAACCCTGGTAATGTCTCTTACAAGTTTTGTCTACAAATATATTGTTAAAACATCATTCTATACTCAGATTTGCAAGGTGTATGCAAAGGTTTCAAACTCTGTCTGTAATTTTATCAGTTTCCAGTAGTAGTTGCACTTCATTTGCATTTGTGGTTGATAGATTCAAGAAAAGGAAGGTCTGATCTATAAAGTTTGGCAAGATTTTTAGTGCTGATAGGTATTTGACAGAGTATTTTAGTGCATTTTCACAACTAGGGTGAAAATCCTTAGTGGCGACTCCATGTTGTTTTGATCTTGATAAATACCAGTGTCTTAGCTTTCTGTCATTTGTTTTTTGGTGTTGCTAATCTCTGCAAAACCTGGAAGGAAGAAGAATCTCTCTTCATTAGAGGGACTCAAGTAGAAAGTTATTTTCAGAATTGGGAAAGAAGTTTTAGAGGAAAGAAGGGAGAAGAGTTTGGAAGCATGGTTGGTGAGAGCAGAGCTCAAGGAAGGAGGTTCCCTTTGATTGCAACTTGAGATTAATTGTTTATCATTCAAGGAGTGCAGTTCTTCTTTAGATAGATCTGAATTAGATAGTCCTTGAAAATTTTAATTCTCCATCTGGAGAGGGACCTTCATTTGTCTTTGAAAATATTTCCTCAATCTACACCTAGATTTTTTCCAAATCTGCTAGACTTTTATCAAGAATCTTGCATCCTATAGGGGAACCATTTTGAATTTACATTTCTGATTCCCCAAAGACCTCTCACTCCTCATCAGCTTGTGTTTCTCCCCCAAGATCACCACCTCAAAACAATATGGCTCAGCCTAGCCTAGACCTCCATTTGTGGTCAATACCTTTGGTCCTAATAAACTTTAGGGGAATGGATGGTTACCCAAATGTTGTCCCTCAAGATGTAAGGAATAGATTGCCAAAGTTCCAAGGGAACAATGCCATAACATAGGTGATCAACACCTAAAACTTTTATTAACATGATGGAGGACTTTGAGATTGAGCATGAAGATGTGTATGTTAAATTGTTCATTCATACACTAGAAGAGGATGCAAGGGATTGGTACAAGGCTCTGCCTGATAATTCTATTGATTCATGGACTGAAATGAAAAATGCATTTAGGTTGCAATATGGTGACAAGACTAATCCTAGGTTTCTCTTGTCTGAGTTTGAAAATATCAAGAAGAACCCCAATGAATCAGTTCATGACTTCAACACAAGGTTTAACAAAACTTTGAGAAGGCTTCCTGTTAATTTGAGGCCTTGTGATGAATCTTGTTTAATCAAATATGCAGATGCATTTGATAAGAAGGTAAGCCTACTACTTAAGAGATAAGAACCCTACTAATTTGAGGCAGACCTTCACCATGGCACTGCAAATTAAAAACAATATCAAGGCTGTTGGGAAACCTCTCAAGAGAGATGGTGTAAAGTTGATAAACCCTGAAAAACCTCAAGCTAGCAAGGGTGCTGATTTGGAGGAGGTTGTGAAAAATTTGGTAGGGGCTGTCAAAGAAATATCATACAAGTTATGAAAGAGTAGAGAAGGGAATTGGGTAGACTTCACAAGGTTAGCAAAAAGCACAAAACCATGACAGATTTTCCAATCATCCTAGGGGTGATTAGAGATTTGATGATAGAGGGAAAGGACCCATGGGGTCTGCAAATAGACATCCTCAAGCACATGAAGGAAGAGTGTTACCTGATCCCCTAACTGCTAGGGTTGTTGTTGTTGAGGAAGTTGTTGATATTGATTGGTGTGATAAGTGTTTTCTACCCCATCCTCCATGTGGAATAGATCAGCAAATTGAAGAGGAAGTTGATGATGAAATTGATGATGATGCTTGCATGATGGAGATCCCTGCAAGTTCACCAAGGGGAGAAACTTCAATGGATGTCATAAGTGCTAGGACTGCTGCTATTTTTTGGGATTGTATCCAATGGGTACATCTTCTTCCTCCTTCTCATGTTTTAGAAATTGATAATGTACAAGCCTTTTGAGCTGCCCAATAATGATTTTGAATACTTGAGAGCTTTGATGATTAAGAAGTATGATGGTGGGGTTCCTTCAGAGGAGGATAGGTAGCTGCTTATGAATGTTATAGTTTCCCAAGAGAAGGAGCACAATACCATAAAGTAAAGCTGCCAAGGGGCAACAAGCCAAGTCAAAATTTCCATTGCTTACTAAAGAAACTCCAAAGAAAAATACATCTAAGAACCAGTAAAGGCCCTATTCATCCCCAAGAAAAACTTGTGATCCTCAAGGAAAGAACCCATGCCCAAACTGAAAAGACTTCCATACCATCTGATGAATTTTCCAATCTTTCCCCTAGTGCCCAAACTAAAAAACACTTTACCCAAGAATGCTCCATATGATATTGCCCAAGTCTTGAGTCAGATCAAGATTCCTATCCCAATTGCTGAGTTTCTTAGGATTCCTAAGCACAAGAAGAGGGATTTTGAATATTTAGGATTCAGAGAGGAAGAGAGTACCCAAGGCAGAGTTGGAAACAAGGTTGGGATTCCTATTTCCATTGTAGAATTGGAATAGCCACAAGTGTTAGAAGAGTTGGGGGAACCACCTGAGGCTTACTTAGGAACTTCTTTGGTTAAATCTCAGCTAAACGTGGATCTTTTTTTCACTACCTTGGTTATCAAAGAAAATCTGTTACATAACTGTATGTTTGACTCTAGGGCATCATGCAATGTCATGCCTTTGGAGGTCATGAATGAATTGGGAATCAAAGTGATAACATCATATGGCAAGTAACTGCTATGGATTCTAGGGAAGTTCCAGTTGTTGGGTGTGTCAAAGATCTGGTGGTGTAACTTGCATCTTATCTTGGGAGGAATTTAAAATTGGATGTTGTGATTGTTGATTGCCCTGCCAAATGGGGTATGTTATTATCAAGGAAATGGGTTGCAAGTGTTGGTGGAGTGTCCAAATGGACATGTCTTATGCCACTATCCCCATTGAAGGAAACTTAGTAAACTTATATGGAGAGAAAAAGATGTTGTACCTTATTGAAGACCAAACAATGCATCTTATGAAGTTTTGCAGGCAGATGCTAGTACTGATCACTTTGTGAGTTTTGTGGATTTCAGGGAGTATGAAGTTGTTGAAAACATATCTCCTAAGTATGCTATTTTTTCTAGAAATTTGGTCCTTGATTCAGCCTTGAAAAATGTTAAAAGGTTTGACCTGAACACAATGGAGGAGCTTCAAAGAAACTGGATGGTTTACAAATTAAACAAAGAAGAAAAAGAGGTATATTTCTAGTTGCTAAAAACATATCAGAACCTCTTGGCATGGTCATATCCAGCATGGAGGACATTTGGGGTTTCCCCTTGATTTGTTTTCTTTGAATCAAGGTTTACTTACCAACTTGTATAGTGTATAGTGTTTGGTTTTTGCTCTATTTTTGGTGTTTTGTCGGTTCGTGGTTTTCCTTGGTGTGTGGCAGCCATTTTTGTCAGTTTCTCAGCTGGTTTTTTGGTGGCTTTGGCTCATGACTCCATTTTCCCAATGGATTATTTTGGCACTTGGTCTACTTTTGTTCTTGTGGCACTCACTGGGAGTGCCCATCCCCGAGAAGGAGCTGATGTTGGTGCCCATTTTTGATCCTCTACCATTTTTCCATGTTTCCCCTTTGCTCTTTGTGCTCTGAAACATTTTTTCCTCATGAAATTGATGATGTGAAGTTATAGCTCCATTCTTGTGCATTGGATTGTTTACAAACTCATTACCTTGCCCTAATTTGCTAAGGAGAAGTGTGTTTTTTCCCAGTTTCTGAGAAAAATTTGCTTGGGATTCTCCGATCCTTTGCTTTTAGTGAAAAAACAACTTGTATATGCATTTGAATGCTTTGAGTTGTTCATTTTTTCTCCATTTTTGCACTATTTTGGAGGAATCTCTAAGTTTTCCCTACGTTTTGCCCTAATTTTTCCTGTCCAAATGCCTATGCCATTTTTCCCATGTTTTCCCAGCCTTTGGAGCTCAAAATTGTTTGATTTATACTTATTTTCCCTCAAAAATCCCTTTCCATGGTCATAAATTTCTTTGAATCACTTTCCATTTGTCCTTTGATCGAAAATTTCTTCACCCACGAAGGAAAAATTGATTTTGGGCATCGCTGGCAATTTCTACATTTTTTGATACGGTCATACGGGCGTCCTTTTCCCATCAAATTTTAGCTCAAATGAAAATCTTCTCCTACATGGCATTTGTGGAACATTGGCAGAGGGGATGTCGATCGGTGGGGACTTCGAGAAAACTTAGAAATTTTTTGTGTTTTTGGCGAAAAGATTCTAAAATTGTCACAAAACAAGGCCGTAAGCCCACTCAGTAAATTAATGCCTTAGACTTTTCTGTTTAGATCAAAGGCAAGGCAAAGTGGAGGATGTCTAGGAGAGTTTGAATTTTTAACCTTTTTCCTAAAAAGTGTTAAAGTCTTAAAAGAAGGCGCAGCCCTGACAAAGTAAATTAATGCCTTAAGAAAAATTAAGGTGGAGTAGTCGGATGTGCATGATATTTTTGCTTTCATAAAATGGAAAAAAAGAGGCCCCTGACAAAGAAGAAAATTAAATGCTTGCGTCGGAGGAAAAAAGGAAATGTTGCCTTTTTTGGACTAAAATGAGTTAAAGTGGTAAAATGAAAGTGTGGCTCCACAACGAATCATAGAGGGAGACACTTTTTCAAAAGTATAAATGGTAGAGGGGAGTGTGGGCCGCCGGTGAGTTTTGAAAACTTTGAAATTTTGTGAAGGAATATATGAAAAATTTTCTTTTTCCAAATAGAGGCAAAATGTTTAAAATGAGCCGTGACTCCGTATCCAGTGATTGTGCCACGTGTCAGGGATAGAATCAGAGGTGTGGGTCCCATGGGGATAATTGTGAAAAATTTCATTTTTTCCAAAAAAGGTGGAAATGTGTAAAATCGAGCCGCGATTCTGTTGGGACCCATCATATTGGGACACGTGTCAAGCTCATTTTCAAAGGGCGGAGGGGCGGAGAAAAATGTCAAATTTTTACATTTTTCCAAAAGTGTTAAAATGTCAAAAAGTGATCCCAAGCCCATTTCCAATCACATTGTGACATGTGGAGGGCTCAGATTGAAGGGAGAAAGGAAAATCAATGGTAACTGTGCATTTTTAGTTTGGCCACCATTTGAGCTCCAGGAAGCTTGGAGATGTGATTTTTGCATCAATTTTCACCATTTTTTTAGCGAATTCATGTCATTTTTGCCTTCAAGGATCAATGGAATCAATTTGAAAATTCAATTTGTAGATCTGAGGTACTTTTGAAATGAAATTTTGTTTGGGCTCGAGCAGAAACGTGAAATACCAGATCCAAAAGTTGCAGAGGCAAATTTGGAAAGTGTAAAGGTGAAATGATGGAAGAGGAAGATGCTCTAGGTGCCAAAGGAAGAATACATGTTCCCATGAAAAGGAATGATGAAGATTTGTAATAATTTGATTTTTTGAATGCCTGGCATCTCCTCCTTGCAAAATTGGTTAAGTGTCACTTTCAAAAAGTCATGAGTGAATTTGTAACAAACTAAGATGCCATAGGATATTATTTTCTTGGGAAAGAAGGATCAAATGTAATAGAGAGATATATAATACATGTTTTGAGACATGCAAAAGGTTGGGAATTGAAAATCATGAGAAAAATTTGAGAGAAGCTCATCTTCTGAGAAACCCTCCAAAGAAACCTGGTTAATTCTTCTGTGTTAGATTTCATTCATGTTGAGTTGGTTACAAGTGTATAGCCATCAACAAGCTTTGAGATTGTTCCTGAATAACTCTCCCCTGCTGATGAATCTAACAAGATTTTGAATTAATTTATGTTATTTTTAGGCAATATGATTGTTGTATATCATGTTTAGAATGTCTACAAGTAGTTTTCTTAGTTCCTGTTGCAATCTTGTATCAAAATCTATAGGAATCACACAGGTCTCAATCCTTGTGATAGTTTAGTGGCATTTACAATTTCATTTTCTAGAAGAGATTTCATCTGGCAATGAAATAAATGATTTAAAATCACTTTTCTTTCATCTGTTGATAGAGATTGCTTGTAAGCCTTTTGGGTGTACCTTAGGCATGATTTATCTTAGATTTTGATGTTTTATTGGGTTTTTAACTCAAGCCTTTGTGTTAGAATCTCAAAGATTGTGTGAAAAGGTGTAAACCTGGGCCTCCATTGATGTGTACCTTCTGGTTGAAGGAATGTTTTAACTATTTTAAAGCTTTTTGTTATTGATAGTTGTTCAATTGTTGTGAGGTTGTCAAAGATCTGGCATAGTCAAGTTTAATCTATCTTGTCAATATCCCACCAAAAAATCATTCTAAACAACTAACCTCCCATACTACCCCTGTTTTGACCTGTATACCCACAGAAGATCAAAATCCATTTGCTAAAGTATGTAGAACAGATCAGGATTTCAAAATGTCTTCAGTAACCCTTGCCTTGCATTGAAAGTATCTCCATAATCTGGAAGTGACAACTTGTGAAAGTCAGATTTGGAGTGTTGATCATATTTTCCCAAGGCCCCTTCATACTATTTACACAAATTGAGGGATATCTTCATCTCCTTCACCATTTGAGGGTTACAAAATAGGTTCTCTTACCTTGGTTGAAAGGCACAACCTAAAACAGTTAGGACAAGATCAAGTCCTATTTGAGTGCTATCCATCTCTCCAAAAATCTGAGTGCCAGTTAGATCACATCCCCAGCTACAAAATGACTTACATCATGATCTATCTATCTTCAAAATTCATGCCATATCGTTGATGTTGCTCAAACTGAAAAGGAGACAAAATTTGGGTACCAACACTTCCTAGAACATTACTGTGAATGCTTAACCTTCAGATCAGTCTTGGTGCTGGTTCAAGATGTCTGGATATGCAAGAGTGCTTTGGTGCATGCTTACATGTAGATCTCTCTTCTCTAAAAACTTTAATAATTCTTCCAACGTCTCTTTTATCCAAAATAAGCCCATGGTTGTTTTGGTTAACTCCTCCTCCTTTTCCCTCCTTTTGGTACTTAAAATTGGATTTTTTCACATGCTTTAAAGGACTCAAAAGTTTCTAGAGTATGGATTCATCAGATAGGATTTTTCTTCCCCTTTCCATAAAGGTAAATTAGTCCTCCTAACTCCTTGTATTTTTTGAGTTATGGCTCGATGGAGTTTACAGTGAAAATTTTCCCCTAGGCGGGTCCGCATGGAGCTAAGGAAGAACTTTTTCCAAAGGAAATTGCGGGTCGGTGGCAGAAAGAGGAAGAGTTTTGATACTTAGTCCTTTTTTGGCTAAGAGGGCACAAAGGTCAATTTTTGGCTCACGAGCCCGACAAAGGCGCAAAGGAAGAAAATTTGGGTCCTAAGGTCTCGAGGAGGACATGTGGCCGACATATTAAGAAAAGTGGGAAGGCAGAGGATCGTGAGTTGAATTTGGAACTCAACCCTTTTTCATTCTAAAAAGGGAAAAAGGTCACAAGGTGAGGCCACGTACTTCCACCAGAGACCAAAAGTCAATCTGTGCCAAACATAGGAAGTTAGGTTATGGTCATCAATGTCGGTGAGGTATTTTAAACTTTAACGTTTTTTGTGCTTTTAGCCCAAAAGTGATCTTTGGACCCACGAAGCCCTTTTAACACCATAATGGAACTTTTCCCCTAGGAGTGGGGCCATGGGGTTTTTTGAGACTTTTTGTAAATTTTGCAAAAAAGGGAAAAAAGGAAAGGTTGAGCCCACTGACCCGTTTTTCACCATTTTTTCCCTAATTTGGCCGCAGAATTTCAAAAGGTCATCTCTTTCGATCCAATGGTCAAAATTCATCAAATTTTGTACCATTGGAAAGATATCAATGCCCTCTATACGCCATGGAAGCTTTAATTTTGAGTTTTGGGCAAATTTGGAAGGAGAGATTTGAAGAAATGTCTCTGGTATGGGAAAAAATACAGAACCAACCCCCAACCACCAAAATTGATGAAGTATGGCATTTGTTTCTTCTCCAGCATGGCTGAATGCATCAAAAAATGGATTTGCAAGGGTTCCCTTGCTTTTTTAATGAATATTTTCTGTGGTTGGAGATGTCGAATCAATTTGCCCACATTTTTTCATCTTTCTTCATTCTGTTTGATTGATAAAGCAAGATTTGGCTCATTTTTGAAAATGTTGGACGTCCTTTCTCTTGCAATCTCTTCTTTTCTCCTTAGCAGGTGGATTTGAAGGAATTTTAGATGTCCCATATGGAATGCAGCACATTTTTTATGCCTCCTTACTATTGCAATGTATCGTATCAAATCTAGAACTGATAATGCATGCTCTGTGAATGAGTTTTTCAATCCTCTCTTATGTTGGTTTATTTTCCTTCTGATATTTCATTATATTTTAGCAATTTGTGCATGTTTTGATGTTGCATCCTCATGATCTGTGTCTATTTTTGCAAAACAAGAAGTTCAACACTCCTTTGGTGTATCATCATTTTGTTTTTGCTTAGTTTTGTTTCCATTTCCATGTTTTCTCTCAACCCTGTCTCCTTGGTAGTTTTAGAGTAGGAATTTTGAATCAAACCTCTACAAATTCCATGCATACACCTAAATAGAGGAGTAAGTACCAGATTTCAATCTAGAGAGTTTTCCCAATTTGCAAGGTCCCACACTTTGGGAAAACTCCATGTTGTGCATTCACACTAAATTGACCATTTGTCTACAGCAGATCTGAGGGTCAATTTGGAACACCAGTGCTGTGAATTTCATCTTCTCACTAAAAGTTTTGGCACACAGTTTTTTCAGTGGGACCAAGAGGTCTTCCACTTCATTTTTGCAGGTTGATGTGTTCTTGTTTAAAATTTCAGCCTTTGGAGGCACCCTTAAACACATCTTGTGACTCCAACTGATCAGTAACCCATCTCTGAAGTTGTAGACCTTCTTTCCATTCATTTTCTTTCATTTTTTATTCCATTTTTCATTCCATCTCTTCATACTTCTTTCATCCCATGAAGTTGTGCAATCATGACTTCATTTTCCCCATGGAATTTGCATTTACAACAGCAGCAATGTTTCCCACCTCCAACATGTTCTCCAAATCCTCCAAATCAGCAATTTGATCAAATTCAGAACTAATATGCATACCCATCTGAGCAATGCCAAATTCAGTTTGGCTATGAAGCATGTCAAGCACAAGGGTACGCAGATTGTGAGGGCAGTCAAGAAGAAAATGCAGATTTGTTGGAGAAGATCCAAAAGATGGAGGAAAACATGGTGCAATCCAGGGCTCAAGCACAAATGAAAGCATTTGGAATCAGTTGTAGGGCACCTTGTCCATGGGTGGGACCTTTTCCAAGGCATTATAGCCCGCAAGAGAAAATTGACTTCATTGTTGCAATGTTTTCATTGCTTGCAAAGTGGACTAAAGGAATAGGGGTGTATGAGAGAAGTATTTAGCAACCTTGTCAATGGGTAGGCACACCATCTCATGCTTTTTCTTTTCCTCTTTCCCAATCTATTTTATCTCAGCAGTGTCAAGTTTTAAGTTGCCCATCTATTGTCCCAAAAGTTAATTCCATTTCTCCATCTCCTAGTCTTCCATCCCAATTCAGTTCTTCTACCCTTTTCCCTTCCAAATCCAATTCCCCTCTACAAGAGCCAAAAGAAATTCCTTCCCCACCCACCACTCTTCTTTCCTTCCCAAGTCCATGTTGGGAAGAAAACAATCAAGAAACTAGCCAAGGAGAACATCAAATAGAGGAACCCAACAGAGAAGAAATGATAGAAAATATGAAGAGTTGGGCTACTAAATTTGAGTTTTCAAAGGTTCCCTTGTTGGTTAAGCCTATGGAGGAGGCTGAGGTCAAGCCGCAAGTGGTGGAAGCTCTAGCTATAGCACAAGCAGGGGAAGAAGGAGCTACTCCTAATCCAAAAGAAGAGGAGTACATTCTGGCTATGGAGGAGGACCATATAGTTTTAGAGGCTCCAAGTGTGGAGCAGGCCACAGAAGAACCTTCAGTTCTTCCTCCCACTTCATCCCCTTCAAGCTCTGATGTTGAGGAAGAGTTTGATCTTTCAAAATTCATGTTTGAAGATGAGGGGAACCATGGTGAGGAAATTTTAGATTCAAAGGACACCATGGAGGAGGTTGAGAATTTGCAGCAGGATATTAAGGAAGTAGATTATCTGTCTAACTTGGAGGATTGTCTTGATGGAGAGGAGCCCGAGGAGGTAACATCATTTTTTCCCCCGTCTTCATCCTTCCAAGCACATGAGCCTACTGTCATGGAGGAGAACATTCAGGAAAAATAACCTACACTTTAGAACAACCCTTTGGAACAAAGGTTGGAAGATCTTGATCTTTCATGTTCTTCAAAGGAGGAAGAGAAAAGGCAAAAGGATGTCATCATCTCTCTCACACCACCCATCCAAGAAGGTATACAAGAGGACTCCATTTTTGGAGTTGAAAATCAGAGAAATGGGCACATCTAAAGGATCAAACTATGCCCAATCAGGTACTTGGCTTCATTGGAGCTAAAGGAGAAGCTAAAAATAGTCATGCCTACTTTAGGGCATGAGGATGAGCATCAAAGTTCCAAGGGTCATCATCAAAACCTCCAGAAGTTTGATGCAAGTTAGATTAAGGAGAAATTTTCCATTAATGTTGATACCTTGATGATTTGGGTGGAGGACCAGCTTATTTCCAATTTTTCACTCATCCAACCAGCCAATTCAATGCCAAATCAGTTGCATGGCTACCATTGTTGAGGAAGGGAAGCTATTTCTCCCTGCCAGTTGCATGCTTTTTTTGAGCTCCCTTTGCTCTTGGTTAGAGTAGTGTAGGTAGGTTTGTTTTCAGAAGAAGAAGTGATTTTGCACACTCTACATATCCCACTTGGGGTATGTATGATTTTTAGTTTGTACATAGTTTTTGGTGATGTTGTTTTGCTCTTGCACAATGCCTTATAGTGGCTTTTGGTGAAGATCAACTCCAAGTTTTAGTGGTTTCCAAGATGCTTAAAAGGGAATTTTTCAAGTAGAGGATCGGCTTGCAGGCTATCTATCATGACTCCATGCCCAATGGATGCTTCAAGGTAGCTGGTCTTTTCATCTAGCAGGTAGATGACCCCTCTGAGTCACCAAAATTGTTATCCAAAATAAGCCCATGCTTATTTTGGTTAACTTTCCTCATTTTTCCTTTGCTGGTACTTAAAATGGATTTTTTAACATGCTTTAGGCACTCAAAATTTTCTAGAGATTACTTCATCAGATAATATTTTTCTTCCCCTTTCCAGAAAGGTAAAGAAGTCCTCCTAACTCCTTGTATTTTTTGAGTTATGGCTCGACGGAGTTTACAGTGAAATTTTTCCTTGGGTGGGTCCGCGAAGCTAAGGAATAATTTTTTCCAAAGGATATTGTGGTTCAGTGGAAAGAAGAAGACTTTTGATACTTAGTTTTTTTGGCTAAGAGGGCAGAAAGGTAATTTTCAGCCCACGAGCCCGAAAAGGCACAAAGGAAGAAAATTTGCCTAAGGTCCGAGGAGGACACGTGGCTGCATATTAAGCAAAGTGAGAAGGTAGAGGATCAGAGGGAATTTGGAACTTAACCCTTTTTCATTCCAAAGGGAAAAAGTCACAAGATGACCTGCACTTCCGCCAGAGACCAAAAGTCAAAGTCAAATTAGGAAGCGAGGTTGCGTGCTGTGGGAGGTATTTTAACTTTAACATTTTTTGTGCTTTTAGTGCAAAAGTGATCTTTGGACCCACGAATCCCTTTTAACACCACGTGGCACTTTGTCCCTATGGGGCCACAGGGTTTTTGGAGACTTTTTGTAAATTTTGCAAAAAAGGGGAAAAAAGGAAAGGTTAAGCCCGTGGGACCATTTTTCACCATTTTTGCCCTAATTTGGCCACAAAATTTCAAAAGGTCATATCTTTCGATCTAGTTGTCAAAATTTATCAATTTGGCACCATTGGAAAACTATCAATGCCCTCTATGACATGGAAGCTTCAATTTTGAGTTTTTAGAAAAGTTGGAGGGAGAAAATTGAAGAAATGTCTCTAGCACGGGAAAAAATTTAGAACTGACCCCCAACCACCAAAATTGATGAAGTATGGCATCTGTTTCTTCTCCAGCATGGCTGAATGCATCGAAAAATGGATTTGTGAGGGTGCCCTTGCTATTTTAATGAATCTTGTTGGTGGTTGGAGATGTCGAATCAATTTTTCCCATGTTTTTCTACCTTTCTTCATTTTGTTTGATCGATAAAGCCAGATTTGGCTTATTTTTGAAAAGGTTGGATGTCCTTGCTCTTGCAAGCTCTTCTTTTCTCCTTAACAGGTGGATTTGAAGGATTTTCAAACCTCCCATATAGACTTCATCATGTTTTTTTCATCCTTGCTATTACAATGTATCATATTAAATCTGGAACTAAGAATGCATGCTCTGTGAATTTGTTTTCAATCCTCTCTTGTGTTGGTTTGTTTCCTTTTGATATTTTATTGCATTTTGGTAATTTGTGCATATTTCTATGCTGCATCCTCATGATCTGTGTCTATTTTTGCAAAACAATAATTCCAGCACTCCTTTGGTATATCACCATTCTATTTTTGCTTATTTTTGTTTCAATTTCCATGTTTTCTCTCAACCATGTCTCCTTATTAGTTTTAGAGAAGGAATTTTGAATCAAAACCTTTGCAAAAATTACATACATACACCTAAATAGAGGAGTAAGAAATAGTTTCAATCTGGAGAGTTTTCCCAATTTGCAAGGTCCCACACTTAGAGAAAATTCCATGTTGTGCATTCACACCAAATTGACCATTTCCCAACAGGAGATTTGAAGGTTGATTTGGGGGTGATGAAAATCTACACTAACACTCTCTAACAAGGTTACCAAAGTGAATATATGGTAAATGATGATATTTTAGGGTTACAAGCATCGGTTTAGGTTTAAACAATGTTGATTAATGTCGGATATCCTAGGTTGCCAAAATAGCATATCTTGGCTATCTTTTGGTCAGTTCTCTTTGTTTTTGTGGATCCAAAATGGAATTTTCCATGTAAGTGTGTATGTCGTTAGAGGAAGAATAAGCATTTAGTGTTAGGGTTAGACTAAGTCTCATTTAGTTATGGCAAGTAGAGATTGAGTCATAGTTAAAAGTAAAAATGTTAAGAATAGGTCTATGATGAAGTGTCTAGGTGAGGTGGAAATTAATTTAATTAAGGTATTTATTAATTAATATTGTGAGAATGGGCATTAATTTAATTATAGGTAATTAAATTAATATACATGTGGGGTGAAAGGGGGAGTGTGATCCAAATTTGGTGTCTACAGCTTGACCTACCAAAGGAGGGGCACATGCTATTTAAGGAGCCTTGCGTAGGGCCATTTTTATATGGACTTGAGAATTATTACTACTAGATGCCTTTTTTGCTTCTTTTTGCTTTTAAGGGTTAGTCTACGTTGTTGGAAGTGCAACCTGCATGCCTGAATCAAACATTTTGTACGTATATCTTGTGTTGTCTATGTAGACACCTATAATTATGCCTGAGAAATTTAAATACTTAAATTGTGCTAATTATCTCCTTTCCCGCAAATTGGTGACATATCATGAAAATCACTCATCTTCTCTTCTATCATTGTTAATTAATTACAATAAGTAATTAATTAAGTCTTATATTCAACCAATACCCTAATTAACAACCTTTCATTAATTAATCCTTCCTTCTATCTAAACTAATTAATTATTATTAATTAATTATCTTCCCCTTTCATTAAACCAATAAATCATTATTTAATTGATTTAATCCCCTTATATAGTCCAAATCATGCTAATATCCCTCTAAAAATCCTTTATAAGCTTGCACATCTATTAATTAATCATCTTGATCAATTAATAAACCCCCTTTATCCACTTGAGTCACTAAAGGACAAGCTAAAAATGTAACATTCCCATTTTATGACTTTAGAAACAAGGGGGAATTTTTTTACACAATGTTCTTTGTTCTAAATAAAACATCATTTAGAACACACATTCCATGCCAATCAATCTCATAACAGATAACCATATGCAGCTGTAAATGACTCGGTAAATTACCGATCTCTTATTTCACAATCTCTCATGTTTGTCTTTAAGTATAGAATACTTTATGTATACTACGTATACTTGGTTTTCCTACCCTATTTTGGGTACTGAGTGATTTGTTTAAAGAACCTATCTGAATATTTGTTACCAATATTCATCTGACATCATGTTTCTTTAAACTAGGTGACATAGGACAATGCAACTAGCAGCTTGTGATACTTTGGCCAAAGATTTCCAACATACTGTTCATGTTACTATTCCTAGATGACATATTCATCAAATCAGAATACATCCTTCACCTCACTCTTCTGTTATCTAGAATGGTCTTTACTGACTTCTGTCAGTCCACTTGCCCAAGGTTTGACCCTAACCCAGGTTAGCGACATAATTTGTTATAGGGAGATGCTCACGATGACTTAGGGTATATGGGCATACTCAACCGACCTAAGTCGACCGAATGTGCCTAAGTACCCTGAGTCATAGAAAACTATTTCCTATTCAAATCATGCTACTAACTTGACCTAGAGAGAAACTAAGTTCAAGTCCAGATGTGTGTAGATCTAGATGAACAAATACGGAAGGGTGTTGCCACATGTCAACTGCAACACTGTATCCTCAAGAAGTCCTTAGTCTTCTTGAAGGTACAGTCCTGCAGTTGGCATGTGCCAACATCCGTCAGAACAGCTTCATCAGGATGTACATACCCCTAGGTGGTCATTAACACATAATTAAATTTGGATTAAGATTTAGATTACAGCAACCTTGCAAAACCCTAATTCAAACATTCATTAAGTTCTTCTTCCATATTAATCTAATTAATATTAAGAACTTCATTAACTCATGATTGATTTTATGTTCATTAACTTTGGCATAACAAGGAGTTATCCAAAAATAGGACAACAAACATCAAAAGGTTAATTTAATGTAACTTTACTGTCCAAAGAAGGTGTATCATCCACATAGGTTCAGCTAGAGTTGACTTCATAGAAAATGAAGTACAATGATTAATGATCATAAACACCATTCCTTTTGTTTTTCATTCTTTTGAAGAGAGGAAGAGTCTTCCTCTACATGATTAAGTGTTAGGGCTATCATACCCTTTTTATCTTTCACAATTCCTATAGTTTAATTGTATGTCCGTTACACATTCCATTATTATACTATAATTGTTTAGATAGAGAATGACATCTTATGCAACTTAGCAAGTTGCACCTTAGTAAGGGATATTAAACTATTCCCTTAATCCAACTTATTAAATGATAATAGTAATAAGTATACAAACAGATATGAAGAATATCGACAAGATAGCATTCCAATTTCCTTCATACCAGTACAAGAGAATTTACACAACAATTTGAAGTCAGTCTCCAAACTTTTCAATTCATCAAGATAAAAATATACACTTTACAAGACTATGCATTTCAGGCATACTGCATCTCGAACAACATTAAGATCATAGAAGAATACAAACTTTTCTTTTTCAATACAACTCATGAATGAATCGGAATTCTTTACAAAAGAGCCAGACTTTAAATCAGCCAATACATCATAAAAGTTTTTGCCTTCTTTTATCACTTACGAAGTCCATCTGCAAAAATTGCTAGCACGGGTCAGTTCATTGAACTGAGCATGATAAGCACTAAGCATTAAAATGAAGTGCATTCCACTAATTGTTCCATTAAAACAACTCTGCTTTAATGAAACAATTAATGTATCATACAAATAAGCATAAGTAATAACAACCATAAAAGAAGTACAAATAATAAGTTTGAATTCACTTTTAAGAAAAGATCATAATATAATCAGCAAACTACTGCATTATATCATATAAGTATTGTCCCCAAACAATTACTTATTTATATCAAACAAACAACCCTTGTCATTTAATTATTTCATAATTCTTTCTGAATTTGAAATACAAAATTTAACTTTACTATGTAACAAAAAGAGTTACTTTCAGAATCAAAGACCTTATTGTCATTTTACCAAGTTTCCAGAAATCATGTACAGACAAGTTCATTTCAGCATAGTACATATTTAGGATGATTCATCATACAACTTAAATAAATAAGAAGAAGAATCAATACGGACTATCCACAATTCACCATTCATCTAAAAGATAGAAATCAGGTTCAGAAAGTACATAACCAATTACCTACATAATTGTATCAGTCAAGGAAACCAATAAAATGATTCACCATTTAAGAGACAACAACCATTAACAAGAATCCCAAACCAATCCGAGAAGGGAGAGAAACAAAATAGTCATCAACCCACTTGCAAGCCTTATGTATTATTCTACACTATTGGAGATATCATTCAGTGATCTGAAACCATATGTTCCATAAAACAAAGTAAGACTTACAAAAGGATTATTTCTTACTCGTGTCCATCTAGGGAAGGATCATATTTATTATTGAGTGCACAAGAGAGGAGTCCCTCTAGAAAACAATATCCTAATGATGCATGACTCAGCCATTCAAAACAGTCAGACAAGAAATGATTACGTTTTCCTTTCTACAGGATAGGGTCAACTAAACACTATCCCGAATCGACATGACAATTGATTCTATACAAATTAGCTGAGATCAAGAAAGATCAAATGGGGATGGTTTGGTTTTCCCCTGTACCAAAAATGACAGTCCCAAAAGTTTCTTGAACATTCTACTATTCCCAAGAACTTTCCACAGTCAACTAGAAACAAGTTTAATTAAACAACCACAAAGAAGTTTCTGGTTCTGGAGAGTGAGTTCTCATTACCTCATCCAAGATCAAAAGGGAAGAGAGCCAAACTCAAGAAGTCAAACATGCCTAGGATGGTAAACACCCTAACAACATGGGAGAGAGAGTCGATCTACAGAGTAGTTCGAGCAAACAGAACTTAACTTCCCAAAAGTTAAAGGAAACTCAATAGAAAGGATCCGAACCTAGAATTCATTCACCATTGTTTTATCAATTGAATTCCAAATCCCATTTAAAAACTGAGAAGTTCTTTCGAAAGTTCCAAAAGAGAATACAAAACCAAATGTGAAGTTTAAAGAAAACATTACTTCTATTTTCCTTACGAGCTCAAGCCGTATCAATAACATCAAATACCAATACAAACCCAGTTCAAATACAAGTAGAAATTTAGGACACATACAATGCCATAATCCACATTCATCCATTCATATTTGTTTTAACATAAGTTCATGTTCATACTGTAGAGTAAAGTATACAATACAGTCCCGAAAGCAGAAGTACTAAGTCTTCAAAACAAGACATAGTTTAAAAGAATGTTCAACTCCTTTTTGTAAAACCCAGAAATCCATTCAAAAAGGTTCTGATAGAGAATACAAAAACCCAACACAAATTTTAAAGTCAAAAAAAGTTTCTACATTCCCCTTGAATTCGAACTGTAACATAGATTCCAACTATAATAACTTTCACAACTCCATCTAAAACATAAAGATCGAGTAGAGAAGTTCAGTGAAGAGAAGGGTAATTTTTCCTACAATTTAACACAAGTTGAAGTACAAAACACAACACTTCCAAATACTTCAAAAACCCATTAATGATTGCTTTCAAATGAGTTTGAATTCATATCGAAAGAACAAAGTAAACAATACAGTCCCAAACCAGAAGTACTATATCCTCACAAACAAGATACAGTTTTATAAAAGGTCATGCACCCATCTTTCAAAACATTCAAAGATAGTTAGTTTAAATAATACAGGTTACCCAGAACAGAGGGAAACAAGACCTCCATAACACGATTCCATGCAAGTTTGAGTTCTTAGAATACATTTAAATATATCCATACAGTACAGACTGAAGAGAAATATACAACTTTTCAAACTCAATTTCTAAAGATACTTCTAGTTCAAACTCAAACCAAAAACCATTTACTCTAGCTCTTTTCCAGGCAGACATTCCAGAATGTAAGTTCTAATCAAAACACAAAAGCCTCGAAAGTTCCATATGCATTTCACCATTGAACTTACTCAGAGAGAAAACATCCAAAAACCAATAACATTATCATGCAATGGATTCATATCCAAAAATCACAGAGATTCCTTTAACATGAAAGTAAATAACCAGACAAAATAGGTAACCATTTATCTCATGAGAGCAGAGTTATTTTAATGAAACATTTAGAGAAAAGAAAGAAATCTTAATGGGTAGAGCCTATCATGCCTGATAGTGCTTCTGCCAATTCAAAGGAGACTTCCAGCCGAGCTTCCAACTCTTCTTCTCCTCCAAGAAAGATCAACAACAAAACATCTCTTTCCCCAATGCCTCATATACTTTCCTTGAATCAAAAATAGACCAGGGAAACCAAAAATAGCCACAAAGTGAAAATCAAACTGCTGGTTTGAAGAACTAGATAGCTCCATGCAGAGAAAAAATCACAAAGCATGCAAGACCAAACAACCCCCAACAAATCCACCCACATTGTTTCCAAGATGGTTTTCTCACAAAAATTGAGATTCATTAATGCCATTTACTCTCACATTCCCACCTATCTCTCCATGCCACTGCCATCCAGAATTGGTGAATCCTAATTCAAATTTTGCATGCATTGATAACTTTAGTGAAGACTCCACGTAAGTTCCACCAACATTTTCATGCTTCCACCTAATCTGGCAGTTCACTGCCATTTATTACAAAAATCAAATCTCATAAATAGCTTAGGAACCGCCGCCTAGCCTCCCATTTTCCATACGACCCTTAGGTCCCCTTTCCACACTTCATTAGTTTAGGATAGGTACCATTAGCTTAGGATAAGACCTTAGGCTAGTTTAGAAATAATAACCTTAGGTTTAAACATTTCAATAAGTAAATTTCCACCTTAGGTTAGGTCATAAGCTCACAACCATATAGTATTAGGTATTAGAATTAGAAATAGCCTAGCATTACCTTAGGTGGTTCCCTCAATTTAGAACAACAACTTAGGTTAGGATGCCATCCCAATACACAATAGACATAACTAGAAAAATAGGTACATCTACCTTAGTTTAAAATCCCATTAGGATAGATCTCTTAGGTCTAGGACTTAGATTGTTCCTCAATAGTCCTGAAGTAGGCCTCATTTCACTTAACACCATAAGCATCCCACTGAGATCAATCAAGAAGATCTGAGCACAAAACATACAACAGAATGCAGGCACGATCTTACAAGACAATAAAGAATTTGTAAACATACAAAAGTTCAGTCCATTACGTCTCTCAACCTCTGAATGTCAGTTTACCATTCAGACAGGTAAGGAGATTTAAAACATTCCTTGGATCAATGGAATTGATCCAAGGATGAGTCAGTTAATAGAGATAAGTTTGCAACCATTATTACCAAATGTGAAAATGGATTCTTTGCAAACCATATCATTTCAGTCTAATGAATCCAAGAGTAGAAATGATTTATCCATGGCAAGCATGATCTTCAACAATCAAAGGAACACACCTCATTCAAGAGAATCACATGTCAAAAGATCTCATCTTCTCTCCTATCGTCATTAATTAATTACACTATGCTAATTAATTAAGTTGCTTATCCAACAAATACCCTAATTAATGACCTTCTGTTACTTAATCCTAAATCCATCTAGATTAATTAAGTATTATTAATTAATTATCCTCCACTTTCATTTAACTAATAAATCAATATTTAATTAATTTAATCCCCTTTTATAGTCTAAATCATGCTAATATTCCTCTAAAAGTAGTTTTATAAGCTTGCACATATATTAATTAAATCATCTTGATTAATTAATAGGTCCCCTTTATCCACATGAGTCACTAAAGGACAAACAAACCCTTCTAAAGTTAACTCAACTATATCTAAACCCCCCTTATCTTTTTGTTAAATAACTCAACATCTCTATTATCCCACATGTAAATAGGGAGGTAGTGATTCCATTATCCATTGGGATATATAAAGAGCCCTCCTCCTACCTTTACACTTACACCTAAATTCCTTGAGAAGAACCTTTAAAAGAACATAGCGAAACTTAGACTATTAAGATTCTTTGTTAGTTCTTCAAAGAATCCACCATTTGGAGAGCTAAGGCTCCTTTCTTGCATTGCATTCACCCAATTTCTTAGGTCATATGGGAATAATCAAAGTGGTATTGTAGATATGCTTTGATGAGCTCCCATTCCTAATTTCTTGAGGATCAAACAATAAACTATTGATTACCATTGAATTTACATAGGTTCATTTTATTTTGTTGGTAATCTAAAGAGTAGATGTTCTTGATAATTAGCATGTTAGATTGATTTATGCTTCAAAGTTCTAATGCAATAATGTTGTTTTAGATTTTGATTTATCTTAGCTCTTATCTTGATGGTGTTTTAGATTTTTATTTAGCTTGGTTATAGAACTATTTAGGTGTTAGTTCTCATTTTTCTAACTTAGCTAAACAAAACCATGCACACATTTGGCACGTTCGGTGGGACAGATTCTTTGTCCCTTAGCATTTTTAGATTGAATTCTATTGTTCTTGGATAACCCTTTGATATTCACATACTATAATTAATTTTCAATTTCTTGGGATTTTTGCTAGCATTATATGTGTAGGTTCTCACTTATAGCTATCATTTTAAAGTGTTGTTGCTAATTTCAAGCTAATTTGTTAAAATTTGAAGTATTGTGATATTTTTTGTGTTTGTCACCTTAATTTGGTTATAGGAGTGGCACAGGCACACTAACAGGGGCACATATACACTTATCCTAGCACAATCACCTCTCAGGTGGAGCAGGCATACTGTTGACGCTTGAATTTTTGTTTGTCGACCTTGGCGCACATACACTAACCCCGACACACATACCCTAACCGGGGTACAGGGGCACTAACCCGGGCGTAGATGCCATTTCGTACTATAACTTTGCTGCAATGCAAAACCTGTCAGACTGGAACATACTTGTCTAACCCAGGGTGTGCGTCCATTCTGATGTGGCGTACGTACTGTTTTTAGTGGATGCACAGGTGTCTATGTGTAGTCCGAATTCTTTATTTTATTTTTAGTGCTGTTTGTTTTGATACTATCTTTGGTGACTCGTTAACCCATTCTCAGAGTTTGAATATGCATCAAAAATATAACGAAGCATACTTTGCGAGGGAAATTCCAAATCTATAGATACCTTTGGTATACTATAATTCTATCACAAAAATCCCAAAGTGCTCCAGAGACCTCCAAAAATGCAAATTACTAAAAACCGTTAAAAATTGCCAAAATATTGGATGCATGTCTACAATTTTTCGTTTTCTTTCTTAAGTGTTAGGGTGCTAACTCTTGCAGTGTTCTAATAGTGGTTTAGAGGTTTCATTTTTACACATTAATTTTTTTTTTTGTAATAACTTGTTTAGATAAATGTTTACATCTTCATTTGCTGAAACTTTGAAGATGCGTATGCTCTTCCCTCTCATGCCTTTCTAGGTGATCTTGGGAATTAGAAACATTTCACCACTTTCTTCATTCAGTACAAAATTGTTTACTTAGCTTTCAAAGTTGATTAAGAATATGAACTGGAATGAGTTCACATGGTGTGTTGGAATTAAAGTATTTTTCCATTTGATTATCAAATCTTGATTTTGAGAAATCTTGTTGCGTATGCTCTTTCTCTTGCGTCCTTAGGATGATCTGGGAGAATCAAAAATAACATCTTATTTTCTTTGTATGACATTTTGGAAAATTTCTAAACTCATTGGTATGTAGGACCAAACATCGATTGTCAAAGAAAGGAGACATCAAAAACAAAATACAAAACTTCTAATACATGTGTTCATACAAGGTTTCCAAATGGTGTTCTACTTAAAACCACATTAAGTTAAGACAAGATAAAAAACACACCATATTCGAAACACTGCATTGCAGGTTTTGGAAAAGGGTACGTCCCTCTCTGCTTAACTGGAACATAACCCCTTTGGCATAATGCCTTAAGCTACAAAAATGGGGGTGGTTCCAGGAACTCAAAAGTAGTCCACACAAGAGGGAACCTTGTGGATGAAATCAAAAGTGCTCCACACTACCTACTTGACTAGTGATTTCCTTTGTAAGATAACATTACCGATTGTCCGTTATGGTGACCCCAATGAATAGTACACATAGACATGCACTAGTTGCCTACTATGTGCTTGAAGGGGGTAAAGTAAATCTGAGATACTCCTAAGACTAGTTAGTGTGATTTTTTGGGTAAATCACGTCTCTTTTAAGACAAATTTGTAACACCTAGGATGAGAGAACAACGTAGGAAGATATACTTTGACCTAGAGCCCACTTTGACCACTTCTAAAACAATGTTGAGTTGTGAACCATCTTTTCATCACAAAACATGTATGATGCGTTACTTTCGCTTATTTTTTCACTTGCCTTAAGGTGAGGTGAAACTTTGCTGAAGTGAAGCCAAAATTTTTCATCCCCATTTTTGATCTACTTCCTTTACATTCTCTTGACTCTTTGTTGATCAAAAGAAAGGTGATTACCTTAGTGTGTACCAATCAATTGTTTCTGCCACTTTTTGGTCCGTTTACACCCATCCATGTTTGTGGTTGGGTAAGTTAAACATCTAAAGTGTGCGGAGGCGTATTCATATCATTGGTGGCCTTTGTGATCTTGATACCCATGTTAAGATCATCATTGTAGTTAGGCTTGGTTCATTCACCCCCTCCCCCTTGAACTTCCTTAGAAAGGTACAACCTTATTTGTATCATATCACTACAATTTTGGTATTTATGTCTTGTTTCTTGTGAACTTGACCTAAATATATATATATTGTAAGGTTATGCTACACACATTTTAACAATTCCTAGTTATACTCTAAGCTTTTAGTGTGACTCTATTGTTACCTTGATTTTGAAGAGTGCTACGTGTTACCATTTGTGCGTGTTGTTTCAATATCATCTTGATATCAGATACCTTACTTTCTCGCAAATTTTGGTTAACATATCTTAGTGACATTGTTGTGTCACTCACAAATTGTAATTGGCACTTTTTGGGATATAGGTCTTAATTGAATTTGAGCTTGCTTCTAGTATACCCTAGGTAGGAGGTCACATTAACTTCTTGTAGTTACTTACGTTTTGTTCATTCTTTTGAACTTGGGCATAAGTGACGAACATCTTGTTTATTATCTTGTGATACCAAAATGATTTTTTGAAACACAGTCTAGGAAGTACTTCATTCATTTGATAGGATTAGATACCAAACATTTGTGTCACTATTGATTTATCATTCTATCACATTGGTATCCTCACATTTTTACCCATTCATATTCTTGACAATAACCTTGCATTTTACTTAGGTGTGATAAAAAATTCTTGAACACATTTATAACTTGCTTTTGTGAAACTATTACAAATCATGGCTCCTAAAACACGATTAGGACTGAAGAAACAAACACAAGAGGAAAAAAAATGTTGGCCCCCTAAAATATTGGCTAAGTACAAAATACACATAGGTGCGCAAGGATAAGGCATCCAAGGAAGGGTTAAGGAAACCCGTACTGCACATGGTGTGCATGGAAAAAACCAAGGGTTTGGGACTTAGCCAAATTGAGTGTTCAGGGAAGAACATGTGAAAAGCATGACACGACTATGCATGCTGAGTGGATAAGGTGCTAGCTTAGCAAAAAGTTGGCCCATGAAGGAGCATGCCTGTGGTAGAAGATTCTAGAAGCACATCATAGTGAAAAGTGGAAATATCAGGCCTGAAGGAGCGTGCTTCCATGAAGGACCACATTCAGACACTTGGCATCAGATCTAAGGGCACTGGAGGATGAGTTGGTAGTCAGGAAAGGCTATAAATACAAGCTCCTATACATTAAACAAAGGGAGAACCAAAAGAGGGTAGAGCTCTGCAAAAATACTATAAGAACCCTGCTAGTGGGTAATTATATTTTGGAAAGGATGTATTGGTTATGGGGATTGTAATTTTTCTATTTGATAGCCTAGCTACATTAGTCTAGTTATAATGCATGTCTGCAGTCTAATTCTTTGTGACATTCTATAATGGCTCCATGGATGTAATGAGGTTACCAAGTTATATAAATATGAATATCAATGATTCTGATGCATACATATTTCTCACAGGTCTTCTTTCATTTATGTTTATGCTAAGTGTGGATGTTTGTATAAATCTTTTCTGTTAGGGTACAAGTTATATAATCTGTTAAGTACTTTCTATTTGGAATGAATGTAAGGATCTAGAGGCTGTTTTGAGCTATATGGTTCTTGTATGTATTAACTCCTTTTAAATATATTAAGCACAAATCATAGATGATGTTTCCCACTAAAATCACATAAAAGAGAGACTTGGAACCCGCATGTGCCTCGAGTGAGCACCCAACATCCACTAGGTGATAGACCAGTGCACCTAGGGTTCCTTTATTTTTTGATAGGAGTAAAAGTGAATACATCTTGGTTCTATTGTTGGGACCTCTTTTCAAAGTTATAGTGGGAAATAACATACATCATGATCTGTGTAGTGAGTAATGACAGAGTAGTTAACTTTGGAAAGTATTGAATCATGGTTCAAGAGCATGGAGGATGAATTTTCTGAAAGATTCAGCACTGGACGTGAGTTTGATGCATGTAGATGGGTAAAAGAGAACCTCTACCATGATCTATATGAAACTTTATTTTGTTACTTCCCAGTAGAACTGTATGAGTGGCTCTTATCCTATGCATCTAGATCAAGTTGGTGTTATGGATCATGTGTGTGGACCCAAGAAGAATGCTAGAGGCTTCAAGATGTAGATTTGACATGGACCTATGCTGTGGATCATTGGTGGAAAGGAGTACTGGTTAGCTACACTCTGGAGTATGCCATTTCCACATATTATTTCCCAGAGGTTGCTGAGTTTGAGTTTCTATGGGAGCCCACAGGATCATTTCTACGTGTTGTCCCTCTTGGTATGAAGATCTTTATGGTTTCCCTGAGTTTAGAGGCATTCCCAACGGCCAGCTAAACCATTCTAAGCATTGAGGGAGGAAGCTAGGGTAGAGGAAGATGGCAGATATTGTGACGGAGAAAGAAAGAGAGGAAAGACAACTCGAGTATGGTGAAGTGTGTGAAACGGAGATTACTAGACAATGCGAGGTTGCATGTGTGATGGATTTATGGTGGTAGATGTTACAGAAAGGATTTGAGGTTCACGCAGAGGATGTGGAACTTGAGTAGTCTGTGTGACCGCATCTTGGAAAGCACGTAAGAGACACCCCTTCGACTTCTAATGAGAGTTCATCACATGGAGAGAGAAGAATCATTGGTGCACATCTGAGCCCACCTAGTGACTGAACCCTAGTACTTGGTTTTCAAGATCAGGGGGAAAATATTGCTAGTCCAGTTGGTCACATTAGAAGTGATTAGTCTACACCCAGCAGATATAATTTCTCGTTTGGTCCTTCTATGGCTGTAAACACCAACCTAGTGTTAGGAGGAATTTTTAGGAAAGGTATAGACACCCAAGATTTTGGTCTCATGTCTGGGAGTGGCATGGGGTATACTATTTGTTTGGGGGCATTGTCGCAGAACATAGTCATGTAGTTTAGTGGAACTGTGGGGACCCTTGGGCACAACCACTACAGGATCTGGTGGATATGAGGGGTTAGGAGGAATAGGAGCTGGTAGGTTGGGTGGATCTGGTGGTTCAAGAGGCATAGGACCTGGTGGATCTAGTGGATCAGGTACTGGAGGAAACACGGGTAGAAACCAAGGCTTTGGCTTAGGAGGATTTGGGCCCCAACCACCCCCCAGGTTTTCTTTGAAATGTCTCTATATTTTCCCAATTATAGAGGTATTGAGGATGCTACAGAATATGTTCACAAGTGTGAACTACTATGGCACGCAAAGGGTATCACAACCCTAGAGTGGAAGGCTAGCCATTTTGTAACCATGTTGCAAGGGTGCACGCATAGCTGGTATAAGAAATATGACCCTCATCAAGTAGTGGTGGATTATAATTCTCTAAAGAACACATTCTTGGCAGAGTTTCACATCCCTGAGTTTGAACAAAAGAGCATAAATGCCTTGAAGGATATTCAACAAGGAACGACAGAGAGTGTGTGGGAGTATGATGCACACTTTAAAACTCTCTTGTCTAAATTATCATATGATATTCATGCTTCATAGCATGCTCAGTGGTTTGTTGGATAATTGATCACACCTTGTAGAAGGGCCTTATCTCATAAAAATTTTACAGACCCACATGTTAGAGTAGGTATTTACCTTATCTCATGTTCACATAGGTACTTTATTTACCTTTATTGTATTATCCTCATCCACTTATGTGTGTGGATATTTATTTTATCTTATTTAGATATTAGGAGATATTATCTAATTGTTAGGTATAGTTATTTCCTTGATCTATGATATTAACTAGATCCTTTATGTCTAGTTCTCTCCCAAATCTACGGTCTTGACTAGTTCTTTGATGACTAGTTATTTCCTTGATTCTTGGCTTGGTATGATTTGGTTATCATTCCTTTCATGGTATCAAAGCTGGAGATTGCTGTTGACATCCGTCTGTAAGTTTTATTTTACAAATAAATTCTTTGTGTATTCATATATTTGGGATTTATTCGTATTCTTGTTGTTGCATTGCATATTGGTGTTTGCAAAAGAGATGCTTCTATTGGATTCAGAAGGTGCGAAAACCTATAGGAGATCGACTATAAACTTGGCCATTTCTGGGTGGAAGTCGTTTTTAAAGTTTTTTAGATTTTACAGTGAATCATAGGGCCTAACAGGATTCACGCCACACGGTTAAAAAACCAAGGAAACATTGTATTGGGTTTTTCAATAAGTGGATTTCATTCAGATCTAATGTTGGAGTTGTTTTCTGGTACAGTTTTTTCAGGTTAGTTGGAAAAAGAGAAGTGTGATTCTTTGCCTCATATCGAGCAGGGGTCCATGGATGTTGTGCATATTCCAGGAAAATCCAAGGTTGATTTTACAGAGGATAAAGGGTCACTATCTACACAATCCAGAAATAGTAAGCATTTTACCAGAAGAGGCAGTTGGATGTGACTTTCTTGAAAACACACAACACCCCCCAGTATAGTAAGTTGTGCAAACACCCATTAAAATCCTTAGCCGTTGGTCATATGGTATGGTCATATGAGGGCTTAAAGCTTGTGATTCCTACTAGTAGGTGCTTAACATCAACCCCCTTTAATTTTATTTGGGTGGTGAAGCTAGAGCAACAATTTCATCCAGTTGTTTAATATTTGACAAAGGAATGCATTTTGATTAAAGGCCTCAAGTTAATATTCAAAATCTACCATAACTTTTGATCAGGTAAGTTTTGAGCATTGTTCAACGTTGAAATTTTATAAAGCATAGAAATGTTCCATGGGTCCTAGTGTATTTAACGTATTTTGGTAAAATGCACGTACGTTATAAACTAATACAATAAGCCCGAAAATCCTACCTTTTGGGAGTTGTAATTTGTACCTATCATGGATTCTGAGAATGATATGATTTTCTCTAAAGTATGTGGACTTCAGGAGGATATTGTAAAATTTGTGGAAGAAAATAGATTGCTCAAGAAGTGAAAATTCTCTTCTAAAATCACTCATTCAGATACAATAATACACTTCCTACAGAACAAACTTGATAGCCTACAACATCACCATCATATTGTGGACAACCATATCCATGATCCTAGTCCACTTGCAGATGTTGCTCTTGTACCCACTGACATTGATAATGTCAGTCTTTGAGCTTGAACCTACTCCTTTTGATGCTTCTAAACCTATGAGGCTTGTTACTACATTCTCTTTCACATCTGTGCCTATTACAGTACCAATGTTGTGTATCCTACTTCTGCTCACTGCATGGCTTTTTTAAGAAGCATACCACTGCATTCAGTTCTCACATGCTCCATTCTATGGGTCTCACTAGAAGAGTCATTGGAAGACATTCATAGGGTATTTTTTCCTCTATTCCCCATGTTAAGTGGAATTCTCGTCATGACATTAGTTTTCGAGAAGATACTTCATTGGGATCACACATTGATAGAGCTCCTTTTTTTTCTCGCTCAACTCTTTATGAGGATCATGAGCAACACATGAGTTCTGTACCTTCACTTAGGATTAAGAAACTTGATATTTCAGCTGTTAGACATGATCAACCTGACACACATTCTGATGTTCTTTTGCATGCACCCATTGTGCATTTTGTACCAAGTCATATGCAGACATCTTATTCATCCATCCATGTTGATTTAGGGTGGATATCTGATCACTCGTGGTGGTGACATAGGCATTCATTGAGAGGACTCTACAGGTGTGGCTCCTCCACCATTCAGCCTCTTGCTCCACTTTCTATACCTTCTACATTGTGATGCTTCTTGTTTTGAGCATTTTTCTTTAGCAGGTGTAGTGTATCTCTCTTATTTGTTGAGAGATTTTGTATCTATATTTTTGACACTTTTGGCATGTTGACAATATCTCTTATGGGGATCTATTTTGGTGAAGTCCAGTGTTATTTTGTCAGTGTTTGAGTAGTTGATTTTGGGTAACTCATATAGATTTGTAGCATCACTCCACCCATTCAACAGTATGGGAGGTTGTGGTGTTGATCCTGCTTCTTCGGGTTTCATGTCCTTGCCTTATTACCTTGACTTTTCTTAGATCGTGACACTCTCAAGTTTTTGTCCTTGCCTTGTTACTTTGGTTATTGTTCTTAGATCATGGCACACCTATTTGCAGTAGTTGGTCGAATTATGTTTGGTGTTTTTTTACACTTTCGACATCACTCCGTTGACAATCTCCTTGTATGGAGCTATTCTGGTGAAGCCTAGTGTCATTTTTTTTTGAGTTCTATGATCGAGCAGTGGATTCGGACCAAAATTCTTCAACATTGTATGATTTTTTTGAGACAAGCTTCTTGGGATGCCTTTGAGCGGGTTTTTACTCTCTTTTACTTTGTTACTGGTTTTGGGTATCTTGCGGTGTCACTTTTTTCCCAGTTATTTTACATGAGTAGCTCATTAGGCCTAGTTGCAGGGACTCATACTATGGACATGCCACATCTATTTTAGACCCTAGCTTCACTTGAGGGGGGTGTTAGAGTAGGTATTTACCTTAGCTCATGTTCACATATGTACTTTATTTACCTTTATTGTATTTATCATCACCCACTTATGTGTGTGGATATTTCTTTTATCTTATTTAGATATTAGGAGATATTATCTAGTTGTTAGGTATAGTTATTTCCTTGATCTATGGTATTGACTAGATCCTTGATGTCTAGTTCTCTCCTAAATCTATGGTCTTGACTAGTTCTTTGATGACTAGTTATTTCCTTGATTCTATGGCTTGATCTACGAATTTGGTTCTTAGATTATTCCTTGCACTATTTAGGAAAGAATTCTCTTTGTATTGCCAAGGTTCCATAATAATATATGATACTTGTTGCTCCATTTGTTTGCAAAAGTTTTATGTAAAGTTATTCTGGAGAATTTTTCATCTTATTGATCGTGGTGTTTGATTAGCAGTGTGTTCTTGGCTTGGTACTGATCTGTGAAGTAGAGGTTCCTTTCAAGGATAAATTTCCCCTAGAGGATGGTATGTATTGTGGGGTAGACTATGAAATTTTTCATGGGGACCATGATGCAAGTAGGTTCCCTTGCTACAAGCATAATGATCAGGAAGAATATTCTTGTTACTGTAAAATTTACACCTCCACAACCCAACACCCTTGATAGTTATTATTTCCCACCTTTACATTTCAAGTGTTGACATGTGATTTTCCTTATAAAGATGTGTTCTTTTGAATTTTGGAGATCATGCTTGATATGGATAAATCATCTTCTATTCTTAAGATCCTTTGACTGAATTGGAATGGCTTCCTTAAATCCATTTTTCATTTCTTATAGATGGGTTGCAATCTGGTTTAAGAATTGTAAACTTTTCTACTAATCTGACTCATCCTTGGATCAATTTCAGTGATCCAAGGAATGTTTTAAAATCTTCTCTGTAGGATGAATGGTAAATCGACATTCCAGGAATTGATAGACATATGACTGAACTTTGATGGATACTAGTTCTTTGATTGTTGTATGAACGTGTTCTATTCAATGGTATGTCATGCTTGGATCTTTTCAGTTCGATTGTACCAGGACAATGTTGACGCAAACTAACTGTAGCTGTTCATGGCATAGGAAAGATCCAGAATCCTAAGATAGGTAAAAATAATTACTACCTAAACTATGTTACGTAACAAAATTCCTATTTTAACCTAAAGCTTCTTATTCTACTTTATTTGCTTTGATTTGGTTGATTTGGAAATTCTAGGTTATTAATTTACCTAATACTACCAGGTTATATTATGATCTAACCTAATGCCTAAAACTATAGTGTTGTAAATTAATCTAACCTAAGTGAAAACTACCTTAGGCTATGTGCTAAGACCTATTGTGGTAATTGTTGTTTGGGTTATAACCTAAGGTATATATATACTACAAATTACCTAAGGTCTAACCTAAACAATATGATCTACCCTAAACTAATGGGTTTGAATGGGGAATTAGGTGGTCGCATACATGGTAGGTGACGGTTCCAAGGCATTAAAAATGTTGATAAGGTTTTAATTGCTTGGAGGTACTGCCAGCTTTGGCAGGGGTTAGTGAACTTGGTGGAGGCTTAGGTGGAGGCTCCACTAAAATGGAATTCTTTGTTAAATTTGATTTGGCAATAACTAAACATGAGAGGCGGTGGCAAAGGAGGATAGGCGGGAAAATAGGAGTTAAGGGAATTAATTGTTTTTGGTTTTCATGCTCAAACTACCTTGGAAGGCATGCAAATGGTTGGGTATGTGGTTGTTTCACTTTGCATGTTTCGTGATTTTCACTCTGCATGCTCACTGGTTTTTCGAACCAGCAGATAGAACTACACTTGATGGCTATTTTTGAGGTTTTAAACCTATTTTCAGTTCGTGGAATATATAGGAAGCATGATGGAAAAAGAACATGGTTATTTGATTTTTTGTGGAGAAAAGGAGAAGTTTTGAGCTCGGCTGGAGATTCTTTTCGAGTTCACAGAAGCGCTATCAGGCATGATAGGCTCTAAACTTTAACATCTCTTGCTTTCCTATAAATGTCTCATTAAAATGATTCTGCTCTATGAGATTCTCAGATTTCTTATTTTATCTATTTATCGGCCTGTAGGGTTTATTAAATATGTGGTTTTGGTTTTGAATTCCATGGTAAATAGAGTTCTATTTAGAAACTTACCTTGTACAGTTCTTAAAAATAAGAATGCATGCAAAACGTATCTCTGTAACTTGGCTTTTTCATTTTAGGATGGGAAATTGAAGTATTCTATTTAGATAAATCTTCGTTGCTATTTGGATGTGGTTCAGAGTTTTGAGATCTTTGGGTTCTATCTAAACTAGCTGGAATTTGTGTTTTGTTGATCGTGAGCTTGAGCTGAACTTGTGTATTAATGGATCTTGTATTCGAGCTCGTTTTAGATTTGGAACTTGGTTCTGGTTTTAGTGAGAACTGTTGATTTAGGTTCTTGTTGTACTGAACCATGTTGGAATTTTGTATATCTCTGGACTGTTGTCGAAGCACGTATAAATCTCGGTGCTTATATCTTAGTTCCATTGAGAGATAATATGGGACTCTATAACCATGCTTTACATTCTTTTGAAATTTGAAATAGTTTTTGTAGATTAGTAACTACAAAGCACTCGTATTTGTTATTTGTGTGGACTCTGTACTCTGTGGGAATTCCTAGTCCTGCTTGAGCTAGTATTTGGACTTCATGTTTTCATATAAAACTGTGCAAGGAGCTTCTTGTTGTTCTGAACTAGAGTTTGGAGACCTAGGTAGCTTGAACTATTGTTAGAAGTTTGTATTTGATTCTGAGCACGTAATTTAATACTCGTGTTTCCTGAACTGTTGTTAGAGAACTTTTGTTCTTAAGGATCGTGATTTTTATACTTGTAATGACCTGGACTATTGTTGAAGTCTGTAAATGGCTTAGAGCCTGTGTTTTTCTCTAGTGATCATTTTCACTGTTAATACAAGATTGTAAGTACATGGCACTCACATTTGTTAATTATGTGGACTCTGAACTTTGTGGGAAACCTTAGTTCCATTGAGTTAGTCTTTGGACTTCACATTTGATTTGAACTCATGTAGGAGTCACTTGTTGTGTTGAACCCATGTTTGTATTTTGGAAAAATTAGGGCTTTGATGACGTCGTTTATGGCTCTGTACCTGTGTTTTATGTAGAGGAATTTTAGACTGTTAATGGAAGTTGTATTTTCATTGCATTCATATTTGTGTATTGTATAGTTCTGAACTTTGTTAGGACTTGTGCCGACTCTATTCTGGAACTTTGGAGTTGTGTTCTACTTGTTATTAACATTTAAAAATTTACAACTCTTTTGTCGAGTTTTTGCTCAAGGTAAAATTGGGAGAACAATTGGATGAGTCATTGGGAAAAACTCTCAGAAATCTCGACAGAAAAACATTCTCGTTGATGAATAAATTTGTTAATTCATTTTAAGAACTATTTCTTCCTTCCTGAGATGTTGATGGTATTTAATTGGGAGTAGCCTTTTTCTCTCAGTTCGAGGAGACTTGTATCTCAGACCTCTTAGAATAGACTCTGAGTTTCTTTTATGAGAAGAACTTAGTAATTTAGTACTGTATACTGTTAAGGAGGGATTACTTGACTTTGTTCTAATAGTTTTTGTATTATAATTTGTTGAACCAAGAACTGGTTATTCTTTTTGTAATACAAAAATGAAACCTGACCTTGGGATACCAGTATGAGTTGCTTGGTCTTCCTTTGCACAATCATTTGTAGGAATGATGTTGGAAGAGGTTATTTTATTTGGTTTTTATTGAACTGTAAATGTCAGTTTGTTGGCAGACTATTGTTTTAGGTTGGCTTGTTGGTTTGAGACTATTGTTTAATAGGACTTTACTTGTTGGTTTGAGATGATGCCTTGAGTTATCTCTTGCACTCTATTCTATTTTCTTGGATTAAATGAAATTTTTTTAGATGAATATCTTAAATAAGGTAATTCTCTTTTGAAAGAAATAGTTAACTCACGTTTTGAATTTGTTCTGTTCGTGGATGTGTAGTGTTTGAGCATAGTTGTAATGGTTCTTCTTCTTCCTTGTCTAGAAGATGGATGAGTTAACCTAATCTGAACCATGCTTTAAACTTTCCTTTTATCTTGAAGCAAAGTTAAATGTTGTTTTCTTTTAAGAAAGTTTGGGAACAATGAGATGTTACGACATATTGTTTTCCTAAGGATAATTGATTGAATCAATTAGACTCTATTTTATAAAGCTGATATGGTGGAATATATTCTGTCCTTTCTTGGAAGTGAAATCAATTAGTTAAAATGTACTTCTTTTCGTTGCTTTTTGAGATTTTAATTTGATGTAATAATTGTCTCATTAAAGCAGAATTGTTTTAATGGAACAATTATTGGAATGCACTTCTTTTTAAGGCTTAGTGCTTATCATGCTCAGTTCATTGAACTGACCCGTGTTAGCAATTTTTGCAGATGGACTTCGTAAGTGATAAAGAAGGAAAAACTTACATGATACATTGGCTGATTTAAGTCTATTTCTTGTGATGAAGTTTGATTTGTTCTTGAGACTTTATTAGAAAAGAAAATTAGTATTCTTTTATCATTAATATAGTTGTTATGTAGTTTACCTGAATGCATAAGTTTTGTAAATGTAATGGTTATAAAGATAAATTGAAATGTGGGAGATTACCACTATTGGTTGTGTAAATTACTTTGCATTTGTATGAAAGAGATGGGTTCCATCTTGTTGTCAATCTTCATATTATTTATATGTTAAATGGTTAAATTTTAATAAGATTGGATCAAGGGATTAAGTTCAATCTCCCTACTTATGATACAACTTATAAAGTTGTAGAGTGTGATTTTTGTTATATAAACTATAAATCATAGTAATGCAAAGTAGGATGAACATACATTTAAAAAAAAATGATCAAGGGGTAGAATAAACCCTAACGCTTATACATATAATGAAAGACTCTTCATCTTTCATAACTGTTCATAAATCATATAGATTTGATAACATGACTTCAATTTATCAGACTTCATTTGTTATGAAGTCTAATTTATTTTGGATATCTTCTGGCACTGAACTTTCTAAAAAGTTAATGTACTTTTTACATATGAAATATTATAACACTGTGCAGTTATGCTTAACTGACAGTTTAACTATGTATTCGAAAAGTAAAAGTGGCAATGAATATAACAAAGTTCTTAAAGGGATAAATGAATCAATTTAGAAAAGAACTTATGGAATGTTGGATTAGGGATTAGGCAGGTGGCTGAAATCTATTTAAATAATCCAAATTAATTAAACAATTAATAAATTCCTTGGGTATGTACATCTCGATGAGGCTGTTCTGTAGGATGTTGGCACATGCCAACTGCAGGGTTGTACCTTCGAGAAGATTAGGATCTTCTCGAGGATACAACGATGCAGTCGACATGTGGCAATACCCTTCTGCATTGATCATCTAGATCTACACACATTGGACTTGATCTTAGTTTATCTCTAGATCTGGATAGTAGCATGGTTAAGATATGGAGTAGCCCTCTAAAACTCGGGGTACCTTGGCACACGGGGTTGACTTAGGTCGACCCAGTATGCCAACTTACCCTAAGTTTTTGGGAGCCTCCCCTTATCATAACATATGTTGTTAACTCAAACTAGGGTTAAACCTTGGGCAAGTGGACTGACGGAAGTCAGTAAAGGACATTCTAGATAACAATAGAGTGGGGTGAAGGACGTATTCTAGATTGACGAGTATGCCATCAAGGAATAGTAATACAAATAGTATGTTAGAAATCTTTGGCCAAAGTATCGCAAGCTACTGGTTGCATTGTCCTATGTCACCTAGTCTAAGGCTCGTGATGCAGATGAATATTGGTAACAAATATTCAGATAGGATCCTTAGACAGATCACTCAATACCTTGAATAGGGTAAGAAAACCAAGTATACGTAGTATACAGAAAAGTATTCAATACTTGATGTTTAACATGAATAGATCGGTAGTTTACTGAGTCATGAAATGAATAGATCGGTAGTACACCGAGTCATTACAGCTGCATATGGTTATCTGTTATATGAATGGTTGATAAATAATGTGTGATCTAAATTATGAATTTAGATCAGGGAACATTATTTTAAAAAAAAAAATTCCCTTGTTTCTAAAAGTCTTAAAATGGGAATGTTAAGGACCTGTTATACCTGTAGCTCCCCAAATCATTGTCCAACACGTTTATCCCCATAAGTATAGTATGTGCCTGGAATTGTTGGAAAGTAACATTACGTTGAGGATTATCCTTACCTTTATGAGCATAGGGTGTTGTAATGATTAAAAATAAGGACAAAGGCACGGAGATGATCAAGGTGTAGTGCCCGAAGATTGATCAGTAGATGTCGAATAAGATGTCATGTTCTAGTTACATCCTTTGTTGGTTAGCTACATGCGTTGAAGCCACACATGCAAATGCTTGATACCAAGGGCAGAATCCAACCCACTCATCAAGGAGAGAGCAATTTACTGCATGTAAAGTATCCAGATGTTTCAACGAGTCAAAATTAATTTTATCAAGAGACTATGGGGAGTAATTAGGTTTAGAATGCGGGATGAGATATAGTGCTATGTAGGAGAAAACACGTAAGAGAAAACATAAAAATAATGTTGAACTCCCTCATAAGGATTTGGATGATCTGAAGGAGGTGTGTAATATGTTGCACCATGATAATAGCATCCCACTACTAGGGAGAATGGTTACGTGAAAAGGTTGGATTTAAGCATGAGTGATAGATACTACATGTGAACTTTCCATCACATAACCATGAGTATGATAAGGAGATCACGTTGGATGGAGTGATTGATGGGTTGTTTGTAAGAAATATTTTGATAGAAACAGGCACTGAGGTAAATTTTTTGACTTAGGATGCGTGGAATCAGATGAGGAGACCTATATTGTAGCCTTCTTCAAATGTGTTATATATGGAAAAAAAAAATAATGGGTATGTTTTTTGGGGTGTTGAAGGATGCTTACATTAAAATTCAGGGATCCAAGTTTACTAGAGACTTTGAGGTATTGGAGCTTGCTGAAGCATATAACTTTCCAACACTACTTGGACGACCCTAGTGTTATGTGAATAATATAGACCTGTGTTTCAACAAGGGATATATAAACTTTGAGAATAAATATGAGAATGGGATTATACCTTTTGAACGAATAAAAATATGCACCATAATTCAAGCCTTTAAGTGAATAATATATTAATAGGATATATGCATGCTCAGTATGATACCTTGAGAATGTGGAACCATCCAAGGAAGGCATACTCTTAGTGAGATGTTACGTAGTTAATTAGCATGACACCACAAGTGCTTCTTGTGATAACTGACCCCATTGTATGGTATGAAATGGTCAGATGGGCGCAAGATGAATGGGTGACCAAGTAACTAGAATGATCAGGTTGTGCATGGTTAGGCGCATGGGAAGAACTCAGTTACCTATTATATAACTGGTGAAGAAAAGTCTAAATCTTTCTTGTGTGCCATGGGGAACAATGGAGGAATGAAGGTGATAGAAGAAACATGTTTTTCTATATCCTTACACAGGACAACAGCGTGTTAGTGGGAAAACACACAAAGATAAATTTTTGGAATGGGTGACAAGAAGTGAGAGTCATCTTTTCAACAAGGTATTACTCTAGAAGCAACGTGCACCTACACTTTATCTATGAGTACTAATTGGAAGGACTCCTACTCTTGGTACACATATCATAGGACTGTTAAAGAGATCTGGACACAAGTCCATGAAGCTTTACCACCATCCCTCTAGGTGCACAAGCTATATATCTACACCTTACATTTGTGCATGCGCATGGTACATGCATTTGAGAGACATGCCACCAGACAGGGAATTGACAAGAGCTAGTGGCTGACATACATTTGAAACCTTTGAGTATCATAGTACTAAGCCATTAGTTGATAAGGCCTTGCAGGGTCATCAAGCACCTTGACATGTAGGATAGTGCCATGGTAGAAGATAGGCTCATGCTGGAGTTACTAGGTGGACAAGTTTTGGAAGTGCACTTTGAAGAGGACTAGAGGAAACATAAGATTTGCAGCTTGAGTCGCGCATGTTTGGAAAAGGAGAAAGGGAAGTTGGTGTATGTGATTGAAGGGAGGAAGTTGAAAATGCTTGGATGTTAGCCATTTTGTAGGGATGCGCGAAGTAGTGGACAGTGTTGATACTCATGTCTCACGCCTACCATGAGCCCTTAAAGAAAAAAAAGGTTAACATTGGTTTGAGCAGAAGAACCTAAGGAATCTATTATTGGAGATTACTATGGTTGGAGAAAGAAGTCTTTAATATCATTGATCTTTTACGTGAATTCGAGGATTATTTCCCATGTGGGTACCATGAGCTTGAAAGGTGTACACCATTCATTGGGGGAGATGAAGATAAAGCTGAAGGATGGTGTACACCTGTTTCAGGAAGAGATTCCCTACTAGGATGAATCCCAATTTACACGTAAAGGTTAAGGAGGAAATAGATAAGAATGATAGCTTCTGGGATCATTGAAGCAGTGGAAGAATCAGAAGTGATAAGTTCTGATGGTAATCAGCATCAAGAAGGATGGGCGGATTAGGATCTGCATGGATTATAGGGATTTGAACACAATTTGCATCATCGATCCTTTTCCAATCCCCTCCACTGAAGAAAATTTGGAAGAATTCGCTAGGCAAAAATCTATTCCTTTATGGATGGATTTTTTGGGGTACCACCAAGTCTGCAATATCAAGGGAGAACCAGGAGAAGACATTTTTTTCCACCGAGTGGGAAAATTTTACATACACAGTCATGCCCTTTGGATTGAAGAATGCGCCTAGCTTTTTTTTTCACACATAGTTGTGCAAGTGTTCCAAGACTTCATCCATAAGTTTCTTCAGGTCTATTTGGATGATTGGATAGTGTATGGGATAGTAAAAGATCATTGTGACAATCTTAAGCCTTATATGTTTGAGAGGTGTAGGCAGTTGAGGATATCCCTTAACATTAAGAAGTGTGTATTTTACTACACCCTTTGGGAAATTATTGGGGCATATCATATGTAAAGAGGGCTTATTAGTAGATCCTACCAAAGTTGTAGTTATTGTGGGTTAGGGGAGCCTACTAGCCAGAGTGCAGTGTGTAGATTCCTTGGGCATATGGGTTATTATAAGAAATTCATCAAAGGATATGTAAGATATTATTACGGCCTTTAGAGGAGCTTATCGAAGACATAAAAATGCCTTCCATTGGGGAGAGGTGCAGTAGAGGGAATTTGATACATTAAAGGATATCTTGACACTGCGCCAATATTATGTTTTCCCTATTGGGAAAATCCCTTCCATGTCCATGTAGATGTTTCAAGAACCACCATTGGAGCAGTTCTTGCACAACCAGGTGAAGGAATTGTTGATCATCCTTTGTGTTTTGCAAGCAAGAAGTTGACACCAATAGAGAAGAATTACACCACGACTGAGTGCGAAGCATTATCAATGATCTACGCACTTTTCAAGTTCAGATAGTACCTGCTAGAATCACCCTTTATATTTGACACTGACTACATGGCATTAAAATATTTGGTGAACAAGCCTATTCTGTAAGGGCGCATATGTCGGTGGGTGTTATTGTTTTAAGAGTTTGAGTTCACAGTAGTAGTGAAGCCTGGGAAGATTTAATTGTGGGCCTGATCATCTATCAAGAATTGATTCAGGGTGAGGATGCACGCAGAGTATTAAGGAGACAATGCCAAATGCACAGTTGTTTAGGTTGCAACACGTGCCCTTGGATTTGGAGGAGATTGCAATATTTTTAAAGGAAGGTGTGGCACCGGAAGGAATGAAGGCATTAGAGAAGAAAGCTAGCCATAGCACGCCATACATGTTGATCAATGGAGACTTGTACAAGTTGGGACATGATGAAGTTTTGCATGCAGGTGTGTACTAGATCATGAGCCTCGCCATCATGGAGGAATCACATGGAGGAAGTGTATAGTGGGCATTATGTAGGTGATGCCACTATGTGTAATATATTAATGGAAAGATTGTGGTGGGAAACCTTGTATAAGGATTGTAAAGACTATTGTAAAATCATGTGACCATTGTCAGTGCATTGGCAAGCCATGGAAAGAGAAGATGAAATTCCTTTACACCCTATACCTAGCGTGGAAACCTTTTGAGAAGTGGGAAATAGACTTTGTAGGTCCCTATTGCACCAGTGGCGCATAGGACTGGGTCACGCTATGTCATCACTTGCACATGGACTATTTGACAAGGTGGGTAGAGGCAACCCCAACTAAAGATTATACAGCAGCCACAATAGTAAGATTTTTGTGGGAGAACATTATCATGAGGTATGGATGTCCTTTGAGTTTAACCAGCAATAGGGGTATGCATTTCTTGAATGAGACCATGAGGATCCTATTAGTAGAATTTATGGTGGCTCATCACAAGACTACACCCTATCACCCACAAGCAAATGGAACCACAGAAGCATTCAACAAAATACTGAGTCATACCCTAACCAAAATTTGTGATGTCAAAGACAAGATTGGGATGATAAAGTATCAGCAGTATTATGGGCTTACAGGACAACTTATAAAATACTGAACAAAGCCACATTGTTTCAATTGGTGTTTGGCACAGAAGCTGGTTCTTCCAGTTGAATTCATGTTACCTTCTCTGCAAATAGTGTGTGCAGGAGGGTTGGCTGATGAGAAAGCACTGGAAGAGATAATTGATGAGTTAATGAAGCTGGATGAGAGATGATCACTCACCAGGTGGAGCCAAACAACAGAGAAAGCAAAGCAAAAAGCTTGGCATGATTGCCACATTAGAAACAAGAAGTTTGAGGTTGGGCAGATGGTCTTATTATATGATTCTAAGTTTCTGCGCCATCATGGGAAGTTGAAAGTCCATTAGTTGGGTCCTTACACAATCTCATACATCCTTGATTCAGTGCATGCCAGTTACAAGCGCTAGATGGAATGAAATTTCCTGGACACTTCAATGGGAGTAGGCTGAAGCCCTACTATAAATAAGTCTTCTTGGTGTTTGTAAATAAGGTAGTTTTTCCAGTTAGTTTAGAATTTTCCTTTATGCATTTCTTTTCTTGTGTTTCCCTTTCACAATGTTGTTTTTTTTGTGCCTTAGGTGCTATTAACCTTATTGCTACTTTTGAGAATTTTGAATGAGTAGAGGACCCATGCATCATTTTAGTGTGGGGTGGAGTAATGTGAAGGAGAGCATAGTTAAAATGCCAAGGAAGTTTTCATTAAAAATCCCAGTTGAATGTCCTTGTTGAAAGAGGTTCTTGGAAAGAAAAGATGGAAAAACAATGTTTGGTGCTAAGATAAAGCTACTTTTAGATCCCACGTACAAAGAAGGGAAAAGCACATTAAGCAACATGAGGTAGGCAAGAGAAAAAATCAAGACAGAAGAAGTGCCTTTGGCACTGGTTACATGTGTGTAAGAGTCTCTTGTCATGTTGGATTAGTTGCATGCCAGATAGTTGGAGGATTTTCCATGCATGTCTACGTACGTGAGGGAAAGCATTGAAGACAGGATTTGTTTGAAAAAGCCACATTAAATGTTAAAAGTATGGTGGTAGGTGAAGTAGCACTTAATTCTTAAAAAGGGAAAAACTATAAATAAAGGGGTCGAGGCACTTCATTATTCACTTTGTGTATAAGGAGAAAGAAGCACTTTTTGCACCTTTGCAAACTAGGGCTTCCAAAAAAACTGATCCGTGTGAAGCATGAGTAACTAGTTCGGATTTATGAACCAAGAGGAAAGGATTTCACGGGTGTAGGAAAAGTGGAAGAATGTGCCATTTTGTGAAAGGACTATCCCAGTTAGGGTTTGAAGAACTAGGGCACAGGGTTAAGAAATTTTCCTCACAAATTTGAGATCTAAGGTTGGAGAGAGTGGAAGAACAGAGTAACACGAAGTGATTGGAGTAGTAAGAAGTCCTAGATAATGGCATCCAAGAAACTAGTTAGCACACCCAAGGGAAAGGGAAAGGGCAAGTAAACAAGAAACTGAACGCACGCACAAATGAGGAGTGGTATGCAAAAATGTAGTACCCAGATGGAGTGTTGTTGGGGAAGGAGTGGGAGTCCCATCTTAGGAACATGTCTATGAATGACTATAATCATTAGAAAAGAACAATCGAGAAGGAGATGGCATTGGAGTTAGTGTGCCCAACAAACAAAAGGACACTAGAAGGTTTTCCCATTTATAATGATGATGTGAAGGTTAAGTTGGAGAAGGCAGGGTTATTACAACTCTTTGAGTTTCCCTACTTCAGGAAACCTGAGCGCTTATATCAATGGCTGATGTTGCATGTACATGAGGACTACTTCCACTTCACAGGGTGCAAGATGCACATAACCCCTTAGCTCATTTCACATTTCACAGGCCTCATCTGTGAAGGAGATGGTTTGGAGGATGACTTGACTGACAAAGAAGTGATTAAGGAAACTATCACTGCTTATGCATACAAGAAGGGGTCAAGGTATTATGATGTCACAGACATTAAGGATCCAGTAATGAAGATGGCCGCACACCTAGTGTCAAATTTAAATGGCCAAGAGAGATGGACCCAGGTTAATAAGCCATGGTTGAATGTTTACAAGAAAATTTCAGAGGGCACCATCTATAACTTGTCTGCATTCATCGTGCAGATGAGATTGTTCAGTTGTGCAAAGGAAGGTGATAGGATCCTTTTTGCCAATGTCCTGTTAACCATTGTATTTTTGGAGATCGAGGTACTAGATGCATCAGAAAATTTCATGTGGGAGTACCCTGCTAAAGACCCTTCATCCAAAAAGAGGTTTGAAAAATACGCTTGTGACACTATGACAACTATGCACAAGGAACACTTGGAAAAATGGTATATGTGCCTAAGGAACGCGTTTGGGGAAGAATGGAGAATTATCGAACAACTGTCAGTGGCCACTAAGGGAGAAGTGGAATTTTTTATGTACCATCATTTCGGCCTAGGTAGATTCAAATTGTTAGATGAGACATGGAGCCCATGGTGCAAGCTCACCTTTTCCTTCACAACTCAATACTTCCAAGCAGGAGTAAACAAGGTTTAAGGAGTCCAAGAAGTTTAAGCTAGACCTTGGTAATCTGGACCAGGACTACAGGGAAATGTGTAAAGGGTTGGTCTACCCTAGAAAGTGTGCATACGTGGAGTGGTACATGTTCGCATGAAGGTCAAATGATAAGGCCCATGACTCTTCCCATTGCAGAAGGATCTGTGACATGCGTGTACATCCACATAAGACCCAAGTCAAAGAAGGGCACATATCTTGAGAATGAGGTGTCTATACCTCAGGATCCAACTGGTAGGAAGAGACCCATGCCCAAATGGGAGGAAAAAGACATAGAAAATAAAATACCAAGTGTGGTGGAGACACAGGCAATAGGTTCCCCTGGGACAAGCACCATGACCAGTATGTACGCACACAAGAAGAAGCCCATAATAAAAGAAAAGACTCCTAGAGCCAGAAAATCCATTAGATAAGGAGTCCATCAGAGAGAAGAAGAAACAGAGTCACCTACACCAGAATCTCTGGTTAGGAAGAAGCAAGAGGGTAGAAGAGGAGACCTTCCTCAGAAGAAGACTGGAGAATTTGGACAAGTACATAGGAGAAAAAGATGATAGCAAAGAAGATGAGAGTGGAGAAGAAGTAGTGGGGAAGAGGACCCCAGGAAAGATCAAGGGCCACCTATCTTCAATGTACATGATTTGGAAGGAGGAAGGTGGAGAAGAAGAACAGGGGTTCCTTTTCATGCGGTGCAAGGATAGCCAGGTAGGAGAAGGTGCCCAAGACATGGGAAAAGGATGAGGAGGCTAGCACTTGCAGAAGCAAGAGGCTCCAAGCTCTACACAGGAATAGAAAACCAAGGTGGCAGAAGGAGAAGAGACAAAGAACATTGAAACCCTGGTGGAGGGAAAATTGGAACACAGCGCTGAAGCCAGTGTTGAACAAGGAGAAGGAGGGAGAGCATAGAAGAGGACCATGGTAGCACTAGAGGCCCCATTTTGACTGTAAGTATACCTAAGGGTACGGACACGTGAGGAAGGCACACAGAGGGGAAGAGACCAGAGATGGGTTATATTGATGACCCCAAAAAGGTGTTCCACATGTGGTTCTAAATTACAATTCTGGTGGAGGAGCTTGTAGTAATGTCATCTTTTGACAGGGAGGCTACATATCCACAGACAAGGAAGATGCTCTCATGGAAAATTGAGTCCCACATTGATGAGCTAGAGTTTGAGGTAAGCCAGAGGCAATAATAACATTTCCAAGACCAAGAGAAGAAAACCTAGTGGTGGATACCCAACAACTCTCAGATGAACAACTATGCAACGCACTCAACAAAGTCTCCATTGAGATCAAAGCTAGACTCTTCAGTCAAAATGATAGCATCAGAGATCTAGAAGGGGAGCTAAAGAATAAATAGGGAGAGCTAGCTGCAATGAAAAAGGAGATAAACCAAGAAAGGTTGATCAGTGCCCAGTGGTAGTGAGAGTTGAAGGATGAAAAGGGCAAGGTATGTGTTGTGTACAAGAAAGTGGAATCCATTAACGAGGCTATAATATTGAAGCATCCAGACCTAGCATCACCCACGTAGAAGTATGGATCTGCCTTAGGATGCCTAGAGGATTTAACAAGGTCCTCACCATGGAGAGACAACACTAGCCTTGGAGTCTACAGAAGAAGTGGCAGCATGCCTAGAGAAAGAGGATAAGTTGAAGATCATAGCACTTATCGTGGAATATAGAAAAGTTCTTGCTGATTTAAGGGCTACTTCCCAGACTGTTAAGGCCATGTACAACAATTGCGTGGATAGAGACAAAGTGGAAAGAACTTTGGTCACTACTCATGAAGTAGAAATCAATGAGTTCTATGAGAAGAACAAGGGAAATAGGGTGAAAAGGGATAAAATCCTTGCTGAGGTTGAGAATAAATCTGAAGCCATTGAAACCTTAAGGGGTTCAATCAAAAACCGGTTGAAGGAAATATATCCATGTATTACACGAAGAATGGATGTGTTGGATGATATAGGCAAGGAGTTGGAGAAAATCATTGATACCATGAGCGTGTAAGGAGATGGACTAAATTTTGGGGAGGTGAGCACCCTGGTCAGTGACATTTATCAGAGAGCGTAGGAAGAAGTCAATGCCTAGAATAAGTTGGAGGCCGACTTCTAAAAGTATTTTCCTAGCTTGCTCCAATGATTCCTTCACTCTCCCATTCTTTCTTCTTTCCCCATTCTTTCATCCCCTTATTCTTATTCCAAGGCATAAGCTTGTTGCATTCTTTCTTTCACTAGAGAAGTGTTCTCATGGTCAGAGAATAGGCATAGTGTGGGGTTGTGTTGGGGCCCTAGAATGTTGGCTAAGTATAAAAGGCACGTAGGCATGCAAGGTCCCAATTGAATAAAGGTGTGCAGGGAATGGTTTAAGGACACCCATGGTGCGCGCAGACAAAACCAAGGGTTCAGGACTTAGCCAAATTGGGAGTTTGGGGTAGAACACGTGAAAATCATGACCTAACTATGCATGCTGAGTGGATAAGGTGCCAACCTAGCAACAGGTTGGCCCAGGAAGGAGCATGCTTGCGGTAGAAGCTTCTAGAAGCACATCATGGTGAAAAGTGGAAAGCTCAGGCCTGGAGGACCATGCTTGCATGGAGGACCACATTCAGACACTTGGCATCAGATCTGAGGGCACTGGAGGATGAGTTGGCAGTCTAGAAAGGCTATAAATACAAGTTCCTATAGAGTAAACAAAGGGAGAACTAGAAGAGGGTAGAGCTCTGCAGAAATACTGTAAGAACCTTGTTAGTGGGTAATTATATTTTGGAAAGGATGTATTGGTTATGGGGATTGTAATTTTTCTATTTGATGGCCTAGCTACATTAGTCTAGTTGTAATGCATGACTGCAGTCTGCTTCTCTGTGACATTCTGTAATGGCTCCATGGATGTAATGAGGTTACCAAGTTATATGAATATGAATATCAATGATTCTGATGCATACATCAGTTCTCATAGGTTCTTCTTTCATTTATGTTTATGCTAAGTGTGGATGTTTGTATAAATATTTTCTGCTAGGGTACAAGTTATATATATGTTAAGTAATTTTTTTCTAGAATGAATGAAAGGATCTAGAGGCCATTATGAGCTCTATGGTTCTTGTATGTCTTAACTCCTTTTAAATCTCTTAAGTGCAAATCATAGATGATGTTTCTCACTAAAATCACATAAAAGAGATACTCGGTACCCGTACATGCCTCGAGTGAGCACCCAACATCTGCTGGGTGATAGGCCGGTGCACCTGGGGTTCCTTTCTTTTGTGATAGGAGTAAAAATGACTGCAACAAGTGCAAGCTTCGGAAGACTCAAATAGACAAGGGTCAAACCCTTTTATTGGACATGATCTAGGGTCTCTATTTTCCATGGAAAAAGAGATAGAAGACATAGTTGATCATAGTTATGATGAATTGGAGTCCCCACATATGGAATTTGAATTTGACCCCACCTTATTAGACGATTTCCTTTTTAGGAACAAGGATAGGGTGCTAACACGAGTTGTAGAATTGGGGGCCAAAATTCCCACTACAAATGAAACAATCCCACCTATGAATAACACCAATGAGGAGGAGCACCCTCTTATCAATATAGAGGACATTTTAACACATGGCCATGCTTCTACCTCCAATGTAGGAAATGATAAAGTAGTGGGACATAGAATACCCTTTATCAAAGTGCCATGTAAAATCAAGTCATGACAGGAGAATGTGTAAGAACCTCCAAAATATGAGGAAGAAGAGGTGTTGTTGCAGACTCACAGCACCCCTGGATGCAAATCAGGCTTCTAGGTTGATGTTCAGGCATCCAGTGTGATTGCACAACATGGAATCCTTTCTCCAAGCGTGGGACTTGTAAAGATGAGAAAAGATTCTCCAGAGAAGGCTGGTTCCTATTCCTCTGTTCAGATGCACACAAAAAATGCAGAGGGTTTGCTAAAACCTAATCTAACTTGCCAAGGAGACAGGGTAAGAAAATGCATAGAATAAAACCTAAACTACAAAGGTGATGCACCGAGGAATGTTAGACATTCGTTTTGCAAATTTAACACAGACCACATAGATGCAATACAAACACCATGCACAGGTAACCAAACTGCAATAAGAGATCAAAATGACAGCAATGAATACATGAGAGGGTTAAGAGTCAATCACAACACATATATTATTGCTCAAGAGTCGATACAGTACATTGCAGTGGCCAAGAGGAAAAAAGACTGGCATTACAACCCATATGGGAGGTTTGAAAGCTCCACAAATTCTCTGGCAAGTGAGGGAATAAGGGAGGATGCAAAACAAAAATGTCTGACCCCTTAAAGGAGCTCTTCTTTACAATATATATCAAGAAATGAGAGAGGGAAGAGAGAGGAAATCCAGAATCTGCCCCAACCACTTCTTGGTAGCATTTAAAATCATCTCATTATGACAGAAGTGGTGGATCCTAGCAAAACGGCGGGCTGTCTAACAGGAGCGGCGAGCTGTCTGCTGCATTAAAGTTGGTTGTTGAAGCATTACTTCTGTCTATCACCACGCGTCAGAGACATTTTCTTAATTTTCTCCCTCCAAACTACACCAAAATGTGAGATTGATCCCAGAATCATGTAGAGAATTTCAACAGCTTTCCGTTGATATAAAGAACGTGCAAATCTGAGCTCTGGATCGAAAGATACGAAGGTCTGAAGATTTAGGGCACAAAACAGGTGAAAACGGATTTTTAAATTTCTTTTCCCGCGCTCTGCCATCTGGATGACACGTGGCAGGCTCTGGTTCGCTGAGAAATTTTCTCTCTCCACCTTTTCATGGGATTTTCTTATGGGCCCCTTAAACTTGGACACGTGGCACTATTTCATTGGTTCGGATCAGTGCTCGAAAACTCGCCCCTTTGACCTTTTGGACCTTTTTCCTTGGCGACACGTGTCATGCTGTGATTTGTCCACGGGCCTGCCAGATTTTCACGTCCACCGCGTCCTTTTGTCCCGGATGTCCCAGTGCTTCATGGGACAGAATCCTCCGATCCACCCGAAATGGGCTTCCTCGTCCCTTTTCTGCCGGTGACACGTGGCGTGATCTGATTGGCTTTCGGCTCCTTCGGCTATCCGCGTCCCGCGCGCCCCTTTGTCCCACTTGTCCTTGTGCTGAAGTTTCCTGTTTCGGCCGATCCGGCCGGTTCACGTCCTTCACATCCATTTGTCCCAAATGTCCCAGTGCTGTCTGGGACAAATTCTTCCGGTTCACCCGATTCGGCCGGTTCGCGTCCTCCGCGCACTCTTGTCCCGCTTGCTCCCAGTAAAGGACTTGGACAAATTTTCTTTCTTTCGGCCGATCCGGGCATTTCGCGTCCATTTGTCCCAGATGTCCCTTTTCTGTTTGGGCCGCCTGGAGGCTTTTCGGCCGATCCGCGCCTTCCGCGTATAATTGTTCCAACTGTCCCAAAGGTGGCCTTGAGCAGGACTTAGCCAATTTTACGATTTTCCCCTGAATCAATCTACTTGCTTGGAACTAAAAACTCTGATGCATGTTATCAAATTAACTCTGGGGGGTGAAATTTGGATAACAATTTGGTGACTTTTCGGGGTCACCTGCCTGCTAGGTAGAAGATCAGTGGCCTTTTAGCGATCCGTTGGGCATGGAGTCATAAGCAATAACCTGAAATGAGCCTGATGCTGCAACTCCCTCTACGAGAGCACGCTGAACTGTAAAAAACTCAATCTAGGAGCGACAAAACCTGCGCCAAAGCACTTAGGGAAACTGAAACCTAACTACAACAAGACAATGTGCATACGCACTTAGAGGAATTGAAATCTAGGCTAATATTTACAAGGGTGAACCTTTTATTTTCAGTAGCAATGTTTGAGATAGATTCCATTTACTGGAATCTGCAGTTCTTCACCGTCCAATGAGGCCAATTGGAAAGCATTGCTGCTCTTGCACTTCGTGACCATGTATGGGCCACTCCAAATGGCATCAAATTTTGAATGCCTTCCCGGTTTTGCCCTGTCCACATCCCATTTCAACACTAGATCTCCAACTTGAAAAGATCTATCTTTGGCCTTCCTATCAAAGGTCTTCTTGATCAAAGCTTGATCCTTTTCCATTGCTTGGGATGCCTGATTTCTGATCTCCTGCAGCTCCATCAACTCTGCATACCTCACCTCCATGGGCTCAAATTCAAGTAACTCCAGCTGCTTCATGAGTTCCAATGTTGGCAACTCAAGTGACATGGGCAAGATTGCCTCTCTTCCATAGACAAGCCTGAATGGAGAGTTACCTGTGGATCTTTTGGGAGTGATCCTATCAGCCCATAAGGCTGATTTCAACTTGGTATGCCAAGACCTCTGATTCTCATCAAGAGTTCTCCTAATGATCCTCAACAAGTTCTTGTTTGTAGACTCGGCCTGGCCATTACCCTGAGGGTAATAGTTCGATGAAGTGCTTAGGTAAATACCGTTCTTGACAGCCCACTCAGTCACCTTAGATCCAATGAATGCCAATGCATTATCAGAGATTATTGTGGCAGGTACACCAAATCTGGTTGTTATTCCCTCATAAAAGTCTAAGATGCTAGACTCATTTGCCTCTTTGAGTGCTACTGCTTCTGTCCATTTGGTGAAGTAGTCTGTGGCTGTCAAAATCCATTTATGCCCTTGGCTTGAATTGGGATTAATGACTCCAATGAAGTCCAAACCCCATTGCATGAATGGCTGGTCAACTGAGATTGGATGCAATGGAAGGGCAGCAAACTTCTCTTTTCCTGTGAAGAATGCACAATTCTTACACCTCTTGATCCATGCGTAGCAATCGCTGAAGATTTTAGGCCAATAATAACCAGCCTTCATAATTTTTAGAGCTGTCACTCTTGGCGCAAAATGGCCACCAGCTGGTCCACCATGAAACTCTTCCAATACCCTTTGAATCTGACCTGTGCTAATGCATCTCAGCAGCACTCCATTTACATCTTTCTTGAACAAAACTCCATCAACAATGGCATACGGGACAGCCTGTAATCTGAAGTATCTCCTTTGGGTCTTGTTCATCTCTGGGGGGCACTGGCCTGTACCTAGGAAGTGCATAATACCTTGGGTCCAGCAAGGAATGGGGGAAGCATTGTCTTCTTCATGATTGCCGCTTGGCTCATGGCTGTCCTGGACTGTCAAAACAGCCTCTTCTTCGTTGCATACTTCCTTTTGCTTCCCTAAAACCAGCTGCTCACACAGTCCTTTCCCTCTTACCAGCTTGGTGATCTTGATCTCAATGTCATACTCCATGACACGGGTGATCCAACCTGCCCTTTTCTCATTCAAATCCTTGTTGAGGAGGAAGTCCTTAACTCCAGCATGTGAGACCAGCAACTGGACCTTGTTGTTTGAGACTAAATGCTTGAATTTCTTCAAGCTTCTGATTACTGCAAGTACATGCTTTTCAATAAAAGAGTACCTCACCTCGCAGTCATCTAGGCTCTGGCTAAAAAAGGCAATCGGCTGCTCATCATTATCTTTGTTCTGCTGTACCAGAATGGCAGAAATAGTGTCATCACCTCCAAATGCATAGAGGATGAAATCCTTGGAGAAGTCTGGGTTGATGAGAGTTGGTGCTTGAGAGATAGCTTCTTTGATTGCTTCAAAACTCTCCTTGCCTTCTGCTGTCCACTTAAAAGCCATGCTCTTCTTTAACATTTTGGTGATGGGCTTGACAAGGGCTGCAAAATCTGGGATAAACCTGCGGACAAAATTGATCCTTCCCAAGAAACTTTGAAGAGCCTTCTTGTGACTTGGCAATGGCAGTGCTCTTATGGCTTCAACCCTCTCTGGATCAATTGCCAGTCCCTCTTTCGAGACAACATGGCCAAGGAGCTTTCCTTCATGTGCAAGAAAGATGCACTTCTTGGGGTTCAAAGATACTCTGAACTTTCTACACCTCTGAAACACTTGCCTGAGGTGAAAGAGATGGTCTGCTGCATTCTTTGAGAAGACAGTGATATCATCTAGATATATCAGCACTATCTTGTTGATCAAGCCTTTGAATGCCATGTCCATTGCCCTTTGAAAGGTAGCACCAGCGTTGGACAGCCCAAATGGCATCTTCTTGTAAGCATATGTGCCCCATTTAGTTGTGAAGGCTGTCTTGAATTGGTCTTCTTCTTTCACCATCACCTGATTATACCCTGAGTAGCCATCTAGGAGAGAGAATCTCTCTGAACCGGATACTACTTGCAATATTTGTTCCATTGAAGGAAGCGGGTAATGATCTTTGAGAGATGCTCTATTGAGGTCTCGGAAGTCCACACACAACCTGATTTCTCCGCTTTTCTTCCTGACCGGAACCAAGTTAGCAACCCAGCTTGAGTGCTTGATCGGGAATATAATGCTTGCCTCTATTAGCTTATTTAGCTCTTTCTTCATTAGAGGCTCAATGTGAGGGTTAACAGGTCTCTGCTTCTGCCTGATGGGCTTAGCATCTGGATCCAATTCTATGGTATGTTGTGCCAAATTCGGATTGAATCCTCTCAAGTCTTCATAGCTCCAAGCGAAGACATCTGGAAATTCTTGACAAAGCTGTATGAAATCTGATTTCTCCTGCTCAGTGGCCACTTTACCAATTTGAAGTGTTTTGCCTTCCCCAACCGGAATTGGCTCTGAATCTTCCCTCTTGACCTGTATGTTAGCCTTTTCTTTACGGAACTGGTCGTTAGGGTTGAAGATAGACTCCAACGTTACTAAACCCTTGGGAAGCTTGTTTGTCCGCAGCTGCACTACTTGATCCCCATACTGCTGCTCTAGTCTGTCCTGATTCCTAGCTGAGAATTCAGCCTCTTCTTGTAAAAAATTGACGATCTGTTGATCATTTTCAAACACCTGCCAGCTGGTGTTATTATCTGGAACTGCTGGCCTCACAATCACATGGATATGTGGCTGTGTTTTTTCCCTTTTGATGTTGTCAACCACATCAAACGTTGCTCCAACTGCTGCGAGCCTATCCGCGGCTTCATTTTTCTTCCTGGGTATGGACACAATGTTGAAAGCTTCGAAATCCTCAATGAGGTCCCATACCCTATTCTTGTAGCTCCTCAGCAAGTCGTTCTTTGTAGCATGTTGTCCTCTAACTTGGTTGACGATTAGCTCGCTATCCCCGAACACCTGCAAGTTATTTATCCCTTTTTTCCTAGCCCAATGAAGTCCATGAATCAAGGCCTCATATTCAGCTGTGTTGTTTGAACAAGAAAACTGGAAATGAAAAGCTGAATAATATTTGATGCCTTGAGGTGAAACAAGCATGGCTCCACCTCCTGCACCTTGCCTACTCCTTGATCCGTCAAAAAATAGCTGCCATACCTCATTGTCATCATTATGGCTTGGCTTGGTGATGCTAGGAACAGGTTGATTTTCTTCGTGTATACAATAGACTCCCAGCTCAGATTCTTCTACTTCTTGATAGGGATCAAAAGCATGTATCTTGTTTGCCCATTCATCAAGAGTTAGGTCCGGGATACTTCCAACCTTGGTGTCAGCCTCATCAGTACTAGGGTGATCTTCTTGATCAAATGCTGAGCAATTGGCATTAATCTGACTTGGAGTGTAAGGCTCAATATGGAAGTTTGCAATAGGTTCAGACCTAATTGTAGCCTTAGTTCCATACCTTGTTCTAAACAGCATGTGAGACCAATCAGCAGACAAATACCCCCCAATCTTGGCTGTGAAGTCCCTTGACAAGCAAAGGGCAAAGAGTGGTGGAAGGTCTATGATTGATATATCTTGTAAGACAACAACATTTGGACATGCATGCAAGGTAAGACTCAAGTTTTTAATCACTCCAACTGTTGCTATTGCTGTCCCATCCAATTGCACTACCCCTTTAGATATTACTTCATATTGGAGACCCAGCTGATCAGCTATTTGCTTGGGCATCACTGAGCTACTTGCCCCGGAATCAATCATGCAATTGTGTACTAGTTTATCCCCAATGATTAATGAAACATAGAAAGGAGGGGGCTTCAACATTTTACCTTGTTGCCCTCCATGGCTTCCTTCAGGCTGGGCAGCATTTGTAAGCACTTTGTCTTGCATCTGAACCTGCTGATTCGAAGTTGTCCAATCCTTCATGGCAGCTTGCAGCAGATCTCTTTGTCCTGGGATGGATAGGGATTCCCACATTGATATATTGACGTTAGTCTTCTTCATCTGTTCAATGATACTGAACGGGGATGAAGTATCCTTTTGTTGTCCCTTGGTTTGTACATTCACCCCTTGCACGTGGGCAGCAACAGCTGGCATTTGAGTTGGCCTAGGGGCTGTTCTTGGCTGTCCTTGTGCACTTGAAACTGGACTTTGCTTGCCAATCATTTGTGGAGCCGTGGAAGGTTGTGGATTGGCTAGGGCTAATGGCTGTTCTTCACCCAAATTTCTCCTCTTTGACCTTGTGTTGGCTGCAACACCTTGAGAGACAGCCTGATTCATGCCACAGAAATCTTCCGCTTGCCAGTTCACCAACGTGGTGTCATTTGGGGCTGATTGCTGTTGGAATGTTTCTTGTTGTTGACTGTTTCCTTGACTGCCCTCGCCCTCCACACCAGTAGTTGTCACCATCAGTGCTTGATTGAGAGCACCATTGAAACACATGGATTGGTTATGAGGCTCGTTGCATGGAAAGCACCAGTCATATTCCTGAGCAATGTTGTTCTGTGTTGGCACTAATGCCTTAGAGGCAGATATAGCATTTGGATTATAGGGCTGGAATGGTCTATTAGAGGGAGGCCTTGTTTGATTCACATTTGCAACTGGATTAGGTGGTCTTTGTGGTTGGTATGGCTGCCTATTAGGCTGAGCTTGAGGTTGATAGGAAGGTCTGAAACCTTGGGCTTGTTGCCTCTTAATAGTAACCAGCTCATTTCCCAAATTTTGCAACTGTTTCATGACCTCTTGGAGTTCATTTGAAGCACTTGGAGATGAAGTGGAAGCTTCATTTGAACTCTGATTTCTAGGAGTGGGAACAGGAGCCAAAGTGGGTGCTTGACTAGTGCTTGGATTTTCTAAGTTTGGATACAAGGGCATGGGAGGCCTAGGAGCCAGTTTACCAGCTTGAATAAGACAGTTTTCGGCTCTAATGGCAATGCTATAAGCCATAGGGATTGTTGTGCCTCCCATGGACTGAATTAACATAGAAATATCAGAATTCAAAGCTTTAAGGTAATATAGAAAAGCACCTTCTGCTGTTGGCCTGACTGCCACTGGAATCCTATCCCAAGACCTTTGAAATCTGAAGTTGAAGTCAGTCAGCTGCTCGTTGGAGGCTCTCTTGATAGTTGTCAGCTGCTCCAAAAGAGACAAGTTGTCTCCCTTCTCTCCAAATTGCTCGTGAAGTGCAATACACAGCTGATTCCAGTTTGTGATAGAACCAGCTCCAAGGCTCCTAAACCATTGTAATGCTTTACCCTTGAAGGAAGATGCCAGTAACTTGACAGCCACTTGCATTTCATTGATTTCATGGATTGCACAAAGGTTAGCAATATCTTTAACATGATCACCTGGAGTAGTCTGATTTTCTCCGGTGAAGTAGGGAATGTTCTTCAAGGCTGCAATAGGAACTGGATGTTGTGCATTGAGAGCAAGTGGGCTGCTGCCTGTGAAGTTGACGTAGGGATTGTTCTGAGCCATTCTAATCGGTCTTAAAACCCTTGTATACTGAATGAAAGGCCTGTCAGGTGGAGGAGTTGAGAGAGTTCTGTTTGGTGGAGATGGAGACCTCTGAATCCTTCTTCCTCTTTGCCTTCTTCTTGGAGATAACTGCAGGTATTCAAACAGCACTTCTTCTTCTCCAACTCTTGACCTTGTGGTGATTCTTCTCATGAGTTTTCAGACCTGCACTGCTGAAACTAGTTGATTCTTCCCCTTGGAGTCGCCAGATATGCAGATAATAGCTCTTATAAGCAAGAAAACTGCAGCAGATGCATATCAACTTTGCTGCAATAAAAATGAGACCTCTAAGTCCCACCGGGCGTGCCAAAACTGTTGTTGCAGACTCACAGCACCCCTGGATGCAAATCAGGCTTCTAGGTTGATGTTCAGGCATCCAGTGTGATTGCACAACATGGAATCCTTTCTCCAAGCGTGGGACTTGTAAAGATGAGAAAAGATTCTCCAGAGAAGGCTGGTTCCTATTCCTCTGTTCAGATGCACACAAAAAATGCAGAGGGTTTGCTAAAACCTAATCTAACTTGCCAAGGAGACAGGGTAAGAAAATGCATAGAATAAAACCTAAACTACAAAGGTGATGCACCGAGGAATGTTAGACATTCGTTTTGCAAATTTAACACAGACCACATAGATGCAATACAAACACCATGCACAGGTAACCAAACTGCAATAAGAGATCAAAATGACAGCAATGAATACATGAGAGGGTTAAGAGTCAATCACAACACATATATTATTGCTCAAGAGTCGATACAGTACATTGCAGTGGCCAAGAGGCAAAAATACTGGCATTACAACCCATATGGGAGGTTTGAAAGCTCCACAAATTCTCTGGCAAGCGAGGGAATAAGGGAGGATGCAAAACAAAAATGTCCGACCCCTTAAAGGAGCTCTTCTTTACAATATATATCAAGAAATGAGAGAGGGAAGAGAGAGGAAATCCAGAATCTGCCCCAACCACTTCTTGGTAGCATTTAAAATCATCTCATTATGACAGAAGTGGTGGATCCTAGCAAAACGGCGGGCTGTCTAACAGGAGCGGCGAGCTGTCTGCTGCATTAAAGTTGGTTGTTGAAGCATTACTTCTGTCTATCACCACGCGTCAGAGATGTTTTCTTAATTTTCTCCCTCCAAACTACACCAAAATGTGAGATTGATCCCAGAATCATGTAGAGAATTTCAACAGCTTTCCGTTGATATAAAGAACGTGCAAATCCGAGCTCTGGATCGAAAGATACGAAGGTCTGAAGATTTAGGGCACAAAACAGGTGAAAACGGATTTTTAAATTTCTTTTCCCGCGCTCTGCCATCTGGATGACACGTGGCAGGCTCTGGTTCGCTGAGCAATTTTCTCTCTCCACCTTTTCACGGGCTTTTCTTGTGGGCCCCTTAAACTTGGACACGTGGCACTATTTCATTGGTTCGGATCAGTGCTCGAAAACTCGCCCCTTTGACTTTTTGGACCTTTTTCCTTGGCGACACGTGTCATGCTGTGATTTGTCCACGGGCCTGCCAGATTTTCACGTCCACCGTGTCCTTTTGTCCCGGATGTCCCAGTGCTTCGTGGGACAGAATCCTCTGATCCGCCTGAAATGGGCTTCCTCGTCCCTTTTCTGCCGGTGACACGTGGCGTGATCTGATTGGCTTTCGGCTCCTTCGGCTATCCGCGTCCCGCGCCCCTTTGTCCCACTTGTCCTTGTGCTGAAGTTTCCTGTTTTGGCCGATCCGGCCGGTTCGCGTCCTTCGAAACCCCTCTCAGCGTCCATTTGTCCCAAATGTCCCAGTGCTGTCTGGGACAAATTCTTCCGGTTCGCCCGATTCGGCCGGTTCGCGTCCTCCGCGCACTCTTGTCCCGCTTGCTCCCAGTAAAGGACTTGGACAAATTTTCTTTCTTTCGGCCGATCCGGGCATTTCGCGTCCATTTGTCCCAGATGTCCCTTTTCTGTTTGGGCCGCCTGGAGGCTTTTCGGCCGATCCGCGCCTTCCGCGTATAATTGTTCCAACTGTCCCAAAGGTGGCCTTGAGCAGGACTTAGCCAATTTTACGATTTTCCCCTGAATCAATCTACTTGCTTGGAACTAAAAACTCTGATGCATGTTATCAAATTAACTCTGGGGGGTGAAATTTGGATTGGCCTGTCTCCTTGAGGTATTCTATAGCCATAATTATCTCATAGAAAAATATTTCCCAGTGAGTTCATCAGGAGGTCAATTTGGAGTGGCATAGATACTCGTTTGTCATGTTACTCAGCGGGTCTATTTTTAACTTGGCCAGAATTGGTAGAGAGGTTTGTGTGTCACTTCTCATACAACATAGAAAGGGATCATCGGCATGGACTTAAATTTATGTAACACCTAAACAATGCCCTAATGAGATTTTTCTAGCTTCCTACAATGAGATGGAGAGGGATAGCTAACCATTTCCCTTGCGCATTTCCCTAAAAAATAGCTGTGAGCATCTTGTGGACCTAACCTAAACCTAGACATGCACTTTCCACCTTCAAATGCATTGTGTTTTCCCTGATTTAAGAGGAGGTCATTGAAAAGGGTGTTCAAATAGAGAAATCCCTTATTACTGAAGGAACTATTAAGATCACAAGCTAAGAGATAATCAAAATATTCCAAATACGAAGAAGCTGAAAAGATATTTCACCAAAATGAGGCTCAATGTGCTCATGGATTAGGGAGACGGGGATCACATATTCCAAACGTGTACAAATGATCCAAACCAGTCAACCTTTTAAACTAATTAAAGGACCTATTCTACCACCACCAAAATAAATAATGTTCACCCCTCTCAATGAGCCTTTGTTTTTTATATTAAAATAATTGGATCTGGCTCACATGCTTAAGGTCAACATATCCTATGATCAACCATTTGATGAAAATGCTAATCTCAAAACCTTCATGGTACAAAGATCATGAGATTCCAGCAAATCATCGTGTCAAAGGACATGACAGAAAAATGTCAAGTGACATTCGTCACTATATCCAAGATTTCATTGAAAATGGGGAGATAGAGTTGAATGCAGAGAAAACTGTAGACACCCAATGATGGAAATGGGGATATAAAGATGCCATTCCCTAAACATGATAAACCAAAAAATTCAAAAAGTATGGATAGGGGAGAGTCATCCCAGAGTCTATCAAATTCTTGAATTACTTCGGTATATACCCAAAAGGAAAGTAATCATTATGATTCACTTATTAGATGTATTCACTCTCCTAATGACCATGTCAACACCATCCAAATAAAGGGAAAGGATTATGTCACGGTAATAAGGCGTGCCCGCCTCACGATTCCTGAACCTTCTCAAGATCCAAAAAAATGGTTGGTGCAACCTCTTATGGAAACTTGATAGAACTTCTGCCAAGATTTCGATCTTGGATCTTTGTTAAGATGATCAAATGTGCACAAGGAGATACATTTTGTACCAAAATCTTCAGGGGTCAAGTGCCACTAGAGGTAGATCCTTAGCACATCTTCAAGGCTTCAAGTAGCAATTCATTGTGCCAACTGAACATCATTGCCTTCAATCATATGTTGATAAGGATTCTACTAAAATTTCCAACACATTATGTCCCTTTTTATATGAAGTAATGGTTACCCGAGATAGATCAAAGGGGTGTTTGTGGATCAACATGATTATCAGGTTGAACATTTACATACAAGGAAATGGTTAGTTTCTTATTACATAGGTGATTACATTAAGCAAATCTTGAGTCAAACATCATCATTATCACTGCTTATAAATATGTGAAAAGGGAGTCAGTGGGCATAATCACGTTACCCATAGAAGTGGGTCCCACTTATACTCAAACAAAGTTCCATGTCTTGGACTTGGAAATTTCATATAATATGCTTCTAGGCTAACCATGGATTCATTCCATGTAGGCCATGCAATCGATGTTCCATCAGTGCATTAAAATAAAGCATGAGGGACATACGGTCACAATACAAGGTAAATTCAGAAGCCCTTCACTGATTGCAGAGATCATGGAATTCCTTTATTGGGGCAGTAAGGGTACATATGCATGTCACATGTGCCGATATAGTTTTTCCTCGGAATTTGAATCAAATGGAAGTCTCAGGTAGATTTGTAATCTCTCAGTTTTTGTGATCCTAATTTAATGGGGGATCTACATCAACTATAGATCCTTTTGATTCATGGGAGATGAAGGTTCTATAAGCTATGGTTGTGGAGAATATAATGTGCAACAACCTATAGTGATCTAGACCTCTCATTATCACCCAAGACTAGAGGTCATGCCCAACTATCATTTCAAAAAGACCTAGAAATGAAGCATTATTGGGGACATTCTTACTTGGAGGCTTAATTGGGAAGGTAAATTGTTGATCCACCTATAACTTGGGTTCAAGATATACTCAGCCAACCTACTATCAGAATTTCCCTGGAAGTATGAGAAATCCTAGTAAGAATGATGTACTCCATGGGCTACAAGGGCCTAGGATGTGGAAGAAATGATCAAGGACAATGAGAACTAGTACCTCTCCTACATTTTAAAATAGAAATATATGGAATTGGAATTCACCCTTATGGAGCACATCCAAATGATCAAGATTCTACTTGCTCTGAATGTGAGGATAGTTACACTGATTATTCTAGACAGTGATTACAGATTCCCATTGTAGCCAATATCTGGAAGGCCTCCACTAACATATTCATGAATGGCTTTCCTAACCATAACCCCTACGGAAAACTTGACCTCCTTTACCCTTCCCTTTTTAAATGGGACCAACAATGTCATATGTCACTAGATCTATTTGAGAATGATGAAGCTATCGCAAATTATATGGGCATTCGGGATATAATTCTCATTGGAGACCACAAAAAGGGCTTCTATATTGACTTGGATACCTACACCTACTTTGGTGAGGAGGCTGAGATTTGTGGTCAACAAAACTTATGAAAAAGTGAGGGTAAAAGTTCCAACATAAAACCTTAGAAAAAATCAAATTCCAAGTCACACAGTGAAAACCTCTAAGAGGCATTGGCCAACAAACAGGTGCAAAAATCAAAGGACATTAAAAGTGACCATGTAAAGGATGAAAATCTCATGGAGACATCATTGGATGAAGATCTCAACCTTCCTTCTGATCCTATGTGTATGGAGGACTTGTCAAAGTTGCTAGTAGAGGAAACTATTGATGTAAACATTGGTACAAAAGAGGACCCAAAAATAGTCAAATTGGGAGCTTCACTCTCAGAATGGGAGTAAAAAAAGTTCACCATGCTACTACGGAAGTTTATAGATGTATTTTCATGGTCCTATAAGGATATGCCAAGCTTGGATCCAACTTTGGTCATGCAAAACTTAGTTGTACATGTACATGAAAAGCCTATTAAGCAGAAGCTCAGAAAGATGCATCCAAGGGTAGCCCTACTGGTTAAAGAAGAATTAGAAAGATTGATTGCAGCCAGATTCATTCAGCCCATCAATTACTTGGAATGGATATCCAACATTGTCCCTGTCTATAAAAATCCTGTCACGATCAAAATCTACATGGATTTTAGAGACATTAAAAAGGCTTTCCGTAAGGATAATTTTCCACTGCCAAATATTGATATGATTGTGGATTCAACGAGAGGATATGAGATGCTATCTCTTATGAATGGATTTTTAGGATACAACCAAATCAAGATAGTTGATGAAGCTTGACACCAACTACATGTTTAAGATTAGGAGGCATAGGTAGCTGTAGTTTAGGTGGATCTGGTGGTTCTGGAGGTAGAGGAAACATAGGAGTTTCTGGATCAGGTGGGAAAGGTCTAAACCAACCCCATAATATTTACATGGATATGTATCTTCATCTTCTAGACTATAGGGTCATAAAATATGTTCCTGAACATTTAAATATGTGTGAAATACTGTGGTGTGCCAAATAAATCACAAATTCTGAGCTTAGGGGTAGCCAATTTCCTACTATGTTACAAGGGCTCACACAAAGCTAGTACAAGTTGTTTGTGTAGACACCAAATTTGTGTCTTACGACCCCTTGTGACCCGCATCTCATCTCGCAACTTAACCTCATCACCTAAACCTTACACAATTATTTATTAATTACCTTGTAATTGATAAATCCACATCACCTTACCTGCCACCTCATTTTGCCACCTCATCATGACCTAGCCCTAACCCTAAACTAACCTAATTAAGACCTATGACTTGGTCTAGACTCACATCCATAACTAATGCCTCCTTACTCGCACCCAAAACCGACCTTCTAGCCACTTGACCAAGCCCGCAACTGATCTCTCGGGAGAAAAGCAGGGAAGGTGGGCTATTTTACTAAAAATAGCCTACTTTTTCCTTACCGATGCCGGTTCCTACTCGACCGCCGTCGGTTACGCAACCGCCATCGGTTCCCTGTAAATGGGCTCCCCAAACCAAAAACAAAGGATCGGAATTTGATTTTCGGGATCAGGTTGAAGGATTTTTGAATCAACAGAGATCATTGGGAGCGAGAAACAGAGTCTAGCTCTTCACTTGACCGAGCAGAGACGAGTGGAAGATACCAGAAGCGTTTGCAACAAAGGAGATCAACTTGCATCTTTGTCAAAACCAGTAAGTCACATCTTGCATGTCCTCTGTTATAACATTTCTTATGCCTTTTGAATTACAGTCCTCATAAATCCATCCCTGAATCCACTACCCAGCATGCATATTACCTCTAACTATCATTCATCTACCTCTCATCACCTCATTTCCTAATACCACCTATATACAGCCTTACAAACAACACAACTACCCCACAAAGCAACTAACCTACAGATCCTAGAACCCACCGGTATCGGTTATCAGTAACCGGCATCGGTTATCAGTAACCGCCATCGGTTCCTCCGATCAAAACCAGAAAACCAGCCTTTCCCCTACCCAGTTCAACGAAGCAACTTAATTGATATTTTACAGTCTTTTGTGTTAATTCATATTAGCAGGGAAACTGACCACCTTCGAAAGGAAGTTTTATATTTCCTGGGCCCAAGGCAGTTTCCTCATTTATTGTCTAATCAAAATCTTGTGGTCTTGTGTTCTTATTTGCAGGTAGTCCTTCCAAGACAAAAAGGAGTTCTTCGCAATCAGCCTGATCTTTCTCTACGGTACGCGCACACCATCTCGACATTCTACAGGTATTCCTCCTAGCCCCTAACCTTATCTGTTTCTAAAAGGAACGAATCATTCCGAGTGAAACATTTTGGCACGCCCGGTGGGACCCATCTTGGGTTTCTGTTTCTCTTGCTTATTTTCATTTTAGGAAGCATACTTGCTGTTGCTGCTTTTGTTATATATTTCGTAAAGAATTTGTCTTGCTTTCCTAGTTTCGCATTAGTGAAAGTCATCTCTCTTGCTTCATCGAACATAATTTTCGATTTGGGTTTAAAACACGTGCATTGCATTCCTGCTTGTTGTTTTTCAATTCTAGTGAACGTAGATTAAGTAACAGGTCGTACACGTGGGGGTGATATCCACGGTATTGACAGGAAATTAATCTTACATTCACTGCACAACACATACCGAATCACTTCACAATTAACACAACAGCTCAAACATCCCCCTTTTTCCGCGGTATTCCTCCGCCCGATTGAGGTAACCTTATAAGCCAAAACAACTTGACATTTCCCCTAAGTCTCTTGTTTAGGATTCTGACATCATTCTACATCTAAAGGCATAAGCCCACGATAATTAAAATTAACCCTAGGGTTAATCTCTGGATTTGTGTGTGCATCTTGCTTGTTTTTAGTTCTGTTTTCTTTCTCATACTCTGTCTTCTGTGATCAATAATTGGACACGTATACTAAATGTTGTCAAAAATCAAATTAGCAGCCTTTTATATCTTGTTAGCCCAAACTTCTTACACCGACATCGGTTACCTGACCGACGTCGGCTATAGTATAAACGACATCGGTTACTAGACCGATATCGGTTACTGTCTTTTACAGCCCCTGACAAACTAGCAACCTGCCAATTTCACCATTCTGAGGTTGTTTCTGTTCCGGATAGATTGAAACCCTACTGTGAACACCTGTCCATGGTTGTTATCACTCGAAAGCAAGCCGCCGCCATGGTTTCACATGCTTGCTCTGTTTCTTTACCTGAATCACCCCCTTCACATTCTGTGGGGAATCCTACAGACACCAGTGAGATCCCCCAAATTCCTGTAGGAGACAAGGACTTTGCCAAGTTTCTGGATGCTAATTCTAGCGCTGTACAATACTATTTGTCTCATACCCCTGACCGTACGCCTGATGGTCAGCTCCTTGTTGGTATGCCTATTAGTATAGCTGCTCATTTAGCTCCCACTCCGCCTGATAACACCGCCTTGCTTCCTGCATCTCTAGCCCCGTCTCCCAATCTGACAGCTTCAGAGGTTCATACGACTCAGATTGGCTTTCCTTTGGCTAATCTTGGACCCCACATATCATTACCACCGACTGCCCCTACCTCATCTCTCTTGCAGACTACTCCATTCATGACTTGCTCTCTGCCACCTATCCACACGAGCTTTCCTTCTCAAGCTCCGCCTACCTTTTCATTCCCATACACGTATCCAGTAACCTCAACACCTTATATGGGACATCCCTATTCTGTCACCTCAACATATTCATCCTCCATACCTTATCAACACTTAACTCCACCATTGTCCAGTGGAGGCCCTTGGCCCAATTTGCCTCCGTTTGCCACAACCGCATCATCATCTCATCCAACCACAGATTTCATCAAACAAATGATGGACAAAATGCAAAATCTGGAGGCTTCTGTTTCAGGAAGTCGTAGCACCTTGACATACGAGCAAGTTTGTCGGGAGCCCATTCACCCTTCTGTCCCCCTTCATTCATATCCTCCTCAATGGGAGTTGCCAAATTTTACTCGTTTTAATAGTAAAGAGGATCCTCAACAGCACTTGCGATCATTTAGACATGCTTGTTATTTGATTGCCCATGATGATGCCTTGCTACTCCGCACATTTCCCATGTCCTTATCAGGACCCGCCTTGGAGTGGTACAGTGCTTTAACCCAGCACTCAATCTTCTCTTTTAACCAACTAGCCCAATCTTTCTTGGATCACTTCTCCATTAACATTGCTAAGAAAGTATCCATCACCGACCTTTATGCCATCCGACAATTCGAAGACGAATCTATCGCAGATTTCGTTGGACGATGGCATGGCCTTATCAACCAACTTACATATGCCTTGCCTCAGGCTGAACTTATCGAACTTTTCACGCGGGCATGTGCTAAGCACATTTCTCCTACTCTTCAAATTCAAACTTTCCGCACATTTGATGAGGCCTTTACCATGGCTCGGAAACTAGAAATTCGAGCCTTAGAAGAAGAGAAATTGCGGTTGCGCAACAAAAACCCCAATTTCTGAACTCCTGATTCTACCAATAAACCAAATACCACCACTCCTCACGCGTCCACTTCTTCTAAATCAAAAGGAGCTGTCCACGCGGTGATGGTTAAATCTCAAACACCGTCTAATACCCCACCAAAAACCACCTATAAGTACAAAGCCGAGCCCATCAACTACACTCCCTTGGGAGAAACATATGGTGTGATATTGGAAAAATTGCTCAAAGCAGGAGCCATTACATTACCTCCTGTTAAACCTCATTCCGGGTTTGATTCCACTCGCGCCATACCTTCCTGGTACAAAGAAAATGACTTCTGTAACTTCCACCGCGTGAAGGGACACAGTCATGAGAACTGCAAGATGTTGAAAAACATAGTGCAGGAAATGGTTGACGCAGGGGATATAACCCTCGATAATCCTAATGCCCCTGCCAACCGAAATTTGAAAATCTTCAACAAACCATTCCCGAATCACTCTTCCAACAGTAACACAAACCAGGATATCTTAGCCGAAGAGAGTGTTCATGAGATCCATGCAGTCTTTGATACCCAGCCCAAAGCCTCTATCGAGAAAATTTTGAATCAAGCCTCTTCACTAACACAGGAGCCCGAACCTCCTTTACCACCATCAAACCAAAGCGAAATCATTCCTTTACCCATAAGGAGTTAACTGCCCAGACTGCTCTTCCCATCGATGAGTCTGCTTATACCACATCCCTACAAGACTGCGAACGGATGTTATCTAATCTATCTATTTCCCAGACTTCCCCTTCTACCACTCTTGTTACACAAGAGGAAGGTACGCCACTCCTTTTGACATCCTTAGACGAGAAATCTCTTGCACCGACATCACCAAATTCTTTAACCATGACGGATCCTCTCGAACATGCCCTCTTACCTATTAGTTCTTCATCGCCTAAATCTTTTCAACGACCGGTTGACCTCTTAACATCTATTGATACAGTGCCTCATCTACCTCACTGTATCACACCCACAGTGGACTGGAATCACAACCCACCTTTCTTCCGTACAAAATTTACAATTCACACCTGAAGACTGTCATTCTCCAGAAGATAGACAAATCCTATGGGAACGTTTGAGTACGCCATATTCTACTCAAATGCAAATGACCGATCCTGAGAACTCCACCATATACCCGAAGTGTTTACAGAAGCTTAAAATGCCCATGTTCTCACCTTCACCCCCCTCACCTCTACCAAATGCCTCGTCCACTTCTATTAACTTAGCCAAATCTTCCCCTACGCTTGGGACCTTACCCATACCCAGTCTAACACACCCGCCTAAGCGACTAGATTTGTCCAAGAATAAAGCCGCCCCGCCACCTAGGAGACACACTCAACCCGTGCCTCTATCACAATCAAAACCATCATCGTCATACCTACCTTCCATATTGGGACCTCATCCTTCCACCTTGCACCAATATATCATACCTCCTGCGTTTTCTTCAAAACGATCTACGCCTTCTGCACCCATACAGGGATCAAAGGGTATATCAACATTATCACCCCACGTATCCTGTCCACCCATCAACCCTAAACAAACTCCATCATCAAAGGATTTATTTTCTGTCACTCCCCTTTCTCCGTGGTTGTTTCCCGCTACCATGTCATCTGTAGCCTCATCATCTAACCAGCCGAACGTAGCTCCTGCGCCAAAGAAACCACGTTTAGTGAAAAACACATATCAACACCCCTCGGTTAAACCACCACCCATACGAACTAACCACGCCCAAACATTACCAAAACCCGCGCAATCAATACCCTCATCCTCTTCTGATTTTGACCCACTCAAAGGATCTTACGCCAAAATCCTTGCTATGTTAGTAGAGAATGCGACCATTTCCCTACCCCCACTTAGACCTTATGACCCGTCTAAACCTTGACCTATAGGTTATGATGAGTCTAAGATCTGCGCTTATCACCGCACACCAGGACATGATGTGGAGGGATGCAAAGCTTTAAAAACCATCCTTCGTCAGTCACCTCTCCCAGATAGAAAGGTTAAGAAAGACAACTTACGAAGGGAGAGACCTTTAGCTTCAATTCCCTCTCCTATACCATCTATCCCCGCCTCACCAAGATCTATCATTATTACAACCCCACCTCTTGAAGACCATGATTTGCCCCAACCATCTTCCTCATCTTAGGTTTACGAGATTAATATGATTAGTGTTGCTACTCGAGCGCAGAAAAACAACGAGAAAGAAAGAAAGCACACCTGTGTCCTCTCTTTCTCCGTCTAGCATCTCGATTGCACCACCACCCAAAGTGGTTATTCGTGGACCCGCTTACCCCGTCTCTAATGGAATGCCCCCATCTAGCCATGATCAAACAATTGCGTAGTTTACAAGGTAAGCGTCAAAATCTATATGATCTCATTCAGACTTCTGAATTTCATCGACAACTCTCAGATCGATGACAACCTTCTTCAAGGGATCGAGGTCTTACCTAATGAAGGACCCTGCCGTTGCAATCCATTCTAACACCACCAATCCGTTGCCTCTCTCACCAAACAACCCTTGCCCCAACCACTTCTTCTCTGTACCACAAGCTGCTGCAGTCAGTTTCTCTGAAGATGAAATTGTCGATTTTGGTACAGAAGATCCTGACCCTGCCCTGTTCATCTCATGCTTACGCACATCGTGACTCGTGTTATCGAGAACAAGCCGTTTATTATATAAGTCATACTCTTGGTGGATTATGAACACTATGTATACACATGTAGAAAAGTTGTGCCTAGCCCTATCATTCGTGGCTACCAAGCTCCGACACTACCTTCTGAATCACAAAACTTTCGTCATCACCAACACAGACCCCATCCATTATATGTATGCCAAACCTCATCTAAACCAATGCATCGCCCAATGGCTTATGCTCCTCGCCGACCTCAACCTTGAGTTTTTCCACCAGAAATCAATCAAAGGACAAACCATCGCAGACCAACTTGCGGAAGCCCCTTTACCTGGGGAACAATTTACCAATTTTATATTCCCCGACGAACTCATCGCCACTCTTTCACTTGAGGGAAGAGTCGTATCCAATGACCCTCTTCTTCGATGGATCTAAATGCGGGCGCGGTGGAGGAGCCGGCGTTGTTCTCATTCCTCTTGACGTTGAGCCTATGCCTCTTTCATTCCGACTTGATTTCCCTTGCACTAATAATACAGCGGAATACGAGGCCCTTGTTCTGGGTCTCCAGGTTGCGCTACACTTAGGTATCAAATCTATCAATATTTTTGGCGACTCTCAATTGGTAGTCAATCAAGTTATGGGCATCTACCAATGCAAAAATGAGGAACTTCAAAAATACAAACACTACGTGGATTCGCTTCTAGCCTTATTTACTCACTATTCTATCCAAACCATTCCACGCTCCACTAACAAATTTGCAAATACTATGGCTTGCTTAGCCTCGCAAATTCCAGCCTCATCAACTGACTCTGACATTTTTGTCTTGGTCCAACAACTCTTTGCCCCATCTTACTCAGCCCCGGTTGTTTGTACGATACCCCTGTGTTTGCTAATTCGTAGGATACCTGGTATCACCAATTTCACGACTACCTTACAACCTCTGTTCTCCCACCTGACCTTACTAGTACTGGTAAACGTGCTTTTCTTAAATGCGTTTCTCATTATGTAGTTATGGGGGGACTCCTTTATAAACGTGGCTTTGATGGCATCCTCCTTCGATGTCTCACCGGCGTGGAGGTCACCCATACCATCCAACAAGTCCATGACGGTATTTGTGGTGGACATTTTAGTGGCCTTGCCGTGGCCAAACGAATCCTTCGCCTAGGTTATTATTGGCCTACTCTCAATAACGACTGCTATGAATATGTTAAGCGTTGTGTTATGTGTCAACAACATGCCAACCTTCAACATACTCCTAGCCACCCGCTCCAGGTCGCTCGAGATCTTTGGCCCTTCTCACAATGGGGTTTAGACCTTATTGGTGAGATTCACCCGTCCTCTTCACAACGTCACCGATGGATTATCACAGCAACCGAATATTACACAAAATGGGTGGAGGCTATTCCACTCATTTCAACTAAAAAGGAAAAAATTGTCGAATTCATTAACCATCACATTATCTGTCGTTTTGGTATTCCTCATCGCCTAATAACAGATAATGGTAAATCTTTTAAAAACAAGTTGTTACAAGACCTTTGTGACAACTTTGGTATCAAACTTAGTTTCTCATCGCCTTACTATCCGCAGGCCAATGGTCAGGCTGAATCTTCTAATAAAACCCTAACCAAAATCCTCATGAAAGTTGTCAATGAATCTGGAAGAAATTGGCACGATCACATTCCCTTTGCCCTTTGGGCTTATCGTACTAGCATTCGTACCTCTACTAATGCCACACCTTTTTCTTTGGTATATGGTACCGAGGCTGTTTTGCCTCTCGAAATACAAATACCCTCCCTTAGAATATCTCTTCAGGATATTCTCACCAACGATGATTTCCGCCAAGAGCGGTTAGCCCAATTGGAGCTTCTTGACGAACGTCGTCTTACAGCTCTTGATCACCTTCAAATCTATCAAAAACGCATCAAACGTGCTTATGATAAGCGACTTCATGAGCGTACCTTTAAGGTTGGTGATCTTGTCCTCAAAGAGAATCAACATGTCACCAAACTAGAAAAGAGCAAACGTGGAAAATTTGCTCCCAATTGGATTGGGCCTTACATAATCACTCACACCTATGGATCAGGCACTTATCGTTTAGCTTCGCTTAATGGTAAGCCTGAGCCTGAACCCCTTAATGCCTTGCATCTTCGACCATTCTACTGTTGAATTTAGTGTTATATCACTTCTTATCTACCTACCGCTCGTCCCTTGAGCTCACATACCACCACATGCACTTCGTTTCCTACACCTCATAATAAAAATCAAGCTCACATAGTTTGATTCTCACCTCACCTAAACGATGCCTTCCCCTTTTTAGTCTAGTCCATGACTTCAAAGTTTTAAAATAAGCCGTATTCTTATGGGATTTTCTTGAGTCAAACTTCCTACCAAACTAGATGCTTCACGCCAAAAGAACATCTAGCTATCTAAATTATATATAGACTGTTCCCTCGAAGGACAGCTATATGCCAAATTATTGCTGCTATTATATATAGACTGCTCCCCCGAAGGACAGCTATGCACTAAAATCATATCTGCTACTATAAATAGACTGCTCCCTCGAAGGACAGCTATACACAGTCAGCCTTTATCAGAAGCTTCTCGCATTGATCAGCTTCGTGAAGACCTCAAGAATAGCACAATCAATATCCCTTGTAGACTTCCCGCATCGATCAGTCTATATTCAGTAAAATAAAAGCCTCATTCAAAAAGAACTTTTTGGGTCATGGACTTGTCTATTTAGGGTAGGTTCTCTTTCGTCAGAACACTCACTTTGTAATAAATTCTCTGTACCTCAGCTATATCATCCACCTCACCTCACCATTTGTTTCAACTCAAGGGACGTAACGTACACCCGATATATTGTGATCATACAACTCTTTTCACCTATGGACTTCTCGTCTATGCACGGTACCTAGGGCTTCAAGCTCGTTCTACGTTTGGTGGTTTGTTTAGCTCTTTTCACCTACGGAGCACTCTTTCCGCTTTGCCTCGCATCTAGGATTGTGTGTTGATCTTAATCAGGACATGGTTCCCTACCACTTGGGTAGGCTAACTTTCGCTTCCCTTATACCTTTTACAACATCACCAATTCATTTCCGACACCAACAACCTTACCTTACCAATATTAATATCAATATTCTTACCAATCAACCAATTGCCTAAACCATACCAAATTGCCTGAATTCACCTCTCCCTGATCCTAAGGGAGAACTACATCGGTCTGAGGCCCCTCCTTGCTTTGTGCAATGGGCTATGTAGGCAGCACTTCGGAGACATGGGGTCTCCCAAGGTTAGCTCGACCATCCCCTACCATAACCTATCATGTGTGGTAAATATAAATATTTTTGTGTATTTCTATTTAATCACATTCCTCTTTATCCTTTTTCAAAACACCGAAAGTCAAAACGAAAACATTCTTATTATTATAACTCAAATCAACATACATATTCAGTTTTATTTAGATGTTAAACAAATACATCTTCTCTATCATCGACACGCAGGTCGGTACTCTTATTTATTCTTATACCTTGCTAACATTTATTTAGACCCTCACGCCTCATCCCGAACTAGGTGATGATCGTGATCGTCGACCCCTCTCGCCAGGCCTCTCTGTCCTCAATGGTACCACGGCTATTGGTACCGCCCACTGATCTGCCAATCTCTCCTGTAACATATGAATACGCCCTCTCGCATGGAGGACTCCAGCCTCTAGTCTCTCCACCCGTGACTCCGCAACCACTAACAATCCTCTTGTCTCATTCACCTGCGTTTGGAGCTGCTGAACCAAACGCTGCAGACGATCCCTCTCTGCTGTAATCACCGCTATGTCAGGACGATCACGTACACCTCGCAGTTCTGCTACCCACCATAATCTATAGGCCTCTGTCGTTCCTGCATCCATTACCCTGCGATCGGCTGCTACCTCTTCAGGCCCTTCTGGAGGTGTTGGCTGGGGAGGTGAGAATACTGCCTCTGCGTCGATCCTCATATATGGTCTATAAGCCTGGGGTATATCCTGCACAAATCCAAATTGTCGCCGCACGCGATCTAGAGGAATCCTCTCATACTCACCTGGCCTGTGCCCTGCGATCCACCTCAATCACTCTACACCCCTCAACTCCTCAGCTATATTCTCTGTTACCATATAGTTTCCGTAAGGCCACCAACAGATATCCGCAATCGTCACTCTCTCCCATACCTGCCTATAATACTCAAAGTCATCCATCACGGCCTGGGATCTTGCCTCCTGTTCTGTCTGGACCCATCGTCTGAATCCCAACCTCTGTACTCCGGTTTCTCCTGACTGGATGGATCGGCCTACTGGTCGCACACAAACAATGTGCTCATAGGCCCAACAGTGTAATAAGTATGAACAATCCAGTGTCGTTCTGTGATTTCACCTACAAGCCCATAAACCCCTGTATAGCTCCGCCAAATATGCAGGTGCCCATGCAAATGTCACGTTCCTTTCTATCATCTCCCAAATAACACACATCAATGCCTTTGGAAATCTTCCCCCTTCTGCCCTCGGTAATGCATAATACCCTACCGCTATCATTAAAATTACTGCTAACCTTGTCTCCTCAGGATGTGCTGCATACATTATCCCATACGTAAATGACAAACCTCGCTGTGTTAAATCTCGTGCGTATGGACCAAATACTGCTGTTATCGCTCCCCGTGCCGCGCTAGGTAATGCCTGATATACTGGTTTTCCTGTAATTGGGAGTCTCAAAATACGGAACACATCTTCCAATGTTACTGTCATTTCCCCTGTTGGCAGATAGAAGGTATTTGTCTCAGGATTCCATCTCTCAATCAACGCCTGTAACATAGCATGGTTACGTGTGATTCGTGAATAATAGCGGATTCCACTTAACCCCAAACGATTTATCAATGTCCATTCAGCTGGCGTTACATCCGCTCGGATTCGTGACAACAGCGCTGGTACACTATCATTCATCCTCAACCCTGCCTCTGCCTGCATACATCCAAATAACAAAAAACCATTCAATTCCTCCAATCCCCCCGGGTTTTTTCTCAAATTCTGGAAATTCCTACAGCAACCGGTATCGTTTACAGCTAACCGGTACCGGTTGAGTAACCGATACCGGTTATCCCTAACCGATATCGGTCCCTGTTACTTTCATACATGCCTAAAACAACCACCTACGACAATAAATTGCTCGTTTATTCCTCTCTGTATACACAGACATACTTGAAACCCTTGATTACCTACCATGTAACACTCACCCCATTTATAACCCTTGTTATCATCTTTTCTTTCTCATATCTACCCACATACTCTCCCCCATCTTATTCACAAAACATGCAGTAGTCAAATCACAAACAAAACGTTACCTCTTGGGTTGCAGTAGCTTGAGGTGGCCCTTGTCTTCCCTCTTGTCCCTGCCTGCTGGATGTTTCTCCTCGTCCTGCCATTATCACCACCTTTTTCAAACCTGCCTTTCTGTCTTCTGAATCTCAGATCACAATCACTTTCCCTGTCTCTTTACTCCTAATCACTCAAATCTCTCATGCAAATACCTGTCTCAGTCGTCAAAAAGCGTCGCGTTCGCGTATTTAACTCTTGCATGGCTCTAAAAATAAGAACTTAAGTTGCCACCCTAGCTTTTCTATTTTTAGAAAAGCTCATAACTAAATAACCGGTATCGGTCATGTGACCGATATCGGTCTAGCAGCTACCGACATCGGTTTCTAACCGATATCGGTTATAGACCTATCTTTTTACAACATGGTTCTTTTTCTTCATTTTCTACCTAATTTTTTGTCGCGCCCGCCCTTTTTCCTGCATAACAACACCATTATCCATATTTCTCCATCCACCACACATATCATTACAATGTCCATAACATCATCTATTTTACAAAAACAAACAAACCATCAACTAAGTCACATCTACACAAAACCAAAAACTCATCATTTGGATCCAACTCATCAGATACATATATAACAATGTCACAAAACCAGCCCAAAACATGCAACATTTCATCTATATATAACACATCATCCATATATCAACACATGTCAAATAAACTCATCATACATTCTATATCACAAACCATTGACGAAATACTTAAACACATTTTTGAACACTGCATGTGGATCAAAACATCATCTCTATATATATATACAAATTTTCAAATATACAATGTGCCCTGCATCGGGGCCTCTGTGATCTCATCATACAACTAAGCCGGCACGCAGGCCGCAATAACTATCCAAAATCTCGACTCGGCTCGCAGGCCGGTCCCTCATATCAAAAATATACTCGGCTCGCAGGCCGGTATCAAATATACAACCCGTACTCGACTCGCAGGCCGGTATATAATGAATAAATGAATCCATACATGAATAAATGACGGCACGCAGGCCTCTATCAACATAACCGGTTCGCAGACCGGTGCCCATATCCAATATACAAAATACAAAAACAATGCAGGGATCCCTCAGCTCTCCCCACCACCCTCGGCACCTCTCCCTGCTGGTCCCTGTGGCGCCTCTCGCCTCCTGCCTGTAACAGACACGCCGGCTGTGGCTGCACCTCCCTGCGATCTCTGACTACGTGAGGTCTCTGCTCGGTGTGCCGCATATGGCTGATACTCAGCTCCGGTACTATCAAGAACATCCTGATAGTACCGGGCCTCCGCTCTCGCCTCCATGTATCTATCCCGTGCCACCGTCGGTACTGGGGCTGGTCCCCGGACTCCTACTACCAGTACCCCCTGTGCCTGTGCTGGTGGTGCCTGTGGCTGTGCTGCTGGCAGTGGTATCTATACCTGTGCCTGGGGCTGTGGCTGTGCTGCTGCGGTGGTACTGCTGCCTGTACCTGTACCTGCACCTGTGGCTGTGCTGCTGGTGGTGGTGCTGCCTGTGCCTGTACCTGAGCCTGGGCTAGCTGCCCCTGTAAGACCCCTATCTGTGCCTGCGCAGCAGCAAGCTGCCCCTGTAATAACTGCACCTGGCCCCTGAGCTGATCTCTCTCTGCCGTCACCGCTGCCAAGTCTGGCTGTGCGGGCTGTGCTACCCTCGCCGCTCTCTGACCAGCCCACCAAACCCTGTATGCTCCCGTGCACCCAGCATCATCTACGCCATCATCTGCTGGCCTCTCTGCAACCCAATCTGGATCCAAGGGCTGTGGTGCAGGCAGTGGGGCCTCTACATCATCCCTCCTGTACTGAGGGAAGGGAGGTGGCTCATCCTGTCGCAGCCCCATCTGCCTGCGTACCCTCTCTAGGGGTATCCTCTCGTACTCTCCCGGCCTCCGTCCTGCTATCCAGAAAGTGTACTGGATCCAGCGTAACTGTACTCGGCCTCCTCTGTGCGGGTGATGACCTCTGTAAGGTCTCCATATGATGTCTACCGCTGTCAGGCCCTCTAATAAATGTCTATAATACGCCACATCTCACCCTGCAAGAACTACTCGTGGCTGCCCCACGACCCCCAACCACCTCTGAAAGCCATATCTGTATATGACCTATGGCCCTGGCTGCTGGGGTAACCCTACTGGCCTGATGCATATGATGTGCTCATATGCCCAACAATGCAGCAAAAATGTCGAACAGATACCGAATCGCCTCATCCGGCGATAACCCCAGAGCTCTCTGTATAGCTGCACCAGATACACTGGTGCCCACGCATAGCAAGTATGCTCCTCAATCATCTCAAGCAACACCCCCATCAACGCCCGTGGAAAGCGGCCTCCCTCTGAGTCCGGGAGGGCGAAGCAGGTGATCCTAATCATCATCAGCACAGCCAGCCGTGTCTCGTGTCGATGCGCACGGTACATGTCACCATACCCAATGCTCGCGCTGTGATAGGTAAGTAGCACGGCTGCATCTCCAAAAACCTGTAATATGCTGTCCATGGCAGTCTCTGAATCTACCTGGAAGACTGCCTCTCCCTCGATAGGTAGTCGAAGGATGCGATACACATCCTCCAACGTGATAGTCATCTCCCCAGTCGGGAGATGGAACACATTGGTCGCCGGATCCCATCTCTCGATGAGGGCGACCATCAGGCTGTGATCTCTCTCTATCGCTCTGTACCTCTGGACTCCACTGAGTCCCACCTCGCGCATGATCACCCAGTGAGCTGCGGACACATGTGGTCTCATCCGCACCAACAGCGGGGGCATCCTATCCCGCATCGTCAACTGCTGACGTGCCTGCAAAACCAACCCACATCCTTAGACCTGCTCTTTATCACAACATCTACTTTACCCTCTAAACCCCCTTTTATCCCCCCGACCACACCCCAACTCTCTACCACCCCCCTCTAGCAACCTACCTTCAACCACCCAACCCAAAACCCACCTAACCCCAACCCATACAAATCCCATACCTACCCACAACTCAACCCACCCAAACCACTACCCGACCCAAAGCCCAAAATCTATGCCCTACCCAAAGCCCAAAATCTGCCCAAACCCAACCCATACAAATCCCATACCTACCCACAACTCAACCCACCCAAAGCCCAAAATCTACCCAAACCCTTATTTACTAACCCAACCCACCCAAAGCCTAAAATCTACCCAACCCAAACTATTTGGCCCGACCCAAAGCCCAACCAACCTATTTGGCCCGACCCAAGGCCTCAACCAACCTATTTGGCCCGACCCAAGGCCTCAACCTACCTATTTGGCCCGACCCAAGGCCTCAAGCAACCTACCCAACCCAAGGCCGCCACCAAACCATCTGGCCCGACCCAAGGCCTCACCCCAACCATTTGGCCCGACCCAAGGCCGCAACCCCAACTTGGCCTGACCCAAGGCCTACCTACCCATTCGGCCCGACCCAAGGCCTCAACCTAACCATTTAGCCCGACCCAAGGCCTCAACCTACCCATTCGGCCCGACCCAAGGCCTCAACCTACCCATTTGGCCCGACCCAAGGCCTCACCCTACCCATCCGGCCCGACCCAAGGCCTCACCCTAACCATCCGGCCCGACCCAAGGCTGTAACCTAGCAACTTGGCCCGACCCACGGCCGTATCACTTCAATACCATACCCACAATCAACGTTTTATTTTATCCATCCATCCTGTACCTTTTGTTCCATCGAGCTCACCTGTTCATGTTTTAGCATGATTAGGGTCCTTGACTTGATCTGTCGACCAACTTTGCCTAGACCTAGACCGTGACGTTTATCTCAACCAAACCAACCATTTGGTACTGCCGAACACGCCTAAACGTTCCTGTACCTTACCTGTTATATACCCTGGAGCTACTTCCTATGCCTTGGATACCAGGATTATATCACCCTTGTTTGGATAAACTATCGACCTTTGCCTATGCACTGCTGGTTTGCTCGTCAAATCATGTACCCTAGTCGTACTATTGCATTTTACCATGCGTCTGCTTCCTTGGACCTACCCCACCATCTTACCATCCCCTCTACCCCATTTACCCTTTATCAACCCTATCCCTGATTTCCCGTTCACTCAATCTGTGATAGATTTGAGGGGGATTACCTATACCCTTAACAGGGGAAACCACTTCATATTATTGTCCGTGCAGCTTTACAAAACAAGCTACATGACAATAAGGGGCTAATGTAGACACCAAATTTGTGTCTTACGACCCCTTGTGACCCGCATCTCATCTCGCAACTTAACCTCATCACCTAAACCTTACACAATTATTTATTAATTACCTTGTAATTGATAAATCCACATCACCTTACCTGCCACCTCATTTTGCCACCTCATCATGACCTAGCCCTAACCCTAAACTAACCTAATTAAGACTTATGGCTTGGTCTAGACTCACATCCATAACTAATGCCTCCTTACTCGCACCCAAAACCGACCTTCTAGCCACTTGACCAAGCCCGCAACTGATCTCTCGGGAGAAAAGCAGGGAAGGTGGGTTATTTTACTAAAAATAGCCTACTTTTTCCTTACCGATGCCGGTTCCTACTCGACCGCCATCGGTTACGCAACCGCCATCGGTTCCCTGTAAATGGGCTCCCCAAACCAAAAACAAAAGATCAGAATTTCATTTTCGGGATCAGGTCGAATGATTTTTGAATCAACAGAGATCATTGGGAGTGAAAAAGAGAGTCCAGATCTTCACTTGACCGAGCAGAGACGAGTGGAAATACCAGAAGTGTTTACAGCAAAGGAGATCAGCTTGCATCTTCGTCAAAACCAGTAAGTCACATCTTGCATGTCCTCTGTTATAACATTTCTTATGCCTTTTGAATTACAGTCCTCATAAATCCATCCCTGAATCCACTACCCAGCATGCATATTACCTCTAACTATCATTCATCTACCTCTCATCACCTTATTTCCTAATACCACCTATATACAGCCTTACAAACAACACAACTACCCCACAAAGCAACTAACCTACAGATCCTAGAACCCACTAGTATCGGTTATCAGTAACCGGCATCGGTTATCAGTAACCGGCATCGGTTCCTCCGATCAAAACCAGAAAACCAGCCTTTCCCCTACCCAGTTCAACGAAGCAACTTAATTGATATTTTACAGTCTTTTGTGTTAATTCATATTAGCAGGGAAACTGACCACCTTCGAAAGGAAGTTTTATATTTCCTAGGCCCAAGGCAGTTTCCTCATTTATTGTCTAATCAAAATCTTGTGGTCTTGTGTTCTTATTTGCAGGTAGTCCTTCCAAGACAAAAAGGAGTTCTTCGCAATCAGCCTGATCTTTCTCTACGGTACGCGCACACCATCTTGACATTCTACAGGTATTCCTCCTAGCCCCTAACCTTATCTGTTTCTAAAAGGAACGAATCATTCCGAGTGAAACAGTTTGACCCTGATTTGGTACCCAAATTTGTTCTCCTTTTCAGTCTGAGCAGCATCAAAGATATGGCATGAATCTTGAAGACAGATGGATCATGGTGTGTGTCATTTTGTAGCCAGGGATATGATCTAACTGGCACTCAGATTTGTGGAGAGATGGATAGCACTCAAATAGGACTTGATCTTGTCCTAACTATTTTAGGTTGTGCCTTTCAACCAAGGTAAGAGAACCTATTTTGTAACCCTCAAATGGTGAAGGAGATGAAGATATCCCTCAATTTGTGCAAATAGTATGAAAAGGGCCTTGGGAAAATATGATCAACACTCCAAATCTGACTTTCACAAGTTGTCACTTCCAGATTATGGAGATACTTTCAATGCAAGGCAAGGGTTACTGAAGACATTTTGAAATCCTGATCTGTTCTGCATACTTTAGCAAATGGATTTTGATCTTCTGTGGGTATACAGGTCAAAACAGGGGTAAAACAGGGTAGGATTAGTTGTTTTGAATGATTTTTTGGGTGGGAGTTTAGATAAGACAAACCAAGGTCCACCAGACTCTTTGAGGATTTCAGCAAAATATGGAGAAACTTAACAGCAAAAAGTATCAAAATGGTTAATCATCCCTTCAACCAGGATATGTGCATCAAATGGAGGCCCAGATCTACACTTTTCCACACAATCTTTGATCATCTATCACAAAATATTGAGTTAGAATGAACCAATGAAGCATTTAGCAATCACTATTTAATCATGACCTAAGGTGCACCCAAAGGTTTACAAACAATCTCTGAAGTCAAGGAAGGTAAAGTGATTTTAAATTTGTTTATCTCTTTATCAGATGAAAGCTCTTTTGAATGTGAGATTGCAAATGCCACTAAACTATCACAAGAAATGAGACCATGTATGATCAAGAGAGATTTTAAACACAAGACTGCAACAGGAAACAAGAAACACAAATTTGAAATGCATTCTGAAATGTAAGCATTCACAAATTTTTCCCAAAGACAACACAAAATAACTCAAAAATGATCAGATTTATCAGTAGGGGAATGTTTTGAAAAACAATCTCAGAGCTTGTTAATGGCTATACATGTGCAACCAACTTAACATGATTTGAAATCTGATACAGAGAGAGTTACATGAGTTTCTCAAGTGGTCACTCAGAGAATGGGCTTCTTCCAGATTTTCCCGTGAAATTTTTAGTTTTCCAGGATTTTTTAAACTCTTCCAACCCTTTGCATGACAAATTCATGCAATATATAGTATTCAATCTCCTTCGAGCCTTCTTTCCCAAGAAAATAATATGCCAAAGGATCAAATTTGTTACAAAAATTCCTCATGATTCGCAGACAGGGACGTTTAACAGAACACGTCCAAAAAGTTTCCAGTTGTCTCAAAAAGAGATGAATCATTGCAAAATTCACATCATTATCCATTATGGAGGCACGTTTTTCATCTTCAAAGCATGCAGACCCCCTTTATTTCATTATTTCATCCTTATCCCTCCAAAATTTGACTCTGCAACTTTTGGATCTGATATTTCATGTTTTTGGATGGGTTAGGGAAAATTTTCATTTCAAAAACATCTCTGATCTTCAAATTGATCCTCAAAACCTATTGCATTGGTCCTTGTAGGCACAAACGACACAAATTTGTCAAAAATTTGATGAAAATTGATGCAAAAATCACATCTCCAAGCTTCCTGGAGCTCAAATGGCGGCCAAACTGAAAAATGCACAGTTACCGTTGATCTTCCTTTATCCTTTAATCTGAGCCCTCCACGTGTCACAATGTGATTGGAAATGGGCTTGGGATCACTTTTTGACATTTTAACACTTTTGGAAAAATGTAAAAATTTGACATTTTTCTCCGCCCCTCCGCCCTTTGAAAATGAGCTTGACACGTGTCCCAATGTGGGTCCCATTGGAATCGCAGACTTGATTCTACACATTTCCACCTTTTTTGGAAAAAGGAAAATTTTCCAAAATTATCCCCGTGGATCTCTGCACCTCATGATCCCTGACACATGGTGATTGCTGATTCCCAAAGTGGGCTTGGAATTCCTCATTTTAATTTTACCCTTTTTGGAAAAAGGAAATTTTTTCAATTTTTCCCCCCAATTTCTACCCTCCATGTGCCACAAGATTCTGAGACATAGTTACGGCCAATTTTAAACATTTTAACTCTTTTTGGCAAAATTGTAAAAATTTTTTCACGTCCTGTTGCACCTCCTCCCTAGCCATTTGATTCGGGACACTGTCCTTTCAATTTTAACTCCTTTTGCCAAAAAAAAGTTCCAGATTGTTTTGTGACTTTAATCTCATTTAACCAAATAAAGTCAAAAAACATTTTTCAAAAGTCAAAAAATTTCCAACCTCCAAGGCAATTCTATCCTTGGCTCTGAAGTTGCCACGTGTTCCATTCTGATTCGTTGTGGGCCCTAGGCATTTTCTTTGCACTTTAACTCTTTTTCCAAAATGCCTTAAGGCACAAAAAGACCTGCTGCTTCTCATCCAATCAAAAGAGGACACGTCAGCAACATTAGAACCAATCAGAGTAAAGTACCTCCTCTGGAGCCATGGGACCAAATTCACCCTTTTGCCAAAAAAGACAAAAAGTGATAAGTTAAAACAATTTTCCACCATCCCTCAGCCAATTAGAACAAGCCACGTTGCCGATGAATGCTGAAGAAGAAATTGATGGGAAAATGATGCCCGTCTGACCGTCAAAACACAGAAAATGCCAGGGATGCCCTAGAATTCAATTTTTTCGCTAAGGATGACAAATTTCTCGAAATTGAACCAACTGAAACATGTTTTCAAAGCATTTTTTATCATGGAATTGGATTTTCAATGGCATACAAGTGCAAATCGATCAATTTTAAACTTCCATGATTGGGCAAAAAGGAAAAATGGCAGAGCCCACAGATTTTGGAAAAATTAGGGCACAAAACAGGGCACACATGCAGATTTCTTTCAAATTGGGGAAAAACAACAAGTTTGTGAGCATTTCAAGGCATTCGACTAGAGGGAAAAGTTGCAGACCACCAATTTGAGAGAAAAATGTTTCAGAGCACGCAGAATGAAGGAAAAATTTAGGGCAAAATGGTGCAAGCTCAAAAATGGCACCAACATCGGCTCCTGCTCGGGGATGGGCACTCCCAGTGAGTGCCACAAGAACAAAAGAAGTAGACCAAGTGCCAAAAACAACCATTGGGCAATGGAGTCAAAAATGTAGGGCAGAAAAACCAGACCCAATTGACAAAAAATGGCTACCAAGAACAGGGCAAACCACAAACAACAAAAACACAAAAACAGAGCCAAAAAACAAAGACTATACACTATACAAGTGGTGCATACCTCAAATTTGGGGATTAATCCAAGAAATGCTTCAGATGCCTACCATTAATAGGTAGTTCAAGAAATTCCCCATCTAAGTCCTTGAGAAAAAAGGTATTTTCACCAATTCTGATATCAATGGAGTAAGGGCCCATCCACAATGCATCAAATTTACCATGTTTTCCCTTATCTTCATGCCTGCTATCCCACAACAAAACCAGATCTCCAACATTGAAGGCCCTAGGAGTGACCTTCTTGTCAAACAACCTCTTCAACTTCTCTCTAAATCTGACATGCCTTTGGTGGGATGCTCTTCTTTCTTCATCCAACTCAACAATCTGATTAATCCTTGCTTCATATGGACTGACCTCTTGATCTTCAAGTTGTTGAACAAACTGAAATGAAGATAATTGTAGATGTAAGGGCAGCAGAGCTTGAGTTCCATACACCAACTCAAATGGGCTCTTACCAGTAGCTCTTTTGGTAGTGATTCTATCAGCCCAAACTACAAATTTCAGTTGTTCACCCCATTTTCTCTTGTTCAACTCCAAGGTTCTCCTAATGATCTTCAACAAGTTCTTATTGCTGGACTCAGCTTGTCCATTTCCTTGAGGGTTATAGTTTGAAGCATAAGTCAGATTGGTTCCATACTCCTTGCACATTGCCATCAAGGGTTAGCTCTGAAACACATGGCATTATCAGCAACAATCTTGACTGGCACACCAAATCTGCATATGATATGATTCAACAAGAAGTCCATAACAACTTGGTGTGTTGCTTTCTTGGTGGGGATTGCTTCTACCCACTTGGTGAAGTAATCTGTGGCTACAAGGATCCACTTATGTCTAGCACTAGAAGGGTCTGAAATCTCACCAATGAAGTCTATTCCCCATTGTTTGAAAGGAGCTTCAATTGATACAGGCTGCAAAGGAAGGGAGCCTGAAGCTTTCATTCTTCCAGAGAAATGTTGGTAGCTTTCACATTTTATAACCAACAGGGTTGCATCTTTGAAGAAAGTAGGCCACCAATAACCAGCTCTCAAAATTTTGTGTGTTGTAACCCTTCCAGCAAAGTGTCCTCCACAAACTCCCCCATGGAAATCAACAACTATTTTGGGAGCTTCATCTTCAGTTATACATTTCAAGAGGACACCTTCAGGGTTCTTCCAAGCCAGCCCAAAGTCAGTGATGATGTATTTTTGAGAAGCCAGCTTGAGGGCTCTTTTCTGATTTTTATTCAAATGATCAGGGCAGCATAGGTGTCTGAGGTAAAATATTACATCCTTGTACCACTCAGAACTTACCAACTTCTCAAGAACATCTACCCTTTCTTCCTCTACTTCATTCACTTCCACAGTCTGCAAGTTGCTCTCAGCCATGAGCTTAGCAAGACCCAAACCTCTCACCAACTTTGTGGTTTGGATATCCATGTCATATTCCTATAGTTTGTTCACCCATCTACATATTTTTCTTGAGATCTCCATCTCTGATAAGATGTCTTTTACCATGGTGTGGGGAACATAAGCAACAACTTTTGAACTTAAGATATAAGGCCTGAAAACCTTTGTTGCTTTCACCAAGGAAAATGCTTGTTTTTCCATGATTGTGTATTTTAACTCAGCAGCTTGTAAAGCCTTGCTAAAGAAGGCAATAGGCCTCTCAGCCCCATCTTCATCCTTTTGCAGCAAAACAGATGCAATGGTATTTTCAGAAGCAAAGGAGAAGATTTGGAAAGGCTTCTTGTAATTTGGAGCTGCCAAGACAGGTGCATGTTTCAATGCTTCTTTGATTCCTTCAAAATCCTGAATAGCAGCCTCCTCCCATTTGATAACTTGGTCTTTCTTTAACATGCATGTAATAGGAAGAGTCAATTCAGCAAAATTAGACACAAACCTTCTAATGAAATTGATCTTCCCAAAGAAGGATTGGATGCCCTTCTTTGTTCTTGGAATTGGAACCTTGTTGATTGCTTCTACCCTCTTAGGGTCAATCATGACACCAGCCTTTGAAACAATATGACCAAGCAACTTGGCCTTTTGCACTCCAAAATGACACTTCTTTGGATTGAGAGAAATTCCATATTCTCTACATCTGATCAACATTCTTTCCAAGTGTTGCAAGTGATCTTTTCTACTCCTTGAAAACACAGTCACATCATCCTGATAAACTGCAATGAAGTCATTTATGTAACCAACAAAAGCAACATCCATTGCTCTTTGGAAGGTAGCTCCAGCATTCATGAGACCAAAAGGCATTCTTACATAGACATATGTTCCCCAAGGAGTGGTAAAGGTAGTTTTAAATCTTTCTGACTTCTTGACAACAACTTGATTTTAGCCAGAGAAACCATCCAAGGTGGACAACAATTCAGATCCAGTCACTAACTGCAACATGTTTTCCATGTTTGGAAAAGGATAATTGTCTTTCAATGAAGCTCTATTTAGATTTCTGAAGTCTACACAAAGTCTGATATCTCCATTTTTCTTTCTGACTGGCACAAGGTTTGCAACCCAAGATGAATACCTTGTGGGCTGAATGATCCCTCCCTCTTTCAGTTTCTTCAATTCATCTTGCATTTTCATGGAGAGGAGTGGATTAATTGGCCTCTTCTTTTTTCTGAAGGGCTTGGCATTTGTTTCAAGAGGAATCTCATGCTGAAACAAGTCCTCTCTGTATGCTTTCAGCTCTGAATAAGACCAAGCAAGACAGTCCTGATATTTCTTCAATAGTTGAACATAGGACTATTTTTCCTCTTTGTTTAGATTGCTGCCCAACAAAAAATTTTCTTGGTTTATCATTAGTGCCCAAGTTATGCTCTTCCACATCCCTTGAGGTAGACATGTTTTTATTGATGATGCAATCAACATTGTCAAAGTTTGACTCAAGTGCAACAAGACCTCTAGGAATGGTGTTAGTTTTCAATTGGATAATATCCTTTCCAAACAAAGTCTCTCTTCCTTCAGTCACACACACCATTGGTTCCCAATCAATATTCTGATCTACAAACTCACCTTGATTTTGTAAGAACCTTTGCACTTGAGCATCATCATTAAACACTTGCCAATGCTTGATGTTGTCAGGGACAGCTGGCCTAGTTAACACTTCAATATTGTACTCACAATAAGGTGAAATGGTGCAATTTCCAAATCTTGACCCCAACACTGCCAACTTGTCAGCAGCAACATTGAAACTTCTGTCATGATGCACAATGTTGAAGGAATCAAACATATCAATTAAATCCCAAATTGCATGTTTGTACTGTTTCATCCGCTGATTTTTTGTAGCATATAGTTTTCTTATTTGTTTGACAACTAGCTCTGAATATCCTTTTGCAATGATGTCCTTGACACCATACTTCCATGCAATTCTCAGACCCAACAACAAGGCTTCATACTCAACAATGTTGTTAGTACATTCAAAATTAAGCTTGAAGGAAAAAACAAACTCTTCCAAGCTAGGAGAAATCAGAATTATACCAGCACCATTTCCAAATTTGGAGCAAGCTCCATCAAATAGCAAGGTCCAAGGAGAACCTACCTATTCAAGGCACTTTGACTGATCCATCTTGTTTCTTTTCCATCAGCAAACCCAACAAAGTTATCAGCATCTACATCAGCAAACAACACCTCATAGGAAGCATTGTTGGGATCTTCAATAAGGTGTAACATCTTCTTTTCTCCATAGAGCTTGACAAGGCTGCCTTCAATGGGAATAGTGGAAAAAGACATGTCCATTTGAACAGTCCCACCAACACTTGCAGCCCACTTTCTTGACAAAAGCATATCCCATTTGGCAGGGCAATCAACAATCACAACATCAAGTTTCAAATTCTTACCCGGATAGGCTGCAAGTTGTACCACAAAACCCTTCACACAACCAACTACCGACACTTCTCTTGAGTCCATGGTAGTACACTTTCCATAGGCTATTGTCACTTTGATATCCAACTCATTCATGACTTCTAGAGGCATGACATTGCATGATGCACCAGAATCAAACATACAATTGTGAAGTAGTCTATCCTTTATGATCAAAGTTGTAAAGAATGGATCAACATTCAATTGGGAATCAACCAAGGATGTCCCCAAGTATACCTCAGGTGTTTCTCCAAGATCCTCTAATGCTGGTGGTGTTTCAAGGTCTGCAATGATTTGAGGAGGAGTTTCAACAATGTTTACATTTCTGCTTGGGGTACTCTTCTCCTCTTTCAATCCCAAGTACTCAAATGCTCTCTTCTTGTGCTCAGGAATCCTAAGCAACTCAATGATTGGAACACTCACTTTGATTTGGCTCAATACTTGGGCTATGTCATATGGAACATTCTTTGGCAAGGCAGCATTGGAAGGGAGACAAGTAGATTCATCAGATGGCATGGGATTCTTGGTAGCTTGGGCATGAGGAGGACTGAAATTTTTTCTTGGGACAACAGAGCTTTTGGCAGGTGTTTCTCTTCTAGGAGCTTCTTTGGGAATACTTGTAAGCAAGGGTGTTTTAGGTTTGGCTTGAGGCCCAACTCCCTTAACAACCTTGCTCCTAGTGTTATACTCTTTCTCTTGAGCCACAACAACATTCATTAACAATTGTCTATCTTCCTCTGAAGGGATACCACCATCATACTTCTTAATCATCAAAGCTCTTAAGTATTCAAATTCATTGTTAGGAATCTCAAAAGCTTGCACTACATCTACCTCAAGAGTATGAGAGGGAAGAAGGACTTGTACCCATTTGATGCAATCCCAAAAGGTTGCAGTTGTCCTTGCACTTATTACCTCAGTTGATGTTGCTCCTTCTTGTGAGCTTGAAGAACAACCCACCATGCAGATATCATCATCAGTACCATCATCATTATTAGCTTCACCATCTTGCTGGTCCATTTCACATGGAGGATGGGGTAGAAAACACTTATCACACCAATCAATATCAACAACTTCCTCAACAACAACAACCCTAGCAGTTAGGGGATCAGGTAACACTCTTCCTTCACGTGCTTGAGGATGTCTATTTGTAGACCCCATGGGTCCTTTCCCTCTATCATCAGATCTCTAATCACCCCTAGGATGATTGGAAAATCTGTCATGGTTTTGTGCTTTTTGCTGACCTTGTGAAGTCTACCCAATTCCCTTCTCTACCCAGGCTAACTTGTATGAGATTTCTTTGACAGCCCCTGCCAAAGTTTTCACAACCTCCTCCAAATCAGCACCCTTGCTAGCTTGAGGTTTTTCAGGGTTTATCAACTTTACACCATCTCTCTTGAGAGGTTTCCCAATTGCTTTATATGTTATTTTCAATCTGCAGTGCCATGGTAAAGGCCTGCCACAAATTAGTAGGGTTTTTGTCTCTTAAGTAGTAGGCTGCTTTCTTATCAAATGCATCTACATATTTGATTAAACAAGATTCATCACAAGGCCTCATATTAACAAGCAGCCTTCTCAATGTTTTGTTAAATCTTGTGTTAAAGTCATGCACTGATTCATTGGGGTTCTTCTTGATATTTTCAAATTCAGACAATAGAAACCTAGGATCAGTTTTGTCACCATATTGCAACCTAATACATTGTTCATTTCAGTCCAAGAATCAATAGAATTATCAGGCAGAGCCTTGTACCAATCCCTTGCATCCTCTTCTAGTGTATGAATGAACAATTTGACATACACATCTTCATGCTCAATTTCAAAATCCTCCATCATGTTAACAAAATGTTTGAGATGTTGATCACTAGTTATTGCATTGTTACCTTGGAATTTTGGCAATCTATTTCTGACATCTTGAGGGACAACATTTGGATAACCATTCATTCCTCTAAAGTTTATAGGACCAAAGGTGTTAACAACAAATGGAGGTCTAGGCTGAGCCATATTGTTTTGAGGTGGTGATCTTGGAGGAGAAACAAAATGATGAGGAGTGAGAGGTCTTTGGGGAATAGAAATGTAATCTTCAAAATGGATATCCCCTATAGGATCAACTTCTTGATAAACTCTAGCAGATTTGGAAAAAATAGGGGCAGAATGAGGAGCAAGATTTTCAAAGACAAATGAAGGTCCCTCTCTAGATGGAGAATGTAAATTTTCAAGAGGACTATCTGATTCAGATTTACCTGAAGAAGAACTGCAGTCCTCAATGACAGGCTGATTAATCTCAAGTTCAACAAAGGTAACCTCCTTCCTTGAGCTCTTCTCTCCAACCACCTTCCAAACTCTTCTCCCTTCTAACTCTGAGTTCCTTGAATCTGAAAACAACTTCTTAGCAGAGTCTCTAATGAAGAGAGATCTTCTTCCTTCCAGTTTTGTAGAGATTAGCAACACCAAAAAACAAATGACAGAAAGCTAAGACACTGGTATTTATCAAGATCAAAACAGCATGGAGTCACCACTAAGGACTCTCATCCTAGTTGTGTAAATGCACTAAAATACTCTATCAAATACCTATCAGCATTGAAAAATCTTGCCAAAATTTATAGATCAGATCTTCCTTTTCTTGAATCTATCAACCACAAATGCAAATGAAGTGCAACTACTGCTAGAAACTGATAAAATTGTAGACAGAGTTTGAAACCTTTGCATACACCTTACAAATCTGAGTATAGAATGATGCTTTAACAATATATTTGTAGACAGAACTTGCAAGAGACATTACCAGGGTTTGATATGCATTCAAATATTTCAAATATGTATGCACATGGATTAGATTGAACTAAGAATGTCCCCAGTAATGGTGCCACTGGTGTTGGTGGGCACAAAAGAATATGAACTCAAATATGAAGCACATAACAAAAGTCTAAAACACTGATACTAAGAATTTCGGCAATGGTGCCAGTGTTGGTACCCAAATTTGTTCTCCTTTTCATCAGCATCAAAGATATGGCATGAATATTGAAGATAGATGGATCATGGTGTGTGTCGTTTTGTAGCCAGGGATATGATCTAACTGGCACTCAGATTTGTGGAGAGATGGATAGCACTCAAATAGGACTTGATCTTGTCCTAACTGTTTTAGGTTGTGCCTTTCAACCAAGGTAAGAGAACCTATTTTGTAACCCTCAAATGGTGAAGGAGATGAAGATATCCCTCAATTTGTGCAAATAGTATGAAAAGGGCCTTGGGAAAATATGATCAACACTCCAAATCTGACTTTCACAAGTTGTCACTTCCAGATTATGGAGATACTTTCAATGCAAGGCAAGGGTTACTGAAGACATTTTGAAATCCTGATCTGTTCTGCATACTTTAGCAAATGGATTTTGATCTTCTGTGGGTATACAGGTCAAAACAGGGGTAAAACAGGGTAGGATTAGTTGTTTTGAATGATTTTTTGGGTGGGAGTTTAGATAAGACAAACCAAGGTCCACCAGACTCTTTGAGGATTTCAGCAAAATATGGAGAAACTTAACAACAGAAAGTATCAAAATGGTTAATCATCCCTTCAACCAGGATATGTGCATCAAATGGAGGCCCAGATCTACACTTTTCCACACAATATTTGATCATCTATCACAAAATCTTGAGTTAGAATGAACCAATGAAGCATTTAGCAATCACTATTTAATCATGACCTAAGGTGCACCCAAAGGTTTACAAACAATCTCTGAAGTCAAGGAAGGTAAAGTGATTTTAAATTTGTTTATCTCTTTATCAGATGAAAGCTCTTCTGAATGTGAGATTGCAAATGCCACTAAACTATCACAAGAAATGAGACCATGTATGATCAAGAGATATTTTAAACACAAGACTGCAACAGGAAACAAGAAACACAAATTTGAAATGCATTCTGAAATGTAAGCATTCACAGATTTTTCCCAAAGACAACACAGAATAACTCAAAAATGATCAGATTTATCAGCAGGGGAATGTTTTGAAAAACAATCTCAGAGCTTGTTAATGGCTATACATGTGCAACCAACTTAACATGATTTGAAATCTGATACAGAGAGAGTTACATGAGTTTCTCAAGTGGTCACTCAGAGAATGGGCTTCTTCCCAGATTTTCCCATGAAATTTTTAGTTTTCCAGGATTTTTTAAACTCTTCCAACCCTTTGCATGAAAAATTCATGCAATATATAGCTTTCAATCTCCTTCGAGCCTTCTTTCCCAAGAAAATAATATGCCAAAGGATCAAATTTGTTACAAAAATTCCTCATGATTCACAGACAGGGACGTTTAATAGAACACGTCCAAAAAGTTGTCCAGTTGTCTCAAAAAGAGATGAATCATTGCAAAATTCACATCATTATCCATTATGGAGGCATGTTTTTCATCTTCAAAGCATGCAGACCCCCTTCCTTTCATTATTTCATCCTTATCCCTCCAAAATTTGACTCTGCAACTTTTGGATCTGATATTTCACGTTTTTGGATGGGTTAGGGAAAAAATTCATTTCAAAAACATCTCTGATCTTCAAATTGATCCTCAAAATTGATTGCATTGGTCCTTGCAGGCATAAATGACATGAATTTTGTAAAAATTTGATGAAAATTGATGTAAAAAGTGCATATCCAAGCTTCCTGGAGCTTCTAGGGAAAAAATGGTGGCCAAAAAACGATGCACAAAAATGCACAGTTACCATTGATCTTCCTTTATCCTTTAATATGAGCCCTCCACGTGTCACAATGTGATTGGAAATGGGCTTGGGATCACTTTTTGACATTTTAACACTTTTGGAAAAATGTAAAAATTTGATGTTTTTCTCTGCCCCTCCACCCTTTGAAAAATGAGCTTGACACGTGTCCCAATGTGGGTCCAATTGGAATCATGTACCGATTCTATAGATTTCCACCTTTTTGGAAAAAGTAAAGTTTTCCAAATTATCCCCATAGATCCACACCTCTGATTCTGTCCCTGACACGTGTCCCTGATGGGCCCCTATGGGCTTGTGATTCTCCTTTTAATTTCCACCTTTTTGCCAAAAAAGGAAATTTTTCCCCGAGGACCCAATTTTTGATCCCCCACGTCCAGATTCCTTGTGAAGTTCTTTTTCCTCTGAGTCTTTCACCCGAGGCCCCCCCTCTTGATGCCACACGTGTCCACCTGTGATTCGTTGCGGAGTTTCAGATTGTTTTGTGACTTTAATCTTTTTTAACCAAATAAAGTCAAAAAACTTCAAAAGAACCCGACCACCTCAAAAGCAATTGTCATCCTTGGCTCTGAAGCTGCCACGTGTTCCATTCTGATTCGTTGCGGGCCCTAGGCATTTTCTTTGCACTTTAACTCTTTTTCCAAAATTCCTTAAGGCACAAAAATACCCAAAATTGCTTCTCATCCAATCAAAAGAGGACATGTCAGCAACATTAGAACCAATCAGAGTAAAGTGGAGCCATGGGACCAAATTCACCCTTTTGCCAAAAAAGCAAAAAGTGATAAGTTAAAACAATTTTCTGCCATCCCTCGGCCAATTAGAACAAGCCACATTGCCGATGAATGCTGAAGAAGAAATTGATGGGAAAATGATGCCTGTCTGACCGTCAAAACACAGAAAATGCCAGGGATGCCCTAGAATTCAATTTTTTTGCTAAGGACGACAAATTTCTCGAAATTGAACCAACTGAAACATGTTTTCAAAGCATTTTTTATCATGGAATTGGATTTTCAATGGCATACAAGTGCAAATCGATCAATTTTAAACTTCCATGATCGGGAAAAAAGGAAAAATGACAGAGCCCATAGATTTTGGAAAAATTAGGGCACAAAACAGGGCACACATGCAGATTTCTTTCAAATTGGGGAAAAACAACAAGTTTGTGAGCATTTCAAGGCATTCGACTGGAGGGAAAAGTTGCAGACCACCAATTTGAGAGAAAAATGTTTCAGAGCATGCAGAATGAAGGAAAAATTTAGGGCAAAATGGTGCAAGCTCAAAAATGGCACCAAGCTGCTGCCCATTATTACAATGCATGATAAGGAAGAAAGTTTCAAGCTACTGTAAAATGTGCAGGTCCATGACTCATGACATGAAAGAGTTCCAGCTGATTGGCTAGATCCATGATGCTATAGATATTGGTGTACGATAGATAGGAGTTTTAGATAACTCTAAAGGCAAGAACGAGCATCGAGATTAGGATCAAAATCAGGTGTGCTATGATTAGAATGAAGGAATTTTTGAAGGCATTCATGGAAAAGGGCAAGGATACCATGGTGGATTTGGAGGATGAGGTCATGGTAATAGAAGAAGTGAGTCTCCTCATGGAACATGTTATACATGTGGATCTCCTGACCACTACAGGCATTGAATGTCCTTAGAATATTAAATGTTTTTTTTGGAAAGAACCATAGCTATGAAGAGTTCCCATAATTATATGAGCATCTTAGTAAGAAACATAAAAAGAAAACAAAGGCATAGGGATGGTTACGATACAGCGCGCTGTTGAAAATCAGTGGATGCCTAAGTTGGAGGTAGAGTCTGAGGAGCTGCAAGTGAAGACCGTGACCCGCGCTGATGTAACACACGTCTGAGAAGAATTACAACAGAAACCTACCATTACAAAGGAGGAGGTCCTACATGCACGATACTCAGATCCTGCACATCAGAAGGAGGTTTATCAAGAAACCATGGAAGTTCTCAAGATCAGGTTGAGATACAATACTTAAAAGAGAAATCATGGAAGATGGAGAAAAAGAAAGTATCAAAGATGGTCCAAACTGATATAGATGAATTTAGGGAAGTGTGTAAAATGTTGCACTGGGAGATTATCATTCCATTGTTAGGGGATTGGTTAAAATGAAACACTCCCCACACAAGTGTTGAGACTAGATAATAGATCTTGCATGTGAATCTTCCTCCTCATAGCCTAGATCATGATAAGGAAATCACTCTGAATGTTGTTGTGAATGGGTGAATTTTGAGTAATATACTGATTGATACAGGTGCGGAAGTCAATGTTCTTACCTTAGATACATGGGTACAAATAGGGAGACCCCCATTACAGCCATCCTCTAATGTATTGTTCATGGTTAGTTAGACTAAGGCCACTCCCATCAAAGATTTGAAAGATGCATTGGTTACCATACAAGGAGCCAAGTTCACTAAAGATTTTGAGGTTTTAGTGCTTCCATAGTCGGTTAGCTTCCCAACTCTATTAGGGTGTCCTTGGTGCTATACAAATAATGTTGATCTTCTGTTTAACAAGGGTTATATCAATTTTGAAAACTAGGAGGAAAGAGTTATTATCCCTTTAACAGATGGAAAATTTTCACCCTATGTCGATCCCTTAAGTTAAGAAGATCTAAATAGGATTTATGTACACACTATCTAAGATCCAGAGATCCTTTTTCCAACTAAGGAAGGAATAATTTAGTGGGAGGATACACAGTCTATTAGCGATATTACAAGTTTTTCTTGTGATAATTGGGCTCATAGCACTTATGAGTTGTTAGGGTACGAAGTAAAAAGCATATTCTCTAGAGGTAGAAAACTGCATTATGTCAGGAGGATAGGTAATAACTTGGTACCTTGTTACACTAGAGAAGGATATCCTATGATATTTTTGTGCACCATGGAAGAAAACTTGATAGACCCATTAGAAAGAAGTAATATGCTAGCATATGCACTACGTGGGACAACAACACACTAGTGAATGGCCCACAAGGATAATCTTATAGGATGGAATGAAATAAGGATTGCTCTTGCTACTAGGTTCTTTAGGAGCAATGCAACTACTCAAATCTATACTTATTATGGTAATCAACATGTTCTACACCACGTTCAGAAGTGTGAGAGACTCTGGATAGAAGGGAAGGAATCTTTACCACCTTTACTATGGGCACACAATTTGTATTCCACTTTACAAGGATGCACACGTGCTTATTATGTATATCTAGAACTCCATAGAGAGACTGGAATTTGGTAGGATTTAATTACAAGAATGGCCCAGATGTTTGATTTCTTCTCTATAAAGCCTCCAGTGGAAGAAGCATTAAAATTCATCAAGTGCTTAACTATGGGAGATAGTGCCAAGGATGAAGAACTCCTTCAAGAATTATTGGATGAAGGAAACTTAGGAGCACATCTTGTCAAAGAAATAGAGGACGATGTCATACTACTTGAACACGCTTTCCTTGAGAAGGAAAAAGGAAAAATGGTCTACTTAGTGGATGACTAAGGAGTAGAAAATCTAGATGTAAACCATTCAACATGTAGGCATGAGGTATTGGACAATGCATATACAACCATGCATGCCTATCATGAACCTATGAAGACAAAGAAGGTGATTATTGGATCATAGGATGAGCCTGAGGAATCCATAATTGGGAACTATTGGTTAGAATTTGAAGTGGAAAAAATCATCAAGTTACTAAGGGTTTACTAGGACCTATTCCATAGGGGATACCATGAACTTAAAGGTGTGCATGAATCGTTAGGGGATATGAAGATAAAAATTAAAGAGGGTGCATGCCCGGTTAGAAAGAGACCTTAGAGGATGAACCCAACTTGCGTGAAGAGGTCAAAGAAGAGATTGATAAAATGTTGAAGTATGGAATTATCAAGCCCCTTGATGAATCAGAATGGGTTAGTCCAATGGTGATTAGTATCAAGAAGGATGGAATAATTAGGATTTGTGTGGATTAAACGGAGCTGAATGCTACATGTATGATTGATCCCTTTCCTACATCATTCACTAAGGAAATTCTAGAAGGCATTATAGGGTGTGAAATCTATTCATTTATAGATGGGTTCTCTGGGTATCATCAGATTCGAATTGCCCAAAAGGATTAAGAAAAGACTACGTTTATTATTGAATGGGGTAGCTTCACATATACTTTAATGTCGTTTGGTCTTAAAAATGTGCCTGTTGTCTTTTCGTACATAGTTGTTCAAGCATTCAAGCAATTTATTCATAACTTCTTACATGTCTATTTATATGATTAGATGGTGTATGGATTAGTTAAGGATCAATGTGATAATTTGTGGTCAACGATTGAAAGATGTTGATAGTTAAATATCTCCTTGAACATCAAGAAGTGCATATTTTCTACATTATTTAGGATATTTCTCAGACACATAATCTGTAAGGAAGGTTTGTTGGTTGATCTACCCAAGGTTACAGTCATTATAGGCTTAAGGGAGCCTACCAGTGAGAGTGAGGTGTGTAGATTTTTGGGTCATATAGGATATTACAGGAAGTTTATCAAAGGATATGCCAAAATTATCACACCGTTGGAAGAGTTACTAAAAGGGAAAGGTACATTCTACAGGGAAGAAACGCAATAACACACATTTGATACATTAAAGGAAAAGCTTACTATCATTCCTATTCTTTGTTTTCCTTCATGGGACCAACCCTCTCGTGTACATTTTTATGCCTCAGGCACGTCCATTGGTGTAGTGTTGGCTCAAATTAGAGAAGGTATTATAGATCATCCTATCTATTTTGATAATAGAAAGTTGACTCCTGCAGAACAAAATTACACAACTACAAAACACGAAGATTTTTCAATGATCTATGTGCTACATGAATTCCACTAGTACCTACTAGCTACACCATTCTTCTTTTATACATATCATATGGAATTTAAGTATTTGGTAAATAATTCTGTTTTACAAGGGCGCATATGTCAATTGGTGCTCTTATTTCAATATTTTGATTTCACAGTTGTGGTAAAACTAGGGAAAAGTAATTCTAGACCAGACCATTTATCTAGAATACAGTAAAGAGAAGAAGCACATGAAATTGAAGATACCATGCTAAATGCACAATTATACAGTTTACCTTGAGTTCCCTCATAACTAGAGGACATTGATGTCTTTCTACACACAGGGATGGCACCAGAAGGAATGAAATCCTCAGAGAAGAAATAACTTACTATACTTGTAGCCCCATATATGTTAATGAGTGGTGACCTGTACAAATAAGGCCGAGATGAATTATTGCACCATTATGTATTATAACATGAGCACACATATATTATGGAAGAATCCCATGGTGGTATTTTAGGTGGCCACTATGTCGGTGATGCCATTATGCATAAGATTCTACTCACTAGATTATGGTGGGAGTCCCTGTATAAAGATCATAAGGAATTTTGTAAGGCTTTTGATCATTCTCAACACCTTGGGAAACTAGGTCAATGAGATGAAATGCCTCTCATACCCATTACTATTGCAGAAACCATTTGATAAATGGTCTATAGATTTATTGGGTCCTATTTCACCAGATGTGCACAAAACTAGATCGTGTTACATCATAACTTGCACAGATTATCTGACAAGGTGGGCAAAAGAAGCACATACAAAGGATTGTATAATGACCACATCAACTAGGTTTCTCTGAGAAAATATTATTACAAGGTATAGATGTCCTTTAATTTTGACCAGTGATAGGGGCACACATTTTCTTAATGAGACAATTAAAATTCTATTCGATGAATTCATGATTGTACACCATAATACTACACCTTATCATCCTCAAGAAAATGGGACTACTGAGGCTTTTAACAAAATTTTGAGCCAGACATTGACAAAAATTTGTGATGTTGGAAGAAAGGGTTGGGATGATAAAGTATCTACTATACTTTGGGCATATTGGACAACATATAAAAGGTTGAACAAAGCCACACCATTTCAGTTAGTGTTTGGTGCCAAAGCAGTTATTTCTATGAAATCTATCTTACCTTCTTTACGTATTGCATGTGTTGGAGTCTTGTTGATGAGCAAGCCTTATAAGAATGCATTGAACAGTTAATCCAATTAGATGAATGATGAGCCATAGCACGTTGGAGTAAAAAATAAGAGAAGGCCAGGAAGAAGGCATGGCATGAAAGACACATCAGGGATAAAAAGTTGGAGATAGGACAGATGGTGCTCCTTTATGATTATAAGTTTTTGCACCATCTAGGAAAATTCAAGGTACATTGGTTGGGTATGTATGTTATCACTCACATATTCAGATCATGTGCTTATTAGTTAGAGGCACTTGATGGAATACGGTTACCCAGTTACTTCAATGGGAGTAGGCTAAAGCCCTACATTAAATAAGTTTTCTTGGTGTTTGTAATAAGGAAGTGTTACCATGTAGATTAGGTTTTTAATTCTGCATTCGCTTAATATTTTTCCTTCTTTGTTGTTATGCTTGTTAATTTAGTTGGTGTCTTTGTGTAATAAGCATGCTTCCGTGCCAGAAGCTTATTACTAGTTGAAGAATTTTTATGTGTAGAGGACTGAAAATACCCTTAGTGCGGGGTAGGTTGTTGATATACAGGTACATGAATGATGGAAATAAGTCCACATGAAAGGAACTATCTTTGGGTGCTATTCAAGGTTGGAAAATTAAAAAAATGGGATTTCTAGATACAAGGACCATAGATAGAGAGGAGTGAAGAAACAAGTATAACATGAGGTAAGCAGGGGCCAGGAAGACTACAAGTGCAAGGCACAATGATGAGGTACTCAGACACATGGAAACATACAAAAGAGAAGTCCACACCCAAAAGGTAGAAGGACGCGCTAGAATGTTATAGATTTGGCGAGAAGATGTACCACGTGGAAATAATAAAAGTGGTCACTTAATGAGAGGATTGTTGGTAGGTGGAGGAGAAATAAATGCACTAAATTTTTGAAATTCTATATTAGTATGGGATGCGAGTTCATTTTTACCGTTGCAATTGAGAGAATTTGAAAAGGGTTAAGTGGGAACAAGCTAAGAAATTGTATTGAGGTGTGAAGAGTGTGAAACCATATGTGACGAGAAGGGTTGTGCACTAGAGAAGCTTGTGTTCTCATAGGAGAAAGGTTTGAGTGAATTAGATGCATTACAAACAAGTTAGGGCACGTGATTTCCACTAGGGAACAAAGATTTAAGCTAGGGTTTTGATTATCTTGACTAAAGAGGGAATAAAAGAGAGATTTTTCAAAGGGCACCAAAGAAATCACCTACAATAGAAGATAAAGGGAAGAAGAAGGTTGAAGTGGAAGAAAAGATTACTCTCGAGAGAATTTTTTTAGAAATGTTATACTTGGAGGGCATGATTGTGGGACAAGAATGGGATTCCCATATCCACCAATGTAAAATCAATGACTACAACTATCGAACATCACATAATAAGAAGGATCTCGATGCATTGCTGAGCACAAAAATAAACAAGCACACGGCAGAGGATATGCCTGTGTATGATTAAACTGGTGAGAAGTTACTGAAGCAGAATGGAGTCTACAAGTTGTATGAGCTGCCATATTTTTGAAACTATGAACCATTATATTGATGGTTAATGAGTAGGGTTCATGAGGACTTCTACTTCACCGGAAGGAGGGTAAGAATCAAAACTAATTTGATTTCAATAGTGATAAGACTAAGGGCCTCATGGTTGGATCTAGATAATGATTTAACTGATAAGGCTGCAATCCTAGAGACTAGGAAAAAGATAGGGTACACCAAGGGTCCATGCAGCATGTACATCGACAAGTTGAAGAAGTACCTAGTAGTGCATGCAGATGCACATATTGTGAAAAAGTTGAATTACTAATGAAGGTGATCATAGGTAAAAACAATGTGGCTACATGTCTCCAAGAAGATGTCTCAAGGAGTGATCTATAACATTACATATCACATAACAAATACAATCATTGAAGAAGCATGAACAGGTGACAAAATAATTTTTAGAACTGTGTTATTGTCATTAGTATTCATTGAGATTGGGGTGCCTATTGGGCTAAAGGAGAAGATTTGGGAGTACCCTACAAAACACAAGTCACTTGCGGAAAGGTTTGGCAAGTACTTGTGTGATGGATCAATGAGTGGACCATTCAAGTAGAAGGTGGAGATGTGGTACGATAGACTCTGCATGGTGGTCGAGGAAGAGTCGGACATACCCAAGGATTTTCCTTCAGTGGTGGGTAATGAAGTTCAGTTTTCCGTATACCAACATTTTCACAATGCATGATTTGCGACGAAGGATGGGGATTAGAGCCCATGGTGCAAATTTCCATATGCCTTCACAAAAAGGTATTTCCAGGCATTAGTTCATCAGTTCTCAGATGCACACTACTTAACCTTCAATGTAAATAAGGTATATTGTGACTAACACACTCTAAGGAAGAAGTATGTATATCCAAGGTGTATTGCATACATTAAAAGACTTATTTCAGATATTATAAACATAAAACTTGTGAGCTTAGGATCTGGGGACACTAGAGCAGTGCTTTTGTACCTGTAACTTAAACCCAAGCTAGAAAATTCTAAGTATGTGGAGAATTAATTCATGCTTCCGGGGATACCAAATGGTAAGCATACAATGGAAAATGTTCCAACACCCAAGCCAATAGAAAAAATTCAGGTTGATGATGAAGAAGAGGAGCATGAGGATAATGGTGGTTTAGAACATAGAGGTAGAAGATAACCTCTAAATAAGGATGAATTTGAACACGTAACTAATCCACCCAAGCCATAAGAGGGAGATGATGAGGAATTGGATGCAGTCCAAGGAGAGTTCCATTTCAAGATAGTATTCAGGAGGAAAAGGACCAAAGGTGCTACTCCAAAAATAGTGTGTAGATCACCTCAACTCTCTCCACAGAAGGAGGCAACCAAGAAAAGGAGAAGGAAATTAAAGTTGAGTGAGGAAGCAAAATATTTGGAGGAAAGTGCACCCAATTCTCCTACACCTCAAGAGAACGTAGACGAACAAAAATACAAAGAAATGAAGGATGGAGAAGAGGAATTAAAAGGGGTAGAAGAGACAAAAATAGAGAATTCTCAAGACATAGTAGCACAAGTACCCAGTTTGGAAGTCCAAGTTCCTAAGTAGCGTATATCAAGAAGAATAAGTGGGGAGTATATTCCACCAGCCATGGTCTTCACCGAGGACACAGGTAAAATTGTTTGTGCTCATTTCCAAAGCACAATGGCATAAAATAAGTTATACGGATGGGCTTTAATGGATGAAGATATGGCAAAAATGTGCACAAGGAAGAAATTGTCATGGTTGATGCACACGCACATGGATGAACTATAATTTTATGTGTGTGAGGATTCATGCATGACAAGGAGGTTGAAAAAGACACCTCAGGCCAGACACATAATAGTAAAGCCTACTGTTGTGTCTGATGAATAGGTGAGAAATGCTTTAGTGAAGGTCTTGATAGAGGTTGCACAATAGAATATGGATAAAAATGTAAAAATTAGGGCGCTAAGGGAGGAGATTAAGACTAAGGATGAGGAGATAGCACGTGTAAAATAGGAAAAAGACTTGGCATAAAAGAAGAATGCAATATTTATCAGCATGGCAGAGGATATTGGTGACAATGTCATGAAGGCTAGGCAACACTTACAGCCAAAGGTGCCCAAGAAATTTTCTTCGACAATACATTATGTCAGTACTTTGGTGGACTTAGTACTTAAAGATTAACCTTTGTGCATGCCTAACCCAAAGGATCCAACACAAGATGCAGAGAAAGAAAAGGCTTTAGTGATGCGTAAGATTGCATAATATAAAGTATTACTTCAGAGCTTATAGCAATAATTGAATAAGGCAGATCAAGTGATGAATATTTGTATAGCGCCAGAGGTTGTTATAAATACTAGGACCATTTTAGAAGATAATGAGGTCTTGAAGGCCATGAAGGATGAGACATTGGGGCACACAGAATTATTAGCACTTATTAAGCATAAGTGTGAGGCCCTTACAATAGTGCATGAACCATAAAGGGAAATGTTGGATGAGCTTGGAAAACTCATCACTCAAAATATGGACTTGTTGGAAGGAATAATTAGTGGAATGTCCACCATTGTGTTGGTATTACATAATGAAAAAGGAGAGATTAGAAGGGATGAATTAGAGTCAATTGTAGTGGATATTCCAGAGAAAGAAGATGTTGTGCTCAATGACTAGCAGACCTTAGAGGCTGAGATAAAAGAGGATTACCTAGAATTGATTATTTAGGTTGCAGAAGAAGATACTATACGTTGAAGAAATTATTTTAGTCATCAAAATTATTTCTATTCTTTTATTCATATTCTTTGATTTGTTTTGAAGCCAACCATTGCTGGGGAAAAAATGTAACTAGTTTGGGGTAATGTTGATCATTCAGACTATGGCACTTAGTGAAAAAAATATAGAGGGTTCATGTGGGAGAGAAGAATGCATTCAAAGGTGTAGAAGTATTAGAAAGGATCGTGCATGAAGAACAGAAATAGGTTCGGGACTTATCCATTTTTACGATAAGGATATATTTTTGGAGATATCGTGCAGATCATGAAAACTAGTCAAATATTTGCATGAAATGAATTGGATATTTGTTGAGGATCACCTATGAAGTGCTTTACATGGACATATGCCGAGAATAGATCTACTATTATCAGTTAACTAATAGTAGTATATTGTTAGAGAACTTGCATGTGTGACTATTTTTGTAACGGTGCATGGATAATATTATCATGCAACCTATTTTGAGATTAGATAAGAAGTGAAGGGAAAGTCCCCACCCTTATAAATATGTAGTGAACTGTGTAGTATATATATATGAGACAAATAGAGAGAGAGAATATACGTATGAGAACTAGGGTATAGTGATATTATGCTAGATTTTTTACGTGCATGATTGTAAATTACTGTTATTGTAATGAAGCATTTATGTATTTACTGTAATTAATATGATGGATATTGTGGACTGAATCAAGGTGTTATCATGTTTACAGTTCAGTATCGCATGCTTGATTTCATTATGGTTATCCTTCAATACTGTTATTTTATAGATCTAGCTATGACTATGCACTATATGAAAGATATATTAATTATAGATCTGAATGATTAAAGTCTTCATCATGCTAACATCCTGTAACAAAAACCCTAAAGAGGGGTCTGGTACCTTTGTGTGCTTCTAGTGAGCACTTAGTCTAGGCTGAGTGATGTGACAATGTGCCTGGGCTTGTATTTTCGAATTCTAGGTTGCATTATCAACCCTCATATCGAGCCTATCATGAAGAAGGAGTTGAACAAACTCATAGAGGAAAACATCATATTTTTTATTAAGCACTCAATATGGGTTATAAATCTAGTACCGGTCCAAAAGAGAAACATAGAAGTTAAGTTGTGTGTAGATTTATGAGACTTTAACATAGCCTCACTCAAAGATCATTATCTACTTCCTTATATGGAGTAGATCTTGCAATTTATAGCTTGTTCTAAAAGGGTATCACTCCTAGATGGCTACTTGGGCTATAATCAAATTATGGTGAAAGAAGATCAGTTTAAAACAACCTTCGCCACAAAATGGGGCACTTACGCCTATAGGAAGATTCTATTTGGGTTGTCAAACACCGGAACTAAATTTCAAAGGGCTATGGACATGGAGTTTAAGGGGATGATAAATAAAATAGTTCTTGTGTACTTAGATGACATCACTGTATTCTCCAAGAATGCAACAAGTCACCTCCATCATCTTAGGAAAGTGTTCCAAAGATGAAAGAGATTCATGGTGTCTTTGAATACAAAAAATGCACATTCCTAGCTCATGAAGGCAAGATATTAGGCCACATTTTTGTCTAAGTAAGGATTAACAATTAATCAAGAAAGGGTTAAATCTATCAATACACTTCCATTTCCAAGTCATAAGAAGGATCTTCAAAGTTTCTTGTCAAGAATGAATTTTTTCTGAAGTTTCGTGCTAGATTTTGTCCCTTTAGTTAAGTGATTGACCATGATGTTAAAGAACAACCTGGTATTTAAGTGGATAATAGAGGGTAAGGAGAGTTTTACAGCCATCAAGAAAGTAATATCCCAAGCCCCAACTCTCATCAATCCAAACTTCTCCAAGGACTTAATGGTTTATGCCTTTAGCAGTTTGGACATAATTTCTGTAATCTTGGTGTAGAAAAATAATGAGGGATCCAAAGAAATAGTTTCCTTCTTCATTCAAGCCTTATAAGACTATAAATTGAGGTATTCTTTCATTGAAAAAAATATCAATGTTGTTATTAAGAGATTGAAGAAATTCAGACACTTGGTCTCAAATAATAAAATTCAGCTATTAGTGTCTCATGCTAGATTTAAATACTTCCTCTTGAACAAATACTTAAATGAAAAAAGGTCGGGTTAGATCACTCATGTCATCAAGTATGAAATAGAGATAAAGGTTACCAAGTTAGTCTATGGCCAGGGATTATGTGAGTAGCTAGCATCATGTCATCATGTTGAGACAAGTGACAAAGAAGAAGTTGTTTTTGTTTTGCAAAATGATCAAGAACAAAAATATGATAGTGTGACTACTCCTTGTTAGACTCAAGATATTTTGAATTTTATACAAATAGGTATATATCCTCTAGATTTGATCAAAGAAAAGAGGATATATTTAAGAATCTAGTGCATCCCATGTGTTCTAAATGTTGGTATTATATTTAAAAAGGATGTGAATGGGGTCCTCCTAAGATGTGTTATGGAAAATTGAATTAATAAGGTGATACATGAGTTCTATGATGGAGAAGCCAGAGGTTATTTCCCCCATGAGTAATAGCCCTTAATATTATAAATGAAGACTATTATTGGCCTACAATGTTTATTTAATTCTATGCATGGATAAAGAAGTGAAAAAAATGTTCATTCTTCATAGGAAAAGAGAAGCTATCAGCACTTCAGCTACATCCAATTTCAGTTGATAAATCATTCATGTAGTGGGGATTGGGCTTCAAGCCTAGGCCATAAGAGGATTCTAAAAGCAACAGACTACTTAACCAAGTATACTGAAGTAATGACACTCAAGGAGGAAAATGATTCTAGCATATTATACTTTTATGATAGGGTTGTCACAAGGTTTGGTGTTCTAATTACAATCATATCAGACAATGCCCTAGCATTCCTTGGTACTAAAATTTCAGAATGAGCTATTAGGAATAATATTTATTTGAGCACCTCATCAAATTATTACCCTCGGGCTAATGAGTAAGTAGAGTCCATGAACAATAATTTTCAAAGGATTATTAGGAATTTATATGAAAATGCAGAGGAATAGCATACCAATCTCAAATTAGCCTTGCACTAGGCTGATAGAATAACACCAAATAGGTCAACAGAAAAATCTCCCTACAAGTTAGTCTATAGGAAAGAGGAAAGGTTGCCTATATCACTAGAGTTTCTGACATTAGAGATCCTAAAGTAAATAGAGTTGTTAGAGTTTGAGGCTATGGAATCTAGGTATGAGGAGCTATGGAGTTGGAAGAAATAAGAGAGCATGTAATGCAAACCATGGAGAAAGATTAAGCCTTGATTAAAAGGTCATTTGATAGAAAGCCAAGGATATAAGGATTTCCTTAGGGAGACTTGGTTCTGAAATGGGATGCAGATCAGGGAAAAATGTGGTAAAACATTCCAAATTTGATGCAATTTGGAGTGGCCCCTACATGGTCACAGGATGCAAAAGTAATGATGATTTCTAGCTATCCAGGTTGGATGGACAAGAACTGAAAATTCTAGTTAAAAGAATCTTCCTCAAGCATTATTACTGAAAAAAATAATTCTCACCTTTGTACATATTAGTTTAGGTTTCAATTCCTCTAAGTGATTTTGATCATTGTCTTTTTGTTAGATTAGGTTTAAGTTTCCCTAAGCACCTCTGGAATAGGTTTTATTTGTCTTAGTTGTCTCATTACAAAAATTCAATATGCCTCCCCAAAGGAATGTTTAACAGAAGCTCAAAGTTTTAGGAAACATTGCAAAACTCAAGGAATTCAAATGCAGAGAAACTAAAATCAGATTAAGGGATGATATTTCAAAAGTTTCATATCCTCTTATCTCCTTTCGAGATCAGTCATGATTTGAGCTTCCAATACCTTCATGTTGCAAAGATCAGAAAATTCAGTCCCTCATTGGATGGAAGCCTTTTCAAATTCATTCAAGCCCCAAATTTTCTTAGGTTTCCAATAGAATGATCAACCCCAAATTTAAAGGAAGAGAAAAACTCATTAGTTTAAAGTTCGTCACTTAGCATTGAAGGCAAATTGATCATGACTATTTGTACTCTCAAACTTTGTCACTCGTGCTATGCATGTTGAATGGAAAAATTTAACAGGAGTCATACAGGAATTGATTTTTACAAGTATCCAATTTTAGGACAAATTCATCAGAAAGTCTTCAAATCCTTCATTTCCCTTGGAAACAATTATTTGTAGGGGAGTGAAAACAAAACTGTTTTCATGCAAGTTCTCAAAACAATTTTCCACTAAAATAATAAAATTTCAATCTTATTTTCTTGAATAAAATTATGATGATTGCGAGAACAAGTGGGTCATTCTATGTAAATTCAGGATCATTGGTGCTTAATAAGCAGATCCCTATGAGGGAAATTTTTCAAAGGTTTGAGATCAGTTTGTATAGCTATCAAAAGATGACTCCATGCCCAATGGAGGCATTCAGGCTACTGGTCAACCACATCTAACAGGATAGATGTCCCCATTGAGTTGCAAACATTGTTATCCATTTTTCCCCTGGAGAAAAATGGACAACAGGGTAGGATCTGGACCCAAGCATAAGAACATTAGGCCTTCACAGGAGAATCTAGGGTTTACAGGCAAAATTTCATGTTTTGGGAGGAGCATTTCAGTGATTTCACCAAGGGAGTGCAAAATCAGGATCCTTAGAGGAATTTTTTCCTCTTCTGGGTTTTGAAAGGGACTCAGATGTTTCCTAAGATAAGGAGAAAATGGGCCCTTGTGCGGGCCCACATTCAATCAAAAATGAGCAAAAAAGAAAAAATGGAAAAAGGCCTAATTTTCATTCCACTCAGTAATTTAATAAGATCCTCCAGTAGGAAAAAATTTCAAGAAAATTCAAAAAATCCCAAAAAATGCAAGGTTTGCGGGTCTCAAAAATGAGCTGCCAAAAAGCCCATGAGGTGGCCATCGAGCTAAAAAATGAGCTCAAGTTAACTTGGCAAGATGCTCGGTGAGTTAACTTGAATGCATTAGTCCCTAGGAAGCTTGAGGTGTGACATCATGGGACTCGGGCTCAGGTATGTTGGCAGAGCTGAATGGGGTGACTCACAATAGTGCTTGACGAGCTCATGTAGCGCAACGTGCAGGAACTGGAGTAACTCGTCTGTGATGTTTCTCGGATGAGCTCACACTGTATGGAGAATGGCTCACCGGAGTCTTGGCAGAATTGGCAAAGGGGATGCTATGTTGGGAAGCTTGGGCTCCCTGAGTGGCTTGATGAGGTATCGGTGGGACAAAGATTAATCGGGGGGTCATGAGGCCGAACATTACACATTGATGGGAGCTCACTTGATAGATCGCCACAATGGAATGCATGGAGAAGGCTGAAAGCTGATGGGATCGAAGTAATGCCAACGAACATCAGATGGTAATGTGTGGCGATAAGACACAAGTTGGATCAACTATGGTGGATGAAGCATCTGCGTAAAGCATAGCTCACCGCATTGGATGGGCAATGGTTGATATCTTGCAAAGTGAGAACTCGGTGATTTCATAGAGAACCTAGGGAATGGCTCAAGTGGGAGCTCGTCATCGGGATTCAGAATAATTAGTGAGCTCGTGCGGTGAAATAGAGAGTTTGTACCAAGAGGTCTGCATGCCAAGATCTAGGTGAGCTCAGTGGATAGAGTAGGCTCAGTATTCACGAGGTCAAACAAATAGCAGGAGTGCACATGAGTGGGTCTAAAGAATAACTCGGCATGTTGGAGTTTGGAAGGACTCGTAAGCTTCGGGTGCGGAGGTGTATGTCATCCAAACACATGCAGTGTGAATGAACTGGCAGAACCAGATGAAAGTTCGAGACATTTGAAATTCATGAAATTCATGTAGGGATCCCAAAGGGTCAAAGTCTGAAATCGAGTTGGAGTGTGACATGACATCTAATGGGTGAGTAGAATGCTCAATGCAGGGGGTCAATCGGGAGAAACCCATACTTGCCAAGTTGGATTGTTGAGGGTGGAGACGTTTCATCGCAATTTGTGTTCGTGGTGTTAAATTCCTGAACTGCTAATTGGCGGGAGTACAAAAACCCAGAAATATTCCCGAGTCAATGGTTGATTCACAGATTTTTGAAGTCAAGAGGAGAGTTGAGTTTGAGTGATGAAAAGTTTCTATGACATGAGGTGAGTTTAGAACTTGAAGCCCGCTGGGAGGATGTGGATGAAATTCGGGTGTGCTTGGCAATTTAACTGTGCAAGCTCCAACATCCATTTGGGGAGCTTAGTGCTCCAAAACCCGCCAAAACTTGACTGAAAGTTTTGTAGCCCATTGAGCTAGCTTGGGAGACAGGGGGGTAGGTGAAACCAAGCTATGTGGCAAGGTAGGTGGCGAGTTACATTCAATGAAGTATGGAGCTGGTAGGTGGATGAAGGAGCCCAAAGAAGTGACCCTGAACTAAAATAGCATAAATTTCACCACCCCTTATCAAAATTTAAAAAATTTATACTTGTTGGAAAGGTAATTCAAAGGATCTCTATCCACATGGAGATGATTAAATTTGGTAAATTAATGGGTTAGGTGGGAGAAAAATGATGAATGAAGTTGTAGGAGCATAGAGGTCATACACAGGTGCAAGATGAACAAGCGCAATCATGGAGTCCATTTCTTCTTGCACAAGGTAGGGTATAGTCAAACATGGATTTTGTAGATCTTTCCATACCCATTGTAGGAAAAATAATGATTTTTTTGGGTGATTAGAGACAATTTCAAAACTCTCTTCTCTCTCTTCTCTCTTCTCTCTTCATATTTTTTCATATATATTTTAAGGAGGGGAATAATTCTAAAAAGGTTGGACATTCTTGTATTTGCCCCTCCCTTCTTTCTTAATCGTGGGATAATTGTGGAATTTCAAACCTCCCCTTTTAAGAAATGTCATGAAAAAATCATTCCTTTTGCCCCTATTGTAATGACTTATATCAACATATTAGTGCAATTGAAATCAATTTTTTTGGATGTTTGGAAACCCTTTTTTGTGTTTTATTGTAAATTTCTTGTATTTTTATTGCGTGTAAGGTTTTTTATGTATTATATTACTTTCATTGTAGGTTTTAATGGTGTTGTGTTTATTGGAAATGTTTTATAAATTTTACTGTGGTCTATGATGTTAGATCATCCTCCCTATATCATTCTCCTAAATTTTAATGTAGTGTGTGTTGTTCAACACCCTCTTCTTGGTGCATCACCACCCCTTAGTGTAGGGTTTATTTTCCATGTAATATTTCTCTCTCCTTATCTCCTTGGAAGTATTAGAGTAGGATTAGATTAGGTATTTTTCTAAATTTTGGAGTAGTGTAGTGTAGTAGGGTTAAGAAGAAGAACCATATTTCTTTGGAGATCTATCCCATTTGCAAGGTCCCAAAATTTATGATAGATCCATGTTAGCCAATCACATCAACTACCTCAATAAAAAAGCTAGGAATTTGAGGGATGATGTGATTCAGACATAACACTACCTATTTTGTTGATATCAATAATATCCATCTTCACTCAGGAAGAGCACTTCCTCCACTAGTTAGACGCACCATTAATGAGATTGTTGATAAACCAGAGATGTTGCAGGATGACCCGCAAAAAAATAATAAAATGTTGTAGATATATCCACAACAACAACAAAATATGATGCATGGTGACCCACAACAACCTGAGAAAAATTATAACAAGGGTAAAACACTTGGTAATGAGCCACCATTTCTTGAAAGGTTACAAGAAAATAAGAATGCCCTCAAATCAGAATTTTATTATGATTTTTTCAACTAGATAAAAGACATTTTTGTCAAAATTCCATTGATTCAAGCTATTAAGGATGTGCCCACATATAAAAAATTGGTTAAATATATATGCATAAATAAACTAGGAAGAAAAGGAAATATCTAACTACTATGTAGGTCATTGGACAACTAGCTGATATTATGCTTGGGAACTCAATTCTACCCAAACAAATAGATCTAGGAAGTCCTCTGGTAAATGTCACAATTAATGAAATAGTGATCAAGAACACATTGATTGACTTAGGGTTAGAAATTAATGTAATGAAAAAATAGATCATGGGTGATTTGAATTTAGAGGGTCTAAGACAAACAACCGTAGTTTTGTAGCTTATAGATAGATCAACAGTTAAGCCTAAAAGAGTCCTATAGGACGTAGTAATAGAGGTAGGATCTTGGGAGTACCTTGATAACTTTATTGTTCTCCATTGAAAATCAAGCTTGGGAGGATCTCATATCACCCTGGGAAGACCATGGTTTGAAACTACTAACGCATTCGTAGGATACATATTTTGCAATATGATTATCTCTAATGGAAGTGGTGCTAAAAAGCTCATGCTTTACCCCCTGCACAATTGTTCAATGAAGAATACCAAACCGTTTGGGTTGAAGAACCAAAAGAATACAAAATCCTAGTTTAGTAGCTCATGATGCTGGATAATTCATGTGTAATTGAAGGGCAATAAGAATATTTTGTTCTTTCTAATGTCCTAAAAAATAATTATGGGAAGAATGAAGAAGTAGATGGCAAATTACAGTGTATAAGTTGTCTTAAAAATCAAATCCTGATGCAGAAAATCAATATGAACATTCCAGGTAAGAATTTCATCCTCCACCATTAGTGTATATTTAACTCTATAAGTAGCAATATATGCTCCATGATTGATCTCTCTTAGTAAGTTCAAATTAGTCTAGGCAAGCCACTTAATGTAAACAAAACTATGAGCATGCAATAAGAGAAACAGTTAATTTTTCTTCTGTAGAAACATAAGAAAACATTTACATTGACTATGAAAACATAAATTGGATACACCCTAAGATATGTATATATAAGATATACATCAAATATAATTGAGAGCCAATAAGACAACCAAAAAGAATAATGAATCCATTAGTGAGGGATATAATGAAAGAAGAATTAAAAAAATTATTCGATGCTGGATTCATATATCTAATTTCAAACAATCAATGGGTGTTACCCCTTGTCATTATACCTTAAAAGAATGGAAAATGGAGAATCTACGTGGACTATAGAGAGTTTAATGCAACAACAAAGAAGGATCATTTCTCACTTATTTTCATTGATCAGGTACTTGACACTCTTGGTGACAAGAAATAGTTTTCTTTTTTGGATGGCTATACTTTCTACAACTAAATTTAGATTGCACCAGAGGAACAAAACAAGACCACATTCTTGTTCCCATGGGGAAAATTTGCATATTGTGTTCTTCCTTTTTGTTTTTGCAATGCACTTGCTATATTTCAACGAGTAATTTTGAGCTTTTTTTTTCAGATCTAACCAATTACTACATGGAGGTATATATGGATGATTTTACAGTATATGGAAATAATTTTGATGGAGCGATGAAGAATATGGAAAAATTTCACAAGAGATTCAAGGAGAATGATGTGTCCTTAAGAAACAAGGAATTCTACCTGATGATGTATGAAGGAATATTGTTGGGGAATTATCTATCAAATTCTAGAATTCAGGTAGATCCAACAAAAATATATGTGATTATAAATCTACCAAAACCAAAATAGCAGAAGGATGTGAGGTGCTTCTTATGCCATGTTTGGTATTATAAAAATATTATACATGACTTTAGTAGGATTGAAGCACCATTACTTTTCATACTAGGGAAATATGTTTCCTTTGAGTGGAGTGATAAATGTGAGGTTGCATTCCATATTTTGAAGCAAATGTTGAATTTTGCACATGTGTTAAGAGGACTAGACTAGAAATTTCCATTTCACATTCATACTAATGCCTTAGCTAATGCCATTGGAGATGTGTTAGGAAAGAGAGATGGAATTATAAACTATGCAATCTATAATTTTAGTAAGAACCTATAACACGTTAAACTTAGCTATATAGACACAGAAAAAGAGTTCTTGGCAATTTTTTATACTATCAATAAGTTAAGACACTACATCACATGTTATCCATGTTGAAACCTAAATTTGGTATCTACACCCTCATCACCCACGTGTGCATATTTATTTTAATCATACCCCTTCCTTTAATTAAATGAACTCCCAATCCTCATTAATTAATTAAGTGACTTTAATTAATTAATAATTAAATATCTCACATGCCCAATTATCCTATCCACATTAGTCTTTAATCCTATTAATTAATTAACCCTCATCCATTACCCTAACCAACCTTCTATTTCTATTTATTTTATCCTACACGCACATACCCTTTACTTTTCTAGGTTTTATCTATTTTTATGCCCTAAATACAATTATCTCATCTCATGCCCACCTAAGTGATTTAAAAAATCCTTCTATTCTTTAAGAAGATTTAAATCCCGTCAAAAGTACAAAAAATAACCCAGTGGGGAAAATTTCCACGTAATCAGTGGCGACCTAGTCTGGTCACTGTCGACCCCATAAAACTAGTTGTTTTCTTCCCATTAATCATCAAATGCATGCAATTCTCAAGATTTATCCTAGTCTGAGTATCCTTCCTCATGCCTAAGCAGCTTTGAGACATCCACAGATCTTTGAGACATCTTTTCAACATTCTTTCATTGCTCACGATCATCCTTCATAAGGTTTATCATTATCATCATGTTGCTTTATTAATATTTTATCATATTATCTGGTTGTCTCTAGTATCTAATCACTTACAATTTTAGACCATAAATAACGTCACTTATAGCTTCTTTAGAAACCTTCCCCTTCAGAATTTTTTTCTTGCATGGTTTCTTTCTCATCCATTCATCCTTGGCTTTATCCAATTTTTCTACAGTCACTGCCAACCCAATTTGATCATCATCAACCTAGGTCCAATTTTTCAAACATATCTCTTCTATTGCTATTATCATCCATTTCCTAGATTTTTCTACCCCTAGTCCCCCCCTATAGACTACTCACATCATACATAGTTTTCTATCATCCTTCAGTTGGCATTCAGAACCTTCAGATCTGCATATTCATCTTATATTCCAGATCTTCCCTCCCAGGTAATTATCAAACTATATCTGCATAGTTTGGATCACCATTGACCCATACCAGGTAATAATCAATTTATGATTATTTTCATTTGATTATCCTTTAGATAAATTTCTTCCATCTTTCCAGATTCAGTGGTATTCCTATTTATGCATGTATCTTCAATTTCATCCTTTACGTCACTCTTTCTAAACAAATGGGGGTTGACATCCGTGAAAGGAAGCTAATAAATTCTTAAAGCCACATTGTTAGGAAACCCCCACATATATCTATATAATCCATATTTTTTCTAGTGTTACTAGTATATTAAGTTGTAGCAAGAATCAATCATCTAGTGCTCGTATCACATCCAATGTAACATAAACCATCCAACATTTATGTGTTGCTAATTTCTTTAGTAGCTAGTTCTTTAAATTCATTACGAATAAGAAATTTAGACAACATTCCTGACATGCTTGGTTTGATGCACTTTAGGTGGTCTCTTTCTTTTCTATATTCTACTTTTTCTACTAACACTACACTTTGATTGTTCATTGTTAAAAAGTGCAAATAACTAGGAAAACCACTATCTAGGTATTCCTCTTTTCCCTATTTTCTCCTTTTGAATTGTAATATCCCTTCCTATTTGTGTTATTATTGAAAATAACACTTCGTTTTGGCTTTAAAATAACCCTTATTTTTTACATTCTTCTTGCTCACATAGTCTAAGTAGGGGTTCAATTTTCTACGTCTCAAATTTATCACACATAGCCTAAACCTCACAAATAAATTAACACATCAAAACACTTCCTTTTCCTGATAGACTGATTAGTATTTGATCATCGAATAGGAAGCCACTTTAGACATTTCCTAAGCACAATTTACTAGAAACCAAACATAGATCGCCTTTTTTTAGGCCCTTTGTAATCCATCTCCCTTTTCTTTTTTACATTATTAATCAAAACATAAAATGGAATTGTTTGCTTATCTTGTCTATTTAATAATGGAATCAAACAATTCTTCAAGCAGTTATTAGTATTCCACCATGACCTCATTCAAACCCTTAGTTACATCCAGACCTTATTCTAGTCCCATTTATGATTATCTTCACCGCAAGCCATTTGCTTCTTGATCACATTGACTAGTAGCCCTTGTTTTATCCCAATCACCTTTATCTCCATTGAATCATACCATTTATTCTTCTACCCCACCATCTATGTCTCCATTACCTCATGCCCTTATTGGTTCATTTGACATCAGCATACCCACTTCACTTATGGATATTAACCATGAGAACCCCATCAGTGACTTCCTCCTCTGTAGATATTAATTAATAGATGCCCTTTAACCTTATGAAATTTCCCCTTCATCTGACATACATATCTCACCTGGGGATATGAACCTTCTATATCAAGAATTCCCATTCTTATCCCATCCTTTTCATCTTTACATGATCCTACTTATCACCATGGTCCTACATCCCATTAACAATCCCATCTTCACCACATGCCATTTTTCAGACATCCATTTCCTAATCCCACACGATCGAGTTCATCTTCACCTTCTACCTCACATCAATTTAACCCATTCTAAATCTACATCATATATAAGACATATTCTCCCACATCTATTTTACCATATTCATCATCTACCCCTGTCTTAGATATTGTGCTAACCACTGTTACAAGGGCTACCCTCACATCCACTATCCCACTACCAACCACCTTAAACTCCACTACTTCTCTTATGTCCACATCTATTCCTACTCTTACCACATCTATATTAGCCTTAGCTACACCTGACTCTACATCCACACCTATCACTACACTTACATTGACATGATTATCAAATATTTCTCTACCCATTCCCGTATCACTTGACACTTTACCAACCCCAAAATATTTACCGAATATATTCTTGTTTATTACTAGCCTACTTACCTCATCACCCCCATCCATGCCTAGTGTCTAGAAATCTACCATGCCCACATCCACATATGTTATGACACCCTTCGCATCTCCCCAATCCACCTATATGCCTCTTGAGACACTCAAAATAAACATAATTGAAACTCATCCCTCTTTAATCCCTACCCTAAACCATCTTCCATCTATGCCATATGACATAGATATTATTAACCGTATGATCCAAATACCCATTTCCTTTTCCCTATCCACATCTACTCCTGCTACTGATTCCACACATGAATCAACTCAATCCATTGCATCAGACATTTTTTCCCCCATCCACATCTCTACCAAATTTTCTTATCATGCCATACTTAGATTCCATACCAGTTCCTCTTTCTATGCTTCTTCCCACACCTACCACATTGACTATCATGACCACATCCCCATTATCTCCTTCTTCTTCTACACCACCTACATCATTTGACCAATATTATAGAGCACTTCAACTCACAACTACCATAGGTAATCCTCCTATCTCATCCACACGAGAAGATGTTCCCACATCGAACCAATTCCCATCCTCCTTGGAGAAAATCATACAAAATTACTCCCTCCATCTGCCACTACATCACCTTCTGATCCACCTATCAAAATAAGTATTCTCCCTACCAACGGCATTCATCCATAATCCAAATCCAAAACCATGGGTGTCCCTTCCAAAACGATCCCTTGATCATCCTCACAAGAAGATCGACATCCCTCTAATTAAGACTAAATCTACATATTCCATGCTAGGGCCGCATCTGTCTATCTTAGGACCCCATCCTCCATCGTAACCAATCAACCAATATAAATCCAAATGGTTTGATTCCCTCCTAGGGCCAGCCCCTTCATATATAATACCTCCAATTATCTAGTCCATCCAGGCCTAAATCATCCAACACTATGTCTTCTTCTAGACCCCCTAGACCTTGACCCAATCCACCTTCACCATCGCCATCTGTACCATCTTATAGAACCTTTCCTAGTGCCCACATCAAATCATATGTGGAGGTCCTCAAACATTTGCTTTAGAATTCTACCATCATGCTCCCACCTATCAGATCCTTTGACATGAACCTTTCGAAGCCCTCATGGTTTGATTCCTATTTCATATGTGTGTATCATTACACTCCGGGCCATGACACTGAGCATTGTAAGGCCCTTAAAACCATTTTCCATGATCTTATTGAGTGAGAGGACCTCCTAGACGATTCCCCTTCTCCATCTATTAATTCAACCATAGTCACATCTATGATCCCTTTTACCGACATCTCGCATCTAATCAGCTTCCTAGGTCTCTTTACCCATTTACATCATCCCCTATCACTTCTCTTAATGAGTGTTCTCCCTTGTTCATCGATAATATTCACCTTGATATACCATCTTCCTAATATCCATATCCTTTGACATCCATTATCTTATCCACATCCCTTTCACTGGGGGAACATATTCCCCCACATTATTGATCTTGTAGAATCCTTCTTCTCTTCATCGATTCATCCTCCTATGCTAGGGGGACTTATTTATAGGACTTTTCTATTCATAGCTTAGTTCCTTCTCCATGTTTTGCATCATCTTATCTCATCTATCTTGGTTTATCTAATCGTACTTTCATCCCTCTTCCTACGACCACTTTGTGGCCATATCTTTGTTTCCCTTCGGAAGCACCATGGATTTTTTCTAAAACCCGCCATTGTGGCACCTATTTCATAATATTTATTTAACTCATCTCATCTATGTCCTAATTTATCTTTTCCCTCTAGGGGGACCATTTATTCATCTTAAACATATACGTTTTACTTCCTTAATAGGCAACGATCTTATCTCTTATTTTCACTTGTTCATCTCGTCCCATTTTCCTAACGTGACGTTAACATTGGAAGCTTTGTAACTTTATCAGAATGTCACTACTCTAGAAAGGAGCCAACACAGAAATTTTTCCCCTAACTGGATTGGACCATACATTATTACACACAAGTATGGGTTAGGATCCTATCATTTTGGCCTCCCTTGATGGTAAACCGGAAGTGGAACCGCTTAACACATTGCACTTGTGACCATTCTATTGTTAGCACATTTACCAATGTTCCCTTAGTCATATCTTCAAATCATTCCTCCATCTCGTCCCCTTCCATATCTCATCATGATGATTTGGAATTATGTGGTTTTTCTTAAATTTCCTATATATGACCTTAAATATGGGCACCACAGGCTCTTACCTGTAGCATATTCCTTATGGATAGGTTCTCCCCTTTGGTGATAACTCCATGATCATTACATCCATTGTCATTTTATTCAACCTATTGGAACCATGCAAAGGGTCCAGGGGGTGTCTCTTGTACATTAACTATCCCATCCTAAGTGGTATACCTTGCTATTCACAACTCTCCCCCATGTAAAAATCAAAATTCAGGGATGCTCTTCAATAAAAAAATCAAAACTATCAAAAATAAGATTGATCCCTTGAAGGATAGTTATTCATGAAAAAAATCAAATGATGAAAAAAAGAATGTAAATCAAAATAAAAATAAATAATACTCGATCCCTCGAAGGATGAATGACTATCATACATTATTCTTATCATCTATATTTGTATAAAGTAGACCATACCCTCGAAGGATGGATACTCCTTATGGAATTTGAAGGCTTCCTACATTGATCAGCCTTCCATTTTATCAACATCCTAAGAAATCTTCCCGCATTGATCAAGCTTTCTCTTTCCCCTTCCTAGAGTTGGAGCATAGTTTTTAGGGAACACCACTTTTGGAGAACCCATCTTTCCTCTGTACAAGTTACATCTCAAACCCCTTTTTTCATGTCAACATTAGGTTTATGAGATCATCTCATCCATCTCTTCCTTATGATCTTTGAAATGACTAACTATCGGTGGTTATTTTCTAGCATTAGTTTTGGTCGTATGAGCCTTGCATTACCTAGATCACCCTTTTTGTTTACCTCTAATGTAGGTTGGAGGCATATTTTCCTTGTACATTCCTCACTATAATGTATTTTTTTTCACACCTATAGGTTCACCACCATTACGAGGCATTTTTACCCTAATCCTATTGCATTTTCTTTCTAACACATCTTTCTTCATCTCAATCACCTATATGATATCTATCTATCTTACAACACATTTATCAAAACTTACATCCATCATTAATCACATTCATTCTTAATTTGTTTCCATCACATCTTACCCATATACATTCTAATCATCATGATCAAATTTAAACACAAAACATGTTACCATATCACACATTTATATCATCATCCATACACATGCACATCCAAATAACCATCTAACCATACATTTATTTCACCATCATCAACAAATATAAAACAAACATACAATCTAAAATCACCATCACATATAATCTAAAATCCATCATCATGACATACAATCTAAAATCACCATCACTATCAAATTAAATCCATCACATCACATAATGAACACATGATAATCCACAAAAAAACCATATATCTTATATCAAAATGTATATCATTACATCACGACCTTCTATGGGCTCCCTCAAAGTAGAAATGCTATCAAAATTTGTAAAGTGAATATTTGAGGCTCTCAATTCTTCATCTCTTGGGGAAGGCACAACACCTGATCCCTGCATGCATCTCCACACACCTCATGGTCTCCCTCTACTCATGTGGTTGTGCCACACTATCTATAGTCCTAGATGGCCCAACTCCTCCTGGTCACTATCCTTGGAAGATGCTCCCAATAATGTAGGTTCTTTGAAAAATTCTCAAACAAAATCCCCTTGTAATATATAGCCTTTGTGGCTAGTTCCCTGTATCTATCCATAGAAATCATGCACAGGGTGCCATCTGTCCGTGATCCTATGTGGTGCTTCCTATGAACACTGAACCAACTCTATCACCTACAATAGTAGCCAAATCTCCAAAATGGGCCCTGTAGGCCTCCCTCTTCCTACGATAGTGGTCCCTCTCCTGAATAACTCGGTCTCTCTCCTAAGTGACTGCATGCCACTGCTGGAAAGGCTTGTATCTCTCTCTACTCTCATTTGATCTAACTCAGGAATACAAGTGTACCACCTCTGCAACCTCTCCTGCCTCCATCTCCAATGCCTCTTGGAGCTGCCTCAACCTCAACCTCCATCTCCTCTATCTCCTCCTCCTCTCCTCCCTCCTCAACCTCCTGAGCTTCCCATGCTGATGTGTCATCCAATCAAAGTATCCATGCTCCTACTCCCACATCATTGTCATCATCCCATGGTGCAACCTCCTCCTCCAATAGATCTTCATAGTAGGAATTTGTAACTCTCTATCCAATCTCCTCCCTCCTGTACAAAATTGGATCATGGGCATTTATGGAACGACTCCAAACTATCATCTCACCCTATCAAACTGAATGGCCTCTATCATCTCCTTTTGTCTCCCCTACACCCATCTCATCCTCCTCATCCCCACTAGCTCCACATCTACACCAGGCCAGGAAGTGAAATACTGATATGGTTGCCACCTAATCTGATCAACATCCAACTCTACAAGCCAATCTACATACCAATCCACCCTCTCTCGCCCTTATCTTTGAAGGCCTGATCATCCCTCCATCTCAAAAATCCCACCTCTAACTAAATATGGTCTCCTGATAACCCATGAGAATCCCCTGTGGTTCTAATCACAACAATATTGGTCATAGGCCCAATAGTGTAGCAAGAAATCCTATATCCAACCCTGACCTCCTACCTGCTTTCTCTATACATAGAATAGCTCATTGTAAACATGAGCTAACAAGGTGGTTCCAAATGAAAAGATATTATCTGGTGGTCAACAATATCTATGCCACTACACCATTCTAACACCCATGGAAATCTGAGCTCCTCCTATTGAGTCTAGAAAAGCATAGCATGACACTGACCATCATCACCATGTAAATCAAGCAATTACATGATCCACTCCCAACCTCATATCTCAACTCATATGCAAAAGCCCTTAAAGAAAATATGATGTGGGGCACATTCAGCTCCAAATAGCCACATCAAAACTGCTAATCTATCCTCACTAGTAATGGGAACTATCTAATCTCCCTGTATCAAGAAATATCTAAGAATTTGATACACATCCTCCAGGGTGACTTTGATCTCCCCTGTCCTTAAACCAAAATTTCCTTGTCTGTCAATCCCATCTCTCCACCAAATCTAATCATGAGCCCCACATCCCATGGGATCCTCTGATAATATTTAAATATATCCCAATCCTGACTACATGCCAGAGTGATCCCACTCGGCATATGTGACATCTCCTCTGATATGCTCATATAGAGAAGGCACTCTATCCCTCAAATACAGGGTCTTTCTGGCCTGCAATCATAAACAAAACATACATACATCAGACCTCTGATCCATACAAAATCCATCATAATCAATGATATTCATCAAGATTAAAACCTGATCCTAATCCATTAATTTTCATCCAAAATCTAATCTAGTCCAACCCATACGCCAATCTAACCCTAGGTCTGACATCTGACGTTCAGTCAGATCAACGTGTCCTTAGGGGGGATTCAATCGACATCTTAGGCTAGGTCTGACCAACCTTTTGACCCACCAACTGGTTTTCATCATCAAATTTTTCTACAAAAAATTGAAAAAATAAAATAAAATATTAAATTAAATAAAAAACTATGGTGAGTTTATTACTCACCATCCTCCACACCCTCTGGTGTTTCTTCATAGCTCTAGCATGGCCTCCATTCTCTCAGTATATCTCTATTTAATCACTTTGATCTCTCTCTCATTAATTCATGCACATGTGAAAATGAAGCATTTTCAGCCGAACCCCTGGGCTTATATAGCCCACTGACTTCAGGTCATTGTAGAACCCCTTGGGTCATCATCAATTGGCCTCAGTTCATCGTTGACTCCCCTTAAAGTAACCATTTTGGGATTTTCCCCCTTGCCTTGCATCCCTTTCTAGGGCATCAATTATTTGTTGACCATTAATTCCACATTTGTGGCCATCTCTATTTTTCCTTTGGGAATTTTTTCATTCAACATTCAAAATATTCCTCCTTTGGGCATATGTAACTCTCTAAGGTCAAATTTGTGGCCATATCCTTTTGCTTCAAGCATGTTAATCATTTTTATTCTCTAAGTCCACACTCGTGGCCATAATCACTCCTCTTTTGGGAATTTTACTTTATAATCCTATCTAATTCACGCACGTAGTCCTCCTTTGAGGCCATACTCATCTTCCCATTTGGACATTACATTCATTATGTCGATTCCACTATTGTGGCCATATTTGTGCCCATCCTTAGGGCACCATTATTTTTCATCAAAGTCAACCTTTGTGGCCATGCTTTTCCCCTCTTAGGGCATACTTTTTCTTTCATTATTTTTTTTTGCATTTATGGCCATACCTTTCCCCACTTGGGGCATATTTTAATTTTCCTTTTTTATTCCTTTGTAGCCATGGTCTCCCCCTTTGGGGCATATTGCTTCATTAGTTGATTTTTTTATTTTTCCTTATTGGCCATTTTTCATGTCCCATTGGGCACCACATTATTCATCCTCATCCCTTGTAGATTCATACCTCTTCACTCGATTCCTCATGTATAAAGGATTTCACATACTTTTCATATATAGTTGTGCATAATTTGATGACTTGTTTATGACCCGTTGGTCATCTTGGCCTGTATCCATATTGAAATGATCTTCACCTACTCAATGGTCTATATAACATTGTTGTTTGTCTCTATTGAGACCATAATTGTCCCCTATCGATGTGATATTGGAGTCACCACCATAGTTTTTTATCATTATTGTGATTCTTTTTGCCTGGGGTATCTTTCCTTGGTTATTCTTTCACCCATATTTTCTTCACCCACTCGCGCTTTTTCAAATGCGTCATTGATTTCCCTTGACATCATCGATCCCCCGTTTGAGGGGGAGCTCATCATTAATCATTTTTTTCAATCCTTACATAACTCTTATCTATTTTATCTAATGGCTCACTAGTGCAAAACACTCAACAAAAAAGAGAAAAATGCAGACACCTAAATTTGGTATCTATACCCTCATCTCCCACATGCGCATATTTGTTTAATCATCCCCCTTCCTTTAATTAAATGCCCTCCCACTCCTCATTAATTACTTAAACAACATTATTTAATTAATCATTCAATATCTGACATGCCCAATTATCCTATCCATATTAATCGTTATGCCTTTTAGTTAATTAATCCATATTAATTAATTAACCCTCATCTAGTTCCCTAACAAACATTTTATTTTTATTGCTTTTATCCTACACACAAATCCCCTTTGATTTTCTAGATTTTATATATTTATATGCCCTAACTACCCTTATCTCATCTCTTTCCCATATAAGTTCTTTAAATAATCCTTCTATTCTTTAACAAGCTCTAAATCCTATAAAAAGCACAAAATATAGCCTAGTGGGGAAAATTTCCTTGTAATCTATGGTGACCCAACTTGGTCATTGTCGACACCTATAAAACTAGTTGCTTTCTTCCCATTTATCATTAGATGCATGTGATTCTCAAGCTTACTCCCATGATGAGCATCCTTCCTCATGCCTGAGAATTTCTAAGAAATCCACAAATCTTTGGCACATATTATCAGTGTGCTTGCATTTCTCACAATCATCCGTCATGCGGTTTATCATTATTATCGTGTTACTTTATTAAGATTTTAACATATTATCATGGTTTTTATTATATCTAATATCTTTCAAGTTCACACCATAAACAAAAAAACTTAGAGATTCTTCGATAACCTTCCCCTTTAGCATTTTTTCTTACGAGTTGTCTTCCTCATCCATTCATCCTTTGCTTTTCCAAATTCTACTACATTTTCCACCAACCCAATCAGGTCGTTGTCAATCCAAGTCCATTTTTTCAAATAGATCTCTTCTATTACTGTTATTAGCCATTTCCTAGAGTTCTCTACCTTGGTCCCTCCCTGCAAACTACTCACAACATACAAAGGATTTTTTTATCCTCAAGTTAGCATTCATACCCTTTAGGTTTGCATATTCATCTTAAATTCTAGATTTTCCCTCCCAGGTCACTGCCAACCTAGACTAGGTAATAATCAATTCACAATTATTTTCATCTAATTAGCCTTTATATCAATTTATGTTATCTTTCAAGATTCAGTGGTATTCCTGTTTCTGCATGTCTATGAAATTTCATCCTTTACGTCACTCTTTCTAAAAAAACAGGGGTTGATATACACAAAAGGAAACTAATCACTTATTAGATCTGAATTTCTTGGAAATACCCCCCCCCCCCACACACACACGTATATAATTCATCTTTGTTCCACTATTGCAGGCATTTTAAGTTGCAACAAGAATCAACCATCTAGTGCCTGTATCATAACTGAGGTAACATAAAACCTCCAACATTTCTGAGTTGCTAATTTATTTAGTAGATAGTTCTTGAAATTCATTATAAATGAGACATTTTTACATCAATCCAGAATTTATTCATACAAATCATGCAATAATTAAATATCTAATCAACAAACTAGTTGTAAGCAACAAAATAATCAGATGGTTGCTACTCTTGCAAGAGTTTCATGTCACCATCGTGGATAAGCCTAGTAAGGACAATGTTGTAGCTAAATTTCTTTCAATAATGGAGAATAATAATGAAGAACAAGTAGTGGATGATTTTTTCCCATTTGAGAACCTATTTTCCATTTCCACTAGAACACCTTGGTATGCTAATATAGCTAATTACTTAGTCTCAGGTAAGATATCTCCACACTATTTATATTCTGAAAATAAATACATAGTTGAGAAAAGTGTAAATTTTTCTTGCATATCTGGTTTTATATTTCACATGGGGAAGGATAATGTTATGATAAGATGCATAGATGATTAGGAAATTTATGATATCCTTAAAGCCTACCATAGTGAACCATGTGCAGGACATTTTTCTGAAAAAAGAACAACACAAAAAGTGTTGACAACCAATTATTATTAGTCAATATTGCATAAGGATGCAACACTATATATAAGGAGGTGTACTAAATGCCAAAGAATGGGTAAGCATACCAAATCATATGAGATGCCATTATAGCATTAATTAGTATTATTTTCATTTGAAGAATGGGGTTTGGAATTCATTGGTCCAATAGATCCTAAATATCAACAAAAAGAGTAAATTCTGGTGTGTATATATTACCTCACTAAATGGAAAGAAGTGAAATCATTTCCAAATTAGAAGAGTGAGAAATTTTTTAAATTCTTATATGACCAAATTTTCATGAGGTATGGAGTGCTCCGAGAAATTATTATAGATCAAGGTACACACTTCACTACTGAAGTGATTTTTGATCTAGCTAAGGAATATAAAATCAGACATAGAAAGTCTACACCTTATCACCCCTAATCTAATAGTCAAGTTGAGGTAACAAATAGGAAAATAGAAGCCATCTTGAAAAAAAATATTGCACTCCACAAGAGAAATTGGGTAGACAGACTTCCAGAGGTAGTTTAGGAATTCAACACAACTTGGAAAACAACAACAAGCTTCACACCATTTGATATTTTATATGGTAAGAATGTCATTCTCCCTATTGAATTTGAGCATAAGACACTAAGGACTACACTTAAACTAGGCATAGATTTTTCTAAAGCTCAAAGGTAGCATATTCTCAAACTCAATGAGCTAGATGAAATGAGGAGACAAGATGTGCATAATACAGAAGTGATAAAAAATAAAAGGATTAAATGGCATGAAAAATCCCTCAAAACAAGGAAATTTCAAAAAGGTGATTGGGCTCTCTTATTTGACTCTAAGTATAAGGACTACATGGGAAAACTCACGATAATTTGGCTAGGCCCATATGAGATTGAGAAAATATTTCCCAATGGGGATGTGAAACTCACCACCATATATCCCATGAGATTCAAACTACTGGTGAATGATCATAAGTTGAGGTTGTACAAAAATCCAACTAATAGGAGGACCTTCATGCAACAGTTTAGAGGAAGTCAAAACATGATGGAGATGAGAACACGAGAGTTGAGGTTAGAAGTTGAACCTATTGGTTCATCTTCTAAAGTTGTTGAATAATGAGATGGTAAGTGGCATTAGTACATTCATAATTTTGAATACTCCAAGGGTAAATAAAATTTATGTGATTAGCCTTGTTAGTGATCATCACCACTCAACTAACATGTTTTTGTAAGAATTTGGTGTATTTGATGCAAAAAGTGCATGATCTTTGACAGACAGAGATGGTGCAAAGAATAAATGTCCATTTACAAAAACATGCAACAAATTTGAGCTTTGATTTCCTATTGGCAAAAATTATGATTGCATGAATAAATTAAAGGAAAAACATTTACACGAGTTAGTGGTAATGAATATGACTGACACCAAAGAAAGTCAATATTCCCTCTCTGGGAATTATTTGATTTTAGTAAGGGGCCTACTATATGAATTTCACAAACACTTACAGAAACAAAATCCATAACATCATGGCACCTTAACATGTAACATCATAATAATTCTACATGTAACAAAAAGGCACAAATCATGACAATGCATATCTCATCATCATCCTATGCATTTATTGAGATAAGTGCACTCATTTAACTTTAATAAAGTATTGATAGAATGATTATATTTGATTAATGTTTGTGACATGTCATAAATATATTTTAAAATATATTATATGTCACGTCCTTTCACCTTATGACATGTTGCTCCATGTCACCCAACTTCACTTGCTCCACCTCACCTCACATGTTTGTAACCCTCAAATCAAATTAATGCATTCCTTTTTGTGTTATATGTTAGCCGGTCACCGAATTTAAAAAAAATATTACAAAATCTCCTCCTAACTCTAATTATTGCATAATTGCTACAAACTATAAGATTTTCCCTCTCAAATCTAAGTAGTTTGTATAATTCAAAATGGGTGAGGACCTGATTCATAATGACCTGATAGATCATTCATAGCTACACAACCACCCATAGATACTTCAGTATTTTCAAACATGTGGATGGATGGAGTATATCAATAAGTTTAAAGGTTTTAAGGAATCCATGGCGATAAAATTTTCTGCCACAATCAAAGATGGAGAGGCTACTATCAAGGGTTTGGCAGTGAATGTGGATGATGATATTCTAGCTGCAGTAATAGGGCTTCTTGTAGAAGGTGATATTTCTAGTGACAAGTAAAATTAAGAAGAACCTTGTTGTGAATTTTGTGATGAAGATGATAACTTTGTGACTGTTAGAATAGGTACATTTTTCACTTCTCTTAAACCATTTTGGGTTGATGTTTCTAATTATATTATCAAATAATTTACCTGTGAGGGTAGATACTCTAGATTTAATATTGTTCATTTTAAATTTCTCATTCATTTGAAGAATGATAGACATGTTAATTTTCCCAATTTATTAAATGAAAGTTTTAAAAGAATGTCTAGGGAGTAACAAAGGAGAAGGTCAGGTCTATCTCACCATTGTCTCATCATTATGATTGTGAAACATACACTATAAAGGGAGAACCTTGAAGTGAAGTGGGAATATTTTTCAAGGTCGAAGCACATTGATTAGTTATTGGGAAAAAGGAAGAAAAGAAAGATAAGTATAGGTGGTTCCTCCACACATTCATCCAAACCCATAGCTTCCACCTTTAAGCCTACAGAAACCCTTTTTTCCTGAGAAACCACAATCTGTAGATAAAAATTCTCCACCCATTTCTCCTAAGAGGATTCTTGTTGTAGAAAATCTCCTTGGAATATATTCAACTGAATCATCCTCATCTAAGGGAAAAGTAAAGTGTTTTGGGTCCAATCCCAAACCCTCCAAATCTACTCGTAAATCTTAAAAATCCAATCTTAGGTGTTCACATAGGATGTATACCAAAAATAACAAAACCTCAAATCCTAGGACACCTCTCAAAATAACACTTTAAAATGAAATAGAAGATGTTGAAATGGACATTGACAAGGGTGACCTTGAATTTACATGTGATATGAATAAGAATGAGGTGGGAAACCTATTAAAGAAGGCCTTGCTAGACATATTGAAGTTCCTGCGGAGGAAGTTCATGATGCAGAAACCCATGATAAGCATGAAGGTGAAGGATTGACAACAAAAATTGAGGATACAACCCATAACCATGCAGAAATGATAGAGATGGTACATGATCATGTTGTTCCTGAAACATGCAGAAATGATAGAATTGGAAACATGATCATGATAAGCATGAACCTCATAATGTTGATCCTGACATAGACTATTGAAAAATTAACGACTTTGATTTTTCCCCATAAATTTGAAGAAATGATGAAATGGTACATTGACATGTTGTTCCACTTAAGATGATGACTATGAAATGAATTACATGTGATATGAATGTAGTTACTGAGTATACAACTAATACCATATTAGAACTTTCTTCCCTATTATTTCCACAATCTATCCTCCAGCCACATATTATGATTAAATAAGTTATCAAAGCACCTCTCAAATTATATGATTAAGTATAAGTTATCAAAGCACCTCCCAAATTGACTATTGTGGAACCATAAGCACAACAAATAACCTTGTTATATTGTTGGGTGCAAAAATACTGATCCTCCATAACCATGCAGATTATGATTAGAGATAAGTACATGATCATGTTGCACCTCCCAACATTAGACTATTGAATTGGAAACTATGGCGATGCATTTTCCCCATAATAACCTTTTATATTGTTGGGTGCAAAAATTTGAAGAAATTATAGAAATTTGAAAATTATGTTAATACTTTGTAAGAAAAATTGGAAATGAAGAAGGAAGAATTAATCTTCCAACACCATCAAGACATTGAATAAAATGATAAACAACTCAGGAAAATAGACAAAGAAATTGAAAGACTCAAGAAAAATAAGGAAGATACAATTCAAGAGAACAATGAAATATATAAATGTAGGCCACCATATAACATTTATGCCATTTTATTGAAAGAACAAATGTTGCAGTTAAATTAAACTTGTATTAACAATGATACTCCATTTGATATTAGTGGAGCCAGACCTTTCTTTAGGATATACATGAAAATTCCTCATGAAATTTAACTACTTTTATGTGAATTATATCAATATAACTATGCCCTTGAATATGAGAAAGATGGATCCCAATACTTTACATTGGAGATGTTCTAATTAGGGCATTGTTTTCCTATTTTAACAATGAGTTGTATAGAGAAAAAAAGGTGGACGTGTATATGCACCTATGTAAATTGTAATCATTAATGATAAGAGGTGAAGCTCCAAATACAAAATCCATAATTAAGGATTATGGAAAATACATGTTGTTGGAACTTTGTCATTGTCATATGTGTTATCATTGATGTCAAGTCACATTGATGAAAAAAAGTGGCAAAAAGTATAGTGCAAGTGTTGTTCAGGTATCTCAAGATCAACAGTGTATGGAAATAAAGACTTAGAAAAAGAAATGTGAAGGTTGATTAGTAGTGTCAATTATTAGAGGCTTCAAGATAATCAAGGATAATTTATAAGGGACTTAATCAACTTTTGTGCAAGCCGTGGATATTAGGAGTTATCGGTCAAATTCTAGAAGAAACTGCGTACACTTAGCAAGAGCCACGAGAAAAAGGAAAAAGCCATGGGTGAGAAAGGTGAAGTCGTGGAGATGAAGTAAAATTTGCGGAAGTAATAAAAGTCTAGAGGAAGAAATGAATAAAGGGTAAAACCATGAAGGACATGAGATAACCACAAATAACTACAAGAGTTGTAGGTAAAGGAATATAGCCGTGGACATGAAACAAAGCCATAGAGTACTAAAGAAAGTAATGAGTAAAGGAGGAAATCCGTGGAATATTGAAAAATCCGTGAAAAGTAAAGGAAATCCACATATAACTAAAAAATATTCCATGAAAGGAAAAACATCAGAGATCAAAGGATATAGCCACAATACAAAGGATAATGTTGCAGAAGCTAAAGAAATCCATGAAATGAACAAACAAGGATTGGACATGGCTTGAGAACAATCAAATTATTTTGAATATAGTCAAATGGGACTTTTTTCTCCAAAATTGATAATGATCTGAATATCAAATAGAGAGTTCAAACATTGCTTGTGCTCCATAAAAAACTCAAACCCGATTTGAGAAATCTCCAGTTTCAGCTATCAAAACTTAATGCTATTTGACTTTTTAGAGATATAATTATAGTCTCTATAAAATTCTTGATTTCTAGGAAAATTAAATATCAGAGGATAAAAGTGCATCATTCATCTTAATCAGTTGAAAATTATAAAATGATGGGAATCTAATTTGAGGTATTTTCTCATAAATGGCTTCTGAAGTAACACATTGAATATAGAAAAATAAAGTCGAATATATAGAGAATAAATAAGGCATTTTTTGCATGTATTTAATAGAGGATATTCTTAGGAAACAGAGAGACAAAGTGCACGAACCACCAAGGAAGTGATGGGGGCATGTCGATTGTCAATAAAAAACTCCATGCTAATATAAGGTGTTTCTTGAGTGAGAAAATGATGTACTCAAGGTGAAGGAGCTACAAAAGAAAAGATCGAGAGAAGAGGAGAGAAAAAAATGAATTTTTGAAGATATATCAAATGAGAAGAGTATCAATGCGATGGATTGATTGAGTAAATAACTTTGACTCAGATGAGCAAAAGAGAGTGACAAAGAAAAAAAAAAGATAGAAAAAAGTGATCAAAATCCATTGTGTAAGCAATCTTGATTCTAATCGATCAATGTATATGTAATAAAATTATATTTCTAAGTGGTGCTTAGATTATAGGGGTGGGTGCTCCTTGTAAGTGGGTACTCAGTTATCTTCAAGTAGGTGCTTGAAGAATCTAAAGTGGGTGATTTAGGGGTTGAGTAGGTGCTCAACTAAAATCATTGTATGTTTTGGAATTGGTGTTCCTAATAAATCCATGGTTTCAAAGTGGTTTTTTCTCTAGAAAGGGTTTCCCAATATAATTTTTGTGTTTTGTGTTATCTTGCTCAAAACAAGTTTATTTAAATTCTCAATATAAATTTTTGCACTTAACTAAGGAATCCTGGATTAACATTATTGAACTAGTTTTAATATACATTGATTCACCCCCCTCTTAGTGTTTGTGATATCTAAAAATTAGTATCAGATTGATTCCTTCTAACATAATCTTAACACCTTCAAGGAGATCCTCTCTTCACAAACATGGAAACAAATCATAAACAAGGAGGTTTATCACTATCAAGATCACCTCTCTTAACTGGGATAAATTATGCATTTTGGAGAATACAAATGAAAACATATCTTATGTCACTAAGTTTTGATATCTATGAATGTGTTGAGAAAGTATACAATCCTCTAGCCATGTCAATCATTTATTTAGTAGAAATGGCATAATATTAATGCAACTCAATTGCCATTACTTCCATCCTATATAGCCTGACTAAATATTTTTTTGTAAAATTAATGCACTACACAACCGCAAAACAAATTTGTACCAAAATTCAAAGCATTTATGATGAATATGATAAAGTTAAGTTAGAAAAATTACATACATACAGATCTCAGTTTGAGAATCTGAAGATGAAAAATGATGAGAGTATAGTAGCCTACATGTAGATAATAGATGAAGTTATCAATATGATCAGAGGCCTAGGTGAGAAACTAGAAGAATATGTCATCTTCCAAAATATTCTAAAATATGTGATAACAAAATATGATGTAAAGGTTTCAGATGTCTGAAGAATCCAAACATATGAATTCTCTCACAATGTGATAACAAAATATGATGTAAAGGGATTAATTACAAAGTATTCATTCAGCATACAAAATGAGGACTATTGGCTCCAAGTATACTAAGAAAAAAGTATCTTTTAAATCCAAGAAAGAAACCCAATCCAAACAAGAGACAGAAGAATCAGACTCAGAGGATGAAGAAAATGATGAAAATATTGGGGCAATGTTTATAAGAAGACTAAAAAGAGGATCAGGAAAGTATAAAGGTAAAATTCCATTCAAATGTTTTGAGTGTGGAAAAATAGGCCACTTCACTTTAAAATGACCAAAAAATAATAAAGAAACTCAATCTAAACATGAAGAAGTAAGTCATAAACACAACAAAGAAAAGGACAATTTCAAGAAGAGATATGGAAAGAAGAAATTCTTCAAAAATAAAAGGAATTTTTAATCAAAAGAAGAATCGAGTGAATCTAATTCAAACAACCCAGGAAACTCTAAAAGAAAGGATGATGAAGCTCAATATAGATGTTTGTTTATTGTCATGGATGCATCTTAAGAATGCAGATCAAAAGGAAAGAATGTAATTGACTTTGAAGACTTTGGTGAAGAATAAGCAAGTGTAAATATGGAAGTAGAACTTTTTTGTGCCCTTGAAGAACTAAAATTACGTAGGAGAAAGAATCAAAAAATGAGAAGCACTTTAAAATATTTTGAAAAAAAAAAAAAAATTCCTTGAGAAAAGACAAAGTTTAAAGGAAGAAGAAGAAACCAATGAGCTCAACGAACTATAAATGCAACTAGAAAATATCTCCAAGTCCTACAATTCAAAGGAGGATGATTACACAAAAATAAAATTAGAATTGGAACAATTAAAGATTAAACTAGAACAAATGACCTACAAGATGAAAATATATTAAAATATTGAAAAGAGATCAAATGTTCTAGCGGGTATACTGAGCAGTCAATGAGATATAAGTGATAAATACATAATAGGTTTCAAAGAAGAAATCAAAGATAAGGAACTTGTAAAGAATGAACAAAAAAGTATGCATCAATACCTAGCACTTAATCTGCTACAAATACAAAGGGAGCCACCAAGAGGAAGAGTACTGCTCCCAGAATCACCTATAATATAAGGTACACACATTATTTCTAGGGTTATTGTTTTTCATATAACCAGTTTGGACACAAATCCGTAAAATGTATAAACTATGCTATAGGCTATGGAAGAAACTATAGTTCTTCATACTCTAAAATAAAGCATAATGTTCACTACAAATAACAAAATAAGGGTCATGTAGCTTCAACAAGCATACAAGAACCACCTAAAGAAAACAAATGGGTATATATTGTAAAGAAAGATACCAACAAAAGAAAAGAGACTTAATAGTGAAAATCACATTTCATGTGCAAAATGAAGACAAAATCTTGTATCTAGATAGTGGTTACTCTAGTCATATGATAGGTGACAAGAGAAAATTCATCTCTCCATCAAACAATTCATCCACATTTGTTAGATTTGGCAATAATAACTCAACAAACATTGTTTGAAATGGAACACTAAGTCTTGATAATGGAAAAAAAACACATAAAATGTCTTATATATAGAAGAGTTAAAGCACAATCTATTATGTGTGAGTCAAATGTGCAAGAAAGGCTATAATATGGTATTCCATGGTAGATAATATGATATAATCAATGGGAAAATATGAAACAAAGTTACAAAATCCAAACAGATAAAGAACAATATGTATGTTCTAAATGAAATAAATAAAAATGTCTCTCAAGTAAAGTTTATTATAGCTGGTTGTGAGACAGAAAGTTGGGACATCGGATATTTCAAAATATTGTAAAACTAATTGCTAAAGGTGGAGTGAGATACATGTCAAATATTTTAAAACCATCAGACACATTGTGCAAGGATTTCCTCCATGGTAGAAAAACAAGGATATCCTTCAAGTCTAAATAGTATTCTACCACTAGACCTGTAGAATTGATTCATACAGATCTTTGTGGGCCTACTAGAACTGAAAGTATATAAGAAGATGTATATTTCATGTTGTTAATATATTATTACACTATAATCACATGGGTAGCTTTATTTAAGAACAAATTAGAAGCTCTGGAATGATTTAAGACCTTTAAGGCACTTATGGAGAATGAGAAAAACATAAAAAATCAAATTCTTGAGATCAGACAGAGGTGGAGAATTTTGGTCCAATGAGTTTGATGAATTTTGTGAAGAATATGGGATTAGAAGACAACCTTTGCCGTAAGAACACCTAAGAAAAATGGGGTTGTTGAGAGGGAAAATAGGAATGTGAAAGAAATGGTAAGAACCATACTAAATGAATCTAAAATCCTAGACATATATTGGAGTGTAGTAGTCTACACAGCAATGTCCATTCAAAAAAAAGTACAATTGATGATAAAGAGTAACAACACTCCCTATGAACTATGGAAAAATAGACCAGCCAACATAAAACACATAATATTCTTTAGAATTAAATGTTACATCAAAATAGATGAAGAAAGCTTGGGTAAATTTGAATCTAGGTGTGATGAAGTAATATTCCTTAATTATTTAGTAGTCAGCATGACTTACAAATGCTACAATAAGAGGTTGCAAAATATTATTAAGATTACAGATGTGAAGGTGGATGAGTCTCAATCTACCAAGATCAACACTCAACACAATGGCAGGCATGAAGAACAAGAATATGATGAATAAATGGACATTCCTCATGAGTAAGTAGATGAATTGGATGAAATACAAGACACTAAGACACCCTCAAGACAAGTTAAAAGGGATCATCCATCAAATTATATCATTAGAAACAAATAAGGTGACATTCTAACCATAAGAATACTACGAGATCAATAGAATCATGAAGATATAACACTCTCATCCATGGTAGAACCCAAAAGCGTTGTAGAAGATAGTAAGGATCAACATTGGGTAGATGCAATGAATGAATAATTTGATCAAATAAAAAATAAAGAAACCTGAGAGCTTGTTCCAAGACCTAGCAACAAAAATGTGTGTGGAACAAAATGGGTTTTCAAAAACAAATTGAATGAAAAAGGAGAAGTGATAAGAAATAAGGATATAATTTTAGGTAAATCCTATACACAAATGGAAGGAATCAACTTTGATGAAACATTTGCACATGTTACAAGGATGGAAGTAATCAGATAATTCCTAGCATATGTGGCATACAAGAAGATTAGAGGTTTCCAAATGGATGTTAAATCATCCTTTCTTAGTGGTTTTCTGAATGAAGATGTATATATTAAACAACATGGTATATTTTTTATAACATAAGATAAATATCATGTATGCATGTTGAAAAAGGATTTATATGGAATTAAGCTCCTAAAGCTTGGTACAACAGATTAAATTCATACATCATTGAATAGGGTTTCAGAAAAGGTGTTGCTTACAGTAATATCTACATTAAGGAAGAAGGAGATAATCTTCACATTGTCATTGTCGATGTGGATAATATCATATTTGGAGGATATTATGATAAAATGACTTATGAATTTTTTGATATGATGAAAGAAGAGTTTGAAATTTCTATGCTTGGGGACCTCTTTTTCTTTCTTGGATTACAAATCAGTCAATAAGACCAAGGTATCTTCATATCCCAAACCAAATACATCAAATAAATTCTTAAACGATTTAGGATGGAAGAGTGAAAACCAATAGGAACAACAATGGAAGTAGGATGTAAAATGACCAAAGAGGATAGGATGTAAGCTAACCAAAGAGGATAGTTCACCAAAAGTAGACAAAACTTTGTATATATCCTTGATAGGTAGTCTACTCTACTCCAAAGCATCAATACTTGATATCATGCAAGGTGTGGGCCTAATTAGAAGATTTTAGGAATATCCTAGGGAAACACACTTCAAGTCGGTTAAGAAAATTTTGAGATATATCATGGGAACACTTGAATATGGATTGTGGTACCTCAAAATAAGTGACTTCAACATAAAAGCATATATAGATGGTGACTGGGTAGGTAGTATTGATGATAGGAAGAGTACAAGTGGTAGAGAATTCTTTGTTTGAAATTTCTTAATATCGCGGTCGAGAAAGAATTAGTCATTAGTGGAACTTTCAACATGTGAAGTAGAATATATAGCTACCACAATGTGTTGCACTCAAATTCTTTAGATGAAACAGACATTGGAATATTACAATGTAAAATATGATAGTCCAATTCCCCTATTTTTTGATAGCACAAGTGCAATAAGTGTCTCCAAGAATCATGTGTTCTACTCAAAGACCAAGCACATTCCAATAAGATATCACTTCTTGAGGGAACAAGTGAATGAAAAAAAATCAACTTAGAATATTTGAGTAATAAATAAGAAATTGTGGATATCATGAGAAAACCTATGCCAAAAGCTACATTTGAGCACTTAAGGAATGAATTAAGGGCCATTCCTGATCCCATTATAAACTAGAAAGTGTGAAGAGATAAGGTAAGGGATAATTCTCATGCAATATTAGCTCATAATCAGTGTAAAATAATTTTCCCATGAGGGGGAGCTACTATTTTAGCTCATTATTTTCCAAGTATGTATCAGCTCGGGGGGAGCATTACTGCGAGAATACCATATCATATATATCAACACTTGTGCCAAAATGCAAATGAAAATGTGCCTAAGGGGAGATTATTGAGGTAAGATCATGTAATCATCTATCTTACCTACATCTTCATTATTATGCAATATATATGGCCCTTTTTCATTGTTGTCAAAGGGGTAGAGAGAGACTGAGATCAAAAACTAGCCAGTAAGGGAGAGAAAATAGTGTTCGGTAAAAAAAAAAACAACAAGGGAAGAAATAAAATATTTTTTCCATCAAAGGTTTTAGTGTTTTTGAGTGTGTTTCCATCAATGAAAAAAAGGGGAGTTTGTTGAACCTTTTTCAATGTCATATGTGTTGTCATTGATGTCAAGTCACATTGATGGAAAAAAGTGGCAAAAAGTATAGTGCAAGTGTTGTGCAGGTGTCTCAAGATCAACCATGTATGGAAACAAAGACTTGGAAAAAAAAAATATGAAGGTTGATTACTTGTGTCAAATCTTAGAGGCTTCAATATGATCAAGGATAAGTTTTAAGGGACTTAATCAACTTTTGTGCAAGCCACAAATATGAGGAGTTTGATGTAGAAGTCTAGAAGAAACTACAGAGGCTTAGTGAGAGCCACAAGAAAAAGGACGAAGAAATGGGTAAGAAAAGTGAAGCCATAGATGTGAAGGAAAATTTGTGGAATTATGGAGGAAGCCACGAATAAAGGGAAAACCATGAAGGACTGGACATAGCCATAGAGAAATACAAGAGTTGCAGGTAGATGGATATAGCCATGGATGTGAAACAAAGCCACAAAGTTCTAAAGAAATTATTGGGTAAAGGAGGAAAGTTGCAAAAGATTTCAAAAGATGTGAAAAGTAAAGGAAAGCCATGGATAAGTGACAAATATGCCATGAAAGGAGAAACACTGCAGATCAAAGGATATAGCTGCGATACAAAGGAGAATGTCACAAAAGATAAAGAAATCTGTGAAATAAAAAAATATGGATTGCACAAGGCCCGAGAACAATAAAATTATTTTGGTGCATTGAGAAATATAGAGAGAATAAATATGGAGTTTTGTGCATGCATTTAATAGAGAAAATTCTTAGGCGATAGAGAGATAGATTACACAATATGCCAAGGAAGTTATGTGGGAGTGTTTATTGTCTATAAAAAACTTCGTGCAAATATAGGATGTTTCTCAAGTGAGAAAATGATGCATTTGAGATGAAGGAGCTACAGAAGAAAAGAGAGAGAAAAGGAGAGAAAACAAATGAATTGTTAAAGATATATGAGATGATAAGAGCATCAATATGAATGGATTGATTGAGAAAAATAGTTTGACTCAGTTGAGTAGAAGAGAGTGACATAGAAAACACGGAAAGATACAGAAAATTGATCATAATCCATTGTGTAAGAAATCTTGATTTTAAGTGATCAATGTATATATAATAAAATTGTATTTCTAAGTAGGTGCATGTTAAAATTTACTAAGTGAGTGCTCAGTTATCTTCAAGTGGGCTCTGGAAGAATTTGAAGTGGTTGCTTTATGTGTTGAGTGGGTGCTCAATCAAAACCATTGTATGTTTTGGAATTGGTGTTCCTAATAAAGCCATGGTTTCAAAGTGGGGTTTTCTCCCGAAAGGGTTTCCCACTATAAATTTTGTGTTCTATGTTATCTTTCTTAACACATATTTGTTTAAATTCTCATTATATGTTTCTGCACTCAACTAAGGAATCTTGGATTAACATTATTGATTTTTTTTTAATCTACACTAATTCAACCCCTTCTTAGTGCGTGTGATCTCTAATACATGCAATAGAAATAAATTATACAATGAGTACCTCGGATCAGAAATCAAGCTCATGATGAATCCATAGACCACATTAAATTCAATGGCCAAGAAATAGTACAGGCCTTCAAGATGTGCTGACAAGAAATGTAGCATGAAATTAAAAGAAATGAAATGTATTCTTATCATAATATCATTCCAACTTTCAGGAGGATAAATGCATACATAGAAATTTCCAAAGGATGTGGAAAAAATTAGTTTCCAATTGGATATTATCCACTAATTTTCTACTATCATATACCACATTAGTCTGGAAACAAGTAACTAGATGAGGATATACATGATAGGATCATGGAAAGATGCATAACTAATGCAAGGTACTTCTTCAGTGAGCTAGAAGGAACATCTACACCGACTGACTTCAGGTGCTTATGTAACATCATTCAAATAGATCCATATCCAACAGAGGCACCTAAAGAATATTGAATGAGGACATTCAATAAGTTAAGTCTAGGGGTGTGATGATCCCTTTTATTTATTTTTTAAACACATCATATATTGTATTTTGTTTAACCAATTCTACCCCTAAACTTGTATTTCTCAGTGATACTATTGAAAATTTCCATTATAACTTGAACTCATGGCATAAATATTAGTTAAATAATTATTACTAAGGTTTACCTTATTTTATGGATTATGGGTATGCATTTATTATTTTGGTTGCAATACGATGTTAAATGATGCTTTTTATAAATGCCAACCTTGTTTGTTAAGAATTTTTTATATGCAACAACTAACATGTATCAAAGGATCTATACACAAAAAATGATATGAAACCAAAGGAACTCACTTAAAAAAGAGGTTGTCCACAAAAAATGACATGCAACTAAAGGGACCCATCTATAACAAATAATTTTCAGCCAAAGGAGGTCACACACATACATAACGTTTTGATTATGGGGAGATTACAAAATGTGGACACTACACCTAAGCTCGCACTTGTTGATAGAATAAGCAGTTATGTGAACAAGAAGAAGACTCAATGCCATCACCTAATTATGGATTGTAACTAAAAAAATAACTAATTAATTTAACTCATAATTTAATAATTATTTGATCAACTGATCGGATAGTTAAATTATGTGATTGTATGAGATCGTCTATTGAATAGTTTTATTGCATGCATGAAAGTTTCCATATTGTTTAGTTAAGATATTTTACTTAATCCAACTGGAACCCCTTGTAGGAATATATATCTTCATGAATTTGTTCTAATTAAAGATATAAGAATAAAATATTACTGTTGTAGAGGGGGATGCATACAGAGGAGATCGATCCATAGATAGGTAACTTGTTATATTTTCCATCTGTAATCTTTATGTTGATGAAATAAGAATCTAAGTTCTATTAAATTTTCATAGACACAAGCCTTAGGAGTGATTAGCACCCAAGGTAGGGCCCACTTGTGGTTTTCTAACCCTCTCCTTTTTTTTGTTGTTTTAATTCATTGCACGGTTAGAATTGCAGCAGTTTATTCCTTTATATGTATTCTATTTTTACATGTTTTTCCATAATCATATTATTTATTTCAATCATAATCTAGTTCATTTCTAGTATTGTTATTTCTTAATTGTAGTGACAACAATTTACCTTTACACTCCTCAAACACCTGTAACTATGCATATAACAATGACAATATTTAAAGTTTACATTCTTAGGTCTAATAATTAAATGATTGTAGATTGATGAACAACATATTTATTGCTGCAAGTTAATTTGCACCACCATGTATGTAGTGGTTGACATAAAAATCTTGGATCTTGACCATGTAAGGGTTAGGGTTTCAAACAATCTTACAAAAAAATTGAAAATAAATTTTACATGGATTTTTAACAAACTAGAAACACAAAAACAAATTTTTACAAAAAAAATTTACATACCTTTTTTGTGGGTTGGGTTTTCTCTAGAGCACTGGTGCGGGTGAAATGGTTCAACTCTATTTGGTTCGCATGAAGGGATGTGGGTAGAGTAAAAGTGATAATTTCCACACCACCACAAACATATAAGCTGGGGGTTTAGGTGAAGGGGGTTCACCTAAAGTGGTGTTTGTGCGAACACCCCCTTTGTGTGAACCCCTTTCTATGACATACATGGAAATTCTGTGCGCTACATGGAAATTTGGGTGAAGGGTGTTCACATGAAGGGGGTTTTAATGTGAAAAACCCTAATTTCCCACCCCGCCTAACCTCCCACACACTTTTTTTCACATAAAGTGGGACATAGTATCATGCATTGACCCATATGTGAGGGATTCCCTAAGGGGTTTTTTAATTATACACACTTGCATAAGAAACTAGGAAAACCACATGATGTTTGATCTTGAAATAATGGCATGTAGTACAACACTTATATTATTTCAATAGTTTGGATTCTAATAATCAAGGGTAGTCGAGCATCTACCACACACACATGTTTTCTAATTTTTATTTGCTAATACTTTGATGAATGGTTCTCTAGGTTTCCAACTTGTTGTAGGTGACTATAATTCATCCATATTTATGCGAGAAAGAGTGATATATAATTAAGTAAATTTATATAAAAGAGAAGCAAACATAAACATTTTGAGCCATAATATCAAAATTTACAAGAATGTACACATTTAGGTCAAGACCAGGAAATTGACAATTTCTGAGCACGACAACTATACCCAGATGTCAAAATTTTCATGTTTTATCATTCCCAGGAACCCCAAGCCAAATCCTGTTAGTCTTTTCACCCTCTATTTGATGTCAAATTGGTCCCTAGGTGATTTAGGAAATTCTATTCATTCCCCCTAGGTGATTTTAGGGAGTTTTGAAAAGATGTTATCTTCTGGCAGTATTGGGAAGGGCTATCACTGGCCTTCCCAGGACTGGATTCAACCCCCTGGAGTGGAACATAAGGGAAAATTAAACATGGACATGAATTGAATACATTATAACATCATGGAAATTATTTTGGAAGGCTTTGGGAAGTTTTGAAATACTTGGAGCAGTTTGAGAGAAAAACAAGGTTCTCAAGCCTAGGCGGTACACAGGCCTAAAACAACTGCTGGGATTCAGAAGAAGATTCTGGGAGCTCCGGATGGAGTTGGAAGTAAAAAAAAACATATTTGGAAATAGGATTCCAAGACCTACATGATGGTGAAATAATATTTTTCACAACACCTTGGCGCATATGATTGGAAGGTAGTTTTTCTCAGGCACAAGTGGAGTCCCAGATCAAAAATCTAATTTTTCAGGGATCATATGGTCGAATTAAGACATGAAACCCACATAATTGGATTAAAAATTCCATTTCCAGTTAGGATCATATAAAATTTCACCAATAAATTCCACCGGGAGCTCAAGTTATCTTCATTCCAAGTTACCCTCTCAAAGGCAGTTCAGGACTTAGTCATTTTTTCGAGAGGACACGTGTCAGCACCAGGAGCCTAGTGGGATTTCATGCCCCTGATGTCCCTGAGGTCAGGTACATCAGCCCTTGGAAAATTTTCCTAGCCCTCATGTGACCTCTGGGACCCTCATATGACCTCCAAACTTGACAGTTCAGCCCCCAGGTGCTTATTTGGAGCATGCATTCCCTGCCGTCGGATCGGGCGCCACGTGTCAGCTCCAGGACCACCGTGGAATTTGATGTCCCTTATGCACCTGAGGTGGGGGACATAAGACCTTGAAAAATGTTCCCAGCCCCTATGGGGAGTCTTCTGGACACCCACATGACCGCCGTTCAGCCCCCAGGTGCTTATTTGGAGCATGCATTCCCTGTCGTTGGATCGGGCGCCACGTGTCACCTCCAGGACCACCGTGGAATTTGATGTCCCTTATGCACCTGAGGTGGGGGACATCAGACATGAAAATTCACCCATCCCCCATAGGGAGTCATTTGGACACCCATGTGACCTCCTTTCAGCTCCCAGTGCTTTAAATCAGCTTTTTCCTCCTTCATTCCCTGTCGTTGGATCTAGTGCCACGTGTCGCCGTCTTGCTCATTGTGGAAATTGATGTCCCTCACATCCCTGAGGTTAGGGACATCAAGCATGGAAAAATTGCACCCAAGCCCTACCTGTGCATATCTTTTTGAAATTTTTCCAAGTGTCACTTTTTCCCGCTTCTAACTTCTAACAGTTATATGTGCACTTCATTCCTCCATACTTCCTCTGCAACATTCTTCCATCACTCCACCATTGAAAATGCTCAGACCTGCTCAACCCAAGAACTGAAACACATTCCCCATAGTGATGTGCAGGTCTCAGAAGGAATCCTCATCAAACACAGAAGGAGAAGCACGGAGCACAGAAGGAGAAAACGGAGAAAACTCCATAGCCATGAAATGAGAAGTTGAAGAAATCTCCCAAACAGATGCATGAAACAACAAGATATATTTTTCTGCTCATTCCTCTACCCAAGGCCATCAAGAAGACACCTTCAAACTCCCCCCATGTGTGACAGAGCATCCACAATGAAGAAATCTCCTTTCCGGCTCAACAAAGAAAGAAGTGGGATTTCCCGTCAAACCGGTTGCCGGATCGAAGTAAGATTGCACGTGAAGCACCAGAAGAAAAAACCCACATCAAAAATATAATTTTATTCACAAATGGAGGAGAAAACCAGACCTACAATTTTGAGGTCCATTAATGGCTGCCGTACCCAGAAGCACTGCCAGGTCTGAAAATTAAAACTTTAAAATCTCCTGGATTATTAAGCGGGTGGGCCCAAAATTTCAAAGGGATGATATTGGGAAAAAACCCATATCAAAAAACTTTGTTCCATGTCAATCTGACTCCCAGAGGCCAACTTTCTAAAAATAGCAGGTCTACTACATAGGAACTGCTATTTTGGGAAAGTCATTAACAGAAGAACCTGCGAAGGAGATGAAGATATCAGAGGTGCACTATAGCTGAGAATTCACCAGAATGGAAATTTTTGGCACTTACTAAAAATAGTAAGTGGGCCCTCGAGCACCTGCTAAAAATAGAAATTTGATCCAAAGAAGTGAGGAACACAGGGAGAAAGGGGAATCAAGGTCACAACACTCAGCTAAGGATCGAGGGAGTTACATTTTTTCACACTTAGTAAAAATAGTAAGTTACACTCAAAGAGAAGTTTTGGCACAATGGGATGCACAAGGCTAATCATTCAGGGGGACATCATTGTTCGGGAGCATCCTAGCCATTTTTCATAGGGAATTTGAGATCCACCTTAGTTCATTCAACTGGGTGAGCATTTGGGAGCTAATTTGGAGGAGTTTCACAGTGTGCAAGGAGTTCGAAGATTCAGAGTTTCACTGCATTTGGAGCTTTCCATCAACGAGGATCAACGGACTTCATCGGGTGACATCTACTCTCTCTCTCTCTCTCTCTATCTCTCCTCTTCCCCCCAACTTTATCTCACTTTCAAATGTTCTAATTCTTCGTTGGGGTTTGCACTTTTTGATATGCCTTTAAGTCACTTAAAAGTGGCTTTAGAAACACAATGTAAATTAAGTCACCTTGCTATTATAAAAGGGACTTAAATATTTAAAGTGGAATATGAACAGTCTTAAGTCATATTAAGGCATATGGAGGGTCATGAGGAAGATGATAAGTCACCTCTCATTCTATAAATTGTAACGCCATTCCCATTGCAAAGGGTTGGTGATTGATCTTGTAAACTCAAGAGTATATTGCACCTTGAGAGAACAAAGGAGATAGCCATTTTCTTCTATTCCCCCCCTTCTCAATTTCTTCCATTCCCACACTATGTACAACTTTTGTTTGAGCAATCAATACAAGAAGAAGGAGTTTCTAGCTTTCTTTGACTAAGGGGTTTCATGATACTTTGTGTTCATCAAATTCTATTTGGTCTTGTTGCTATTTGCAGGGTTGTTTCTTCTCATAAATGCATGTGTTGAAGTTTCTAACTAGTGTGTGCAGGAAACTTACTTTCTACCTGCAACATTAGTTCTCCTACCTCTTTTCTCACTCCCCTTTCCCACTCTACAGATGAAGACTTCCCTAGCAAGAGATTGCTAGCTTTGCCGCAGGGTCAGTGGAGTGCCCCTATTGGATCCCGGTCGAAAGGCCACCACAGAAATCCACCTTTTCATGTGCATGCACATACGGAAGCTGCACCGGTTAAGTAGAGGGACTTAGATTCCCAGAGCATTGGCAAGAAATCCACAAGTTTTTCCACCTGACAAATTTTCTCGCCAACAGTTTTTGGCACCCACCGTGGGGCAGATTTAGCAGCATCTGCACCCAATATATGACCGCAAGGTCCCAAAAATTCAAAAAAAAATCAAATATTGAAAAAAAAAAAAAAGGAGTTCATGAAAGTCCATTGCCGAAAGATACACTGCTGATTTCTGCACATGACTTTTCACATTCCACAGTGCCCTTTCATGTTCTGACTGCAGAAGTTTTCAAAAGCTGGCTGAAAGAAGATACACCAGGTTGAGCAGGTCGAGAGGTGTTGCTGATTCCAATTTTGAAGCTTTGAAAAATCAGCAAGAATGAATTAGAGATAATCCATACTTCTTCTCTCAAGCCTCCTCTCCATCTGGCACTTCGAGTAGTTCTCCTGGAAATCCTATCCAAACTCCTTCAAATTCTCCAATTTTTCAACCATCATTGAACATCGAGTTCACGGAAGAAGAAGAATTTGAAGAAGCAAGAGCTGAAATAGAAGCAGAAGAAACAATGGCGGATGAAGAAGAAATACCTCAACCCATTGTTCCATGGGGAAGGAATACAGGCCCGCTTGCTCTTGAACCCCCTCTTCACGATCTACCAATGGGTTCCCGCAAGAACTTTCCAAAGTTCAAAGGTGACAACTCACAACATCCTGAAGAACACATTGCTGCTTTCACGACATCATGTGGAATTCTTGGTGTCCAGCATGAAGATGTTGCTGTAAGATTGTTCGTGGAGTCCCTCCAAGAAAAAGCAGCAGAATGGTTCTACCTCCTACCTTCCCGATCCATCACTGGTTGGGATGACATCAACGCTGCCTTCGAGGAAAGATTTAAATCAACTGAAGATTGTCAAGACCTCTTGGTGCAGTTGGCTCAAATGAGGAAAGGAGAAAGTGAAACGATGAGAGACTTCATGGCTCATTTCGAATGGTTGCTTCGTAGGATACCGGAAGAAGATTCACCCTCTCAGAACAATATCAAAAGATTCTTCATAAATGCTCAATCACCGGAGGTAGGATTTCTCCTATGAAGAGTTCAACCAAGGAACATTGTAGAAGCACAAAGGAGGGCCATTGAATTGGATGACGATCTCATCCTCTCTAGAAAGATCAAGAATCCATCAAAGGGCAAGGCCCAACATCCTGAAGATGAGAGAACTAATCCATCGCTGCAAAAGTTGGTGAATGAGATGGCCTCTTTGAAGAGGGAATTATTTGAATGAGTTTCTTCTCAGAGAAGCAACAGAAATCAGATTGTAGGAGCACCCAAAACACTTGCCTTGGAGGCACCACCCATGAATGTAAATTACAGATTTCAAGAAAGTGAAGAAGAGCTTGAACAAGAAGGTGGTGATTTCCAAGAAAGTGATGAGTTTGAGAATGATACACAAATCAGGTTTTGTGAGTATTCTGGAGGTTATGAAGAAGATGAAGAAGATGCACCCAGTTTCTCATGCGCGGTATTCACTCGTTCTCAGTCTGAGAAAAGAGCATCTCCCTCCACTGCTGCAAAAGAAAAGAAGGTTGATGATCCTCCTATGGTGACTCTGAAAAATAAAATAATCAGTCGAGGATCCCCACTTCCATCTTCCATGAAGTCTGCATTGTTGGATCCTGATCTCGTAGCAAGTAAGAAGACTCCCGAAATCCCAAGTAAGTCTTCCAATGTCTCTTCCATTTCTAAACCCAAATCTGCTCCTAAAAAATCTAATTCCTTGAAAGCTCCTAGTGTGCCTTTCAAAATACCCTCCATTCCTCAAACATCAAATCCTGCTCCTAAACCTATCCAGACTCCAAAATCAGTCCCTTCACCCCCCTTGTCCACATCTACTCCCTTTGACTTCATAGAATATGCAAACAAAGCCAAAGTGCAGATTACTGAAACTGAATATTTGCGGACTCATCCTGAACAATTCGAGAGGTTTGTCTGATATATCAGGAGTGGTAGTCTAACACCCAATGATGTAGCTCATCATTCCAAAGGCATGCTACCAAACTCACCTACACCTCCCTCACAGAACATGCTTTCTCTGAGTGCATCAAAGACTGATAAAGTTGAACCTTTCTACGTCTCCCTTCTTGTTGGAGAATATGTACTGAACAATTGCATAATAGATTCTGGTGCCTCAGACAACGTGATGCCTTTGAAGGTCGCCAAGGCTCTTAAACTTACAATGACTCCACCTAGTGGCTCTTGTTACTCTTTGGAATCAAAAAAGGTCTCACTTGTAGGGAAGGTTAAAGATGCACAGGTGGCTCTCGCCAGATTTCCAGACAAGAAAGTTTCAGTGATGATTTTGGTAGTAGACGTCCCAGCCTCATTCGGAATGTTGCTGAGTAGAAATTTCTGCCGAGAGTTGGGAGGGAAAATTCAGATGAATTGGTCTTTTGCAACCATACCAGTGAAGGGAGACATGGAGAAATTACTTCCCGAGAAGAAGATGAGGTACACAGTACGAAATTCCGGAAGCCCAGAAGCTAACATCTTGTATCAAGGTAGCAGGCAGATGAATCACTTTGTGGCAAAGAGGAAGAAGAGGATATCCCCATCTTGATAGGCCCAAACATGCCTTCCCAAAGAGATTTGGATTTTGAAGAATCCTTGAGGAGATTTGAGTTACAAGAGGGCAGCCCTGAATCACCAAATGATGTAGACCACGAGGAAGAGGAGATGGTTCTTGATGATTTTCAAAAAGATAAATCAACTTATATGCTTTTCCAAGATGAGGAATTATTCTCATTCCCATTTGGGGATGAGGATGATCTCATGTCAGCCATCTATGGAGAGAAAAACTCAGCTTGTGATGAGCCCACAAAAGTTTTGAAAGAAATGTCTATACAAGAAATGCTAAGAGCCATGGAAGAAACAGAAGATCCTGAGATCAGTCTCGAGCTCCTGATGCAAGCCACAAATCTGCAAGACAAGCGTGAAGCTAATTTGGAAGCCTTAACCAATGTGAAGGTTGGCCATATTGAAAAATATGATGCTACTCTGGAGCTAATGGTATATGGATGCAATAAAAAATGGAGATAATTTCTTTCCCTTTTGAGGATGAATGATTCTTTCCATGATGAAGAAATGAAGCAAGGAGTTTCAAGCCTTTGAAGATGAATCTCTTTTTGATGAAGGATCGATAGAGTAGTGATTCCCAAGATGATGGGGTAATCCCAAGATAGTTGCCTTGAGATTCTCAAATGTGTACAAAGATGAACAGGAAACAATGAAGCATAACATGAAAGAAATTTTTGATGTAGTAGAAAGAAGATCCTGAGCTGATTCTTGATCTCTTCACTCGTGCCATGGACATACAAGACAAGTATGAGTTTTCCTCCAATCCCTCCGTCAGTACTCAAGCACCTCACAGTGGAGTAAAGGAAAGGGATAAGTCAAATGTTTCTCATGGAAGAAGATGTCAATGAGCATAGACCTGGGAAAGAAATTAACTCAAGAATGTTCAAGTATTTTGAACAAAAATCAGCATTGGGGCAGCGATGAGATGCTCAATGGAAAATCAGCTATATGGATAAACATGGAAGGCAACTGGCACTATGAAACCAATTTCAAAAAACATGAAGGCAGTGGAATTTATAAGAAAGGACATGAGCATCAAAAATATCACATGGACTCACTCCTACCAAGTACACAGATAATTATGAAAGCACCTGACTTTCATAAGCAACTAAGGAGGGGAGGATACTTTCTGGAACCCGTCAACGGCTTCGCAGAACATCATCATTCGGTGTTGCCTCTTCAGGGGTAACTTTTGAGAAATAAAAAGTACTTCAGTGAAAGTGGGTTGTCCCTCACTTTGTACCATAGGTGATTGATAGGTGTTTTTCCCTTTCCATTGTGTGTGTTTCCCTTCCTGTTGTGTGTTGTGTGTTTCCTTTCTGTCGTTTTTTGTGTGTGTGTGTTTCCTTCTTCTAATCTTCCTTTCTAGAAGTTGTGCATGACTCCGCAGGGCCCAATGGATAAGGCACTGGTCAATGAATTATATGGTCTAAAATTGAGATTTTGGATTCCCATGTCATGTCTTCACTGTGCTCAGTCCATGTCATGTCCCCAAGCTAGAGCCAGCTGTTGTCGTGAAAATGTGCAACAGGGAAATTGACAATTTCTGAGCACGACAACTATACCCAGATGTCAAAATTTTCATGTTTTATCATTCCCAGGAACCCCAAGCCAAATATGTTAGTCTATTCACCCTCTATTTGATGTCAAATTGGTCCCTAGGTGATTTAGGAAATTCTATTCATTCCCCCTAGGTGATTTTAGGGAGTTTTGAAAAGATGTTATCTTCTGGCAGTATTGGGAAGGGCTATCGCTGGCCTTCCCAGGACTGGATTCAACCCCCTGGAGTGGAACATAAGGGAAAAATTAAACATGGACATGAATTGAATACATTTAGAAAATCATGGAAATTATTTTGGAAGGCTTTGGGAAGTTTTGAAATACTTGGAGCAGTTTGAGAGAAAAACAAGGTTCTCAAGCCTAGGCGGTACACAGGCCTAAAACAACTGCTGGGATTCAGAAGAAGATTCTGGGAGCTCCAGATGGAGTTGGAAGTAAAAAAAAACATCTTCAGAAATAGGATTCCAATACCTACATGATGGTGAAATAATATTTTTCACAACACCTTGGCGCATATGATTGGAAGGCAGTTTTTCTCAGGCACAAGTGGAGTCCCAGATAAAAAATCAATTTTTAGGGATCATATGGTCGAATTAAGACATGAAACCCACATAATTGGATTAAAAATTCCATTTCCAGTTAGGATCATATAAAATTTCACCAATAAATTCCACCGGGAGCTCAAGTTATCTTCATTCCAAGTTACCCTCTCAAAGGCAGTTCAGGACTTAGTCATTTTTTCGAGAGGACACGTGTCAGCACCAGGAGCCTGGCGGGATTTCATGCCCCTGATGTCCCTGAGGTCAGGTACATCAGCCCTTGGAAAATTTTCCCAGCCCTCATGTGACCTCTGGGACCCTCATATGACCTCCAGACTTGACAGTTCAGCCCCCAGGTGCTTATTTGGAGCATGCATTCCCTGCCGTTGGATCGGGCGCCACGTGTCAGCTCCAGGACCACCGTGGAATTTGATGTCCCTTATGCACCTGAGGTGGGGGACATAAGACCTTGAAAAATTTCCCATCCCCTATGGGGAGTCATTTGGACACCCACGTGACCGTCGTTCAGCCCCCAGGTGCTTATTTGGAGCATGCATTCCCTGCCGTTGGATCGGGCGCCACGTGTCACCTCCAGGACCACCGTGGAATTTGATGTCCCTTATGCACCTGAGGTGGGGGACATAAGACATGGAAAAATTCACCCAGCCCCCATAGGGAGTCATTTGGACACCCATGTGACCTCCTTTCAGCTCCCAGTGCTTTAAATCAACTTTTTCCTCCTTCATTCCCTGCCGTTGGATCTAGTGCCACGTGTCACCGTCTTGCTCATTGTGGAAATTGATGTCCCTCACATCCCTGAGGTCAGGGACATAAAGCATGGAAAAATTCACCCAAGCCCTACCTGTGCATATCTTTTTGAAATTTTTCCAAGTGCCACTTTTTCCCGCTTCTAACTTCTAACAGTTATATGTGCACTTCATTCCTCCATACTTCCTCTGCAACATTCTTCCATCACTCCGCCATTGAAAATGCTCAGACCTGATCAACCCAAGAACTGAAACACATTCCCCATAGTGATGTGTAGGTCTCAGAAGGAATCCTCATCAAACACAGAAGGAGAAACGAAGCACAGAAGGAGAAAACGGAGAAAACTCCATAGCCATGAAATGAGAAGTTGAAGAAATCTCCCAAACAGATGCATGAAACAACAAGATATATTTTTCTGCTCATTCCTCTACCCAAGGCCATCAAGAAGACACCTTCAAATTCCCCCCATGTGTGACAGAGCATCCACAATGAAGAAATCTCCTTTCCGGCTCAACGAAGAAAGAAGTGGGATTTCCCGTCAAACCGGTTGCCGGATCGAAGTAAGATTGCACGTGAAGCACCAGAAGAAAAAACCCACATCAAAAATATAATTTTCTTCACAAATGGAGGAGAAAACCAGACCTGCAATTTTGAGGTCCATTAATGGCTGCCGTACCCAGAAGCACTGCCAGGTCTGAAAATTAAAACTTTAAAATCTCCTGGATTATTAAGCGGGCGGGCCCGAAATTTCAAAGGGATGATATTGGGAAAAAACCCATATCAAAAAACTTCATTCCATGTCAATCTGACTCCCAGAGGCCAACTTTCTAAAAATAGCAGGTCTACTACATAGGAACTGCTATTTTGGGAAAGTCATTAACAGAAGAACCTGCGAAGGAGATGAAGATATCAGAGGTGCACTATAGCTGAGAATTCACCAGAATGGAAATTTTTGGCACTTACTAAAAATAGTAAGTGGGCCCTCGAGCACCTGCTAAAAATAGAAATTTGATCCAAAGAAGTGAGGAATGCAGGGAGAAAGGGGAATCAAGGTCACAACACTCAGCTAAGGATCGAGGGAGTTACTTTTTTCACACTTACTAAAAATAGTAAGTTACACTCAAAGAGAAGTTTTGGCACAATGGGATGTACAAGGCTAATCATTCAGGGGGCATCATTGTTCGGGAGCATCCTAGCCATTTTTCACAGGGAATTCGAGATCCACCTTAGTTCATTCAACTGGGTGAGCATTTGGGAGCTAATTTGGAGGAGTTTCACAGTGTGCAAGGAGTTCAAAGATTCAGAGTTTCACTGCATTTGGAGCTTTCCATCAACGAGGATCAACGGACTTCATCGGGTGACATCTACTCTTTCTCTCTCTCTCTCTCTCTTTCTCTCTCCTCTTCCCCCCACTTTCTCTCACTTTCAAATGTTCTAATTCTTCGTTGGGGTTTGCACTTTTTGATATGCCTTTAAGTCACTTAAAAGTGACTTTAGAAACATAATGTAAATTAAGTCGCCTTGCTATTATAAAAGGGACTTAAATATTTAAAGTGGAATATGAACAGTCTTAAGTCATATTAAGGCATATGGAGGGTCATGAGGAAGATGATAAGTCACCTCTCATTCTATAAATTGTAACGCCATTCCCATTGCAAAGGGTTGGTGATTGATCTTGTAAACTCAAGAGTATATTGCACCTTGAGAGAACAAAGGAGATAGCCATTTTCTTCTATTCCCCCCCTTCTCAATTTCTTCCATTTCTCCACTATGTACAACTTTTGTTAAGCAATCAATACAAGAAGAAGGAGTTTCTAGCTTTCTTTGACTAAGGGGTTTCATTGATACTTTGTGTTCATCAAATTCTATTTGGTCTTGTTGCTATTTGCAGGGTTGTTTCTTCTCATGAATGCATGTGTTGAAGTTTCTAACTAGTGCGTGAAGGAATCTGATTTTCTACCTACAACATTAGTTCTCTTACCTCTTTTCTCACTCCCCTTTCCCACTCTACAGACAAAGACTTCCCTAGCAAGAGATTGCTAGCTTTTCCGCAGGGTCAGTGGAGTGCCCCTGTTGGATCCCCGGTCGAAAGGCCACCACAGAAATCCACCTTTTCATGTGCATGCACATACGGAAGCTGCACCGGTTAAGTAGAGGGACTTAGATTCCCAGAGCCATAAATCAATTAGCTAATAATATTCTACTTGTTACAAATTATTACATCCTTCTTGTTTTTTTGTATCCCATAACACTTAGAATTCAATTAGAGTATAAACACTCTTAGTTACCCAATTTATATCAGAATCCTTTAATAATTATGAATGGGAGTGCTTTGGTATTCAATTGTTTTCTCCTTTTATGTGTAGTGATCTTATAAAATCCCATCATGTAATAATTTTGTAATCTCTCCTAATTATTTTAGAACTCCGATGACCCTTAAAATTTTTACATTAGTGGAGTCTTTCTTTAGTTGTTTTAGTTTTTCCCATGTGATAATTATACTCAAGTAGTTCACCCTCATGTGCTCTCTTCCTAGTTTGACATTGGGTTTGAACTTGTATTATTGGAATATCATCACCCTTTTATAAATTAGACCTCCAAAAAATGGTTTATTAACAAGATACTATAATATCTAGTGATTGATGAAAAATTCAAATGGTTTCAACAATAGATATTTCCATAATTTTAGTAAGTAAAGACCATATCTAAAGCCACTCTTTCCATGGTGGTAAAATTTTTCTCGGTGAGTTATAATTTATATCTTACAAAATGTATAGAGTGATTAAATCCTTATTTCCTAGCTACACAAGTATTACACCTATTGTATTCCTATCATCCAAAATACCCCCATGTTATTTTGATAATTGGCATTATTGTCTTGAACTACGACAAGTAAAAACTAATAAAAAATGGATAAATTCAATTTTCATAGGAGTTTCATTTCCATTACAAGGCTATACTACCCAACACTTAGCCAAAAAATTAGAAAAATTGGTAAAAATAAGATTTGGTGTGATTAAATAAGACTTTGGGAGGAATAGGAGGAATTGTTTCTTCATTCCTCCTATTCCCCTTATTACTACATCACACATGTTGAGCATTAGGGGCATTGGAATCAAAAAAATTAGGCTTCAATGGAATGGAAAGAATAATTACTTGGTTCCCAGCATAGGTGATCCGTCCACATTGAGGGAAGTTGGAATAATGTTATGGGTAGTGCGATATTTTCAAGAATAGGAAGAAAAATTCTGCTAGGCCTTTATTTCACCACATGGCCTAGTTGGATGACTAATAGAAGTGTATAATGGATATTGCGGCTGATTAAGGTAATAGGTGAATCATTGGAATGGGTGAAATTGTTTCACATTTCCACCCAAACTTTGATTCCTCGTAAAAAACTACATCAGTGGAGAAGGGGATATGGTGGGCCCAATGAGCACAAGTGGAATAGTTTTGTGCTTCCTCATGTTCACCAATCATATATTTCATTTGCACCTAGAATGAAGTGTGTTAATGCAGGATTTGGAGGCCCACGTGGAACCCTCTTGTGACCATATCAAGCCTCAAAATTCAATTCCATAAATTTTTCATTATAACTCCAAATTCAACAAACTTGGTACCGTTGGAAAGGTCTCATCATGTAATACACATAGAAATTGAGTTTATTAATTTTGGTAATTTTAAGTGGGTGAAAAATAGGGAATAAATTCCATCATAAAAAGACACATTTTTAGGTAGCTCAACCACAAATTTTGAGGAGGTATGGCTCCCATTCCTTCTCCTACAATAAAAGTATCATAGGGTAATGGTCTTGTAAGGGTTCTCTTTCCTATTTTCTAACATTCAATGCATGTTGTTAGTGGTTGGAGGTGTAAATATGATTTTCCATCTCTTTTCTCCCTTGTCACTTTCCCATATTCTGTATATTCTAAAATTGTGCTCATTTGTAAAGGTTGGACTCTCTTCGAATACTAGATCATCATTTCAAATTGTTTCACATGTGTTTTTGAGTTGCAAGCATTAGATTTGATTTTGCAATGTGTTTATGCCTTATTTCTCCATTGTAATGATATGTGCATCTTCTTAAGGAAAAAAAAAAAACATGTTTTGTGGATATCTTCTTCCCTAGTTGGTGTTTTATTACATTTTCTTGCCTCTTCATCTACTTACAAGTATATTGTACATGTTTATTCTTTTTTAAAGGATTCGTTTATATTTTTCTCTATGGAAAGAAGATTTTGTATGTTTTTGGGACTGTAGTACTCATGTCTACCCTCTCCTCCTTAATTTTCCTCCCATTTCCACTCATCTGAGAGTGTCTTTCTCATTCTTCTTGGTGTTATCACTTCTATTAGCTTAGGATTTCCCATTTTCATGCACCTTTCTCTCCCCCTGGTCCCTTATATTTTTCGAATAGGATTACATAGTTATATTTATAGTTGTAGGAATAGTTTAGCATTAGGATTAGGTAGAGGAACAAACCTTTTCTAGAGGTTTGTCTGTGTTAGGATAAAATATTATTATCCTAATATTAATTATGCATAGTACAATTATTTAATTAATTTTATTAATTAAATAATAATGGTTAATAATACAAACCATATATTTGTTCTATATTGTTATATCGTTTCTAAACCATATTTGTTTCTCACGGATGTTGTTATAGTTTTAACAGTATATTTGTATTTATTCATTTGTGCTTCATGGATGATATTGGAAGCTTGTGTATTTTGGAATTTGGTTGCACTTGTGCAACTTAATCTCCTGTGTGTATTTGGCTGTGTAATATCTATAAATATTGCAACCCATTCTCTATAAGTTTGGTTGATTGAGATTAATAAAACTAATCAGGCTTCCGCCCCTATTTCTCAATCAACATTTGGTACCAGAGTGAGAATCTAGACCTGTGAAGGAGTGGAAAGAGAATGCAGCAAAGATAGAGAATATTGGAGAAGAGTATGCATCAATAGAGAACCTGTGCAGCCTCCTGTAACCTCCCTGCCTCATCTCTTCCTTCCCACATCCCCCAGTTCATTCCAGGTGTTTGGAATGGAATTTTTTTTACACTGGTGCACTCAGCACTAGGCAAAATTTGTTGCAGGTATAGAAATTTAAACAAAGAAAAATATTCCCCAATAGGGGTTTTGTCTCTAATTTTTAAAAAAAAGCAATTAGTCTCTGCTTTATTTGACTAAGGGATTTCTTGATACTTTGTGTTCATAAAATTTCATTTGGTCTTAATGATGCTTACAAATTTTTTTCTTCTCATGTATGCATGTGTTGAAGTTCCTTACTAGTGTGTGCGTAGGAATCTGATTTCTACATGTAACATTAGTTCTCCTACTTCATTCCTCCATAATTCCTCTGCAACATTCTTCCATCACTCTGCCATTGAAAATGCTCAGGCTTTCTCAAACCAAGAACTGAAACACATTACCCAAATTTATTTCTAGGTCTAAGAAGGAATCCTAATCAAACACAGAAGGAGAAGCATGGAGCACAGAAGGAGAAAACGTAGAAAACTCCAAAGCCATGAAATGAGAAGTTGAAGAAATCTCCCAAAAAAATGCATGAAACAACAAGATATATTTTTAATCTCATTATTCTACCCAAGGCCATCAAGAAGACACCTTAAAATTCCCCCCATGTGTGACAGAGCATCCACAATGAAGAAATCTCCTTTCCAGCTCAACGAAGAAAGAAGTGGTATTTCCCGTCAAACTGGTTGCCCGATCGAAGTAAGATTATACGTGAAGCACTAGAAGAAAAAACCCACATCAAAAATGTAATTTTATTCACAAAAAAAGGATAAAATTAGACCTGAAATTTTGAGTTCCATTAACGGCTACCATACCCAGAAGCACTGCCAGGTCTAAAAATTAAAACTTTAAAATCTCCTAGATCATTAAGCTGGTGGGCCTGAAATTTCAAAGGGATGATAATGGGAAATAACCCATATCAAAAAACTTTGTTCCACATCAATCTAACTCCCTGAGGCCAAATTTCTAAAAATAGCAGGTCTACTACATAGGAACTGCTATTTCGGGAAAGTCATTAACAAAAGAACCTGCGAAGGAGATGAAGATATCAGAGGTACACTATAGTTGAGAATTCACTAGAATAGAAATGTTTGGAACTTACTAAAAATAGTAAGTGGGCCCTTGAGCACCTGCTAAAAATAGAAATTTGATCCAAATAAGTGAGGAACATAGGGAGAAAGGGGAATCAAGGTCACAACACTCAGCTAAGGATTGAGGGAGTTACTTTTTTTCACACTTACTAAAAATAGTAAGTTACACTACAAAGAGAAGTTTTGGCACAATGGGATGTACAAGGCTAATCATTCAGGGGGACATCTTTGTTTGGGAGCATCCTAGCCATTTTTCATAGGGAATTCAAGATCCACCTTAGTTCACTCACATCGGTGAGCATTCAGGAGCTAATTTGGAGGAGTTTCATAGTGTGCAAGGAGTTTGAAGATTCAGAGTTTCACTGCATTTGCAGCCTTTCAGCAACAAGGATCAACGGACTTCATCGGGTGACATCTACTCTTTTTCTTCTCTCTCTCTCTCTCTCTCTCTCTCTCTCTTTTTCTCTCTCCTCTTCCCCACAAATTTCTCACTTTCAAATGTTCTAATTCTTCATTGGGGTTTGCACTTTTTGATATGCCTTTAAGTCACTTAAAAGTGACTTTAGAAACATAATGTAAATTAAGTTGCCTTGCTATTATAAAAGGGACTTAAATATTTAAAGTGGAATATGAACAGTCTTAAGTAATATTAAGGCATATGGAGGGTCATGAGGAAGATGATAAGTCACCTCTCATTCTATAAATTGTAATGCCATTCCCATTGCAAAGGGTTGGTGATTGATCTTGTAAATTCAAGAGTACATTGCACCTTGAGAGAACAAAGGAGATAGCCATTTTCTTTTATCCCCCCCCCCTTCTCAATTTATTCCATTTCTCCACTATTTATAAATTTTGTCTAAGCAATCAATATAAGAAGGAGTTTCTAGCTTTCTTTGACTAAGGGTTTTCATGATACTTTGTGTTCATCAAATTCTATTTGGTCTTGTTACTATTTGCAGGGTTGTTTCTTCTCATGAATGCATGTGTTGAAGTTTCTAACTAGTGTGTGCAGGAATATGATTTTTTACCTGTAGAATTAGTTCTCTTACCTCTTTTCTCACTCCCCTTTAGCACTCTATAGATGAATAATTCCCTAGCAAGAAATTGTTAGCTTTTCCGCAGGGTCATTGGAGTGCCCCCGTTGGATCCTTGGTCGAAAGACCGCCACAGAAATCTGCACTTTCTTGCGCATGCATATACGGCAGCTGTATTAGTTAAATAGAGGGACTTAGATTCCCAGAGCATTGGTAAGAAATCCATAAGTTTTTCCACCCAAAAAATTTTCTCGCCAACAAGTTTTCAGCTCCAAAACTTGCACCAAATTATTTATGATTTCTAATATTCTTATTCCATTATCCTACACATCCAAATCCTCCCTATTTTTATTTTACAACTAATTTACTCTCTTCTCTCTTGTATTTGAGAAAGTGTTTATCATTTACCAATTGTTATATGTATGAACACATTATTATAATTATGAATGATTAATGTCATAAATCAATTAGCTAATAATATTCTACTTGTTACAAATTATTACATCCTTCTTGTTTTTTTGTATCCCATAACACTTAGAATTCAATTAGAGTATAAACACTCTTAGTTACCCAATTTATATCAGAATCCTTTAATAATTATGAATGGGAGTGCTTTGGTATTCAATTGTTTTCTCCTTTTTTGTGTAGTGATCTTATAAAATCCCATCATGTAATAATTTTGTAATCTCTCCTAATTATTTTAGAACTCCGATGACCCTTAAAATTTTTACATTAGTGGAGTCTTTCTTTAGTTGTTTTAGTTTTTCCCATGTGATAATTATACTCAAGTAGTTCACCCTCATGTGCTCTCTTCCTAGTTTGACATTGGGTTTGAACTTGTATTATTGGAATATCATGACCCTTTTATAAATTAGACCTCCAAAAAATGGTTTATTAACAAGATACTATAATATCTAGTGATTGATGAAAAATTCAAATGGTTTCAACAATAGATATTTCCATAATTTTAGTAAGTAAAGACCATATCTAAAGCCACTCTTTCCATGGTGGTAAAATTTTTCTCGGTGAGTTATAATTTATATCTTACAAAATGTATAGAGTGATTAAATCCTTATTTCCTAGCTACACAAGTATTACACCTATTGTATTCCTATCATCCAAAATACCCCCATGTTATTTTGATAATTGGCATTATTGTCTTGAACTACGACAAGTAAAAACTAATAAAAAATGGATAAATTCAATTTTCATAGGAGTTTCATTTCCATTACAAGGCTATACTACCCAACACTTAGCCAAAAAATTAGAAAAATTGGTAAAAATAAGATTTGGTGTGATTAAATAAGACTTTGGAGGAATAGGAGGAATTGTTTCTTCATTCCTCCTATTCCCCTTATTACTACATCACACATGTTGAGCATTAGGGGCATTGGAATCAAAAAAATTAGGCTTCAATGGAATGGAAAGAATAATTACTTGGTTCCCAGCATAGGTGATCTGTCCACATTGAGGGAAGTTGGAATAATGTTATGGGTAGTGCGATATTTTCAAGAATAGGATTAAGAAAAATTCTGCTAGGCCTTTATTTCACCACATGGCCTAGTTGGATGACTAATAGAAGTGTATAATGGATATTGCGGCTGATTAAGGTAATAGGTGAATCATTGGAATGGGTGAAATTGTTTCACATTTCCACCCAAACTTTGATTCCTCGTAAAAAACTAGATCAGTGGAGAAGGGGATATGGTGGGCCCAATGAGCACAAGTGGAATAGTTTTGTGCTTCCTCATGTTCACCAATCATATATTTCATTTGCACCTAGAATGAAGTGTGTTTAATGCAGGATTTGGAGGCCCACGTGGAACCCTCTTGTGACCATATCAAGCCTCAAAATTCAATTCCCATAACTTTTGCATTATAACTCCAAATTCAACAAACTTGGTACCGTTGGAAAGGTCTCATCATGTAATACACATAGAAATTGAGTTTATTAATTTTGGTAATTTTAAGTGGGTGAAAAATAGGGAATAAATTCCATCATAAAAAGACACATTTTTAGGTAGCTCAACCACAAATTTTGAGGAGGTATGGCTCCCATTCCTTCTCCTACAAGAAAAGTATCATAGGGTAATGGTCTTGTAAGGGTTCTCTTTCCTATTTTCTAACATTCAATGCATGTTGTTAGTGGTTGGAGGTGTAAATATGATTTTCCTCTCTTTTCTCCCTTGTCACGTTCCCATATTCTGTATATTCTAAAATTGTGCTCATTTGTAAAGGTTGGACTCTCTTCGAATACTAGATCATCATTTCATAAACTGTTTCACATGTGTTTTTGAGTTGCAAGCATTAGATTTGATTTTGCAATGTGTTTATGCCTTATTTCTCCATTGTAATGATATGTGCATCTTCTTAAGGAAAAAAAAAAACATGTTTTGTGGATATCTTCTTCCCTAGTTGGTGTTTTATTACATTTTCTTGCCTCTTCATCTACTTACAAGTATATTGTACATGTTTATTCTTTTTTAAAGGATTCGTTTATATTTTTCTCTAATAAAATATTATTATCCTAATATTAATTATTCATAGTACAATTATTTAATTAATTTTATTAATTAAATAATAATGGTTAATAATACAAACCATATATTTGTTATGTATTGTTATATGGTTTCTAAACCATATTTGTTTCTCACGGATGTTGTTATAGTTTTAACAGTATATTTGTATTTATTCATTTGTGCTTCCCGGATGATATTGGAAGCTTGTGTATTTTGGAATTTGGTTGCACCTATGTGAAACTTAATCTCCTGTGTGTATTTGGCTGTGCAATATCTATAAATATTGCAGCCCATTCTCTGTAAGTTTGGTTGATTGAGATTAATAAAACTAATCAGGCTTCCGCCCCTATTTATCAATTTAAATTTGGTACCAGAGCGAGAATCTAGACCTATGAAGGAGTGGAAAAGGTTGCAGAGGAAGATAGAGAAGATTGGAGAAGAGTCTGCATCAATGGAGAGCCTGTGCAGCCTCTGCAACTTCCCAGAAATCCCTTCCTCCACAATCCCCCAGTTCATTCCAGGTGTTTGGAAACGGCAATTTTTTTTTTGCACTGGTGCACTCAGCACCAGGAAAAATTTGCTTGCAGGTATAGAAATTTAAAAAGAAAAATACCTTTTTTTCCCCATAGGGGTTTTGTCTCTAATTTAAAAAAAAAAGCAATTAGTCTCTGCTAGTTTTAGCAGGCTACTATATTTAGAGGTCTGTGCATTTCTTCAAGACCAAGCCTTTTCAAGGGCCTATCTTCTTCTAAGACCAAGCAGGCTTTTCAAATGACACCGAGCCAAGAGCTTAAAAAATCATTCCACTATCATTGTTGAAAACAAGTTTGACTGTCCCCTTTGGATTTGAGTTGAGAGAATAAATTTTTGAGAAATGTGTTGAGATATAGATTGGCCTACTCAAACCGACCTACAACACAAGAAAAAATGGCCATCTCCATCCTCCTCCAGTTGGATCTTCCTGCCACCAATGAGCCACCTGCACAAAGAAATAAGTGAGCAACTATGGAAAAAAAAGGTGTGAAAACTCCAAGGACCTGCGTGCAAAACAAGACAAAGAAATAAGGAAAAAGGGCGGCCAAAGGAAAATACTATATAGATCAAAGGAGATATTAAAAAGACGCGGAGTGGCTAAAACAAATATAAAGTTTCAGATCTGACTTGTGAGCAAACGGAACCCTAAAACACCTAGGCTATGTGGACTCCAACTCAGCTCTTCCAAATTCACCATTTTTAAAAGGTTAGCTCCATTTTTTTTCATTAAATATCATTTGCTTCATTTGTTTACCAAGTGCTCATAAGAGCCAAGTTGGATAGTGAAAGCGGCTTGGGAATGAGAGGTGTGGGGTTCGAATCCTACCCCAACACACAAAAATCCATTTTTTGAAATTTAGTGGCAGATTTGGTGGAATTACCAAATTTAGTGGAAATTTTTGAATTTAGTTATAACTAACTAAATTTAGCGGAGGAATCCCTAATTTAGGGTAATTTTTTTTTCTCCCATTCAGCCTGGTTTTTCATTTTGGACATTTTTTGCAAAAGGAGACCCATCTAAAAATTGCATTTTCAGCTATTTTTTTGCAATTTTTAGCATTTTGGGTCGTATTGGGCTCAGGAGGCCACCAGGGCCCGCGAAACAAAATTTTTTGCCTGCCATTCAAATTTTCCATTTTTTTGAATGTAAATTGTATACTGTTGTATATTGTACTAATTTTTAGGTTGCCATAGTCAACTGCAAACTTTGTAACTGCTCAAAAACTGGCAAAATTGTAATAAAAAACAATAAAAAATTGGTTCTGTAACACTCACGAGATCCTAGATCTCATTCGCAGCATTCGGTATATACGGTGCCTCTGGGAAGCGCTTACAGGTAAAGCCATCGTGACTACTACTACACTTAATGCCTAATATAGCTGCAACAACATCGTCTGGGCATCGTCCCTTTAAATCGATGGGGAGTAATAAGGTCACAGTGCACACACTATGAACCATCCCATCCATCTGTGAATGATTGCACGACATAAATCCAGACTGAGAAATTATCCAAGTATATAGCAAAGTTACGCATGTGTATGAGGATATTTCTTTGAGCCGGTGTCAATAATCGCACAGACCCCATCAGTACTGTCTTGGTACCACGTATTGAATTCTTTCATGTACGTTAACGCCTCTTTCACGTACCGCCGGGTATATAGAAAGGGCGAGCTTCTTCCACGTACCGACGGGTATATCGGAAGGGTGCATATATAGAAAGGTTTGGTATATCAGACTGATGGTATATAGATTGGGAGACCTAATACCTGGAGTGATAAGAGCCAAACCCTGTCAGTGATCTCTGCAAAATGGGCACCAATGCCCCCAAATTTTTTCTTCCAGATTCACAATTGCTCAGAGGAAGCAACTATGCTACATGGAAGACAAAAATAAAGACACAACTTGAGTTTGAAGAGATCTGGTCTATTGTGAATGGTACTCTGACCAGATCAGCCACTGATACAACACAACAACAATAGTTTGATAAAGCAGATCAGAAGGCCAAACTCATCATCTTGTTTGGAGTGTCTGATGATGTGCAACCCCACATTTGAGATGCCAAAACAAAAAAGATGCATGGGATAAATTGAGTACAGTATACGAGGCCAAGAACAAGAATGTCATACTGAATTTGTAGAGTCAGTTACATACACTGAAATTCAAGCAGAATGAGAAAATTGAAGCTTTCTTAAGAAGAGTTGTAGAATTAAGGGCTTCACTTCTAGCCCTGGGAGAACCAGTCATAGATGATGCTCTCATTCCCATTGTTCTGAGAGCACTCCCCTCTTCTTACCACATTTTTGTCACAACACTAAACGTGACAGATACGACAGTTGGTTTTGACAAACTGGTAAACCTACTGCAACAAGAGGAAGCAATGCACAATAAGGATGATGAAGAGGAGCAGGCACTGTCTTCACATCAAAAATGGAAAGGAAAAGGTAAAGGAAAACCTAATTCCTATCAGAAGTCCCAACATTAGAATCAGTATCATGGGGACAATCAACAGAAGAAGCAATGTCCAATTTACAAAAGAGGACATGACTTAAAAGATTGTTGGTATAACACTTATAAGAAAGGTTCATCAAGCAACTCTGGACCACAACAACAACAATCTTACAAGGGACATTCTAACAACTATCACGGGTAGAAAAAGGGGAACTGGAAAAGAAGACCCCACCAGCAAGGTAATATTGCTGAGCAACAAGAACAGTCAGACAATGAAGACTTCTTGTTCACTACTCGATCAAGTGAACCATCCATGTCATCTAGTGATGTTTGGTATGTTGATTCAGGAGCCACTCGACACATGACCGGCCACAGAGACTGGTTTATTTCAATGAGGGACACGCCATTGAAAAATCATGTTTCGTTGGGAGATGATTCTTCATATACAGTTCAGGGGATTGGGAACATTTCTCTACCCCTTGGTTCACGTAAATGCAGACTATCAGATGTCCTATATGTCCCTGGGTTGACAAAGAATCTTCTTTCAGTTAGTCAACTCCTAGATCACAACCTAAAAATTGACTTTGATAGTCAATCTGGCAAGAAAACGTGTTTGATTCGAGATAAATCAAGAGGCTCGAAAATAATTGCAAAAGCCTCCAATGTGGGACGCATGTTCCAACTTGATTTTGTTCATAGAGATGATCAAGCACTTGTGGCTAAAAATTCCACCTCAGCACTAGTTGTGGCATCAGATATTTGGTCATGTAAGTTTCAAATATCTCGAAACACTTCGCCGGTGTAATATGGTACATGGGCTACCATCTCTTTAGAAGGATATAGACAAGTGTCCTCACTACCTAGCAGGAAAACAACACAGAGCTTCATTCCAGAGGAGTACATTTTGAGCTCATGGTAAACTTGACCTGGTTCATACCGATCTTTGCGGTCTGATGCAGCCAAGTCATTCTGGGTTCCAGTACTTCATGCTTTGTGTTGATGACTATTCGAGGAAAATGTGGATTTTCTGTCTTCACAAGAAAAGTGAAGCATTTGAAACCTTCAAAAAGTTCAAAGTAGCAGTTGAGAAAGAAACTGGTCGTCACATCAGAACTCTCCACTCAGATCGAGGGGGGAATTCACCAGTGATGAGTTCAGAGACTACCTACAAACTCACAGGATTCATCGACAAATGCCTCCTCCACACACACCACAGCAAAATGGTGTTGTTGAGAGAAGAAATCGTACTATCATGGAAATGGTGCGATGCATGATCGATGATTCCGGACTTGCAAAGACATATTGGGTAGAAGCAGCAAAAAAAACAGTGTATTTGTTGAACAGAGTGCCCAAAATTACTCTTGATGGAATAACACCACAAGAAGCATGGTCAAAAAGGAAACCATCCATTGCACACCTCAGAGTATTCGGGTGCAAAGCAAGCATGCACATACCCAAACAGAACAGAAAGAAATTGGACATGAAGTCACAAAAACTCATCTTCATTGGGTACAGTGAAGAGACTCTTGGGTATAGATTGATGGATCCTAAGACCAGAAAAGTCTACACTAGCAGAGATGTTGAGTTTTTTGAGAAGAAGGAAGCAGAGACTCCTCCTCCAGACTCACAAGATGTAGATTTTTCACCTATTGTAAAAATTGAAGCTAATGTTCCCTCAGAAGATGAAAGTGATGATGGGGATGATGGTGTTGATCAAATAGAACCACAACCCATGGGAACAGTTCAACGTATGCCTAAATGGTGTACAAGTACATTACGAGATGCAAGATTGGATGCTCCACCGGATACATCCACCCCTGGACCATGGACTCGCAGTAAAGCAAGAGAAGAAGTTAACTTTGCTTTGATGAGTAGAGTTATTGAATCAGATGAGCCCTCTACAGTCCAGGAAGCCCTACAGTCAAAAGCTTGGAAAGATGCCATGGATTCTGAATATCAATCAGTGATGAAGAATAACACTTGGCAGCTTGTCGATCTTCCACCAGGGAAGAAACCCATTGGATGCAGATGGATATTCAAAACTAAGTACAAAGCAGATGGGATAGTGGAAAAGTACAAAGCAAGACTTGTAGCAAAGGGGTACACACAAAAAGAAGGCATTGACTATGAGGAGACATTTTCTCCCATAGCTAAGATCAAAACGATCAGGATGATCTTTGCTCTAGCTGCTCAGTTTGGATGGAAAGTTCACCAAATGGACGTAAAAAGTGCCTTCCTAAATGAGATTTACAAGAAGAAGTCTACATGACTCAACTGAGGGATATGTTGTACCTGGTCAAGAAACAAAGGTATGCAGACTCAAGAAATCTCTGTATGGCCTCAAACAGGCACCCGGGCATGGTACATCAAGATTGATGAGCATCTCATACAACATGGATTTGTTAGAAATCCATACGATCCCAATCTCTACCTCAAAAAGCAAGGGGGGAGATGGTGATTGTTGTTGTCTATGTCGACGATCTAGTCATCACTGGCAGTTCAGTGAGGATGATCGATGCAATGAAGAAAGATCTTAATCGATCGTTCGACATGACCGATCTCGGGCTGATGCACTATTGTCTTGGATTAGAAGTGTGGCAGAAAGAGAATCATATTTTTGTTTCTCAGATGAAATATACCAAGACTACGCTCGAGAATTTTAGGATGATGGATTGCACACCAATTGCTACACCCATGGAGAATAGATTACAGTTATCTCGTTCAGATCCATCTCCTGAGGTAAGTGCCACTCTCTATCGGCAGCTGATTGGGAGTCTCATTTACCTGACCTACACTAGACCAGATATCAGCTTTGCAGTGAGCTATCTATCCAGGTTCATGTAGGAACCCAAAGTTTGTCATTGGAAAGCAGCAAAGCACATTTTGAGATATCTCAAAGGATCAGAGGATCTTGGTCTAGAATACAAGAAGAATGAAAACTTCTTCTTGACTGGATATTCGGATTCAGATCATGCAGGTAACATTGATGATAGAAAATCCACTTCTGGATTTGTATTCTTTATGGGATCTGGACCAATATCATGGGGAAGTAAGAAACAACACTTTGTTTCTCACTCTTCCACAGAAGTCGAGTATCGTTCTACAGGAGAAGTTGTCTGTGAAGCGATTTGGCTACGTCGCATACTGGAAGGACTTGGAATACCTCAGGACAAACCGACCACCATGTATGTTGACAATGAAGGTGTACTCAAACTTGTTCGCAATCCAGTTTTTCATGAGAGAACAAAGCACATTGAGGTTCAAGTTCATTTCATACGCGAACATGTGTTGAAGCACAACATCCAGCTTCAATTTTGTCCAACTGCTGAACAACGAGCAGATATTTTCACAAAGTCACTTGCACGTGACAAGTTCGAGTTGTTCAGAGAGTTCCTCTCCTCATCTCTTCAGACAATGCACAATTAAGGGGGGAATGTTAGGATAAAATATTATTATCCTAATATTAATTATGCATAGTACAATTATTTAATTAATTTTATTAATTAAATAATAATGGTTAATAATATAAACCATATATTTGTTATGTATTGTTATATGGTTTCTAAACCATATTTGTTTCTCACGGATGCTGTTATAGTTTTAACAGTATATTTGTATTTATTCATTTGTGCTTCCTGGATGATATTGGAAGCTTGTGTATTTTGGAATTTGGTTGTACCTATGTAACTTAATCTCCTGTGTGTATTTGGCTATGTAATATCTATAAATATTGCATCCCATTCTCTGTAAGCTTGGTTGATTGAGATTAATAAAACTAATCCAGGCTTCCGTCCCTGTTTCACAATCAAGGAAGTTACGAATTTCAGAACATAAATGTTTTCTAAACACTTTGTTAATATCTGGGAGGCAATGAAGGATTTCTCACCATACAATTTGATAGAATCAAGAGTTTCTAATTAGCTTTTCTACGAGGATCAGTTTTGAAATCAGGGGCAACATGTTCCTAGGTTTCTTAACTTAATATTTCATTTTACCCCCAAACTTTGGTGTATACTCTCTCTCAATGAGTCGAATTTCACGTATTTCCTAAGGATTCTTTCATAAAACGTGCATTTGAGTCCCACCTGTATGCATAAAAATTTCCCTACTCATTTAAAAGTGTTCTAGGAACCTCATTTTCATGAGATGTGTAGACACAAGGATAATAACAATGGGGGCAGATGATGAGTCACCTAAATCATAAACTTACAATGGGTAAATCATGTAGTTGATTTCAAGGGTTAATAATTGCAATTACCAAAGCCCAAGAGTGATTCCCCAGCTAATACTCGACCCAAATAGCCAAATTCTTCCAATCTGACTCTCTAAAGCTCCTCCATGAAGTTAGGCCCACTCTGTGCTTTGGTTCAAGTAATCAATACAAGAACATGGAGACTTCAATCATTGACATTAATGGATTTTTCCACTTTGTTATTTTAATTGGTCTCTTGCAATTATTATCACTCTATTGGAAGAGTTATTTCTTTCAGTACATAAATGCATGATAACTAATGTTTGTAGGAACTTAAAAGTCTTCCTTTCCTCACTGCAGTTTGATCCCCTTTCTTACTATACAAGACATTGATCTAGTAATCAAACTATATTTGTTAATGTAGGTTTGGAGTTCCCTTTTGGATCCCTGACCCGAAGGCCATCTCTACTTAATCATTGAGTGAATTTTGCTCATTCATAATTCAAACCGGAAGTAGAATGTCTTCGAATAGTTAAGAATCCCCAATTTGTCCTTGAAAAAATTTCAGCCAACAAGACCAAGTCCATTAATTGGGATGATCATTGGAACAATCCCGTCTACAACCATTTTGAGGAAAATTGACTCACCTCTCATTGGTTTAGAAGGTGCCTCAAGTAATAAAGAGACTTCTCGGCCTAATGATTTCCATAGCCAATGACAATTATTTTAAAATTCAGATCTTGCAAAGTAGATCTTGGGACAAATCTCCTATAAGTAGGTATTAGGCCTACACCCCTAAACATGTTGATTTCCTATTTATCAACTGAAGTATCTTTGATACCATTGATCATCATTTCCAGTCATTTTCTTGATTCAATTTATGTGGGGAAGAAAATTACAAACCTGTTTTATGACTTGACTATTAGAGCTCAGAATAGTCTTATTAGATCAAGAAACTTGCTCCTAGACCTCTTAATGCTATATATTTCTAGAGATTGAGACATCCATCTTCTCATCAAGCCAATTGAGTTATCTGCAATCTATGTCCAACCTCAAGAAATCAAGGTTTGAATGAATTTGCATCCACTTCCTTGAGTACCTCATAGTAGATTTCATCTTAAGGTGCATGAAACATTTGAATTTTTTTGGAATGAGTTGGTATCCACTTAAGAGGCAACGAAACCATAAATTTCAGACCTTACGATGGTTTATATCCAACCTAACAAGCTACTTCCTTCGAGACTGACATATGTCAGACAATCCTTCCAAATCTACTAATTCATTGTTATTCGGAGCTTCTCTTGAATGTGGGCTAATTAGGAACTTAGTCTTTTTTCCTTGTACAAGGATCCATTTCATACCTTGTAACCCAAATTGTAGCTAGCTCATCTCAATCCTTACCTTCATGGTTTAAAATAAGGATTGTGCAATATTATGCAAGTTGTGACTTCCACTAATTTCATCTTCCACATAACAAGAAATATTACCTAATGGACATTATGAACCATAGCTTTGATGGTGAAAATGTTCACATTTGTTTCTTCAAGATACACTTATAGAAGAACTTTTTAGCAACATAATAGTCATTAGGAGACATTTTTCAAGTGATACTTCAGTGTCGGCACATTGAAGAATTTCTGGAGTTTCTTTTGATTTTCCTCAAGGTGTTTTGCTAAAATATCTAGATATAAGAAAGAGCGCTATGGAAGAGGGACAATGAATTCATAATGAAGGTTCTTCTCAACCTTCATTTGAGGAATCCTTTGTCCAAGGAGGTTCAAACATCAAATTTCATTTCCAGATGTGAAAAATCAACCTAATGTCATTTCTCATATCATCTCAACTATGCAAGAAAATCGTTGTTACAAGTAAGGTGCACATACAAAAGACAAATTAAAATACTACTTTCAAACATCCTTAAGCAGACATGAAGGTGAAAATAGTTTGTGATTTCATATCCATGTGGGAATCATTATCAATGGTGTTCATAGAAGAGATCTATTGCAAGACCAGTTATTGTCTAACTAACGTCTGATCCCAAATAAGTGGGACCATCGAAGGAACGAGGTAGACCCAATAAGCTGTTTCCTTACTGGTAGCTCAATGCAACAAAAAGAGGATCAACTCCAATTCAGAAATATGAAACCTCCAACTTTCTATGTATCCTTGATAATAAAAAATCATATAGTTCATAAGCTATATGAGATTTAGAGTTTTAGTTCCATTTTGCCCAAGACAATCTTTCCACTGATACTAGCAAGGGCCATAATATGAATCTCTTTCTGAGGAGTGACTTGTTTCAATCTAGATGGGACAACGAATAGAAGACCACTTTTTTAGTTGATATGTGCTAGGAAAGAAACTATAGCAGCCTTGCATTGAGTGCATGGGATAATTATCTACATTCTCTCAAGTAAAACAAATGGAAGTAAAACATGTCATCCTCTTGAATTCCAGGCCCATACCATGATCTATCACAACAGAACTTACTTGCTAAACCCTTTAGGATCATTTTATCAGCCTTGATTGGTCTCATAAGAGGCTTTTGCAGAACTGCAACCTAGATTCCACTAAGGCCATCTCTCTAGGAAACCTGAACTCATCTCCACGCTACACTCATGTTGAGACTAATCCTTATCTTTAGCATCCATCCATTCCATCTAAATGCAGGGTACAAGGGAGGAAATTACAGTGAGTTAGGGAGAAGGAGGGAAATTAGGAAAGGAAAGTTACTTCCATGAGTAGGAACCAATTACATAGTTCACACCCAGTAACCAGAGTAGTTGAACATTCAATATAAAGGAAAGAAAATAATGAAGCTATCTAGTGAGAAAAAAAACCCTAGACACAAATTTCTTGAGGTTCATTTATCAAGATACAAATCTCTTTTGGGATCACCATGCTTAAAAATTACATAAAAGAGAGAATAGAGGAAATACAAGAAGAAGGAAAATAGAAGAAATGTAGCTTTTATTTCATTGTATTGACACAAAGTCCAACAACTATAATCCACAATTGCTACAGAGTGGAAATTTTTCAAAATCATATATCCTTTGGAATGGAGAAGTTATCCCAATTTATAGCAATCTGAATTGACCTCTCACCTCCCTCATATCAATCTTCATGTTCCATATTCTACTTGTGACATTTTTTCTATTAATTAAGTATTTCTCATATAATTTTGAGAAAATACTTTTACAATTTTAAAATAGGTCACTTAAGTGAATATGACAAAAAATAATGATGAATCCCAATGAATAATTAGAAAGGAGAGAGAAAAAGAGGGGAGAAAGAGAGAAGAAGAGAAGGGGATGATATTTCTGATGAATCAACTTCCTCATTGAAGAAATTTTCAAATAAAACACCCTGATGAGAATCCTCTCGAATGGGAACATTTTCCTTGAATTATTTTCCTTTTGAAACTCTCATAATAATGAACTTCTGAACCTTATTGAATGATCATGATCTACCCCTCTTTATGATCCACATACACCATTAACTGAGTGTTTTTAAAAACTATTGAAATATTACTTTGATGATCAAGGCGTTACTCATGAAGATCTCCTCTGAAGATATTGATATCAAAAAAATCCAATGACCATTACTCTCTACAACATTTCCATGTTCCTAAAGACACAAATTTCTCTGATGAGATGATGACCTTTTCAAGCCATGAAGTTTCATCATTCTATCGTTCTTTTGGTTACACATTTGGATGAGAAATCCAAAATAATTATCCTTTCCAAATTGTAACCATGATGATCATATCAACTGGAACATCATTCTGATGACATGAAACTAAGAATAGATTTACACTCACAAAATGAACTTCATATTTTACCAATAACTATTCTTCACTTGAAAGGGGGGGTTACCATTTTTAGTAAGTAGAAATTTCCACCCTCTTTTCAGCGGTTCTGACCACTAAATTAGATTTCCAGATAACCTATATGTACCTTGTCTTCCATCTGAACTTTCTTTGATATGACTTACTAATAATAACAAATGACCATGTAGGAAACTTACTATTTTTAGTAAGTGACAATTTTCACCCTTTTTTTAAATAAACCATTTGAGATTGGCTTTCTGGGTGTCCTTAGTGCACATTTGAAAATTTGCCAAACTAACTTCAGTGATGACTTACCAAAAATAATAATTGTATATGTAGGAGGCTTACTTTTTTTGAGAAATTAGGGGTGGGCCTCAGTTTTCAAAACAAACTTTTTTTATATGGGTTTTTTCTCTTCAATGCACCTCTAAAATTTCAATTCTACCCGGTGTCTAGAAATGGAGATTTTAATTTTCAAAGTTTTTACCGTAGGAAACTTGGGGTTTCTTCATTTGCAAAAAATTTGGAGTGTGCATGAAAAAATATTCATCTTGGATTTTTATGGCCTTAAAAAATAGGAGCATGGATTATAAAAATGACATGTTGATTCATGCACAGGTTTTTTAGTTATGAACAAATCTTAGAGGTTTCGGCAGGGTTTCAAAGAGTTTCTCTAGGCAAAGAAATGAGCTCATTGCATTTGTTCTTTTGAAAATGAAGGGATTTTCTTGATTTTTTACACCATTTTCACTTCTTGAGATCATGGAAAAAATGTAGCAATGGGGGGAGCATGAAAATTGCAAGATTCAATGGAGCTTTGGGAAGGTTTTGGCAGATGGAGACATGTGGGGAGAAATGGCAAAAAGCTAATGTTTGGATTTATAGCTTTGGTCAAAGGAGGGGGATTTTTTGTCCCCATTTTCCCTTTGGACAATTTTCCAAAAATGGCTTATCATTTACGTTGAAGGAGGTCATTGATGGAGGCTTCACTGATGGGTTTAAAGAGGGGGGGGGGAAATTTTTTTGCACCATTTTCACCTTTTTTATGGTGAAATGGGGGACAAAAATGTGCACCTCATGCTCATGTTGACATGTGTCCCTTTGTAAAATTGACTAAGTGTCGAATAACATACCTTGTGGGTGACTTGGAAAGGTCATAACTTGAGCTCATACCTAGATGATTTTTGGATGCTTATTTATATGATTTTTCATGAAAAATATAAATTTTGAGAAGAATGGGAGGGGTCATATGGATTTATTATGATTAAAATCCCTCAAAATCCTCCTTTTTTCTCAAGATCACCTGCGGTACATGGAAAGAATGAGCCACCTGGAAAAATTCATGGGGTTTGAAGTTGATCTATTTTTTCCACCATGTAGAGGGTTGAAAATTATTTCCAATGATATATTTTTGGGATCATAACTCATACATAAGCTCCCAGAATCACTCTTTGAAGCTCAGGTACTCTTTTACGGTGCAAGCTCCTTCAGGCCTCAAAAACCCCGCTTTCAGTGAATTGGCCCCTAAACCTCTAAATCTTCCCAGAATATTCCTAAATATAGTTCCACAATGTTTTTGGCTCTTGAATACACCTCCATGATGAATATTTATCTTTTTCATCTTCTCTATGATGGTACACTAGTTCTTAGGAAGGTCTGATGATAGCCCTCTCTAAGATTGCTTGAAACTCCACTTTTAGAGAATACTGCTCCAAAGGCACTTGAATGATTTTTTTTTTCCTAAATCACCTAGGGGGATGATGAAAATCATAGATGGACCACTGAAGGAAAATTGGATCTATTGACACTGGGGTAGGTTGATCTAGGGGTGTCTGGGAAGGTATGACATGGAGAATTTGACACTAGGGTATAGTTGTCTTGTTTTCAGGTGATTTTTTCCCGTGCAAAAACACAAGAAAACAACTAGCTCTAGCTTGGGGACATGTTGTGGATCAAGAACAATGAGGACATAACATGAGAATCTTATAATCTCAATTTTTTTCATGGACCAATGCCTTATCCATTGGGATTTATGGAGTCATTAGAGAGATATGCTACACAACTTACCTTATTGACACACACACACGTAAACACAAAAATAGAAGGGAAACACACCAAAAGGGAAAACAACACACAATGGAAAAGGGAAATTATATATAGGGGGAGGGATATTTACAGAGGAAGGGAAAGAATATACACATACCCAATGATGGGTTGGGAAAAGTACATGCCATCATGGAATATTGGACTAAAATGTGATCTTTGAAGCACAAAAATCATTATCTGATCAAACCATGCTCTTGTGATGGATTTTCATGGCTTGAGAAGAAGAAGATGATACCAAGATTCCATCTTCATACTCATACTACATTGAGAACATTCTTGCATCTAATGAAAACATTTCGTTATATTTTAAAACTCTTGCATCTTGAGGCTTCCTCTTGATGTCCTGCGATCATGAGACACCATTTCTCCATGTCTTCAGGAGTGGGAACATTGATCTCTTCATGAAATACATTCTTCATCTTTTAATTGCAACATAACATATCTCCTATATTAGCAAATTACTCAGAAGGAGTGAGAAAAAACTAATTTTTTTGTTCCAGAACTTCTCTAAACATCTCATCTTTCAAAGTGAATCATAGGTATTCAAAGAATAGAGGTTATATTATGGATGTTTTCAAAATTTCAGGGAAATTGCGATATGGAAGTACCTGTTCAAGGAAGCTTGGGAAAACAATGGGTGTAATCTGATTTTGAATTTTTTACAAGATTTCATGCACATCCTTCAACTTTGTTGCTGAACATTTTTTTGATATCTCATCCACTCAAAACATTGGTTTCAAAATCATTATTCACAAAATTATAATCCTCAATTTTGATTCATAGAGGAATTCTTCACCCTTGAGTTATTTTTCAATATGAATTATCTTGTTCTGAACTGATGGAGCATTCTAAAGTGGTGGGAACAAGTTGATCTTGAACACACTCCCAAGAATCTTGCAATTTTCACTTTGTTCTGAATGAATCTCTTCAATGCAAATCAGCTCAAGGTTTTCCCTACTATCTTCCTCCATGGTGGAGATGTTGTCTTCAAGATTGGGGAATTCAAAGGATTTAAGAACCTTCCTTATTTTGCACTCAATGATCTTCTTCACAAATGTGAAAGAGAAAGACATATTTCACATGACACTCTCACCAACCAAGGCATTGGGGAAGTCATCAAACTCATCCATTGGCTCCATTTCATCATCAAACATTGGTCATGTTAAAAATGAGAACACAAATTGATTCATACCTATCTTACATTTCCATAGCTCGAGTCAAGATCTAAAGACTAAGTTGAGGGTCTTCAGTTTCTTCCACAACCTTCAAGATGTATTGCACAGATAACTCTTCCAATATTCACCATAGGCTCATCTTCATTCTTATTGAGGGATAATATTTACATTTTGCTTCCAAGAGATGGTTGAAAATCCATGATACATATATTTCCCATGATTCATTTGAAACATCCTTGTTCACTTCTTCCATGATTTTTATCACCCAAGGATCAATTACTTGCAAGCATGGAGCATACTTGATTGACACCTTCTGAAAAGGAGAAGAGGTCCATGCTTTGTGGGAAGGGTACTCCTTCGAGTTCAAAATATCCATATCATCTCCTTTATGTGGGAAGTAGAGAACCATGTTGGTGCAATCATATGGGAATGATTTTTAACTCTATCTTGATACTACATTATCGAATCTTCGTGCTCATATGGAAAATGAAAGATTTAATATTTACCATGGTGATTAATGCAATGCTCTTTGGGAGAGAATAATGGATTTGATTGCTTGAGGAGGTTATCCTTAAGCTACTCCTTTTCCTCAACTTCAAAAATAAAATTTTCCTCTCCCATTTTGTCATCCATGATTGAATCAGGAAGGGAATTTGATTCTTCAACTATCTCCATTTCTTCATTCAACATTTCTACATCACTTGAAGGATCAAAATAGGAAGGAAAATTATCCATGATCATTTTGAATTCATCATCTTGAGTATGGGATGAAGGAACAATTTTTTTTTACTTCTTCACATATATCCATTCCATCATTAATTGAAAGATGAAAATTTGAAAGAGATTATCATGTGATTACCTTAATCTTGTCATTTTGTGCTTCTTCATTGTTGGTGGAGACTTCAGAAAGCATTGAATCATCCATCATGCAACAAGATTCTTCCTTTCTTGAATCTATTTCTCCTCTAATTATTTGTGCCTTGATCCAAAAAGAATTGATGAATGTAAAAGTTCCACCTCCATGTACTTTCATCATCTTCAAAGGTATTGATTTTATTTCAATAGAGGGTTCAAGGATAATACATTCTCAGAAGCATCCAAGAATATTCCAGGGATGAACACCTCATAGTATGGACAATCATCATGATCTTCCTTGAGTTTTTTCATCCTTGACAATATGAAGTGCCTCAAGGTGTTAATACCTTCTTTGCAGATCTAAATCATACCTCAAATTTCATGATAGGTTTCGAGGATCATAATTTCCTTCTATTATGTCTGTGAAGCCTTTCCACATATTCTCTTTTCAAAATTTCATTTCTTCATCACCATATGCAAGGAATCATCTAAAGATAAGAAGAAAGAAAATGTTCTTAATTTTATAGTGAGTTGTGTGAGGTTGACAAAATTCTTATTGTAGTGGATCCACATCATCTTGTCCTTCATCATCTTCCATAGTGTTGATTTGATTTTCATCAAAATGCTCATAAGATGTTATTCAGTACATAATGAAATTGTTTGTACTTCCAGTGATCATAGGAAAAATCTCCTCTTCTTTTTCTTCTCTTCCATGTTATGTGGAGTGCTTCAAGTTGTTCTTGTACATCTCTTGCAAGGCTTCAAAATATTTTAGAATTTCAAGGAATATTTGGGGAATGGAATTCCCTTGCATAGTGCTTATGATTCTTTCCATATGCTCAATTTTTAAGGCTTCCATTTTGTCATTTCTATATGTGAGGAAATCATCCTGAGGGAGGGTGATGAAATACATGGCTCTAAGATTTTCATTCATTTGTGCACAAATGAGATTATTACCTTTGGCATATTCTTGAGCTTGAGCACAACTCCCTAATTTCTTCTTCATTGACAAGTTCAATTTTCTTTCCTTTGTTTGATTACAGGTTGTTTCATGAAGTAGGAAGCCCTTTTTCCATTATTGAATTTACTTATTTGCAAGAGTTGTTTAGGAACCATGGTTGATAAAAAAATATTCTTTTCTTGGTCACGGTCTTCTTCTTATTCATTTTCACTCGTTGGTACTTTACTCCAACATGAAATTTCTTCATTATGCATGGGAAACAAATGTGGCAAGGAGTCGTTCCTTGATGGAGTCACCTTCAAAACAGTTTATTCTTTCAAATGTGATTTCCATTTATTATTTTCTAATATCATAATTATTTGTTTTGCAGATATACATTGGATAGAGATCCTTTTTTGGGTGCAGATTGGGTAAATTCTATGTCCCAACGGGACAAGAAAATTGGCTGAGAAAACAACTTTCAGGTTATGTATGAAACTAAGTGTCTCCACTAACATTGAGTAGGGTTATGCCCCTCTGCATTGAATGGTGAAATCTCCCATTATTGAATGTCTTGACTCAATGATACCAACTTAACAAATTTTATGGTCATGGCAAAATATCCTTGGGGATCACATGAAGGGATCACCCAAAACTGTGGAAGAATGCTTATACATGGGGGTACAAGGGAGGAAATTATTCCCGAATTAGTGAAAGGGAATTCCTAAGAAATTCTCTTATTGCCATCCATCAAGAAAATTCATAGAGTTCAATCCCATTAACCAAATATCTTCAAAATTCATATATAGAACTTAAAGTATTTTTGAAATGTTCCTTGTGGACAAACAAAACCCATGTTTCATCACTCTTTCAGCCTTGCTACTATCAATTGGATCACGGATCTTTTGAATGTTTGAATTTTATCATTTTTAATCACTTGTCTTATTTGCTCATGTGTTAGGAAATAAGAGATAAAATATGTGGAATAATCCCTCACAGAATCGCAACAGTAGAAACTAATATGCAAGAAAATATTACAGATCTCAAACAAAAGTGCAGAATAAATAACACAACACAAAGAGACAGTATTTAACATGGTTCACCCAATTTGGGCTACGTCCACCAAGAATCACTTGCTCAGATTTTATTACAAGCCTCCACTCTCTCAATACAATACCCAGATCCATTTGGAGCTATGCTCAACAAACTCTACAGAATTCACACCCGAATTCAAAACACATCTACAATGCATTTGCTATGCATCTTGGTATCATATGCACAAGACCATATAAATAGACAACTACTTAAGCAGTTTTACAAAACCATGGGTATCAAAACCATGGGCCAAAAACTGTTCCATAAACCTATGGGTCAAAATCCCATGGGCCCAAAAAAATCACATAACGGTTACCCATATACAGGCACATGGGTTAATAAACCACCCATGAAAATTTGACTTTGGGGCTTTACACCCCTGAACCCCCCTTGACCCAGGATGCTCACCCCCGAGCAAGACCGCCGTAAAAATGTGGAAAGTGTAAGTACTCATAGTTTAAGGTCTTCAACACTTTCTCAACATGAAAATAGGCTCCACAACCTAACAATCTCCCACTTGGAGAATGGTTTTCCTTTGAGAAATCTTCTCAACCCTTCACTATCATCCTTAAAGACCAACCAAAGTTGAACATAACTTTAATTTCTCCCTTATAACCACCTTAGTCATCATGTCTATAGGATTCTAACTAGTATGAATCTTCTCCAGCTTCAACTTATCTTCCTCCAAAGTTGTCCTAATGAAGTGATATCTTAACTGTATATGCTTCATCCTAGAGTGGAAAGCAAAGTTATTAGCTATGTGTATAGCACTCTGACTATCACTATGCAGTCTTCCCTTCCTCCTGCTTATGCCCCAACTCCTCAAGCAATTGTTGTAACCAAATCATCTCTTTTCTTGCCTCTGTGGCAGCAACATACTCAGCCTCTGTGGTTGACAAAGCCACCAGCTTCTATATTCATGAAATCTAGCTCACTAATGTCCCACCTATAATGTAAATATAACCTGTCTTGCTCCTCCTGTTGTCTACATCTCCAACCATATCTGAATCTACATAACCACGTAAAGTGGTGTATGATCCACTGTAGCAAAAAATTGTCCCCATGGTCCCTCTCAAATACCAAAGGATCCACTTTACTACATGTCAGTGATCTTTACCTAGATCACTCATAAATCTACTCATTTCTCCCACTGCATGGGCAATATCAGGCCTAGTGCACACCATGGCATACATCAAACTACCAACTGTTGATGAGTAAGGTACCTTGGACATCTGGTTTCTCTCCTACTTTATCTTGGGACACTGCTCCTTTGATAACTTGAAATGGCTTGCCAAAGGAGTCCCAATTGGTTTAGCATCTTGCATATTAAACCATCTCTAAGACCTTCTTAATGTACTCTTCCTGAGATAAAGTCAACCTTCCATTCCTTCCTATCATGAGATATTCTCATACCAAGGATTTGTTTGGATGCCCCCAAATCCTTCATATCAAAGGATTCACTTAGCTGTTTCTTGAGTACTTTTATTTCCTGCATGTTTTTACCTGCAACCAACATGTCATACACATACACACACAGGATAATATAACTTCCATCCTCAAATTTCTTTGTATACATGCAATGGCCTGAATGACATCTAATATAACCTTACTCCATCATGAAGCTATCAAATTTCTTATACCATTGACGTGGAGCTTGTTTCAGGCCATACTATCTCTTCTTCAGTTTGCACACCATCTCCTCTTTACCTTTGACCTCATAGCCCTCTGGTTGCTACATATATATTCCTCCTCTAAATCACCATGGAGAAATGTAGTCTTTACATCTAGCTTGTTCTAAGTTCAAGTTTTCTACTGCCACTACTCCAAGAACAGTTCTAATAGAAGTCATTTTTACTACAAAGAAAAAATATCATCAAAATCTATACATTTTTTCTATGCAAACCCCTTGACCACCATCCGAGCCTTGTATCTTTTCTTGCCTCCTTCTTCCTATTTAACTTTGTACACCCTCTTGTTTTACAATGCTCTTTTTCCTTTGGGTAGCTTCACCAAATCCAATTCTGGTTCTCCATGAGAGCCTGATGCTCCTCATCCATGGCTTGCTCCCATTTCTTCCTGGCATCTACCTGCATTGCTTCATCAAATCTCTCTGGCTCTCCACTATCAGTGAGTAATAAATAATAAAGAGAAGGAGAAAAACATTTAGGTTCTCTTCTTACCCTAGAATACCTCCTCAATATAGGAGTTTGGGGTACCTGTTTAGTAGGTTCCTGAACTGATTCATGTGTCACTTTCCCATCTGTCAGATCCTCTACCAATGCATATTCTTTCTTGGATTCTTCCCTATTTTCCTGCAACTATTTCTTATACATAACTTTCTCATTAAAGACCACATCCCTAGTTTAAATGATTTTCTTGGCCTTAATACTCCAACATATATATCTAAAGTCATCACCACCATAACCAATGAAAATGCATTTTTCATGATTTAGCCTCTAGCTTGGTCCTATCATCCTTGTTAATATGAAAAAATACCTCACATCCAAATACTCTAAGAAATGAGTAATCAAAGTTTCTTACCATACCAAGCCTCCTCAGGTATGCCTCCATCCAAGGCACTTGAGGGTCCTCTGTTTATCAAGTACACATGTTGTGCTCACCACTTCTGCACAAAAAGAAAGAGGCAGTCCTGCATATAACCTCATGCTCCTAGCATGTTCCATTATTTTTTTGTTCATACTTTCTGACACCCCATTCTACTGTGAGTTCTTGGAACTATCTTTTTCCTTTGGATTCCATTCTTAGAACAATAATCATCAAATTCATTGTTGCAATACCCCCCTCCATTATCTAACCTGAGACATTTTAGCTTAAGACTTATTTCATTCTCTACCAAGGCTTTCTATTTAACAAAAGTTTCAAATACATCAGATTTTTTTCTAATACAATATACCCAGATTTTCCTTATTACATCATCAATAAAAGTAACATAATAATTTGAACCCCTAAGAGATAAAACCTGAGCCAGGCCCCCACACATTAGAATGCACTAGCTCTAACTTACTCTCTTTCTTTGTAGGTCCAACCTTGAGAAACCTTACTCACTTTTGTTTCTCATATATGCAGTCCTCACAAAACTCCAAACTTGTTTCTGTATATCTAGGAAAATCCTTCTTTATGATCTCCATGCCCTTATGGCTCATATGAGCGAGCCTATAGTGCCACAATGTTGTATCTACTTCTGAAGCCATAAGATTACAAACATTAGTGTTATCAAGTGGTTAAATACAAGGTTCCAACCTTCTTACCTCTTGCCACCACAAGAGCACCCTTGGTAACCTTCCAAGAGTCCACTGTAAATATCACAGTATAACCATCACTTCCCAACTGACCTTGTCGATATCAAATTTCATCTTAATGTAGGCACATGTCTGACATCCTTTAATAGCCAAGTATTCCCAATTCTGCATATTAACCTGAATAGAACCTTTTCCAACTATGTTGCAAGGCTCATCATCACCAAGAAAAAAATTCCCAAAATATCCTTGAACATAATCAACAAAATAATTCCTATGTGGAGTAGCATGGAAAGAATCCCCCAAATCTAAAACCCAAGATTCAGTAATATTGTGCAAAGAAAGAATCAAAGCTTCCTTGCATACATTACCCATTGCCACATTTTCCTCCTTTGTTTTCTTCATGTTGTTTCTTCTTGTCCTGAAGTTCCCAACAGTCCTTGTTTGCATGCCCATACTTTCCACAGTGCTAGCATATTATCTTGCTTTTGGATTTTGACCTTGTCCGAACCTTTGATTTTCCACAACTTCCTCTATTTTTCTATCTCCTTCTAGTTTTCACTGTTCAAAGCATTCCCTGAAGCAGAATATTCCCTGGAGAATTTTCTTCACATTTCCTCACTTAGAATCACCCCTACAACATCCTTAAACTTCAACTTTGAGTTAGCTAGAACCGAGTTTCTAACCACCATTACCAAGCTATTCCAACTCTCAGGTAAACAACACAGAACTAATAAAGCCCTAACTTCTTCATCAAATTCTATTATAACCAAAGCTAGCATATTTACAACCATATTAAAATCATTTAAATGATCTTCTATTGAACCATTCTCAAACATCTTCATATTAAAAAAAAATTTATTAAAAATATCTTATTAGAGGTAGAGGGTTTTTCATACAACTTCCCTAATGCATCCATCAGTTCTTTTGGAGTCTTTTCCTTTGAAAAATTTAATAATACTATAGATGCAAGACACAACCGGATTGTCCCAAGTTCCTTCGTATCTATAAAATCTCATTCTGCATCCATCATGCTCGATGGTTTGTTCACCTTCTTAGATAACAGAATATAAAGATCCTTTTGATAAAGGTAATCTTCCATCTACATCTTCCAAAGAAAGAAATTCTTCCCCTTGAATTTATCAACCCTAGATCTTCCATCATCTGCCATAGCTCCCATTCAAGATAAAAATATTCATTCGATTCAACACTTCAGAAAACCGAACCAAGCTTTGATACCAATTTTTAGGAAATAAGGAATAAAATATGTGGAATAATCCCTCACAAAATCACAATGGTAGAAACTAATATGCAGAAAATATTACAGATCTCAAATAAAAGTGCAGAATAAAATAACACAACACAAAGAGAAAATATTTAATGTGGTTCAACCAATTTGGGCCATGTCCACCAAGAATCATTTGCTCATATTTTATTACAAGCCACCACTCTCTCAATACAATACTCATATCTGTTTGGAGCTATGCTCAACAAACTCTACAAAATTCACACCTGAATTCAAAACACATCTACAATGTTTCATAATACCTACCATATTAAAAAACCCACATAAGTAGACAACTGCTTAAGCAGTTTTACAAAACTATGGGTATTAAAACCATGGGCAAAAACCGTCTCATAAACCTATGGGTGAAAAATCCCGCATATATGAGAAAAACAGGTTTCCCGGTATTAAAACCATGGGTGAGACAACTGTGGAAAGTGTACAATAATCTTAGTGTACATTATTCTACACTTTCACACACGAAAATAGGCTCCACAACCTAACAATCTTACAGTTTTTCATAGAATCGTGGTCCTCCTAAAAGAATAAAATCATAATTTTTTTGGTGTTAGATGATGAAAATCATAGCTTTTCACACTCATAAAAGTGGTAGTTGATAGAAAAATCCTATATCATCCCCATATTTCAATATTTCATTGTAAAAACTATGGTTTTTTTGCTATTAAAATTAAAACAGCTTCTATTCTCACAATTTCTAAGTTTTCTTTGAGAATAGGTATAATGAACCTCAAGACTATAAATCTTTTAAACCTCTCACACATGATGAAAAATATATGTTAAAATGAAACTTTAGGAAATAAACAAAATTCTTATATGCTTTATTATAGACCATTTTTTAGTCCATTTTCCCTATAGTTTTTCTTAAGATATGATAAAACATGCTTCATATTAGTCCAAGGATGTGGGCATTATTTCCTCATATATTGGAAAGTGAGAGTGCATTAGCAGGTTTCTCATGAAGAATTTTTGTGTCTCAAAGGATGCAATAGGATACCATAAAGAGTATGTTTGTTAGTATGAGTAACAACAGCCACATGTCAACCTTAATCCTCCTCCATTCAAAGAGGATATAAAGATATAAATTCTTCCATATAATGGGGATTTGAATGCCAAGAAGCTATACCATTGGCTAGGTCAAATTGAGGTATATTTCAATTTTTATCAAATCAACGAGAATTAGTAGATTTCATTTTCAAGGTTAAAATTAATCAATCATGATATTGATTTTGAAATATATGCTCATACTCTAGTTGTTAAAATTCTTCATCCTATTTCTAATTGGGATGAATTTACAACGCTAATAAAAATCAACTCTATCCTATTTTTAATGAGTAAGATAGATCCATGTATTGGAAATATCTTGGAAAAAACTAAGGCCATAATTTGCAAGAGTACACAAGTGAGTTCCATAAGAAGGTTTTCTAAATAGGAAAATATGTAGTGGAGTGGGTTATTTTGTTGAAATACATTGATGGAATCCATAGCCACTTGATAATACTCATTCTCTTGACCAATCCAATGAATGTAGACGAGGCTTGTTCTTAAGCCCATTATCTAGAGATAGACAAGAAGAAGACTTCATATACCACTAAACATGCTTAAAACAAAGAGGGTGACACCAAGAAAAATGAGAAGGTGAAAGGAAAGGTAATAAGAATGATTCTTCCATTTATAAGAAAAGGATACTGAATGTTTATTATGTTCATTGTGATGTTGACACTCATTTTGAGGTTACATGTTGGAAGGTCCACCCAAAATTTCATTGATTTAAGAATAAGAAGAATAAAAAGAAGTCCATGGATTCCCTCAAATGAGACAAAATGATTTTTTAGTAAAGAGGTTGATGACAAAATGTTTTGTACCTTATTTCATATAGAGGTATGTTTGGGTAGTAATAATGATGGTCAAGAGAATGAACTTACTAAGGTTTTTCATATAAAAATCCAAGTGAAGAATAACAAAGTGGATGCTCTTGTTTATACTTGTTCTCAAGGTAATTTAATAATTAACGGGTTAGTTAATAAGATGAAATTAGAGACTTATAACCATCCATATCCATACTCATTAGGTTTGGTGAAGAAGTATGTAGACATCAAGGTTACAAATAAATGCAAAAAATCATTAAGTATTGAAAAGAGGTTCATTTATGAAGTTATTTTTCTTATTGTTCCTCTTGATGTGTGTATTGTAGTATTCGGCAGCCCATAATTGTGTATTGGGGATTCATCTTCGTGACAAGAGACAAGCAATACCATTTGGTGAAGGATGTTAAGGAGCTACATCATTTCATCCTTTACTAGAGACTCATAGATCTCTTTGGTAAGTGCCTCAGAACCTAAGATAATTATTAATGCTAGTGTGAAATTTGGATTACTTATTTTGAGGGATATACAAGAATAGGAAATCGAAGATTACTTATAGCTTGTTTATTAAGAAAGAGTAGAATCCAAGGAATGATTTGGTTCAATAGTTTAGGGAAGTTTTCTAATATCTTAAGCGGTTTCCCCAGTTAGGCTAATTGAGCATGAGATACAATTTTTACTTGATAATCCACTTTAAAAACATGGGATTGTATAGGAAGTCCTTGAAGGATACCAAAGAGGTAAAACAAAAGTTACATTTTTTTATTATGCAAGGTATAATCCATCCTAGCACTTATTCATGTTTTTTTCTTATTGTTTTAAATCCAAAGAAATATGGTTAATGGAGGATGTGTGTTGGTTATAGAGTGTTAAATAAATTATCCTAAAAAATAATTACCCTCTTCCTTGAATTGATTATTTTTTATCTTAGTTACAACATGAAAAATATTCTACAAAGCTTGATTTGAAATATGTGTATCACCAAGTTTGTATTAAGGAAGAGGAAATCTAGGAAACATTGTTCAAGACAAGGAAATGGTTTTATCAATGGTTCATCTTAGCATTTGTGATATGTAATGGACCAACTACCTTCATGAGGTTTTGGAATGAGGAAATGAGGCCATTTATTGATTCCTTTGTCATTGTGTACTTGGATGACATTATAGTTTTTATTTGAACTTATGAGGACCATATTAGCCATTTGTATCAAGATTTGTAAGTTTTAAATGACAACTGGCTAGTGTTGAATGAGAAGAAGTGTGAGTTTTCTCAACAATCATTTTTATTGTTTAGACCATCTAGTTGGATATGGAGAGTTGAGGATTGATATCACTAAGATAAAGTTAGGATTCGGAATTATATCTTACACCATATAGTTTAATCAAGACCATGAGTTTTATTAGTGTAGTTTAGTATTTTAGAAAATTCTTCAAGAAATTTTCTAAACCATTACATCATGGTTTTCTACATTTTATTAGAAACAGGTGGTAAGGTTTTTGATTGGGGTAAGAAACATATAGAATACTTTTGAGTCATTTAAATATAATATAGAGTTATGCTTCTAGGTTTTGGATTAACCTAACTTTTAGCTTCATATTTTGAAGTGTAAACTATTACTAGTGACTATGATATGTGTGTTATCCTATTTCAAGGAGTTAGGAACATATGTTATCAATATAAATTATTTAATAAAGTAGTTTTGAATTATTTTACATATGATAAGGATTTTTTATTCTCTTGTGTAAAAGTGCAAGAAATGGAAACATTATTTGATGGGTAAAAAAACTATCATACATATGAATCATAACCTCAAGTATATATTTGTAAGTTCAAAATAGAATTCAACAAGATAGATACTATAAATGGATGGGTTTTTTGAAATAGTTTCATTTTATTATAAAATTAAGAAAGTGTTTGAAAATGATCCAATTATCAATTTTATGTTAAGAATACCTCTTTTTCTTTCATCTATGGGCAAATTAACTCTTCTTGATCCTTTCAATATGTGAATCATATTGTTCAAATTAGATCAAATAAATTTCCTAAAGTATTAGTGACCTTGGAATCCATCTTTCAACTATGATGACCAATTCAGAAAGGAAAAGGAAAACATGACAGTCAAGGGTGAAGATTCATAACCCATCTTAGTTGGTGAAGACAAATTGCTTAAGATTGGTAAAGTATGCACTTCACATGAAAAACGTGCTTTTGTAGAGCTTTGCCAAGAATTTGATGATTTTTTTTCATGGAGCTATGAAGACCTTAGAGGTTTTGATCCTAATTTAGCTCAGCACACCATCGATTTGGATTCAACTGCCAATCCTATCAGACAAAAATAGAGACCTTGTCAATCCACAGATCAAGCCTCTCATGAAAAATGAATTGAGCAAGTTGATTGAGGAAAGCATCATATTTCCCAATCAATCATTCATCTTAGATAGCTAATTTAGTTATAGTGTAGAAAAGGAATGGAGAAATCATACTATGTGTTGATTTTAGGGATTTGAATAAGGTATCCTTGATATATCATTACCCACTACCCTCTATGGAACAAATCTTACAAATGGTAGCAGGTTCGGAAAGGTTTTATCTTATGGGATGGTTATTCTGGCTATAATCATGATCGTGGTAAAGGAGGAAGATCAATACAAGATAACCTTTACCACTAAATGGGGAACCTATGCCTATAGGAAAATGCCATTTGGTTTATCTAATACAAAAGCAAACTTCCAAAGAGCCATGGATATGAAATTCAAGGGACTGATCAATCAAATTATTTTGTAATCCTTGATGATATCATAGTGTTCTCTAAAAATGCATGTTGATCATATTTTCCATCTCAGGTAGGTATTTGAAAGGTGTAGGCAGTTTGGTTTCTCTCAATTGTAAAAAATGCATCTTCCTAGCACACGAAGGTAAAGCTCCTCAGGCATATTATTTCTAAGGAAGGATTAACTGTTGATTCAGAAAGAGTTAATGCCATCCTTGCATTTCCATTTCCTAATCATAAGAAAAAACTACAAATTTTCTTAGGAAGAATCAATTATCAGGTGGTTTGTTCCAAACTTTCCAACCTTTTCAAGCCATTGACATTGATGTTAAGAAGAATTTATGGTTTTAAATGGACCACTAAAGGAAATGAATAGTTTTGAAGCCATTAAGGAAGCAAAATAGCACATGCTCCTAAACTCTCATTAACCATGATTTTACAAAATATTTCACCTTGTATTCTTTTGGTGGCACTGAAACAATATATTGCCATATTGGTGCAACTAAATAAAGAAGGTTTGGAATAACCTGTTGCATTTTTCAGCCAAGGTCTAGAAGATTATGAGGTAAGATATTCATTTCATTGAAAAACATTCCCTGACTGTTATAAGAATTTTAAATAAATTTAGGCATTTGATATCCATCTACTAGTTTCACATGCTGGTGTGAAAGACTTCCTTTTGAACAAGGACCTGAATGAGAAAAGAGCTGGTTAGATAACCAAAGTAATGGAATATGATGTGGATATCAAAGTGACTAAGATGGTTTGAGGTAAAGGACTATGTGAAAAATTAGGTTTCAGACCAACAAATTGATGAAGAGGTTGCATCCTCGTGCTCCAACATGATCTAGAACAACCGATTGATCCAATGCTTACCTCCTTGTTGGAATCACGATGTAGTCAAATTTCTTCAACTAGGTGAATGCCCTCAAGGTTTGAAAAAACCAAAAGGAGGTATTTCAGACTTCATTCCATTCCCTTTGTGTTTATTGACAACATCTTATTTAGAAAATGTGTGAATGGTGTCCTCTTGAGATGCATTAAAACATATCAGATAGAGAAAGTTTTGTATGAGTTTCATAATGGAGAAGCAGGAGGTCACTTTTCTCCAAGGAAAATAACCCTCAAGATCATGAGGGCTGGATATTATTGGCCCAACCTTTTCAATGAATGTTATTCATGGGTCAAGATATGGAAAAATTTGCCTTATTTACAGGTAAAGAAAGAGCATTAGATCTTCCAATCCACCCCATCTCTGTAAATCAACCATTCATGTAATGGGGATTGGATTTTATTAGAGTGATCAATCCACATTCAAGCTTGGGTCACAAGTGGATTCTCACAGCCATTGACTATTTCACCAAATGGATAGAGGTAGTTGCATTGAAGGAAGAAAATGAGGCCAGCATTCTAGAATTATATGAAGGTATTGTGACTAGGTTTGGTGTTCCTTCCATGATCATTTCTGATAATTCTCTGGCATTCCTTGGCACAAATATCTCTGATTGGGATGTAAAAAAATGGAATATACTTTGAGCACCTCTTCAAACTATTACCCCCAAGGTAATGGCTAGGTTGAATCAACTAACAAGAACCTTTTGAGAATCATAAGGAGGACCTTGGATGAAAATCAAATAAATGGCACACGAAACTAAAATCAACCTTATGGGCTGATAGGATCACTCCCAAAAGGTCAACTTGTAGAAGCTCCCCTTATAAATTGGTTTATGGTAAGGAAGAAAGGTTACCAATATCTCTTGAATTTCCATGTTAGAGCTCATCAAACAACTGGAAATTGTTTGAGTTTGAAGGCCATGGAAGTTAGATATGTAGAGATCATGGAGTTAGATGAATTGAGAAACCAAGAAACACAAACAATTGAAAACGATCAAGCTCATATCAATAAGTGTTTTGAAAAGAAATCAAAAGCTATGAATTTACAAGAAGGATATCTAGTCCTAAAGTGGGAAGAAAACAAATCCAAACTAGGTAGGCACTCAATGTTTGATGCAGTATGGAGTGGTCCCCACATGATTTCTAGCTCTAAGTCAAATAATGATTTCCAATTGTCTAAATTGGATGGAGAAGAGTTACAGATCCTGGTCAATGGGATCGACCTCACACATTGTTATTGAACTAGTAATATCCCTTCTACATAATAGTTTAGTTTTAATTCCTCCAAGTTCTTTCAAGTACATTGTCTAGTTGAAAATGTAGTTTAAATTTCCCTAATTTCTTTGTAAATAGTTTTTTTGATTTGGATGGCATGGTTACGTTTCAATTGTTTATGGAGGAATTCAAAGAAGATGTGTTTCAGAAAATTGTGGTGGAATTTTAGATTAATTTTTTTTTTCCATTCTCATAAAAACTTAATTCAGAATAATTTTTGTAATGAGAATGATCAATTTAAGCAGTCACAAATTAGGTCTAGGTCCAGGAAATACTTCAGGTGGATTTAGGGGTTAGATATTTTAGTTTTAGATCAATTTTAGATTATCGGGATGAATCCATTCCCAATGGATGCTTCAAGTTCACTGATCTCTTCATCTGGAAGCAATATGTCCCCATTGAGTCACCAAATCATTATCTACCCCTAGGTTATTTTTATAACTTACATTATTGTCTTGAACTCAGATAAGTAAAAACTTATAAAAATGGAGAAATTAAATGTTCCAAGGATTTCCCTCTCCATTGCAAGTCCATATTCCTTTGTTTCTCCATAATTTCACTGCCAAATTTCTAGTAAATGGGGAAATTAAGCATTGGTTCCATTAGAATTTGACAAATGGGTATTCAGTGGAATGAATAAACTACTTCTTTGGTTTCATTGGTTCCCTGTATAGGAGATCCATTTGCATTGAGGGATGTTGGAACAATGTTGTGGGTAGTAAGGGAAATTCAAAAACAAACATAATAGTTCTATTGGACCTTTATTTTTCCACATGGCCTATTTGAATAATTAATGGAAACATAGAATGGATATTGCAAGCGATTAAGGTAAATCAGGCACTGACATAATGGATGGAACTATTTCACTATTTCGTTCAAACTCTGATTTTCTACAAAACACAAGATCTATGATGAAGTGGATATGATGGGCCTAGAGAGCACAAGTGGAACAATTCTATGCTTTCTCATGTTCACCAATCAACCAGTTCTTCCACACCTAGAATGAACCGCAATAATGCATGTTGTGGAGGCCCAAGTGAAACTCAGTTACGACCATCCTGATCTCTGAACTTCAAATGGCCATAAAATTCATAATGTAAGTCAAAATTACAAAAATATGATACCTTTGGAAAGGTATCATCATGAACTTTAATTTACCAATCAAAAACTAAAAAATTAATGGTGAAGTTAGGTGGGTGAAAAAGGGAAATATAATTCCAACATTGGAGACACATTTCCAGGTAGCTCATATGCCAAATTTGAGGAGTTATGGTGCTCATTCCTTCTCCTATAAGAAAATTATCATAGGGAAATTGTCTTTCAAGGGTTCCTCATGCTTGTTTTCAATGATTTAATGCATGTTGTTGATGGTTGAGGGGAAATCCTGAATTTCCCTCTATTTTCTCCCTTCTCTCTTTCCCATCTTCTATATATTGTAAAATTATGCTCATTTGTAAAGGTTAGACCCTCTTGGAATACTAGAGCATCATTTCAAAGTGTTGCACATGTTTTCTTGAGTTACAAGCATCATATTTGGATTTTACAATGTGTTTAAGCCTTCTTCCTCCATTATAATGATCTTTTCATCTTCTTATGGCTATAAAATTCATGTTGTATGGTTCTCTTTTTCCCTAACTGGTGTTTTATTGTATTTTCTTTCCTCTTCATCTACTTACATGTATATTATGCACATTTATTGTATTTTGCAGGGTTGATTTCTATTGTGCTCCATGGAAATGTAAGAGTTTGTTGTTTCAGGGACTGTGGCACTCATGTCTGACCCTCTTTTCCCAGATTTTCCTCCCATTTTCACTCATCTAAGAGTGTCTCTTTCCCCATCTTCTTGGTGTTATCACTTCTATTGGCTTAGGATTTACCCTTTTCATGCACCTTTCTCCCACTGGTCCTTTGGATTGTTATAATAGGATTAGATATTTGCATTTCTAGCTGTAAGATTAGTTTAGCATTAGGATTAGGTAGAGGAACCAACCTTCTCTGGAGGTTTCTCTCAACATCAAGGTCCCATAGTTAGATACAATCCCATGTTACAAAAAAACATTTATTGCACATCCATCCTTTCATGAAAAATTAGAGGGTGTTCTTTTTTAGTGATAACAATTCCATGATACACCTAAAGTAACATTAAATGGTTTAATTCAATCCATAATTATGAATACATGTGTAATGAATAATTTTTGCTTTAATTATGTAAATGTTCTAGAGAATTATAATGTACATTCAAACTTGATGCCTTAGTATAAGTTTCTCCTATAGATACTCAAATTTTGAAATTTACTCTTTGAAACTTCTGGTTCTGACAATGTACTCTTTCTAAGACAAACACAATCTTTCTATCCCCACTCAATACATCTTGATATCTGTTTTCTAATTTTTTTATTCATACACATTTATATGTTCACAACTTATAATAACTAAATATATAATATCCATATATAAAATCAAATTAATAGGATGTAAGCCTCAGTTCTCATGTTTAACATCCATGTATAACACCATATACTTTGGTTAGTTTTTATGGTGATTTTTGATTAGTTTCTATTATGATGAAATACCAAAAAATTCTACATAAAGAAGAGTTTACTAATACCTACATTGGTAAAAACAATTTCAAGATGATTGGATACATAAACAATGTAAAAACTTCTCTTTTCACTAAGTGAGAAGACCTTTATACAAATAGAACTAGACAAAAAAATATTAGACAAGGATTGAATGAATTGCTCGATAAAGTCCAATCCTAGGAATGTAAAGGGATTCCTTCAAGGGTGAATCATGATTCAAAATTAAGTTATTTGATAAAGAGATAAGATAACGAAAATAAAGTTATAATTCAAGTGGGATGGAGAGATCTAACTCTGTAGTGTAGGTGGCCCAATCAAGGGATATGAAAATATCTAAGTCTAGGAAATAGTTGAACCAATATTTTCTATTGTGTCTTATATTTCACATATTACTTCAAGTTTATCTTTAATTTCTGGTATTAGGGAAATGACACATAGGATGAGCTTGTGTGAGATATTGAACTGTTCCCACAGAAAAGGCTATTAGAAAATCAGAACATTATACATGCTTGTGATGGGGTGTGATGTACCTGGAACTATCATCTATAGAGAATAAATATTGCAAGGAAACAAATTAGACCAAAATAGATTGATAAATATATGATATCTTATAAAATTAAAAAAATATAGGTATCTACGATGATTGGGAATCAGTGGAAATCGAGTAAAAATGATCTATTTCAATAGAGTCAAATAAAATTACTACGATTGATGCTAGACATAGTTTGGTAGTGCAAAGATGAAGTAAGGGGGATCTAAAAATAGAGGAAATATAGAAAAATTATATTGCAATGTGTTTAAAGGGCTAATAAGATGCAAAAGGAATCAAGAGTTTGATCGGCAATGATCACTAATAAAATTTCATATATGCTAAAAGGTTGACCAAATGATTAAATAGAAGACAAAATGAAATATGACTATGGAGGATAGTGAAGACAAGTGTATGAATGATGTCACTAATGATAAATCTAATTGAAAATGATAAAAATAAGTGTAATAACCTTGTTGGATTTTTCTTAAGATAATCAAGATCAAAATGAATATTAGAATGTTTGATAAGAGATCCCAAAAGATGATATCAGAGTGCATATATTTTTTAACATTTTTATTTTTTGAGGAGGTGCAACAATTATTTCCCAAATCTAATCTTTGACTAATGGAGAAATGGAGAAGGAATGTAGCTAAATAGAATCGACGACGTCTACAATAATCGCTATGATCATGGATTTTCATCTATTTGGTCAAGGATGCCTGAAAATAAATTGTGAAAAGATGAAAAATGGTTAAAACCACTTGCCATCCAAGGATTTAGGTTGTTTTTGGAATGTAGGAGGTTAGGAATCTTGCTAGGAGGAGGTTAGGGGGTTAGGGTAGTTAGGGTAACTTACATTAGGTATGTTTTATATGGTTAGGAGAGGATAAATAAGATTGTACGTGGGTAAATGAGGTTCTTATGATGGTAAATTGGACTATAGGGATAATGGAATTAGGATAGGGATAATATCGTGAATAATGATAATATGATTAATATGTGTCAGGTCACCTAAGGGTGAAAAATTGGTGTCTATAGTTAGCTTGTGATATTTTTTTCTTCATGACTTCTATGGTTTTGAACCAACATACACTTTATCTAATATCTTATTTTTTTATTCTTTGTTGGGTCATTTATTCCATCTAGGTTGGCCTTGTCATGAAATTTTACCTTTGGGGTCACATATAAGAAAGTTACCACTACCTCATTTACTCACTTGGTAATCATATGGCATTCTATTGACATACTCACTTCCAAGACTTGTAAATAGAACTCAAAAATCTCTAAATATCACAAAATATCATACACAATCATTAGGGAAATAACCACAACATGTTTGAAGGATCCTAGCAAGTCAAGGAATCATATTACCTCATTTACAAACACTCAAACATACCAACTTCAAGTATTATTAAGAGAAAAAATCAACTCAAGTATTTTTAACGAGTTTTTAACTACCAAATCATAGTTGCATTAATTCATATATCACATGATTGGTGAATACTGACATGTCATTTGATACCTATTTTGAGTAATTTCGATGTCAGTAGTGTATTGATTGCAATTAAAGCCAACTAATGTTTGTTTTTTAGGGTATACCACCCATGTTTAGGTTTTGATACCTTACTCAGAATATTCAGATGACTTTACAAATTGAGCGACAATTAGGGTTTGATAGTAACATAATTTTTCAAGAAGTAAATAACCTCAAGAAGTTATAGAACCAAATTCAAAGAAGATCCAAAACTATATAATATGGTCAAAACCATATAAACAGTATTGAAAGATCTATATGGTGTTACACCAGGGAATTTTCCACTCATTTCCTAAGAATGAAGTACTATCATATTCATATCTCCCAGTTCTAGAACTCTACACATGTAGATTATCCTAGATCTATATGTAATTATCTAGGTGCACTCATACCTTGTGTTTTCAAGTTCATATCTTATTGTGTACATTTGTTGCAAGAATTAATTTGTTGTGTTGATATTACATAATTAATATTTAGAAGTTATATAATTATAATAAAATCTTATAACTCCCCTTTATATACTTTTAGTATACTTAACTCAGTAATCTAGATATAATCGAATAAGGGTGTAAAAATATTTTCTTAACCTGACTTATGACTTGATATTTGTATCCACCCTAGTTACCTTTTGGTTATCCTTTTCTATCCTTTTGTATGATTTTTATTCAATTCCTTCTTATTCTATTATTATTATTTGTAATAACCGATTCCTCTCATGATCATACCATATCATTTATTGAATATCTAGAGAAAAAACACACATGAAAGGATGTGCTCCTGAAACATTTTTTATAATTCTTGGATTCATCTCAATACTCAATTTGTTCTTCAAAATAATTTATTTTTTTAGTACTGATGATCATTTTATTGTACTAAAATGAGTTAGATTGATTGGAAATGTTTTCTTTAGGATGCTCCAGGGAATGACTGTAGTATGAAAAGATCATATTGGAGGGATTACAAATTTAGACGTAGTCTTGGAAACACGTTTTAGTATAAATTATATGGCCTCATGTGGGAAATGCTAATGTGGACATTCTACATATGTGTGCTTTGGGAAGATTAATACAAGGAGAGAGTCCAATGGGAGAACTCTCTTATGGATGTGTGAAGCCGTGAGATCAAGGGGTCAAGTTAGACATCCAAAATGTGTCCAAAGATAGATGTATGGTCAAAACCAGAGTTTTGAGAATGTGTTAGGGATAAAAGAAAAGGTATATTGGCTCTTGATAGTATCGTAGTGTGTTTGAAAAGGTCTCGGTGACAACAATTGATAAGGTGTGTATAAAGAGCTTAGATTACTGGTAAGTACTCATTGTTGGTGGTTAGGGTAGGTGATCAATGGATATTTATAGTTACTAGAAATCGTAAAAATATAAATTATATAAGCCAATTTGGGCACGTAAATTGCTCATTTTCATGTGTTCACTTGTGATTTTAGTGCTCAGGTTGATTGATTTTTAGAATTTTTGAGATATGGAGGCAAGGGGAAGAAGTCAAAAGAGACAGTGGGTGAGACATGGGGTAAGTAGGTTTAATTTTTGTTTTTTTATTTTTATTTTTTTATATTTTTATCAATTTTCGTGCATTTTTGAATTTTAAGGAAGGAATGCCCAATTGTCGATGATCTGATAATCTACGTCGAATGTGGTGATTTTCGTCAATCTATATGAAGAAATCATTTCTAATTAGCATTTGGTGGAAATCAGTTACTGATGAGATGAAATGACTAATGGACGTGTTTTTAATTTATTTTTGCAAGAAAGAATACCATATACCTTTGGGATACATTCCCATATTTTCTAGAGGACATTAGAGGAGATGTGATGGATGTTAATTGGGCTCATTTGAAAACCATTGGTTTGGGGGATTCCATCATTATGAGTAGATTCTGAGGAATGTTGGATTGATGGCAGCATTTTTGGATAGATTGGAGCCGATTATAGGGATATTTTTGTTTCGTATTGGTGAGATGATGATCACATTAGAGGATGTGTATCATATTTTGAGATTACATATTTAGGGGAATAGGATAGTACCTATCACATGGGAGGCCCATCTATGGAGATGATGCCCCTAATATCAAGTATACATTGGGGGGTTTCACATTGAGAGATATTATGATGCTGATGTGTTGGGGAGTTAGTTGATGTCGATGGTCATATTTTCCATTTCTTGTTCTGTAATGCAAAAATCTGGAGGAGGTAGGTTTCTATGGACACTAGCGGGTGTCTTGGATAACATTATGGAGTATTAAATATTGTATGCATGGGGGTGCACTTTATTAGCTCATGTATATCATGAGATATGGATGTATGTTATTGGTTGGAGGTTTGGTTTAGATTTAGGGTTCTTGTTACACTAATGGGCCTATGAGCACATATTTGTAGTGAGGCCACCAGGTCTACCCTAGATATTATGCGAGCGAGTAGAGTATGTTGTGGAATTCATAAGATAAATATTTGACTAGGTGAGGGATGATGAAGTAGAGTGGGATGAGGCATATTATACTAAGTTTCTAAGGGGTTTATCTATATATGATGTAGTCTAGGAGGCCATATGTTATATTTCATACATGGCCAGGTATGGATGCATAGTTGGATGGTTTTAGATGGGCATGGTGGATTCAGGGGCACTGGTTGGACATGATCGGGAAAATTCAATTCTCCAGGGTAAAGAGGAAATTCGTATTCCCACATTAAATGCCTAATGATATGATTTTATACCTGTGAGATGACTCATATAGGGACCTACTATCACCCACGATAGATGAGGCACAATAGGAAAATGAGGAGGGGGATCCATAGGGAATATATGTCAATGATTCTAGAGTGGTTTATGGATTCAATGAGTGGTGGATACAACAGTGGATGGCTTGAGGAGGTAGGGTGGGGTAAAGATATAGAGGTGGGGATGTAAAGGAGGAGGGTGATAGTAATCAAGAGTTAGCTAGACTGTAGGAATAATTTCATGCTTTATAGATAGAGAGATATCAGTTGAGAGTAGAGTGGGATACAACTCATTAAGTGAGGGATGCTCTATTAAAGGAGTGGAATCAAGAACACCTAGATCATGATATTATTTAGTAGTATAGGGATAGATATTAATGACATCAGGAGGCTCTACAAGTGAAGTATGGAGAGACATGTAAATATTTAGAGGCCTCAGTGATTGGATCATAGAAATTTGGGATAAGTGTAGGGCACACCATAATTATTATAGGAGGAGATCCATAAGCATGTGGAAGATAAATGAAGCCTCTAGATTTTGTGACTATAAAGCACTATCGCGCACTAAAAGAGGATATGCAATAGTATGAAGGGCTTGTGATGGAGCATCTCCTATATTTACCTCAATATGCATAACATAAAGAGATTGAGAAGAGATTATCTCAACAGGATACCTTGGTGAGAACTAGCACTATCACACAGCCTCGAAGAGGTACGAGACCCAATGGAGGGCAAGGGGGAGGACAAGATCACGATAGGTTATCTGATGTTAATTTTACCATAGAATATTCTTATTTTTTATATGGTTTGGATGTATAGAGCCCTTTTTGATGCATTTTTGTATAAACTTTATATATATATAATATTATGATGAATTTAATTTTATTATATTTATGAGTTTGTGATTTTGATAGATTGGATGTATGGATATGATGTTGGATGTTGATGTGATGTGGCTTACATATATTGATCTTTGCACATTTTAATGCATTTTATCAAGGTGAAAAATAAATGTGAAATATTTTATTTCGTACTAGATTTTATACATGTATGATCTGATGGTAAATTCAATATGAATGACAATGCACTTGAGGCTCTATAAATAATGTTAAGACATAAAAAACAATAGTTAGTCACATGTAGGATTACAGATATATTCATATACTTTACTTTGACATGGGAAGGTTTCATATGTAGTTTTTATAGGGAAAACAAACTCTCCTTTGATGGATTGTAGGCTTATGCACTAGCTACATTTTTACCATGAAAACTTATCAATGTAGGAAGTTCAATTTTTGATGGGAAAGTTGATCAATGCAAAAATATTTCCTAGGATGCTTTTTATTATTTAGACTTTGATTGGAAGGATGATAAATGAGGGAATACTTTTCTAGTCATAATGAGTAGCCATCCCTTGATGGAGTGGTATAAGAAATTTTGATTTTGATTTTAGATAGCCATCTTAAATGGGATCAGTCTATATTTTGACTTAATGTTTTATTAACAACTATCCTTTGAGGGATCGATCTATATTTTGATAGTATGATCAATATTTTTCCTTTAACAAATCAATCTATATTTTTAATATTGTGTATATCTACATATATTATTGAATGTTATTTGAGCTTAGGGTAGGCCTAGTCAACCATTTAGGGAGGAAAAAATAGGTTTGTATACACTAAATTTAGTCATTTCTACTCCTATCACAAAAGGATGAACCCCATACGCGTCGGCCTATCACCCAGAAGAAGTTGAACGCTCACCTGAGGCATGCAGGGTGACGAGTCTCTCTTTTATGTGAGTTTAGTGGGAAGCATTATCTATGATTAGTGTAAGAGTATTTAGGAAAGAAGTTGAGACGTGCAAGAACCGTAGGTCTTAGAACGGCCTCCAAATCCTTGCAGTCACCTCAGACTGAGTACTTTAATATATTCCAGAACATATACTATAACAGAAAGAAAGGTACAACCATTCATTCCTATCATGAAAGGAAAGAGAACTCATATAAATGAACTATATATTAAAACCATTGATATTCATATCTATTTACAATAGGTAACCTCAATATATTCATTGATTCATTACAGATTGCCATAGAGTGTAGACCACAATCATGCGCATCACTAAAGGTATGTAGCTAAGCTAGTAGAACAGAAAAATAACAACCCCATGCTTATTACATCCTTTCCTAAACTAGAATATCTATTCACAGCATTTCTATAGAGCTTCCTTTACTCTCTCACCTACTATCCCATATGTATATCCAGATGATACATACTTCCTTTTTGTGTATATCTCTCTTTTTCTATGTATATCTTTTCTCGCGGAAGACAATTGTATTTATCACTTTCCCGAGATGCCAACTCACCTTTTCGCATCCTCAAATATGTCGCCAAGTGTTGAATGTGGTCCTCCATGCAAGCATGTTCCTTTAGGCCCGAGCTCTCCATTCCATCTCATCATGATCTTCTAGATGATTTCATCTGGGGCATGCTCTTTCCTAGGCTAGCCTGTTGCTAGGCCGAAATCTTATCCGCACGCAACCAATCACAATTTTCACGTGTTCTACCTTGGGTTCTCAAATTAGCTAAGTCCCGAACCTCCTTTTGCATGTCACACGTGCTATTTGCTTCCTTAAGCCTTTATCTTGCACGCTTGTTCTTTGCATGCCATCTAATAACTACGATCTCGCGCACCCACGTGCCTTTATACTTGGTCAATATTCTAGGGGCCCAACATCACCCCACACTATGCCTATTCTCTATCCTTGGAAACATTTTACTTGACCAAGAGGAAAGATTTTTAATGGGACCAAGATGTAGACTTATACTTTACAAAAATGAATAAGGAATGAAAGAATAGGGGAAAGAATGAAGAATGGGGGGGGAACATCAATTCAAAATGCTGGGAAAGTCCTTTCACATATTTTCCTCTAGGTTGTTCCACACTTTGACCTCATCCTTCAACTTCTGGTGTAGGTCACCCACCAGGGTGCTCACTTCATCAGAGCTTAGGCCAATTCCTTGAGCACCCAAAGTGTCCACAATCTGTTCCAATTCTTTACCCAATTCTGTGAGTTTATCCATTCTTCTGGTAATTTTGGGGTATAGTTCCTTCAACCAAGCCTTAATTGAGCTCCTTAAAGCCTCAATTTCCTCTGATTTCTTTTCTACCTTGGCCAGAACCTTGTCACTCTTTTCCATGTTCCCTTTATTCTTTTCTTGGAACTCCTTCAGCTCTGCTTCAAGCGTGGTGACCAAGGAGCTTGCCACCTTATCTCTATATGTGCATGTGTCATATGTATCTTCTATAGACTGGGCAGTGACCTTAATCTCCATGAGTACTTGGCTATACTCAGCAACAGCTGCTAATACCTTCAATCGGTCTTCCTCTTTCAACCGCATGGCCACTTCTTCTGTATATTCCAACACCAAGGGTCACCTCTCCATAGTGAGGATGTGCGTTAGGTCTTCTAAGAATTCCAAAGTTGATGCATACCTCTGAGGGATTAGCGTAAGGTCCGGGTGCTTTAATATGAGGGTGTTGTTGATTTACTCCACATTCTTGTAGAACTCCTACACCTTTACCTTTTCCTCCTTTAACTTGTGTCGTAACTACACGCCGATGAATTCATCCTATTTTAAACTCTTGGCCTTCTCCACCAAATCTTCCTCCTTCTGTAACTTCACTTCTAATGCTCTGATTCTATCATTTCACATGAATAGACTAGCCTCAGTCTCAACCATAACTTTTTTCAGAGAATTGCATACTTGCTCGTCTGAAAGCTCTTGAGCATTTACTAAGGGGTTGTCTCCCTTAGATTCTAGCAATGAGATGAGTGCATTATGGTAGACTTCAAAGTCTATCTCATCAATGTGTGACTCAAATTCCCAAGAGAGCATCTTCTTGGTCTTGGGGTATGTGCCATCCTTTTCAAAATACCCCATGGCTAAGAGGCTTTTCATAGGTACAATGCTTTAGAACTACACACATAACACCTTCTTTGTTTCATCCACATACCCCATTATCTGTCTCTGTTATGTATCCATAGTTCTCCTACTAGAGCACACATCTTTGGGGAAGCTAACTGTCAGGGAGGGGCCTCCTAAGCTATCATGTCCCTTTCCAATGCTCTCCCTCTTCCCTTCTTTAAGCACTATGTCTTCGTTGTGCTCTAACTCTTGGTCTACAAGGAATTTGAGTATATTTATCACTTCTTTCTCTGATAACTTAGTAATTTTCTCTTTTGTAAGGCTTATGGCTCCCTGCTCCTTAGCATCCTTCTCATCTTACTTTGGGTCTTCCGTGCCTTCCTCATCTTATGCGCCCTTACGCCATACAAATAAAAACTATTGCTTCTCCTCTCCACTTTCTTCCTCTGAGTCATAGATACTAAACACATGTGACTCTTTGCCCTTCTTAGGCTCTTCTTCCTTGTCACCACCTCCTTCACTCTCATCTTCTCCTTCTCCCAAGTACTTCTCCATCACCTTCTCAGTTTCTTCCTAACAGTTAGATTCTAGTCATCCACCCTAGATCTTCTTCTCTTTGGTTCTTCCTTCTCTAGTGACTTCTCTTTTTGTGATAGGATTTTCTTGTTCTAGCGTCTTCTACTCTTACTGGGGACCTCTTCCTGCGTGTGTAATGTAGGTACTCCTAGCACTGGTGTCCCTGGATGGAATGCACACCGTCTGGTGTTTCAGTTGGAACACTTGGTGCCTTTTTCCCTTGCACTTCTTCTTTTCCTTTCTTCTGTTGGTGCGGGCTTCCTTCTGTATCCCAAGGGGTCTTTAGGTATGGAGACATCATTTTCTAGATATACGCACCCTTCTCAAATTTTGGCCTTATGCAAAGATATACACACACCGTGATGCAGATCCTACAGTGATTGGAAGACATTAGGGGTCATCATAGTCATTTGGAACTTCGTGCGACAAATACTTTTCCACGTACACGTGCTTACCATTGGGGTAGATTCAGATTCATGCGCATCTCCCTGTGGTCCCTGATCCAACCTTCGCTAAGGTCAACCCTTAGTTTCTTAGATTCCTTAAATTTATTTACTCCCACTTGGAAGTATTGAGCAGTGAAGGATGAAAGGGGAGTTTACACTATGGGCTCCATGGTTTCGTCTACCAAGCTGGAATCTTTCTAATGTAGAAGTGTTGGTACACCGTCAACTTCAGCTTCTCCCTCTGTAAGTTGCTGGTATTTTTTCTAGGGATACTTCACTTTGCCTTGAATGCATCCCTTAAGCACTTATACTACTTTCTCCATGCCGTGCCTTGTGAGCAGCCGTCATTGCTATCGCAAGTGTACTTTGTGAATACCTTTTCGTGGGCAAAGGGGTATTCCTCCAAATATTCCTAAACAAACTTATTTAAGCACATCTGGCACTCCGATTTCTAAAAACACAATTGTCAAGAAGGACATTATCCAAAGAGTATCTTGTCTCCTTCCTTTGAACACTGCTGATAATTTCATCTATGCGATGAAGGTAGAAAAATTATAGATGGTGCTCTTTTGATAATTTTCCTGCACACATTTAGCCAGGCCTTATGTTGACTTGCGTCCACCTTTCTTGTTCATTTAGCTTAGTTCACTAGGTGCACAACCATTCTTCATAACATGGTCCTGGGATGTCTATACAATATCAAAGTACCATGACCCCTTCTTGCATAATCATACTCAGTGGCAACGGTTTCTTTGAATGGCTTCCTTATCGCTCAGGTTGTCATCTTCTAGGCTCATCTCCTTCACAAATGAGGCCTGTAAATTTTGAAATCAGTTGAGGAGTCCCATGTACATCTTGTGCACCCAGAAAAGTGAAAAGTGGTCCTTCATGCACGTACGACATTAACCATTGATAGAGGCGCTCCATGGCTTTCTAAAATAAGGCAACTCATAGAGTTGCAACAGCCCTACCTTCGCCAACTTAACCTTAACGTCATCATCATATATGGGAAAACCTTCAGGTGTTTGCTTGTTGGTGGGGTGTACCAATTCCAATTCCATTTATTTCTCTATGGTGTTTGTGTAGTGATCATAGTCACTCACGGGTATGCTTCTCAAGTGGGATTCCCATTCCTTTCCCAAAATCACCCAATCTGGGTATTGCATCTCTGCATACCATTCTTCACTTGTGTCTACTTCGGGTTTTGGTTGTTTAGCCTTAGCTTTTCCCTTTCCTTTCTTGGGTGCCATGGTCAAGGTATTTTTATCACTCCTACCCTCTCTTTGTTACTCTGTCTTTCTCCTCCAACCTTTGATCTCAGATCCTCGATATAACTCCTCTAAACCCATGCCCTAGTTTATAAAACCCTAACTTGGATAAAATATTCACAAGATAGCACCTTTTTCACTCCTTCCATGCCCATGTAATTCCTTTTGGTTTGCAATCTCAAACTGGCTCTTTACATTTTAATCACATAAATCTTCCACTCGATCGAATCTGAAAACCCTAGTTTATAACACTTGCTTATATCTCTAACTCTTCATTTTCACAAAGTAAAAATGAGAGTGCCCTGGCCCTTTATTTCTAGTTTTTCCTTTTTCTAATCATTAAATGATACTCTACCTACCCCTATACTTTGTTCATTTAATGTGGACTTTTTCAAATAAAGTTTGTCTTCAACACCTTCACTCACGTTCCCTTCCTGCGTGAAATACCTGTCCAACCTTCAGGCACGTAACCCTATCTAACATGACAGGAGACTCTACCGTGCGCTTAACCTACACTGAAGGCACTTCTTCTATCCAGATTCTTTCTTTCACCTACCTCATGTTGCTTTAACTGCACTTCCTTTTCCTTTGTATGTGGGATCTACTAGTAGCTTTATCCTGGCACCAATTATTCTATCTTTTCTCTTCATCTACCTCTTTCAACCGGGCTACACAACAAGGCTCTTCAACACAACTTCCTTGGTACTTTAATCACGTGCTTCTTCACTTTTCTCCACCCCACACTTAAATGATGGGCGGTCCTCTGTGCACTCAAAAATTCTCCAAAAATAGCAATAAGGTAACTGGCACCCAAGGAACAAAACCAAAACAACAACGCGAAAGGGAAACACAAGAAGGGGAAAATGCAAAAAAGGAAACTTCTAAACTAACTGGAAAAACTGCCTTATTTACAAACACCAAGAAGACTTATTTATAGTAGGGATTTAGCCTACTGCCATTAAAGTGTCTAAGAAACTTTGTCCCATCCAGCACTTGTAACTGGCACAACGCTCGAATCAAGGATGTACGAAATTGTGTAGGGACCTAACCAATGGACTTTTAATTTCCTAGGGTGGCAAGAAACTTGGAATCATATAGTAACACCATCTGCCCAACCTCAAACTTCTTGTTTCTAATGTGGTGATCATGCCAAGCCTTTTTCTTTTCCTTTTCCTGCTATTTGGCTCCATCAGGTCAAGTGATCATCTCTCATCCAGTTTCATTAGTTCATCAATTCTTTCTTCCAGTGCTTGTTCATCAGCTAATCCTCCTGTGCACTATTCGCAGAGAGGGTAACATAAATTCAATGAAAAAAAATGAACTTCCATGCCAAACACCAATTGAAAAGGTATGGCTTTATTTATTCTTTTATACGTAGTCCTGTAAGCCCATAACATTGCTGATACTTTGTCATCCCAATCTTGTCTTCCAACATCACAAATTTTGGTCAAGGTATGACTCAGTATTTTGTTGAATGCTTCCGTGGTTCCATTTTCTTGTGGGTGATAGGGTGTAGTCTTGTGATGAGCCACCATGAACTCTGATAACAAGATCCTCACGGTCTCATTCAGAAAATGTGTACCCCTATCACTGGTCAAACTCAACGGACATCCATACCTTCATGATAATGTTCTCCCATAAGAACCTTGCCACTGTTGCTGTCATGCAATCTTTAGTTGGGGTTACCTCTGCCCACCTTGTGAGATAATCCATGTAAGTGATGACATAATGTGACCTAGTCCTACGTACTGCTGGTGTAATAGGTCCCACAAATTCTATCACCCATTTTTCAAAAGGCTCTGCACTAGGGATAGGGCGTAAAGGCATTTCATCTCTCCTTCCTAGTTTTCCAATGCACTGACAGTGGTCACATGCTTTACAATAATCTCTACAATCCCTGTACAAGGTTTCCCACCATAATCCTACCATTAATATCTTACGCATGCGGGTGGCATCACCTGTGTAATTCCCACCCGCACTTCCTCTGTGTGCTTCCTCCATGATGGCCAGGTGCTCATGCTCTAACACACACCTACGTAAAACTTCATCACATCCCAATTTGTATAAGTCTCCACTAATCAACATGTAGGGCATGACATGTATGGCCAACTACTTCTTTTCCAATGCCTTCATTCCATCTAGTGCCACACCTTCTTTTAAAAATATTGCAATCTCCTCCAAATCTGAGGGTGCGTGCTACAACCTAAATAGTTGGGCGTCTGGCATTGCTTCCTCAATACTTTGTGTGTCCTCTCCTGAATCAATTCTTGACAGATGATCAGGTCCATAATTGCTTTTTCTGGGCTTCACTACAATGGTGAATTCAAACTCTTGAAACAACAACACCCATCGACATATGCACCCTTGAAGAATGGGCTTGTTTACTAAATACTTTAATGCCATATGGTCGGTGTAGAATACAAAGGGTGTTTCCAGTAGATACTATCTAAACTTGAAGAGTGCATAGATCATTGAAAATGCCTCACGCTCGGTAGTGGTATAATTCTACTCTACTAGTGTTAACTTCCTACTCAAAATGATCAACAATCCCCTCACTTGGTTGTGCAAGCACTACTCCAATGGTGGTTCCTGAGGCATCTACATGGACATGGAAGGGCTTGTCCCAAGAGGGAAAACATAAAATAGGCACGGTAATAAGCCTATCTTTTAATGTATCAAATGCCCTCTGCTGCGCCTCTCCCCAATGGAAGGCACTTTTGTGTCTAAGTAGCTCCTCTAAAGGTGTGGTGATCTTGGCATATCCCTTAATGAATTTTCTGTAATAGCCCATATGCCCAAGGAATCCGCGCACTGCGCTCTGGCTAGTAGGTTCCCTTAACCCCACAATAACTGTAACCTTAGCGGGATCTACCAGCAAGCCCTCCTTACATATGATATGCCCCAATAGAGTCCCAAAGGGAGTAGCAAACACACATTTCTTAATGTTGAGGGATATCCTCAACTGCCTACACCTTTCAAACATTAATCTCAAGTTATCACAATGGTCCTTAACTAGACCATATATCATCCAATCATCCAAATAGACCTAAAGAAATTTATGGATGAAGTCCTGGAATGCTTACACCACTATGCGTGAAAAAATACAGGTGCATTCTTCAACCCAAAGGGCATGACTGTATATGCAAAACTTCCCCACTCGGTGGTGAAATTTGTCTTCTTCTAGTCCTCCTTTGCAATCCAGACTTGGTGGTATCCTGAAAATCCATCCGTAAAGGAATAGATTTCGTGCCCAGTGACTCCTTCCAAAATTTCTTCAGTGAAGGGGGTTGGAAATGGATCAATGACACAAACTACATTCAATTCCCTATAGTCCACACAAATCCTAATCCACCCATCCTTCTTGATGCTAATTACCATTGGACTTATCCACTCTGATTCTTCCACTACCTTAATGATCCAGAAGCTATCATCTTGTTTATCTCCTCCTTAACCTTCATGCGCAAATTGGGATTCATCCGGTAGGGCCTTTTTCTAACCGGGCACGCACCATCCTTTAGTTTTATCTTCATCTCCCCCAAGGAATGGTGAATGTCTTTGAGCTCATGGTACCCACGTGGGAATAAATCCTCAAATTCATGCAGCAGATCAATGATCTTTGATACTTCCTTCTCTGTCCAGTAATCCCCAATAATAGCTTCCTTAGGTTCTTCTTCCAAACTGATGTTAACTTTCTTTGTCTTTAAAGGCTCATGGTAGGCACACATGTGAGCATCTGCACTATCCACTACCTCACACATTCCTACAGAATGGATAACATCTAAGCTTTCTGATTCCTCTCCATCAATCACATATACTAACTTTCCCTTCTCTTTTTCCAAACACGCGCACTCAAGCTGTAACTCTTCTGCTTCCTCAATTTCTTCAAATTGCACCTCCAATCCTAGTTCACCTAATAATTCTAATAGCCTATCTTCCATTCTAGCACTATCCCCCATGGTAAGGCACTTGATACCCTACAAGGCCTTATCAATCGATGGCTTGGTACTCTGATACTCAAAGGTTTGAATAAGGTCAGCCGCGAGCTCTTGCCAATTCCTTGTCTGGTGGCATGTCTCTGAATGAATGTACCATGCACGCACACAACCTTGCAGTGTAGAATACAACTTGTGCACCCAGAGGGATGGTGGAAAAGCTTCTACACCTTCTCTCCAGACCCGTTCACACTCCTAGATATGGAAAGAGGTGGGATCCTTCCCATGGTACTCCTTGATGATGGTGGGTACATTACTTCTAGAAAATATGACAGAGAGAGAAATTCTTACCTCGCACCACTCTAAAAGGCTCTCCTGATGTGTGGCCCACCAATGAGCTACTGTGCCAAGCAAGACATAACTTAACATCTCCCTCTGTTCCTTCTCATTCTTCCACTAAGCTTCTACCTCCTGCAGAAAGATCTCCAGGAAGGCTCCTCCTGAATACTTGGGTAGTTCTTTTCCTCCAAGGTGCCTAACCAGTGCATGCCTTTGTTACCTTGGTTACTGACCCTCTCAACTACCATCCCATTAATTCGTAAGTTCCATGCACCTAATTTTCATAATCCAGACTAGTGGTATCACTTACTGACTGAGCATCTTCAAACTGGATAACTTCCTGTTAGTAGGGTGTACCATCTCAGGGTCTCTAATTGAGCACACATAAATTTTGTCCAGAACTTCTTCTCCTAACGGTTCAATATAGGGTGCCAACCTCCCATCAACCAGGGGTATAATGACCCATTCCTCTTTATTCTCGAAGCTGTTGTACCCTTTGTTAAACCGAAGGTCTGCATTATTCTTGTAACACCAAGGGCACCCAAGTAGTGCTGGGAAATTTTCTGCCTCGGTGAGTGCCAAGACTTTGAAGTCCCCAGTAAACTTGGCTCCCTGAATAGTAATAGTTGCATCCTTCAAGACACCGATGGGCATTGCCTTAGTCTTGTTTTCCATATACAACACATTCGAAGATGGCTGTAATGTAGGTCTTCCCATCTGATGCCATGCATCCAAGGTCAGGACATTAACCTTCATGCCAATGTCAATGAGTATATTGTTGAGGAGCCATCCATCTACAACTACATTCAACGTAATCTCCTTTTCATAGTTGAGGCTATGAGGGGGAAGGTTTGCGTGCAAGACCTGTCTCTTGCGCTCTTCTCTGGTGCGTGGTACCTTCTCTCTCAACCAGGATCCTAGCAAAGGAATGATGTTCTCCTACCTTAGCATCTTACACACCTCCTTGACCTCATCCAGGTCATCCTTTTGTGCCTCGATTCTCCTTCCTTGTTCCTCCTTTCTAGATTGCTCCTTTAGACACTGGATCTCCCCTTGTAAGCTTCTGAATAACATCCATGGTGTCCTGATATATCTCCTTTTGATGCGTGGGGTCTGGATACTTTCCATGAATGACCTCCTCCCTTAACTAGGGTCTTCTGTCTTGGTACCTCCCTTGTGCACGTGGCTTCTTCCCTTGTTGTTACCAAGACAGGATCCAAACCTTCATCCCATGTTACCCGAGGCATCCACTGTATGTCTACCTTCTTAATGCTGACCATCATAGCACCCTTTTCCTTCCAGTGCTACTGATTCATATGCTCAAATAAATCTGGGCACTCCTCATACTTATGCTTCTTTCCACACCATGAGCACTATAACAGGTATGGGAACTCACGCTTATAATGTTATGTAGATCCATAGTTAAAACATGTTCCACACAGGAACTCACTCCTTCCTCCATGGTTACCTCGACCCATGGAATCCTCCTCGAAACCCTCTTCCACATGCCCCCATCTGTGCACTCTTCATTAAGGTGATCATCATTTTTACAACCACTGGAAATGCTAGTTTGGTGTACCCCATGATCAATGGCCTCATGGATTTGATTAATGAGCCTACAGTCCTTCATATCATGGGTTGTGGAGGTGTAAATTTTTGCAATAACAAGATACATTCTTCCTGATTGTGTGCTGCAAAAAGGGACATCTACTTACATCATGGTCCCCATGAAAGATCTCACAATCTACCGTCATAATGCGTCAACCATCCTATGGGGGAAATTATCCTTAACGTGCCCCTCTATTTCACAATCCATGCACCACAAACCACTACAAGTCTCATGGACTAAGTTTGTAGACAATTTTTCCAATTTTTTGGCCATAGCAGCAATCTGAGCCTCCAAGAATGGGCAAATGCCAATATCAATACTACTAACAGCCTCTAGTGCGTAAGGAAACTTCCAATGCTTCACACGGATCTATAAAAGTTTTATGAGACAAGGCCCTTCTAAAAGGGGTGATTAATCCTCCAACAAACCATTGTGTATACTAAGAAGGATGGATATCATATGATAACTTAGACAAGAGAGTTTTAAAGCGTGCATCATACTCCCACACACTCTCTGCCATTCCCTACTGAATCTCCTTCAAAGCACTGATGCTTTTCTTCTTAAACTCAGGAATATGGAATTCTACTAGGAATGCATTCTTTAAAGAAGTGTAGTCCACCACCATTTGATGAGGGTCATAATTTCTATACTAGCTATGTATGCGTGCCCTTGCAATGTGGTTACAAATTGACTATCCTTTCATTCTGGGGTTGTGATACCCTTTACACACCATAGCAGTTCACACTTGTGAAAATGTTTTGCAACATCTTCAATGCCCCTGTAATATGGAAAATGTAGAGATATTTCAAAGAATACTCGAGGTGGTGGTTGGGGTCCTTGTTTTGAACCAGATCCTTAGTTCCCTCTGGTGTTTCTTCCACTACCTGATCTACTAGGTTCACCAGGTCCTATACCTCCAAAGCCACCAGATCCACTAGAACCACTGGGTCCAATAGTGCCTATAGGATCTATACCAAGATGCTCCCACGGTCCCACTAAACTATGCGATGATGATCTATGATAGCACCCCGCTACCACTACTTTGTCCCGCGCCACTCCTTGATGCGAGACTAAAAGCTTGTACACTTTCACCTTGTCCAAAGACTCCTATGAATACTGGAATATGTGTAGCAATAGAAGAAGGAAATGAAAAATTGTATCTCCTAGGCATAGATCTGTCTTTTCCACTAGTTTCAACTGGATCAATAATTCTTCCTAGTTCGGGAAAACCAAGTGCACTAGGGCTCAGTCACTGGGTGGGTTAAGATATGCACCAGTGAATCTCCTTTCTCCATGTGACGAGATCTCACTAGAAGATGAAGGGGTCTCCCTTACACACTTTCCAAGATGGGGTAGCACAGACTTCTCAGGTTTTGTGTCCTCCGCATGAATCTTAACTCCTTCCCGCAATGTCTGTCTCCATAAATCCATCACAGTAGCAGCCTCATGTCATCTAGAAATCTCCCTCTCACGCACTTCACTATACTTGATCCATCTTTCTTCAATCTCCTTATCTATCATATCATCTGCCATCTTCCTCGACCTGAGCTTACTTACCTAGTGCTTAGAATGGTTTAGCTAGCCATTTGGAGCACCTCTAAACTCATGGTAACCATCAATATCTTCATAGCTAGAGGAATAGCATGTAGAAATGTTCCTCTAGGTTCTCGTAGAAATTCAAACTCAACAACCTCTGGGCAAGAATACATAGAAATGGCATATTCCAGAGTGTAGCTAGCTAGTACTCCCCTCCACCAATGATCTACAGCATGGGTCCATGTCAGATCTACATCCTGCAACCTCTGGTAGTCTTCTTTAGTCCATATCCATGATCCATAATGCTAACTTGATCTAGATGCATAGGCTGAAAGCCATCCATATAACTCTACTGGGAAGCAGCAGAAGAATTTCTCATACAGATCATGGTAGAGGTTCTCTTCTACCCATCTACATGTATTAAACTTAAGTATAGTGTTGAATCTCTGAGAAAATTCATCCTCCATGCTCTTAAACCATGATTCAACATTTTCCAATGTTAACCGATCCATCATTACTCTTTACACAGATCATGATGCATGCTATATCCCACTACAACTTTGAAAAGAGGTCCCGGCAATGGAACCAAGATGTAGTCATTTTTACTCATATCACAAAAAGGATGAACCCCATACGTGCTGACCTATCACCCAGCAGAAGCTGAGCGCTCACCCGAGACACGTGCGGGTGTTGAGTCTCTCTTTTATATGAGTTTAGTGGGAAGAATTATCTATGATTAGTGTAAGTTTATTTAGGAAATAAGTTGAGACATGCAAGAACCATAGGGCTTAGAACGGTCTCCAGATCCTTGTAGTCACCTCAAACTGAGTGCTTTAACAGATTCAAGAACATATATTGTAACAGAAAGAAAGGTACAACCATTCATTCATATCATGAAAGGAAAGATAACTCATATGAACGAACTATATATTAAACCCATTGATATTCATATCTATTTACAACATGTAAACTCAATATATTCATTGATTCATTACAAAGTGCCACAAAGTGTAGAATGTAGTCATGCTCATCACTAGACATATGTAGCTAAGCTAGCAGAAAAGAAAAATAACAACCCCATGCTTAGTACATCCTTTCCTGAACTAGAATATCCACTCACAACATTTCTTCAGAGCTTCCTTTACTCTCTAACCCACTATCCCCTATGTATATCCAGATGATACATCCTTCTTTTTTGTGTATATCTCTCTTTTTCTATGTATATCTTTTCCCGTGGCAGGAACTTGTATTTATCACTTTCCTGAGCTGCCAACTCACCTTGTCCACATCCTCAGATCCATTGCCAAGTGTTGAATGTGGTCCTCCATGCGAGCATGTTCCTTCAGGCCTTAGCTCTCCATTCCATCTCATGATGATCTTCTAGAAGATTCCATTTGGGCATGCTCTTTCCTAGGCCAACCTGTTGTCAGGCTAGCATCTTATCCACATGTAATCAATCACAATTTTCACGTGTTCTACCTTGGGCACTCAAATTAGCTAATTCCCAAAACTCCTTTTGTGCATCGCACATGCTATTTTCTTCCTTAATCCTTTCTCTTGCATGCTTGTGCCTTACACGCCATCTAGTAATTGGGATCCTACGCGCCCATGTGCCTTTATACTTGGTCAATATTCCAGTGGCCCAACACTACACATGTGTACCACTAACATGTTTTTGTTAGTATGATAAAGGGAAGATGTGAGTAATGATTGTGGGGTTCCTACTCATGAGGAAGCAATTTTCCATGTGTAAATTGTGATGAATAGATCTGTGGTGATCACCTTTAAGGTAGTTTATATAGGATACTAATGAGAGATCAAATAATTCTAGATCATTACAATGTTGGGTGCTAGATTTGTGGTGGTGTGAGATCTTCAATGTGACTAATGTCATGAAAGTAGATGTGTTAACAATATAAATGCTGCAAGTGAAGAGAATTTACAAGTTCCTTTTTAGGGATACCATAAAGGGAAGCTAATCGACAAGCTCCCAACCCATATTTATGAGTGATGACATATGGACCAATCCAGTTTTGAGAAAACTTTCCATATTTACTCCTTCTAGAGTAGTGACATTTTGATTCATTTTAGGACAAGATCACCACTATTGAACTCCCATTCTTTGAAATGTTTATTATATACTTTTTTAATGAATTATTTATAGACATGATTATTTTCAAGGATGGTTATGTGACATTCTTCTAATAATTCAAGTTGTGTTAAGAACTCTTGATGATAGTCCTCATCATAAAATAAATCTTTAAGAGATATGTAGAGATATGGAGTTTGGAATTCAAGGGGAAGAACAATGTTACAACTGTAGACTAAATAAAAGGGAGTAGTAGCTATAGGAGTACAGATGCTTGTCTAATAGGCCCATAGGGAAAATGGAATTTAGAGATGTCAATTCCAGCCTGCTTGGTCAACGGTTTTCATAAATATTTTGATTATTGTTTTTTAGAAGATTCTACTACATTGTTTACTTATGGATAGTAAGAATATGAAAATCTAAGATCAAGGTTATAGGTGTCACAAATATTTTGAATATGTTTGTTTTCAAAATATTTTCCATTATCTATAATAATGTTTTGAGGATTTAAAAGTGATAGATAATGTGATATTGGATGAATTCACCAATTTTGTTAGCTTTAGTGGAGATGAGGGGAATGACTTCCAACCATTTTGTAAAGTATTCGATAGCAGTGATGATTGAGTAATTTCATTGTGAGGAATGTGGGTTGATGAGGTGAATGAGGTCAAGTCCCCATTATTAAAAAGGCCATAAATCCTTAGTAGGTGGTAGATCTTGACTGGGGATATGAGTAAGGTTAGAGTGTTGTTGATATTTCTTTTTGTTGACATTTCCTGAGTATTTATTGATGTATTGAGAAAAATATTTATTAAGTGTAGGCCCATAAAATACCATTTGCAAGATGCATTTAACAACAACCAAACACCTGAAATTTCCACCACATATGTTTTAGTGGACTTCTTGGATAACTTTACTGGATTCATGAGATTTGTGGCATCGAAGTATGAGTTCATCAAACTTGAATTTGTAAAGGACACCACCTAATATGACATAGTATTTAGTGCATTGTATAAAGGATATTTTAACATTATTAAATATATTAGAGGGAATTTTATATTGAGAAAGATAGTCGTAGAGTTGTATGTACCAAAGATCCAATTGATTTTTTTACTAGTTTGACAGAGGGAAGTTCATTGGTATGATATGGTTGATAGATTCTATGCAAAATGACAAACAACTTGGAATATTAATTTGATAAGGGTATAAGTGATGTCATAGAAGCCATAGTATCTATGAATTTTTTGGATGGTCAGGTAACTGTTTGGATTATGTACTAATCAAAGTATTTTAGGAGGAATTCAATGATGTTTTTATGTATTTGTAAAATTTCATTCTTGCATTGATAGGTTCCTTTGATTTCATAAATGATAAACTGGGATTCTCCATAAATGTCAAGGATCTGAATACCAAGAATGGCAGTTATAAGAGCTTCATACTCAGCCATGTTGTTGTTGCACTCAAAATTTGTTTTAAAGGATAGAAGAATAGGAGTCCCCTAAGGAGGTATGATGATGATACTAACACCTCCCCCTGTCGACATTTAGAAATTTTGAAGAAGAGTGTAAATTCGAGGGGATTGTCATCTTGATTGATAGTGTTGATGGATTAATTCAGGAATTGTTCATGAGGTGATTAATTATTAGGAAGGGGAGCTTCTGTGAGTTGGCAGCGATGGATTTCCCCTTGATAGATTTCTACAACATGAATTCTAGGTAAAATATAGTCATAAGCATGAGTCATAAAGTGATATGATCACTATGATATGTTTTAGAATGAATATCTTTGAGAGGATTGAAGTTGTTGATGACATAAGTCTTATGATTAAGAAGACAATGATTTTTTTTTATAATTCAAGAATTACAAGGTGGGTAAGTGCACCAAGTTAGTGGACAAAAAAGGGGTCATAAGTGGACGCCATATTGCAAAAAATAGTGAAATATCAACTTGTAGGGATTATTAGCAATACAAGCACTCAAAATTAGAAACATTTATATCAATATGAATCCTAACATCTGAAATCTAGTTTCTAAAATACTATTTTTTTTAAAAACGAACAATTTTAGCTATATTAAACACTTAAAATTATATGACTTGGTTTTTGTTTTTGAAAAAAACCTATAAGATTGTAGTCCATTTGCCAACAATTTGGATGACCAAATCTTGTTATTTTTCTTCCTTTGGTGAAAAGTTAGATGTATTTGTTTATCTTGGGATGGATTTTATTTTGTATTGTTTCGAGCAATATTTTTTTAATGATTTTTTCAATTAAAGTGGTCTAAAAAGATTTAGAAAATGGAGCACTTTTTGTTTTCCCACCTTAACTATATGAAAAAATATCGAAATCAAATTTTTTTTTTTAACGTGTATAAAATTTATCCATGCTTGGGATGGTATACGTTTTGGCACATTTTAATAAGTGAAACAAAACTTGCAATCTTAAACGTAGACAGGAACATTCATGGGAAAAAATGTCTTAAAGACCTATTATTAGTAAAAAATTATAAAATTATATTTATCTTATTCTATTCACTTTAAAATCAATATTTCGACAAAGCTAACAGTCTCCCATACATGATGGCACCATTTTTTTTTTGAAATGTTTTTAGTTTTTTAGCATGATTCAAGTTTGTGGAAGAGAAAATTTGAAGTTTTTTTACCCTTTACACTTCATAATGACCCTCCATATCTTTGGTTGGGGCAAAATAAAGATTTCACTAGCCTTAGGGTCGGATTTGAAGATATAGATAGGACTGTGATTATAGTTTACAAACCACGATCATGGGTTTTTACACAAGAACTATGATCATGCTTTATAAACCACAAGCGTAGTTTATAAAGCATGATCGTAGTTTATAAATCATATTTATACACATCCCAATGTTCTAATTACCATGTGATTTTTATGGTTTGACTTTACCGTATGAATTACTTCGAAATTATGTCATTTTCTACACGTTTTTCTTATCCCCGGAAGTAAAACATCATGGGAGATAAGAAACGAAGTCAAAAAAGGAAGTCATTATGTTGAAAAACCAAATGAATTAGAGGCAAACAAAATTAAAATGCTGAGTGAATGTGGAATCTTTGTGAATCAAGAAGAGGATCATCTTCAACCCCTACTATTGTAAGCAATGAGGAACCAGGTAATGTTTCTACTGTCAATGTTAAAGTTGAATTAAATACTCACGATGAAGATGTTTTTACTGTCAATGTGGAAGAATAATTAAATACTTTTGGTGTAGGAAATGTTGAAATTGAAGGAGATAATGAAAATGTGAATAAAGAAATTTAGGTTGAAACTATCGCAATCCACAAGTTCGAAGAGTAATTTTTAGGGGGTATTCAAAGTACGAGAGCCAAAGATGTAGGATAAATCACGGTTGGAAAGGAAAAATGAGGGAAATGGAGGAGTCGCGGGTCTGTATTTTTTGTCTCAAAGGACCGCAAGCATAGTTTTAAACCACGCTCACGGTTTTAGGTTCAGAAATCACCAAGCCTATAAAAATAGTTGCATGAGCATGGTGTTGGTGTCCATTTTGATCCTCTTTGTTATTGCCCTAATTTTCCTTTCACTCTGTATTTCTTGAAACATTTTCTACAGTTTTAATGGGTGAAATGAAGTTGTTGCCTCTACTCCCATGCCTTAATTCATTTGAAAAATCATTTTCCATGCCTCATTTGTGAAGAAACACCCATGCATGCCTTGTTTGTGCCCTAATTTTTCCAAATCTGCGGGCTATGTCATGTTTTCCCTCTTGCCTGATCATGAAAAATCAAATTTGTTCATTTCATGCATATATGCCTTCAAAAACCCTTCCCCATGGTCGAAACTTGCATAAAATCAACTTCCCCTTGTTTTTTGAGCAAAAAATCCATCACCCATGAAGAGAAAATCAAATTTGGGCATCTCTTGCAAACTCTGTGTTTTTTTATGGTCATACGGGTGTCATTTGACCGTCAAAATTAAGCTCAACATTCTCCTCATATGTGGCCACTTCTGGTTGGACAAGGATCGGCGGGTTTCTCTGAAAAACTTAGTCCATTTTTGGGCTTTGGGAAAAAATTCAAAATTCCCCCCGCAACTCTGCAGGAGGACACGTGTCATGTTCTTATGCGAAGGCAGAGTGGGAAGCCGATCAGGGAACTTAGGCATTTTTTACCTTTTTGGCAAAGGGGAAAAAAGATGAGGAAAATCCCATGGGTCTGAATTGGAGCAGGAGGTGGACACATGGTGGTGGCACGGTGGCAAAGCAGGGAAGTGTGAGTTGAAGGAAAAGGGAACTTTTTCCCTTTTGGTCATAAAGGCCTAAGGTGAAATTTTGAAGCACGGCCCCATGGCCAATCACAGGTGGATGCATGTCCATAAAGAATCAGAGGGAAGTGTGGGCCACGGAAGAAAATGGGGAATTTTTCCCTTTTTGGCAAAAAGAGTTAAGACAAAGAATTAAGCCACAGGCCCATGAATGACCCACAGGGAGACACGTGGCGGACAAAGTGGGTCGAAAAACCGATGGAAGAAAAAGAGAAATTTCCTTTGGCTTAAAAAGGGAGTTAACATGAGAATTGAGCCCACATATTTTAGTGATAGAGAAAGCGACATGTGACAAGGGAGAAATCATAGGTGAGGCCCGCGGAAGGAAAATTGAAAATTTTCCTTGGCAAAAAAGGGGGTCAAAACATGAAATAAGCCCGTGGAATTTCAATGATAAAAATCATGACAAGTGTCAAGGAAAAAGGTGGAGATGCGGGCCCACAGGGCAAAAGGTAAAACATTTCCAAAATTCAAAAAAGGGTCAAAATGGGTAGAATTGAGCCATGATTCCAATGGGACCCACCATGTGCCACATGTCATCACCAAAATGCAAGGGTGGAGGGGCAGAGAAAAAAGTCAAAATTTTCCATTTTTTCAAAAAATATAGAAAAGTCAAAAATGATCCCTATTTCATTCCCAATTGTATTTTGACACGTGGAGGGCCCAGATTGAAGGTGAAAAATCAGATCAAGGGAAACTATACATTTTCATTTTTGGCCGCCATTTTTCTCCAGGAAGCTTGGAATTGTGAATTTTGCATCAAATTTCATCAAATTTTTGGCGATTCCATGTCGTTTTGGCCTTCTAGGATCATTGGAATCGGTTTCATGACTCAATTTGCAGATTTGAGGTGTTTTTGAGATAAATTTTACTCATGCCCGTGCAAAACGTGAAATGTCAAATTATAAAGTTACAGAACCAAATTGGAAAAGGATAAGATGAAATGATGAAAGGATGAGGGGCCTGCATGCCTTGAGGATAAAAAAGGTACCTCCACAAAGGATAATGATCTGAATATTTGTAATGATTCAGTATTTTTAAACACCTGGCAACTCTCGTTGCAAATTTGTTAAATGTCATTTTCAGTGAATCATGAGGAATTGTTGTAACAAACTTGATCCCTTGGCATATTATTTTCTTGGAAAAGAAGGATCAAATGTGGCAAGAGATATATAATGCATTTTTGAGAAATGCAAAGGGTCGGGAAGTTGAAAATCATGAGAAAATTTTGAGAGAAAGCTCATTTTCTGAGAAACCCACCAAAGAACCAGGTTAATTTCTCCTGTGTTGGATCTTCATGTATGTGAGTTGGTTACAAGTGTATAGCCATCACACAGCTCTGAGATTGTTCATGAAACTCTCCCCTACTGATGAATCTAACAAGCTTTTGAGTTAATCTATGTTTTTCTGGGCAATATGATGTCTGTTATCATTTTTAAATGCCTACAAATAGTTTTCATAGTTCTTGTTGCAATATTGCATTGAAATTCTTTAGAAATCACACAGAATCTCCATTTCTTGTTGATAGTTTAGTGGCATTTACAATCTCATATTCAGAAGAGCCTTCATCTGATAAAGAGATAAACAAATTTAAAATCACTTTACCTTTCTTGAATGTAGAGGTTGCTTATAAGCCTTTGGGGGTACCTTAGGCATGATTTGATCAAGGATTTTTGTGTTTAATTGGGTTCTTTACTTCAATATTTTGTGGTGAGTTCTCAAAGATTGTGTGAAGAGTGCAACCTGGGCTTCCATTTATGCATCTTCTGGTTGAAAGAATATCCTAATTATTTGAAGCATTTTATCTGATAGTTGTTCAAGTATTGTAGAGGTTGTCAAAGATCTGATATATCCAAGTTTGTCTTGTCAATGCCCCACCAAAAAATTCATTCAAACAAACTAATCCTACCCATACTACCCCTGCATTGCATTATGTGTCAACAAAATAATCTAACCCATCTACAAAAATGCACAAGGCAAATCAGGATTATACAATGTCTTCAGTAACCCTTGCCTTGCATTGAAAATATCTCCATAATTTGGGAGTGACAACTTGTGAAAGTTAGATTTGGAGTGTTGATCATATTTTCCCAAGGCCATTTTCATACTATTTGCATAGTATTGAGGGGTGTCTTCACCTCCTTCACCATTTAGGGGTTACAATATAGGTTCTCTTACCTTGGTTGAAAGGCACAACCTAAAATAGTGAGGGTTAGATCAAAATCCTTTCAAAGTGTTATCCATCTCTCCATAAATCTTGAGTGCCAGTTAGATCACATCCCCAGCTACAAAATGACACATTTCAAGATCTATCTACCTTCAAGCTTCATGCCATATTTTTGATGTCACTCAGACTGAAAAGGAGAAAAAATTTGGGTACTAACACCTTCTGGGCCACCGGGATTGTTTTGGATTTCTGGGGACATGTTGATTCATTTCAGTATTTCTGGGCATATTTCAGATCCCTGGTAATACTTCTTGTGTGATTTATGTGCAATTACAAATCTGAGTATCATCTTCTGATCAGATTTATAAGATTGGAATGAAGAGTAGAGTTCTGGGTTTGATATTCTCTTAGTTCAATCTGATCCATGTGCATACATATTTGAGATATTTGAATGCATACCAAACCCTGGTAAAGTCCCTTGCAAATTCTGCATGCAAATACATTGTTGAAGCATCATTTTATAATCAGATTTGTAAGGATTAAGTGAAGATATAAGTTCTGCCTACATTTTTATCAGTTTCCAGCAGTTGTTGCACTTCATTAGCATTTGTGGTTGATAGATTCAAAGAAAGGAAGGTCTGATCTATAAAGTTTGGCAATATTTTAGTGCTGGTAGATATTTGATAGAGTATTTTAGTGCATTTGCACAACTAGGGTGAAAGTCCTTAGTGGCGACTCCATGTTGTTCTGATCTTGATAAAGTACCAGTGTCTTAACATTTCTGTCATTTACTTTTGTGTTGCTAATCTCTACAAAAACTGGAAGGAAGAAGATCTCTCTTCCTTAAAGACTCTACTAAGAAGTTGTTTTACAGATTCAAGAAACTAAGAGTTGGAAAGGAGAAGAGTTTGGAAAGTTTTTAAAGGTCAGACATCAGGAAAAGATATATCCATAGGTGAGAGAGATCAGCCTTTGGTAGAGGATTATCACTCTTCTTCAAGTGATTATGATTCAAGCAATCCTCTCATAAACTTGTTTGCCTCAGCTAGTGAAGGTCCTTCTACTATACCTGGTAAGTTCCTTCTTCAATCTGCACCTGTGTGTTTCAATCCTAATAAAAATTTCTAAGGAAATCAACATTTAGAGAATACCAGTCTTGTGAATCACATTCTTGAGCCCCGAGGATCTTGCACTCCTCATCAGCTTGTTTCACCTCCAAGATCACCTCCACCAAACAATATGGCTCAGCCTAGACCTCCATTTGTTGTTAACACCTTTGGTCCTATAGACTTTAGAGGAATGGATGGTTACCCAAATGTTGTCCCACAAGATGTCAGAAATAGATTGCCAAAATTCCAAGGTAACAATGCAATAACTGGTGATCAGCATCTCAAACTTTTTGTTAACATGATGGAAGATTTCGAAATAGAGTTTGAAGATGTGTATATTAAATTGTTCATTCATACATTAGAAGAGGATGCTAGGGATTGGTACAAGGCTCTACCTGATAATTCTATTGATTCATGGACTGAAATGAAGAATGCATTTAGGTTGCAATATGGTGACAAGACTGATCCTAGATTTCTCTTGTCTGAGTTTGAGAATATCAAGAAGAACCCCAATGAATTAGTTCATGACTTTAACATAAGGTTTAACAAAACTTTGAGAAGGATACCTGTTAATCTGAGGCCTTGTGATGAGTCTTGTTTAATCAAATATGCAGATGCATTTGATAAGAAGGCAGCCTATTACTTAAGAGACAAGAACCCTACCAATCTGAGACAAGCTTTCACCATGGCACTTCAAATTGAAAACAATATCAAGGCTATTGGGAAACCTCTCAAGAGAGATGGTGTAAAGTTGATAAACCCTGAAAAACCTCAAGCTAGCAAGGGTGCTGATTTAGAGGAGGTTGTGAAAAATTTGGCAGGGGCTGTCAAAGAAATCTCATACAAGTTGGCAAGAGCTGAGAAGGGAATTGGGAAAACTTCACAAGGTCAGCCAAGAGCAAAAAACCATGAAATATTTTCCAATCATCCTAGAGGTGATCAAAGGGCAGATGATAGAGGGAAAGGACCCATGGGGTCTACAAATAGACATCCTCAAGCACGTGAAGGAAGAGTGTTACCTGATCCCTTAACTGCTAGGGTTGCTGTTATTGAAGAAGTTGTTGATATTGATTGGTGTGATAGGTGTTTTCTACCCCATCCTCCATGTGAAGTGGACCAGCAAGAAGGTGAAGCTAATAATGATGATGGTACTGATGATGATATTTGCATGGTGGGTTGTTCTTCAAGCTCACAAGGAGGAGCAACATCTACTGAAGTAATAAGTGCTAGGACTGCTGCAAATTTTTGGGATTGCATCAAACGGGTACAAGTATTTCTTCCCCCTCATACTCTTGAAGTTGATGTAGTGCAAGCTTTTGAAATTCCTAACAATGACTTTGAATACTTAAGATCTTTGATGATTAAGAAGTATGATGGTGGTATTCCTTTGGAGGAAGATAGACAATTGTTGATGAATGTTGTTGTAGCTCAAGAGAAAGATTATAACACTAGAAGAAAAGTTGTTAAAGGAGTTGGGCCTCAAGCCAAACCTAAAACACCCTTTCTCACAAGCATTCCAAAAGAAGCTCCTAGGAGAGAAACACTTTCCAAAAGCTCTGTTGTCCCAAGAAAAAATTACAGTCCTCCTCATGCCCAAGCTGCCAAGAATCCCTTGCCATCAAATGAATCTTCTTGTCTCCCTTCCAATGTTGTTTTTCCAAAGAGTGTTCCCTATGACATAGCCCAAGTATTGAGCCAAATCAAAGTGAGTGTTCCAATCATTGAGTTGCTTAGGATTCCTGAGCATAAGAAGAGAGCATTTGAGTACTTGGGGTTGAAAGAAGAGAAGACTACTCCAGGTAGAAATGTAAATGTTGTTGAAACTCCTCCTCAAATCATTGCTGACCTTGAAACACCACCAGCAGTAGAAGATCTTGGAGAGACACCTGAGGTATATTTGGGGACATCCTTGGTTGATTCCCAATTGAATGTTGATCCATTCTTCACAACTTTGATCATAAAGGATAAGCTACTTCACAATTGTATGTTTGATTCTGGTGCATCATGTAATGTCATGCCTCTAGAAGTCATGAATGAGTTGGATATCAAAGTGACAGTAGCCTATGGAAAATGTACTTCCATGGACTCAAGAGAAGTGTCGGTTGTTGGTTGTGTGAAGGGTTTGGTAGTGCAGCTTGCATCTTATCCTGAGAGGAATTTAAAATTGGATGTTGTGATTGTTGATTTCCCTGCCAAATGGGGTATGTTATTGTCAAGAAAGTGGGCTACAAGTGTTGGAGGGAGTGTCCAAATGGATATGTCTTTTTCCACCATTCCCATTGAGGGCAGCCTTGTCAAGCTCTATGGAGAAAAGAAAATGTTGCATCTAATTGAGGACCCAAACAATGCTTCTTATGAAGTATTATTTGCTGATGTTGATGCTGATAATTTTATTGGTTTTGCTGATGGAAAAGAACAAAAATGGATCATTCAAAGTGTCTTGAATAGGTATGTTCTCCTTAGATGTTTCTATTTGATGGAGCTTGCTCCAAATTTGGAAATGGTGCTAGTGTAATTCTGATTTCTCCTAGCTTGGAAGAATTTGTTTTTTCCTTCAAGCTTAATTTTGAATGTACTAACAACATTGCTGAGTATGAAGCCTTGTTGTTGGGTCTGAGAATTGCATGGAAGTATGGTGTCAAGGACATCATTGCAAAGGGAGATTCAGAGCTAGTTTGTCAAACAAATAAGAAAACTGTATGCTACAAAAAATCAGCGGATGAAGCAATATAAGCATGCAGTTTGGGATCTAATTGAGATGTTTGATTCTTTCAATATTGTGCACCATGACAGAAGTTTCAATGCTTGTTACTAACAAGTTGGTAGTGTTGGGTCAAGATTTGGAGATTGCACCATTTCACCTTATTGTGAGTACAATGTTGAAGTGTTAACTAGGCCAGCTGTCCCTGACAACATCAAGCATTGGCAAGTGTTTGATGATGATGCTCAAGTGCAAAGGTTCTTACAAAATCAAGGTGAGTTTGTAGATCATCATATTGATTGGGAACCAATGGTGTGTGTGACTGAAGGAAGAGAGACTTTGTTTGGAAAAGATATTATCCAATTGAAAACTAACACCATTCCTAGAGGTCTTGTTGCTCTTGAGTCAAATTTTAGCAATGCTGATTGCATCATCAATAGAAACATGTCTACCTCAAGGGATGTGGAAGAGCATGACTTGGGAACAAAGGAAAAACCAAGAAAAGTTTGGTTGGGCAGCAGTTTAAACAAGGAAGAAAAACAATCCTACCTCCAATTGTTGAAACAATATCAAGACTGCCTTGCCTGGTCATATTCAAAGCTAAAAGCATATAGAGAAGACTTGTTTCAGCATGAGATCCCTCTTGAAAAAATTCCAAACCATTCAGAAAGAAGAAAAGGCCAATTAATCCACTCCTCTCCATGAAAATGCAAGATGAATTGAAGAAACTGAAGGAGGGAGGGATCATTCAGCCCACAAGGTATTCATCTTGGGTTACAAAACTTGTGCCAGTCAGAAAGAAGAATGGAGATATCAGAATTTGTGTAGACTTTAGAAATTTGAATAGAGCTTCATTGAAAGAAAATTATCCTTTACCAAACATGGAGAACATGCTGCAGTTAGTGACTGGATCTGAATTGTTGTCCACCTTGGATGGTTTCTCTGGCTACAATCAGGTTGTTGTCAAGGAGTCAAAAGATTTAAAACTACCTTTAACACTCCTTGGGGAACATATGTTTATGTGAGAATGCCTTTTGGTCTCATGAATGTTGGAGCTACCTTCCAAAGAGCAATGGATGTTGCTTTTGCTGGTTATATAAATGACTTCATTGCAGTTTATCAGGATGATGTGACTGTATTTTCAAAGAGCAGAAAAGATCACTTGCAACATTTGGAAAGAATGTTGATCAGATGTAGAGAATTTGGAATCTCTCTCAATCCAAAGAAGTGTCACTTTGGGGTACAAAAGGCCAAGCTTCTTGGTCATATTGTTTCAAAGGCTGGTGTCATGATTGATCCTGAGAGAATAGAAGCAATCAGTAGGGTGCCAATTCCAAGAACAAAGAAGGGCATCCAATATTTCTTTGGGAAAATCAATTTCATTAGAAGGTTTGTGTCCAATTTTGCTGAGTTGACTCTTCCTATCACATGCATGTTAAAGAAAGATCAAGTTATCAAATGGGAGGAGGCTGCTATTCAAGCTTTTGAAGGGATCAAGGAGGCACTTAAACATGCACCTATCTTGGCAGCTCCGAATTACAAGAAGCCTTTCCAAATCTTCTCCTTTGCTTCTGAAAATACTATTGCATCTATTTTTCTCCAAAAGGATGAAGATGGGGCTGAGAGGCCTATTGCCTTCTTTAGCAAGGCTTTACAAGCTGCTGAGTTGAAATATACAATCATGGAAAAACAAGCATTTTCCTTGGTGAAAGCAACAAAGGTTTTCAGGCCTTATTTCCTAAGTTCAAAAGTTGTTGCTTATGTTCCCCACACCATGGTAAAAGACATCTTATCAAAGATGGAGATCTCAAGTAAAATATGTAGATGGGTGAACAAACTATAGGAGTATGATATGGACATCCAAACCACAAATTGGTAAGAGGTTTGGGTCTTGCTAAGCTCATGGCTGAGAGCAACTTTAGACTGTGGAAGTGAATGAGGTAGAGGAAGAAAGGGGCAGATGTTTTTGGGAAATTGGTAAGTTCTGAGTGGTACAAGGACATAACATTTTACCTCAGACACCTTTGTTGTCCTGATCATTTAAATAAAAATTAGAAAAGAGCCCTCAAGCTGGCCTCTCAAAAATACATCATCACTGACTTTGGGCTGGCTTGGAAGAACCCTGAAGGTGTCCTCTTGAAATGTGTAACTGAAGATGAAGCTCCCAAAGTAATTGCTGATTTCCATGGGGAAGTTTGTGGAGGAACACTTTGCTGGAAGGGTTACAACACACAAAATATTGAGAGCTGGTTATTGGTGACCTACTCTCTTAAAAGATGCAACCATGCTGATTAGAAAATGTGAAAGCTGCCAGCATTTCTCTGGAAGAATGAAAGCTTCAGGCTCCCTTCCTTTGCATCCTGTATCAATTGAAAGCTCCTTTCAAATAGTGGGGAATGGACTTCATTGGTGAGATTTCAGATCCTTCTAGTGCTAGCCATAAGTGGATTCTTGTAGCCACTGATTACTTCACCAAGTGGGTAGAGGTAATCCCCACCAAGAAAGCAACACACCAAGTTGTTATGGACTTCTTGTTGAATAATATCATATGTAGATTTGGTGTGCCAGTCAAAATTGTGGCTGATAATGCCATGTGTTTCAGAGCTAAACCTTTGATGGCAATGTGCAAGGAGTATGGAACCAATTTAACTTATTCTTCAAACTATAATCCCCAAGGAAATGGACAAGCTGAGTCCAGCAATAAGAATTTGTTGAAGATCATTAGAAGGACCTTGGAGTTGAACAAGAAAAAATGGGGTGAACAACTAAAATTTGCAGTTTGGGCTGATAGAATCACTGCCAAGAGAGCTACTGGTAAGAGCCCATTTGAGTTGGTGTATGGAACTCAAGCTATGTTGCCCTTACATCTGTACAGTTATCTTCATTTTAGTTTGTTCAACACCTTGAGGATCAAGAGGTCAGTCTATATGAAACAAGGATCAATCAAATTATGGAGCTAGATGAAGAGAGAAGAGCATCCCATCAAAGGCATATAAGATTTAGAGAGAAGTTGAAAAGATTGTTTGACAAGAAGGTCACTCCTAGGGCCTTCAATATTGTAGATCTATTTTTGTTATGGGATAGCCGAAATGAGGATAAGGGAAAACATGGAAAATTTGATGCATTATGGATGGGCCCTTACTCCATTGATATCAGAATTGGTGAGAATACCTTTTTTCTCAAAGATTTAGATGGGGAATTGCTTGAACTACCTATTAATGGTAGGCATCTGAAGCATTTCTTGGATTAATCCCCAAATTTGAGGTATGCACCAGCTTGTATAGTGTATAGTGTTTGGTTTTTCACTCTATTTTTTGGTGTTTTGTCGGTTTGTGGTTTGCCTTGCTATGTGGCAGCCATTTTTTGTCGGGTTCTCAGCTGGTTTTTGGTGATTTTTGGCTCATGAATCCATTTTCCCAATGGATTATTTTGGCACTTGGTCTACGTTGTTCTTATGGCACTCACTGGGAGTGCCCATCCCCGAGCAGGAGCTGATGTTGGTGTCCATTTTGATCCTCTATGCTTTTTCCCTAATTTTCCTTTCACTCTGCACTTCCTGAAACATTTTCTACAATTTTAATGGGTGAAATGAAGTTGTTTCCTCTACTCCCATGCCTTAATTCATTTGAAAAATCATTTTCCATGCCTCATTTGTGAAGAAACACCCATGCATGCCTTGTTTGTGCCCTAATTTTTCCAAATCTATGGGTTATGCCATGTTTTCCCTCTTGCCTGATTGTGAAAAATCAAATTTGTTTGTTTCATGCATATATGCCTTCAAAAACCCTTCCCCATGGTCGAAACTTGCATAAAATCAACTTCCCCTTGTTTTTTGAGCAAAAAAATCCATCACCCACGAAGAGAAAATTGAATTCGGGCATCTCTGGTAAACTCTGTGTTTTTTGACGGTCATACGGGTGTCATTTGACCATCAAAATTAAGCTCAAAATTCTCCTCATACGTGGCCACTTCTGGTTGGACAAGGATCGGTGGGTTTCTCTGAAAAACTTAGTCATTTTTGGGCTTCGGGAAAAAATTCAAAATTCCCCCGCAACTCCGCGGGAGGACACGTGTCATGTTCTTATGTGAAGGTGGAGTGGGAAGCTGGCGGGGAACTTAGGAATTTTTTCCTTTTTGGTGAAGGGGAAAAAAGATGAGGAAAAGCCCGCGGGTCTGAATTGAAGCAAGGGGTGGACACGTGGCGGCATGGTGGCAAAGTGGGGAAGTGTGGGCCATGGAAGGAAAAGGGAACTTTTTCCCTTTTGGTCAAAAAGGCCTAAGGTGAAATTTTGAAGCACGGCCCTGTGGCCAATCACAGGTGGACGCGTGTCCATAAAGAATCAGAGGGAAGTGTGGGCCATGGAAGAAAATGAGGGATTTTTTTCCCTTTTTGGAAAAAAGAGGACAAAGAATTAAGCCACGCCACCCATGTGAATGAGCCAGAGGGAGACAGCGTGGGACAGGTGGGATGGTTACTTCTTAAATCTTGGAAATTTTTTCCTTTGGCTTTAAAAAGGGAAATGAGAATTGCAAGCCCCAGATTTTAATGATAAAGAAAGACACGTGGTAGAGGGAAAAGAGGCATTGGCCCATAGAAGCGAAAATTGGGGAATTTTTCCCTTGGCGAAAAAGAGGTCAAAAAACATAAGTTGCCCAGAAATGGAGAAATTGAAACTTGTCAGAGGAAAAAGGGAGTTTTATGAATGAGCCACAGGGAGACACAATTTTACAAAAAGGTCAGTAGCTGGTTGAGCCAGTGGACCCCGGTGGTCATCAGACAAAAGGGAGATAAAAAATGGGAAAGTTTTTTCCAGTTTTGGCAAAAAAGGGAGTTAAATGAGAATTGATCACATAGATTTTCTAGCTTCACAATTGAGAAAGCGACAAGAAGGCAAGTTTACCTTAGGTTCACCTAGGTACTTTATTTACCTTTATTGTATTTATCCTCACCCACTTATGTGTGTGGATATTTATTTTATCTTATTTAGATATTAGGAGATTTATCTAGTTGTTAGGTATAGTTCTTTTCTTGATCTATGGTATTGACTAGTTCTTTCCTAGATCTATGATATTGACTAGATCCTTGATGTCTAGTTCTCTCATAAATCTATGGTCTAGTTCTTTGATGACTAGTTATTTCCTTGATTTAGCTTGATCTATGACCTTGACTCATTCTTAGATTGTTATTCCACCTATTTAAGCAAGGCCCATTCTCAATGTATTGCATTGAGTTCCATAATAATATATGATATTACTGCTCATTTGTTTGCAAAGGTTTTATGTAAAGTTATTCTGGCAAATTGCAAATCTTATAGATCATGGTGTTTGATTAGCATCTGTGTTCTTGGCTTGGTATGACTTGGTAATCCTTCCTTTCAATTGTATTTTGACACGTGGAGGGCCCAAATTGAAGGTGAAAAAGCAAATCAAGGGCAACTGTACATTTTCATTTTTTGGCCGCCATTTTTCTCCAGGAACCTTGGAGATTGTGAATTTTGCATCAAACTTCATCAAATTTTTGGCGATTCCATGTCATTTTGGCCTTCTAGGATCATTGGAATCAGTTTCATAATTTCAATCCTAGATTTGAGGTGTTTTTGAGATAAATTTTACTCATGCCCGTGTAATTGGGCGCCCAATTGTCAAATTATAAAGTTGTTAAACCAAATTGGAAAAGGATAAGATGAAATGATGAGAGGATGAGGGGCCTGCATGCCTTGAGGATGAAAAATGTGCCTCCATTTAAAGGATAATGATCTGAATATTTTAATAATTATTAAGTCTTATTAAACACCTGGCAACTCTCGTTGCAAATTTTTTAAATGTCATTTTCAAAAGTGAATCATGAGAAATTGTTGTAACGAACTTGATCCCTTGGCATATTATTTGCTTGGGAAATAACGATCAAATGTGGCAAGAGATATATAATGCATTTTTTAGAAATGCAAAGAGTCGGGAAGTTGAAAATCACGAGAAATTTTTGAGAGAAAGCTCATTTTCTAAGAAACCCACCAAAGAACTAGGTTAATTTATTCTATGTTGGATCTTCATGTTTATGAGTTGGTTACAAGTGTATAGCCATCACAAAGCTCCCGATTGTTCATACCCAAACTCTCCCCTGTTGATGAATCTAACAAGATTTTGAGTTAATCTATGTTTTTCTGAGGCAATATGATTTTTGTTATCATTTTTAAATGCCTACAAATAGTTTTCATTTTCTTGTTGCAATCTTGCATTGAAAGTCTTTAGAAATCACACAAAATCTCCATTTCTTGTTGATACAAAGTGGCATTTTAATCTCATATTCAGAAGAGCCTTCATCACGATAAAGAGATAAACAAATTTAAAATCACTTTACCTTCCTTGACTGTAGAGGTTACTTGTAAACCTTTGGGGGTACCGTGATTCGATCAAGGATTTATGTGTTTAATTGGATTCTTTAATTCAAGAATTTGTGGTGAGTTCTCAAAGATTATGTGAAGAGTGTAACTTGGGATTCCATTTATGCATCTTCTGGTTGAAAGAATATCCTGCAAACAATTATTTGAAGCATTTTATCTGATAGTTGTTCAAGTATTGTAGAGGTTGTCAAAATCTGATATATCCAAGTTTTTATTGTCAATGCCCCACCAAAAAATTCATTCAAACAAACTAATCCTACCCATACTACCCCTGCATTGCATTGTGTGTCAACAAAATAATCTAACCCATCTACAAAAATGCACAAGGAAAATCAGGATTATACAATGTCTTCAGTAACCCTTGCCTTGCATTGAAAACCTCCATAATGAGTAGTGACAACTTGTGAAAGTCATATTTGGAGTGTTGATCATATTTTCCAAAGGCATTTTCATACTATGTGCTTAAATTGAGGGGTTTATTCATCCCCTTCACCATTTGTGGTTTACAATTTAGGTTATTTTACCTTGGTTGAAAGGCACAACCTAAAATAGTGAGGGTCAGATCAAATCCTTTCAAAGTGCTATCCATCTCTCCACAAATCTGAGTGCTAGTTAGATCACATCCTTACAACTACAAAATGACATACATCAAGATCTATCTAATCCTTCAAGCTTCATGTCCATTTTTCTGATGTTGCTCAAACTGAAAAGGAGAACAAATTTGGGTACCAAAAACTATTTAATACATCATAGCTTATTTTTACAACATATATATAAATGAAAATATCCCCCTATGTGATAGATTGAGCATATATGAAGATAAGAGTTTTTACATGATATTCTAGTTGTTCAATTTTTTCCTTATACTCCTTGAAATGGAAATCATCTCACAAGTATATGGTGAGTGGATAGATTCTTTGAACAAGTTGGGCATATCCTTCATGTGTTTCCAGCCCTAGAGGACTATGGTGGTTATCTCATAGTATGATGGAGTCATCTCCCCATTGATTGATTTGATTTTTACATGATCTACTTCAATGCCCCCAATGGATATGATAAATCCTACAATATTTGTTGTGTGAACACGGAATTTGCATTTGGTCAGGTTACCTCCACGTACTGATTTACTGAAGCACCACTAAAGAGGCAGGAAGGATATTTTTTCCTTTCTTATTGACCATTGTGGAATGGATTGAAAATATAGAACAACCACTTATTGAACTATTTGGGTATTTCCTCCAATCATCTCTTGCAGGTTCATGATAATATTTCATTTTTTTCAAGATCAACTACTGTTTTATGATTAGGTTGTAATTCTAAGCTTTGAGTGAGAGGGTTGATAATATTACACTGGTTGAGTTGGTGCAGCTGTAAATGGTAGGAAATACTCCAGATACCGTTGTAATGGGATTGATGGTTGTGATGGATCAATTTCTATTTAAATCACTTTAAAAAACTATTTAATATATCATAGCTTATTGTTTTGTGACATGATAAAATGAAAATACGATATCAGTGATAGATTTTCATCTTACGAAATAAAGAGTTCTTACATGATCTTCTAGTTCAATTTTTTCCTTAGGATCTGGTTATGGGTGCTCACTATGAAATAATTAATGTGTAAGATGAAGTTATTAGAGATATTTTAACTCTTCTTTTATAAGTAGGGTGGGATTATTTGAACAAGTGGGTATATCTCACATGTAGTCCCTAGAGGAATTGTGGTTATCTCATTTGAACATTCATCTCCCCATTCGGGTTTTACTATTTTTGTCTGAGTTACCTCCACGTACATGATATATCAAAGCACCACTAAAGAGGCCTAAAGCAACTTGATATTTTGTGAAATCCTTTCTTCATTTGCGACCATCGTGGATATTGGCTTCAAAATATAGAATGAACCACTTATTGAACTGTATGGTTGATTTCCTCCATATCATCTCTTACACACAGTGATGGAATATGTTCATTTTTTTCAAGATCAACACTGGGCATGATGGTTGTTTCTAGCTTTGTAGTGAGAGGGTTCATATTACACTGGTAACTGAGTTGGTGCAGTTGCAAAGGAGGAAATACTTGGAGACCGTCTGAGGGATTGATAGGTGTGAATGGATCAATTTCTTCATTGTTTCAAACCTTTTACAGGATCCTAGATAGCTTTTTCTTTCTTGTGCAGCCTCCTGTAGTGTGGGACCTCATATTCCACTGAATTATTTATCAAGAGCTCTCTTGAGAGAGAAAATATTAAAGGTTTTTTATTTTATTTAGAATTTTAGTGATGAGATGGTTACCTTCTAAGAGTGTGGAGAAATCTTGATTTGATGAGTGCATCTGTTCTTGAGGATTTTAAAATTTTCAAATAGATATTTGTATTACCACTTTGGTTCATTCACTTATATGCCCTGACTCATGAATGCTCTGTGAGACTATGTGATAGGGGTGAAGGTCTTCATAGCTTGATACTCAGAATCATACATTTCAGTATCCATCATCTTCAATTCCATCCTCGAACCAATCAAACTCATGAATGCTCTGTGAGACTTGTGAGAGGGGTGAGGTCTTCATAGCTTGAGAACTGGGTGAAAAAGGATCCATACCTCTTGATCAGAATGACATCTTGAAAAGACAGTCTTGATTCAGGATTACCCTCCAACAATCATATGGAAAACATAGAGAATGCATCATTCACTCCTTAAAAAGGGTGGTTTCTCTCGTTCAGGGTAAATTGTGGATACTTCTCATAGGAAGGGGATTTATGATAAATGTACTGAGTGGGGGAAGAAATTATTGATGGATTTTTTCACTTATTATCTATCCCCAGTCAATCATCTTCTTACCCTCAATGAGAACTTTTAAAGGATTAATTTCCCCATCCAATCTTGAAAATCCTTTGTGGCCTCTTCTCCCATCACCCTGCTTAGAAAATATGAATGATTGCATCAAATAAACTTCAAGCAACTCACTTCTGGAAAGAGCTTTCGGCATGCGAGATGGCTTCCTTCCTATTTAAACCATGACTCCCAATGCAAGACCTTGAAGATATGATTCATTTTTAGACCATGTCTCCTGATGAAAATTCATTCATGATGATGACCATGTTGTTCCATGTTGGGATTTTCATACATTGTGAAATTCCCTTTAGAGTGAGCACTGCTAGAATCAAGTTGTCTTTTGTGTTTATGATTCTTAACTCTAGCTCATAGTGATGAACACATGCCACTAATAACTCCATACTTTAGAAAGTCTTGGGATGACTTCACCCATATCATATAATCAGACTCTTCAACACCTTTTCTTCACAATATTTTAGTTGGGACTACCAAGCATGTTGGTTGGTTCAAATCTTCCAAGTCCAAATTGAGCAACATCATTGTAACCCACCCCTAGATATTCTAATACTATGTAGGCTGAAATAGGATCTATACTAAAATATGTGACACTTCATACTTGTAAAAATAAACAAGATGAAAGAAAATGAAGATGATAATAACTTTCTGCAACTGAAACGAAGACTGGATCTATTTTTAGCAGTTACGGTTCAGGTGGCTACTATTTTAGGAAAAAGTGACTTTGGGCATACCTTGAATTCAGTTTTATGATTAACCCTTAACATGATAATTAATACATTTAGTGATATGGAGCTTTAGAGTTTATTATTTACCTTTTATATTTTGGAAAGTTTTTTTTTTCTTTTTTTCTGTTTAGAATCTTTTTTAGGAAAAAGGTTCTTGTTTGACCTAGTTTGTCATCTTCATTATTTTTTGATAATATGGAATTTAAAGAAGACATCATTTTCTAACAAGGCTTTGAATTGTCGCATGGAGGGCCTTGTAGTCCTCAGTAGAGTATTCTAGTTTATAACGGTATGTAAAGAATGATTCATAATTATACCAAGAGGGATACTACCCTCAGGATTCAGATAACTTAACAAAAGGTAATGTTACGATAGACAATTGGATGAGATTTTTAAGGGTGCTATTATAGTACCCAGTTTTAGTTGTCAGGGATGATGATGAAAGAGAAGGGATTTTTACATCATCTAAGGATTTAAAGGTTTGATATGACTAGGTCATATTCTATGTAAAATGTTTAGGTGTTGGTCGAGGAACGACCATATATTTTGTAATAGTGATAGTGAATTTAGACAAGGGATGAGACCCTAAGATGGAAGGAAAAGGCTACATATTTTGGGATAAGGTTGTTTGATGATTTTGTGGTACATTTTTTATTTTTTTAGATGAATGATTTGTGGGTTGTGTAGGGGAATTATCAATATTCTAAATGTGATGCCGAGTGATGTGGTCTTAAAAATATATTTTTATAATTTCTATGATAAGTTTATTTTCTAGGAATTTTGAAGAGGAAATGGATGGATCTAAAGAGGATGTGGTAGATGTAGGATGGTTCATGATTTTGTTAGTGACAAGACTGGAAGATTCAGACATTTCAACTAGTGCTTCTATGGTAGAAACACTAGGTGTTGAAGGTGTAAGTGATAGATCCTTGATGATGTTGATCTATTATGATGAGATTTTAAAGCATTGGATCGAGATTAATTGGTTGACAGGGAAATATTTGGAATGGGTTATTTAAACAAATCAAAGTTTTGGTTTAGAGGCATGTTTGGATTATCAAGTTGTAGGTCACCTGGGTCAATAAGATCTTGAGGGACAATCCTAAATGAACAAAACTTTACAATTTACTATTCTTGAACTTTATGTTATTTACAATAGTCATTTCCACGATACCATGAGGGTTTAGAAACGGATGTGTCAATAAGACTGTTGGTATGTGTAAGTTTCCTTGTCATTTTGGGGCATTTTCCACATCACGTGGTGAGTCATATCACTTAGGTGGAGTCATAGTTATTAGGTGTCTTAGGGGGTATGAAATATTCCATCATAGATTCCGTCATATGTGTCAGTGTCCATGAGTGTGACATACATGAGCTAATTTCCATTTTATTGGCTATATTTTATGCTTGGCTAAACATACAACCTAGGAAGTCATGGAATAAATTCCCTTCATTTAATAATGAAGCTCCCATGTGATTTATTTGTTTATTATATGACCTATTTTAAATTAAGTTCTAGGTATTACTTGAATTGAATAGCTCATGAATCATAGCTAAACAAATTCGCAGCAAATAAGCAGTTATACTGTAAAGTGATTACTAAGAAGAGTAAGAATGGAATGTGGAAAATAGGAATAACTTGTAAATATGTGTTCTTAATAATAAGTATATAACAAAGTGAGTTACAGTCACAAGGAAAAAACAAATATTAAATGATTCTTACAAATTTAAGAAAATGAAAAGAAATGTACTCATATGAAAGCTAAAGATAACATAAAGTTTACCATTATCATTAAAATCTTGCATAGTAAGACTTTAGTGGACACAGATATCAACAAAAATAATCCTTTCTTCTTATTCCACATTAAACTATTTACATTATGCACATCTAATTATTTCAACACAAATTCTAAAACAACCATATACAATTTAAAACAATAGTTTTCCAAAATTATCCTATCCCTTGACCTGTATGTATCTTCTTTTATTTATAGTTATCATAAGTAAAGTACAAGGAGACAATATCCATTATACTTTAATAAATGAATAACTAAAAAAAAAATTAGTATTTGAGCACTTTTCTCCTCAAAATCTTTGTCACATGCCACATGGACATTTGGAATTTTCTACTATTAAAACTGGAATAACCGACTCATAACTACCACCAAGTAATTGACTTTATCAAACAACTTGAAGTAGTGACTATTCACCACCAAATTACTTAAGTCTTATAATGAATCTACTTGAGGAGTAAAGATAAAAAATAGTAGAAGAAGGAGAAGGAGAAGAGTTATTCCAAGTGTATGACTTTAATTTCAGCTCCATCTTCGCCCAATTCCTCATCTTTTTCCCCATTATTTTCCTTAACCATATATTTAGCTGCATATTCATCCACATATTTGTGATTTTCTTGGTAGATAGCATACTGATCTATCTCGCATTTGATTACATAATTATCTACCTTCGCAGTATCCTCCATCTTTGTTTCCAATGGAAATGATTCCTTCTCCAAAATATTTTAGCAACCTCTGACCTTCCTAGGACATGACCCTAAATAATAAACATATTCTTGAAGTTTTGACTATTTCTCTTAGGATGCATGACTAAAAGGATTGATTGCATTATTTATTTGTTGTTGAAGTAATTGAAGGAATTCCTCAATGTCTTTTTGAGGTTTGTTATTACCATACTTTGTTAAGTAAAAAATTCCATCATCCCACTCATCTAAGGGTGGCTCGACCTGTTCTTCCAAGAGTTGTATCTTTTGTATTATATGCATAACAATTATTTTTCTAAATAAGAGAAGAATCTTCTATTGTTTTTCTTTCCTCATGGATCTTTTAGGTGAAATATTATCCTTAATCAACACATTTTCTGGTAGTGAATCTATTTCTTCCAAACTCTGAAGTTATATCTCAACAATTCTACATTCATTGTCATCCTCTAACTTTAAATTCTTCAATTTATCCCACATTTCATGAAACTTTCCTATTTTCAAAAGTATTTCCTTATAATAATTAATGGCTACCTTAGTAGTGCTAGCCACCCATTCATCTATATCCTTTTCTTTATCTCTAGTCTCTTCCATTATGGTGATCACTTGAGGATTCACTTGCTCTCCTATTAATACTAGATATGTTGAAGACCTTGCAACCTTCATCATTATATCACACAGATTAGATGTTTTTTCATTTAACTTAGTATTATTTTCTTTTTTTTCATCCATCTTAATAAAAAGGTTGTTGATTATCTCCTGCATGTCTTTCTTCAAGCCTTGAGTAGTCACTTCCCCTAGGGGTATCCTTTTTACCAACAAATATTATCTATTCAATTATTCTTTATTATTTCTCTCTGCTGGTGTAGATACTCAAAATATTTTTTTTCAAAAAGTTCAATTATCATTTTATAGGTCACCTTGGCTACTTTGGATCTTATTCCTTCCTTTTCAATAATCTTTAGCAATTGAAGATCCATTTATTCTAAATTAACCACTTCCTTGGAATTGGTAAGTGTTTGTGCAACTAACCAAGTTAAAAATATTTCCCTAAAGAAGATTACGTAATATAATGAACAACCATTTCCCAAACAATCACTTCCATAGATGGAAGGATAACTATTTCAGTATCTTCAGAAGTAGAACCCTGTAATAACACTTTCTCCAATTTATCCATCTTCTTAATCAAAAACTAATATGTAATTTCCTTCTCTTCTTCAGTCCTTGTATCAACATCACTTTCATATTCTTTTCCTTTATCAACATCCTTCTACATTGGATATCTTGGAAATGAATAAACTTTAACTATTTTCTCATGAACATATCCTCCACTTTCTTTATCAATTTCTCCCTCTTCAACCTCAGTGGTCTCCTCAAAGTTTTTACCCTTTTCAATTTGATGAGATACCTCATGGAGTGAGGATACTTCTAAAAAAGTATCTTTTATCACCTATGGATCAACAATTTATCTTTCCTCTAAAGATGGAGGAGGGAGAATGTTTAACTGAGAGTAGGGAGGAGGATGAGGAGATGTAATTTCTGAAACAACTGGAAGAAATAAGAAGGTAGCTGGCTTGAATGATGGTAGCATAACTTATCCCTATGTAGAATGAACTTGAATGGTAGGAGTATCGGTGGATGAAGAAACCAATAAATGAGAAAACTCATTTGAAGTATCTTTGTAAAGTGATGTTTACCTTGGAGAAGTAGGGAAAATTTTAAGGCTCCCTCTGAAAAAAGCATTAGAAAATATTTGGTGAATCTGGGAAAATTATCTTTCACACAAATGAAGAATATCGAGACATCATGACATCACTATTAAATGCTACAAGATGGTATATTTTTTATATGCTACTGGTCGGTAGCATATTTTAGGCTACCAAATGACATCATAACTATATGTTGTCAGACGGTAGCATTTTTTATGCTACTAGTCGATAACATTTTATAGTACCAGCTGACAACATAACTATATGCTATCGTCCAGTACCATAAAAATGTTATTGGATGGTAGCATTTTTTATGTTACCAGACGACAACATATTATATGTTTTCGTCTAGTAACATAAAAATATGTTATTGGATGACTATATTTAGGTGAATTTTACAAATTTATATTTCACAAGAATGGTGAATTAACCCCTATAATTAACTTGTACCCAAAAAAATTTTGCGAACTAGTCCTAACTTGTACCCTAAAAATTCACTAATTACACATTTTAAAAATTGGGATATTTGTGAATTAAAAAATATTTTCCACTAAAAGTTTCCCTATGGAGAAGTTTTGTTTAGAGTTCCTATTCTATTCTATGCTTCTTGATTAGCTTCAATTTTGTAGAGCCTCCGCTACTCTCTCTCGGTCCTTCCTTTCTCTTCATGCCCACCTAAATTATATCATTCATGAATGATTCTTCTAGAAAATAACCTTGGCTAAGAAGCAAGTTATAACTATAAAGAAACACTATTGATGTTCTCTCCATAATTGTGTTGGATTTATTTCTTATTGTTCATAATGGAGCACTATCACCTCCTTCTGTATAGTAAGTGTCTAAAATTACTTTCCCATCATCTGAGAGCTTCTTTGGAATTTTTTATAATCACAAGCTTAGGATTTGTTGCACTTTCGTTCTACTATAATATCTTCTTTTGATTTCAAATTCATCTCTGCAATCAACCCAAAAATCATCCAGTGATGGAAAATTTGCATGATCTAATGAGACCATCTTTCTGGTAATATTCATGTAATCAAATTTCATTCTTTCCTTGTAATTACTCTGATTGTATTATAGAACATTTCTTTAGAAAAATTACAAGATTTGTGGGTACTGGAAAAATGATAACTCCCAATGACAATTAGAAAGTGAACTATTTCTCTACTAAGCCCTTATTGCAAATCATGGATTTCCACTAATTGTATGCATAACTAAACCACAATCAACCTATCACTAGGATACCTTAGGAGTTGAAGTGGAGTTCCAGTGAAACGATAAAACTCAAATATGTGAAATGAGAAAACTAAATAAAGATACATCCATAATATACAAGCACATTCCATGCATCATCAGTTACTCTCTTTTCCTTCAAATTAATGTTAAGTTTGCAAATGAATTTGTAGAAAAAGAAATCATTGACCTATCTGTACTCCTTGAAATACCTAGGAAAGGCCAATTGTGGATAATACTCATGAAATGGAATTTAATTTGTGATACCTTGAGTCTTTAACCCAGGACAAGTACCATATGATGTTGAAACATACACAAGATACAAATTCATCTTGAATTCCAATGTTTGGGTGACATTTTGCAGCTGGTTGTCAATGTTATTACTAATAATATCAACCCACTTGATCAAAGTACTAGGATTTCCTTTCTCAATCATTATGATAACGTAATACATCTATGTAGAAAATCATTTGACATTTTTCTATCCATTGATTCTACACAATAGCTCTGTGATATCATCTTCTTATTGGACCAAATCAGACCTCAGAATAGTTATAGGAAATATTGATGCCTACTTTGTTTCCTTCAAATAACTCAAGTTCATGATCCAAATAGCATATGTTTTATTGTTCTTCTAGTACTCTTATTCCTTTTCCATACTAACACCTAGTGCTTTAGGTGTACTAGGAATAAAAAAAAAAAGTTAGAGAAATGAGCATCAACTCTCACTACTAGATTACTTGAAGAATATTTACTGTCGTTAATTGTTGCATGAGTGGATTTTGAACTTTAGCATTATATATCTCAATTATTGATGGAGACATGACCCATATCTATATCACTAATTTTTGTGAGCTTGAACACAATGCAAGACTCCACTGGATAACCTTTATATTCATACTTCATTTTTCTTCATTTGGCTTCATCAACTGATTTATCTTTTCCTTTGCCATTCTTGGCTTTGGAAGTTTCCTTAATAGAAAGATTATGATCCTCTCTAATCACCTAAACTTATTCTTCTCCTACTTACTTCTCACTTACTTCAATTTATTCTTCTCTTGCCTCAAACATTTTCTTTCCTTCAAGTAACTGGTGTGTTCCAACTACTAAAGATTAGTAGTGATCCCTTCTTGAACTATAGAACTTAAGTCAAGAAATATTATTTCAATTACATCCAACTATTAAAATTCATTTTTTTCATGAAAGAGAATTAAAATAATTTAGAAGTGAAGTTCATGGCTTGCTAGAAGTGATGAATTGAAATAGTTCACTTTACAGTTCATTGCGTATTTTTAGAGTGCTACTACTTGAGAGTTGGAGTTAATAAGAAGAAGTAATTCAATTGTACACAATATAGGAGAAGTAAAAACTCTTTAAAATATTTCAATATATGAGAAGTAATTATTCTTAGGTTTAGTGCAAAGCATATGAAGTAGTGACCTATTAGTTTAGCGAAAAACTTGGGAAGTAAAAATAATGAGAAAAAAACACATAGCAAATTAAGTAATAAGCCATTGATTTAGTGTATCTCAAGTAACCAGAAAAAATTAGTTCCAACCACCACAATACATAGGAAGTTTAAAGTAGTTATTTTATCACATAATGTAGAATAAGGAAGTAAAAGAAATTCTAAACCACCCAATGAATAAGAAGTAATAAGTAACCGGTTTCACGTAACTCATAGACGAACAAGTCGAAGTAATCCCAAAGGACACAATACAAATCAAGTGTTAGAAACTTGGATCCATGCACAAACTAATGAGGTACTTTGGGGGGTAACAAATTTGAATAAATTACTACTTCTAAACCCGAGTAAAAGTAATATCAAATTCTACAAAGCCAGATAATGAAGTAACTCATTTTGCAATATTTTCCCAATACTTTACTTCCATTAAACTTAGAAGCAAAAATAAGTTTTGATCATTGCATTAAATATTAATTAGAAGACATTTATATCAACTCAAAAAAATAAGGAAGGTAATAAGAAATGAAAGCACAATGTTTTATGCGGTGATTAGATACTACTTGACTTTTATAAAACACAGGAGAAGAAGAACAAAACATAGACATTATAAGAGACAAAGAAAAGGAGAATGTTTTTAAAAACATCAACCATAGAAGGAAGAAGAAATGGTCCTAGGGAAAAACTATGGCCTAAAAATCGTGAAAATTCAAAGTAATTCTAGTTAAAGGTAACAATGATCTTATTTAACTGACCAAACCCTAATCCCAATAAACATGAATGCCATAATTTTAAACCACTCTACCAAAAACACATGCGAACAAGAAATTGGATGGAAGACTAACAATCTGGAACAAACTACAACACAAAGGAAAATAAAAATAAGTAAAGATAAGAGGAAGAATAAAGTACCAACTTGCAGTGGAAATGGGTTGAATTTCATTTGTGTAAATACTCCTCTAATCTATCGCACAAAGTTGCTCAGGGTTTGGGAAGCAAAAAACGTATCTCTCTATATAAATGAATGCTTGGATCCAACATGGAATCACTTAATATTATACATTTTCCATATAATTAAATTCAAGTTGTAAAATTTCCATGTTATCACTCCTCTTATATGTGGCTTTCTGAGACTACTTCACTTCATTGTTTTTAAAATAAGTAAAGCAGTCCCTAAACATCGATATCTTAAATGACTAGTTATACGGTCTTTGAGACTTACTTTAGTTGTTTTATTTTTAGGAAGTAAAGTTGTTTGGGCTTAGCACAAATAAGACAAGTAAGAGGTATTTGTTTTAGCACAATGAATAGGCTTAGTTTAGTGAAGTTTAAGAACAACTTTACTTGCTTAATTTTGACAAGTAATAAGAAGTAAAAGCTCTTAAGTTTAATACTAAACAAGGAAATCTAAAGCAGTTATGTGGTGTTCTGGGACTACTTGTATTATTGAATTTTAACAAGAAGAAGTACTTCCAATCAGGGTAAAGAAGATAAGTATATTCAAATTGGGTTTTTGGATATGGAAAAATTGTTACTTAGAAGTAAAGCACTCTAAGAAACCCAATAACCTAATAGATAAAGTAATTGATTTTCTAAGGGATTTTAGGCATTTTGAGCAGATGGGTATTTCATAAATAAACCCCAAGCAACCTCCTGTAACTTCTTGAATAATTATAAAGCACTCCTACAACCCAAATGAGTTAAGGAAATAAGCTAAAAAAACTAAACAACAACCTAACATTTAAAAATAACATGAACACAACTCATCACAAGACATGAAAACTCAAAAATTTCAAAGGAGAAACCCAAAATTTCTAAGTAGAGTTTTCGGGACACTATATGGCTCCATTTATGGACATATTTTTTTATACCAAAAGGGAAGAAATGGAGATGAGATCCCATCATCTCTGGTTTTAATCCTTTTTCATTGGTTTAGAATCACAAAAAGGGAAATACAAACAAAAAACCACAAAATTAATCCTAAGAATTTATTTATATATATACAAGTTTTAATATGTCATAAACTATTGTAAAGATTTAAATGTTTCCCATTATATGGTAGAAAAAATTCAATTCCATCATGGCAAGAAAGGATGTAACTATCAGATTTAGCAACACCCCCAATCTTGAATGGCCCTTTCTAAAATGAATAAAAATTATCATGCATTCCCTTAGGCTTATTATTTTTATCCCACAATAGCACCCATTCTCCAACTTCAAATTGTCTTTGTCTAGGCCTCTTTTAAAATGACATCTTGACCTTATTTTGATGCTCAACTAATCTATTTTCTACCTGAACCCACACTTCTTGTAATTCAAATAAATACATTATTCTTTTATCAAGTGCATCTTGATATGTGGTATCATCTATAGGGCCTTTGTAAGCTACATGTAGGTAATTCAAGAGTAATAAATTCAACATCCTTTCCATATAGCAATTATAAATATGACATGCATATAGCTTTCTTAGGAGTAATTTTATCCACCCATGGTGCATTAAATAAATTCTTATGCCAATTTATTTAATTCTCATTTACCAATTGTTGACTGATTGTGATCAAATTCTTATTACTTGACTCAAATTGCTGATTTCCTTGAGGATAGTAATTAGAATAATGAACAAGTTGTATCCCTTATGTGTAACATAAATATATCAGCTCTTAAAAGGATAAGTTAGTAGTATTGTCCGCTACTATATTTTTTGGTACTATAAACCTTTTTGTTGATATTCTCTTTAATGCATTTACATACCTATTCAGAAGTAACACTCTTAATAGGGACAATTTCTACCCATTTACTGAAGTAATTTGTAGCAGTGAGAATGTAATGGTGCCCAACACTTAAATGTGGATTCACCGTATAATTCAAATCATTTCCCCACACTGAAATGGTTCTTCTATCACAATTGGTTTCAAAGGCAGAGCTAGAAGCTTAACACACCCAACAACTTGTTGACATGCTTGACACTTACAAACCCAATAAGTTATATCTTGGAAAAGAGTGGTCAGTAATACCTTTCCTAGAGAATTTTATGTGCAGTAACCCTTGCTGAGAAATGACCTTCACATGCTTTATCATGAAATTTTTCAAGAAATATCTTGTGATGAGAGTGATCTACACATCTAAGAAAGACACCATCTATCCCCTTTTGTACAATCAATTGTCCCAAAGAAAAAAATTCTTGGATTTGAGATTGATATTTCATTTTTCCTTACATGTAAGATGATTTATACACTCTCCATATGTGAGGAAATAAGTAATCTTGCTATACCATTCAACCACCAAATTCACAAAGAGAACCACAGGAAGATCTTCATCATCCCTTGAATCACCTTCACTTTTCTTAGACATCAACTCAAAAATACCTCTTCCTTGCACTAGCTTTGTAGGCTTAATATCAAAGTAAAATTATTGAAACTTAGTTACCCAAGTGCCTCTTAGCAGCCTCGTCTCTTGCTACATTAAAATGGACTCAACTACAATATCAAGAACATAGACAACAACATGTGAAGAGAGAATGCAATACCTAAACACTTTGCATTCCTTCAAAAATGCATATGAATTCATCTCCATGGGAGTATAAATTAATTCATATTTCTTTAAGGGCATACTCATGAAAGAAATCAGGGATTTAATGCCCTCCTCATTCCTCTGTATCAAAATTTCTGATGTTTTATGTTTGGAGTAGTAATAGTAGAGAATAAACTCTTTACTAAAATATGAAGATACTAGAACTGATGCTTTTGTGTTGGAGAGAAAATTTTTTGGGTGGAAAAACTAGAGGATTTCTTGCCAATGCTCTAGGAATCTAAGTCCCTCTACTTAATTGGTGCAGCTGCCATATATGCATGCACATGAAAAGGTGAATTTTTGTGGTGGCCTTTCGACTGAGGATCCAACAAGGACACTCCACTGACTTTGTGGAAAATCTTGTAGATACCTAAAAGAGAGGAATTTCTTTGTAGAGAGGGAAAGGGGAGTGAGAAATTAGATAGGAGAAATAATCTTGCAGGTAGAAAATAAGATTCTTGTATACATCAATGAGAATTTTTATCACATGCATTAAAATTAGGAGGAAACAACTCTATGCGTAGAAACAAGTCCAAATGGAATTTATGATTATAAAGTATCAATAAACCCCTTAGTCAAAAAAAGTTCAAAACTCCTTCTTGTATTGATTGCTTAAACCAAGTTGTACATAGTATGAGAATGGAGGAAAAATAGAGAGTGGGGGAAAGGAAGAATTTGGTTATCTCATTTGTTCTCTTAAGGTAGAATGCAATCTTGAGTTTAAAAAATTAACAACCCACCCTTTGAAATGGGAATGACATTATAATTTATAGAATGAGAGGTGACTTATCGTCTACCCCTAATGGCTTTTCATATGTCCTTGTGTAACTAAAAAATTTTCAACTTCCTAGGAGAATATTAAGTCCCTTTTTATAACATAAAGGTGACTTATTACATTAAGAACATTAGGACATATGAAAAAGTGCAACCACAACACAAAATTATAATTTTGGAAAGTGAGAGAAAGTTGGGGGGAAGAGGAGATAGAAAGAGAGAGAGAAGAAGAAGATGATATGTCATTCCCGATGAAGTCCATTGGTCCTCATTGATGGAAATATCAAAATGCAATGAAACTTTGAATATTCAAAATCCTTGCACACTATGAAACTCCTTCAAATTAGCTTATGAACACTCACCAATTTGAGTGAACTATTCTGATGATGACCAGAACTCCTAGCCTGCATACAATATACCCATGACTTGAACTATGTAATCAGTTTCAAAAAACATTGTCCAGCTCGCTGACATGATCACCCATTTATGTCTCACTGTACTAAACTTTCCCTTTGAGAACAACCTGCTATTAAGAGTAAGTGTCTAGATGGAAGGCTTACTATTTTTAGTGAGAGGTGATTTTTACCTCTTCTCGACCATCGTGATGTGATGAAATCCCTCATTCGATCTTGTGTACACTTCCTTTGCTTTGACTACCTCTTGGGGTGACTTACTATTTTTAGTTAGCACCTATATAAGGGACTTACTATTTTTAGTAAGTGATCATTTTAATTGTTTTCTACTCCAGATAATCATTCTGGCTTCTTGGAGGTCTTCACTACTATAACATTCCCATTTTCAGACTTTAGAAAAAAAAGAATTTTTTACACAAAGTTCTCTATTCTAAATAAAATATCATTTAGAACACACATTCCATGCCAATAAATCTGATAATAGATAACCATATGTAGCTGTAATGACTCGGTATATAACCGATCTCTCATTCCATGACTTGTTTACCAACCGATCTCTCATGTTTTTCTTAAATTATAGTATACTTTATGTATAATACGTATACTTAGTTTTCCTACCCTATTCTGGGCACCAAGTGATCTATTTAAAGAACCTATCTGAATATTTGTTACCAATATTCATCTGAGATCACATTTCCTTAAACTAGCTGACATAGGACAACACAACCAACAACTTATGATACTATTCATGTTACTATTCCTAGATGGCATACTCATCAATTCAGAATACATCCTTCACCTCACTCAACTGTTATCTAGAATGGTCTTTACTAACTTCTTTTAGTCCACTTGCCCAAGGTTTGACCCTAGCCCAGGTTAGCAACATAATTTTTTATAGGAAGACACTCACGATGACTTAGGGTATATGGGCATACTCGACCAACCTAGGTCGACCAAACATGCTAAGGTATCCTGAGTCATAGAAATATACTCCCTATTCCAATCATGCTTCTAGCTTGACCTAGAGGGAAACTAATTTAAAGTCCAGATGTGTGTAGATCAAGATGAAGAAATACGTAAGGGTCTTGTCACATGTCAACTGCAATACTGTATCCTCAAGAAACCCATGGTCTTCTCGAAGGTACAATCCTACAATTGGTGTGTGCCAACATTCATTAGAACTTATTCATCATAATGTACATACCCCTTTGTGGTCATTAGTTCATAATTAAATTTGGATTAAGATTCATATTGCAACAACCATGTCTAACCCTAATTCCAACATTGATTAAGTTATTTATCCATAATTAATTTGATTTGACATTGAGAACTTAATTAACTCATGTTTGCATTGATGTTTAATAACTCGGCATAACAAGTAGTTATCCCAAAAAAAATAGGGCAGCAAACATTAAACGGTTATTTTTTAATGCAACCTAGCTGTCTAAAGAAGGTGTATCATCCACCTAGGTTCAACTAGTGTTTAATTTTTATAAATGAAGTACAAAGATTAAAGATCATAATCACCATTCCTTTTATTTTTCATTCTTTTGAGAGAGGAAGAGTCTTCCTCCTCATGTTTAGATGTTAGGGTTAACATAACCTCTTTATCATTCATCACTCATATAGTTTAATTGTATGTCGAACACATATTTCATTATTAAACTATAGTTTTTTAGATAGAGAACAACATCATTTGCAACTTAAAAAATTTCACTATAGTAATGGATATTGTATTATCCCCTTAATCCAACTTACCAATTGATAATAGTAATAGTATACAAATAGATAAAAAGAATATCGATAGGATATTATTACTATTTCCTTCATAGTAAGTACAAGAGAATTTACACCACAATTTGGAGTCATTCTCCAAACCTTTCAATTCATCAAGATAAATTATACATTTACAAGTCTATGCATTTTAGGCATACTGCATGTCGATTAGCATTAAGATCATAAAACAACATAACTTTTGTTTTTCAATACAACTCAAGAATGAATCAAAATTATTTACAAAAGAACCGGACTTAAATAAGCCAATACATCATAACAGTTTTTGCCTTCTATTATAACTTAAAAATTCCATCTACAAAAATTGCTAGAATGGGTCAATTCATTGAAATAAGCATGATAAGCACTAAGCATGAAAACAAAGTGCATTCCACTAATTGTTCCATTAAAACAACCCCACTTTAATTAAACAATTAATAAATAACATACAAATAAGCATAAGTAATAACATCCAGAAAAGAAGTACAAATAATGAGTCTGAATTCACTTTTAAGAAATAAGCATAATATAATCAACAAAAATTGCATTAAAACATGTAGTTTAATTGACCCAATCAATTACTTTTTAAACAAAAAACAAATCTCGTCGTCTGATTATTTCATAATTCTTTCTGAATTGAATTACCAAATTTCTCTTTACTATATAACAAAAAGAGTTAATTACAACATATTTCATATTAGAATGATTCATTATACAAATTAAATAAAAATAAGAAGAATCAATACAGACTATCCATGATTCACTATTCATCTGAAAAATAGAAAACCAATTCAGAAAGTACAAAACTGATTACCCACATAACTACTTCAATTCAAGGAAACCAATAAAAGGATTCACCATTTAAGAGACACCATCTAATACAATCATCCCAAATCAATCCGTGAAGGGAGAGAGAATCAAAACAGTCTACTAGTAACCCTTAAATAATTTCTACATTATAGAGATATCATCCAAAAATCAGAAACCATATGTTCTAAAAATAAAGGTAAGACTTACAAAAGGATAATATCTTCTCATGTCCATCCAGGGAAGATTCATAATATGATAGAAAGCAAAAATATGAGTCCTTTCAATAAAAAAATCCAATTAGAGCATGACTCAGTCAAACAAAGCAATTAGTCTGACATGATTACATTTTCCCTTCTACAGGACAGACTCAGTTGTTCACTTTCCACTTCAATACAACAATTGATTAAATACAAAATAGTTGAGATCAAGAAGGATCAAACGGGGATGATTGGGTTTTTCCAGTACCAAGAATGATAGCCCAAAGTTGTTTAAACATATAACTACTTCCCTGAGCTATCCATAGTCGAATAGCAACAGATAAAACTAAATAATTCCACAAGGAAGTTTCCATTTCAGAAGAGTGAAATCACACTATTTCATACAAGATAGAAGGGACATAAAATCTGAATTCAATAATTCTAACATGCCTAAGAGAGTAATCACTCTACAACAAAGAAGAGAATCGAGCTACAAAGAAGTTTGAAGAACTGAACTTAACTTTACTAAAGTTAAAGGAACTTAATTAGAAAATATCCAATCAAGAGAACTTAGATAGAAAAGATCCGATCAAGAATTCATTTCCTTTGTATTATCAATTAAATTCCTGTGTAATTTCTTTCGCTATTTTCCAAAAGAGAATACACAATATGGACAAAACAAGATATAATCCACAAGAGTAATCTACTCCTTTCTTATTTAAAGATCTAGAAATCCATTCAAATTAATTTAAAAGAGAATACTAAAACCCAACACCAGTATTGAAATAAGCAAAGTTTCTAGAATACTCATGAACTCAATAGAAACTAAAATCCCAACTTTGAGGAATTACACAACTCCATACGAAAGAAACATATATTTCATATTCCCCAAGAAGAACAAATTATACAAAACAATCCCAAATGAGAGGTACTAGATCCTTCCAAACAAGATTTAGTTTACGAGAGTTTTCAACTCTTCTCTCTTTTAAAAACCTAGAAATCAATTAAAAAGGATTTGAAAGAAAGTACAAAAACCTAGCAAATGTTTAAGTCAAACAAGGTCTCAACATTACCCTCAAAATTGACTGAAACAAAAATCACCACAAAATGACTTTCACAACTCCATCTAGTACATAAATATTGAGACAGAGAAGTTAATTTTTCCAATCAAATAACACAAGAAGAAATATGAACACAACATTTTCATACACTTCGAAAATCCATTAACAACTATTTCAAACAATCTCTAATTCATACCAATGTGTAAGTAACAATACAATATCGAACCAAAGGTTCCATATCCCCATAACAAGATATTGTTCCATAAAAGGTCAAGCATCCTTCTAAAAAAATAGTCAAGACTTTCAAACAAGCCACGGGCTACCCAAAGTAGAGGAGAGTAGGATATCCTCAACATTTACACGTTGTCACATGCTCAAAGTAAATGGTACAGTCTAGGACAGAAGTACCAAAACCATTCCAAACTCAAGAAGCATCAAGGAGAAGATCCCAAAAGAGACTACCAGATCAGCTCAAATCAAAAACCATATTCTCAAGAATTTTTTTTCGAGCATACATTCCTGAATATGAGTTCTAAGAAACACAAAGCCTTGAATATGAGTTCAACACAACACAAAGTTTTGAATACAAGTTCAGAACAAAACAAAAGCTTTGAATACAAGTTCAAAACAAAACACAAGCTTCGAATACAAGTTCCACATGCATATCACCATTGAAGTTACATAGAGACATTATCCAATGGATTCATAGCTGAAAACTTCAGAGATTCATACAACAAAGAAAGTAAATAACAAGACAAAACATGCAACCATTTATCTCATGAGAGAAATTTTTTTTTAATGAAACATTTAGAAGAAAGCAAGAAATATTAATGGGTAGAGCCTATTATGCTTGTTAGTGATTTTACCAATTCGAAGGAGACTTCCAGGAAAGCTTCCAACTCTTTTTCTCCTCCAAGAAAGATCAACAAACAAATATATTTTTCTCTAATGCCTCATATACTTTCCTTGAATCAAAAATAGACCAAAGAAACCAAAAATAGCCACAAAGTTAAATTCGAACTACTGGTTTGAAGAAACATATAGCTCCAGGCAGAGTAAAATTCAAAAAGCATGCAACACCAAACAACCTAAAACAAATCTTCCCTCATTGTTTCTAGGGTGGTCTGCATGCAAAATTCAAGGTTCATTAATGCAATTACTCCCCAATCTGCCACTTATCTCTCCTTGCCACCACCTCCTAAATTTGGTGAAAATTATTTCAACTTCAGCATGTATTTTACATTTTAGTGAAGACTCCACGTAAGCTTCCACCAATTTTACTTACCTTTTCCAAAACTGGTAGTACTTCTAATTTATTCAATCAAATCAAATCAAATAAATGCCTTTGGAACCATCGCCAACTTTCCATGCGACCCTAGGTCCCTTTCAATAGTTTAATATAGATTTCCATAACTTAGGTTATAACCTTAGGTTTAATTAAAATCATTTCATAAGTAATTTCCACCTTAGGATAGATCAAAATTTACAACCAAATAGTAGTAGGTATTAGGTTAAAAATATCCTAGCATTACCTTAGCTATTTCTCCCTTATTCCATTGAGCGCAACTTAGGTTAGGATGCCATCCCAACAGAATATACTATGAATCTTAGGTTAGATTATTACCCAAATAAGTAGACATAGCTAAGAAGTAGGTGTAACTACCTTGGTTTAGAATACTGTTAGGATAAGCCCATAGGTTTAGGATTTAGATTCCCTTCATAGTTGTGATGTAGGATCCATTCCGCTTATTCCATTAAATGCCCTGAATAGATCAACTCTAAATATCCAAGCACAAACATACAACTGAATGTAGGCACGATCTTACAAGACCAAAGAATGTGTAACATACAGAATTTCAGTCCACTACATCTCTCAAGCTATGAATGTTAGTTTACCATTCAGTTTGGTAAGGAGATTTAAAACATTCCTTGGATCAGTGGAATTGATCCAAGTATGGGTCAGTTAAAAGAGATAATTTTACAACCCTAAAAACCAGATTGCAACTCACCTATCAGAAGTGAAAATCTATTCTTACAAGCCATACCATTTTGGTCTAATGAATCCAAGAGAAGAAATGATTTATCCATATCAAGCATCATCTTTAACAATCAACGAAACATGCCTCATTCAATAAAATCACATGCCAACGCTTGCGATGCAAAAGAGAAACATAACAATTTATCAAAGGTGTCACATAATTCCCTCCAAAAAAGAATCATCATCCTGATGATTATCTTATTTTGACCATTACATTAAGGGAAATTAATTTATTCACTTTCTTAACATATGTTTGCATCAAAATCAGAATTTAAAGTTCCAGAATTCAACATTCACATAACTGCTTATTTAAAAATAAATAGTTATCTTCCCAAAACGGGAAGACTTATTGACATATAAAGATAAAATCACAAATTTTTATCAGTCATTAAAGTCAATTTTATTCAAATAAATATGGAAATCTAGTTTTCATAAATTCCATATTTTCTCAGGTTGCACTTTCTTCGGTAAATTGGTCCCACTAGACCTTGCAATGACTTAATTCATGATTTCTTAAATGAAACTTGCAAGTTTCTAACACTCATAGGGTTTAACCATGATTATTCCTGGGTCTTAGACCTGTAAGGAATTCCAATTTAACACATGTGATAAATCTAAAATGTATTTCTTAAGCAAAGAAATATGGAAAACATCATGCATTTGTGACAAAGCAGGAGGTAATGCTAAATGGTAAGCTACAGGGTTGATTAATTCAACTATTTCAAAAGGTCCCACATAACAAGATGATAACTTGGCAACCTTGCCAAAATTTATAGAGATATTTTTTGGTTTAGCCCGAAGAAAGACCTTCTCACCAAGTTCAAATTTCCTATCAACCCATTTTAAATCAGCCTAACTCTTTTTCCTATATACTTCTTCTTTCAAGCATTCATGAATCATTTGAACTTGTTATTCCATTTTTGTAAGGATTTCAGGTCCAATAACCTCTCTATCCTCAATGTTGTCCCAACTAACGAGGGTTTTGCATTTTCTTCCATATAATGCTTTGAAAGGTGTCATCTTAAGAGATGCATGAGATGTTTTATTATAAGCAAACTCAACTAGTGGAAGGTACTCTTCCCACTTATACCACTTATCCATACAATACATTTGTAACATATCCTCTAAAAATTGATTAACTCTTTCAGTCTATCCATCCATTTCTGGATGATACGCAGAACTGAAATTCAGCTTAGTTCCTAGATCTGCATTGATTTTTTGCCAAAACCTTGACGTCATTCTACCCCCTAAATGACCTTAGATATGCAGTCCAAAATTGGGTCATTTAGTGTGATTGCACAACATTGAGTTTTCTCCAAGGTGTGGGACCTTGCAAGGTGAGAAAAATCTCTAGAGAAAGATGGTTCTTACCCCTCTGTTTAGGTGTATGCATGAATTTTGTAGAGGTTCAATGCTAAATCCTACTCTAGATTCCAAGGAGACAGAGTTAAAAGATGCAAAAGGAAACAAAACTAAGTAAAAATGGTGATACACCAAAGGAGTGATGAACAATTGTTTTGTTGGTAAACACAAACCAGAAATTTACATGCAATAGCCAAACACAGATAACCAATCTTGTAATAGAAGATCAACTAAGAACAATGAAGACAAAAAAGGGGTAAAAATCACCCACATGCATGTATTATTTCCCTACAGATCGATACAACGTGTTACAAATATCTACAAGGCAGAAATACATGTAATTTTAATGGAAGGTCTGATAAACTCCACAAATTCACTTGCCAAAGGGAAGAGGGGAGTCTGCAAAACAAGAAATAATTGTCCAACCCTTTACAATGAGTTTCAACCCTATTTTATAGATTCAACACTGAGGGGAGATAGAGAGAGAAGTGGGAAAATAGTTCAAAGCTCAACCACCACTTATTAAATGCCTCCCACAAAATTGACCCCCAAATCTATCTTGACTGCATCAATTTCTTATTCGGCGCCTCAAAGGAGGAGGAAACAGCAGATCGAATCCAATCTAGTTGTTGGGGTGAAATAGATCCTGCATTAATGGCCCAAATAGGTTTCTCCATTTTCTCCCACCTACTTTTCCCAAAACTCAAAATTGAAGCTTCCATGGTGTAGATGGCATTGATATCTTCCCAACTTGCAATCATACCAAATAGTGGATGGGGAATTTCTGCATTTTTTCCTATGCAAAAGATATGACCTTTTGATTTTTCTCCCACCAAATTAGGGAAAAAATCAAAATTGAAGGTCAATAGTGTGTGAAATTTAACATTTTTCCAATGATTTTTGGAAAAATTTCCCAAAAATCTGGTGTGAAAGCTATGCCCTTCTAAACATTTGGGTGAAAAATGGCAAAATTAGGGCAAAATTTGGGTTCGCGGGCCGAAATTATCCTTTTTTCCCTATTTTTTCAAATTGGGAAAATTTCCAAAAAATCTCCGGTCCCACTAGCCTTCTACTGATGGGGACAAGTGGCACCTTCTGGTGTTGATCCGGGCCTCAGGAGATCACTTTGCCCTAAAAGCACAAAAAATGTTAAATTTTTCAAAATCTCCCCCGTAGCCTGCAACCCCTGCTTCCTACTTTGACTTTGACTTTTGGTCTCTGGAGGAAGTGTAGGTCACCTTGTAATTTTTTCCCTTTGGAATGAAAAAGGGTTAAGTTCCAAATTCCCTTCAATCCTCCACCTTCTCACTTTGCTTAATATGCGGCCACGTGTCCTCCTCAGACGTTAGGCAAATTTTCTTCCTTTGCGCCTTTGCGAGCTCATGAGGCCAAAAATTACCTTTGTGCCCTCTTAGCCAAAAAGACTAAGTATCAAAATTCTTCCACTTTTCGCCGACCTGCAATCTCCTTTGGAAAAATTTCTTCCTTAGCTCCGTGGACCCGCCCAGGGAAAATTTTCACTGTAAACTCCACCGAGCCATAACTCAAAAAATACAAGGAGTTAGGAGGACTTCTTTACCTTTCTGGAAAGGGGAAGAAAAATCCTATCTGATGAAGCCATCTCTAGGAACTTTTGAGTGCTTTAAAGTTGCAAAAATTTTCCTGCAGAAAAAGGAAGGAAGAATGAAGGCAAGTTAACCAAAACAAGCATGGGCTTATTTTGGATAACAATTTTGGTGACTCAGAGGGGTCATCTACTTGCTAGATGAAGTGACCAGCTTCCTAGAAGCAATCCATTGGGCATGGAGTCATGAACTCAACTACTTGTTACTCTCAATTCATTAGAAAATCTCTAAGATGAAGATTGTGAGAGTAGAAAAATTACTTTGACCTGGAATATGATCTACAAAAGATGCATCCTTGGGGCAATAAAATCTATGCCAAAGCACTTAGGGAAATGTAAATCTAAGCTATAATAAAACAATGTGCATAAGCACTTGGAGGAATGAAAAAAAATCTAAGCTAATATGTACAAGGTGAGAAGTTTCCCTTCTAGTAGCAATGCTTTAGATGGATTCCATTAACTGGAATCTACAGTTCCTCACCATCCAATGTAGACAATTGGAAGGCATTGTTGTTTTTGCATTTTATGACCATGTAGCAGCCACTCCAAATGGCATCAAATTTTGAATGCCTTCTTGGATTTGTTGGGTCTGCATCCCATTGCAACACTAAATCTCCAACTTGGAAAGTTCTAGCCTTAGCTTTCTTATCAAAGCTTCTCTTGATCAATGCTTGGTCCTTTTCCATTGTTTGGGCTGCATGCTCTCTGATTTCTTAGAGTTCCATCAATTTTGCATATCTAACCTCCATGGGCTCACACTCCAACAATTCCAATTGCTTCATGAGTTCCAATGTTGGCAACTCAAGTGATATAGGCAAGACTGCCTCCTTCCCATAAACAAGTCTGAATGGAGAGTTACCTGTGGATCTCTTGGGAGTTATCCTATCAGCCCATAGAGCTGATTTGAGCTTAGTGTGCCAAGTCCTCTGATTTTCATCAAGATTCCTCTTGATGATCCTTAATAGATTCTTGTTTGTGGACTCAGCTTGGCCATTACCTTGAGGGTAATAATTTGATGAAGTGCTCAAATAGATCCCATTTCTAACAGCCCATTCAGTTACCTTTGATCCTATGAATGCCAATGCATTATCTGATATTATAGTGGCAGGTATACCAAATCTGGTTGTTATCCCCTCATAGAAGTCTAGAATGCTAGATTCATTTACCTCTTTGAGTGCCACCACCTCAGTCCATTTGGTGAAGTAGTCTGTTGCTGTTAGAATCCATTTGTGCCCTTGGCTTGAGTTTGGATTAATGACTCCAATGAATTCCAAACCCCATTGCATGAATGGTTGGTCAACTGAGATTGGGTGCAATGGAAGTGTTGCTAACCTCTCTTTTCCTATGAAGAATGCACAATTCTTGCACCTCTTGATCCATGCATAACAATCACTAAACACTTTGGGCCAATAATAACCAGCCTTCATGATCTTGAGAGCTATCACTCTTGGAGAAAAATGACACATAGTTGATCCATCATGGAACTCTTCTAACATTTTCTCAATCTGATTTGTCCCAATGCATCTCAGCAACACTCCATTGATATATTTTTTGAACAAGATGCCATCAACAAGTGCATACGGAATAGCCTGTAATTTGAAGTGTCTTCTTTTGGATTTTTTCATCTCTGGAGGGCATAGGCTTGTTTGTAAGAAGTGCATTATGTCTTGGGTCCAGCAAGGAGTGAGCACACCACCATTTTCTTCTTGAACATCTCTTTGTTCTTGGTTGTCCTGCAGCACCAAAACAACATTCTTCTCTTTGTTTTCTTCAATTGGTTGACTCAAGGACAATTTCTCACACAATCCCTTTCCTCAGAACAGCTTGGTGACTTTGATCTCAATGTCATACTCCATGACACGAGTAATCCACCCTACATGTTTTTCATTTAGATCTTTGTTGAGGAGGAAGTCTTTAACTCCCACATGAGAAACCAACAGTTGAACCTTGTTGTTTGAAACTAGATGCTTAAATTTCTTCAAGCTCCTAATCACTGCAAGAACATGCTTCTCAATGAAGGAATACCTTACTTCATAGTCCTCCAAGCTTTGGCTAAAGAAGGAAATTGGCTGCTCTGCATTTTCTTTGTTCTGTTGTACTAAAATTGCAGAAATTGTATCACCACCACCAAATGCATAAAGGATGAAGTCTTTGGAGAAATATGGGTTAATGAGAGTTGGATCCTGTGAGATAGCTTCTTTGATTGCCTCAAAACTTTCCTTACCTTCAGCTATCCATTTGAATGCCACACTTTTCTTCAACATCATAGTTATTGGCTTGACAAGGGCTACAAAGTTTGGAACAAACCTTCAAACAAAATTGATTCTTCCCAAGAAACTTTGAAGAGCCTTCTTATGACTTGGCAATGGCAGTGCTCTTATTGCTTCAACCCTCTCTGGATCAATTGCTAACCCTTCTTTGGAAACAATGTGGCCTAGGATCTTGCCTTCATGAGCTAGGAATATGCATTTTTTGGATTCAAGGATACCCCAAATCTTCTACATCTTTGGAACACTTGTCTCAAATGAAAGAGATGGCCTGCTGCATTTTTAGAAAACATAGTAATATCATCTAGGTATATTAGCACTATTTTGTTGATCAATCCCTTGAATGCCATATCCATTTCCCTTTGGAAAGTAGCTCCTGGCGTTAGACAACCCAAATGGCATTTTTCTATATGCATAGGTTCCCCATTTGGTGGTGAAGGCTGTTTTGAACTGATCATCTTCCTTTACCATGATCTGATTATACCTTGAATAACCATCTAGCAATGAAAACCTCTCAGAGCCAGCAACAACTTGCAAAATCTGCTCCATAGAAGGAAGTGGGTAGTGATCCTTGAGGGATACTCTGTTCAAATCTCTAAAGTCTACACACAACCTGATTTCTCCACTCTTCTTTCTAACTGGAACCAAGTTTGTAACCCAGCTTGAATGCTTGATGGGGAATATGATACTTTCCTCTATTAACTTATTCAATTCCTTCTTCATGAGAGGCTCAATGTGTGGATTGACTGGTCTCTATTTTTGCCTAATGGGCTTAGCACTTGGATCTAGTTCAATTGTGTGTTGAGCTAGCTTGGGATTGAAACCTCTCAAGTATTCATAGCTCCAAGAAAATACATCCGGGAACTCTTGGAAAAGTTGCATGAATTCATACCTTTCTTGCTCGGTTGCCACTTTACCAATTTGAAGTGACTTGCCTTCTCCAACTGAGATGGGCTCTGAATCCTCTCCCTTGACTTGGATGTTTTCTTTCTCCTTCCTAAATCGATCATTAGGATTGAAGATAGACTCTAAAGTCACAAGTCCTTTTGCAGTTTGTTGGTTCTCAGCTGTACCACTTGATCACCGTACTGTTGTTCCAACTTTTCCTGATTTTTGGCTGAGAACTCAGCTTCCTCTTGCAAGAAATTGATGATTTTTTGGTCACTCTCAAACACTTGCCAACTTGCATTATTGTCTGGCACTGATGGCCTCACAATCACATGGATGTTTGGCTGCATTTTATCTCTTTTGATACTCTCCACAACATCAAAAGTTGCTCCAACTGCTGCAAGCCTATCAACAGCTTGGTTCTCTTTCCTAGGGATGGAGTTGATGCCAAATCCCTCAAAATCCTCAATGAGATCCCACACCCTATTCTTATAACTCTTGAGCAGGTCATTCTTGGCAACATGTTGTCCTTTAACTTGATTAACAATCAGCTCACTATCACCAAAGACTTGTAAGTTTTTTATGCCTCTCTTCCTTGACCAATGCAATCCATGTATCAAAGCTTCATATTCAGCAGTGTTGTTAGAACATGCAAACTGAAATCTAAAAGTTGAATAATACTTAATGCCTTGAGGTGAAACAAGCATAGCTCCTCCTCCTGCACCTTGTCTACTTCTTGATCCATCAAAGAACAACTAGCATACCTCATTGTCATCTTTATGTTCTGGCTTGGTGATGCTAGGAAGAGGCTGATTTTCTTCATACATGTAATAGAATCCTAGTTCAGATTCCTCTATTTCCTTGTAGGGATCAAAATAATGTACCTTGCTTGCCCATTCATCAAGAGTCAAATCTAGAATGCTTCCAACTTTGGTGTTAGCTTCATGTGTGCTTGGATAATCCTCTTGATCAAACACTGAACAGTTGGCATTGATTGGGCTTGGAGTATGAGGCTCAATGTGAAAGTTTGCAATAGGTTCGGACCTGATTGTGGCCTTGGCTCCATACCTTGTCCTAAACAGCATGTGTGACCAATCAATAGATAGGTAGCCTCCAATTCTAGCTGTGAAATCCCTTGACAAACATATGGCAAAGAGTGGTGGAAAATCTATCACCGACACATCTTGCAAAATAGTGACATTGGGGCATGCATGCAAAGTAAGGCTCAAATATTTAATTACCCCAACTGTTGCTATTTTTGTCCCATCTAATTACACCACCCCCTTGGATATGACTTCATATTGAAGGCCCAGCTAATCAGCTATTTTCTTGGGCATCACAAACTACTTGCCCTAGAATCAATCATACAATTATGTACTATTTTATCCCCAATGATCAATGAAACATAGAATGGAGGGGGCTTCAAAATTTTACCTTTTTGTCCTCCATGATTCCCCTCAGGATGAGTAGCATTTGTGAGTACCTTCTCTTGCATATGAGCTAGCTGATTTGAGGTTGACCAATTCTTCATGGCAGCTTGTAATAGATCCCTTTGTCCTGGGATGGATAGTGACTCCCACATAGATATGTTCACATTGGTCTTCTTCATTTGTTCAATGATGTTAAATGGGGATGAACCATCTCTTTGCTTCCCTTTAGTCTACACATTATTTTCTTGTACATGGGCTACAACAACTGGCATTTGAGATGGTTTGGAAGGTGACTTGGGCTGTCCTTGCACATTTGGAACTGCATTTTGTTTGCCAACACCTTGTGGAGTGATGGAAGGTTGTGAATCACTTGGATCTAATGACTACCCTTCACCAATATTCCTCTTCTTTGACCATGTGTTAGCTGCTACACTCTGAGAAGGTGTTTGATTCATACCACAAAAATCTTCAGCCTACCAATTCACAAGTGTAGTCTCATTTGGAGTTGTATCTTGTTGAGATGTCCCTTGTTGTTGGTTTGTTTCTCGACTCACTTCACTCTCTACACCTAGTTGTTGTCACCATCAAAGCTTGGTTCAAAGCACCATTGAAGCACATAGATTGGTTGTGAGGTTCATTGCATGGGAAACACCAATCATACTCTTGAGCTATATTATTTTACACTGGCACTAAGGCTTTAGAGGTAGATGCAACATTGGGGTTATAGGGCTGAAATGGTCTATTGGCAGGAGGCCTTACTTGATTTTGATTTGCAGCTGGGTTGGGTGGCCTATTAGGCTGATATGGTTGTCTATTAGGTTGGGTTTGAGGCTGAAAAGAAGGCCTAAAACTTATAGCTTGTTTCCTCTTGAGCGTAACCAGCTCATTGCCCAAATTTTGTAATTGTTTCATAACTTCTTGAAGCTCATTTGAGGTACTAGAGGATGAAGTAGAAGTTTCATTTGAACTCTGATTTCTAGGAGTGGGAATAGGAGATAAAGTAGGTGCTTGACTAGTACTTGGGCTTCCTAACTCTGGATATAAGGGCATAGGAGGCCTAGGTGCAAGTTTACCAGCTTGGATCAAACAATTCTCAGCCCTAATGGTGATGTTGTAAGCTGCAGGTAGATTTGCACCTCCCATGGATTGGATCAACATAGAAATGTTAGAATTTAAAGCCTTGAGAAAGTATAAGAAAGCACCTTGAGCTATTGGCCTCACTACCAATGGGATTCTATCCCATGTTCTTTGAAATCTGAAATTGAAGTCTGTTAGCTGCTCATTGGGAGCTCTCTTGATAGTTGTCAGTTGCTCCAATAGAGACAAGTTGTCCCCTTTCTCTCCAAATTGGTTATGGAGGGCTGTGCACAACTGGTTCCAATTTTGGATAGAGCCTTCCTCAAGGCTCCTGAACCATTGCAAGGATTTCCCTTTGAATGAAGATGACAGCAATTTGACTAGTAATTTCCATCTCAACAATCTCATGGATTGCACAAACATTAGCAATGTCTTTAGACATGATCACCAGGAGTGGTCTGATTTTCTCTAGTAAAGTATGGGATGTTCTTCAATGCTGCAATTGGAACTGGGTTTTGTGCATTGAGAGAAAGTGGGATGCTACCAGTAAAGTTGACATAAGGATTGGGTTGTGCCATTCTGATTGGCCTGAGAACCCTTGTTGATTGGATGAAAGGTCTACCAGGTGGAGGAGTTGATAGAGTTCTATTTGGTGGAGATGGAGACCTTTGAATCCTTCTTCCTCTTTCTCCTCTTTCTGGGGATAATTGCAGATAGTTAAACAATCCCTCTTCTTTGGTCCTTGACCTTGTTTGGATCCTTCTCATGAATCTTCAAGCTTGGACTGCTGAAACCAGTTGATTCTATCCTTTTGGAGTCGCCAGATGTGCAAATCAAGGCTCTTTCAAGAAAGAAACTTACAACAATTACACATCAAATTTGTTGCAATGAAGATGAAGACCTCTAAGGTCCCACCGGGCATGCCAAAACTGTTAGTGCAAATCTACAGCACCCCCTAAATGACCTTCAGATCTGCAGTCCAGAATTGGGTCATTTAGTGTGATTACACAACATTGAGTTTTCTCCAAGGTGTGGGACCTTGCAAGGTGAGAAAAATCTCCAGAGAAAGCTGGTTCTTACCCCTCTATTTAGGTGTATGCATGAATTTTGCAGAGGTTCAATGCTAAATCCTACTCTAGATTCCAAGGAGACAGAGTTAAAAGATGCAAAAGGAAACAAAACTAAGTTAAAAATGGTGATACACCAAAGGAGTGATGAACAATTGTTTTTTTGGTAAACACAAACCAGAAATTTACATGCAATAGCCAAACACAGATAACCAATCTTGTAATAGAAGATCAACTAAGAATAATGAAGACAAAAAAGGGGTAAAAATCACCCATGGGTGTGTATTATTGCCCTACAGATCGATACAATGTGTTACAAATAGCCACAAGGTAGAAATACATGTAATTTTAATGGAAGGTCTGATAAAATCCATGAATTCACTTGCCAAAGGGAAGAGGGGAGTCTGCAAAACAAGAAATAATTGTCCAACACTTTAAAATAAGTTTCTACCCTGTTTTATAGATTCCACACCGAGGGGAGACAAAGAAAGAAGTGGGAAAATAGTTTAAAGCTCAACCACCACCTATTAAATTCCTCCCACAAAATATACCCCCAAATCTATCTTTATTGCATCAATTTCTTATTTGGCTCCTCGAAAGAGGACGAAACGATGGATCAGATCGAATCCGATTTGGTTATTAGGGTGAAATATATCCTACATTAATGGACTGAAGATGTTTCTCCATTTTTCTCCCACCTACTTTTCCTAAAACTCAAAATTTAAGCTTCCATGGCGTAGATGGCATTGATAGGTTTCCAATGGTACCAAATTTGAGGAATTTCAACCACTGGATCAAAATATTTGACCTTTTGAAATTTTTCTACCAAATTAGGGCAAAAATGGTTTTAAAATGTGTCAAAATTGGGGTTAGCAGGGTCAAACTTTAAATTTTTCCCTTTTGGAAAAATTTCTAAAAAATCTCCATGGGTCTGCTACTCTGATGACACGTAGTGCTCTCTTAATCGATGATGGGATCATCGGCTCATTTCTTACCTTCAACACTTTTTCCCTTTTTTGCAAAATTTACAAAAAGTCTCAAAAAACCCTGCACCCCCATAGGGGAAAAGTGCCACGTGGTGTTAAAAGGGCCTTGCGCGCCCAAAGATCACGTTCACACTAAAAGCACAAAAAACGTTAAAGTTTAAAATACCTCTCGCAGCCCTCAACCCCATTTCCTACTTTGACTTTGAATTTTGGTCTCTAGCATAAGTGTGGGTCACCTTGTGAATTTTTTCCCTTTGGAATGAAAAAAGGGTTAAGTTCCAAATTCCCTCTGATCCTCCGGCTTCTCACTTTGCTTAATATGCGGCCACGAGTCCTCCTTAGACCTTAGGAAAATTTTCTTCCTTTGTGCATTTGCGGGCTCGTGGGCCAAAAATTATCTTTTTGCCCTCTTAGCCAAAATAATAAGTATCAAATGTCTTCCACTTTCCACTGACCCGCAATCTCCTTTGGAAAAATTTCTTCATAGCTCCGTGGATCCGCCCAAGGAAAATTTTCACTGTAAGCTCCGTCAAGCCAAAAACTCAAAAAATACAAGGAGTTAGGAGGACTTCTTTACCTTTCAGGAAAGGAGAAGAAAAATCCTATCTGATGAAGCCATCTCTAGGAACTTTTGAGTGCTCTAAAGTTGCAAAAATATGCCTGCAGCAAAAGGAAGGAAGAATGAAGGCAACTTAAGAAAAACAAGCATGGGCTTATTTTGGATAACATTTATTTCTTGACATAGGCAACTCTTGTACAAAATCCATGCTTATTAATTGCCATTTTTATTGCAGTATGCTATGACGATACAATAAACTGGCTAGGTTCATAAGTTCATCTTTAACTCGTTGACATTCTAAGAAATGTGTCACAAAATCAATAAAATCCTTTTTTATCCCCTTCCAGAAATAATGTTTTCATATATCGGGCAACTAGCTTTGTAATACCAGGGTGTCTAGAACAAGGTGAATTGTGACATTCTACTAACAATTTCTTTCTTAAATCATTTAGCGAAGGTATGCATACTCTATTTTCAAATCTTAAGATTCCTTCATTGTCAAAGTGAAAACCTTTATACCTCACATCATTGGATCTGCAACAAGCGTTGTTTTTACTTGCTAAAAGTAAGAATAATATTCCATGACACTTTTTAGTTCATCCTTAAATGAAGTTATGAATGTTATAAGAGCATATATGTGCTTCCTACAACTTAAGAGTGGTAGCCACTCTATTTTGCTTACTTTTGATGTTATTGATGTGAAAATAATATTGAGACAAAAAATCTAACCATCTTTGTTGTCTTGCATTTAGATTTGGCTGAGTGAAAATATACTTCAGCCCAAGTTGATCTGATTTTAATTCAAAAGGTTTACCAAGTAGGCAATGCCTCTAAACTTGTAGTGCATGAACAATGGAAACAAGATCTAAATCATGTGGATCATAATTCAACTCGTGTAACTTTAGTTTTCTACTATCGTAAGCTATGACATGATCATTTTGTAATAAAATACCTGCTAGACCTTCCCCAGATGTATCCATTACAATGGTACAGTCTCCATTAGGGTATGGTATCACTAGAATAGGTGCTGAATTTAACTGTTCCTTCAAATTTCTGAATACAGATTCACATTTCTCATTCCAAACAAACTTCTTATCATTTTTCTGTAACAAAGATATTGGTGCAGCATCTTCAGAAAAATCTTCTAAAAATTTTCTATAGTAACCAGCAAGCCCCATGAAGCTTCTAACTTCATGTACATTCTTTAGTGTAGGCCACTCAGTTATAGCTACAATTTTAGAAGGATCTATAGCAATTCCATTCTTACTTATTACATGTCCCAAATAGTGCACTTTTGTGTCATAGAAAGAACATTTAGATAACTTACCATATAACCGTCTCTTTCTCAAAATTTCCAGAACTATCTTCAAATACTTATGGTGTTCCTCACTACTTTTGGAATATATGATAATGTCATCCAAGAATATGAGTACAATTTTTTCCAAGTATTCTTGAAATATATTATTCATTAAATTCATAAAATCTACAGGTGCATTTGTTAATCTAAAAGGTAAAACTGTGAACTCATAATGCCCATACCTTGTTCTGAAAGTTATTTTATGAATGTCCTCATCCTTAATCCATAATTGATGATATCCAGATCAAATATCTATCTTAGAATATATCGATGCTCCATGCATCTGATCAAATAGATCATCAATTCTAGGGAGTGGGTATCTATTCTTGATTGTTTCTTTGTTTAACATTCTGTAATCAATGCACAATCTAAGTGTTCCATCCTTCTTTTTCACAAAAATTACTGGTGCTCCCCAAGGTGAAACACTCGGTCTAATCAAACCTTTAGAAAAAATTTCTTGCAATTGAGCCTTAAGATCTACTAATTCTATAGTAGTCATTCGATATGGTGCCTTAGAAATAGGCTCGGTTCTAGGATTGATTTCAATTGTGAAGTCAAATTCCCTTTTGGGTGGAAGACCTGGTAACTCTTCTGGAAACATGTCACTGAAGTTTTATAATAATGGATATCATTCCATGACATTGTTGTTCTTTTCAGTAGTTTCTAAAATCTTTACTGCATATAAGGTACAACCTTTATTTTTGGCCTTTTTAAGTTGCATAGCTGACAAGTTTCCTAACAGAAATCTCACGTTTCACACCCTAAATCTCTGTTGTTTTCTACAGATCATCTAAACAACTAATATGTTTTTCAAAATAGTCCACTTTTTCCTTATGTTCAACTAACCAATTAACACCTATGATTACATCATAAGACCCCAAAGGTGCAACATAAAGATCAAACTTCAGTGGAAAAACTAGGTAAGTCAAGGACTGCTCCAAAAAGACACATACTAACTGTATGAACAACATTATTTCCATAATGTACAGTCCATGTTTTATCCATGTTTCCATATTTTCTTTTTAGTTTTGATGCTAATTTACTAGAAATAAAACATTCAGTAGCTCTATTGTCAAAAATAATAGTTATAGGTATGCCAAATAACTTACCCAGAACCTCTATGGGCATGGCCAGTTTCTCAGCCTGCTTGTCAGCTACTACAGTGTGTATCTTGTGTTGTTGATTACAATCATCCATTTTCAAAGGACATTGATTTACATAATGATCTTTTCCATAGTTATAATAGCCTCCTACAAGTCCCTTTCTAGGCTCAAATTTATTTCTGGCCTTAGAGTTATCATTCTGACCTCCATAGGACTTCTTGTCCATTATTATTATTCTTGACAAAGTTGTTTCGTGCATTACCAACAGACTTATTTGTTGCTTCTTTCTTATTATTATCAGCTAGAAAACTTACTTTTCATTCCAAATTTCTTCCATGGTCCTTTCTTAGGTGCAAGAGATGATGAAGAGGAGTTGGAGACTTTCTTCCTTACTTCCTCTTTATGAGTAGAAATTGCCTTCAATTTTTGTTCCTACCTTATGGATTTTTCAACAACCCCTTCCATCATGGTTGGGTTGTGAACATCCACCTCTCCTCCTATAATGGGATTCAATCCCATGATGAATTTTTATATCCTAAACTTCTCGTCAGTTTGATACTGAGGTACATACTTAAGGAGTTTAGTAAACCACTCCCAATACTTAGTTACAGTTAGCTTTCCTTGAGCTAAGTTCTGGAATTCAGTCATTTTCTGATCATAATAAAGTTACAGTAGCCAACATTGTCTAAAGTAACCTTTAAATTGATCCCAAGTGATATTAGTTTCATCAATATTTAACTCATCCTTACGGATGTCCCACCATGAAGATGCCTCATGGGAAAGCTGATATGCTCCCCATATTGCCTTTGTTTCTTCTGAGAAATTCCTTATTGCAAAGTACTTCTCCATTTCGCTGAGCCAATTATCAGCTCCATATCCTAATGTGGTGCCATCAAACTTGGGTGGACTTATCATTTTTATATCATTAGTGAGTTCAGCTACCAGCCTAGCCTTTCTGTTCTCAAGATGATCAGGTATGTTTCCCATTTTAAGACTTTAGAAACAAGAGATTTTTTAAATTTTTTTTACACAATGTTCTCTATTCTAAATAAAACATCATTTAGAACACACATTCCATGCCAATCAATCTCATAACAGATAACCATATGTAGCTGTAATGACTCGGTAAATTACCGATCTCTCATTCCATGACTCGGTTACCAACCGATCTCTCATGTTTGTCTTAAAGTATAGAATACTTTATGTATACTACATATACTTGGTTTTCCTACCCTATTCCGGGTACTGAGTGATCTGTTTAAAGAACCTATCTGAATATTTGTTACCAATATTCATCTGACATCACGTTTCTTTAAACTAGGTGACATAGGACAACGCAACCAGTAGCTTGCGATACTTTGGCCAAATATTTTCAACATACTGTTCATGTTACTATTCCTAGATGACATACTCGTCAATTCAGAATATGTCCTTCACCTCACTCTACTGTTATCTAGAATGGTTTTTACTGACTACTGTCAGTCCACTTGCCCAAGGTTTGACCCTAGCCCAGGTTAGCAACATAATTTGTTATAGGAAGATGCTCACGATGACTTAGGGTATATGGGCATACTCGACCGACCTAAGTCGACCGAATGTGCCAAGGTACCCTGAGTCATAGAAAGCTACTCCCTATTCTAAACATGCTACTAACTTGACCTAGAGAGAAACTAAGTTCAAGTCCAGATGTGTGTAGATCTAGATGAACAAATATGGAAGGGTGTTGCCACATGTCAACTGCAACACTGTATCCTCGAGAATCCCTTGGTCTTCTCAAAGGTACAGTCCTGTAGTTGGTGTGTGCCAACATCTGTTAGAACTGATTCATCATGATGTACATACCCCTTGGTGGTCATTAATTCATAATTAAATTTGGATTAAGATTCAGATTGCAAGCAACCATGCCTAACCCTAATTCCAACATTCATTAATTTCTTTATCCATAATTAATCTGATTTGATATTAAGAACTTCATTAACTCATGTTTGCATTTATGTTCATTAACTCGGCATAACAAGCAGTTATCCCAAAAATAGGGCAAACAAACATCAAATGGTTAATTTTTAATGCAACCTAGCTTTCCAGATAAGGTGTATCATCCACCTAGGTTAGGTAGTGTTTACTTGTAATAACGAAGTACAAAGATTAAAGATCATAACCACCATTCCTTTTATTTTTCATTCTTTTGAGAGAGGAAGAGTCTTCCTCTACATGGTTAGATGTTAGGGTTAACATAACCTTTTTATCATTCATCACTCATATAGTTTAATTGTATATCCAATACATATTTCATTATTAAACTATAGTTGTTTAGATAGAGAATGACATCTTTTGCAACTTAACAAGTTTCACTATAGTAAGGGAGATTGTACTATCCCCTTAATCCAACTTATTAATTGATAACAGTAATAGTATACAAATAGATATAAAGAATATCGACAAGATATCATTACTATTTCCTTCATACAAAGTACAAGAGAATTTACACCACAATTTGGAGTCAGTCTCCAAACCTTTCAATTCATCATGATAAAATATACACTTTACAAGACTATGCATTTCAGGCATACTGCATGTCGATCAACATTAAGATCATAAAAGAACATAACTTTTCTTTTTCAATACAACTCAAGAATGAATCAAAATTCTTTACAAAAGATCCAGACTTAAATAAGCCAATACATCATAAAAGTTTTTTCCTTCTTTTATCACTTACGAAGTCCATCTGCAAAAATTGCTAGCACGGGTCAGTTCATTGAACTGAGCATGATAAGCACTAAGCATTAAAACGAAGTGCATTCCACTAATTGTTCCATTAAAACAACTCTTGCTTTAATGAAACAATTAATATATCATACATATAAGCATAAGTAATAACAACCAGAAAAGAAGTACAAATAATGAGTCAGAATTCACTTTTAAGAAAAAAGCATAATATAATCAGCAACAACTGCATTATAACATATAGAATTGACCCAATCAATTACTTATTTAAAACAAACAACAGATCTTGTCATCTAATTATTTCATAATTCTTTCTGAATTGAAATACAAGAATTTATCTTTACTATGTAACAAAAAGAGTTACTTTCAACATAGTACATATTAGGGTGATTCATCCTACAACTTAAATAAATGAGAAGAAGAATCAATACAGACTATCCATGATTCACTATTCATCTGAAAGATAGAAAACATGGTTCAGAAAGTACATAACTGATTACCTACATAACTGCATCAATCAAGGAAACCAATAAAAGGATTCACCATTTAAGAGACAACATCTAATACAAGAATCCCAAATCAATCTGAGAAGGGATAGAGAATCAAAACAGTCTACTTGCAAGCCTTAAATAAATTCTACATTATAGAAGATATCATCCAAAGATTTGAAACCATACGTTCCAAAAATCAAAGAAGACTTACACAAGGATAATCTCTTCTCATGTCCATCTAGGGAAGATTCATAATCAAGAGTGCAAAAAGATGAGTCCTTCCAATACAAAATCCAAATGGAGCATGACTCAGTCAAACAAAGCAATTGGTCTAACATGATTACATTTTCCCTTCTACAGGACAGACTCAGTTGTTCACTTTCCACATCAATACAACAATTGACTGACTCAATACAAATTAGTCTGAGATCAAGAAAGATCAAATGGGGATGATTGGGTTTTTCCAGTACTAAGAATGACAGTCCCAAAGTTCTTTAAACATGCAACTACTTCCTTGAACTATCCATAGTTGACTAGCAACAAATAAAACTAAACAATTCCACAAGGAAGTTTCCATTTCAGAAGAGTGAGTTCACACTATTTCATACAAGATAGAAGGGACAAAAAATCTGAATTCAATAAGTTGAACAGGCCTAAGAGAGTAATCACTCTACAACAAAGAAGAGAATTGAGCTATAGAGAAGTTTGAATAACTGAACTTAACTTTACTAAAGTTAAAGGAAACTTAAATAGAAAATATCCCTGATCAAGAATTCATTTCCTTTGTATTATCAATTGAATTCCCATTTCTATTTCAAACTCAGAAGTTCTTTTGCTAGTTTCCAAAAGAGAATACAAAACCAAACACACATTGTTTATAGAAACAACACTTCTAGTTTTCCTTATGAATTCATACTTTATCAAACAACAAAATCAACACTAACCTGGTTCATCTATTCCATGTTGTTTAAACACAAGTTTGAGTTCATTCTATAGAGAAAAGTATCCAAGTCCCTGAAGAGAAGTACAAAATCTGGACAAAACAAGATACAGTCCACAAGAGTAATCTACTCCTTTCTCCTTTTAAAGACCCAGAAATCCATTCAAATGAATCTAAAAGAGAATACTAAAACCCAACACCAGTATTAAGTCAAGAAAAGTTTCTATAATACTCATGAACTCAATAGTAACTAAAATCCCAACTACAAGGACTTACACAGCTCCATACAAAAGAAACATATAGTTTGTGATCATAATGAAGAACAAATTATATAAACAATCCCAAACCAGAGGTACTAAATCCTTCCAAACAAGATTCAGTTTACGAGAGTATTCAACTCTTCTCTCTTTTAAAAACCTAGAAATCAATTAAAAAGGATCTGAAAGAGAGTACAAAAACCCAACACATGTTTAAGTCAAGCAAGGTCTCAACATTACCCTCGAAATTGACTGAAATAGAAATCACAACAAAATGACTTTCACAGCTCCATCTAGTACATAAAGATTGAGACAAAGAAGGTAATTGTTCCAATCAACTAACACAAGAAGAAGTATGAACACAACATTTCCATAAACTTTGAGAACGCATTATTGACTATTTCAAATGAGCTCTAATTCATACCAATGAGTAAGTAACAATACAGTATCAAACTAGAGGTTCCATATCCCCACAACAAGATACAGTTCCATAAAAGGTCCAACATCCTTCTAACAAAATAGTCTGAGACTTTCAAACAAGATGTGGGTTACCTAGAGCAAAGGAGAGTAGAATATCCTCAACGTTTACTTGCCATTACATGCTCAAAGTAAATGGTACAGTCTGGGATAGAAGTACCACAACCTTTCCAAACTCAAGATGCATCCAGGGGAAGATTTCAAATGAGACTACCAATTCAAACCAAATCAAAAGCTCATTTTCTCAAGACTCTGAATATGAGTTCAAACCAGTCCTTGAATATGAGTTCTAACAAACACAAATCCTTGAATACGAGTTCAGACAAAACACAAAGCTCGAATACATGAGTTCAGAAAAAACACAAGCTTCGAATACAAGTTTAAACAAATACAAAAACACAAGCCTTCAAATACAAGTTCCACATGCATATCACCATTGAACTTGTGCAGAGAGAGAACATCCAAAGACTATCATTATCATGCAATGGATTCATATCCAAAAATCACAGAGATTCATTTCAATCAAGAAAGTAAATAACCAGACAAAACATGTAACCATTTATCTCATGAGAGCAGAATTTATTTTAATGAAACATTTAGAAGAAAGCAAGAAATCTTAATGGGTAGAGCCTATCATGCCTGATAGTGCTTCTGCCAATTTGAAGGAGACTTCCAGCCGAGCTTCCAACTCTTTTTCTCCTCCAAGAAAGATCAAAAACCAAACATCTCTTTCTCCAATGCCTCATATACTTTCCTTGGATCGAAAATAGACCAGAGAAACCAAAAATAGCCACAAAGTAAAAGTCAAACTGCTGGTTCGAAGAACCAGATAGCTCCATGCAGAGAAAAAATCACAAGGCATGCAAGACCAAACAACCTCCAACAAATCCACCCTCATAGTTTCCAAGATGGTTTGCACACAAAATTGAGGTTCATTAATGCAATTACTCCCCAATCTCCCACCTATCTCTCCTTGCCACCACCTCCTAAAATTGGTGAATGCTATTTCAACTTCAGCATGCATTTCCAACTTTAGTGAAGACTCCACGTAAGCTTCCACTAAGTTTACTTGCCTTTTCCAAAACTGGCAGTACTTCCCATTTATTCAAACAAATCAAATCAAATAAATGCCTTTGGAACCACCGCCAACATGCCATGCGACCCTAGGTCCCTTTCAATAGTTTAGGATAGATTTCCATAACTTAGGTTATAACCTTAGGTTTAATCAAAATCATTTCATAAGTAATTTCCACCTTAGGTTAGATCAAAATTACAACCAAATAGTATTAGGTATTAGGTTAAAAATAGCCTAGCATTACCTTAGGTTATTTCTCCCTTAATCCATTTAGCAAAACAACTTAGGTTAGGATGTCATCCCAACAAAATAGAATCTGAAGCTTAGGTTAGATTGTCAGAATAAGTAGACATAGCTAGGGTAGGTGCATTTACCTTAGTTTAGAATACCGTTAGGATAATCCCTTAGGTTTAGGATTTAGATTCCCTTCATAGTTGTGAAGCAGGCTTCATTCCTGCTTACGTTAAATGTCCTGAAGAGATCAATCCCAAAGATCCAAGCACAAACATACAACCGAATGCAGGCACGATCTTACAAGACCAAAGAATAATTTGTAACATACAAAAGTTTAGTCCACTATGTCTCTCAACCTATGAATGTCAGTTTACCATTCAGTCCGGTAAGGAGATTTAAAACATTCCTTGGATCACTGGAATTGATCCAAGGATGAGTCAGTTAAAAGAGATAAGTTTGCAACCCTCAAAACCAGATTGCAACTCACCTATCAGAAGTGAAAATGGATTCTTACAAGCCATATCATTTCAGTCTAATGAATCCAAGAGTAGAAATGATTTATCCATAACAAGCATGATCTTCAACAATCAAGGGAACACACCTCATTCAAGAAAATCACATGCCAACGCTTGCAATGCAAAAGAGAAATATAACAGTTTGTCAAAGGTGTTACATACTTCCCTCCTAAAAAGAATCATCGTCCTGATGATTATCTTATTTTGACCATTGCATTAAGGATAATCAATTTATTCACTTTCTTAACATATGTTTGCAACAATATCAGAATTTAAAGTTCCAGAAATCAACATTCACATAGCTGCTTATTTAAAAATAAATAGTTATCTGCCCAAAACTGGCAGACTTATTGACATATAAAGATAAAATCACAAATTTTTATCAGTCATCATAGTCAATTCTATTCAAATAAATATGGAAAAGTAGTTTTCATATCTTCCATATTTTCCCAGGTTGCACTTTCTTCATTAAACTGGTCCCACTGGACCTTACATTGACTTATTTCATGATTTCTTAAATGCAACTGGTGAGTTTCCAGCACTCGTATGGGTTTAACCATGATTATTCCTAGGTCTTGGACTTACAAGGAATTCCAATTTAACACATGTGATAAATCTGAAATGTATTTCTTAAGCAAAGAAATATGGAAAACATCATGCATTCGTGACAAAGCAGGAGGTAATGCTAAATGGTAAGCTACAGGGTTGATTACTTCAACTATTTCAAAAGGTCCCACGTAATGAGGTGATAACTTGGCAGCCTTGCCAAAAGTTATAGAGATCTATTTTTGGTTTAACCTGAAGAAAGACCTTCTCACCAAGTTCAAATTTCCTATCAACCCGCTTTAAATCAGCATAACTCTTTTGCCTATCTGCTACTTCTTTCAAGCATTCACGAATCATTTTAACTTGTTGTTCCATTTTTGTAAGGATTTCAGGTCCAATTACCTCTCTATCCTCAATGTTGTCCCAACTAATGGGGGTTCTGCATTTTCTTCCGTATAGTGCTTCGAAAGGTGCCATCTTAAGAGAGGCATGATATGTGTTATTATAAGCAAACTCAACTAGTGGAAGGTACTCTTTCCACTTATATTTGCTGATCCATACAATACATTCGTAACATATCCTCTAAAACTTGATTAACTCTTTCAGTCTGTCCATCCATTTCTGGATGATACGCAGAACTGAAATTCAGCTTAGTTCCTAGAGCTGCATTAAGTGTTTGCCAAAACCTTGAAGTCATTCTAGGATCTCTATCAGATATGATTAATTTAGGTACTCCATGTAATCTGAAAATTTCATGTACAAATCTCTTTGCCAAAACAGGAGAATCATCCTTCAGATTACCAACAATAAAATGTGCTACTTTTGTTAGTTTATCAACAACTACCAAAATAACATCATGTTTATTTCTTGACATAGGCAACCCTTGTACAAAATCCATGCTTATTACTTGCCATTTGTACTGTGGTATGCTATGAGGATACAATAAACTGGCTAGGTGCATATGTTCATCTTTAACACATTGACATTCTAAGCAATGTGTCACAAAATCAATAACGTCCTTTTTCATCCCCTTCCAGAAATATTGTTGTCTTATATCAGCAAGCATCTTTGTAATACCAGGGTGTCCAGAAAAAGGTGAATTGTGAAATTCTGCTAACAATTTATTTCTTAAATCATTTAGTGAAGGTATGTATACTCTGTTTTCAAATCTTAAGATTCCTTCATTGTCAAAGTGAAAACCTTTATACCTCACATCATTTGGATCTGCAGCAAGCACTATTTTTACTTGTTGAAAGTAAGAATCAGATTCCATGACACTTTTTACTTCATCCTTAAACTGAGTTCTCAATGTTATAAGAGCATAAATGTGCTTCCTATGACTTAGAGCATCAGCCACTCTATTTTCCTTACCTTTGATGTAATTGATGTCAAAATCATATTGAGACAAAAAATCTAACCATCTTCATTGTCTTGCATTTAGATTTGGCTGAGTGAAAATATACTTCAGCCCAAGATGATCAGTTTTTAATTCAAAAGGTTTACCAAGTAGATAATGCCTCCAAACTTGTAGTGCATGAACAATGGCAGCAAGCTCTAAATCATGTGGAGCATAATTCAACTCATGTAACTTTAGTTTTCTACTTTTGTAAGCTATGACATGATCATTTTGTAACAAAATACCTCCTAGACCTTCACCAGATGCATCTGTTACAACAGTAAAGTATCCATTAGGGTCTGGTACCGCTAGAATAGGTGTTAAAGTTAACTGTTCCTTCAAGGTTCTAAATGCAGATTCACATTTCTTATTCCAAACAAACTTCTTATCCTTTTTCTGTAATGAAGTTATTGGTGTTGCCACTTTAGAAAAATCTTTTACAAATTTTCTATAGTAACCAGCAAGACCCATGAAGCTTCTAACTTCATGTACATTCTTTGGTGCAGGCCACTCAGTTATAGCTACAATTTTAGAAGGATCTACAACAATTCCATTCTTACTTATTACATGTCCCAAATAGTGCACTTCTGTGTCATAGAAAGAACATTTAGATAGCTTACCATATAACCGTCTCTTTCTCAAAATTTCCAAAACTATCTTCAAATGCTCATGGTGTTCCTCAATACTTTTAGAATATATGAGAATGTCATCCAAGAATACAAGCACAAATTTGTCCAAGTATTCTTGAAATATATTATTCATTAAATTCATAAAAGCTGCAGGTGCATTTGTTAATCCAAAAGGTAAAACTGTGAACTCATAATGTCCATACCTTGTTCTGAAAGTTGTTTTATGAATGTCCTCATCCTTAATCCATAATTGATGATATCCAGATTGAAGATCTATCTTAGAATATACCGATGCTCCACACATCTGATCAAATAGATCATCAATTCTAGGGAGTGGGTATCTATTCTTGATTGTTGCTTTGTTTAACATTCTGTAATCAATGCACAATCTAAGTGTTCCATCCTTCTTTTTCACAAAAATTACTGGTGCTCCCCAAGGTGAAACACTCGGTCTAATCAAACCTTTAGACAAAATTTCTTGCAATTGAGCCTTAAGCTCTACTAATTCTATAGTAGTCATTTGATATGGTGCCTTAGAAATAGGCTCGGTTCCAGGCTTGATTTCAATTGTGAAGTCAAATTCCCTTTTGGGTGGAAGACCTGGTAACTCTTCGGAAACACATCACTGAAGTTTCGTAACAATGGATATCGTTCCATGACATCATTGTTCTCTTCAGTAGTTTCAGAAATCTTTACTGCATATAAGGTACAACCTTTATTTTTGGCCTTTTTAAGTTGCATAGCTGACAGTTTCCTAACAGAAATCTCACGTTTCACACCCTGAATCTCTGTTGTTTTCTACAGGTCATCTAAACAACTAATATGTTTTTCAAAATAGTCCACTTTTTCCTTATGTTCAGCTAACCAATTAACACCTATGATTACATCATAAGACCCCAAAGGTGCAACATAAAGATCAACTTCAGTGGAAAAACTAGGTAAGTCAAGGACTGCTCCAAAAAGACACATACTAACTGTATGAACAACATTGTTTCCATAATGTACAGTCCATGTTTTATCCATGTTTCCAGCTTTTCTTTTTAGTTTTGATGCTAATTTACTATAAATAAAACATTCAGTAGCTTCGGTATCAAAAATAATAGTTATAGGTATGCAAAATAACTTACCCGGAACCTCTATGGGCGTGGCCTATTTTTCAGCCTGCTTGTTAGCTACTGCAGTGTGTATCTTGTGCTGTTGATTACGATCATCCTTTTTCAAAGGACATTGATTTGCGTAATGATCTTTTCCACAGTTATAACAGCCTCCTACAGGTCCCTTTCTAGGCTCGGATTTATTTCCAGCCTTAGAATTATCATTCTGACCTCCATAGGACTTTTGTCCGTTATTATTATTCTTGACAAAGTTGTTTCGTGCATTACCAACAGACTTATTTGTTGTTCTTTCTTACTATTATCAGCTGAAAACTTACTTTTCATTCTGAATTTCTTCCATGGTCCTTTCTTAGGTGCAAGAGATGATGAAGAGGAGTTGGGGACTTTCTTCCTTACTTCCTCTTTATGAGCAGAAATTGCCTTCAATTTTTGTTCCTGCCTTATGGATTTTTCAACAACCCCTTCCATCATGGTTGGGCTGTGAACATCCACCTCTCCTCCTATAATGGGATTCAATCCCATGATGAATTTTTGTATCCTGAACTTCTCGTCAGTTTGATACTGAGGTACATACTTAAGGAGTTTAGTAAACCACTCCCAATACTCAGTTACAGTTAGCTTTCCTTGAGCTAAGTTCTGGAATTCAGTCATTTTCTGATCATAATAAAGTTGCGGTAGCCAACGTTGCCTAAAGTAACCTTTAAATTGATCCCAAGTGATATTAGTTTCATCAATATTCAACTCAGCCTTACGGCTGTCCCACCATGAAGATGCCTCATGGGAAAGTTGATATGCTCCCCATATCACCTTTGTTTCTTCTGAGAAATTCCTTATTGCAAAGTACTTCTCCATTTCACTGAGCCAATTCTCAGCTCCATCTCCTAATGTGGTGCCATCAAACTTGGGTGGACTTATCCTTTTTATATCATTAGTGAGTTCAGCTGCCAGCCTAGCCTTTTTGTTCTCAGGCTGATCAGGTATGTTCACATTGTTATTATCAACACCTAAATTGGCGTTGTCCTCAGGAGGTGGCTGATTATTATTACCAACATCTTCTTCCTCCTCATTTCCCATTACTTGTTGTTCAAGTACAGCCAAATGATCCCTTGTGTCCAACATGGCAGCAAGGATCTCATCGAGTTTTTGGGTAGTTGCTGCTCCTTCCTCAGGTGGAGGATTATTTGCAACATTTCCTCTTGTTCTAACCATTTTCTGTTAACAAGAAAATTTAAGTTTCATCAGATTATGGACACAATAGGTCCAAGAGCTACAACCTTCAGCTCTGATACCAAGATGTAACATTCCCATTTTAAGACTTTAGAAACAAGGGAAATTTTTTTTACACAATGTTCTCTATTCTAAATAAAACATCATTTAGAACACACATTCCATGCCAATCAATCTCATAACAGATAACCATATGCAGCTATAATGACTCGGTAAATTACCGATCTCTCATTCCATGACTCGGTTACCAACCGATCTCTCATGTTTGTCTTAAAGTATAGAATACTTTATGTATACTACGTATACTTGGTTTTCCTACCCTATTTCTGGGTACTGAGTGATCTGTTTAAAGAACCTATCTGAATATTTGTTACCAATATTCATCTGACATCATGTTTCTTTAAACTAGGTGACATAGGACAACGCAACCAACAACTTGTGATACTTTGGCCAAATATTTTCAACATACTGTTCATGTTACTATTCCTAGATGACATACTCATCAATTCAGAATACGTCCTTCACCTCACTCTACTGTTATCTAGAATGGTCTTTACTGACTACTGTCAGTCCACTTGCCCAAGGTTTGACCCTAGCCCAGGTTAGCAACATAATTTGTTATAGGAAGATGCTCACGATGACTTAGGGTATATGGGCATACTCGACTGACCTAAGTCGACCGAATGTGCCAAGGTACCCTGAGTCATAGAAAGCTACTCCCTATTCTAAACATGCTACTAACTTGACCTAGAGAGAAACTAAGTTCAAGTCCAGATGTGTGTAGATCTAGATGAACAAATATGGAAGGGTGTTGCCACATGTCAACTGCAACACTGTATCCTCGAGAATCCCTTGGTCTTCTTGAAGGTACAGTCCTGTAGTTGGCATGTGCCAACATCCGTTAGAACTGATTCATCACGATGTACATACCCCTTGGTGGTCATTAATTCATAATTAAATTTGGATTAAGATTCAGATTGCAGCAACCATGCCTAACCCTAATTCCAACATTCATTAAGTTCTTTATCCATAATTAATCTGATTTGATATTGAGAACTTCATTAACTCATGTTTGCATTGATGTTCATTAACTCGGCATAACAAGCAGTTATCCCAAAAACAGGGCAGCAAACATCAAACGGTTAATTTTTAATGCAACCTAGCTGTCCAAAGAAGGTGTATCATCCACCTAGGTTCAGCTAGTGTTTACTTTATATAAACGAAGTACAAAGATTAAAGATCATAACCACCATTCCTTTTATTTTTCATTCTTTTGAGAGAGGAAGAGTCTTCCTCCTCATGGTTAGATGTTAGGGTTAACATAACCTTTTTATCATTCATCACTCATATAGTTTAATTGTATATCCAATACATATTTCATTATTAAACTATAGTTTTTTAGATAGAGAATCAACATCTTTTGCAACTTAACAAGTTTCACTATAGTAAGGGAGATTGTACTATCCCCTTAATCCAACTTATTAATTGATAACAGTAATAGTATACAAATAGATATAAAGAATATCGACAAGATATCATTACTATTTCCTTCATACAAAGTACAAGAGAATTTACACCACAATTTGGAGTCAGTCTCCAAACCTTTCAATTCATCATGATACAATATGCATTTACAATACTATGCATTTCAGGCATACTGCATGTCGATCAACATTAAGATCATAAAAGAACATAACTTTTCTTTTTCAATACAACTCAAGAATGAATCAAAATTCTTTACAAAAGATCCAGACTTAAATAAGCCAATACATCATAAAAGTTTTTTCCTTTTTTTATCACTGACGAAGTCCATCTGCAAAAATTGATAGCATGGGTCAGTTCATTGAACTGAGCATGATAAGCACTAAGCATTAAAATGAAGTGCATTCCACTAATTGTTCCATTAAAACAACTTTGCTTTAATGAAACAATTAATATATATCATACAAATAAGCATAAGTAATAACAACCAGAAAAGAAGTACAAATAATGAGTCTGAATTCACTTTTAAGAAAAGAGCATAATATAATCAGCAACAACTGCATTATAACATATAGTTTAATTGACCCAATCAATTACTTTTTAAACAAACAACAGATCTTGTCATCTAATTATTTCATAATTCTTTCTGAATTGAAATACAAGAATTTATCTTTATTATGTAACAAAAATATTTACTTATAGCATAGTACATATTAGGATGATTCATCCTACAACTTAAATAAATAAGAAGAAGAATCATTGCAGACTATCCACGATTCACTATTCATCTGAAAGATAGAAAACTGGTTCAGAAAGTACATAACTGATTACCTACATAACTGCATCAATCAAGGAAACCAATAAAAGGATTCACCATTTAAGAGACAACATCTAATACAAGAATCCCAAATCAATCCGAGAAGGGAGAGAGAATCAAAACAGTCTACTTGCAAGCCTTAAATAAATTCTACATTATAGAAGATATCATTCAAAGATCTTGAAACCATGCGTTCCAAAAATCAAGGCAAGACTTACACAAGGATAATCTCTTCTCGTGTCCATCCAGGGAAGATTCATAATATGATAGAGTGCAAAAAGAGGAGTCCTTCCAATAACAAAATCCAAATGGAGCATGACTCAGTCAAACAAAGCAATTGGTCTAACATGATTACGTTTTCCCTTCTACAGGACAGACTCAACTGTTCACTTTCCACATCAATACAACAATTGACTTAATACAAAATAAATGAGATCAAGAATGATCAAACGAGGATGATTGGGTTTTTCTAGTACCAAGAATGACAAGTTTCCCAAAGTTTCCTAAACATATAACTACTTCCATGAACTGTCCATAGTCGACTAGCAACAAATAAAACTAAACAATTCCACAAGGAAGTTTCTGTTTCAGAAGAGTGAGTTCACACTATTTCATACAAGATAGAATCAAAAAATTCTGAATTCAATAAGTTGAACAGGCCTAAGAGAGTAATCACTCTACAAACAAAGAAGAGAATCAGCTACAGAGAAGTTTGAATAACTGAACTTAACTTCTAGTTTCCCTTTAATTAGAAACTTTATCAAGAACAATATCAATTGACATTTCTATCCTGGTCAAGAATCTTTCATTCCCATTGTATTATAGAAACACAAGTTTCCCCCATGAATTCATACTTTTTCACAACTCAACAGAGAATCTATTTCACTGTTGTTAAAACACAAGTTCGAGTTCATCCCAAGAAGAAGTACAAAATCTGGACAAAACAAAATACAGTCCACAAGAGAAATCTACTCCTTTCTCCTTTTAAAGACCCAGAAATCCATTCAAATGAATCTAAAAGAGAATACTAAAACCCAACACCAGTATTAAGCTAAGAAAAGTTTCTATAATACTCACGAACTCAATAGTAACTGAAATCCCAACTACAAGGACTTACACAGCTCCATACAAAAGAAACATATAGTTTGTGATCATAATGAAGAACAAATTATATGAAACAATCCGAACCAGAGGTACTAAATCCTTCCAAACAAGATTCAGTTTACGAGAGTATTCAACTCTTCTCTCTTTTAAAAACCTAGAAATCAATTAAAAAGGATCTGAAAGAGAGTACGAAAACCCAACACATGTTTAAGTCAAGCAAGGTCTCAACATTACCCTCGAAATTGACTGAAACAAAAATCACAACAAAATGACTTTCACAGCTCCATCTAGTACATAAAGATTGAGACAGAGAAGGTAATTGTTCCAATCAAATAACACAAGAAGAAGTATGAACACAACATTTCCATAAACTTCAAAAACCCATTATCGACTGTTTCAAATGAGCTCTAATTCATACCAATGAGTAAGTAACAATACAGTATCGAACCAGAGGTTCCATATCCCCACAACAAGATACAGTTCCATAAAAGGTCCAACATCCTTCTAACAAAATAGTCAAGACTTTCAAACAAGATGTGGGTTACCCAGAGCAGAGGAGAGTAGAATATCCTCAATGTTTACAAGCCATCACATGCTCAAAGTAAATGGTACAGTCTGGGATAGAAGTACCACAACCTTTCCAAACTCAAGATGCGTCCAGGAGAAGATTCCAAAAGAGACTTCAAATCAAAGCCATTTAATCAAGCTCTTTTCGAGCAGACAGTCCCGAATATGAGTTCAAACCAACAAAACAACAAAGCCTCAGAATACACAAGTTCAGAAAAAGTTCAGAAAAAAGCCTTGAATACGAGTTAAGAACAAACACAAGCCTCGAATACAAGTTCAGAACAAAACACAAGCTTCTAATACAAGTTCAACATGAATATCACCATTGAACTTACACAGAGAGAGCATCCAAATACTAACATTATCATGCAATGGATTCATATCCAAAAATCACAGAGATTCTTTCAATCAAGAAAGTAAATAACTAGACAAAACATGCAACCATTTATCTCATGAGAGCAGAATTATTTTAATGAAACATTTAGAAGAAAGCAAGAAATCTTAATGGGTAGAGCCTATCATGCCTGATAGTGCTTCTGCCAATTTGAAGGAGACTTCCAGCCGAGCTTCCAACTCTTTTTCTCCTCCAAGAAAGATCAAAAACCAAACATCTTTTTCTCCAATGCCTCATATACTTTCCTTGGATTGAAAATAGACCAGAGAAACCAAAAATAGCCACAAAGTAAAAGTCAAACTGCTGGTTCGAAGAACCAGATAGCTCCATGCAGAGCAAAAATCGCAAGGCATGCAAGACCAAACAACCTCCAAAAAATCCACCCTCATTGTTTCCAAGATGGTTTGCACACAAAATTTGAGGTTCATTAATGCAATTACTCCCCAATCTCCCACCTATCTCTCCTTGCCACCACCTCCTAAAATTGGTGAATGCTATTTCCACTTCAGCATGCATTTCCAACTTTAGTGAAGACTCCATGTAAGCTTCCACCAAGTTTACTTGCCTTTTCCAAAACTGGAAGTACTTCCCATTTATTCAAACAAATCAAATCAAATAAATGCCTTTGGAACCATCGCCAACATGCCATGTGACCCTAGGTCCCTTTCAATAGTTTAGTATAGATTTCCATAACTTAGGTTATAACCTTAGGTTTAATCAAAATCATTTCATAAGTAATTACCACCTTAGGTTAGATCAAAATTCACAACCAAATAGTATTAGGTATTAGGTTAAAAATAGCCTAGCATTACCTTAGGTTATTTCTCCCTTATTCCATTTAGCACAACAACTTAGGTTAGGACGCCATCCCAACAAAATAGAATATGAAGCTTAGGTTAGATTGTCACCTGAATAAGTAGACATAGCTAGGAAGTAGGTGCATTTACCTTAGTTTAGAATACCGTTAGGATAATCCCTTAGGTTTAGGATTTAGATTCCCTTCATAGTCGTGAAGCAGGCTTCATTCCACTTACGCCGTTAAATGTCCTGAAGAGATCAATCCCAAAGATCCAAGCACAAACATACAACCGAATGCAGGCACGATCTTACAAGACCAAAGAATTTGTAACATACAAAAGTTCATTCTGTTACTTCTCTCAACCTATGAATGTTAGTTTACCATTCAGTTCAGTAAGGAGATTTAGAACATGCCTTGGATCACTGGAATTGATCCAAGGATGAGTCAGTTAAAAGAGATAAGTTTGCAACCCTCAAAACCAAATTGTAACTCACCTATCAGAAGTGAAAATGGATTCTTGCAAGCCATATCATTTCAGTCTAATGAATCCAAGAGCAGAAATGATTTATCCATAACAAGCATGATCTTTAACAATCAAGGAAGCACACCTCATTCAAGAAAATCAAATGACAATTCTTGCAATGCAAAAGATAAATATAATTTCTAGTGCTCGGTTTACAAATAATTCTTTTTTTCTTGATTGGGCTCATCATCATGGTCATGTCCTCTAAATTTCACATAATCTTTCCCACTAGAATGTCGGGAAATAAAATTTAATATTTTCACCTGGCAGTGGCTTCAAGTATGGAGCTGCCATGGCAGCCATTCACGGAGCTCAACATTTATAGGTCTATTTTTTGTCTCCGTTTGTGATGAAAACAACACTATTGCAATAGGTTTTTCATTTAGAGCTCGTGTGCAAGTTTTTAGCTCATTTCCATTGCCAAAATGATGGGAAATCTGACAAATGTGAGCCGGTTCATGAAGTGAGGATTTTTTTGGAACAAATAATTCAGAGCACCATTTGACCTCCCATTTATTAAATCATTATTTTCTTGAAAAATGTAGAATTCTATAGAAGATGACACCTATATCCTACTTGTATCTTATGAGATATTAAGATTTCTTGATCGAGTGACTTCATGGTTATCTGGCCAAAACCCTTCATTTGCTTCACATTCTTCATTTCTTCAGCACTTTTTTGTCTTATATTTTTGTGTTTTCATAGTGTGGAGAGTTTGGTGACCATGATGGAGCTAATTCAGATCAATAATTGTGGACCAGGTGTCTGGACAAGTAATAACAAGGCCATGTCATGGTGTGAAGCTGTGAAGGACCAATGAGGGGGAAGAAACAACTAACTTCCGGATTTGAATATTAAAAAAAAATACTCATACAAGGGTGGGGAATATTTTTTCATGTATGATTTCCCTCACCTTAGGGATGTGAGGGACATAAAATTCCATGGTGAGCAAGAGGATTACACGTCTCCTCGATTCGATGCCAAGCGATTCGCTTAAAAAAGCACTAGAAGAACTGGGGGCTGAAAGACAGTCACCGTGATGACAAAAAAAATCCCCATAGGGGTTGGGAGAATTTTTCCTTGTCTTATTTCCCTAACATCAAGGATGTGAGGGACATAAAATTCCATGGTGGTCTTGGAGCTGACACGTGTCCTTGATCCAATAATAGGGAATTTGAGCTCCAAAAATACCAGTAAGGGCTGAACTGTCAAGTCTTAAGGTCACATGAGGGTCCTAGATGTCACATGGGGGTTAGGTTAATTTTTCCAAGATTGTTTTACCTGACCTTAGGTATGTCAGTGACATAAAATCCCGTCAGGCTCCTAGTGCTGACATGCGTCCTCTCAAAAATTGACTAACTCCCTCACTATCTTCAAGAGGGTAACTTGGAACGATGATAACTTGAGCTCCCAGTGGAATTTATTATTAAAATTTTATATGATCCTAACTGGAAATGGAATTTTGAATCTAATGTTGGGGTTTTTTTATCTCTTTATGAATCCATTTGATCCTTGAGAAATTGAAATTGTGATTTGGTACGCCACCTATGCCTAAGAAACACTTCCTGTAGATCTGATGCACCAAAGTGTTGCGAAAAATATGATTTCACCATAATTTAGGGATTGGAATTATTTTTCTATAGATGTTTTGTTTTACTCCTAACTCCATCCAGAGCTATGAGAATCTTCTTCTGAGGCTCAGTAACAGTTTTAGGCTTGTGTACTGCCTAGGCCTGTGAACCCTAATTTTGGCAAAACTACACCAACTTCTCTGATCCCTTCCAGAATATTTCTAAAACATCTCCATGATGTTATAAGGTCTTTAATTCATCTACATATTGAATCTTTCCCTTCTGTTATGCTCCAGGGGGGTTGATCTAGCCCTGGGAAGGCCAACGATAGCCCTTCCCAATACTGCTAGAAGATAGCCTCTTTTTAGAACTTCCTTGAATCGCTTGGGGAATTAAATTGACTTTCCTAAATCACCTAAGGGACTTATTTGACATAAAATAAGGGGTAACCAAATTGGTGGATTTGACCTGGGGTGTCTTTGAGTGATAGACTTGAAATATTAACACTGGGGTATAGTTGTCGTGCTTCAGAATTGTCAATTACCATGTTATACTTTTGCATGAAAACAAATGGCTCTAGCTTGGGGACATGACATGGACTAATCACATCAAAAGACATGGCATGAGAACTCCCAGAATCTCAACTTACAACATATTGACTAGTGCCTTATCCATTGGGCCCTACAGAATCATGTACAACTTACAATAAGAGAGAGAGAGTGTGTGTGTGTGTGTGTGTGAAGAAGAAGAAAACACACACACACACACAAAATTATGGAAAGGAAACACATGACACACAATATAAAGAGAAACATTTCAGTAAAAATGGAAACACACCTAGAAATCACCTATAGTACAAGACGGGGGACAACCCACTTTCACTAAAGCACTTTTCATTTCTCAAAAGTTACCCCTGAAGAGGAAACACCAAATGATGATGTTTTGCAAATCTATTGACGGGTTCCAGAAAGTATCCTCCCCTCCTCAACTTCTTATGAAACCCAAGTGATTTCATAATTGTCTATGTACTTGGTAGGAGTGAGTCCATGTGAGATTTTTAATGCTCAGGTCCTTTCTTGGAAATTACACTGCCTTCATGTTATTTAAAATCGGTTTCATACTGTCAATTACCTTCCATGTTTATCCATATAGCTGATTTTCCCTCGAGCATCTCATCGATACCCCAAAGATGATTTTCACTCCAATTCCTTGAATATTCTGAGTTACTTTCTTTCCCAGGTATATGCTTGTTGACATCTTCTTTGTGAGAAACATTAGATTCATCCTTTATCTCTATTCCACTATGAGCCATTTGAGTACTGACAGGGGGATCAAAGGAAAAATCAAATTTTTCTTCTATGCCCATGACACAAACGAAGATATCAAGAATCAGCTCGGGATCTTCCAAAACTTCTACTGCATCCAAGATTTCTTGTACGAAGTTATGCTTTGTTGTTTCCTGCAACTCCTCTTTGTATTCCTTTCAAGAATGCAGCTCAAGGAAACTATCTAGAGGGATTACCTCATCATCTTGGGAATCTCTGCACTATACCAATCCTTCATCAAAATAAGCTTCATCTTTAGAATCGTCGAAATGTCTTTCTTATATTTATTCATCATGGAAATCTTCTTCTACAAATAGGAAAGAAAATATATCCATTTCATCATTACATCCATCAATCATTAGCTCAAGAGAGGCATCATATTTTTCATCTTACCTTAACTCAATATGGCCAACCTTCACATCGGTTAAGGCTTCCAAATTAGCTTCATGCTTGTCTTTCATATTCATGGCTTACATCAGGAGATCAAAACTGAGCTCAAGGTCCTTTGTTTCTTATGCGGCTCTCAGTAGTTCTTGTACAAATATTTATTTCAAGCCTTTCACGGGATAATCACAAACTAACTTTTTCTCTCCATAGATGGCCTGAATGAGATCATCTTCATCCCTAAATGGGAATGAGAATAGCTCCTCATCTTGGTTAAGCATATAAGCTGATTTTTTGTTTTAAAAATCATCAAGAACCATCTCCTCTTCCTCATGGTTTGCATCATCTGGCAATTCAGGGCTGACCTCTTATAACACGAATCTCCTCAATGCTTCTTCAAAATCCAAATCTCTCCAGGAAGGCATGTCTGGACCTATCAAGATGGGTACATCCTCTTCCTCCTTGGTTGCCACAAAATGATTCATCTGCCTACTACCTTGATACAAGATGTTAGCTTTCGGGCTTCTGGACTTTCGTACCATGTACCTCATCTTCTTCTCGGGAAATAATTTATCCATATCTCCCTTCACTAGTAATGTTTTAGAAGACCAATTCATCTGAAATTTACCTCCCAATTCTTAGTAGAAAATTATACTCAGCAACATTCCGAACGAGGTTGGGACATCTTCTACCAAAATCCTCATTGAAACGTTTTGTCTGGAAATCTGGTGAGATCCATTTGTGCATCTTTTACCTTCACTACAAGTGGGAGCTATTTTTACTCAAAAGAGTAATAAGATCCACCAGGTGGAGTCATGGTGAGTTTTAGAGCTTTGGAAACCTTCATGGGCATGACATTATCTGAGGCATCTGAATCTATTATGCAATTGTTTAATACATATTCTCCAAGAAAAAGGGAGACATAAAAATGTTCAACTTTATTAGTCTTTGATGTACTCAGAGAAAGCATGTTCTATGAGGGAGGTGTAGGTGGGTTTTGTAGTATTACTCTAGGATGAGGAGCTACATCAATGGGTCTTAAACTAGCATTCCTAATGTATTGAAAAAACCTATTGAACTGTTCATGATGGGTCTATAAATATTCGGTTTCAGTAATATGTAATTTGGCTTTATTTACATATTCTATGAAGTTAAAGGGAGCAGATGAGATAAGGGGGTTGAAGGGACTAATTTTTGAGTTTGCATGGGCTTAGGATTAGGATTTTATGTTTGAGGATTGGAGGGTATTTTCAATGGCACACTAGGAGCTTTCAAGGTATTAGAATTTGTAGGAGCAGATTAAGATTTAGAAATGGAAGAGGAATTGGAAAACTTACTTGGAATAGCAGGAATCTTCTTACTTGCTACAGGGTCAAGCTCCAATAATGTAGACTTCATGGAAGATGGAAGTCAGGATTCTTGACTAACTATTTTGTTTTGCAGAGTCACAATAGGAAGATCATCAACCTTCTTTTATTTCGCAGTAGTGGAGGGAGATGATTTTTTCTCAGACTGAGAATGAGTGAATACCACACATGAGAATCTAGGTGCATCCTCTTCATATTCTTCATCACCTCTGGAATACTCACAAAATTGGGATTTTCTATCGTTCTCAAGTTCTTCGATCTCTAGGAGGTTTCCACCTTAACTTTCTTGTTCAAGATCTTCTTAAATTTCTTGAAATTTGCAATTTATGTTCACGGGTGGGGCCTCCAATGTGAGCCTTTTTGGTGCTTATGCAATCTAATTTCTATTGATTCTTTGAGAAGATACTCATTCAAATAATTACCTCTTCAAAGATGCCATCTCATTCGCCAAATTTTGCAACGATGGATTGGTTCTCTCATCTTCAGGATGTTAGGCCTTGCCCTTGGATGGATTCTTGATCTTTCCAAAGAGGATGAGATTGTCATCAAGTTCAATGACCATCCTTTGTGCTTATACAATGTTACTTGGTTGGGCTATTCACAAAAAAATTCCTACTTTTGATGATTGAGCATTGATGAAGAATCTCTTGATATTGTTTTCATATGGTGAATCTTCTTATGGTATCATGTGAAGAAGTCATTTGAAGCGAGCCACAAAGTATCTCATGGTTTCACTTTATCCTTTCTTCATTTGAGCCAAATTTACCAAGAGGTCTTGATAGTATTTGGTTGATTTGAATATTTCCTCAAATTCAGTCTTGATGTCATTCCAACTAGTGATGGATCAGGAAGGAAGAAGGTATAACCATTTTGCTAATTTTTCTTAGAGGGAATCCACGAACAATATTATAATAACATCTTCATGTTGGATACAAATAATACCACATGATGTCATGAAGGAAATGATGTGTTCTTCAAGATGTTGTGTTTTGTCACCTTTTAACTTTGGAAAGTTCTTCCGGGAACCCGTCTGGTAGATTTTGAAGAGGGGGTTCAAGAGCAAGTGGGCTTGTATTCCTTCCCCATGGAACAATGGGTTGAGGTATTTCTTCTTCATCCACCATTGTGTCTTCTTATTCTATTTAAGATCTTGCTTCGGAAAATAATTTTTCAAATTCTGTCACATAAAAAATTTGCAATGGGAATATAAAAAGACATGGTGGAATGTGACAAGACATGCAAAAAATAGAAGTGTGTCTTTTAGAAATGAATTTTCATGAACTCTTATTATTTTTCAATATTTGATTTTTTTGAACTTTCGGACCTTGTGGTCATATTTTGGGTGCAGATGTTGCTAAATCTTCCCCATGGTGGGGGTAAAAAATTGTTGGCAATAAAATTTATTAGGTGGAAAAAATAGTAGATTTCTTTCCAAGGCTCTGAGAATCTAAGTCCCTCTACTTAAATGGTGCAGCTTCCATATATGCATGCACATGAAAATGTGGATTTCTGTGGTGGAATTTCAACCAGTGATCCAATAAGGACACTCCAATGACCATGTGAAAAATCTTATAGATACCTGCAAGAGAGGACTTTGTCTTTAGAGAGGGAAAGGCTAGTGAGAAATAAGATAGGAGAACTAATATTTCAGGTAGAAAATTAGATTCCTGCATACATTAATTATAAGTTTTATCACATGCATTAAAATTAGGAAGAAATAAATCTATGTGTAGAAACAAGACCAAATGGAAGTTATGATTACAAAGTAATAATAAACCCCTTAGTCAAAAAAGGCTTGAAAATCCTTCTTCTTGTATTGATTGATTAAACCAAGTTGTACATAGTATGAGAATGGAGGAAAAATAGAGAGCGGGAGAAAGGAAGAATTTTGCTATCTCCTTTGTTCTCTCAAGGTAGAATTCACTCTTGAGTGTAAAAAATTAATGACCAAACCTTTGAAATGGGAATGGAATTACAATTTATAGAATGGGTGGTGACTTATCGTATACCCCCAATGTATTTTCATATGTCATTGTGCAACTTAAACCTATTCAACTTCCTAGGAGAATATTAAGTACCTTTTTATAACATAAAGGTGACTTACTACATTAGGAACATTACAAAATATGAAAAATTGCAACCCCAACGTGAAATTATAATATTAGAAAGTGAGAGAAAGTTAGGGGGAAGACGAGAGAGAATAAGAAGAGGAGATGTCATTCCTGATGAAGTTTGTTGGTTATCATTGATGGAAAGATCCAAATTTAGTGAAACTCTGAATCTTCAAACTCCTTGCATATTGTGAAAATCCTTAAAATTAGCTCACAAATGCTTGCCAAGTTGAGTGAATTTTTCCACTTATGATCGTAAATCCTATCCTGCATATGATATACCTTTGACCTGAACTATGTAGTGTGTTTTGAAAAACATTGTCCAGTTGCCTAAGATGATAACCCCTCTATGTATCATTGTACCAAACTTTCCATTTGAGAGAAATCTGATATTAATAGTAAGTTTCTATATGGAAGGCTTACTATTTTTAGTGAGAGGTGATTTTTGTCTTTTCTCGACCATCTTGATGTGATGAACTCCCTCATTCGAATTTTCGCACACTGCCTTTTCTTTGACCACTTCTTGGGGTGAATTATTATTTTTAGTAATCACCTATATAAGAGACTTAATATTTTTATTAAGTGATCATTGTAATAGTATTTTGATCCAAATAATCATTCTGTCTTCTTGGAGGTCTCCAGTGCACACTGCCTTTTCCATAACCGCTTTTGACAAAGACTTACCAAAAATAGTAAGCATGTGTAGGAAATATTACTATTTTTGGAAAGTGGATTTCTAGTTCTCATTTTTCAATGTAGTCTATATTTCTGGATTCAGTTCATCATCATGGTCACGTCCTCCAAATTTCACATAATTTTCCCCACTAGAATGTCGAGAAATAAAATTAAAAATTTTCACCTAGTAGTGGCTTTGAGCACGGAGCTTCCCTTGTGGCCATTAATGGATTTCGATATTTGTAGGTTTTGTTTCTTTCTCTATTTCTAATGAAACAACTCCATTGCAATAGGGTTTTCATTTGGATCTCATGTGTAAGTTTTTACCTCATTTCCATTTCCGAAACGATGTGAAATATGACGAATGTGGGCCGGTGCACGAAGTGAGGATTTTGTTGGAACAAATAATTTAGAGCACCATTTGAACTCCCATTTTTTGCATCATGATCATCTTGAAATGTGTGGAATTCTAAAAAAGATGAAACCTCTATCTGACTTGTATCTTGTGAGATATGAAGATTTCTCAATCAGGTGACTTCACGGTTATCTAGCAAAAACATTTATTTTCTTCTCGTTCTTCATTTCTTCAGCACTTTTTCTCTAATATTTCTATGTTATCATGGTTTGGAAAGTTTGGTGACCATGAAAGACCTATTTATTATTAGTAATGGCATACTGGGTGTCTAGACAAGTAATAACAAAGCCATGGCATGGTGAGAAGTTATGACGGAGAAATGAGGGGGAAGAAACAACTAAGTGCCGGATTTGAATATTAAAAAAAATGCTCATGCAAGGGTCGGGTGCATTTTTTTCATGTCTATTGTCCTTTACCTCAAGAAAATGAGGGACATAAATATCCATGGTGAGCAAGAGGATGACATATGTCCTCGATCCGAAGACAAGGGATTCACTTGAAAATACACTAGAAGCACTAGGGGCTGAAAGACCATCACGTGAATGACCAAAAAACTCCCCATAGGAGTTGGGTACATTTTTTCATGTCTTTTCTACCTGACCTAAAGGATGTTATGTACATCAAATTCCATAGTGGTCCTAGTGTTGACATGTGTCATCGATCCGAGGATAGGGAATTTGAGGTCCAAAAATGCACCTGGGGGCTGAACTGCCAAGTTTGAAGGTCACATGAGGGTCCCAGAGGTCAAATGGGGGTTGGGTGCATTTTTCCAATGTTTTTGTACCTGAATTTATGGACTTTGCGGACATAAAATCCCTCTAGGATCCTTGTGGTGACACGTGTCCTCCCAAAAATTGACTAACTCTCGAACTGTCTTCAAGAGGGTAAGTTGTATCGATGATAACTTGAGTTCTCAGTGGAATTTATTAGAAATTTTTATATAATCCTGACTAAAAATGGAATTTTTAATCCAATGGTGGGGTTCTCATGTTTTGATTCATCCTTGTGATCACTGAGAAATCAGAGTTGTCATTTATTATGCCACTTACTCCTGATAAAAACTACATGCAGACCTGATGCGCCAAAGTGTTGTGAAAACTATGATTTCACCATCATGTATGGCTTAAAATAATCTTTTCATATATGTTTTATTTTACTCCTAACTCCATCTAAATATCCTATAATATTCTTCTAAGGCTCAGTAGTTGTTTTAGGCCTATGTACTGCCTAGACCTGTGAACCCTAATTGCCCCAAATTCTCTGAGACATTCCATAATATTCCTAAATCATATCCATGATGTCATAATGTGTCCAATTTACCTCCATTTTTAACTTGGCCCTTTTTTTGGACTCTAAAGGGTTGATCCAGTCCTAGGAAGGCCAACAATAGCCCTTCCTAATACTGTCAAAAGATAGCATCTTTTTAGAACATCCTAGAATTACCTGGGGGATTAAATTGAATTTCCTAAATCACCTATGGGACCCATTTGACATTAAATAGGGGGTGAATATACTGAAATATTTGACTTGGGGTGTCTTGGAGTGATAAACTTGAAAATTTTAACACTCTGGTATAGTTATCGTGCTCGGGAATTGTCAATTACCCTGCTGCACTTTTGCACAACATTTTGATAAAGCTACTTTGATTTTACCAAAAGATTTATTTCCTTATTCACTCCATTTGAATTCCTGTGTCTTATTTATCATATTTGAGATATGGTTGGTTAATTCAGAAAAATTAGGAATAAACCTTATCAAAAAGTTTAGCTTACCAGAAAACAAATGGACTCCTTTCCTAGAAGTAGGTAATGGAAAATTTTGAATAACCTTCAGTATCTCTCTAGATCTATATTTGTTCCTTATTTTGACATTACAATCCCTAGATAATATTTCCTTAGTTATCAGAAAATATTGACTTCTTAGGATTTAAAGAGATCTCATGCTTCTAGCATTGAATGAAGAATTCTTCTAAATGATCAATGTGATTTCCTCTCATCTTAGAGAATATTTTCAAATCATTGAGGTAAAATATTATTCTTACATATTTGAGATGAGAAAAATCCAAATCCATTTCCCATTAAAATGTCTCTCCAACATTAATTATCCCAAAAGTCATCTTATGATAAGAAAATGTTACCCATGGTGTGATGAGCATTGTCATGTATTGGTCTTCTTCAGCTACCTGAATTTGATTATATCTAGAGAAACCATCAAGCATATATAACATCTATTATTTGGTAACCACTTGGAGGATATAATCCATAATTTGGATAGGATAATTATCCTTCAACAAATCTTGATTTAGATTGTGAAAGTCCACACAACATTGAATCTTGAAATTATTCTTTCTTATGGGAACTATGTTTACTAACAACTTAGAATGATGGATTGCATAAATTATCTTTGCATATAGAAATTTATGAATTCTATAAAATATCGTACCTGAGTTGGTTGTATTATGCCTCTGAATATTTTTCCTAAAATTTTGTTTTCCTAACTTCCGTGGAATGTAATGTTGTACTTTTGTAAAATGATATGTTTTCAAGTTTCTGTAAGAATAGGAAAAAACATCAATATAAATTTTAAGAAGCCTCATGAAATCTTCTTATTCCACATCTGAACAACATTTACCCAAATTCACCAACTTGGGTTCATCTTTAGTTTCTAAATTCAATGGGGGCACCTCTGATTAAGAAATCTCTCCATACTTTTTTATTCTTATTGAGAAATTGATCATGCTAATCATACATCTCTTTAAGAGATAAAAAACCTTTAGGAATTTTATTTCCTTTCAACTAAAAAATATCTTGAATTCCTTCAATATTTGGATTAACCTTACCAATTTTTTTCTACCTTGGAAGTGAACTACTTCCTTTGAAGTACAACTCCTAAAAGTGTTCTTGTTGATTAAGAAAGACAAACTATCTGCTAATCATCATTGAAAACCTACCACTTATTAATGTTATCTGAAACCTTTGGTTAGAATACCTTATCCACTATGTAATGACCTTGTCCAAATTATAGTAGGTGGTTGATCTGGATTTAGAAGAGATGCAGTGATCACCAAAGAGTCTTCCCTGGAATTCTGATGTCTAGGAATGTCAAAAATATAGAAAGCTATAAAATCCATAGTGGATGAAAATACTCAGTCTCTCTAATGTCTCAACTTATCCTTTTTTACTTGGTACTGACCTCATATTTTCTTCATAATGAGTTTAACATCTCCTCTTTCTTATAACAACATCACTCCTATTCTCTTAGCTTTCTTCATTCCTAACAACAACACCTCATAATTTTTTGTGTTATTAATATTATCAAACATAATCTTAACTGAATGATGAAATACATTACCTTTAGGAGAAATCAATGCAACACTAGTCCCAAACCCAAGAGAACAACAAGTGCCATCAAACTCAAGAGTCCATATCTTGTTATCTTTTATATGTGAATTATGATTTTTGGGATGAGGTTCTTCATTTTCAAACTCCAAATAATAAAATCCATGATCTGATTCTTCGAAAAGAAACTGAGACCTAGGGTCTTCCAACTTGGAGACTATGTAGTTATACTTCTTCTTTGGTTCCAACCTTTTTTTCACTCCTTTTATTAGAATGTACACACAAGAGCAATCCATTTTTACCTCTCTTCCCAATTCTTTGTAGAAGTTTCTACTCAGCAGCATACCATAAGAAACTAGAATATCTACTATTAAGATTGTCATATTCAATCTTTCATCTAGGAAGGCTGTTAGGTCAACCTGAACATCCCTAATTTTTCCAATGAGACTAACTTGTCTCTCCATCGAATAACACCTAATTTTTTTGGTCAATTTGATTCTCATAGCATATGAAACTTTTACTTGCATTACATTGTCAGAAGCTCCTGGATCTAAGATACAATTACTCAGCTTGAAACCATTAATAAGTAATGAAACATAGAAAGGCTCAATTCTCTCAGATGATGTAGGGGAAGTAGTTGTCAACATTATTTTGAGGAGTGTTCTTAGGATTAGGAAAAATACCTCTTGAAGTATTAGTAGTAGAATTATTTATTCAATTTCTCTGTACATACCTCACTAATCTATTTAATTGATGAGGAAAGGCCCTGGAATACTCAACCTTAGAAATATGTAACTTTTTCTTCTTGATGTGATTGATAATATAAAAATACACAATTACTATAGTATGACTAAATTCATAAACTTACCCCATTGTTCTCTAAAATTGATTAGGAGAAGAATTTATCATCTTATCTTTTAGAGAAAAGGAAGAGGGAAGTGGACTACCTCTTTTTAGAATAGTAACATTTGGTCTAGGTTTGTCTCTTTATCTCCTCTTTATGCTAGAAGAAGTATCACCATCATGCTACATTTAAGATCATTTGCAGATAAATGTGTGGCCATCACATCTTTGAAATTTCATAATAGCCTTCATCCATTCAATATAGGTATCCAATATTGGAGTCGACCAGAAGGGACTACAAAATATTCTTCTTTAAGTAAGTCATTATTAGCAACAGCATGGATCTTCTTCATTCATTCAAGTTGTTCCACAGGGAAGCTTCAATTTCCAATCTTTGTTGTGCAGCAGTATGCTCAATTTTGATTTTGATTCTGGTTATTGAAGTTCTGAGAAGGGATGCTCTAGATGGATTAACACTCCCTCCTTCTGTCATCTACTTAATCTATAGCATTTTATTGGCCAACCTATGAAGTAGTGGATCATAGGTACTGGTTGAAATCATTCCGTCATCTTTAAAAGTTTAATATTTAATTTTTCTAGCCATAGCTAGCTCATCTTTAACTTTAATAGTAATATTTTGTGGTACCAACAAATTAGCTAGACGTTCTCCATCCAACTGATATCCAACTTTAGGTAAAAAAGAAATTTATGCAAAAACATTTCTTATTCTCATCGCTGAGATTAGTAGAAGCACAATTTTGTAAAAAATTCTCTGGAACTTGGTGATAAAGTCCCTCATATTCTTATGAGGTAACTTCTTTAACTACTCTAGTTGAGTAATTAGCGTGCTTGAACCCTCTGTGGGTTTACATATTATTAGGAACTACCCCTGTAAGGTAGTCTAGTTGGTTATGGTTTCTGGAGTGAGTCAATAGTAACCTTGATATCTCTAACTCAATCGTGCAATGTCCCATAGATCAATCTCTAATGGGATCATGTCTTCATGTTTTCAGCCAATATTCACATGATAAGGGAGATAGATCTACTCCTTGTTTTCACCTTTTTCTTAGATTGTTTCTTTGAAGTGTTGACGAAACAGATAGGGTAACAGGCGTAGGAGGAATACCTGTTCAATGTCGGTTGATGGGTTTGTTGCACGTGTATGATTTTCCAAAATCCACAGCTGAGCGTGAGAGCTTCCTTTTGGCTAGGAGGAACTACCTGTAATGAAAACAAGACCACCAGAAGGAATTAAACAATATGGGTAGTGAACTGCCTAGCGTGAGCTAGATTCGGGAAGTATTGATACTTCCTAGATGGCTGTCAGTCCACTGTTTTTAAACAATTAATGTTGTAAACAAAGTAAATCCTATTGTTATTTAAAAAATGATTTTAGGTATCTCACTTAAAAAAACACAATAAGAAATAGATCTAATCTAACATGCTAAGCTAGAATAGAATCCAAAGGTCAAAATGATTGGTTTTAGGTCTCTGCAAGTCTGATAAAGGTCTCGAGGTAGGTCACAGGTGAATGAGGGTGAGGTAATGAAATTAGGTGGGTAGGTCTCTGTTTTAGGGCTGTGTGGGAAAACACAGAGACCGGTGTCTGTCAGGGGTGACCGACCAGTGGTTAGGTGTAACCGGGGTGCCAGTTACTGTGATATCTGGAAATGTCACAAAACAAGTTTGGGGTCTCCTTTGTGATTGCAAAAAGGATACTTTGGTTGGTCGGGACGAGGTATTGGGTGACTGGAGTAGCCTTTTTGTGAGGTTTTTAATGATTCTATGGAGGTGAAAATGTTGGAGAAGGTCAATAGGGAGCAAAGATAAACAATGGGTGATAAAATAATGGTGAAATGAAATAAACCAGAGAAAGTATGATGATTATACTTACTTGGATTTTTGTTTCCTGAAGGTCTATGTATGATGGATGGAGGTGCTGATGAAGGGTTTGAAGGTTTGCAAGTGATCACCAACTAAAGAAAAGCTTCTCCTTGGGCTGCATGCACACTCCTCTTTGCTTGGATAGATCAGATCATGGCTGGGATGGTTGTGCTGGAGAAGATGCTCAATCTCCTTCCTTGGATGTGATTTTTTCACTGGAATTTGCTCTCTGGATATGCGTTTATCTCTCTTAGATGTATTTCTTGCTCTCGTCAACTTTCTTGCTTTCAACTTTCCAAGTTCCAAGTTTCAAGTTTCCAACCTTGAGAAATAAGTTTGTTTTTGGGTTAAAAAGGGGTAAACCGAAGGCAGTCCGTCTTAACCGGTGATGGTTAGGGGTAAACCGACATCAGTCAAGGTGGGATTTTCATAGGTTTACTAAACTTAGGGAGATTCCTCCTAATTTTCTTGGATCTCATGTTATTATCCTACGGATTAGACTCGAAACTTCTTATGAGCATGCAGGGAAATGTGGTTAGAGGGAATGTAGGCATTAATTTTTTAGGGTTTTGCGTAAGTCTTAGTTAGTTATGGGAAACTTGCTAAGAATAGATCTTAGGTTGAGTTAGCTTGGTGATGTGTCCTAAGTGAACTATATGTGTAGATATTTATTCAAATAATATATTTAAATAATAAATATAGTGAGGATAATGCATTAATTTAATTAAATTAATTAAATTGATATTAGTGGGGTGAAGGGGGTTATGGCTAGGTAAATGTAATAAAGGGTGTTTATTGTCGAGTAACAAAAGGGGAGTGTGACCTAATTTTAGTGTCTACATTTTGCCCCTTTTTGTTGCGTAGCTTTTATTAGTAATAGATGCTAACAAAAATAAGATGTGGTTGCCCCATGTGTGGGTGAAGGTGATCCCCCTCAAACAAGGAACTGACTAGGTAGCAAGCTGAAGCGGTGAGTTGTTTGATAAAAGGTAAATGTCAGGAAAAGGCAAGTGGGATAGGGGAAAACTATGAAATTTCTACTAAGACAATCTAAGTAATGGGTTAGGGTCACAGGTAACAATAGTCAAATGCATGCACATGTATAAACTGCAGCACGCTATCGGGTTGAAGAGAAAGCAAAATCTACATCGTCTAAGGTCGATAGATTTATCCGAACAAGGTTGAAGTGAATCCGGTATCCAAGGTATAGGATATGGTTAGGAAACACAACATAGGTTAGGTGCAGGAACGTTTAGGTATGTTCTGGTACACCAAAGGTAGGGTCAGGATAAACGGTCATGGTAATAGGCTAGGTAAGGTCATTAGGTCAACAACACAGGTAACAGTGCCATAAGGTATACTAAACACATGAGGTCAAAGGTCACTAGCGATGGTCCAGGTCCCAATATCTAGGTGACAACATGGGTAAGGCCAAAGAAGGGGTAAAATAATGAGTCCCCAAAGGAGGAAAAATGAAGGTAGTAAATGATGAGGTCTGGAAAGGTAAGGTAATGGGTTGGGTAAAGGTTGGATGAGGTAAAGGAGTAAGGTAAAGGGAGGGGTAAAATGGAAAAGTAGAGGAAATGTTTAGGTTAGGTTGATTGGTGGCGGTCATGGATAACAGATGTTGGTTAGGTCAGGTTTTATATAAAAACAAAAAAAATCTATGTTTTGTGATATTCATTTGTTATTCTTTGAAGTGAGAAAATGACAAAAAAGAGAGAAAACAGAGAAAAGTTTCCAGACAGAACAGAATAGTGAGTTGGTGGTGTGATTTGATGAGAGTTGGGTTGGTGAGTAGCAGGTCCATGAGATCAGGGTGAGAGAGGTGATTGGTCGAAGGTTGTGGGTAGATATTCGGGGATAGTAGAGATTGGAGAGGGATCAGGCAGACCACTAGCACATCGAATAGGCATGCCACCAAGATGGCGGCATCACGACGAGGTAAGTGCCTAACTCTATAGTGTTAATTAGCTAGTGTAGAGGTTTTGATAGTTGTTATGTATAGGGTGTTGTGGGTTTTTTGTATATTTTCAGTGGGAAAAAGCTAAATTGGGTATAGGGGGAACACTGGGAAAAAAATAGGGGGGAGAGGGTGGTAAATTGTAAAGGTGGGGTGGGTAGGGTTCTAAGGAGAGTTGAGGTCATTATAGGTGAGGTAAAAGGGGCAGGGGCATTATAAAAAAAAGGGGTTTGGGAAGTCACGGATTTTTCCATGACAGTGACTGACGTCAATCAAGCTTGGCCAGTGTCAGTTGGGTAGAACTAGGATCAGTCACCAAATAGGTGACTAATGTCGGTTATGTTATAACCGTGGTAGGTAATGAGGAACCGATATCAGTCACCAAAATAGGTAACCAATGTCAGTTTAAGGGTGACCGGAGTTGGTTAGGATGAACTCGCACCAGTTGGGATTTTAGGCACAAGGGTCCACTAGGGATGTGGGATAGGTAGTTGAGATGGGTAAAATAAAAATATGGTGGAAGGTTATGATAATTGGTCAATATGGTCATGCTAAATGTAGATTAATGTTGTGCTTATGCAGGTAAAATCACAGTTACATATACGGGATAGGGTTCTGCCACTACTGGTGACATTTCACAACTTAGCAAACCCTTTGGAGCTACAGCATGTGGAGGCTATGCACTTGAGTTGTATTTAGTGCTACCGACATGCTATTTTGAAGCCCTGTTTGATTTTCATGCTCATTGATAGATGGGACTCCGTGACCAACATGTTCCACCTTCCGACGGGTGAGATGACTATCACCCTAGAGGACGTGTTTTGGATTTTGTGGCTACCCATATTGGGGGCCTAGGTGTACTTTATCTCCTTCGAGGCCTAATAGGAGCTGATCAGGATAATGTTTGGCTAGGGGGTAGTGGAGTTGAGATTCCATAGTGCTAGTTTGAGCTATGGCGAGATGTACATAGCTCATCTGGATTAGACAAGGCTAGTGGTTTTATTGATGGAGGTAGCATGTTTCTATGCACTACTCGATGCAAAGGGTGGATGCTTTCCCCAATCACTGATGGGGGTGCTACACTATATGATGGCTCATGAGACATGCTTTGCCTGGGAACAAACATTCTTGGTGCAGCTATAGAGAGAGCTGTGGGCATATGGGCAGTTGTGCATGTTTAGCATGTGTTGTACATTTATACTACACTACTGGGCCTATGAGCACATAGTCTGTGTTTGACCTATAGGGATGCACCGAGTAGATACATTCCCACTGAGATGTGTATGGTTGGGATACAGGAGATGGGTGTAAGTTGCAAGAGAGCATAGGTCGGATAGGCCGACATATGATGTGGCCCATTTTCGGTAGTTATTGGAGGAGTTGTCTGGAGTGGACATTATCTAGAGGCCATATGTGGGATTCCCCTCATATAGGCACATGCATGAGGACCTAGCTAAGCTCCAGCTAGAGAGGTGGATATAGGGTCGCCGTGCCAGGGAGGATGAGATGATCCCGGAAGATAGGGTCTAACGGTAGTTCAAGCTTATACAGGATATTCCTCCGCCCTTCCCACGGTATTGGAGAGATGATGTGGAGAGGCCCTTACCTCTACCACAACCTTCAATACCTAAAGGAGAGGAGTAACTAGTGGATGAATGGATTGATGATGCTAAATGCATAGATAGGTATAGGAAGTGGTGGGTGGCTTAGTTATGAACCATACCACCTAGACTGGGGTAGCTTGACTTAGCTACCATTATAGTGCAGAGAGATGCCCTACAGGGGAAGGTAGTTATGCTAATCACATAGATAGGTTTACTACAGACATAGTTGGAGGGGTCAGAGGCAGAGGTAGAAGAGCTATGAGTATAGGTGGCCAGTTTATAGGCCCAGATGGTGGAGGTGATGGAGGAGATGGAGACAAAGATGGTCAGGTGACAACCTTACTAGCTCAGGTGGCAGGTTTATAGGGCCAGTTGGCCATAGCTCAGACATATATTGGGGCCTTACAGACCCAGATATAGGCTCAAGGATAGGGGGAACCACCACAGGCACAGGGAGCCGGTCCTAGTTCATAGGCTGGCGCAGGGCAGGTAAGGGGACGAGACCTATGGGACCACCATAGACCGTGCCTATATTTAAGTTACGAGATGCCCTAGGTGAGGTGAGATATTATCAGGACCAGCTCATGGTAGCTACAATAAACTTCCTCTTTTACGGAGAGTACAGGGCACAGAAGGTGTCCAGTGAGAGGATGAGATCCCACACACATAGTGTGGAGAGCACAAGAGGGAAGCAAGCTCTGAGGCCTAATCAGGGAAAGGCCACTAGTGCACAGTGACCAGAGCAAGGTGATGTGCTAGCAGGGGAACCGGAGGCCGAGGGGGTAGGTGACACAGAGATGGAGGAAATCCGGTGATATGTTTGATATGTGGCCACCTAATTTTTGATGTATATGAGTGATTATTGTTGATATATATTCCGGCATGCATGTCGAAGATAGTTTTATGGATTCATTCATTCTATTGTTTATATGAGACCATACTGCATGTCAATGCCATTTTGTATTGTATATCTATTTGCATGCCAAAATTTTTGAGATGATGGCCATGATGAGATAGGCATGTATTTTGAGATACACATTGAGTTATTTATATGATGAGATACATGGTATTTTGTGATGTGTTAATATGTTTATGAGATGTTGGATGTATGGCTTGTGTTCGATGAGATATGGATTTTTTACTTTGATGTGGTTTGAAATTAAGTGAGTTAGGTATGATGGAGGTAGGTCAATTTAGGCATGGATTGAGTCAGGTTATAGGCATGGTGGAGTTAGGTTATAGGCATGGATCGAGTCAGGTTATAGGCATGGTTGAGTCAGGTTATAGGCATGGATGAGTTAGGTTGGTTTAGGCATGGAGTGAGACAGGTTAGTTTAGGCATGGATTGAGTCAAGTTGTAGGCATAGATTGAGTTAGGTTAGTATAGGCATGGATTGAGGTAGGTTGTAGGCATGGATTGAGTCAGGTTATAGACATGGTTGAGTGAGGTTATAGGCATGGTTGAGTGAGGTTATAGGCATGGTTTAGTTAGGTTATAGGCATGGATGAGTTGGGTTGGTTTATGATTCATTATTGTGGAAATGAATGATACTATGGGTCATATGTGAAATGTTTTATAATCTATGGATACTGATGATAGAGAGATGGTAGGTGTAATAAATGTATGTTGTAGTAAGCAACTTGTTATGTATGTGGATTAATTTCCAATTTTGTTATAAAAGGGGAACTAAGTGAAATGTGATGTAAATGTTGAGTTAGGAATGGTTGATGAATTATTTTAGGGTATAGAATGGCTGAGCTAACCTCCAAGGGCCCCATGCCCTAGGAGTGATGCCTACATAGTCTCGGTGAAAAGGGTCTTTAGGCTGATGTAGTTCTCCCATGAGCTAGGGAAGAATATGAAAATGAGTTGGTAGGTTTGTGGGCATGTTGTGGGTTTAGGCTTAATAGGTGTGGGTAGATTATAGGTAAAATGATGTAGGTGAAGGTGATTATGGCAAGAGGGGAGGAATACGTCAAAGGTAAGCGTTGAGTACCAAGTCCTGTATAAGGTAATCAAAACATAAAAAAAGATGGTTAAAAGATAAGATGGGGTAAATAAAGCCACCTAATTGGTTAGGATCATACCGAGTAGATCATATCTTGGAGGGGGTGATGAACACAAGGCCTGAAAGGAATTGCATGATTAACTATTCTATGATGAAGGTAGTCACAGGATCACCAAATGTTGAAATTCTAAGATGTCGCTTAAGGAAATTGAGGAAATGAGAGTGGAAATGGTAAGGTGGGTGAAAGGTAATTAATTTTATATGTTTTGAGTGACAGGGCTTTTGGGCAAGAAGTTCGAGGTCACAATGGGCAAGTCCATGACTAAAAAGTATATTTTTGGTTGGATAGACTGATTAATGCGGGAAGTCTAGATGGGATAAATAATATGGTACTCCTTGAGTTCTTCGTGAAGCTGATTGATGTAGGAAGCTTTGGTTTCTCTCATTTTTCTTTTAGCTTCACATAGCTATCCTTTGAGGGAGAAATCTATTTATAGTATCAATTTTGTCGAGATGAAGATGTCCTTTTTAGGGACTCATTTTTTTATTAGAATTTTGACTCAAGGAGTTTGGTCCCATGTGAGGTCATTGAAATCATGAATGAGACTAAGGTGGACGATAGGAATCTTGTTTAAAATTTAAGGTGAAACAACCATGGGATATCATCTAAAGGTATATGAAAGGTATCCATGAGAATCATGCTATGTGCAGTGCCGTGGTACCCATATTCAAGAGAATATAACAGGTGATGGGAACTCACATGATTCTTGTTTAATTGTTAGGGAGGTGTACGGAGTGGATAGCTCTCAAGGGATGAGCATGTAAAGAGACAAAGGGTGAGATAGGAAAATGAGTCAACAATAGAATGGTTGAAGATGTAATGCATTAAGGGGCTCAGGTTTAGGTTTACCATCAAGTGAGGATAAACGATAGGCACCTGATCCATAGGTATGAGTTACGATGTATGGTCCAAGCCAATTAGGAGTGAATATTCCCCGTTTACTTTTTTCTGCTTGTGTTATGTGTTGATTTTATTTCAAGACAAGGTCAATGACTTAGAAGGTTCATTCATGAACACATTTTTCATAAGCATGTTTGATACGTTGTTGGTAAACTTGAAGGTGATCCAGAGCATTAAGACGATGTTCATCTAATAACTCAAGTTGTGCTAAGAGGTCCTGATGAAATTCATCATCAGTAAGCATGTCTTAGAGAGAAATGCAGAGTGAGGGGCTCTGGACTCCGAGAGGTAGAACAACCTCTATACCGTAGACCAACAAAAAGGGTGTGGCTGCAGTGGAAGTGTAAATACTAGTGTGGTATGCCCACAGGGAAAAAGGAATGTGTGTATGCCAATTCTTCCCAATATCCTCAACCAATTTCATGATAATTTTTTTGAGGGTTTTGTTATTGGATTCAGCTTGACCATTGGTTTGTGGGTAATAAGGTGATGAGAAACTAAGCTGAATACTGAAGGTGTCGTAGAGTTTTTGCAATGTTTTGTTTTTAAATTGTTTTCCATTGTCAGTGATGAGGTGATGAGGAACATCAAAGTGAAAAATGATGTGATGGTTAATGAACTCACATATCTTCTCAGCTTTCATGGAGATTAGTGGTATGGATTCTACCCATTTTTTGTAATATTCAGTAGCAGTTATGATCCATTGATGGCGTTGGGAAGAGTGAGGATTGATTTCTTTGACAAGATCCAAACCCAATTGAGAGAAGGGCCGAAGGTCACGAGCGACCTATAAGGCATGACTGGGTGTATGATGAAGGTTAAAATGTTGTTGGAATTTCACACAACATTTGACATAGTTGCAACAATCATGGTTAAGGGTCAGCCAGTAATAGCCCAGACAAAGAATACGCTTAGCAACAATAAGGCCAATAAAGTGACATCCACATATGCCATCATGAACCTCCTTAATGGTATAAGTAATTTCTAAACTTGTGAGGCATCGTAACAGAATACCATCAAAGCCACATTTATAGAGAATTCCCCCCAAAATGACAAAACAGGAGACCTTTTTAAGGAAGGCACATTGTCCGTTACGGGTGAGATCAAGAGGTAAGATGGAGTGGGAAAGGTAGTCAGAGTACTGTTTATACCAAAGGTCACTCGGGTCATGGATATTGGTTCTAATTGAGTAAACATCATGAGGTAAATAATAAGGTGAATGGAGGCATTGTACGGTGATAAATATTTTGGAATTGGCAGGGGAAGTGGGTATTTGGGAAGCTAAGCAAGCCATGGTATCTAAAAATTTGTTGGTTGAATGTGGGATGATTTGAAGGGTGTAATGATTAAAGGTGGTCAAAAGTATGTCTACATGATGTTTATACTTTTGATGTATCTTGTTATGACATTAGTATATACCATTGAATTGGTTTATGACCAATTGTGAATCACCAAAGATATGGATTGATTGGACATCAAGGGCATATGTGGCCTGGAGACCTAGGACGAGCGCTTCATACTCAGCAATATTTTTGGTGCATTCAAAGTCTAGTTTGAAAGACAAAGGCATGGGTTATCCATAAAGAGGAATGAGGATAACACCAGACCCACCCCCACACTAACACTTGGAACTGTCAAAGAATAGTGTCGTTTCGTAACGGGGTTTGCTTAGGGAAAGAGTAGCAATTGAATCATCGAGAAAGTCAAAATTAGAGGGTTGATCCCTGGAAATAGGTGGGTCAGCCAGTTGTTCAGCAATAGCTTGGCCCTTGATGGAATTTTGGTTAATGTATTCAAGGTCAAGATCAGCTAAAAGCATAATCCATCATGCGGCACACTAATTTTGATAAGGTTTGGCATACATGAAGTGTAAGGGATTGGTGTTTGTCATGACATAGGTTTTTTGGTTGAGTAAGTAATGGCGGAGTTTGGTGGCAACAAAAACTAAGGCTAAGGAAATCTTTTCTAGATGGTTGTATTGGGTTTCATAGTCTAAAATAGTACAACTTATGTAATAAACCACCTACTCCCTTTGTTGTTCATCGTGATGAATGAGCATGGCTCCCAAGGAATGATCGATAGCTGATATGTATAGGTAAAATGGTTGATTATATGCCCACTTTTTCTAGCCTCTATGATCTACTGAATTCTTAAACCTCAATCATGGATTTTGGATATATTGGTTTGCCTTCATGAACACGTATGGTGAGTTGGAGTGCGTAGCGTTAATTTAACTAGATTAGTAGGTTGACACCTTTTATTTGATATTGTGGACACTAACACTTTTTTATATGATTTAGGTCAAAGTGATACATGTTGGATAATTAGTTTAGTCACATACCTTGATTTTGTTACGTATTCGTTTTGCTGATAAGGATACATGATGACATGGTGATATGACATGATATGTATTGTAATACCTAACATACGACGAATTGTGTGAGATTGTGCATTCCACATTGATGATGGTGATATCATTAATTTACATGTTTGAATCTGTTCGCTTAGTGAGCAACTAGTTTACTTTTGTATTGGACAGGTGCGGTTAATGTGTGCAATGAGTGTGCAGGTGACAGGTCATAGGAGAACGTGGGATTCAGGCCAGCTACACAATCTTGCACAAGTAGCCCACGGGCTGAGTCCTAGCCATGTTCATTGTGTGAAGCCTTAGTGTAGGAGATTATTATTTTGGGCACCATGAGTGACCCCAATTTTTGTAATGTATTGTGCCTTGAATTATTAATTTTGTTTAGGGTAATTAGTTATGTTGTAAAACTTGTTTTGGGAGTTAATAATCCCACTTTCATTAAATTTTTGATTTTTTTTAATGAGTCACTTAATCACAAGGGTTTAGGGTCACATGTGAGACCCTTGGGTGGTCCCCACACCCTCTACCCTTGTGCCAAAAATGCAAAACCCGAAATTAGGGTATTTTGGGCATTTTTGGGGACCCCTTTGTAGCTTGGGAGTTCCCCCAACACAAAAATGAGCCCTTGGACCCTACCTAATGGGTAGGGGGGCTTATTTTCAAGGCTTGAGGGAGTTTTCCCTCCCTTTTTACCACTTGTTTGGTCACATCCATGTAAGGGATGTGGATTTGAGTGTTTATTAAAAGTTTCACTTATTTTGTCTTGCTTACATTTAAGGGAATTTGGGAGAAGAGGGCAAAAAGATAATTTTACCCTTTCTCTCTTTTGTTTTGGCATCTTTGACCTTGATGAGGGAGAGGGGTGACACATGTCACCCCCTCATTTGTGAGGATGCTTGCTTGCTCCTCTTCAAATTCCCATCCATGGGAATAGAGAGGGATTTTTTTTTTGTTGGTTCTTTTTTTTGGAGCTTTGGCTTGGTGCTTGAGAAATTTGGAGCTTGATGATTTCTTGAGGAAGAAAGTTACAAAATCTTGTTTTGGGGAGCTATTAGAGGTAAGCTCTTGTGCTCATTTTTGTTGTATGTTTCTCTAATAAATCTTATCTTGCTCATAGTTGATTTATTTGTTTAGTTTCTTGTATGGTTATTTGCTTGAGTATATTTGTTGTATTTCTTTTTACTCCATCCATCATATGGTTTGATGAATGTTTGAGTTATTTGGGGGAAGAGAGAGGGATTTTCCCTCTCAAACCTTATGGCTTGATGGGCAAGTCATGTTGGTTTCTTTACTCCCCTCATATGGTTTGAGGTGGGTAAAGGGGTTCATTTGGTTTGAACCCCTTTCCCATTCTTGGAGAGGAAACCCAAGGGGTTTGAAAATCCTCCCAAGAAGGATTTTTGGTGAATGTGTGGAGTAATAAGGAGGATCTTTTTGACTTCGGAGAAATAAGGTGGAGAAGGAAGTTTGATGTGTGCATTCTTTTATAGATCACACCTTATGTCACTTTCGGGTATCTCATCTACTCTTCCCCAAATTTAGAGGATGAATATGGTTTCTCCTCTTTTCTTTTATTTCTCAATGTTGTATTTTTTTTCCTTCGTGCATGGTTTGGTCTTGTTTGTGAGTGTATTGTGGTGTTTGTCTCCCTAAAGATCTTGTGCTCAAATTTGTGGAAGCTAGCTCTCTCTCCCATGGGCTTGGGGGAGGCTAGCATGTCTTCCAACCCTTGGAAAGGCATGTAATGATGCCTGAAGGTTGGGAGGTTAAATAAGCCTCATTCTCTTGAAGTTGAATCCTTGTAAAGCATTCGAAGTTGGAGCCTTGTCCTTGAGGTGTGCGGGAGTATCTTTGGTGGCATGGTCCTTTATGACCCTCTCTTGTTTAGAAAATTGTAGCTCTTGATAAACTAATGTTCCTTGTAAAATATTGCAGTGAGCTCTTTTACAAGTCTTCCATGTGGAATATATGTATAGTTCGTGGAAGCACGTATGTTCTCAAAGTTGTATTTACTCCACTCTTGAATATGGTTAAAAGTTGAATGTCTTTGTAAAAAATTGTTAATTTCAATAAGCGGATGAGTCTTGTTGGATTAAGAAGTGATGCCATCATGGTTGTTTGAAAAGAAAGTGGTTCCCTCTTGGAGTGTGTTGTTGGTAATAATCATGTATGGAGTAAGTTTAGTCTTGAATTCTTCCCATGAGAAGTCTTAATATTTTTCTCTTGTTAAGCAATCATATTTGAATAAGCAACCTTCTTTGAATATTTTCTCTTAGAAATAAGTTTCTTGTCTTATTGGAAAATACTTGGTTATATTTCCCTTTTACACAAAATAGATAGAACATTTAATCTAAATAGTTAATGAAAGCCTTTATAAATCCTTACTTCACTAAGCTAACAAAACTAGATCTATCATTCTACTAGCTAAAATAATCATTTTTCATCATTATGTATAAAATAATTATATTCAAAATTTACTCAATGTTGAAATTTATTTTTGTTAAGGATAGTCATAATGGGGATTGTTATATTAATATAGTTTATTCTTTTTCGTAGAATTATATATATATATATATATATATATATATAGAATATTTATATATTATACATATTACCTTTTCCTATGTTTTAATCATAAACAAATTAAATTAAATAAAATTAAACACAAAAAAAAAATGTTTGGTGGGGGAGGTTCACCCCTCCCCCCAAACCTGCACAGTTAAAAAATATATATATTATATTTGGGGAGGGTCAGCCCTCTCCCCCCAACCAGATGCTCCCCCTCCACCCATGACCGCTATCTCGGCCCGATGCCGACTGCCCCACGACCTCCCTCTGCCCCCTACGCAGACCCCTCCCCCGTCCTTCTGCCATTGCCACATGTACAGTGGCCTCCCCATACGCAGCCCCAACCCCACAATGCCACCTCCCCTCCCGTCCCCTCTGCACTGACCCGCGCCGCTCTTGACCCCCTTTTTGACCTTCCCTTCGGCCACACTACCCCTCCGTGCTGCCTCCACCACGCAGCACCCTCCACACTAGGTCATCGTTCCACCTCCATTCTCCTACGTGGCCATTATTCCCCCCCCCCCCCCCCCCCCCCGCGTATATTAAACCCGATATGCCCTTTTCAAAATATATGTGTTATAAAAATAAAATAAAATAACCATTCTTGTTCTTGTATGAACTACTAAGTCAAATCTATACGGGATTAACAAAACTCAATAAATCCTCCAACACCTGCACATTCAAAAAAAAAAAAAAAACAAACTAAAACTAAAACAGAATGAGAAATAGAATAAAGAGAAAGAGAAGAAAAAAAAAGGTAAAGAGAGGATTAGGGAAAAACTTTAGGGTTACTCCAAAATCTAGGGACCAGGTTTATTTTATCCTAGGGTTCAAATAAAACCCTACATACTTTTGGATATGGGAAATCAAATGTGGGAATGGTAACTTAAATCAATAAGGGGGTGTGGGTAAATTTTTTTAAATGGGGAATGAATAAATATTTAAAAAGTAGTGTTTCCCAATTAGGTGATTTTTTATTTAAAAGAGATATATATTTAAATATGAGTAATTAGGTAAACCAATTTGAGTTTAAAATAAATAATTTCGGGAATCGGTTTTGTATAATTAGTTTTAGTATAGTTAGCTTTCACTCAAAAAAAAAAATTGCTTTACTTTGGTCTGGTTTTTCGGTGTCCCGGGCTTGGCATTACAGTTGGTATCAGAGCGAGGTTCACACACGTTGACACTCTGGGTAGAACTTTTAACTAGTTATAAATGTTTTCATAATATTAAAGTAAAACAATTAAAAATTGTTTCCGCTAAAGTATTCCATGGGTAAATTTATCTCCCGAATAACCGCTTGGAGTGAAATTTTGTTAAGATGATAGATGGTAGGCACATTTTGATCACTTAATTTGTTTAAAACAATTGGTAAAACTTAAGAAACATGTCATTTTTAGATGACGTGCAAAATGGTTTTTTGGTCTCCATAATAGAAATGGATTTGATAGTCTTGTTTCCTAGTGACATGGGAAGCCGCATCAACTTTTAAAACCAACTTTTAAAATCATTTGATCATATAGATAAGATCATTTTTTTGAGCTCTTTTAATCACATATTGTTGGACATCTTAAAATTGGAGTAAAATCGTTTCGATATGGACTTGTAAAGTGGAGAGCGTTAGTAGGAAATTAAAAAACTTATGGCTTCTAACTTGTAGTATTTCTCCATGTCGAGTGGTTGCAATGATTAGATTCGAGAAAAAGGAATAGATAATTTGTTTTCCAAGTGTGCTTAGGAGGCCTCTAGATGATTTGTTCAAAATACAAACTTGTAAATAACATTGTTTAGCCTCAAAAAGTATGCCATATCTAGAGTTTCGATCATCAGTTTTTCATTTTGTGAGTTACTTCGGGTTCTCTATATATAGGAGAATAGAGTCAAGTGGATAGAAATCATTTTTGAATTGGGAATTACTTATTTTCAAGACCATTTTTTTTAGCCTTTTGTCACTACAAATCTGCTGGTATACAATAGTAAAACTGTAATAGTTAGCTTCGAGATAGTGCGTCCAATTTGAAACCTATCCACCAGTAATTAGAAATGTACATTTTGTTTGACTCTCTGTTTAATAGAGAATTGACTGAAAGCCTTGTTTCACCATTTGGGTGTTGAGTACATGTCTTAGTAGGATCCCTTTATAGCCAGTTTTCTTTAGATCATAGAACAAGAAAATTTGGTCTTAATAAATAAATAGATTTCTTAGGACACCCTTGGAGGGTGAATCATGTTATAAAATGTTTATTGTTTTAAGCTACATATTTCCTAGTTGAATGCTAAGACCCAAAATAAATTTTGGTGCAACGAGTCATCATTGATTGCTAGCGACCTTGGTTAGATATGTCTTTCTGGGCACCAAAGGTCTAGTTGTTGGTTTCAAAAATATTAAGTAGGTTGAGATAAGAATGTGAAATTATTACCTTGATATAGGAAAATTGTTAAGACGTTTGATTGGTTGTTTCTTGTCTAAGAGATCCTTTGTTTCTTGGAAATATCAACTTTCGTGTTGGAGGTTCCACTTTAGATCTAACAAAACCCTTTCGGTATGGGTGTAAATTCCATGTCTGTGTTTTGTAAAATAAAAAAATAAAAATAAAAACCCAATATGATAAAATAATCCTCTATGTTTTGATATTTCACTACTATGAAATTGGAAATAATTTGTACTCCTATGATATGTGTTTCTAATCTTAGTTTTTTATAATCCTTTTATAAGAAAATTTAGCGAATGATCTTATGACCTTGTTGTTTCCCGCTTCAAAATTGTGGTTTAAAATTAATTATAATTGGATGAAAATAATTGCTAACTCCTTTCTAAAAACATAAATGATAAAGGGAAAGAAAATTAGTGCCTCTCCTTTTTGATGGTGTTGCTCGAAATAATATTTCATAGCTAGTTTATCCTCTTCGTGCAACGTAAGAGCACATTGTGCTATTATAAAACAAATCTAGTTTCACAACTCCAAATTATTATCGAAGCTATTGGTATAAATTTTAGAGTTAACTTCGGAAATGATCTAGTTAATTTTCTTAATCCTTTTGGAGCTTGATAAACCTATCTCTATACCATTACCTCTTATTAAGTTTTGTTGCATGGCAACTTGGTTAAAACCTTATTACCTTAGTGATTACACATATGATTTTAACTCTCCCCCAAGTTGGTTTAAAATGTTATGAGTGATTATGTTTATACTTCTTTTACTTACGTGTAGAAATAAGGGAATCACCCTCTTCGAACCTCAAATTAGTGGACTTATAAGATCAATGGTCATGCAAAATTTTTATATCTATAATAAATATAAACAACTATATTGTATCCCTCTTGGAAAGAAAATAACATGAAATGAATTAGTGTTGAACACTTTCTTGGTTAGGCACTATGTTGTATCAATGAAGGTGTTGACTGTGAAAGAGCAAGTAATGTGGTCCTTTATGGGTGAAAGTAATGTTTCAAAATCCACAAAAGTATATAGTTATTTATAAATCTAAAAGCGCAATTGTGTACACTTACCTTATAAACAATAATGGAATATTGCAATTATTTGCATCTTAGAAATATCATTATGTATATAATTAAACAACGTTGGTTGTATAAATAATGTTAATCATTGTTACCCCTAAAAAATAAAAATAAAAATTAAAAAAAAGCTAAAATTGTGGCGATCCTAAAATTATTGCTTTAGTTGTGATAGGCATTGGTTACTAATCTTTGTCTTGTGATGTTCATATGGTTTACACAATTAATGTTGGGAATAATGTAAGAAACTAGGGTATTGTTTTGTCTTCCTAAATATTTAGGTGAGAGAGTTAACACGAATGATAGAATGGTTGCGATGACCTCACAAACCCGATATGCTTTTGACTATTAAACTCTTAGGAAACTCCTTTATAAAATTTCATCCACATAGAAGAAACTCTTAGTATGTTATTATAGTGTAAATGATGTGAGACCTTATTGCGAGGAATAACAATAATGACTTACTAGCCTCCCCACCTACCGTAGGTAGAGCCGTCCTTTGTAATCAGTATAAGCATTGGGTTTTAAAATATATATATATATATATATATATATATATTGAAATTATTTTGGGGTCCTCTTCAAAACAAGGTTCTAATTTCTATCACCACTCAAATAGGGTGACGTGATTCAAATTTCTTTGTGTAATATGGATTCCACCCTTGTTAACAATTGTAGTTATTTTATACTTATATCTCTTGCGACCTGATGGGCCAAATTTTGACCAAATAATTGTTAAATAAAAGTTAACGTAAGTCAGATATCTTGAAAAGAATTAGACCTTACCTTTCATTAAAGGAATATGAGTTTTGATCTCTTGTACGCTTGAGGAAAGAATGAACGAGAAGGTTTTGCTCTCCATTATGTTGGTATATTGTAAATTTTGTTGAATATGTTGATAAGATTTGGGAAACATTCCCTTTAAATGGATTTTGTTTTTGCGTAACTCATTCATGATTTCTTGTGATTATAGTAATTAAGAAATGATAAAATTTAAGTAAAAATCTTCTTATATCGTATTAAACTAGAAAAATTTGGTTTGTTGTTTCATTAAGAAGTTATGTCTTGTTTGGGGCGTAGAATGTTCTAAAATTGCTTCGTCATAATGAGAACTCATATAAACCAACTTACAAACAATAATAAAATAAATTTTCATTTATGAGACTTATAAATCTTGTCTCGGAATGGAAATGTTTTATAAAATGGTACATGCTATGAGACTTTGGAAAATAAATTAGAAAGCTAAACCTAACTTGGTAGTGGACTATATATATTCCACCCACAAATTTTATTTTATTACAATCATCTAGCAAACAAAAATAAATAAATAAACAAATAAATAATGACCAAATTAAGACAACTCCTTTAACTATGATTGGTAGTATGGGAATATCCTTCCTTGACCTTAGTGAATAATGTTGATTATTGAACTATGTTAAAAGGACGCGTGAACCTTCCTTTTTCAAAAAGTTAGAGTAATGATGAGTTAGGAGATGAAGCCACACAGAGCTTGGAAACTTTTTCTCTCTCATTGTGGGGTATTTGTGACACCTTGGATAGCTTCCTTAAGTGTTCTAGTATGTAATTAATATTCAAAAAAAAAACTTGCGAATTCATTTTAAAACAACATTTATGTTTCCTTCGCTCATCCATCATTTTGGACCTTATGTTGTATATCCTCTTATATGACCCTTCTAGGAAAGATAGATGACGAGGAAAATGAATTTGGTTTATACAGTTCTCCTTGGTTAACATTCTCTTATTTGAGAAATACTTGTTCTTGGACCTTGTTATAATTTTAAAAAAAAGACATGTCGTTAAGACAAAAAAAAATATGTTAGTTCCTTTAAAAATGACCTTAATGTAGTACTCACACTACGATGTAATATCCAGTAAAATATTATCTCTAGCTCTTCCAGTGACTTCCCAGAGGAAGTCTAATTTTAGGAGAGGGGGATGTAGTGCCCACTTCTTCTAGCCTCTATGATCTGCTGAATTCTTAAACCACAATCATGGATTTTGGATATATTGGTTTTCCTTCATGAACACATATGGTGAGCTGGAGCGCGTAGTGCTAATTTAACTAGATTAGTAGGTTGACACCTTTTATTTGATATTGTGGACACTAACACTTTTCTATGTGATTTAGGTCAAATTGATACATGTTGGATAATTAGTTTAGTCACGTACCTTGATTTTGTTACATATTCATTTTGTTGATAAGGATACATGATGACATGGTGATATGACATGATATGTATTGTAATACCTAACATACGACGAATTGTGTGAGATTGTGCATTCCACATTGATGATGGTGATATCATTAATTTACATGTTTGAATCTGTTTGCTTAGTGAGCAGCTAGTTTACTTTTGTATTGGACAGGTGCGGTTAATGTGTGCAATGAGTGTGCAGGTGACAGGTCATAGGAGAACGTGGGATTCAGGCCAGCTACACAATCTTGCAAAAGCAACCCACGGGCTTAGTCCTAGCCATGTTCATTGTGTGAAGCCTTAGTTTAGGAGATTATTATTTTGGGCACCATGAGTGACCCCAATTTTTGTAATGTATTGTGCCTTGATTTATTAATTTTGTTTTGGGTAATTAGTTATGTTGTAAAACTGGTTTTGGGAGTTAATAATCCCACTTTCATTAAATTTTTGATTTTGTTTAATGATTCACTTAATCACAAGGGTTTAGGGTCACATGTGAGACCCTTGGGTGGTCCCCACACCCTCTACCCTTGTGCCAAAAATGCAAAACCCGAAATTAGGGTATTTTGGGCACTTTTGGGGACCCCTTTGTAGCTTGGGAGTTCCCCCAACATGAAAATGAGCCCTTGGACCCTACCTAATTGGTAGGGGGGCTTATTTTCAAGGTTTGAGGGAGTTTTCCCTCCCTTTTTACCACTTGTTTGGTCACATCCATGTAAGGAATGTGGATTTGAGTGTTTATTAAAAGTTTTACTTATTTTGTCTTGCTTACATTTAAGGGAATTCGGGAGAAGAGGGCAAAAAGATAATTTTACCCTTTCTCTCTTTTGTTTTGGCATCTTTGACCTTGATGAGGGAGAGGGGAGACACATGTCACCCCCTCATTTGTGAGGATGCTTGCTTGCTCCTCTTCAAATTCCCATCCATGGGAATAGAGAGGGAATTTTTTTTTTTTGTTTCTTTTTTTTGGAGCTTTGGCTTGGTGCTTGAGAAATTTGGAGCTTGAGGAAGAAAGTTGCTGTTGTATATTTTTCCCTCCTTGGGTAAATATTGACGAAAAAACAAAGGCATGTCGGAGGGGCAGATAAACCCGACGACAAAGAACATGTCGCAAGGGTTGGAAAACCCGACGCAAGGCAAATCAGGTTTCGGGTTTCGGGAAACACAAAACATGAAGCATGCAGATCGCAAAGGATGTCCCGATGCCTGAGGGTTCCGCAAACCTGAAAACACTTCCAAGGAAATCAGGTCTCGGTGTCAGGGAAACACGTCAGGAAAACATGAAAAGGAAGCATGTCGAGCACCCCTTCGAACCCGATGTGCATGCAGTTTCATCTTCCGCCCCCGAAATAAAGGAAACCTTGGAAATACTGGCGGAAGTGGGTTTCGGGAAAAAACGAGCATCAAAGACATGTCGAGCCACCTCCCAAACCCAATGCAGATGCAAAGGAGAAACCCGAATCTGACTGGAAACAGACCCTGACGCGGGAAATATTCAGATCGCCATAACTTTTCACAGGGAGCTCAGATTCACACAAGGTTGGACTTTTCGGAAATCTCTCGGCGTCCTCTACGTAACTATGTATGGATATATTTAATTGAGTGGGAAAAAGTTCTTAAAAATGTAAAATACAATTCACCACTATTGGGTTGTTGAGATTCTCACCTACCGCCATGATTTGTTAAAGTTAGGTGCAGTCTTGGAGGTAGTTGGGGGAGCTCCGAATTCTTCTCTTCTCCCTCAATTTTCTTGTATAAATGGTTGGGAGAGGCTCTAAAAAAGAGGTTGGGCATTTTTTTCTTTGCACCCTCCCTTCTCTCCTTCTTGCAAGAGAATTTTTGGAGTTTTCAAGCCTCCCATATGGATTGTAATGCTGTTTTTTACCTCTTGGCCATTGCAATGTATTGAATCGATCATTGAGCAATATATATATATATATCTGTGATTGATTTTAAACCCTCTCATATATTCATTGTTGTTTTTTTGATCTCTCATTGCATTTTGGTTACCTGTGCATGGTGTGGTATTACATCTATGTGGTCTGTGTTTAATCTTGCAAAATAGGTGTCCAACATTCCTTGGTGCATCACCTCCTTAGCTTAGGTTTATTTTTATGTATTTCTCTCTCCCTGTCTCCTTGGTAGTTAGATTAAGTTTTTTGGGTAAACCTCTGTGTTTTTTTGGTGCATCTGAACAGAGGAATAGGAGCCGGCCTTCATCCGGAGAGCTTTTTCAATTTTGCAAGGTCCCACACTTGGGAAAAGCTCCATGTTGTGCAATTGCACTGAGATTCTCAACCCATCGTGTTGCAGAGTCCCAGGGGTGCTGCGATTCGACACCAACAGTTACAAAATCTTGTTTTGGGGAGATATTAGAGGTAACCTCTTGAGCTCATTTATGTGTTATGTTTCTTTACTAAATCTTAGCTTGCTCATAGTTGATTTATTTGTTTAGTTGCTTGTATGGTTTGTTGCTTGAGTATATTTTTTGTATTGCTTTTTACTCCATCCATTATATGGTTTGATGAATGTTTGAGTTATTTGGGGGAAGAGAGAGGGATTTTCCCTCTCAAACCTTATGGCTTGATGGGCAAGTCATGTTGGTTTCTTTACTCCCCTCATATGGTTTGAGGTGGGTAAAGGGGTTCATTTGGTTTGAACCCCTTTCCCATTCTTGGAGAGGAAACCCAAGGGGTTTGAAAATCCTCCCAAGAAGGATTTTTGGTGAATGGGTGGAGTAATAAGGAGGATCTTGTTAACTTTGGAGAAATAAGGTGGAGAAGGAAGTTTGATGTGTGCATTCTTTTATAGATCACACCTTATGTCACTTTCAGGTATCTCATCTACTCTTCCCCAAATTTAGAGGATGAATATGGTTTCTCCTCTTTTCTTTTATTGCTCAATGTTGTTTTTTTTTTCCTTCGTGCATGGTTTGGTCTTGTTTGTGAGTGTATTGTGGTGTTTGTCTCCCTAAAGATCTTGTGCTCAAATTTGTGGAAGCTAGCTCTCTCTCCCATGGGCTTGGGGGAGGCTAGCATGTCTTCCAACCCTTGGAAAGGCATGTAATGATGCCTGAAGGTTAGGAGGTTAATCACGTCTTATTCTCTTGAAGTTGAATCCTTGTAAAGCATTCGAAGTTAGAGCCTTGTCCTTGAGGTGTGTGGGAGTATCTTTGGTGGCATGGTCCTTTATGACCCTCTCTTGTTTAGAAAATTGTAGCTCTTGATAAACTAATGTTCCTTGTAAAATATTGCAGTGAGCTCTTTTACAAGTCTTCCATGTGGAATATATGTATAGTTCGTGGAAGCACATGTGTTCTCAAAGTTGTATTTATTCCACTCTTGAATATGGTTGAAAGTTTAATGTCTTTGTAAAACTTGTTACTTTCAATAAGCAGTTGAGTCTTATTGGATTAAGAAGTGATTCCATCATGGTTGTTTGAAAAGAAAGTGGTTCCCTCTTGGAGTGTGTTGTTGGTAATAATCATGTATGGAGTAAGTTTAGTCTTGAATTCTTCCCATGAGAAGTCTTAATATTTTTCTCTTGTTAAGCAATCATATTTGAATAAGCAACCTTCTTTGAATATTTTCTCTTAGAAATAAGTTTCTCGTCTTATTGGAAAATACTTGGTTATATTTCCTTTTAACACAAAATAGATAAAAAATTTAATCTAAATAGTTAATGAAAGCCTTTATAAATCCTTACTTCACTAAGCTAACAAAACTAGATCTATCATTTTTTTGGCTGAAATAATCATTTTTCATTATTATATATAAAATAATTATATTCAGAATTTATTCAATGTTGTTTTATTTTTGTTAAGGGTAGTCATAGTGGGGATTGTTGTATTAATATAGTTTATTCTTTTTCACATAATTATATATATATATATATATATATATATATATGGAGTTATATATATATAGAATATTTATATATCATACATATTACTTTTTCCTATGTTTTAATAATAAACAAATAAAATTAAATAAAATTAAACACAAAAAAAGTAATAATGTTTGGTGGGGGGTTCACCCCCCCCAAACCTGCACAGTTAAAATATATATATATATTATATTGGGGGAGGGTCGGCCCCCTCCCCCTAACCAAATGCTCCCCCTCCACCCCTGACCGCTGTCCCGACCCCATGCCGATTGCTCCACGACCTCCCTCTGCCCCCTGCGCAGACCCCTCCCCCACCCTTCCGCCATTGCCGCCTGTACAGTGGCCTCCCCAAACGCAGCCCCAACCCCACAATGCCACCTCCCCTCCCGTCCCCTCTGCACCGACCCGTGCCGCTCCTGACCCCCTGTTCGACCTTCCCTTCGGCCACACTACCCCTCCGTGCTGCCTCCACCACGTAGCACCCTCCACACCAGGTCGTCGTTCCACCTCCATTCTCCTACGCGGCCATTATTCCCCCCTACATATAGCATTAAACCCGCTGCCCTTTTCAAAATATATGTGTTATAAAAATAAAATAAAAGAACCATTCTTGTTCTTGTATGAACTACTAAGTCAAATCTATACGGGATTAACAAAACTCAATAAATCCTCCAACACCTGCACATTCAAAAAAAAAAGAAGAAACAAACTAAAACTAAAACAGAATGAGAAATAGAATAAAGAGAAAGAGAAGAAAAAAAAATGTAAAAAGAGTATTAGGGCAAAACTTTAGGGTTACTCCAAAATTTAGGGGCCAGGTTTATTTGATCCTAGGGTTCAAATAAAACCCTACATACTTTTGGATATGGGAAATTTTGTGGGAATGGTAACTTAAATCAATAAGGGGGTGTGGGTAAATTTTTTTAAATGGGGAATGAATTTATTTAAAGAGTAGTGATTTCCCAATGTAGGTGATTTTTTATTTAAAAGAGATATATATTTAAATATGAGTAATTAGGTAAACCAATTTAGTTTAAAATAAATAATTTCAGGAATCGGTTTTGTATAATTAGTTTTAGTATAGTTATCTTTCACTTAAAAAAATTTTTTTTTGCTTTACTTTGGTCTGGTTTTCTGGTGTCTCGGGCTTGGCATTACATTAATCATATTTAGGTGGAATGAATATGGGTGGTTAGAGAAGGTATTTTTTTAGGGCCTAAAAAGATTTGTGACAGTCATCATCCCATTTAAGGAGACATCCTTCCTAAGCAGATGATGAAATGGTTGACACTGATAAGATAATTGTGAAATGAAATAGTGAATGGACTGTAATTTACCTTGCAGGCTATGGAGTTGTGTAAGGTTAGTGGGTAGAGGCATTTCTAGAATGGCCTTGAATTTAGCATGTTCAACTTCTATACGACGGAGGGAAACAATAAATCCAAGGATCTTTTCTGAGAAAACCGTGAAGATGCACTTTTTAGGTTGAAGTTGGACACAATATTTAATAAGGCAATCAAAGATGGTTTTGATGGTTTTGAGGATGGTGAGGTGCTCAGCGCGACCTTTAGATTTAGCCAAGAGACCATCTACATAATCTTCCAATATGCAATGCATGATATCATGAAAGATGTAAGTCATAGCACGTTGATATGTAGCACCAACATTTTTGAGGCCCAAAGGCATGACTCAATAGCAAAAGGTTCCCCAAGGAGTAATGATTGCAGTCTTGTGCTGATCTTCTAGGGCAAGAAAAATTTGGTTATAACCCGATAAGCCATCCATGAGTGAGAGCATCTCGTGACCAGTGGTGAGGTCAACCATTTGATCAATACCGGGAAAGGGAAATTCATCTTTTGGGTAGGAAAGGTTAAGGTCATGGAAGTCTATGTAAATGTGGAGTCCCACTATTGTTTTAGTAATAGGAACAATGTTAGAAATCCAACGAGGATAATCAATGGGTAAGATGAAGGAAATGGAATTAAGGCACTAAATTTATTCTTTGACAAGAAGAGAAATCCAAGGGTGCATTTTCCTTAGCTTTTGTTTGATAGGTTTGGAAATGGGAATGGTTACAATATTGAGGACCACTATGGTGTGGTCAATACCGGGAATGTCTACGTAAGACCAAGTGAAAGTGTTTTTATGATCTCAGAGAAAATAAGTGATGGCTTCCTATTCAACGGCATCTAAAGATTGTCTGATCTTTAGGATGTGTGGGTCATCCTGAGTATGAATGTTGATCTCAATAGTTGATTCATTCAATATGGTTTGCATCTCATATGGTAACGAATGATGAATATATGAGTCTTCTGCACCAAGGTAGGTGAGTATAGATTAATCATCCTGACATTGAACGATGTTAATTATAGTTGTGTCTTCATCGATCATCTTAGGATACAGAAATGGAAGAGTGGAAGGGGCCTCGCCTTTGCGTAGATAAGTCAAAGGCCCCAAGGAAATGGTGTTTATGAAAAAAGAACTTAGGGGGGATAGATTTGGGATCCATCGACTCTGTCGGTGAGGGTGGTGATGAAGGTGGAGTGGGTGAAGGTTGTGATGAAGATGAATCTGGAGGAGGGCTAGGGTCTGTAATGAGTTCAATGTGGTCCTGTTTGGTAGGAGGTTCGAGAAAGCCGATACCACTACATTCATTATGTTTGTGGGTGGTACATGGAATAATGGTTTGGCGGCCTTGCTCGTAAATGCCAAAACCAAAACCATTCCACACACAGTGGTGCAGGAAGGTGTGGGTGAAATGGTGACTGGTAAGTGATTGGAAGTCAGCGGAAAATGGGAGTGGTTGTGATGGTGGTTCAAGTGTGTAAGTGGTAGTATCAAGTCCCCCTTAGGTGAGAGTAGTACAAAGATGAGGACCATAAAGGATGCATTCTCATATACGGTGATCATAGCGGGGTTGTTGGTGAAGGCTTCCATACTCGTGCGGAGTAAGGAATGTGTTGACACTATATAGACGGTACTCCCCCAAAGTGAGGCATTGAAAAACACCTTCCAAGGGATCATTGGTTGCTATGTAGGTATCTAGTATGGATAATGTGTCGTAGGTCAATGCGGAGGTGGAGTTGATGGATTGGGAAGTTAATGGGTTAGCCGTGGAGGTTATAGCAACGGTAGGAATAGAGGAGGTATGTGTGGCTAAGATAGCGACTGTACTGTTAGGCGGAGGTGTAGATGAAGTGGTATTGGTTGTGGAGGTAGACAACTTGACAGGTATGAGCACATCATTGGGTCGGTAAAGTATGTTGCATGTTTTGAAAGGTGATTGGTCAGCTGAAATAGTATAAGTTTGTCCTTCATGTTCAAACTTTACACAACGATGCAAAGTGGAAAGATTGAAACCCATAACATGGATCTAAGGTCTACTAAGCAATAATTTATATTGGAATTCCCCCTCCAAAACATAAAAAAATTATTGAACATTGCGGGGGCCTATGTAAACGTGAAGGATGACAATGCCTTATGTGGAGGTGATAGCATCATTGAATGAATGCAACATGACCGGATGTTTATGCATGCAATTATCAGGTATGCGCATTTGAGAAAATGCATGGGATGAAATGATGTTAATGTTAGTGCCTCCATCAATCATCACACGGTGTACCCGTATGTCATCAATGTGGACATATATGAAAAGGGTTGGGTCCAAGTCATCTTTTTGCTGTGGTGTGATCTCTTCCTCTGAGAAGGTAAGGGAGGCCACTTGGTGAACAAGGTGAGGTGAGGATGAAGGTGGTAATTTTGTAAGAGAGGCTACTATTGATGGTGAATCACAACACCCCTGAATTTCTGTAACTTGATGGGTTGAGACTCTCAGTGTGATTGCATAACATGGAGCTTTTCCCAAGTGTGGGACCTTGTGAATTGAGAAAGCTCTCCGGATGAAGGCCGGTTCCTATTCCTCTGTTCAGATGCACACATAAAAATGTAGAGGGTTTACTAAAAAACCTAATCTAACTTGCCAAGGAGACAGGGTAAGAAGATGCACAAAAATAAACCTAAACTAACAAAGGTGATGCACCGAGGAATGAAGAACACCTGTCTTGCCAAATAAACACAAACCATTAAAATGCAATGCAAGATCATGCACAGATAACAAAAATTGTAGTGAAAGATCAGGAGGATGCAAATGAACATAAAGAGGGTTGAGAATCATCCACAGACATGCATTATTTGCTCCAAAGATTGATACAATACACTACAAAATGCCAAGAGGCAAAGTTGCATTACAGTTTTAGATGGGAGGTTTGAACTCCACAAATTCACCTGCCAAAGAGAAGAAGGGAGGGGAAAAACAAGAATGTCCAACCTTTAGAAAGAATCCCCTCCTTAAAATTTATAGGAATAATGAGAGAGAAAAGAGAGAGGAATTCCAAATCTACCCCAACCACCTCCAGGTTGCATTTAATTCATCTCATTATGATGGTAGGTGAGAACCCTAGCGAACCCAAAAAGTAACGAACTGTATTTTGAATTTTTAAGAATTTTTTCTCACCCAATTAAAGATATCCAGTTGTAGTTGGATAGTGGACCTCGTAATATTTCCAAAAATTCCAACCTTACATGAATCTGAGCTCCCTGTCAAAAGTTAAGGCCATCTGAATATCTGCGCCAGGGTCTGCTTCCTGTCAGCGCTCAAAATGTTGCGCCTCCTGAAGGTGCACCTTGGCAGATCCATCTTTATGTCAACATACTCTTACGTGTGCCATAGGCACATCCACCTTCATGTCGACACCTCTTGTTGTGCACCTCTTACCTGCGCCATGGGTGCATCCATTTTCATGTTAACACCTTCTGATGTGCACCTTTTACCTGCGCCATGGGCACATCCATTTTCATGTTAACACCTTTTGTTGTGCGCCTTTTACCTGCGCCATGGGCACATCCATTTTCATGTTAACACATTTTGATGTGTGCCTTTTACCTGTGCCATGGGCACATCCATTTTCATGTTAACACCTTTTGTTGTGTGCCTTTTACCTGCGCCATTGGCACATCCATTTTTGTGTTAACACCTTCTGTTGTGTACCTTTTACCTGCGCCATGGGCGCATCCATTTTCATGTTAACACCTTTTGATATGCACCTTTTACCTGCACCATGGGCATCCATATTTTTCATGTTGACATCCTTCTGATGTGTGCCTTTTACCTGCGCCATGGGTGCATCCATTTGTGTCATGTTAACACCTTTTGCATGTGTGCATCCTCTTACCTGTGCCATGGGCGCATCCATATTTGTGTCGACACCTCTTTGTTGTGCACCCTTTTACCTGCGCCATGGTGCATCCATATTTCATGTTAACACCTTTTATTTCCATATGCACCTTTTACCTGCGCCATGGGCGCATCCATATTTGTGTCGACACCTCTGTTGTGCGCCTTTTACCTGCGCCATGGGCACATCCATATTTTCGCCAACCAACTTTACCACATCCTTTTGTTGTGCGCCTTTTACCTGTGCCAATGAGGGCACATCCATTTTCATGTTAACACCTCTGACTATGCACCTTTTACCTATGCCATAGGTGCATCCATATTTTTAAACCATCTCACTTTAAGTAGCACATTTTGATGTGTGCCTTTTACTTGCACCATGGGTGCATCCTTTTTCATGTTAACACCTTTTGCTATGTTCCTTTTACCTGTGCCATGGGCGCATCCATTTTCGTGTTAACATCCTTTTGTTGTGCTTGCCTTTTACCTGCACCATGAGCGCATCCATTTTCATGTTAACACCTTTAACTATGCGCCTTTTACCTGTGCCATGGGCGCATCCATTTTCATGTTAACACCTTCTGATGTGCGCCTTTTACCTGCGCCATGGGCACATCCATTTTCGTGTTAACACCTTTTGCTGTGCGCCTTCGCAATAAATTTTGGGGTCTGAGTTTCTTTGATTTCCCATACTCTTCCACTTGTCTATATCTACCCGGGGGGAAGATATATACAACAATTTGGTGACTCAATGGGATCACCTGCCTGCTAGGTAGAAGATCAGTGGCCTTTTAGCAATCCATTGGGCATGGAGTCATAAGTAATAACCTGAAACCAACTTGATCTCTGATCCCGAGCCTGATACCGCAACTCCTTCTTTGAGAGCATGCTGAACTGTAGAAATTCAACCTGAGAGAAACAAAACCTGTGCCGAAGCACTTAGGGAAATTGAAACCTAACTACAACAAGACAATGTGCATACGCACTTAGAGGAATTGAAAACTAGGCTAATATTTACAAGGGTAAACCTTTTCCTTTTAGTAGCAATGTTTAAGATAGATTCCGTTAACCGGAATCGGGAGTTCTTCTCCATCTAATGTAGACAATTGGAAGGCATTACTACTTTTACATCCCGTGACCATGTAGGGGCCACTCCAAATGGAATCAAACTTGGAGTGCCTTCCTGGTTTTTCCCGATCTGCATCCCATTTCAGAACTAGGTCCCCTTCCTGGAAGGTCCTTGCTCTTGCCTTCTTATCAAACCATCTTTTTACTAAGGCCTGATCTCTCTCAATCATCTGAACTGCATGCTCTCTTATTTCTTCCAATTCCATCAACTCTGCATACCTAGCCTCCATTGGTTCGAACTCAGACAACTCCAACTGCTTCATGAGCTCCAATGCTGGCAATTCTAATGATATAGGCAATACTGCCTCTTTCCCATAGACCAACTTGTAGGGAGAATTACTAGTAGACCTCTTTGGCGTTATTCTATCAGCCCACAATGCTGATTTTAGCTTGGTATGCCATGTCCTTTGGTTTTCATCTAGAGTCCTTCTGATGATCCTTAGAAAATTCTTGTTCGTGGACTCTGCCTGTCCATTACCCTGCGGGTAATAATTTGAAGAGGTGCTCAAATAGATTCCATTCTTGATAGCCCATTCTGTAATCTTGGAACCTATGAATGCCAATGCATTGTCTGATATGATAGTGGCTAGCACACCAAACCTGGTCACTATTCCTTCATAAAAGTCTAGTATGTTAGACTCATTTGCTTCTTTGAGCGCTACTGCTTCGGTCCACTTGGTGAAATAGTCTGTTGCCGTGAGAATCCACTTGTGGCCTTGGCTTGAGTTTGGGTTCATGACCCCGATGAAGTCCAATCCCCATTGCATAAATGGTTGGTCAACCAAAATTGGGTGCAATGGAAGTGCTGCTAGTCTTTCTTTTCCCATGTGAAGAGTGCACATTTCTTGCACTTTCTTATCCATGAATAGCAGTCACTGAACACTGTGGGCCAATAATACCCTGCCTTCATTATCTTGAGAGCTGTTACTCGTGGGGTGAAATGTCCTCCAGAATCTCCATCGTGAAAATATCGTAACACCCTCTCAATTTGACCTGTCCCAATGCACCTCAATAGAACTCCATTGATGTCTTTTTTAAACAAAACACCATCAACAAGCACATATGGAATGGCTTGTAATCTGAAGTATCTCCTCTTTTCTTTGCTCATTTCTGGAGGGCATAGGCCTTCTGTAGGAAGTGTATCATATTCTGAGTCCAACAAGGAGTGGGCACATCATCATTTCCTTGTTCCTGACCATCCTGTAGTACCAAGACAGTCTCTTTTTCATCACCTGATTCAACTTGCCGACTCAAAGCTAGTTGTTCACATAGTCCTTTTCCATGTACTAGTTTAGTGACCTTGATCTCGATGTCATATTCCATGACACGGGTTATCCATCCTACACGTTTCTCATTCAAATCCTTGTTTAGAAGGAAGTCCTTGACTCCCGCATGAGAAACCAACAATTGGATCTTGTTGTTTGAGACTAGGTGCTTGAATTTCTTTAAGCTCCTGATCACTGCAAGGACATGCTTTTCAATGAAAGAGTACCTATTTTCGTATTCCTCCAAGCCTTGACTGAAGAAAGCAACTGGTTGTTCTAATCCTTCCTTGTTTTGCTGTACCAGGATTGCAAAAATTGTGTCTCCACCACCGAAGGCATATAACATGAAGTCCTTGGAGAAGTCTGGATTGACGAGAGTCGGAGCTTGAGATATAGCCTCTTTTATTGCCTCAAAACTTGCCTTGCCTTCAGATGTCCACTTAAATGTCATGCTCTTTTTCAACATCAGTGTTATTGGCTTTACGAGAGCTGTAAAGTTTGGAACAAACCTGCGGACAAAATTGATCCTTCCCAAGAAGCTTTGAAGAGCCTTCTTGTGACTTGGCAATGGCAACGCTCGAATTGCTTCAACTCTTTCTGGGTCAATCGTCAACCCCTCCTTTGAAACAATATGGCCTAGAAGTTTTCCCTCGTGAGCCAAGAATATGCATTTTTTGGGATTCAATGATACCCCAAATTTTCTACACCTCTAAAAAACATGTCTCAAATGAAAGAGGTGATCCGCTGCATTTTTGGAGAATACAGTGATGTCGTCAATATATATCAGAACTATTTTATTGATCAATCCCTTGAATGCCATATCCATTGCCCTTTGGAAAGTGGCTCCAGCATTTGATAGCCCAAATGGCATCTTCTTGTAGGCATAGGTGCCCCATTTGGTGGTGAAAGCTGTCTTGAACTGGTCATCTTCTTTCACCATTACCTGATTATACCCTGAGTAGCCATCTAGGAGAGAGAATCTCTCTGAACCGGATACTACTTGCAATATTTGTTCCATTGAAGGAAGTGGGTAATGGTCTTTGAGAGACATGCCCTGTTGAGGTCTCAGAAGTCCACACACAACCTGATTTCTCTGCTCTTCTTCCTGACCAGAACCAAGTTTGCAACCCAGCTTGAGTGCTTGATCAGGAATATAATGCTTGCCTCTATTAGCTTGTTTAGCTCTTTCTTCATTAGAGGCTCAATGTGAGGGTTGACTGGTCTCTGCTTCTACCTGATGGGCTTAGCATCTAGATCCAATTCTATGGTATGTTGTGCCAACTTCGGATTGAAACCTCTCAAGTCTTCATAGCTCCAAGTGAAGACATCTGGAAATTCTTGGCAAAGTTGTATGAAATCTGATTTCTCCTGCTCAGTGGCCACTTTGCCAATTTGAAGTGTTTTGCCTTCCCCAACCGGAATTGGCTCTGAATCTTCTCTCTTGACCTGTATGTTAGCCTTTTCCTTATGGAATTGGTCATTAGGGTTGAAGATAGACTCCAATGTTACTAAACCCTTAGGAAGCTTGTTTGTCCGTAGTTGCACTACTTGATCCCCATACTGCTGCTCTAGTCTGTCCTGATTCCTAGCTGAGAATTCAGCCTCTTCTTGTAAAAAATTGATGATCTGTTGATCATTCTCAAACACCTGCCAGCTTGTGTTATTATCTGGAACTGCTGGCCTCACAATCACATGGATATGTGGTTGTGTTTTTTCCCTTTTGATGTTGTCAACCACATCAAACGTTGCTCCAACTGCTGCGAGCCTATCCGCGGCTTCATTTTTCTTCCTGGGTATGGACACGATGTTGAAAGCTTCGAAATCCTCAATGAGGTCCCACACCCTATTCTTGTAGTTCTTCAGCAGTTCATTCTTTGTAGCATGTTGTCCCCTGACTTGATTGACGATTAGCTCACTATCTCCAAACACCTGCAAGTTCTTTATGCCCTTTTTCCTGGCCCAATGAAGTCCATGAATCAAGGCCTCATATTCAGCTGTGTTGTTTGAACAGGAAAACTGGAAACGGAAAGCTGAATAATATTTGATGCCTTGAGGTGAAACAAGCATAGCTCCTCCTCCTGCACCTTGCCTACTCCTTGATCCATCAAAAAATAACTGCCATACCTCATTGTCATCCTTATGGTCTGGTTTGGTGATGCTAGGAATAGGCTGGTTTTCTTCATGTATGCAATAGACTCCTAGCTCAGATTCTTCTACTTCTTGGTAGGGATCAAAAGCATGTACCTTGCTTGCCCATTCATCAAGAGTCAAATCTGGGATGCTTCCAACTTTGGTGTCAGCTTCATCTGTGCTTGGATAATCTTCTTGATCAAATGCTGAACAGTTGGCATTGATTTGGCTTGGAGTATGAGGCTCAATATGAAAGTTTGCAATTGGTTCAGATCTGATTGTGACCTTAGTACCATATCTTGTTCTGAACAACATGTGTGACCAATCAGTAGATAAGTAGCCTCCAATTTTAGCTGTGAAATCCCTTGATAAGCATAGGGCAAAGAGTGGTGGCAAATCTATCACTGACACATCTTGCAAAATGGTAACGTTGGGGCATGCATGCAAGGTAAGATTCAAAGTTTTAATCACTCCCACCATTGCTACTACTATCCCATCCAATTGCACTACCCCCTTTGATATGACTTCATATTGGAGACCCAGCTAATCAGCTATTTGCTTGGGCATGACAGAACTACTTGCCCCAGAATCAATCATGCAATTGTGTACTAGTTTATCCCCAATGATTAATGAAACATAGAATGGAGGGGGCTTCAAAAATTTACCTTGTTGTCCTCCATGATTCCCTTCAGGCTGAGCAGCATTTGTGAGGACATTCTCTTGCATATGGACCTGCTGGTTCGAAGTTGACCAATTCTTCATGGCAGCTTGTAGAAGATCTCTTTGTCCTGGGATGGATAAAGATTCCCACATTGATATATTCACATTTGTCTTCTTCATTTGATCAATGATGCTAAATGGGGATGAAAGATCTCTTTGCTGTCCTTTGGCCTGTACATTCCTTTCTTGCGCATGGGCAGCAACAGTTGGCATTTGAGCTGGCTTAGAAGGTGGTTTGGGTTGTCCTTGCATGTTTGGAACTGTATTTTGCTTACCAACACCTTGTGGAGTGATGGAAGGTTGTAGATCACTTGGAGCCAATGACTGCCCTTCACCAATATTCCTCTTCTTTGATCTTGTGTTAGCTGCTACACTCTGAGAAATTGTTTGATTCATGCCACAAAAATCCTCAGCTTGCCAATTCACAAGTGCGGTATCATTTGGAGCTGTGTTTTGCTGAGATGTCCCTTGTTGCTGATTTGTTTCTTGACTCACTTCACCCTCTACGCCAGTAGTTTGTCACCATCAAGGCTTGGTTCAAAGCACCATTGAAGCACATAGATTGGTTGTGAGGTTCATTGCATGGGAAACACCAATCATACTCTTGAGCTATGTTGTTTTGCACTAGCACTAATGCTTTAGAAGCAGATGCAACATTGGGGTTATAGGGCTGAAATGGTCTATTGGTGGGAGGCCTTACTTGGCTTTGATTTGCAGCTAGATTGGGTGGCCTATTGGGCTGGTATGGTGGCCTAGCCTGGTACTGCGCTTGAGGCTGATATGGTCTAGCACTTTGAGCTTGCTGTCTTTTGATAGTCACCAGCTCATTTCCAAGGTTCTGCAATTGTTTCATAACCTCTTGGAGTTCATTTGAAGCACTAGAGGATGAAGTAGAAGTTTCATTTGAACTTTGATTTCTAGGAGTGGGAATAGGAGCCAAAGTGGGTGCTTGACTAGTGCTTGGATTTTCTAAGTTTGGATACAAGGGCATGGGAGGCCTAGGAGCCAGCTTACCAGCTTGAATAAGACAGTTTTCAGCCCTAATGGAAATGCTATAAGCAGCAGGTAAGGTTGTGCCTCCCATAGATTGAATTAACATAGAAATATCAGAATTCAAAGCCTTAAGATAATATAGAAAAGCACCTTCAGCTGTTGGCCTGATGGCCACTGGAATCCTATCCCAAGACCTTTGAAATCTGAAGTTGAAGTCAGTCAGCTGCTCATTGGGAGCTCTCTTGATAGTTGTCAATTGTTCTAGTAGAGACAAATTGTCTCCCTTTTCTCCAAACTGCTCATGGAGAACTATGCATAACTGATTCCAATTTTGGATAGAACCAGCTCCAAGGCTCCTAAACCATTGCAATGCCTTCCCTTTGAATGAAGATGCCAGCAATTTGACAGCAACATCCATTTCATTTATCTCATGGATTGCACAAACGTTAGCAATGTCTTTGACATGATCACCAGGAGTGGTATGATTTTCTCCAGTGAAAAATGGAATGTTCTTCAATGCTGCAATTGGAACTAGATTCTGTGCATTGAGGGCAAGTGGGCTGCTGCCAGTGAAATTGACAAAGGGATTCGGTGGTAGATGTGCCATTATGATTGGCCTAAGAACTCTGGTTGATGCGAGAAAAGGTCTACCAGGTGGAGGTGTAGACAAAGTCCGGTTAGGTGGAGATGGTGATCTTTGTGGTCTTCTTCCTCTCCTTCCTCTACCTGGTGATAGTTGCAAGTGGACAAATAGCCCCTCTTCTCGAGTATCAGACCTGGTTCGAATTCTTCTCATGTACCTGGAAACCTGTGCTACTATACCACTGAATTCTATCCCTTTGGAGTCACGAGATGTGTTAGAAAGTGAGCCTCAAAAGGCTAGATTTTTCCATGTTACACACCAAACCTGACAATATTTAAAAAATAATTTAAAACTTTGAAGGACCCGAAAGATATATTCTTCAATATGGTTAGGGTTTTTTTTGTATTACTAATCCCCAAAAGGTACTCAGGTCATGCTAAAAACCCACTTGGTCATGCAGAAGATTTCCAAAACTGGGAAAACCGAAATACTAAAAAACCATGAAATTTTGAAAGTCAAAATCTCAAAAATCTAAGAATACCCTTTTGAATATTATCCCCCGATCTATCAACTGGTGAAATTTTGACTTGTTTTGAGCAAGTTAAGTCCTTGAAAATTGATTTCAAAGTTCAGCCTGGAAGGTGAAAAATCTGAAATTGTAAAACCTATAATTTTAAGTCCAAATTTCTTGAAAAATTCCTTCAAATCTTGTGGAATGACCTCTTGGTCCCACCGGGCATGCCAAAACTATTGATGGTGAATCACAACACCCCTGAATGTCTGCAACTTGATGGGTTGAGACTCTCAGTGCGATTGCATAACATGGAGCTTTTCCCAAGTGTGGGACCTTGCGAAATCGGAAAAGCTCTCCGGATGAAGGCCGGTTCCTATTCCTCTGTTCAGATGCACACATAAAAATGCAGAGGGTTTACTCAAAAACCTAAACTAAATTTCCAAGGAGACAGGGTAAGAAGATGCATAAAATAAAACCTAAACTAACAAAGGTGATGCATTGAGGAATGAAGAACACCTGTCTTGCCAATAAACACAAACCATTAAAATGCAATGCAAGATCATGCACAGATAACCAGATTTGTAGTGAAAGATCAGGAGGATGCAAATGAACACAGAGAGGGTTGAGAATCATCCACAGACATGCATTATTTGCTCCAAAGATTGATACAATACACTACAAAATGCCAAGAGGCAAAGTTTGCATTACAGTTTTAAATGGGAGGTTTGAACTCCACAAATTCACCTGCCAAAGAGAAGAAGGGAGGGGCAAAACAAGAATGTCCAACCTTTAGAAAGAATCCCCTCCTTACAATTTATAGGAAGAATGAGAGAGAAAAGAGAGAGGAATTCCAAATCTACCCCAACCACCTCTAGGTTGCATTTAATTCATCTCATTATGGTGGTAGGTGAGAACCCTAGCAAACCCAAAAAGTGGCAAATTGTATTTTGAATTTTTAAGAATTTGTTCTCACCCAATTAAATATATCCAGTCGTAGTTGGACAGAGGACCTCGTAAGCTTTCCAAAAATTCCAACCTTGCATGAATCTGAGCTCCCTATGAAAAGTTATGGCCATCTGAATATCTGGGCCAGGGTCTGCTTCCTGTCAGCGCTCAAAATGTTGCGCCTCCTGAAGGTGTGCCTTGGCATCCATATTTGTGTCGACATCCCTTATGTGCCATAGGTGCACATATTTTCATGTCAACATGTGCACCTTTACCTGCGCCATGGGGCATGTCGGACATCCTTTTGTGCACCCTAAGCTTATGTGGGCGCATCCATTTTCGTGTCGTGTGTCATGCGCCCTTAACCTGCACCATGGGTGCATCCATTTTCATGTTAACACCTTCTGATGTGCGCCTTTTACCTGTGCCATGGGCACATCCATTTTTGTGTTAACACCTTCTGATGTGCGCCTTTTACCTGCACCATGGGCGCATCCATTTTCATGTTAACACCTTCTGATGTTCCTTTTACCTGTGCCATGGGCGCATCCATTTTCATGTCGACACCTTCTGATGTGCACCTTTTACCTGCACCATGGGTGCATCCTTTTTCATGTTAACACCTTTTGCTATGTTCCTTTTACCTGTGCCATGGGCGCATCCATTTTTTTATTAACACCTTCTGCTGTGCGCCTTTTACCTGTGCCATGGGAACATCCATTTTCATGTTGACACCTTCTAATGTGCGCCTTTACCTGCGCCATGGGCGCATCCATTTTCATGTTCGACACCTTCTGATCGTGCGCCTTTTACCTGTGCTATGGGGGCGCATCCATTTTCATGTTAACACCTTCTGATGTGCACCTTTTACCTTGCGCAATAAATTTTGGGGTCTGAGTTTCTTTGATTTCCCATACTCTTCCACTTGTCTATATCTACTTGCAGGGGAAGATATATACAACGTTTGGATGAGGTCATATAAGGACATTTTGAGGGGAGATAGGTGTAATTTTTTTAGCATGGTGTGATGTGTGACACCATTAGAAATGGGGTACATAGGGCCACAGATAGTTATTTTAGGTATGGGTGCAGATGGTAAGTTTGGTATAGGATTGGTTGGTGGGTCAGTTACCTCTTCTTTTCCCTTCTGTTCACGTGTAGTGACATATATCATGTTGGTTTGAGGGAAGTTGGAAAATATAGAAGGTGTAGGGTGAGTGGTATAATGACACGATGGGAAAAAAGCTACCGGAGGGGAAAAATCCTATGAAGTTAGTTGGGCACAATGACATTTGGGTGGAGGCATGGAAATTTTTTTGATGCAAACCATATTAATTTCAAATCTTGGGTATGGATCTAGAATCTTTGAGAGTGGAGGTTGTGGTTATTGAGTGGACAGTGCAGGGATGGGTGTTGGTGAAGCAGGATCCTCATCGAGAAGGATGTCATCATCAAATTTGGTTTGAAAGGGATCCCCAAGAGGAGTTAGAGGGGGAGGAGATGTAGGGGTCACGATTGACTTTAAATTTTTATGCTGGGGGGCTCGGTATTCATTCCTTCACAAGTTCCCCGCACTGGGGAACTGATGCAAGCTACGGTGTGGGTGCCTGAACCAAAGGAACTTGCTGAGAAATGGAGGGTGGAGGTGGTACTAGAAATTACTGTTGGGAGGGACCAGAGGACTCTGTGATTTATCTCGTAGGCCACTCTTAGGTGATTATCAGTTGTGTCCTCAAAGTTGGTTTTCATCTCAGATCCATGTCCACATCTTCCAGTAAATCCTCCCATTAACAATGTGATTGCTTCAAGTTGGTGCATATTGGCCTCAAAATTAATGGTTGTGAACAGCTTGTACTAATCTCCTACCTATGGGAAGAATGTCCAAAATAGGCTTCAATATCTTGAGGAAATTGAGGCTTATAATCACAGTCTATAGGAAGATACGCATGTCTCACTGAGATTCCATATATTAATCATGGTAAAAGTGGAGATCATACCTAGACTGAAACTGGAATTGCAATGACAAGGATAAGCTCAATATGGATAAATTGAAAAATGGGCTTAAGTAGGGTCATAGGAGATAGACCCTTAGCATGTCAGTGACATCTTGAGGTGTAATTACCACTGATTTAAGTTCCTGCCCTAAATGGTATTGGTCACCATCAGAGTCGAAACAACCCTTCGCACATCTGTATGAGCTCTAGGTATGGGTGCACGAGAGGAACCATATATTGGGTGAGTGTTGTGCTCTAGATTCTTACAGCCAGAGGCATTCAGAATTTCCCATTATTGAGATAACCTGGGTTTTAAGGGAATCCTCTCTTAGTAAGAACAACAAAGGATTCTTGTTGAGAACTAATACAAGTCAAAGATTTTCCTCGTTATGCAGGTTTGGGTTATTAAACCATATTGAAGGGTCACTGGAAATTGAGAGACCCACATCCAAGGAATATCAATCTTGCTTGGAGAGGGCATGAGGGTGCAGCTTATCCTAACGTAAGACTTTGTATACCCCACTACCAAAACAGATCTAGGAATCGCCATAAGCAATTTTCAAGAGAAAAGGTAACGAAAGGCTACTAATTCCTATTTACTTATCATAATCATTGGAGACTGACTGAAAGACTCTAAAGTTTGAAATGAACTTGTTGGATGTTCCAATCTTTCTTATCCTAAAATAGTATGGGTTTTATATATAAAAGAAGATGAATGAATAGTCCATGGCTCATGTGTATATAGAGGTCACATCACATAACGACCATTTTTTAGCATTTTAATGACCCTAAGAGGTCAAACTCTGGGCTTTTTGCAGAAGTATTTTCTAGATGAGTCAAAAAATCAATCTTGTAGCTTCCCTCAGGTGAGATAATCCTAGGAGGACGTTGAATTCCATCACCTTTCAGGGCAAGAGAAAAAGAAGGTAAATTATTATCACTCATTTTCCCCCCAGAGGAGTGGACACATGGTTGATAACTTCTGGAAACTTCACCCTACACAAGTCATCCGAAATGCTAAAGGTCAGAAAAATTTCCGTTGTATAAGGTAAAATACGTTTTTTATACCACCAATTAAAAAGAATCATCCTTGCAGGCATTTACTCGACAAATGGAGAAACCATTCTAGGCTCAATATGGAAGAATTTAAACTCATGTGAGTTGGATAGATTTACAGGCTAGATAGTTGTAATTGTTGAGAGCATGCAGATTTATTCAAAGGCATTTTATGGGTCTTTGGATGTTTTTTGAAAGGAAATGATTCAGAGCGGGCTTTTTTATTTCTTTGCTAAGTATTGGAAGAGACAGTGGAAGCTACCAGAGTGGTCTCAATGGCGCACCTTCAAGGGTCAATAGCCAAAAGTGGTTCATACTCATTATTTGCGCTTGCCTTCCACATGTCCTAGATTACTCCATAATATAGGACAAAGTTGACCATTTTTGAAAGTCTGTTACGAGCTAGAAACTCATATCTATAGTGCTTGGAGCTCGGTGTCAATTGTTAAAAGTGAAATCCCAAGGCAGAGACTCACTAACTAGCATCTCGGATCATCATTCTGTGTGTGAGGCATTAGGGTCCATACAGTAGAATGGTCAAATGATCAATCATGGAATTGACATCAGTATGAAGTTGTAAGACCCCTAGAGCAGAAGGTGATCAAGTGATGTTCTCACGTATTGCTGCAAATGTCAAAGGCGCGACCCAAAGCGGAAGATCAAATGAGTGTGAGGCTTCCACGTTTCTAGGGTTCAAGAAAGGCATCAACCAAAAGTCAGCTAAGTATCACCCCTAGACTCGCGGAAGATGAGCCAATATGTCAGCTTCCATGTAGCATCTATCAAAGGTAAATCTAAATTGTAAGTCTCCCTAGAGGGTAGATGCTAGCAGTATATTCATGTCCTTTGTTTCCGAAGAGTAGGGACCAGAGCAAGAACATGCTGGCAATACAAGTGTCAAGCATGGGACAAGATGTCAGACCCCTGGAGGGTGCCAAGATGTCTTAACAACGTAAATTCAAGACAGGGGTGGCCCAAGGGATAGGGACCATCAAGTGAGCACGGAGCTTGATACGTGTCCAAACCAAGTGTTGTAGGGGGACAGTAGTCGCACTTCTTAAATTGACTATGGTATGGAAAGGATGGTGGAGGCCTCCATGTCTCATAAGTGATGCAAGGTTGTGATCCAGGTAGGTGGAGATAGGCAAGTCCTTTTTGGGATGTGCCAACCCTCCACGGTGGGTCCCATGTGATCTAGACATATGCCCCTACGAAGTACAAAAGGACTTAGCCGTAAAACTCCTAGGATCATCACAATATGTAAACATAAGCCTAACGGAGATTTTTGCCATGTGTCTCTTTGAATGTCGAAAATGGAGTTTCAAAGTGTAAAATCAGAAAAACAGTCCCCAAAGTTGAAGTCATGCCTAGCTCTACACGTGGCCATGTTTCAAGTCTTTTTGGCCCAAGGTATGGCGTAAAGTGTAAAAATAAGCCACACCTCGACTGATACCCAGAGTGATGCCACGTGTCAGGCCTTATTTTTACAATCCTCTGATAGGTTTATGCTTGGATGCATTATCATCTTTGGTTATGCGGGCTGAGAATAATAGAAATTGCCACATGGAGGACTGTTCAACCCACCACGTGGCCTGCAGACCGGCGGGCTACGAAGATGGTATCTAACTGGAAAAAGTTAGAATTACGGGGCTGTGGGGTGAGTTTTGCATTTATACATTGCATGAGTTGTGCATATGCTTAGCAAAGTGAATTTTGGGCCTGTGGACCCGTTCTAGATAAACTGGTTTTTGGAGATTTTTGTATCGGACCTGAGCTCAAACATTCAAATGGACATATCTTTAAACGATCTAGTGCCCGAGAATTCAACAATATTATGAAACAGTACCATTGGAAAGGTCTCGACCTGTGGTCTTATGTCATGGTGGAATACTTGGCTAACTTTAGAATATTTTATGATGAGGTTAGGCTCACTCGATCAATGTGGGATAAGCAATCTTCATGTCATTAACCATGTGATCTTATTTACTCCAACAACTAGATCATATTCGATTTGATCTGTCATTCTTCAACTTCTGGTCAACACGCCAAACTGACATAGAGCGGCGGACTCAAAGGAATTGTGGGCAGATTCAACAGAGGCATTGATGGCCAGTAGCTGAGCATCCATAATCAGAGTTTCCCAACTCTTTTAGGTATCCTGTGGTCTTCATTATAGTGAATGAGGGGGTATGTGGATAGGTCTCAAGGTTGTCCAGGAAGAGAAAATGAGGCATGAAAGGTTTTACGCTCTGCCATTCTCCTTTGACCAATGCAAAAGGAGTTGGTGGGGGATTCCAAACCTCCGCAATCTCCCCTAGTTGTAATGCACAAATCCAAGCCAACTCGGCTACAACGATGTACTGGTTGAGGTGAACTCTGGCAGATATGCTATTAAGTATATATCCCATGGATGATTCGTAAAGCCTAAAAAAATGCCCCCTCATTGTTGTCCTCTGATATACACACAAGTAGGCAAAGAGCTTATCTGTTAATGGTGGTTGTATTGCATTTCTATGGAGCTATGAGAAAGAAATTGCATAATATGGGTCCAAGAATTTGTAAATCATTATCCTTTAAAGTGAACCATTTTGTGAGTAAGTCCTAGGTAATTAGGAAATAATTGTACATGTTTTCTCAGACCTATTTTAATATGTATATTGTAAATTGAGTAGTTATTTTATACTCACCAATAGGCCCATAGTGTCTGCACAACTTGTATGTGTGCACCAAGAAGGTGGAGGAATAAGTCCCCGACTGACCTTCATCTAGAGAGCTCTCTCAATTTCAAAGGACTGAAGTGCTATTGAGAGAACGCTCCATATTATGTAATCACATTGAGAGTCTCAACCCATCAAGTTGTAGACTATATGAGGGGTGTTATGACTTTTGCACTAGTGGAAAGGTTCTGCAAAGAACTGGTGGGACCAAGTAGGTCTTCATTTTTGAAATCTAGCAAGATTGAGTGTGCACTTGTAGTGTAAGTTTTCAGGTTTATAGAGAATGCTCTGAAGTTGCAAAAACCTCTAAGGTGCCATATACAAACAGAGATGTTAGCCCATTGGTTTCAGTAGGCTAGGCTTGGCATATTCATGAGAAGGATATCTATACCAGATCAAGAACTATAAAAAGAAGGATTGTTTGTCTATCTAGGACTTGATCTCGAGACAGGAGGGAGGCCAAGGGGGACAAAGAGCCCAGAGGTCATCTATCTCCACCAAAAAAGGAACCTTGTCAACAAAACTCCTCAGTAAAAGGTCATCACAGAAGATAATCCTACATAAGAGTTTCTTCTAGGCCAATGACATAATGGCACAAGCTGTCACCATCCAGTTGTTGTCCTATGCTCATCATCTAACCTACTGGCATGAAAATTTCCATTCTTCACTCCTCAATGCACGCAAATCCACCATCCCAGTGAAGCAGCATTAAACCCTCATGACCGAGAACCACAATCTTCGCACTGAGAGAACCAAACATTCTCCTCATGAGGTTCTTGTTTCCAACTTTAACCTTCTTACACCATATTTCTACGCAAGGCCCTGAGATCTTGCTGAGTATGAAACATTATGAATCATATTGTTACCCTCCACTCTGCACTGCAATAGGGTAAAGCTTCGTAATGGTTCAGGAGTCTAACAATAGTCTCTATGTTAGAAGTGTTGTTGCACCATCTAGTGCAGATCTCTTCACAATCAATCCTTGGAGATAAGGGAGATAATCTATCCTTGTTCCTAGCATTTGACAACTAGAAAGAGGGCTCCTTCCAATCATAGCACACCCTGATAGATTTTAACACCCCAGATTTGAGGAATCAGGGTACCCCACATTAACTAATAGGAGAATTAACCATTGGCTGAAGGAGAACCGCAGATGAAGGTGCTTAAAATCCTATACTTTCTTAGAGCTCTAAATTATGATATTTCCTTAATGATTCAATCCATGGGAGGTATAGACACTAAAATTAGGTCACACTCCCCCTTCGTCCGTCGACATATAAGCCCCCCTTTATTACATCTACCTATCCATGAACCCCCATTCACCCAACTAAAATTAATTTAATTAATTTAATGCAAATTAATATTTTATCCTCACTATATTTATTATTTAAATATAATATTTAAATAATATCTACACATACATAGTTCACTTAGGCACCTCACCAAGACTAACTTAACCTAAGACCTATTCTTAGCAAGTTCCCATAACTAACTAAGAATTACCCAAACTCTAAAATATCAATGCCTACACTCCCTCTAACCACATTCCCACATGCTAACAAGAAGCTCCCATTATGATCCGCTGGGATAATGAACACGATATCAAAGGAAATCAGGAGGATCTCCCTAAGTTTAGTAAACCTAAAAAATCCTTCCTTGACAGACGTCGGTTTCCCTTAACTGTCGTCGATTAAGAGGGGACCGCCATCGGTTACCCCTTTTAACCCCTAAACTACCTTATTCTCAAGGTTGGTAAACTTTGGGAGAAAAATGGATGAGCAAGAAAAAAATATCAAAGAGATAACGCATCTTCAGAGAGCCAATTCCAATCAAGAAACTGAAATCCGAGGAAGGAGATTGAGGATCTTCTCCTGCACAGCCATCCCAACCATGATTCTAATCTATCCGAGAAAAAGAGGAGTGTACATGCAGTCTATGCAGAAATATTTTATTAAGTTGGTGATCATTTGCAAACTTCAAACCCATCATTAGCACCTCCATCCTCGCACACATAGACTTTCAGGAATGAAATCCAAGTAAGTACAACATCATACTTTCTTGGTTATTTCATTCTATCATTATTTTATCATCCATTATTTATCTTGCTCCCTATTGACCATCTCCAACATTTTGTACCTTCATAGACCCATATAAACCTCATAAAAACCTATTCCAGCCACCCAATACCTTGTCTTTACTAACCAAAATCCTTTGTGAAATCACAAAGGAGACCCTAACCTCATATTCTATAACGTTTCCAGATCTCACAGTAATCGATGCCGTTTATACTTAACCATGGTCGGTCACCCCTGACCGACGCCAGACTCTGTGTTTGCCCACACAAGCCTTAAACAAAGACCTATCCAGCTAATTTTATCCCACCCTCACTTACCTGGTGATCTACCTGAGACTCTTTATCATGACCTACAGAGACCCATCATCAACCATTTGACCCATGGATTCTATTTTAGCTTATCCTTTTAGATTAGATCGGTCTTCTTATTGTGTTTTTAAGTGATATACTTCAATCATTTAAAAATAACAATAGGGATTTACCTTTGTTTACAACATTGAATTTGTTTAAAACAGTGGACTAATAGACGTCTAAGAAGTATCATGCTTCTCGGATCTTGCACACGCTAGGAAGTTCACTGTCTCATATTGTTTAATTCTTTCTGGTGTTCTTGCTTTCACTACAGGTAGTTCCTCCTAGCCAAAAGGAAGATCTCACGGTCAGTTGTGGATTCGGAAGTCATACACGCACAACAACCCATCAACTGACATTTGAATAAGTATTACTCTTATGCTCATTACCCTATCTGTTTCGTCAACACTTCAAAGAAACAATATAAGAAAAAGGTGAAACATTTTGGCATGCTTGATGAGACCCATCCAGGGTTCCTTGCATTCCATTCATTCCTACGAAAAAATTGTGTGTTTGTTTCCCTTCTAAAAAGTGTGCACACTAATTTTCTTCTTTGGTAATCCACTTCTTCTATCTATTTACTCTAAAGGAAACTTTTCTTTTGGTATATTTAAAAAGAATCATTTTCTTCGTGTTTTCTACATTTTAGTGAAAGAGCATCCCTCATCCTCTTCATCTTATTGTGTCATCCAATTTCATATTTTCGATTTGGGTTTTAAAAACAATTGTATTTCATTCTAATTTATCTGCATTAGCTCACATTAAATGAGGGCAACTTATACACTGGAGGTCATGACCAGCTGATGGTTGAAAAATGAATTATAGAAAAGCACTTCTATCCTTTTCTATTTCTCTGAGTCTTACCAAACTCACACAAAAATTTAAAATACATACATTCTTAAACAATATCTTACCTAGAATAAGTTTATAGGTGATCACACAATCACAGGTACAGTGGGCACCCAACTCACTGCTCTTTTGAGTCACACTTCAAATACGAAGCCCACCCCCACCATAACAAACTTGAAACCTCACCCTTTAGATCTGCTTCTTTGTAGGAAGCCATTCCTCACCAAAAAATCTATTTCACAATTCATGTGTCAGTCCCTAAATAACATAAGCTAAAAAAACATAATAGAAAAAGGGCACTCTTAGGATCGCATTTTTCTTAGTGTTTTCTGCTTGGTTTACATTTTGAAGTGAAGAGATCACACTCATCACTTTTTTTTGTTCATCCTTGCACACTCCTCACCATAGCTAGATGTATTCTATGGCTTCAACTAAGTGTGCCTAGGCCATATCACCATTATTCCTAGAATTATGGGTCTGATTCCACATCAAATTCTAATTCACAACCACTTTCCTCTCATCACTATTTCAATCTCACAGTAACCTATCGTCGGTTACCTCTGACCACCATCAGTTATACCCAACTGACGTCAATTCCAAGTCCTTTTGCTCACCTACTCAAAAGGAAAATTTTACTTCACTTTATTCCACTTTTCATAGTCTCTGTCACTGTCATTGTTCCCATTGACATTTTAAACATCCTTAGATTTGGCATACCTATTAGAACAATGACAAATAGGAACAATGCCATTGTCATTGTCATTGTCATTGTTCCCATTGTCATTGTTCCTATTTGTCATTGTTCTAATAGGTATGCCAAATCTAAGGATGTTTAAAATGTCAATGGGAACAATGACAGTGACAGAGACTATGAAAAGTGGAATAAAGTGAAGTAAAATTTTCCTTTTGAGTAGGTTAGCAAAAGGATTTTGAACCGGCATCGGTTGGGTATAACTGATGGCGGTTAGAGGTAACTGATGACTGTTACTATGAAATCGAAACATTGATGAAAGAAAGTGGTTGTGAATTAAAATCTAATGTAGAATCAGACCCAAAATTGTGGGAATGATGATGAAATGGCCTAGGCACACTCAGGTGAAGTTGGAATACATCAGCTGTGATGAGGAGCATACATGGATGAACAAAAAAATTGAAGAACGTGATCTCTTACCTCAAAATGCAAGCCAAGCAAAAGCACTAAGAAAATACGATCCTAGGAGTGCCTTTTCTATTATGTTTGTTTAGCTTATGCTATTTAAGGACCGACACATGAATTGTGAAATAGAGTTTTTGGTGAGGATGGCTTCCTACAAATAAGGAGATCTAAAAGGTGAGGTTTTTAGGTATGTTATGGTGGGAGTGGGCTTCGCTCTGAAGTATGACTCGACAGAGCAGCGAGCTGGGTGCCCACTATGCCGTGATCGTGTGATCACCTACAGCTTCTTCCATGTAGGATGTTTATTAAGAATGTATTTATTTTGAATTTTTGTGTGGTTTGGTAAGACTCAGAGAAAGAGAAAAGGATAAAAGTGCTTTTCTATGATTCGTTTGTCAACCATCAGCTGGTCATGACTTCCAGCGTATAGGTTGCCCTTAATTAATGTGAGCTAATGCAATAAATCAGAATGGAATGCACTTGTTTTTAAACTGAAAATGTGAAATTGGATGACACAATAAGATGAAGAGGAAGAGGGAAGCTCTTTCAATACAATGCATAAAACATGAACAAATGATTCTTTTTAATTACACCAAAAGAAAAGTTTCCTTTAGAGCAAATAAAAAGAAGAGGTGGATTACCAGGGAAGAAAATAGTGTGTATGATTTTTAGAAGGGAAACAAACACAAAAGTTTTTCTTGGGAATGAATGAAATGCAAGGAACCCCGGATGGGTCCCACCAGGTCTGCCAAAATGTTTCACCTTTTTCTTAGATTGTTTCTTATAAGCATTGATGAAACAAATAGGGTAATGGACGTAGGAGGAATAATTGTTCAAATGTCGGTTGATGGGTTGTTGCTCATGTATGACTTCCAAATCCACAACTGATCGTGAGAGCTTCCTTTTGGCTAGGAGGAACTACCTGTAATGCAAAAAAAGACCACCACAAGGAATTAAATAATATGGGTAGTGAACTACCTAACGTAAGCTAAATCTGGGAAGTATGATACTTCCTAGATGGCTGTCAGTCCACTGTTTTAAAAAAATTCAATGCTAGTAAACAAAGTAAATCATATTGTTATCTTAAAATGATTTAGGTATCTCACTTAAAAACACAATAAGAAATAGATCTAATCTAACAGGCTAAGCTAGAATATAATCCAAAGGTCAAGTGATAGGTTCTAGGTCTCTTCAAGTCTGATAGAAGGTCTCGGGTAGGTCACAGGTGAGTGAAGGTGGGGTAAAATTAGGTGGGTATGTCTCTTTTAAGGGATGTGTGGGAAAACATAGACTAGCATTGGTCAGGGGTGACCGATGGTGGTTAGGTATAACTGGTGCCGGTTACTGTGAGATCTAGAAATGTCACAAAATGGGTTTTGGTCTCCTTTGTGATTGCAAAAAAGATTTTGGTTGGTTGGGACGAGGTAATGGGTGACTAGAGTAGGCTTTTGTGAGGTTTTAAATGGGTCTATGGAGGTGAAAATGTTGGAGAAGGTCAATAGGGAGCAAGATAAACAATGGATGATAAAATAATGATGAAATGAAATAACCAAGAAAGTATGATGTTATACTTGGGTTTCATTCTTAGTAGTCTATGCATGATGGAGGTGTTGATGATGGCTTTAAAGGTTACAAGTGATCACCAACTAAAGAAAAGCTTTTACATGGGCTACATATGCAAACTCCTTTTTGCTTGGATCGATCAGATTGTGGCTGGGATGGCTGTGCAGGAGAAGATGTTCAATCTCCTTCCTTGGATGTGAGTTTTCACTGGAATTGGCTCTCTGAAGATGCTGTTATCTCTCTAAGATGTGTTCTTGCTCAGTCAACTTTCTCCTAATGTTTTCCAATTTCTAATGTTCCAACCTTGAGAATAAGGTTGTTTTTGGGTTAAAAGGGGTAACCGACGACAGTCCAGATTAACTGGTGACGGTTAGGGGTAACTGATGTCGGTCAAGGTGAGATTTCCTAGGTTTACTAAACTAGGGAGATCCTCCTGATTTCCTCGGATCTCATGTCGTTATCCTCCCATGGATTAGACTGCAAAGCCTTCTTGTGAGCATGCAGGAATGTGGTTAGAGGGAATTTAGGCATTGATTTTTAGGGTTTGGGTAAGTCTTAGTTACTTATGGGAACTTGCTAAGAATAGGTCTTAGGTTGAGTTAACTTGGTGAGGTGTCTAAGTGAACTATATGCGGGGAAATTATTCAGATAATATATTTAAATAATAATATATAGTGAGGATAATGCATTAATTGCATTTAATTAATATTAGTGGTGTGAAGGGGGTCATGGCTGGGTAAATGTAATAAAGGGGGCTTATACGTCGAGGGACAAAAGGGGAGTGTGAACTAATTTTAGTGTCTAGACCTGAAACCTGAAAGTCCATAATGTGTCAGGATTTTAAGGGTGGATCTCCATGTAGACATTAATGTGTAAAATGCTAAGAAAACCTTTGGGAAATCCAATGGACAGGGGGAGTTAGACTTAAAGGCATTTTCAAAATAATTTCCAAATGGATGATGAATTTTTTGAGCCAGGTTCAACAAAGTGGAATTTTTAGATTGTTATCCCCATTCGTTGATCTGAATAAAACCAAAAACCATGGCTATGTAACAATTGATCTCTGACTAGGGACTTTGATTTGATAACTCAAAGGAATAAGAGGATCCCAAATTCTCAATTGTGTCAATCCATTGGCTTGCCAAGGAGTCAATTAAAAGTGAATTAATAGAGAAGATGAAGAAAAGTGATCAATTTTTCCTTGACCCCAAAAGTAAAACTTGTGTAAATGGAAAACAAACACACCAACAGAAGACTTGAAACACACAACTGACAAGAAAAGTATGATACAAACAATAAAGCTATTGCTCTACTGGGATAAAAATAACTTGAGATCTTTCAAAAACTGTGTGGGGTGATAGGAGATAAGTCTCATTTTTTAATGTGCACCTAGCTTTGGGTAAGAAGAAGTTTGACATGATGAAAAGTGTGCATGCAAGTAAATAAATAGTTCACTCTAAACACAAGAAGAAGTCATAATTTTCGTATGCATTCCTTTCGATAGTGCATAATTCTTTTATCCGATATCCACATGGTAAGAAGAGGTTTATTGACTTGGAAATATCCATTGCTTAGCAGAGTCTTTTTAAACACTTTTTTGACCCTACCTTGATGTTCCATGATCCATGTCTAACTACATTTTAACCTAGGTAGTTCCTCCAACTCCGTCAAGTACATGATTTTTTTTTCCACGATGAAGCTCTCATGGAAGGTATCATCTTCAATCGTCTATGGCCAACTTCAAGAACATAATTTCTAAAGAGTATTATTTGAATTTAAACATCAACATCCATACAAAACTTGAAATTGGTTGGCATCCCAAGTAAGCAGTTGTACTTTGGAGTGATTATGATCAGCCCAAGAGTAAGCATCGTATAATGCTTTATGCCACGAATCACTTATTTTCATCAGCTAACTTCTTGATTATTGTCACCAAGTTTTTGTTACTTGATTCCACCTAACCATTTCCAGTGACAGATAATAATAAGAATAAACAAATATTAAATTATTCTTACAACTTTAAGCAAATGAAAAGAAGTGTACTCATATGAAATATAAAGATAACACAAAGGTTACCATTATCATTCAAATCTTGCACAATAATACTTTAGTAGACAAAAACTTCAACAAAAATCATCCTTTATTCTTATTCAAATTTCAAATGTTTACAATATGCCCATCTAATTATTTTAAAACAAAGTTTGAAACAACCATATACAACGTAAAATAAATGTTTTCTGAAATTCTCTAATCCCTTGACTTGTAGATTTCTTCTTCTATTTATAGTTATCATAAGTAAAGTAAAAGGAGAAAATATCCATCATAATTCAATAAATGAATAAATAAAAAAATAGTTAGGAGTTGAGAACTTTTCTCCTCAAAATATTTGTTACATGCCATATGGAAATATGGAATGTTCTACAATTAAAAATGGAATAACCGACTCATAACTACCTCCAAGTAATTGACTTTATTAACCAACTTGAAGTAAGAGCACATATCTAACCACTCAAATTGATTAAGTCTTACAATGAATATACTTGAAGAGTACAGAGAAACTCTCCAGAAGAAGAAGAAGTAAAGTAGATAGAAGAAGGAGCAATAAGAAGAATTATTCTTACAAATGAACCAACTTAAATCTCAGCTCCATCTTCGCCCTTGCCCTCATATTTTTCCTCATTATTTTCCTTAGCCATATCTTTAGTTGCATATTCATCTACATCTTCCATGCATTTTCTTGGTAGGATTGCATCTCTAGATCATATCATGTATTTAATAACATCATCATCTACCTTTGTAGTATCCTCCAACTCTATTTTGAATGGGAATGATTCCTTCACTAAAATAACATAGTAGCCTCTGACCTTCCCAAGACATGAACCTAAATAATAAACATCTTCTTGAAGTTATTGATCCTGATAATTTCTATTAGGGATGCCTGAATAAATGGAAGTGATGGCATTATTTGATCATGTTCTGAAATAATTTCTAAGTTGAGTTACTTAATGTCATTACGATGCAAAGGTTTGATAAACTTGCCATAGCTGATTCTAATTCATAAATTCCATCATCTAGCCCATCCAAATATAGCTCGACCATGTTCTTCCAAAGTTGCATCTTTACATGTTATATGAATAGTTAATTTTTCCGGAAGGAGAATAAGAATGTTTTGTTATCTTATCCTTTCCTAAACTATGGACTCCTTAGGTGAACCAATCTTATCCTTAATAAACACATGGGTGTCTGATGAAGTGATCTGTTTCTTCCAAACTCTAAATTTTTAGTTTAGCAATTCCATATTCATTATCAACCTCTAACTTTAAATTCTTCAATTTATCCCAATTTTCATGACACTCTCCTATTTTCACAAGTATTTACTTATAATAATTTGTGACTACCTTGTTAATGTTAGAAACCAATTCATCTATATCCTTTGCTTTATCTCTAGTCTCTTCCATTATGGTGAGCACTTGAGGATTCACCTACTCTCTTGTTAATATTGGTTGCATGGAAGGCCTTGCAACCTTCATGATTATATCACGCCAACCTTGGATGTGAAATTAGCTTAAGTTTAGTATTCTTTTCCATTTCTTCATTAATGTTAAGCATGAAATTGTTTTGATTAGCATCTACGTGTCTTACTTCAAGCCTTAAGTGGTCACTTCTCCTAGAGGTACCCTTTTTATCACCAAATATTCTCTAGTCAATTTTTCTTTATTATTTCCCATTGCCCTACGATACTTCAGGGAAAATTTCTTTCCAGAAGGTTTTGATTATAATTTTGAGGTCCACTTGGGTACTTGTAGATCTTCTTCCTTTCTTTTCAATACTCTTCATGGTTAATTGAAATACCTATTTCTGTCTAAATTATTCCACTTCCTTGGAACTGGAAGTTTTTTAACTATCAAGTTACAAATATTTATGGTGAACAAGTATTAGGTACTAATAAATGAACAAAGAATTTCTTGACCATTCACTTCCATAGATGGAAGTATTATGGGTTTCGGGCTTAGGAGATAGAAAGTTGTAAAAAAGAAGAAGGAATTCAGCCATCTTCTTAATCACCAAGTCATCTATAATTTTATTCTCTTCTTCAATCCTTGTATCTTCTTTTTCTTTCTAAACAGCCTTATGCATTGTAGATCCTAGAACTGAAGATACTTCAATTGTTTTCTCATGAACATCTCCTCCACTTCCTTTCACAATTTTTTCCTATTCAACCTTACATGGGTGTTGTCTTGTATTTTAACCCTTTTCCATTGGCTGGGATAACTCATGGAGTGAGGATACTTCAAAAACAGTATATTTTATCTCCTTTGACTGAGAAATTGATGGTTCCTCTAAAGATGGAGGAAGAGGATTGTTCAGTGGAGAGCAGGGAGGAGAATGAGGAGATGGATTTTCTGAATAAATTGAAGGAAACACGAACATATCTAGCTTGAATGGTGGTTTCACAACCTATCCCTGTGTAAAATTATTCAATGGGTATTATTATCAGCCAACGCTTGATGAAGACATCATTGTAAATGAGAAGCATCACTTGTAAGTGGCCCACAAACTTGATTTTTTCACATTGGAGAATTGGCTTTGAGTTTCATGTTTTGTTTTGGGCTTCTCTGATTGGTTTCAATTTCCTAGGGCATCTATACTCTCTCATGGTCCTTACTTTCTCTTCCTTGTACCTGCAATAAGGAACATCATTCATGATTATTCTTCTAGTGGTAATAACCTTGAATAAGTCTCTAGTTGTTGAAGTATATAAGCAACAATTGCTTGGTATGGATCTCTCCATAATTGTCTTGAATCCATGGGTTACTGTTTGTAACTGGAGCTATTATGAAAACCTTCTTTTTAAATAAGTGACTAAAATGTACTGTCCCATTGGAATGATCTTCATTTTTGGTGGTATTTACAATCCCAAGAATTGAATTTTATACATTTTCATTGTGCTATTAATCTCTTCTTGTTAAAGGTCAAATTCATCTCTTAATAATACCAAAAATCTTCCAGTGCTGGAGATAAAATGTGCATGAATCCCCAATCAAATGAGACCGTTTCTTATTCAATATTCCTTGTAATAGAAAATTTCATTCTTATCTTGTAAATTTTTGAGTGTATCTCCTATGGAAAATTTATTAGAAATATGTATAAGACTTGATGTGGATATTAGCATAGTGATACTATCAAGAATCTTTGGAAAATTTGAACTACTTCTATAAATACGGTTGTTGCAAATCATGGATCTTCCACTAGATTTTTTGAATAACTCAAGAAATATTCTATCACTGAGGATACCTTGGGATTTTAGTGGAGTATCTAGTGAAACCAAAAACTCTGTATGTAAAATGAGAACTTTGAATAAAGTTACATGGGATACTTACAACCACATTTCATGACATGTATCATTACAATTTTTGAATTCAAATGAGTGTTAAGCTTGCAAATTGGTTCTCATATGAAGGTTACCCATAAATATTGACCTATTGCGCTTTCCTTAAGAATATCCCATACTTCAAGGAAGTATTGTGGTAATAATCATGAAAGATATTAAATCTGTGATACCTTGAGTCCTATGACCTGGGAATAACATTCTTTGTTATATACATACTTAAACTTAGGAAGTCATCTATGAAGTCCAATGATTGGATGATTGTGACATTTAAGAATTATGTCTGTCAATGTTATTACTATTGAATGCTCAACCCAATTTAAGGACCATTACTAGTCGTTTTCATTCATGCAATAAATTATGATAAGTGTAATGATCCATTAGAAAATCATGGTGTGCTATTATGTTGTTTACATCTATTCTTCGCAATATTACAGTGATTTCTGTCTTTTGGGACCAAATTACCTCACAATGTTGGAATAAGCTGTCCTAGTAGGTGTTGGAAAGATGTAAAACCTTTCATGCCAATTCAAGTTGAAATGACCATGTACATGATTTCATAATGTTTTTTATGGTTCTAACATACTGTTTTGATGTTTATCAAATGTTATAGTGGGATTCAATGAGGTGTGCTTGCTCTTGCAAGCACGTAATGGTTCCTAGGAGGTGTAGCTTGAGAATGCGAGCCTCTTGGATTCTTAGGAAGCATGTTGACATTATTTGTATCATTTTTTGAGGGTACTTGAGCACTAAAAGTAATGGCATAGTGCATGTACTAGTGGTTTTCCATGTTACAAGTACTTATTGGAAGCATATATGCTTTTTTGGAGGTGTGATAGAGTGGTTTAGAGCTATTTGAGATCATGGAAGCATGTAATCAGGTATATCATGACATATGATGTATGTTTGGGTCATTTTCATAGGTTTTATGTTTTGTTCTTGCATTATTTCAATTGGCCCTAGTTGTTACTATGAGGATATAGCATGTAAACATAGGTAAGTCTTCATGACTAAAAAGATTGAGATATCAAATTGACATTATGATGATTAGAGATGTTAGAGGGATTAGTCATAGTGATCTCAAAAAAACATTTAGGTTCCCATGATGATTATTTTGTAAGTTATGACAACTTATTTGAGACAGGGTCAAGAACAGGTGAAAGATAAGCTTGAATTTGAACTTCTGATGTTTGTTGTGAATAGTGTGCTCTACATGGTAACTTGTGGATTTTACGGATGCTTCTAAGGTTATTTTAGAAGGTTTCATAAAAATAATGAGGTTGTTTTATCATCACATTTTTATGAATGAATGTTAATAAGGTAAAGTGGTCTAAAACCTTAGTTAAACCCTAGCTAGAAGAAATTGACAGAAAGTGAAGTGTTGTGACCCATTTTTGATTGATTCATCAGAAAATATGATTGGAATTCGTAAAGGTCTTCTCAAGATTTCTAGAAATTTATGGTTGATGTTGGGCCTCAAAATATTGACTAATTCCCCAAGGGCGCGTGTGCGCATAGGACTAATATGAAGAAGGGCATATAGGGAAAAGCGCACATGACAAGGGTTTTAGAAGGGTTTTGTAGAAACCATGGTGCATGCAAAAGACAAAACCAAGGGTCTCAGGACTTATCCATATTTAGCATTCCAAGAAGCACACAAGGAAAGCATGACCTGACCAAGCATGTGGAGTGGATAAGGTGTCATCCTAGTGACTTGGTGACTAAGAAAGCAATATTCCACGTGATGGAAGGATCCAAAAGGACACCATTGTAGATAGTGGAGAGCCCAGATGATAATAAGCATGCTCCATTAGAGGACCACCTTGACACTTGGAGACCGATATACTACTTCAGGAAGGCATGGTGGTGGGTGATAAACCTATATATAGAGATGCTCGGGTAGAGGAAAGTGAGACTGGGCATTGAAACTGGAGAGACTACTCTTGAAAAGGGCATCATCATAGAAAGGATGAAAGGTGAAGCTCTATAGAAATAATAGGAGGTTCCAGAGGGCTGGGGTTACCATTAGAGTATCATAGTAATATTGGCATATCTCAAGGGATAGGTCTGTGACAATTCTTGTAATATGGGAAGCATAGTGAGGACTTCTGATGCATAAGTCTTATCTATATTGATGCATTAGTCTGTTATGACCCTGATGAATGTAATGTGGTTACTGAACTATGATCAATATGAATATATGGTTCTGTTCTAAATACATATTGTTCATGGGTGTAAACCCTAGTGCATTTTCTTTATATTATGAATCAGATTGTCTATCTGTATGATGTTTCTCTTGTTATCTGAATGGGTGTATTTATATAATAACTCATCTTAGGCTCTCAGAATGAATGCATGGCCCTTTACCTTTTTCCATCTAAGTTTCTATCCATAAGCAATGTATTCTCACATAACTCAGATAAAGGAGGGGCTTGATAATCGTATGTGCCTCGGGTGAGCGCCCAGGGCCCATTGGGTGATAGGTCGACACACATGGGATTAAAAGGTTATTCTAAGGACATAAAAATGACTAAATCTTGGTTATATTTCCAAGACCTCTTTTTGAAGTTATTATGAGAAATGACTACATCTTGGTCCCTTTGACATGCATGATGACAAAGTGCTTGACCCTAGATAGTGTCGAAGCATGGTTTAAGAGCATGGAGGATGAGTTTTCTCAAATATTTAGTATTGGACTTGAGTTTGATAAATGCAAATGGGTAGAAGAGAACTCGTATCATGAGTTGTATGAGACCTTCTTTTTTTTTCCAGTAGAATTGTATGAATGGATTTCAGCATATGCATCTAGATTGAGTTGGTACTATAGATCACACGTGTGGACCCTAGATGATTACCAGAATTTGTGGGATGTAGATCTGACTTGGACACATGTTGTTGATCATTGGTGGAGAGGAGTGTTGACCAGTTATACCCTAGAATATGCCATTTCTATGTATTCTTGTCTAGAGATCACTGAGTTTGAGTTCCTAAGAGAACCTAGAGGATCATTTTTATGAGTTATCCCATTGGCTATGAAGATCTTGATTATTACATTAAGTTTGGAGGCATTTCCTATGGCCAAATAAACTTCTCTAAGAACTAGGAGAGGAAGCTAGGGTGGAGGAAGATGGCAGACATTATGGCTGAAAAGGAGAGGGAAGAGAGATGACTCAAGTATGGTGAAGCTCGTGAAAGGGAAATGGCTAGACAATGCAAGGTTGTAGGAGTGATGGATTTATGGAGGTAGACAAATGTTACAGGAAGGAGTTGAGGTTCACGCAGAGGACGTGGAACCTAAGTAGTTTGTGCTACCCCATCTTGGAAAGTGTGGGAGAGAGACCCCTTCAGCTTCTGATGAGAGTTCATCATGTGAAGAAAGGAGATCCATTGGCACACATCTAAACCCACCTAGTGACCAACCCCTGGAGCTTAGTTTTCTAGATCAAGAGATAAGAATTTCTAACCCAGTTAGTATCAGAGGAAGTAACTGATCTGCACCTAGGAGATATAACTTCTCATTTGGGACATCTATGGCTACACAAACCATTCTTGTGTTTGGAGGAATTTTTGGGCAAGGTGTAAGTGCACGAAGTTTGGGTATCACAAGTGGCATGGGACACATGTCTGGCAATGAGGCAATATCACAAACCATCAGCGCGTAGTTCAGTGGGACATTGAGAACACTAGGCATGACTGCTTCAGGCCCTTTTTCGGCTATAGGAAGTGGATTTGGTGGTGTGTGAGCCAGAAGACCTGGTGGGCCTAGTGGATCTGGAGGATTTGGTGGGTCAAAAGGGACATGACCTTGTGAGTCTAGTGGGTGTGGTGGTGGAGGAAACACCAGAGGAAACCAAGGTTTTGGGTTAGGTGGGAAAGGGCCTCAGCCACCTCCTGAAGTATTTTTTGAGATGTCATTACACCTACCAGACTACAAAGGTATTGAGGATGCTCAAGAGCATGTGCACAAGTGTGAATTTCTATGGCATGTGAAGGGGATCACTACCCCAGAGTGGAAGGTGAGTCAATTTGCAACAACATTATAAGGGGAACGTGCATAGCTGGTACCGAAAGTATGAGCCCCATCAGACAGTGGTCGATTACAGTACACTAAAAAAAACCTTCCTAGTAGAGTTCCATATCCCTGAGTTTGAGAAAAAGAGCATCAACACTCTGAAGGAAATCCAACAAGGAATGGAAGAGAGTGTGTGGGAGTATGATGCATGGTTCAAGACTCTCTTGTCAAAACTATCCTATGACATTCACCCCTCTCAACATGCTCAATGGTTTGTTGGAGGATTGATAACACCATTTAGAAGGGAATTATCACACAAGACTTTCACAGACCCACGTGAGGCCTTGGAGGTGGTCCCTACATGCTGAGGCTATTGGAAGCATTGATACCAGTGTTATCCCTTTCCTTGAGGCTAAAATTCTACAATGGCAAAGTAGCTAGAGAAACTATCTACAAAATTGGTGCATGAGACTCACAATGGTCTTTGGGGCAAAGAGTGTGAGGTAGAGGGGCATGCAAAGGATAATTTGTCCTTGAAGTTTGGTACGTGCCATGATGGTGGACTATGAAAATTTCCATGGGGATCATGATGCAAGTATATGCCCACTACTGCAACGTGCAATCCATAAGAATGTGTCTTACTATTGCAAGATTTGTACCTCTATGACCCATGACACCAAGGATTATAGGATAATTGAACAGATACATGATGCCATTGATCTCGGTGTGTACCAGAATAACCTTGTAAGTATAGTTCCAAGGATGATGATTGTCGCTATGAAGGGCGTGTGATGGAGGAGCACGTGGAAGAGGTTTCTATGGAGGATTTCATGGTTGTAGTAACTACAACAGAGGGTGAAGCGAGTTCCCGCGTGGAACTTGTTATAACTATGGGTTGACAGAACATTATAAGCATGAGTGTCCTGATCTGTTGTAATGCTCATGGTGTAGAAGGAAATATAAGTAGGAGTTCCCTGAGCTGTCTGAGCACATGAGCCAGCAACACCAGAAAGATAAGGGCACTGGGATGGTAAGCATAAAGAATTTTGACTCATTGGATGCCAAGAGTGGCATGTGATTCAGGACTAGAACTTGTACTGGTGATGACATGAGTAGAGGCTGTGTGCGCCAGGGAGATACCAAGGCAAAGAACACTAGTTACAAGAGAAGAAGTGGTACAGGGAAATTATCTAGACCCTTCTCATCAGAAATAGGTATATCAAGAGACTATGGATGTGATTCAGAGTTTACAAGGAGAGATCCAATGTCTGAAGGAGTAGTCAAGGCAGTTGGAACAAAGGAAGAATGTTGAGGCTCCACAGAAGGATCTAGATGAGGTCATGGAAGTATGCAAGATGTTAAGGCAAGAGAATATCATTCCCTTGCTAGGAGAATGGTTATGGGAGAAGGTACCACATGCTAGAGGAGAGTGTGAGAGGTAAGTGTTGCATGCTAATCTTCCTCCCCATAGCCTTGACTATGACAAAGAGATAACCTTGAATGTTGTTGTAGATGGATGGCTTCTGAGCAATATTTTGATCGACATGGGTGCAGAGGTCAATGTTCTCACCTTGGATGCATGGCATCAAATGGGAAGGCCCACACTACAGCCATCCTTGAATGTGTTGTATATGGAAAACAAGACAAAAGAAATTCCCATTGGTGTCTTGAAGGATGTAGTTATCACTATTCAAGGGGCCAAGTTCACTGGGGACTTCGAGGTCCTGACGCTAGCCAAGGCAGATAACTTTCCAACATTACTTGGGCACCCCTGGTGTTACAAAAACAATACTGACCTACGGTTTAACAAGGGGTATATCAGTTTTGAGAACAAGGAAGAATGGGTCATCATCCCTTTAATGGATGGGAAGTCAACACCCTATACTGAGCCCTTAGGAGAGGAAGTCCTTGATAGAATTTATGTGTGCTCTATCAGGGACCCTAAATTAATTCATCCTATGGAAGTAGTTATTCATTTTGAATACACTCAGTCAATGAGAGAACCAAATAGCATAACATGTGATAATTGGGTGCATGGGACCTATGAGTTAATTGGGTGACAATTAAGAGGATCTGTAACAAGGGTGACAAAGGTGTGCTCAGTCAAGCACCTAGGAAGGAAGAAGCTACCAAGTTACTCTAGAGGAGAAAGCCCTGATGATTTCTTACGAGAGATGGAGGCTCAGTGGAGAAATGAGGATGAAAGGAGAAGTATGCTCAGTTATAACTTGCTTGGGACTACAACGTGTTGGTGGGAAACACATCGTGAGAGTCTTCTAAAGTGGTATGAGGTAAGAATCACATTCTCTGTAAGGTTCTATAGAAGTAACATGCCCACAGTTATTCAAGAATACCATGGTAAAGAACCCACCTATTCCCATATCCAAGCATGTGAGAAGGCCTAGATGGAAGGCACAAAAGCTTTACCACCTTTTCTATGGGTACATAATCTATATTCCACCTTACAAGGTTGTACGTGTGCATGGTACATTCACTTCAGAGATGCACCATCAGAATAGGGAATTCACAGGAGTTTGCGGCTGATCTCATTCAAGCGTTCAAGTATCGAAGTACAAATCCATCAGTGGATAAGGCGTTGCAGGTGGTCAAACACCTTACAATGGGAGATAGTGCTATGATAGAAGATAGGGTACTAGAGTTATTGGGTGAACCTAGTTTGGAGACACATTTTGATGAAGATGAATCTAAAGAGATACAGCTTGAGCACATGTGCATTGAAAAAGAAAAAGGAAAAATGGTCTATGTGATAGATGGGGAAGAAATGGAGAGTCTAGATGTTAACCATTCTGTAGGTACACGAAGTCATGGATAGCGCTGATGAGCGAGTGCATGCCTACCATGAGCCCTTGAAGACAAAGAAGGTTAACATTGGTTCTAAAGTAGAACCTAAGGAAGCTATCATTGTGGATTATTGGTTACAGAAAAAGGTTTCTAAAAACATTGACCTTTTACATGAGTTTTAGGATTTGTTCCCACGTGGGTACCATAAGCTCAAAGGCATTCACCACTCCTTGGGGGAAATGTGGATCAAGTAGAAGGAAGGTGTGCGCCCGATTTGAAAGAGACCATACCAAATGAATCCAAACTTGCACATATGGGTCAAGGAGGAGATAGACAAGATGATAGCATCAGGAATCATTGAAGTTGTGGAGGAATCAGAATGGGTGAGTCTAATGGTCATAAGCATTAAGAAGGATGGAAGGATAAGGATCTATGTTGATTAAAAGGAATTGAATAGTGTGTGTTTGAATGAAGTGTGTGTCATTGACCCTTTTCCAACCCCCTTCACTGAAGAAATTTTGGAAGGAGTAGCCAGGTGTGAGGTCTATTCTTTGTTCTTAGGGTACCATCAAGTTAGAATTGCAAAACAAGACTAGGAGAAGACAAATTTTGCCACTGAATGGGGAATTTTTTCCTACATGGTCATGCCTTTTGGGCTGAAGAATGCACCTGTTGTGTTCTCGCGCATCATGGTACAAGCCTTCTAGGACTTCATCCATAAATTTCTTCAGGTCTACCTAGATGACTGGACTATGTATGGGCTAGTAAAAGACCATTGTGAAAATTTGAGGCTGATGTTTGAGAGATGTCAGCAATTTGAGGATATCCCTCAACATTAAGAAATGTGTCTTTGCTACTCCATTTGGAACCTTGTTGGGGCAGATTATAGGTAAGGAAGGCTTATTTGTGGATCATGCCAAGGTTTTAGTTATTGTGAGATTGGGGGAGCCTACCAATCAAAGCATTGTGCATGGATTCCTTGGGCATACGGGGTACTACATGAAGTTTATTAAGGGGTATGCCAAGAATATCGCACCCTTGGAAAAAATTCTAAAACACAAGAGTTCCTTTCACTGGGGAGAGGCACAGGAGAAGGTGTTTGACACATTAAAGGATAGGCTTGTCACTGCACCCATATTACACTTTCCCTCTTGGGATAAGCCCTTCCATTTGCATGTTGATGCCTTAGGGACAACCATTGGAGTAGTACTAGAACAACCCAGTGAGGGGATTATTGATCACCCTTTATGTTTTGCAAGTAGGAAGCTGACACCAGTAGAACAAAATTACACAACTACTGAGCACAAGGCATTGTCAATGATCTACATGCTGCATAAGTTCAGGTAGTATCTACTGGAAACACCATTTATATTCTACACAGATCACATGGCATTGAAATATTTGGTAAATAAGCCTGTTTTGCAAGGGCACATATGTCATTGGGTCATTTTGTTTCAAGAATTTGAGTTTTCAGTTGTTGTAAAACCAGGATAAAGTAACTCAGACCTGATCACTTATCAAGAATTGACTCAGGGGAGGACACACAGAGCATTGAGGATACCATGTTAGACACGTAACTGTTTAGGTTGTGGCATGCACCCTCTGACTTTCAGGATATTGCAGTGTTTCTTGAAATGGGTGTGGCAATAGAAGGAATAAAGGATTTGGATAGGAAGTAATTGGATATACATGTTACACCCTACATGTTGATTAGTGGATATTTATACAAGTTAGGTTGTGATGAGGTTCTACACTGATGTGTGTTAGAACATGAGCACATTGTAATTATGGAGGAAGCACATGGTGGGATTGCAGGAGGACACTATGCAGGGAATGCCACCACATGGAAGATTCTAATGGTAGGGCTTTGGTGGGAAAGTATCTACTAGGATTGTATTGAGTTTTGCAAGGCCTGTGACCATTTCTAGCACCTTGGCAAACCTAGAAGGAGGGATGAAATGCCCTTGCGACTGATAACCAATGCTGAACCATTTAAAAAATGGGAAATTGACTTTGTAGGACCAATTTCACCTACCATGTGAAGGAATGGCTCGTGTTACATCATCACTTACACTGACTACTTGAAAAGATGGGTAGAGGTAACACCTACAAAGGATTGCACAACATCGACAATAGCGAGATTCTTGTGGGAAAAAATAATCAATAGATATGGATGTCCATTGAGTTTAACTAGTGATATGGGAACAAATTTTCTAAATGAAATAGTTAGGATCTTGTTGGAATAATTTAATGTATCCCATCACAATAATTACCCCTTATCACCCTCAAGCGAATGGAACAACTGAGGCATTTAACAAGATACTAAGTCACACATTGACCAAAAATTTGTGATGTTGGAAGACAAGATTGGGATGACAAGGTATCAGTTGTTTTATGGGCATACATGACAACCTACAAGAGTTGAACAAGGCCACACCATTTCAATTGGTTTTTGGCTCAGAGGCTATTTTTCTGGTTGAATTCATATTACTATCACTGTGTATTGCACATGCAAGAGGATCGGCTGATGAACAAGTGCTCAAGGAAAGGATTGACAAGTTAATGTAGTTAGATGAAAGGTGATCACTTGCTAGATGGAGTCAGAAGACTGAAAAGGATAGAAAAAAGGCATGACATGATCATCATATCAAGAATAAGAAGTTTGAGGTTGGGAAGATGTTTTTTTGTATGATTCCAAGTTTCTACGCCATCTGGGGAAGTTGAAAGTCCATTGGTTGGGCCCATACATCATCTTATACATCCTTGAGGCAGGTGCATGTCAGTTATAAGCACTGGATGGGATGAAATTACATGGCCATTTCAATGGGAATAGGCTAAAGGCCTACTATAAATAAGTCTTCCTTGTGTTTGTAAATAAGGTAGTATTGCTAGTTAGATTAGGATTTCCCTTTATGCGTTCCCTTTCCTTGTGTTTCCCTTTCTCATTTCTTTATTCCCTTTTGTTTGTGTTGTTTTGCACCTTGTGTGCTGGTAACAACTTATTACTTTCAAAAGTTTGTGTATGCATAGAGGATTGAATATCTATTTTAGTGTGGGGTAGAGTAGTGTGAAGTGAAATACAAGTTGGTAGTCAAATTTGTATGGCTTGAATTGAAGGATTAAAGGCGTGAAAGATAGAATAATTCACGTGGAAATGGTGGAAAATAATTTTTGGTGTCAAGGTAGCTTAACAAATACCACGTACAAAGGATAAGAAGCACAAGAATAACATGAGGTAGGAGAGGGAAAAAATCAGGTCATGACACAAGAAGTGCCTTTGGTGCCACAGACACGCGCGTAAGAGTCTTTGGTCGGTAAGGATTTTTGTGTGCTAGAACGTTGTAGAAGGTTTTATACAAGATTGGTGTGTGGCTAAGGGCACTTAAGGGCATGGATTTAGTGGAAAAATACATATTTAATGCTGAGTAGATCAGTGGGTGGCATAGAATTTATTTCCGAAGAAGAACAAAAAACTATAAGTATGAAATCGGGCACATTATTATTTTACCTTTCCATTATGAGATTGAAGAAGCTCTTACAAACTAGGGCATCTGCAAAGATATATTTGTCTGAAGGGAAATTGATAGAGATTTGAGTGAGTGACTAGGCTGATCTAAAAACCAGAGTGGAAGGAGTACACGGGCATAGGGAAGAAATTTTCAGAGTACACCATCTTGTGGAAGAATTTTTCTAGGTTACGGTTCTGTAACTAGGGCATGGAAGTACAAGGATTTCTTCATGAAGTTGAGCCACAGGGTTGAGAAAAGTAAGGAAGAGGAGAAAGAAGAGTTTATATTTTAACTCGACAAGTAAAATGGCACAAAAGACAACTACTTCACCGAATAAAGGAAAGGGAAAAGGAAAACAAACTACTACCCAAACTTTTAACGAGGAGTGGTACGTAGAGATGCAATACCCAGATGGAGTGTTGTTGGGGAAGGAATGGGTATCCCATGTGAGGAAGATGGCCCTGAGTGACTACAATCATCACACAACAATCATAGAGAAAGAGACAGCGTTGGAAGTGGTCCTTTCGACAAACAAGAAGACACTAGAGGGAATGTTGATATACAACAATGAGGTGAAGGTGAATTTGGGAAAGAATGGGTTACTACACCTTTATGAGTTTCCCTATTTTGGAAAGCCCAAGTAGTTATACCAATGGCTGATGTCGCATGTGTGCATGAGGACAACTTATATTTTTTGGGTTAAAAAAATGCACATAACTCCCCAACTCATATCTAATTTTATGGGCTTGGTTTATGATGGGGAATACATAGAAGATGAATTGGAAGATAAGGAGGACATTTAGGAGATAGTGGAAACCTATGATTACAAAAAGGGTTTGTGCTACTTTGAAATCATAGATATCCCTCACCCTTTAATGTATATGGTCGTGTGCTTGCTACCAAGATAAATGGTTAAGAGAGATAGATCAAGTAAACAAGACATGGTTGAATGTATGTGGGAATATTTTAGAAGGAACCATATATAAATTGTCTTCCTATATAGCAGAAGAAATCATAAATAGTGCACAGAGGAAGGGGATAAGATAATGTTTGGCAATTTACTTATCACCATTGTCCTCATAGAGATTGGAGTGCCCAATGGGCCATAAAAAATATCATATCGGGAGTATCCAGAAAAAGATCCATCACCCGTAAAAATATTTGAAAAGTATACTTGCGATACCATGATAGCCGCCCACAAGACACACCTTGAGAAATGATACAAGTGAATACACGATGCATTCAGGGAAGAATTTAGAATACTTGAATAGTTTTCCATGATAGTAGATATGAGAGGTTGAGTTTTCTTGTATACTAGTACTTCTACATTAGCAAATTCACTCTGAAAGATGGGATCGAAATTCCATAGTGCAAACTACCTTTCCCTTTCACCGCTACATTATCTCCAAGCAGGTGTCAACCGATTCAAGGAAGCTAAAATGCTAAGGTTTGACCTTATCAAAGTGTACCAGAACCACCATGAGCTTTGTAGGAAGCTCATATACCCAAAGAAGTGCATATATGTGGATAAGTACATCTCCCATGAATTACAGATGATGAAACCCTTTATGTTTCCATTTTCCAAAAGGACTCGCAGTGAGGGTGTATTTGTGCATCAGTCCTAAGTTTGAGAAGGGGATCCTACTTGGATAATGATGACTACATCCCTAAGGATCCCACTGGTAGGAGGAAGGCCATGCTAAAGAAGAAAGAAAGGGAGGAGACCCTAGAAAAATAAGCATGTAAGAAAAGAAAGCACCAAGTGTACAGACAACACAATCTGTGGGCACGTCGGAGTCAAGCGCCAAGCCAAGCATATACACACAGCAGGAAGAATTATCCCATAAAGGATTAGGATAAGACACCTGAGGAAGAGGTGCCATAACAAGAAGAGTCACCAAGAAGGGAATCACTTGCTGACGGAAGAGGAATAATCCCTAGCTAGAAAGAAATATAAGGTATCGGGGAAGGTAGACTCAGAGGAGACAAAAAGATTAGAATCCTAAAGGTGCGAGAAGGATGAAGATAAGGATGAAGAAGTTCAGAATCATCTCGTGTATGATGTACATGATTAAGAAGAAGAAGGAAATGAAGAGAATAATGGAGATGAAGAGGATGGCCAAGGAAAAGGGGCTAGTCGAGGAGGTAAACAATAAGGATCAGAGGATCCCCAGTCTCACCAAGGAGTAGGTAGAATATTTTACAGAGAGAGAAGTAGCAGGCATAATTAAAAAGTTAGTGTAGCAAGAGGTGGAACATAGTGCAGACAAGATACTCAAGGAGATAGAAGATGGGAGCGTGAGGGAAGGAGTCTGGGAGCATGGGTGGAGATACCAGCTTAGCGTTGATCTTTCCCAAAGGCTATGCATGTACAGGAGGAAAGAATGTGGTAGGTAGAAAAAGGGTAGGGAATGGGTTATATCAATGATCTAAATAATTTTGTTACGTGCATGTACTTCCAAAGCACTGTGCCTACAGAAGACAACTCCTGGTGATGTCTTTATTTGATGAGGAAGGTGCCTACTCGTGAACCAAGAACATGCTATTTTAGGCATTGGAGTCCCACGTTGATGAAATTGAGTTCAGAGGTAAGAGAAGGGGTGCACTGATTAAGATGTCATAAGTAAAAAGGGATTAAACCCACTAGATAAATGCTTAGAAATTATCTAATGAACAAGTTATGTAATGCACTCAATATGGTTTCAGTGGAAGTTGAGGCAATACTTTTTGGAAGGAATGACCGGGTGAGATTCCTAGAAGGGGAATTAGAGAAGAAAAAGGAGGAGCTCATTAGAAAGAGAAAATATCTGATGTAAGAGGAACTAATCAGTGCACAGGTAAGGTGTGAATGAAAGGAGGAAAATGCTAGGGTATGTGAGGTATAAAAAAAGGTAGAAATGATTACTGATGCTATTATGTTAAGGCATCATGACCTAACACCACCCGAGTAGAAGTATGAGTCAACCTTGCAATGCTTGGAAGACCTAACTCACATCCTCACCATGGAGAGGTAGCCCCTTGATTTGGAATTAGTATATTAATTGTTAGCATGCCAGGAGAAAGAGGACAAGCTGAAGGTGGTGGATATAGTCTCTCGGTACACTAAGCTCCTTACCGATGTGAAGGCCACCACATAGATAGCTGAAGTTGTTTATGACAATTACTCAGACAGAGATAGAGTTGTAATCATTTTAGTTTCCACTCATGAATCAAATATTAAGGAGTTTCAGGAGAAGAATAAGGTAAAAGTGAAAGAGTGGGATAAGATCCTAACCAAGGTGGAGAAGAAATCAGAAGCTATCAAGACCTTATGGGGCTCAATCAAAAACTAGCTGAAAGAGTTATATCCCTAGATCACCTATGGGATGGATGCACTGGATGTAATTGATATCAAAATTCAGGTAACAAAGTGTTTATGAAAATAGCGTTCATATTATCATGTCACTCAGAGTAGCGGAAGTAGGAATTTTATATAAAATTCTCTGGAACTTGGTGATAAAGTCCCTCATATTCTCATGAGGTTTCTTCTCTAATTGTGCTAATTGAGTAATTAGCATGCTTTAATCCTCTGTGGGTTTGAATATTTTTGGCAACTACTCCTACAAGATAGTCCAGCTGGTTATGCTTCTTGGATCGAGTCAATAGAACCATTTGCTAGCTAATTCATGTAATGTGTAGATAAACGACCTCATAAACACATCTTCATGTTCTAAAACCAACACTCTGCATGATATGTAGAAAGCTACCAAATGATCATCGAGATTCTACTATCTATCTCTATAGAATTTTGGGAAGTTTTTTCTAAAATCTTTGGGTAATTTATGGAGATGGGGAGTTAGACTTAAAGGAACAAAGGCCCTTCCCCAGGGAACAAGAAGTTATTGAGCCATTTGTAAAGGAATTAAAGACTAAGGATTGGCTGACTAAATAATACCAAAAACTAGGTTTTGTTACAACTGATTTATTGAATTTTGAGCTATTCCTATAGGTGAAAGGATTTATCTATGGTTTTGGGCTTGACATGGATACTTAAAATTGAATTGATCTTGAAGATGAAAAAAGTGATCAGTTTTTCCTTGAGCTTGACTTTCCCATGTAAATGGACGACTTTCCAGAATGAAGACTTGTAAAATAATACAAGGTAACTTTCAATAAAGCTATTACTTTTGGGAAAAAAATTTAACTCAAAAAGTGTGCAGTTTGTAGGTGTGAGTCTTATTTTATAATGTGTGCCTAGATTTGGGTAAGAATAACTTTGATGTGATGAAAAGTGTACATGCATGCAAATAACTAGTTCACTCTAAACACAGGAAGCAGTCGAAGCGCATAAAGAAAAATAAAGAGTGCATAATTATTTATCTGACATCCACGTGGTAAGCACAAGTCTATTGATTTAATTCCATTCCCCAATGGAGTAATAAAAAAATATTGGCTATATTTTATGCTTGGCTAAACATACAACCTAGGAAGTCCTGGGATAAATCCCCTTCATTTAATAGTGAAGCTCCCATGTTCTATAATTTCTTATTCTATGACCTATTTTAAACTAATTTCATGCTATTATTTGAATTGAATAGCTCATCTGTCATAACTAAATGATTTTTTAGCAAGTAAGAAGTTATACTATGAAGTGATTAAAAGGAAGAGTAAGAATGGAATGTGGAAAATAGGAATAACTTATGAAGAAGAAGTGTGCTTGGTAAAAATTAAATAGCAAAGTGAGTTACAGTCACATAGAATAACCAAATATTAAATGATTCTTACAAACTTAAGCAAATGAAAAGAAGTGTATTCATATGAAAGCTAAAGATAACACAAATTTTACCATTATAATTCAAATTTTGTATAGTAAGAATTTAGTAGACACAAAGTTCAACCAAAATCCTCCTTTCTTCTTATTCAACTGTCAACCATTTACAATATGCACATCTAATGATTTCAATGCAAAGTCTAAAATAACCATGTACAACATAAAGCAACAGTTTGCCAAAAACTTCTTAGATGCTTTGACCCATAGGTATCTTCTTCTATTTATAGTCATCATATGTAAATTATAAGGACATAATAACCATCATGTACTTCAATAAATGAATAACTAAAAAAAATGGTTAGGAGTTGAGAACTTTTCTCCTCAAAATATTTGTTACATGCCATATGGAAATATGGAATGTTCTACAATTAAAAATGGAATAACCGACTCATAACTACCTCCAAGTAATTGACTTTATTAACCAACTTGAAGTAACAATAATTAATCACTGACTTACTTAAGTATTACAATGAATATACTTGAGGAGTGAAGAGAAAAAGTAGTAGTAGAAGAAGAAGAAGTAGAAGTAGTAGTAGTAGTAGTAGAAGGAGAATAAGAAGAGTTATTCCAAGTGTATGACTTCAATTTCAGCTCCATCTTTGCCCTTTCCTCATTATTTTCCTCATTTATATCTTCAGCTGCATCTTCATCTACATCTTTTTGTTTTTCTTGGTAAACAGCATATTGATCTATCACATATTTTAATTACATATCATCATCTACCTTCGTTGTAGCTTCCATCTCTATTTCTAATGGGAATGATTCCTTTTCCAAAATATTACATAGTAGTTTCTGAGCTTCCCAAGACATGACCCTAAATAATAAAAATCTTCTTGAAGTTTTGAAAATTTCGCCAGGGATGCACGACTAAAAGGAAGTGATGGCATTATTTATTTATTTTTGAAGTAACTGAAGGAATTCATCAATGTCTTATGGAGTTTTTTCAGTGCCATACTTTTTTAAGTCATAAATTCCATTGTCCAGCTCATCCAAGGTTAGCTCGACCTATTCTTCCAAGAGTTGCATCATTAATGTATTATATGATAAATAATTCATTTGCCTAAAAAAGAGAAGAAGTCTGCCATTGTTATTATCCTTTCTTCACAGATCCTTCTCGTACCATCTTCTCCTCAATTAACACATTTTCTGGAAGTGGGTCTATTTCTTCCAAACTTTGAAGTTGTAGCTTAGCGATTCCATATTCATTGTCATCCTCTAACTTTAAATTATTCAATTTATCCCAATTTTCATGACACTCTCCTATTTTCACAAGTATTTACTTATAATAATTTATGTGACCACCTTGGGTGCTGTTAGCCACCAATTCATCTATAGCCTTTGATTTATCTCCAGTATCTTCCATTATGTTGATCGCTTGAGGATTCACTTGCTCTCCTATTTAGCACCGACTACATTGACGTTATAGGCCTTGCAACCTTCATGATTATATCACACAACTTGGATGTTTATTTCTTAAACTTAGTATTCTTTTATTTTTCTTCATCCAGCTTAATAAAAAGGTTGTTGATTAGCATCTGTGTGTCTTATTTCAAGCCTTAAGTGGTGAATTCTCCTAGATGTACCCTTGTTATCACCGAATCTTCTCTAGTAAATTCTTCTCTATTATTTCCCACCGCTAGTGTATATATTTCAGAAAATTTCTTTCCATAAGGTTCAATTATAATTTTAGAGGTCACCTTGGCTACTTTAGATTTTTTTCCTTTCTTTTCAATACTCTTCAGCAATTGAAGATCCATTTCTTCTAAATTAACCACTTCCTTGGAACTAGGAAGTTTCTGTATAGATAACCAAGTTACAAATTATTTCCGTGAAGAATATTGCGTACTAGAATGAATAAAAATTTCTTGACCAATCACTTCCATAGATGGAAGTATAATTGTTTCATGATCTTGAGGTGAAGAAACCTATATCAACACTTTCTCTAATTCAGTCATCTTATTAATCACCAACTGATCTATAATTCTTTTATTTTTAAGTCCTTGTATCTTCTTTTTATTTCTAAACATCCTTATGCATTGCAGATCCTAGAACTGAAGATACTTCAATTATTTTCTCATGAACATCTCCTCCACTTTCTTTCAAAATTTCTTCCTCTTCAACCTCTGTGGTCTACTCCAATTTTATACCCTTTTCCTTTGGATGGGATACCTCATGCAGTGAGAATCCTTCCAAAACATTATATTTTATCTCCTTTGGATGAGAAATTGATGGTTCATCTAAATATGGAGAAGGAGGAATGTTCAGTGGAGAGTAGGGAGGAGGATGTGGAGATGGATTTTTTGAAAAAACTTAAGGAAACAAAAACATAGCTGGCTTGAATAGTGGTTGCACAACCTATCCCTATGTAAAAGGAAGTTCAATTGTAGGAGTATTAGTGGATGAAGACACCAATAAATGAGAAGAATCACTTGAAGTAGCTTTTGAAACCGATGGTCTCCTTGAAGAAGTTGGCTTTGGAGTTTCCAATTCTATTCTAGGCTTCTTGATTGGCTTCAATTTTGTAGCGCCTTTAGAAATCTCTCATGGTCCTTCCTTTCTCTTCATGCCCACCTTAATTATGTCATTAATGACTGATTCTTCTAGAAACTAACCTTGAATAAGAAGCCAATTTAAAGTATAAAGAAACATTATTGATGTTCTCTCCATAATTGTCTTGGATTTATTTCTTACTATTGGTAATGGAGCATTATCACCTTATTCTTTATAATATGCGACTGAAATTACTTTCCCATCATCTAGGATATTTAAAAAAAAAAAATCCAATCCCAAGCTTAGGATTTTATAAAATTTCATTATACTATAATCTCTTCTTATTTAAAATTCATCTCTGCAATCAACCTAAAAATCTTCCTATGATGGAAAATGTGCATGATCTAGTGAGACCATATTTCTAGCAATATTCCTGTAATAAAATTTCATTCTTATCTTGTAATTACTCTGAGTGTATTTATGGAACATTTATTTAGAAATTTTTAAATCTTTTTGGATACTGGCATAGTGTTAAATCCCAATAAAAAATTTGAAATTGAACTACTACTCTATGAATCCCTTGTTGCAAATCATGGAGTTCCACTAGTTTTTTGCATAACTCAAGAAAAATCCACCTATCACTAGGATACCTTGGGAGTTTAAGTGGAGTTACATTGAAACCACAAACTCTTAAATATGTAAAATGAGAAAATTGAATAAAGATACATCCATACTATACAACTGCATTCCATGCATCATTAATTACTCTCTTTTCCTTCAAATCAATGTTGATATTGCAAATGATTTCATAGAAAAAGAAATCATTGACCTATTTTTCCTTACAATACCCAGGTAAGGCCTATTTTGGATAATACTTATGAACTACAATTTTATCTACAATACCTTGAGTCCTTAACCTGGGAAAAACATCATGTGTTACTGAAACATACACAAGCTAGGAAGTCATCTTGAATTCTAGTGTTTGGGTGACATTTTTCAATTGAATGTAAATGTTATTACTAATAATATCATCCCAGTTGATAAAAGTACTAGGCTTTTCATTCACAATCATTATGATAATGTAATAGATCCATGTAGAAAATCATTATGCAGGTATGCTTTTTTAGAGGTGTGAAGGAATGGTTTAGAGCTATTTGAGATCATGGAATAATTTAATCAGGTATATCATGGCACATGATGTATTTTTTTGGTCATTTGTAGAGGTTTCATGTTCTGTTCTTGCATTATTTCAGTTGGCCCTAGTTGTTACTATGAGGATCTAGTATGTAAACATAGGTAAGTCTTAATGACTAGAAATATTGAGATATGGAATTGAAATTATGATGATTAGAGATGTTAGAGGGATTATTCATAGTTATTTCACAAAATTTTAGATTCCCATGATGAGTATTTTTCAAGTTATGACAATTTATTTGAGACAGGGTCAAGAACAGGTGAAAAACAAGCTTGAATTTGAGCTTCTGATGTTTGTTGTGAATAGTGTACTCAGCGTGGTACCTTTTGGATTTTAGGGATGATTCTAAGGTTATTTTAGAAGGTTTCAAAAAAATAATGAGGTGGTTTTATTTTAAAAATTTTATGAATGAATGTTAACAAGGTAAATTGTTCTAAAACCTTAGTTAAACCCTAGCTAGAAGAAATTGATAGAATGTGAAGTGTTGTGACCCATTTTTGATTGATTCATCAAAAATTATGATTGGAAGTTGTATGGGTCTTCTCAATATTAACATAAATGTATGGTTGATGTTGGTCCTTAGAATATAAACTAAGTCCCCAAGGGTGTGTGCACATGCAAGACCAATATGAAGAAGCGTTGGGAAAAGTGCACAAGACAAGTTTTCTATAGAAGCCACGACATGCAAACAAGAAAAAACCAAGGGTCTCATGAATTATCCATATTTGGAATTCTAAGAAGAACATGGGGAAAGTGTGACCCGACCAAGCATGCAGAGTGGATAAGGTGCTAGTGTGGTGACTTGGCAAACAAGAAAGGGATATTCTAGGTGATCAAAGGATCCAAAAGGACATCATTGTGGAGATTAGAGATCCTAGATGATAATAAGCATGATCTATTACATAACCACCTTGACACTTGGTGATCGATCTAATACTTCAGGAAGGCATGGCGGTGGGCGATAAACCTATATATAGGGATGCTTGGGTAGAGGAAAAGTGAGACTGGGCATTGAAACGGGAGAGACTGGGCATTGAAACTAGAGAGAATACTATTGAAAAGGGAATCATCATATAAAGGATGAAAGGTAAATATCTTCAAAAATAGTAGGAGGTTCTAGAGGCCTAGGGTCACCATTAGATTATCATAGTAATATTGGCATATCTCAAGGGATATGTGTGTGACAATTCTTGTAATATGGGAAGCATAGTGAGAACTTATGATGAATAATTATTATTTGCATTGATGCATTAGTCTAGTATGACCCTGATGAATGTAATGTGGTTACTAAACTATGATCATTATGAATATATAGTTCTGTTCTAAATACATATGGTTCATGGGTGTAAACTCTAGTGCATTTTCTTTATATTATGAATCAGATATGCTATTTGTATGATGTTTCTATTGTTATTTGAATGGGTGTATTGATATAATAACTCATCCTAGGATCTCATAATGAATGCATGGCCCTTTACCTTTTTCCATCTAAGTTTATGTCCATAAGCAATGTATTCTCATATAACTCACATAGAGGAGGGACTCGGCACCCGCGCATGCCTCGAGTGAGCACCCAACGCCCCCTGAGTGATATGTTACCATGCATAGGATTAGAAGTTTATTATAAGGACATGAGAATTACTATAGTTTTGGTCATGGTGATATGTGGGCCCCACCTAAAAAATAGCAGTTTCTTAAGAAGAAGGTTTCAGGACAAGATGGTCCAAAGGAGGATCATACAAAATTGATGTTGCATTATATATGGTATTTTTTATTGATGTCTTAGAGGTTGGAGGACATGTTCATGTAGGTTCATGATGTTTTGAGGTCCAAATAGGTTGACTGTTCAAAGGGCAGTTTTGGGGTCTCAAATAGCGAGGTCTAATGTTTTGGCCATAACTTGAGCTATAGGTACAGTTTTGAGGTGATTCAAGTTCTGTTGGAAATTAGGTTTATATGTATTACTCATGATATATGAATATCATTATGATGAGGTTATTTGGCATGGTTTCTAGGGCATTATTTTAGAAAGATTATTTTTGGCATTTTAGGACAAGATCTATTTTGTGTAAGTTTGATGTTATTTGAAGCATGATATGGATTGGTTGATGATTTCTATAACCCAGAGAGTGAATATGGATAAATTTTGAATCCATTTAAATATCTAGAATGCATTTTAAATTTATTTTATGAGCTAACCTTTGGAAATAGCTTTGTTGGCAGGTTGATCTAATGAAAGAAAATGTTGCTACAGTTTTAAGTGAAGGATGTTTAGGGAATTATAAATTTCTTAGAAGTGTTATACAGGTTTTTCCATTTATTTGTATTTATCACATAGCATCATTTTTCTTAGTATAAGTTATTTGGTGATCACATGAAGTTTCAAGGGTGATGAAGGGTGCAGGAAACAACTTTTTAAAAGTTTGTAAAATGAATTAGGCCTAGTAAATGAAATAATATGATTGGTTGATTAAATTTGTAACCATATTTGAATGTATTATGATTTATTAATCATATGTAAAGTGTTTTGGGTCATGAAAAAAAATTATTTTTGGTGTAAGGCTATTTTTAAGAATGTGCCCATGGGGTTTTGAGTCGTTTTTGACACTTGTAATGTGCGTTTTAGCTAGGATGACGTAATTGGGTCATATGTATCTATTGTAATTAAAATTTTAAATTTTATAGAGATTTATGGGTCGAAATTATGATGAGGGACCAACCTATTTTTGTTTGTAAGGAAGAAAAACACATTTAAGTGCTTGTTTGGTTCATTTTTGAACTAGTGCTCTTGGAGGGAAGGTGCGTGACCTAGAGAGTGATATTTTGAAGGGATGCAATAATTTTTTTAAGTCTGAGGAATATCATGAAAATTTGAGGAATTCATGGTAGCATGTGAGCAAGAAGAGAGAGAAAAGAAAAGTGAAGAAAGAGCAAGAAGATGAGAGATTGAAGACCTAGTGTGTGAGCTAGGGTTTGTGAGTTGAATTGGTGATCTAAATAAATTGTGGTAGCAGAAAAATCAGAGATAATATTTTTGTAGGTGTCTAGGTTGGTTCTTGATCATATTTAGGGGGTTTTACCCTCCTTGTGGAGTGGGTGCTTCACTAAATTAGGGGTTGGTGCTCCTTGTAGGGTTGTCCTTCTCCTAAACTAGGGGTTGGTGTTCCTTGCGGGGTTGGTGCCTCACTAAATCAAGTTTCTTTTAATCCTTGTTTAGTTGGTGCTACACTAAATTTCTTTTCTTTGTGTAATATAAGAAAAATTTCAGCTGGTTTTCTTCCCCATAAGGGTTTCCCACTTACATATGGTGTTCTTGTTGACTATTTTGTTTCTTTCTCTCATGGTTAATGTTGTTTATATCTTATGTTAACACACATATGGTACATGGTGAATGAATTTTGTATGAACAATATAATTGATGGACATATAGTTTAGTAAATGAAAATTAATTTTTTGTAGGACTGATTCACCCCCCCTCTTAGTCCCTTGTGCTTCTAACAATTGGTATCAGAGCCGGTCCTTTTACAGAAGTGTGACAAATTAAAGGAGATCTTATCAAGAAAAATATTACAAAGAAAATTAGAAAAAAGAATCTAGAATTGAAATCCATGGTTAAGAAGGATGAATAAACCATAAAATATCTCAAGAGGTAGTTGGAGAAGACCATTTTCGATCTGTGCACAAAGGAAGAGGAATGCGAAAGACTAAGAAATTAGGCCTGTGAGGTGTGTGACCACAGACAAAATGAATTCAAAGAGGTTGTATTCAATCTACAAGAAGATTTAGCATTCTATAGGATGGAGAACATCAGATCGAAGATTGAAATCAAGGATTTGAAAAAATCCCTAAAGGAGAAGGAAGATGCATGTTTTGAGTATGAAGACAAGTTGAAGGCCCTTGAATCAAATTTGAATCATGAAAGTAGTGAGTTGAAGATGTATGGAATATTTGAGAAGATATATAAGGCTCTTGATGAGTGAATAAAAGGACAAAAGGACATAAAATATAAATCAAGCCTAGGGTTTAAAGGAAAGAATGATGATGAAGTGGGTCCAAGAACTAACCAGATGAGAAGGTGACTATGAAGGAAAATCCAAGAATGTCTAACTCAGCTAGACAACCTAATTCTATGAGTTATAGTATTTTTTTTAATGGATATTGTTTCATTTTTCATGAGTTTTGTCATAGAGCTAAGGATTGTGGTTGTAATATAAGAGTGTTTTAACCTATAAAGAATAAAAGTATTGTGGTATGTTACAAGTGTCAAAAACAAGGGCATGTAGTAAGATATTGTCATCAATTGAGATCATCAAGGTAATGTATCATATTTCAAGCTCCAAGTAGAAGTGTGTTCAAGAAGAAGACACACATGAATGAGTCTAAGGATGATTTGACATATCCTAATGATAAGAAGATGATTATTCAAGAAAGAAAAGCCAAGGGATCAGTATTTTAGTCAAATTTGTAGCCTAAAATAGTGAAGTTTATTAAATAAAATATTTGTATCACCAAGGAAGGATCAAAACTAGTACAACGAGGTGTATTTTCTTTAGTATAAGGGGTAAAAATTAAAGATCATCATAAATTTCACTCAACCACTTACTCTTCTATGCATAATAAATTGAAGTCACTTGGAGTTTTGGATACCACAATAGTTATAAGGTATGGAAAATGAATCCTCCCTTAAAATCTGAGTTATTGTTGTTGATAGATGTCTTAGTTTATATTTTTCCTTTATATTCCTTTATCAATATCTCCATTCCCATAAGTTTTTGAGTGATTATATTCAATACTTTGATATTCCTCCATGTTTCATATCTTTATGTGCTCTTTCTATTATAGAAAGTTGTCCAAAATGTTTGGTTTCAGCAAAATTGTCAAGAATCTTTTGTCAAAAGAAATGTTGAGGAGTTGAGTTCATTATGCTAAGTTGATCATGGATTATTATGTTGTCTCCTTATTTTTGAGGATCTCAAAGATAATTTATGGTCTATGATGTGAGCTTACACTATCACAATGCCTATATTCTCTTTTTCTCATTTATGTTCAAGAAGTCAAAAGTATATCAAAAGTGTTGATGAAAGTTCATTATAGTTCTTGGTTGTGTCATTCTAGTTTAAGATCATGAATTGTGAGTTATTTTGTGACTCTAGTTGATAAGAGTCCTAATATTTGTCTCATTAACATGTTTGTTTAAGAAATTTATGTGCTTTTAGATCCTTGAAATTTTTCTCTTACCTCTACAGTTTAAATACTAATGATGTTCTGTTATGTGTCAAGATGTGTGGTCCATATCTTTAGTGTGTCCTATATTTGTCATGTGTTGCAATATACTATAATATGATCCTCAAGGTGTTTATGATGTGGTAAGGTCATGAGTCTGTGGTCTTTATGTAAGCATAATGTTATTCAAAATCCATTATTGGTGGCCTGATCTATTGTCATAGTGTGGTCTACATATATATGGTGTTCCATCTCAAGTCATGTGACATCAGAAAGATCCATTATGTCTTAAGAAGTGTGTCGAGAGTTATTTTAAGTTGAGAAATATTCCATCTATCAAAGTTTCCCTATGAAATTTAGTTCTCAATGGAGCATAGGTATGGATTTGAAGAACTGTCAAGTGATTGTCAAGGGTTGATGTTCATAAATCTCTCAGGAACAAAGAATATAAGTCATGTTATAGGTTTTTGAAAAATATCAAATTGTAATCAGGTCAGAGCATAAATGTTTTTTTTACAAATTCAGTCAATGGTTTGTGAAGAATCCTTAAGCCTATTTAAGGTTTCCTTATCAATTAAAGATGTTACATGAAGGATGATAGCACTATATCAGGTAAATCAGTGTCTATTTTGACTTAAATAAGAGTCTTTGGCACCTGTTACCGATTTAATCTACCTTGAGAAGAAGAATTTGAAATCGAACAGGAAATTTTTTTGAAAAAATCTTCAACTTGGAAATTCTTCTACAGTTCCAAATTTCTCCAAACCTAAAGTCCAAAAATTCAAATTTTGGACTTTCGAGTTTTCAGAGATCGGAGTTTCCTTTCGGTGAATTGCAAATTTTTTGAGCCTAGTTTTTCAAATTGAAGTCCAAAACTCTGAAAGTCTAAAATTTTGAACTTTCAGAATTTTGGGTTTCAGAATTCTAGGTCGTGATTTTTTAGAAAATTCCCTTTGTAGTTCCGAAGTCTGAAACTCTGAAAGTCCAAAATTTTAGACTTTTAGGCTTTCGGGTTTCAGAACTCTAGGTCACATTTTTTTGGAAAAATTCTTTTAGACTTCCAAAGTCCAAAATTCTGACAGACCAAAATTTCAAACTTTGAAGCTTTCAAGTTTTAGAAGCCTCCTGATCATTTTTGAGGTCAATTTCACTTTCGGACTTCTGAAGTCTGAAAGTTTGAAAGTCCAAAATTTCAGACTTTCGGGCTTTTGGGTTTCAAAACTCTTCTGAGCCATTCCACAATTTTCATCCCTTGATCTCCGAAGTCTGAAACCCCAAAATTCCAAAATTTTAGAATTTCAGACTTTCAGGTTTTAGACTTTTGGAGCTCTCTGCGCATTTAATTCCCACCTACTTCAGTATGGATTGGAATTTCACCATTAATATCGGGGTTTTATATTTAAATCACATTTTCACCTAACATTTTCTCTGAACATGACAATCTGATTTTTACTGTATCTTGTACTTTTTGACGTCATTCTCAAGGTATTTTTTATTTTGGTCATTTTATTTTTGGTTTAAGATCTTTTGTTTTGTTTCCTCCTTGTTTATTTTCTTTGTTCCTCCTCTACATACCTTGGGAAATGACAAATTCATTCCACCATGTTTCACAATTTGAGTTTCTACAAGGTAATCAGATTTTGAAAAGATCCTCTCGAGTTCTCCAATTCACCCTCTCAACACCTCTTGTTTTTCAGAGTTCAGAGATCAACATTTTTGGAGAACTCTCTTTTTGGAATTTGGAGCTTTGGTTGTTTGACACTTCTTATTTTTTGAGAATTGTGCCATTTAGACTTTGGAGTTCTCTTTTTGGTATTTCGGAAGTCCTTTCTTTGGAGGTTTCTTTTTCGAGATTTTAGAGTTTCTCCACTTTTAGGGTTTTCAGAACTTTTTTTTGAGTTTTTGGAGGTTTCCACTTCGGGTTTTTAGAGGTTTCTAACTTTGGGTTTTCAGAGGTTCTTCATTTTGGACTTTTCCAATTCAGTTTTTGGAGGTTTCTCCAATTCGGGTTTTCAGAATTCTCCTCTTCGGGTTTCTAAGGTTTCTTTCAGGTTTTTGGAGGTTGGAGATTTTTTGGGTTTTCAGACTTCTCTTCTTCGGCATTTCAGAACTCAGAATTTGATGTCTACTTCTACATCCAAGGGAAAGGAAAAGATGAAGTATTCATTTCTTGGAGTTTCTCCTCACTCTTTCTTATCTTCTGACCTGGGGAATATAGGGGACACCGACCTTGGACAAATTGATTTTCCAGACTTCTGGGCAAGGGTGAAGGCCCCAAATAAGAAACCTTGGATGCAGGCCATATATGACAGTGGGCTTGCTCTTGCTGCTAGTTTTCCCACATCCATGCATTGCCCAAAATTTGTTTTGGCTGCAACAACCCACTATGATGAAGAATCTATTTCAGTTAAAGATGTTGATGGAAAAGTTGTGATCCACCTAGACCCAAATTTCTTTGAAGATTTTCTCAAACTCCTTGACATTGAAGATTATGCCACAATTTCACCAGAGTCAGTGGTGGAACATTGGGACAAAGAAGAAGAGTTGTGTATGAGGGTCATGTTGAAAACCTATCTGGCCAAGAGTGTTGCCAAATTGCCAAAGACCATGTATCGGTCAGACTTCATTCAGGAGGTCAGTGACCTTATTGTGCTACTAAGTAGAGTCTCAGGTCTTCCCTCCATGAAGGAATTTCAGGAGTGGATGTTCTTATATATCGCTACTATCAAGAAGAATAGTGAATTTATCAGATGGGGGGAGCATATCAGTAGCTCCATTTGCTATCAGTTGAGTAGAGTGCATTCTTCAAAGTGTTTCTATATGACATCCTTCTTGGTTTATGCCGCAGCTGCTATGGGAGATTTCACTGGGTTGAATACTAAGGGTATTCGAAGCACCTCTCAAATCTATGATTTCTATCCTCAGCTCACACTAGACGAGGGAAGAAAACACTTCTGTAGGATCAATGATGCCTTCTTTGTTGTTATTCTCTACTGTTTCGATAAGGAGTTGTATAATCAGAGGATTTCTGATGAAGCCTTCAAGGAAGTGTGTGAGTGGGGAGCTATCTACCTTCAGTTCCCCACATTTACTTACATTTGGATTCCTGGCTTTGTAGGTGCTCCCAGCAAGCTGCCAAGATGTCCCACTGACAAGTGGGTCTTGTTAGAATTGGTTCAGAAATTGCTAGATTACCACAAGATCCAGAATAAAAGGCACAAAGTGGGAATGCAATTCCCTATTTCAATTGGTAGATACACTTGCCCAAATATTTACAAGGCTAAGAATGTAGATGCAGAAATGGTAGAGGTAACCTTGAGGACTTTCCATCCACGGACCAATTTTGACTATTGGGGTAAATTCAGTGAAACAGGTTGGTCCAGTTCCCATGTGCCCCAGTTGGAAGACATCTGGATTCATTGTCGGGATGAATTCATCATCCGATAGAGAGACTATGAAAGGCTAACTTTGGATGAGGTTTGACAATTTGGAATAGCCGATGTCCCAAAAGACATGCAGGATGATGACGAGGTTTTGGATGTAGTATATAAAAATAATAATATTGCCAATCAACCATTGCCATGGATTGATTGGTATGTGGAAGAATGTTGCAACACAAAGGAGAGGGTGGGGCCCATTCTACAGAGAACTTACAGTTGGTTGGTTACCTTGGGAATCTCACCCAAGGGGTTAGAGCAACCTACAAATACAGAAGCCCCATCAACCATGAGCCAATCAACACCCACAAAGGGGAAAAGGTTGACCCAAAAGACCCATACAGTTCCAAAAAATATTTCATTTGTTGTTGGGAGCTCATCTCTCTCCAAGGCTCCTGTTCCCAAAGTCATGCCTCCTACAACACCTGTGACAGAAATAGTTGAAGTCAGTGATTCTCCTAGTGTCCCACAAGACCCATCATTTCCTTTTTCTCTTCCATTATCACTTCCTACATCAGTTCCTTCCACTTCTACAATCATTTCTTCTTTCCCATCTCCTTCTATGGCCCAAGTATTCTCATCCCTTCTAGTTCTCTCAGCTGGAGAAACTATTGGGTCACCCATTTCTACTTCACTTCCCCTAACACTTCCATTTCCTTCCATCTCATCCCCTAACATCATTGTATCAACTCCTATGGCAGTCCTCACATCCACCCCGTCCATTACTACCACTACCATTCAAGTGCCAACTAGTATTACTGGTACTCTTGTCATGACTAATGTTTCAGGTACCAGATCTACTATTCCATCCTCATCAACATCAGCCATTCCAGAATGGTGGTTTTAGAAGACTCCAAAGTAAAAGAAGAAATTGCCTCTGGGGGATGTAATAGATCTAAGCATATTGGAACATACACCAAAGAGACAGGCCAAGAGGCCAAATATTGTTTCTAGCATGATAGTAAATCCATCTGGGGAACGAGTTGTAGAGGTTGCTACTCTTGTTGAGGGAAAAACTAAGGAAACATCGACAGTTGCAAATTATCATATTTCTAGATTTTCATTGGAAGGAGCCACTCACGAAGGAGCTAAAAAATATGTAAACATCACTCTTGGAAATCTGTTGGAGAAATATGATAAGGATAAAGCTTCTAAGGATGAGCTTATAGCCAAGGTCGAGCAACTCACTACATTGCTATGAAAAGTAACAAAGCCAACTCCATCTATTGAAAGTCTCAACTACTATGGCTATGACAGTTTCATCTACCATTGATGATATTTATTATCATGAGATTGAAAAGATAGGCCAGAAAGGGAGATCAGTAGATGGATGGATGGAATGTATACTGCAAGAAGCTAATCCTTTAATTAAAGAAGTTGTTGAAATATATAATGATTTGTAGGTTGGAAAAACTACTATTTGCAAAATGGATGAAGCTTTTTCAGAGGACAATAACAACCTAAATTTGAATTTGGAAACATGGAGTGAAATCAGGGAGGAAGATTCAGATCTACTCCTTCAGGAGGATGTAATCGATGATGCTGCAAAGTTGTTTGAATATCAAAAGGCCATGGAATTCTGGTGTCAGGTGCTGCAAGATTTAATTAAGAAGTTGGATGATAAATGAGTAGAGATTACAGATGCTTTGAATGACATATCAGAAGAATTTGATATTGTTAACTGTAAATTCTTCAACGAAAATATCGATGCTCTTCCAGAGGAGCAGATCAAGCAGAATTTCAAAGATTTGGTGAAGCGTGATGATGAAGTTACCAAAAATTTCGGTAGTGAATCTATTGACAGGTTGGTTTTATGCCAAAATTTCACAGGAAGATTGAAGAAATTTGTGAGTAAACTTAGAAGAGTTCCAGCTAAAATCATGAGGGAAATCGAAACAACAGATGTGGTAAATCACTACGCATGTGGGCCAGGGGATGAGGAAATTCAAGGAATCATTAAACGCTTCATCGAATATAAGCATCGAATGGCTGCATGGGAGGAAACAAAACAAAAACCTACAGAGGAAGAAGGCGTTGCAGAACTAGGCCAAAGCTAAGCGGCCATGAAAGGACAGATCCAAGCTCTGGATCAGTCAAAGTTGTAGGGTTGACTGAGTCAAACCCTTGCAAAAAAGTTGCTATTTTTATGGGAGCATGTTCCCTTGAATTAATGACATTTCTATTATTAGTAAAATGTTAGTTGAAGGCCCGGCTATAATGGCTCCGCCTAAAGAACTTATAAATAGTTAGGTATATGGAGTCATTGATAGGATATCATATTTTTGGGTGAAGTTTCTCTTCAAGCTTGGAGGAGTGCTTCAGAGATTTGAAAAAACCTTTTAATTATATTCAGAGTGATATCTTGCCTTGAAGAACCTGATTTATTGTGCTAAATGGTTGATTGGTATATGCTTTATGAATGTATGATTCCTTAGTATAGATGATTAGCTTGCCTTTATTTCAGATTATCTTGTTTCATGTTATGGAAAAGTGATATAACCATATTTTATGTCAGTTGTGGAAAGAGTGTTTTCCTTATGTTATTAAAAGTTATATTATCATTAGCCATAATCAGTGAAATGAATGTTTGACATGTGCATGTGTTTTATCCTCGTGGTTAGTTAACTATGTGTTCAATCAAATTTGGTCTCTCTATTCTGTATGATTCAAGTTTTAACAAAGGAACGTATGCTTCTGGTTTGTGGTATTTTGTACCCTTTCTAAGTTGCAATAGGTGAAGGTGATTAACGGTGCAGGCATCCTACTCACATTAACCCTTCCTGAGATTAAAATATCCCTTTATTTGGTGCATCACCATCCCTAGTATAGTTTCCCTTTTGCAAAAATCTTTCCCTAAAACCCATGACAATGTTAGCATAGGACTAGATAGCCATTTTATGAAACTAGGAGTAGTACAACACTTAGTTTAGGAAAAGGAATCTGGCCTTCTCCGGAGGTTCACCTTGAGCCCAAGTCCCACAGCTTGAGAGGTGATCCCATGTGTCCCAATCACACCGAACGACCTGCTTATAGTCTGGCCATTCGGGGGGTGCAGTGATTTGGCGACAATAGTTTTTGGCACGCCTGGTGGGACAGAGTTGGTACTTCTCTTCTCACTTGCACAAGTCAAAGTACCTGGTGACTCTATATCTCTGGATTCCAAATCTCAGTGCATTAACTTATGTGAAGAATTCAGACAAGAGCCTCTTCAAAGCAAGGAAATTATCAGCATATCAAACTTTCCTTGTCTCCTCCAAAGAGAAGGAAAAGAGGTGTTTCAACATCACCAGTTGCAGCTCTACCTCGTAGGGGTCATTCAACTCCTCCATACAGAAGGTTCACTCCACCAAGGAACAATCAACCTCTTACTGCTATGGCATGAAATCAAGTTTTTCTTCCTTTCAATGCAAGCAGTCCTCTTCTGTTGGCTCAATGTGATCCTATACCCGTTGTGGCACTCAAAATTTTACCCTTTTATACAGAGGAAACTCATGTCACTCCAGTTGAACACATTCTTGACGTAGCCAACATTTGTGTCGTCCATAACATCACGGAGGATAACATTACCGTTAGATTTCTGGCCACTTCTTTCAAGGGAAAATAATTTCAATGGTTATCAGGGTTAAGTGTTGGCAGTATAACTATTTGGGACGAGTTAGGAGAAAATCTCTATAAACAGTTTAAAGACAAGAGTGATAACCTATAAATTTTGGAGCAGCTCACTACCATGAATAGAGCTCCCCAAGAATACATGAGTGATTTCAACTTCTGATTCCACAGGACTTGGAATAGGATTCCACACTTATAAAGCCTTCTACACATAATGCATTCTTGTACTATTTGTGAGCCTTGAATAGTGATGTGGCAGTTATGATCCAGTCCATGGGAGGGGATACATTACCTGATGCCTACGACGTTGCCATAAGAGTGGAAAATTCCTTGATTCAGGCTGGAAAGATAGCTCCATGACCACCAATGCCATTTTATCTCTAGATTTTACGAACAATCATCCTATCATTTCTCCTATTCCAGAAGCCTCTAATCAACCAGCTCAATCTACCCCTGCCTCTTCAAATGATTTATTTAAAGTCAAGTCGATACTACAAACTTTTGGAAATGATCTTGTTGCACTCAAAAGGAAACAATTTCAATATAATCATCCATACCAGCCAACAAAATCAGTAGTATCAGGCTAGCCATCCTCCCTTTCAAGGGAACAATCAGCCAAAATCAAGCTACAAATCAAGTTGTGAATGTCAGGCCTTTGAACTTTGGAACCCTTCTTGCTGCCAGTTCATCCAGAGCCATAGTACCGGTTCAAAATAACCTCGTTCAAGATTACAAATGGTGTTATCCTTGCTCTCAACCCCACAATCAAAATCTATTTCCTAATGGATTTCTTGATCAGGCCCTCATGGTTTAAAGCGCATCTACCCCTTACGAGCTAATAGATAACACATCTACACAAGAAACAATAGATCAACTACAGGCACCTGAGGAAACCACTTTGTTAAACTTGGCAAGTAGAAGATTTTTATGGGTTGAATACAGATTCCTCATCAGTGGAGGAAAACACTCATTCCAAGAAGAGAGAAATGGAACCTCAAACTTCCAAAGCTGATCAGGCATCTACTTTCATAGCCTCAAGCACAAGTATCAACTGATAAGGGTACATGCAAGAACTCACCATAAATATCCATTGATCAGTCTATAAAGAAAGACAAATCTTCAAGTATCACAGTGCCCAATAGGCATTTCCCAAAAGAAGATTCTCACACCCAAAAGGGTATTAGAAAAGTTGGGGCAATTCCATTCAGTATTGTGGAGCAAATGAAGAAGACCAATTTGAGTGTCATGATGTGGGATGCACTCTCAATTCCTTCTCAAAGGAACTTGCTATGGGAGGCTTTGAACAGTTTTGGTACTACCGATAGATCATCAGGTCGTGAAGCAACAATAGCAACCAACCTGTGTCAACCAGAAATGAAAGTGATTTCTAAGGCCAACAAACCACCACCATTCTATATCTCTCTGATCATTGGTGATCATTTGGTGCACAATTATATGATCGATTCTAGAGCCAGTAGTTCTGTGATGCCCAAGAAAATTACAGATGTATTGGGAATCCCATATACTCCAATCTCAAAAGGAGTTTTCCAGTTAGATGGTACTGCAATCCAAACTGTTGGAGTTATCAAAGGACTTCAACTTACCATCCATGCATGCCCAAGTTTTTCATTCACCCAAGACATATTAGTCATTGATCTTCCTCCTCTCTTCACCATTTTCCTATCACGAGATTTCACTGCCAAGATGGGTGGTTATCTATCAGCCGATTGGTCACATATGATTCTTAGGACTCGATACAGAACCAAAGTGACTATAAGGGTGGAACCAATCTACCATAATCATGTAGAACCCTACACTGCTAGTCCTATAAATGGGAATTACACCATCGGAGATCCGGAAGAGGAAGATGTTGATCATGAACCAACCACTCTTGTTGAAGAAGTTCTCGATATGTGTTAGATGAAGTAAGTGGAGATCATCAGTATGATCCCTATGCTGATGTATTGGATGAAGAAGAAGCTGGTTTTTGCTACTTTTAGAAGAAACTAGGATTGGGTACACATTGCATTCATGAAGAAGATACAATCATACCACCACTTGTCAAAACACCAAGTGGTTTCAAAAGGACTATGGAAATTATTCTTCCATGGCTCAAGAAGTAAGAATGGATCTGGTGTTGGTGTTATGTTAATTTCTCCAGAGGGAGATAAATACTTCTCATCTTTTCGGTTGCGGTTTAGTTGTACTAATAATGTTGCTGAATATAAGGCCCTCATTCAAGGAATTCAGCTAGCTCAAAAGAGAGGAATCAAAGCCTTGAAGGTCTTTGGTGATAGTGAATTGGTTGTGCATTAGGTAACAGCCCACAACGCATCAAAAAATGATCTATTGAGATCATATAAGAATCAGGTTTGGGACTTGATAGAATATTTCGAAGCTTTTGGAATTCATGCAGTTCCCAGAAAGAAAAATCAAGATGCTGACAGGCTTGCTACCATTGGCTCACAATATGATATACCTATAGACATTATGAAAGAAGGGACAACAGATGGTCAAAATGGTGGTCTATCCTGTGGTCCGGATAACGTAAGTAGTTGGCAGGTGTTTGATAGTGACCAACAAATTGTCCTCTTCCTATAGCAAGAAGAAGAGTTTCACTGCCAAACACCAGGATAAACTTCAAAACTCCTACGGTGATCAAATTATACAGTTGAAAGGAAAAAAAATACCAAAATTCCTGGTTACACTTGAATCCATCTTCAATTCAGATGATCAGGCCAAACGACAGAGCACGAATATGGTGGTAAAGGAAGAGGATTTTGAAGAAGTCGAGGTGGTAAGTGAAATTTTTTTTTTAAAATTGGTAAGGTATGCACTGCTCAAGAGAAGAAATATTTCATTGAACTATGTCAATAATATCATGATATTTTTCATGTGGAGTTATAAATATTTGTGTGGTTTCGATCCTGGCCTAGCTCAACACACCATTGAGCTGGATCCAAATTCTAAGCTAGTTCATAAAAAACAGAGGCCAATTAATCCTAAAATTGAGCCGCTAATGAGGAAGGAGCTAACTAAGCTTATTGAGGCCTGCATAATTTTTCCCATCAAGCATTCCTCATGGGTAGCCAATCTGGTGCCTGTGAGGAAGAAGAACAGAGAGATTCAGCTGTGCGTGGACTTCAGGGATTTGAACCATGCCTCAGTTGAAAGATCACTACCCTCTTCCATCAATGGAGAAAATCCTCCAAACAGTGGTATGGGCCCAAAGGTTTTCTTTGCTTGACGGTCCTGTAACCGCCGCCCTAAGCAGGGCGGCGGTCCTGTGCGCGTTTTCCAGAATGTGCTTTTGACGGAACGCACGCAAAAATCAACGCTTTACCAGCTTTTCCTGCCGACTTGAGCATGCATTTATGTTTTTGGTCCCCTGGAATAGTGTTTTTCTTTTGTTTAATGTTTAGGAGTTCAGTTTAGATTTGATCTTTGCATGTTTGGATTTCCTATAAAATGCATGGTTTGTGCACATGCAAATGGCCCCCTGATTTTAGTTCTGAATTTTTGCTCCAAAGTTTGCTTTTAAATTTCTTGTTGCAGTAGATTTAGTTTTCCTTTGTTTAGAATTCTTAGATTTCTCATTGAGTGCTTTGTTTAGTTTTGTATTGCAGCTGGTAAGCCACATATCCAACTTGTGCAAGTGCAAACATTATTTGGGCCAGCATTTTCACTCCAATTTTCATGTTTTCAGTGCTATGGTCGTTTTAGTTTGCTTAGGATTGGTAGCATAGTTTGTTGCAGGTTTGTTTTAGCTTTGTGTTACTGTTGGTAAGCCACAGATCCAACTTGTGCATACAGCATTATTGTTTTGGAGTAGAATGGTCTAAGCAGCCATTAAAGTTGCAGGTTTTGCTCTTCATACAGACTAGTCCCTCAGGTTCTGGACGCTCTTTGTTGCATGATTCGCAGTAGACCCCGCTAGGAATTGCATAGGCCAAGCTCTGTACTCTTGTGCTATCCCTCTCCTATCCGCATTCTATTCTGTCTGCATTTTGAAGGCTGTCCATTGATCCAAATATCTATTCCTGTTGATGCAAGCATTTCACGCTTTTCTGGATTCTACGTGAGCACAAAGAACGAAGAGATCATACTGAGGGGACAAGAACACACACACCGTTAGATTCGTCATTGTTCTGCGAAATCCAGGTTCCATCTTTCAAAGTTTTAGTTAGAATCTTATCAAATAAAGTAGTTAATTCACTTTATTTCAATTAATTTCCATTCTCGATATTGCCGGGGAGGTTGTGGGGATTGATAGTTTCTGAGAAACTATGATTCATTCCTCACTTCTGAGGTAGGATCGAGAATCTTGCAGATAGATTAGTTATTTCGTTGTTTAGAATAGATATACAAAATTACACAGACAAATAGCTACATTCGGCTATTTTGTTTGTTTTTATTGTTGTTAGTTTAGTTGTCAATTTTAAATATTTTAAATAGCTACTCTCTTAAATTAAATTAAATCAACAGAAAATACAAAAAGAAAGTTATATATGCTAGAAGTGCACTTAGATTTTACTTTATTACTAGCTTGTTTCATTACTGCTTTTGCATGACAATTACGGGACCTAGGGAGCCCAGGGAATACATTTTCAAGTCAATTGTGCCTCAGCCCAATCTCATAGTTGAAATAACTAATATTGACTAGAACCTTAGGATACAAGTCTTCCAAACAACAACAGATTTCCAGCAGGTCAGATCTTAGTTAAGAGGATTAAACATAGAAGACGACCAAGCATATACATTTTGGTCAAGTCAGCCAAACTACAGGTTGCACTAAGAAAAATATCCACATGACTGTAGAAGGATTCGAAAGAGAACAAACATTCGGGTGTGATCCTTTAATTCCACAACCAGGCGCAGGAGACACCCTCACAGACATAGATATCGGTTGAAGAATCCAAGTTGCGAGAACTCCAGTAGGATATTCTGAGAAAATCGCACAACTATTGATTCTAAATATAGAAGCTGAGAAAGCGTATGATTATTGGATACTAGGGATCAAGACTTGATCTCGCATATGACCATAACAGGACCAAAACAACCAAGAATCTATGGTTGTGACCCACAAATCCCGCAGCCTAACGAATCCATCAGAGAATTAGACATAGACACTGGCCTACGCACACTGGTATTCCAGTCTACCCCACTTCCACCTATCATTATCCAACAATTATCCTTGTTGGACACAACAGCTAACAAAGCTAGAGAATTCTGGAATAGGCCAGAGAACTATCCATAGAGTGACTACTTTACCATCCACTATATGACCTTATCAGGAGAAATACACGAAACTACCCCAGGTCATTTCGCACGTATTCCGCAACCCATAGATCGAATCACGCCAGAGCTCGATATTGATTGAAGCCTTCGAGCAGTCATCCTTGCCGATCGATCTATCACACCAGTCCAAGTTAGAAGGGCCTTCTTTGCCTTAGATTCGCAAATTCCATTAGTGCGTGTCGAAGACATTAGATTGCCTAGCTAGTTTGTCTGTGTCCCACCTATATTCCATCCCCACCGGTTGTCTTGGCATGACCTCGGGAGGTCGGGTACGTGGAAGAGTCACATGTAGATTCCCATGTTCGCTTGTTGCTTTTCCGGCGTACAGTCCCCCATGCCGTTTTAAGGCATTTTCAGTCAATGAGGAATGGGCTCCCACATTTTGTACATTTTCTCTCTCCTGGGCTCGACCCATGCAATGTAAAAGCCAGATTTGGCTCATTTCTTCAGGGGAACACTTTTTGGCATAGAAAACTTCTTCTTTCACCTCCAACAAGTGATTGTTGCAAGAATCAGACCTCTTCAAAGATTATAATAGTTTTTCTACCTCTCTGAGGTTGTAATGCAGTGGTTTTGACATTGGAAATGATAATGCAAGCTTTGTGAATGGGTTTCAGTCCTTTGTTTGTATTATTTGCTTCATTTCAGATCCTAAATTATATCTTATCAGCTTGTTTATGTTTTATGTTGCAATCTTTGGTTTGTGTCTATTTGCATAACAAAAATATTCACCACTCCTTTTGGTGCATCACCATCTTTAGTTAGTTTCAATTTTTGCATTTCTATCCCTGTCTCCTTGCAATTTAGAGTAGGATTAGGATCTGAACCTCTGTATTTGTGCAAATATAGATCTAAATCAGAGGAGTTTGAGGAACCAACCTCTAATATGGAGATTCCTCTCTCAGTTTCACAAGTCCCACACTTGGAGAGAGGTTTCCATGTTGTGCAATCACACTGGATGCCTAAGACATCATTTAGAACCTTGATTTGCATCCAGGGGTGCTGTGATTTTGCACTAACAGGAGTTTATATTGATGTCTATGGATGTTTCAGGACATTTTCATGCAGGTTCATGATATTTTGAGGTTCAAATATGTTGACTGGTCAAAGGGTAGTTTTGAGGTCTCAAATAGCAAGGTCCAGTGTTTTGGCCATAACATGAGCTACAGATAGAATTTTGAGGTGATTCAATTTTTTTTAGAAAATATATTCAGAGATATTTCCATTTTTATATGGATTTCCTCATGATGTAATTATCTGATAGGGTTTCTAGGGAATTTTTTGAGTAAGAAGGTTTTTCACAGTTCAGGAGAAGATCTGTTTTGGTGCAAGTTTGATATTGTTTGAAGCATGATATGGATTGGGTGATTCATAATATTACCTTGAGAGTGATGAGAGATGAATTTTGAATCAAATGAATTTATATGGAGATATTGAATGAATGTATAATTGATTTTATGAGATAACCTTTTTAAATAACTTTGTTGGGAGGTTGATATGTTGAAATCAAATATTATTATGGTTTGAAGTGAAGGATGTTTTGGGAATTATAAATTTCTTAGAAATGTTATACAGGTTCTGCCATTTCATTTTAGTTATCACATGACATGATTTGGTTCAGTAGAAGTTATTTTGTGATCAAATGAATTTTCCAGGGTGATGAAGGGTGCAGGAAACAATTGTTTTGAATTTTTTAAACGAAACTTATCCCAGTAAATGAAATAATATGATTGGTCAATTAAATGTGTGACCATATTTGAATTTTTTATGATGTATTAATCATATTTAAAGTGTTTTAGGTCATGATTTTTTTTTGTTGTAAGGTGATTTTTAAGAATGTTCCCATGGGGTTTTGAGCCATTTTTGACACTTATAATGTGGATTTTAGCTAGGATAACCTAACTGGGTCATATGTATCCATTGTAATTAAAATTTATAAATTTTATAGATATGTATGGGTCAAAATTATTATGATAGACCAACCTCTTTTTTTTTTGGAAGGAAGAAAATCATATTTAAGTACTTGTTTGGTTCATTATAGAACTAGTTCTCTTGGAGGGAAGGTGTGTGACCTAGAGAGAGATATTTTTAAGGTATGTGAGAATGTTTTGAAGGATAAGGAATAGAATGGAAGGTTTAGGAATGAATGGAAGCATGACAGAAAAAATATATAGAAAAGAAAAGTTAAGAAATAACAAAAAGATGAGAGATTGAAGACCTAGTGTGTGAGCTAGGGTTTATGAGCTGAATTGGTGATCTCAATTAGTCATGGCAGCAGAAATATCATAGATCATATTTATTTAGGTTGTTGAGTTTTTTACTACTCATCGTTAGGAGCTTTTATCCTCCTTTGGGAGTGGGTGCTTCACTAAATTAGGGGTTGGTGCTCTACTAAACTATGGGTTAGTACTCCTAGTAGGGTTAGTGCCTAACTAATTGAGGGATGGGTGCTCCTTATGTAGTTGGTGGTATACTAAATTTATTTAATTTGTGTAATATAAGTAAATTTTCAGTGGGTTATCTTCCCCATGAGGTTATCCCACTTACATATAGTATTCTAGTGTTGAGTATTTTATTTCTTGCTCTCATGGTTAATGTTGCATATCTAAATAAGCACACATGGTTATGAATGTTGTATGAACAATATAATTGATGGATTTATGGTTTGGTAAATGAAAATAAAATTTTTGTATGAATGATTCACCCCCGCTCTTAGTCCCTTGTGCTTCCAACACACAATATTCTAGGAAATCTTGATGCTTTCTTTGTTTCTTTTAAATAACTCAAGTACATGATCTGAATAGCATCTACTCTATTTTTCTTCCAGTAATATTTTTCCTTTTCCATAGTAACACCAAGTCCTTTAGGTGTAGTAGGAATCTTCAAGAAAAATTTAAATAAATGAGCATCAAGTATCACTACTAGATTTTCCGAAGCATCCTTGACTGTCCTTATCTGAGAATCATAATCTTTAGCACATTCCAGTACAAATTTAAGAAATTGAGGAGGACTGGGAAAAGTAGATACTTTTATCAACCCACTCCTAGTTAATGCTTGTATGAGTGGATTTTGAACTTTAGCCTTGGATATCTCAATCAATTCAGTGATGGATACATTCCCCATATATATATTACTAATTTCTATGAGCTTGGACACAATACAAGAATCCACTAGATAACCTTTATATTCATACTTCATTTTACTTCCTTTGGCTTCACTAACTGATTTAGCTTTCCATTTTCCCTTCTTAGCTTTGGAAGTTTCCTCAACATAAAGATTAGCTCTCTGATCATAGCAACTTCTTCTTCTCCCACTGACATCTCACTTATTTCCATTGATTCTTCTCTTGCCTCAAACATTTTCTCTCCTTCATCTAATCAGTGTGTTCTAACTACTAAAGATTAGCAGTTGTCCTTGCTTTAAATAAAGAAATTAAGTTAAGACACATTATTTTAAATTCATGCATCTATTAAAATTAATTTTATTCATGAAAGAGCATTAAAATACTTTATAAGTGAAGTTCAATGCATGCTGGAAGTGATGAAGTGAAATAGTTCTCTTTGCAGTTCATTACAGATTTTCAAGGTGCTACTACTTGAGACTTGGAATTAACAAGAAGAAGTAATTCAATTCTTTGCAATATAGGAGAAGTAACAACTCTTTAAAATAACACAATATATGTGAATTAATTAGTCTTAGGTTTATCACAAAGCATATGATGTAGTGACCTATCATTTTATCAAAAAACTTGGGAAGTAAAATTAATGCAAAACAATGCATATCAAAGCAAGTAATAAGCCATCGATTTAGCATAACTCAAGTAACAAATCAGAAGTAGTTCTAACCACTGTAATACATGGGAAATTTTAAGGAGTCATTTTAGTATAAAATTAAGACTTAGGAAGTAAAATAAATTATAAACCATGCAATGAATAGGAAGTAACAAGTAATCGATTTCCATAACTCATAGACCAGCAAGTAGAAGTAATCTCAAACGACACAATGCAAATCAAGTGTTAGACACTTGGATCCATGCACACAGTAATGTGATACTTGGGGGGTAAATTTTTAAAGAAATTACTACTTCTAAACCCAAGTAATAGTAAGACCAGATTACGCAAAGATAGATAATGAAGTAACTCATTTTGCAGTATTTTCCCAAATACTTTACTTCCATTAAACTCATAAGTAAAACAAGCTTTGATCACTACATTAAATTTAAAGTAGAAGACATTTATATCAATAACAAAAAATAAGGAAGGTAATAAGTAGTGAAACCACAATGTTTTATGTGGTGATTAGAGATTACTTAAATTTCATTAAACACAAAAGAAGAAGAAGCAAACCTAGAAACCTCAACACGAATAAATAAGTTACACAAAACCATAGAAGGAACAAGCAACGGTCCTAGGGAAAAAATATGGCCTGTGAATGGTGAAAATTCAAAGGCAATCCAGTTAAAGGGAACAAGGGATTATTTAAATGACCAAACCCTAATCCTAATAAATATGAATTCCCTAATTTTAAACCACTCTACCAAAAACACACGCGAACAAGAAATTTGAAGGAAGACCAAAAATCTAGAACAGAATACAACACAAAGGAAAAGAAAAATAAGTAAAGAGAAGTGGAAGAATAAATTACCAACCTCCACTACAAATGGGATGAAGTTGATATGTGCAAATAGTTCTCCAGTGGATCATACAAAGTTTCTTAGGGTTTGGGAAGTGGAAAAATTATCTCTGAATAAATAGATGTGTGGATCTGACATGGAATTACTTGAGATTATACATTTTCTATGTCATTAAATGCAGCTCATATAATTGCCACACCATCACTCCTCTTATATGTGGATTTTTGAGACTACTTCACTTCATTTTATTTAAAATAATTAAACCAGTCTCTAAACACTGATAACTTAAATGACCAGTAATGTGGTCTTTGAGACATACTCGTCTTATTTTTTAAGAAGTAAATTTGTTTTTGTTTAGTGCAGATAAGTCAAGTAAGAGGGTGTCATTTTAGCACAACGAATACACTTAGTTTAGCCACGTTTAATAACAACTTTACTTTCTTAATAATAAAAATTAAAATCTCTTGAGCTTAGTGCTAAACGAGGAAATCTAAATCAGTTATGCAGTGTTCTGAGACTACTTATCTTATTGAATTTTAACAAGAAGTACTTTCAATCAGCCAAAGAAGAGAAGTCTATTCAAATTGGTTTTTTGGATTGGACAACTTGTTACTTAGAAGTAAAGAAATCTAAGAAACCTGATAACGTAAGAGAGAAAGTAATTAATTTTCGAAGGGATTTTAGGAATTTTGAGCAGATGGGTATTTCATGAATCAACCCCAAAAAATCTCCTATAACTTCTTAAAGAATTATAAAGCACTCTTACAACCCAAATAAATTAAGGAAACAACATAAACACACTAAACAACAACCTAAAAGATAGAAAAAACATGAAAACATTTCATTGCAAGACATCAAAGCTTAAATGTTCAAAGGGGTACCCCAAAATTTCTAAGTAGAGTTTTGGGGACACCAGAATGTAACTCCTCTTCTCCACCTATAGAGGTATGATTTTATTGCATTGGTAGTTACACAACACTCCTATTTTTACCATTTTTCTCAATCTATGAGCATATGAGCAAGACCTTGTCTTTACATACAAATTTCATGGTTGAGTGATTGCTTCCTCATGGAACTTCGTCACGTTTCCATTCGAGCGTAACTCAATTGATGTCAGAATTATCCCACATGATCTATGTTCTCTCTTTCTCCATCAAGGTATCATAACATGTTATTGGGATCTACACTACTCTCCATTTTCCATTTCCTACTACTCTTGGTTTCATGTTTTATTGGTTTCTTATGCATACTTCATAATTGTTATTACACTCATGTGTTATTTGAATTGATCTAGTTTTATTTGGGTTGAAATCTTGTTCAGATTTTTTGATTTTTCTTGTTTCATTTTTTTCCATGGTTAACAAATTGTAGGATATGCATGAAAGTTTAGGATTTCTATTTGAGGTTCAAAGTTTTTTCTTTTTGGTATTTAGAATATTATGTTGATAATTTTTTGCCCAACTCATCCCCATATCAGTGAGATTGAAACTGATTTGGCTTCCCTAGCTCACCCTCATCCTTCCTTGTGTGTTTCCTTTGTGACTCGTTTTGACTTTGCAACTCATGATTTTGTTATGGATTTTTTATTTGGTTATCAGGGTACCTCATTCACATTACAGTTAGTTATCTCTAATTGTTGTGCATTGAGTCTTGTGTGTTATCTAGCTCATTTAGATCACATGCATCCATGCTAGTTGAGTCTTCTATGAAATTTCTCCATTCCCTTTCTTTGATTTTGTGATTTTCCCTGATCTCTCCCTGGTGTTATCAAAAACATGTTGTATTTGGTCTCTAGTTTGGGTGTTTTCATATGGATTTTCTAAGATCTTCAACTCATCACCCTGCATCTCCCTATGATGTTCTTTGTGCATGTTGAGCTTGTGACTATGCCTTTCCATTCTACCTACATTTGAATCACAATGGGCTATGTCCACCAACCACGTCATTCCCTGTCTTTCATTTACAGGTATCTCACCGATTCCCCTTATGTGCATTGAGGCATTACTCTAGGTGTTTCCCCAACCTTATTCCTCTCTTTACTGAGCCTTACAACGAGTCTCCCTGACACCATCCTACCTCGTTACGTGTATCTTGGATCCACCACAAAACCTACTTGCCACATTACCTTGACATGTGGATCTCTTCTTAGCATGGATGTCGACTACCTTGGCTCATGTGGAACCAATGTGCCAAACCTAGCTTGGATCCATTGATCATCGACACATGCGGATTTGGTCTACAGCTCCCCCATGTAATTCATTCCAACTCATCTCATTTATCTGGGTGACACAAAATCCCATCACAACTTTCCTATCAACTCGGTACTCTGACACGTCACGTAGTGCTTATTCTAGCTTAGACTTACCTGACACAGCTCACCCTGACTCTCCAGTATAGCTCACCACTTTAACTCATTATCACCTTTCCCTCATGCAGTTTGGCTTCCTTCATCTTAGCTTGTGAGCCACCTCATTGAGATGAGTTGGCTTCTCTTGAGCTATGGGTAGTTTATTTACCCTTCTTTTGAATTTTATTTATCATTTTCCCCATTTTTATAATCAAATTAAGTCTAATTATGGAAAATTAATTAAAATTTTCATCATTAAGGGGGATTACATTTTCTTGTCTTCATTATAGGGTTATTGGGATTTTCTGGGCCATTTTTTTGGCTCATCATCATTGTAGTTCTCTTCTTCACTTGTGGGCTAGTGAGTGCATCCACCATAGACTTATGGAAAGAGAGCCCCACTTTTATGATGTGAGACTCTTCTCACACTGAAATTTTTGTTGTCTCTTTATTATTTTCATACACCCTTTTGTTTTTTTTTACATTTTGTTCCTTTTCTTCTGACTGATACTTAATCTAGCTCCACTCCTACACAATTTGTCACCTTCCACAAGGTGAGTGGTCAACTATCCCATGTTGCATGAACACACCTTATTGTAATCAATGAAATACTTATAAAGTGTTGTAAATAGCAAGGGTCATCATTTTTCTTGTGTGTTGTATTACATTTAAACATATTATCAACTGAGTCTAATGTCTTGTAACCTTGTGTGTATTCTTGCAGCCTTCTTATTTTGTTGCAGTCATACCATGGAGGATGATATTTCTATACTTGAGTATCATAGTATTAGTTCTCAGCCTCTGAACTTCTTGATAGAGATAATTACAAATCATGGCATGATTCTATGGAACATTACTTTACCCATGAGGGAATTTATCCCTTTCTGTATGGGAAAGTTATTACACCCACCGATCCTTGTTCTATTGAATACTACCTCGACACATGTGACCATGTTGTTGGATACCTGATATTACATGTCTCCAAACCTCTTTAACTTAATGTGTCACACTCAAATCCTCCTCACATCGTTTAGAGAATTATTCAGTTCTTATTTTGGGACCCTTCAAAGATTGGTGTTTCTCATATTGGTATAGTTGTCTCCGCACCTTCTTCATGTGATGATAGTTATGTTGACATAGAATTTGTTAATGTAAATTCTAGACTTGCATCTTTTTGCCCTAATTTTCCATGCCTAATTTTGCTCAAAATTTTTTTTATCTCTTGAATGGGTGATATGTAATTCAACTTATCCAATTGTGAACTTTCAAAATGCTGCAAAAGTGCCCATGGTTTTATTGTTTTCCCTTTTCTGAAATAATTTTCCAAATGTGCCCCTTTTCGTGCCTTATTTTTTTCAATTTTTCAAGCTGTGTTATTTCTCCTTTGCTGAATCATGCAAAACTCAAAATTGGTCGAGTCTGAAGTGTTTACAATTAAAATCCCAATCCTTAGGTTGAAAACAATCCTAAATCATGTTTCAATTGATTTAAAATCATGAAATCTGCCACCCTTGTTAAATTTTTTGATTTCTAGGGCATCCTGTGAATTTTTGGTGTTTTGACGGTTATACGGGTGTCATCAGCCCATCAAATTCATCTTTGCAACATCTAGGGCAACGTGGCATGTTATGATTGGTTGGTGGGTGGCGGGTTGTCCTTGAAAAATTTGGATTTTTACTTTGCAAACTTTTTCATAGTAAATTTTTGGCCCAAAGGCCCTTGGCCAACCACAAGAGAACACGTGTGTGGAAGAAGTTAACATAAGGAGGTAGAGGTTTTGGTGCATTTTAAGTTTTTAACTTCAAAATTTTAAAGTCAAAATTTGAGCCGAAAGGTCGCAGAAAATGGGAAGAGGACACGTGGCTTGGGAGGCATGTGGGTGGTGGAAGAAGCTGGTAAATTTTTTTATTTTTTGGTTCAAGATGTCAAGGGAAATTTTTGACCCGAAGGCCCTCATCCAATAGCAGATGGGCATGTGTCCAAAGAAAGGTCAGCATGGGAGGGCAACACTTTTGATGAATTTGAAGTTTTTAAAATTCAAAACTTTAAAGTTAAAATTCTAGCCAAATCTCCGTAAAAAATCATGAAGTGACACGTGTCCCAAAAGGCAGAAATGGGGAGGCGCGGGCCCAGGGAGAATTTTAAAATTTTGCAAATTTTGGCAGGGAGGTCTGAGGGAAGAATTCAAGGCCTGGACCTAAAGAAAATGGGATAATGCCATGTGGTGAGGAAGAGAGCAGGTGTTTGGGCCCACGGAGAATTTTGAGCAAAATTTCCTTTTTTCAAAAAAGGAGCAAAATGGATAGAATTGGCCAGCTTTTTTAATGGGGCCCACACATGGACATGTGGCAGTGCCAGGAGGCAGGAAAGGAAATTTTGCAAAATTTTCCAAAATTTTAAAAAGTTTACAAACGCATTTTTAAAAGATGGGAGCCTGATCCAATCATGTTTTGACACGTGTCCTACCCTGTCTAGAGTCAAAAAGGGTATCTTTGAACTTCTTCGTGGATCTCATCTATCACATGGAAGGAGGACATTTAATGTCGATACAAAATTGAAGGTTAGTGTGAAATTTCATTTTTTGGCCGCCATTGGCATCATTTTCATGACCTAATTCTTCAATCTATGGTGTTTTTGATGTAATGTTTGCCCCATCCTGAGTAAAAAACATGAAAATTCAAAATCAAAAGTTGTAGAGGTGAAATGATGAGGGGAAAAGGTAAAAAATGATAAGTAAAACATACTGGCATTCCTGAATGACAAAAATGTGACTCTACAATGGATAAGGACCCGAATTTGTGTAATATTTTACACTTTTTGTGCATCCCTGAAAATATGCGAGTTGTTTTTTAGTTTTATGTCGTTTTCATGAAAGGGTAAGGGTTTTTGTAAAAAATTTGATCCCTCAAGCATATTATTTGTTTGGGAGGAAAGAATCCAAGTTGGCATTGAGTATATATGATATTTTTAGAGGATTTGAGAAAAAGAGGAGAAAAAGGACGTAGAATTTCAATGAAAAAATAGGAAGAAGCCCATTTTTCTCTGAGAAAACCTCCTGAGAGCCATTTTTAATTCCATTTTTGTATCAAATTTCATCATGTTGAGTTGGTTTCAATTGTAAAGCCATCAACAGGCTTTGATATTGTTCTTATAACACTCCCCTGATGATGTATTTGATCAAATTTTGGATTATTTAGTGTTATCTCTTGGCAAAATTTTCATATGCTTGTGTTTTAAAATGATTTCAATTTGTGTTCCTTGCTCATGTTTCAATATTTTTTTTAGGATCTCTTTGATCATACATTGTCTCATTTATTTTTGATGGTTTGATGGCATATGCAATCTTATATCCAGAAGAACCTTCATCTGATAGAAGATAAACAGATTTAAAATCATTTTATTATGCTTAAATCTTGAGATTATTTGTAAACCTTTGGAGGTACCTTAGGTCATGATCAAACAGGGATTTCTAGATACTTTGTTGATATATTTGCTTCAAGATTTTGTATAAGGTTGCCAAATATTGTGCGGAAGAGTGTAGATCTGGACCTCCATTTGTGCACATATCCTGGTTGAAAGAGTATTTTAAACCTCTTGAAGCATTCTTGTTGTCTAAGTGTTACGAATTTCCTGCAAAGGTTCTCAAAGAAGTTGGCAATTCCTAACTAGTCTTTTCTAAATATCTCCCAAAAAAATTTCATTCAAACTAACTCATCCTTGCCATACTACCCCCTGCATTGCATTTTGTATCAACAAAAGAATACAATCCATTCACAAAAATGCACAAAGCATATCAGGATTTTATCATGTCTCTAGTAGCCTTAGCCTTTTCTTGAAAGCATTTCCATCATTTAGTAGTGACAACTCTTTTGAGTTTGAATAATGGATAATTGATCATGTTTTCCCAAGGCCATCTCTATACAATGTGCAAAGCATAGGGATATCTCCACCCCTTCATCAAAAAAAGGCTGCAATATAGGTTCTCTTACCTTGGTTGAAAGGCACAACCTATAATAGTGAGGATTAGATCAAAATCCTTTTGAGGTGTTACCCACTCCTTCAAATCTTGAGTGCTAAAAAGTCAGATAGAAGTGCTCCCCAGCTATAAATGACACACAAATCATTTATCTGCCTCTGAGTGTCTTGTGCAAATCCATGATGTTGCTTGAGTTGTGAAGGAGATTAAGTTTGGGTACCAACAGAATCACTATTTTCTATCTCTGATGATGAGGATTTCTCTTATAGTTATAATGACGAGAGTACTACTTAGGATTCCTCTCCTCCTCTCTGTAACCTTCCAGATAATTTTGACACTCATCCCTTCCCATTAGATATCAAGTAGTCTTGTTTCTATCCTTCTACCATCATTTCATCTACCTCCATTTTTCTTCCACTATGTTAGGACTTTTCCACTCCTCCTCCTTTATGCATTGATGATTCATACCTATTTAACATCAATCTTTTGGTTGTTGAGCCACCCTCTTAGGATGAGTATCTGTCATACCTTCATCATCTCTTCATAGTGCCTACTTGTGATGCAGTATAGGGATTTTCTCGTCCTTTTACAAGTGTTTTGGAGTATTCCTTCATCTCTTTTATTATGAGTGCCCCATATGGGACTCCTTTCACTTCCACTTTTACAGAGATCATCATTCATCCACCCTTTCTTGTGGATCCTCTTTTTGTTATTGTGGGTGTTGTTTCATTTCCTTCACTCCACTTGGGCATCCTTTCAATGGATGTTATTCTCTTAAACTATGAAATTTATACTTTCATGACATTACCTTTAGTTTATTTACACTCATTTGTTATACCTATGTCACATTCAAGTGGACCAGATTTAGATTTATTTGTACTGCTACCTTCAGCTTCCTTCACGGAGTGATTGGAATTCCAGTAATCCATATTTTTTCTTCCTAAGGGTCGAAACACTGATCAATGTGGTTGTATCCTCTTCATTCTATATGCTGATTATCATGTCATTAAAACTATTCTTTGAGAATTCCTAGAGTTGCAAAGTTAAGATCCGTTTATGGCTTCACATCTTCTTTGGTTCCTCTTATCTCCTTCCTCTCATCTCTTCTTCTTTTTAGAGATATTTCCATCTATACATGGGTACATTATTAGGCCTTAGTTTCTAGGACCCATTTGATAGATATTTCTTATATTGTTAGGGTAGTCTCCCATCTCTTGTAAGTGGATTTTTTCCCACTTGGTTCTCCTCCATTACTTGATATCCTTTTTTTTCATGGGTACATCATCAGGATTAGCTTCTGGGACTCGTCTCTCATTTGTAACTTGTTTCCTCATCCTAATTCATGGTGAAAGGGGGTGTTGGTGTGTGTTGATTTCCTTTTCATCTTAAGCCATTGTTCACATCATTTGGTGAATCATCTCACTTAGGTGACATCATAAGTCTTTAGTGTCTTAGGGTGTATGAAAGATTCCATCATATAAATTAGTGTGTCATACAAGAGTTACTTTCTATTTTAGGAATGTAACCCTTCTCCACTTATGGATGTATGATTTTCTTGCATTGGGAGTCACAAAAAAAATCCTATTTTTACCCATTTTTTAAGATTTATGAGCATATGAGCGAGACCTTTTATTTACATGCACATTTTATGGTTGAATTATTACTTCCTCATGCTTCTATTCGATTGTAACTTAGTTGACATACACGTTATCCTGCATGATCCTTATTCTTTCTATATCTATCAAGGAGGGATATGGGAAATCTTAATCATGCACACGGATATAATTTTTTGAAGACCATACTATAAGATTCACCAATGGTTGTGTAGTTACGTTGAGGTAGGGATCATTTAGAATCTAAAATATGTTTGGACATGGATTTTACAATAATGGTGTTTGTTGAGCCTTTAGATTTATCATTGTTATAAGAGTGTTTAAATGTGGACTTACATTTAGGTTTTTTCAGATATGATTTTAAATTTACCATCTTCAACGACGTGAAGTTCTAGTTTTTGGGCCATGGTAAAGGCTTCGTGAAATGTCCAGAAGGATTGTTGACAATATATGCTTAACATAAGATGGAGAAACTAAATCGATCAAATTATTTTGTGGGAGAGAAAAATATAGTTGGTTGATGATACCCCACAATATGGAGATTAAATTTGCAATAGATAATGGTTTAGATATCAATGATGGATATTTTTCAAGAAATGGTAATGGAGAAGTTTTCCAAGAATAATTTTGCAAGTTATGTGAAAGAGAAGAGAAAATATTGTGGGATGTTATTATACCAATCAAGGGAAGGCCATGCTAAGGACATAGGAAAATTCCTTAACATGGCATCGTGGTCTTGGACGATAAGATAGCATGCACGAGGGAAATATGTGATGTGTTTATGTGAGTACTTATTCCTATAAAATTTGATAAATTGTGGGAGTTCCTAGTGTGCGCAATGAGTCTTACAAGGTACTGATGGGTGTATAGGTTTATTAAAAATATTTTCATATGAAAGGGTTATCGTAGGACCCATAGTGGATTCTTCAAGGCTTACAATAATATTCATTAGTACTTACAAGGAATTATTTTGAGATGGTTGTTGTAGGTTTGAGGATGACCAACTAGGTTGATTATAGATGTGTGGGTTCACTTTTTTATATAACTAAATTGGTACAAGGATATTATGATGAAGAGGGACACTTTTTTGGATATTATAGGTGTGCTAAGAGACTAAGGTTTGTGAGGGTTGAATGTATTGATAAGGAATAGGAGTGGAAGTGTTTATAAGATGTCATGAAATTTTTGGTATGTATTGAGAAGGGATGATGCTATATTGTGAGATAGGGGTGGTGGATTCTTGCTATCAAATTGGATGAGTGATAGTGATGGAACTTGTAGTAATAGGATCTGTAGATGTAGGGATAGGAAATACTAGTTTCTAGATTGAGGGCATTGGTTTATATGATGGGATGAGTTTAGATATAGCCAAAGGGGTTATATTAAGAGGAATAACAATTGATCTTACAAGAGGTGGAGGAGAAGCATTGGAGGTTGTGGGATGGGATATAAAGGGAGATGTTGCAGTGTTGGTTTATGTGGTTGATGAACTTGAATAATAAGTTTATGACGTAGATGGTTGTTGGTTAGATGTGTTTTGTGATGAGATAAAATTAAGATCAAAACTAGTGATAAGATCTAATGAAGCAGGGGCTGATGTTCTCAATTCACCAACATTGGAGTAGGGGTGAATTTATTAGATAACAAGATCATGATTAGAGTTAATAATCTAGGAAGGGTTGAAGGTGACGGTAGTAATGGGGGGTATTTGTTATGTCTTTGGTTGTTAGAGTACACATCAGGAAGAAAGGTAAGCATTAAGGGCCACTAGGTTAGAATATATAATTTTTTGAAGACTGGATCACCACCATTGAAGAACTATGGGATAGATGGATTTGGAATTTCTATTTTGGATGGCTAGGTACTAGAAGAATGTGGGTATTTTTTATCGATCTCTAGAGGTGGTCAGAATTGATCAATTACATTTGGAATGTCTTGAATGTGGGATTCAAGATTATATAGGGATTGTTCAAGATGGTTTTTCATATTGTCTATGTTTTGAAGATGGGATTATTGTTTTGTTAATACCATGAAATAAGAACACAATAAATGTAGAAAAATAAAAATGGTTTTTTAAAACAACTGTAAATAATTAAAACAACAAATTTAATTATTTTGAGTGAAAAAGTGAAAAGAGAAAAATGGATGAAAGGGTAGTAAAAAAGCTCAGCTAAGGCTATTTTTAGGTAAGTTTAAGGTCAAATTCCTTTATATACCTAAAGGTACATGAGGCCCTTATCTATGTTGGTGTCAGTACGAGGCATGATATTGGGGCCTATCTCCCCACTTCATGGTTTTTCTACCATAAGGGTGTCTGGTGTTTAATTGATATAACACCCATCAGATTTTTTATACTCAGCTAGAACACTGAGTCATCTTATCCTCTTGGTGATGAAATCCAAGTAGGTCCACTTGGGAAGGATTTTTAAAATGAAAATTTAATGTGATATGTGGCTTGGTTATGTATGAAGGGATTTTATGTGAATGCAATTCTCTCAACTCCTAATGAAACTAGATTATGAAGAAGAGCAAAGGTTCGTTATTAAGACCCAAAATAGATGTTTAATTCAATGAAAACAAATCACAAAAAATACAATGCAGGAAGGAAGAATGAAAGGAAAAGGACGTACATGTGATCATTATTCCTTTTTTACTTCTAATTAGGAGATTGTGGGTTCTAGTCCCACCAAGCATACTAGGATTTTTATGGTGATTTTTGGTTAGTTTCTATTATGTTGAAATACTAAAAACTCTAAATAAAGAAGGGTTTACTAATACCTGTGTTGAAAAACGCAATATTAGGATGATTAGATATATGAACAATGTAAAATACTCATGCTTTCAATAAGTGAAAAATTATGTATACAAAGACAACTGAGGAAAATAAATATTAGATAAGGATTGGACAAGCTAATTGTAAAAGGCTGATCCCAAGAATCCAAAGGGATTCCTTTAAGGGCGGCATCTCCTATTTTACAATTAAGTGATTTGATAATAAGATAAGAAAATAACAATAAAACTATAATTAAAGAGGGATCAAGTCATCCTTCTCTACATTCTACTTGGCCTAGGCTAGGGTTTAGGTGAGATCAAAGTCTAAGAAATAGTCAAACCAAGCTTATTGTGTTGCATCTTTGTATTTCACGTATCAATTTGAGTTGATCTTTGATGTCTTCAATTTACAATGTGAGGGAAATGAAACACAACATGAGCCCATGTGAGATATCAAATTTTTCCCACATGAAAGGATGTTGGATGATCAAAACGTTGTATATGCTTGTGATAGGGTGTGATGTACCTCGAACTATCATTTAAAGAGAATATATCTTACAAAGAAAAAAATTACGCCAAAATAGATTGATAAATATATGATAAATTATAAGATGAAAAACATACAATGATTGAAAGTGATTGGGAATCAGTGGCTACCGGAGACAAAATGGTATATTTCAATCAAGGAAAATAGAATGACTATAATAGATGCAAGACATAGTTTGGTAGTGCCAAGATGAAGTAAGGGGAATCTAAAGGTAGAGGAAATGTAGAAAATTGAGATTGAAATTTTTTTAAGGGGATGATGAGAGGAAAAAGTAATCTAGGCTTCCATCGACGATGATCAAGGATCCGCAGCGATCACTAATAAAATTACAAATATGCTAAAATTAAAAAAAATGATTAAGTAGATGAAAAAATGAAATAGAACTATGGTAGATAGTGAGGATGATTGTATGTAGGATGTGGCTAATGAAAAATATAATTGAAAATGATAAAAATAAGTGTACTAACCTTGTTAGAAGTTGCTGAAGATAAAAGAGCTCCAAATGACTATCTGAATGCTTGACAAGAGCTCCAAAAATATGATAGAAGAGTGTAGATATATTCTAACATCGTGATGTCATGTAGAGGTATAACAATTTGTTACCGAATCCAATATCTTACTAACTGATAAATGGATAATGAAGGTGGCTAAAAATAATTGACAACATCTACAATGATCACCAGTGATCACGGATTACCATCAATTTGGTCAAGGATCATTGATAACAAAATGTGAAAAGAAGGAAAATGGGTACAACCATTTTTCATATGAGGACTAGGGTTGTTTTATGACAGCTGGAGGTTAGGAATCAAAGTAGGAAGAGGTTATGGGGTTGGGATAGCTAGGGTAATTTAGGTTAGGTTTTTTTTATATGGCTAGAGGAGGATAAATAATACTCTACTTGGGTAAATGGGGTTATTACAATGGTAAATTAGACTATAGGAGTAATGGATTTAGCATAGGAATAATAACGTCAATGATAATAATAATGATAATATGATTAATATGCATCGAGTCACCTACGGGTGAAAAATCAATGTCTATAGTCAGCTTGTGATATTTATTTCTTGATGAATTATATGGTTTTGAACCAACATATCCTATATCTAATATTTTAATTTTGTATTCTTTGTTCGGTCATTTATTCCATCTAGGTTAACCTTGTCATGAAATTTTACCTTTGGGGTCATATATAAGCAAGTTAACACTACCTCATTTACTCACTCGGTAATCATATGGCATTATACTAACATATTCACTTCCAAAACTTGTAAATAGAACTCAAGGATCCCTAAATCTCATAAAATATCATACAAAATCATTAGGGAGACAACCAAAACATGTCTGAAACATCCTTCTAAGTCATGGAGTCTGTAAGCTTTCCAAGTTACCCTTGCTGAGGAGGCCATTTTAAAATTTTCAAAAATTTTGCCCTTCTTTTTCAAAATTTTGCCTTAAATTTTTTTTCCTATCATGCAGATTAAATTTTGAGGTTTCTTTCACAAAATTTGATAAATTTCCCGAACTCAAAAGTCTAAATTTAAAGCTTTGGATATTAGAGGTTCTTAAATTCAGAAGTTTGGGGTCATATTGTTTTTTGTGTGAAGATTTTTTTCTAAACCTCGAAGTTCGAAAGACAAAAGTTCTGAAATTTTGGAACTTCGGGTTTTCAAGTTTTGTAGTTTTGGTATACAATTTTGGGTATTTACATTCACAGGTCTCAAAGTCTAAAAAACTTAATTTCTAAAATTTTGGATCTTTGGGTTTTTGGGTTTTGGACTTCGAGGTGTGTTATTCAGTAAAAATGGTTATGCAAAAAAATTGGGTTTCGGGGTTTTAAAACATTTATGGCTCAAAAAAATCACACGTGTCAGCCTACGGGAATTAAATTATTGATTTACCTATATAAAATTAAATTTTCATCCATCATTTTTACCTTGCGATTTAGTCTAACATCCTGAATTTTACTAAGCCCTAGTTGTACTTCCAAGGCATCATTTAAAGGTAATTTTTTTGTTTTTCTTCATTTTTGTTTTAATTTTTGCCATCAAGGTATTATTTTGTTACTTGTTCTTATCTTCTTTTATTTTTATTTTTTCACTATTTCATCTTATTGATTCAATCATGGCTTCTACTACTATATGCTACTCGATCTCGACCCACGTCAACCATGGCAGTGATATTTATACTAAATATCACAAGTTTCACATCATGTAGGCATAGTGTTTCCTCGTATCTAGGAATGTTGATGAGATCATTGTTTTGTGAAAGTTGATGGATTTCAAAGTTAATCCTACATATTTATAAACTTGTCATTTTCACCTTTTCTAATTTAGAACTTCTCGGCTTCAGAGTTTCGGAGACAGGTCCTTCAGGAGTGTCCTCTTTAGGTTGTCAGAGGTCCAATATTTCAGGTTTCAGATCCTTCTAATTTTGGTTTTTAGAAATATAAGACTTCATATTTCAAAATCCTCTACTTTTAGACTTTGTGAGAATTCATATTTCGGAAGTAAGATCTTTCAATTTTTCAGACATCGAGTATTTTCAGAATTCGGAGGTCTTTCAAGTTTCACAAACTCCATAGCTTTGGTGTTCAAGTATTTGGAAGATTTTTCTTCTTAGACTTTCAGAATTTAGTTTTTTGAAGCTATGGGGGTTTTCATAGGATTCTTCATGCTTCATTCAGGTTTTGAATCAATTTTTTCTTCTTCCTCAAAGGGAAAATAGAAAATGAACTACGCTTTTTTTTTAGTGTCTCCTCACACATTTCTATCTTAAGATGTTGAAAATATTGGGAATACTGATTTGGGGAACATAGATATGGCTGAGTTCTAGGAAAAAATGAAGGATCCTAATAAGAATCCTTAGATGTAAGCTATTTATGACAATGAGATTTCTCTCACTGCTATTTTTCCTGTATCCATGCAATGTATATAATTTTTCCTAACTACAGCTTCAAAATTTGACAAATCCACTAGAACCATAAGGGAAGATGATGGAAATTTTATGATTCAGTTGGATAGTGATTTGTTTGAATATCTATTTAAGATTCTTGATATGGATGAATACACCACAATTTCCCTTGAGTCTACAGTTGACCATTGGGATAAAGAAACATGAATTTTGCACAAATCATGATTAAGAGCTAGTTAGCTAAGGCTAAAGGTACCACCAAACATCCTAAGATGATGCCCCATTAAAACTTCATTCAGGAAGTCAATGATATCATTGTGCTATTGAGTAGAGTTTCTAGTCTCACTTCAGCGAGAGATTTTCAAGAATGGATGTTTCTTTATATAACTACTATTAAGAAGAGAAAGTAGTTTATCTAGTGGGGAGAACATATAAGTAGTTCAATATGTTTCCAATTAAGAGATATAATGACCTCAAATATTTTTTTCATGACCTCCTTTCTTTTCTGCGAAGTAGTTATGATGAGGGAATATCCTAGTTTGAATCCTAAAGGTGTTATAAGTACCTCCCATATTTATGAATTATATCCTCAACTTACTTTAGATGAAGGAAGAAATAATTTCAGAAGGGTAACAGATGCTTTCTTTGTTGTATTTTTGTATTATTTTGACAGAGACTTGTATATTCATAGGATTTTTGATGAGGATTTCAAAGAAATACAAGAATGGGGAGGAATTTATCTACAATTTCCAACCTTCACTTATATCAAGATACCAAAATTCTCGGGTGCCCTAAATAATTTTCCAAGATGTTCAAGTGAGAAGTGGATATTACTAGAGTTAGTTTGCCAGTTGTTTGATTATCACAAAATCCAAAACAAGCAGCACAAGGTAGGAGTATAATTTCCTATTTAAATAGGGAGGTATACGTGTGACAATATCTATAAAGCCAAGAATGTGGATAGGAGAAATGTATCGAGTCACCATGAGGAATTTTAATCCAATAAAAAACTTTGATTATTGTGGTAAATTTAGTGAGACAATGCTAGCCAACACTCACGGTCCTCAATTAGATTATATTTGCATCCATTTTCGAGATGAAGTTATCATAAGATAGTGAGAGTTTGAAAGATTTACTTTGAGTGAGATAGTAAAATTTTTTGGTATTGCAGATATTCTCTGAAGGATTATAAGATGATGAGGATGATGCTTGATCATGCTTACAAAAGGGATAATATTTCTAACCAACCTTTACCTATGGATTGATTTGGTATAAGGAATAATTTAACAATACAAAAGAAAGGGTGGGGCCCATTTTAAAGAGAACATATGATTGGATGATAACTTTGGGTGTCACACCCAATGTTTCAAATCAACCTATCAGGGATAGTTCAAGCCCATTCAACAACAGGTCACCCTAAATCCTCAAGGAGTAAAAATTTGACCCATAAGGCCATTATAAATCAATAGACAATTTCATTTGTTGTAGGAGGTTCCTCTTATAAAAAGCCTTCCACTACCAAGGTTGTATCTTCTAGGATGCAAGTGTCTCAAGTGGTTGATTTAAATACTTCTACAGTCATGTCTCAGGTATTGTCACTTTATATTCCACCTTCCCTACCATCTTTTCCACCTTTAAACCGACTCCCTCTATTATCATCTTCCATTTCTTCCCTTCATATTTCTTCCTTTCCCTTAGCTTCCATGGCTCAAGTATTCTCTTCTCTTCCTACATTCTCAGTAGGAGATATGATAGGATCTCTATTTTCCACTCTAATTCCTTAACAACTCCATCTGATTTACACTTCCATTCCCACTTCCATTTCATTTTCTTATGAGGCAATTTTGACCATACACCCTTCATTATCACTATGTCCCTTCCACTTTCGATTGATGTCGTGAATTTCATTGTAGTATCTAGTATCACAAGTTCTATTATGATTATTCCATTGATGTCATCTTCGTATTCTTTTTCTATACCTGAATGGTTATATCCCCAGACTTCCAAGCATAAGGAAAAATTACCCCTTGTTGATGTGGTTTATTTAAGTGCTTTAGATATAACTCCCAAGATACAAGCCAAATGACCAAGATTTGTCTCTAATCTATCAATAAACTAATCAGGAGAAAGATTCATGTAGATAGCTACTCCCATCAAAGGAAAGACAAAGGAAACCATCATAGAAGTGAATTACCAGATCTCTAGATTTGCATTGGGAAAAGCTACACATAAAGGAGCTAAGAAGGATGTATAAGTGGCACTCAGTAATGTTTTTGACAAATATGATAAGGGAAAGGAAATAAAAGATGAGTTGAAAGGAAACATTGAGCAAGTGACTCCTCTTCTTACTAAAGTTACACGATAATCACAAGCCACAACCACTTTTACTATTTCCTCAAGCTTCAAAGATACTTCCTACCACATAGTGGAGAAGATAGGCCATAAAGGAAGATCGATTGATGGATGGATGGAATGCACACTTCAATAATATAATCTGTTAATAAAAAATTATGGAATTGTACAATGATTTGTATGATGAAAGAGCTTATATCATGAAATTTGATGAAATCCTCTCTGAGGATAATAATAATTTGGACCTTAAATTGAATACTGGGAGATAATTTAGAGATTTTAATTCAAATTTTCTCCTTCAGAAGGGTATGATTGATGATACCTCTAAGTTATTTGAGTTCCAAAAATTTATGGAGTTCAGAGCACAGGTGTTGTGGGATCTAATCAATAAATTGGATGAAAAACGGGTCAAAATAATGGATGGATTATATGACATTTTAGAGGAATTTCATAATATCCACTATAAGTTCATTAATGAGAATATTTATGTGTTATCCAAAATTTGCAACCTTGCAAATGTGGGATATCTATTCAAAATTTGAATTACATGATTCTCAAATGTGCAGAAAACTATCAAATTCAACCCCATTAGAAGATAAATTCATCTCATCTTTTGGCTTAGTCAATTTTTTCCTTACTTACGGTGGGCTTGAAAGCCATGATGAATGTTTGAATTTTTCGTCAAGCTCATTGTGAAATTGAGTTAGATGGTTGGTAGGTCTGTTGGATGTATTGGATGGGTCACGATTTTATTGACTGGGTTAGACAGTCGGTCAGGTTGGTCAGATGATATGGATGTCATCAAACCCCCTTGGGTTTAACAACCTGATTATTATTTAGTAACATGACATAGAGACATAGATGGATGGCCTAGAGTTGGTCGGCTTGGTTAGATGGGTGATGGGTTGAATGGTGTTCAACCCCTAGTACAAAAGGAAGTTGGTTGGTTCAGATAGATGACATCCAACCATTTTGGTTTGGATAACACAATGAGTACATGGTTGCACAACCATCATATTAGATGGCCAACATGGATGGATGAATCACAGTTGTACGACATGGTTGGTTGAGTCACTAGGTTGGTCGGTTTGTCAATTTTTCAACTGCAAGGATGGTTAGTGACCAGAAAAATGTACGGCCACAAAGTTAGACATCATCCAAACCCAACACGGTTGGATGACCATCAGTTTAGATGGCCTACTCACAATTGTATGGATAATGGTTAGATGAATGTATAGCCTGAATATGGAGAAAATATTATAGGCCAATAAGTTTACTCAAAGGAGGTTGTATGGCTGGAAGTGGTTGGATGACCCACGGAATGGACGAGTTACAATCCAGGCAAGGGTAATTAAATGAATGACAACCCAACAACTAGAATTAATGAGGCATAGCACCCATGACCGCCCATGTAGGAAAAGTACCAAAATGAATGGTTTCCCATACCTCTTTAATGCATCTTTCCGGTTGGTGACCCAAATTTCCTATATATTGTAAAATCCACCTCATTTTGAGGGGATATTTTCTAAAAGCAAAGGAAATTTGTCAAAATTGTTCCAGAGCTATTGTGAGCTAAAATGTCTCAAATTTGGGCTTATTATAAAGGATGTTTCCTTGTACTTATGTTATAATGGATTGTGCATGTTTCTAAGAAATACAATTCATGTTTTGTGACCATCTTCACCCTAACTTTTATGAAATTGCATATTTTTCCTTCCATTATATTTGCAAGTATATTGTGCATGTATATATCTCTTTGCAGGGATTGTAGTTTGTGGTGCTTTATGAATATAGGGAATTAAATGTTGTTTTGGATTGTGGAGCTTCTACTAGCCCGCTCCTACTTTATTTTCTCTATATCTTTCACTCACTTGGATTGTCTCACCCTTTCTTACTACATCACCTTCACTTAGAGTAGTTTTATTTTATGCATCTTTCTATCCCTGTCTCCTTGGAAAGCATTAGGGTAGGATTAGTTTATCCTGCCATTCTCTGCACTTTGGAGAATTTTGCATTAGGTTAGGAGAATAAGTCATATTTCTTCGGAGGATTATTCTACTTGCAAGGTCCCACACTACAGGATAATCCCATGTTATGCAAGCTACACTGATTTCCTCACACATAAATCACAACAATAAGGGGTTTTGTAATCTTGTAGTAACATTTTTTACATGCCCGATGGGACTAGAGGCCAATTTTTCATATTTTTCAAGATTGGATGTGCATCTTGGTGAATTATCATCTTTTGGAAGCTTTATAACGGTGCATCTGGTGACTCCCAGGAATAAATTTTAGTTGGTTCCAACAATATAATTAGCCCAAGGACCGAGAGAAGAAGGTGTCTTTGAGCACTTGTAGTTATCACTAGGTAGAGGAAGGAGAGGAAGAAGAGTCCAAAGGTCACCATCTCCAACAAAAAAATATTATCCACACCTCCACCTAGTCAAAACTTCCTTCAATAAACCAGGGTTTTTAGTCTAATCATAATCACACATCTACAATAACCACCACCGCTTCCAGAAAACCCATTTATCAATTTCACAAGTGGTAGTCCACTCACCCTCAATACACATAATCCTATTCTAGTGGCAGAATTGAAGAGGATTATTTACTGTTATCCAAATAACTCTTTTAATTATTTAGAAAAATTACATACATATTTTAGCTCAGAGATTTTCATGTGATGCACACCTCAATTTTCCCCTTAGCACATTCACTTGTTCTTTATTTCCTCACATGCTTCCCTTTCTCCCCTTTTCATTTTTCCTTTTCCTCTTTGTTCCACTCTTATATTACGCGCATCTTCTGTGCATTTTCCTTCTTCCAAGAAAGTTATTCATCTTGTGCACAAGCCTTTCACTTGCTTCAATCATCTAAGTCCCTGACCCTCTCACATGCCTTGTGCCTTAATTTGTAATAGTTTCACCTTGACTAAGTGTTTTCCACTCACTATTTTCCCATTTCCTCCATGCGTGTTGCGATTACGCATGAACCTTCCTTCTTTCACCCTCCCACCCCTCATTCTTTCTCATGCATAGCTTGTGCCCTCCTATATGCCATGACATTATCTGACATAGTTGAGTGTTCCACACATGATCATTCAAAGTGCTCTAATAGGGTGTTGAGTCCTTACAAAAAACTAGTGAGTGATACATGGTAGAAATGATAAAACATATTTTCCTGGTTGGCCCTCTTTTTATCCAATATGCATGCACCACATGTCTTATGTGTGCAGATGATTCTAAAAAAATTATGACATCCATATATTTTTCTACAGATCTATGATTGGCACACATCTAGTCATAATCGATAGTTGCTACCATAGGCTACAGTGCTAGATATTTAAATTTAAATTCTTGGTGGATGTGGTAGGTGAGTAATGGAAAAACATCTCTCTAGGCATTTATGACTAGATCTGTTTTCTCCAACCACTCAATTTAATTTGATATGCCTTTTTTAACACACAAAATATACTTGGGGAAACGTATTTGACAAATTTGTAGGTGGATTTGTAGGTATTGAATGTTTCTTATTGGTGGTTATGTTTCAAATTTGGGTTTTCCTTCCTTCTTCTCTTCTTCTTCCATGGATTCATCTATAAATGTAAGACCTGAGCTCATTTTTTAATATTGGACACTTCATATCCTTATGAATTTTGCTAAGGACTTCTTATCTTTATAATTTGAGTTGCACACATCTAGATCTAACTCATGCATGTGAATAATGACCAATAGTTTTTGGAACACCCGGTGGGACAAGAAGTGAAAGCTTTAATTCCATATTACTAAGTTTTGGTGTTTGTAATTAGTATTTCTATCCTTAGGAGGATTATTTCAACACATCTGCCAACTGCCAACATTTCTAGAGCTCTTGCTTTTTAGTTCTGTGGACCTTTTATGAGAAGAGTGCATACCATACTGAGTGCTACAGTTGAAGGATCCTTTTAATACCTCCATATTTTTTCGAGAAGCACACATAACATATCTTTTACTCGTGCATCCCCATCTCCAGCTCACCATGCACACTCTACTCCTCCTCAAAATAGACAAGTGTGCCCTACCATTATGCTTCAAGCTCCACCTCCTCTAAGGAACTTCACCAGCTATACTGGTGGAAGCCTTCTCAATCTCAACGCACAACATGATATGTCAGAATATGCACTCAAGAATATTCCATACTTCACAAGAGAAAATCAAGTCACCCTTTTTGACCACATTCAAGATGTAGCTAATGTATGCTTTGTCTATCTGATTACACAAGATGATGTTGTAGTTAGGTTGTTTACAATCACTTTTAATGGTAAGGCACTACAATGGTTTCATGGCCTGAGAACTACATATATTACTACCTGAGATGAACTTGGAATGACTCTATGTAATTACTTTAAAGATAAATCAAATCAATTATCACCGGTGGAGTAGATGGCTACAATAAAGTGTGTGCCCAATAAACAAATGATTGATTTCAATATCAGATTTGAGAAGACTTAGGATAGAATTCTTGACGTGGTAAGGCCTACAACCCAACATAATTTATTGTAATATCTAAGGGCTTTAAATAGTGACATTTTAGTCATGATTCAATCCATGGAAGGTAGAGTCTTACCTATTGCATACAATATTGCAATAAGGGTAGAAAATAGTCTCATTATGGCTGGTAATTTTGTACCTAGGCCTCTTACACCCTTTTCCCTAGAGATGTATCCAATTTCCCAACCTTCTATTTCCCTAGTTCCAATGTTGAGTGTGTGGCCAGCTGCATCTACATTTTACTCTTATATGTAGCAAAAACAAGATGATGAATTGAAGGCCCTAATTAGAAAATTATCCAACAAGGTCATATCATTAGAGGAGTAGTTGGCACAATCCTACAAATGTGTTTCCGATCAGCTGCATAACTAGAGCAATCAACCTTTACCAAATCAATATGGGAATCAAAGATATGAATAGAACCAATAGAATGATATATGACTTGCTAATGCACACTTGCCTTTGCTAGTAATTCCTCCTACACAACATCTTCCAGCACCCAAAACAATTCAAGCACTTTTCCCAGTGCAAAACAACATGGCACATGATTCTGAATGGTTCTTTCCTTAAAATATACCTCATAGTCAAAGCATTACACCAATGTTGTGCATGCGTTAGCCTACATGATCTAGAATGCTTCCAGATGTGAGCCTTCAATAAGCCCACTTGAAGAAGATAACCAAGAAAGGTCAGAAGCTCCTCCAAAGGAAAATATGATGTTCTTTGGTGCTGAGGACTTCTGTGTAATCAACCAAGCTATGGATGATACAGGAAGACCACACACCCAAGTAGCAAACAACATAAGATATAAGAAGAGAATGCTCAAATCTAGTGCATAGGTCATAATACCAGCAAAGTAGGTGTATCCTTAAAAGAAAAAGGAAGCACCTAATACATCTAGTAGTAAAAGCACTCAAGTTCCTACACTCGAGGATTTGTGCAAAGCCCCTTCGGAAGTGCTGCGTGTCCATCCTTTGGTAGGTCAATCCTATACACCAGCTGAGGTTCCTACCTCTATACCTGAGAAACCAAGAAAGGATGTTGTTGTCCCTCAAATTTGCAATTCAGTGGGTTTTCCATTCATCATTGTGGACAAGAAGAAAAGTAAAAACATAAATGTCACAATCTGGGATGCTGTAACTATTCCATCCCAGCGTAAATTGTTGTATGAAGATCAAGCGCAACTCCCATGCACTCATCCATCTATGTAGAAGCCACACACTTCTATCAACATATACCAAGAAGAGGAGAAGAAAATAAGTAAAATTGTTAAAAACCCACCCTTCTATATGTCTTTCATTATAGGAAAACATATTTTCCATGACTGCATGATTGACTCAGGTGCTAGTACTTCTATTATGCCCAAGAAGATTTTTGATGTCTTAGGTCTTAAGTAAATCCCCTTGTCTAAAAGAGTCTTGCAACTTGATGTCTCAAGTGTCACTAAATTAGGATTCATTAAGGATCTTGAGTTAACCCTCCATGCATATCCCCACCTTACCATAACTCAAGACATGTCAATCATTGATCTTCCACATTTGTTTTCCTTATTCTTATCAAGATATTTTACTACTAAAGTGGGTGGTTAATTTTATTATGATTGGTCTCATATGTTACTCAAGAAAAAGTATGATACCCAATTTACCTTACAAGCTAAGCCCATATTTTACTATCACGGAGAGTCAGATGTCCCATCCCCTCTTGAACCCAACTGTTTAATCCAAGAAGACCAAGATTCAGTTTCTAAAGATCAACCTATTCCACCTTATATTCCTAATCTAGTACTTGATGAGTGGGTGGAGAGGCATATAAAATTGAACCATATGTTGAAGAATTAAAATCTTATGAAACTGGTCTTGGTACTTACTGCATTCTTAAAGAAGAAGTTCCACCGTGTGCACTAAAAAAAAGTAAAGAAAACCCAAGACTATGGAAGTTATACTTTGATGGATCCAAGATAAGAAATAGTGAAGGAATAAGATTCATTCTAATTTACTCTAAGGATGAGAAATTATTCTTCGTATACAGGTTACATTTGACATGTTCTAACAATTTTGTAGAGTATGAGGCATCCGTGCATGTTCTACTTATTGCTGAAAATAAGAAGGTTAAGGTGTTGAAGATATTTGGGGACATATAATTGGTTATCCACCAAGTCACCAACAAGTGTATGGTGAATAATAATATTCTAAAAGCTTATAAACATATATTTTGGGACCTCCTTGAGAAATTTGATGCTCTAAATCTATAGGTGGTGCCACACAAAATGAATAGGGAAGTTAACCAAATGGCCACATTTAGTTTGCAGTTCTCTCCTAATGAGGTATTTGTCAAAGGAAACACTCAGTATATTAATATGGTGATTAGAAATTCCATTATATATAACAACATGAGATGGAAAATGTTTAATAGTGATGCGCAGATCATCCATTTCATTCATAATGAAGTTGATTTCTCATCAAGTATGTAAGTTGATTTGCATGACAGTTATGGTGACCAAGTGATTCAACTAAAGTCAAATAAGATGCCTAAAGGGTTAGTCACCTTAGAAAAAATGTTTAGCCCTAATGATGAGTTCAAGGGTGAAGAAACGTATATGTGTGTTGTGCAAGAAGACTAATCCCCAGTCACTCTTGCATGCGGAAAATAATTGTTGCTCAGTAAATATTACACACATAATGAAAAGTAGGCCTTTATCTCTCTTCCTAAAATACAGTGATTTCTTCTCATGGGAGTGTGAGAAATTTAAAGGTTTTGATCCAAGTGTTGATAAACACTCCATTGACCTTGATCCTGGTATCAATTCCATCAGAAAAAAGTAACAACTAGTCAATCCAAAGATAAAGCACCTTATGAGGAAGGAGTTATCCAAACTCATTGAGGTGAAGATTATTTTTCTAATCAAGTAATCTACTTGGGTCACGAATATGGTTCCCGTGTGGAAGAAGAGTGATGAAATTAAACTCTATGTTGATTTCAGAGATTTGGACAAGGCATCTCTAAAGGATAATTTTCCTTTTCCTTATATGGAGAAGATTCTGTAGACCATGGTCAGTGTACAAAGATTATCAATGCTATACAGATACTTTGGCTTCAATCAGAACCTAGTCAAGGAAGAGGATCAATTCAAAACAATGTTTACAACTAAGTGGGGATCATATGTGTATCAAAAGATGCCCTTCGGTTTGTCAAATGCAAGCACAACGTTTCAGTGTGCCATGGACATTTCTTTTAAAGGTTACATCAATGAGTTCATCATGGTTTACCTTGATGACATTATGGTCTTCTCAAATTAGAGCACGGATCACATGGAGCACTTGGAGAAAGTATTATAAAGATTCAGAAGGTATGGGGTATCTCTTAACCCCAAGAAGTGTAATTTTTCAGTGGCGCAGAGCAAGCTCTTGGGCCATGCGGTTTTAAAGGATGGCATCACAATTTATCCTGAGCATGTTTCAGCCATCCTAGTTGTTTCACTACTGGTGCACAAAAAGGCCTTATAATCCTTCCTCAGTAAGATCAATTTTGTTAGGAAATTTATTCCTAACTTTGTAGGACTTGTAATACCAATCATTGTCATACTCAAGAAGGACATAGCCTTCAAATAGACAACAAAAGGAAAAGAAATCTTCAACAAAATATAGCAAGAGACTACTTGTACACCAACACTAATCAACTCGAATTACTCAAAGAATTTTATCCTTTATGCTTATGACACTGATGTGAGTGTTTTTATTGTTCTAACACAAGACAATGAATAATGGCTGGAATAACCAATGGATTTCTTTAGCCAGATGCTAAAGGATTATGAATTAAGATATAGTCATACATAGAAACAAGTCTACTCCATTATGCGCGTGATCAATAAATTCAAGATTATGCTCACCAAAAATCATATCAAGATGTTTTTCTCCCACTATTCTATCAAAGAATTCATCATGGGAGAAGAAATTAGTGAAAAGAGAGCATGATGGGTGACCAAAATCATAGAGTATGATGTGATTATAAAAGACACACAATTGGGAAGAGGTAGCGCACTCTGTAATCAACATGCTATATATGCACACAATGAATACGAGACTTCATTGTTCCTTGATGAAGCTCTGTCGCACGTAGAACTTGAGCATAATATAGATCTTGGCATGTGTGACTAGATGAAGGAGATGATCACATTCCATTCTAAGGGTGCATACCCTCCTGGCTTAAACAAGGAAAAGAGAATATGTTTGAGGCTACCATCTATCCCTTATTTTTTGTATTGATGGAATTCTCTTCAAAAGGAATCTTCATGGAGTTTTGTTAAGATGTATCAACAACACACAAACTAAAAAAGTGTTAGCAAAATTTCATGATGGATTCTTTGGTGGACACTTCTCTGCTAAAAATAAAGCAATAAAGATCATAATAGAAGTTATATTTGGGCCTAATCTATTTGTAGATGTACACAAGTGGGTCAAAAAATGCAAGGAATGTAATTTCTTTGTAGTAAAGAAGAGACTAGTAGCACTTCCCCTACGAGCAATCCAAGGAGATCAACCTTTGTACAATGGGGTCTTAACTTCATAGGCATGATGCTGATAGCTACAGACTACTTTACCAGATGGACAGAATATTCCGCGATCAAGGAATCAACCGAGTCAGTCATCCTTGACTTTCTTGAGGGTATAGTCACAAGATTTTACATTCCTCAAACCATTATCTTTGATTATGCAAACGTCTTCCTTGCAACTAAAATATCTAATTAGGCTCTAAATCTGGGAATTTATCTAAAGAATTCTTCTAGCTATTACTCTCAAGGAAATGGTCTTGAAGATTCAACAAACAAGAACCTGATCATGATCATGAAGCACCTAATAAACATTAGCCAAAAACAATGGCTTACAAAGGTCTCACATGCATTCTAGGTAGATAGAATCAGAGTTAAAAAATAAATATGTACTTCTCTTTACAATATTTTCTATGACAAGGAGGATACCCTTCCTTTGACACTTAAGTTGAACTCAATGGAACTTTCCTATTATCTATAGTTTGAAGGCACAAACTAGAGAGAAATCAGAATAGAAAAGATGGTTAATCTTGAAGAATCAAGGAACTTTTCCATGATCAAGATAGAACAACATCACCAAGAAACAAATAAATGGTTTGACAGAAAGGATAGGCCCCAAGATTTCAAATTTTGGAAGTTAGTTTTGAAATGGGACTTTGACAGAGCTAAACCAGGGAACCACTCAAAGTTTGATGCACTTTGGAGTGGCCCATACATCATCAGTTCATGAAATGAGGCTAACTCTTTTGAGTTAACTCATCTACATGGAGTCATGCTACAAATCCCAGTAAATGTGATATATCTCAAACCCTTCTATTAAGTTTTCTTCATTGTTTTGTATATATTAGAGTAATTTCAATTCCTCTAAGTGCTCTATGTGTACATTGTTTGTTTGTACATAGTTATTTCTCCTCACGTGCTTCTTGCACACTCTTCTTTCCATTTTAAGATGCCAACATTTTAAGTAGTTTATAAGATTTGGAATAGACTCAAGAAATGATCCTTGAAGTGAATTTAGGGGTAGTTCTTTAAGTTGCAGATCAGAATTTCATGATTACATAATAGACTCCATGCCCAATGGATGCTTTAGGCTTCTGATCTGCTTCATCGAGTAGGAATATGGCCCCTAAAGTTACAAAAATGATTATCCAAATAATTTCCCTAGTGATTTGGGTAACTTACATACATATTCTAGCTCTGAGATATTCATTAGAAGGTTGTGCACACACAAGTTCACTTGGCATATTCCCTTGGTCTTAGATTTCTTGCACGCTTCTCCCTTCTCTCCTTTTCCATTTTCCTTTTCCTCCTTGTTCCACTCCTCCATTGCACCCACCCTCTACGCATACACCTTCTTCCTAGAAGCTATTCACCTAGCGCACATGCCTCACACTTGCTTTAATCAGGAAATTCCCTCGCCTTCTTGCGTGTCCTGCACACCTTTGTAATAGTTATGCCTTGACCATGCATTATCCACTCAGTAGTTTTCCCCATTTCGTCACACGTGTTGCACAAACCTCCCTTCTATCTTCTTCCCTCACCTCATTCTTCTGTGTATATACCTTTGTGTCCTTCTCTGTACCATTATGTGCCTTTTCATTCTGACATGCTTGAGTGTACCACAAATAACTTATCAAAGCATTCCAACATGGCACCAAATCCTCGAAACAAATAAATGAATGACATGTGGTAGAAATGACAAGAACATTTTCATAGGTGGTCATCATTTTAGCATATCCATACGTGCCACATGTCTTGCATGCGTAGATGACTCTGTCAAACTTTTGAAAACTGTATATTTTTATACAGAGCTCTAATTGGTGTGCACCTAGTCTCAATCAATAACAATAGACATCGTCTATAGTGCTAAATATTGAAATTAAAATTCTTGATAGACCTGGTAGGTGAGAAATGGGAAAACATCTTTTTGAGAATTAATGGGTAGATATAATTTCTCCAACCTCCCGATTTGATTTGATTCCCCCTCCTTCCTTCTTCGGTGTGCCAAAAAAACCTAGGGAAGTGCATTTGAAAGATTCTTAGGTGGATTTGCAGGCATTGAGTGCTTCTTATTGGTGGTTGCATTTCAAATTCACATTTTCCCTCCTTCTCTTCTTCTTCCATGGATTCATCTATAAATATAAGAGCTGGGCTCATTTTTAATGTTGGATACTTTGAGTTGAAGACCTCTAGATCTGGTTCTTGCATGTGGATATTGGCCTCTTTAACCATTATAACAACTTTGTACATTTCTAGAAGTAATAGAAGCATCGTTTTGTGACTATTTCTTGTCCTAACATGTTTACATTCCTTCTCCTTTCCTTATCTTTTTCATTGTGTTATCGTTGTTCCATTCTACAATCCCTTTTAGTTCGTTATTTATTTTGGTTCCATGAGACTGATTTGCTAAACACTTTTTAAGTTATGCTACACGTGCCTAACCTTATTTCACACATTTCCTTTCATTTTCACTCAGAACAAATAATGTTCATCTCTCTTTTTCTGGTACTATCAACCTTTCAGTGTAGTTTCCTTTCATGTAATATTCCTATCCCTCATCCCTTGGCATTGTTAGTTCACTTTTCCCTTTTAGCACTAGGAGTAGTAGTAGCAGTAGAAATATATAGAGGGAACCAGTATTCTCTGAAGATCCATCCCAAGTGTACAAAGTCCCACAACTTGGGGACGGTTCTATTGTTGTCATAAATGACTCAATTCTTCTAGATCCAAGACATGGGTGTAAGTTTGATGACCAAGATGTACCTTCTTGAAACTTTTCCTATAAATATAGCACATCTCCCAAGCTTCCTAGAATAATTCACTTGCTCATCACGAAGCTTCCATTTTAACACTGGAAGTGTAAATCTCCACAAAACAGGGTTTTTTTATCATACTTTATGACAAGGGTTTTTTTATCATACTTTATGAAACAAATGGATCATGAAACCACCACCCAAAATTACCACAAATGAATTCTATACAACCGTGATGCATCACATTTTCTTTTATAGACCATTTCAAGGTCATACAAATCATTTCTTCCATATCACTCTAGAGGAAGGGTTTAACTAGGGTTTGAAACCTTTTTGACTTGTTAATGATTGTTCATAAATGTATGATGACTAAATCAATCTATTATTTTTGAAAAATGATCTTAGATCAATTAAAAAACATCCCCCAATTCTTCAGGATCCCATACATAACTCAGATGTGTGGGTGAACATCTAAATTTCACTTATTGAGTTGGTTTTTCCTTCTCAAGAACTTAGTTTTGCCAATAATAATTTTTCTTGCTTTGTATTCAATTCATTGGCATAAAATTTGACATAGAGCATCATGGTGGCCTCCTTAATTCTTTTAAACTCTCATTCATTCTAAAATTAAATTGTAATTCTCTCACGCCCATGAATTAAATGTGTCTACATGCCTTGTTCTCAAGAAAATTTCTTACAATGGACCTTGAAACATCAAGAAAATTTCTTCAATGGACCTTGAAACATCATCAAACCTATAAATAATGACCTGAAACTCCTCCTACATATGATATGCCATGTTACAAAACCTTTCCCATGCCCATATCAATATTCCCTACTCCATTCATCATGCCACCATGGAAAACCCCATTCATTACGTATAATAATATACCTACAATGACCCGACTCAACATATACTTCTCTTGAACACACCAAGATGACCTCTTAAAGACTCATTAACACCTCTTAAACATCACATGGACCATGTATGACCTCATGAATACCTCATACCAACTTAGGAGCTCATGTACAACACCTACCTTACTTAATCATGCACCAAGACAAGACTACAAGATTGGACACTATCAATCAACCTTCATGCTTAATCATGAATCAAACCTCATGGAGACACCTAAACCACTATGCCATGCTTTGACATCATTGACAACACTGAGACACAATGCTCAATAATCTCCTCATTTTTCATTAATGGAAACCACCCTTCAAAAACATTGATGGAAACATGAATGAAAACACCCACAAAACATCTTTTTCATGTTTATGAGCCTACTCATCCCTTTCACATCTATGAAAAAGTAACTATGACAACTTCAACATAAAAATACAATGATAAGACATAATAAAAAACAATGCTTAGACTTAAACTTACTTTCTTCACTTCAACTTGGTCTTCATTCACTTTCCTGACTTTAAAAATAGCTAATGAGAGATCCATGGACCTTATATGGGAATGAACATAGATCCTATTGAGAGCATATTTACCCTGTATGATTGAATCCTTCTTAACTCCCTCTGAATAATGCACTCAATATTTTTTTTATTCTATACAACATAACTTCTTAAGTTTCATTAACCTGTAACACTATTATATGAAAAACATAGACTGTATAAAAACATTTCTCTCATCCTTGAAGCATATGAAACAACCTTAGAACATAGTTGTACATATTCACACATTTATACTAACCTTTTTTTAGTCATAACATAACATAAAATTAACTTGATCTTGCTCAAAATAGACTAGTAAATCCTTTTAGGATCAAGAGCCCTAAATATCTCATTTAGACCACTTTTTGTCAAATTTCTCATTCCAATAGGAGAAAACCATGCATATGCCAACACCATCTAAATTATCCCCATGACATCATATCATCATATTATCATTTTCAAAGAAAAAAATAAGGTCACAGATCTTGAGTAATTTCTATGAAGATAGGTCTTCTCTAACACCAGAAGGTCCTGAAGTAATTAATCAATATTCTCAATGCCTCAGTTTACATGAGATCACAACTCATGTAGCTATAAAATGAAGCTTCTGATTCATGGATCTACATTGGGCAATATTGATGCTTTTTTTACCATACATTATCAAACATGTTTCACTTAATTCTCAGCTTAATTTGAGTGGTAAACCAGCTTTGAAGATACCATACTTCCAAAAAACATCTTATTAAAGCCTAAAATCATATGTTACGGGATTTCAAACTGAGACACTTCTTGGTGCCTTAAAAATTTACTAGGACTATTACCAAGGATTCAGTCACTATCATGTCCTACATACAGGCTTGTAGAAATCTAGAGTGATATTTGATCATGGTTGATAGTATTAAAAGGGATATAACGAAAACCACATGTCCATGAAATTTATAAGGCCGGCTATACCAGACAATAACACAAGTCTGACAAGTGTTTGATGAATTATCAACATTCATCATTAATTTTTTATACGAGGAGGCTGAGTTCTTAGCCAAAAAATCTAGTAGAAGTTAGAGCAACAGTACAGGGATCAAGTGGTTTAAGATATGGAAAAAAACATTTCAAGGGTTTAGTGACTCATAGAGTCAACTTTCAACCCAAATGATCAACTTAGGAAGGTAAGATCCCATCCAAGTCAAAAGTGGATCAACATCTATGATAAATTCCATTTCAGTTGGAGAAGGTAAGACACTCCAAATCAGGACATGAATGAGCAATGAGTAAGAAAACAATGTGAGTTCCTACATTGTTTTCACAAGAATTCGTCATAGATGTTTTTCATCTTGGTGCTATGATATTTTCAAAAGATTTAACCCAAGTTGGCACAACACACCTTGAACTAGATCTAGAAGCTAAGCCTATCATGAAAAAGAAAAGACCGGTCAACCATTATCATTGAGCCTCTCATGAAGAATGAGTTGAATAAGATCTTACACATAAAACATCATATTTAGAATCAAGCACTTGTATTTTTGGGTTGTAGAGAAATATAGTGTTGGTCAGGAAAAGGAATGGAGACAATTTGGTTGTGTGGACTTTTTGGGATTTAAATAGGGCCTCTCTCAAGGATCACTATCCGCTTCCTTCCATGGAACAAATCCTATAGGTAGTATCTGGTTCAGAAATACTTATCATCTCTTAGATGGATATGGGCTACAGAAAAATACCAGAGGATTATTTCAAACCTATATGAACCTTAACAAAATTGGGCACTTATGCCTCAAGAATTTATGACTCATTGAAAATAAATTTTCAACTCAATGGAGTAACATTTCAATAAGAATGGTATGGTGTTCATAAGGGATATTGAAAAAAATGGTCATTTGACTATTTTGATGACATCACTGTGTTTTTCTTAAGAATCAAAAAGCCACCTATTTCATCCTCAAACAAGTATTCTCAAGATGTAGGAGATTCAAGAGTATCCTTGAAGACCTGAAAAGTACATATTCATTTGGCACATGATGGAAAACCGTTTTAGGCCTTCAATTATGTCAAAGGAATGGATTGACAATTGATCATGTACATTCGAACATCTTGTCTTTCCTTATTAAGTCACAAGAAGGCTCTCCAAATTTTCTTGGGGAGAATAAATTTGAAATCTGAAGATTTCTAATAGACTTTTCCACTCTCTTCAAGCCAATAACAACGATGTCACAACTAATCAACTTGTCATTTAAACTGGATAGCGGAGGGAAAAGTGAGCATTCAAAGCATATCAAGATATGCTAATCTCAAGCTTTGACTCTCATAGAATCTAGAGCTTTTCCAAATAACTTTTTGCTTTACTTTCGGATCTTGGACACCAGACTGTAAAAATTCTGGTGTAGAAAAATAAATAAGGATCTGAGCACTATTGATTTCTTTAGTCAAACCTTGGAGGACTATGAACAAGGATCCTATCATTGAGAAACATGTCCTTACCAGTTATTAGGAGTTTGAAAAATTTAAGCATTTGATCTCAAATAATAGAATTTAACTCCTAGTGTCCCATACCTTAAAATAATTTCTCTTGAACAAATATTTGAATGAGAAATGGGTAGGCTAGATCACCCATGTCATGGAGTATGAAATAGAGATTAAATATCACCAAATTGGTCCATGTTAAGGGGTTGTGTGAGCAGTTGGTTTATAGTTGATATGTTGAGGCAAAGTGACCAAGAATAGGTTATTTCAGTGTTACAAGATAATCAGGAAAAAATAGATGGTAACATGCATACTCCTTGATGGACTTAGGATATGATATATTTCCTACAAATAGATCTATGCCCTCTAGGGATGAGAAAAGAAAAAAGGTGATATTTTAGACTTCAATCCATTCCACATGTTTTGATAGATGGTATTTGTTCAAGAAGGATGTGAATGTAGTTATATTAATGTGCATTGGAACAAATCAAGTTGAAAGAGTGCTGCAGGAATTTCATGATGAAGAAGTTGGAGGTCATTTCACCCCATGAGTCATGACTGTCAAGATCATAAGACCTAGTTATTATTTTCCTACACTCTTTAGTGACTACTATGCTTGGGCCAAGAAGTGTAAAAAATGTGCATTCTTCATAAAAAGGAAAGGCTAACAATGCTGCCACTTCATCGCATTTCAGTTGACCAACCTTTCATACAATGGGGATTGGACTTCATTAGGGTCATTAATCCCAATTCTAGTGAAGGTCACAAGTGGATCCTAACCACGATAGACTGTTTCACCAAGTGGACCAAGGAAATAATGCTCAAGGAATCCAATGATTCTAGTATATTGGACTTATATGAAGGGATAACGACAAGATTCAGAGTGCCGACCACCATTATATCAGACAAAACTTTGGAATTCCTTGGTACCAAGATCACTGAGTGGGCTATTAGGAATGAAGTATATTTGAGCAGCTCCTCAAGTTATTACCCTCAGGGTAACAGGAAAGCAAAGTCCTCGAATAAGAACTTATTGAGGATAATCATGATAAATATAGATGAAAATAAAAGGGACTTGGAATACCTAGTTAAAATCAGCCTTGTGGGCTGATAGAATCACACCAAAAGTGTCAATGAGCAACTCCCCTTACAAGGTGGTTTACGGGAACGAAGCTAGGCTACCCATATCACTTGAGTTACTGACATTCAAGCTCATGAGATAAATAAAGTTATCCAAGTTTGAGCCCATGGAAGTAAGGTATGTAGAACTCATGGAGTTGGAAGAGATAAGAGATCATGCAATGCATGTCATGGAGATAAAGCAAGTCTTGATCAAGAGGAAGTTTGACAAGAAATATAAAGCAAGAACCTTCCAAGAAAGATACTTGGTCCTGAAATGGGATGTAGATCGGGCTAGCCGGGAAGGCATTCCAAATTTTATGCTATATGGAGTGGCCACTACATAGTCACAAGATGTAAAGACAAAAATCCCTTTCCAGCTATCCAAGTTGGAAGAAGAAGAACTTCCGATTCTGGTCAACAAAATCTACCTCAAACACTGCTATTGAATGGAAAATTATCACCATTGTACATATTAGTTTAGAATTTTTAATTCCTCCAAGTGCTTGTAGCACATTACTCAGTTGTAGTTTAGGTTTTCTTTCGTAATAAGTGATTGCGCAAAATTTACATGTTTCCACTTGGAATATGTATGATTTTGTATCTTTGTACATATTTTTTGTGTCATTGTTTCTCTTTCACACTAAATTTCAAAAGTGGTAAGTGTTGATGGTGGAAATCATATTTTGGGGCATTTTTCAAAAGTACATATTTCAGCCCCAATAGATCAAGTACACATTTGGAGTTCTCCTTACCCTTTCCTTGGTTAAAAAATTCAGTTTTGGGAGGAACTATAGATGTAATCAAAAGATCCCAAACATCAACTTTAAGAGCAGACCAAGGAGGTTTAAGTTCAAATGTTAAGTTCACACGAGTCTAGGGGAATGTTTTCAAAAGAAAGATTAGTGTATTTAAGGATAAGCTTGACTCCATGCCCAATGGATGCTTCAAGGCTATTGGTATCTTCATCTAGCAGAGAGATGACCCCCAGATGTCGTCAAAATGTTATCTATAATTCATCCCCCAAGTTAATTTGGATGATTCATTATAAATGGACTTAGCGATTCATTTTCGGTAGACGTGTGGAAGGCCATCAATTTCAGACCTGGTCAAAAGAGGAAGACGACTCATGTTTTGGCTTGGTTGAGTTTTTCTTAACCTGTGGCAAGCTAACAAGCCATGGAAAATGGTCAAATTGGTGGTCAAACTTATTGTGGAATCAACTGGGTTCGAGGGGAGCACAAACAAAATAAGGTTGGACGGGTCGCAGGTTTGATGACCGTCCAACCTGATATAGATGGATGGATGGTTGGAGCATCTGGTATGGTAAGGAGGTTGGACGTCAGAGTTAGATGACTGTCCAACCCTCTAGTTAGACAACCCATGGATTTGATGGTTGTTTAACCCCAGGTACGATATAGTTAGATGACCGTCCAACCTCCCTAGGTTGGATGTCATACGGAAGACATGGTTAGATGATGGAAGGGTTGCATGGGTGGGCACATAATATGACACAAGTTTGGATGGCCATCCAACCCTTGTCATTTTTATGGGAAGAGATAGACAACCATCCAACCCCCTAGTTGGATGACCCACAATGTAAGGATGATGATCATTAGATTGGGCATCCGCCACAGGGATGTATGGCCTAGAAGTTAGATGTTCATCCAACCCCGTAAGTTAGATGGCAATGAGATTGGACGAACCACTCACAATTTTTATGGTTCATGGTTAGAAAACCATCCAACCCAGATATAAATGATGGCTTGTGGGTCGGTCATTTGTGTCTCGGAAGAGGTTGTATGAATAATGGGGTTGGACGTCCCATCCAACTCCAACACGGATCAATGAGTCACATGACAAGTGAATGTAGGTGGGTGAATGATGAATCAAAAACCACATTTAGTGAGGTATGGTGCCCATGAATACCTGTGCAAGAAAAGTACCAAATAGTATGGCTCCCCATACTTCTTTAATGCATCCTGTTGGTTGGTGGAAAAATTTACCTATATATTGTAAAATCTGCCTCATTTTGAGGGGAGACTTTCTGTAATGTAAAGGAAATCTGTAAAAAAAAATTCTAGAGTTTTTGTGAGCTAAAGGCCTCAAATTTGGGCATTTTATAAAGGATTATTGCCTTATTCCTATATTGTAATGGATTGTGAATGATTTTAGCAATAAAATTGGTGTTTTGTGGATTTTCTTTCCCTAAATCAAGTAATATTCCATATTTTTCCTCCCATTCTATTTAAAGGTGTGTTGTGCATGTATCTATCTTTTGTAGGATCTTTAATTTTTTGTGCTTCATGAATATGGGGAATTGAATATAGTTTTGGATTGTGGTGCCTCCACCTACCCTCTCCAACTCTGTTTACTCCCTATTTTCACTCACTCAGATTGTCTCACCCTTCCTTGGTGCATCATCTTCCCTTAAAGTAGGTTCACTTTTATGCATTCTTCTATCCTTGTCTTCTTGGAAAGAATTAGGGTAGGATTAGTTTACCCTACAAGAGGATGATGATGTGACAAATACCTTTAGTATTGATTCTATTTACAAATTACTTTCATGTCAAGATTTTATAAGTCAACTGAAGAAGGTTGTGAGAAATTTGAAATGATTATCAGCCAAGGTTTCCAGAGAGGTTGAGATAGCAAATGTGGTGAACCATTACATGTGCGGAAAAAAGGAGGAGGAAGTACAAGGGTTTATCAAGCATTTCATTGAATACAAGCACATAATGGGTATGTGGGAAAAGAATTAAGAAGAACCTGAACAAGGAAAGGACGATGCAGGCCTAAGCTAATGCCTGGCATCCATTAATGGATAGGTCTCGAGATCTGAATCAATCAAAGTTGTAGGGTTGACTTGGTCAAACCTGTGTAACATTATTTTTCTATTTTTATGGGAGGTTACTCCCTCAGACTTTAATGCACTCTATTTTTAGTAATTAGTTAGTTAAAGGTGGATTTGTAATGGCTCAACCTCTTGGATCTATAAATAGTTAGATGCATTATATTTTATGAATGACTTTTAGATCTTTGGTGAATAACTCTTCAATCTTGGAATAGTTTTTTTAAAATTCTTTAATCCTTTCAATAATATTCAGAACAATATTTTACCATTGAATACATGATATATCATGTTGTTCATTAATCTATCTATCGCTTGTGAATGTTTAATTCATTGGATGTGATTGGTTAATCTACCTTTAGATAAGTTATCTTGTTTTAGTCTTTTTGGGGAATGATATAAAGTCTTTACATTTCAGTTGTGGAAAACTTGTTGAAGTGTGATATCATCCAATCATTTATTAAAAATCTTATAGGAAATTTGTATGCCTTATATCATTATGAGATATTAATTGTGCAATTAAGCAAATCTTTCTATTTAATTTATACTTGGTGCATCACCCCCTTTCAAGTTATTAGTTGTTTATCTCTCACCTTTATCCCAAGAATATAGTAGATTAGTTTATTTTCAAGTGTTATAGCCTTGCACGTTAATCCTAAATCAAGTGCGCCAAGTTTCAAAGGAAGTCGGTCTTCTCTAGAGGTTCATCCCAAGGTGAAAATATCCCACACCTTGGGGATGTTCCAACGTTACATGGGATCAATCAAAGATTTCAACGGGTGCATGATCCATGTGAAAAAAAATTTGGCACACCCGGTGGGACAAGAGTTGGTAATTTTCTTCAATACTTACATGAATCAAAGTACCTAGTGACTCCATATCTCTGGACTTTGAAGTATTCATTGTGTTAACTTATGCGAATAATTCAGACAAGAGATTCTTCAAGGAAAGGAAATTATCAACATATTGAATTATCTTTGTCCCCTCCAAGAAAGGAGAAGAATCATTTCAATAGCATCAGTTTTAGTATTACCTTGTAGAGGTCATTCAACCCCCTGTTACGGAAGGTTCCCTCCACCCAGAGATAATCAACCTCTTACTGTTATGGCAGCTCCTGCAAGGAATCAAGTTTTTCCTCCTTTCAATGCAAGTTGTCCTCTCCAATTGGCTCAATGTGATCTTATAACTACTATGACCCTCAAAATTTTACCCTTTTACAAAGGGGAAACTCATATTACTCCTATGGAACATATCCTTGATGTGGCTAGTATCTACATAGTACATAATATCACTGAAGACAATGTTGTAGTCAGACTCCTTGTTACTTCCTTTAAGGGAAAATCACTTTAGTGGTTTCGTGGGTTAGCCGCCGGTACTATAACCACTTGGGAAATTGGGAGAAAATATCTACAAGTAGTTTTAAGATAAGAGTGATCACTTGTCACTCATGGAACAACTCACTACTATAAAGAGATCTCCTCAAGAGTATATGAGTGATTTCAACTTCTGATTTAGAAGACTTGGAATAGGATTCCGCACTTATAAAGCCTTCTCCCAATAATGCATTCTTGTACTACTTAAGAGATTTAAATAAGTGATGTAGTCAGTTATGATCTAGTCTATGGGAGGGGCTACATTTCCTTGATGCTTATGAAATCACTATAAGAGAAGAAAATTCTTTGATTCAGCTTGGAAAGATAGCTCCAAGACCTCTAATGTCATTATATCTAGAGCTCCCAAACAACCAACCTACCATTTCTCCTCTTCTAGCAGCCTCTAAACAACCAACTCAGTTCTGCACCAGCTCCTTCAAATGATCTTTTTGAAGTTAAGTCATTGCTTTAAACCTTTGGGAATGAACTTTTAGCTCTCAAGAGGAAAGAATCTTAGTATGTCCATCCCTATCAACCCCAAAATCAAAAATATCAACTCAATCGTGAACCTCCTCAAGGAAAAAATCAACCACAAAACTAGGTTGCAAATGTCAAGCCTTTGAACTTTAGGGATCTGCTTTCTACAAACTTTTTTAGGGCCCTTGTACCCGTAAAAAATAATCTAGTCCAAGATTATGAATGGTGTTATCTTTGTTCTTTACCTCACAATCAAAATCCTTGTCGAAATGGGGTTCTTAGACAAGATCTTATGGTTCAAAGTATATTTCATCCTATTAGCTGAAAGAAGAGGTGTCTATGCAAGGAGGCACAGATCAACCATGGGTATCCAAGGAAACCACCTTATTGAATTAGCAGGAGGAAAATTTTTGCGGGTTGAATAAAAATTCTTCATAGTGGCAGAAAATACTTGTTCCAAAAATAGGGCAATGGAATCCTCATCTCCCAAATGGACCAAACATCCACTTCTCAGCCTCGACCGCGAAGTGGTGATTGATAAAGATGTGGGAAAGAAGTTGTCTGAAACATAGACTACTCAGACCATAAGAAAACAAGGTCCTTCTGGCATCACAGTACCTGACAATAAATTTCAAAAAGATGATCCCAACATGTAGAAGAATGCAAGAAAATGAGTGGTATTCCTTTCAAAATTATCAAACAAATGAAAAATACCAACCTGAATGTTACCATGTGGGAAGCACTCACAATTCCTTCTCAGAGGAATTTGTTGCAAGAAGATTTAAAAGTTTTGGTGCATCTAGTGAAGTGATACAATGTGGATCATCATCTGCTACAAGTTTAATCCAACCAAAAGGAAAGTTTGTTCCTGAAAACAATAAGCCCCTCCATTTTATATCTCTTTTATTATTGGAGAACATTTGGTACATAACTGTATGATTGATTCTAGTGGAGAAGTTTGGTTATGCCCAAGAAAATTACAGATGTACTAGGAATACCATACACACTGATATCTAGAGGATTTTTCCAATTATATGGTACAATAGTTTAGAATGTTGGGTTATCAAAGGACTTCAACTTACTATCCACACATATCCTAGTTTGTCATTCATGCAAGATATATTAGTTATTGATCTTCCCCCCTCTTCGCTATATGTTTGTCATGAGACTTCATCACAAAAATGGGTGGTTATATTTTAGTGGATTGGTCACACATGATTCTTAGGACTCTGTATAGGATTAAAGTTATTATAAGGGTAGAACCAATTTTTCATAACCATGTGGAGCCTTATATTGTTAGTCCTATAAATGGAAATTACACCATTTTTATCAAGAAGAAGAGGTTTTTGATCATGAATAGAATACTCTAGTAGAGGAAGTTCCTGACACAGTGTTGGATGAGGTAAGTATTGATCATCAGTTTGACCCTTATGGTGAAGCATTAATTGAAGCATTTGGCTTGCCACTTATCGAAGAGACAGGGTTGGGTATGTATTGCATTCATGAAGAAGGTTCCATTATACCACATCTTATGAAAACCCAAAATAAATCGAAAGGACTTTGGCATCTTTTCTTTGATGGTTCAAGGAGTAAAAATGGAGGCAGGTGCTAGTGTTATGTTAGTTTCTCTAGAAGGAAATAAGTATTTCTCATCTTTTCAACTACAGTTTAGTTGCACTAATAATTTCGCTGAATATGAAGCTCTTGTACAACGAATTTAGTTAGCTCTAATGAAGGGGATCAAATCCTTAACTATTTTTGGTGACAATAAATTTTTTGTGCATCAGGTGAGAGCCCACAGTGTATCAAAAATTTATCTATTAAGGTCTTTTAAAAATAAATTTTGGGTTTAATCGAATATTTTGAAGCTTTCATAATCTACGTGGTTCCTAGAAATCAGAACCAAGATGTTGATCGACTTGCAACTATTGTCTCACAATATGACATCCCTATTGATATAATGAACAAAGAGCTACAACCTGTTAAAATATTCATTCATCCCGTAATTCTTGATAATGTAGGTAGTTGGAAATTTTTGATAGTGATAAACAAATCATTCTTTCCTACAAGAGGATGTAGAGTTTGTTGCAAAAAATTAGGCTAAGCTACAGGAGGCATATGGTGACCAAATAATACAATTAAAAAGTAACAAGCTCCCAAAAGGTTTGGTTACCCTTGATTCAATCTTCAACTCAGATGATCAGGCTAGAAGACAAAGTGCCAACATGGTGGTCAAAGAAGATGATTTTGAAGAAGTTGAAGTGGCAAAGGAAAAGTTTTTAAATATTGGAAAAGTATGTACGCTAGGAGAGAAAAATGATTTTTTTGAACTTTTCTAAGAGTTTAATGATGTCTTTTCATGGAGTTACAAGGATTTACATGGTTTTGATCCAGGTTTAGTGCAATATACTATTGAGCTCGATCCTAATGTTAAACCAGTCTGATAAAAACAAAGACCAGTGAATCCCAAGATTGAACCACTAATGAGGAAGGAACTTTCTAAACTTATTGAAGCTTGTATTATTTTTCCAATTAAACATTCCTCTTGGGTAGCTAATTTAGTTCCCGTTAGGAAGAAAAATGGAGAGATCTGATTATGTGTTGACTTTAGGGATCTAAATCGGGATTCATTAAAGGATCATTATCCTCTCCCATCTATGGAACAGATCCTCCAAACAGTAGCAGGAGCACAAAGGTTTTCATTTCTTGATGGATATTTGGGGTACAATCAAATTTTGGTTAAGGAGTATGATCAATTCAAGACAATGTTTACGACTAAATGGGGTACATACTCCTATAAATAAATGTCATTCAGGTTATCCAATGTAGGTGCTACTTTCCAATGGGCTATGGATATGGCCTTTAAAGGTCTGATTAATGATATTATTCTAGTATATCTGGATGATATAACAATATACTCCAAGCATGTCGAGGATCACATGGATCATTTAAGAAAGGTTTTCAAGAGATGCAGGGAGTTTGGGGTTTCATTAAATCCTAAGAAATTTATTTTATTTGTGCATGAGGGAAAATTTCTTGGACATGTGGTTTCAGCAGAAGGAATTTCCATTGATCCAGCCAGGATACGTTCAATTTTGTCTTTATCTATCCCAAGTCACAAGAAAGGCCTTAAGAGTTTTCTTGGAGCAATAAACTTTATGCGGAGATTCATTCCTCAATTCAAGCCTTGGCCAAACCATTAACAACCACGTTAAAGAAAAATATTCCTTTTTCATGGATGAAGGAAGGAAAATAAAGATTTGAAGCTATTAAAGAAGACATTTCTCAAGAACCTACATTGGTGAATCCAAGGTTTGATAAGGACTTTATTCTTTATGATTTTGTAGGTCAGGAGAGTATTTCTTGGGATCCTCACTCAAAAAATGATGATTTGATGGAACAACTGATTTATTTCTTCAACCAGTCTCTAAAATACTATGAGCTCAAATGCTCATTTTTTTAAAAGCAAGTATTTTCTATGCATGCTTATGACTTTTGATCCAAGCTTAGCGTGAAAGATTCCTTTTTTTGGAGGACAACCATGTTTTCCAATAATAGAATCCCTAGCTTGATGGTGTGATACATCCAGGTTGTCAATCCACTGTTTAAGGATTTTTTAAACTAAATAAATATATTTGAATGCTACATTAAGAAACCATCTCACCAGATGGATTGAACCAAGGTGATGAGTATGGATTGTTATACACATATGATTTTACCAAGTTCTTGGTAGAGAAAATAGGTTTGTTCTGGTATGACCGGTATCGGTTTAGGCTGAATCCTGAACACGGTGTTGGTATTTGTAGGAAAATCAAAATTTTGAGAAGAGGACATGATGCTTCTGAATAATGATGTAGGTCATAGTTTCTTGAGGTATCCAATCTATTAAAGGATTGTGAGCTCAAAGGTGGTCAAGTTTCCTTTGAATCTGAGAAAAGTATATCATAAAATGATAAATGACATGGTTGAATAAACACTTACATGAGCTTGATTGGGTGTCAATGGAATTTTATGGACACATGTGTTGGTCTTCATGAATGACAAATGGCTTCGTGATTCCTATATGTTCTTGATACTAAGTTGGTTCTGCTTAATTTTCTCTTTCTATCTCTCAGAAATGCACCAAGAAATATGTTGTTTTGAACAATGACCGATGTTCTGTTAGATGGTAATAGGGACCAGTTAAGGATTTCCTAGGATGGAGTAGGATCTCATTGATTAGAAGAATTTCCCAAAGGTTTATGTGGTCAGAGGGAATTTCTTTACATGTCAACAACTTGCTGTATGATACTGAGGTCGATGGCTACTAAGATGTGGGCACATAATATTCTAAATAATATGCATCTCTAGGTGAATAAATGAACGGGGCCATGGAAGGAGTGTTTTTTCTTATTTATCGGGGGAAAGTGTGACCCATTTTTGGTATTCTCTCATTTTTCTGAAAAGAGTGTATCGCATTTGCAATAGACCTGAAAATTGTCCAATAATCAGACCTTTTTTCCAATGGGGACTGAATTAGATATGAATCATGCTAGATGGATTACCAAGGTGATGGAGTATGATGTACACATCAAAGTTACCAAGCTAGTTAGAGGAAAAGGTTTGTGTCAAAAACTTGCTGTAGATTTGGAATCAAAAAATGAAGAGGATGTGATGCTTCTGAATAATGATGTAGGAGACAGTCAGATTGACTGGTTATTAAACATGAATGCCTTCCTTTTCATAGGGGTATATCTTGATGACATGGATAGAAAAAAAGATGAAAATTTCATCTTGAATTAATTCCTTATATTCTTGTAGATAATGTTCTCTTTCATAGGGACTTAAATGGTGTTCTCCTTTAGTGCATAGGGTCGGAACAGGTAAATAAGATATTAGAAGAGTTTCACAATGGTTTATCGGGAGGGAATTACTTGCATGAAAAAATGTAAACAAAAATCATGAGGTTTGGCTACTACTGGAAAAATTTATTTAAAGATACGCATCTCTTGGGTGAAGAAATGCAAGGATGTATGCTTTTTTCACTAGAAAAGCATAGAGGCTGGTGGTTCTTCCTATTCAACCAATTCAGGTTGATCAACCTTTTTTCAATGAGGATTATACTTCATTGGAATTATTAATCCTCCATCTAGTGATGGAAATAAATGGGTCCTTACCATAATAGATTACTTTACTTGATGGATAAAAATATTTGGTGCTGAAAGGAAGGAAATAAGAAGGTTGATCTTGATTTTCTATAGGGAATAATGATAATGTTTGGTGTCCCATTTACAGTGATTTTAGACAATGTAATATAATTTTATTAGCCTGAAATTAAATGAATGGGTCGTTAAGAATGGGGTTTATCTCAATAATTCATCTAATTACTATCTGCAGGAAATGGATTAGTTGAGTCTAGTAACAAGAACCTCATACAGATCATCAAGCATACGATGGAAACAAATAGGAGGACTTGGCACACACAACTCAAAATTATTTTGTGAATAGATCAGATCACACCTAAGAGGGCTATTGGAAATTATCCTTTCATGCTGGTGTATGGAGAGAGAAGAAAATCCCTCTATCTTTGGAACTACCTTCTTTGGAGTTGGGTGCACCAATTGGAAGTTATTGAGGATTATCCTATGATAGTTAGGTTCGCTGAACTGATGGAGTTATAAGAAATTCGTAATAATGAAATGATGACTTTGGATCAGCATCAATCTCAAGACAATAAATCTTTTAACAAGAAGGCATCCAATAGGAATTTTCAAGAAGGAGATTTAGTTCTCAAATGGGATGCTGATAGGGCTAAGCCAACATGCATGCTAATTTTGATGCCCTCTAGAGTGGACCGTATATCATCACAAGTTGCAAAGAAGAAAATTAATTTTTATTACCTAGACTAAATGTAGAATAATTTCCCATTCATGTGAAATGGATTAATCTCAAATCTTTTTTTGAGAGTTTTATCACCATGTGCAGTTTAGTCTAGGTTTGTTTCCTCCAATTGCTTTACACATTGTCTTCTTTGTTGTTTTCTTTATGCTTGTTTGTTTTTCTTGTTTTCTGTGTGTGTTGTGAATATTTCTAGTTTAAGGATTCTTACTTTCCCAATGGATTTCCTAAGGCTACTGGCACAAATCATAACAAGAAAGCATTCCCCAGATATCACCAAAAATGTTAATTTCCAAGTTACCCTTCATGAGAAGGACATTTAAAAAAAATAAAAAATTCATCCTTCTTTTTCAAAAATTTTCCTTAAGAATTTTTCCTATCATGTAGATTAAATTTAAGTTTTTTTCAAAGTTAAGAATTTTCCAAACTCTGAAGTCTAAATTTTCAGACTTTGGATTTCAGAGGTTCTTAATTCAGAAGTTTGGGGTTATATTGCTTTTTGTGTGAATATTTCATAAACCCTGAAGTATGAAATACTGAAGTTCCAAAATTTTGGAGCTTTAGGCTTTCGGGTTTTGGTTTCATATGCATTTTCGGGTTTTTACATTCATGGGTCCTAAATTTTGAAAAAAAAAAGTTCCAAAATTTCAGAACTTTGGAATTTTAGGTTTCATACTTCGGGATATGTTGTCTAGTACAATAGTTGTGCACCAAATATGGGTTTCGGACTTTTAAAATCATTTATGGCTCAACAACCTCACATGTGTCGGCCTCTGGGCATTAAATTCTTGGTTTATCTATTTAAACCTAGATTTTTCACCTGGTGATTTACTCTAACATCCTGAATTTTACTGAGCCCTAGTTGTACTTCCAAGGCATCATTTTTAAGGTAATTTTTGTGTTTTTCTTCATTTTTGGTTTAAGATTGATTTTCAGGGTCTTGTTTTGTTCCTTGCTCTTTTCTTATTTTATTTTCTTCACTTTTTTATCTTGTTGATTCAATTATGGCTTCTTCCATTGTATATTTCTTGATATTGACCCTCCTCAACCATGAAATGAGATTTATACTCAATGTTATGAGTTTCACATCATGCAGGTATCAATTTTCTTCATATATAGGAAAGTTTAAGAGATCACCGTTTTGTGAAAGTTGAGCTCTTTTTAAGTTCATCCTATAGGTTTCAAAACTTGAAATTTTTAGCTTTTCCAATTGAAACTCTTGAGTTTCAAAGTTTCAGAGATAAGTGCTTCAGGGAGTGTTCTCTTTAGGTTTTTGGAGTATAAGAGTTTGGGTTTTAGATCCTTCCAATTTTGAGTTTTAGAATTAAAGACTTTGGTTTTCAGGATATCTCTACTTTCAAACTTTGCAACCTTTTAGAGTATTTCATAAGTAAGGTCTTTCATGTTTTGAACATCCAATATTTTTATACTTTGGAGGTCTTTCAGGTTTTGAACACTTGGTAACTCTGTTGTTCAAGTATTTTAGAGTTTTTATTTTCAGACTTCAACTTCGGTTTTTTCGAGGTTAGGGGGTTTTCACAGGATTCTTCAGGTTTCATTCAGGTTCTGAATCAATGTCTGCTTCTTCCTCAAAGGGAAAAGATAAAATGAAGTATACTTATTTGGGAGTTTCTCCTCACACTTGTCTATCTTCAAATGTTGAAAATATTGGGGATACTGATCTGGGGCACATAGATATGGCCAAGTTCTGGGAAAGAGTGAAGGCTCCTAATAAGAATCCTTGGATGCAAGCCATATTTGACAGTGGGATTCCTCTTGCCTTACTTTTCCTGCATCCATGCAATGTCTAAAATTTGTCTTAACTATAGCTTCACACTTTGACAAAGCCACCAAAATTGTAAGAGATGATGATGGGAATGTTGTGATTAGATTGGAAAGTGAATTTTTTGAAGGATTTGTTTAAGCTTCCTGATGTAGAAGAATATGCTACAATTTCCCTTAAGTCTACAATTGAACATTGGGAAAAAGAAGACTAAGGTTGCACAAAGATTATGACTAAGATCTACTTGGCTAAAGGTACCACCAAACTTCCTAAGATGATTCCTCGTTCAGACTTCATTCAGGAATTCAATGATATCATTGTGATTTTGAGTAGAGTTTCCGGTCTTCCTTCAATGAGAGAATTTCAAGAATGGATGTTTCTTTATATAGCTACTATTAATAAAACAAGGAGTTTATCCAATGGGGAGAACATATCAGTACTTCAATATGTTTTCATTTTGGACATGTATTGACTTCAAAGAATTTTTTCATGACTTCTTTTCTTGTCTATGCAACAACTATGATGAGAGAATTATCCTGGTTTGAATCCTAAAGGTGTTAGAAGTACCTCCCATATTTATGAATTCTATCCTCAACTTACTATGGATGAAGGAAGCAAGCATTTCAGAAGAGTAAATGACATTTTCTTCACTTTCCTTTTGTATTATTTTAACAAAGACTTGTATAATCAAAGGATTTTAGATGAGGCTTTCAGAGAAGTACGAGAATGGGGAGGCATTTATCTACAATTTCCAACCTTCACTTATATCAGGGTACTAGGATTCTCAGGTGCCCCAAATAAGTTTCCAAGATGTTCAAGTGACAAGTGGATATTACTAGAACTAGTTTTCCAATTTTGGATTATCACAAAATCCAAAACAAGTGGCACAAGGTAGGAGTCCAATTTCCCATTTCAATAGGGAGATATACTTGTGCCAACATCTATAAAGCCAAGAATGTAGAAGGAGAAATGTCTCAAGTCACCCTAAGGAAATTTCATCCAAGAACTAACTTTGATTATTGGGGTAAATTTGGTGAAACAAGGATAGCCAACACTCATGTTCCTCAATTAGAGGATATTTGGATCCATTTTTGGGATGAAATTATCATATAAGTGAGAGTTTGAAAGATTTACTTTGAGTGAGATAATAAAATTTGGCATTGCAGATATTCTGAAGGATTATAAGGATGATGAAGAGATACTTGATCCTATTTACAAAAGGGATAATATTGCTAACCAACCTCTGCCTTGGATTGATTGGTATAAGGAAGAATGTAATAATACAAAGGAAACAGTGGATCTCATTTTAAGGAGGACATATAATTGATTGGTTGGAAACTTTGGGAATCACACCCAAAGTGTCAGATCAACCTATAGGGATAGTTCAAGCCCAGTCAACAATAGGTCACCCTACATCTTCAAGGAGTAAAAGGTCAACCCACAAGGCCATTATAAATCCATGGAAAATTTCATTTGTTGTAGGAGGTTCCTCTTCTAAAAAGGCTTCCACTACCAAGGTTATATCTCCTAGGTTACAAGTTTTTGAAGTGGTTGATTTAAGTACTTCTCCAGTCACGTCTCAGGTATTGTCACTTTCTCTTCCTCCTTCCCTACCATCTTCCCCACCTTCAAACCCACTCCCTCCATTATCATCATTCCATTTCTTCCCTTCCCATTTCTTCCTTTCCTTCACCTTCCATGGCTCAAGTATTTTCTTCTCTTCCTGCACTCTCAGATAGGAAAGATGATAGGATCTCCATTTTCCACTCCACTTCCTCAGAAACTCCATCCTACTTCCACTTGTTTCCACTTCCATTTCATCTTCTTCTGAGGCCATTTTGACCACTACACCCTCCATTATCACTACATCCCTTCCACTTTCCATCAATGCCACCAGTTCCATTGTAGTATCTAGTATCCCAAGTTCTATTATGACTATTTCATTGATGTCATCTTTGTCTTATTCTTCTATACCCGAATGGTTATATCGCCAGACTCCCAAGAAGAAGAAAAAGGTGCCCCTTGTTGATGTGGTTGATTTAAGTGCTTTGGATCTAACTCCCAAGAGACAAGCCAAGTGGCCAAGAGTTGTCTCTAATCTATCAATAGACCAATCAGAAGAAATATTCATGGAGATAGCTACCCCCGCTGAAGGAAAGACAAAAGAACCATCACAGCAATAGATTACCAAATCTCTAAATTTGCATTGGGAAAAGCTACACATGAAGGAGCTAAAGAAGGATGTACAAGTGGCTCTTGGTAATTTGTTGGACAAATATGATGTGGAAAAGGTAACAAAAGATGATTTGAAAGGAAATGTCGAGCAACTCACTACTCTTCTTACTAAAGTCACACAGCCATCACAAGCCACAAGTGCTCTTTCCATTTCCTCAATCTTTGATGATACGTCCTACCACATAGTGGAGAAGATAGGTCAGAAAGGAAGATTAGTTGATGGATGGATTGAATGCATGCTTCAGGAATCTAATCTACTAATCAAAATGGTTGTGGAATTATACAATGATTTATTTAATGAAAAATATTCTATCATGAAATTTGATGAAATCCTCTCTGAATATAAGAATAATTTGGACCTTAACTTGAATACTTGGAGAGAAATTAGAGATGTTAATTCATATCTACTCCTTCAGGAGGGTGTGATTGATGATGCCTCCAAGTTATTTGAGTTCCAAAAATCCATGGAGTTCAGAGCACAGGTGTTGCAGGATCTAATCAAGAAATTGGATGAAAATGGGTTGAAATAATGGATGGATTGAATGAAATTTCAGAGGAATTTGATAACATCCATTGTAAATTAATTAATGAAACCATTGATGTCCTTCCCGTTGATAAAATTTTATAAATTTTTCAAAATTTTGGTCAAAGAGGATGATGATATGATGAAGACCTTCACTATTGCTTCCACTTACAAATTAGTTTCATATCAAATTTTATAAGTCAACTGAAGCAGGTCATGAGTAAGTTGAAGAGATTACCAACCAAGGTTGCTAGAGAGGTTGAGACAACAGATGTGGTGAATCATTATGCACATGTGGGCTAGAGGAGAAGGAAGTACAAGGGATTATCAAGTGTTTCAGTGAATACAAGCACATAATGGATATGTGGGAAAAGGATGAAGAAGAACCTGAACAAGGAAAGGATGTTGTTGGCCCAAGCTAAGCCTGACAACCATTGATGGATAGCTCCCAAGCTCTGGATTGGTCAAAGTTGTAGGGTTGACTTGGTCAAACCTGTGTAACTTATTTTTCTATTTTTATGGGATCTTGTTCCCTAGAACTTTAATGCACTCTATTTTTAGTAATTAATTAGTTAAAGGTGGAGTTGTAATGGCTCAACCTCTTGGATCTATAAATAGTTAGATGCATTATGTTTTATGGATGACTTTTAGATCTTTGGTGAATCACTCTTCAATCTTGGAAGAGTTTTAAAACTGCTTTGAGCCTTTTAATAATATTCAGAACAATATTTTTCCATTGAATATATGATATTATGTGTTATTCATTGATTTATCTATCACTTGTGGATGTTAAGTTCTTTGAAATCAATTGATTAATCTACCTTTAGATCAATTATCTTGTTTCTCATCTTTATGGGAAATGATATAAACTCTTTACATTTCAGTTGTGGAAAACTTGTTTTCTTTCTATTATTGAAGTGTGGTATTCATCCAATCATTGATTGAAAAGGTTATAGGAAATGTGCATGCCATATGTTGTTTTGAGATATTAATTGTGCAATTAAGTGGATCTTTCTGTTCAGTTTATACTTGGTGCATCACCCCCTTTCAATTTATTAGTTTTTTATCTCTCACCTTTATCCCAAAAATATAGTACATGATCTAATTTTCAAGTTTTATAGCTTTACACATTGATCCTAAATCAATTGTGCCAAGTTTAAAAGGAAGCGAACTTCTCCAAAGGTTCATACCAAGGTGATAAGGTCCCACACCTTAGGGATTTTCCAATTTTTCACGGGATCACTCAAAGATTCATATTGATACCTTACTTAGAATATTCAGAGGACTTTGTAAATTGAGTGAAAATTAGGGTTTGATAGTAATAGAAATTTTTAAGAAATAAATAACCTCAATAATTTATAGAACTGAATTTAGAGTATGTCAAAAACTATACATGACTAAGTCATACTCTAGATAGTCAATCTCTATTTATTGATGAGGCTAGAGTATGCCTATTAAAAGTATAATAAATGATCTCATCTTACTCTCCTTTTGATTAATTTTGACTGCATTTTGTAACTTTTGTTTGATCTGATATGAGTTAGGATGTAATTTTCCATCTTTTGTTGATTATAATTCCAACGTTTAAAAGATCTGTAATTCCTAGCCAAGTTTTTTGGAAACTCATTTTTGTAATAAAGTAGGTCTCAATCAGGTAAAAGAATGATGTAAGAAGTGGTTAGCATGTTTTTGGAAGCATGGGAATCAATACATCTTAGTTCTGGAACTCCATTACAAAGTCACAAGTTTTTTCACTCAGTTCCGGAACTTCTGGACTTAGTTCCAGAATTATAAGAATTAGTTCCAAAACTCCTACAGATAGCTCTGGAACTCTTCTAAAGCTTTGGAACCAATATGAATATATTCAAAACAACCAGTGATTTGTCAAATCAATGATCCTATCAATGAGGAGAAGATTAGAAGACTTTTGACTCTCCATAATTGTAGATCAAGGATAATTATCACACAGTTGTACATCCATCCATGTTGTAATTCAACATCTATTTTGGGCACAATTTAATTCCATTATATTATTGGAATAGTAATGGCCATAAACTCACCCTTGGAAGAAGTATATACATACAGACATGCAAATAGATTATATATATAGGAATATAGATGTATAACATATAGAGAGATATAGATATAGATTGATATACACATATCCAACATGTTTTTGTAATGTAGAACATTTTATCAATAAATTAGCCATTTCTATTTTGAGAGAAAATTAAGTTGTTCAATCCTATTTCAAGGCAGAGCAAGGGCTGACTCCTCCAAGAACCAGGATCCTCATTTTTATTGGTATTTATATTTTTAAAGAAAATATTTTAGATCTATTAATTCTTTATCACTTTCAATTCCTTAATTTGAAATCTATTGTAGAATTGTTCCTGCAGATGTTCTAGATTAAGTTCTTATTTCTTTGTAATCATTTTCCAAGCATTCTCAATTGTGTTTTTATTTTTGTAATTTTTTTTTATTTCCAAGAAATTCATTTCTGTAATGTGTGTTTACTTCCAAGGAAAAGTTTTTTTATTTTTCGCAATTCATTTATGTAAAGTGTGTTTACTTCCAATAGATTTTGATAGTTTAATTCTCATAAGGTTTTTAACCAAGAAGTTTTTAAGACATTGAAAAGATCCTCCAGAAAATACAAAATACCTAAAATCAATTACTAGATCTCTAAGATTCGTCTTGTTGCATATATCTTTTAACACACCCTGGTTTGTATATGACATCAACACATAGTTGATAAAATGAAGGGAATAATGACACCCATAATTTTTGGCACCATTTTTGGGGAACACTAGTTAGAATTTTCTAATTAGGTGTCAACAAGAGCAACACTCATACATCTAGTAGTTGCAGAAATATTCCCTAAGCTATCAGAAAATTAATGAGTAGGCTAACAGACTCCAAGGGTAGATTTCTCCCAAAAATATCTGAATAAAAATTACCATCATCCTCTAGTCTAAATAAGGTATTTGACCATGAATTGGAGGCACCATTATCCCTTGTAAGACAAGAAGCAGAGTTGCCACCTTTGGAATTCTTGGATTAGTCACGAGAAGGAGGTAGATCTTTTAGGAGAAGGATTATTTCTCAAGATCCATTTAGGGTAACTTTTGATTCTCAATTGAGTATTCAACCTCGTACTCCTGATTTTTCACCTTCCCCAAGGCATATCACCTACCACATTAATTGGGAAAGAAGTTTAGAGAATACTTTAGAAATGGCACAAAAATATGAAAGGGAACCTGATAGGACCTTTACTTATCCAATTCAATTGGATGTTGATGATACACCAATGAAATATATTTCACCTTCAAATTTACCCACATTTAGAGGGATGTCATTTGAATACCTTGGCCAATTTCTGTTAGAGTTTAAGGTATTATGTCAAACCTATGACTAAAAAATACATAATTAGAAACTTAAGTTGTTTCCATCCACTCTAAAGGATGCAATAATGAGGTGTTTCATGGGATTAGCATCCAACTCTATTACCACTTGGGAACAAATGGAAACTACCTTCCTAGACAAATATCAAGATTACTATAGAGGGAGAAATAGGAAGGAAGAGTTATTTAAAATCAAGCAGAAGAAGGATGAGAATATAGAATATTATTTAGACAGATTCCTCTTTGTGAGTAAAAGATGTGGATTTGTACTTCAAGAAGAGTCAAGTAAAACAATTTTTCTTAAAGGTTTGGAAGATGAATCTAGGTAATCTCTTAACTTGATAGGATGTGGAAACATTGATAAATTAAGGATGAATGAAATTAAATACATTTGTAGAAGCTATTCTAGAACAAGGGGTGGACCTAGGAAGGGAAAATCAGTGAAAAGTTTGAATCCTAATATGAACAAACTATTGGATGAGTTAGAAAACTTTAAAACAAACATTTAGTTTAATTAACCTCTACTATGGATGGATTACAAGATAAAGAAAATTCCAAAAATGAACCATTAGCCAAGTATTGTCCTAGATGTAGGAAGAAGCATGCAATAAGGGAATGTCCTTTGGATAAAACAAAAGTATTTCTTATCTTTTAATCTAAAGAACATGATATTCATGCTTGTCCTCTTCTTTCACTCCTAAATAATCAGCTCAAACAAACCAGTACATCATCCAAAACAAAAGAATTAATTTTTTTTCCAGAGATAACCTACCCAAGAATAGTTCATGCCAAGATCATCTCCTAGTCCTTGGATGATGTCATGGGATGCTCAACCAATACCAAAAAGTTGGGGACAACCACCCTGGGCTACTCAGCCAACTTGGAATCCCTAAGATTGGGTAGGTCAGTCTTTTTATGCTCAAGGACATCAACAACCATGGACCAAGCAAAAAACATAGTATTCTTGGTCATAACCTAGATGGGGACCTAGTAATTATGCTTAAGGGAAAACATATCCTAATCAAAATCAATAATCCATAATGGGCAGCCCAACATAAAATTCACAGGCTGAAAATGTAGTCCAAATGCAAATGTTGGCACTGCCAGTAGCAAACCCAAGAAATAAACAAACAATTCCTGTCTACGGAACAGAACCAAAAAAAAGTTGATCTAAAAGCTATGGATTATAAGGATATATAAACTAGATGTGAAAAAATAGTTAGCAATCCACTTGTTATCATCACTGAAATGACAGAAGAAACTGAAACCCCTAGTTTGGTTTCCCCCAAGAATGATGAAAAAGAGAGAGATAAGGAACCAGAAAGAAAATCTACTAAAACTCCATTCCCAAAAAGATTTAAAGAAGCTATTAAAATAAAGGAATCTGAATTGGTGCAGGAACTAAGGATACTGAATATTGAAATACCACTATTACAAGCAATTAAGGATATTCCAAAATTAAACAAATTAATCAAAATCCTATGCTTGAAAAATCCTAGAAGAAAGAAGCAGTACCCTTGGACTATTAAGGTGGATGAGAAACTTGCTGATTTATTAGTAGAAAAGCTCCTACTTCCCAAATATTGAGATCTTGGAAGCCCTGTTATTTCTATCTCCATAGGGAATAAATATATACATAATGTTTTTGTTGAATTGGGAGCAACTATAAATGTAATGATAGTGGACACTCTGAAAACATTACCATTAACAGCAATACAACCTACTAATGCCATATTGTAGATGGTAGATCAGTTTGTAGCAAAACTATAAGGAGTTATTGAAGATGTGGTAGTTATGGTGGAGTCATGGGAATATCCAGTTGACTTCCTTATATTACAGCCAAAAGGTAAAACTCTTGGTTATCCCATTATTTTGGGCAGACCATGGTTAGCTACAGTTGCTACCTTAATTGATTGTAGGTCAGGTGATATAATTATTTCAAATGGTAAGAATTCTAAAAAAAAATCATTATATCCCTTTACATGAAATTTTAGTAATAATCAAGAGTAATTATGGGTTGATAATCCTGATATTAATGAGAAAAATTTATCTTTTTTGGCCATGATCACATTGCAGGATCACATACAAGCGATATAAGATATGGTTAACCCACCATTGAATGTACACTAATTATCCTTGGAGTAATCAAGAATAGTTATAGGACCTACAAAATCTGTTCTGGAACCATCACAGTTAGTTTTGAAACCATCACAGTTAGTTTCGAAACCATCACAATTAGTTCTAGAACCACACCAACAATAATTCCCTGCAAATGAAGATAATTTCACTCTGGAGGAACAAGATTTCTCTTAGGGAGAGGAAGAATTTGTGGCTTCATCTTCACATATATTAGGAGATGATGAAGAATTTCTGGAAAGCAGCAGTGATGAAGATTTCAACCTACAACAAGATAAGTATCATAATTCTTCTTACTTTCCTTTGTCTAGCATTTTGTAAAAATGAACTTTTGGAGATGTTGCTACATATAATATGTCATTTCCACATGCATGTCCACTAAATACTTTAATGGAACCCTTTCAAAAAATCATTTCATCATACACTAGAACCAAACTTGTTGAGATTCAACTGGGTAAAATTTTAAATATTAATAGCTGGTTGAAGAATGATGAAGAAGCTAAACTGTTTGATGTTCTAAAAGATCGTACTAAATATTTTTCTTAGGAATATAAAGATATGAAAGGAATCCAATCAAGTATCTGCACTCATCACATCTACTAAAAACATTAAACTAGTTAGGAAACCTCAGAGAAGGATTAATCCTGCCTTAAGGGATATAATCAAACAAGAAATTGAAAAACTATTACAAGTAGGTTTTATCTACCCCATCTCAGATAGCCAGTGGGTGTCTCCTCTAGTAATTGTCCCTAAAAAGAACAAAAAATGGATAATTTGTGTTGACTCTAGGGAACTAAACAAAGCCACACTGAGAGATTATTTTCCCTTACCATTCATAGATCAATTCTTAGACAACCTTTCAAGTAAATAGTACTTTTACTTCTGGGATGGATTTAGTGGATACAATCAAATAAGAGTTGCTGCTGAGGATCAGGATAAAACTACATTTACATGTCCATGGGGTACCTTTTCCTATAGGGTATTACCATTTAGATTATGAAATGCTCCAGTAACCTTCCAAAGAGCTGTATTAGTAATTTTTATAGACCTAACAAATGACTATGTAGAGGTATATGACTTTACTGTATGTGGAGATACATTTGATGATGCTTTGAGAAATTTAGAAAGAGTATTAACGAGAAATGAGCAACAAATTTTGTCTCTTACCTATGAAAAATGTTTAATGATGGATGGCAAAGGGATTGTATTAGGACACCATATTTCAAAAAGAGGAATTTAGGTTTATCAAAACAAAATTAGAATTATTTCAAACTTACCTATTCCTCAAACCCCCACAGATATCAAATAATTTTTAGGACATGCTAGGTACTATTGACGCTTTATTAAGGATTTTAGTAAAATTTATTGACCCCATGTTCAATTTTTTTACTAAGGATTGTGAATTTCTGTGGGATAAAATTTGTCAACATGCTTTTGAAGAAATCAAAGAAATATTAGTCATTGCCCCAATATTGAGAGGGCCTAATTAGGAGAAACCTTTTCATATCTAGACAGATGCCTCAAATAATTCCATTGGTGCATTTTTGGGACAAAAATATGAAGAAGGGAAAATTTATGCTATCTATTGCCTTAGCAAAAATCTTACCCCCACTGAAAGAAACTACAACACCACTGAAAAATAATTTCTTACTGTGATCTATGTAATTAATAAGTTTAGACATTACATTACAGGGTACAAAATATTTGTACATATAGATCACTTAGCAATTAAATATTTAATGAACAAACTAGTGGTTGGAGGTAGAATAACTAGATGGATATTCCTTTTACAATAATTTGATATTACCATTGTCGACAATCTAGGTAAATCTAATATGGTAGTTGATTTCTTGTCAAGAATAACCACTACAGGGGAACAAGATCCATTCAAAGAAAACTTTCCAAATAAATAATTGTTTGTTATTTTAGTTGATACACCATGGTTTACTGATATGGAAAATTATTTTGCAACATGTAAGTTTCCTCCTTCTTTCACCAAGAAACAAAGAAAGAAGTTTATAAAAAAATAGTGCACAGTTCAAATGGTTAAATGGAATGCTATTTAAATGTGGTCATCATTTGGTTTTATGTAGGTGTGTAAGAGAAGATAAAATCTTTGACATCCTCTGGGCATGTCATGATGAACCAAGTGGAGGACATTATTTAGTGAAAAGAAAAACTCACAAGATACTTGGAACTGTTTATTATTGGCCATCTATGTACATAGATGTGAAGGAATATATCAGGCACTGTGATCCTTGTCAAAGGATAGGACACCAACCTTTACCAATGAAATTCCTCTGTAACCTAAATTAGTGATTAAACCATTTGAGAGATGGAGGTCAGATCCTGTTGGTCCCTTTAGTCCTTCTTCACAAGGGAAGGAACATATTCTTGTGTTTACTGATTATGTGACAAAGTAGGTAGAAGTGCAGGCTTTAACAAAGGCCACTAAAGAAGTAGTTTTTGATTTCCTTTGGCACAAAATTATGGTAAAGTTTGGAGCAATAAGGAGCATAGTTTCATACCAAGGACCGCAATTTATGTCATATAATATCCATGTTTTTACAAGGTATTATTAGATCAATCATAGGAAGTCATCTCCCTATCACCCACAATCAAATGGACAAGCTAAAGTAATGAATAGAGAATTAGAAAATATCCTTACCAAAATAGTTGAAGTAAGAAGAAGAGATTAGGTAAAGAGACTACCTGAAGCTGTATGGGCTTACAATACAAATTTGAAAAATACAACATGGTTTTCACCATATGAGTTAGTATATGGGGAAAATCCCTTGTTTCCTATTGAGTTTGAACTACAAACATTGAGGACAACAGTTAAGGTGTGTATTGAGTTGGATGTAGCTTAAAAGGAGAGAATCCTTCAACTCAATGATTTGAATGAATTGAGGATGGAAGAACTTCAATAGACAGAGATAATCCAAGATCAAAGGAAACAATGGCATGATACACATATCAAGAAAAAAAAATTCAAAGTAGGGGACTGGGCATTGTTGTTTGATTCTAAGTACCAATAATTCAAAGGAAAATTGAGAACCAGATGGTTGGGACCCTATCAGATTGAAATAATATTTGACACTGGTTCTATTCATATACTTCCCATTGATGGCAGTAGAAGAACACTTTTGGTCAATGGCCATAGGGTAAAAAATTATAGGAAGCCTCCTACTAAGGATGAATTTTTGAGGTAGATTGAAGTAGATAAAGAATTTCATCATATGGAAGAACCCAGTTCTTCCAAAATGATCAAATAATCAAATGGATAGATACAAAATAAAGGGAAGAGAATGAAAACTAGTAAATGGCATTCTCTCCCCCCCAAAAAATATAATAAAATAGAAGAGAGTGAAAACCAGTAAATGGCATTCTCTTCCCAAAAGAATTCTCTCTCAAAGATCAATTGAAAACTAGTAATGATGGTTGATATTCTCAAATAAATGGCTAATTAAATTTTATTTTTTTTGGAATTTTGGTTTTTTTTCTAACCATTTTCCTTTTGTTTCACTTTTTAGAAATGTTGAGTCATCATGATAGATGGATTACATCATCAAGTATGGTAATTATATCTTTAACTTATTAAAGGTTAGATTAAAAGTTCTCATGTGTGATTAGATTTGATTTAAAAATTGATATGATGAGTCATATATTGTACATCATGATTAAAAGTGAGTAATCATGAGAAATATATTGATGGAATAAATTGGCAACATAGTTATAATGAGTTATCATTAGTGTGGAATCAAAAAAGTGAAACTAGTTGCAGAGAAATTTCAAGGAAGAAGAAGCAAATTAGGGTTGCATTCTGCAACTACAACACAAAATTTCCGTAGCTAAGTACAGTAATTCTGCAACTAAATTTGTCATTTCCATAACTAAGCAAATTTTTCTTCAGCCAACCCACATGAGATAAAAGGAGAACCAATTTGAATCACCTTTTTATCACAGGGATTAAAAAGAAGTCGGAACCAGAGGATGATACCCAACTCATTTCAGATGAAGGATTGGAAGCTATCTTTCATTAGGAAGGATGGCTAGAATTTTTGAGAAAGTTCCCCAAGTATAATGAAAAATTGGTAAGAGAATTCGTTATCAATTTAGAGCAATCTAGGACAAAGGTTAGAAAAAATTTTATTCCTTTTTTTGTGAATACAATAAGTAATGTATCTAGAGTGCCAATTGTACATGTCCCAAACCCTGTTAGAGGGACATTAAAAGACCTGGTTGAAACCCTACTAAAAAAGGGGAAGCTGAACCCCAATATATTTACAACACGAAGAAAATCATAAAGAGGGTTATAAGGACCAATTTTACCAAATCCTTTGACAGAGTGGCATTTTAGATAGTTAAGTATTTAACTTGTGATGGTTAATTCGGTTTGGTAGGAAGAGAAGTTCTAAATATCCTCATATAACTTAGATATGGAGCTAAAAAACTAGAATATATAGTAAATCTTCTAGGGTTTATTTTTGAATCCATCCATACAATGGGCCAGAGGTATTCCTGGGGTGTGGGAAAAATCAGACATCATGGGTTAGTGCATTTAGTGTGCCAACACAATTTCCTTTCGAAGAAAAATGGTGAGGAAATGTGGGAGAAATTTCTTAGCAAGTTAAAGCAGAGCCCTGATATTCTCAGGAAAGTGATAGAAAATCCTTCTACTCCTGTAATTAATTTGAAAATTGAAGCCACTTTAGAGGAAAAGAAAGAACTAGGTGGATTAGAAATACCAAAAGAAGAAGATCTTGAAGAAGGACTAAAACTGTAGAACCTACTGTACCTTCTAAATAAATTCCTTCCTCTGTAGTAGCTACAAGAGATCCAATATTTGTCTCTGACAGTGACAGTTCACCTAGGAAAGATCAAGAGGTGAGAATCAAAGGAATCTCTAGGAGGAGACCTATTTCTGTAAATTTCAAGGCTCCTCAAAGAAGGAGAATTCAAAAAGGGTCTAGAGAAATTTTGGAGGAGATGGAAGATCAAGAAGGGATGGAAAAGGAAGCTGCTAATACTTTAGGCAACATGGCCATGAATCCTCCTGAACCAATTCAAATAGAGATGGAAAAAGAAGATGATAGATTTGAGGAACAAGTTTTCCAAGAGATGGGAGAATCAATAGCACCATCACATGAAGAATATGAATTGGGATCTTGGAAATAAAAAGTGAAATCCCCTATGGTAGAAGAATAATTCTTAGTCTCCAAGGAACTTTCAGAGAAAGAAGAGAAACAACAAGTTAAAAAGGGTCTTTTTTTTCCAGAGGAGAACTCATTATTAGAGAAAAGGATGAGGAGTTGAATTTTCTCAAACTTAAATTGGAAAAGAGAGAAATGGTTATTGATGAATTAACAACTCAACTCATGGAAAAGATTGAGGAATTGACGAGATCTAAACAACAAATAATTGAGAAAGAAGAGGAATGTCAAAATTCTAGAAAACAAATTTCTCTATTAACTGTCTCTACACAAATTGAATTAACTTATTGGCCACTTAGATAGTTATGGGATGATACTTGTAGACAACTCGGTGAATCCAAGACATCCAATGAGGACTTGAAAAGAAAGATAGAAGAAGAGAAGAAAGAAATAAAAGAATGGGAAGAAAATTTTTACAAAGAAGAAAATGAAAAATTTAAATACCTTGTGAAAATACAAATGGTTTGCATGATGAGTGAGAAATTTCTTGCATACAGGAGACCTTCTCCTACATATAGTGTGTTTTTCAAGGAACAATCCATTTTCTGGTAGTTGTCAAGAATAGCATGTGGCCTCCCACATGAAATAAAAGATGAAGCTTATTTCACAATAGCCTATTCCTTATCTAATGCAAAGCAAAAAAATATTCTCTGTGAATTCTATCTATGTAATTTCATGCTAGAAAAGAACTCAGGTTTTATGATCAATTTTGTACTTAGGGGAAATCCAGATTAATGAATTTGTTTCTATTCTCCAAAATCAGATTGCATGGAAGGAAAGGTAGTTAGAGAATCTGTTAAAGGCTAGTTCATCTAGTATTTTTATGAGGATTCATTATGGTAAACCATCCGCCTTTGCTACTCATTTCAAATCCCATACATTTGATAAAAGGTTCAAGGAACCTTATCTTGCCAAGTTTCAGAGAAGAATTAATGCCTTCACCTCTTATGAAGATGAAAATTTTGAATATATTTATGAGGCATGTTTGAAAACATGGGAATTTCTCATGGTGGCATTGGGAAGAAGGGAAGTAATATCTCCCACAAACTTAATTTGGAGTTTGCATAGAGAAAATCCTTATGTACGCTAATTCCTCGGATCAATGAAAAGAACAAAGGCATATGGATGGGAATGAGAACAAGACCTCCACTCCTTCACACCCCAATGTCACCATGGCAGAAAAGAGAACCAAAAGATCCCATTGAATTTTATGCATGGTAGAGGAAAGTATAAACATGAGTAGTGTATAGTACATCTGAATTAAAGCATTGGGATATTTAGTACCATCCATTTGACCTAAGAAATCACATGGAAAGTAGAATATATAACCCCAAATTTAAAGAGTAAAGTTTATAAAGGGACTTACAAACAAGTAAGTATGGGAGAAATGATGAGGCTAGAATATGCCCATTAAAAGTACAATAAATGATCTCATCTTACTCTCCTTTTGATTAAGTTTGACTACATTTTGTAACTTTTATTTGATCTGATATGAGTTAGGATGTAATTTTCCATCTTTTGTTGATTATAATTCTAATGTTTAAAATCTCTAAAATTCCTAACCAAGTGTTTTGGAAACTCAACTTTGTAATAAATAAGGTCTCAATCAGGCAGAAGAATGATGTATGTAGCGGTTAGCATGTTTTTGGAAGCATTGGAATCAATACAGCTTAGGTCCAGAATTGACAGTATTAGTTCCAAAACTCCATTACACAGTCACAAGTTTGGTCACTTAGTTCCAGAACTTCTGGACTTAGTTCTAGACCTCTAGTACTTAGTTCTAGAATTATTGAAATTAGTTCTAGAACTCCTGCAGATAGCTCCAAAACTCTTCTAAAGCTCCAGAACCAATATGAATCTATTCCAAATGGATGGTGATTTGTCAAATCAATAATCCTATCAATCAGGAGTAGATTAGAAGACTTCTGACTCTCCATACTTGTAGATCTAGGATAATTATCATACAGTTTTACGTTTAGCCATGTTGCAATTTAGCATCTAATTTGGGTATGATTCAGTTCCATTGTATCAGTGGAATAGTTACGGCCATAAATGCACCCCTGGAAGAAGTATATACATACAGACCTGCAGATAGATTATATATATAGGAATATAGATGTATAACATATAGAGAGATATAGATATAGATTAATATACACAAATCCAACATGTTTTTGTAATGCAAAATGTTTTATCAATAAAATATCCATTTCTGTTTTGAGAAAAAATTAAGTTGTTCAATCCTGTTTCAAGGTGGAGCAAGGGCCCACTCCTCTAAGAACCAAGATCCTCATTTTTATTGGTATTTATATTTTTAAAGAAAATAGTTTAGATCTGTTAATTCTGTATCGCTTTTAATTCCTTAAGTTGAAATCTATTGTAGAATTGTCCCTGCAGGTGTTCTAGATTAAGTTCTTATTTATTTGCAATATTTTTCCAAGAATTCTCAATTGTGTGTTTATTTCTTTAATGTTTGTTTATTTCCAAGCAATTCATTTCTTCAAGGTGTGTTTACTTCCAAGGCAAAGTGTGTTTATTTCGAGCAATTCATTTATGTAAAGTGTATTTATTTACAGCAATTCATTTCTATAAAGTGTGTTTACTTCCAGCAGATTTTCATAGTTTGATTCCAATAAGGTTTATAACCAAGAAGTTTTTAATACATTGAAAAGATCCCGTAGAAAATAAAAAATACCTACAATCAATTACTAGATCGCTAAGATTCCTCTTGTTGCATATAGCTTTAGACACACCCTAGTTTGAATATGACATCAACAAAGAGTTGATTAAATGAAGGGAGTAATAACACCAATCATCTATCTAGTTGAGTCACCATCCTGAAAGATCTATATGGTGCTACACCACAAAATTTTCTAGTCATTGTTCCAAGAATGAAGTACTATAAGTTTCATACGTTTTTATCACTCTATACATGTAGAACATCAAAGATCTATATGTATTTAGATAGGTGTACTCATCCCTTGTGTTTTCAAGTTCACATCTTATTTTGTACATTTGTTGCAAGAATTAAAGTGTTGTTGTGAAATTAAATAATAAATATTAGAAGTTAAATAATTATTATAACCTCCTATAGCTCAAATTTATATAATTTTAGTTTAGTTAACTCACTAATATAGATTTAATATAATATGTTTGTATATTTGGAGAACTTAACTTGTGTCTCGATATTTATATCCACCCTAGTTACCTTTTGGTTCCGTTTTTCTTACCTGTATGATTTTTATTCTATGTCTGCTTATTCTAATTTTGGTTGTAATAACAGATTCCTCTCATGATCATATCATATCATTTCTTGAATATATAAAGTAAAAACCCACACGTAAGGATGTGCTCCTAAATATTTTTCATGAATCTTGGATTCATCCCAATACTCAAATTTTTCTTCAAAAGAATATATTTTTTAATATTGATGATAAATTTATCGATACTCCTCCTCAACCACTAAATACCAACAAACTTCTTTTATATGTTTAAATTATTTTGTGCAAGAATATGGTAAAATGTGTTCTTATTGATGTAAAATTGTGCCTCAATGTTTACGTCCTCTCTTTACTCCATGGTCTAATTATCTAAATTTTAAGGATATTTCTCCTTCTCATCATAGAATTCATAGATATATCAATTTCCCTCACCGATTCTTTGTTTTTATCACTATACCAATCACTATTTGTCCTAATAAATTTGACACTCTTTATTATGTGATCCTCATTGATCCTAACTATAACATCCTTTTCATGCACCCTTGGTTACATGCTACATACATGATCTTAGTACCCAATGGTCTAAATTTTCTCATCAAGGTTCTAATCATCTTTAAAAATGGGACTCTTCACCTTTTAATTTTTATGTATTACAAATGGAAATATGAATTCATTAACAACCATACCTCATATCTTCCTTCTATTCCACCTAGATGTAAATTCATATGTTTACCTTATAATACACATAATGTGTTGAAAAAATTACTTGTATACAACCTCATGTTTTTCCCTCCACTATTTGATGTTGATACAAGTGAGAATTCTATCAAGAAATTCAATTCTCAAGTTTATTGTAACTATCATAGATTCATTAGGCACCATACTGATCAATGTGTTGAAATTTTTCATGTTATATAATATCTTCTTGATGTACATGCTTTTGAATGTGATAACCCCTCCAAATCCACAATTTCCACACATTAAAATCAATCACTCAATTTTTTTCCCTATAGTGGTTTCTCACACTTTGGATCTTGTAGCTACATTTATTATACCACCGATATTGGGGGCATCTCATATTATACTTCAAATTTCACCATGACTATGGATTTCAAATCAGTTGCCTTGAAAAATTCTAGATACACATCTAATGATCATACACCTCTTGAGTTTCACCACCACATTGATATTATACTTGATACCTAGACTCAATATTCCACTTTTGTAATTATGTATCTCATCAATGCACATCATATTATGGTTTATTATATAGATATCATGACACTATATACATTGTTATGATTTATTTTTAGTGGTACTCTTATCTCTACTAATTTACATACATTTGAAATCCTTGTTACAAATTTAGATGACTATCTCTTATGATTACAATTAGGTCACTCTATTTTTTCTCATATATCAATCCCTATTTATTTACTTTATGACTCATGTAAATCTTTCAGGGGAACTAATATGTTACTCATACTCCCAATACATCTATCTACATCACTCATGATACTATTAGTACTTTATTTTCATATCCCTTTGACACAATACATGACCCTTTCCTCAATTATAACGCTGTGGCCACATGCTCTATCACTATGAAATATACTTATTCATGGATCTATATCTTACCTCCAGGACATATTTTTGTGATATGGTGTTCTGGCCATGCCCTATGGGTTTCACTAGATTACATCCTTCTCATGAAACTCAATATATTTGGTGTTATACCTCTCCCTATACATCACTAAAATATCAAAAATACAAAAACATTGACATAGTTACAAAACACATAAACATTCATATATTTATAAAAAATACAAAACAAGGACATGTGCACTTAGCTTAAGTTGTTAGCACCTTACATTATAAATGTTTTTTTCACTTTAGTTTGATAGATATCATATCTCTTTAATCCTTATACATATGCATCCACATGGTATATTGAGATTGATGTGAGACATACATAGAGCAATAAAAGATGAAAGGTGATAGTTGACTCTTTACCCAGACTTCATATACATATGGGGGTATCTATTACAAACTACACACATGTTTTTTATTTCATTATAGTTCATTTATACTTCCTCATTATGCTTTATTACATGTGATATTTTGAGATAATAAGACTAACACATGTGTCGTGTGTAGTGTTGACACCTTTTTCTTCACATACTTTTATCTATATTAGTTGTTGTATCATTTCAAAAAAAATTGACACTCTTATTTTCTATACGTGCTAGTTAGTTATGTGTGTTACTATTTTCTTATTTCATAAATTTTGTCCTTAATTCCTTTCTTATCTTGTGATACCATGTTTGTTCCATGTTTGGGGCTCTATTCCTATATTTTTTGACATTATTTCTCATGTTTACATGCCGATAAGAATTTATTGTGTGACACCATGGGGGTACCATGTTTGTAGATTTATGCCTCTAATGTCACATGTGTTACATACTATTGACTATAAGTTTACTATTACTACACTTGTTTTCTTATATATGTTTTATTACTATCATTGGTATTTTTTCTATTGTTTCTCTTATTACACACCATGGTTTTTACCATGTGCATATATTTTTAGTTTTGGATCCCATCATCGGTGACCACTACTACAACCTTCTATGTGTTTCTACGTAAACTATCATATCCATTAGACATGGATACACATCTATTCTTTTGGGTGGCGTGATCAAATATTTTATCACTCACACCTCAAAATAGGTGAAATTCATCCAAATATATTCTTCACCTTTAATAGATAAAAAAATTTGGGATAATATAAATGTATACACAGGGTGCATGTAATAAAAAACAACATAAAATAGAGAAGTCTAAAATATCATGTAAGGTTAAAAAATTTACAACTTGGTCAGGACTATTTGGATGGTTTTGACCTTATCACATGGTTTTTTCTAGGAACAATTAAATCAACTTTATCAAAAATTTCATATTTACAGTTATAGATATAATTTCTTGATAAATTTTCAAATCCACTTCACTTAGTTTAGATTATGATGTCTCTCAATATAACACCACAAGAAAATATTCAATGTAACTAGTGTGAAAAACAAGGGGTAAGGAGAAAGGATAGACCTATTGATTTGTCATTTGTAGCCAAGGATGGATTTTTCTTTCTCACATGATTGAAAATTTAGGAATAATAGGGAGGAACTTGACTGAGGGTGTGCCTATTATCCTATGGCTTTATGGCTTTTCATGAACAAAGGTGAGAGGACCTATGGGGTAGCTTGATATGCAAAGGGATATTTCATGTTTCAATCCCTTAAACTTGTTGGAATGTAAATCTGAGAACAAACGTAGCCACTAAATGTACTGCTCATTTAAAATAATTGTCACATAAACAATACAAACACTTTAAAAACTCATACACAAGCTACTAAAGTAATAATATATGTGATTGTGAACCTAATTCACAATATCTTGGTAATAACCTAGTGCATAATGAAATTGAGAATGTTAAAATTTAAGATCATATGAAAACTAAATTAAAATATGTAAGGGTGATGTGGTTTGCATGGGTAGAATAGGGTGATACAATAGAAATTAGACAAAAAGGGGGATGTGGATCTAATAAGGAGAAACAACGGTGTTCACCATTTCATCATGGTATCCCTATGATTCATTAGAGATAGAAATAAAAATAACATGAAATTCTAGGGATTATTTGCATTCATGGATACCTAATTTGTGTAAACACTACCATGTAATCTTTCAAACCTTAACAAAAAAACTTATGATTAAAAATTCATATATATATTATGCCAAATACATAAAACCTAGGAATCCCTTGAAGGAAGAAAATATTCGCTCCCAGATTGCAATTTCAAAAAGGAATTTTACAACTAAAAAAAATATTTCTAAGTAATACTATAAAATAAAATTCATTTAATAACTAGTCTTATACAATTCTCTAATATGTTCTTCTTTGTATTTCATTAATATGATAGATATTAAATTACAACAAAAAGAGTGCATGCTTATTCATTTTATTTCTATTTACATTTGGAAATATAATACTTATACATAGAAAATTAGTTTTTTGCATTAAATTGACAAGGGAGACATGTAAAAATGATCTCACTTCCTACTAATGATTTTATAAGACACAATCACCCTAGATAAAACCCAAAATTAGAATCCTCAAAATGAATATAGGCCTTCACTTTTATACAAAATTTCCAGAAAGGGAGTATACCAAGACCCCATAAAATACTGAAACAAAGAAACGCATGGGGTTGTTTTCTGTGATCTAAAATTTGGATATGAGGGGAAATCAAAATGAAAAAAATTCCCTTTTGATTTACTTGGCTGGAATAGTTTTACGTCATGATGAAACTCATGGATGACTGGAGAATACTATTTTCTTTTATCAACAAAATCTTATGTATTCTTCTATAACTATTATCATTCATGTGTATACTTTAAGAAGAGTTAGTTAAATATTACAATAAAGTTATTTTGATTCTATTTTGAAAACAATGTGTAGAATAAGGAATAAATATTAAGGAAGAGGACAAAGAATACGGAATTCTATGTGGATGGGTCTAGGTCTATTTATTTTTCCTTTTTTCTTCCTCTATCTTATTTCTATTAACATAAAACACCCAAAATTGGGTCCTAATTTGTCCTTTCATAGTAGAAGAATATTTTTTTTCTTGGAATGAATAATATCAAAATCATTAGAAATGGCCTTTTTATTTTTAATCAACTTGGCCAATTTATCGATGTATCCCTCTGAATGAATGAATTTGTATATAGAAGAATAGTCCAAATATTTTAGAGGGTCTAACTCTCCTATAATGTGTTGTAGAAGAATCTTTATCATCCTATCTATATCTTCTAATCCTAGGGTGTATATGTACTTTACGGGGAGCATCCTTTCAAGATTTACGTCCATGTCATCCAGATACTCCCCCACCTTCTCCTTTATATCTTGGAGCTTGCTTATGCACCCCTCCTAGGTTTCAATCCTTAATGAGGTATCCCCTCTATACTCATATTATCTTCCTCTGCAATATGAGGAGACTATTCCTTATTTTTAAACCACTTCATCTCACAAGCTTGTTATAGATTCAAGTTTGGGAAAAAATCCATTCCAATAGACAATTTATGTCTGATATTTATTAATCAGTGCTTTTATTGCTTCATTTTTATCAAACACTTGATTGTAACATAAAATGATGTCCTTGATGACCTTATTAACCCTTTTTACCAACTCATCCTCCCACTTTTTAGTTTCCTCTCCCCTACATATTAAATACTTAGCATTCTTGATCACTTTTGAGGTAAAGGATGTGTGTTTATTAAATCTAGGGGAAAATTTACCCATTTTTTAGACATAGGTTGATAAAATATCAATATTGTATTTTTGTCTCTTTATCTTTGACAATATTTTAAAAGAGACCACCCACTACCATGGTGACATCATGCTTTAGGTCCTTAGTAGTCTACCTCCCTAGTAGGATGTTAGTAATTTGGTAATTAGAAGAGGAATAATCATCCCTTAAAACATTAGTTTAGGGGGTAACTACCTGCAAAAAACTTTCTCCTTGATACCCTACTGTTGTTTTTGAAAATAATCTTGCTTTCTTTAGTAGCCTTGATGGATTCAAGGAATTCATGCTTTGAAGGTCATATTCCTCTACTTGTACCTTCACCTTTTTCTTATTTTGGAGGGATTCTCCCAACCAACCTCTGATTTGAATGTTTCCATCTCATTTCCCTTGTTGTTAGGTAACACTTGGTGCTATCATTTGTTATTGGGGTATAAGGAGAGTAAAATTAGAGTCCATAATGTGTGCTTCTAGATCATGATAAGACTCAATAAAGTTTACTTCTGGTCCTCATTCTCCTACCCATAAGTATTTTACCTCTTCTTCCATCATTGTTTAATAGTATCTAATAGATTTTTAATATCAAATTCTTCTTTTATAGAAAGAGAAAGATCCTTATTTGGCTTAACTCGTGGATCTTCTTGATGTTGGGAATTTTTTTCTGTAAATTATTGAGTTACAAATTAATTTTCTACTACCCTTAGATTTGGTTGCATAGGCTCTATGTCATTTAGTTTCTTAGTCTCAATTTATGTAACCTATTGAACATGTTATTGTTCAACTTCACCTTCATTAAATCCTTTTTCAAATGTCTTTCCTAATGTTTCATGTGGTGCTTTAATTAATTTTCCTCCTTTTCCCCAACTAATGTGACCGATGTCTTTTCTTGGGGGAGTTTAGCTCTAACATGATGATCCATTCCATGTAATAAATCAATGAATATATGCTCAAATTATGGGTCTAGTACCTCCTATTTTTTATCTCCTTAAGTCTATTGTACTTGAATGTTCTCAATAGGCACATTGGCAAGGGTATTTTTTCATAGGTGAGGTGGGGTAGTAAGTATTTCCTTTGGAACTTAAGATGTTGCAACACATATTTGAACTTCTAAATTTATCTCCTTAGATGTTGTTCTTGTGGTTTATTTCATTTTAGGTGTTGCCACTTTTGTTCTCTTAGTCCTTAAAAAATGTAAGGTCACAGTTTCCTCTTCCTCTTTTTCATAGATAGTTTCCAATATTGTTGGCTAGCTTGGAGAAATACTTCCTCTCAAATATTTCCCCTTATTAGATCAACCCTTTGAAGAAGAGGTTGACAAATCAACCTGGGTGGTTTCCTTAACCATATTTTTCTTTTACCTCAAGGTTGGGTGTGGGACTACTTGGAGAGGTGTGGCTGTAATAACAAGGGCATCTTACATGGTTTTATTTAGCATCTCCTATACTACCATACGTGTCAATTTTTACATGAGATTCCTTTTATTTATTTTTACATCACTAAGCTCTTCCACATGCTCTGAATTAGGCACTCTAATTTAAATTTGTGGGTACTTTCCCATTAGGGGGTCCAAACTTATAGATCCCTTCCTAAAAGTGAGGATTACATTCTTTATGGCCCCAACTACCCTGTATTCTCTTATAATTGTTTATTATATAGGTTCAAATCAATTTCCTTGCTCATCTAAACGAAAGTACTTTTAATAATATGTGTATTCCTTTCATGCAATGAAATATTTTTGGGCCTTGTCTAGCCAATACTTAAGAGGATTTTTGAGGCTATCTTCTTTTTAATCTAGTAATTTCTCGCTAAGTATTTCCCATCTTCCAAGCCTTGAAGAACAAGAAAATTTTTGTAGTCTACCACTTGGGTCGGGGTCATCCTAGATTATTCCCTTAATCTAACCTCCTCCTCATCCCTGAAATCCATATAAAAGTCCTCATAGTGATGCTCATGCTGATAGGAATTCCCCATGTCTCACTATAGTATCCATATAATGTCATAATTGGGCCTAGGAGTGAGCTTATACAATGTGATAATGCGCATTTCTACCTCCAAGAGTCTATCCTTCACAAACGTAGAGCATTTGTACCTTTCAATGTTGATTGGGAACTTGATATTTTCTGTGTTCTTTCATGTAATCATTTTATGTACCATCACCAATTTCTTTGAAACGTCCAAAAATTCCCATCTATCATATCATTACCTTTGCAGTATGTAAGGGGCATTATGAAATCTACTTATCCTAATATAATTACAAGTTTTGAATTGAATGAAATAACATCCATATTTAGTGAGTACCTTCTTTGATTGTGGGGATATCTTGTTATTTTTCTAATTATGATTAATTAAGAAAATGATGGGAGTAAATAAAGTATCATGCACCAGTCTAAAGTTGTATATGTAGTTATCCAAGTTTAGTAGTGGGTAGACATTATTGGTAAAAGGTTTTGGTGGGACCTTACCCAGGGTTACAACAAAAGGCTCAACAACCAAGAAAATAAATGTAAAACAATGTGGTTTTTTGATCCGTGGGGTCCACACCCCAACCAAAAGAGGAAAGAATAGGAAAAAACAAAGGCAGGGGCCATCTACCTACAATGAGCCCAACATGAAACATCGACAACAAAACTACAGCTAGAAAACAACACAAAAACAACTGCACCAAGAACAAGGAGCCAACAACACTACCCAACAGATTTACTAAAAACTTTAATAGCCACCTTGAAATCCTGATAGAGTTTCAGGGAAATGGTGATAGTGGGGTCCCAGTTTGAGGCTTTGAAATTTCTTGTAATCTTGTCATTCTTCCAAGCCATGTCAGGAATTCCGCTAGAGTCACAAATTTGGCAGATATGAACTTGCATAAGATCCATAATGGCACTGTGCATAGCCAAGTAATTGTTGTGTTTTTCCTCCAGAGCTTTAATCTTAGTTTCCAGAGAAACAATTTCTTCTTTGAGGTTGGTGTTAGGGTCCGAGGCTTGATCTTTAACAATAGACTTAAGCAGGAAGTCTACATTTTCCTCAAGGGTTTTAACCACATTAGCTTGCATGTTGAATTTATTTATTAAATTGGAACCATCTTCCATGACAGGGAGGACAGAGGGAGGGCTATCTTCCACCATAATTTCTTCGCCCTTGCTGGCAGAGCCCACAACTTCCTTGCCCTTCCTACTACTGCGGAGAACCCTTTTTGGGGGTGGCTCCAAGACAGAGTCCCGGTACATGGGGTTTTTGGATCGAATGTGAGTTTTTTTGGGAAGGGGAGAAGCCACAACAGGGCAGGGGTCATTGGCAACAACACTAGTCAAGTACTGATTAATGAGATAAATGACACCCTGGTGTAGAGGGATAGTCCTCTTATGACCCTGAACTTCAAGAATAGACTTTTCCATTGACTACAGAATGTAGTAGGAGAGACTCACCTTCACCTCACATCTGAAGTGATTAAGTAGGACCAGGTGATACTGCGGGACGGTGGAGAATCTTCCTTCAAGTGTGACATAACGCACCATCATATGAGCCACCTCATCGTAAGGCGTTGGGATAGAAGAAACCAGAATGCCTTCCTTTTTGATGTCGAGCTTTTCTCCATCGTCTAGAAAATCATTTTCTTCTGCTTCCTTATCAATCTTGTTCCTGAAGAATTTATTCCCCTCCATGCTGAGACCGGTGATAAAAGAGATGAATTCCTCAGTGATTTGGAAGTCCCTTTCACCAAAAGAGACATTACGGTCTTTCCAATTTGCCACGAATTGTAAAGAGATATATTGGTCATGCCCTTTTATGTGTTGGATGAATTCGGTGAAGCCCTCCATATTTATGGTCTCCCAAAGCTCAATTTGTTCTTGCCATTGGGGATCAAAGATAGGTTCCACATGACAGGGCACACCACCCATTCTGAAAAACCCTCTGAGATTTCTCTGATATGAACTGAAAGCTATGGACAATATACTTCCCAACAACCCTTTGACAACATGTATGCCTGTGCGTTGCAGGAATAAAATCTGCTTCTTTCTCCCTTAAATGTTCAGTATGAAAAAAGCACTTAATTTTTGCAAGCATGGAAGAATAAATTCAGGCATGCCCGAATTGCCATGGAGATCTGGATTTGGGATCACACACGTGTTGGCACCACCGACTGAGAAGTACTAATGAATGTGTTCATTTCATTTGAAATGATATCTCTAACTTCGGTAGGAGTGTCATTGAAGTCATGCCATTCTTTGTAATCATTAATACAAACTCCAATGTTAGCAAGCGAATCCGCAGATTTGTTCCCTTCTCTATACACATGCTTGAAAATGATGTTAAGACCATTGCATAAATTGTGAGCTTCATTAATGAAATCCCTAATGGTCCAACTAGGAGTTAGGGATTTAGTAAGAGTATTGACAATATTCATTGAGTCACCTTCGATAATGATGTTTCCCATGTTGAGTTTCTTAGCAATTTTGATCCCCCAGAGAGTTGTTAGGGCCTCAGAGTAGTGGTTAGTTTTCTTACCCATGGGACCAACATATGCTGCAATAAGATGACCCTTGTGATTTCTGATTAGACCACCTCCTCCAGCTGGACCAGGGTTGCCTTTGGAGGCACCATCAAAGTTCAGCTTATACCAGCCTTTAGAAGGGGGAATCCATTGTACAGTAGACCTGTCAATGCTTTGAATGGGGGTGATACACTGTTGTAAATCAATATTCCATGCCTTAAGATATCTGACCTCCTCCTATGGATATGTGGCTTTTTTAGAAGGTTTGAATTTCAAGATGTTTTCTTTTGCATCCACAGTGATTTCATTGAGAATACTTTTAATGCTCCTGTTGATATCTCTAAAAATGATCAAATTTCGGGCTTTCCAGATTCTCCAGATGGTGTGAGGGAATATGATTTTCCACAGCCTATGAAGAAAATCATGTTTAAAAGGAGGTTTCCATTACAGCTAGGCTTGTGTGATATCCTGAGGAAAAGACCAATTGACTTCAAACCTGTTAAATATGAGCTTCCAAAGAGAACTAGCAATTGGGCAATGAAGAAAAAGATGTTGGATTGTTTCATTATCCATCTTACAGTGATAACATCTATTCGGCATGGTAGACCCTCTTTTGATGAGGTTGTCTATGGTAAGTATGCCTTTGTTGAGAATGAACCAGAGGAATTGATTGATTTTTGGGGTAAGCTCTTTGAACCAAATCTTGTTCCAAGGGAAGTTGTTGATAGGTTCATTGGAAAACAATTGATATCCTGATCTCACTGAATAGTTTCCATCAAATGAAGAAACCCAAGTTAAACTCATCCTGATTTTGGGTTTGACTAATGGGGATGAGGTTCAATGTGGTTTGAAGTTCACCAAGAAGCTCCTTGTGAACTGATGTAAAGGCCTCAAGGTTTTTCCAATGTAATTTTCCATATGTGTTTTGAATGTAGTTACAGACCTGCTATCCCAACGGTGCAAAAAGGATATCTTTTAGCTGCTCCCAATGTTCATTATTTGAAAGAGCACTAAATTTAGCCTAGATGTCTTTCCAAAAATGTATGCTCTCACCCATGCCCAGTGCTCATTTGCATCTAGTGCCTAGATATTTTATGATCTTGATGATGTTGTTCCAAAAAATAGATCCCAATGGGTGGCTGGCATTATTAAAGTAGTCCATAGTACTTCCTTGATTAAGATATTTGGATTTGATGAGGTTGGTCCAAGGTTGTTCCTCCTTCACCAGTTGTCATCCCATTTTAGAGATGAGAGCAACATTCATGGTGTGAATTTTTTTGATGCCTATGCCTCCCACTTTTTTGCTATTACATGCTTTATCCCAAGCCACCAAGTGCATCCTATTCTTATCTTCAGTACCTGTCCAAAGAAATTTTTTTGGATTCTTTCAATTTTTTCAACAAACACTGGAATAAAGAATAAGGACATGATGTAAATTGGAAAGTTTTGAAGCGTGCTCTTAATAAGAAGGCGTTTCCCAGCACTTGAAAGGATAGAGCCCTTCCAACCAGAAAGATTTCTCTGAAACCTATCAAGCAAGGTGTTCCACACACTCATTTAGATCTTGTTTGTGCCAAGCGGAATACCTAGGTAGGTATTAGGTAAAGATTTAATTTCACAACCCATGATTTGTGTAATTTTCCTCTGTCTTGCAGGAGGAGTATTGAAGAAGTATAAAGATATTTTATCAAAATTGATTTTTTGTCCCAAATCTTCTTCATATAGCTGCAAAATATGTTTCATAGTTCTGGCTTCAAGGATAGAGGCAAGAAGGAGCAAGATAGTGTCATCAGTGAACTATTGATGTGAGACCATGATGTCAAAGGAAGAGGGTCTGAATCCTTTGAGGTAGCCCAAAGCAATAGCTTTACTGATTATATGACTGAGACTATCTACCATGATAATGAAAAGTATGGGAGAGATAGGGTCGCCTTGTTGGATACCACGACTTCTCAGGAAGAATCCCACTGAGATACCATTACCAATCACCAAGAATCTTGGCAATGAAATATAGGTCCATCTGATTTTTCTAAACCACCCCTCAAAGCCAATTTTTTCAGCACGTGATCAAGAAAAGACCAGGAAAATTTGTCAAAATCTTTTTTCATGTCAAGTTTTAGCACCATACCTACTTTTTTCTTTTCTCCATTGAGTGTATGGTTTCATGAACCATAATAAATCCATCTTGGATAAGTCTTTCTTTTACAAATCCTTCATGTTGGCTCGAGATTATATTCAAAAGAAGCGGATGTATCCTTGAGGTGAGGATTTTGGTGAATATTTTATAGAGCACATTAGAGAGGTTTATGGGTCTGAAGTGCTTGAATTCCTTCACCCAAAAATTTTTAGGGGTTAGGATGATAAAAGTGTTGTTTATTTCCTTGATAATTTTACATGTCCTAAAGAATTCATTTACAACTTTGAGTAGGTCATCTGCACAATTCTCACAACATTTTTGATAGAAGTAGATCAAGGAAAAAACTATTCAATATCATAGATCAAGGAAAGAATTATACCTAACAAATAGATAATATCCACCTAATATATAAATAAATAAAAATAAATATCCACACACATAAGTGGGTGAGGATAAATACAATAAAGTACCTAGGTGAACATGAGCTAAGGTAAATACATACTCTAACACCCCCCCTCAAGTGAAGCTAGGGGCCAAAATAGAAGTGGCATGTCCATAGTATGATTCCTAGAAAATAGGCCTGATGAAGTACTCATGTACAATATATCCATGAAGAAATATTGAACCAAAAGAAGGAAAGAATCCTACTAGAAGGAAAGATAAAGAAGAACAAAAAGGAGTAAGATGTTCTCACGAAAACCCCCAAAGAACAACTTCTAAAACCCTAAGCATTCCATGCAACTCAAGGTAGCGACGTGATGTAAAAACATTAATAAATATTTCCACAACCTGTTGCTGAGTCAGAAAGTACTCTAATAAAATAACTCCATCCTGAATGTGTTAACAAATGAAGTAAATGTGTATCTCAATATTCTTGGTCTGTTGGTGCTCAACTGGGTTGTGAGAAATATGAATTACACTTTGGTTGTCACACCAAAGTACATTCAGTGAATCCTATGGGAATCCAAACTCTGTCAATAGTTTTCGAAGCCAAAGAATTTTTTGACTCACTATAATTGCTTCCCTATACTCTACCTCTTGAGATGAAAGTGCAATAGTCTATTGCGTTTTACACACCCAAACAACTGGAGATGAACCAAGACAAAAAATATAGCCAGAAGTGGAATTCCTATCATCAATAGAACATGCCCAATCTGAATCTATATACCTAACCAACTAATTAGAACCCGTAGTATAGTGTAGGACAAAGTTGGAAGTTCCCTGTAAATAGCATAAAAGCATTTTAGTAGCCTACAAGTTACTACTATGAGGACAATGTGCAAACTAAGATACAAGCCCTACTACGAAATAAATATCAAGGTGAGTATGGTTCAAGTACATGAGAATCCCAGCCAACTTCCTATACAATGTAGGATCACAAAGTCCTATGGTACATGTGGAAGTAATAGTAACCCCAAACTGAAAAGGAGATGGACTTGGCTTACACTCAGCCATATCAAAGCACCAAAGAAGATCATGGGTGCAGTTTTGCTTACTCAAATAAATCCCTGAATCTATCTGAGAAATCTGTAATCCAAGGAAATAATGCAACAACCTAAGATCTGTCATGTCAAAATGTGTAGAAAGATACCTCTGAATAGTATGAATGTGGGAAGAAGAGTTGTCAGTAAGTAACATATCATCAACATAAAATACAAGTATCAAAATATCATCACCAACATGCTAGAGATACACAGTATGATTAGAATGGCAATGAACAAAACCAATAGATAGAATAAAAGAATATATCTTCTCATACCAAGCCAAAGGGGCTTGTTTGAGACCGTAGAGACACCTTCCGAGCCTACAAACAAGAGAAGAATACTGAACAAATCCAACAGGTTGCTCCATCTATATTTCATCTTGTAAATCTCCATGTAAGAAGGCACTCTTCACATTCATCTGGTATATGAGACACCCCTATGATGCAGCAATACCAAGTAAAAGGCATACAAAATCCATCTTAGCAATGGGTGTAAAAGTATCAGATTAATCAATACCTTCAACTTGTGAAAACCCCTTTATAACAAGATGATCCTTATACTTATCAATGGACCCATTAGCTATGTATTTGGTTTGGTATACCCACTTACACCTAACCATCTTTCCTCCTTTAGGAAGAGAGACCAAATCCCAAGTATGATTATTCATCAAAGAATAATACTCATTTGTCATCACATCATCCCACTCCTATATCCCATGAGCCTTTGAAAAAGACCGTGGATCCTCAGAAACTGCCAAACACAAAAGTCCAGAACCTATAGAATGTGTGTGAAGATGGCTAATGGGTGGAAAATCCTATATGAAATGTGCTACCTCAAATAATGTAGTACGAGCCCACTTAGGTATAGTGAAAAAATCAGTGGGAATAGGATCCTCAAAGGAATCTATAACCTCATCATCAAACTTCTCAAAGAAAGGATCCTCAAGATAAGATGAAGGAGGCATGGAAGAAGATGAAAAATCATGACTAAAGTTCTCATCAAACTAAACATGTGTTAAAAAAAGAATTTCATGAGTATCAGGATCTAAAATTTTATAAAATCTCATGTCCTCAAAATACCCTACAAAGATCAAGTGTTTTCTCTTCTTATCTAAATCTTTCTTTTTCTTAATTGGAATAAAGGCCCAAGCCTAGCTCCCAAAGAATTGAAAAAATGAGACATCTAGCTTAGTGTTGGACCAAGCTTCTTCTGGAGTCAAATTCTCAAGTTCTTTGTGTGGTGTGTGATTATGAATTCAGTTAGCATAATTAATTGTTTCTTCCCAATATATAGGAGGTAAATATCTAGGACGCATCATACAATTATCCATTTTCTTAAAAATTTTATTCTTCCGCTCTGCTAATCCATTCTATTGTGGAGTATGGGGAACAAAATGCTAGTGAATAATGCCTTGAGTTGCCAAAAAATTAGAAAAATCATTGTGTAAGTACTCCTCCCCATTATCAGTGTGAAGGTTCTTTATGCAACTCGAAGATTGTTTCTCGACCAAAACCTTGAATAATTTGAAGTGTGAAAAAACATCACTTTTGTACTTGAGAAAATAAAACCAAGTACACCTTAAGAAATTATCAATAAAGGTAAGTGCATAATTAGCTCCATTGAAAGAGGGGGTTGGAAAAACCATCAAGTCACTATGCGCAAGCTCAAGTGGTAAAGAAGCTCTCTTAGAAAAATTATTAGTAAATCGATCTTGGTGTTGTTTCCCTAATGCACAGCCAAAGAAAACTCTCTCAAGACAAGAAATTCTATGAATACCATCTACCATACCATTTTTGCTCAACTCCTTCACATATTTATAGCTAAGATGTCTAAATCTTTCATGCCAAACTTTACTCTTTGAATCTACATGAGAAACTAATCATGTCCCTATAGAATAAGTGTCATCAAACCCTCAAATTTATATAGTCTATAACTATGATCAACAATACCTTGAGCAATAAGTGAATAAGGCTCCAAAAAATTCCTTACTTTTGCCCTATGTGGTGTAAAAGTCACTATTTTCCCTTGACCAGAATGACAAATTTGATATACAAAAACAAAATTTTTAGTGATGTGAGGAACATAGAGTGCATCTTGGATACTACCATGATCAAGTTACATATCACCTGTTCCCTTAACAGAAAGAAAGTAAGAATATCCAACCTCAATTTTGGAAGTATAACTCAAAACTAGAGAAATAAAAGACTCCTTGGAAGAAGTCATGTGATGAGAAGCACTAGAATCTATAACCCAACTATCTGCAAGTGGTGAATGAGATCTCCCATCAACATTAAGTGATTTTCAATTCTCATTAGAAGGAGGTGGAGTGGAGATTTTTTTTTTTTCTTGACTGCATTTTCTTATAACACTTATGTTCTTCATGACCACTACCCCCACAAAAAGAGCATGAAAGGCTAGACTTATTCTTGGATTTAGAAGACTCCTTGGGTTTAGAGTTGTTTTCTTTCAGTTTAGGAGCAATTTGAGATGGAGAAGGGGTGGATTTGGTTTTAATTTTTTGTTTTCCCTTTCCCTTAGGATTATATGCAACTAATTCCTTTTGAGAGATGTAAGACTCAAGGTGAGACAATTTGGATTCTTCCCTAGTAAGTCTTTCAAAAAATGTTTCTTAGTCAGGTGTTTTGAATTTCTCACTTAAGGCATCCATGTTAGAGAAAAAGGTTGAAGAAAACATTTGAAATGGTCATCTCAACTTGGATAGAATCAAGTAAACACACTCTTCATCTTTCTTATCTCTTCCACTCCCCTTTGACTATGTCAACAAATTCTTGAACTTGGTAAGATAGTCTATAATTGTTAGAAAATCTTCAAGATTAAGAGAGGTGATCTCAATTTCAAGTTGCATGGCTCTCATATGATCCACCTTATTAAATAAATCCTCTAATTTCTCCCATATTTTGAAAGGAGAATCACACTTGTCTAAATGAAACAAAATACTATCACTTACAGAAGTTCCTATCAAACCCATACACTCATCAAATTTACATTGCTACTGAAATTTCTCATATTCTCTAGTGAAGAATAGTTATTCTGAAGAAGTTAAAGCCCATAATCCTTTATGCTAAATTACTGTTTCCATGTGTGGTAGTTATGTGTTGTTAATGGATCAACATGATCTAATGTAGAAGTAGATGCTATCCTCAAAAAATCACCAAAATAAATGCAAGAACCAAGCAATGCAACAAGACCCCCAAATAAGGCAACAAGAGCCCCCCCATATTTAGGCACTTTATAATGAGTGTGTGTTACAATATGGGACTTTATAATTAACTATGATTCTCAAAATAAATATTTCCAATGGAAAGAGCACAAAAAACAATCACTTTTACAAAAAAATGACACTCAAAACCGAGTTACCAATCAAAAGATACAAGCTTTTCAATATTATGCTCTACTATTTATTTTAGTTGGCACTAAAACAAAATAAAATGCTCTTTCCTTAGCCACAAAAATAAAATGAAAGGGGGTTGGAGTTAAGCACCTACTAGTAGGAATCACAAGCTTTAAGCCCTCATGTGACCATACCATATGACTAAGGGCTAAGGATTTTAATGGGTTTATGCACTCAGATACTAATCAAACACCATGATCAATAAGATGAAAGCCATTCCCCAGAATAAATTTACATAAAAATTTGTAAAACAATGAGCAGAAATATCATATATTATTATGGAATTCAATGAAATAAAATGAGAATGGACCTTGCTTATATAGGAAAGGAATAACAATCTAAGAACCAGTCAAAGTTGTAGATCAAGCCATACATAAAGGAAATAACTATTCATCAAAGAACTAGTCAAGATCGTAGATCAAGGAAAGAACGATACCTAACAATTAGACAATATCCCCCTAATATCTAAATAAATAAAAATAAATATCCTCACAAATAAGTGGGTGAGGATAAATACAATAAAGGTAAATAAAGTACCTAGGTGAACATGTGCTGAGGTAAATACCTACTCTAATAGGGCCTTGTCTCCTTCCATGGAGAAGACTACTTTACAAATTTCCTCTAAAGTAGCATGCTTAGAAAGAGAGCAAAACTCTTTGGGTTTAACAAGTTTCTAGGAATATAATCTAGTAGCTTCTTGAGACAATGGAGGACTATCATTCAATGGGTTTTTCTAAAATTTAACAGCTTCTTCTTTGATGGAGTTAGGATTCGATGACGTAACTCCAACTTGATTTGTAACTTCAAATATTTTATCATGTGACCTATATTTTAAGGTTTTTATATAAAATAAATTTGTGTTCTTATCTCCATCTTTGAGCCAGATAGCTCTAGATTAAATCCTCTGTTAGGATTCTTCCCTTGCACAAATGGTGTGGAACTCTACTAAGAGAGTTTTTTCATGAGTGTAATCCTCTCAACTCATGCCATAAGCAAAAACTTTATTTTCCAATTCGTCAATGTCTTCTTTGAGATTTTTTTTCTGATTGAAGATATTACCAAAAACTTCTTTGTTCTAGACCCTTACCTTTCTTTTGACATTTTTGACTTTTTGAGAAAAAATTATTGAGTTGTTCCTTCCACTTAAATCCCCCACCACTCTTTGATTTTTTCTATAAGATCCAAATAGTAGAAAAACATTTTCTGGAATTTGAATGAGGAATGAGAAGGTCTCTCATTATTTACCAATTTCAAGACAATGGGATTGTGGTCAGAGGCCATTCTGAGAAGAGATGAAAGATGAAAGTCTTGACTAAGGAGCTAATCAATGGATATGAGTGTTCTATAAAGCCATACCTGTATTAAGTTATTACCAATTCTCTTGTTGGACCAAGTGAAGGGGTTTTAATTGAGTTCTAGATCTAATAGTTTGGCCTGATCAATGAAATTAGCAAGATCATCCATTCCAACAGTATGTTCTTATGTTCCCCCTCATTTCTCAGCAAGAGCAACCAGTTAGAACTAGAGAAGGAATCTTGGAAATTTAACAAAACCTTCCAAAGTTATCTTCTACCATGGAGAGTGTTAGTCGCATAGATCATTGAGATAATGTAATGACTTTTTTTATCAATAGTATGGAAGGATATCACTACATGGGAATGAGAGGAGAGGATAATATTACCAGTAACCTTGGAATGGTCATAGAGAACTAATATACCTCCTGAAGCACTTTTTGAATCAACATCAGCCCATTTATTCTGTTTCCAAATAATCTTAGAGAAAACTTTTAAGTTCTCAGAACTCATTTTAGTTTCTTTAATAACCATAATAGAAGGGTATCAAATTCTTCTGAAATCCTTGAGTGTACATTGTTTTCCACTTCCATTAAGGCCTAAAATGATGCAAGAAATGATATTCATTAAAAAATGTGGGGAGATGAGTGGACCATATTGTTCGGAGAAGACTAAGTGCCATTAACCACAACTTTGTTGATATCCTTTTTTCTCTGATCATTTTTAAAGGATCTACCCTTTGTAGTGTTAGCACCTGTGTTTGCATGTATGATAGTAGACCTAGTTACCCTTGATGTGGAAGTGGCCCAGTTACTAGGAGAGTTCTTCTTATCAAAGAACAATGCATCGGGTATGTTTTCAAACCCCTTATATTTTCTCTTTTTTTCTACATATTAGGGTAAAATCAAGAAAGTTTTTGTTATCCTTTAGAACAAGACTCAATGGTGGGGTAATTTCCCCATCCTCCTTGACAAGACTGGGTTCTTCAGTAATCCATCAAAGACCTGCATATAGGGGGAGAATCAGCCAAGCTGTGGGAACCTTCTTTGATTCGTGTGCACTTATTCTCCCCTATCAGTGTATGTAGGATATAAGATTTAGCTGCATTACATGTTAAGTATATCTTTGATAAGGATATGAATAGATTACTCAAAATATTTACTACGGATGCCTTTTGGAGTCAACGACATAACTTCAGTTATGATTTATTCAGGAGTTGTAGAAGGTTTGTCAATCTAAGACTGAGACTCATTTTTGAAAGGGACCTTTGGAGATGGTATTTCCTCTTGGATAGTAGATAAGTCAATTCCCTTTGTGAACCCATCATCACAAGGTTGCAAAAGGACCTTGATAGTTTATGAATCTTCCTTGAGATAACGACTAAGGGTAACCAATTTTTCCTCTTCTGCCTTGTACTCCAAGGATCCATCTCATAGATTAGATTTTTTGGATGGATTCTTGGGGACCCAGAGAGACCTTCGAGGTGGTTGCTTCATATTGGGAATTTTGAATCCCATTTCCTTTGGTTGACCTTTCCTTGGTTTCTTATTTTCAAACCTCTTGTTGTTTACATTCTTTTCATTGAGGGATTTTTTTGGGCAATTTCTGCAGAAATTTTGTAGTTTATGGAATTTGGAACACCTCATTTAGAAATATTCATAGATCATGATTTGTGTCCAAGGAACAAATATTGCCTCAAGAATGATATGATCTAATATTTTTTGATCAATATCTTCAGAGTCAAAAAATATGGAATAAATCAGTTGTGATCTATTCCTAGTTTAGTTGTCCAGTGTGATAGGAGAACCAATCAATCTTGCAATATTTAAAATTATCTTTTCATCCCTGAACTAAAGAGGAAGGCCAGGAAGTCGACACCAGAGAGGAATAGTATTAATGTTTTCTTTTTGGGGATCAAAACCTGGGTACCACCGTTTGATGAAAAAAACCATATTTCCCAAGCACTAAGGGTCCCCCAACAACAAAACATACATGTCCTCTTAAGTCATGAATAAGGAAAAAAAAAAATTGACATTGAAGAAAAAATTACATCCTCGAGAGGATGCCATTTTCTTAAAGACCATTTTCTAACAACATCAATGTTAGGTCTAGATCCCAGAAACTTACCTGTAAACACCATTTTATATTTATTGATTGCTCTGTTGAGGCAAATTTCTGGGATATTTATGTGGTGTATGCCTTTATCATCTTGAGAGCACAAGAAAAAAGAGGGGGAAAGGGGGGCTCCCAATGTATTGGGGTCCACATTTTATCCAGATTCCTTTTTGAAGATTCCTAATCACATTCTTGGTCTACTCTATATGGGGAAAATATGTCTGGAATTATCTACAGTATTTATTCCCACTTTAGTGTGACCCACACTTTTTAGCAAAGATACCATTGAGTCAACTTTGGGTACCCCTTCGGATGTGGAAACTATTTTGTCTTGCTCCATGGGTTCCTCAAGTAGCTATAAAGTATAAATCTCTATCATCGCTAGGATTTTAGGTGGGTTTGCAGCCAAGAAGAGGCTCTCAGAGGACACTAGAACAACTCCATGGTGACTGAAATTTAAATTTTCAGCCATTAGAAGTGTAAAAATTTTCAATATTTGTTAGTGGATGTAGTCACTGATGATTTCTACCCATTGAATCTATATTTTTCCAATAAGGATTATTTGGATGAATTTGAAAATTCAGTCACTTTAGGGGTATACAAAATCTTTTCCCATGACCCTATTAGAAAACATGATAATGTCTTTCATCTCTTTCACAAAATCAGCCCTAATCAAATATTTAATGATCCTAGTGACAACAATCCTTGGATTTTCAAGCCAATTGTTATTCAATATTTTGGAACAATTTGTGATTTTTTAATTTTAATCTTCCTCTGTATTTTCAACAGATATGTTTTCCACTTCTAATGCATCGAGGATAACTAAAAAATCATCAAACATTTTTGTAGTCATTTTTACCCCTATCACAAAAGAAAGGAACCCCTTACATGTAGTCCTATCACCCAACAGAAGATGGGCACTCACCTAAGGCATGTGTGGGTACCGAGTCTCTATTTTATTTGAATTTAGTGGGAAACATCATCTATTATTTATGTTTAAAATATTTCAAAATGATTTAAGACATACAAGAACCATAGAGCTCAGAATGGCCTCTAGATCCTTGCAGCTATTACAGACAGAGTACTTAACTGATTATATAACTTGAACCATAATAGAAAGAAGTATATAATAACCCATACTTAGCATAAAATGAAAGAAACCTATGAAAAATATGTATGCATCATAATAATTGATGTTCATATATATATATAAATTGGTAACCTCATTACATCCATGGAGCCATTTATAGAATGTCACAGAGAAGCAGACCACAGTCATGAGTTACAACTGGACTAATGTAGCTAAGCAAACAAAAAGAAAAATTTCAGTCCCCTTTCCCAATACATCCTTTCCCAAATGCAATTACCCACTAATAGAGTTCTTGCAGTATTTCTGTAGAGCTTCGCCCATTCTCTAGTTCTCTTCTCCTCTCTTCCTCCATCTCTTTTTAATCTGTAGGCACTTGTATTTATACAATTTTCAGACTGCCAACTCATCCTCTAGCACCCTCAAATCCAATGCCAAGTGTCTGAAAGTGGTCCTACATGCGCGCATGCTCCTCCAAGATTGAGTTTTCCACTTTATACCATGATGTGCTCCTAGAAGATTCTACCGTAGGCATGCTCCTTACTGGGCCATCCTGTCGCTAGGTTGGCACCATATCCATATGCAGTCGGGTCATGATTTTCATGTGTTCTACCCCGAATGTCTAATTTTCAATAAGTCCCAAGCCCTTGGTTCTGTCCATGTGTGCCATGGGTTTCCTTAAACCCTGCCTTACATGATTTGTCCTTGCATGCCTATGTGCCTTATATACTTGGTCAATATTCTTGGGGCCCAACATCACCCCCACACTATGCCTATTCTCTGCCCATGAGAACACTTCTCTCAGTGAGGGAAAGAATATAATAGGCTTACACCTAGGAAAAATAATAAGGGGATGAAAGAATGGGGAAAGAAGAAAGAATGGGAGAGTGAAAGAATCACTGTAACAAACTTGGAAAATACTTTTGCAATTCAGCCTCTAATTTATTCTAGGCATCGACTTCATCCTACGTTCTTTGATAGAGGTCACTGACCAGGGCATTTACCCCTTCAAATTTTAATCCATCTCCTTGCGTACTCATAATATCTGTGATCTTCTCCAATTCCTTACATATATCCTCCAATGCATCCATTATTTGTGTAATGCATGGATATACCTCCTTTAACTGGTTTTTCATCGAAACCCTTAAGATTTCAATGGCCTCATATTTTTTCTCAACCTCAGCAAGGATTTTGTCTCTTTCTACCCTATTCCCCTTGTTTTTCTCCTGGAACTCCTTGAGTTTCACTTCATGAGTGGTGACCAAGGTGTCTGCCACTTTGTCCCTATCTACACAATTGTCATACATGGCCTCAGTGGTCTGAGAAGTATCCCTTACATAAACAAGAACCTTGATGTACTATGCGACGAGTGCTATGATCTTCAACTTATCTTCCTTCTCTAAGTGCACGGCCACTTCCTCTACAAACTCTAAGGCTAGCGGATGTCTTCCATGGTGAGGAACCTTGTGAAATCCTCTAAGAATCCAAAGGTACATTCATACATCTACGTTGGCGATGCTAGGTCTAGATTCTTTAATAGTATGGCCCCGTTGATGGATTCTACTTTCTTGTACACAATGCTCACCTTGGCCTTTTCATCCTTTAATTATTGTTGCCATTGGGTACTGATTAAGTTTTCCTGGCTCATCTCCTTGGTAAAATTAGCTAGCTCTTCCTCTTTCTCCTTCAACTCCCCTTCTAGATCCCTAATCCTATCATTTCACCCGAAGAGTCTTACCTCTATCTCAATGGAGACTTTGTTAAGCGTGTTACATAGTTGTTCATCTAAGATATGCTAGCTATCCACCATTGGGTTATCTTATCTTAGTCATGGAAATGTTACTATTGCCCCATGGCCTACCTCAAACTCCAGTTCATCAAGGTGGGAATCAACTACCTATGAGATCATCTTCCTTGTTTGCAGATAGGCAGCCTCCTTGTCAAAAGATGACATGCCTACAAGCTCCTCCACCAGAGGTGTACTCTGGAACCATGCAAAAAACACCTTCTTGGGGTCATCAATATAACCAATTTCTGGCCTCCCCCCCTCTGCACACCTTCCTCTTGTGTGTGTACCCTTGGGTATACTTATAGTTAAAATGAGGCCCCTACTACTATTGTGTTCCTCTCATGCACTATCCTCCTCCTCTTTTTTCAATATTGGCTTAATGCCACATTCCACTTTTTCCTTCACTAAGGTCTTTATGTCCCTTGTCTATTCTTCTTCTGCCACCTTGGCCATCTTCTCTTGTACCGAGCTTGGAACCTCTTGCTTCTACATGCTAGCCTCTTCATCTTTTCCCATGTCTTGGGCACTTCCTCCTACCTGGCTATCTTTGCGCCACACAAAAAGGAACACTTGTCCTTCTCTACCTTCCTCCTCTGAATCATGTACATTGAAAATAGGTGGCCCTTGATCTTTCTAGGGGTCCTCCTCCCCACTTACTTCTTCTTCACTATTGTCCTTTCCTCCTATGCACTTGTCCAAAATTCCAACTTCTTCTGAGGTGATATCCTCTTCTACCCTTTACTTATTCCTAACCGGAGTTTTCGGTGTGGGTGACTCTATTTCTTCTTCTTCTTCTTGTGCCTATTTTGGCTCTGGAGTCTTCTCTTTTACTAAGGGATTTTTCTTGAGGATGTAAATGCTGGTTCTAGTGCTTGTCTCATGGGAACCTATTTCCTAAGTCTCCACCACATTTGGAATTTTATTTTTGGGTTCTTTTTCCTCCCATTTGGGCACAGGTCTTTTCCTCCTAGTTGGATCCTGAGGTATAGATACCTCGTTATCTAGATATGTTCCCTTCTCCAACTTGGGTCTTATGCGAATGTACACGTGCATCGTGGATCCTTCTACAATGGGAAAATTCATGGGCCTTGTCATTTGAACTTCATGTGATATGTACCGCTCCACATATGCACACTTGTCAGTGTACACCAACCCTTTGTGCATTTCCATGTGGTGCTGGTCTAGATTACTAAGGTCCAACTTAAACTTTTTGGACTCCTTGAACCTGTTTACTCCCACTTGGAAGTATTAAGCTATGAAGGCAAATGGGAGCTTGCACCATGGGCTCCATGTCCCATCTGATAGTTGGAATTTTCCTAAGGCAGAAATGCTAGTAAAAAAAAAATTTCCTTCTTCCCTAGTGGCTGCTGGTAATTGTTCAGGAATTCTCCATTCTGTCCTGAACACATTCCTTAGGTGTGTATACCACATTTCCAAGCATGCCTTGTGCATTGTTTTCATGGTGTCACAAGTGTATTTCTCAAACCTTTTGGTGGGCAAGGGGTCTTCAGCAAGGTACTCCCATACAAAATTATCAGATGCATTTGGTACCCTGATCTCCAAAAAAATGATGGTTAGTAGCATATTTCCAAAAAGGATCCTATCACCTTCCTTCACGTAGTTGATAACTTCATCCACGATGAATGCAAACAAATTATAAATGGTCCCCTCTAAAATATTTCTGTAAACATTTAACCATGGCTTATTGACTTGGGTCCATCTCTCCTGGCCATTTAGCTTTGACACCAAGTGTGCAGCCATCTTCATCATTAGATCCTTGATGTCTATGACATCATAATACCTTGACCCCTTTTTACATGTAAAAGCAATAATAGTTTCCTTAATCACTTATTTTTCACTCAAGTCATCCTCCTACCCATCTCCTTCACAGATGAGGCCTATGAAATGTGAAATTAGTTGAGGATTTATGCACATCTTGCACCCCACGAAGTGGAAATAGTCCTCATGCATGCGCTACATTAGCCACTGATACAGTTGCTCAAGTTTCCCAAAGTACGGCAACTCAAAGAATTGTAATAACATTTCCTTCTTCAACTTAACATTCACTTCATCTTTATAAATGGGAAAACCCTCTGATGTCCTCTTGTTTGTTGGGCATACTAACTCCAGTGTCAACTCCTTTTCAATTGTGCTTGTCTGATGATTATAATTGTTTACGGACATGTCCCTAAGATGGGACTCCCACTCCTTTCCCAACAACACTCCATCTGGGTACTGCATTTCTACATACCACTCCTCATTTTGTCTTTCTTCAATTTCTTGTTGCTTGCCCTTGCCCTTTCCCTTTCCCTTGCCCTTCTTGGGTGTACTAGTTGGTTTCTTTGGTGCCATTTTCTAGGTCTTATTCCCAATTCAATCACTTTCGTCTACTCTGTTATTCTGCTCTCTCCAACCTTAGATCTTAGACTTGTGAAAAAAAAATTACTTAAACCCATGCCCTAGTTCTTCAAACCCTAATTGGGATACTCCCTTCACAAGACAGTGCCTTCTCACAACTTCTCCTACACCCGTGAAATCCCTTCCTCCTGGTTCATAAATACGAACTAGTTACCCAGACTTCAATTTCTCCAAGTTTTTCTTCACAAGGATCATTTTTTTGGAAGCCCTAGTTTGCAAAGGTGTAAAAAGTGCTTTGTTCTCCTTATACTCAAAGTGAAAAATGAAGTGCCTCGACCCCTTTATTTATAGTTTTTCCATTTTTGAGCATTAAGTGCTACTTCACCTACCACCATAATTTTTTCATTTAATGCAGATTTTTCAAACAAAGCCTGACTTAAGCGCTTTCCCTTACACGCGTGCAACCTGCATAGACAATCCTCCAACCTTATTGGTGCAACCAATCCAACCTGACAGGAGACTCTTGCATGCGTAAAGTGTTAGCACTGATGGCACTTCTTCTGTCCTGGAAAGTTAAAAGATTGTTTTCTCTCGCCTACCTCATGTTGCTTAATGTGCACTTTCTCCTCCTTTGTACGTGGGATCTATAAGTAGCTTTATCTTGGCACCAACCATCCTTTTTCCATCTTTTCTTTTCAACACCTCTTTCAACAGGGCCATTCCACTAGGATTTTTAACACAAACTTCCTTGGCACTTTAACCATGCACTCCTTCACATTACTCCACCCCACACTAAAAAAATGCGTGGTTCTATGCACTCACAAATTCTCAAAAAGTAGCAATAAGGTTACCGATGCCCAAGGCGTAAAATAAAACAACAACACGAAAGGGAAACACAAGAAAAGAAATGCATAAAGGAAAATTATAAACTAACTGGAAAAACTACCTTATTTACAAACACCAAGAAGACTTATTTATAGTAGGGCTTCAACCTACTCCCATTGAAGTGTCCAAGAAACTTCGATCCCATCCAGCACTTGTAACTGGCACACACCTGAATCAAGGATGTACGAGATTGTGTAAGGACCCAACCAATGAACTTTCAACTTTTGAGGATGGCGCAGAAATTTAGAATCATAAAGTAAGACCATCTACCCAACCTCAAACTTCTTGTTTCTTATGTTACGATCATGCCAAGCCTTCTACTCTATTGTTTGGCTCCACCTGGTGAGTGATCGTCTCTCATACAGCTTCATTAACTCATCAATTCTTTCTTCCAGTGCTTTCTCATCAGCCCACCCTCTTACGCGCACTATTCACAGAGAAGGTAACATGAATTCAACTGGTAGAACAACTTCCATGCCAAACACCAATTGAAACGGTGTGGCTTTGTTCAACCTTTTATAAGTTGTCCTGTAAGCCCATAATACTGTTGATACTTTGTCATCCCAATCTTGTCTTTTGACATCACAAATTTTTGTCAGGGTATGATTCAGTATTTTGTTGAATGCTTCCATGGTTCCATTTGCTTGTGGGTGATAGGGTGTAGTCTTGTGATGAGCCACCATGAACTCTACTAATAGGATCCTCACGGTCTCATTCAAGAAATGCATACCCCTATCGTTGGTTAAACTCAAAGGACATCCATACCTTGTGATAATGTTCTCCCACAAGAATCTTGCCACTGTGGCTATTGTGTAATATTTAGTTGGGGCTACCTCTTCCCACCTTGTCAGATAATCTGTGCAAGTGATGACATAGCGTGACCTAGTCCTACGTGTCACTGGTGCAATAGGGCCTACAAAGTCTATTTCCCACTTTTCAAAAGGCTATGCGCTAGGGATAGGGCATAAAATAATTTCATCTCTCCTTCATGGCTTGCCAATGTGCTAACAATGGTCACATGCTTTACAATAGTCTTTACAATCCTTATACAGGGTTTCCCACCACAAACCTACCATTAATATCTTAAGCATGGTGGCATCACCTACATAATACCCACCTGCACTTCCTTCGTGAGCTTCCTCTATGATGGCGAGGCACTCATGCTCTAATACACACCTGCACAAAACTTCATCATGTCCCAACTTGTATAAGTCTCCACTGATTCAACATGTAGGGCACAACGCTAACTAGTTTCTTCTTCTCTAATGCCTTCATTCCTTCTGTTGCCACACCTTCCTTTAAAAATACCACAATTTCCTCCAAATCTGAGGGCACGCGCCGCAACCTAAACAGTTGTGAGTCTGGCATTGTCTCCTCAATATTTTGCATATCCTCCCCTAAATCAATTCTTGACAGATGATCAGGTTCACAATTACTTTTCCTGGGCTTCAGTACTACTGTGAACTCAAACTCTTGAAATAACAACACCCACTGACATATGTGCCCTTACAGAATAGGCTTGTTCACCAAATACTTTAATGCCATGTGGTCGGTGTAAAACACAAAGGGTGTTGCCAGCAGATACTATCTGAACTTGAAAAGCACATAGATCATTGACAATGCCTCATGCTCATTTATGGTGTAATTCTGCTCTACTGGTGTCAACTTCCTACTTACAAAACATAGAGGATGATCAACAATTCCTTCATCTGGTTGTACAAGCACTACTCCAATAGCCGTTCCTGAGGCATCTAGCTAGACATGGAAGGACTTGTCCCAAGAGGGAAAATGTAATATAGGTGCGGTGACAAGCCTATCCTTTAATGTATCAAACACCCTCTATTGCGCCTGTCCCCAATGGAAGGAACTTTTATGTCTGAGAAGCTCCTCTAAAGGTGTGATGATCTTGGCATACCCTTTGATGAATTTCCTGTAATAACCCATATGCCCAAGGAATCTGTGCACTGCGCTCTGGCTAGTAGGCTCCCCTAACCCCACAATAACTACAAATTTAGTAGGATCTACCAGCAAGCCCTCCTTACATATGATATGCCCCAATAACATCCCAAAGGGTGTAGCAAACACACACTTCTTAATGTTGAGGGATATCCTCAACTACCTACACCTCTCAAACATTAACCTCAAATTGTCACAATGGTATTTAACTAGACCATACACTATCCAATCATCCAAATAGACCTGAAGAAACTTATGGATGAAGTCCTGGAATGCTTGCACCACTATGCATGAAAAAACATCAAGCACATTCTTCAACCCAAAGGGCATGACCGTGTATGCAAAAATTCTCCACTGAGTGGAAAATATTGTCTTCTCCTGGTATTCCTTTGCAATCTGGACTTAATGGTACCCCAAAAATCCATCCTTAAAGGAATAAATTTTTCACCCAGTGACTCCTTCCAAAATTTCTATACATGAAGGGGGTTGGAAAAGGATCAATGACATAAACTACATTTAGCTCCCTATAATCCACTTAATAGATCCTAATCTTCCCATCCTTCTTGATGTTGATTATGTAATCAGACTTATCCATTGAATATATTCTTCCACTATTCAATGATCCCAGAAGCTATCATTTTTTCTATCTCCTCCTTATCCTTTATGTGTAAATTGGGATTCATCTGGGAGGGCCTCTTACTAACCACGCACACACCATCCTTCAGCTTTATCTTCATCTCCCCCAAGGAATGGTGAACTCCTTTGAGCTCATGGTACACACATGGGAATAAATCCTCAAATTCGTCAACAGATCAATGATCTTAGAGACTTCCTTCTCTGACCAGTAGTCATTCTACATTAATAGCTTCCTTAGTAGTTCTTCTCCTAAACCGATGTTAAATTCCTATATCTTTAAGGGCTCACGGTAGGCAATGTAGAAGTGAGTATGAAACACTGTCCAATACCTTGTGCATCCCTACAGAATGGATAACACAAAAATTTTCTACTTCCTCTCCAGCAATCACATACACCAACTTCCCTTTCTCCTTTTCCAAACATAAAGTGTGCTCAAGATGTAATTCTTTTGTTTCCTCTACTTTCATCTTTTCAAAATGCACCTCCAAACCTGAGTTCCACCTAGTAACTCCAACAACCTATCCTCTGCCATGGCACTACCCCCCATGGTAAGGTTCTTGATACCCTAAAGGCCTTATCAACTGATGGCTTGGTACTCTGATACTCAAAGCTTTGAATGAGGTCAACTGCAAACTCTTGCCAATTCCCTGTCTGGCGGTGTGTCTCCGAATGAATGTACCATGTGCATTAAAACCTTGTAGTGTAGAATATAACTTGTGCACCCATAGGGATGTGTCAAGGCTTCCATGCCTTCTCTCCAAATCCTTTCACACTCTTGGATATGGAAAGCGGATAAATCTCCTTCCCATGGTAGTCGTTGATGGTGGTGGGCACATTGCTCCTAGAGAATCTGACAGAGAGAGTAATTCTTACCTCATGCCATTCCAAATGGCTCTCCTGATGTGTAGCCCACCACCATACAGTTGTATTATAGTAAGACATAACTTAACATCCCTCTCCATTCATAATCATTCTTCTACTTCATTTCCATTTCCTACAAAAATATCTCAGCAAAGGCTTCTTTGAATACTTAGGTAGCTCCTTTCCTCCTAGGAACCGAATTGTGTGTGCCTTTGTCACCTTGGTCAGTGGTAGTTCCCTCTCAACTTCATCCCATCAATTCATAAGTGTCCATTCACCCAATTGTCACATGCTAGACTGGTGGTAAAAAAGGGTCACTTACTGACTGAGCATCCTCAAATGGTCAAGATAACTCTGTTGGTAGGATGTATTATCTCTAGGTCCAATTGATTGAGCACACATATATCCTGATCCAGAAACTTCTTCCCCCAAAGGCTCAATATAGGGGATATGAATTCCCATTAGCTAGGGGTATAATGACCCAGATCCTCCTTATTTTCAAAGCTGATGTACCCTTTGTTGAATACAAGGTCCATCATTTTTCTTGTAACACCATGGGTTTAGCCAAAGTAGTGTTGGCAAATTGTCTCTAACCTAAGTGAGCACCAAAACTTGGAGGAAGTCCCCAGTAAACTTAGCTCCCTAGATAGTGACGTTTCGTCATTGTAGAACCAAAATGCGGCTGCATGAAGCTTATTTAAATACAAATCATGACAAATAAACAAAGATGCAGTTTTTAATCATTGCAATAGACTCAATTACCTTCTCAGTGTTACCTGTTATGGCATATGTATAAGGAAATTTCTCCATTAGGGAGGAACTCCATTCCTCAATATCTTACAACATCTCCTTCAACTTCTCCAAAATAATAATCTATTTGTGATGATATTGTTATAACAAATATCCCTGAAACAATATATCCATAAATATACAGTTATTAATAACAACTCATATACTAAAAAGCATATGATATGTGATTTGTTATTGTAAATCACTCATTAATCCTTGTATCATAGTAAACATTAATATTAATTTCCTAACATTCCCCCCTTAAGGTTTACATGGTAACCTTAGAACTTTCACACTTCCTTTACAGGCTACCACCTGTAAAAACCATGCTCATGATCTTGAGCACACACTCAAACTGAAGGTAGAAGAAGGAACACATCAACTTCTTATTGACCAAGCCATGTTCGAACACATTTGACCGACGAGGATGGGAACATGCTCAGGAATCATTTGCTTATCGACCTATCACTCTAGGGAACACATCTAACCTAGCAGTGTAGCAACTCAAGCAGGAACACATTTGAACAACCTTCAATGGTTTTCATGAGGATAACCACAAACCTAGGTACGAATAGGAACACATCTAACTGTTCTACCCCATCAATCCTCATGATGTTCCATTTCACTGTGTCATTTGTTCTGCGTTATGTTTTTGCATTTGGGGAAATAGGAAATAGCCATATATTTGCAACTTGTAAAATATGTAAAAATGTTCGTATGATTGGAATCATGTTGATTATATTCCCCCCTCAAATGTGATACCATTTCAAAACATTCCCACTCACAAAATAGGTACTTACACGGTGCCTTCTAAAAGTAGTGAAGTGGCCCCGTTGTTGGTGACTGATGAGAGGTCATTGGTTTTCCTCCAGCCTCCAGTGCTTCCATCCTCCAGTGTCATCCTGCTAACTCAGGAAAAGTGAACAATGAACACATTAGTTTCCACATTACACATTATTCTTTTCTTCCCTCTTCTTAATGTGAAACACTTTATTTTTCGGATGTCGGGTACAACCGAAAATGCATTTGTGAGGCAACTTTTTTTCATTTGCACAATTTTTGAGTCTTGACTATTTTGACTAGAAAATAATCAAATATCCTAAAATCACCTAATACAATGAAACTTTTTCCACATTGACAATGCAAAATAACTTTATTAATTATTTGATCCTTTTGACAAAAAAAATGGTGAAAACACAAACTCCAATTACTCGATTAGAATTAATAAACTAAATTATATGACATTAAAAAATATAGAGACCCTTATAAGACTGTCCAAATTTATGGAATTTGATATTGACACTTGACTCAATACAACATACTAACAAATACAATATTTGATTACTTTTTATTTTATTCCTTGACAAAATGACAAATAACTATGTCATAACCTATTACCTCTTATCAAAAAATATGTAAACAAAACACTTAACTATACTAAGATACTAATCTTATAGCTATTGAGTTCAATGGACACATAATGACACTACTGAAGCATTTCTCCTTTGGAGGAAAGTGGGATATCAAGCTATCAACTCAGTTGAAAAATGTCTACTTCTTCTTGCCACGTTACACATGTAGAACTTGATATGACCTAGTCAACAAAAAGGGCAGACTCCTCAAGGCTCGAGGCTAAAATTTGACTAATGCAGTAGCTTGTCAAAAAATTATCACATGGAGCATCAACAAAAAATACAATTCTAGTACCGTGCACGCTAGGAGAATCAGAGCACAAAATAGATTTACATAAATGTCAAAAAAAATACGTCTCTAAGCTAACTTTCCTTCTTGATAAGGCAGATCCAATCCTGTATAATACGCATCCACCCTCTTAAGCTAAAATTTATTGCACCTAAATGGTATTTTGAAGCCAGTTTACACCTCAGTACAATCTACAATAATTTCAAGAAGCTACTCACAGAAGTGCAAATCAGGTGATGCTTCCCATGGTACAGCGACAACCACATGGTTGTTGAAAACAAAGCATGCATGCGTTGGGAGATGAAGATGCTTACCTACATAAAGATGTCCAAATGGAAATAACAACTGATAAGATGACATGGATTGACACCACTGTGAGAATACCATTCTTGTTGAGTTATGTTGGACTCGAATGTGTTGTTATCTTCCTTTCCACTAGCTAATGTTAGGCTCAAATGAATCTTAGGGAAGATAAGATACTTAGGTTAGCTAACACTTTTCTACACTAGATGTTATTCCCTCTCAAAATACTCTCATGGGGATATATTTTGCTTTGATACCACTATTTGGTATTGTAGAATCCAAAATACTGCAACAACTTATTTAAATACAAATCATGCCCAAAATAAACATGCTAGATGGTTTTTAATCATTCAATAGACTCAATACCTTTCATTCTACTGGATAATGCATTATGTATAGGATGATTTCTTATCTGAGGTCCCTGATTCCTGCAAATATATCCTATCCAACATCTCCTGTAACTTCTCCTAAAACAATAATCTATTCATTATATTGTTATCAACTTGCCATCAGCCAAGGGGTATAATGACCCATAAATACAAGTTTTAATAACAACTTATATACTGAACAAAATATATACATGATTTGTTATTACAATGGGTTCCCAAGTAGTTGGGAAATTGTCTATCGGTGAGTGCCAATACATTCGAATATAAACTTAGCTCTTAACAACTAATAGCTACATCCTTTAAAACACCAATGGGCATCACCTTAGTCTTGTTCACCATATACAGTACATTCAAAGATGGTTGTAACACAAGTCTTCCCATTTAATGCCATGCATTCAAAGTTAGAACATTAACCTCTGTGCTAGTGCCAATGAGGATATTACTAAGGATCCATCCATCCACAACTGCATTCAATGTGATCTCCTTATCATATTCAAGGCTATGAGGAGGAAGGTTTGCATGCAAGACCTACCTCTAGTGCTCTCCTCCAGTGCGTGGTACCTTCTCTCTTAACCATGATCCCAACAAGGGAATGATATTCTCTTGCTTTAGCATTTTACACACCTCCTTGACCTTATCGAGGTCATCCTTTGACACCTCAACTCTCCTTCCTTATTCCTCCCTCCTGGATTGCTCCTTTAGACACTAGATTTACCCTTGTAAACTATAAATGATATCCATAGTGTCCTGATACACCTCCTTTTGATGCACCAGGGTCTAGGTACTTTCCATGAACTACTTCCAACCTTAAAACTCAAGTTCTTGTACCTTGGTATCTCTTTTAAGTGTGCATGGCTTCTACCCTTATCGTTACCAAGATAGGCTCTAAACCTTCATCCCATGTTACTCTAAGGCATCCACTGTGTGTCTGACTTCTTAATGTTGACCATTTCAATGCCCTTGTATTTTCAGCATTGCTGATTCATGTGCTTAAACAACTCCAGTAACTCCTGATACTTATGATTCTTTCCACACCATGGGCACTGCAACAAGTCTAGGCATTCACATGTTTGTAATGCTCTATAGATCCACAATTGAAATAGGTTCCATGCGGGAACTCACTCCTTCCTCCTCTATAGTTACCATGACCATGGAATCCTCTGCAAGAACCCCTTCCATGTGCTCCTCCATCTACGTGCTCCTCATAATGGTGATCATCACCCTTGGAACTACTAGAAATGCATTGATTTGGTGCACCCCATGATTAATGGCCTCATGGATCTGATCAATGAGCCTATAGTCCTTAGTATCATGGGTTATAGAGGTACAAATATTGTAATAGCAAGACATATTCTTCTGGATTTTACACTGTACAACAAGGGGAACCTAATCATATCATGGTCCCCACGACAAATTTCACAATCTACTACCATGTGCACGTACTTTCCTCTGGGGGAAATTATCCTTAACATGCCCCTCTACTTCACAATCTGTGCACCAAAAACCACTGTGAGTCTCATGGGCTGAGTTCACAAACAAATTTTCCAACTACTTGGCCATAGCAGCAATATGAGCCTCCAGGAATGGGTTAACACCAGTATCAACACTACCAACAACCTTAGTGTGCAGAGCAACTTCCAATGCCTCATGCGTAGGTCTGTAAAAGTTTTATGAGATAAGGCCCTTCTAAAAGGAGTGATCAATCCTCCAACAAACCACTGAGCATGCTGTGAAGGGTGAATATCATATGATAATTTAGATAAGAGAGTTTTAAAGTGCACATCATACTCCCGCACACTCTCTGCCATTCCTTGTTGAATCTCCTTCAAAGCACTGATGCTCTTCTATTCAAACTCAAGGATGTGGAATTCTACCAAGAATGGGTTCTTTAAAGTAGTATAGTCCACCACTATTTGATGAGGGTCATATTTCCTATACCAGCTATGCACGTGCCCTTATAACGTGGTTACAAACTCACTAGCCTTCTGTTCTGGGGTTGTGATACCCTTTACGTGCCATAGCAGTTCACACTTGTGAACATGTTCTGCAAGCATCCTCAATACCTCTGTAATTAGGTAAATGTAGAGACATTTCAAAGAAAACTTGTGGGGGTGGTTGGGGCCGGAATCCTCCTGAGCCAGATCCTTGGTTTCCACCTGTGTTTCCTCCATTAGGTCTTGAACCCTAGATCCACCAAGTCCACCAGGTCCTAAAACAGTAGACCCACCAGATCCTAAACCACCAGACCCACTAGACCCACCAGCTCCTATTCCTCCTGAAACCACTCACTAGACCCACCAAATCATATTCCTCTTAAACTACCAGACCCACCAGGTCCTAAACCATCTGAAGCCACCAGATCCACTAGGTCCTAAAGTGGTCGTGCCAAGGGTCCCCACAGTTCCACTGATCTGGGTGCCTATAGTTTGCGACAATGCCCCACTTCCAATAGTATACCCCGCACCACTCCTGGATGTGAGACCAAAAGCTTGTATGTCTATAAATTGCCCAAAAATTCCTAACACTAGGTTGGTGTTTATAGCCATAGAGGTCCCAAATTAGAAATTATACCTCTTGGGTGTAGACTGATCACTTCCAATGTAATCAACTGGACTAGTAATATTTTTCCCCTGATCTAGGAAACCAAGCGCTAGGGTTTGGTCACTAGGCAGGCTCAGATGCGTGCCTAACGGATCTTCTCTCTCTGTATGATGAACTCTCATCAGAAGCTGAAGGGGTCTCTCTTATGTGCTTACCAAGATGGGGTCACACAGACTGTCTCAGGTTCCACATCCTCTGCGTAAACCTCAAATCCTTCCTGCAACATCTACCACCATACATCCATCAAACCTGTAACCTCACATCGTCTAGCAATCTCCCTTTCATGTGCTTCACCATACTTGAGTCATCTCTCCTCCCTTTATTTCTCCATCACAACATTGTACCATCTTCCTCCACCCTAGCTTCCTCACCCAATGCTCATGGAATGGTTTAGTCTGGCCATTGGGAATGCCTCTAAACTCATGGTAACCATCAAGATCTTCATAGCCAGAGGGACAACACATGTAGAAATGATCCTCTGGGATCCACAGAAACTCAAACTCAGCAACCTTCAGACAAGAATATGTGGAAATGGCGTACTCCAAGAGTGTAGCTAGCCAATACTCCTTTCCACTAATGATCCACAACATGGGTCCATGTCAGATTTGCATCCTGTAGCCTTTGGTATTCTTCTTAGGTCCACACATGTGATCCATAATGCCAACTTAATCTAGATGTATAGGCTCATTTCCCAAATTTTGCAATTGTTTCATGACCTCTTAGAGTTCATTTGAAGCACTAGAGGATGAATTAGAAGTTTCATTTGAAATTTGATTTCTAGGAGTGGGAATAGGAGCCAAAGTGGGTGCTTGACTAGTGCTTTGATTTTCTAAGTTTGGATACAAGGGCATGGGAGGCCTAGGAGCCAGCTTACCAGCTTGAATAAGACAATTTTCAGCCCTAATGGAAATGCTATAAGCAACAGGTAAGGTTGTGCCTCCCATAGATTGAATTAACATAGAAATATTAGAATTCAAAGCCTTAAGATAGTATAGAAAAGCACCTTCAGCTGTTGGCATAATGGCCATTGGAATCCTATCCCAAGACCTTTAAAATCTGAAGTTGAAGTCAGTCAGCTGCTCATTGGGAGATCTCTTGGTAGTTGTCAATTGTTCAAGTAGAGACAAATTGTCTCCCTTTTCTCCAAACTGCTCATGGAGAACTATGCATTACTGATTCCAATTTTGGATAGAACCAAATCCAAGGCTCCTAAACCATTACAATGCCTTCCCTTTGAACGAAGATGCTAGAAATTTGACAACAACATCCATTTCATTTATCTCGTGCATTACACAGACGTTAGCAATGTCTTTTACATGATCACCAGGAGTGGTATGATTTTCTCCAGTGAAAAATGGAATGTTCTTCAATGCTACGATTGGAACTGGATTTTGTGCATTGAGGGAAAGTGGGTTGTTGCCAATGAAGTTGACAAAAGGGTTTTGTTGCGCCATTCTGATTGGCCTGAGAACCCTTGTTGATTGGATGAAAGGTCTACCAAGTGGAGGGGTTGATAAAGTCCTATTAGGTGGAGATGGTGATCTCCATGAGAGCATGCTCCTCTAAGTCTAAGCTCTCCACTCCTCTTCCATGGTGGTATTCTAGAAACTTGCAACACATGATATATTCCTTCCTAGGCTCAACCTATTAGACCAGGCTGGCATTCTTATCCATGTACCTGGGGAACATGTGGTAGGTGGGTCCACCACTGAATTCTCATGTCCTACCCGAGTACGCCAAATATGTTAGCTAATGATCCTCAAGAGGATTGATTCTACCAAGTTATACACCATATCGCAGGTCAATTTTAAAACCCTCCTAGAACCCTAAAACTTTGACATGACCTTATCCTTACAGTTCAACTACCCCTCAACTTATCGGGTCTTTTTGTGCACGCTCAAGAACCTTCTTTTACTTATAGGTCAATATTTTTAGGTGCATGAACATTCCTATCTACTTTGCTACGTGTCCTTGACCACCACACTGTGTCTTGAACTTCTCACATCCTACTGCAGACCTGGGAAAACATTAATTTACTAAAAACTTATTTCACAATCTTACGATCTGTTGGGAGCTCAAAAATGGAATCACACCACATGTTTCCCACCTTAACCCCCAATATTTTCCATCTGGTCCACTTTTTATCCTATTGTGTGTCACAGTTAAGCCCTTGAAAATCTGATTTACTACACTTGACCTATGCCTCAGAACTTGAAAGACATATAAAATTGTAAAACATGACATATTTCTAAGTCCAAATTTCTTGAAAAGTCCTATTAGGGATCATATCCCATTAGGTTTTGTAATTCCACCGATGTGTCCCCTACAATTTCATTGAATTTTTAAATTACAACACCCCTGAATGTCTGCAACTCGATGGGTTTTTAAAATCTCAGTGTGATTGCACAACATGGAGCTTTTCCCAATTTGATGGGACATTTTGAATCAGTATTTTTCTCCTTTTAAATGGATAAGTTCCTATTCCTCTAACCATATTAACACCAAAAAAAAACCTGTAGGGGGTATTACTGGGATAACACACTTATTTTACTTTCCATTTATAGTAACAGGGTAATAGGATGCATACAAATAAACTGATAAACCTTCCACAGGTGACTTCACTATATTAACTGAGGAACACCTGTCTTGCCATATAAACTACAAACCATAAAAAATGCAAATTTTAGGAGTAGGCCACTACATATTTGTAGCCTGAATTATTTATAGGATTCAAATAAACATAGAGAGAGTTGAGAATCATTCATCTGAAATGCATGATCTGCATCCAAATATTGATACTCTTTTCTACAAAATGCCAAAAGGCAAATTTGCATTACAGTTTTAGCATGGGAGATTATGAGTTTCACAAATTCACTTTCTGAAGAGAAGAAGTTACAAGTGAAGTCTATATTCTTCCTCCACTTTATGAAAGATATCCAATCCTGTACAATTTCTAGGAAGACTGAGAGAGAAATCCATCGAGATAGAATCTCCTAAACTACCCCAACTATCTAATTAGATTACATAAAAAATCATCTGGTTATGTTTGTGAGTCCAAAGGTGAAGAACTGTGAACTGATAATGACCCATAATTTGTTCAAAAAGCTATTTTCGCATATGTGATCTTCCTTAATTCTCACTTATTTGATGATACCCAAATATTAAATCCAATCTTACGAAAGGAAAAATGAGCTTCCTGTCATATTTTATAAAGAAGATCATTTCAGTATCTGGGTCAGAGGATACCTATTCTGTCGATGGTTTCTTTGTTACGTAGACTATAGTCACCTCCTGAATATGTGCCTCCTAAATGTGCATGTCAGCACATCCATCCTCATGTCAACATAATACTAAGTGCTGCCCTAGGTGTTGAAATAATAGGATGGTGTCAATCACTTTAGTTATAAAATGTTAAAATTGCCTATATTTTAAATCCATGAATTAAGTGCATGTCGATCACTTTGTGCTATGCGTCCCTAGCCTGTGCCTTGAGCTTGAGGTGTTTCACTAATAAGACAGCTTTGTACGTATGAGAAAAAAATTTAAGCCTAGAAGCCTTGGGTACGTGAAGATTGCCTAGAGGTTTTGACACTTTGAGGTGTGCACACCATTGAAGAACATGTTGACTTGAGAGAAATAATTTTTGTCATGTAGACACTTTGTGACTATGCACCGAGAACCTGAGAAAAAACCACAAGATTTTATAATTAAAAGAATAGGTTGTGTTGATGTTCCTAGTGAAAGCTACGCCTTCGGGAAGTGGGGTGGTTCATGTCGAAGGCTATCAATCCATTATGTTAAAACAAATTAAATGCTTATAAGAACATGAATTTAGAGCATGTCCTACACTTGTAGTTACGCAATAAATATTAAGCTATCTCACATAAACACAATAAATTCCATAATCTAATTTAAATTTTCTAATATAAGATTAAATCTAAAGTGGGTGGTGAGACTATATACAGGTTTGTAGGTTTAGGACTGAGGGTATATAAGGAGGTATGGGTGAAGTTGTGGGAGGTATTTGAGAGGTTCATAGGGTAAAGTGAATGAGATTGCTGGTTTGAGGAAAATATGTATGACATCAAAGAATGATTCTAGTTGGGGAACTGATGTCAGTCACTGGTATATATAAGCTAGGTATCGATTAGTTAGCTGATCACAGTATGGGATCCATTAGGTGACAGAAAGTGACAAAGGGGCTGACCGTTTGAGCTCTCTATGCATTACAACTGAGTCTTAGGAAAACTTAGGTAGGGTGTTGAAAATTTTCAGGTGAAGGCTTTCCCAATACATCCTTTCCCAGAGAGGTGCAATTGGACCCAGGAAGAGAGGTTCTAGGTTAGTAGGGTATCGGGTAGATGGGTCCGATAGATGGTATTCAAGTTCATAAAGAAGCTCTCTTCAATCTGTCAAACAATAATAGATCTATAGACAAAAGCTAATATTTATAGGCTTTTTAGAATAAGATACTTATCCTCCAAGACCCTAGAGATCTGTTAGCCATGGTGGTGTTTGAATGTGGTGCTCCATAGCAAGAAATGGGTCCTTCAGATCTTAGCATTCCACTACAACTAAGCCATGATGTTCTTCTAGAACCTTCTATGTGCAATGCATGCTGAGGCTGTGGAGCAAGAGGTATCCGTTGCTGGTGACACCATATCCTTGAATGCTAGTATTGTTGTGTTTTATCATTGGGATTCTCAATCAAATCGTCAAGGATGTGAATGAATCATAAAAATCCCAAACCAAAGGTTCTGAACTGTGGGGACCACAGAGTTTCCTTACAATCCTTATCTTAAAGGAACTGCCTGGCGCACTTTTTCCTTGACTAGCATTGGCCGAGGAATACACCTTGGTGTACGGTTAAGGAGAAATATTTCAGGATTTTCTCAAAATAGCATGTTTCTTCCCTTTTAGGATAGGACTAAAGAATTGCTTTAATCCATAACCTCCCTAGTTATTGGATTGTGTTTTTGTGCACACACCCATAGTAACTTTGGCTACTAAGATGGTGCGGGGAAATAATTTTGTAGGGAAAGGATAATCTATTCAATCTTCTCAATTATTTCATATCTTTCCAATACGTGTAACCTTCACTAAAATTCAGCTAGGCTCACATTTTTTATGTTAGTTTTTGTGATTTTGTCCAAATCAGAGGTGAGGTGGAAGGTATTTTGGACACTGACCAATTGAATCTTCATGTTTTCAGGGTGAAGGTATGAAATATTTACTAAAAGAGAAATTCACAATAGTCTATATGCACCCACCCTTTTAATAAAGTTAACTAATATACCACAATAATATAAATCACTCACACTATCTAGTAAAAGACTTACCTTTGTAAATACTACCACAACTTTCCTTCAAGTAGAGAGTAGCAACTAGAATGCCTTCAAAGCTCCAAAATGGTATTTTGTGCAATTTTAATGCATAAATTTAGTATCTCAATTTCTTAGGGCTGAAAAATTCTTCTTAAACTCAAAAAATGGAGGAAAAGTGAGGATATTTTGTGAATTCAAGCCATATATTACTCCTTGTGTGATTTTATTAATGGCATCACCTACTTCCATGGTTCCTTTATACACGGTTGTGTATCATATGTTTTGAATTTTTAAAATCAGCCTTACACATGGATAAATTAGCCACATATAATTTCACTTCTACGACTTATCATTATCCTATTTTTAGGGATTTATAACCTTCCTATGTGGTGTAATCCTAGGGATTTATTTTAGTTAGTCACCTTTCTCAGGCATCAAGGTTGTGTAAAAATTTTGCAACCTTGTAACAACCGCAAAACGTTAAACTATGAAGTTGCTTTCCTTCTAAAACATTCTAGGATACTGACTCATGTCCACATGGTCGGGTCATGGGAATGAAAGTGTAGTTTACATTATCGTAAAAATTGCAAGGTTACAAACTACAGTATCTGTGAAATTATTTCTTCATCTACTATCAATGACATATGTCTCCCCTTGTTAGACTACAGTGATGGAAATGTAACTTGCACTATTGCAGAAAGTTTGAAGCTGAAAACTACAAAAATATGAATTTACACTTATTCCATGTAGTTCTAATATTGTTCCACATGTCCCCCTTCATCATACTTTAGGAATAAAATTGTAGTTTGTAATTATGCAGCAATTTTAAAGCTACCAACTACAATTCTACAAAGTAGGAAATTGTATATGTATTTTCTAAATTCAATGAATATAAATTTTTGTGCCTCAGGGATGAACTAGAAATTTAAAATTTGCATCAACTTTGAAATCTTCATAATAGTAAGTGGGTGAATGAATATTCCCTAAATATTCCTTTTATGGGATTCATACTTGTATTTGTAACTTGTAGTTTTGAAAAAATGCAAAATTACTTTTACCCTTTCTTCTCCTGATTCAACGTATATTCCATTTTTTGTACTTTGGGGGTAAACATGTAGTTTACAAATTTACAAAAATGTAATCTTGAAAAACTGTAAAAGGATTAATTCCTTTACATGGATAGCTCTAATTTGAATGATTAATAGGAATATTAAGATTCAAAATATAGTATTCCACACCGTTAAATCTCTAAATTTTTCAAGGTGCCAAGAATTCAAAGAAAAAATTAACATGTTAGTTTAAAACCAAGAAAAAAGTTTGCTTAATGACAAAGTTACAATATTTAGTCCCAAGGAACCACACAAAAAATTCATCAATTGATGGGAAAATTATGGCAAGGCTTGATTACTCAATATACCCAAGGAAATTCACAAAACTTGTGCCAATATTTAAACCAGACCAAATAAGGAACCAACAAATTAGTTACAAGGGGTATGAATTAATTCACTTTGTCACCACGTCAATTATTTTTAGTTATAATTTTAATGATCTTGGGGGAATGGGTCTCCTTTCTTCATCTACATTTCAGTACATTACAATGGTTATTCATTTTCTATTCAGTTATGCAATAGATGGGGGAACTTGTTCTCTTTTATATTGTGTATTCCTATTCATATATTTTTGTTAGATCTTTCTATAGTTTTTTTGTCCATGGGGTTACAAAAGGTATAAAATTGGGTTAGTTATTTATAGGTACACCTCCCTTTTATCTTACATTCGAAGGGGAATATATTAGATTTGTTGAATGACTTTGATACTTGGTCTTCTTCCTTCATGGGTGTTTCACTTTCTCTCTCTCTCTCTCTCTCTCTCTCTCTCTCTCTCTCTATCTCTCTCTCCTCAATTTCCATGTTGGGTTTCATGTACCTAACATTTTGGTTTCTTGTTAGCACAATTAGGGATTGTTCACCCCCAAAATTTTAGCAAGGTCGATAATTCAAATATCAAAGTGCAAACAAATAACAAGATTTTTTCCCTCTGTAAAACAAACATATGTATTACTTCCATGTTTTGCATCTCTTTCATTTTATGTAAATAAAATTTTTACATATTACATTTTGCATTTGACGTTGGGTGTCCAATGGTAATGCTGAGGTTTCTACCTAGGAAAACAATTTCTTCCTTATTTCTTTACCTAGAAAAGATCAAGTGGCAAAGATTCTTTCTAGAGGTCCTTGGTTTATAGGTAAATCTCATGTGGTTGTTCAGAAATAGGAAGTGACTTTTAATCCATATGTGACGTTTGTCTATGAGTTCCCTATCTGGGTCAACCTTCCAAGTTTACCCCTAGAGTTTTGGGAGCTGGAAGTCCTTATTGGCATTGTTAAAAGTATGGGAAAGCCAATAGCTTTAGATCCAGTCACCAAGGCTAAATATAGATTAACCCATGCCAGATTCTATGTCAATATGAGTCAAGATGCTCCCTTAGAAAGTAATATCAAACTCATGAATTCCATAGGAGTTTGGTTGCAAAGATTTTATTATGATCCATTCCCCTTTGCATGTAGAAAATGTAAACTAGTGGGTCATGATCACATGAATTGTTCTCTTCATAAAAAAAAATGATTCCATTATTGGTCCACAAAAGACAAATAATAAGGAGACAAAAGAATGGAGGCTGATTGGAAAAAATGGAAAATTTGTTGAGACAAAGGATCCTCTTAACCTCTAGAAGGAGGTTAAATAAGTGACTCCCTTGACTTAGCATCACCCCGTGCAAGGAAATGGTGGTCTCTGGTTTCCTCAAAGATAATAAATTTGAAGTTGAAGATGGGAATGAGAATGAAACTAAAAATATGGACACTAAGGAGGGGACTTTTGATTTTGGGGTAGAGGTCAGCCATGTTTCGAAAAGTCTTGCTCTATCTCTGTAAGTGGCCTATGGACCATCGTTAGATGAAGTTTCTTCCATTGGTCAGAGATCCTTCGGTCAGAGACAAGAAGAACTACCAGTGTTTAGTGGCTTCAAAATTATTGCAGACTTTGTTGTTGATACTTACAAATTAGAGGTATCTCCAAAGACCCCAGTTAATAAATCCAAACTGGTCACATGAAGCACCTCTAGAGCTGATATTGGTAAGGACTCTACTCCTTTGGGTAGAAAAAATAAGAAGGAATTAAGGGAGACTAACTCCAGGAGGGAAGTAGAAGTTGGCATTCAGGGTACTCTGGGGAAGTTACTTCTCCATAATAAGAAATGTTAAATGATCCCCCTATCTTGGAATATTAGGGGTTTGAATAACCCTAGTAAACAAAAAATTGCTAAGGATCTTAAAGTAAAAGTTAAACCAGATATTTGTATGCTCCAAGAAACCAAAATGAACCTAGATAGATTTAAAGAGGTGGGTAGACAAATTTGGAAGGACAGTTATTGGGAAGGCTGTAGGTCTTATGGGGCCTCTGGAGGTGTTATCACTATGTGGGATCCTAGTTTAGTGCATGGATTTTTGATCCTATCCACCCCTGGTCATGTGCTTATGAACTTTATGGAAATCATCTTGAAAAAATCATGGTATGTTTCTAACATTTATGCTCCCAATAAACTCATTGAAAGATGGAATTTCTAAATGGAACTCTCTAGCTTTAGAAAACTATTTAATGATAAATATTGGATAGTTAGAGGAGAATTCAACACCCCCCTTTCCCCTGGTGAAATGAAAGGTGGCCTAATTTCTTATTCTAAAAGTATGGAAGATCTTGCTGACTTCCTTGTTAGTAATAGTCTATTTGACTTAGATTTGGAGGGATCGAAGATTACTTAAGGATTGTATCTAAGATCATTCAGATAAGATTGGACATATTTTTCATTAGCCTTATTTTTATGATCAATCAACTTTATTCTCTAAAAAATCTTCCCAGAATTGGCTTGGATCATAATCCCATTCTCCTCAATTTGGAATGAATCATTTTTAAAAAGATAGGCCTTTTAGATTTGAAAAGATGTGGTTAGAACACCCAGATATTTATAACAAGATTCATAAATGGTGGGATATAAATGTTTGTGGGGTTGCTAGTTTCAGATTGTGCCTTAAAATGAAGCACATCAAAATTAGTCTTAAAATATGGAACAAGAAAACTTTTGGAAACATCTTTCAGGAAAAAAATAGAATTGCTGAAGATCTCACAAATATTGAGGAACTAATGGAGAATGTTGGTCTTAATCCGGTTCTCAAGTATTAAGAAAAAAATATCATGGCTGATTACCATGGAATTCTGGCTAAAGAAGAGGTGTATTGGAGAAAAAAATCTAAGGCCAAATGGCTTAAGGATGGGGATAGGAATACCAAATTTTTCCATTTCTTAGCTACCTCTAGAGTCAATTTCCTAAAGATTAATGAAATAAGAGGAAAAAATGGAGAGTCATTCACAAATAGCATGGACATCAATTCCTCTATAATTAATTACTTCAAGGAGCTCTTTAAACATGGGCAGAGGCTAGAGGAGTTGGTTCATAACATAGTCTTGGATATTTTTCAGAAAGTAATCACTCCCCTTGAGAATATAGATATTTTAAGGATCCCCTCATAGGAGAAAATCTATTTCACAATATTTGATATGGAACCTGATAAATCTCTAGGGCCGGATGGCTTCCCTGCCTTTTTCTTTCAAAAATTCTGAGAGGTGATTAAACATGCGGTCATTGAAATGGTCCAAGAGTTTTTTAACAATGGTCATCTCTTGAGGAAAATGAAGAATACTTTTATCGTCCTAGTACTAAAAATTGTTGGGGCTAGGGAGGTTAAGTATTTTAGACCTATAAGCCTATGCAACACTAGTTATAAAATTTTGACTAAAATAATAGCTGGGAGGATTAGGATGGTACTTCCCAACTTCATCTCTGGGAATCAAGGAGCTTTTTTTCCCGGAAGAAAAATTACTGACAACATTATTGTGATTTAAGAAGCCATCCACTCCATTGAAAGTTTTGGTAGATTTCATATGTTTCTTGAGCTAGATATGCATGAAACCTTTGATAGGATAAATTGGTCTTTCCTCCAGGACATCCTGCTAAAGGTGGGTTTTGATAACTGTTTGGTTAATATGATTATGACATGCATTTCTACTACCAGTTTCTCAGTTTTGGTCAATGGAAAACTGGAAGGTTTCTTCCAAGCTGGTAGAGGGCTGAGACAAGGGGATCCTCTCTCACCTTTCCTCTATGTTATAATGGTTGAATACCTGAGTAGAATCTATCAACATGCCATGGCTTCCAACCATATCCAGGGAGTCAAAATATCAAATGGTCTTCCCTCTATCTATCTCAATCAGTTTTTAGATGATAATTTTATGATGGGTAAGGCCTTTGTCTACAAGGCCTCAAATTTCAAGGAGGTTCTTAATGATTATGAATAGGTTTCTAGTCAGATGGTTAACTTCCATAAAAGTTCTACCTTTTTCATAAATTTGGATAATCAGGTTCAAGCCAGATTAGCTCACACCTTGGGTTACTGAATAAAATATTTTCTAGATTCTTATCTGGGAATGCCCCTGATCCTTGAAAAGCCTGACCTAATGATTTGGAACACTCTATTAGATAGAGTTAATAATAAACTCTCATCTTGGAAGGGTCTTTTGCTCTCTCAAGCTGGTAAGATTCAACTACTCCAAAGCTCCCTTTAAGGAATTCCCATTTATGTGATGTCTCTTTTCATGCTCCCTGCTAAAATTAACGAAGCCTTAGAGAAAATAAAAGAGAGGTTCCTCTGGATGGGAGCTGGTGAAAAGTTCAAATTTCCTCTTATGGCCTAGGATAAGGTTACTAAAGCTAAGTTATGTAGTGGATTGGGGCTAAAAAAAATTCTCTTATGAATAAGGCATTAACAAACACGGTTGACTAGAGGATTACCAGAGATGAGGCATTTGGGTGAAAATCATAAAGATGAGATATTCACATAATATAGGAAGAGTGGAATCATTTTTTAACCAAAATAACCTCCCTAAAGGGTATTTTTTTTGGAACTCCGTTATGGCCTCTAAATAAATCTTATTCAAAGGTATGATTTGGGAAATTGGTATGGGCTCTAGAATCAGATTTTGGTTTGATAATTTGCTTGGGGATTCCCCCTTAGATAACTTAGACTTCTGGAAAGATGTTGCTCAATACTATAAGGAATATGGAAAATTTTGGATTCGAGACTTTTGGATCCAAGAAGATTCTGTCAGATGGGAGATCATTGAGCCTCCCCCAGATTTTGAGGGTGACATCTAACCTTTCCAAGTTCTAAACAATCAACTTAAGGCTTTCCACATCCCCATGACCCAAACCAAGGAGGACTCCAGCAAATGGAAAGAAGAAGAATCTGGAAATTTCAAGGTTAAATCTACATACATGTAAAATTTCAAGAATGATATGTTCAAGGAATATTGGGGGAAAATTTGAGTGAAATATCTCACCCCTAAGATTAATATCTTTTTCTGGCTGGCTACCTAGAATAAAATCCTTACTGTGGACAATCTCAGGAAAAGGGGAATGAAGATTCCCAATAGACGTTCTCTCTGTAAGAAAGAGGAGGAAAATGTCAAAAATATCCTCCTTCATTGCTCCTCCCATGTTATCTTTGCTGCTATTCTAAACCTGTTCAATATCCAATGCATCCTACCATTGACGATTGAAGACTGTTTCTTTCAATGGGAGAGCCCTTTCTGTTTTCCTATCTTGAATTGGGCCTAGAATATTGCCCTTCCACATTTTTTGGGGGCTTTATGGAAAGCTAGGAATGATGGTATCTTCTGCGATTAGAAATCTCTTCCTGATAAAATTAGAAGGAAAACTTTGATTTCCATAAAGGAAAACACTAAAAAATTTAAAGGTAAAGTCAAGAAACCCTATCCGAATAGTGAGCAAAAAGTTCTTGACAAGTTCTCCCTTGGTCCAGTGGAATAACACATTTATAAAAATAAATTGAGTTGGATAATGCCTGGGGGAATTGTTGTAAAGTTAAATTTCGATGGATCCTCAAAAGGGAATTCGGGTCCTGCTCCGGGAGAAGGAATTATAAGGAATAGTGATGGAGACTAGTTATTTTCCTACATGGGTCCTTTAGGCAGCTAAACAAATAACATGGTGGAAGCTGTAGATCTTCTTTGGGGGTTCTACTAGCAGAAGAAAAAGGCTTCAAGGAAATCCACATTGAATGTGACTCTCTCCTCTTAATTAATGCCCTTAATAAAAAAAATTCTATTAATTGGGCCATAAGTAATATCCTTAATGATTTGAATGAAACTTCAATTTTTTTATAGCATTTCTTATAATCATACCCTTTGTCAAGGGAATAGACATGCAGATAAGATGGCCAATTATGGAATCAATTGTAATGATTATTAGATATGGTGTACAGTTTATATATTACCCACAGACATTAATGAGATCATTAGTAGAGATAGAGGGCACTAAGTTTTATAATGTTGGCACGAGTGAGCCCTGTGGTGGTGAAAAATTATTAATATCTTGTTTTTCAAGATTTATGCTAGTGTGAAAGAAGGTCTCTTTTTTTTAATTTTAGTAGAAAACATAAGAAGCTCAGTCTGGTGAATATGGTGGGTGATAGGATTAGAGTTGAACCTGCTAGCCAAAGCATTGAATCTTTTAATCAACCTCTGTGTAACATGCTTAGGATTGGGGGTTTCAATAATTTCATAGCCACATTACATGGTCACGATGAAATCGAGGTGTCTGAGTCCTCCATCACCCTGGTGAGAGACATGAAAATGGATGGGCTTAAAATTTTTAAGGATAGAACCCACATAGAACAAGAAATTGAGTTGTTCTTTATCGACAAGGAAATATGTTCTTTCTTTACGGATGGTATTTCTAGGCCATGCATTCTGGGTATTTGGAGAGAGGTATGCCTTCAAATCATGAAGTACATCACTACGGAGGGAAAATACAAAAAATATATACTCACCATTTGAACCTTCTGAACATGTTCCACCATAAGGTCATGGTGAGCATCCAATTCTTTCTATTTATGTCTCTAACTAACTCTTTAATGGATTTCCAGCATGAGAAAGTGGATTTTCCTTTGCATGAAGGGCTCATTTTTCTGATGTATGAAAATGGGAAACCTACTCTATCCCCTTCCTTGAAAGACCATGCAAATGAGGATTACCTCACTCTTATTGACTGCCTCACTAAGATAAAGGCCCAAAAATGCAAAATTGTAGGGAATTATTTTGGTAAAGATATGGGTGAGGATGGTTGTGGGGAAGTGAGAGCATCGAGAAAACATGATAGGGATGGTAATATAAAGGGTTTTGAGGATTTGAGCAGTAAGGTTCGGTACTTAGAAGGGGTGCTCCAAGTGATGGAAGATACCAATACAGGTCAAAGGGAAACAATGATGGATGTCATCAATGCTTCTAAGAAAATTATCACTACACTGGTGAAGTCCAGGAAGAAACTTCTAGAGCTGGAGGACCAAGTCAAAAATCTCAGCGACAAGATAGAAAGGATGAAGGAGGGCACCAAAAGAAGGATTTTCAACTTGCACATCAATAGCTCCGAGGATGAGCTAGAGGATGATATTAAGGAAAAAGGTGCTAAGAGTTGTGTGAGAAAAGATAGCTGCAATGGTAATAGTAGGAGGACACCAAAAAATTAAATTTTGGTTGTGGACTATTGGTAGAATTTTGGTGAACTTATGTTGTTTTACTATTTTGGAAATTGTTTCTCCTTCTCTTTGGTTCCCCACCTTTCTACAAATTCTAGTCCTTAATTGTAAGAGTTAATCATGTTTAAATCCTTTCTAGGAATTTTTCTTTTCCTTCTTTCTTGTTTTTTTTGTTCCTCCTTTTGTAATGGCCCCTAGGAGCTGATCCCTATTTTTACCGTATCTAATAAAATTATTTTCCATTTGAGTTAAAATTTGATTTTTTTATATGGAATTAAACTACACTCAATGGTGTAGGTTTCATCATGGAGCATGCCAACAAAAAAATGGTATTATATAATATAAACTCCAAGAAAATCCAAATTATGTCTACACACTCATATATCTTTTCCTGTAAGCATTAATTCTCATTTCATATTTAAAGGGGGGAAATATAGTCACTCAAATTCGGAAATTTATTCTTTAATAAAATTATTTGTTGACTATAAAAATTATTTCCTAAGTATCAGAGGCATATAAGGATGGAGAAAATAGAAAGGGGCATGTAGGTGTGCACGGAAATTAAGTAGATAAAGGGCATGCCATGAAGAGACAAAGTTGGAATTAGACATTTTGTATGCTATGAGATAAAAATAAACATGGGTTTGTGAACATACAATGGATAAGGATAAGAAGAATTGAAGGTTACACCAAGATATTTTAGGAACAAGAGGAAGATCAACAGTCATGCATAAGTTTGAGCTAATAATAGGATGCAGATCTAGAATTAATTATAGATAAACTATTATTAGGAAAATCTTGCATGCTTCATTTTTTCTAATAAGAATTAACCCTATTTTAGAGTACATGGGTGGTGAAGGGAAATTCCCCACCCATTTCAGTATGTATTGATTTGTATGGGTTTGACATCATGATCACTAGTTCTTGGTTTGTGACTGGGTTATGCTGCTCGTATGATGCACACATGACTTTATATAGATAATTTTGGTGTATTCAACTACTATGTTTTATGGTTTATTAATACAATGGATCATTATGTTTGGATATTGATTTTGGATGTGTCTTCTCATGATCATTATGTAGCAAATATAATATTAATATTTATGTGATTTGTATGTTTACTTATAATGTGTGTTTCCAAGTTGAGTTCATGGTTCTTATTTTTTGAATAAGATATGCACTTTGAGATCTAGTCACTATGAATATGCATACTATCACCCTGGTAAGATAGTAACAAAGAGGGACTTGGTACCTTTGCACACTTTGGGTGAGCACTCAGATATTTTGAGTGATGGGCCAACATGTCTAGGGTTTGAGTGAGAAAATAAGACTACATTTTGGTTCTATTTCTGGGACCTCTTTTTAAGTTGTTTACCATGATGATGTGTGTTGATGGAATATCGGTTGACTCTCGCATCCATTGAAGATTTTGTTATTGAAGGACAAGATAAGTTTGCAGAGATATATAGTATTTGATCTGATTTAAATACACGTGTGTGGGTTGAAGAACATCTTTATCATGAGCTCTATGAGAAATGCTTTTGTTTTTTTCCAATAGATTTGTATGAGTGGTTGTCAACATATGCATCAAAGAATAGTTGGATTTATATACCAAGGACCTGGACACAAGAAGAATATTAGGCTTTGTTTGATGTAGATGAACCTTGGAGGTTTGTTTTATATCATTGATGGGCTGCTATTATGAGCAGTTATACTTAATAATACATTGTGTTGATGTAATCTTTCCTGAAAGTTACTTATTTTATTATTTTGTGTGAGTCAAGAGGATATTACTTATGATCTATCCCCTTAGCGATTAAAATATTGATTGTGGTACTAAGTTTAGAGAACCTCCCTATGGATAGCTAAACATCCCACAATGCACAAGCGTAGGAGTAGGTGTGGTGAAAGATGAAAGACCTTGTGGTAGAAAGGAAAAGATATGAAATGAAGCTTAAATATAATGAGGTGAAGGAGAGGGAATTGGTGAAGCAGCGTGATATTGAGGATTCTATGGAGTTCTAGAGGATGATGTCTCATGAAGGATTTGAAGCTCATGTGGAAGACATGGATCCAAAGCATCATGATCTCCCCCACTTAGGAAACAACATTAGAGAATCCCCTCTAGTTTCTGATGAGATCACATCTAATGAGGAAATATTGAGGACTTCATGTGTGTATTTGATCCCACATGGTGACCTAGCCCTTATGCTTGGTGTTCAAGTTATAGAAGTAACTATTGATAAACAGGAAATTGTAGATAATCTAGTGGCTTCAGGTAGATATCATTCTCCTTTGAGAACAAAATTGCATAAAAAAACATCTATGGCATCATAGGTGACAATATCTTTTTTGTTTGGAGGACCAATTGGAGGATTATTTTCTTACACATCATCAGGACACAGTGTGGGCACGAAGAACATTTAAACATGTCTAGAAGTAATAAAACTTCACATACTGTGGGAGTTTAGTTTAATACTATGGTTGGGATGTAAATAAGTAAATCAAATGGTTTGGTGCACACTACTCGAGGATCAAGAGGTGGTTCAGGAGGATCAAGAGACTTAGGATCTAGTGGATCTATTAGTTTTTTAGGTGGAGGGAATATTGGAGGTAATACATGTTTTGGACCATGTGGGCATGGTCTACACCAGCCACAACAAGTTTATTACGAGATGTATCTTCACCTACTATAGTATAGAGGCATTGAGGATGTAACAGAGCATGTGCACATGTGTGAGATACTATGGCATGCTAAGGGAATCATAACTCTTGAGTAGAAGGAAAGTCAGTTTAATGCTACTTTGAAAGAGCGCGCACATAGATGATATAGGAAGTATGACCCAAATCATACTTTTTTGGATTAAAATGTGTTATGTGATGCCTTCTTGGCTATTTTCCATATACCTGAGTTTGAATAGAATAACATCATCATGTTGAATGAGATTAAGCAGGACATGGATGAGACCATAAGGGAGTGTGATGCATGTTTTAAAACCTTTTTATCCAAGTTATCCTATGATATTTTCCCCAACTAACATGCACAATGGTTTATTTGTAGATTGATAACACCTTTTAGAAGGGTGATCTCTCATAATACCTTTACAGATTTGCATGAGGTGTTGGAGGAAACTCTATGCACTAAGGTAGTTGGAAGTGTAGACACTAGAGTTATCCCATTCTTTGAGGCACAAATTACATCTATGGTGAATTAGTTGGAGAAATTTTTAGCCAATTCATCTCATGAGATGTGCAGCAGGATATGGTGTATGGATTGTGAGGTTGAAGTACATACTAATGTAGCTTCCCTCATAAATCGGTGTGTGCTATGCTATTGTATTTTGATATATGTCACTTGGATCATTATTCGAGTAAAAACCCAGACTTGCTCACATGTGGAAGAATGTGTTACTGTAATATTTTTAAGTCTCACACTCATTATACAGATAATTGTAGATTGATTGATCAGATTCATGAGGCCATTGAGACTTTTGTGAAACAAATTACTGTAGGTGGTGGTTATAAGGAATAGGGAGAACAACATAATGAAGGGCACAATAATGGGGATAACAAGAATAGAGGCTTCTGTGGTGGATATAGAGGCGGAGGTCACGGTGGTGGAAGAGGAGGATTTCCTAGAGGAACTTATTTTACTTGTGGATCTCCTGATCATTATTAGTGTGAATGCCCTCATAATATAGTTTTCTCATGGTGTGGAAAACAACATAAATTTGAATAATTCCTGACTTGTATGAGCATATGAGCAAGCAACACAAGCAAGACAAGGGAGTAAATATGATTAAAATACAACATGTGGATGGAGATAAATGGATGCCAAAGGTTGGGCTTGAATTCTAAATTACAACCAGTGTTAGTTACCATGTCACTGAGGCTGAATGCACTCGTGAACCTCTGAAGTATAAGCTGAACTATAACAAATCAAGAAGTGATCAATACAAAGTACCATGATGTCTGAACATCCAAAATAATTTTACCTAGAGACTATGGACATTATCAGGAATTTACAAGGAGAGTATTCAAGTGCCTTGAAGGAATAGCACACGTGTGATGTGGAATGTGCTAAGAATGCTGAAATCCCATAGAAGGATGTAGTTTATTTAAAGAAATTCTACTGAATTTTTCATCAAGAAAACATAATCCCTCTATTAGGAGAGTGCCTGAGAGAAAAGTACCTACACATAGGTAATGAGTGCATGAGAGGTAGATAATCTCATGTAAATCTGCCTCCCCATAATCATGAGTATGATAAGGAGATTACATTGAATGCAGTTATTGATGGATGGATTCTAAGAAAAATTCTGATAGATAAAGGTGTAGAAGTTAATGTACTCACATTGGATACTTGGAATCAGATGGGAAAACCACCATTTCATCCTTCTTTGAATGTGTTGTATATGGAAAACAGAACCAGGGCTAATCCTATTGGGGTATTAAAAGATGTGACTATTATGATTTAGGGAGCCAAGTTTACTGGGGAGTTTGAAGTATTGAATCTCGTGGAAGTAGATAGTTTCCCAGCGTTACTTGGGTGCCCTTGGTGTTATGTAGAATAATGCAGATTTTGCTTCAACAATGGGTACATTAGCTTTGAAAATAAAGAAGAGCACATCATTATACCTTTGACAGATGTAAAGGTTGCCCTGTATGTTGAGCCTTTGAGTGAGGAATACTTGAATAGGATATACATGTGTATAATCAGAGACCCTGAGGTAATTGATCCATCTAAAGAAGGAGTAATATAGTGGGATGATGCTCATTCAGTTAGTGATAATATAAGTATTGCTTGTGACAAATGGGCACATGGGATGTCTGAAATAGTTAGGTGAAAGATCAAGAATATAGTTACTCACATGATTACACCACATGGTTAGGTGATTGAGTAATAACCAGGTACCTAAGTACACTAGGGAAGGAAACCCTGATGTATTTTTACATGCTATAGAAGCCCAGTGAAAGGATGCAGGGTGACAAAATAAATATGATGGTTTATACTCTACGCAAAGACTACAACTCATGGTGGGATACACACAGAGACAACCTATTGGAATGGCGAGAAGTGAGAATCACCTTTTCTATTAGGTTTTTAAGGAGCAATGTACCTTCACAAATATGTGAATTCCATGGGAAGGATTCTACTTCACACCACGTTTATAAGTGTGAGAGACTCTAGATAGAGGGGAAGGAAGACTTACCACCATCACTCTGGGTACATAAGTTATACGCCACCCTATTTAATTGCACGTGTGTGGTATGTACATGTAGTGTTGACAAGAGAGATAATTAATTGGCAAGAGATGACCTTAGGTATGATCCATACTTTTGATTACTTTTCTACTAAACCCCCGGTCAATGAAGCATTGTAGATTATGAATGCACCTTACTCTAGGAGATAGCATAAAGGCTAGGGAAATTCTTTTAGATATGTTTGGAGAGTTGGATTTAGAGGTGCACCTTGACCTTGAAGAGACTGAAGAAGAAGAAATGGTCACGTCTGGGAAGAAAAAGAAAAGGGTAAATTGGTATGCATAATAAATGATGATAATGATGAGGACAACAACCTAGATGTTAACCACACTAAAGGTATGTGAAAGGTAATGGACACAATTGATGAGAAGGCATGTGTGTATCATGAGCCTATGAAAACAAAGAAGGTTAATATTGGGATAGATGCAGAGCCTAAAGAGGCCATTATTGGTGATTATTAGTCTAAGTAGGAGGTTACAAAGATTATTGAGTTGTTAAGTGAATTTTAAGACTTATTTCCTAGATAATATCATGAGTTGAAGGTATTTCATCACTCTTTAGGTGAGATGTGATTCAAACTTAAATAAGGCAAGCACCCGATTAGGAAGAGGCCTTATAGGATGAATCCTAATATGCATGTTAAGGTGAAGGAAGAAATTGATAAGATGTTGAAGTCTGGAATCATTGAGCCCATTGAGGAGTTAGAGTGGGTTAGCTCATGGTAATAAGAATAAAAAAGAGATGGGAGGATAAGGATTTGTGTGGACTACAGGAAGTTGAATGCTTCTTGTGTTATTGATCCTTTTCCCACACCATTTACTGAGGAGATCTTAGAGGAGTTCGCAAGGGCGTGAGATTTATTCTTTTACTGATGGATTCTCTAGTTATCATTAGGTGTGTATTCGCTAAAGGAAGATCAGGAAAATACAACTTTCACCACAGAGTGGGGAAGTTTTTGCATACATAATGATGCCCTTGGGTTAAAAGAATACCTAGCTGTGTTTTCACACATTGTAGTACAAGCCTTTAAAGACTTCATTCATAAAGTTTTACATGTATATCTTGATAATTGGAAAATGTATGGTATTTTTAAGGACCATTATGATAATTTGAGACTTATGTTTGAAAGGTGTAGGTAATTGAGCATCTCCTTAAATATTAATAAATGTATCTTTGTGACACCTTTTGGCACTTTTCTTGGGCATATTATTTGTAAGTGAAGGCTTGTTGGTAGATAACCAAGGTTATCTACCTGATCTTGGGACCCTTGTAAGAACCTTTAATAAAAGTGAAGTTTTTGGATTTCTTCGTCATACAATTACAAGAAATTCATGCAAGAGCTATAAAGACAATTTACCCCTAGGAGGAACTTTTGAAATCTAAGGAAAAATTTTATTGCCTACATCTCCAGGTTCATTTCAAACCTCTAAGGAAAACTTAACCACTGCACCTATTTTACTTTCCTTCATGGGAAAAACCATGGAAAATGTTCATGAACATGCTTATAAGGATGGCCATTGACCGTTTAGCACAACAAGGGTGAATGAATAGTGGACCACCCTAATGTCCCCTTTCTTGGCAAGAAGTTCGACCAAGCTTGATGGCACCAATTATCACACTGAGTTTAGAATCCTCCGATTCTTGATTATGCCTTTCAGATGCTTTAGTAACGCCATATTGGCTACTCCAGTCGATATTCCATAGATTCACAATAATTTGGTGTAGTGTTATGGGCCAACTAGGTAGTATTAATAACCACTAGCCACAATAATTTTAATTTACTATTGAAACTAGGAAAAAATAATAGGTCAATAACAATTAAAATAATAATGCCTAAATAAATTAGGTCTTCACACAACTATGCACATGGCAACTAACTCTCCTCTTGGCTCGCTCTCCACCTTTCCGAGCTCTAGGAATGAGCTTCTCTATTGTGTTGTGTCTCCATTACAATGAAATGGGTTCCCTATTTATACAAAAATTAGGGCCCTTAAAATAATGCAAAATTATTTATCCTTAGGCTAATATTAGCCTCACCCCATAACATGTGTAATGGGATTAAATCCCTAGTTGGCGGATTTCATGATTAATGGGATAAAAATCCCAATTTGGGTGGTATTGTTGGAAGAAGTAATTGTTTTAGGATTTAATAAGCCTTTCCATGCATGTTTAAAGTGATCAAAGGACCACTTGAGGCATAACCACCACCACTTCCTTCTCACGTGGATCTCCACACATGGCATATGCCCCCTACCACCGCTTCATTCTTCCATCCACTACATGGACCTAGAAATATATGGGGGTTTGGAATATTATGTGGGTGGCTATATTAATGTTTGGTCGAGTCATGTGGTGTGCTTTGTGACCAGCCAAGATATGTGGGAATGTGCTCTCACCAAGATTCAACCCTAAACATTACAAATTGAAATTGTGTAGTAATATGGTGAATAATATAAAATTTAACCATATAATACTATGATATTAAAAATGAAAAATGTGCTAAGTGGTGGAAAGTTCACGTGTCATAGTTTCATTGGTCCAATACTTGATCTGTTGACCAAAGTTGACTTTTCCATTGACCAAACTTTGACCGGACATAACTAGAGCTCCCGATGTCCATTTCTTCGCATTCTCATAGTCATTCGAAAGATCTTGAAATGATCCTCTACACTGAAACCATTTAGGGATGTTTAGGGAACTTCAAAAATGATCCCCTGATTAGTAAGAAAGGTTTATTGGTAGATATAGCTAAGATCACTCTTATCTTGGGATTTGAAGAACCTAAAAATCAAAGTGAAGTGCACAGATTCCTTAGACATATAGGATATTATAGTGGAAATTCATTAAAGGATATGAAAATATTATCACACCCTTGGAGGAATTATTGAAAGCTAAAAAAAGTCTATTGGGGTGAAGCACAACAACATGCGTTAAAAACACTAAAGGAAAGGTTGACCACTGTAATTATTTTACACTTTCCTTCACATGATAGACCATTTCATGTTCATGTTGATGCTTCTGGGTTGGAAATTTTCATAGTGTTGGTGTAACCAAGAGAAGGAATTATAGACCACCCTATTTTTTTTGCAAGGAAGAAGTTGAAACCAGCTGAATAGAACTATACAACTACTGTGTGCGAAGCTTTGTCCATGATTTAGGCACTGCACAAGTTTAAATAATACTTATTGGTGACAACATTAATATTATTCATAGATCATATGGCACTTAAGTATCTGGTAAACAAGATTGTTTTACAAGGGTGCATTTGCAAGTGGATACTATTATTTTAGGAGTTTCAATTTACTATGATTATAAAACAAGGAAAAAGTAACTCATGACCTAATCATTTGTCAAGGATAAACTCTAGAAAGGATGCGCGGAGCATCGAGGAAACAATTTTGGATGCACAAATCTTTATAGTGAATAATGTGCCCACCGAATTGGAAGATATTGTAGTCTTTTTACACATTGGACAAATGCCTAAGGGAATGAAGACATTAGAGAAGAAGAAACTTGCAATACATGAAACACCATACCAGTTGATAGGTGGAGACTTGTACAAAATTGGAAAAGATGAAGTTTTACACCCGTGTGCACTGGAGCATAAGCATGAGGCAATAATAGGAGAATCTCATTATGGAGTTATAGGAGGTAATTATGCAAGAGATGCCATCGTGAGAAAGATTCTGTTTATTGGATTATGGTGGGAAACTTTGTATAATGATTTCAAGGAGTAGGTCAAGGTGTATGATCATTATCAGCACCTTGGGAAGCCTAGCATAAGATATTAGATGACTTTGTGGCTTATTTTAAGTGTTAAATCATTTTAAAAATGGGTAATTGAATTTATAGGTCCTATTTCCCCACCCACACGTAAGAATGACATGCACTATATTATAACTTATATAGACTATCTAACAAGGTAGGTAGAAGAAGTGCCCACAAAGGATTGCATGACAACTACAACAAAAATATTTCTATTAGAAAACATTATCAGTAGGTATGGATGTCATTTGAGCTTGAAAGTGATAGGGGAACTCATTTTCTTAATGAGAACATCATAATTATTTTAGCTGAGTTTATGGTGGCACACTGCAAGACAAAACCCTATCACCCTCAAGCCAATGGTACTGCTAAAGATTTCAACAAGATATCGGGACATAAATTGACAATGATTTGTGATGTTGGAAGAAAGTATGGGGATGATAAAGTCTCTCCTATAATTTAGGCATACAAAACAACTTACAAATGATTAAATAAAGTCACACCCTTTTAATTGGTGTTTTCCATGGAGGCTATGTTACCTGTTGAATTTATGATTTCATCTGTGGACACTAAAATTAGGTCACACTCACCTTTTGTCCCTCGACATATAAGCACTCTTTATTACATTTACCTAGCCATGAACCCCTTCACCCAACTCATATAAATTTAATTTAATTAAATTAAATTAGTACATTATCCTCACTATATTTATTATTTAAATAATATCTACACATATAGTTCACTTAGACAACTCACCAAGCCAACTCAACCTAAGACCTATTCTTAGCAAGTTCCCATAACTAACTAAGACTTACACAAACCCTAAAAATCAATACCTACATTCCCTCTAATCACATTCCCACATGCTCACAAGAATCTCCCAGTATAATCCATGGGAGAATGACACGAGATCTAAGGAAATCAGAAGGATCTCCCCTAAGTTTAGTAAACCTAGAAAATCTCTCCTTGACCGACGTTCGTTACCCTTAACCGTCACTGGTTAAGCCGGATCGCCATCAGTTACCCCCTTTTTAACCCCAAAACAACTTTATTCTCAAGGTTAGAATTTGGAACATAGAATTTAAAAAATAGAAATTTGACAAGAACAAATCTCAGAGAGATAACGCATCTTCAGAGAGCCAATTCCAGCAAGAACTCACATCCAAGGAAGGAGATTGAACATCTTCTCCTGCAAAGCCATCCCAGCCACTTTTGGATCTATCTAAGAAAAGAGGAGCATGCATGCAGAAGATTTTCTTCAGTTGGAAATCACTTACAGCCTCTAAACCCATCATTAGCACCTCCATCCTTCACACACAGACGTTCGGAAATGAAATCCATGTACAACATCTTACTTTCTTGGTTATTTCATTTCATCATTATTTTATAATCCATTGTTTATCTTGCTCCCTATTGACCATCTCCAACACTTTTCATCTCCATAGACCCATTAAAACCTTGCCAAAAACCTACTCCAGTCACCCATTACCTCATCCCAACCAACCAAAATCCTTTGTGTAATCACAAAGGAGACCAAAAACCCCATTCTATGATGTTCTTAGATCTCACAGTAACTGGTGCCAGTTATACCTAACCACGGTCAGTCACCCCTAATTGACGTCAGTCTTTTTTTTTTCCCACACAACCTTGGATAGAGACCTATCCACCTAATTTTACTTCACCATCACTCACCTGTGACCTACCTGAGACCTTTATTAGACCTGCAGAACCCAAAATGAACCATTTGACCTATGGATTCTATTCTAGCTTATCCTGTTAGATTAGATTTGTTTTCTTATTGTGTTTTAAGTGAGATACCTACATAATTTTAAAATAACAATAGGATTTATCTTATGTTTAGCATTAATTTGTTTAAAATAGTGGACTGATAGCCATCTAGGAAGTACCATACTTCCCAGATCTAGCTTACGCTAGGAAGTTCACTACACATATTGTTTAATTCTTTATGGTGGTCTTTCTTTCATTACATGTAGTTCCTCCTAGCCAAAAGGAAGCTCTCACAATCAGTTGTGGATTCATAAGTCATACACGTGCAACAACCTGTCAACCTACATTTGAATAGGTATTCCTCCTACACCTGTTACCTTATCTGTTTTGTCAATAATTCAAAGAGACAATCTAAGAAAAAGGTGAAACGCCATCCCTACGTATTTTGCATGTAGGAGGATTAGATGATGAATTTTTTTTGAAGAGAAAATAAAAAAATTGCTACAGTTGGATGAGATCCATTGTATTACTAGGTGGAGCTAGAAGATAGAAAAAACAAGGCAGAAATCATTACATGATAGACATATTCGGAATAAGGAATTTGAGGTTGGAAAGATGGTTCTTCTATATGATTAAAAGTTTTTACACCACCCAGGGAAGTAGAAAGCTCATTGGTTAGGACCCATTTTTGTAAAAAAGATACTTGACTAAGGCGCTTGTTAGTTATAGGAACTGGATGAAAATTTATTTCCCGGTTACTTCAATGGGAGTAGGATGAAGCCGTACTATAAATAAGTCTTCTTGTTGTTTGTAATAAGGCCATGTTACCATTTAGATTAGATTTCCTTTAATGAATTTTATTTATATGTGTCTCCTTTTTTCATCGTTATTCCTTGTCAATTCAATTTTGTGTTGTGTTGTAATAAGCATGCTTGCATGCCAAAAGTTGATTACTATCTATTGAATTCATGCGCAGAGGACCATGCATACTTTTAGTGTGGGTGGACTAGATATAAGTGGCATACAAGTAAATATATGGGTGAATAATTGAATTTCCTTTGGAATATTGGTGGATATAAAATAAAGACATTACAGGTGTTAGGATTGATGGGATTTTTAAAAAATTACTCATGTTGGAGACCACACGTAGATGGATTGAAAACAACATAAAAAAGAAAACTAGATGCTCAAAGGAAAAGAATTGGTGAAGGCTCGAAAAGTTGCAGAAAGGCGAATAGGTTGATCCAGGAAAAATCGTGAAAATCGGCTAAGTCCTAGTCCTAGGAGCAATTTGGGACATCTGGGACAAAAATGTGCGGATCGGCCGAAAAGCCTCCAGGCGGCCCAAAGCAAATGGGACAAGCGGACCAAAGTACGCGGCGGGCGCGAAAAACCGGCCCTAAGTGTGAGAACCGGGACAATTGGGACAAAAAAAACCGGCCGAGACGGGTGAAAGTCCAGTCCACAAAATTGGGACAAGCGGGCCAAAAAGGCGAACCGGCCGAACCGGCCGAAACCAAGTGTGGGAAGGGCCAGACAGTCTTAAATGAGCACAAATCAAAGGGACATCTGGGACAAATGGACGCAAAATGGGCCAAGCAGGCCAATAAGCGTTTGGGAATGGGACTGAAATGGACGCGAAGGGCGCGAAAGAGCCAGCACAAGGGCCGAAATGGGACATCCCAGATGGACATTTGTCGAAGGGCGCGAAATGAGCCGGCAATCAGCCGAGGACCATGACACGTGTCTCAAGGAGAAAAGGTCAAAAAGTCAAAGGGGTGAGTTTTCGAGCACCGATCCGAACCAATGGGATGGTGCCACGTGTCCCAGCTAGGGCCCACAAAGGAAATTTCAAAGGAAAGCCCACCGAAAAGCAAAGGAGAGAGAATTATTCCGAATCAGAGCCTGCCACGTGTCATCCAGGTGGCAGAGCGCGGGAAGAAATTCAAAAATCCGTTTTCGCCTGTTCCGTGCCCTAAATCTTCAGATCGCCATAACTTTCGATCCAGAGCTCGGATTTGCACGTTCTTTATATCAACGGAAAGCTGGTGAAATTCTCTACACGTTTCCAAGGTCAATCTTGCATTTTGGTTCAGTTTGGAGCAAGAAAATTAAGAAACGCCTCTGGCACGAAATAACAAGCAGAAGTAATGCGTCAACAAACAACTTTAATGCAGCAGACAGTTCGCCACTTCTGTTAGGCAGCCCGCCGTTTCGCCAGGATCCGCCGCTTCTTCCATGATGAGATGAGTTAAGTGCATTCTGGAGGTGGTTGGGGCAGATTTCGATTTCCTCTCTCTTTTCTCTCTCATTCTTCCTATAAATTGTAAGGAGGAGCTTCTTTCTAATGTTGGACATTTTTGTTTTGCAACCCCTCCCTTCTCTCCTGCTTGCAAGAGAATTCGTGGAGTTTTCAAGCCTCCCACATGGACTGTAATGCCATTGTTGCCTCTTGGCCATTGCAATGTATTGAATCGATCCTTTGAGCAATATATATGTCTATGATTAAATTTAAATCCTCTCATGTATTCATTGTTGTCATTTTGATCTCTCATTGCATTTCGGTTACCTGTGCATGGTGTGGTATTGCATCTATATGGTCTGTGTTTATTTTTGCAAAGCTTATGTTCTTCATTCCTCGGTGCATCACCCCCCTTAGCTTAGGTTTATTTATATGCATTTCTCTCTCCCTGTCTCCTTGGTAGTTAGTTTAGTTTTTTTTGGGTAAACCTCTACGTTTCATTGGTGCATCTGAACAGAGGAATAGGAACCAGCCTTTCTCTGGAGAATCCTTTCTCATTTTTCAAGTCCCACACTTGGAGAAAGGATTCAATGTTATGCAATCACACTGGATGCCTAAGTGATCAACCTAGAAACTTGATCTGCATCCAGGGGTGCTGTGATTTTGCATCAACAGTTTTGGCACGCCCGGTGGGACCTTAGAGGTCTTTCACTTCATCTTTTGCAGGTTGATGTGTTCCTGTGAAGATTTCAGCCTTTGGAGGCACTTGCAAACACATCTGGCGACTCCATCTGGTCAACAACCATCTCTGAAGTTGCAGACCTTCCTTTCCATTCATTTCCATCCATTTTTCATTCATCCTTCTTTCCATCCCTTTCATTCTTTTCCATTCCATGAAGTTGTGCAACCATGACTTCATTTCCATCATGGAACTCACATTTACAACAACAACAGTATTTTCCACTTCCAACATGTTTTACAAATCCTCCAGATCAGCATGCATACTCATATGAACAGCAGTGCCAAAGTCAGTTTGGCAATGAAGCTTTCCAAGAGCAAGAGTATGCATACAATGAAGACCATCAGATCCAAGATGCTGGTCTGTTGGAGAAATTTTAAAAGATGGAGGTGGGGATGGTGCAGTCCATGGCTCAAGCACAAATGAAAGCTTTTGGAATCGGTTATGGAGCACCCTGTCCATGGGTGGGACCTTTTCCAAGGCACTACAGCCCTCAGGAGAAGCTGGACTTCATGATAAAGATGCTGCCCCAACTTGCACAATGGACAGCAGAGATAGAGGCCTACAGACTTGTTGTTGAACAACCTTGTCAATGGGTAAGTTCTACACCATCATCTGGTTTTTCTCTTTCCATTACTCAAGCAGCACCATCTCATTTAAACTCCCCATCTGCTGTCCCATGTGTTGAATCCATCCCTCCATCCCCTAGTCTTCCACCCCATCTCGATTCTTCTTTCCTTTTCCCTTCCAAACAGTCATCCCCTCCACAAGAGCTAACAGAAATACCCCCTCCTCCAAAGAAACAAGAGGTTTCACCGCCTCCACCACCACACAAAATTGTCAAATCAGTTGAGTTTCAACCTATCCCTCCTCTTGCATCCCCAATTCCATGTGGGAAAGAAGAAATTGAAAAAATCAGTCATCAAGGACAACAAGAGGAAGAGCCAAAAAGAAAAGAAGTGACAGATAGTCTGAAGAGTTGGGCTCTTAGATTTGGGATGAAAAAGATCCCCTTGATGGTTAAGCCTAAAGAAGAGGCTAGGGTTGGAGAAAAAATGGTGGTCAGGACTGATTTTGTTGCAGCAGAAGAAGAAGATCTTGCAGTCCCAACTTGTCCTCTAGAGCAGCAAATTGAAGAGTTTGACTTGACAAACTTCATGCTGGAGGAAGAGTTCAATCAAGAGCAAGATTGTCTTCAAACATTGGAGGAAGGAGAAGCTGCTCCAAATCCAAAAGAAGAGGAGCACATTCTAGCTGTGGAGGAGAAAAGTGCAGATCCAAGGGCTTTGAGCACAAAGCAGGCTACAGGAGAACCTTCAGTTCTTCTTTCTACTTCACCTCTCTCAAGTTCTAATACTGAAAAGGAGTTTGATCTCTCAAACTCAATATTGGAGAGTGAAGGAAACCATGGTGGTCAAGTTGTAGATCAAGAGGACACCATGGAGGAAGTTGAAAACGAGCAGCAGGACAGCAATGAGGCAGTTTACCTGTCAGATTTGGAGGACTGTTTTGATGGAGAAGAGCCGGTTGAGTTTTCACCATTCTCTCTTTCATCATCCACATTCCAAACACAAGAGTCTGCTGTCATGAAGGAGAGCATTCATTTGCAGCAGCCTGCATCTTACAGCAGCTCTTTGGAATCAAAATTGGAAGATTTTAATCTTCCATGTTCTTCATCGGAGGAAGAGAAAGGACAGAAGAATCCCACCATTTCTTCCACATCATCCATTCAGGTGGGTCTACAAGAAGACTCCATTCTTGGAGTTGAAAATCAGAGATATGGGCATATCAAACGGATCAGACCTTGCCCAATCAGGTATTTGGCTTCATTGGAGCCAAAGGAGAAGCCACAACCAGTCATGCTTGCTTCTGAGCATGAGGATGAGCTACAAAGTACCAAGGATCAGCTGCCATACCTCTCCAATCCAAATGCAGAGCAACTAAAAGAGGTATTGGATTTTTCAGTTGATACCTTGATGATTTGGATAGAAGACCAGCTTCTTGTTGATTTTCCATCCATCCAAACAGCCATGATCAGTGCCAAATCAATTGCATGGCTGCCAATTTTGAAGAAAGGAAGCTATTTCTCACAACCAGTTGCAGGGTTTGTTTAGCTTGCCTTTGCTTCCAGTTAGAGTAGAGTAGCTAGGTTTGCTTTCAACAGAAGAAGTGCTTGTGCACACTCTGCATGTTCCATTTGGAGCGTGTATGATTTTCAGTTCTGTACATAGTTTTTGGTGTTGCTGGTTTTGCTCTGGCACAGTTCATTTCAGCGGCATTTTGGTGAAAGAACAACTCCAAATTCCCGGTGGGTTTCCAAGTGGCTCAGAGGGGAGATTTTCGAAGTTCAGATCAGTTTTCAGGCTTACAACTCATGACTCCATGCCCAATGGATTGCTTCAGGCTACTGATCATTCATCTAGCAGGCAGGTGACCCCGCTGAGTCGTCAAAACTGTTGTCAAAATTTCACCCCCCCAGGTAAATCTTGACAACATGCATCAAAAGTTGCAAAAAGGCAAATAGGTTGATCCAGGAAAAATTGTGAAAATCGGCTAAGTCCTGTCCAAGGAGCAATTGGGACAGGTTGGGACAAAAAAGGCGTGGATCGGCCGAAAAGCCTCCAGGCGGCAAGGATCAAATGGGACATTTGGGACAAAAAGGCGCGAACCGGCCGGTTTGGCCGAAAAAGCGCCAGCAGTCCAAAAGAAAATGGGACAAGCTGGGACAAAAGTACGCGGCAGGCGCGAAAAGCCAATCCGACCGAGGAAAAATTGGCTAACTGCTAAGAGGGACAAAATCGGGACAAGCGGGCCAAAAAGGCGCGAACCGGCCGAACCGGGCGAAAAAGGGCCAGACAGTCCAAAACAAAGTGGGACAATCTGGGCCAAAAAGGCGCGAACCGGCCGAACCGGGCGAAAAAGGGTCAAGTCAGTCCAAAAGCAAATGGGACAAGCGGGCCACAAATGGCGCGAAACCCGCCGAACCGGGTGAAAAAAAGCACAGAGGGTCCAAAACAAATGGGACCTGGGACAAATGGACGCGAAATGGCCGAACCGGCCGAAATGAGCACAAAGGGCCCAAAATCAAATGGGACATCCGGGAAAAATGGAGGCGAAGGGCGCGAAAGAGCCGCAGGGCTGCGGACCAATCAGATCATGCCACGTGTCCTCACAGGAGAAAAGGTCAAAAAGTCAAAGGGGAAGTTTTCGAGCACCGATCCGAACCAATGGATGGTGCCACGTGTCCCAAGCTAGGGCCCACAAGGAAATTTCAAAGGAAAGCCCACCGAAAGGTAGAGGAGAGAGAATTATTCAGTGAATCAGAGCTGCCACGTGTCATCCAGGTGGCAGAGCGCGGGAAGAAATTTCAAAAATCCGTTTTCATCTGTTGCGTGCCCTAAATCTTCAGATCGCCATAACTTTTGATCCAGAGCTCGGATTTGCACGTTCTTTACATCAACGGAAAGCTGGTGAAATTCTCTACACGATTCCAAGGTCAATCTTGCATTTTGGTTCAGTTTGGAGGATGAAAATCAAGAAACACCTCTAGCACGAAATAACAAACAGAAGTAATTCGTCAACAAACAGTTTTAATGCAGCAGACAGTTCGCCGCTTCTGTTAGGCAGCCCGCCGTTTCGCCAGGATCCGCCGCTTCTGCCATGATGAGATGAGTTAAATGCATTCTGGAGGTGGTTGGGGTAGATTTCGATTTCCTCTCTCTTTTCTCTCTCATTCTTCCTATAAATTGTAAGGAGGGGCTTCTTTCTAACGGTTGGACATTCTTGTTTTGCAACCCCTCCCTTCTCTCCTTCTTGCAAGAGAATTCGTGGAGTTTTCAAGCCTCCCACATGGACTGTAATGCCACTGTTGCCTCTTGGCCATTGCAATGTATTGAATCGATCCTCTGAGCAATATATATGTCTGTGATTAAATTTAAATCCTCTCATGTATTCATTGTTGTCATTTTGATCTCTCATTGCACTTCGGTTACCTGTGCATGGTGTGGTATTGCGTTTATATGGTCTGTGTTTATTTTTACAAAGCTTATGTTCTTCATTCCTCGGTGCATCACCTCCCTAGCTTAGGTTTATTTTTATGCATTTCTCTCTCCCTGTCTCCTTGGTAGTTAGATTAGTTTTTGGGTAAACCTCTGCGTTTCATTGGTGCATCTGAACAGAGGAATAGGAACCAGCCTTTCTCTGGAGAATCCTTTCTCATTTTCAAGTCCCACACTTGGAGAAAGGATTCAATGTTATGCAATCACACTGGATGCCTAAGTGATCAACCTAGAAGCTTGATCTGCAACCAGGGGTGCTGTGATTTTGCATCAACAGTTACGTAATTGTTTTGGAGGTTATGCAACACATTAGTTATGTACTTTGGTGTAATTGCTGCATTGAGTTCATAAGGAAATTGCTGGCCATGCAGTAGGTGGCACAGATTGTGACGACTATGGTATGAAAAACATACTGTGGAAAAATATCGTGAACAACATTAAAATGCTGAGTAAGTAATGAAGTGAAGAGATATTTCAATCTTGGAAAATACTTTATTCGAATATTATCATAAGGAGGACATCTTGATAGGTCATTTTTTACATTGTATCATGAAAGTATGCAAGAGGATAGTTGTTATAGAACTACGTTAGTGTGTGCTTTATGTGTAAAAGGATATTACAAACCTCGAACTTAGAAATAATGCACAACATTGGTTATCTCCATTAGAGAGGGTTGAGTGAAAATAATATGTGTTGGAAAGAAAATTAAGCATGTTTTTGTGTTATAGTTATCAAAGAGTGCAAGAAGACAATTTACTATCTCCATGAAGGCCATTAAAGGTCATAACTCGTAGCAGCTACCCCGAGGAATTACAAGTGAAAGGAGGTTGCAGTTATCTCACCCACCAAAGTTTTCTCCCATATTTTTTCTCGAGAGAAAATATCCTAAGGGCATCATAATGGGATTGAATAGGGACTTGTACATTTTGTGGAGTAAGGTAAGCAACTACAATCATCACACCAATGATAAAAAAGATGACTTGGAAAAGGCCCTAGTAGTAAAGATAGAGTTGAGAAAAGAGAATGATATGGTTATCTATTATGATGTGGGATAGATTTTTTTGGAGAATTTTTGTTTCATATAGCTATATGAGCTGCCATATTTTGGTAAACTAGAGAATTTATATCAATGGCTGATGTAACAAGTCCTGGAGGACTTTTTCTACTTTTCAAGGTGGTGGATGCGACTCATCGCTCCCTTGATTGGAAGGTTTACATGCCTAAGGAGTTTGGGGAATGAGATTTCTAGTGACCTGAAAGATGATGAGGCCATAGAAATAACCTCTTTATAGTTTGATTATGTGAAAGGAGGGAACATGATGGATATTAACAAGCTATAATATCACCCCATGATCAGGGATGTTGTGCACCTCTTCACCAAATTGAATAACTCGGAGCGCAGGAGCTAGGTAAATAGAATACGGATCTATATTACTAAGAAGATGTCTGACAGAGTAGTATAGAACTTGTCTTATTTCATTTATGAGACTATCATTGAATAAATGCACCATGGAGAGAAGATAAAAAATTGGAGAGAAGATAAATTTTGGTCCTATTTTATTATCCATTACGTTTGTAGAAAACACCCTTGACAATTGTTATACTCCTCTTTTGCATTTCAAGTGTTGACATGTGATCTTCTTCTAAAGATGTGTTCTTTTGCTTGTTGGGGATCATCCTTGATATGGATAAATATTTTTTGTTCTTAAGATCATTAGATTGGAATGGAATGGCTTCCTTGAATCCATTTTTCACTTCTTGTAGGTGAATTGCAATCTTGGTTTAAGAGTTGCAAACTTATCTCCTTATCTGACTCATCCTTGGATCAATTTCAGTGATCCAAGGAATGTTTTAAATCTCCTCAGTTGAATGAAGGGTAAATTGACATTCCATAATTGAGGGACATGATGGACTGAAATTTTTTATAACAAGTTCTTTAATTTGTGTGAACGTGTTTCCATTCAGTTGTATGTTGTGCTTGGGTCTTTAGAGATCAATCTTGGCAGGACATTGCTGACGTAAATGAAATGCAGCCTGTTCATGACATTGGAAGGATTCAGAATCCTAAAACTACAGGATTATCCTACGTAATCCTAAGCTAGGTAAGAATATAAATATACTACCTAGCTATGTTACTTAATTGAATTTTTATCCTAACCTAAGCTTTGTGCTAAAGGATTATGGAGAGGTTACTAGGCTATTTAATTTAACCTAAAACCTAATGCTATAAGATTATGTGATGATCTAACCTAATGCCTAAAACTATTATGTTGTGAATTAATCTAACCTATGTGGAAACTACCTAAGGTAATGTGTAAGGCCTAAGGTGATTAATTATAAACTAACCTAAGTTCTAAAGGATCTATCCTAAGCTATTTTAATGGGAACCTAATGGGTTGCATGCATCAAAGGTGACGGTTCCAATGGCATTTAAGTTGTTGATAAGGTTTTAAAGGCATAAAGTACTGCCAATTTTGGCAGGGGCTAGTTGACTTGGCGGAGGCTTATGTGGAAGTTTCACTAAAGATGGAATTGCATGTTAAATGTGAATTGGCATTAACCAGATTTGGGAGGTGGTGGCAAGGAGAGTTAAGTGGAAAAATTGGAATTAATGGAATTTATTTGTCTCAATTTTTGTTCACAAACCATCTAGGAAACTTGGAAGGTGGGATTTGTGGGAGGTTGTTGGTTTTTGCATGCTTTCCAGATTTTTCTCTACATGGAGCAAACTGGTTCTTCAAACCAGCAGTTTGACTTGCACTTCTTTGCTATTTTTAACTCACCTAGTCTATTTTCGATCATGGGAAGGTATATGAGGCATTCTGAGGAAAGATATTTGTTTTTTGATCTTTTGTGGAGAAGAAAAGGAGTTGAAAGCTCATCTAGAAGTCTCCTTTGATTTGGCAGAAGCACTATCAGGCATGATAGGCTCTAACCATTAAGATCTCTTGCTTTCTTCTAAATGTTTCATTAAAATGACTTTCTCTTATGAGATTCTTGGCTTGCATGTTTTATCTGGTTATTTTCTTGATGGGTTTTATAAATCTCTGGAAATTTGGATATGAAATCCTTAGCAAAATAACATTAAGTTTGGAAACTTTCTTTGTGTGGGTTAAATTTTGAATCATTCATGGGAAACTTTCTTTTGTAGCTCTGCTTGTCATTTCAGGAACCGTATTTGAAGTATTGTGTTTTAAATGACCTTCATTGCTATATATATGGTTCTGAGTTTTGGGAACCTTGAGTCCCATTTGATCTTTCATTGGAACTCATGTTTTGTTTAAGCTTGAGCTTGTATTCGAGCTAGTGTTTGGTTTGGAACTTGTATTGGGTTCGTATTTGGATAAGAACTGGTACTGGATAATTATTGATGCTCTAAACCCATGTTTAGAACCTTTGGTAACTTGGGACTATTGTTTGAAGTTCGTATGTAGCTTTGTACTCATGTTTTATTCTTGTGATATTCTGGACTGTTAATGGAAGTTCATGTTTTCACCACACTCATATTTTGTTACTTGTATGGTTCCAAACTCTTGTTGGAAACTTGTGTTTCATTTTGAGTTGGAAAGAGGGCTTCTTGATAAGATATAAATTGGTAATGGAGGCTCCCTATTGTTTTTAAACTATTAATGTATATTTGTAATATATACTGCCTCGTATTAAGACACTTGTGTATATCCTGAGCTCATGTTTGAGACTTGTGATTTGATCTGTAACTGTACGTGTAATTTGGTAGTTAGTGTTGGAAATTATAGATGGAATGATGTGTCAGTTCTATTTTGGTAATTTTGAGTTGGTTTTAATTTCATTTAAGTGAAAATATTATAAATCTATCAATTTGAACTAATTACTCAAAGGAGATTTGGTAGAGTAGTTTAACTGAGCTGTTTGAATATCTTTTGAAAAATTAAACTGGAAAGGTTTTCGTTAGATAATGGAATTGGAATTTCTTTTGTGGATTGTTCGTCTTGTTTGAACTAGCAATGAAATTTAAGTAGGGAAATCCTTTTCCCCTATGTTTCTAGGAAACCCTCATCTTGGGTTGATTGTTTTTTTTTTAAAATGTCTCCTCTATCGGAAACATGAAGTTGAGATAGTTTTGTTTTGGATTATTTCTCTCTTGAAACCACAAACCACTTTCTCTTTGTAATAACATGTTGAAATCTTGTAATGAAGTTTCAGTCTTTATTGAGCTCGTGGGTAATTAAGAATTGTTAGTTTTCTGTTAGGGATTTTCTATTTCTTGATTGGATTTAGTAAATGAATCCTTATTCTTTTTTTTAAAGAGAAAAGAAATTTTGATTCATTTGGGACAGTATGCTATTTTTGAACTTTACTATGTATTTGTTTTGAATTGAAATGGAACTCATGCTTTATTGAAGGTAAAAATTGTAAGGGAGACTTGCAGTATGTTTTCTTCTTACCTTGAGTTGGTTTTGTTCTCTCTTCTGGAAACTAGTGTATGAGCTTATTGTTTGGATTAGAAAAGGGAATTTGTTGTTAGGTGTAGTGAAATGATTTAAGGATGGAATCACATTCTGATAAGATTCCTTTTCTATGTTGTTGGGTTAAGTTCATTTGATTGAAACCTTCTGTTATTGATTCTCTTAGGGAATGGAGATTTATTATGTTGATTAGTCTTCTTGTACATATCATTTGACTGAAATGATGTAAAAAGAGATTAGATGTTTCGGTCTTGTTGAACAAAAAATGTAAACTTGTTGATAGACTGTTTGATTCTATATTCCTTCAGGGATGGACATGGGATTTTGTTCTGATGAATATCTTAAATGTTGAATGTTAAGGTAGTTGTCCTTTAAATGAAACAGTTAAATTCATGTTATGAACTTGTTTCTATTTTTCGGATGTTTTGTGTTTGGGCATAGTTTGTAATGGTTCTTCTTCTTCTTTTTCTTAAGAGTTAGATGAATCATCCTAATGGGAACCATGTTGTAAACACTTCTTTTGTCTTATAGTAAAGGTAAATTTTTTATTCTATTATGATAGAATTGGGAACAATGAGATGATATGATCTGTTGTTTGTTTAAAGATATTTGATAGGATCAATTAAACCTTAATTTGTAAGGCAGATGTTGTGGATTATATTTTGTTCTTCTATTAGAAGTGAATTCAGATTTGGTTAATGTACTTCTTTCCTGATTGTTATTACTTATGCTTATTAGTATGATATATTAATTGTTTCATTAAAGTAGAGTTGTTTTAATGGAACAATTAGTGGAATGCAATTCATTTTAAGGCTTAGTGCTTATCATGCTCAGTTCATTGAACTGACCCGTGCTAACAATTTTTGCAGATGGACTTCGTAAGTGATAAAAGAAGGCTAAACTTATGAGATGCATTGGCTGATTTAAATATGATTCCTTGTGAAGAATTCTGATTCATTCTTGAGATTGTATTGAAAGAGAAAAGTAGTATTCTTTTTTAATGAAGACAGTTATTATGAAGTATGCCTAAAATTCATAAGGCTTGTAAATGTATAATTTATAAAGAATAATTGAAAGCTGAGAATTTACTTGTATTGGTTGTGTAAATTATCTTGTACTTGTATGAAAAAGATGGATTTCTATCTTGTTGATATTTTTCATATTATTTATATGCTTAATTGGTTATCCTTCATAAGTTGGATAAAGGGATTTAGTTCAATTTCCCTACTTATGATGCAACTTGTTAAGTTGCAGAATATGTTGTTCTTATCTAAAATATATTATATGGTAATGTAATGTGTGTTGAACATACATTAAGAAATATGGATACTGGGTAGGATATACCCTAACACTTAACATGTAGAGAAAGAATCTTTCTCTTTCTTAATTGATTATAAACCAAAAAGGTTTGAAAATATGACTACAATTTATTAGACTTCATTTTTTATGAAGTCTACTTTATATTGGATATATTCTGGTGTTGAATTTTCTAAAAAGTTATTGTACTTTTTAAATAAGACATATTATAACGTTGTACAGTTACGGTTAATTGGTAGTTTAACTATGTGATCAAACATTAAAAGCAACCATGAATATAATGAAGTTCTTAATGGACTAAATGAACTAAATTTAGGAAAGAACTTATTTAGTGTTGGATTAGGGTTTGGCAGGGTTGTTGTAATCAAGAATTAATTCAGACTAACAATGTATTAACAATCCCCTCGGGGTATGTACATCTCGATGAGGTAGTTTTTGTAGGATGTTGGCACACGCCAACTGCAGGGATGTACTTTCGAGAAGGCTTGGGTCTTCTCGAGAATACAACATTGTAGTTGACATGTGGCATCACCCTTTCACATTGATCATATAGATCTACACCCAATGGGAATTAGGACTTGAACTTAGTTTCCCTCTAGGTCTTGATAGGAGCATATTTAGGATATGAATTAGCTTCCAATGGCTCAGGGTACGTTGGCACATCTGTTGAACTTAGGTCAACCGAGTATGCCCATTTACCCTAAGCCATTGTGAGTGTCTTCCTATAATAGGTTATGTTCCTATCTAGGGCTAGGGTTAAACCTAGAACAAGTGGACTGATGGTAGTCAGTAAAGACCAATCATGATAATTGAGGAGTGAGGTGAAGGACGTATTCCAATATGATGAGTATGTCATCTAGGAATAGTGACATACACAGTATGTTATAAATCTTTGGCCAAAGTATCACAAACTATTGGTTGCGTTGTCCTATGTCACCAAGTTTAAAACAACGTGATATCAGATGAATATTGGTAGCAGATATTCAGATATGTTCTTTAAACAGATCACTCAGTACCCGGTGTAGGGTAGGATGACAAAGTATACGAAGTATACAATATGTATTCAATACATAAGATAACATAAATAGATCGGTAGCTTACCGAGTTATGGAATGAATAGATCGGTGAATCACCGAGTCATTACAGCTGCATATGTTTATCCATTGAATTTGATTGGCATGGAATGTTTGTTCTAAATAATGCTTTATTTAGAACAGTGAACACTATAAAAAAAATTTCCCTTGTTTCTAAAGTCTTAAAATGGGAATGTTACATCTTGGTATCAGAGCTAAAGGTTGCAGGTCTTAGACCTATTGTGTCCATAATCTGATGAAATTTAAATTTTCTTGTAACAGAAAATGGTGAGAACAAGAGGAAACATTGCAAATAACCCTCCACCTGAGGAAGGAGCAGCAACAACCCAAAAACTTGATGAGATCCTTGCTACCCTGTTGGACACAAGAGATCATTTGGCTATTCTTAAACAACAAGTAATGGGTAATGAGGAGGAAGAAGAAGCTGATAACAATAATCAGCCACCTCCAGGGGACAACGCCAATGTGGGTGTTGATAATAACAATGTTAACATACCTGTGGAGCCTGAGAACAAAAAGGCTAGGCTAGCAGCAGAACTCACTAATGACATAAAAAGGATAAGTCCACCCAAGTTTGATGGCACCACATTAGGAGATGGGGCTGAGAACTGGCTCAGTGAAATGGAGAAATACTTTGCAATAAGAAATTTCTCAGAAGAAACAAAGGTGATATGGGGAGCATATCAACTTTCACACGAAGCATCTTCATGGTGGGACAGCCGCAAGGCTGAGTTGAACATTGATGAATCTAATATCACATGGGACCAATTTAAAGGTTACTTTAGGCAACGATGAGTGCCATAACTCTACTATGATCAAAAAATGACTGAATTTCAAAACTTAGCTCAAGGAAAGCTAACTGTAACTGAGTATTGGGAGTGATTTACAAAACTCCTTAAGTATGTGCCTCAGTACCAAACTGATGAGAAGTTCAGGATATGAAAATTCATCATGGGATTGAATCCCATTATAGGAGGAGAGGTGGATGTTCACAGCCCAACCATGATGGAAGGGGTTGTTGAAAAATCCATAAGGTAGGAACAAAAATTAAAGGTAATTTTTTCTCATAAGGAGGAAGTAAGGAAGAAGAATCCCAACTCCTCTTCATCCTCTCTTGCACCCAAGAAAGGACCATGGAAGAAATTTGGAATGAAAAGTAAGTTTTCATCTGATACAAATAGGAAAGCAAGCAACAAACAAGTTTGCTGGTAATGCATGAAACAACTTTTTCAAGAACAATAATAATGGACAGAAGTCCTATGGGGGTCAGAATGATAACTCTAAGGCTGGAAATAAACCTGAGCCTAGGAAGGGACCTGTAGGAGGCTGTTATAACTGTGGCAAAGATCATTATGCAAATCAATGTCCTTTGAAGAAGGATGATGTAATCAGCAGCACAAGATACACACTGCAGTAGCTGACAAGCAGGCTGAGAAACAGGCCACACCCATAGAAGTTCTGGGTAAGTTATTTGGTTTACCAATAACTATTCTTTTTTATACCGGAGCTACTGAATGTTTTATTTCTAGTAAATTAGCATCAAAATTAAAAAGAAAAGCTAGAAACATGGATAAAACATGGACTGTACAGTATGGTAATAATGTTGTTCATACAGTTAGTATGTGTCTTTTTGGAGCAAGTCCTTGATTTACCTAACTTTTCCACAGAGGTTGATCTTTATGTTGCACCTTTAGGGTCTTATGATGTAATCATAGGTGTTAATTGGTTAGCAGAACATAAGGCTAAAGTGGACTATTTTGAAAAACACATTAGTTGTTTAGATGACCTACAGAAAACAACAGAGATTCAGGGTGTGAAACGTGAGATTTCTGTTAGAAAACTGTCAGCTATGCAACTTAAAAAGGCCAAAAATAAAGGATGTACCTTATATGTAGTAAAAATTACTGAATCAACAGAAGAGAGCAGTGATATTATGGAACGATATCCGCTGTTACGAGACTTCAGTGATGTATTTCTGAAAGAATTACCAGGTCTTCCACCCAAGAGGAAATTTGATTTCATGATTGAGATCAAGCTTGGAACTGAACCTATTTCTAAAGCGCCACATCGAATGACTACTACAGAACTAGTAGAGCTTAAGGCTCAGTCGCATGAACTTTTGTCTCAAGGTTTGATTAGACCAAGTGTTTCACCTTGGGGAGCACCCATAATTTTTGTGAAAAAGAAAGATGGAACACTTAGATTGTGCATTGATTACAGAATGTTAAACAAGACAACAATCAAGAATAGATATCCACTCCCTAGGATTGATGATTTATTTGATCAGATGCATGGAGCATCGGTATATTCCAAGATAGATCTTTGATCTGGATATCATCAACTACGAATTAAGGATGAGGATATTCATAAAATAGCTTTCAGAACAAGGTATGGACATTATGAGTTTACGGTTTTACCTTTTGGATTAACTAATGCACCTGTGGCATTTATGAATTTAATGAATAATATCTTTCAAGAATACTTGGACAAATTTGTGCTCGTATTCTTGGATGACATTATCATATATTCTAAAAGCATTGAGGAGCATCATGAGCATTTGAAAATAGTTTTGAAAATTTTGAGAAAGAGACGGTTGTTTGGTAAGCTGTCCAAATGTTCATTCTATGACACAGAAGTCCACTATTTGGGTCATGTAATAAGTAAAGATGGAATTTCTGTAGATCCTTCAAAAATTACAGCTATAACGGAATGGCCTGCACTAAAGAATGTACATGAAGTTAGAAGCTTCATGGGACTTGCTGGCTACTATAGGAAATTTGTAAAATACTTTTCTAAGATAGCTGCACCAATAACTTCCTTACAGAAGAAAGATAAAAAGTTTGTTTGGAGTGAGAAATGTGAAATTGCATTTAAAACCTTGAAGGAACAGTTAACTTCAGCACCTATTCTTGCAGTACCAGATCCTAATGGAGATTTTATGGTGGTAACTGATGCATCCGGTGAAGGTCTAGGAGGTATTTTGTTACAAAGTGGTCATGTTATAGCATACGAAAGTAGAAAACTTAAGTTACATGAGTTGAATTATGCTCCACATGATTTAGAGCTTGCTACCATTGTTCATGCACTTCAAGTTTGGAGGCATTATCTGCTTGGTAAACCATTTGAGTTGAAAACTGATCATCTTGGGCTGAAGTACATTTTCACTCAGCCAAATCTGAATGCAAGACAACGAAGGTGGTTAGAGTTTTTGTCTCAATATGATTTTGACATAAGTTACATTAAAGGAAAAGAAAATAGAGTGGTTGATGCTCTAAGTCGTAGGAAGCACATTTCTGCTCTTATAACACTTAGAACTCAGTTTAAGGATGAAGTAAAAAGTGTTATGGAATCTGATTCTTACTTTCAACAAGTAAAAGTAGCACTTGCTACAGATTCTAATGATTCGAGGTATAAAGGTTTTTTCTTTGATAAAGAAGGAATCTTACGATTTGAAAACAGAGTCTATGTACCTTTGCTTAATGATTTGAGAAAGAAATTGTTAGCTGAATTTCACAATTCACCTTTTTCTGGACACCCTGGCATTACTAAGATGCTTGCTGATATAAAACAACAATATTTTTGGAAAGGAATGAAAAAGGATGTTATTGATTTTGTGACACATTGCCTTGAATGTCAACGTGTTAAGGTGGAACATATGCACCCAGCCGGTTTGTTGTATCCTCATAGCATACCGCAGTACAAATGGCAAGTAATAAGCATGGATTTTGTACAAGGGTTACCTATGTCAAGAAATAAGCATGATGTTATCTTAGTAGTTGTGGATAAACTAACAAAGGTAGCACATTTTATTGCTGGAAATCTGAAGGATGATTCTCCTATTTTGGCAAGAAGATTTGTACACAAAATTTTTAGATTACATGGAGTACCTGAGTTAATCATTTCGGATAGAGATCCTAGAATGACGTCAAGATTTTGGAAAACGCTTAATGCAGCTCTAGGAACTAAGCTAAATTTCAGTTCTGCGTATCATCTGGAAACAGATGGGCAGACTGAAAGAGTAAATCAAGTTTTAGAAGATATGTTACGAATGTATTGCATGGATCAACAATATAAGTGGGAAGAGTATCTTCCATTAGTTGAATTCACATACAATAATACATATCATGCTTCTCTTAAGATGGCACCTTTCGAGGCATTATACGGAAGAAAATGCAGAACCCCTGTTAGTTGGGATAACATAGAAGATAGAGAGGTAATTGGACCTGAAATTCTTACTGAAATGGAACAACAAGTTAAATTGATTCGTGAACGCTTGAAAGAAGCAGTAGATAGGAAAAAGAGTTACGCTGACTTGAAGAGGGTTGATAGGAAATTTGAACTTGGTGAGAAAGTCTTTCTTCAGGTTAAACCGAAAAAGAGTTCTATAACTTTTGGCAAGGCTGCCAAGTTATCACCTCGTTATGTGGGACCTTTTGAGATAGTTGAAGTAATCAACCCTGTAGCTTATCGTTTAGCATTACCTCCTACTTTGTCATGAATGCATGATGTTTTCCATATTTCTTTGCTTAAGAAATATGTTTCAGATTTATCACATGTGTTAAATTGGAATTCCTTGCAGGTCCAGGACCTAGGAATAATCGTGGTTAAACCCATACGAGTGCTTGAAACTCACTAGTTGCATTTGAGAAATCAAGAAATAAGTCAATGTAAAGTCTAGTGGGACCAGTTTAATGAAGATAGTGCAACTTGGGAAAACCTAGAGGATATGAAAACTTATTTTCCATATCTATTTGAACAGAATTGATTTTGTGGATTGTTAGAAATTTTTGTGATTTTTCTTCTATATATGACTATAAGTATGCCAGTTTTGGGCAGATATTTATATGAATTGAACAAACAACTATTTAATGTTGATTTCTGGAACTATAAGTTTTTGATATATTTGACTTATGATAAGAGAAGTGAATGAATTGATTGTCATTGATATAAATTGTTAAAATGAGGTAATCATCGGGACAATGATTCTTTTTAGGAGGGAAGCATGTAACACCCTCGACAATTGTTATATTCCTCTTTTGCATTTCAAGTGTTGACATGTGATCTTCTTCTAAAGATGTGTTCTTTTGGTTGTTGGAGATCATGCTTGATATGGATAAATATTTTCTATTCTTAAGATCATTAGACTGAGAATGGAATGGCTTCCTTGAATCCATTTTTCACTTCTTGTAGGTGAGTTGCAATCTGGTTTAAGAGTTGCAAACTTATCTCCTTATCTGACTCATCCTTGGATCAATTTCAGTGATCCAAGGAATGTTTTAAATCTCCTCAGTTGAATGAAGGGTAAATTGACATTCAATAAAATTGAGGGACATATGGACTGAAATTTGTTGTTACAAGTTCTTAGATTTTGTGTGAACATGTTTCCATTCAGTTGTATGTTGTGCTTGGGTCTTTGGAGATCGATCATGGTAGGACATTGCTGACATAAATGAAATACAGCCTGTTCATGACATTGGAAGGATTTAGAATCCTAAACCTAAAGGATTATCCTACAGAATCCTAAGCTAGGTAAGAATATTTACTACCTAGCTATGTTACTTAATTGAATTTTTATCCTAACCTAAGCTTTGTGCTAAAGGATTATGGAGAGGTTACTAGGCTATTTAATTTAACCTAAAACCTAATGCTATAATATTATGTGATGATCTAACCTAATGCCTAAAACTATTATGTTGTGAATTAATCTAACCTATGTGGAAACTACCTAAGGTAATGTGTAAGGCCTAAGGTGATTAATTCTAAACTAACCTAAGTTCTAAAGGATCTATCCTAAGTTATTTTAATGGGAACCTAATGGGTCGCATGCATCAAAGGTGATAGTTCTAATGGCATTTAAGTTGTTGATAAGGTTTTTAAGGCATAAAGTACTGCCAAGTTTTGGCAGGGGCTAGTTGACTTGGCGAAGGCTTATGTGGAAGTTTCACTAAAGATGGAATTACATGTTAAACATGAATTGGCATTTGCCAGATTTGGGAGGCAGTGGCAAGGAGAGTTCAGCAGGAAAATTGGAATTAATGGAAGTTATTTGTCTTGATTTTTTTCACAAACCGTCTAGGAAACATGGAAGGTAGATTTGTGGGAGGTTGTTGGTTTCTGCATGCTTTTAAGATTTTTCTTTGCATGGAGCAAACTGGTTCTTCGAACTAGTAATTTGACTTGCACTTTTTAGCTATTTTTAACTCAGTTGGTCTATTTTCAATCATGGGAAGGTATATGAGGAATTTTGAGGAAAGTTGTTTGTTTGTTGATCTTTCGTGGAGAAGAAAAGGAGTTGAAGCTGATCTAGAAGTCTCCTTCGATTTGGTAAGAAGCACTATCAGGCATGATAGGCTCTAACCATTAAGATCTCTTGCTTTCTTCTAAAGGTTTCATTAAAATGACTCTGCTCTTATGAGATTCTTGTTCTTCATGTTTTATCTGGTTATTTTCTTGATGGGTTTTATAAATCTCTAGAAATTTGGATATGAAATCCTTAGAAAAATAACATGAAGTTTGGAAACTTTCTTTGTGTGGGTTAAATTTTGAATCATTCATGGGAAACTTGTTTCTGTAGCTCTACTTGTCATTTTTGGAACTGGTATTTGAAGTGTTGTGTTTTAACTGACCTTCGTTTCTATTTATATGGTTATGAGTTTTTGGGAACTTTGAGTCCTGTTTGATCCTGCATTGGAACTTGTGTTTTGTTTAAGCATGAGCTTGTATTCGAGCTAGTGTTTGGTTTGGAACTTGTATTGGGTTCGTATTTGGATAAGAACTGGTACTGGATAATTCTTGATGCTCTAAACCCATGTTTGGAACCTTGGGTAACTCGGAACTATTGTTTAAATTCCGTATGTAGCTCTGTACTCATGTTTTATTCTTGTGATATTCTGGACTGTTAATGGAAGTTCATGTTTTCATCACACTGGTATTTTGTTACTTTTATGGTTTCGAACTCTTGTTGGAAACTCGTGTTTCATTTTGAGTTGGAAATAGGGCTTTTTGATAAGATATAAATTGGTAATGGAGGCTCCCTATTGTTTTGAATTGTTAATGTATATTTGTAATATATATTACCTCGTATTAAGACACTTGTGTATATCTGAGCTCATGTTTGAGAATTTGTGATTTGGCACTGTACGTTTAAATTGTTACTTGTAATTTGGTACTTAGTGTTGGAATTTATGGGAACATGTTGTTGCCCTGAACCAGATTCTCTTGATGTGTTGAGGTTCTGTTCATTGTGTAATTTTGAGTTGGTTTTAATTTCATTTAAGTTAAAATAATTATAACTCTATCAATTCGAACTACTTACTCAAAGGAAATCTGGTAGAGTAGTTTAACCGAGTTGTTTGAATATCTTTTGGAAAATTAAACTGGAAACAGTTTTCGTTAGATAATGGAATTGGAAATTCTTTTGTGGACTGTTCATCCTCTTTGAACTAGGAATGGCATTTAAGTAGGGAAATCCTTTTCCCCTCTATTTTGAGGAAACCCACATCTTGGGTTGATTGTTTTGTTTAAAACAATGTCTCCTCTGTTGGAAACATGAAGTTGAGATAGTTTTGTTTTGGATTATTGCTCTCTTGAAACCACGAACCGCTTGCTCTTTGTAATAAAATGTTGAAATCTTGTAATGAAGTTTCAGTCTTTGTTGAGCTCGTGGGTAATTAAGAATTGTTAGTTTTCTTTTAGGGATTTTCTAGTTCTTTATTGGATTTAGTAAATGAATCCTTATTATTTTTCTTAAAGAGAAAAGAAATTTTGATTCATTTGGGACAGTATGTTGTTTTTGAACTTTACTGTGTATTTGTTCTGAATTGAAATGGGAACTCATGCTTTATTGAAGGTAAAAATTGTAAGGGAGACTTGCAGTATGTTTTCTTCTTACCTTGAGTTGGTTTTGTTCTCTCTTCTAGGAACTAGTGTATGAGCTTATTGTTTGGATTAGAAAGGGAATTTGTTGTTAAGTGTAGTGAAATGATTTAAGGATGGAATCACATTCTGATAAGATTCCTTTTCTATGCTGTTGGGTTAAGTTCATTTGATTGAAACCTTCTATTATTGATTCTCTTAGGGAATGGAGATTTATTATGTTGATTAGTCTTCTTGTACATATCATTTGACTGAAATGATGTAAAAAGAGATTAGATGTTTTGGTCTTGTTGAACAGAAAATGTAAACTTGTTGATAAACTATTTGATTCTATATTCCTTCAGGGATGGACATGGGATTCTGTTCTGATGAATATCTTAAATGTTGAATGTTAAGGTAGTTGTCCTTTAAATGAAACAGTTAAATTCATGTTATGAACATGTTTCTATTTTTCAGATGTTTTGTGTTTGGGCATAGTTTGTAATGGTTCTTCTTCTTCTTTTGCTTAAGAGTTAGATGAATCATCCTAATGGGAACCATGTTGTAAACACTTCTTTTGTCTTATAGTAAAGATAAATGTTTTATTCTATTATGATAGAATTGGGAACAATGAGATGATATGATCTGTTGTTTGTTTAAAGGTAATTGATAGGATCAATTAAACTTTAATTTGTAAGGCAGATGTTGTGGATTAAATTATGTTCTTCTCTTAGAAGTGAATTCAGATTTATTAATGTACTTATTTCCTGATTGTTATTACTTATGCTTATTAGTATGATATATTAATTGTTTCATTAAAGCATAGAGTTGTTTTAATGGAACAATTAGTGGAATGCAATTCATTTTAAGGCTTAGTGCTTATCATGCTCAGTTCATTGAACTGACCCGTGCTAACAATTTTTGTAGATGGACTTCGTAAGTGATAAAAGAAGGCTAAACTTATGAGATGCATTGGCTGATTTAATTCTAATTCCTTGTGAAGAATTCTTATTCATTCTTGAGATTATATTGAAAGAGAAAAGTAGTATTCTTTTTTAATGAAGGAGGTTGTTATGAAGTATGCCTAAAATGCATAAGGCTTGTAAATGTATAATTTATAAAGAATAATTGAAAGCTGAGAATTTACTTGTATTGGTTGTGTAAATTATCTTATACTTGTATGAAAAAGTTGGATTCCTATCTTGTTGATATTCTTCATATTGATTATATGCTTAATTGGTTATCCTTTGATAAGTTGGATAAAGGGATTTAGTTCAATTTCCCTAATTAAGATGCAACTTGTTAAGTTGCAGAATATGATGTTCTTATCTAAACTATATTATAATAATGTAATGTGTGTTGAACATACATTAAGAAATGTGGATATTGGGTAGGATATACCCTAACACTTAACATGTAGAGAAAGACTCTTTCTCTTTCTTAATTGAATATAAACCAAAAAGGTTTGAAAATATGACTACAATTTATTAGACTTCATTTTGTATGAAGTCTACTTTATATTGGATATATTCTGGCGTTGAAATTTTCTAAAAAGTTATTGTACTTTTTAAATAAGACATATTATAACGCTATACATGTATGGTTAATTGGCAGTTTAACAATGTGATAAAACATTAAAAGTGACCATGAATATAATGAAGTTATTAATGGACTAAATGAAGAAAATTTAGGAAAGAAATTATTGAGCATTGGATTAGGGTTTGGCAGGGTTGTTGTAATCAAGAATTAATTCAGAATAACAATGTATTAACAATCCCCTCGGGGGTATGTACATCTCGATGAGGTAGTTTTTGTAGGATGTTGGCACATGCCAACTATAGGGTTTTAATTTCAAGAATGCTTGGGTATTCTCGGGAATACAACATTGTAGTTGACTGGCATCACCATTCCGCATTTATCATCTAGATCTACACCCAATGGGAATTAGGACTTGAACTTGGATTCCCTCTAGGTCTGGATATGAGCATATTTAGGATATGAATTATCTTCCAATGGCTCAGGGTATGTTGGCACATCCGGTTGACTTAGGTCAACCGAGTATGCCCATTTACCCTAAGCCATTGTGAGCATCTTCCTATAATAGGTTATGTTCCTATCTAGGGCTAGGGTTAAACCTAGAACAAGTGGACTGACGATAGTCAGTAAAGACCAATCATGATAATTGAGGAGTGAGGTGAAGGACGTATTCCAATATGATGAGTATGTTGTCTAGGAATAGTGACATACACAGTATGTTATAAATATTTGGCCAAAGTATCACAAACTACTGGTTGCATTGTCCTATGTCACCAAGTTTAAAACAATGTGATATCAGATGAATATTGGTAGCAGATATTCAGATATGTTCTTTAAACAGATCACTCAGTACCCGGTGTAGGGTAGGATGACAAATTATACGAAGTATACAATATGTATTCAATACATAAGATAACATAAATAGATTGGTAGCTTACCAGAGTTATGGAATGAATAGATTGGTGAATCACTGAGTCATTACAGCTGCATATGTTTATCCATTGAATTTGATTGGCATGGAATGTTTGTTCTAAATAATGCTTTATTTAGAATAGTGAACACTATATAAAAAAAATTCCCTTGTTACTGAAGTCTTAAAATGGGAATGTTAATATATATATATAAAGACACACACATATATATATATATAGGTAAATCTACATATATTGTGAAATTAATATATGATGACATAAGTATCAACTCAATGATTTTGGAAGTTGGGAAACTTTATGTGGTCAAGGTGTCCATTTACCTTAAGATTAATTTAGTTGATGGGAGATAAGTTAAAGATGAGTTTAAGCTTCCTAGTTTTTTAAAAGGGAAACATATTGTTGGCACATTATAGGATAATCATCCTGATCCTTCCCACTCAAATGATGGAGAAGAAGAAGAGGAGGAATTGCAAGTAGATAGTGGTGGCCTGGATGATGACATGTGAAGGAATCCAACAATCGGGAAGAAGAGATAATGTGAGAGGAATTCCCCTCCCAAGGTGGAAATCAGTGAAGTGGAGGATGCGGCTAACCCAGGGACAAGTGAGGGTGTTAAAGATAAAGGATTTAGAAGGGTGCTAAGGGGAACAAGAGCACAGAATGTAAGCATGGAACCCTCGCATCCATGAAAGAAGTCACCTAAGACCTCTCTTGTCAATCTTGAGCCAATAAAGAGGAGGTGCAATTATATTCCCACTAAGGATAACGGAAATTCATATGAAAGCGCACATGTTCCTAAAGAGACCTGTATTATTAATATAGACATAGAAGAGCCCCAACATGATGAAATGTAGCATGGTACCAAGGTAGTTGGTGCCATAGAATAAGAGAAAGAAAATGATAAGGGAAAACCATCTGGTGAGCCTATTGGTGAACATGTGGGTGCAGAAGGTGGATGCCCAAGTTTGGATGCAGAGTTTTACTTTCCCCAGGGTCTCCATCCTAGGAAGAGTAAAGATGGAGAAATGTATAAGAAACTTGTGCTTGGATACATTGACAACCCCTCTAATATCATTCACGCTAGGTTTTAGAGTACTCTGGAGCTTGAAAACTTATATGGGTGGGAGTTATTGGATCTGGAGGTAGTTGATATGTGCATGTGAAAACATTTATCTGAGAGAATTGAGACTCACATGGATGAGCCTAAATTCAATGTCAAGGAGGATGTGTGCGTCAAGAGGAAGATGAAGAAGAAGGCTCCAACTATGTACTGGAGAGTTAACCTAAATTTTTTTAATAGAAAAATAGGAAATTAATGCCTTTAAAATATTGTAGTTGAAGTGGTGTGAAGGAATATAGATAAATCAGCCACATTAAGAATGTTGATGGAAGATAATAAGAGCCTGAAAGAAAAAGTACAACTAAATGAAGGGCAGAAGAATGATAGGTAAAAATGGAAGGGGATTATGGATTTTGTGTGAGAGCTAGGGAAGGATATTATTGATGTGCATTCAATCATTAACGAATAGACCAAGCGAACATATCAGTCATCTATTCACTTCTTACAAGACTATCTCCACTTGTTAATTAAGAAGTAGTTATGAGAGTGGAAAGAGACTAAGGAGGATGAAACAACTAAGAAGGAAAGGACTATGACAACAATAACATGTAGAATAGTTGGGTATGAATATCTACTATAAACATTGAAGGATGAAATGAAGAAGGAAATTTTTTCAATAAATATTTGTGTAAATCCAGAGCTGATCATTAAGAAAAGGAAGTTGGTCAAAGAAAATGAGGTTCTTTCTGCAAAGAAAAATGAGACTCTTTGGTGCTAGGAGAGGTTGACATTACTGTTAGAGAAGCACAATGCACTCTCAATATCTTGGGATCCTCATAAAGAAAATATTAAAAAAACTTGGAAAAATAATAGCATAAAGAATGGTTGTAATGGACGGAATGGTTTCCAGTTTCATGAATGATCTTAGGGTGCTCTAGAATGAGGATGAAAATATGACATTGGATGAGATGGATGGATTTCTTGGAGACATTCCTAAAAATCCAAAAGAAGTTACTTAGAGACTAAAATGAGTTATAAGAAGATATGAAGAATGAGTACCCTGAACTTTTATTACATGGAGAAGAGCAACACCCAAGATGCAGAAATATTCTTTCATGTACAATAGGTTTTTACTTCTTTATTATTTATAGTTTAAGGAGATAAGATATGAGTACCCATTTCTGGGGTTGGTAATGACATTATTGTGGGGTAATGTTAACTGGAAAAATTATTTCCTAAGTATCAAAGGTACATAAGGATGGGGAGCCAAGAAAGGGGGCACGTAGGTGTGCATGAAAGTTAAGCAAATAAAGGGCACACTAGGAAGAGAAAGAGTTAGACTTAACTATTTTTGCATGTTATGGGCTAAAAATAGACATGGAGTGATGAATAGGTATTGGATAAGGACGAGAAGACTTAAATGGTATTCCAAGCTATTTTAGGAACAAGAGGAAGATCAAGAGTCTCTTGATAAAGAATACATGAAAACAATATTTCCACAGAAGCTTTACACAGAAACAAGATGATGCTTGTATATTTTATTAATATCAAAATGTAGCATTAAAAACAAATGAGAGATCTACAATATTTATAGATATTGGACAACTTCTATCTCATCCACAATATATGGAAGAAAATCAACCAATCTAAGAAAATATGAAAAAATAGTATATTGCCCCTAACTGCCCCTATTGCCGCTCATGGAAATCATCTGGGAACAAAATATACAAGATAGAACATGATTCCAAAAACATAGGGATGAGAACAATATCACTTAGTTAACTAACAACTAAGGACAACTAATACCTATTAATATAAGTATAAAGTATTTAAATTAAATACTTTAACTTATTACATTTATTCAAATATAAACTAATGATGAATTAAGATAAGTTTTATTCCTAACAGATTCATGTATAAGTTTGAGCTAATAATATGATGCAGATCTAGAGTTAATTATAGATAGACTATTATTCGAAGAAGCTTACATGCTTCCTTAGTTATTTTGTAGAGGTGCATGGATATTATAAGCATGCAGCCTATTTTGAGAGTACATGGGTGGTAAAGGGAAAGTCCTCACCCCCTATATATATCTATCTATTTTCATGGGTTTGAGATCATGATCACTAGTGCTTGGTTTGTGACAAGGTTATATTGTTGGTATGATGCGCACATGCCTTTATATTGATATTTTTGGTGTATTTAGCTACTATGTTTTATGGTTGATTAATATGATGGATCATTATGGTTGGATATTGATTATTGATGTGTCTTCTCATGATCATAATGTGGTGAATATGGTATTAATATTTATGTGATCTATATGTTTACTTATTATATGTGTTTCCAAGTCGAGTTCATGGTTCTTATTGTTAGAATAGGATATAAACTTTGAGATCTAGTCACTATGAATGTGCATGTTATCACCCTAGTAAGATAGTAACAAAGAGGGGACTGGTACCTATCTATTCTTTGGGTGAGTTCTCATACCTATCTGAGTGGCGGGCCACTACATCTAGGGTTTTGAGTGAGAAAATAAGACTACATTGGATTTGATAATGCAATCTTGATAATATAAACACACTCTTTATATCCCCACTTAGTACATCCCAAGGTATCTTTTCTAAGTTTTTAATTCATAGACATTAATATGCACACAAAATCTAAGGATTAAATGCATATAATCCATAGAAAAACTCAAATTAATAGGATGCAACACTAAATTCTCATGTTTCTCATTTGTGTCTAAAATTGTATACATTGGTCAGCTTGTGATATTTGATCCTAGTTGATGTATATGTTTTTAAACTAACATATACTACATTTGATCTTTCAATTTCATATTTGGAGGGCTATTTACTCCATTTGTTTCAGCCTTATCATAAGGTTTTACCTTTAAATCCTTCATAAGAAAGATAACACTATCTCATTTACTCAAATGGAAATAATATGGCATTAAATTGACATACTCACTTCATAGCATTACAAAATACACTCAAAGATCAATAAATCTCATCAAACCTCATACACAATCATTAATGAAGAAACAAAAATAGGAGTAAAGAATACTACCAGGTCAATAAATCATATTCAATCAGTTTCAAGAACTCTAACATCCCCACTTTAAATATTATTAAGATTCAAGATCAATTTAAGAATTTTCAAGGAGTTTTCAATTGCCAAATCATAGTTACATTCATTCAAATATAACATGGTAGGTTACGAGTGATGTGTGGTTTAAGGCATCTTTGGATTATTGTTAACATTGGCATTTCAAGAATTTCATTTCAACCCATATAGTGATTGATTTGCAAGGTATCCTACCCATGGATAGGGTTTGAGAGCTCACTCATAATATCTATAGAACTTTGTAGCATGATAAACAATTAGGGTTTGATATTGACAAACATTTCCAAGAAGTTTATAACCTCATGAAGTTATAGAGCCAAATTTAGAGTATGTCTAAGACTGTATAATAGGGACAAAACCATATGAATGGTCATGATAGATTTGTATGGTCCTAGTGTAGACACAAAAATTTGGTCACACTCCCCTTGGTCCCCTTTTGAATAACTAACTTACATATATTCACCTAACCATGTCCCCCTTTTACCCCACCTTAATATTAGTTTAATTATTTATAATTAAATTAATACCTATCCTCACCCCATTTTTAAATTTAATTTAATTACTTTAATTAAATGGATGCACACCTCACCTAGACACCTCACCTAGAAACCTCACCATAGAACTATTCATAGCATGTTTCCATAAATAACTAAGACTTAGTTCAACCCTAAAAATCAATGCCTATTATTCCTCTAACCACATTCCCGTTCATTAAAAGATAACGTCCATTTTGATCCACAATAAAATGGACAGACCTGGCCCAAATGATTGCGAGATGTGTCATTTTTAGTAAACCTAGGGAATCTCACCTTAACTGACATCGGTCATCCTGAAACCAACATCGGTCAACTAGGAACCATCATCAGTTACCATTTATTCACTTTGGTAACCTTGTTTGAGAGGTTGGCCACATTCTCAAATTTTGGGAGTAAAAGAGATATGCATGCAAGAAAGAACCAAAGCTCTTTCACACATCCAAGCAGCCATAACCAGCATCAAGACAGATCCAGAGGTATCACTCTCATGGTAGCATTCTGGGAAGCACCATTGTGGCACCAAGCTCCATCCCACCATCAATCATCACCACCACCCATCCATTTGACCTGAAACATTAGTAAGTGCGTTTATCACCTGATTTATTTCATCCTTGTTCTGTTTTAAAGGTTTTTGTCATCTTTGTTATCATTTTCTATTAGCATTCCCATTCCCCCACTATTCCTCTTTCTGTAAACTCAACCATTCCTCCACCCACACCATAAAACCACCTATACCTGACTTCTACATATATCTGAGTGTTCCTAAGATCCCCACATACCTCGTCATTCCCTTTTCATCTATGTCTAACCTCAACTCAAACCCCACAACTAGATCTTATTGATTTTTTATCATTCTACCTCTACTAACTCCTTTTACCCATAACCATTGTTGGTTCTACCTAAACCGTGATCGTTCATACCCGACCAATGTCAGTCTTTATATTTGGCCACCCTATCAATAATAGAAACTAAAAATATTTATCCAAGCAACCTAAGTGACCCAGTACCTAAAACGGATCTATTCAAAGACTTTGACCCCTTACCCTACCTCCAGATCTAATAATAACCTAGCCTATTATATTATATTTTCTTATTTTATTTGAATGAGATACCTAAATCATATCAACCACAATAGGATTTTTTTTATTTATGTTTTTTTTTGCATTAAGTTGTACTAAACAGTGGATTCAAAGCCATCTAGGAAGTATCACACTTCCTCGATCTAGCACTCACTAGGAAATCCACTATCATATATTATTTAACTCTTCTTTTGTGGTCTTATTTTCTATTTTAGGTAGTTACTCCTATCCAAAAGGAAGCTCTCATAGTCAGCATCAGATCGAGAAGTCAAAATGCATGCACAACCTTCAAACCAACCATCGCAATAGGTATTCCTCCTTAGCCCATAACATTATCTATTTCATCACATTCAAAACGTAAAGAAAATGGTGAAACATTTTGGCATGCCTAGTGGGACCCTTATTTGTGGGTTCCCTTTCTTTTCATATAGGTTACATCTTGTGTGTTTCCTTTCTAAATCGTTATTCACTAAATATTCTTCTCTAGTAATCCTATTTTTCTTTCTAATTTCTCTAAATGAAACATTTATTTTGGTGTGTTTAAAAAGAATCATTCTTCTTGCTTTCTGCATTTAGTGAAAGAGCACCCTCTCTCTTGTTCATCATTTTTCTTCATTAAATATCATATTTCAATTTGGGTTTAAAACACTTACATTACATTTCTTGTATGTTGCATTTAGCTCACAATAAAACTAAGGGAAACCTATATGCTGGAAGTCATGCCCAGCTGATGGTTGACATAAAAGAATTATAGAAAGCAAATTATCCTCTCTCTCTCTCTCTCTTGCCAAACTACACAAAAAATTGAATATACACACCTTCTTAAATGACATCTTACCTGGGAATGCCTGTCAACAATCACACAATTAGAGGATTGATAGGTAATCCCCAGCTGGTTATCTCTATCAAGTACCCCATTAGAGGATGGACCAGCCCCGCCATAACATAACCTAAACCTCACCTTCTAGATATCCTTCTTCATGGGACACCTTCCCAACCAAAAATTTTGTTCTAAATGCACATAGTTAGTTCTAAATAGTGTAAGCTGAACAAACATAAATAAAAATCACTCTTAGGATCGTTTTTTTCTTAGCTTTCTTCTTGGCTTGTGTTTTGAGGTGTGAGGCTATGATTCTATATTTTTATTTTTTCCTTGTACACTCCACCATCATAGTTGGAGTATTTTGACTTTATCTGAGTGTACCAGGGCCCCATCTTCTCATTCTCAGATTCCTGAGTTTGATTCTTCACCTAATTTAATTCACAAAACCCAGTTTTCTTCATTCTCTCTAAATTTCACAGTAACCAGTGTCGATCCAGCAACTGTCGTCATTTTTCATCTAACCCTCGTTTCCTAACCATAACCAGTGTTGGCTTCTGGATTTCTGGGTATTTTTCCTAGGACAGTCTTCATTCACTCATTCTGTTATGATTTTGGCCCTCAGGGAACCAACATATTTTCCTCCTGTTGGTATTACTGTCATACAAAACTACTTCCTTGCACATTCATCAGTCTTGTTTCACTTTCTGAAACTGGTGTTTTTCCATAGTAACTGGCATCAGTTTCTGTGACCTGACATTGGTTCCCCGTTAACCACCACCGTTCAGCCTAGCCATCATCGGTGTCTATGTTTGGTTTTCAAAATCTAAACCTTGACCGAATTCACCCTCCCAGCCTCATTTTTCTCTGTTCCTACTATTTTCTGTGTCATTTACAGAATACAGTCTTACCAGGTCAACACTTATTCACATGGTGTTGACTCACAGCCAAACTAACACTCTTATATTCCATGTCAGTCGTCAACCACTCCCACCTAGTCCCTCACCACCTTCTATCCTGTCACCCATGGATCTAACTCCACCTACCACCATTGCTACAGGTGATGAGGAGTTCACATGACTCCTTGATCAGAATCCCACAGCCTTACAATTTTATCTTTCCCACTCATCCACTCAGGATTCCTTAGGTCAGTTGATATATGGCATGCTCATATCCATCTCTCTTGCCCTTGTCCCCACTTCTGCATCAGCCCCTACTAGTTTTGCATTACCCTCACCTTCTTTACCCCCAGTGGTTTCACAGATAGGCCCCACACCTACTACATCTGTCACACCCATAGTATCGGTTGTTCCTTCATCGACCACCCAGAGCATAACCCCATCCGTGCCCATTATCTCACATATACCAATTGCAACACAACCACCCATGGTGTCGGTGACCCCTACCCCATTCCAGAATCTTGTCCTCTTTATCCCATAGTCTCTTCCCCCAATCACTACTAGAGTCACTTCGAACTGCCCCACCTACATATACATATTATCAACAACCCCCTATCTCATCCATCATTCATTCTGGGTATATGCCCTCCATGTCGGTCCCCCATTCTCAACCTTCCTATTCGGCATCACCATACACTGGAATGCCACCCACATCACATGTTCAACACCAACCCTCTTACACCATAGGAGGCACCCTTCTATCACAACCTACCAATGACCTCATCAAGTTAATGATGGAAAAGATGCAGACATTAGAAGCATCAATTTCTGGCTCATGTAATTCCCTCACCTACGATGAAATATGTAATGAGCCCATTCATCCATCCATTCCTATTCACCCATACCATGTACATTGGGAAATGCCAAAATTCAACCGCTTCAATAGTAAAGAAGACCCACAACAACATTTGTGTCCTTCAAACATGGGTGTTACCTGATTGCCCATGATGATTCTTTACTCCTACGGACCTTCCTGATGTCCCTGACAGGACCTGCATTAGACTGGTATAGTGGGCTACCCAGACATTCCATCTACTCATTTAATCAAGTAGCCCAAGCCTTCTTAGACCACTTCTCAATCAACATTGTCAAGAAAGTCACCATGACTGATCTCTATTCCACTCGACAGTATGATGACGAGTCTATCACTGACTTTGTCACTCGTTGGCGCAGCCTAATTAACCAGCTCACATTCCAATTACCTCAAACTGAGCTCATAGAGTTGTTTACTTGGGCTTGCACTAGACACATTTCACCAACCCTACAGGTGCAAACCTTCTGCACCTTTGACGAGGCATTCACCATGGCACGAAAATTGGAGATTCGTGCTATCGAAGAGAAGAAAATTCAGCTACATAACAAAAACACCACATTCAAATAAAATGATGCTTCTTCATCTTTGAAACCCTAAAACAACTATTCAAAATCCAAAGGATCTGCCAATGTCATGGTTCTCAAGGCTGGACCCTCTCACCCATCAAACCAAGCCAAACCTTCTTCTAATCTCTCTCCCATCCAAACTTTCTAGTTCAAATGAGAACAACGAAAGTACACCCCAATAGGGGAACCATATTCTTCTATTTTGGAAAAATTTATTAAGGTTGGTGTCATTACCCTTCCACCTATAAAACCACACACTGTTTTTGACCCTGATCACCCCACGCCCACGTGGTATAAAGAACATGACTTTTGCAACTATCATCATGTTCAAAGGTCATAGCGATGGTAACTGCATCACCTTCAAGAATATCATCCAAGAAATGTTAGACAATAGAGATCTAGTCTTGGATAACCCAAATGCACCAGCCAACCAAAACCTACATATCTTCAAAAAACCATTCCCTAATCATGCCCCATCTTCCAACCAAACTGGTGATGCTTCAACCAATGATAGCAATGTCTGTGACGTTCACGCTATTTTTGATGACATACTAGTTCCTTCCCAATTGCTCCTTGTTCCTTCCATAGACAAAATCCTAGCCCAAACTCCCCTACCTACACAAGAACCTATTTCATCTACTCCTCCACCCATAGAGGAACCCCCTTCATTTTCTCCTTCACCCGTGAAAGAGCCCATAATTAGCACTCCACCTCTTGCCTCTCAAATTACCAAGTAGTCATCAGTAGCACCTCTCCTACTCATAGGGGACACATGTCCACTCCCTACACCATCACAAGGAGAGTCTACCTCATCTTTCCCATCATCTCCTTTACCCATAGAGGATCATGTAGAAACACCATTGCCTTTAGGTGACCATTCTCCATCGGCCTTCCAAGATCCTACTGATCTACTTTCGGCTCTCTTACCCACAGAGTCTGAAGCTAACCATTTCCCTATTTCTCAAACATATTTTATGGGGATTGCTACTCGATCCACATCGGCCCCACTTACAGTAGTACCATTTTCACACTTGTTCGATCACCTAGATTATGTTGATAGAGCCTTGCTTTGGGGAAATCTTCTACTTCCTTCTTCAAACTAAATGAAGTTTTCACTCACTGACACCTCCACAATCTATCCAAAAGTGTTTCAAGTAAACCAAACCAAACACAACCATGACTATTGGAACACCTTCTATTTCATTTCCCACAACCCAACATGCACCTCTACCCATAACCCAACACACACCTATACCCAAACACCTACCCATGCCTATATCATCTCCCTTACCTAAACCCATCACTACCTTAGGGGTCATGCCGACATCGAACCTTACTCATCCACCCATCAAATTAGATTTAGCCACATCTTCCCAAACCAACACTAAACTCATTCCTACGCCTAAAAGGAAGACCCAACCTTCTAGGCCTCATACACCAACCTTACCTACCACACTGTTGTCACCTTCACCCCTTCCATCCATCCTAGGACCTCACCCCTCAACCTTGGCCAAATAAACTTCGTCCATCAGTAATCCAAGAACGTAGTAGCCAACCTCCTCATCACAACCCTCTAATATACCCAAGTGATCCACACAACCCTCGCCATCACCCGTGACCTTCTTACCACCCATACCACCACTACCTTCCATAACTTCTTCACTACCCATGACACTCTCCTCTCTTCCACTCGCACCTTCCATGCAATATCTTCCAGTGACCACTACTACACCATGATTATCCCCATGGGTAATTGCATGATGGAAAAGTGACAAGCGAGCATGGGAATCTACAAGTAACTCTTCCTCGCACCCGACCTCCCGAGGTCTTGCCGAGAGAGCCGGCGGGGATGGAATATACATGGGGCATAGACAAAATAGTTAGGTAATCTTATGTATTTTATGCACACTAATGGAATTTGTGAATCTAAGGCAAAGAAGACCCTCCTAACCTAAACTGGCGTGATAGATCGTTTAGTGAGGATGACTGCTCGAAGTCTCCAATCAATATTGAGCTCTAGCATGATCCGATCTATAGGTTGTGGGATATGTGGAAGATAACTTGTGGGTGCTTCGTAGATATTCCCCAACATGGTCATGAAAATGGATGATGGATGTATGGTGGATTCTATGGGTGATTCTCTGGTCTAGTCCAGAAATCCTTAGCTTGATTAGCTGTTATGTCTAGTGAGGATAGTTGTGTGATAATTATCAGTGGAAGTGGAGAGGATCTAAATACTAATGTGCGTAAACTAGCATCAACATCTGATTGATCTGTGGGCCCATTGGGTTGTGGGACCTATGGATCAAAACCGTAGGTTCGTGGTCATTATGGGCCTCATATGGTCATGTACAGGGTCAATCCCTAATCCCTAATATCTAGTAGTCGTATGCCTTTTCAGCCTCTATGTTTAGAACTAAAAGTTGTGCAATCTTCTCAGAGTACCTTACAGGTGTTCTGGTAATTTGAATTCTTAAGCTAGTGCCCATGTCAATGAGAATGTCTCCTACGTCTGGCTGTGAGACCAAAGGATCACAACCAAACATTTTCTCTTTTTCAAGCCCTTCTACAGTCATGTGGATATTTATTAGGGCAATCTGTAGTTTGGCTGGTTTGATTAAAATGTATGTGCTTTGTCGTATTCTATGTTTAATCCTCTTAACTGTGAGCTAATTTCTTGTAGGTATGTTGTTGTTTGGAAGACCTAAATTATGAGATTATAGTCTATGTCAGTTATTATTGCAACAAGATTGGGTTGAGGCACGATTGGATCGAATACATATTCTCTTGGCCCCCTAGGTCCTGTGATTGTCATACAAAAGAAACAATATAAATATAACTAAAGAAAAGTAAACTAATTATGCAAAGTATACCCACAACATATATATAAATTCTCTATTTTGTTGTTTTGATGGAGTATTTAATAGAATTAAGATGACAACTATCTAATAGAATTGAAAAGAGAAATTATTTAATATCTAGAAAATTACAACTAAGCTAATAACAAAATTTAAAAAAAACAAGGTAGCCGAGTATAGCTACCTACCTGTGTAGTTGCGAATCTATTCTAAATAACCAAATAATTGATCTAATATATTTAAAAGACCCCTGATCTTACCTTAGAAGTGAGGAATGAATCATAGTTTCTCATAAATTATCAATCACCATAGCTTACCCGGTAATATCAAAAGTGAGATTAACTGAAATGAAATGATTCACTACTCTATTTGATATGTTTTAACTAGAACTTTGATAGCTTGAACCTGGATTTTGTAGAACAGTGGCGAATCTGATTGTGTGTAGCTTTGTCCCCTCAGTGTGGTCTCCTCGTTCCTTTACGCTCACGTGAATCCAGAAAAGTGTGTAATGTTAGCATCAATAGGAGTAGGTATTGGAACAATGGCAGCTTTGGATGTAGACTAAATATAATGTGAGTAGGAGAGGGATAGTGCAAGAGAATAGAGCTTGGCTTATGCAATTCCTAGTGGGATTTATTACGAGTCATGCAACACAAAACATCCAGAACCTAAAACTATCCTTCTTAACAAACAAAATCTGCAACTCTAATGGCTTCAAACTGAAAATGAAACTATCCTACCTTAATTGATTGTATGAAACAATAATGACACTAGAACTAGAAGATAATGTGGCTTTTAAACAACAAAACAAGACTAACTATGCATGCAAAAAATGAAAACTATTGAATTCCTAAGAAATAACTGAAAGACTAAACTATTGAAATGAGAGGCAATTTTGAGGGGCCATTTTCTTGTAATCAAACTAGCTATTTATAGAATTCCCATTCACCCAAAGGTAACTCCAACTAGGACTCTTTTACTATAAACAATGAAGAAACACTATTCCAAGGAACCAAATTCATAAATACAAGCAAAATAGGATAAGAAAGCTGGTAAAAGTTGAAAATTTACGCGAGTTGCATTAAAAGAAGTGTGTTGGAAAATGCGTGAAGGACTGCCACCCTGAGCAGGGTGGTGGTTTCATCACTGAAGACAAAAATTTAAAGGAAAGAGGGGGAAAGAGTAAAATAGAGCATGTGGAGGCTAAACGGGGCATGTGGGATGTTAACGTACACTTGGAGAGATTTTTTGGATCCCGAACACCTTGCAAGGAGACCTGTATCATCATTGGGGCATGTGTAACATTGTTCTGGTGTACTATACCCTACAATTTTGGGTACGTACATATTTACCCCTTGGAGAAGTGTTTTATCCATGATGAGGCATAAAACAGTGGGTCTAAGTATGGTGGTCCCGAAATGGGAAATTAGAAATTATACCTGACACGTTTGTGTGTTGAAATGACACCATCCAAAATTCTCGCTACCTGCAAAATGAAAAGAAGACTCAAGTGTAGATAGATAAAATAAGCTGAAAAATAAATACTAAAATAATATGAAGTGAGGACTTAACATTTGCATGGGGATAAGAACTTACCTCCATCGGTGCTCCAAACCTACAAAAAGGGGCATCCAAGATGAGTCAAAATGCTATATATATAAAAATGGGCCCATTTTCCTATTCATTTGCACATGTTGAGTTGATTGATTTTGAGCTCTGGGACCCACGGTGATAGTTTTTGATGAGAGATAGTCGAAACGTTCATGACGAGATAGTGATCATGCCTCTGTGAGCGGAACATCGACCCACGAGATCTCAGGTTAGTTCTTCTTGATTTATCATTTTTATACCTAAAATGTAGAAATGATGAAATCTTCACCATGGGGGGTAATTTTTGAAATTTTTAGTTTTAAATGTGTCCTTAGGGGGGACGCATAATGGTTAGGCTCTCATTTTAGTCAAAATGGTCATTTTTTGTGTTTTTGAGCATTTTTTAGGGCACGTGGCCCGTTTGAAAATGTGGGACACAACTGCCAACCTAAGCAGGGTGGCGGTTACAGGACTGCTGCCCTACTCAAGGCGAAGGTCCTTTATAGAACACTAAAATAACATTGTTTTGAACCCATTTTTGTATTTTTTAGTTTTCTCATATGTTTTAAGGATTTTTCCCAATGTGATTTTGGTACTAACTTACTCTTTTTTTGCTTGTTTTTGTGTGTTTTGTAGAAGGAAGAGTACATCAGATGGAGCCATGACAGAGAGTGTGATTGGCTTCTAGCAGTGTTGGCTGTACTTTCTCAGGCTGAGTAGGATACTCTTCAGAGGGCCAGCATATTATGTATATCATGTGTTCCTCATGTCGCACCTTCTAGTCACATACTATGTGACTTGTTTTTGTATTGGGATGCTGATCGAAACACTTTCCAATTTCTATGAGTCAGGGGTGAGTGGACTATCACCCTCGAGAATGTCTACCACATCTTGGGAGTCCCCATCATCGGGAGATGGCTTACACTTGAGACAACGGGGTTGTGGGCTGAGATAGCTCAGTGGGATACATATATGGGAGATGTAATTGTCTCCACTAGCTCGAAGAAGGGGGTAAGGGTCCATTCCATTCCCAGCTTGCCTATACCTTTGATTCGTCAGGCCATTATGGGGATCCTTTCATAGAGATTGATCAGGGACAAGGAAGGGGACACCTTACTCTATTGCTGGTCCCCTATTATTACACAGATTGAGGCACATGGTTGGATTTATGCCTGGGGAGTCGATATACTTGGGACCACTTACCACAACCTATACAGGGTGGTCCACTTACAGGGATAGTCCTTGAGCCATCTGACCCTGGTTATGAGCTGGGACTATGAGTGTTTCATCCCCTATGGGAGAGGCATATAGGTGGTGGATCCCAGAGCCGTGAGGGCAGCTAGATGCATAGAGATGTCAGTGCTTAGAGCACCACACTAGCCTATTGCTTCTGTAACTACTGATGATATGGAGGCCACACCTTATCAAGCCATGGTAGGGTTGTGGGGCGAGGAGACCATCACTTTGATTTCCTACTCTAATATAGGGAAGCTTGTGGACAGGAAGGGGAAGGTAGAGACACATCCTTTTGATCGATTTCCTCAGCAATTTTACCTTTCTTATGTTGGTATGCTCCCCCCAATGGGTGCCAGTGTTTAGATTAGTTCAGGAGGCTACGGGAGGTCCTAGAGGCTGGGGTTTGACTGTTGTTACTCCTGGCGTCCCTATTACAGCTAGGCGGGTGGTACGTGCCTGAGGGAGAGTCGGTGCTCCTCAGGCACCCTTACTTCAGATTGCCACCGGTCCTCGCCCACAGTAGCGATCAACCCCATTCATATAGACTCCGAGTTTGAGGAGTTCACAGGGGGAGAGACGGAGGAGGAGACTAAGGCTGATGGAGGTCAAGCGAGTCGGGTGGAAAGGATGACAATGATCTTAAGTGGCATGACACTCAGGAGATCTTACAGGCCGAGAGGGTGGATTAGAGTGCAGAGAGGGTGACCCTAGTTTCAGAGGAGCCGCATTCTCAGGACTTGGGCAGAGAGGATGAGTCCATAGTAGGACGTTATGTGGCCTCAGGCATAGGAGGAGGACATTATTTGGTGGTGGCATCTGTGGCAGGTGCTGACCCTAGGGATCCATCTTGGAGGCCCAAAGATCTGAGTGAGTTATCATCCTTCTCTTAATGTTTTGCTTCTAGTTAGGATTGTCTTGTTTGCTATCTCTCCTTTTGTTTACTTTTGTTTTTATCTTTTGATTATTTCTAATTTGTATTATCTCCTTTGTCTTGCAGAGACTACTGACGAGTGGTGAGACTTGATTCACTGGGTATGAACTGATACCTATTACTCCCCATGGAGAAGACTTGTGCCGAGCTTTCAGTGGATGCAGGGGAGCCTTCAATAGCTGGTAGGCATAGTGATATCTTGGCCACTATCTGGCATGTAGCTAAGATGGTGACTTCCCTCCATACCGAGTTAGCCAGGTATAGGACTGCAAAGCACCTAATCAAGAGCCACTCTCATAGAAAGGCTATTGCTACTATTTGGGACTGTAAGCCCTTAGTGCATTCAGAGTGCCAGTGTATTCAGAGTCCTAGATGTGGTTGTACACCTTTGGAGGGATCTCATAGGGGTTGAGAGGCCACTTGGCTCTATTTGTAGTGACTCTTGTTAGATTGTTTATACGCTCATTTTGTATTTTCCGGGCTCATTGAGTGTTTTGACCATGCCTAGTGGATGATGGCATTATACATAAAACTTGATTACATATATATACTTCTTTTTTGGACCAGACTCTTGGTGTCTAGGATTTTGTGATTCATTCCCTCATGTATAATAGATGCTTATTAGAATTCTTGTCTTTATATGATTTTTAGAATGTATGCAATGGAGAACAAATGATACAAATGCTTTCTTCCTTTTTGTATTTCATGATGTTGATGTATGATAATGTGGACACAATGTGATCTTTAAACTTTAGCTTCTATAAGCAATTTTCTCACACTTCATATTTGTTTTGACAAAATGTGATGATAAATTGATACGATGAGCAGATGAACTTGCCCCAGTCTTAACTCCATGCAACTAGTAAGATGCGAGGGCTCACCACCGAGAGCTAGAAAGGGCACAAGCTATGAGGTGTGTTGAAATGATAATGATGAGAGATTGACAAAGAGTTAGTGGAACCAAATTAGGATGCTACAAACCTACCCTGCTCAAGTGACTCCATAGTTTAGAATATGACTTGCTTTGTAGTTTATCTAGAATTAGATCCATAGATGGCCACTTGGCTGACAAAATATGATTTTCAAGGTTTTAAATTCTCTTGGACATCTAATTCATTTGTTTTTGACTCAAGATTTCAAAGGTTTACTTGAACTATTCACTTGTGACCTTCAACGTTACTGTCAAGAGGACCCCCTACACCTTGCCCTATGCTACTAGTAAGAAGCATGGGCTTATCACCATGGACAAGGTATAGGTGAGTAAGGGCATTCCCATCCTTTCCCAATCCTACGTCACTAGTAAGAGATGTAAGATCATCACCGAAGTTTGGTAGGGCAAGGAAATGTGTAAAAGTAAATTTTTTTATTTGATCTATATTCGACTTATTTACTTGAGAAAAATGTTAGTATGTTCTTATTTCCAAAGAGATCTATATATGGGATAGATGTGACACCATAAAGCTTCTAGAACAGACCATAGGCAAGACACCTATCCTAGGAATAAAAAAAAGAGAGAACAAGCATGTAGGCCTTGGTATGGCTACCGTTAAGACCTTGTTATATCTAGCTTTAATTAATGACATGATTCTGAAATAGTTGATGAGGTTATGAATATGAAGAAGTATGATTTGAATGCTTTTGCCAATACCATCAAAAGTTTGTAATGAATTGCTTAAGAATAAGTCCCTTGATCACCAAATTTTACGAACGAGTGAACAAAATGAACCTATCTAAATGAAGATGCAATGTAGATATAATTATACAAATAGTGTAGATGCTTCATGCGTAAATTCATTTAAGGTGCAAGGAATTGATAGTTTCACCAAATTCCTCACCTTCTAGTGTGCACAAGAGATACATACCATTTCCATAGTCCTTCATAACTTGATATGGGCCCAACCACTTGGGCCGAAACTTTCTTCCTTCATCGGTCTTCTTATCGATCCGTCTATCTAGTCTTAAAACTAGATCTCCTTCAAATATTTCTAGCTCATAGACCTTTTTGTTATACTGCTGGCACATCTGGTCAACATAGACTCTATGCCACTATTCATTGTTTAACCTGGCCTCATCTAGGCTTTCTAGTTGGGAGAGGCGTGCCTCTCTATAAGCTTCCTCATCCAGAATCCCTTGTACTGAGATGCGGAGACTGGTTATTTCAACCTCAAGTGGGAGAACTGCTTTTTCTTCGAATACCAATGAGAAAGGAGTTGCTCCTATTGGTGTTCTTATTGAGGTTCGATGGGCCCACAAGGCAAGATATAAATTTAAATACAAGTCTCATTTGTTTTCTTTTATAGTTTTGTGTAGAATAGATTTTAATGTCTTGTTTGTTGCTTCAGCCTGCCTATTGGCTTGAGGGTAATACAGGGAGGCTGTATGATGGTTTATTTTAAATTTATTGCATATCTCATGGACCTCATTGTTCTTAAAGGACGTGTCATTATTTGAGATAATGATTTGTGGGACATCGTTCCTGCAAATGATCTGGTTCAAAATAAACTTGGCGATCACGGCACCTGGTACAGTGGTAAGAGGCATAGCCTCTACCCATTTGGTAAAATATTCGGTGGCTGTGATTATGAAGTTATGGCCATTCAATGACAAGGGAGAGAATTTACCTATAAAATCTAGGACCCATGTAGAAAAGGGCCATGGAGTCGCGATTGGTTGTAGATTTTGTGTCGGCATGTGAATCTTGTGGGAAAATTCATGGCATTTATGGCATCTGCATACAAACTCTATTGCATCATGTTCGAGAGTGGGCCAAAAATAGCCCATTCGATGTATTTTGTGAGTGGTGGCATGACCACTAAAGTGGCCTCCACATATTCCACTGTGATATTCATAGAGAATCTTCTTGGATTCTTTTGTGTCAACACACCTTAGAAGCATTCCATCAAAAGATTTACGATAGAGCACTTGTTCTATAATAACATATTTAGCTATGATAATGTGTAACCACCTTCTTTGTTGTGGTGTAGCACCTTCTGGATACGTATGGTCCATGATAAAATTGATAATATTAGTATACCAAGGACATTCAGAGATGGGTGGTCTGGTTTTGATGTAATATATGCATTCATTGGGAAAATCCAGATGTACTAGATCACCTCTGTCTAAAGGGTTTTTAGCTAACCAATCTGTAATGATTTGTCCCTTAACAAACTTTTGGTTTTCAAAAGTTAATTTGAATTCACCCATTAAGGTTATAAAGCGTCCATCCTTTTTAGACAAAGACCCTTACATGAGGAAAGTTCGTAAATGGTCTGTTTTTACAATGACCCTTGTTTCTTGATTTAGCATGTAATGTCTTAAGTGTTTAGTTGAAAAGACTATGGAAAGGCATTCTTGTTCTGCCTGCGTATAACATGTTTCATAATGGAGCAACTTTTGGCTGATAAAAAAGACTGCATGTTCTCGTTTATCATCGTCTTCTTGAGCCAACATGCAGGCTAACGAGACATCCGTAGCCCATGAATATAAGATCAAAGGATGATCTGGTCTAGGTGGCATTAACGTGGGAGGAGATATTAAGAAGCATTTCACTGCTTTGAAGGCCTCATGCCATTCCTTTGTCCAAATAATGTAGCAATCTTTTTTCAACAAATTGTTGATCGGATGTACAATAAAACTTAAGTCCGAATGAATCTCCGGATTACACCCAGCTTTCCAAGAAACGATCAAATGCCAGAGTCGTCTGATGGTGGGATCATCTCAAGAACATCCTAGATTTTGGCTAGGTCTACATCGATTCCTCATGATGATATAATGTGGCCTAGGATTTTCCCTCCTGTCACACCAAATACACATTTTTCTAGGTTTAGTGTGACTTCGTATTCAATCAAGCATGAAAGAATGATGCGGAGCACTTCTGGGTGATCATAGTGCTTCATGGCCTTGGCCAACAGGTTGTCTACATAGGATTCCATGATTTTATGAATAATATCATGAAATATGTATGTCATTGCGCACTGGTATGTAGCGCCGACATTCTTGAGACCGAACGACATAACAACGTAGCAATAAGTTCCCCAAGGAGTGATAAAGGTGGTTTTGGTTTGGTCTTGTTCAGATATTTTGATTTGATTGTATCCTGAGAACCCATCCATGAGAGACAAAATCTGAAATCTAGTTGTTGCATCAATGATGACGTCAATGGATAGTAACAGGAAGTCATCCTTGGGGCACACCTTGTTAATGTCTCAGAAGTCTATGTAGATGCGTATCTTCCCATTATTTTTGAGAATGGGGATGATGTTAGATACCCACTGAGAGTAATCCACCAGCTTGATGAACCCTACCTGGAGAAGCTTCATTACTTCTTCCTTCACAATGAGAGCTACCTTGGGTTTCATTGGTCTCGATTTTTATTTAATTGGCTTTGCATCTGATTTGGTGATGAGATTATGTACCGCGATGTGTGGTGTAATTCTTGTCATTTATTTATAATTAAATGTAAAAGCCTTTTGATATTATTTGAGGATTCGAGTGTGTATTTCTATTTCTTCTAGAGTTAATGAAGATCCTAGTTTCAAGATATTTGGTTCTTCCTCCGTTCCGATGTTAATATCAATCGTTTATTTGATTAAACAAGCATTACCTTCTTCAAACTCATGCAAGGCTGGAAGTAGTTCCAGATCTTCTCCATTCTCTATCACGTATATGTTGAGTTCCTTTTGTGGGGGAAGCTCTACCATGGGATTTCCAAAGTAAGAGGACAGATTTGGAATTAAGGACAAATCTACCATGTGATGGGTGAGATGTAACTCTACATAGGCATTTAGGTAATCAAGAGTGGCTCTATCACTATCGACGTGACCTAAGATAGTAGATTTATTCTTAGCTATGTGTGTTATAAGATGGTTTGTTGATGTTTTCTTTACTAACGGTTAAGTACAAACGGATACCATGAAATGGGTGTCCTCCAACTCACTTTTTGGAGTGAAACGTGAAACTGAGGTTGCTATCAAATCTGCAAGAAGGTTTTATTCTCGTGGGATTTCTTCAATTGATATGAAGTTAAATCCTTTTCTCAAATCTAATACTGCTATTTTGTAGAGCTGTAAATGTTTAGATATAGTCTCATACACCTCAGAGACTTGGTTTACTACTAATTGAGAGTTTCCTAACACTCTCATGTCATTAACACCAATCCTTTTAGCTATGATGAGGCCAAGGAGGAGGGCTTCATACTGAGCATCATTGTTTGTACATTCAAAATTTAATTTAAAGGGGAATGGTAGGATCTTTCCCTTGGCAGAAGTAAAGATCACACCTGCCCCAGCCCCATAACAACATATAGCTCCATCAAAGTGGAGAGTCCAATGTTTATTTGCAAAGATGGATGTTGGGACATTTGTTACATCTATTTATTCTGCTTCGGTTACTTCTACCATGTAGAGTTCCTCTGTTGGAAGATTACCAACTCCTAGGGTACATCCCATACCTGTGGAATCAAATGGTAGGAAAATTGGTAGATCTTGTTCTAGTAACTCAACCATTTTTTCAATAGTTCCTAATGACACTATTTTTACAATGTTAGCTTCATCCTTGAGGGCTGGGATTCTCTTGACTAGGTTCGTAATCTCTAGTTCTATTGTAGGTATTAATTTTTCTTCTAGTTTTGAGTTGGTTGGTTTGTTAAGTTGGTTTGTTGGGAGTTCAAACTTAGAGTGAATTCCTAGCCTTTTCTTCAGGTATGCTAGGTGCATGTCAAATGGTTTTGGATCACCTTTTGCTACGAATATCTTTCCTAAGTGCAGGAATCTTATTTCCTGAAATAACATAGAGGGGATTGCCTTCATACGGTGTATCCATGGTTGGCTGAGGTTCATATTATAGTTGGTTTCCCAATCTATAATATAAAACTCAGTGAGGATTTTTTTGGGTCCTAAGGTGACCGGTAGTGTTATAGTTCCAATCGAAGTGGCTTTAAGGCTATCATAGCCTCTTAGTGTACTCCGAGTCGTGGAACAATTTATTTCTCCATACCCTAGTTTTTGAAGGAAAGAGAAGGGGACTATGTGAACTACTACCCCATCATCAACCATTATGTGTTTAACATAATTGTTATAAACCCACACTTGTAAATGTAAGTCTGGATCACTTCTACGTGTAATATTAGCATCCATTGGCATTTTGCTTATGTCGAATATAAACTCAGTATCCCTATCTGGCTGCCCTAGAGGGTTGATATCAAAGTCTATACGGTTTACCTATGTTTTTGGAGGAGGAGTGATGTTAATTAAATGACCTAAACTTAATGCTTCTAAAAGAGCAACCTTATGGGCAAGAGAGTTCTTCAGTAAGTCCAAAAAGGAGATGTGAGAAAGGGTTTTTGTTAAATCATTAATTAAATCATAGGCACCCATGAGTTTCACTAATGTTTGTTGAATGTTATCTATCTCTAGTGGGTAACTTATATTTGGCTAAGAGGAATACTCTCATGTCCTTGTTATGGCTTCCATGTGTATCTCAGTGTCTAATTCCACTAAACCGACTATCTTGGTTTGTGGCTGACTTCCTAATTGTGGTGCGACAGGTGGATTTAATGAAGTTGAGGCTTCATGATCATGGTTTCCTATCATTACACCCTTGTTCGTCCCATTTGGATTTAATTTTTTGTTATTTTTATTTGGGAGCGGATCATTGAAGATCTTGAGGGGTGCATATTGAGGGGAGACTGCCCCTGTGAAATTACTTGGCGCAGGTGATGCAAGATCTGCTAAGAACATATCTATGAAAAGTTGTATTTGTTCTTCTGGAAAACATTGCATGAATTTATCGTAGTCATGGAAATTCCTAGTGTCATGGCCTCGAATTTTGTGGAAACCACAATACGAGTTGGGATTGTAATTCCTAGGTTGTTGGTTTGGCATGTGTTGTGGTCCAAAACTTTGATTAAACCATTGACTATTAAGATTAAAGTTTTGCATTTGTTGCCTTTGGTTTTGATATCCAATTGAGTTTTGACTTGGACCCTGTGTCTAGATTTTCCATTGTTGTTGTTGTTGTGGATGATTAGAATCCACCATGTTGATTGTTGGGGTAAAATTGTTGTTTTGTTGATTTTTAACCGGCGGTGGAGCATTTATAACATTTTCCTTTTTTTCTTGGTCAGTTACTCCATCTGTTATGACCCCACAGTTTTTGTTGAGGATTTTAGGTCTTTGATTGGCATTTGTGGTAGTAGGATAAGTCGTAGTATTTTGATTGGGGATGATTAACCTCCCATTTGTTCCATATGCCTTGTGACCGCTATCTATTCGAAGGGCGCTTTCGAGCACCTCATCATAAGTTCTTAGTGGGAACTTCTAGACTTCTTCCTTTATCTCTCTGCTGAGAGAATGAAGGAATAAATTGCATAGTTCCATCTGATCCATGTTTGGAGCCCTTGCTGAAGAATAGAGGACTGTATGCCATCTTTGGATGAAATGAGCAACAGATTCATTGTGTTCTTGTTTAATATGTAAGGACTCCCTGATTCTTGTTCTCAATAATTTATTCATGTCAAACACCTTGATGAACTCTGAAACGAGTTATTTAAATGAATGGATGGAGTCTTCAGGTATTCTATAATACCAATCGAGGGTGATGCCCTCTAAAGTTTTGGGGAATATTTTAGCAACAACTCCATCCCAAGGGAGTAGTTCTCAAATGGTTGTGGCATAAGCCTTAATATGTGCATTCAGATATCCATCCCCTTTGTACTTGGGAAAATTGGGAAGAGGTATTGGAAGCATGATGCTTTGTATAGTGAAGTCTAAGGGCTCTTTTAAATATTTTTAATAAGTTCCTATCACATAGGCTTCAATCATTGATGGTGTTTGCTGAGGAGGTGGAGGTGGAATGGGTTGTTGATATGGCATAGCATATGCATTTACAGGGACATAAGGAAATCCCTGTGGTTGAGAAAACATGATGGGAGAAGAGAACATATATCGCTGTGGTGACTTGGAATACATGTTTAAATATGGAGGAGCATTATTTAGAAATGGATTGTTTTGCACTAAACCAAGAGGTATCATATTTTCCACTGGAGTGGAATTAGAGAACGTAGTTCTAGTTGGCAATTTTTGTCAATACTGAGGGGGCATGCCTAATGTGCCTATTCCTGTGAGGAGGTCTACTTGGCTAGGATGATGTAGAGGATTGGAATTTCATACCTGCATGAATTGTAAATTTTGACTTGTTTGAGCAAGTTCCAACCCTCTAAATTTTTTTACTAAAGTTGAGATGACTTCATCCAGTGAAGATACAGTATTTTGTCTTAGTGGTGTTTTTTGAGGTTGTATAGGCATATGGTACCCAGCTATGAATTGATTGGTGCCCTGCCAAGTTTCACCAAGGGCATTTTGTATGGGTGGAGGAATGGAGGTGTTTTCCTAAAAAGAGACCTCAGTTGTGTTTGTAAACCTCCTATAGGTGGGTACATACTTTGAGAGTGTTTTTCACTCCTAGCATAACGTGCTAGATGTTCATCATCTAAAAATAGATATGGATCTAATTATCTACTGATTTGCGGTCTAAGCAACACCTAAGGAGATGAACCAGATTTCCCAGTGAGTGTCATGTTATTCGAGCTTGAAGGCTCTAGTTGTTGTGTCTGAGTGATTTGATCCAACTCCTCTATTTTGAAAGAAGAACTATATCTAGTCCTTTGAGGTGGATTTTGTGTTGAAAACCGGTTGATTGAATAGTTGTCACCCCATGCTGAGAATGAGGTGATGGCTTTCTATTCGGTTGATCATAGTATGCTTAAAGACCTAGGAGAGATCTACCATATGCATCGAATCCTGACATATTCGGGGGGTATATGAATATCCGTAGAATAATGGGAAGAAGCGAAGATGTATGAAAGAAAATGAAACACCAAAAGGGGAAAGGTGAAAATGAAGCAACGGTTCCTTTCACGTCAAGTTCACCAATTTTATTAGGAAAGCTGATGTGAAAGGCTAATGAGGTAGATAGGGTGAAATTGTTGTTTGTTCACGTTAGGTTCACCAATTTTGTTGGTGAAGCTGATGTGAAGGATAATGAGGTGCAAAAGATGAAAAGTATACTAATTGGAAGAACAAGTAGAAATATGACTCCGAACTAGGAAGTAGGAAGTTCATGTCGAGTTCACCAATTTTGTACGATGGAAAAGTGACAAGCGAGCTTGGGAATCTACAAGTAACTCTTCCTCACACCTGACCTCTTGAGGCTGTGCCCAGACAGTAGGTGGGGATGGAATATGCATGGGATACAAACAAACTAGTTCAACGCACACTAGTGGAAACTGCGAATCTAAGGCAAAGAAGGCCCTCCTAACCTGAACTGGCATGATAGATTGATCAGCAAGAATGATTGCTCGAAGGATCCAATCAATATCGAGCTCTAGTGTGATTCGGTCTATAGGTTGTGGAATATGTGGAAAATGTCCTGGGATAGTTTCATGTATGTCCCCCGATAAGGTCATCAGGCAGATGATAAATATAATTGACTCTATGTGCGATTCTCTGGCCTAGTCCAGAACTCCTTAGCTTTGTTAACTACTACGTATAATAAGGATAATTGTACGATGATGATAGGTGGAAGTGGAGTAGATATGAATACTAGTGTATGTAGGCTAGCATCTATGTCTGATTCACCTATAGGCTCGTTGGGGTGTGGGATTTGTGGGTCACACCCATAGATTCATATTTGTTGCGGACCTACTATGATAATGTATGGAATCAGTCCCTAATCCCTAGTATCCAGTAATCATATGCTTTCTCAACTTCTATATTCAGAATCAATAACTATGTGATCTTCTTAGAATATCTTACAGGCATTTGTGCAACCTCAATTCTTAGGCTGGTATCTATATCTGTGAGAGTGTCTCCTGCGTCTTGCTGTGGGACCAAAGGATCACAACCAAATGTCCACTCTCTTTCAAATCCTTCTACAGCCATGTAGATATGAATCTAAGGTAATCTGTAGTTTGGTTGAGTTCGACCAAAATGTGTGTGCTCGGTCATCTTCTATGTTTAATCCTCTTATGCAGTTGGAAACTAATTTGTTGCAAGTTTACCGTTGTTTTTTCGAAAGACTTGGATTATGAGATTTTGAGTCTATATCAGTTATTGCTATGATGAGATTGGGTTGGGGCACGATTGGCTTGAATACGTATTCTCTGGGCTCCATAGGTCCCGTGATTGTCATACAAAAGCAATAATGTGAATCTAACTGTAGCAAAGTGAAATTTAACTACTTTAAAGTATATCTATAGCATATATGATAAATTCTCTATTTTGTATTTTTGACAAAGTATTTAACATAATTAAGATGAACTATTCGAATAGAATTTAAAAGAGCAACTATTTAACATATCTAGAAATTGATAGCTAAGCTAATAACAAAATTTAAAACAAACAAGATAACCAAGTATAGCTATTTGTCTGTGCAACTGTGAATCTATTTTAAATAATGAAATAATTGATCTAGTCTATTTGCAAGACTCTCAATCCTACCTCAGAAGTGAGGAATGAATCATAGTCTCTCAAGAAACTATCAATCCCCACAATTTCCCTAGCAATATCGAAAGTAAAATTGATTGAAATGAAAGTGATTGGCTACTCTATTTGATATGTTTCTATTTAGAACTTTGAAAGCTAGAACCTCGATTCTATGCAGAGCAGTGGTGAATCTGATGGTGTGTGTGATCTTGTCTCCTCAGTGTGATCTCCTCGTTCCTTCATGTTCACGTAGAATCCAAAAAAGCGTGTAATGCTAGCATCAATAGAAGTAGATATTGGGACAAAGGCAACTTAGGATACAAACTGAATACAATGCGAGTAGGAGAGAGCTAGTCACAAGAGTACAAAGCTTGGCTTATGTAATTCCTAGCAGGATTTATTGCGAGTCATGCAACACAAAATTTCTAGAACCTGAAACTATCCTGTCTTGAAGAGACAAAACTCTGTAACTTTAATGGCTTCCTATTCAAAATAAATTATTTTACTCTTAATGGATTGGATAAAATAGTCAATAGACATTTGCACAAGATAAGATCATGTGGCTTACTAAACAGCAAAACAACACTAACTAAGCATGCAATGAAATGAAAACTATTGAATTCCTAAGCAATAAATGAAAGACTAATACTATTGCAATGATAGGATTCAGAGGCAAATTTGAAGAGCCATTTACTTGTAGCATCAAGCCAACTATTTATAGCATTTGGATTTACCCAAAGGTAAAAACCAAATAGAACTCTTAAACTATAAACAATGGCAGAAACACTATTCCAATGCAACCAGAATCATTAATGCAAGCTTAAAAAAGATGAAAAAAGCTAGTGAATCGTTGAAAATTTACGTGAGTCATGTTAATATAGAGCTTTCTGGAAAATGCGTAAAGGACCACCTGCCCTGAGTAGGGTGGCGGTTACAGGACCGCCGCCTTGTTCAAGGCGGTGGGGTCACGAGACCGCTGCCCAAGTAGGGCAGTGGTTTTGTCACTGAAGAGACCAAAAGGCCAAGGAAAAGAGGGGAAAAGAGAAAAACAAAGCATGCATGGGGCCTAAGCGGGGCATGCAAGATGTTAACGCACACTTGGAGAGATTTTCTGAGACCCCGAACACCTTGCGAGGAGACCTGTATTCACCCCCCAGGGTAAATTTGATAACATGCATCAGAATATTCAAGTCCCAAGCAAATTGATTGATTCAGAGCAAAAATCAGGTTTCTAAGGTCCCTTCAGGAATTTTTCTAACTTTCCTGTCCAGGCTGAAAAGAACAAGCTCTGAGAAAATGTGAAAAAAAGGTTGCAGAAGGCAAGTAGGTTGATCCAGAAAAAATTGTGAAAATCGGCTAAGTCCTAGTCCTAGGAGCAACTGGGACATTTGGGACGTCAAGGCGCGGATCGGCCGAAAAGCCTCCAGGCGGCCCAAATAGCAATTGGGACATCTGGGACAGAAGTACGCGGCGGGCGCGAGAAGCCGATCCGGCCGAAAAAGAAACTTTTCACACTAACTGCTTTGGGACATCTGGGACAAAGATACCCGAACCGGCCGGTTCGGCCGAAATGGGAAAGGAAACAGTGGGACAAGTGGGACAAAAAGCTGAACCGGCCGGTGGGACAAATGGGACACAAAAGTCATTTGGGACGCGAACCGGCCGAACCGAAAAGGGGTGAATAAGGAAGAATTTGTCCCGAAACACTGGGACATTTGGGACAAATGGACGCGAACTGGCTGGTTCGGCTGAAATCAGCACAAGGAGCACTGTGCCATCCAGGACAAAAAGACGTGAAGGGCGCGAAAGAGCTGGCAGGGCCGAGGATCAATCAACGCATGACACGTGTCACAAGGGGAAAGGTCCAGAAAAGTCAAAGGGCGAAGTTTCGAGCACTGGCCCGAACCAATGAAATAGTGCCACGTGTCCCAGCAGGGGCCCACAAGGAAATTTCAAAAGGAAAGCCCGCAAAAGGCAGAGGAGAGAGAATTGCTCATCCAATCAGCACGTGCCACGTGTCATCCAGGTGGCAGAGCGCGGGAAAGATTTCAAAACACGTTTTCACCTGTTTTGTGCCCTAAATCTTCAGATCGCCATAACTTTCGATCCAGAGCTCGGATTTGCACGTTCTTTATATCAACGGAAAGCTGGTGAAATTCTCTACACGATTCCAGGGTCAATCTTGCATTTTGGAGCAGTCTGGAGGGAGAAAATCAAGAAACGGCTCTGACGCGTGTTCATGGCCAGAAATGACATTCCAGCGACCAGATTTAATGCAGAATGGGTCGCATTCTCCTGTAATCCGGTCAAAGTGATAGGGTATGGGTTTGTAAGGTCCCCCATGCCATTTTAATGCACCTGCAGTCAAGAAAGAATGGGCTCCCATGCCTTTGTACGTTTTCTGTCTCCTGGGTTCGACCCATGCAATGCTAAAAAGCCAGATTTGGCTCATTTCAATGGGGGAACATTTTTTGGGCATAGCAGACTTCTTCTTTCATCTCCAGCAAGGGATTGATGAAGGATCAGACCTCTCCAAGGATTGTAACAGTTTTCTTTTACCTCTCTGAGGGTGTAATGCGTGTTTTGACATTGAAATGATAATGCAAGCTCTGTGAATGGGTTTCAATCCTCTGTTTGTATTATTTGCTTGATTTCAGATACTAAATTATACATTATCAGTCTGTGTATGTTTTATGTTGTGAACTTTGGTCTGTGTCTATTTGCATGACAAATATGTTTCACCACTCCTTTTGGTGCATCACCATCTTTAGTTAGTTTCAATTTTTGCACTTCTACCCCTGTCTCCTTGCAAGTTAGAGTAGGATTAGGATCTAAACCTCTGTAGTTTTGCAAAATATAGATCTAAATCAGAGGAGTTTGAGGAACCAGCCTCTAATCTGGAGATTCCTCTCTCAGTTTCACAAGTCCCCACGCTTGGAGAGAGGTTTCCATGTTGTGCAATCACACTGGATGCTAGAGTGATCAACCTAGAAGCCTGATCTGCATCCAGGGGTGCTGTGAGTCTGCAACAACAGTTTTGGCACGCCCGGTGGGACCTAGAGGTCTCATTTTTATTGCAGCAAAGTTGATGTGCATCTGCTGCAATTTTCTTGCTTGAAAAGAGCTATTATTTGCATATCTGGCGACTCCAAGGGGAAGAATCAACTGGTTTCAGCAGTACAGGCCTGAAAGCTTATGAGAAGAATCACAAGGTCAAGAGTTGGAGAAGAAGAAGTGCTGTTTGAATACCTACAATTATCTCCAAGAAGAAGGCAAAGAGGAAGAAGGATTCAAAGGTCTCCATCTCCACCAAACAGAACTCTCTCAACTCCTCCACCTGATCGGCCTTTCATTCAGTATTCAAGAGTTCTTCGACCAATCAGAATGGCGCAACCACTGAACCCCTATGTCAACTTCACAGGCAGCAGCCCACTTGCTCTCAATGCACAAAATCCAATCCCAGTTGCAGCATTGAAGAACATTCCATACTTTACTGGAGAAAATCAGACCACTCCTGGTGATCATGTCAAGGACATTGCTAACATTTGTGCAATCCATGAGATTAATGAGATGCAAGTAGCTGTCAAATTGCTGGCATCTTCATTCAAGGGGAAAGCATTGCAATGGTTTAGGAGCCTTGAAGCTGGCTCTATCACAAACTGGAATCAACTGTGTATTGCACTTCATGATCAATTTGGAGAGAAGGGAGACAACTTGTCTCTTTTGGAGCAGCTGACAACCATCAAGAGAGCTTCCAATGAGCAGCTAACTGACTTCAACTTCAGATTTCAAAGGTCTTGGGATAGAATTCCAGTAGCAGTCAGGCCAACAGCAGAAGGTGCTTTTCTATATTACCTTAAAGCTTTAAATTCTGATATTTCTATGTTGGTTCAATCTATGGGAGGCACAACTATCCCTGCTGCTTATAGTATTGCCATTAGAGCTGAAAATTGTCTGATTCAAGCTGGCAAGCTAGCTCCTAGGCCTCCAATGCCATTATATCCAAGTTTAGAGAGCCCAAGTACTAGTCAAGCACCTGTCTTAGCTCCTTCTCCCACTCCTAGAAATCAGAGTTCAAATGAAGCTTCCACTTCATCTCCAAGTGCCCCAAATGAGCTTCAAGAAGTCATGAAGCAACTGCAAAATTTAGGTAATGAGCTGGTCACACTCAAGAGACAGCAAGCTCAAGGTTTTAGACCTTCGTATCAGCCTCAAGCTCAACCTAATAGGCAGCCATATCAGCCTCAAAGGCCACCTAATCCAGCTGCAAATATGAATCAAACAAGGCCTCCTGCCAATAGACCATTCCAGCCCTATAATCCAAATGCCATATCTGCCTCTAAGGCATTAGTACCAGCACAAAACAACATTGCCCAGGAGTATGATTGGTGTTTTCCATGTAATGAGCCTCATAATCAATCCATGTGCTACAATGGTGCTTTGACTCAAGCTTTAATGGTAACAACTACTGGTGTGGAGGGTGAGAGCAGTCAAGAAAACAGCCAACAACAAGAAACATTCCAACAGCAATCAGCCCCAAATGACACCACATTGGTAAATTGGCAAGCAGAGGATTTCTGTGGCATGAATCAGGCAGTTTCTCAAGGTGTTGCAGCCAACACAAGGTCAAAAAGGAGAAATTTGGGTGAAGAACAGCCATTAGCCCCAGCCAATCCACAACCTTCCACAGCTCCACAAATGATTGGCAAGCAAAACCCAGTTTCAAATGCACAAGGGCAGCCAAGAACAGCCCCTAGGCCAACTCAAATGCCAGCTGTTGCTGCCCACATACAAGGATAAATGTGCAAACCAAGGGACAGCAGAGAGATCCTTCATCACCATTCAGTATCATTGATCAGATGAAGAAAACAAACGTCAATATATCTATGTGGGAATCCCTATCTATCCCAGGCCAAAGAAATCTGCTGCAAGCTGCCATGAAGGATTGGCCAACTTCGAATCAATAGGTCCAAATGCAAGAGAAGGTACTCACAAATGCTGCCCAGCCTGAAGGAAATCATGGAGCACAACAAGGTAAAATGTTGAAGCCCCCCCTTTCTATGTTTCGTTAATCATTGGAAATCAGCTAGTGCATAATTGCATGATAGATTCCGGGGCAAGTAGCTCAGTAATGCCTAAACAGATAGCTGATCAGTTAGGGCTCCAGTATGAAATAACATCTAAGGGAGTAGTGCAGCTGGATGGGACAGCAATAGCAACAGTTGGAGTGATTAGAAATTTGAGTCTTACCTTGCATGCATGTCCAAATGTTGTTGTCTTACAAGATATATCAGTCATAGACCTTCCACCACTCTTTGCCCTATGTTTATCAAGGGACTTCACTGCCAAAATTGGGGGATATTTGTCCGCTGATTGGTCTCACATGCTATTCAGAACAAGGTATGGAACTAAGGCTACAATTAGGTCAGAACCTATTGCAAACTTCCACATTGAGCCCTATACTCCAAGTCAGATTAATGCCAATTGCTCAGCATTTGATCAAGAAGATCACCCAAGCACTGATGAAACTGACACTAAAGTTGGAAACATCCCAGATCTAACTCTTGATGAATGGGCAAACAAGGTGCATGCTTTTGATCCTTATCAAGGAATAGAAGAATCTGAGCTAGGAGTCTATTGTATACACGAAGAAAGTCAACCTATTCCTAGCATCACCAAGCCAAACCACAAGGATGACAATGAGGTATGGCAGCTGTTTTTTGATGGATCAAGGAGTAGACAAGGTGCAGGAGGTGGAGCCATGCTTATTTCACCTCAAGGAGTAAAGTATTATTCAGCTTTTAGATTTCAATTTGCATGCTCCAATAACACTGCTGAATATGAAGCCTTGGTGCAAGGGATGCATTGGGCAATCAAGAGAAAAATAAAGAACTTGCAAGTCTTTGGGGACAGTGAGCTGATTGTAAATCAGGTCAAGGGACAGCATGCTGCCAAAAATGATCTACTCAGGTGCTACAAGAACAGGGTGTGGGACCTCATGGAAGATTTTGAGGGTTTCGGCATCAAAGCCATCCCTAGGAAAGAGAATCAAGCTGCTGACAGGCTTGCAGCAGTAGGGGCAGCCTTTGACATTGTAGAAAACATTCAACAAGACAAGGTACAGCCAAACATCCACGTGATTGTGAGGCCTTCAGTGCCGGATAACAATGTCAGTTGGCAAGTATTTGAGAATGACCAGCAAATCATCCATTTCTTGCAAGAAGAAGCTGAGTTCTCAGCTAAGAATCAAGAAAAGTTGGAACAGCAATATGGTGACCAAGTGATACAGCTGAGAACTGACAAGCTGCCCAAGGGACTTATCACTTTGGAGTCCATTTTTAACCCCAATGATCAGTTTAGAAAGGAGAAAGCAAACATTCAGGTCAAGAGAGAAGATTCGGTATCCATCTTGGTAGAAGAGAACAAGCCATTGCAAATTGGAAAGATGACAACTGAGCAAGAAAGGTGTGAGTTCATACAGCTATGTCAAGAATTCCCTGACGTGTTTGCTTGGAGCTATGAAGACTTGAAAGGTTTCAATCCCAACTTAGCTCAGCATACCATTGAATTGGATCCAAATACTAAGCCTGTCAGGCAGAAACAGAGACCAGTCAATCCACACATGGAGCCTCTCATGAGGAAAGAATTGGACAAGCTGATTGAGTCAGCAATTATATTCCCAATCAAGCATTCTAGTTGGGTTGCCAACTTAGTTCCAGTCAGAAAGAAGAGTGGAGAGATCAGGCTATGTGTTGACTTCAGAGATTTGAATAGAGCCTCTCTCAAGGACCATTATCCACTCCCTTCCATGGAGCAAATATTACAAGTCGTAGCTGGTTCAGAAAGGTTTTCACTACTTGATGGTTACTCAGGCTTCAATCAGATTATGGTAAAGGAGGAAGACCAGTTCAAGACAGCCTTCACAACCAAATGGGGCACATATGCTTACAAGAAGATGCCATTTGGACTGTCGAACGCCGGAGCAACATTCCAGCGAGCTATGGATATGGCATTCAAAGGCTTGATCAACAAGATAGTGCTGGTATACCTAGATGATATCACTGTCTTCTCAAAGAATGCTGCAGACCATCTCTTTCACCTCAGGCAAGTGTTTCAGAGGTGTAGAAAGTTTGGAGTGTCTTTGAATCCTAAGAAGTGCATCTTTCTTGCACATGAAGGGAAGCTCCTTGGCCATATTGTCTCCAAGGAAGGATTAGCAATTGATCCAGAGAGGGTTGAAGCCATAAGAGCTCTACCATTGCCAAGCCACAAGAAAGCCCTTCAGAGTTTCCTGGGAAGGATAAACTTTGTTCGGAGGTTTGTCCCAGATTTTGCAGCCCTTGTCAAGCCCATCACCAAAATGTTAAGAAAAAGCATGGCTTTCAAATGGACGGCAGAAGGCAAGGAGAGTTTTGAAGCAATCAAAGAAGCCATCTCCCAGGCACCCACTCTCATCAACCCAGACTTTTCCAAGGATTTCATCCTCTATGCATTTGGAGGTGATGACACTATTTCTGCCATTCTGGTACAGCAGAACAAAGATAATGATGAACAGCCGATTGCCTTCTTCAGCCAGAGCCTAGATGACTGCGAAGTGAGGTACTCTTTTATTGAAAAACATGTGCTTGCAGTAATCAGGAGCTTGAAGAAATTCAAGCATTTAGTCTCAAACAACAAGGTCCAGTTGCTGGTCTCACATGCTGGGGTTAAGGACTTCCTCCTCAACAAGGATTTGAATGAGAAAAGGGCAGGTTGGATCACCCGTGTCATGGAGTATGACATTGAGATCAAGATCACCAAGCTGGTAAGAGGAAAAGGATTGTGTGAGCAGCTGGTTTTGGGGAAGCAAAAAGAAGTATGCAACGAAGAAGAGGCTGTTTTGACAGTTCAAGACAGCCATGAGCCGAGTGACAGGCAAGAAGAAGACAATGCTGCCCCCACCCCTTGCTGGACCCAAGGCATTATGCACTTCCTACAAACAGGCCTATGCCCTCCAGAAATGAGCAAAGCCAAAGGAGACACTTCAGATTGCAGGCTGTTCCATACGCCATCATTGATGGAGTTTTGTTCAAGAAAGATGTGAATGGAGTGCTGCTGAGATGCATTAGCACAGGTCAGATCCAAAGGGTATTAGAAGAATTTCATAATGGACCATCTGGTGGCCATTTTGCACCGAGAGTGACAGCTCTAAAAATCATGAAGGCTGGTTATTATTGGCCTAAAATCTTTAGTGATTGCTATGCATGGATCAAGAGGTGTAAGAATTGTGCATTCTTCACAGGAAAAGAGAGACTCGCTGCCCTTCCATTACATCCAATTACAGTAGATCAGCCATTCATGCAGTGGGGTTTGGACTTCATTGGAGTCATCAATCCCAATTCGAGCCAAGGGCACAAATGGATTTTGACAGCCACAGACTACTTCACCAAATGGACAAAAGCAGTAGCACTCAAAGAGGCAAATGAGTCTAACATCTTAGACTTTTATGAGCAGATAACAACCAGATTTGGTGTACCTGCCACAATAATTTCTGATAATGCATTGGCATTCATTGGATCCAGGGTGACTGAGTGGGCTGTCAAGAACGGTATTTACCTAAGCACTTCATCAAACTATTACCCTCAAGGTAATGGCCAGGCCGAGTCTACAAACAAGAACTTGTTGAAGATCATTAGGAGGACTCTTGATGAGAATCAAAGGTCTTGGCATACCAAGCTGAAATCAGCCTTATGGGCTGATAGGATAACTCCCAAAAGATCCACAGGTAACTCTCCATTTAGGCTTGTCTACGGAAGAGAGGCAATCTTGCCCATGTCACTTGAGTTGCCAACGTTGGAACTCATGAAACAGCTGGAGTTGCTAGAGTTTGAGCCCATGGAGGTGAGGTATGCAGAATTGATGGAGCTGCAAGAGATCAGAGATCAGGCATCCCAAGCAATGGAAAAGGATCAAGCTTTGATCAAGAAGACCTTTGATAGGAAGGCCAAAGATAGATCTTTTCAAGTAGGAGATCTAGTGTTGAAATGGGATGTGGACAGAGAAAAACTGGGAAGGCATTCAAAATTTGATGCCATTTGGAGTGGCCCATACATGGTCACAAAGTGCAAGAACAACAATGCTTTCCAATTGGCCTCATTGGATGGTGAAGAACTGCAGATTCCAGTAAATGGAATCTATCTCAAGCGTTGCTTCTAGAGGGAGGTTCACTACATCTGTAAATATTAGATTAGATTTTCTTTCCTCCAAGTGCTTGTGCACATTGTTTTGCTGTAGGTTAGTTTTGTTTTCCCTAAGTGCCTTGGCACAGCTTGCTGTCCATGGAGATGTTTAGCATGTCTTTGCTTTCATCAGGTAACATTCCATCTTCCTCCTTGCACATTCTGAGTCAGTTTGGATTCTAAACAGAATATTTGATGACTCCATGCCCAATGGATTGCTTCAGGCAACTGGTCTTTTCATCTAGCAGGCAGATGACCCCGCTGAGTCGCCAAATTGTTATCCAAAATTCACCCCCCAGGGTAAATTTGATAACATGCATCAGAATATTCAAGTCCCAGGCAAATTGATTGATTCAGAGCAAAAATCAGGTTTCTAGGGTCCCTTCAGGAAATTTTCTAACTCTCCTGTCCAGGCTGAAAAGACAAGCTCTGAGAAAATGTGAAAAAAAGGTTGCAGAAGGCAAGTAGGTTGATCCAGAAAAAATTGTGAAAATCGGCTAAGTCCTAGTCCTAGGAGCATTTGGGACATTTGGGACGTCAAGGCGCGGATCGGCCGAAAAGCCTCCAGGAAGCCCAAAAGCAACAGGGACATCTGGGACAAAAGTACGCGGAACGCGAGAAGCCGATCCGGCCGAAAAAGAGAACTTTCACACTAACTGCTTTGGGACATCTGGGACAAAGATACCCGAACCGGCCGGTTCGGCCGAAATGGGAACAAACAGTCTGAAACATTTTGGGACATCTGGGACAAAAAGGCGCGAACCGGCCGGTTCGGCCGAACCGGAAGAAATTTGCCAAAGAAATTTGGGAACGAAGGCACTGGGACATTTGGGACAAATGGACGCGAACCGGCCGGTTCGGCCGAAATCAGCACAAGGAGCACTGTGCCAAATGGGACAAAAAGACGCGAAGGGCGCGAAAGAGCCGGCAGGGCCGAGGACCAATCAATCATGACACGTGTCACAAGGGGAAAAGGTCCAAAAAGTCAAAGGGCGAAGTTTCGAGCACTGGCCCGAACCAATGGGATAGCGCCACGTGTCCCAGCTAGGGGCCCACAAGGAAATTTCAAAAGGAAAGCCCGCGAAAGGTAAGAGGAGAGAGAATTGCTCGTCCAATCAGCACGTGCCACGTGTCATCCAGGTGGCAGAGCGCGGGAAAGATTTCAAAACACGTTTTCGCCTGTTTTGTGCCCTAAATCTTCAGATCGCCATAACTTTCGATCCAGAGCTCAGATTTGCACGTTCTTTATATCAACGGAAAGCTGGTGAAATTCTCTACACGATTCCGGGGTCAATCTTGCGTTTTGGAGCAGTCTGGAGGGAGAAAATTGAGAAACGGCTCTGACGCGTGTTCATGGCCAGAAATGACATTCCAGCGACCAGATTTAATGCAGAATGGGTCGCATTCTCCTGTAATCCAGTCAAAGTGACAGGGTATGGGTTTGTAAGGTCCCCCATGCCATTTTAATGCACCTGCAGTCAAGAAAGAATGGGCTCCCATGCCTTTGTACGTTTTCTGTCTCCTGGGTTCGACCCATGCAATGTAAAAAGCCAGATTTGGCTCATTTCGAAAGGGGGAACATTTTTTGGGCATAGCAGACTTCTTCTTTCACCTCCAGCAAGTGATTGATGAAGGATCAGACCTCTCCAAGGATTGTAACAGTTTTCTTTTACCTCTCTGAGGGTGTAATGCGTGTTTTGACATTGAAATGATAATGCAAGCTCTGTGAATGGGTTTCAATCCTCTGTTTGTATTATTTGCTTGATTTCAGATACTAAATTATACATTATCAGTCTGTGTATGTTTTATGTTGTGAACTTTGGTCTGTGTCTATTTGCATGACAAATATGTTTCACCACTCCTTTTGGTGCATCACCATCTTTAGTTAGTTTCAATTTTTGCACTTCTACCCCTGTCTCCTTGCAAGTTAGAGTAGGATTAGGATCTAAACCTCTGTAGTTTTGCAAAATATAGATCTAAATCAGAGGAGTTTGAGGAACCAGCCTCTAATCTGGAGATTCCTCTCTCAGTTTCACAAGTCCCCACGCTTGGAGAGAGGTTTCCATGTTGTGCAATCACACTGGATGCTAGAGTGATCAACCTAGAAGCCTGATCTGCATCCAGGGGTGCTGTGAGTCTGCAACAACACTCACATTGTAGTCACCCATTATTCTTCCCAAGCCCACACTCACCTCACACTATGATCCATTGGCGGGGTCGTATGCCATTATCCTAGCCAACCTCCTTGAAAGTTATGTCATCACATTAACACCTCTTAGACCTTACAACCCAATCAAACCCAAACCAAAAGGGTTTGATGAAACTAAATTTTTTTCCTACCATCATGTGTTAGGACATGATGTTAAGAACTATAAGGATTTAAAAATTGCTCTTATCCAATTATGTCCTGAAAAAAAATTGACAATGATGATCTTCTTGATGAGGACCCCATTCTGCCTTCGCCAATCTCCCCAAATATTCTTCCATTACCTACTCAGTGACCAATATCTCCACCCCCATAACCCTTTTATCCACCCCCAAAATTAGAAATCAACATGATCCACATTACCACCCACACCTAGAAAGAAAAAGGAAAGGAAAAGGTAACTAGCCCATCAACCAACCCTATACCCAACATACTATCTACACCCACACCCAACTTCACCATTCGAGGTCCCGCGCATCCTATTTTTTATGGGGTCACACATCGCAAAATGTTAAAACAATTACACCAATCCTCCCTCAAAATTTCTTTATATAACCTCATCCAAACCTCTAAGTCACATTGTCAAGCCCTCATGGAAATCCTTCAATCAATTGTGGTTTTACCGAATGACCCCATGCCCATAGCCTCCATCATCACCCCTCATCATAAAGCCTCTCTGACTAATTTTTTACCTTCCTCTACACCTCCACCTACTCTCCAAGTAGTCACCTTCATCTTTTTAGATGAAGAGATCGCTCCCTTTAAGTTTGATGACCACAATCCCACTCTTTTCATCTCCATCTATATTGATAATATATGCATACGGTGCATTATGATTGATGGTGGTGCTAGTATTAACATCATCTCATCTCATGCATATAACCAAATGTGCATACCTTCCAATTGCATGAATGGTAACCTAGTTATGTTGTGCTCTTTTAATGATGTCATGACCTCTACCTTGGGTACCATCATTCTCTATGTTTGCGTAGGTCCCCGCACTATCTCAGAATTATTCTATGTCCTAGAAGGGGATTTCTAGTATAATCTATTTCTTGGTCAACCTTGAATCTGCACCATGGGTTTTGTCCCTTTGACTTTACATTGTTTCCTCGAATTTGAACACAAAGGAGATAACTACACCATCCCTTTTGACCCATCACCTTTCAAGACCTGTAACATGTTAGACCAGCCCAACGATGTTCTTGTACTAGTCAAGTCATCTATCACTACCCCCACTTCACCTTCACCCACAAGCCCATCCACCAAGTTTGTCATTTCATCTCCCACATCTAACCTTGTTATACCTACTGCTGCTGTAACCTCTATAGTTGAATCACCTATTTCCCAATCATCTAGTGAGTTATATATCCCCGCTACTCACATATCAACTACTGATCCCTTAGAAGGTTTTTCTCAACACCTCACTTTGATGGAGTACCATCTATACAATATCGACATGTTCCTCACTCCGAAAGAGTATGGAAACTTGTGTCAGCACCCTAGTTATGACTACCATGTAAGAGATTTTTTTTCTTATGGTCCTCCCCACCTTTGCATTAATCTAATGCATGGGTGATTTGATATTGCCACTTATTCACCCAAACCTCCATCCCAAACATGACCATTTTCATCTAACCTATAACCCTCACTAACCACCGCTTCACCCACACTTTCCTCCACCGTTGCGCATGAAAAGGATTTGGCTTCGATTTTATTAACAATGCTACCATACTATCATTTCCTATACCACTCATAAACACAATGACAATAGTGGCATTGGATTTGACTCACCACCTCCCAAGAAGGTTTGCATCAACCTCATTCAGGAAGACAAACCTTCTCCACCGCATTCACCCACCTCACCATCTTCACCCATAGATTCCATAGATCCTGAATCCATTCCTCTTAACTTTTTTTTCAGAAACACAATTTTCCTGGGACCTCTAACCTATCAACGTGATGGTGAGGCTCCTTCTTCTCTCCCATTCATGTACCTTGACATGATTGATGATGATACACCTTCTATTAATGTCGTTTAATGTCAAGACGATGAGTCCATCCTCACCTACCTTGGTGCAAAAGATTCTTATATTCACCAATCGTTACCTTTTGAGATGCAAACCATGTTGAACTAATCTACCATTAAAATAAACATTAACACTCAGGATGACCTGCACATTCTAAAGATAGGCCAATCTTTAGATGTTACTGAGCATGAAGATTTTTCCTTTTTCCTTTGAGACCATAGCAACGATGTTTCCTGGTCCTGTGCTGATATGCCCGATATTGACCCAAAAATCATATTCCACAATATTGTAACCATTTCTGATGCCAAACCCATCAAACAAAAGCTATGGAAAATGCACCCTCACATTGCTCTTCTGGTCAAAGAAGAGCTTCAACACCTTCTATAAGTTTCCTTCATCCTACTCATTGACTATCCCCAATGGATATCTAACATCTTTCCTATCACAAAGGTGAAAGGGGGACTCCACATTTACATTGAAGTTCATAACCTCAACCTAGCTTGTCCTAGAGATGATTTTCCCCTACTAGGAATTGACCAACTAGTTGATCTCACCACCGGAAATGAAATTCTATCACTCATGGATGGTTTCTTGGGTTATAATCAATATTACTTGCTCCAGAATATCAACACAAGATATCCTTCATCACCCCTTGGGGTACCTTCTACTATTGAGTCATGCCTTTCGGATTTAAAAGTAATGGTGCTACATACCCACGAGCCATGACTTACATCTTCCATGACATCATGCATCACATATTGGAAGATTACGTAGAAAATATTCTTTCCAAATCCAAACATCGAGCCAAACACCTGACCATCCTTAAGGTCATCTTTGACCACCTCATCAAGTATTGTGTTCATCTTCAACTGAAGAAATGTGTCTTTGTGGTACTATAAGGAAAAATCCTTGGTTTCATCGTTTCTTTGCGTGGCATAGAAGTCAATCTTGCTAAAGTAAAGGCTATTATAGAAATTCCTCCACTAACTAATATCCATAAACTTCAAAGCCTACAAGGAAATTTGTAATCCATTCATCATTTTATCTCGTAACTTTCCAATCAATGTTAACCATTCCATCATCTTCTCAAGAAGGATGTTTCATTCAAATGGGATGATGAATGCCATAAAGCCTTTGAGGCCTTAAAACAATACCTTCTTCAACCACTATTTCTCATTCCTCCTAAGGATGACCACCCATTTTACCTATACATTTCTGCCACTGACCATTCTTTCAGTGCCATGCTCCCTCATCATGACAAACAACACAGAGAGAAAGTGGTTTATTACATAATCCATACCCTTCTGGAATATGAAAATAGATACACCCACACCAAAAAACTCTTTTTAGCCTTAGTTTTTGTCACCACCAAACTCTGCCATTACCTACTCAACCACAAAACCTTCGTTGTTACCAATATTGACCCCCTATACTATATGTACATAAAAACCTATCAATACCACACGTTGGCTTATGCTTCTTGCCAACCTCGACCTCAAATTTATTCATCAAAATTCCATCAAGGGTCAGCCTATCACTGACCAACTAGCAGATGTACCTATTTCCAAGAATAAATCCTCTAACTTCGATTTACCAGATGAATCCATATCTACCCTCTCCATAGACGAACCCGCTTACCAAATGAAACCCTTCTTCGACGGCTCCAAGTGTCAGCGTGGAGGTGGGGCTGGTGTTATCCTCATTCCTCTTGATGGTGAACCTATGCCTTTTACTTTTAAACTCTATTTTGATTGTACGAACAATATTTCTAAATACAAAGCACTCGTATTGGGTCTCCATGCTACTTATACCTTAGACGTTTCAATAAATATCTTTGGTGATTCCCAGCTGGTCATAAACCAAGTCAATGGTATATACCAATGTCGTAATGAGATACTTCAAAAGTATAATCATCAAGTAGACATAATTTTTACCACCTTTGACTGTTACAAACTTCAAACCACCCCACATTCTACTAATAATTTTACGGATACCATGGCTTGCTTGGCTTCTCAGATACATGCTTTGCCTACTGACTCTAAAATCTTTGTCACAATATAAAGGTTACAATTACCCTCTAACTTACCTCATGAGATCTAGTTCGTTAGAACCATTGCACCTGACCCATGTGACCTTTGGTAAAAGTAATTTACAGACTATCTTTCCCTTTCCATTCTACCCACTGATCTCAGTAGTAATGGACAATGTTCCTTTCTTAAACGTGTCTCTCATTATGTCATCATGGGTGGTCTCCTTTATAAGTGCGAGTTTGATGGTATTCTCTTATGATGCATTACAAGTTCTAAAATTCCTTACACCATCAAGGAAGTTCATGATGGAATTTGTGGAGGCCACTTTAGTGGTTTAGCTGTCACAAAATTAATTCTTCTCCTTGGCTATTATTTTCCAATGCTAAACCATGATTTTTTTGACTATATCAAATGTTGTGTGAAATGCCAGCAACATGCTAATCTTCATCACACACCTATTCATGCCTTGCAGGTCACATGATACCTTTGGCATTTCTCTCAATGGAGATTTGATCTTGTCGGTGAGATCAATCCCCATTCTTCACAATTCCACCAATGGATTATAACCAGTGCTAAATATTATACTAAATGGGTAGAATCCATTCCCCTCATTTCTATAAAATCTGAGAAAATATGTGAATTCATCAACCATCACATCATTTTTCTCTTTGGTGTTCCTCACTACCTCACCATTGATAATGGAAAGAAATTCAAAAACAAAACCCTACGTAAGCTATGCGATGCTTTGACTTTTAACTCAGTTTCTCATCACCTTATTACGCATAAACCAATGGCCAAGTAGAATCGACTTGTTAGGTTGTGGAGCCTATTTTCATGTGTTAAAGAGTTGAAGACTGTACACTAAGAGTACTATAAAATTTGGGCTCACACTAGTATTTGATATCGACTAGGCCAAACTTTCTTTTCTCAGTCTATGGTACTAAGGTTGATTTTTGACCCATAGGTTTATGGGATAGTTTTGGCCCATGGTTTTAATACCCACGGTTTTGTAATATTTCTTAAGCAGTTGTCTACATAAGTGGTTTTTTGCATATGGTACGTATAATGTAACATTACAGATGTGATTTGAATTTGGGTGTGAATTCTGTAAAATATGTTGAGCATAGCTTCAAATAGATCTAGGTATTGTATTGAGAGAGCGGTGGCCTGTAATAAAATTTGAGCAAGTGATTCTTGGTGGACGTAGCCCAAATTAGATGAACCACATTAAATAGTGTCTCTTTGTGTTGTGTTATTTTATTCTACACTTTTATTTAAGATCTGTAATATTTTCTGTATATTAGTTTTTACTATTGTGATTTTGTGAGGGATTATTCTACATATTTTATCCCTTATTTCTTAACATGGCCAATAAAACCTTGAACTAAATTCTTATGAAAGTATTTGACGATACTAGAAAGGATTGGAATTCACACATTCCCTTCACCTTGTGGGCTTAACACACTAGTATTCAAACTTCAACTACTGCCAAACCTTTTTCTCTAGTCTACGATACTGAGGTTGTCTTACCTATCGAAGTCTAGATTCCATCTCTCCACATATCACTACAAGACATGCTCAACGATGATGAATTTCACCAAGATAGTTTGGCACAACTTGAGTTATTATAAGAACATTATTTCAATTCTCTTTACCATCTCCAAATCTACCAACAACGTATCAAACGTGCCTATGAAAAATGTGTTCAAAAATAAACCTTTCAGGACAGCCACCTCATCCTAAAATAAAATCAACATGTAACCAAAGAAGATAAAAGTACACGGGGAAAATTTTCTCCTAATTGGCTTGGACCCTATATCGTTACCCATGCCTATGGATCAGGTTCTTATCATTCCCAGTCTTCACTTAAAGGTAAACTCGAACCTGAGCCTCTCAACACCTTGCATCTTTGATCATTTTATTGTTGAATAAAGTACTAGATCACTTTATGTAAGTTGACATGCTCATCCCTTGAGCATTGTTCACCTTCCATATTACCCTTTTTCAGGATCAATGAATAAACTCGAATCATGTGATTACCCATCACCTTTCAGCCTTATCTTCAATATGAGTACCATGGCTCTACTCATGGCATGATTCTCATGGATACTTTTTCATCTTTTCAAGATGGAATCCCATGGTCGTTCATCACTTAAAACCACCTCTTTCATAATTAACCTTCTTAGTGTTATGGTCTTGTCTTCTAAACAAGAACCTAATCTTCCTATATAGTCGCTTTCCATGACTTAAACATCCAAAAATAAAAAACAAAAAGGGATTCAACTCCTTGAGTCAAACTTCCATAAAATATGACTCCCTCAAAAAGGGACATCTCTTCACTCTATTTAGGCTCACCACTATAAATAGATACTCCCTTGAAGATAGTTATATAAAGTCATTGCAAACATACAATAAAAATATCCAGAAGCTTCCCGCATCGATAGCTTCATGAAGACCTCAAGGAGATAATATACTCATCCCATATAGACTTCTTGCATTGATCAGTCTATTAAAAACAACCGAAAAAAATGAAGAAGGGATGAAATTTTGTCATGGACTTGCCTATTTTTGATCCTGGGTTTCTTGCTAAGGAAAACACTCTGTCGTACACTAAGTTACACTAAACCACCCACTCTCACCTCATTTCCTTTTCATCCTAATTTCCTCTCTACTCAAGGCACCTTCCGCAACTGTGACATTTCATGATCATGTGACTTTCTCCACCCTTAGAAAATTCTATTACGTAATGCTTTTAGGATCTTACGTTCATCTTCCCGTCTTGGGTATGATAGACTCATTAGGGTTCTTATCAATTAAGTGGATTTTTTACCACCTCTTATCATTCGCCTTCCTCATTACTTATTGATTATCCTCTATAGGACTCGATCATCAATGCATAAATTTTAAATGACTCAAATCCTATGCCATGCCGATGAAACTCCACCTATGACTCAACCATATAGACCTATGACCTAAACTACATGCCTATGACCTAGCATTCAATCATGCCTAAAACCTACCAACCCATTAATTCATCATTTTCTTCCCTAGCTTATGGGAGAACTACATCAGCCTGAGGCCCCTTTTCACAACAGGGCTATGTAGGCACACTTTGAGGGCATGGGGCCCTTGAAGGTTAGCTCGTAACCACTCTTCACCCTAACCATTTTCCCCTTCATTCTCCTATAAAAATTCTACCTTAGTTTAGTTTCCATTTTATATCAACAATTGGAAATTAAACTAAATAAGCAACAATTGATGAACATTTTTACCACATCATCACAATGTTCATTTATCATTTTTACATTTCCACTATAGCAAATATTGGGAAAATTAAACCATAACATGCATATACATCATCATTTATCTCCATCATGCCTATAACCTGACTCCATCATGCCTATAACCTGACTCCATCATGCCTATGACCTGACTCCACCATGCCTATAAACCAGATTATTCAAATCAACCTACTCCATCATGCCTAATGACCTACTCAACATGCCTATAACCAACTCCATCATGCCTATGGACCTAACTCCATCTATGACCGTGAGGCCCCTTGACTCCATCATGCCTATGTACTTGAATCCATCATCATACCCTCTAAATAGCTCAGACTCTTTTAACTCAACCATTCTACAAGACCTCATACTCAATCAAACCTAATTCACCTAGTTTCCATACATACACAAATAATAATGGAAATTAATCTCAAAATCACCATACATCAATACATCATTAGAATCACTTTCCATACATACTAATAGACAAAAAATAAATAACTCTCATATACACAACTCAACATCTTTGGCTACATCCAGGCCGGTATATGATCAAAAATCTCAAAACATCTCAGTTTACATAACCTTCACTATCTTCGGCACGCAGGCTGGTATATACCAAAAATACACAAAAAAAATGGAGGTATGTGTAACTATCAATCATCCCCCCGTCTGATATCCTCCATGCCTATCTCATTTAATCCTCCTCCAAAAACTCCCACATGGGCATAAACCGCTAGCATCTCACCACCCACCATGGGCCTGTGCCTGACCTCTAAGTACCTCACCTGGATTCTATGCCTTTGTGAACTAGTGGCCTCCCTTGACCCTGTCTCAGGGCTCATTGGCCCCTTGTACTCTCCACACTATGTGTGTGAACTTGGTCCTCTCACTTAAAATATGTGCTCTATACTCTGCATAAGAAGGGACATTTATCCCTGCAACCATCAGGTGATCCTGATAATATCTCACCTATCCTAAGGCATCTTGAGGCATCCCCAAACCTAGCCATGGGTACTATCTGCAGTGGTGCCATCGGCCTCTAACCCTATACCTATATCATGGGACCCTTTCCCGCCCCTGTCTGTAAAACAAGACCCAGTCCCTGAGCCTGTGTGGGTTCTCTGTACCTGGGCCTGAAGGGCCACAATCATTGCCTGTGCAGTGGCCAACTGGCCTTGCAAACTATAACCTATAATATCCTATTTGTAGGGTAAATCCACCTATACTCCATCTCCATCTCCACCTTGTTCAGGTACCTGTCCCTATGCTACCAAGGGCCTGTAGGGCTACTACCTTTCCTACAATTTGGAAACCTATGCCTCTGACCCTAAATCCAATCAAATTTCCCTGCACTATCCCTAACTCATGTAAGTGTCTAAGAGTCACCACCTGCCCCTGATCCATCTCTCTGAATTGTGATAGTGGCTAAGTGGGGGCATGCCCTAGCCTCAAGGTGGTACTACCCATAGCTTGTGCTGCCCACCACTGTCTAGTACCTATTGTAACCCTACATCATCAATGTATTACGGTCTACCACCTTCTCCTAACCCTGTACTTTAGATGTGGTAGAGGCATAGGCCTCTCCATGTCATCCCTCATGTACTGTGGAAATGGTGGAGGTACATCTATCAACCCAAACTGTCATCTATTTTTCCTGTCAACCGGTATCATCTCATGCTCTCCTGCATGGTACCCCTCTATCCATCTCAAAAGTTACATCCCCTCCAGCTCATCTACCATCTTCCTATATGATGGGAAGCACACATACAACCTTTAAATGATGTCCACACCAGAAAATCCCTCAAATACACGCCTATAATATGCTACATCGTGTGTAGCCCTGGCAGCTCGGTGCTCTCCAACAGTCAGTACCCATCACCTGTTTTTATTTTTAAACCATGCCCTTCCTCAAATGCATTTTGTTAGGGCATGCCCATTGGACACACACACATGATGTGCTTGTATGCCCAACAGTGTAGTAGGAACGTGCAACATAGGCTGAATTGTCATAACCACCCATAGGCCCATAACTCTCTGTATAACTGCACCAAGAATGTATGGTGCCCATGTGAAAAACTAGGTCCTATCCTCCATCATGTCATGAAGAACCCCCATCAATTCCCATGGGAATCTCCCACCCTCTCATCTGGCAGCATTTTCAAACAACAAACTACCTCCATCATCAGCACCACTAACCTCATCTCCTCTGGATGGGCCCGGTACATATCTCCATAAGCTCAAATTTCTGCTATGGAACCTCAACTCTTTAACCAGCCCCTTCAATACCAAACACAACATCAAGATGAAAAAAAAGATCAAAGGGAATCCTGCATCCATTTTTATTTTTTCACTTTAAACATCCTGTAATGCGTCTAGTCATCTCATTAGTAAAAAAAATGTATGGTAAAAATGACCCATTTATGATCCCTACTATCAAATAAAAACTAACTAAATAAAATAACAATAAACATCCCTCCAGTGACAATATCCGAATCCCTGACATCATCTCACCTAGTGAAACTTAAATGTGTTGGTCAATGATACCCCATCTGTCCATGACCAAACCATCAAACTCAGGTCTCCTGGAATAGTGCCTTACAAAATGTCTATGACCCCAATATAGGCCTACCTCTAGACATGGTGCCACTCCTCTTATATTTTTTGGCATAAACAACCTATTAAAATGGGATTTACCCTATTAGTTGCATCTGTAACTAGTCCCTCACCCATCTAACAAACCATAACATCATTAGGAACCTGACCATTTTGACTTATTACCCACCCAACCTATTCCCAAGACCTTTCCTACTCATGACCTATCTCCCCCCCACCCTATCTCTCCTTTGTGGGCCCATTTTCCTCTAAGCTCCACCTGACCATCAGTTCTTATTAAACCTGGAAATGGTCAATATAAAATTTGGCATCGGTCACCTCATCCATGATAGATATTTTAAAGCTAACTTCCATAGACATGGACATTTTCCCTTGACCAATCACTGTCCACCGTGATTAACTTGTAAATCCACCAAAACCCTCCCATTTTTTCTAAAAATTCAACAAATTTTCCCTAACTACCCATGCCATTCCTACCCAAAGGGGTCATAAGTGGACATCATATTACCCTTAACCTGCTCTCAAACTTCCTACCCTTCCTATTCAGAAATTTGCACTTCAAAATTAGAAAAAATTATCAATTTAATCATCCCCCCAAAAACTCCATTTTACCCTAACCCTAATTTCTACAAATCAAGTTTACCTAATTAAACACTAGAATGGGATCAAATTGGTATTACCTGTTTGAAAAATCCTATAAGATTGTAGGGGGCACATCAGGCCGCTAACTGGATGGTCCGAAAACCCCTCTATTTTTTTCCTTTGGTGAAGAATGATGTCCTCACCTCCATCTTGGGAATCAATTTTGTATTTTTTTAGCTCATGGACCCGTCTCCGTGAAAGTGGTCTGAAAACATAAAGAAAATGGACCACTTTCCATTTGCCCTCCATAACTTCATCAAGGTACATATGCTAAATCAAATTCTTTCTTTTGAACGTGTACAAAATTTTGCCATGGTTCTGATGGTATTTTTTTATCACATTATGACAATGATTCTGTAAAATTTGTAAATCTTAAATTTTTATAAAATGTCCCAACCCTATTAGTAAAAACCAATATAGTCCTATATTTGTGCCCTATTCAACCAACTTGTTAAAATCACCCTATGAACCTAACAGTCCACCCTTATAACTATTTGGTCTTTCTAATCTTCCTTTTTTCTGCAACCGGTAGTGTCAATGCACCTTTTATCATTCTGGACACCCATTAAACCATACCTACAAACCCAACCTACCCCTACATTGCCTTTGATGCATCTTAGGAGTTGTTATTTTACCTATACATTGGCCTTACTTATGCCATTACCTATATACCTTGAACTGAACCAATTTTTGTGACCTTTGACCCTTCGTGCTCATTGTACCTTACGACGTGGTTACCCGTGTTGTTCGGCCTACTGACCTTACCTTGCCTATTATCATGTTGTTTATCCTAACCTGACCTTTGGTGTACCAGAACATACCTAAATGTTCCTGCACCTGACCTCTGTTATGTTTCCACACCATATCCTATACCTTGGATACCAGAATCACTTCAACCCTATTTGGATAGACCTATCGACCTTAGATGATGTAGAGTTTGAAATCTTTTCAACCTGGTACCATGCCGCAGTTTCCAATGTGTGTGTGCATTCAACTACCACTACCTTCGACCCTGGCCCATTTACCTGTTTACCCAATTTGACCTTTTACCTTTACCCAATGCACCCACTGACCTTCATTTTCCCACCTCCTCATTTTATCAAACCACTCACCGCTTCCATCTTTCACCTCATCGGTTCCTAGTTTGAGGGGGGTTACCTTCACCCATGCTTGGGGAAACACCACCCTCACTTACACTCGACACAACCATTTCCTATTTTTTCATCGTCACTTACCAATACAAGCCACGTGACAAAAAGGGGCAAAATGTAGACACCAAAATTGGGTCACACTCCCCTTGGTCCCCTTTTGAATAACTAACTTACATATATTCACCTAACCATGGCCCCCTTTTACCCCACCTTAATATTAATTTAATTATCTATAATTAAATTAATACCCATCCTCACCCCATTTATTAATTTAATTTAATTACTTTAATTAAATGGATGCACACCTCACCTAGACACCTCACCATAGACCTATTCATAGCATGTTTCCATAAATAACTAAGACTTAGTTCAACCCTAAAAATCAATGCCTATTATTCCTCTAACCACATTCCTGCTCATAAAAAGATAACGTCCATTTTGATCCGTGATAAATGGACAGACCTAGCCCAAATGATTGCAAGATCTGTCATTTTTAGTAAACCTAGGGAATCCCACCTTAACTGATGTCGGTCATCCCTAAACTGACACGGTCAACCAGGAACCATCATTCAGTTACCATTTATTCACTTTGGTAACCTTGTTTGAGAGGTTGGCCACATTCTCAAATTTTGGAGAAAAAGGAGATCTACATGCAAGCAAGAACAAGAGCTCTTTCGCACATCCAAGAAGCCATAGCCAACATCAAGACAGATCCAAAGGTATCACTCTCATGGTAGCATTCCGAGAAGCACCACTGCGGCACCAAGCTCCATCCCACTATCAATCATCACCACCACCTAGCCATTGGACCTGCAACATCAGTAAGTGTATTTATCACCTATGTTATTTCATCCTTGTTCTGTTTTAAAGGTTTTTTTCATCTCTGTTATCATTTTCTATTAGCATTCCCATTCCCCCACTATTCCTCTTTCTATAAACTCAACCATTCCTCCACCCACACCATAAAACCACCTATACCCAACTTCTACATATCTCTGAGTGTTCCTAAGATCCCCACATACCTCATCATTCCCTCTGTCATCTCTGTCTGACCTCAAGCTCAAACCCCACAACTAGATCTTATTGAGTTTTTATCAGCCTGCCTCTACCGACGCCAGTTACCCATAACCATCATCGGTTCTTCCTAAACCATGATCAGTCATACCCGACCGACATGCCGGTCTCTGTATTTGGCCATACTATCAATAACATAATCTAAGAATCTTTATCCAAGCAACCTAAGTGACCCAAAACCTAAAATTGACCTATTCCAACACTTTGAGACCACTTACCCTACCTCCAGATCTGATCATAACCTAGCATGTTATATTAGTATTTAATTATTGTATTTGAATGAGATACCTAAATCATATCAACTATAGTAGAAATTTGTTTATTTATGTTATTTCTCACATTAAGTTGTATTAAACAGTGGATTGACAACCATCTAGGAAGTATCACACTTCCCGGATCTAGCACTCGCTAGGCAGTCCACTGTCATATATTATTTAACTCTTCTTTTGTGGTCTTGTTTTCTATTTTAGGTAGTTCCTCCTAGCCAAAAGGAAGCTCTCATAGTCAGCATTAGGATTGAGAATTCAGAACACGCATACCACCTTCAAACCAACCATCAAAATAGGTATTCCTCCTCATCCCATAACATTATCTATTTTGTCACATTCAAAATGTAAAGTTTTATAATACCCCCTAATAAACTTTGTTTAGTACCCTATATGTTTTAGAAATACATGCACTTCTCTAGGATTTATTAGTGGTTTTTGAACAATGATGACCACAATTTTCTCTTGATCTTCTAGAATCCCATATTTACATATTACATGTCTCAAACAAAATCCAAAAGGGATTAAAAATGAAATGCTACTTTAATTCAATGCAATGAGTAAATCTCTATAAAATTTTAGAATTAGGCATACATTTAAATTTTTTCCTAAAAAAGGGAAAAGACATCCCAATCATCCAAATTCACTTCAAGAAGTCAATAATGAAATCTTTGAATGTGGTCACCATAGCTCTAGAGAAGAGTGTGGGTGAATTTTTATGTTCAAAAGGAATTACTTTGTATATAAAAGATCCCCATTCTTTAGAAAATTTTGTTTTTTATTGATATTCCTGTGAAATTAAAATCTAGTGGTATCCACTAAATCCATTTATTAAAGAGTATACCTCATGTCTTACTATTACTTCTAAAATGTCATCTCTAAATGGTGTTGTAAAAGGATCACTAATACATGCATCATTTAGTACCCTATACTCTTTGTGAATTCTTATTTCTCCCATTTTATTCAGTTGGTTCACTCTCAATATTACCCAATCATAATTTTCTATAATATAGATCAATCTCTCTTCTATTTATAGTATTTTCTTTTCCTTATCATTCATGTTGGGATTTATTATATATGGATACTTATTTATATGATTCACACCTTTAAAGTCGATCACATTTCTCCTAGGGAAGGTTCTCCTCCTTTTATCTCACTAAATTTTGTTAAGAATGCATCTTCCTAATCATACAATAGTTGCAATATTTTTGACATTTTTTCTTATTTCCAATAATCTCCTTTTTTTCTAACTTAATAGTTCTTACAGGTTTAATGTATTCCATATTATTACACACTGGTTCCTCATATACCTTCTCTTTGTTTTTCCCTAGTGTCTTTGACCAATATTTTTCCTTCTTTATCTTCTATATTTAAACTGAGTAATTTTTCCTCTTATCCTTTATGTGCATTCCTTTTCTTAGGAATTTCATCAATGGGTTCTAGTGCAAACATTCCTTTTACTTCCATGTCCTCTTCAGTGTATAAATATTTATCTTCATCCTTATTGTGTCCTACTTTTTGGCATATCATTATTAATTTTATTTTTTTTTCCATTCCTTTATTATCATTGATTGAAGTTCCACAATCTATATTTTATGTATCTTTTAATTCATCTTCTGCTTCTATTTCTAGAGTTACATAACATAGGAATGTTATAAACTATAGTCATTTATGTATCCACCTTCTTTTTACCCCAAGCATGTCATCCTATCACCCAGTGTGCATTAGGCATTCACTTGAGGCACGCGTGGGTGCCAAAACCCTCCTTTATGTGAACTTCGCGAGAATGATTCACCATTAATGGAGAATGAGTTACAAGAGTGGAAATAGAACACTCACTCAAAAAAAAGATAAAGATAACATATTCGTGCAAAAATGCATCATAAATGGGAATGAATATTGTAAATAAGCATAATGAAACTAGATATGACCCATAATAATATGAAGAACACAAGGTTTTACACTTAAGAACATGAATAACCAAAATCACACACATATACTGATTTATAAACATTTAAAGTGGCCTCATTACATCATAAGGGTCATATAGACCGAATACATCAAGGAATATTATTTTAAACCCTAAAAAAATACTCTTTAGAGAGATTTATTAGCTATTATACTCATTACAACCCTGGTTCAAACCCAAACCCATGCATATATGCTCAATAGCATCCTTGCAATTATCCCTACAACACCTTGTTACCACCTAAAACCCTCCTTAACCCTCCTAACATTATAACAACACTTCGTTACCTCATTCAACTCTTCATTTCACCAGCACTTTGTTATCACTCTCATCTCCTCTATTTCGGACCCAAGAACTCCATTACATAGGATATGCATGCACCACCTTGGTTTCCTTCATGAATAGATCACATGCCAAGTAGAAGTGTGGTCCTCCATCATCCAATTCCTATGCCAAATTGAAAATTCCTCCAGTACCTTTAATGATCATCATGGAAATATTCCTTACATGGAATATTATTTTCTTGACTTCTTAGGCTTTAGGATAGCACCTTATCCATTCAGCACGTCTACTTGGGCATTTCACTTCCTACATAAAATCCTTAAAAATATGGCCAAGTCCGTAAACCTTCCTACTCCCCCACACACCAATCTCTTATCATGTGCACCTTTCCTTGTGCAATTTTTCCTGAGCGACTTCCTTCTTTACTACCTCCTGCACACACTGACCTCTTCCTTAGGACTTAGTAAATTTAATGGCCCACCATTACCCTACACTACGCATGTTGTCCATCCTCGGAAACACTCTGCCCTTCCACCAAAGAATAAAGAATAGGGAAAATGAAAGAATCTCTACTTGAATAAATAATGGAAGAATGGAAAAATCATGTTACTTATGTATGAGAAGTGGGAAATATTTCTTCATGGGGGCTTTAATATTAACCCAAGCATCCACCTCATTCTGCACCTATTTAAGTAAGTTAGCCACCATCACGTTAAACTTGTCAAAACTCATCTCATCCCCATTAGCCTTCAGCACATCTTCAATGCATTCCATCTTCTTGTTAAGGTCTCCCAGTGTGTCCATCCTATGAGTGAATTGGGGGTACAACTCTTTCATTATATTTTTAATCTAAATTCTTAAGGTTTTAATCACCTTTGATTTCTTCTCTAGCTCGGATAAGATCCTATCCAGCTCCACCCTATTGCCCTTATTTTTCTATTGAAATTCTTTCAGATATGCTTCATGGCTGGAAACTAATTTTCTTGCTACTTTTTCCCTATCACCATAGTTTTCATATACAAATTCTTCCATTTGTGTTGCAGTCTTTACTAAGGTAAGGAGCTTGGAGTACCGAGTTTGTATATCCCTAGTCTTCAAATTATCTTCCTTCTTCTGGCACGCCATCACCTTTTCTATTGACTCTAATCTAAGTGGCTGCTTCTCGATGGTGAGTATGCACGTTATGTCTTCCAAGCAATGCAATTTTGACTCGTATTTTTGTTCATGAGGGGCTAGTTATGGGTGCTTTAAGATAATGACATTTGAAATAGCCTCTATCTTCTTATGGACTTCACGCACCTTCACCTTTTCATCCCTCACCTCACACCTTAATTGCACATTGATCAACTCATTTTTATTTATGTGCCTATCCCTCTTAATGGTATCCTTATTCTTATTTTCAAGTTCCCCCTCTAAGGCTCTTATTCTATCATTTCTCCCAAAAATTCTTACCTCCACTTCTACTGACACCTTATTGAGTGCATTAAAAATTTTCTCATCCAACAGTTGTTGAGTATTCACTAGAGGTTTTACTCCTTCAATTCCCAGTATTTCCATCAACATGCCATTATTAACCTCGAAGTTGGGCTCATCAACGTGGGACTCCAAATCTAAAGATAACATCTTTCTTGTGTGTGGGTACACACTCTCTTCATAAAAAGAATATCGCACAAGGAGTAGGTTTATGGGAACTATACTATAGAACCACACCTATAGTACCTTACTTGGATCATTAATATAATTCATAGTTTGCTCTTGTGCCACTATTAGGCCCTTTCCACCCATGTTCACTTCCATGGGGAAAGTAACTTCTAATTTGGGGTCTCTACCCATACTTCCATATTCCTTTTGCACACTCATGATAATACTATTAGATAATACCTACCACCAACTATTAGATCAAATTTATGCTCCACCAAATATTAGATAATACCTACCACCTCCCTCTCTACAGTGTTATCTATTTGCTCCTTGGTCGTGATCAGGATCTTCTAATTGCGGAGGTTTACCTCCTCACTTCCTCTTTTTTCATGGGTACCCTCCTCATACTTATTCTCCTCTTTATCCCCTCTTTCAATAGAATCATGTACATTGTACATAGAAGGGTTATGAGATTCCTCATGCTCTTCATTTTATTCAGTTTCATCTCCTTTCATACTCTTTGTCTCCTCTGAGTCTGAACCTTGTGTCACCCTTTTCTTTTTACTCACTGGTGACTCCAACACAGGGGACTCCTCCTTCTCTAGTGACTCTTGTCTCCTAAGTGACTCTTCTATAAAATGTAGGTGTTTGTACCCACGCCTAACTCATGTGCCCCTACGGTTTGCAATGTATGCGCACTCAGAACCTTTTCTATAGGAGTCTCTTCTCGTTCTCTATTCTTAATTACTACATTATTATTTCTCCCAATGGGGTATTCTAGGATAGAGATGTCATCCTCAACATAAGTTTCCTTCTCAAACTTGGTCCTTACCCGCACATACACCCTTTTCACCATCCTAATTGTAATAGGAAATGTCACTTGTTTTATCATGTGTATGTCATGAGATATATATTTATCTACATAAGTTCACTTCTTGGGTTATGCCAAGGTCTGGTACATCTCGCGGTAGTCTTGATGAACTACACTTAGATCAAAACAAAGATTTTTGGCTTCCTTGAACCTATTGACCATGCTTTAAAAGTACTACACTATGAAGGAGAAGGGTAATTTACACCAAGGACCCTTGGTTCCATTTGTCAAGGTAAAACTGTTGAAAAACAAATGTTTGTATATGGTGAGTTCTACTTCTCCATCCATCAGTGTAGGAAGTTGTTCTTGTATCCTCGATTCAAACTTGAATGTGTCGCACATCCATTTATAACATTTCTCCAAGAACACCTTGTGAGCATCCATTATGTTTTCACAAGTACAAGATTTAAACCTCTTTGTAGGAGAGTGGTTCTTATCTAGGTACTTCCAAAAAAATTTATCTGGCCCATCGGGCACTCCAATCTCTGAAAAGACAATGATAAGGAGGACGTTACCAAAACATAATCTTCTCCTTATCGCACGTGGAATCAATAATGTTCTCCACAATAAAATCTGAGATGTTGTAAATGGTTCCCTCTGAGATCTTGCGGCAGACATTCAACCAACCTTTGTTTATCTACATCAATCTCTCCTACCCATTCAACTTTATCACCAAGTGCACGAATATGCTCATAACAAGGTCAGTGATTGTAGTGAAATCAAATTACCATGAACCATTATTATAGTTATACATCTCAACAATATTCTCAATGGCCTCCTTATCACTTAAATCATTTTCCAACAACTCCCCTTCGTAGATCAGGCTAGTGAACTTGGAAATCAACTGAGGACTTATGCACATTCTTTGTCCTGTGAAGTGAAATGTATCCGCATGCCTATGTGACATCAACCACTAGTATATTCACTCAAGTTTTCCAAAATAGGGTAACTCATAAAGTTGTAGAAGCCAAGCCTTTTTTAACTATGCTTTTACTTAATCATCATAGATGGGTTTCTAATATGACATCCTCTTCTTCGTTTTGCGAGCCAACTCCAAGGTCATCTCCTTTTCTGTGGTGCTCATGTAATGATTGTAATCACTCACAATGATCTTCCTTATATATGACACCCACTCTTTCCCTAGTAGCACACCATTTGGGTATTGCATCTCTGCATATTTTTCTTTGTTGAAACTGGTGGAAATGACTAGTTTTCCTTTTCCCTTTCTGTTTCCCTTCATTGGTGAAGTGGTTGCTCCTTTTCATGGTGCCACTTTTCTCTTCCCTAGTCTTGTTTAGTTTCTCCCTTGCATTAGTTTCTATTAATACTCAAACCTTTGGCTCTACTTCTGTAAAATTTCCATGAAAAACTCATGCCCTAGCTCGTAAACCCTAACCTGGAGCACTTCCTTTCCACAAGAAATTATATCCATGCACAGAAACCCACAAACAAAACCTCTACGTAGGCATATATATATTTCTTCCACATTGGTTTCAAAGTCCTTTTATTTCTTTAACTTTTCACACTCCTCTTTGTACTTCCTCATAAGAATCTCCTTAAAACACAATAACTTCTTCTATATTAAAACACAAGGTGAAAAACAATAGCTCATTATCCTTCTATGTATAACCTTCCTTCCTTGAAATCTATGCTACCTACCACGTACAAATACATTAAAGTCATATTTTCCATCGGGTATCCCAGGCACATTCATCCAATGCTTTTTCCTCCATGTGTAACCTCACTTAAAAATTTTCTGCAACCATCTAATATGCAAGACTTATTTGATAGAAAACTATCTCACGTGCACTCCCTGTGTCAAAGTATGTCAACCTCTACATCCTTTAGCAAGTTATTTCCTTCACCTACCTCTTATTTCTTCTATGCTTCCTACCCTTGTACATGGTTTCTGAAAGCCTTTTGACACCCATCTTCTCTGATGATTACCTTTGATATGCGTAGTTTTTCTGAACCCACGCACTTTTGAATTTACAACGTACGAAACTACTTCAACATTTCTCCATGTACTTTCTCTAACTCTTACCATGTCCTTTCTAAAATTCTTCTTTATGTTCAACCCCACACTAAAAATATGCATAGTCCTCTGCACATAACACCTTGATAATGTAATTATCCATCGGCACACACACATGCCCAAAACAAACAAAAAGTAACAAAGAAAGAGAAAGGAAAATGAAAAGAAAGGAAAATACATTAACGGAAATCCTAAGATAATTGGCAATAATTCCTTATTTAAAAACATTTAGAAGCCTTATTTATAATAGGGCTTCATCTTACTACCATTGAAATACCTATGAATTCACATTCCATCTAGTGCCTGTAGCTTGAAAGTTCCTAAATCAAGTATATGGGTAATATAATACGGTCCTAACCAATGGACCTTGAGCTTCCGAGGATGGCATAGAAACTTATAATCATAAATTAAAACCATCTTCCCAACATCAAATTATTTATTCTTTATGTGACGATCATGTCAGGCCTTTTTTCCCTCCTTCTCAGTCTTCCGAATCAACTTAGCAAGTGATCACCTCTCGTATAACATCATTAGGTTGTCAATGCATGGTTTCAATGCTTATTTGTCATCAAATCCTCCTATGTGTGAAATACATAGAGAGGGTAGCATAAAATCTACCATAAAAATAGCTTCCACACTAAACACTAATTGGAACATTGTGGATTTGTTCAATATCTTGTAAGTTGTTCTATATGCCCATAGCACGGTTGAGACTTTTTCATCCCAATCCTTCCTCCAAACATCACTAATCTCAGTAAGTGTATGACTCAATATCTTGTTAAATGTCCAAGCATTCCCATTATCATGAAGGGGATAAGGAGTAGTCTTCTGATGAGCCATCATGAACTCTACCAACAAAATTCTAATAATCTCATTAAAAAAATGAGTACCTCGGTCACTAGTCAAACTTAGAGGGCACCCATACCTTCTGATTATAATTTTTCATAGGAATATTGATGTTGTGGCTACCATGCAGTCCCTTGTAGGTGTTGCTTCTAACCACTGTGTTAGATAATCAATGCAAGTAATGATATAACACAAACCCATCCTTTGAGTGACAGGTAAAATAGGGCCTACAAATTCAATTGCCCATTTCTCAAATGGTTCAGCACTAGCTATTGGTCTCAATGGAATTTCATACCTTTTTCCTTCATCAAAGGATTTATACATTATAATTCCAAACACTTCAAACATTTCTAATGTCGAACAAAAATAACAAGATCAATTACAAGTACAACTTTATTTTCCAACATATACATTTCACTAAACATCCATATTTCATCATAAAAGATCCATTATCTTTGTTAAACAAATGTAACTTCGTATAAATATTTTCTCCTTTCATCACTTACAAAGTCTATCTACAAAATTGCTAGCACGGGTCAGTTTTTTGAACTAAGCATGATAAAAACTAAACATTAAAAAAATGTGCTTTTAGCTAACTGTTTCATAAACAGAACTTTGATGTTATGAAAAAGTCCTGAGCAATACAAAAATACATACCAAAAGGAATTACTATTCACAAATGAGAGAGAGAGAGAGAGAGATAAAAAGTGACAAACCAAAACATAAGTAAGAACATATCGTGATATAAACAACTTCAACTTTCATACAATTATCTAACATAAAAAGAATTAAAATAGTAATCCAGACAAGTAGTGTTTCATCACAATCCCAATTTGATTTTCTTATACTAATTTACATGTTTCACTTCTCATTCAAACCTATTAAACATGAGAAGATAACTATCCTAAATATTTCTTAGGAATAGTTCATCTCGTAGATAGAACAATAGTACTTCCATCTCAATGTTTCATTCACCTAAATTCATCCTATAATTTGAGATGCCAAGATCAAATCAAAACATAGGAGTAAGTTTAGGATGGTCCAACAACATAACTAGGAAAAAGTTTCTAATTTAAGAATCCTATAACTCAAATTCAGAATTAGAACCCAATTTAAGTTAGAGTTCAACACTAAATAGATCTCAACAAAGGGTAATATTAATTTTACATCCTATTAGAACTAAGTACATAATCCCCAAAGAGATACATCGATACCAATGTTAAGTCAAAAGAGTAGAATGGAGGGGTTTAATAATCAACTTCAACTCCTTCAACCATTCAAATATTTTTTCACTAAACATAAAGACTTACTCAGAATATTTCCAACTAAGAACAACAATCCTTATAATTAACCTCTTCTTCTGTTATACTGTCCTATTAAAACTAGACTTAATTCTTCAAACAAGTCTTAGAGGATGTACTACGAAGTAGATCAAAAAGGAAAACACCTTAGCCAAGTTTAAAACAAAAGAAAAATCAAAGGAGAAAGAGAGATTGCTTACTCAAAGTTCTAAGCATGATTATAAAAAAATGTGATATAAATAATAACATAAACAGACAATTCCAGTATCTACTACCCTTAACCAAAATCCCAAACAGAGGATTAAACAGGGATCAAATTGAATGAAAATAGTCCTGAACAAGGAAAGAAACAATGAACCATAACATTCATTTACCTTTCAACGATCACTGAGGATAGTAAATTTAATACCTAAATCCCCAAGAAAACAAATAAAAAATTCCTAACAGACAGTGGAGAAAGGAGGAGGATTAACCAAAGAGTAAGTCTACCCAGTCCTCCTAATTTAGATCCATAAGGGGAAGGAAATGTATAATGCGATTTAACCAAACAAGAGACACCTTTTTTTCCATCAATATAATACTGTCAAAAATCAAAATGAATTGAAACCAACTTCAATGGCCCTAGGTAAAGAATCAAGAAAACTAAACAAATCAAACAATATCCATTGAACTATCCAAGCATTCAAGTTAACAAGAACAATGAAAAACAATATGCTAGTACCCAAGACAATTTTCCTTTCTTAGCAACAATTGCCTCGATCTCATAGGTTACCCAAATACTGAAAAATAATAGAAGATAGAATAACACTTTCCTTAAATCACACTTTCACAAGAATTAATTCCTTTCAAGGAGCTAACATGGTTATTATTTCCAGATCCTCCATTTATGAATAAAAAATCTCTAACATGAGTAAATAGAACAATAATATTAAGTGCATCATAATATTTAGTTTATAGTTAAATAATATAGAATAGTTTATATTCTTATTATTTAAATATAAACTTTATATTAGGTTGGTTTAGTTATTAATTAACTATTTATTAAATCAGGGGGTGTGCCCCATCACTTAATATGGACATAACCCTTCGGGTTATTTAAATATGGCTTTAGGTCATATTCAAAATCATGTGAATCATTTGGATTCTGGGTAAATACATGGAGTAGAAGTGAGGGAGGAGTTACTGGACTGGGTTGTAAAATGTTTCTCTATAGTGGATTATTCTTTCGTGGTTTTTTACCCATTTACGAGTTTTCCATGTTTATATGTCACTGTGTAATTTGTTTTATGTTTTATTTACTTTTATTATGTGTTATTTATATTTGTTTATTAATGTATGTTAACCTAACATTTAATTTAGTTGGTAAATATACCTTTTCACCCCTAGTCCTGACATGGTACCAGAGCGAGTTTAATAAATGTTTTATTAATATAATTAATTTAATGTTAAGGGTAATAACGGTTGGGAAGTTAGGTAGTTAGTTATTTTGAAATATTATTTAAACCCCCCTTATTTTCCCATTCGTAAAAGCGTTTGGTTGAATATTGGTTGCACAGGTGAAAGTTATTGTAGATTTTCAACAGATTTAGTAAAAAAACATCATATCATTAAATTACCTGGCCTAAAAACCTAAAATCAAGATTCTTTTTAACAGGATCTTCTTGTGTGACATAAAATTGATCATGATCAATTACGAGGATTAAAATATGACAGGGGGATTTTTCTATAAAACTCTTATTTTAATCCTTGTTTATTAATTTAATCATTTTTTTTACGCACAAATGGGGTCTAATCAATTTTCAATTGATAAATCTATAGATGTTGAATGGAAACAACTACAACATTTGGAAGATTCGATTGAAAGCAGAATTCATGGCTCACAAACTGTGGGTAGTTGTAAATGGAACAGAGAGAGCTCCTACCAGAAGACATGTAACTATTGATAAATTGCCACATATCAACAGAAAGTACAAGAGACAATGTCCATTATCTTGTGAAGCGTACAATATGATTTTTTGCTTCATATAGAAAATCTAGAAAGTCCTAGTGAAGCTTGGACACAATTGGAGTCCATGCACGAAGGTACGCATTTATCAAAAATTATTAAATTGGTTTTAGAGCTTATGAAATCTCCCATGAAGGAAGATGAAAAAGTGATTAATTATTTAGAAAAAATAAAAAATATTAATTCACAATTAGATGGATCTAATAGTAATTTGATTCATGATAAATTGCTCTATTTTATTATCCAATTAAATATTAATGAAAAATTTAGAAATTTCATTTCAATTTTGCATTCAAAGTATCAATCTGAACAAGACATTCCAAATTTTCAAACCCTTAGTAATCTCCTTGTTCAGGAAGAGCAGGTTATGACTAATTTTGATTCAAAAGAAAATGCCACACAGGCACTTCTTGCTCAGAAAGAAAAAGGTAAACCTTCTAGGATTAACAAGAATCAAAAATCAACTTTTAAAACTCCTAATAAAAACAAGAAACCAGGAAACTTAAAAGTTAGTTTTGATGGTAAATGTCATAATTGTGGGAAATTTGGACATAAGAAAGAGGATTGTAAATTTAAAAATAAGTCAAATTTCAAAAATCAGAAAAAATAAATCATATCAAAATCAAGATAATGATGATGATGAGAATAATCATAGTGCTAATATAATAGCTTTATAAATTACTTCTAAATGAAAAGTATATTTTCTATTTGAAATATATTGTTGAAAAAAGGAGTTGTTTTTTCATATTCTTTTTTTCAGATTTAACTCAGATGAGTTTGTGAAAAATAAACTAGAAGTAACTACAACTGAAAACATACACAAAAATTATATATGCTTTAAAACATGCTTCGTTTTTTTATAGTTTATTCAAAAATAGAACTATTGTTCATTTTTTGGAATAAAAAACAGGTCATATATGGCATGTCTAAACTAATTTTTTTTTTTATGAAATGTATTGAAGGGTCCTTACATGTCATTTTTTGAAGCAAATTCCATAAGAAGTGTCCATAGTTAGTGGATTATGTTTTCAGTGAATACTATGATTATTCTTGTATAACTTGATTATCTGATATGTTATCAAGTCTTATCTCATTTGTAAAGGCTTATAATAAGATAATGAAGATATTTGTTTTTTTACAAAACATTTCTTAGTATGTGAAAATAAAATATTATTATATGCATATAAAATGACACTTGGGGATGCCCTTGCATTTGTATTGGTGATGTCCAATACTGATTGCACCTAATACATATTTTACAAGATAATATGTTGAAAATTTTCAACATATTTTTAAAAACAGTTAGTTGTTAAGCATATTATTATGTTAGTTGTTATACAACTTGTATTTAACTTTTACATGCTTGGTTAAAAGTGAAATCAATAATGATTTATATGCTTATTATGATGTCTATATGGATATTGTGACTCTAACCATGTTGATGTTGTGTTAGATATAAAATATATTGGATATGTGTTCAAGTTTTTTGGTGCAGGAACCATTACTTGGAACAGCTAAAAGCAACCAACAGTCTCCATTTCTTCTACTGAGGCAGAGAAGTACAATGGAAGCAGCAAAGAAGCCATGTGGCTGAAGCGGCTGTTGGAAGAGATACACATGGAAGTTGAAGGAAGTATTCATATTCTATGTGGTAGTCAGAGTGGTATTACTCTTGATAAAGAATCCAGTTCAACATCAGAGAATGAAGCATATTGAAGTTCATATATGTGTTATCCGAGAGAAGGTTCTCTGTGGTGATAGATATCTCTAGTTCTACCAGACTGAAGATTAAGATTGCAGTTATGTTTACGAGCCATTGTGTGTTGTAAAATACTGCAAGTGTGTGCAATGCTTGGCCTTTCAGAGTTTCCATTGAGGGGGAGTGTGCATGCAATGTCACCTCCTAATGGTCAGCCGATTGTTGACTCCTTCTCCTCTATACTTCTACTCTGGTTTAAAAGCATTGTAAAAGATATTGTATGATCTAAAGTAAACTGATAGAGTTTACGGTAAACTATAGAGTCCATGGTGTGCATCTATTTGTAAAGGAGGTCCTTGTGTTATAAAAGGCTCCTAGAGATGTGGTATAAGAATATTTCCATGAGAAACAGTGAGATGTAGTCTCACAAATCATGCTTAGCCTAAATCATATGTCTGATTTATGGATTCCAAATCCTTTTGTACCAAAAGGTAAGTTGAGCATGATGAAGGTGTTATAATTCCTTCAAAAGTACATGTGCTAGCCTAAACCTTTAGGGTTTATGGATTTGTAAATCCTGTTGTACAAACAGGTAATGTTGGCATATGGATCCCCACTTAATATTAAGGGGGAGTGTTAGAACTATAATATTAAGTGCATCATAATGTTTAGTTTATAGTTAAATAATATAGAATAGTTTATATTCTTATTATTTAAATATAAACTTTAGATTAGGTTTGTTAGTTATTAATTAACTAACTATTTATTAAATCGGGGTGTGCCCCGTCACTTAATATGGACATAACCCTTCAGGTTATTTAAATATGACTTTAGGTCATATTCATTAAAATCATGTGAATCATTTGGATTACGGGTAAATACATGGAGTAGAAGTGAGGGAGGAGTTACTGGACTGGGTTGTAAAATGTTTCTCTATAGTGGATTATTCTTCCATGGTTTTTTACCCATTTACGGGTTTTCCACGTTACATACGGTGTCACTGTGTAATTTGTTTTATGTTGTTATTTACTTTTATTATGGTGTGCACATTTATATTTCCACTTATTAATGTATGTTAACCTAACATTTAATTTAGTTGGTAAATATAATGGGTAGAGCCTATCATGCCTGATAGAGCTTCTTATTCACCAATTGAAGAATATTTCAAAGTAGAAATTCAACAACCTCTTCTTCTCCACTCAACATCAACCAACTTCCAATACTCTATCTCCTTTTACAACTTTTATAGAGTCTAAAAATATCTCTATGTAATGCAAAAATAACTAGTCAAGCAAGAGTCGAGATGGAGATTCGAAGACCTAGAAAAACATCATGTAGAGCTCGAGCTCAAAAATGAACTGAAAGATGAAAACAACCATGTAAAACTCCTCATGCATTTTCCTAGGAAGTTTTTCCAGGTTCAACAATATTAAATGCAAAGGACTATTAGTTCCCTCCATTTTCTATGCCACCGCCATATCCACATTTAGTAGTGTCTAACTTTAAATTTTTGTATGCAACTAAACTTGGTGGAGATGTCAGCGCAACCTCCCCTAGCTTATCTAATTCCCATGCCAAAGTTTGCGATAGGAAGAGATAAGACTGTATTAAATCCTATTTAATATTTTGAAATTAATGCCACCAACCACCCATTGTCCATGTCGTTCCATAAGCCCCCTTTAGGTTATCCATACTTTAAGTTAGATTAACATTAGTTTAGGAAAACAATATAGCTCTATAGGTAGGTCCATAGTATAATTCTATGTCCCTCGTAATATTTTTCCTTCCCAATTAGCATAAGTCATAAAATCTTAGATTAGGTTTAACCCTTAGGATAGATTCATTAGCTTTAAAAATTAGTTATATTAGGTCCAAATCCCTCCAATGGCATATCATCCTAAATATAATAAAAAAGAGTAACCATAATTGTTATTGGGTCCAATACGAAGCAGAGACCTATCAAAAGGGTCATTTTTAGCCCTCACATACTCTAGACCAGGACTTCTCCCATTTGTCCAAATTACACATCATGTTAACAAGACGTGTGAATTAGAAGCATACCTTAGATCAATGGAATTGATCTAAGGTAATGTTGTTCAATTCTTGTTAAATTATGAAAACTGAAACTCAAATTCATAATCCTGTACAGTGAATTTATCCTACATACTAGAGATGAACTGCTTCATTTTTAATTAAGAAAAAATACAAAAGAATGTACCTATTCAATAGATGAATCATTTTCTACTGCAAACATTATTTCCAAAGTCATAAGAGTACATTGTCTTAAGAAAAAATCTCCTGTAAACATTTGTACCTTTTAAAAGTAGAAATCATCATAGGTACTAGTCATGTTTGGAGTCATTACATACCTCCCTCCTAAAAATAATCATCATCTCGATGATTAAATTAGTCAAAAATATCTTTAATCAAGAATCTAATCAAGATGTAGTTATTTGAATCGTAAGTGCATAACAAAACCAGATTTGAGAAATTCAAATTTTCATAATTATTCAGTATTAAAATAGTTTTTTTAGTACTAAAGAATTTAGCTTCTGCCCCAAATTGGAAGATTTATTGATACACAAAGAATAAAATATTAAATTTTAATCAATTAATAGAATCAATTATGTTCCAACAAATATGTAAAAGTAACTTTCATATCTTCTAGGTTTTTCCAGGTTGTGCTTTCTTCATTAAACTGGTCCCACTAGACCTTACATTGACTTATTTCATGATTTCTTAAGTGCAAATAGAAATTTTCTAGCACTCGGATGGGCTTAACCATGATTATTCTTGGGTCTTGGACCTACAAGGAATTCCAATTTAAGACATGTGATAAATCTGAAACATATTTCTTAAGCAAAGAAATATGGAAAACACAATGCATTCATGTAAAAGGATGAGGTAAAACTAAAAGATAAGCTATAAGGTTAATTATTTCAACAATTTCAAAGGGTCCCGCATAATGAGTTGATAACTTGGTAGCCTTTTCAAAAGTTATAGAACTTTTTTTGGTTTAACCCACAAAAGACCTTCTCACCAAGTTTAAATTTCTTGTCAACCATTTTTAAGTCTACATAACTCTTTTTCCTAATTGTTTCTTCCTTCAAATGTTCACAAATCATTTTAACTTGCTATTCCATTTTAGTAAGGCTCTCAGGTCCAATTACCTCTCTTTCCTCTATGCTATCCCAACTGACTAGAGTTCTACATTTCCTTCCGTATAATGCTTTGAAAGGTGTCATCTTCAGAGAGGCATGATATGTATTGTTATAAGAAAATTCAACTAATGGGAGGTACTATTCCCATTTTTACTACTAATCCATGCAATACATTCGTAATATATCTTCTAAAACTTGGTTAACTCTTTCAGTCAGCCCATCCATTTCCGAATGGTATGCGGAACTAAAATTTATTTTAGTCCCTAAGGATGCATTAAGTGTTTGCCAAAATCTAGATGTCATTCTTGGATCTCTATCGGATATGATCAATTTAGGTACTCCATGCAATATGAAAATTTCATGCACAAATATTTTTTCTAAAATAGGAAAATCATCCCTAAGATTACCAATAATAAAATGTGCCACTTTTGTTAGTTTATCCATAACTAAAATATCGTCATGTTTATTTCTTGACATAGGAAACCCTTGAATAAATTCCATGCTAATTACTTTTCATTTATACTGCGGCATGTTGTGAGGGTACAGTAAACCATTTGGATGCATATTTTTAGCTTTAACACATTGACATTCTAAGAAGTGTGTCACAAAATCAATCACGTCCTTTTTCATCCCTTTCTATCTAAATATTGCTTTTTAAAATCAGCAAGAACTTTCGTAATGCCAAGATGTCTAGAAAAAGGTGAATTATCAAATTTGGTTAATGTTTTTTCTTAATTCATTTAACAAATGTATATATACTCTATCTTTAAATCTCAAGATTCCTTCATCATCAAAGTGAAAACCTTTATATCTCACATCATTTGGATCTGCAGCAAGTGTTGTTTTTACTTGCTGAAAATAAGAATCTGATTCCATAATACTCTTTACTTCATCCTTAAACTAAGTTCTCAACATTATAAGTGCTGAATTATGTTTCATATAAATTAGTGCATCTTTCACTCTGTTTTCCTTTCCTTTTATGTAACTTATGTCAAAATCATACTGAGATAAAAATTCTAACCATTTTCATTATCTTGTATTCAGATTTGGCTGAGTGAAAATATAATTCATCCCAAATGATTGGTATTTAGTTTAAAAGGTATACCAAGAAGATAATTCCTCCATACATGAAGTGCATGAACAATGACATCAAACTCTAGGTCATGGAGAGCATAGTTCAGTTCATGTAACATGAGTTTTCTACTTTTATATGCTATAACATGCTCATTTTACAAAAAAATACCTCCAAGACCTTCCCTAGAAGCATCTGTTACTATAATAAAGTATCCATTGGGATCAAGTATAGCCAAAATAGGTGTAAATGTTAACTAATCCTTTAAAGTCTTAAATGCATATTCACATTTTTCATTACATTCTTCTGCAACAAATTTATTGGTGCAATGACCTTTGAAAAGTCTTTAAAAAACTTTCTATAGTATCTAGCAAGACCCATGAAGCTTCTAAATTCATGTACATTATTAGGTGCATGCCACTAAGTTATTGCAATAATGTTTGAGGGATCTATAGTTATTCCATCCCTACTTATGACATGTAATAGATAGTACACTTATGTCTCATAGAAAGAACATTTGGAAAACTTACCATACAACGTTCTCTTTCTTAAGATTTCTCAAACTATCTTCAAATGCTCATGATGCTCATCAATTCTTTTAGAATATATGAGAATATCGTCTAAGAATACAAGCACACATTTTTCCAAGTATTCTTGAAAAATATTATTCATTAAATTCATAAAATCTACATGTGCATTTGTCAAACTAAATGGTAAAACTATGAATTCATAATGTTTTTACCTTATTCTAAAAGTTATTTTATGAATATATTCATCCTTGATTCTTAACTGATGATATCCAAATCGAAGATCTATCTTAGAATACACTGATGCACCATGCATCTAATCAAATAGATCATTAATTCTAGGAAGTGGATATCTATTTTTAATTGTTTCTTTGTTTAACATCCTATATATCAATGCACATTCTAAGTGTTCCATCCTTCTTTTTCAAAAAACTTATTGATGTTCCCTAAGGCAAGACACTTGGTATTATCAAAACTTTAGTCAATAGTTCTTGTCAGTGTGCCTTAAGCACTACCAATTCAATGGTAGTCATTCAATATGGTTCCTTAGAAATAGGTTTGGTTCCCAATTTAATATCAATAGTTAAATCAAACTCCTGTTTGGGCAGAAGACAGAGTAGTTCTTTGGGAAATACATTGCTGAAATTTCGTAGCAGCAGGTATCTTTCCAAGAAGTTGCTACTTTCATCAGTTGTTTCAAAAATTTTTACTACATACAAAGTGTAGCCTTTGTTTTTAACTTTTTTAAGTTGCATATCTAACAATTTCCTAATTGAAATCTCGTGTGTTTACTCCTGAATGTCTGTTGTTTTCTGGAGGTCATCCAGACAACTAATATGTTTTTCAAAACAATCAACATTTGCCTTATGTTCAGCTAGTTAGTTAACACCTATGATTACATCATAAGACCTCAAAGGAGAAACATAAATATCAACTTTAGTGGAAAAACTAGGCAAGTCAAGGACTACTCCAAAAAGACACATATTAACTGTGTGGACAATATTATTTCCATAATGTAGAGTCCATGATTTATCCATTTTTCCACCTTTTCTTTTTAATTTTGAATCTAATTTAGTAAAAATAAATCATTCAGTAGCTCCAGTATCAAAAAGTATAGTTATAGGTTTACTAAATAACTTACTTGGCACTTCTATAGGTGTAACTTTCTTTTTAGCCTATTTGTTAGCTACCGCAACATGTATCTTATGTTGTTGATTGCGGTCATCCTTCCTTAGAGGACACTGATTTGCATAATGATCCTTGACAAAATTTTAGAAACCTCCTATAGGTCATTTCTTAGGCTCAAATTTATTTCCAACCTTAAAGTTATAATTCTGACCTCCATAGGAATTTTGTTCGTTATTATTGTTCTTGAGAAATTTGTTTCATACATTAGTAGTAGGTTCATTTGTTGTAGTTTTCTTGTTATTATCAGCAATAAAAAAAAAATCATACCAAACTTTGTCCATGGTCCCTTTTTGGATGCAAGGGTCGAAGAAGAATATGGAATGTTCTTTCTGATTTCTTCCTTATGGGTAGAGATTTCTTTCAATTTATGCTCTTTCCTTATGTATTTTTCAACCCCTTCCGTAGTGGTTGGGATGTGAACATTCACTTCACTACCTATAATGGGCTTTAATCCCATAATTAATTTTTGTACCCTGAATTTCTCATTAGTTTGATACTGAGGTATGTACTTATGGAGCTTAGTAAAGATCTCCCGGTACTCTCTTACTGTTAACTTTCCTTGAGCTAAGTTCTAAAATTCATTCATTTTCTGATCATAGTAAAGTTTTGGTAGCCATCATTTCCTAAAATAATTTTTAAATTGATCCCAAGTGATGTTTGTTTCATCAATGTTTAACTTAGCCTTATGGTTGTCCCACCAAGAAGATGCCTCATGGTAAATTTGATAAGATCCCCATAATGTTTTTATTTCCTCAGATAATTTGCTAATTGCAAAACACTTCTCCATTTCGTTGAGCCAATTCTCAGTTCTATATCCTAGTGTAGTGCCATCAAACTTGGGTGGAATTATCCTTTTTATGTCATTAGTGAGTTCAGGTGCCAATATTGCCTTTTGATTCTTAGAGTCATTGGGTGCATTTGCATTAGCATTGTCTGCATTATTGTTATCAACCCCTAAATTCTCAATATTGGTGTTGTCCACAAGAGGTGGTTGATTATTATTACCAACATCTTCTTCCTCCTCATTTACCATTACTTGATTTTCAAGTACAGCTAGACGATCTCTTGTGTCCAACAAGGAAGCAAATATATCATAGATTTTTTGGGTAGTAGCTGCTTCTCCATTGGGTGATGGGTTGTTTATATAATTTCCCCTCATTCTAACCATTTTCTATTAACAAGAAAATTTAAGTTTTATCATATTATGGACACAATAGGTTAAGAGCTGCAAACTTTAGCTCTGATATCAAGATGTAACATTCCCAATTTAAGAATTTAGAAACAAGGGAATATTTTTTTCATAATGTTCTCAACTTAATTTAGAATACATGTTCCAAAGCCAACCAATCTCATATTAGAAAACCATATGCAACTGTAATGACTTGGTGGAACACCGATCTCTCATTTCATGACTTGGTGTCATACCAATCTCTCATGTTAACTTAATGATTTGTATACTAAGTATAATTGGTTCCATTACCCTTTTTGGGGTATTAAGTGTTATGTTTAAAAGGACTATATGAATATCTGTTACCAATACCCATCTGAAATCCCACTTCTTAACTAGGTGACATAGGACAACACAACCAACAACTTGTGATACTTTGGCCAATGATTTTAAACACACTGTTTATGTTTATATTCCTAGATGACATACTCATCAAATGGAATATATCCTTCACCCCACTTAATATATTATCTAGAATGGTCTTCACTGACTCTAGTCAATCCACTTGTTCAAGGTTTAATCGTAGCCAAGGTTAGATACATAGTCTAGTGTGGAGGATTGCTTACGGTGAATAAGGGTACATAGACATACTCAATCAACCTAAGTTGATTGCACATGTCTATTTATCCTAAGTCATCGTGAGTTGACCCCAACACTAGATCATTCCCCTAACTCTACCTAGGGCAGAACTATGATCAAGTCATAATTTATGTAGATCTAGATGATTAAACTTTGAAGGGTGTTGCAACATGTCAACTGCAACACAATATCCTCATGAATACCTAAGTATTCACAAAGGTATTATACTGTAATTGGTGTGTGACAACATTCGACTGAGTTTCCCCTCATCTGGATGAACATACCTTAGAAATAATTTAATGACTTATTAAATTTTTCTTATTAAGGGTTAATTGCAGTATCCCTATTAAACAACTAGCTTCATTAACCATTAGGGTTACAAGTAAAAATTGTAATTGGAGTTGCTATGTAGATACATCTTCCTTCTAATAATTTCATTAGTTATGATTTTAATCCATTAACATTCTAATTTATGTTTCACATAACATATTCAACATACATAACAGTGTTGTTACTTGCTCACCTACTCAAGCCTTAGCTTACATAAGTTTAGATCAAGTTTTTTTTTATATTAAAATTCAATGGAATGAATTCTAATCCCTTTTAGTTTCCTTTCTCTATATTCATATTCTAGTGAAGGAAATCATCATGAGTAATCCCACCTTTAACTATCCAAATTTACATTCAGATTTATTTCTAAGAGGTCTTAAAACAGTCTATTAATCATTGCACGGATTTTTTCTTCCCCTTTTTCTTATAAAGGATTAATGTTCATTTAAACCCTTAGTATATTACAAGTTATCATCATAGTTTTATTCAGCCAAAAACATTTGTTTTAATATAGCCATAGTGCCTAAGATGACTTCTACTTTAGAATATACAAACGTTGACATGTGATTTGGTCTTAAGATGGTGTAATATTTTGACTATGGAAATCATGTTTGCAGTAGAAAATAATTCATCCTTTTTGTAGGTACATTATGTCATGTTTTTAGGTATTTAATAAGGGCTATCCACCTCCTTATGCAGAATTAGTTTACTGCTTGAATTGAGAAATTTGGTTTCAGTTTTTATAAAACTCTTCCTTCATAACAACATTACCTTGGAACAATTCCATTTGACCTAAGGTATGATTTTAATTCATGATTTTGTGGTCATAATGACCAATTCTGCTAGATCAGTTGATTGTTGAATTCAAACTATGCTAGAGAATTGATGAAGTCTTCATACCTTGTAGTATGTTGAATATTGATGTCATGGATGGTTCTTCATTTAATGGATTGAAATGATTTATTTAAACGGTAACCTATTTTAACTATATTTTTAATGCTAAGTGACTATGTCCTAGAGCTAAGTCTAACCTATGTCTCTTTGATCTTTTGAAATTAAGATGTTGTGACTTAAACTAGAGACCTACCTATGGACCTATGTTGATTTCCTAAACTAATGTTAACCTAACTTAAAATGTGGATAACCTTTAGGGGGCCTAAGGAACACATGGACATTAGGTGGTCGGTGACATCAGTTTTAAGGTAATTATATGAGATTTAATTCATTCTTATCTTTTCCTACAGCCAAATTTGGCATGGGCATTGGAAAATTTGGGGAAAGTTGAGTTGGCATCTCCACTAAATTTGGTTGCATGCAAATTTGAATTTAGTCTTCACCAAAAGTGGAGATGGTGGTGGCATGGAAGATGGAGGGAACTGACAGTAATTTTACATTTAATGTTTTTAAATTTGGAGAAAACCACCTAAGAAGGTGCATGAGGGGTTTGGTTTTTTTTTTATCTTTTGGTTCATTTGTGAACCGAGCTCTGCATGAGATTGTTCATTTCTTCAGTTCAAGACTTGCATAACTGTAACTCTTGCATGACTGTAATTTTTGCATGGCTTTGAAATTTTATTGGACACTGGGAAAAACTATATAAAGAAAGGGGAAGTGTTGATGGTTCAGTTGACATTTCGTGGCAAGGAAGAAGCTATTGAAGTTTTTCTTGGAGATCTCCTGTGAATCAGTAAAGGAGAAGCGCTATCAAGCATGATAGGCTCTTCCCATTAAGTTGTTTTATTTTACTTAAATGATTCATTAAAAGAACTCTACTCTTAGGGATAAATTTTTGTTTGTTTGATGTTATGATATCTTCTTTCAATGCTTGTATTATTTACTTTGTTTTTACTATTTGACTTCACTATTATGATGGAATATCTATTCTGGGTTTCAATTCCCTTGTTTTGAATTAATGAGTTATGCTTAACTTCTGTTTGAGCCTGAGATGAAGTTGTAACTATTTTTACTCTTGTTGAGCTGTGTTAAACTTGTGAGTAACTTGATTTCTTAAATTCATGGAACTTGTTTGATGAGATCTTGTATCACCTCTGTGAGAACACTTCAGAGTATAAACTTTTGAGTAACTCGACTAATGTTTGAACTTGAATGAATATTTTTGGGAAATAAAATTTTGCGTCTCTTGGTTTGGCATATTCTTCTAAGTCTGTTGGAATGTTCAAAACTTGTGATTGTGCCTGATGATTTCTTTTATCACTTTGTGGTTGTGATTCAGGGTTTTTTCTAACCTTCCTGTTTCATTCATTTGTTCTAGTGGTTATTGAGGAAGATGCATTGTTTTGAGTTTGGCTTTGAAAGAAGCTTTCATCTGTTAAAGACTTGTTATATCTTTTTCATTCACCAATAGAGGATTTGGAAAGATTATCCGTGTTAGCTCCTTGAAAGGAATTATTGCTTGGGAAAGGGTAATTTAAAAGAAGTGTTATTCTGTCTTCTATTCTTTTGAGAACTTGGGTAACCTCTGAAATTGATATAATTGATGCTTAGAAGGGGAAATTATCTTGGGATTTAGCTCACTATGTTACAGTTGTTGTTATCGATTTGTGAGTCTGAATAGTTCTTTGGACATTAATGGTTGTACTGGGTTAGTCTATTTTCTTGGCCTTGGGCCATCAAACTTGTTTTAGTTCTTTTACTAATGAAGGAAAATGTATCTCTGTATAAGGAAGTGCGTGTTTGGGGGCGTAGCTTTATCATTATTCAATCGTATTTTCTTTTCATCATCTAGGTGTAGAAGGACTATGAAGACTTAATCTTCTATTAATTCTCTTCCTTTCTCCACCATGTCCATGGAAAATGGTTACTTGTTTTCTTACAGTTTTTTGATTATCCTTACTGTTCTCTTGAGTGATGAAAGGTAATGATTGTTGTGGGTCATCATTTCTTCCCTTCTTTGGGACTATAGTCATTCAATTTGATCTCTGATTGTTCTCTATTTGGGGAATTTTGGTAAAGGACAGTAGAGAATGGACTTACCTATTTATGTTCTTGTTTATAGTGTGCTCTTTTTCTAATCATGCTTAGAACGTTGAATATACAATATCTCTCTCCTTTGATTTTCCTTTTGTTTCAATCTTGATGAGGGAGTTGTCCAATTGGTTTGTTTCATAGTACCTTCACTAAGATTGGCTTGAAGAATTTAGTCTAGTTGTGTTAGGACAATTTAGCTTAAGCAGAAGTTACTTAGGAGGATTGTTTTGTTGGTTGAAAATATTCTGAGTAAGTCTTTTTATTTAGTGAAAATTATTTAAAGGGTTGAAGGAACTAAAGTTTATTGTTAGATTCCTCCATTCTACTAATTTTCCTTAGCATAAAAATTGATATCTTGCTAAGGGATTGTGTGGTTAGTTCCAATTGCATGCTAAGTTGATCCCATTCTTTATTCAAAACTTGTTTAGTGTTGAACTTGAACTTAGATTGGTCTCTAATTCTGAATTTGAGTTATAGGATTCTTAAATTAGAAACTCTTTACTAAATATGTTGTTTGGTTCATCCTAAACCTATTCCTATGTTTGATTTGATCTTGGCATCTCATATTCTAGGATGGAATTAGGTGAAATAAATGTTGAGATGAAAGTACTATTGTTCTATCTAATGTTGATCTATTCCTAAGAGATAGTAGGGATAGTTATCTTCTCATGTTAGATAGGATTAACTGAGAAGTGAATAATGTATAATGATATATGAAAGGAAAATTGTGATTTTGATGGAATAGTACTTACCTGGATTAATGTTTTAATTCTTTTTATGTAAACAATAGTATGAAAGTTGAAGTTGTTTATATCATGATCTATTCTTAATTATGATATGGTTTATCACCTTACCTCTCTCTCTCATTTGTGACTAGTAATTCCTTTTGGTATGTTTCTTTGTAATGCTTAAATTGTTTCATAACAGCAGAGTTCTCTTTATGAAATAGTTAGCTAAAAGCACATCTTTTTAATGCTTAGTGCTTATCATGCTCAGTTCAATGAACTGACCCATGCTAGCAATTTTTGCAGATGGACTTCGTAAGTGATGAAAGGAGAAAAGATATTTAGGAACTTATAATTATTTATCAAAGAGACTGGATCTTTTTATGATGAAATATGGTTCATTACTGAAATGTACTTTATGGAAAAGAAAGTTGTATTTGAAATTGATTCAAGTATTGTTGTTTGGCATTAGTAGTGTCTGAAGTGTTTGGACTTATTAAATGTATGAATCTTTTGATGAATAAAATATATGTGAAATTTTTTGTATTTGATGTATTTCCTTTGGTAATCAATGAGTGGAAATGTTAGGTAATTCTCTACTTTTCAGTCAGTAGCTTACTCTTTGGATTGGAATAGAATGGATAGAGATTAGGGGTACTAGATGTACTACTCTCTCTAGAGAAAATACAACTTAATAAGTTGACATTCTTGTATGGATACTCAACTAATTCACTTTAAATAATCATTAACCCTGTATAAGAAGAAGGGGAAGGAAACTTCCATGAAATGATTAATAGATTGTCTTAAGATCTCTTGGAAATAAATCAGAAAGTTATCTTTGATTAGTTGATGGTGTGCTATCTCATGAAGAGTTCCTTAACTGGATTAGGAATGTAGAGAAAGGAAATTAAATGGGATTAGAATTCATTCCATTGAAGTCTAATATAAAAGGAATTTTCTTAGAACTTATATAAGCTAGGGCTTGAGTGGGGAAATTAGCAACAACATAATCTTGTTTGTTGAATATGTTATGTGAAACATAAATCAAAATGTTAATGGAATAAAAACATAACTTATGAAATTGTTGGAAGCAGATGTATCTTCATACCCACTCTAATTGCAGTTTTAACTTGTAACCCTAATGGTAAATGAACCTAGTTGTTCAATAGGACTACTGTAATTAACCCTTAATAAGAAACAAATTTATAATTAATTAACTTATTTCTAAGGTATGTTCATCTAGATGAGGAGAACTCAGTTGGATGTTGGCACATGCCAACTATAGTACAATACCTTCATGAAGACTTGGGTCTTCATGAGGATATTGTATTGCAGTTGACATGTTGCAACACCCTTCAGAGTTTAATCAACTAGATCTACATAAATTTGGACTTGTTCACAGTTCTACCCTAGGTAGAGTTAGGGGCATGTTCTAGTGTCAGGGTCAACTCATGATGACTTAGGATAACTAGACACACGCAATTGACTTAGGTCGATTGAGTATGACTATGTACCCTTAGTCACTGTGAGCAGTCCTCCACACTAGACTATGTTGCTAACCTTGGCTAGGGTTAAACCTTGAACAAGAGGACTGACAGGAGTCAGTAAAGACCATTCTAGATAACAGATGAAGTGGGGTGAAGGATGTATTTTGTTGATGAGTATGTCATCTAGGAATATAAACATGAACAATATGTTTAAAATATTTGGCCAAAGTATCGCAAGTTGTTGGTTGTGTTGTCCTATGTCACCTAGTTTAAGAAGTAGGATTTCAGATGAATATCGGTAACAGATATTCAGATAGGCCTCTTAAACATAACACTTAATACCCTGAAAAGGGTAAGGGAACCAAGTATATTTAGTATACAAAACATTAAGTTAACATGAGAGATCAGTATGATACCGAGTCATGAAATGAGAGATTGGTAGCTCACTGAGTCATTTATAGATGCATATGGTTTCTGTTATGAGATTGATTGACTTTGGAATGTGTGTTCTAAATTATGATTATTTAGAATAGAGAACATTATGTAAAAAAAATTCCCTTGTTTCTAAAGTCTTAAAATGGGAATGTTACATCTTGGTATCAGAGTTGAAGGCTGCAGCTCTTGGACCTATTGTGTCCATAATATGATAAAACATAAATTTTCTTATTAACAAAAAATGGTTAGAACAAGAGGAAGTGATGCAAACAACCCACCACCAGGTGGAGAAGTAGATACTGCCCAAAAACTCGATGAGATCCTTGCTTCCCTGTTGGACACAAGAGATTGTCTAGTTGTACTTGAACAACAAGTAATGGGAAATGAGGAGGAGGAAGAAGATGCTGGTAATAACAATCAGCCACCTCCTGTGGACAATGCCAATGTTGGGAATTTGGGTGTTGATAACAATAATGTAGCCAATGCTAATGTTAATGTACCTAATCAACCTGAGAATAAAAAGGAAAGATTGGTAGCTGAACTCACTAATGACATAAAAAGGATAAGTCCACCCAAGTTTGATGGCACTACACTAGGAGATGGAGCTGAGAACTGGCTCAATGAAATGGAGAAGTACTTTGCAATAAGGAACTTCTCTGAGGAAAAAAAAGCAATATGGGGAGCTTATCAACTTTCCCATGAGGCATCTTCTTGGTGGGACAACTGTAAGGATGAGTTAAACATTGATGAAACAAACATCACTTGGGATCAATTTAAAAATTATTTTAGGAAATGATGGCTGCCACAACTTTACTATGATCAGAAAATGACTAAATTTCAGAACTTAGCTCAAGGAAAGTTAACTATAACAGAGTACTGGGAAAGATTTACTAAGCTCCTTAAGTATGTACTCAGTATCAAACTGACGAGAATTTTAGGATACGAAAATTCCTTATGGGATTAAATATCATTATAGGTGGTGAAGTGGATGTTCACAACCCAACCACTATAGAAGGGGTTATTGAAAAATCCATAAGGCAGGAGGAGAAATTGAAGGAAATATCTACCCATAAGGAAGAAATCAGAAAGAAAGTTCCAAATTCTTCTTCGACCCTTGCACCCAAAAAGGGACCATGGAAAAATTTTGGTATGAAAAACAAATTTTTTACTGATAATAACAAGAAAACTACAGCAAATAAACCTACTGCTAATGTACGAAACAACTTTTTCAAGAACAATAATAATGGACAGAAGTCCTATGGAGGTCATAATGATAACTTTAAGGATGGAAATAAATTTGAGCCTAGGAAAGGACCTATAGGAGGCTACTACAATTGTGGCAAGGATCATTATGTAAATCAGTGTCCTCTAAGGAAGGATGACCGCAATCAACAGCATAAGATACATGTTGCAGTAGCTGAAAAACAAGTTGAAAACAAGTTATGCCTATAGAAGTGTCAGGTAAGTTATTTGGTATACCTGTAACTATAATTTTTGATACTGGAGCTACTGAATGCTTTATTTCTACTAAATTAGCTTCAAAATTAAAAAGAAAAGATGGAAAAATGGATAAATCATGGACTGTACATTATGGAAATAATGTTGTCCACATAGTTAGTATGTGTATTTTTGGAGCAGTCCTTGACTTGCCTAGTTTTTCCACTGAAGTTGATCTTTATGTTGCTCCTTTGGGGTCTTATGATGTAATCATAGGTGTTAACTGGCTAGCTGAACATAAGGAAAAGGTTGATTGTTTTGAAAAACATATTAGTTGTCTGGATGACCTGCAGAAAACAACAGACATTCAGGGGATAAAACGTGAGATTTCAGTTAGGAAATTGTTAGCTATGCAACTTAAAAAGGCTAAAAACAAAGGTTGCACTTTGTATGTAGTAAAAATTTCTGATATGACCGATGAAAGTAGTGACTTCTTGGATAGGTACCCACTGTTATGAAATTTTAGTGATGTGTTTCTAGAAGAGTTACCCGGTCTTCCACCCAAAAGGGAGTTTGATTTCATGATTGAAATCAAGCCAGGAACGGAACCTATTTCCAAGGCACCATATCAAATGACTACCATTGAACTAGTAGAGCTTAAGGCACAATTACAAGAACTTTTGTCTAAAGGTTTAATAAGACCAAGTGTCTCACCTTGGGGAGCACTGGTAATTTTTGTGAAAAAGAAATATGGAACACTTAGATTGTGCATTGATTATAGGATGTTAAACAAAGAAACAATAAAAAATAGATATCCACTTCCTAGAATTGATGATCTATTTGATCAGATGCATGGTGCATCAATGTATTCTAAGATAGATCTTTGATATGGATATCATCAGTTAAGAATCAAGGATGAAAATATTCATAAAAAACTTTTAGAACAAGGTACGAGCATTATGAATTCATTGTTTTACCATTTGGTTTGATGAATGCACCTACAACTTTTATGAATTTAATGAATAATATTTTTCAAGAATACTTGGACAAATTTGTTCTTGTATTCTTGGATGATATTCTCATATATTCTAAAATCATTGATGAGCATCATGAGCATTTGAAAATAGTTCTGGAAATCTTAAGAAAGATAAGGTTGTATGGTAAGTTGTCCAAATGTTCCTTCTACGAGATGGAAGTGCACTATCTGGGACATGTCATAAGTAAGGATGGAATAGTTAGATCCATAAAAAATCATTGCAATAACTGAGTGGCCTGCACCTAAGAATGTACATGAAGTTAGAAGCTTCATGGGTCTTGCTGGTTACTATAGGAAGTTTGTTAAAGAATTTTTGAAGGTCGTTGCACCAATAACTTTGTTACAAAAGAAAGATAAGAAATTTGTGTGGAATGAAAAATGTGAATCTGCATTTAAGACTCTAAAGGATCAGTTAACATCTGCACCTATTTTGGTTGTACCTGATCCTAATGGAGACTTTACTGTAGTAACAGATGCATCTAGGGAAGGTCTTGGAGGTATTTTTTTACAAAATGAGCATGTTATAGCTTATGAGAGTAGAAAACTCAAGTTACATGAACTGAACTATGCTCCACATGACCTAGAGCTTGCTACCATTGTTCATGCACTTCAAGTATGGAGGCATTATCTTCTTGGTAGACCTTTTGAACTAAAGACTGATCATCTTGGGCTGAAGTATATTTTCACTCAGCCAAATCTGAATGCAAGACAATGAAGATGGTTAGAATTTATATCTCAGTATGATTTCGACATAAGTTATATTAAAGGCAAGGAAAATAGAGTGACAGATGCACTAAGTCATAGGAAACATATTTATTCTCTTATAACATTGAGAACTAAATTTAAGGATGAAGTAAAAAGTGTTATGGAATTGGATTCTTATTTTCAACAACTTAAAATAACACTTACTGTAGATTCAAATGATGTGAGATATAAAGGTTTTCACTTTGATGATGAAGGAATCTTGAGGTTTGAAAATAGAGTATATATACCTTCATTAAATGAATTAAGAAAGAAATTGTTAACTGAATTTCATAATTCACCTTTTTCTAGACATCCCGGCATTACGAAAATGCTTGTTGACATAAAACAAAAATATTTCTGGAAAGGGATGAAAAAGGACGTGATTGATTTTATGACACACTGCTTAGAATTTCAGCATGTCAAAGCTGAACATATGCATCCAGCTGGCTTACTATACCCTCAAAACATACCGCAATATAAATGGAAAGTAATTAGCATGGATTTTGTTCAAGGGTTTCCTATGTCAAGAAATAAACATGATGTTATTTTAGTTATGGTGGATAAACTAACAAAGGTAGCACATTTTATTGCTGGTAATCTTAAGGATGATTCACCTGTTTTAGAAAAAATATTTGTGCATGAAATTTTTAGATTGCATGGAGTACCTAAATTGATCATATCGGATAGAGATTCAAGAATGACATCTAGATTTTGGCAAACACTCAATGCAGCCTTAGGGACTAAACTAAATTTTAGTTCCGCATACCATCCAAAAATGGATGGGCAGACTGAAAGAGTTAACCAAGTTTTGGAAGATATGTTACGAATGTATTGCATGGATCAACAGTATAAATGGGAAGAGTACATTCCATTTGTTGAATTTTCTTATAATAACACATACCATGCCTCTCTGAAAATGGCACCTTTCGAGGCATTATACAGAAGGAAATGAAAAACTCTAGTTAGCTGGGATAGCATAGAGGATAGAGAGGTAATTGGACCTTAAATCGTTACTGAAATGGAAAAACAAAATAAAATTATTCGTGAATGTTTGAAGGAAGCAACAGATAGGTAAAAGAGTTATGCAGACTTAAAACAGGTTGACAAGAAATTGAACTTGGTGAGAAGGTATTTTTGTGGGTTAAATCAAAAAAGAGTTCTATAACTTTTGGCAAGGCTTCCAAGTTATCACCTTGTTATGTGGGACCCTTTGAAATTGTTGAAATAATCAACCCTGTAGCTTATCGTTTAGCTTTACCTCCTGCTTTATCATGAATGCATGGTGTTTTCCATATTTATTTACTTAAGAAATATGTTTCATATTTATCACATCTGTTAAATAGGAATTCGTTGCAGGTCCAAGACCCAGGAATAATCATGGTTAAACCCATTCGAGTGCTGAAAAATCACCAGTTACACTTAAGAAATCACCATATAATTCAATGTAAGGTTGAGTGGGACTAGTTTGACGAAGAAAGTGCAACCTGGGAAAACCTTGAAGATATGAAAATTACTTTTTCATATTTATTTGAACATAACTGATTCTGTTGATTGATAAAACTTGAAGATTTAATTCTTAGTATATCAATAAACCTGCCAGTTTTGGGCATATACTAAATTCTTTAGTATGGAAACAACTATTTTAATGTTGAATAATTATGAAAATTTGAACTTTTCAAATTTGGTTCTGTTATGAACTTATGAATGAAGAAATTATGAATTGGTTATATTATTTATGGAAATTATTGACTAAGTTAATCATCGAGATGATGATGCTTTTTAGGAGGGAGGTATGTAATGCCTCTAGCATGACAGGTACCTAAGATGACTTCTACTTTAGAAGATACAAACGTTGACATGTGATTTGGTCTTAAGACAATGTACTCTTGTGACTATGGAAATCATGTTTACAGTAGAAAATAATTCATCCTTTGTACAGGTTCATTATGTCGTGTTTTACTGTATTTAATCAAATCAACCCACCTCCTTATACAGAATTAGTTTGCCACTTGAATTTTGAAATTCGGTTTCAATGTTTATAAAACTCTTCCTTCAAAATGAAATTACCTTGGATCAATTCCATTGATCCAAGGTATGCTTTTAATTCATGATTTTGTGGTCATAACGACCAATTCTGTTAGATCAGTTGATTGTTGGATTCAAACTGTGCTAGAGAATTGATGAAGTCTTTAGACCCTGCAGTATGTTGAATACTGATGTCATGGCTGGTTCTTCATTTAATTGATTACAATGCTTGCTTTGAATGGTAACCTATTTTAACTATATGTTTAATGCTAAGTGACTATGTCCTAGAGCTAAGTCTAACCTATGTCTCTTTGATCTTTTGAAATTAAGATGTTGTGACTTAAACTAGAGACCTACCTATAGACCTATGTTGATTTCCTAAACTAATGTTAACCTAACTTAAAATGTGGCTAACCTAGAGGGGGCCTATGGAACACATGGACATTGGGTGGTCGGTGGCATTGGTTTCAAGGTAATTAAATGAGATTTAATTCATTCTTATCTTTTCCTACCGCCAACTTTGGCATGGGCATTGGAAAAGTTGGGGAAAGTTGAGTTGGAATCTCCACCAAATTTGGGTGCATGAAAATTTGAATTTAGTATTTGCCAAAAGTGGAGATGGACAGTGGCTTGGAAGATGGAGGGAACTTAGAGTCATTTAAATTTTTTTAATTTGGTGAAAACCACCTAGGAAGGTGCATTTTTTGGTTGTTTTTTAATCTTTTGGTTCATTTGTGAATTGGGATCTACATGAGATTGTTCTTGCTCTTCAGTTTGACACTTGCACAACTTTAACTCTTACATGACCATAATTTTTGCATGGCTTTGAACTTTTATTGGCCATTGTGAAAAAAACTATATAATTAAAGGGGAAGTGTTGATGGTTAGGTTGATGTTTCGTTGAAAGGAAGAAGTTATTGAAGTTTTTCTTAGGGATCTCCTACGAATCTGTAAAGGAGAAGCACCATTAGGCATGACATGCTCTTCCCATTAATTTTATTTTATTTTACTTAAATGATTCATTAAAAGAGAACTTTTCTCTTGGGGATAAATTGGTTTTTGTTTGATGTTATGATCTCTACTTTTAATGCTTGTATTATTTACTGTGATTACTATTTGACTTCACTATTATGATGGAAGATCTATTCCAGGTTTCGATTCCCTTGTTTTGAATTACTGAGTTATGCTTAACTTTTTTTTTAGCTTGAGATGAAGTTGTAATGGTTTGTACTCTTGTTGAGTTGTGTTAAACTTGTGAGTAACTTGATTTCTTAAATTAGTGGAACTTGTTTGATGAGATCTTGTATCACCTCTGTGAGAACATTTCAGAGTATAAATTATTGAGTAACTCGACTAATGTTTGAACTTGAATGAATATTTTTAGGAGATAGAATTATGTGTTTCAAGGTTTAGCATATTCTTCTGAGTCTGATGGAATGTTCAAAACTTGTGATCATGCCTAACATTTCTTTTATCACTTTGTGGTTGTGATTCTGGGTTTTGTTCTAACCTTCCTATTTCAGTCATTTGTTCCAGTGGTTATTGAGGAAGATGCATTGTTTTGAGTTTGGATTTGAAATAAGCTTTCATCTGTTAAAGACTTGCTATAGATTTTTCATTCACCAATAGAGATTTGGAAAGATTATCCATGTTAGCTCCTTGAAAGGAATTATTGCTTGGGAAAGGGTAATTTAAAAGAAGTGTTATTATATCTTCTATTCTTTTGAGAACTTAGGTAACCTCTGAAATTGATGTAATTGATGCTTAGAAGGGGAAATTATCTTGGGATTTAGCTCAATGTGTTACAGTTGTTATTGATTTTCAAGTCTGAATAGTTCTTGGACATTAATGGTGGTACTGGGTTAGTTGTTTTCTTGGCCTTGGGCCATCAAACTTGTTTTTCGGTTCTTTTACTAATGAAGGAAAAGGTATCTCTATATAAGGAATGTGTGTTTGGGGCGTAGCTTTATTGTTATTCGATCGTATTTTCTTTCATCATCTGGGTGTAGAAGGACTGTGAAGACTTACTCTTCTGTTAATTCTCTTCCTTTCTCCACCATGTCTGTGGAAAATGGTTACTTGTTTTCTTATGGGTTTTTTATGTTATCCTTACTGTTCTCTTGAATGATGAAAGGTAATGATTGTTGTGGGTCATCATTTCTTCCCTTCTTTGGGACTATAGTCATTCTATTTGATCTCTGATTGTTCTCTATTTGGGGAATTTTAGTAAAGGATAGTAGGGAATGGACTTACATGTTTATGTTCTTGTTTATAGCATGCTCTTTTTCTAATCATGCTTAGAACATTGAATATACAATCTCTCTCTCCTTTGATTTTCCTTCTGTTTCAATCTTGATGAGGGAGTTGTCAGTTGGTCTGTTTCATAATACCTTCACTAGGAATGGCTTGAAGAATTAAGTCTAGTTGTGTTAGTAATAGTTTAGCTAAAACAGAAGTTACTTAGGAGGATTGTTTTGTTGGTTGAAAATATTCTGAGTAAGTCTTTTTATTTAGTGAAAATTATTTAAAGGGTTGAAGGAACTAAAGCTGATTGTTAGATCCCTCCATTCTACTATTTTTCCTTAGCATAGAAATTGATGTATCACTGAGGGATTGTGTGTGTAGTTCCAATTGCATGTTAAGTTGATTTCATTCTTTATTGAAAACTGTTTAGTGCTGAAATTGAACTTAGATTGGTTTCTAATTCTAAATTTGAGTTAAAGGATTCTTAAATTAGAAACTCTTTACTAAATAGGTTGTTTGGTTCATCTAAACCTATTCCTATGTTTGATTTTATCTTGGCATCTCATATTCTAGGATGGAATTAGGTGAAATAAATGCTGAGATGAAATTAATATTGTTCTATCTAATTTTGACCTATTTCCAAGAGATAGTAGGGATAATTATCTTCCCATGTTAGATAGGATTAACTGAGAAGTGAATAATGTATAATGATATATGAAAGAAAAATTGTGATTTTGATGGAATAGTACTTACCTGGATTAATGTTTTAATTATTTTTATGTAAACAATAGTATGAAAGTTGAAGTTGTTTATATCATGATCTATTCTTAATTATGATATGGTTTATCACCTTACTCTCTCTCTCTCTATTTGTGACTAGTAATTCCCTTTGTTATGTCTCTCTGTAATGCTTAAATTGTTTCATAACAACAGAGTTCTCTTATGAAACAGTTAGCTAAAAGCACATATTTTTAATGCTTAGTGCTTATCATGCTCAGTTCAATGAACTGACCCGTGCTAGCAATTTTTGTAGATGGACCTTGTAAGTGATGAAATGAGAAAAGATCTTTAGGAACTTAAATTTATTTATCAAAGAGACTGGATCTTTTTATGATGAAATATGGTTCATTACTGAAATGTACTTTATGGAAAAGAAAGTTGTACTTGAAATCGATTCAAGTGTTCTTGTTTGGAATTAGTATTGTCTGAAGTGATTAGACTTATTAAATGTATGAATCTTTTGATGAATAAAAGATATGTGAATTTTTGTATAATTGATGTATTTCCTTTGGCAATCAATGAGTGGAAATGTAGGTAATTCTCTAATTTTTAGTCAGTATCTTACTCTTTGGATTAGAATAGGATGGATAGAGATTAAGGGTACTAGATGTACTACTCTCTCTAGAGAAAATACAACTTAATAAGTTGACATTTTTGTATGGATACTCAACTAATTAACTTTAAATAATCGTTAACCCTGTATAAGAAAAAAGGAAAATTCCATGAAATGATTAATAGATTGTCTTAAGATCTCTTGAAAATAAATCAAAAAGTTATCTTTGATTAGTTGATGGTGTGCTATCTCATGAAGAGTTCCTTAATTGGATTAGGAATGTAGAGAAAGGAAATTAAATGGGATTAGACTTCATTCCATTGAAGTCTAATATAAAAGGAATTTTCTTAGAACTTATATAAGCTAGGTATTGAGTGGGGAAATAAGCAACAACACTGTCTTATTTGCTGAATCTTTTATGTGAAACATAAATCAAAATGTTAATGGAATAAAAACATAACTTATGAAATTTTTGGAAGCAGATGTATCTGCATACCCACTCTAATTGTAGTTTTAACTTGTAACCCTAATGGTAAATGAACCTAGTTCTTCAATAGGACTATTGTAATTAACTCTTAATAAGAGAAAAATTAATAAGTAATTAACTTATTTATATGGTATGTTCATCCAAATGAGGAGAACTCAGTGAGATGGCACACACCAACTACAGTACAGTACCTTTTTGAATACTTGGGTCTTCATGAAGATAATGTATTACATTTGACATGTTACAACACCCTTGAGAGTTTAATCAGCTAGATCTACATAAATACAGAATTGTTCACAGTTCTTCCCTAGGTAGAGTTAGGGGCATGTTCTAGTGTTGAGGTCAACTCACGATGGCTTAGGATAAGCTAGACACATGTAATTGACTTAGTTCTATTGAGTATGTCTATGTACCCTTAGTCACTGTGAGTATTCCTCCACACTAGACTATGTTTATAACCTTGGCTAGGGTTAAACCTTGAACAAGAGGACTGACAGGAGTCAGTAAAGACCATTCTAGATAACATAGGAAGTGGGGTGAAGGACATATTTTGTTGATGAGTATGTCATCTAGGAATATAAACATGAAAAGTATGTTTAAAATATTTGGCCAAAGTATTGCAAGTTGTTGGTTATGTTGTCCTATGTCACCTAGTTTAAGAAGTGGGATTTCAAATGAATATCGGTAACAAATATTCAAATAGGCCTCTTAAATAGAACATTTAATGCCCCGAAAAGGGTAAAAGAACCAAGTATACATAGTATACAAATTACTAAGTTAACATGAGAGATCGGAATGATACCGAGTCATGAAATGAGAGATCGATAGCTCACCGATTCATTTTTCAGTTGCATATTGTTTTTGTTATGAGATTGATTGGGTTTGGAATATGTGTTCTAAATTATGATTATTTAGAATAGATAACATAATTATTTTAATTGGCACAAGATTTGGATGACTGAGCTAACCCCTAAAATTAACTTTTTCTTTTGGCTTGTGCTCAGAGGTATAATTCTTACTAATGAAAACCTAATGAAGAAAGGATTCATTATGCCTAATAGGTGTCACTTTTGCAAAAAAAGATTATGAAGATATTAAACACCTTTTTTCCACTATGAGTATGCTTCAATGATTTGGAGTTATGCCTTTTCCAAGTTCAATGTTTTATGGATTTTGCCTAAGGAATTCATTCAGTTTTGGATCCAATGGAATCCTCCTTTTAAGCAATATGTTATGAGAAGACTTTGGAAACTGGTCATGCCCCATATTATCTAGAGGATTTGGAAAGATAGGAATGATATCATTTTTAGAAACAATAAATAGCATTGTAATCTCATCTTTGTTACGATTGGTCATGCTATTAAAGATAATATTGGAAGGTTCAAACCTCCCAAAAATAATAAATATCCTAAGAATGAAGGATATATGCTTTCCAACTAGAAGATAGGAGCTGCAAATTTGCAGATTAGGAATAGCTCAAACATTGATAGGTCTTTGATTCATTGGATCTTTCTTGAGATTAACTGGTATAAACTAAACTTTGATGGTGCCTCCAAGGGTAACCCTAGTTTTCTTGCTATGGGAGGTGTAATTTGAGAACATAAAGGTTGTTTAGTTACTGCTTATGTTGGTAAAATGGGGATTCGGAAAAATCATTATGCAGAAGTCCTAGCTGCTCTATGGGGGTTAAGGGTTGTCAAAGATTATAATATACATAAATTAATTTTGAAAGGGAATTCACTAAACATCATTAATCACCTAAATAAAATTTCTCCTCCTAACTGGACTGTTAAGGACTTTATTATGGTATCTAGAAGTATTTGTCAAAATTTCAAGAATATCATCATTAGGCATACTTGTAGGGAGGGGAATAAGGTTGCAAATACCTTGGCCAATGTTGGCATCAATAATAATCTAACCATATGGAATAATGAAAATTACATCCCTATGGAGGTACATAATAGCATTAATGTGGATAAATATGGGCATTCAAACATGGAGTAGAAATAATAATGGTATGGAGTAGGCTTTAGCGGTGGTGAAAGATCACATATGTGAGAATTATCATCCTAATTACAGCCACATTAACGCCATTGAACCTTGCACATGTGGATGGGTTCTTAAAAACCAGGACACATATAAGGAAGAAACATATTCAAATGAGGGTTTTAAGAAGAATTTTTTTAGGAATAATAGGGAGAAGAAGAAAATGGGAGGTGCATCGTGGCAATTGGAGCCCTACTATGATCCTTCCTGGAAGAACAATGAGGAGATATGGAACATCTTATACAAGGGTGACATTTCTAATTTTATAGAACGCATTCAAGGCCACGATCAGAATATTTCAGTTCATTTTGTAATGGACTAGAATAATAGAAAGGTGAAATATGGTGTCCACCATGTTACTATCAATGAAGATTTGATTGCTAAGGCTATAGGCCTTGAATTGGAGGGTTATCCTTTTTTTAGCAAAAGTATTAACAGGGTCACCTAGGCTAAGAAATTATCTGATGAGGGAGAGGAGATTGAATTTGTTTATGTGGGCATTAGGGTGAGTTCTATTCCCAAGCCATTTGATGAAGTGATAAATATGATGGCTAGGTATATTTCTTTAGAAGGGTGATAAAAAATTGTCCCTATTAAACACCTAGTCTTTCTAAATAATTTTAGAAGGCAATTTGCAATATGCTTCCTACACTACCTACTAAATTCCCTTCAGTACTCCATTTTGGACTTTCAGAAGAACTCTCGTGTTATCCCTCTCCATCAGGGCCTCATCTTCCTACTCCATAAGCTTTGTGTCTCTGAATCCCCTGGCTTCCCAACCACTCCCAATGATCTGCACGTCACTACCTCCATTGTTCCCACTCCCATACTGGAAACCCCTTCCAAATCCAAGACCAAGAACCCCAAGCTTCCAAAAACTGACACCCCTCACTCTGCCCAAGTTCTTAGAAGCACCAAAGAGCTAGAAGTTGCGTAAAATTTTCTTCATATCAACAATGTTGGTTTGGATATGGCCCTTCATCAAGAGGGGAATAACCTGCCTCATATATTGGAGTCTCTAGAGAAAGAGATGAAGAAGCTTAAGAAGGACCTACAGTGCATGGACAAGTAAAAAGGAAAAAGAAAAATTGATGATGATAATGACATTGGGAAGGATCAGATTGCTAACATTTATAAGAAGGTGAACTCTCTAGACAGTAGATTAGGGAGAGAAAAAGACAGACATAATCACAACATAGCTATCTTCAAAGCCATCAGTGACTTCTTAGACTAGCAAGTTTGAAACATTACCATGCTTAGTGGGATCCCTAACACTATTTGGGGGAATGAAAAAAAGAGGATCCATACCATCTCGTAACTGAACACTTCTGACCCAACGCACATCACCACATTGGCGTTGTTCACCTTACTGTAAACTATCTAGTCCAGAATCAATAGAGTGTCGAAGAAGTAAACTCACTCGGGCTAGAGGGCATCATTTTAGTCACTTATCTTTTTTGGTCTTTTTGATGTGTCTATGTTGCTTTTATGTTGTATTGTTACAGTTTATGTTCTATTTTGTTTCTTTCTTGTAACTATCCTTTGGTTACTGTTGGACATAGTGTATTATGTTGATTTTGATCCTCTTTTGTTGTTTCTTTATAGATATATCTAGTTGTTGAGCCCTTTTTGTAACAAGGTATAGTCCCTTTAAAACTATTTACCAATAATAAAAAAACATTATGTAAAAAAAATTCCCTTGTTTCTAAAGTCTTAAAATGGGAATGTTACAAGTTAAACCTATTAAACATGAGAAGATAACTATCCTAAATATTTATTAGGAATAGTTCAGTCATAGATAGAACAATAGTACTTCCATCTCAAAGTTTCATTCACCTAAATTCATCCTAGAATCTGAGATTCCAAGATCAAATAAAAACATAGCAATAAGTTTAGGATGGTCCAATAACATAACTAGGAAAGAGTTTCTAATTTAATAATCCTATAACTCAAATTCATAATTAGAACCCAATTTAAGTTAGATTCCAACACTAGACATATCTCAATAAAGGGTAAGATTAATTTGGAATTCTATTGGAACTAAGCACACAATCCCCAAAGAGATGCATCTATACCAATGTTAATTCAAAATATTTGAATGGAGGGGTTTAACAATCAACTTCAGCTCCTTCAACCATTCAAATATTTTTTCACTAAAAAAAATACTTACTCAAAATATTTCCAACCAAGCACAAAAATCCTTTTAATTAACCTCTTCTTCTGTTATAATGTCCTATAACAACTAGAATTAATTCTTCAAACAAGTCTCATAAGATGTACTATGAAGCAAACCAAATAGGACAACACCTTTGCCAAGTTTAAAACAAAAGGAAAATCAAAAGAGAAAGAGATATTTCTTACTCAAATTTCTAAGCATGACTAGAAAAAGATCATGATTTAAAAAGGAACATAAATAGATAAGTCCAGTCTCTACTGCCCTTAACCAAAATCCCAAACATAGGATTAAATAGGAATCAAATTGAATGACAATATTCGTAAAGAAGGAAAGAAACAATAAACTGTAACATTAATTTACCTTTCAATATTCAATGAGGATAGTAATGTTAAAACCTAAATTCCCAAGACAACAAGTAACCAATCAGTAACAGACACAATGGAGAAAGGAGGAGGATGAACTAAAGAGTAAGTCTACCAAGTCCTCCTAACTCATATCTGTAAGGGTAAGGAAACAAATAATGTGATTTAACAAAATAGGAGACACCATTTTTTTCATCAATATAATATTTTCAAAAATCAAAATGAACTGAAACTGAGTTCAATGGTCCCAGGTCAAGAATCAAGAAAACTAAACACATCAAACAATATCGATCAAATTGTCCAGGCATTCAAGTTGACAACAACAATGAAAAATATTATGCTAATACCCAAGAAAATTTTCCTTTCTTAGCAATAGTTTCCTTGATCTCATAGGTTACCCAAATACTTAAAAAGAATAGAAGACATAATAACACTTTCCTTACATCACACTTTCACAAGCATTATTTATTTCAAGGATCTAGCATTGTTATTATTTCCAAATCCTCCATTTATGAATGAAAAACATCTAACAAGTCTTAAAAGATGAATAACTCCTTTCCAAGTAAAACCCTGAACCGTGCATCTTCCCTCAATACTCGTAGGAACAAATGACTGAAACATGAAGGTTAAAAAAACCTAGAATCACAACCAAAAAAGTGATTAAATTCAGAGACGTCTTAAAATTTTAAAGCCTTCCATCAAAACTGAAAACAATATTCTAAAGCTAGAGTTGCAGAAGTTTAATCCCCAAAAGGATTCAAACAAGATCTAGCATCAGACGAGATATTTAAATGGTTTAACACTTGAATATTTTCCCAGTGGCGAAAAAAAGAATTCTGACCAAGTTCCACATGTTAAGAAATTGAGTTATTACCACATTTACATAGCTACACAAGATAACCTATAGTATCGACTTCATCTCAAGCTCGTGTTGAAAGATTAAAGGATAATCCAGAAAACAAAATCAAGAAAAATAAAACCTAGATATTTATTTCAACAGGTTCGATAAAGCATACACAATAACAATCACAAAATCACAAGCAAAGAGATCATATCAACTATGAAAATCCATATTTTTTCCAAGAGTAGAGTTCTTTTAATGAAGTCAATTAAGTAAAATCAAAACAACTTAATGGGTAGATCCTATCATGCCTGATAGAGCTTCTCCTTCACTGATTGCATAAGATTTCCAATCAGAACTTCAACACCCTTTTCTTCTCAAGGAAATGTAAACCAAATTCCAATACTCTATCTCCTTTTACAGATTTTACAGAGTCCAATAATAGCTCTATGTAATGCAAAATAAACCAGTCAAGAAAGAGTCAAACTAGAGATTCGACGAACTAAACAAAACATCATACAGAGCTTGAGCTCAAAAATGAACCTAAAGATAAAAATAACCATGCAAAAATCCTCATGCATTATCCTAGGAATTTTTTCCAAGTTCAAAAACATTAATTACAAATGACTATTAGCTCCCTCCATTTTCTATGCCACCACCATATCCACATTTAGCAGTGTCTAATTTTAAATTTTTGCATGCAACTAAACTTGGTAGAGATTCCATCCCAACCTCCCCTAAATTTTCTGAAGTGCATGTTAAAGTTAGCGGTAGGAAGAGATAAGACTATATTAAATCCTATTTAATATTTTAAAACTGATGCCACCGACCACCCATTTTCCATGTCATTCCACAGGCCCCCTTTAGGTTAGCCATACTTTAAATTAGGTTAACATTAGTTTAGGAAAACAACATAGGTCCATGGTATAAGTCTAGGTCCCTCCTAATCCTTTTCCTTCCCACTTATCATAAGTCATAAAATCATAGGTTAGGTTTAACACCTAGGATAGAGTCATTAGTTTTAAAACTTAGTTATATTAGGTCAAAAGCCCTCCAATGACATATCATCCTAAAAATAATAGAAAAGAGGAACCAGGATCATTACTGGGTCCAATACGAAGTAGAGACCTATGAAGAGGGTTGTTTACATCCCTCACATACCCTAGACCATAACTTCTCCCATTTTTCTAAATTGGACATCACATCAACACAAAATGTGAATTAGAAGCATACCTTGAATCAATGGAATTGATCTAAGGTAATGTTGTTTGATTCCTACTAAATTATGAAAACTGAAACTCAAATTCATAATCATGTGCACTGAATTTATCTTATATAACAGAGATGAACTGCTTCATTTTTAATTAAGAAAAATACAACATAATGTACCTATTCAATAGATGAATTTTTTTCTACTATAAACATGATTTCAAAATTCATAAGAATACGCTATCTTAAGGAAAAATCACGTATCAACGTTTCTATCTTTTTAAAGTAGAAATCATCATAGGTATTAGTCATGTTTGGAGGCATTACACATTGAAGCCAACTTCCGAGTCAGGTTCTCCTAACAACTCTAGTAATCTATCCTCTGCCATGGCACTATCTCCCATAGTTAGGTGCTTAACAACCTAAAACACCTTATCTAATGATGGATTAGTACTCCAATACTCAAAACATTGATTGAGATCAATTATCAACACCTTCCAATTTCTTATATGATGTTGCAACTCTGAATGAATGTTCCACGTGTGTGTGCAGCCTTATAAGGTGGAGTAAATCTTATGCATTCATAAATATGGAAGCAAGGCCTCCATTCCTTCCATCCATTCCTTCTCACATACTTGGACATGAAACAAGAAAGGTTCCTTCCCATGATAGTTTTATATAGTAGTAGGTGCATTACTTCAGAGAAATCTAAAAAAGAATTGTTATCCAAAATGTGCCCCTTGCTCATTTTGTGGCTAACTCCCTTCATTCTTCCCTCTCTTGTGCCTTAGAAATAAATTTTTTACTTTTTAGGCACTCAAGACTTTCTAGAAATGGCACCATTAGATAGATATTTTTCTCATCTTTCCAGAAAGGTAAAGTTTTCCTTCTAACTCCATGTATTTTTGAAGTTATGGCTCGATGAAGTTTTTTTGGGAAATTTTCCCATGAAAGGCCTACAGCCAGTAATATGGTGCCATGTGTCCAAGGAAGTGGCGGGGGTCAGAGGAAAACTTGGAATTTTTACCAAGTGTTTGGCAAAATTTCAAAAGGAATATTTCTCCCGCCAGGCCCACCGAACTAATTGGATTGTGCCACATGTCTTAAAAGGGGAGAGGTGGGAGAAATTGGAAATTTTGGCTAAGTGTTGGCAGAGCCATGGAAAATTCAGGAGGAAAGGCCTACGCCCAATCGGCGTTTTGCCACATGTCCTTAGGCCAAGAAGTGGTGGAGGGCGGAGATAAAGTTAGAATTTTGGTGAAATGTTTGGCAAGGGTGCAAAGCCAAATTTTTCGGCACCAGGGCCCGCATCCAATGGACTCATGCCACGTGTCTCAAGACCCGCAGACCGTGCGGGGAAATTTCCCAAGTGTTTTGGTTAGGGCAAGAAAATTTTTAAGCCTGTAAGGCTTCCTTTTTGCTAATAGCTTTTTGGCACCGAATTTGTGGAAATTTTTACCTTTCCATGCAATACAACACCCCTTTTTTCCTCTTGGTCCTGTAATGTGTATTAGATTTGGAAATTCATAATGAAAGCTCTGCCCCCCATTAAAACCGAGCCCTCAGGATCCTGCCATATGTTACCATTGTTTCCTAATCTTTCATTACATCTTGAGAAATTTGTGCATGCTTTGTGCTGTGTTTTCTTGTGGATTGTGTATGTCCACTGTAGTATAAGGTGTCTGACTACTCCTTTGGTGCAGACACCCTCATTAGCATTAGTCCTCATTTTTCTTGCATTCTATCTTTGTCCCCTTGGAATTGAGTCGGCAGGAACTAGAAAAAATTTAAACCTCTAAACTTGTAGGTGATATATCTTGATGCCACGTGGGAGTTGAGGAACCAGGCCTCTAACCAATGGCAGGAAATCCCACGTCCATTTTTCAAGTCCCACACTTGGGGAGAAGATTCAATGTTGTGTAATCACACTAGATGTCCAAAATGTCAAACTAGAAGTCTGATCAACATCTAGGGGTGCTTCTGATTTGCAACAATAGTTTTGGCATGCTTGGTGGGACCTTAGAGGTCTTCATCTTCATTGAAACAAAATTGATGTGCATTTTTTGCAAGTTTCTTGCTTAAAAGAGGCCTAAATTACACATCTGGCGATAACTCCAAGGAAGAAGAATCAGTTGGTTTTAGCAGTGTAGACCTGAATGAAAATCATGAGAAGAATCTACCACAAGGTAAAGAGTTGGAACAGAAGAGGTGTTGTTTGAGTATCTATAATTATCTCCAAGAAGAAGGAAAAGTTAGGGAGGAGAATTCAAAGGTCTCCATCTCCACCAAATAGAACTCTATGAAATCCTCCACCTGGTAGGCACATTTTTCATTCAATCAACAAGGGTTCTAAGGCCAATCAGAATGGCATCAAAACAACTCCTATGTCAACATTTTCACTGGAAGAAGCCCACTTTCTCTCAATGCACAAAATCCAATCCCAGTTGCAGCATTGAAGAACATTCCATACTTTACTAGAGATAATCAGACCACTCCTGGTGATCATGTCAATGATATTGCTAATATTTGTACAATCCTTGAGATCAATGAGATGCAATTTATCGTCAAACTACTAGCATCTTCATTCAAATTGAAAGCTTTGCAATATTTCAGTGATCTTGCCTGGAAGTTCTATCCAAAATTGGAACCAGCTATTTATAGCCCTCCATGTTGAGCATGTTTGGAGAAAAGGGAGATAACTTGTCCCTTTTGGAGCAGTTGACAACCATCAAGAGAGCTCCCAATGAGCAACTGACTAAGTTTCAACTTCATATTTCAAATGACTTGGGAGAGAATTCCAGTGGTAGTAAGGCCAGCAGTAGAAGGTGCTTTTGGTATATTACCTTATTAGCATTAAATTCTTAATTATTTCTATGTTCTATCTCAATCCCCTTGGGATTTACAGTAGGATTTTGCTGCTTAAAGCCTCTAAAACGTTACAAGCTGAATACTACCTGATTCAAAGGAGTTGAGGCAACCTAGCCTCTAACCTGGAGATTCTTTTCCATTTTTACAAGTCCCACACTTGGGGAAAAGATTTAATGTTTGCAATCACACTAGGATGTCAGAAGAATGTCGAGCTAGAAGTTCTGACTTACAACATCTAGAGGGTGTTGAACTTATTTGTCATGAAGCAATTTCCATTTAGGTACCTGAGTTGGTATTCATCTTCAAGCAGGAAACAATTGATGTGCAATTTTTTACAAGTTATCTTTCCTCAAGAGCCCTAAATTGCAGCCATAGGGGGGCGAACTCCAAAGAATCTCCATCTAGTAGTGCAAATCAAAACTCATGACAAGATTCCTGCCAAGGTGCAGAGTTGTTTTACTTAAAAGAGCCCTGATAATTGCCAGTATTGCAGTTATCTCCAAGAAGAAGACATTAGCTGGGAGTACAGAATTCAAACATAGCTCCAAAATAATTCTATCAACTTCCACCTGAATGAACCTTTCATTCAACCAACAAGGGTTCAAGTACCAATCAGAATTACACAGGCCTTAATATGTCAATTTGGTTGGCAGTAGCCCACTTGCTCTCAATGACAAAATCCAATCCCAGTTACAGCACTAAAGAACATCCCAATACTTTACTAGAGAGAATCAAACCACTCTGGTGATCATGTCAACTGATATTGCTAATACATTTTGCAATCCATGAGATTAATGAGATTCTAAGGCCAATCAAAATGTTGTCAAACTACTGACATCTTCATTCAAAGGGAAATCTTTGCAATGGTTCAGGAATCTTGCTCTCAGGATCTATCCAAAACAACCAGCTATGTATAGCCCTCCATGAGTAGTTTGGCAGAAAAGGAATGATAACTTGTCCCTTTACTGGAACAATTGACAACATCAAGAGACTCCCAATGAGCAGCTGACTGACTTCAACTTCAGTTGTTTCAAATGACTTGGGAGAGAATTCCAAGTGTAGGCCAAAGGGCATCTTCAGTAGAGAGATGCTTCATCTCCATTCAACATCATTGATCAGATGAAGAAGATTTAAATGTAAACATATCAATGTCGGAATTCACTATCCATGGGAGGCCAAAGAGATTTTGCTACAAGCTGCCATGAGAGGACTGGTCAAATTCAAATCAACAGGTCCAAATGCAAGAGAAGGTACTCACAAATGTTGCCCAAGCCTAAGGGGAATCATGGAGGACAACAAGTAAAATGTTGAAGCCCCCTCCATTTTATGTTTCATTGATCATTGGAACCAATTAATACACAATTGCATGATTGATTCCGGGGTAAGTAGTTCAGTAATGCCCAAGAAAATAGTCTGATCAGTTGGGGCTTCAATATGAAGTCATATCCAAAGGGGTAGTGCAATTGGATGGGACAACAGTAACAATAGTAGGAGTGATTAAAAACTTTAGTCTTACTTTGCATGCATGCCCCAACGTTGTTGTTTTACAAGATATCTCAGTAATAGATCTTCCACCACTCTTTACCCTATGTCTGTCAAGGGATTTCACAGCTAAGATTGGAGGTTACTTATCTACTGATTGGTCACACATGTTTTTCAGAACAAGATATGGAACTAAGGCCACAATCAGATCTGAGGAGCCTATTGCAAACTTTCACATTGAGCCTCACACTCCAAGCCAAATCAATACCAATTGTTCAGCATTTGATCAAGAGGATTATCCAAGCACTGATGAAGCTGACACCAAGGTTGGAAGCATCCCATATTTGACTCTTGATGAATGGGCAAGCAAGGTGCATGCTTTTGATCCTTATCAAGAAATAGAAGAATCTGAGCTAGGAGTCTATTGCATGCATGAAGAGAATCAGCCTATTCCTAGCATCACCAAGCCATACCACAAGGATGACAATGAGGTATGGCAGTTTTTCTTTGATGGATCAAGAAGTAGACAAGGTGCAGGAGGGGGAGCTATGTTTGTTTCACCTCAAGGAGTTAAGTATTATTCAGCTTTTAGATTTCAATTTGCATGTTCTAATAACACTTCTGAATATGAAGCTTTGATACAAGGATTGCATTGGTCAATCAAGAGAGGAATAAAGAACTTGCAATTTTTTGGTGACATTGAGCTTATTGTCAACCAAGTTAAGGGGCAGCATGCTGCCAAGAATGATCTGCTCAAGTGCTACAAAAATAGGGTGTGGGACCTCATTGAATATTTTGAGGGTTTTAGCATCAAGTCTATCCCTAGAAAAGAGAACCAAGCTATTGACAGGCTTGCAGCAGTTGGAGCAGCCTTTGATGTTGTTGAAAGCATCAAGAAAGACAAATTACAACCAAACATTCATGTGATTGTAAGGCCTTTAGTGCCAGACAACAATGTAAGTTGGCAAGTGTTTGAAAATGATCAACAAATCATCCATTTCTTGCAAGAAGAGGCTGAGTTCTCAGCTAAAAATCAGGAAAAGTTAGAACAGCAGTATGGTGATCAAGTGGTACAGCTGAGAACCAACAAACTACCAAAGGGACTTGTCACTTTGGAGTCCATTTTCAATCCTAATGATTAGTTTAGGAAGGAGAAAGCAAACATCCAAGTCAAGGGAGAAGATTCAGTGCCCATCTTGGTGGAAGAAGGCAAGTCACTCCAAATTGGTAAAGTGACAACTGAGCAAGAAAGGTATGAGTTCATACAACTTTGTCATGAATTCCCTGATGTGTTTGCTTGGAGCTATGAAGATTTGAAAGGTTTCAATCCCAAGTTAGCTCAACACACCATTGAATTGGACCCAAGTGCTAAACCCATCAGGCAAAAACAAAGGCCAGTCAATCCACACATGGATCCTCTCATGAGAAAATAATTGAATAAGTTGATAGAGTCAAGTATCATATTCCCTATCAAGCATTCTAGTTGGGTAGCCAACTTGGTTCCAGTTAGAAAGAAGAGTGGAGAAATCAGGTTGTGTGTTGACTTCAGAGATTTGAAGAGAGCATCTCTCAAGGATCATTACCCACTTCCTTCTATGGAGTAGATTTTACAAGTTGTTGCTGGCTCTGAGAGGTTTTCATTACTTGATGGCTATTCAGGGTACAATCAGATTATGGTGAAGGAAGAGGATCAGTTCAAGACATCCTTTACAACCAAATGGGGGACTTATGCATACAGGAAAATGCCATTTGGGTTGTCCAATGCTAGAGCTACATTCCGAAGGGCAATGGACATGGCATTCAAGTATTTGATTAACAACATGGTGCTGATATATCTTGATGATATCACTATTTTTTCAAAAAATGCAGCAGACCATCTCTTTCATTTGAGACAAGTATTCCAAAGGTGCAGAAGATTTGGGGTATCCTTGAATCCTAAAAAGTGTATTTTTCTAGATCATGAAGGAAAGCTCCTTGGCCACATTATCTCCAAAGAAGGATTAGCAATTGATCCAGAAAGAGTTTGAAGCCATAAGAGCACTACCATTGCCAAGTCATAAGAAGGCCCTTCAAAGTTTCTTGGGAAGGATAAATTTTGTTTGGAGGTTTGTCCCAAATTTTGTAGCCCTAGTCAAGCCTATCACCAAGATGTTAAAGAAAAGCATGGCTTTCAAATGGATAGCAGAAGGCAAGGAAATTTTTGAAGCAATCAAAGAAGCCATCTCTCAAGCCCCAACTCTCATTAACCTAGATTTCTCCAAGGATTTCATCCTCTATGCATTTGGAGGTGATGATACTATTTCTGTAATTTTGGTACAGCAGAACAAAGACAATGATGAGTAGCCAATTGCTTTCTTCAGCCAAATCCTGGAGGACTATGAGGTGAGATATTATTTCATTGAGAAGCATGTTCTTGCAGTAATTAGGAGCTTGAAGAAATTCAAGCATCTAGTTTCAAACAACAAGGTTCAATTGATGGTTTCTCATGTGGGAGTTAAAGACTTCCTCCTCAATAAAGACTTGAATGAAAAGAGAGCAGGTTGGATTACTCGTGCCATGGAGTATGACATTAGAGATCAAAGTCACCAAGTTGGTCAGAGGAAAAGGATTGTGTGAGCAGCTGGTCTTGAACAAACAAAAGGAAGCATGCAATGAGAAAGAGGTTGTTTTGGCGTTGCAAGACAACCATGAGCAAGGAAGCACTCAAGAAGGAAAATGATGGTGTCCCTCACTCCTTGCTAGACCCAAGACATAATGCACTTCCTAAGCATAGGCCTATGCCCTCTAGAGATGAACAAAGACCAAAAGGAGACACTTCAGATTGCAGGCTGTCCCATATGCCCTTGTTGATGGTGTTTTATTTAAAAAGGGATGTGAATGGAGTGCTGATTGAGATGCATTGGTACAAATCAGATTCATAAAGTGTTGGAAGAGTTCCATGGTGGATCAGCTGGTGGTCATTTTGCACCAAGAGTGACAGCTCTAAAGATCATGAGGGCTGGCTATTATTGGCCCAATATTTTTAGTGATTGTTATGCATGGATCAAGAGGTGCAAGAATTGTGCATTCTTCACAGGTAAAGGAGAGACTAGCTGCCCTTCCATTGCATCCAATTTCAGTTGACCAGCCATTCATGCAATGGGGTTTGGACTTCATTGGAGTCATTAATCCAAATTCAAGCCAAGGGCACAAGTGGATTCTAACAGCAACAGATTACTTCACCAAGTGGACTGAGGCAGTAGCACTCAAGGAAGCAAATGAATCTAGCATCCTAGACTTCTATGAAGGAATAGAAACTAGATTTGGCATACCTACTACAATAATATCAGATAATGCATTGGGATTCAATGGGTCCAAGATAACTAAATGGGCTGTTAAGAATGGGATCTACCTAAGCACTTCATCAAATTATTATCCTCAGGGTAATGGCCAAGCTGAATCTACAAACAAGAACTTGTTAAGGATCATCAGGAGGACTCTTGATGAAAATCAGAGGTCTTGGCATACTAAATTGAAATCAGCCTTGTGGGCTGATAGGATAACTCCCAAGAGATCTACAGGTAACTCTCCATTCAAGCTTGTTTATGGAAGAGAGGAAATTTTTCCCATGTCACTTGAGTTGCCAACATTGGAACTCATGAAGCAGTTGGAGTTGTTGGAGTTTGGACCCATGGAGGTTAGGTATGCAGAATTGATGGAGCTCCAAGAAATCAGAAATCAAGCATCCCAAGCAATGGAGAAGGATCAAGCTTTGATCAAGAAGACCTTTGATAGAAAGGCCAAGGATAGATCTCTTCCAAGTTGGAGATCTAGTGTTAAAATGGGATGCAGACAGAGCAAAACCGGGAAGGCATTCAAAATTTGATGCCATTTGGAGTGGCCCATACATGGTCACAAAGTGTAAGGATAGGCAATGCCTTCCAATTGTCTTCATTGGATGGTGAAGAATTGTAGATTCCAGTCAATGGAATCCATCTGAAGCATTGCTACTGAAGGAAATTCTCCACCTTGTACATATTAGCTTAGGTTTTCATTCCTCCAAGTGCTTATGCACATTATTTTATTGTAGATTATCTTTTCTTTCCCTAAGTGCTTTGGCACAAGCTTGTTGTTCCAGGAAATGTGTTTTGTAGGCCTTGCTCCAATCAGATGGTGTTCTGCCCTCCATCTTCCTCCTTGCATTGTTCTAATCAGTTGGGGTACCAAGCAGAGAATTTGATGACTCCATGCCCAATGGATTGCTTCAAGCAACTGGTAACTTCATCCAGCAGGTAGATGACCCCTCTGAGTCACCAAAATTGTTATCCAAAATGTGCCCCTTGCTCATTTTGTGGCTAACTCCCTTCATTTCATTCCTCCCTTGTGCCTCGAGTCAGAATTTTTTACTTTTTAGGCACTCAAAACCTTCTGGAAATGGCACCATTGGATAGAGATCTTTCTCAGCTTTCCAGAAAGGTAAAGTTTTCTTCCTAACTCCATGTATTTTTGAAGTTATGGCTCGGCGGAGTTTTTGTGGGAAATTTTCCAAAATGCAAGTGCCCGCAGCCAATCAAGATTTTTGGCCCGCCAGCCCATTTTGGCCTTGTTTTGCCCTAAGGATTTTGGCCGGGGGGGGGCATAACTTTCGATCCAGATCTCGGTTTCTTGCCAGGTGTCTTTGGCATATCATTTGGAAAGATGGAAATTTTATCTACATGAAATTCTAGGATAACGATTTTGTTTTCCTATGCCACATTTGGAGGGGTGAAATTTGGAAAATGCTTCTGGCTACGTGTTGAAGTCAACAAAACTGACATTTCAACCACCATTTTTAGATGGAGTATGGCCCCACAACCAATTCTCTCCCATGCCACGTGTCCTAAGGAACATCGAGGGAAGGTGGAATTCTGAGGGCAGAGGATGTTGTTTTATTACCATTTGGCAAAGTGGTTCAAGCAATCTTTCAATGGAGGATTTTTGGCTCATGTTTCTCTCTGACTGAGTTCGAATGGGCATCAGGAAAAGTGTCACTGGAAGCTGGAGCTGCGGCTCATTTTGAGGACAATTGGGACATTTTTTTCTGGCTCTACAACTTCTCTTGTCTGCACAAAAGTTAGGTAGATGCTTGTGGGGATTTTTACCTTTTCGATGCAATTATATGCAACATCCACTTTTTGCCTCTTGGAAAGGCGTGTCAGGGGGTGAATTTGAAAATTTTTCCAAAGAAGAAACAAAGGAAATTTTCATATATTTACCATTTTTTCTTGATATTTCATTACATCTTGAGCAATTTTTGCATGCTTTGTGTTGTGTTTTCTTGTGGATTGTGTATGTACTGTAGTATTAGGTGTCTGCTACTCCTTTGGTGCATCACCTCATTAGCATTAGTCTCATTTTTCTTACATTCATTATCTTTTTCCCCTTGGAATTTAGAGCAGGAACTAGGAATTTAAACCTCTGCAACTTGTAGGTGATATATCTGATCAGGGGAGTTGAGGAACCAGCCTCTAATCTAGAGATTCCTCTTCCATTTTTCAAGTCCCAAACATGGGGAGAGGATTCAATGTTGTGCAATCACACTTGATGTTCAAAATGTCAAACTAGAAGTCTGATCAACATCCAGGGGTGTTTCTGATTTGCAACAACAAGAATGCGATTCTCACCTCACATAGTTCTAAAAGGTTATCTCAATGGGTCACCCACAAACATGTTATGGTGCCAAGAAAATTTTAGATAAGAATACTTCTCCCTTTGATCTAACATCAATTGGGTCTCCATTGTTTGTAGAAAAACACCAGGGTTTCCTCCCCTAGTGTATCTTAGAAACTATTTTCCTCAAAGGCACCTAAATGTTCACACATTTGTTACTCTCATCATAGAGCCTCTTAACTAACTTTTGACTAACTCATATGTCTCATGGGCCCAATTGTCACATGCCACACTGGTTGCATCACTTATAGAATGAGCATCTTCCCACTAAATAATGTCTTATTTTTTTGGTTACACAAGCTCAGGGTATCTGATAGTGTACATATATATTTTGTCTAGGTATTCTTCTCCCAAGGGATCAGTATAGGGTGCTAACTTTCCATCTGTCAAAGGAATGATAACATGTTCCTCTTTTTTCTCAAAACTTATCAACCCGTTATCGAAATGTAAGTCAACATTGTTCTTATAGCACCAAGGGCACCCAATTAAATCTAGAAATTTTTCTACCTTAGTAAGCGACAAGAATTCAAAGTCTCCAGTGAATTTTTTCCTTTGGATAGTTATAGTAGCATCCTTTAAAACACCAATGGGAATTTCCTTTGTCTTGTTAGCCATATACAACACATTTGAAGATGATAATAATGGAGGTTTTCCAATTTTATTCCATGTATCCAATGTGAGAGCATTAACTTCTACTCCCATGTCAATCAGAATCTTACTTAGGATCCATCCATCAACAACTGCATTCAATTTAATCTCCTTATCATAGTCAAGACTGTGAGGAGGTAGATTAACATGCAAAATGAACCTCTCGCACTATCCTCTAGTGCTTGGTAATTTTCCTCTCAGCCACTCTCCTAAAAGAGGGATGATATATTCTTGTCTTGGCATCTTCGATACCTCCCTAACTTCATCCAGATCCATTTTTGGAGCCTCAATGCTCTTCTTCTACTCTAACTTTTGTGAATTCTCCTTCAGGCATTGGATCTCTCCTTGTAAGCTTAAACTAACATCCATGGTTTCCTAATAAACTTCCTTCTAATGTGTAGGGTCAAAATAATTCCCATGCACCACTTCTTCTCTGTTAAACAACGGTTAGTGATTTGGTATCTCCCTGGTGTGTGTAACCTCAACTCACATCATCACCAGTAGAGGTTCTCACTCAGATTCATGCACCACCCATAGAATCCATTGTTGATTAGCACACTTTACGATCACCATCCTAACACCCTTATCCTTCCATTGATTTTGGCTCATATGCTCATATAACTCTGGGAAATATTCATACTTGTGATTTTTCCCACACCAAGAGCACTAAAAAAATTTGGGACACTCACCCTTGTAATGTTCTGTAGATCCATAGTTATAACAAGTTCCATGAGGAAATTCACTTCTTACTCCTCCATGATTTCCATGGCCTCAGAATCCACCTCAAAATCCTCTTCTGTAACCTCCTCCATCTGTGTGTCCTTCATAATGATGACCATCATCCTTGGAACTACTGGTAATATTGGTCTGGTACACACTACTATCAATGGCATCAAGTATCTAGTCAATCATTCTAAAATCCTTAGTGTCATCAGTAGTAGAGGTGAAAATTTTACAATAGCAAGACACATTCTTACGGATCACACATTGTAGCAATGGGAATCTACTTGTATCATGATCTCCATGGAAAATATCATAGTATTCTAACATGGCATGCACCGATCTTCATTGGAAACTATCCTTTGTATGTCCCTCTACTTCATAGTCCATACACCATATCCCACTGGAAGTCTCATGAGCTGAGTTCAAAGATAGTTTCTCTAGCTACTTTACCATGGCAGCAATCTGGGATTTAAGAAATGGACTAATGCAAGTATCAATGCTTCCCACATCCTCAGTGCACAGGGTATCCTCTAGGGCATTGCATGGATATGTGAAGGTATTATGTGAAAGTTCCTTCCTGAATGGAGTGATCAGCCCTCTAACAAACCACTAAGCATGTTGAGATGGGTGAATATCATAAGAAAAAATTGATAGAAGAGTCTTAAAGTGTGCATCATACTCCCACAAACTTTCTACCACCACTTGTTGGATTTCCTTTAATGCGCTAATGCTCTTCTATTCAAACTCAAGGATGTGGAACTCCATTAAAAATGCATCATGCAACATGATGTAATCCACCATTGTCTGGTGTGGATCATACTTCCTATACTAGCTTTGCATGCTCCCTTGCAATGTGGTTGCAAACTAACTGGCATTCCATTATGTGGTAGTGATACCCTTCACGCACCATAGAAACTCACATTTGTGCACATGCTCTGCAACGTCTTCCACACCCTTGTAATTAGGAAAATTCAAAGACATCTCAAAAATACCTCTTAAGGCCCTTTCCCACAAGATCCAAAACCTTTTCCTCCTCTAATATTTCCACCACTTACAACACCACTAGATCCATTAGTTGCAACTCCTCCATATCCTCCTATTTTAGGTAAGGGTCATAATGCATCTGCTCCTTGTGAACCCACCATTTTTCTAAACTGTGTGCCAAAAGTCTGTGATACCAAACCAATCCCAAATGTGTTTCCCGTTCCACTTCTAGATGTGATACTCAAACCTTGGGAATCCACACCTTTCCCAAATGATGTACCAGATAAAATACCTCCAAACATCAAAAATGTATGTGATGTCAGAGATGTACTAAATGAAAAATTGTATCTACTAGGTGTCACTCAATTATCAAAACTTATCTCAGGAACCAGATACCTAAGCATAAGTGTCTCATCGCCATATGGGTTAAGATGTGTGCCTACGACTCTCCTCCTTTCTTCGTATGATGATATCTCTCTAGAAGCTAAGGGGGTTTCTCTTCTATGATTTCCAATATGGGTTAGCTCATACTTCTTAGGTTTCATGTCCTCCGCGTGAACCTCAAATCCTTCTTGTAATTTTTTCCTCCATAAATACATCACTCTTGCAGCTTCACATTATTTTACCAACTCCCTCTCTGGAGCTTCATTATACTTGAGCTGCCTCTCCCCTCCCTCCATTTCGGCCCCAAGGTATTCCATCCTCTACCACACCATCTTCTACAACCCATGCCTAACAAGAGTTTATTTAGCCATGAGAAAGGCTTCCAAACTCAATTTAATGATCAGGATCTTGATGGCTAATGAAAAATTACACAAAAAATATCCTCTAAGTTTTCACAAGAACTCAAACTCAAAAACCTCTAGACAAGAATAAGTTGAGATTGAATATTTCAATGTTTAACTAGTCAACACACCTCTCCACCAGTGATCAACAACACGAGTCTAGGTCAGATCAACATCCTGCAAACGTTTATATTCCTTATGTGTCCAAACATAGGGTCTATATTATCAACTTTTCGTTGATGCATATGCTAAGAGCCATTCATACAAATCTACTAGGAAACAACAAAATAATGTCTCATAGATATTGTGATATAGGTTCTCCTCCACCCATTTTTATGCATAAAACATAGATCCAGTGCTAAACCTCTAAAAAAAATCATCCTCTGTGTTTTTAAGAGTTTAATGAAGGAAAAAATTTATAAAAAAGGAGTTTTAGAAACAATCCCCATGTTGTTCAAGTGTGTATGGTGGACATATTTGTAGTCATTTCTTCATATACCTTCTTTCTACCCCAAGTGCCTTGACCTATCACCCAGTGTGCACTGGGCACTTACCCAAGGCATGCATAGGAACTGAGCCCCTCTTTTATGTGAGATTAATGAGAATGATCCACCATTGGTGGAGAATGAGTTGCAAGATTGAAAATATAGACATTCACTAAAAAACAAAAGATACAAACAATAGATCTGTGCATAAATGCATCATAAATGGAAATGAACATTGTAAATAAGCATAATGAAACTAGATATGAATCTTGAATAATATGAAAAACATAAGGGTTTACACTTTCTAAGAACATGAATAGCTATAATCACACCCCATATATTGATTTATAAACATTTATAATGGTCTCAATTACATCATGGGGGTCATATAGACCGAATACATCAAGGAATATTATTTTAAACCCTCCAAAAATACTCTACAAAGAGAGAGCTTATTAGCTATTATAACCCAATAAAACCCTTATTAATTCCAAAATCCATACCTAATATGCTTAAAAACCTTCTTGTAAGAATTTCTATAACACCTTGCTACTACTTAAAAACCTCTTTAAACCCTTCATTTCCCCAGCACTTCGTTATTACCCCCCCCCCTCTATTTTAAACCTAAGCACTCCTTTAAATAGGATCTAGATGCACTTGCTTGGTTTCCTTCTTAGTTATTATACCCATTAAAACCCTTGTTAATACCCAAACCCATGCATATATGCTCAATAACATCCTTGCAATCATTTCTACAACACCTTGTTACTACTTAAAAACCTCCTTAACCCTTCATTTCCCTAGCACTTCGTTATTACTCTCCCCCCTCTATTTAGAACCCAAAAACTCCTTTAAATAGGATCTATATGCATCTGTCTTGGTTTCCTTCATTAATAGATCACATGGCAATTAGAAGTGTGGTCCTTCATGGTCGAATGCTTATGCCAGCTTGACAACTTCCTCCACTAATTGTAATGATCCTCCTGTGAATATTCCCTATGTGGAATATTCTTTTCTTGACTTCCAAAGCACTAGGCTGTTACCTTATCCATTTAACATGGCTACTTGGGATTTTCATGTGTTTCTGTTATGACAACTCCTTCAAAAGATAGCTAAGTCCCTAAACCTTCCTACTCCCGCGTGCACGTCAATTTCTTCTACCGTGATCCTTTCCCTTACGCGCTTTTTCCTGAGCACCTTCCTTCTTTACTGCCTCCTGTGCATGCTGAATTTTTCCTTGATACTTAGTCAATTTTAGGGCCCAAAAATAATGAGAGCCCTTCAACATTAACACATAAAAAATACAAATTCACTCGTGATTTTGGCCCCACAAAATTTGTGAACTACACTATTATTTACACATTTCAACATCGATTTATTATTTTGAGACATTTTATATGATTGTTTGACAATTGATTACTTTGTTATATTTGTTACATTTATATAACATTCTTATTTTGTATATTATCTTATATTGAATAAATTTTTTTGTTCTTTTGAGATTTCTCTTATCATTATTTGAGAATTGGGTTTTTTCATGTTATTTTTATACTCCTAATATTTATAGAATATTATTATTATGTCAATTGTCTTATGTTGATATAAGAATTATGATGAGGAGACCATAGTTGCAAACACTTGAGGATTTGGAGAAACAAATGGAATGGATATGAAAAGGGCATGAATAAAATAAATTGAACATGTATTTGTTAGATAAATTGGATGTTGATAAATATTGTTTATCATCTACTAGAGACAAGAAATAAGAAGAAAAAAGAAAAAGGGAATGAGTGTGAAAAATTTCTGGAAGAGAAATAAATATCTGGAGGTGAAGGTATATCATCTCTTCTAAATGAATTTGATAATGAAACAAATCCTCAAACACCAATTGAATTAAAAAATTATGAAACAACGAATGATCATACAATGCCAAATTTAAACTTAGATATTAGAATAAATGATCAACCTATTCAAAACACACAAAATTTACTGAATTATTAATATGAACAACATATAGTAAATGAACAATATTTACCTAATGTTCAAATTTTCTCTTGACCATTTGAGATCACTTATTATTAATTCTTGACGCTCCAATTTAACACCTAGGATTTTACTTATCATGTTTACAGATGATAATGGATCTTTAACTAAATGAGTGTAGTGAAAATTGGTGAGTCATACTTACATGAATAAAAACCAATAAGATATGGAATAATCCATATTTTAATATACTTAAATGAAATAGTTATTGGATTTCACTTTTCATATTTGAAATGATATTCCCAACATTAAGTTATAGAGCCACTATGATGACCCCTTTGTGTCATTAAGATTCATGTTAGGAACTATCAGTGAAAAATGCTAATGTAAGTATGAGGTATCCAAGAAGCAGGTTTAAACATATATGATTGTTTGACAATCGGAGCTTACCTTGGTTATAATTGGATTGAATTACATTCACTATACTACATGTCTTATTCTTGTATAGATTATCTTATATTGAATAATCTGTCATTTTGTTCTTTTGAGATTTTTCTTATGCATTATTTGCATGGAAAATTGGGTATTCTCCTCATGTTATTTTTTAGCACTCCTTTATATCACTTTATAGTAATTTATTATCTATTATGTCAATTGTCTCTAAATGTTGATACTACAGAATTATACATCTGAGGAGATCCTTTCATAGTTGCATTAAGTCAACTTGAGGATTTTATCCCTGGAGTCTAAACAACATGGAATGGATATCGAAAAGGGCATGAAGAATTATAAATTGATCCTAATGTATGGTTGTTAGACCGAAATTGTTTTTGTGATAAATATTGTTTATCAATCTACTAGAGACAAGAAATAAGAAGAAAAAAGAAAAAGGGAATGAGTGTAAAAATCCTTTCTGGAAGAGAAATAACATATCTGGAGGTGAAGCATATATCATCTCTTCTAATCATGACCTCGTTGATAATGAAACAAATCCTCAAACACCAATTGAATAAAAAAATCCTCATCGCAAACAATGAATGATCACTACAATGCAAAATTTAAACTTAGATATTAGAATAAATGATCAACCTATTAAAAACACATGAAAATTTATTGAATTATAAAGATGAACAATATTTACCTGATTTTCAAATAACTCCTTACCAGGTCTGAGGAGTCTCCATCTTCATCTTACAAGCAATAAAAGCGACCTTCCCAAGTATTTGAGTAAGTGTAAAACTCATGATGAAGCATTTTAAAGAATGATTGTAAAATTGGTGATTACACTACATAATATATAACACATGCTAAGATAATGGAAAATGTGATTTTGAGATCACTCTTCAGAATAGAGAATGATGTGAGTGAATTCATTGGATTCCCAAAACCCACCTAAACATTGTGTTTTTAGGAACTCCTTGCACTATGAGACGGTCTTAGGGTTTGAGAAGAGTTTACAGAACCATTTTGAAGGTGGGCAAATATAATGAATACTAACCAACGAATAGTGACATATATTTCTAGGTAGGAGAAGAACTTGTGAATTTTTAGACCCATATTCCAATTAGATACAAAATTATATCAAAGGTGTAGGACCATACTAACACTATAGATAGAGTTGAACAGTTTTGACCAGGATCAATTTCAGGTTACAGTTTTATACAAGGAAGCATTTCCAGTTCCTAGAATCTACCTATTCTTACATGTCAACCATCTAAACTCTTCAATATCCTATAGAATTATCATAAGTGCACTCATTAGTTGCAAACACTTTTATTTTTATAGTTACTAGATCAATCGTCAGTTTGAAAAGGGCATTATTATAATAAATTGCAATTAATGTTGGAAGTTAATTAAATCATAATATGCACTTGTAACATTATTCATCCATTTTATGTATGTTAATTAAGAACTATTTAAAAACTTAAAAGTGGTGAGATTGAAAAGATTCCTGAAAAAATTGAAATCATTTGGAGGTGAACCTATACATCTCTTCTAATCAAACATTGTATGAAGCTAAATCCTAATCACCATAGTGTTTCTATATTAAAATTATAGGATACTATTTTTTCTTTCATTGTTATCATCACTATGCCAAATTCTATTTTCTTTACTTTTATACCATAATTGATCATAGTGCTCATATTTCAAATCAATCTATTGAGAATATTGAGATTCCACCTTGTACCCGTAATCATCATATTTGTCTAATGGCTTCAAATAACTATTCCTACTTCTAATTCTCTTCTTGATCTTACCTACACATGAGGTTCTACTTGCACGACATTGATGACCCAATAGTGAGCACTCTTATGATTATGACCATGACGAGGACAACAGTTTAGATCAAGAACAAATAGAAATATTATCTATTTTTTGTGCTCAAATTCATGCTAATCTACATCATATTGAGCATATTATCAAAATTATAATTTTTGTTAAGCTTGTTCATTTCAACAATATAATGACACATATTTTATAAATAGATCTATGATGACCCATGGTACTAAGAACATCAGGAATCTATTGTGCCTTCCTCCTTGAATATATACCTAAGAATTCCTATTGACAAATGATTGTCTGTGCAATTATTACTTGGTATAGCCACTATTGATACTTCATATCCTTATCTATCATTATATTGGCTTACATACATCTTCATATAGCACACAAGCTCTTGAGTTCCTCGTTCATTATTTACAAGGATAAATCTTAAAATTACAACAAGGTGTACCTCATAATTCTAATGTTATAAAATATTCTCTATTATTCACATAATCCACTTGCACCTGAAGTTTTCTCATATCATTTTCCTATATATTTTATTTACACCTGAATATTCCTATCTACAAATGGAAAGGGTGATCCCCAAGAGCATGAATAAAATAAATTGACAATGTTATTTGTTATTAGAAATGTATGTCATGATAAATATTGTTTATCATCTACTAGAGACAAGAAATAAGAAGAAAACAGAAAAAGGGAATGAGTGTGAAAAATTTCTGGAATGAGTTTTATGAAATATTTGGAGGTGACAGGTATATGCATGCTCTTCTACTATGAATTCGATAATGAAACAAATCCTCAAACACCAATTTGAATAAAAAAATTATGAAACAATGAATGATCACACAATGCACAAAATTTAAACTTAGATATTAGAAATAAATGATCTAATGATTATGTCAAAACATTACAGAAATTTACTGAATTATAAAGATGAACAACATATTAACTGACAGTGAGTTAGAGGACCAATTTTTTAAAGTTTTGACAAAAAAATATATGCACTTGGGTACATTTCTAGGCCCTAAAGCATATTGATATATACATGATGCCTAAGAAAGAAAACTAGTGGTTAACTCCTTTTGTATTTTTGGTTTATTTTATATCTTACACTTTACTGTTTCTAAACTTGACTTAGTATCCTTTTCAATTTACACATCTTACAGTTTTGTCAGCACTTGACTAATTTACCTTTTGATTTCCTTAGACATTAGTGCCTAGTTAGGATAGAATCATTCAAGTGCTCTTATCCCTCCTGGGTGCTCACATACCTCTATTTTTTCTTCTTACTCTTTTGAGCCCCTTTCACGTCTTTTTCACCTTTTAATAATTTGGGTTAGCACTGAAATTTTCAATTTTGAAATTAATCAAGGGAATCATATGTATACTTAGTTACTTCTTTCAATTAAAGGGGTGAGCACTATAATAATTATCTATCACCACCTAATATTACAAAAAAGGTACAAGGACATTACAAAGCATACATTTAGCACATTCATACAAGGGACAAGGGTTTCATTGGTCTGTATACACTACATACAAGGGTACTTAATTCTAATCCATAACACACATTTTTCATATTCGAGACAATATAGATCTATCTTGTTATCATCGTGTAACTTGCACAAGGGAAACCTAGGGCATGGGATGCTGATATAAAAACACATAGAGAACTACATGTAGTTTGAGATATAGTACACCATTTGGTTGTAAGATCAATATTTGGGAGACCATCAGGATCATTCCCACTCCTCATTCTACATCATTTTTATTAAATTTGATGTGGTTTGTGGGCTTATGCAGGTATTAATGTTTGTTTTTCATGTTACAAGTGTGATCGATGGTCTAAAATTTAAACCTGAGTGGCAAAGATCAACTAATAATGAAGGTATTTTGACTCAAAAAATATTAGAACCTAATAAATTTAGCACACACATGGAGCCAGATTAGTCATCAGCTCATGGAGTGCTCCTTCCCTCCTGCGAGAACTTCTTACCTAGACATTCCTAGGTTTTTGAACCCTTTAAAAGGACATTTTGACATTGTTTCCAACTTGTTCCAGTAAATGCACAATCCTAATCACTCCCAAGTTATACAGAATAAGATAAGTCATCACCCCTCTCTCATTTTCTTAGGGTTTTACATTTTTGAATGTTTATTGCTTACATGTTACTATACTTAATAATCTAAATATCAATTTTTATAGTAAGTTACTTTGAATTAAGATTTAATCCAATTTTATTTTAAATCATTTAGCGAACCTCAACTCATGATCTACCACTCGGATATTTATTATGCCTATTCTATTGTATTTTTCATTCCCTAACCCCAAACTATAGTCACATTAGGGTTCATATTTCCATCTATTGTATATCATACATATGATATGCATAGTTCTTCATAGGGATTTAGCCTTATTCCTATCCCTTGGGTCACTTTCTATGGATCTTATTTCATGAGTTCCCTTTTCTTTCATATCATGGCCCCTAAAGTTTATCAAGTCTCATTGTATCAATTACTTCAAAAACACCCAATTTATAAAGATTCTCTCACCAAATATGTCAACATAATGTACCTCCCTTGTGATACGCCACCTTCAAAAGTAAGTGAAATTTTCAATAATATCTCTAACCCCATATTAGTCCTAATAACACAGCCAATCAATCCATATTTGAGTTAATTCAAGCTTTACACCTTTTAAGATATATTTCAAGCTATGGAAACCATGATTACATCTTTCATAGCTGAAATCAACCATTTTAAGGATGCTTCTCATGCATGTTATATTTATTCTACACCTCATCATGATCCCATCTCTATTACATGTGATCATACAAGCAAGGTCAAGGTCTTACCCTAATAATCACCTCTCAAGTTTGATTGAAATTCTAGGCAACATGATATTCTCTCTTAATGCCTCAATCACCAGTTAATCACCTTGTCACCTACTCATTACTACCCTTCTTATCATCTTAAAAAATACAAAGGTCACTCGCTTTTCGATTATTATAAAATTAATGGACATGATGACAATGATTACTATGCTTTATAATGAATAATTAGAAAACTTAAGCATAACGATTTATTTCATTTGCTACACAACATTATATTACACACTCATATCCAATTACCAAACCCCAATGGGTTCCTCAATATGATCCTTCTATGTCTAGTGATAATCACTTAATAATCATTCATGTTCTTTCTCTAGTAATTCAAGAGTCACCACAAGCTCCATCTAAGGCTAAACCATCAAATGAAGACCAATCCCTTGCCACAAGTTGATCTCCCTCACCAACCTCCTAAAATTAAATATATAATTCCTCCTTTTGATCTAGATAATTCCTATGTCAATGACTGGGACCTAAAAAAATATTACAATGTTAATAAAACATTTGATATGTTAGATGAACATTTGCACACATTATATTTCAATCCTAGCAATGTTGTTCAATTTGATTATGTTCTTGGTCATACCCTTGATTCTACCTACAATTGCGAAGACCATAAATTTTCTCATGACACAGTTCAGCATCTGCCACCATGGCATGTTCTCTCTATCATCATCGGATATATTTCCATCACTCACACACTAGGGGCATCGAAATCCACCCATAGTAAACTGTTTTAATCAACAGTTTCCTATCCATAATACTCACATACACACATATACCTTAACTTTTCTTTGTACTTCAATTAATTTTTTTTAGAAATAATTTATCTTATCTACACTATGAGAACACCTTTCTACATTTATCTATGTTGATGGCTTCCTTTTCTTCTCCTATGCCACTTCATAAACCATTTTCTCCTCATGCTTAATTATGGATCATTCTATTCATGATACACAAACTACTTTATATATATGGTATGCACCCTTTTGTTCATTATACATACTCTGAATGATCACATCTATTTACCAAAAGCTCATGATATACACACTTGTACGGAATCCAACATCCCCCCTCCTCACTTGTTTCTTATACCATTTATTCATGCTATTTATACAACAAAATGTTGCTACTACATACCCTACCTCACTACCCAATGACACGCTCTTGTTCTACGATACATATGTGACTATTGAGGGTGATATTCATCAATGAACTTCACATCACACACATCCACTATAGGGCAGGGTGGCTCCTCCCATCTGCATATCTTATATATCACAATACCCAATCACTTTCACATAGCATTTGCACATCTTGGTTGTCTTTACTCTTGTTAGATTATACTAATTAGAGGTTTCAATTTGTTTCCTATGTTAGTTAGATACATAGTATGTCATTATATTTTTATATACACACATGCACATTCACATGGTATCTTGAGGTGAATAGATGAGATTTAAATATTCTTTCACGATGCATGATACTTGACACATTACTTTACTATCCCCACTGAGGCTCTTGGGGCCATTTACCTTTGATACTCTCCTACTATACATCACAGGTCCTAATGTTACAATATTTACTAATTGTTATAATCACTTTAATTTTTGATGATATATACATGCTTTGACATTCTACATATCTTTCTAACACGCTAACAAGTGCTTCATGTGTAGTATTTTCCTTGCAGGATACTATACAACCATGGCTATATGTTACTTCTTGTTTGTTATTGGTTTCCATTATATGTGGGTTATGTCTTGTCTTTCTTGATCATTATTTTCTTACGGACACTTCGGCCCTTACTTTCTTGTGACATTTTAAGTGATGTCCCATGTATACAACCAAATTTTTTTGGTCCCTCTTGTTTTCATAGTTACTTGATACATTATATTCTATTGCGTGTTATCTATTTTACACTAACACTTGTTTTTGCACTATATTTTTTCATTTTCCTTAGTTGCTACCATGTACATCCCCTACCCCCTATAGGTATCTGATATATGATATACATATCAGTCTTTGGTCCTCTCATTTCAAACACATCTTCCTACATTTGCCACATGCACCCCAAATGAGGGGGGGGGGAACTATTAGGTGAACAAATTACCCTTCCCACAGCATAGAGCTCTAGAATATAAAAAAAAATACATAATTGGTAAAGCAACATAGTTATAGAGTGCTATATAATAATATTTGGATCACAAACATAGAGCATAAACTAGCACCTAGTAGTAGAAAGGAACGGTGAACGTTTGTGTTCCACTTTGGTGTCAGAATCCTAGGGTAAAAATCATACAGTTTCTCAGTTTAGAATAGTTTCTAGAAGTTTTCAGTATGGATTTACAATATCAAACACTTGGATTCAGTTACAGAATCCAGTCATTTGGCTTAAATTTAGTTACAATTAATCAATAATTTAGTTATAATTTTTTTATAACTCGGTTAAAAATCAGGACGTGTCAATCTACATTGGCACTTATCATTTGAGAAGTGTAATGGAAGGAGAGAAAATAAGACCTCTCTCTCCAACACTTTGATCACCCAAAAAAATCATTTTTGGCGTGAGAAAACCTCATCCTTGGCAAGATCGCCCAAAAAACTTACTCTTGGGGTGAGATCACTTAAAAACCTTATCCTCGGCACAAAAATTCTCAAATCCATCACTCAACACTTTCTTGGTTGGGAATTGATCGCTCCTAACCCCATCCAGTAACATATCTAAAGAAAATGGAAAAATTTCTATCATATACTCTCTCATACATAAGGTGCACTCTTTCCTTAGCTATTACTTTCTACACACCTTTACTTATTTATATAAACATTACTCTGGTTTTTCACATACATGACTTTGACTACTCTATTGCTCTTCTTTTTGTAGGTATTTCATTATAAGAAACAATAAGCATCTCACATCAATAAGCACAAGCTCCTATAACACGCTACTACACATATAATTCACCCCTAGGGTCTACCTCCTTATCCTAGTTGTCATGCTTCACATTGTGATCACATCATGCTATACATGGCTACTTATCCACTCAGCACACTATTGGATACACCCCTCTCTGGTTTATAAGGTACACATATTATATATACTTTATTTTATCAATTATTCACTCAACAATATAAACTGGGGGAAAATGTAGACACCAAATCTATACACTTGGGTATATTTCTAGGTCCTAAAGCATACTAATGTATACATGATTCATAAGTAAGAAACTAGTGGTTGACAACTCTTTTTGGACTTTTGGGTGCTTTTATATCTTGTAATTTATTATTTATGAGATTTAATAAGAATCCTTTTGGATTTTCACATCTTACAGCTATGTTGGCACTTGATTGATTTACCTTTTGATGGCCTTGGACACTAGTGCCTAGTTAGGATAGAAGCACCTAGGCACTTGTGTCCCTCTCTTTATTCTTCTTAATATTTTGAGCCCCTTTTACTTCTTGGTCACCTTTTAATTCTTTGGGTCATCCTTCAAGCTATCAATTAATAAATTCAAACAAGGGAATCATATAGATATACTTAGTTATTTATTTCAATTAAAGGGTGTGAGCACTATAACCATTATATATCACCACCTAAGCTTGCATAAAAGGGATAGGACATTACAAAGCATACATCTAGCACATTCATATAAGGGAAAGGTATGCATTGGTCTGTATACACTACATGGGAGGGGAGTTCATTCTATTCCATAGAACACAATTTACATTTTGGGGACAACCTAGATCTAGCTCACTATCATCGTGCAACTTACACAAAGGTAACCAAGGGCAGGGGACATAGATACACACACACATAGAGAACTCATGGAGTCTAATATGTAGTGTTTTGCTTGGTTGTAATTTCACTCTTCGGATAACCTCTGGGGTCAGCCCAACTCCCCATTATAAATTATTTTTAGTATATTTAATTTTGTTTGTGGGAATGTGTAGGTAGTCATTTGTTTTGCAGGTTACAGGTGAGATCGATGATCTAACACCAAAATCAGAGTGACAAATAGGGACTAACATTGAAGGTATTCTGACTCATAAAATATCCTAACCTAATAATATTAGCAGACACAGGAACCTAGATCAATCATTAGTGTCTAGGGTGCTCTTTTCCTCATGTGAGAGCTTCTTCCCTATACATTCCTAGATTTTTGAACCTTCACCGAGTCATTTCGATGTTGTTTTTCACTGTTTCTATTAGATATAGAGTCTTAATTAGTTTCAGATTATACACAATTAGATAATCCATCATTCGTCTTTCATTTTCTTAGGGTTTTACACATTTTAATGATAATTTTCATCATGTTACTGTACTTAATCATCTGAATATCATTTATTATAGTAAGTTAATCTAAATTAAGATTTACAAATTTTGTTTCCTCCAGTGTCAAAATCAGTCATGTTTGATATTTTATATCTTTTAAACATATGTCATACATAAAAATAACATGAAGTTAATCTATTACACATGAATAGACTTGAGTATGTTGTTACCACCCATAATCCATCAAATGCCAAGTTTCAAATAAAATCTAATTTCAAAGGAAAATATGATGACCCTAAAGTCACTTCTAAATATTGTTTCAAATTTATTTCTTGACCTACTAAGATACAATTACAACCTACAAGATGATAATTTACACAATTACCTATGCTCTACGCATGGTTATAAAGAAATTACTTGAGTACAATCTCGTGTCTTTCCCTCCACCATTTGAGGTTGATACGAGCAAGCCTGAAAGTAAGAGATTTTATATTAATTCTTATTGTAATTATCATAGATGTATTGCTAATTCTATAGATATATGTCTTAATTTCTGACATATCATTTAGGATCTTATTAAATCTAATGAAATTTAATGGTATGTGTGCACTAAAAATTATAAAGCCTACTAATATTAAATTTAATATGAAAATATTCAATAATCCACTTGTTAAACATCTAAATGACACATCTAATTTATAATTTCATAACACTCATATGGTTCCACCACTACCTTCTTATGATCATACACTTGATGTTATGAATAGCACTATTACTCACATATCATCTTCTACACAAATAATTTATTATCATGATTTCTATATAGATGACTCACTTATCTCTGACACGTTATCTATTCATTAGATTCCTATTCAAGGTTTCTTTGTTAATCCACATATTAAGGATAATGTTTGTTTATGGCCATTACTGTGACATCCACTTTTGTCACTTCATTTCCAGGGAATTTGTTTTATTTTACTTTCTCATTAATGATTTAAATACCCATATATTTAAATCCAACATAAATCTTAATGTTAGCTATTTTGATAATTGTCATAAAACATGTGCAGCTGCATCAGAGTGTACAAATCCTACTCAATCCCGCTCAACATTAATTATGAGACAATTCATCAAGTGTATCATTTGGATTTTCCTTTATCAAACAATGATAATCAAGTGATTATTTATAAGTGTCTACCTAGTTCCACCACATAATTCTCATCTGACATCTCATAGCTAGATCTTAGTGAAATCATGACAATCTAATCAACATCTTATAATACTTTATAAAAAGTTTCAGAGACATGTATTCCATGCTCAATTCCATGACAGGACACTCACCATTGGGAAATTTTCATATCACCTAATCACATATTAAGTTATATGGATTAACATTCCTCAACATTGTATCTTATTTAATTTACTCATGATAGGTTATCGTAGATTATGTGACTCTTTCACCATGATTCAATTGTGCCTAAGGTCCCAATCATAGTGTTCCAATAGGTCGAAGGTAGATCTATTAAGTATTTTTCATTCCTTTCTACATATATATTTTAGATATAAATTAGCTCACTGCTTTAAATCTATATTCCTAGCTTACTGCTACACAATTAATGATTTACTACCAATATTTCTAAAATATTGTTTGTCATTACCAAGGAGTAAACAACTATCAATGATGTGATTTACCCATATGTTTAATCATTCAAAGCTACATAATTATTTGGTAATTATGATTCATTGTAACACTTTCATCATCCTTTTTTTAGATTAATTATGTTGCTTACTTGATAAGGATAATAATGTACATCACCAATACATATAATACCTTTAGTTACATTTATGTGCTCAACTGAGTATACCCATTCCACTATTCCTTTTTACTAAGCACTCTACTTGGCTATATAAGATTGATGGTGAATAACTAGTAGAATGGCCCACATTCACAGTATAAGTGAATTATATGTACCTTTTTATCTTTACTTTCTATCATACTTAATACTATACCTTCTTATGAACCAAAACCAATCTTCATCATATTAAGAGAGATTAAGCTCACAAGTTTTCCACTTATGTCCATGTTATTCTTATTTTATAAGAAGTTTCCAAAGTTTGGTTTACTTATTCCCCTTTAGAATTATAATGTATAGCCTTAGGATTTATTCATCTATATATGTATTAATCATCTCAACAACATTACCTCCTTTTACTAACAATCTACTTTACTGCAGTAGAGTAGATAAAGAATACAAATGGATCATTCCAAATCATCTTTGGAAAAGTGGTAGATTCTTATGGTAAATGATTTTGTATATTCTCTATGGTTGAAACATCTCTACCCTTATGTACATTAGTAATTTTAATTAATAATCTCACCCTATACATTTCAATCCAATTGCCTTAATACATTTAGCTAGTTCACAAGGATATTCTTGGAGCATAATTTAGCTAACCACTATTATTATATGTATATAATTTCATAATAAACACATAATTGCTAACAACAGTAACAAAGGAGTCACAAACATAGGTCAAGATAATCTTAGATATTTTGGAAAATTATCAATCATTAATTTATTCATAATCAAATGAGAATAACATGAAGGGAATTAAAAATTTGGATCATGTCCCTCTCATAATTCACATTCAAGTAGTAAGTATAACTTAAGACAATACTTCTAATTCCCATAATTAAACAAAGTATAAATATCCAAGCTTCTCAAATAACCTTCTTAGTCAATCTGCCACTCCCTTTTTCCTAAAGCTGAAATGTTAATGCACAAAATGCACATGGTCAGTCCAACATGACTGCCATGGAAATATTTCTTTCCTTCTTAACCACTTTTGTCATTTAATATTTAAACAAAAGAAATATTGTAATGTTAATCCACATTTCATGATGAATACAAAAACATAATAACATAACTCTAAAGTCATTCACTTTACCTCCTTATAAGAATTGTTCACAACATAACATCTTGAACACCTTCATGGAAATATTACATGATAAAAAAAAATCATATCAGCATAGAAAAATTTGTTTATTCTCAACTCATTGAATTCATCTTAATAGTTATCTATACATATCCATGCAAAATAGTTCAAAACTCAACTCAAGGCCCACATCTTAGTTTATACATACTTATGTATATTTGGGCGATATAGTTCCACTCAACTATCCTATCTTGAATTCTAATCCTTAAATGCACATTTACACATATATGGACATCATATAAATAAAAATCAACGTAATTACAAACTACCATAAATGATTTGTACAGTCCCATCAAGATAACTATCACCTTTTCCTAATGTTTGGTAAGACTTAATTTAGAGTGGCCCCCTAATTTATTTGTTCGCTTCCAACACAATATTTATTTTCTATTATCGAAGGTCAATAAGACTAAATTATTATTTCTTATTTCAGGTATTATCTCACTCAAAACACGTGGTCCACTTACAAAAATAGGAGTGAAGCATTTACTAAAATCCAAGAACATCGCATATCATCCCATAATTTCAAGGGAACTTATCCATACATGCTATTCAAACATATTCAAGAGGTAATTGTACCTTCATATGACCATAAAAATAGGTTTGACTATGTTGAGGTGAAGGTCATTTACTTAAATCAAACACCCATGGGAGAAATTGAAGGAGAAATTTATGCAGCATTGATAAGAATCATATCATGCACCCAAAACCTAAGTCAAATCATTATACCTCACACCCATATGGTGAATTTGAGATACGAAGAAAAGGTATCAACCTTAAATGGAAATCTAATACATCCTTCAGCAATAGAGTCCCAAATTTAAATGGGTGTTTGGGTTAACAAGAACCCAGAGAAACTCGGATAGAAATTACAAACACCTGAATGTACTTGGGTATTCAGATCATTATAAGCCACATACTGAATGCATGCCAGAATATCACCTTTGTATGCACCATTAATGTAAATTGATATCGTTTAATAGGAAAATGTGACAAACCTTCAATATAATTGTTCTTAAATTTTAAGGTAATTATTATTTAAATTATCCCAAAATTAAAACAAAAAACACTCAGAACCTTTATTCATTAAATGTGATCCACAAAATGAGATCTAATCAATAACTCAGAGGGTTTTTAACAATATTAATCATAGAGACCCACATCTACAATGGGTACTTAATATAATAACAGGAAAAATAATTCCAAAAAGAGGATTTTTGTTTATACTATTAAAAATAACATAACACAACCATCAAACAGTACATGAAGTGTTCCAAAAACAAGTTCACACAAAAAATTTATCCACAGAGTACAAAAAATACTAAAATACTCGGATCAATCCAAATAAGATTGTAGAATATTTTTCATGTAAATATTAGATGAAATAAGTGATTAGGAGGGACAAAGGGAGATCCATGCTTGATATTTCAGAGGAGATTTAATACTATCCACATAGTTTCTTCTTGAAAAAATTCTCCATCTTCACGTAAGAAACCAGAGTTTTTCAAACTCAAAACTTCCCAAATAAAACCTTATTTATAAAAAAAACCTTTACCCATAGAAAAACCTCCGTGCATGGCTTCCTTTTGAAACTTAACAAAATCAAATGCAAGCAAACATAACATGTATTGTGTTTTCCCCCTTAAGCTTCAAACTTTCTTCGATAAAGTTAAATGCTTCATTAATTCCTAGTTGTCACTTTCTTCGAGAACATTAAATGATTCGTTAATGCATTTTTACCACATCTATTGCCTTAAACATACCACCACTGCCACTTATTCTTTCTTCATTTTTTAGTCGTCATCTTTCCCAAATTAGTTTACATGCCACTAGTTTCCATGGTTAAGAATAATTCCATAATCTTTTTGTTATGTTGGGGTCAATTTAACCATATTACAAATATTTTAGCAAAGTCAACTAGTGTTTTTACAATGATTAAATTACTTATTGAATTTTCATGGCCATTCAAATATCATTCAAAATATATTTTGATAACAACCTTCCAGTAAGATATGAAGACCCATATTTCCTTAATTTTTCAAAAATTCACAATTATATAATGTGTGATATGGCATATGATCAAATATCATAGAAGTGTATTAATCTATATCCTCAGTCACGGTCATAGACCACCATGTATTAGCATTTTTATAACCTTGCATGGTTATTGATATTACCCTTCAATATGTCTTCCATTTGAAGAATGGTGATGATAAAACAACAATATTAATGCCTTTAATATGGTCTTATACCATCTCCCAAAACAAATATCATTAATTTGATATCGAGTATATACAATTGCAATTGTATCCCCTTTTGTCATACAAAAGCCAATAAGTATGATTAAATTTGAAGAGCATAAATGTAGCAATTAGATTTGTTATTAAACAAAATTATAATAAGGTATTACTTCTTGATTTGTTTCCTCATAATCTATACAATAAGAAATCATGTCTAGCCATGTCAGTCTTATCACCTTGCTCCATTTTGCTTATAGAGCCCTTTTGTGAATGCCTTGGGATGTTTTGAATGGTACAAACATGAAGTTATGCTCAATAGTCATACCGAACCCAAGCAAGTGTAAACATATTCATAGGAAAATTTATAGTAACCAACAATCCAACTATGCACAACATCAACATACTCAACAAAATATAGGAATAAAGATTAAAGCAAACAAGGATGCATTTACAAATGTTGAATACATTACAAGTGTTGAGTGACAAACATTTTTGCAAGGATGTATATGCAACTACAAGTGTGAGTGAAGATACTTTATAGGATATGCATACACATGTGTGGTAATATATGCAACTATGCAAAAGAGTTTATCCTCCAACTCTCGTACCCCACTCCTTATTTATGACTTATCCCTTTTGATAAATAGACATAATTTGCATGATGTGACATACTCCCCCCCTTAATGAATCATCAGCCTGATGATTTTCACTTAATTAATCATAATCAAATCATGTAAACACATAATTACATATTTTATAGCTAAGGAGAATAGTCATATTCTTCTTCCAAAATTCACAATTTTCCAACTCTCGACTCACTTTTATTAGTTGTAATAACCTTTCAATTCGCAAGCACTATTACACATTTGGCTACTTGACCTGATTTTCATTATAACTAGTCATGTCATACACTATATGTAATATATACAAAATAAAAAACCAAAAACAAGTTTTTTTTTTGCCTAAGTTGCTTCTAACAATGTCCCATTCTATAACTTATTTTTACTAAGTAATGAATGGGTTTGTTCCTTTATTTAAGCATATAAAAAATATAGAGTCTTCACAGATAAATCTTACCTCTAGGTTAATGGTTTATGTTTCATTTGTTTGGGTAATTCCATTACTCATAGTCTATCATTACAAACCAAACAAGTCAACAACCTTAACACTATATAATGCTAGTAGTTATCAATAATACTCAACCGGTATGTATTATAATAGCTCGACTACACATATTCCAATTGAATCATTGCTTACCAGTAATAAGTAGAATAAAACATGTAAGTACTCAACCTTATTCTTCCCAATATTTACTAGTATCTAGGTGGTTGAGTAGAATGTTTTACATTAGTATCTACTCATTCCAATTTATCACAATCAATCCTAGTAATACCATAACAAGAATAATAATACCACATCCATATAAGCACATAATTATGTCATTGTAGAGTTATATTCAATCTATTATAATAACATTACTTAATCCAATCAACATAACCAATTACAATCAACTACGAAAGAGTCAATGCTGGAATAATAATATTACTGCCATATAAGCCCATATGTATATCACTATGACATTATATCTAGTCCACAGAAGTCCATAACGAAAACTTCTATAATTTGTATGTTTCTTATTAGTCCAATAATACCTTAACAAGGTATAGGCAATTTCATCATATATCTATGAGTTATATAAAATAATAACTTATAAGAATTAAGGAAAATTATACTTCATAACTCAACATATTGTCTTATATAATATTTAATACAACACATCAAATTGAGTTACTTCTTATTAAATTCAGTCGTAATAGGATCCGAATTCAAGTAATACCACAACTGAAACTTAATCATACTTATACATATATAAGTCCAGACTTCCCTAGCCTTTAATCTATAAGCAAGGTACAGTCAATCATTTATTTGATTATAACTTAGTTATTTCACATATCAATTATCTTCCACTTCGACACATTTTACCCATAATTCCTATTTTGATCAAACAACACTATTAATTTAGTTACACAAGCATAATGAACAATTATTAAGGTTTATTGAGGAATTCTTATCAATCATTGACTCACAATGAGCACTGATAGTCTATTTATCTATCCTCAAGAAAGAGATCTGCAGGTTTGTAGAAGACCAAGAAAACTCGCTTACCTTAAATCTTCGAAGTTACAAGTAACAAAGTTACTTTATAAACTTTAGGTTTCACCATCAAAAATGTTTTCAACAATCCAAAATTTTAAGATATTGCAAGGAAGTCATTTACAGACAAGTATTCATAAATAGATGCACATATCGACTACTCCAATCAGAAAAAATAAAAACAAATACAATTTAATGACTTCTAGATACAATCCTATTTTGTAGTGTACTAATCACAACCAAGCTCTTAATATCAAAGGGATAAATTACTACAAATATATCAATAATAAAAATATGATTTCATAATTTAACCAAGAGACTCATTCACATACAATTTGATAAATACAATAGTTGGATTTATAATAACTCTAAACATATCGATATCATTTATCTAGTAAACCCTAGGTTCAACAAAGTTAAGGTATCAATTGTTTACCTTAATCATTTGGAAGGATAAAACAGCCCACGAAGTGCCTCATAAAATCCAAAATTCATACATCACAAGCTTAGACCATCAAATTTTCACAATTCTTAATTATTACCAAACCCGACGCTCAAAGGTAAAATACCTTAATGTCTATAGTGTTGTTCAAAATATTTTATTTAAGACATAGACATCGATTCAATATTTTAATAAGAGTAATGTAAAAATTGTTCCAAAAATTCCCTAGGGCTTCTTCCAAAACCAAACAAGTGAACTATTATAGCACATATTCCTTCCAACTTTATGTCAGGTGATTGGTTTTCAAATATATACTAAAAAATTTAATACTAGCTTGATCTTAGCTATAACAAAAATATATATAACAAGAGGATATACATAATAAACCAAAAAGACCATTCTACCATTCCCTTAATTCTAAACTTATGACAAGTTGAATCACTAGTAATTATATAGAAGTCTCTTCATTAAATCAAGAATTACCAAACTCATGGAGTCATTAAGGGAGACATGACCATACAAAACCTTGTGGTTTTTTTATAAACTATATTAATGTTAAAACCCAACCTTTGAATTGACCTTATAGATCTAAGGATGAATTGTTAATAGTTTAGGTCTAACAAAGGAGCAAGTAGAATACCCATTTAGAATACCTAAAAAATCACTTCTTCCTCTTTATTTTAGTTTTCCAACATCTAGTTAAACTTTGACACTGTTTAGATACTGATCTTGCTACTGTTGATCTCATTTTGGACATTATTATGTTTTGACTTAGTATGATGTGTATATGTTAGATCATGGATTATTATGGACCTTGATTCAGTTAGCATGCATGATGATTATTGGAGACATTATTATATATGGATGATGATATACTGCTTGATATGGACAGGTTATTGATGTTGATTTTAGACATGTGACATTTGATATTATGAGTAGCTCTAGTATAGAGATTCATTGGATGATGATATAGTGGCAAAATTGAATTTGAAATGATAATGTTGAATTCTTGATATTGTTGTGATTTGGATTTGATATTTATATGTTTCTTATATCATTTTGGATGTTCTGATATGGCCACGAGGCCGAAGGAGGTATTGTTATTTTGTAGGTTAAAATATCACAACAATGTCGGGGGACTGGAGACTAACCATATTGAAATTCTGGATGAACTCAACGGGGTCACCATGGCAACTGTAATTGTTTGTGTGTTGTGTTGTGTTAGGATTTCCCATGGGGGGGATTTCCATTATTGTGACCATGGGATATATGTGTTTTATTTATGTGTTCCTTTTTATTAGTGTTGTATGTATTTTTATTTGTAATGTGTTCTTTTTATTATTTAATTTAAATGTGATAGCCATATAGTTAAACTTTACTTAAATTTAATTGGGATGTGGAATGTAAGTAATAAAGTTGTTGTCTTAGTTATTAATTAAATTGGATTTATATCATGTATAAATATATGTTAAATAAATAAATCATTATGTCAAAAGTAGGTAATAAATGAAGTCATAGATATTAATTCATGTTGTAAGTGAATGTGTAAGAAAAATGTAAGAGTATGTAAGGCAGATTTTGTAGTGTAGAACACTCCATCCTTTTTGGAATTCGAATTTGACCTTGGAGGCCAAATTTGGAGGCTTGTGGGACAAGTTAAACTTGTCCCACACCTCTTAAAATCATCCACCAACCATGCCTATGGTTTGGGAGTAAATTTTAGTCTTTATAATTAAAATTTGAAATGACTATGTGTAAGTTTTTATTGCACTTTACTTACAAATTTTTAATTCAGTCCTTGTTTAAGTATGGGTTAACTTTGAGTGTGTAAGTTGCTTGTCATCTCCATTTATTGTGTTTTATTGTGAAGTTGACCTTCTCCTTTTGGGGATGAGTAAGAATGATGTGGCATCCCACTTGGAATCCACATCATCCTCTCCCTCCCTCTCCTTTAAAATTCAAATTTCTTCTCTTTTTGGGGTTGTTGAAACTTTGTTCTCTCATGCTTGGGTCGCATTTTTTTTTATTGCTGTTGGAGCTTGCTTTGAAGAAGGATTTGGAAATTCTCTTGCATGCATATACCTTGCTGTTTTGGACTACATATTTGAGCATTGAAGAACTGTTGTTTTGGGAAACAATCTCCACTATGGAGAGGTAGGATTCTGTCCTTTTTATATGTTGTTTTTTTTCCTTTTTCTTGCATGAATGAAATGGTGATTGTGTTATGAGTTCATGGCTGGTTGGGTAGATTGCTTAGGGCAAGGTGTAGGAGAAGACTATGGGGATTTCATATGGGGGGGGCATAAGGGATTGCCAATGGCACTTATTCTTGTGGAGGGAGTGTTGGTTTGGGATCCACCTAGGAAAAGAAATTTCTTGCATTTCTTACTCTTGGGGGGGCATAAGGGAGAAATTTTGGGGGGGGCATAAGGAGGGGTTGGGAGATATAAGGTTTATGGGATTTGGTATGTGTTATGGTGGTATGCATTTTGGTGGATGCCCAATTCCAACTTGGGAGGTATAAGGAGCTCCCCATAGCTCTTGCTCTTGTTTGGCTTGCTTGAAGAAGCCTTTGTGTTGTTTGAAATGTTTAAATGCAGTTGGGAACTATTGTCTTGTTTGAATTGTGTATTTTTTTGTTCTTTGCATGTGAAAGGGAATGTGCTTGTATGTGAAAGAATCCTATGTTGCCATGTGTTTTTATTCATGCTCCATTTCAATATGGTTGGGGCTCGGGGGCCAATGGGGAAAGATGAATTCTCCTTTCCCATTGGATGTCTTGGTTGGGTGGAGAGCGTTGCCTTTCCCCCTTCCTTGTTGTGATCAGATAAAAGATGAAGAAATCAGCATGTTGCTGTTTTGGAGATTGGAGAAAACATAGTTTGATAGTCCCATCCTTTGAGAAATCTCTTTGTAACCTTCCCACTTTGAAGTGGATGAATTGCATTGTTAATTGTAGTTTAAAGCCATCTTGTATTGTAAAGGAAAGATAGAGATTCATTTGAAAATGTAAAGAATTAGCATTTCATTCTCTGTTTTGAAAATACGTGATAGAATGAAATTTGCTATGTATTTTGTATATTGGAATTTATGGAAAAGAAAGTAAAAGTTGCAATGTTGTTGTTTGAAATCAATAAAAGAATTTACATCCCTCTTTCTCCAAATTGTATTGTTGTCTTGAATTGGAATGATTGTTTAAAATGAAATCTCTGTTGAAAAAAGAAAATGCGTGTGGGAGAAAAATACAACTTTTTGTTCCTTGTATTTAATTAGAATTTGAAATATCAAATGTTGCCTTATTGTTTTGAATGAGAAGATGGATAAATTAATTGTTTAGACAAAAATTGATAAGCTTCCCATGTTTTGGAAGTGGCAAATAAATTATTACAGTTGTTAATGAAATAACTCTATTCCTTTTATAAATCTGACATTGAATAATCTAATAAATGTACAGTTCAGATCTGCAACTTAAATTAAGCAATGAAATAATGCAATTCAGATGTAATAAGCTCTAATGAATTCAATTTGACTTCAACATCAAAGAAAGACATTTTAGAACTCACAAAAATCAATTTTAGAACTTGCTGGACCACTTTTCTGTCAAAAGATGTAAAATATATCAAATTGCAACTCAATCCACAAATTGAACCTTAATAATACTCTAAAACTTACCCAATATCATTCCTCCATGTTCAATTTACATGTTGAGAAGAAGAAAAATCAAAATTGAATAAATCTTACAAGTTGGAAAAATTGTCAGTTTTAAATGTGAAACCCTGCAGATCAATTTCTTAAAATTGACCCCCAAAACTTCATCAAAATCCTAAATTAATGATTTTCTGTGCAAAGAGGACTCTGAGAGATTTCTGGAAAGTCCTTGTTTTCCCAAAATGGAGTTCCCTATCAAAAGTTATGGCCATTTGAAGTTTTTACTTCAAAATGGCCAACCAAAAATAAATCTAACTATATTAAAATCAAAATTTGAACTTTGGAAAATTTTCCCCAAAAATTCTGCCGCCCCGTAAAACCTTCAACCAATCAGAAGTTTCCACGTGGCACTTCGGAGGGTGGAATCACCTTGAAAACTTAAATTTTGAAAATTTTTCCTTGGGGAAAATTTTCCCAATTTTCTCCGCAACCCCGTGGCCCCGCAGCCAATCACGTGCTGACACATGGCTTGGTGGGTGTGAAAGAAATTTGAAACCTTAACTTTTTTCCTTTTGTGAAAAATATTACTTTTTCCTCCATGGCCTCACATCCCCGCAACCAATGGGGTGTTGACACATGTCCGGGTGGACGCATGGGTCCATGCGAGCCATTTGGCCTTTAAAAACCTTTTTAGCACAAAATTTTAATTCCCTCCGTTGCTCCCCCAACCCACGTCCAATCACCGGATGCCACATGGCATTTTTGGTGATGGGAGGAGGAAAGGAAAAATTTCCTTTAGAAAACCTTAGGTTTGGACCTAGGGAAAAATTCCCAATTTTTCCCCGCGACCAATAGGTGCTTGACACGTGGCTTGGACTTTCCTTGGCGGAGGCGTGCGTCATTTTTTCCTTTGGGATTTTGGCCTAAAAATTCCAAAATTATATTATGTCCCACCAGTCCATGTCTCCCCATGCCAATTGGATGGTGCCACATGTCCCCTTCGTCGACCCCGTGGGCGTGCAGAGGTGTTTTGCGCATTGCGCCTAAGGAAGGGAAAATTTCTCCTGAAAACTCCGCCGCCCCATAACTTGAGTTTTACAAGGAGTTAGAAGGACTTATTTATATGGTTGGAAAGGTGAGAGAATTTCCTATCCAATGGGTATGATTTAGGAAATTTTTGATGACTCTAAGTGTGTGAAAAATCAGGTTGAATCCTGTAAGCCTGTTAGGGCAGACAGGAGTGAGAATTTACTCTCCTAACCTAAGTGATGAATTTTATCCCTTGTTTTGACCTTGTGCTTGTTGTGAGATGTTGTAGGACCATTTTATTAAGTCAATATTGTCTGTTAACCTAAACCTGGTTTGTGATAACTATGATCTTGTAACCTTCTTTGCAAACACTTTTTAAAAAAAAATTATTCCATAATTTTTCCTAGCTAAACCTAGTTTGTTTCTTGGTCTCAAGTGGTATTTTGAAGTGTGGAACTACACTTGGTATCAGAGAAGTGGTTCAAAGGCTTGGACCATTGGGCACACTAGAAAATTGAGACTTGAAACTTTAAAACTAGTAAACCTGTTAATCTAGAAAATAGAACAGTTTGAAAATTGAACATGATAGTAAACTTAGGAACTGAAGAAGAGAGCTTAAAGTAATGAACTAACTCTCACTTTGGTCTATGCAGAAGGCTCAGACAGAGTGAGAGTAACATTCACAGAGACTCGGAGTCACCACCACCACCACTAGATCAGGGTGTAGCAGCCATTCTACCTCAGATTCTACAGACCCTGCAAGATGTTAATGCCACTCTACATGGAGGATCAATAGGAGGGCATTCAAGAAGACATGACAGAGTTACTTCTATTGAGGGACATGCACCTCCTCCACTTAGTGAGGAGCATAGAGGAGAGAACTCCCATGTGGAGTCAGTTAGAGCAGATTCACCACCTAGGAGGCAGGGTAACAGAGTTTTGGAGCATAGAGAGTGGTATCAGAGCCCTAGGCTTAGAGATGAGCTTGTAGAGAGGCCTAGAGGTCATGTGACCATAGCAGTGGATCACATCAGGGAGATCCTAAAGCTTAGGCCCTCACATTACTTAGGTGATATAGGTGGATTTCAGGTAGAGGCCTGGCTAGTGAGCTTGAGTGGTTGCTTCAAGCTTTGTCCTTGTTCTAGCAACACGAAAGCTCATGTTGTGATCCATCTACTGAGGGATGGAGCAGGAGTATGGTGGAGGATAGAGGAGTAGAAGCTCCATGTAGATTCAGAGATAGTGACTTGGGAGCTATTTGAGGAGAGATTCAGGAGTAGGTACCTATCACATGGAGGTTCATCCAGCAGAGGATTGACGAGTTCCATGACCTCCGATAGGCTACCCTTTCTGTAGCAGAGTATGAGAGTAGATTTCTAGATCTACTTCAGTATGTTGAGTATATGCAGGATGAGCAGGTGTGGATTCACAGGTTCATCTGGGGCCTAAACTTGGACATTGGAGGTGTGGTTTGGATTCACTATCCACAGACATTAGTAGAGGTCATAGAGAAGGCCTATATTGCAGAGGAGACTCAGGGTAAAACCCAACAGGCTAGAGACCGAGTCAGGAGCCACATTCAATAGATGTAGGATGGTAGATTGAGAGGTTCAGTACCTCTTCCTCATGGTGGTCAACATTCAGCACAGTCATCCTTTAGGCCATAGCAGCAGCAACAGTCTCACCCACCATATAGACCTCCACAGAGAGCTGATGCACAGAGAGGTTGGAGCATGGGGCCTCCTCCTAGGGGTCCCATCAGGACACAGGGTGGACCTAGAGCTCAGTTAGCTGGAGCTCACCAGTAGAGGCCATAATAGAATATAGCCAGATCATCAAGATCTACACCACAAGCTTCTAGGGCACCTACTAGATGTGTTACTCCTTGGAGAGGATCAGGTGGTTGCTTTGGATGTGGAGTAGCTGGACATTTCTAGAGAGATTGCCCTCAGAACCCTAACAAGGGTAAGGAACCAGTTTCTGAGCTGAATATTAGTGACATGGGACGCAGCCATAGGATCTATGCAGTGGTTGAGAACCACCAGGCAGAGCACCAGAGCACAGGCATTGAGACCACAGGTAGCATTGGTGGTATTCCTATCTCTATATTGTTTGATTATGGCTCTTCTGATTCTTTCATTGCACCATCTTTAGTAGAGCGATGCAGGCTGGTGGCAATTAGGTAGGGTCATTATTGGGATGTCAAGATGGCTTCTGGAGCCAAGATCTCTATGGAATCCTTAGTTAAGGAGTGTGTAGTGGATTTGGGACCTTTCACCACCACCTTAGATCTCTGTATTCTCCCTTTGGGCTCATATGGAGTTATATTAGGCATGGATTGGTTATCTACACATAGGGCCAGGATGGATTTTTATCACAAGACTATAACTTGTACGGATGATCTTGGAGTTGAGTCGGTGATTACAGGGGTCAGGAGACCGATTTCTATTCATACCATTTCTGCTATGCAGCTTAAGCGGTGTGTGCGACGGGGTTGTCAGATGTATGTTGTTACAGTTAGTGACAGGTCAGAGGATGGGTCTAGTGGACCATCGCTAGATGATCATCCCATCTTGAGAGAGTTTTCTGATGTTTTTCTAGGGGAGCTACCAGGGATGCCACCTCCATGTGAGATTGATTTCCATATAGACCTCATTCTTGGAGTAGAGCTTATCTCACGGGCACCATATCAGATAACCACCCTGGAGCTCTATGAGCTCGAGTTGCAGCTTGAAGGCCTTCTAAAGAAGGGCCTTATCCATCCTAGTGTATCACCTTAGGGTACACTAGTTATTTTCATGAAGAAGGATGGATCATTGTGGTTGTGTATTGATTACCACCTGTTGAACAAAGTGACGATCAAGAATCGTTACCCTCTTCCTCGTATTGATGACTTGTTTGACCAGATGAAGGGAGCCACAGTGTTCTTTAAGATTGATCTCAAGTCGAGGCTACCATCAGTTGAGGATTTCAGAGGTGGACATTCATAAGACTACCTTCCGCATGAGATATGGGCACTATGAGTTCACAATGATGCCTTTTGGTTTGACGAATACCCCTGTAGTGTTCATGAGTTTGATGAATGGGGTATTCAGAACCTTTTTAGATCACTTCATGCTCATATTCCTTGATGACATATTGATATACTCATGTACATGTGAGGAGCATGAGGGGCACCTTCAATAGGTTCTTTAGTGTCTTCATGAGCAGCAACTTTACGGGAACTTGGAGAAGTGTGCTTTTTTCCAGACAGAGGTGCAGTATTTGGGACATATTATTTCTAGGGAAGGTATAGTCGATCCTTCCAAGACTAGAGCCATTATGGATTGGCTAGCACCCACTATAGTGACTAAGGTGTGCAACTTCATGGGTTTAACAAGATACTACCAGGAGATTTTTTCAGGACTTCTCTCAGATTACGCACCCTATCACTTCCCTCTAGAGGAAAGGGAAAAAGTTTGTTTAGATAGAAAAATGTGAGCAGGCCTTCAGGACACTAAAGGAGTGCCTCACTACAACACCCATTCTTGTAGTGCCATATCCACAAGGTGAGTTCTTTGTATGCATAGATGCTTCTTTAGTAGGGCTTGGAGGTGTGTTGATGTAGGATGGCAGGGTTGTAGCTTTTGAGTCTCGTAAACTCAAGGATCATGAGCTTAATTATCCTACCCATGATCTGGAGCTTGTAGTAGTTATGCATGCTTTGGTTAGATGGAGACACTTTCTCCTTGGATGGAGATTCACACTCGGGACAGATCATTTGAGTCTTTACCACCTCTTCTCGCAGCCCAATCTAAATGCTCATCAACCAGACGTTGGATGGAGTTGCTTTGTGAGTATGACATGGAGATCAGAGCATGTGAAGGGGAAGGAGAATGTGGTAGCAAATGCTCTCAGCAAAAGAATACATGTGAATATCACCACTACAGTAAGCACAGATTTGTAAAGCAAGATTCTTCACCAGCTTCCTGTTAGTGTAAAACTTCACAGCACCCCTGGATGTTGATCAGATTTCTAGTTTGATCATACTAGCATCCAGTGTGATTGCACAACATTGAAACCTCTCTCCAAGTGTGGGACTTGCAAAATGAGCCTTCTAAGGAATCTCTAGATTAGAGGTTGGTTCCTCAAACTACCTGCCATCAGAGCTATTCCATTTGCACTATTGCAGAGGTTTGAATCCTAATCTAGCCTGTCCTAAGGAGACAGAGAGAGACAGAGATAGAAAGGTGGAAAAATGAAGCCTAAACTAAAACGGTGATACACCAGAGAAGGAGAAGTGGTGAACATCTATCAAAACTGCCATAGGTAAACACAGATCAGGTGAAATGGGAAGCATGGACAAATGCATCACATGCCCAAGGATAGATTTCACACAGATGTCCCAAAATCCATGAGGTCTGAAATGAACGTTCAAACATGCACAAATACCTACAATGAAGAGACAGAAGAAAACAAGTGAAAACTGAGTCACAGGATGGACTTGCATCACAAAACACATTTCCATTGCTTCAGAAATTTGCATTACAACATCAAAGAGGCAGAAAATGCCTGTTACAGATTTTAGGGGAGGAGGTTCGATACTTCCATTTTTAATCACCTAGATGAAGAAAAGAAGGGAGCTTGCAGATCCGAAAGAGATGTTCCAAACTTTAGAGAATGAGCTAAATCTGGCTATTTATAATGCATGGGTCGAGCCCAGGAGAGAGAAAACATGAAAAAATGTGGGATCCATTCCTCATTGAATGCATTAAAACAACATGGGCATCCTTACAGACCCATGCCTTGACATTTTTAACCGTGCTGAAGAAGAATGCGACCCATTCTGCATTAAAAATGGTTGTTGAAATGTCAGTTCTAGCCATTACCACGCGCCAGAGATGTTTCTTGATTTTATCTCTCCAAACTGAACCAAAATGTAAGATTGACCCCAGAATCATGTAGAGAATTTCACCAGCTTTCCATTGATATAAAGAACATGAAAATTTGAGCTCTGGATCGAAAGTTATGATTGATCTGAAGATTTAGGGCAAAAAACAGGCCAAAACGGAACGGAAAATATTTGAATTTTTCCAGCGCTCCGCCACTTGGATGACACGTGTCAGGCTCTGATTTGCACGTAATCTCACTCCTTACATTTCCTGCCTAAAAATTTTGACCTTTCGAGCCCTTAAACTTGGAGTTTTCACTTGGCACGTATTTATTTGGTTCATCGGGCCTGAGGGGCGAGGGGACATTTTTACCTTAGCGCCAAATACTTAGCAACTTTTCCAGAACCTTCTGACTTCCATGGTCCTAGGTCATTCTGATTTCTGCCCTTGTGGGCCCTAGCTTGTACACGTGGCACTAGCCATTGGTTTCCTTGTCTCGCCCTTTTCAACCTGAGACACGTGTTCACCTTTTCACATCCCACGTGTCCCTCGCATACTTTTGGCCTGGATGTCCCAAATGAAAATATCCTACTTCGGCCGATTCGGGCTTCCTTGTTCCTGTTTGAGGTGAATACACGTGGTGAGATTCCATTCATTGGCGGCTCAGCAACTTTTCACGTCCCATGCGTACTTTTGGCCCGGATTTCCCAAACTATCTGGGACAAATATCTCTGAACCATCTGAAATGGACTCTTCCTATTTGTGAATCGGCCGGTTCGCGTCCTCTGCGTACCTTTGTCCCAACTGTCCCGGACCGATCCGCGACGTCTATTTTTCCCGAAGACTTAGGCAATTTTTTCCTCTTTCGGCCGATTCGAAGCTTTTCACGTCCCACACGTCCTTCTTGTCCCAATTGTCCCGTAGACTGCCTAGATTAGGACTTACCTGATTTTCTTCATTTGCTTTCGGCCATTTTAGAGCTTGGTACAATGAACCTCTGTACGACCTGATTCCCTTCAGACCCGACTAGGACTTTGCCTTAACATATTCCTGCAACCTTAGCTTGTCTTTTGCATTTTTTCCATTTTCTATAACTCGTTGGGATTTCCTTCTTGGATGGGAGAGTTAGAGAGAAGCTGAGGGACCCTAAAAAACATGATTTTTTGCCTTGAATCAATCTACTTGCTCGGGACTGAAATAATCTGATGCATGTTATCAAAATTACCCTAGGGGGTGAATTTTGGATAACAAAAACCTCTTGATCTAACTTCTCTTCTATAAAAGAGAGACTTCACTATAGACCCTTCACCACTGGGGACATAAGTTTTATTTCAACATAGAGGTTATTACGCTTGACTTCACAGGCATTAGACCTTAGGATATATGTTCCTTGAGATGGAGGCTTGAGGCAAGACATCTTGGTAGAGGCACATCGTGCACCCTATTCAGCCCATCCTGGAGTGAAGAATATGTTTTAGATTTCAATGATAGTTGTATCACTAGAGAGGAATTTGTTGAGATCATTAGCTTAGTTTGTGTCCATGATGTTTAGAGTGCCCAAGGGTTAACCTTCAAGCATCAGCATCTCTACCTTCTTCTTTACTTCTCATGCCATACTGGAATGGAAGTGGGACACCATTTCCATGGATTTCATTGTTGGGCTACCTATGTCGAGATATCACCACGATTCATTATGGTCATGGTTGATAAATTGACAAAAGTGGCTCACTTTTAAGCACACCTGGTGAAGACAACTTATACAGCTAGAGTCCCAGTGACATGAGTATATTTGGATGAGATCGTCAGGTTGCATGGGATTCCCTAGAAGATCGTTTGTGACCGCAATCCTTTGTACACTTCACACTTCTGGACTACCATGCAGTATGCCCTTGGGATGAGGATTAATTTCAGCATAACATATCATTCTGAGATGAGATGGATAGACTAAAGTGAGTAAATCAGATTTTAGAGGATATGCTCAGGATGTATGTGATGGATCAGCCTAGTCTAAGTGGGAGGAGTATATGTACTTAGTTGATTTTTCTTACGCTAATATTTTCCAAAGTTCGGTAGGCATGGCTCCTTTTCAGGAATTATATGGTAGAGAGTGCAGGACACCCCTTAGCTGGGACAGGTTGGAGGATAGAGTATCTCTTGGACCAGCTCTTTTGCAGGACATGGAGTAGTAGGTAGTGTTGATCAGGCAGAGATTGTAGGAGGCACAGGACAGGTAGAAGAAGTATGTGGATCAACATAGGATTGATCATAGCTTTGATGTGGGCATGAAGGTGTTCCTTCATGTTAGACCACATAAGAGCCCTATCTGCTATGGAAAAGGTTCTAAGTTAGCTCCTAGATTCGTTGGTCCTTTTGAGATCTTGGAGCATATCGACCCTTTGGCCTACCATCTAGCATTGCCACCCAGCTTGTCTCGCGTACATGATGTGTTTCATGTTTCTATCCTTAGGAGGTACATTACAGATCCTTCTCATGTGTTAGACTAGACATCATTGTTAGTGCAGGATCAGGGGTAGGTGACGAGTGGATCCCTTCGTATCATAGATCACAAGACCCTGGGCCTTCGAGGTAGAGAGATTGATCAGGTACGGGTGCAGTGGGATAGATATGATGAGACTGCAGCCACTTGGGAGGATGCTACTATGTTACGAGTGTAGTTTCCACATTTGTTCTAGTGACTTCCAGGAGGAAGTCAAGTCTAAGGGGAGGGGGATGTAGTGCCCACTTCCCTTTGACACTATTTAGATACTGATCTTGCTACTGTTGATCTCATTTTGGACATTATTATGTTTTGACTTAGTATGATGTGTATATGTTAGATCATGGATTATTATGGACCTTGATTCAGTTAGCATGCATGATGATTATTGGAGACATTATTATATATGGATGATGATATACTGCTTGATATGGATAGGTTATTGATGTTGATTTTAGACATGTGACATTTGATATTATGAGTAGCTCTAGTATAGAGATTCATTGGATGATGATATAGTGGCAAAATTGAATTTAAAATGATAATGTTGAATTCTTGATATTGTTGTGATTTGGATTTGATATTTATATGTTGCTTATATCATTTTGGATGTTCTGATATGGCCACAAGGCTGAAGGAGGTATTGTTATTTTGCAGGTTAAAATATCACAACAATGTCGGGGGACTGGAGACTAACCATATTGAAATTCTGGATGAACTCAACGGGGTCACCATGGCAACTGTAATTGTTTGTGTGTTGTGTTGTGTTAGGATTTCCCATGGGGGGATTTCCATTATTGTGACCATGGGATATATGTGTTTTATTTATGTGTTCCTTTTTATTAGTGTTGTATGTATTTTTATTTGTAATGTGTTCTTCTTTTATTAATTTTTAATTTAATGTGATAGTCATATAGTTAAACTTTAATTAAATTTAATTGGGATGTGGAATGTATGTAATAATGTTGTTGTCTTAGTTAATAATTAAATTGGATTTATATTATGTATAACCATATGTTAAATAAATAAATCATTATGTCAAAAAGTATGTAATAAATGGAGTCATAGGTATTAATGCATGTTGTAAGAATGTGTAAGAGGATGTAAGAGATGTGTAAGTGATGTGTAGGTTGAGTAAGTCATATTTTGGAGTGTAGAACACTCAATCCTCTTTGAAATTCAAATTTGACCTTGGAAGCCAAAATTGGAGGCTTGTGGGACAAGTTAAACTTGTCCCACACCTCTTAAAATCAGCCACCAACCATACCTATGGTTTTGGATTCAAAATTAATATTTTTTATTATATTTTGATATGATTATGTGTAAGTTTTAATTGCACTTCCCTTACATATTTTTAATGCATCCCTTTTTGAAGTATGAGTTAATTTTGAGTGTGTAAGTTGATTGTCATTTACATTTATTGTGATTTATTGGGAAACTAATTTTCTCTTTTTGGGGTTGAGTAAGAATGATGTGGCATCCCACTTGGAATCCACATCATCCTCTCCCTCCCTCTCCTTTAAAAATTTGTATTTCTTCTCTTGTTTGGGTTGTTGAAACTTTGTTCTCTCATGCTTGGGTCGAATTTTTTTTATTGCTGTTGGAGCTTGCTTTGAAGGAGGATTTGGAAACTCTCTTGCATGCATACACCTTGCTATTTTGGACTGCATATTTGAGCATTGAAAGAACTGTTGTTTTGGGAAACAATCTCCACTATGGAGAGGTAGGATCTTGTCCCTTTTTATATGTTATTTTTCCCTTTTCTTACATGAATGAAATGGTGATTGTGTTGTGAGTTCATGGCTGGTTGGGTAGATTGCTTAGGGAAAGGTGTAGGAGAAGACTATGGGGATTTCATATGGGGGGCATAAGGGATTGCCAATGGCACTTATTCTTGTGGAGGGAGTGTTTGGTTTGGGATCCACCTAGGAAAAGAAATTACTTGCATTTCTTACTTGGGGGGCATAAGGGGAAAACATTGGGGGGGGGGGGGGGGGCATAAGGAGGGGTTGGGAGATATAAGGTTTATGGGTTTGATATGTGTTATGGTGGTATGCATTTTGGTGGATGCCCAATTCCAACTTGGGAGGCATAAGGAGATTCCCCATAGCTCTTGCTCTTGTTTGGCTTGCTTGAAGAAGCCTTTGTGTTGTTTGAAATGTTTAAATGTAGTTGGGAACTTTTGTCTTGTTTTGAATTGTGCATTTTTTTGTTCTATGCATGTGAAAGAATGTTGTTTGTTGTGAAAGAAGCCTTGTTGCCATGTGTTGATGTTCATTCTCCATTTCAATATGGTTGGGGCTCAGGGGCCAATGGGGAAAGATGGCTTCTCCTTTCCCATTGGATGTCTTGGTTGGGTGGAGAGCGTTGCCTTTCCCCCTTCCTTGTTGTGATCAAATAAAAAGATGAAGAAATCAACATGTTGTTGTTTGGAGCTTGGAGAAATACAGTTTGACAGTCCCTTCCTTTGAGAAAATTCATTGTAACCTTCCCACTTGAAGTGGATGATTGTAACAATTAATTTGTAATGTGAAGCCACTTGTATTGTAAAGGAAAAGTCTTGAGATTCATTTGTTGAATGTAAAGATTAACATTCTCATTCTCTGTTTTGAAAATAATGTGACAGAATGATTTTTGTTTGTATTTTGTAAATTGAAATTTATCCAAATGAAGAAATAAGTTATAAGCATTGATTGAAATCAATAAAATAATTCCTTCCTCAATTCTCACAAATTGTTCAATTGTTGTTGTTGAATTGGAATTACTGTTGAAAAGATATCTCTGTTGAAAAAGAAAATGCATGTATGGAAGGAAAAGAAACATTCTGTTCTCTGCATTTATTTAAAATTTGAAATATCAAATTGTACCTTATTGTGCTCTTGAATGAGAAGATAGATCAATTAATTTTTTAGACAAACGAAATTTTAGATGTTGAGAAGCTTCCCATGTTTTGGAAGTGGCAAATTGATTATTAAGTTGTTAATGAAATGACTCTTTGTTTTTCTATAAATCTGGCAATGACATTTATCAAATAAATGTATAGTTTGAGACTATAACTTAAATTGAGAAATGAAACAATACAATTTAGATGTAATAATTCTAATGAACTCAATTTGACTTCAACATTTAAGAAAGACATTTTAGAACTTCACAAAAATCAATTTTATGAACTTACTCAACCTTTTTTTGTTAAAAGATGTAAAATATATCAAATTGCAACTCAATCCACAAATTGAACCTTAAGAATACTCTGAAACTTATCCAATATCATTCCTCCATGTCATTTTACATGTTGAGAAGAAGGAAAATCAAAATTGAATAAATATTACAAGTTGGAAAAATAACAAGTTTTAAATGTGAAACCCTACAGATCAATTTCTTTAAATTGACCCCTAAAACTTCATCAAAATCCAAAATTTATGATTTCTATGCAAAGAGGACTCCGAGAGATTTCTGAAAAGTCCTTGTTTTCCCAAAATGGAGTTCCCTATTAAAAGTTATGGCCATTTGAAGTTTTTACTTCAAAATGGCCAACCAAAATTAAATCTAACTATATTAAAATCAAAATTTAAACTTTGGAAAAATTTCCCCAAAAAGTCTACCACCCCGCAAACCCTTCAACCAATCAGAAGTTGCCACATGGCACTTTAGAGGGTGGACTCATCTTGAAAACTTAACTTTTGAAAAAATTGCCTTTGGGAAAATTTTCCAATTTTCTCCGTAACTCCGCAGCCCCGCAGCCAATCACGTGCTGACACGTTGCTTGGCAAGCACGCGAAAAAAATTTGAAACCTTAACTTTTTGCCTTTTTGGAAAAATCTTTCTTTTCCCTCTGCAGCCCCACACCCCCACAACCAATGGGTGCTGACACGTGTCCTGGTGGACGCATCGGGTCCGCGCAAGTTCATTTTGGCCTTTTAAAACTTTTTGGCGCAAAATTTTAATTCCCTCCTGCCACTCCGCCAACCCACGTCCAATCACAGGATGCCACGTGGAATTTTTGGCAATGGTGGAGGAGGAAAGGAAAAGTTTCCTTTAGAAAAATGTACAATTGGATTAAGGGAAACATTCCCAATTTTTCCCTGCAACCAATAGCCTCTTGACACGTGGCATGGGTTTCCTTCATGGAGGCACGCGTCAATTTTTCCTTTGGGATTTTGTCTAAAAATTCCAAAATTAAATTTTCCATTGCTCCACTCTTCCCCACCAATTGGAAGGCACCACGTGTCCCATTTCGTCGACCCATGCGGGCGCGCGGAGGTGTTTTTGCACTTTTGTGCCTAAGGAAGGGAAAATTTCTCCCCAAAACTCCGCCGGCCCCATAACTTGAGTTTTACAAGGAGTTAGAAGGACTTATTTATATGGTTGGAAAGGTGAAGAAATTTCCTATCCAATGAGCATGATTTAGGAAAGTTTTGATGATTCTAAGTGTGTGGAAAATTAAGTTGAATCCTGTAATCCTGTTAGGGCAGGGAGGAGTGAGAATTTACTCTCCTAACCTAAGTGATGAATTTAATCCCTTGTTGACCCTTGTGCCTTGTTGTTTTTCTTCTTGTCAATTACTTGCTACAAGTGAGTAATAATTGATAATCCTTAACCTGGTTTTGCACTAACTATGATCTTGTAACCTTCTTTGCAAACACCTTTAAAAAAAATTATTCCATAATTTTTCCCTAGCTAAACCTAGTTTGTTTCTTGGTCTCAAGTGGTAGTTTGAAGTTACCCTAAGCATTCATTGTTCATTGCTCGCGTAGGACACCTTGAATATTTCCTCCTAGAAACATATTCAAGGATATAGAATCATTTTTATGCTTAAATCACCATAAATTTCATACAACACAGTGAGAATCTAATGTAAATTTCAATATTCTCAAATCACAATGATCAATAATTCTCTATGTTAAGGATCATTCAAAAAAATAGTTTGATTTAGTGCAGAGTTTCATTTCAAGCCTGTTTGGTATTTCACTTTACTATGCTACTTCTACAAATAGATCTTTCCTATCTACTCCATCTAATCAATGTCGGTATATAGGTTCATTTTGAAATATAAGTTCCAAATTTGTCATTAAGACAATTCATTCAATCTAGCAACCCTCTACTTAATTGTTATCATTCAATATAAGTTGTTTATCTTAGCTGATCCAGATTCAAACTTACCAGCTACTTCACGTATCTATCTATGTTGTTTAGTGTGTCATGAAGGATTGTTAGTTAGTATTATCTAACTTACTCACCATCGAACCCATAAAGCATTAGTATTGATCTAGTTTGTTGTATCACATGGTAAATCCTTCATTATCATTAGTTCTATTTTGTTTATATAATCAATTAGAGTTTACTAAGACGTAAGGACCCAATAAGTCCAACAGCTACAACCTACAGCTCTGAAACCAAAATGTAACAACCACTTTTTTCACTTCACTTTGCAAGGGAATTTTTATTTTTTTATGTACTTTATGCTTCACAATTTAAATACCCATACATTTTAATCCAACATAAACCTTAATGTAAATCCCATTTTCTAATAACTATCGTAGACCCATGTGCATAGATGTATGAGAGTATACATATCCTACTTGATCCCCCTTAATGCTCTTTACGATCCAATACATCAAATGTATCCTTTGGTTATTTCCTTTTTCAAGAGATTGATAATTAAGTGATACATCTCTAAGTGTTTACCTGGGTTTTACACAATGGAATTCCACATCTAGCGTCTCACAACTTAGATCATGGTGAAATCATGAAAGTGTCGTCAATCATCTTACACTAATTTGTGTAAATGTTTCAGAGACATGTATGCCATGCTCAATGCCCATGACAGACACTCTCACCATTCGTAACTTATCGTCTCACCTTATTTACTTAATTAATTCATATGGGTTAGCATTCCTCAACCATTGTATGCTATTTAATTTACTCATGATAGGTTATCCTAGATTTCATGACTCTTTCACCGTGATTGAATCTTGCCTAGGGTCCCAATCATAGTATTCTAATAGGCTGAAGGTAGATCCATTAAGTATTTTTCATTCCTTTCTACATATAGATTTCAGATATAAGTTAGCTCACTACGTGAAATCTATGTTCTAAGATTTTATTATTACACAATTAATTATTCATTTCCAATATTTATAAAAAATATGGTCTCTCATTATAAATGGAATAAGCAATTATCAAAGATGTACTTTACCCTTGTGTGTAATCATGCTAGGCTACATAACTAATTGGTAATTATGATTCACTTGTATTACTTTCATTATCCCTTTTTAATAGACTTAATTATGTTGCTTGACCAAGGATCAAGTTATGCAGGTCACCAATACATCTCACACCTTTATGTTGCATCAATGGTCTCAACATGAGTATACCCATTCCAATGTGTCATCTTATTACTAAGAAAGTAATCATATTTTCTCTGGCCAGTATAACGATTGATGTCGAATATTATTTTGTATCAATGCACTATTTTCGCAGTATCAAGTGAATTAAATGTACATGTCCACCTCATTACTTACCATCATCACTTAATAGTTATTCCTAAATATGACATCACAACTCTATCATCAAGTAACTGGTTCCGATCTGAAATTAAGTTCATACAGTTCCTGAATAACATTTAGGTACATTTACTCATTACCACATTTGTAATTGGTAAGTAATATATATTGGAACCTAGTCTATCTTTACATTATCTACCCTATCAAATGGTAGTTCACGTAATGTTCTATAGCCTTTAGGATTCATTCAAGAGAGTCCCTTTTTGTCCTTAAGTAAGTGTGGTACAACTTCTATTTAGAAACTCCATATCTTGTTCATAACAATTTACTTTACTGATCACTCTAGACTTCCTCATTAAGAGTACTATATGGATCATTGTTATATATTGTCCTAATTTTGGTAAACAACAATGGTAGATTGTTATGGCAAGTGAACACTCCTTAATTTTTTATTTCTTTCTTCTATGGCAGATGTATCTCTGTAAAGTAATGTAATCCACATTAAACAATTCATCAATTACGTAATCAATCAACATAATCACATGATAGCTTACAATCTTTCGTATACAAATTTAGTTGGTTCACAAGGATATGATTGAGCGTAATTTAGCTACCTATTGATTATCTACCAAAGTAGATCAATGTCATAGTATTTATTTTAATGTTCTAACATCAATATCATACAGGAGTCACAATATAAAGGTCAAGATTATACTTAGAGCTTACACTCATGGGAAATTCTCAATCATTACAGTTACATCATAATCATTAATGAGAATAACATCAAGGGCATTTAGACTTTGGCTCAATAATACATCTCATTGATTCAATCAACATGCAAGTATCTCAAGTATAACTTAAGTCATATAGAACTAATGACATTATATTAAATTCAATGTTCATAAATAACTAAATCATGTCAAATAACATTCTTAATACAATCAATAACTCAATCTCTATTGAAGTCTGAAATGTTAATGCATAAAATGGGGATGGTCCATTCAACTTATCATTGCACTCTTCTTAGCCAAATCTTCTTTTTCATTTTTCTTGAACTACATCATGAAGTTCCAATATATGTCTTCCACATAAATACTGCAATGTTAATCCACATTTCCTAATTAATAAAACAACATAATAACATCCAACTCCAAATCAATCCATCTAATTACTTTCTTACTAGCTCGAACTGATTCACAACTTAACATCTTGCATGACCTGAAATGCCATGGTCTACATGGTGATACAATCATATCAGTATAGAACAATGTTAGTTCATTCTCAACTCTTTAATGTTTATCTTCAATAGTAATGCTATAAATTTATCCATGACAACATAGTTCAATGGTAAATGTCATAATGCACATGAATTTGGGAGATACCATAGGATTATGTACATTTAGTGCTATACAAATTCCACTCATATTATCCTATCATTAACTTATCAATCCTTAAATGCTCATTTATCACATATATGGAGGTTATCCATAGATATAAAATCAACATAATTCAACACTATCATATATGAAATACATCCCTGTATAGTGCCAAAAAAATAACTGTCAACTTTTCCTAAGATCCAATAAGACTCGATTCGTAGAGTGGCCATTTCAAATCCATATGTTTGACATCAACATAGTCTTTATCAATCAATAAAAAGAAGGTCACATAACCAAGATTCAGTCTTTCATGGAATTCCCAATTTTAGGTTTTATATTACTCAATAATGTAAGTATTGTCCTACTTGACAAAAGGCGTAGTCTTAGCATTTACCACAATGGAAATGAACATTGCAAGGATCAGTCCCATAAATTTTGTTTGAAGATATTAAGGTAAATGCTTGTTTATCGTAATCAAAAGGTAGATTGTACCATCATATCACTCATGAAAAACTAGGTTCGACTATGTTTAGGTAAAGGTCATTTACTTAAATCACCCAACTTCCTTTTCAGAGCAATTCTAAAGATACAAGCACAATTTTTACTTGTTAGTGACAAGGAGTAAGCATAACAAAGCACTCCAAACTACTAAGTCAATTTCATTGTACCTCTCACCCATCTGGTGAATCTGATATCATTCAACTGAAATGATGTCTCAACATGATAGAATGGAAACCTAGATTACATCCTTCCATCCATATCAGTAAATCTAATAATAGCTTGATAAAAAATCTTTATTGCCACGGATTAATAGGAAACTCAAAAAAACAAGCATAACAATTATAGATAACTTGATATGTAGCTTGGGTATTCGAACTCATTACATTCTCTACAGAGCAAAATGCAAATGAGAATATTACCTTTGTATACATACATTAATGATAAACTAGAACAGTCATTTACAATACTTAAAACTCCTAGAGCCAAACCTTCGGTATACTTGGGTGATTCCTACAAGGATTAATTATAGTGATTATTATTGACCCTAAGTCCCCTATTTGTAAACCATAAACCCATTACAGCCTTCGAAAAATAGATGCCATGAAGATGCCTAATTTTAAAGAAAATTATAGCTTATACCTAATGAGAAGGGTTACCATAAACCCATGGTGTAGAAGAACAATATTAATTTTCAGTGCCCCGATTCTAATAATAACAAACCCAATTTGAATAAGAATATTTGTAAAATAAAGTTCATGAAAACCTAGTACAATTTTTCCCAAACCAGAAGCCAAGGATAATTCCATAATGCAACCATCAAACAGTTACAATGCAATTCTTCCAAAATTGTAATGTTCACACATATCATCACTGATCTCAGGTATCTGGGTACAAACCAAATAGTTAACAAAATATTCTTTAGATCAATAGAAAATAATATTGAAATCAGGAAATGATATTACTGTAGAACATGCAAACTATTACATGATATCATTCTAACTTCTGAAAGCACTTCAGAGGGTTATCACATGCCTGAGATTTCATAGGCACATTTTACTGGTGTGATTCAATTATAGGAAACTTCCTAAGGAAACCTAGATTCTCCATATGTCATTCCACAGATTAACTACCTATTTTCTAACTCGAGAAGATCATACCCAGATCAAAACCTAAGATGTAAACACTATAGTCTTATCCACAGCGATACCCATTATCGTTTATAGATATAGTGATTTTAGAAACATTATACAAGGAATGAAATGATAAGGGTAAGAACAGTAACATGCATCTATGTTTTCCCATCAAGCATAATTAGCTCCTTGTTTAAGAACTTCTTAATGATTCATTAATGCAACTTCCTTGCCAAATCTGTCTGCCTTCGTCATACAGAACTCATTAACCGCTACTTAAAAATTCTCTATTTTATTCCAGTTCAGGTTTGCCGAATCAAGTTTGCATGCCACTATTTTCCACGGTTAATAATAATTCCATAATCTAAATCATTATGCATAGAAGACCAAAAATTGGTTACCATAAAAATAAATAGCTTCTCTTCAAACTCACACTGCAGAGTTCCAAGTTAGACTAGGGGTCAAAATCCCTACTTATTCAAGGCTTAAAATATCCACACTTCAAGATTTTAATGCACACAGATAGTGGATTATCAAGAACAACCTTGCAACTACCCATCACGAATGAACCCATCACATGCATTTACTTCTCCCTAAAACTATCCCACCATTATATAATTTCCATTAAATATGTTGAATGATCATGTATGGCCTCTTCAAACTTGTTTCAGCACACTAAAGTCTTCAACCACAGTCTTAGATGAGGCCGTGTATTATCAATTTTATAACCTGGCAAGATAAAACCTTTAATACCCTTCAATATGTCTTAACATTCACCGGGGTCGGTGATGATGAAACATTTAACAATATTAATAAAATTCACATGGTCTATAGTACCATCGCTAGAATGACAGTTATACATTACTTTCACAATTTAATATCGAGTCATAGGACAATATGCAGGAGTGTATCCCCTTATGTCATACAAAATATAGATTAGTCTAATTAACTTTAGAACATCCTAGATATAGCAATTAGATGTCTTAATAGCCCCATAACCAGTTATAAGAAGGTATTGTCTTGCTTATATTTTTTTGTAATTCTCATCGATACTATTGTACATGTGAAGAAACCATGTTCAGGTGGAGCCATGACCAACCATGGAGAACCTTTTTCTCCATTTTGTTTTCTGGAACCATTTAGTGAATTACTTAGGATGTTATGAATGGTACAAAGCTATATTTATGCTCAATAGTGGTAACAAACCCAAACATATGTAAACATAGTCATAGGGAAAGTTATAGAAACCAAGAATCCAACTATGAACTACACAACATACTCAACAAAATATAGGCATAAAACCTAAAGTGAACAAGGATGAATTTGCAAATGTTGAATACGTTATGAGTGGCAATTGACAAGTGTTACTGCAAGTATGTACATGCAACTACAAGTGAAAGTGCACATCCTTTTTAGGATATGCGTACACACTTGTGACATCATATACAGCTACACAACAAATTTTATCCTTTGGATCTCATACCCCACTCCTTATGTATGATTTATCCCTTCTGATAAATAGACAAAATTTGTAGGATAAGGCAATTATTTCAGCATCTTGTCATTCCTTTTAAGAGCCTTGTCCTTGATTCTGATCCATAATTTTAATGCATTATGTTATCTATTACATTTGGGTCAATCACTAGACAAAATTCATTTTTGTTTCTTAATCTGTTGTTACTGGAGTATTGCAACTAGTTCTCCCTTAACTACATGCTCTTACATCTATTTCTAATCCACCTTGCAGGTATAACACATCACATTCTATTCAATTCTATACTATTTTGGTTCTCCTCATAACCCTTTTTTGGCACATATCACCACCATGGTTCCAATTTCACTTGAGTCACATTCTATAGAAGATATGGGGCTTCAACCTCTGAAATATTTGTTATTTCTTTCACATCCTCATAGGGTTATCTTAGGATTTATCTCATGATATTCCTTCCCTCATTTCTTGATGGTACATTGTATTTTTTATGTTCAAACTTGATTGTTAAAGGAATGGTTCCACACCCAAACCTCACTTTGCACACATGCACACACACACACACAAGGGATGAACCTTTTTTCTAGTTTTTAGTTGCATACTCTATATCAACACTAAAATATTTTCAAAATACAAAATTATGACATGTTTCTATGGATTATATTGTTTAGACTTTACATTATACATACACATGTTGTTTGTTCCTTTTGTTTGATATATAGAATATCTTCTTTTGTCACATGCATTAGTGTGGTATATTGAGCACACTGTAGGACATACATAGAGTGCTACACAATGACATTGGCTAGAAGTCCCTTTACCTAGACTACACACCTATGAGAGTGTCTACTTTTACATATTATATCTAAGTATTATATTTATATTATAGTTCTTTTGTTTCCTCGTTACACTTGGGTGTGTATATATATATATATATATATGGTGTATTTTATATATTTCAACTAACAAGAATAACATATTTGTCTTGTGTAGTGCTAGTAGTTCTTTCTTCACTAGCTCCTTTTTGTCATATGATATGTGTTTTATATCCTATTTGGATACACTTGATTTTTATTATGGTTTCTTGATGTGTGTGTGTGTGTGTGTGTGTGTGTGTGTGTGTTCTTCTTTGATTATGGCCAAGGGGTCTTAATTTTCTTACAACACCATGGGTGTCCCATGTTTGTGGTGTAATACCTTGTCTAAGGTTGTGTACACCACCTCTTTGCTAGCTCTAAGTGCCTTGATTGTATTGATGACACCATGGATGTCGCATGATTTGAAAGAATTTTTACATTTTATATGACATTGTTTGTCATGTTTTCACTTGTTTCTACATTGTATGCACTTGTTTTATGCTAACACGTATCCTCTTCTATTGTTGTTATTATTATTTTTTTGCATTGAACATTGTTCTCTTTATCATGCTTCTTATTTTTATTACTTCATTATTTTGGGCCACATGTTTTCTATCATGTACATCCCCTTTTGTAGGTACGAGTTTCTTCTTGGTGGCCATCACGTAAATTTTTTAGAGGTTATTCATAAGTTATCAACATCTCATAGTTTTGTATAAACATATTTCCTTTTAAGTGACATGTGCTCAAATTATTCATCACACTGCACCTCAAAAGTAAGGGGAAATCATATCGGGATTTAGTTCTACATTTCTAGTAGGTACATAGGAAGATTTCTATGGGCACATACATATGCAAAGTAAAAGATAAATTTACCTGAGTATTGGATTCAAGAACAGAAAAATTGGAATAAAATATATGCATGGTCATCAATATATAGTTTGGTCAGAACTGTATGATATTGTTTTGACCCTATCATATTGTTTTTCCCAAGGAGCAATTTCTCCATGATGTTGTCAACGTAATTTCATAGTCTATCATCATTATTACAACATTACTCATATGGTTTTTTACACTTAGATTGAATCAATTTGGCATAGGTTCAAGGGATCGTGAAGTATTTAATTCTCTCCTTTTCTATGATACTCAGTTTCCCTCCCAATTGTGGATGACATTGGAGGGTATGGGTCTCCTTTTCTCCACTCTTATTTTAGCATGTAATCAATTCTACCCAATTTCTATTTAGTTGTGTTACGACACATGGGAAGAGTATGGGGGGGCTTAGTTTATCTTTTCTACTATGCCTCTCAATTTATACAATTGGGTGTCATAACCATCCATAACAATGTTATGGTCCATGGGGTTACGGAAGGTAGTAGAAGCAACTAGGTTCTTCATGGGCAGGATCTCTCCTATCCTCTTTCGCAATTTAATGGGATAGATATCAAATTTGTTGAATGTAATTTGATACATGCTCTTCATTCCTCAGTAAGGTGTGCTTTGGGATCCTCATTTCTGGTTCTTCTTATCTCTATAATTTGTGTGTTGAATTATTACACCTGATGCATTGACCTCTCCTTGACATAATTGGGGACTGGTCACCCCCAGTTCTCCATCATCATTCAAAAAATATAGCTTCTCCAAGCAAAAATAATGGGATCAAATTCCCTTCGTAAAACAAAAAAGTGTATTCCTTCCATGTTTTACATATATTTTTACACATATCTTTACAATACTTTCATTATATTTCAATTATAGTGTTCATATCTTGGGCATTAACTACACTCTATGTTGTAGGTTTCATTTATGAGCATGCCAACACCAACACAATGGGATACTGAAAAATAAATTTGTTACAAGAAAATACAAAGTGTTTCTAAACACTCATGCTTATTTACTTGTAAGAACACAATTTCATTTTAAAAGGTGGAAAATCTGGAGACTCTAATTTTTTAATCCATCCTTTCACAATGTTTATCTTGGCATTGCACACTTGAATGGATAAATGCACTCTCCTCACTCTTGCTTAGCACACCCTGATATCACTTCATGCACGTTCTTATATTTTCACACCTCTTTTATCATCACTCTTTGAAATAAAAATACATAAAATATATCTAGAAACATCCATGCCTAGGTCTATGAAATCAAAATGAGATTTTCTCCCTCAAGTCCAAAACTGTCAATTTTGATTGGGGTGTAGAATAATATCCTGACCCTACTGTATGGTTTTGGACCAATATTTTTTTAATTTATTTTATCAATTCTATAACATTATTTTAAAATATATGCTTTGTTGTTCATCTTTTCATGACATAAAAAACTTTTAAAGCATACCTCATTTAGGGACTTGGCACTATATGAACTCCTCGTGCAAAAGAAAGCACTGAAGGCATTCAAATATCCCTAAATTGTACATCCATTAGGTTAGCACCCTCTACTAGTTTGAAGAATCCTCCTAGTTCTGGGAGTATCCATCTTCATAAAATTAAGAAAAGGGACCTTTCCCAAGCATTTGAGAAATTTTGAAACTCAATAAAAGCATTCATGAAGCATGGTTTTCAAGATCTAATTTTTCTATGGTAGATCTCACATGTTAAGATAACAACATGTAGTTTGAGGCCTCTTCATAGTAGTGGTTATTTTTGTGGTAAATGTGAGTGCCCACAACCCACCTAACTTTGTTTTAGAAAAACTCCCTGTACTACAAGGGTTTTATCATTTGAGTATATTTTATAGAGCCATTTTGAAGGTGAATAAAGAATACCAACACATAGTGATATATATTTCAAGGTAGGTGAAGTACTCAGGAATTTTAAAACCCATATTATAAGTAGGTCAAATACCATAAATAAGGGCCAAGCCCCTACAAATACTAGGGATCAAGTTGTACAATTTTGACTAGGCTCGGTTTTAGAACAAAGTTTCATCAACAAGAAATTTTTCAGTTCTAATATATTCTTGTTCTTACACTTAGACAACTCAGAATCTTCCAAATCCACATAGAATAAGCTAAGTACATTCTTTCCCTTTTTTATAGTTACTATATCAATTTTCACTTTCAAAAGAGGTTATTCTGATTTGTCAAATTAATGTTGTAATTTAATTAAATTACAATAGCCACCTGTAACGTTATTCACATTTTTTAAGTATGTTAATTAAAATATTTAAAACTTAAAAAGGGTGAGATTCTCTTCCTACAAAACTGAAATTAGCAGATGCACCCATAACTTCTCATGTGGATATAGGCATCATATTTATAGCACTTCCAAAATTAAACATGAAATTTCTTATTTTATAAACACCAAGAATTATATTCATCTTTGTATTTATACCCCATGGTATCTTGGTTTTCACATACCAAATTATCTTTTTGGGGTACATAACTCCACCAATTGCACTTTCTAAGAGCATTTTATATAGATTAGATATGTTTTAAGATATGTCTTCATTTCATAATATATTGAATATTCTAAGTAGATCACTAACTGAAACTACTACTCCTTATTTCTGAATTAATAGTACATTCCCATAAACAGGTGGTTAAGATTATACAATACTCTAGCTTCCAGTATCTTTATTATGTATATAATTTAATTTTTTTTTTCATTTCTTCAAGTAGTTTATTTTTTTTCTTGGGTTGAGGTATTTATCCTCATGTACATGGTATACTTCTCCATAGGTCTCAAACCTTGTTCCTTTTTCTGAAATCTAGTGAGAACTCACAAATTCTTATATTCCTTGGGCATTATATAGACCATTTTAAAATTAAATTTTTTATTTTATTTTATTTTCTTCTCTAATGTGGGACAATATTCAAGTATAACAAGTTGATCCCTTACATCCAATAGAGCAGAAAGGATATCATCCATCTTTTGATTTTTATTTGCTTCACCGCCCAGAGGCTGGTTATTCATAGCATGTCCCCTTGTTCTAACCATTTTCTGTCATCACAAAATCAAGTTTTAGCATTGATGGACTCAAATAGGTCTGAGAGCTACAACCTCACTCTGATACCAAAATGTAACATCCTCATTTTAATACTTCAATAAAAAAGTGTTTTTTTTATAATGTTCACTGTTCTAAATTCACATAATTTAGAACAAACATTCATTTATCTAATCCATCACACAACAATAATCCATATGGAACTATCATGACTCGTTATTAAACTGATATCTCATATTATTTATATCAAAGCGTATACTAAGTATACTTTTGGTTACCTTATTCCATTAAGATGCAATCAACTGTAAATATATAAAGAGCCTATCTAGGTATATATTACAGATACCCATTTGATACCCCACATATTTAGTCCAGTTGAAATAAAGACAACACAATCAATAAATTACAAAACTTTCACCAAATTTTTAAGACATGTATATCATACTTTTATTCCTAGACGACATACTCATCAAAAGGAATATGTATTTCATCACACTCAAAATTGTTCTCTAGATTAGAATATCTTAACTTATTTCAATCACTTCCATATCCGTGTTAGATACTAAATAGGGCTAGCTCACATTGACTAATGTTCATAATATTCTTAAGGAGACAAAGGGAAATCAAGCACATCATGATCGACTTGTGTTGCTTTGGATCCACTTCATTACCCACAGTCATCATAAGATGACATCAGCACTAGGCCATACTACTATCAATAATTAGTGTATAATAGTTACTTGGATTTTCAATAAATTGAAGCCTCCCCATTCCCAAGGAAGCTAGGAGGACTAATAGTCCCAGAGAAATGGAGGGGAACCTCATATTTTGTCTTGTGACCAATTAATGATTTGTGTCCATTAAATGGGTACCATGCACCAAGGAAATATGACTTGTGAACAGTCCCTAGTCAAGTGTGTGATAGTGATTGCAATATCATCAGCATGTTGATGATGTTCATTAGGGGATTGCTTACATTCATAGCTATGTCGATCCCAATGGCCATGGAATATTTCACCCATATTATACTATATAGTCTTAAAATCCAAATATGGGATAAACATGGAGGGTTCACAACCTCCATCTAGGATATAACTTCATGTAAGGACCTTTTTTTTAATTTTATGATTGTGCTTCACAATATGTAGAGGGATAGGGTATATATAGGGACCCTGGAGTCTGAAATTGTGGACTTAATAGACTTTAAACATACATTTTTTATTAAATCATATAAGATGTAAGAGAAACCTTGAGCTCATTCGATATCTTATTGTAGGACAAGTTTGAGTGAGGATAATAGTGATGATACAATAAATATCACTTTGGAAAGGGCATGTACCTCATTGGTAACTATAAATGTTTAAAAATATCTATCTATACTATATATATATATATATATATATATATATATATATATACCATATATATATACCATATCATATGCATATGTTGAGGACATCCTGGTATCATTAATTGTGTCCCTTATTCTTGATTAATTTATTTAGTATCTAGATGGTATCCCCAAGTTCATAACTTCATTGTGTGTGAGTAATGTTATCACAGTTTTTGTACGTGATTAAATGTGGTTGACTATAGATTAGTTACTTCAACCAGTCACAACTCACTGGTATGATTGAATAATGTGGAATTGATTCTTCCAGGGAAACTCATATAGAATAATGCATACTAGACATATAACTAGTACATATTACCTAAGGAACTAACATAAGTAACAGAACACTAATAACTTATTTCTTAGATTGATATTTAATTGAGTGTGAGGGAGAGTTGTTCTTAAGAATGAGTGGATAGGTTAGTCCTTATTATGCCTCCAGTAAAGTCAAGAAGGGACTACCTTGCATTTAATAAATTAGATTCGAAGAACTCATGATCAACACTTTATGAGTTGGGAAGTCCATTTAAATATTCTAACCAAAGTAAACCAACTTTATTTCATTCCAAACTCTAGATATGCAACCAGATGCATGTATCTAAGGATTAAATCAACATTTTTACTAGTTGATTATAATAAATGGGCCATGTGCCTTTTGTTATTTCCAACTGAAGAAGTATATTCAATTAACGTGAATTATATTGTAATTTATTCAAATCAATTATCTACAATTAATGTAAGTAATTTGAGTTTATTATATGTCCTATATTGGTTGATCTTTCATTAAGAGCATTTACAAGATTGTTAGGGGGAATTTTCAGTTCATACAAACTGAGGTTTTTGAAGAATCAAATTATCATAACAGAGGGACTTCTATCATCAATAAATAAAAAAAATTGGAGGAGTGATTTCTTTAGAGGGGGGAAGAATATATATCTATAAGTTTCATGTGTTAAATGAGATAATTGTTTTATTTTCAAGTCAATATGAGCTTCTAATTCAAGTTCATCTAATATAATTATCATGGTAGCCCATTACATCATTGATGGTATTTACAAGAAAGGTCATCATTAACTATATTCAACATAAGTAATAAAATCAAATAGAATGGGTCAATTTCTATTTGGGGGTATCCATGTGAAAAAATTATCAAGTAGAGTAAGTAAAATATCATACGATTGATATGAAGCCCATACTTTTCATAAGTAGTAATGGTTTCATTATTCTAATCTAATCAACACATGGGTGAGGATTTGTAGTATATGTAGTGCCAAATTTGGTGTAATATGATAATATGTATTTCCACACTTACAACACTGTTGAACTTATCTAAAAGTCTAATATGGATTCCATTTGGAGTGGTAAATTTATGTTGTGTAGGATGATCGTACACCAATCCATCAACAACATGGGAATGTTTGGATGTCATGTCCTCATATTTATAAGTTATATATGTTATAACATATATAAAATAAGGTCTCATCCAAGTCTTGAGATCAATGTACACATACACAAATATTAGTAAATTAAGTCACATGTGTCCATATAACAAATTATCCTTAAGATTCATGGATGAGGTCTTATCCAAGTTTGGCTTTCAAAATAAATTCAGGAAAATCATTCACTCTTATATTTCTACTTCCAGATTCTCAGTGGTTGTTAATGGGGAACTGGTTGGTTTTTTTGCTAGCAATAGAGGAATCTGACAAGGGGACCCAATTTCCCCTCTATTATTCATTATAATGGTTGATAGTTTAAGTAGATCTATCTCCAAAGCTATTAGCATTGGCATGATAAAAGGCTTTCCTCCAACTTCTGGAAATCAGGTCCTCCCACCAATAGTTTTCTGATGACACTCTGCTTCTTCTGATGGCCTCAATAATTGAGGCAAAGGCTATCAAAATTGTCCTTAGATTTTATGAGGAAGCCTCGAGGCAAAAAGTTAATTTTGACAAAAGCTCTATATATTTCTTCAATACTCCTATGGAAAGGCAAAGAAAGATTGCTAATATTTTAGGATGTACTATTAATTCTCTTCCCGCTACTTATTTAGGTCTACCTTTAAGTACTGGCAAGATTTCTAATGAGGTCTGGAATGATCTTATTAAGAGATTTCAAAAAAAACTAGTTGGATGGAAAGGAGCTATACTTTCAAGCGAAGGCAAGTGCTTATTGATAAAAAGCACGCTTCAAAACCTGCCTATTTACATCATGTCTATGTTCAGCATACCAGCAGCAGTGACGAACAGTATTGAAAAGATTCAAAAGCACTTTTTATGGCACGGTACTGAGGACAGGTTCAGGTATCATTTAGTGGCTTGGGAGCAGGTATGTAAACCAAAGAGGCTTGGGGGGTTAGGTATCAAAGATATCAAACATATGAGTGTTACCCTTATTGCAAAGTTAGGTTGGAGACTTATAAAAGAACACAAGCCTTGGACAGAGTTGGTTCAGATCAAATACCTTTCAAACCAAAGCAAGATTTCCTTTATTTCTGATCAGTCTCTTCCGAATGGTTCTATTTTCTGGAACAATCTTCTTCACAGCAAACATATTCTCTCTCAGGGGGTGTAGCTGGAAGCTTGGGGATGGTCAAGACATTAACTTCTGGACTGATAAATGGACTGATTTTAATTGGATTTCTTCTTATGGGCACATTAAAGACAACTTAATTACAAAGTATGGACACAAAATATAGGGATATATTGAGGTGGATGAAAACAAAAGAAAATGGAAACAGTTAAAAGTGGAGAAGGATAATGTACAGTCTGATGTTTCATCTTTACAGAATCAACTTTCTCTAATCCATATTAGTAATCAAAATCTTAAGGATGAACTCATTTGGAAAGATTCTTTTGATGGGGAATACTCAGTTAAATAAGATACAATTATTTCTTTGCCTCTATTGAAAGTGAAATTAAGTGGCATAAGTTGTGGATGCCAGAGCTAACCCCTAGAGTGAACTTTTTCTGGTTGCTCATCATTAAAGGCAAGATTCTGACTAATGACAACCTCATTAAGAAGGGATTCATCATGCCGAATAGATGTTGCATGTGTCAGAAAGAGGCAGAAGACATAAAACATTTATTTCTTCATTGTGAGTACACTTCCAAAATTTGGCATCTTGTTTTTGCAAAATTTAATCAGAAATGGATCTTTCCCCTTACTTGTCTTCAGGCCTGGGAACAATGGGACTCTCCATATAAGCATTGTGTGGTGAAGAGATTGTGGCAACTTGTTTTACCTCACACTATGTGGCGAGTTTGGAAGGCTCGTAATGATGGCATTTTCAGAAACACTAGAAAGGCATGTAACAAAATCTACAAGGAAATTATCATTGTTGTGCAGGATAATATTGCTAGATTTAAACCTCCTAAAAATAGACTTTGCCCTGAGAAAGAAGAATACATTCTGACTGATTGGAATATTGACACTGTCTTCAAAAAGAATAACAATGGTATGGATAGAACCACCATCCGATGGACTAAGCCTCCCAATGCTTGGCATAAGTTAAATTTTGATGGAGCCTCAAAAGGAAATCCGGGAGATTCTGGAGGTGGAGGAATCATCAGAGATCAAAGAGGTTGTTTTGTTGCTACCTTTTCTGGGAAAATGGGTAGGCAAACTAATCATTACTCTGAAGCTCTTGCTGCTCTATGGGGAATAAGGCTAGCCAGGGATTGTAATATTCTGAATATTATAATTGAGGGTGATTCTCTGAACATTATTAATCTCTTAAACAAAAAGCAACACCCCAGCTGGTCAATTAGAGATTTTATTATTGAAGCTACTGATATATGCAAGAGTTTTGAAAATGTTAAAATCACTCACACCTATCGGGAAGGCAATAGGGTCGCAGATGGTCTAGCAAACTTTGGAGTTAACAATTCTTTTCAAACGTGGCTAAGGGGGGACATTCTGCCCATTAAAGTTAATAAAGACATAATCAATGATCTACATGGCCGGGAAAATCATCACTAACGGTTGTAATGTTGATGCTAATGAGCGGATTCTTAAGTACAGAATGATGACATCATATATGATTTGTGTGATTTATGAGATTTGTGCGAACTGGACAGCCATCATTTCTTGTCATAGGGAGAACGCCAAGGAGTGGGTCACTAATTACAAAGTATGGTCTAATAATTACATCTTCTATCACGGAAGGGAAAGATTCAAAAACAAAGCTAAGTCTGCTACGCATAGTGCTAAAATCTTTACCGTTGAGAGCAGAATCACTGGAAAAATGGGGGGTCTGCCATGTAAAACAGAGCCCACCCACAATCCAGCGTGGAAAGAGGATGTTGTGCTCTGGAACTATCTTCAAATTGGAGGTCTTGCGAATTTGATAGAAAGGATTCAAGGCTTTGATCAGGATATTTCTATTAAATTCGCACAGGGATGGAAGAATCGGGTTGTTAAATACAACAACATAGAGGTTGAGATCACGGAGGAGCTCATCACCCAGATCATGGGACTCAGTCTTGATGGCACCAAATTCTTTAATAAGAAGGTAGACAGAGAGGTGGAGACAAAGAAATTCCTGGACGAAGGGGAAAATCTTGAGTTTGTGACAGCCGGCATCAAGTTGGCTTTGATTCCTGAGCCTTTTGCTGAGCTCGCCAGGATGGTTGTTAGGTATGTAACTCTTGAGGGGAGATTTGTTACTATTCCTCAAAAGCATTTGATATTTCTTAACCACTTTCGTAGAAATATAACCATCAGCTTCCCTCATTACTTGTTAAACTCGCTGGAGAAATCCGTTCGGGAAGTGCAGAGTCATTCTAGGGCAGTTCCTCTGCATCAAGGGCTAATTCTTCTCATCCATCGTCACTGCTCAAACTGTCCCCACATGAATCCTGCTCCACCCTCTTCCTCCATTCCTCCCCCTACTCACACCGCCTCCATTCCCCCCTGGAAACTGCTTCGTCTAGCAAGAAAAGAAAGGGCATGAAAACTAAGATCCCTACTTCTCAGAGGGTTCTTAGAAGCCACAAAGACCTCGAGCTTGCTGAGAACCTCCTGCACATCAGCCAACCGGTGGAGGAGCCTAAGGAGGAGGATTTGATGGTCAGAGTGGGTAGGATGGAAAAGGAAATCCAAGAGCTCAAAAGGGTTATCAAAAATATGGAAAAAGCTAAGGGAAAAGGAATACTACAAAATGATGATGAGGAGGGTGTTATTGCTGAAGTGTTCAAGAAGTTACAGTCTTTGGATGGTAGAATGGGAAATGCAAAAAGTTCATAATGACTGCATCCTATCTACTCTTAAAAGTATTTACAATTTCATTGAACAACATGTTCATAGTGTTTGCAGCCTAAGCGGGATTAATGAAGACATTTGGGGCCCCAAAGAGAAAAGGGATATGGCAATTGCTCAGGCGGATCTGAAAGACCCTTCTCAGGCCACAGCCATTGCTTTCTTTGTCTCACTACAAGCGATCAAAACCAAGATTGACAGGGCTATCAAGTAACGTGGTGTTGTGCTGTTGTTTACTGGCTGCGAAGTTGCTGATGACTGGCGGATCTGGAGCTGTTTTTTGGTGGAGATATTCTAGGATAGATATCTATTGTTTGCTTTTTGATCTCTTCTGCTATTTTTTGGATCATTGTACGACTGGATCCTTTCTTTTAATATGTTGTTTTATCTGGCTGATTGAGCCCTCTGAGGTTGGTTGTTTTGCCCTTCTCTGGGTTGTTTCTCTCACTTCTGATATCTAGCTTTTGAGCCCTTTTGTATACAGGGTATAGTCCCTTCAAAACTATTTTCCCTTAATAAACAATGTAAGAATAACAATATTAATCAAAATAAAAATGAAGGGAATCAGGAGTTCAATACCATACTCGAGACAGGAAGAAGATAAGCTAAAACAAGAGTCATGAATTCCACTTCAATTCCCTTAGATTCGAAATCAACTATAATAAACTTATCGATTCAAACTGAATTAGATTAAAAACTTATAAACTTGATAGTAGATGATGATATCCTATTGACCTGAGTGAGCCTAAGGCTCAATATAAATCAGTATTAACTTAACTCAAACCACAAGAACCTTCATTATTTCACAAGTGAGAGGAATTTTCAGGTCATCATACGACCATCACAATAAACTGAATCGTTCACAGCAGGTGAACATGAGATACAACAATGCACAAAGTGTATACATCATAGTTTAACCTCAACGCAAACCAAATAACCCCAAGTAGTTCAACCTAAGGCTTTCATTAGAGTTGCAAAGATAAATTTACAACAAGAGATAACACTAAGTGTTACTCGTTCAAAATAACATCATTCGAACTAATAAAGAAAGAAGAATATGATACCCATTTTGGCTCATGAAAAGTGAATACCAGAGAAGGAATAAATAAAAAAACCACTAAAGGAAAATGATTCAAATAATTGGAATTCCATTTAACTCTAAGACATAACAACAAATATATGGTCAATAAAAGGTAGATTGATATTATCAACATTGTTAACAAAACACATATATTCAAAAGGATAATAATAAACACCCAACATATTATCAGGTTGAAATCGATGAATACACAAGAGAAGATAACCTAGTCTGATTCATAATCCAAAGAAACATCAACTTCCATGTTTAATATTTACCTTCGCAATACATACATTAAAACCCTGAAAAAGGTTTGTATTCATAGAAAACAAGAATACAATGTCTCATTAAATAGCAAATAGGTACAACTAAAGGTTTTCATTTAACAAACACAACCCAATTATTACATATATTGCACTAACATTTTTACTTCTCCAAGAAGCACACACAACCCAGAATCAAAATGAAGGAATACAATGATAATAAAAGTAAGAGATGCATCAAACCAGATAATCAACTTTTAGGAACAAAATACTAAAAACCCAAAACCAGAGAACTAGATTTCATATAAGAACATAGTTCCTTTCATGAAGCCATTAAACAAAGAAAAATATTTCAAAGAGTTAGAGCCTATCATGCCTGGTAGAGATCCTGTAATTCCTTTCAAATCTCTCCAAGTTCTTCTCCAAGCTTTCACAAAAAATACCACGGAAATATTGAACCAGCTTCTACAGAAACCCTTTTTTCTCCATCTTTCTAGTTTAATAGTCATTGAATTAATTTTTCCCACTATTTTATCCACCATGCAACTGATAAATTCATGTTTATCTAACAATGAACTATGAGTTTGAAAAATAGAAAGTCAACATGCAGAGCTAAAGTTCTCGAATGACGAATGAACAATGAAACCTAATTCCTTTGTTTTCTCCAAAAACCATTTTTTTTCCCAAGGTGGTTTTGGTTTACCAATGCCATTAATGCCAAGAAAGGACTGTCAGTTACCAACCATAATCCCACCAATGTTCATCTTGCCACTTTAAAATTAGTGATCAATTAATAGTTTCACAACTTCACTATACCATTAGCCACAAATTTAATGTGCATGGCCAAGTCCAACTTGGTATCCTACTCAAAGGGTGGCGGTGGCCATTAAATAAAACATTTAAATTTTCAAGTATGAGTATGGGATGACACCCAACTCACTTAACCATTCCACTAACCCCTTTCATTAATGCTAACCACAGTTAGGTCATTAGGGTTAGGTCTTAGGACCCCCTTAGATAGGTTAGGATATAATTTAATCAACATGAAAATATATCAACCTTAGGTATATATATCAACCTTAGCTTTGGTTTTAGCAATTTAATCAAATGTTCATAGGGTTAGATTAGGCCCCTTAATAAAACTTTAAACATCACCATTAGTATAGGTTAGTTTAGGTTTCCATAATAATAATGAAAATAACAAGACCTTACCACATATCATATCCACTTAAGCCATTAAGAAAATTTCAAAACAAACCAGACCTTTCAAAAAAGTATGCCTTCATCAAAGTAGTATAACCAACAATTAGATTAGATTCAATGTCACAAGATCTATAATTAAAATTACAATACAAAAATTAATAAGAAGCCAAGTAATCATTAAATTTAAATTCATAATCGCATATCGATTTAGGAGAATACCTTGGATCACTAAAATTGATCCAAGGTGTTATCCTAATCCACTATTGATACAAAAGTAGCAATTATATCAAGACATTAAAAAGCTTACCAGATTACCTGATTACTTAACTGTTCCAAGAATCTGATTTTTACTTTCCACAAGCTGAAATCACTAAGTTCATTTCAAAAACCAGTTAAGTAAGTACTTCATGATCAACAACATAAGTACAAATACTACCATAAGAATGATTAAAAACTAGATCTTATAAGCACTTGATATCATTCCAGAAAACATGATTAAACAGTTCAAAAGAGCACAACAACTCAGAACACAATCACATGTCAATGTTTACCAACTACTTACAAATAATCAAGTACATATATCAACACAACAGAGGCATTACATACCTCCCCTCTAAAAAGCATCATCGTCCCGATGATTAACTTAATTCAACACAATTTTAAGAACACAGGTAATAATATAACTTATTCAACCATAAAATTCTCAAACAGTCAACATAACTTGTAAAAATTCAAGTTTCCAGAGGTTCATAACAACATCAAAATGGTTGTACCAGCACTTATTAAAAGTGTTTTTCTCAAAAACATCAAAATGAGAGATATTTTTTAAACCAAATATCTCAAGTATCATAGAAAACTGAAATATTTTTCTACTAAAACAGATGTGGAAAAGTAGTTTTCATGTCTTCTAAGTTCTCCCAGGTTGCACTTTCTTCATTAAACTGGTCCCATTGGACCTTGCATTGACTTATTTCCCAGTTACACAAGTGCAACTTGTGAGTTTCTAGCACCCTTATGGGTTCAACCACGATTACCCCTGGGTCTTGGACCTGCAAAGAATTCCAATTTAACACATGCGATAAATCTGAAACATATTCTTAAGCAAGGAAATATGAAAAACATCATGCATCTGTGCCAATGTGGGAGGTAATGCTAAGCGATAGGCAACCAGATTGACCACTTCTAAAATCTCAAAGGGTCCTACAAATCGATGTAATAACTTGGCTACCTTGCCAAAAGTAATAGAACTCTTTTTAGGCTTGACTCTTAAAAATAATTTTTCACCAAGTTCAAATTTCCTATCAACCCTTTTCAGGTCTGCATAGCTTTTCTTCCTATCAGCAGCTTCCTTTAATCACTCACGGATTAATTTTACTTGTTGTTCCATTTCAATAAGCATTTCAGGTCCAATTACCTCTCTATCTTCTATGTTATCCCAGCTAACAGGGGTTCTGCACTTTCATCCATATAATGCTTAGAAAGGTGTCATTTTTAGAGAGGAATGATATGTGTTATTGTATGTAAATTCAACCAAAGGAAGGTATTCTTCCCATTTGTACGTTGATCCACATAGTACATCCTTAACTTATCTTCCATTACCTGATTAACTCTTTCAGTCTGCCCATCATTTCTGGATGGTACGTGGAACTAAAGTTCAATTTCATTCTTAACCATACATTTAGAGTTTTCCAAAAATGATAAGTCATTCTTGGATCTCTATCAGATATAATTAACTCAGGTACACCATGCAATCTAAAAATTTCATGAACAAATATCTTTGCAAGAACAAGTGAATCATCCTTCAGATTACCAGCAATGAAATGAGCTACTTTTGTTAATTTTTCAACCACAACCAAAATAACATCATGTTTATTTTTAGACATAGGCAACCCTTGAAAAAAATCCATGCTTATTACTTGCCATTTATATTGTGGTATGCTATGAGGGTACAATAAACCAGCTGGGTGCATATGTTCAGCCTTAACATGCTGACATTCTAAGAAATGTGATACATAATCAAGTATATCTTTCTTCATCCCTTTCCAAAAATATTGTTGTTTTACATCAACAAGCATTTTTGTCACTCTGGGATGTCCAGAGTAAGGTGCACTATGAAATTCAGTCATCACTTTCTTCCTTAACTCATTTTCTAAGGGTACATACACCCAATTTTCATACCTTAGGATTCCTTCACCATCAATTCAAAATCCTTTGTATCTTACATCATTATAATATGTAGCAAGTGTTGTTTTTACTTGCTGATAATATGGATCAGTTATCATTTCTTTCTTTACCTCATCTTTGAACTGAGTTCTCAAGGTTACAAGTGTAGAAATATGTTTCCTATGACTTAGTGCATCTGCCACTCTATTCTCTTTACCTTTAATATAACTGATATCAAAGTCATACTGAGACAAAAAATCTAACCATCTTCACTGTCTTGCATTAAGATTAGGCTGAGTGAAGATGTATTTCAGCCCAAGGTGGTTTGTTTTTAACTCAAAGGGCTTCCCTAAGAGATAATGTCTCCAAACTTACAGTGCATGTACTATGGCAACAAGCTCTAGGTCATGGGGAGCATAGTTCAGCTCATGTAACTTGATATTTCTACTTTCATATGTTATTACATGATCATTTTGTAGTAATATACCCCCTAATCCTTCTCCAGAAGCATCCATGACAACTGTAAAGCTTCTGTTAGGATCCAGAACAGTCAAAATAGGTGTTGTAGTTAGTTGTTCTTTTAATGTTTTAAATGTTTCCTCACATTTATCATTCCAAATAAACTTTTTATCTTTCTTTTGCAGTGAAGTAATTGGGGCAGCAACCTTTGAAAAATATTTTACAAATTTTCTATAGTATCTGGCAAGCCCCATGAAGCTTCTAACTTCATGAACATTCTTAGGTGTTGGCCATTCAATTATGGCTGCAATATTTGATGGATCAACAAAGATTCCATCCTTGCTTATCACATGTCCTAAGTAATGTACTTTCATTTCATAAAAAAAACATTTTGACAACTTTCCAAACAGTTTTATCTTCCTTAAAACTTCAAGTACAATCCTTAAATGTTCATTGTGCTCCTCCACACTTTTTGAATAGATAAGAATATCATCCAAGAATACAAGCACAAACTTGTCCAAGTATTCTTGAAAAATATTATTCATCAAATTCATGAAAGTTGCAGGTGCATTTGTTAAACCGAAAGGTAAAACAGTGAATTCATAGTGCCCATACCTTGTTCTAAAGGTTGTTTTATGTATGTCTTCATCTTTGATTCTCAACTGATGGTACCCAGATCACAGATCTATCTTAGAATAAACTGATGCTCCATGCATATGATCAAACAAATCATAAATTCTAGGAAGAGGGTATCTATTCTTGATTGTTTCTTTGTTTAACATTTTGTAGTCAATAAAAATTCTAAGTGTTCCATCTTTCTTTTTAACAAATATCACCAGTGCTCCCCAAGGTGAGACACTCGGTCTTATTAACCCCTTAGACAAAATTTCATGCAATTGTACCTTTATTTCAACTAACTCTGTTGTAGTCATGTAGTATGGTGTTTTGGAAATAGGTTCAGTTCTAGGTTTGATTTCAATAGTGAAATCAAATTCTTGTTTTGGCGGAAGACCAGGTAGTTCTTCTAGAAACACATCATTGTACTCTTGTAACAATAGATATTTTTCCATAAAATCACTACCTTCTTCAGTTGATTCAGATATTTTTACTGCATATAACATGCAACCTTTGTTTTTGGCCTTTTTAAGTTGCATGGCTGATATTTCCCTAACTGTAATATCTCTTTTTACACCTTGAATGTCTACTATTTTCTATAGATTGTCTAAACATTTTATGTGTTTTCCATAACAATCTATGTTTTCCTTATGATCAGCAAGCCAATTCACACCAATTATGATGTCATAAGACCCTAAAGGTGCAACATAAAGGTCTACTTCTGTAGTAAAGCTTGGTAATTCTAAGGTTACGCCTAAAAAGACATTTATCAACTGTGTACACAACATTGATCCCATAATGGACAGTCCATGGTTTTTCCTTAAATCCAACTTTTATTTTTAAATTTGAAACTAAATTACTAGAAATAAAGCATTTTGTAGCACCAGTATCAAAAAGTATAGTTATAGGTATGCCAAACAACTTACCTGGCACTTCTATGGGCATAAGTTACTTTTCAGCATGCTTATCAACTATTACAGCATGTATCTTGTGTTGCTGGTTGCTGTCATTTTTATTTAGAGGGAATTAATTTACATAATGGTCCTTACCACAATTATAATAACCCCCAATAGGTCCCTTCCTAGGCTCAAACTTATTCTCAGCTTTAAAATTATTGTTTTGGCCATTGTTGTTTTTCTACCCATTATTTCTGTTATTTGCAGCAGGTTTATTTGTTGTTGTTTTCTTTCCATTATCATCCCCAAATCTACTTTTAGTCCCAAAATTCTTCCATGCCACCTTTTTAGGTGCAAGGGGTGAAGGAGAGTTAGAAACTTTCTTATGTTTCTCTTCTTTATGCACAGAAATTGACTTCAATTTTTGTTCTTGCCTTATGGCCTTTTCTACAACTCCTTCCATAGTGGATGGACTGTGTACATCCACCTCTCCACCTATAACAGGATTCAACCCCATTATAAATTTACGTATTGAAATTTTCATCTATTTGGTACTGTGGTACATACTTGAGAAGTTTAGTAAACTTCTCCCAGTATTCAGTTACAGTAAGTTTTCCTTGAGTTAATGTCTGAAATTCAGACATTTTCTAGTCATAGAAGAGTTGTGGCAACCAACGCTACCTAAAATATCCTTTAAACTATTCCCAAGAGATGATTTCTTCATAAACATTAAGTTCAACCTTACACATGTCCCACCATGAAGATGCTTCATGGGAAAGTTGGTAAGCTCCCCATACTACTTTGGTTTCTTTAGAGAAGTTCCTTATTGCAAATTACTTCTCCATCTCGCTGAGCCAATTATCAACCCCATCTCCCATGGTGGTACCATAAAATTGTTGTAGACTTATCCTTTTTATGTCACTTGTTAATTCAACCTAACCGAGCGCCCTCTTATTTTTCAGGATAATTGGGTACATTTGCATTATTATTAGTAGTTTTACCATTATTTCTAGCATTGTAATCTTCAGTGTGTACGTTGTTTTCCATATGTGTTATTCTCTGAGACTACTCACTTTCAAACTCAACACTATTTCCAGCCACTTGTTCAAGTAAATCAAGATGATCCCTTGTGTCCAATAGAGTAACAAGGATCTCATCCATCTTTTGAGCTATAGCTACTTCACTATCTAGAGGCTGGTTATTCACAGCATGTCCCCTTGTTCTAACCATTTTATGTTAACAAGAAATTAATTTTTATCAGTGATGGACTCAAATAGGTCCAAGAGTTGCAACCTTCAGCTCTGATACCAAAATGTAACATCCTCATTTTAAGACTTCAATAACAAGGGAAAATTTTTTTCATAATGTTCACTGTTCTAAATTCACATAATTTAGAAAAAACATTAATTTAGCTAATACATCACATAACAATAAACCATGTGTAGTTGTCATGACTAAGTATTAAACTGATCTCTCATTTTTCTTTATATCAATGTGTATACTAAGTAACTTGTGGTTCCCTTATTCCATTAAGGGTCAATCAAGTGTAATTATCTAAAGATCCTATATGAGTATCTATTACAGATACCCATCTGATATCACACATCTTTAGTCTAGGTGAAATCAAGACAACACAATCAACAACTTGTGATACTTTGGCCAAAGTTTTAAGACATGTATGCCATGATTTTATTCCTAGATGACATACTCATCAAATGGAATATGTCTTTCACCACACTCAAAATTTTTATCTAGATTAGAGTATCTTGACTTACATCAATCACTTCCAATGTCCGTGTTAGATACTAAGTAGGGATATCTCACATAGACTAGTGTTGATAATTTTCTTAAGGAGACTAAGGGAAATCAAGCACATTTGAATCAACTTGTGTTACTTCACATCCACTTCATTACCCGTAGTCATTATAAGATGACATCGACACTAGGCCATACTACTATCACTAATTAGTGTATAACATGACATTGGATCCATAGTTTATGATAACAATGCTTAAGGGAGCTAGGTGGATAATCATGCCATAGTGGTTTCTCCATAGTAACCAATTAATGACTCACGTCATTAAATGGGTATTGTGTCAGTAATGACTATGTTGTAAGTCCATCGAGTTCTGCTAAGTGAAACATCGTATCTTAACAAGTTCATTAATTCATTTAATTCACAGCTTGTTAATCCCACCCTTATATTATTCTCATCATAGGTGTCATACCTAAGGATTAACTAGGGTTAAAAAATGAATATTCCTTTATGTAAGGATCATAATGTTTTATTCAACTTAAGTGTAGGATTAATCAGATTTAAGTTGTGCATTATGCTTAATCATTTAAGCATACATTTTCCATTAAATCAGATAAGTGATCATGTTCCTATTTCAGTTGTATTTAATATAGGAAACATTCATACATTATAATTTAGCACACAAAATCTCTTAGGAATAGTTTTGAAACGAAACTATTCATAACTATTATGTTTAGGTATGTTTTCATACTTTTACAAGTAACATAACCTATCAAATGCAACCAAAACACATCAATCATAAGCATAACATTTTATACCATTAATTTCCCTTTCCTTATAATTTAGTTATATCAATAAGCATCCCCTATTCAAACTTCATTATAATCACTAAGTTATCACAACTTTTTTATTAATTAAAAATTCATAGTACATAAAGAGTTCAACCATCACAAGTCAATCTACATTAATCAATACAATTTATTTTTCATTCAAGCTAAATAGACTTAATCAAATTTCATATACTTGTCATATTACCTAAGTTACTTAGGTATTCAACCACTCTTCATATTTCATAATGTTATATTTCAATCATATAAGGCATATAGTACTTGATAGTTGATACATTATGCTTAATATAATAGTATGCAATCTAACTAATACCTTTCATTTATAAATGAAATCAAAACTAAGTTCAAAAGATACCTTTCACAACTCAGTCATTTTCATTTAAACAATATAATAAAGTAAACCAACTTTATTTCATTCAAGAATTCAATATAAATATTCATGTTTCAAACAATGAATTCAACAACTTCTTTTCAGAGTAATTACAATAAATGGGCCATAGGCCTTTCTTATTTCCAAATCAGAAGTACATCAAGATTAATGAATACAATAATCATTTAATAAAATCAATTTCTTCAATCAATAGAACAAATGCAACTTTATAACACTTCTTCCTTCTTTCATCTTTCATGAAATCCATCTGCAAGATTGTTAGCATATGTTAGTTCATACAAACTGAGCATGATAATAACTAAATTCTATTCAAAACATCATGTTCCTAATAATTTCATAAAAGGAATAGTTGCTTTTAATTGAAATTATTCTAAGGTTCAAAAATAAATCACACTATCTTTGATCATTCCAAGGACATCTTAAATCAATATCTAAAGAAGATAAGATAACTATATTATATCACTGTAAATTAATATTCAGTCCAAAATATTTTAACTACATAATTTAACCAATCAAAACAAATTGATCCCAATCAATCAGAAGAAGTACCAATACTAGAATAATAATACTACAGCCATATAAGCCCATACTTATATCACTATAACATTATTTCCACCTCACAGAAGTTTGTAACCATAACAAATCCTACAAACTAAGGTATTTCATATTAATCCAACAATACTTTCATGTGGTAAAATCCTTTTTCGACATATATATCTAAGTTATATACAGTAATAACTTATACGAATAAATGTAAAATATACTTCATAAATCAGCATATCATATCTTCTATAATCTTTAATACACCACTTCATATTGAGTTACTTCCTATTACAATCAGTCGTAATGACATCCATATTCAAGAAATACCACAACTGAAAACCTTGATCATACATATCATATTTATAATTCTAAAATTCCTTAGATTTTCATTTTAACTTGTATAAACTAAGTTTCCATAATGATATAAGGCATTTAGCTATAACATCCAACAAAGAATACACACAAGCCAAACATTCACCTCATAATGAAATTTATGAGATCCTTAATAAAATCAAATGATAGTAGACCAAGTGACTAAGTTCTACCTCACACCACATATTTCAAATAGATAAACTGAAACTTATTAGCAAATTTCAAAATGTGCAAATGTATTTAAGGACTCTTCGATTAGGATTAAGACTTCACAGTCTCTCATAAAAGAAAGATACAATTAATCATTTTTTGATTTCAATTAAGGTCTAAGTCCAATTAAGTTTCAGGTAACCGATATCATAAGGTCTAAGATCTAATAGAGATTTTCATATGTTAAAGACAGGAAATAGATATATATGAACTTAACCCTTAAACATTATGATAAAATATCTTAATTGAAACATCATCTAGAAAGTGGAAGAAGGGTCTACCATACCATGTCATAAAGATAAGCTAGACTCATACTTAATATAAATCAAAAATTAACTCTGAAATCATCCATAGAAAAAATGGTATTGATCTAAACAGGATTTTATAAGAACTTAATTATATAAATTGGATGATGATATCCTTTTGACCTGAGTGAGCCTAAGGCTCAATATAAATCGGTATCTACATATATAAAAATCGTCAATAATCCTAAGCCATTACTTTAAAGCTTCCATAAGAGTTATAAAGATAAACATATCAGCCAAAGATAACACTAAATGTTACTTGATCATGAATCAACATCTAAATTGATTAAAGAAGAAGAAGATGATACCTAGGTTCTGCTATCAAATATTAAAATCTAGATAATATTATCTTGAGAACCCATCAAGGGATCTGATTCAAGAGAATAGATATATTCAACCCTAAATCGTATCAACATATCATGATATCATTTCAAGATAAAATGACATGATAACCAAAGTCAAACAAAAGACCATTTCATCTCAATAATAATAATAAACACCCAACACCCTTAGGGTAAATTTGATGAATACTTAGGGTAGAAACCAACCAATTTCTATTCTAAAAAAAATCCACTTCCATATTTAATATTTCTCAAGAATACAACCATTAAAACCCTACGAAGGATGAGTAACCATCAAACAAGAATACAAAATAGCACATAGATTTTTCACTTATAAACACACACAACCAGCAATGTATAAATTTCTCTATCATTTCCATAGTTAACACTCACACAAACTAGAAGAATAAATGAAGGAATATAACAATATCTAGCAACAAAATGGGAAGATACTCAAAGATATTCAAGTTTTAGAACACATACCACAATCTCAGAAATAGAAACTAGATTTCATATAAGAGCAGAGTTATTTTCATAAAGCCATTAAATAGAGATAATTATTTAAAATAGTTTGATCCTATCATTCCTAGAAGACCTCTTATAATTCCTCTCCTACCTCTCCAAGTTCTTATCCAAGGTTTCAAGAAAAATCCCATGGAAAGATCAAACCGGCTTGCACAGAAACCCTTTTTTCTCCATATTTCTAGTTTTATAGCCATTGCATTTAATTTTCTCCACAAATTCCTACATGCAGCTGACAGATTTATGTTTATCCAAAAATTAACAAGTTCAAAAAACAAAAAATAGACATACAAATAAAAAGAGCTCGAATGACCAAATGAGCAATGAAACCCAGTTCCTTTGTTTTCTCCTAAAACTTTCATGCTTCTCCCTAGGTGATTTTTGTATTAACAATGCCATAAATGTCAGACATGACTTCCAGTTAACCTGCCTGAATCCCACCAAACTTTCATTGTTAACTAAACTTGGAAATCAAACTATCAATTAACTAAACTCACACTAAACTATTTAGCACTAGATTTAGCATGCATGGCCAAGTCCAACTTGGTATTATGCCAAAGGGTGGAGGTGGCCCCTTTTAAATAAAACATTTAAATTTCCAAGTACAAGTATGGGATGGCACACAAATTGCTTAACCATTCCACTAACCCCTTCCATAAATACTAACCATAGTTAGGTATTTAGGGTTAGGTCATAGGATGTCCCTTAGATAGGTTAGGATTAAATTTAATCAATATGAAAATATATCAACCGTAATATGTATGTTTCAACCTTACCTTAGGTTGTTAATAATTTAATCAAATGTCCATAGGGTCACTCTAAGACCTTAATAAAACTATAAACATCACCATGAGACGCTGTTAGATTAATTTTTTTTCATATAATGAGAGTACCAAGACCTTACCATAGATATTATTTGTACAAGCCTTTGAGAAAATTTATTAAACAAACCAAACTTCTTAAGCCAAAAGAAAGCATTCAGCACAGTAATTCAATCAATAAATTAGATTAATTTTATTGTCAACATGATCTACCATTAAAATTATAATTCCATAATCAATATAAAACATGTGATAGTTAAATATTAATGTCACAATAGCATATCAATTTAGGAGAATACCTTGGATCACTAGTAATTATATCAAGACATTAACAATCCTACCATATTACTATTAGGAAATGTAGTGTTTACATTATATTGGCTCATAATATAACTCTTATATTATGATAGTTGGTATATTGGGTTGTTTACATAAGGTTGTAACAACTCACGTAAATAGGTGTATTGGTTGAGTAAGTTTCCTAGTTTATAGGAAACTCTCTCCCTATTTATTTGAGAGTCATGTGATGTAATTCTGAGTATGTCTGAATACAATATCAATTTAGGGTGGAGATTACTGTGTTAATTTGCTCATACTCTTTCATTTGGTACCAGAGCGAAATCCATGATCTATTAAATCTGTGAAGGGATTTTCAGTTTTGTTGCATCATGCTTCAATGTTAATTGTTAGCATTTTCAAAATTTGGAGTCTGTGAGTTTAAATTAATTTGGTTCCTTAGTTGTGGGAATATTTTTAGAATTTGTCAAAATGTTCCCTTTTTTTCTTTGACATAATTTGCTGCATTCCTTAGTTCTGGGAAGATTTGCAATTAGCATTTGCACCGGGTCAATGTTGGGTATAGAATTTGCAAAGCTGCAAATAATTTTCCAGTTTTCATCAATTTGGCTCAGTTCCTAATTCTGTGTAGATTTTCAGTGTTTCTACATTGGGCCAGTGATTGCGTATAAAAGTGAGCAAGAGTTTTCAAATTTTGTTTACCGTGGTGATTTGTTTAGCTTGTAATCGGGAAATATTTCCATTTCTGGGCATTTGACATGGGTAGTTTTATCCATTTTGGTATGATTCTAGTTGTTCTCGTATTGGTTATATGAAGCTGTCTGGTCTCCAATTTGATAAGGATATTCAGTTTTTCTCTATGTAGGTCAATTGCTTGATCTTGGTAATTTTGTGAGGATTTTTATCTTTGTGTATGTGGTCAATGCTAGTTGATTCTAAAATTTGTTGCCCACAGTAGCTATCAAGTGACACGGATTTGAAAATTAGTGACACTGTAAACCAAGATCCATTATAATTGATGGTAATTAATAAGGAAACACACAAAGGATCATACTCACCAACACCGGTCCTTCACTCTCACACCATGTAATTCCTAAAGTACTCGAGGAACTTAGTTTCCTCTTTGAATTCATTAAAGAAGTGGTTGATTATGATTCGAAATGTGTGCTCGTGATGCATTTCAGACCCATGGCATATATGATGGTACCTAGTCTCGCTCGAAATGTCTTCCACCTGGACTCCTTGCTACAATACATGTGCACATTTTTCAACCATGCCTTGCGCATGTGCCATATGTGTTTTTGGTTTTTCTATTATTGTCATCATTAAGTTTAAGTCAATATGTGTCCCTATAAAGTTATTTCCAAGGGTCATTAATCATTAGTGTCTGAGTCTTTTTTTGTTGCTGCCATTTTCATTATATAGTTAATGTAATAGTCATCATAGAAAGTGTCATAAATCCAGTCGTATTTGTTATGTATTCCTGTCAACAATAGGTGATTTTGTCAAAATTGTGTCGATTAGTCATTGTGTCATTGGTATTAAGTTTGAAAAAGTTAAAAAAAATTGGCATTTCAATTTTGGACGCATTTTCGCTTGTACGCGACGTCCAAGTGGGGGGTAATTTTGTAATTGAGCTCCATGATCAAATCTAGCTAAGTTAGCAGTAGAAAACTGGAGGAAGGAGGCAACGGAGGATGGAGGTCATTCAGCGACCTCTCGTCAGTCACCAACGACGGGGCCGCACAGAATGAGTTTGGTGGCACAGGTGTGCAGTGTGAGTATTTACTTTCAACTTTTGCAGTGTGATTCTTTTTCAGTGTTCCTGTTTTGTTTGGTATTTGATGGATGTTGGAAAGAAAGTTGTGTTGGAGCACAGATGACTGTCAGTGATCCTCTGACTGACTTGGTCCTCTGACTGCCGTACTTCGTTAGAAGATGGTCAGCTAGAAGAATACGTTCACTAGCATTAGTGACCATGTGCAGCAAGACCTAACTAGCAAGATCCATTCAGGAGTATGTTCTTCGATGCATTTTGCTTCTCAGTATCTATATGTGTGGAATTTCACATTGTGGGGGGGAATACATACCAATGTTCCATTCCCATTCTCACCCTAAAATGACTTAGTCAAGGAAAGCTTCCAGTGGCAGTGGCAGTTTTCTATGTTGTTTGAGATCGAGTGGCAGCGATCAATGACAGAGACTACAATTAAGAACATTACGATTCTTATAGGAAGTAATGTGAAATATTTTCAGTATATCTTCTATTGGTGCTAGTTTTGTAAGATATGCAGTTGTGTTTCCTACATAATTCCCTAATGTATAAGCATAGTGGTGAACAAGTAGCACCAGAGTAAGTCAGTTCATGGATCTTGAAAGGGTTTGTGGGAGGATCCAGAAAACCACACGAGGTGGACAGTTGATGAGGTTCCTATTCACTTCAAGGTTTGTGGTAAGCCTGTTTAAAACCATGGAAGGAGCGAGCCTTTCTTTTGGATCAAGGTCATGAGTCACAGAGTTGGACATGCCACAGGGGTGAGCATACTGCAGTTGAGTGTGTGGATGTTTTTCTACCATGTAAACACTAAGGGGGGGAATGTTAGGAAATATAGTGTTTACATTATATTGGCTCATAATATAACTCATATAATATAATAGTTGGTATATTGGGTTGTTTACATGAGGTTGTAAACAACTCACGTAAATAGGTGTATTGGTTGAGTAAGTTTCCTAGTTTATAGGAAACTCTCTCCCTATTTATTTGAGACTCCTGTGATTGTAATTCTGAGTGTGTCAAATACAATATCAATTTATTTATTTCCTGTGTTAATCTGTTGATGCTCTAAGAATTACCTGATTACATAACTTTTCCGAGAATCTAATTTTACTTTCCAAAATCCTCAATCACTAATTTTGTTTCAAATACTAGTTAAGTAAGTACTTCGTGTTTGACAACATAAGTATAAATATTTCCATAAGAATTATTAACAAACCAGAACCTATAAGAACTTGATATCATTCCAACAAACATTATTTAACAGTTCAGAAGAGCACAACAACTCATAACACAATCATATGTCAATGTTTTCCGACTACTTACAAATAAGCAAGTACAAATATCAACACAACAAAGGCATTGCAAGATTTGATAGGAAATTTCATGCAATATTCAATTTTTTACAAAGATAAAAAACAATTTATTTCCTCTATGCTTAAGGTCTCATCCTCATTTACTAATAACCACCATGTATCTTCCTTGATTTGCATTATATGTGCTCTACATAATATTACAACCCTAATTTTTACTCTAGCATCCCTTGCATCAACCTTAAGGTTGAGGGGTGTTCCATAGAGGTGGGTTTGTAGTGAATGAGGTGCCCAAACTATCATATTTTATTTATAAGGTGGATCTTAGATTAAAATTATCTGTGGGGATGGTGGAGACCATATTGGACTTATCTATGGGGAGGGTAGTTCCCATTGTAAATTGTGGTAAGGTATTGGAGGAGCCAAATTTCCTACTAGAACCATCTCTATTTTTGGTGTGACTGATTACATATTTGGATATAATTTCACTTGCACTACAAATATATTCCTTATAACTTCCTTCTTCATATCCATTAGTTCTCTAAAATATTTAGAGTCATGGATGGTTTATTTTTAAATATTACATATCATGTTTTTTCATACACATAGTGTTACATCAAATTTCATTTACTTATAACATGGTTCCATACCCTACAAATATTCCAATATTATTCTCTCCCACCTAGATAAAATAATGGTTTATTCCTCTGAAATCTTGGATACTCATTTTTATGGTTTCCTTATTCTCCACATTTTATGCACTAGATTCTTAGTTTGGGTTTCTTCCCCTCATAAAGCTCTTCTAATATCCTCATCATAATGTCTGGTTTGGCTTCCAAGTATTGATCAACTATTATATTCTCTCCATAGTATTTAATATTTTATACCCTTGTTTTATTCTCAATTATTTGTGCCTTAATGGAATATTTAGTTTACACAATAGAAAAAAAGAATATTTCTAGGTGATTTAAATAAATTTAAAATATTATATGAGAGGAATGAGATCAAATGAATATTAGAGAAATAAGACATATCTAGAATTCAAAAAATACAAGCAAGTATACAAGATAGGATAATGAGAATGAGTTAGCTTGTATCAAGATATTTAGTTTGATTGTAGGATGGAAAATTAGTAGAGAAGTCTAGATATAGACTATGCAAGATCTAATTGAGAAACTAGGATCTGTGACTTCTTCAGATAGGAGTGATCATAGGAGGAAATGACTGTCCTTGACATTAGTGTCTTATTTAGGTGCTACAATCCTTGTAGTACCTTCACTTTTGGAATTTTGATGCAAGAGAATCACTTGTAAATAATTCAAATAAGGATTTTTTATTTTTATTAGGTTTTGTAAGGTCCATTTAGATGTTCATGACATGTTTCTAGTCCATTTGGACTCTTGGGCATGTAATAAGTGGTGTTTGGAAGTTTTTCTCAAAAACCACATTTCAAATCTTTGAATTTTTCTATTGTGTGGCTTATAGGTCTAAGTATTAGTGTTGGTATAATAAATGAGGTAAAAGGGGTCATGGAACATTTATTAACTTATAAAATGACTTACTTGATCATAACACAACCCTAAACATTTATGGTTAGTCTAATTCATAACTGGGCTAGTTGAGTTAGAACCTTAACTACCTCTTTTCTCACCTAAAATTATAAGATATTCAAATGGATGAGGTATTTAGTAGTGGAAAGGGTTATAATAAATAAGATGAGTGTTTTTACAAATCCATGAGAGCTCAAGGAACTGATATTGTATTATGAAGGCATCAAATAAAGGAGTTATTGAGATATATATTGTAAAATTGTGTTAAATGTTTATAATATGATAAATGAATTTGAAAGAGTTGACGAATCATAGCAGAAATTGTACACCATGATCAAGTTGCACTCTAGTTGAATTGTAATGGATCCAATGTAATCACAAGAAGAATCTATCAATAACTAATTTAGTGCATATGGGGAAAAGAGTAGTGCATATGAGGCAATGAAGATGGGGGATGTGGTCTTCAACGCATACACGATATGTTTTAGTGTATTTAGAAAATGGATTATCGTAGAGGGCGCTGCAGTATACCCTAGTGCATTTGGTACACATGGGGGGGGGAATCATAAACCTAACCTTAGAACCTAACCCATATGAGATGACCCTCCAACAAGGGAGGAGGACATGCTTTAGGATAAAATAGAGATAGATTCTAACATATTACATGTTGTTCAGATAGGCCACTAGTACACGTTCAGGGTGAGGCATACACAATGGTCGGAAGTATTACAGTATCCTATTGGGATTCACAGTACAAGAGGTTGAGGAGTCATAGGTGGCACATTTTACTGATCTAATATCGGGTTACACATTTCTATCTGTAGCGATTACATTTGCATTAGTCATTGAGGGTGAATCGATCACTTTTACAATGGCATGGTGGGGGCATGAGCGTGTACTTCATTTCCTTTCAGAGATTTTCACCATTGGAATAGTGAAAATTATATAATACACCGTGGGGACATGATCGCTGTACATTAGAGGATCCTTATTTCGGATATTTGGCATGAGGTTATCACATTTGGTGGAATCTAGAGGCATACTATAGTGGTGTGGTTTAGTGGGTATATTGACAGATACTTAGAGGGTGCACCATGACGACTTAGGGGAATCATTCCTCCCACTCTAGTTTTGAAGGATGTATTAGTCTAGGCAAGGGTGGACACCAAAGCGGGTACCATTCCATTATCCTATGCATTGCTGATTACTTCACATATTATTTCCAGATGGTGGGGGAAGATGGTTCAGGACTTACCCAAATCCCTTTTTAGTCCAGAGGTACTCCTAAATTCTATGTGGGGATTGATCACCCCCAATGTTCCTCCATGGGCTCCAGCAGTTTTAATCCCGGTTATCTACCGTGCTTTAATAGGAGTACACCTATTTTATGGTGGTGGGGGGAGGATTGGAAAATGTGGGACACTCATACCTAAATTATGGTAATTATGATCATGTAGCTAGATGAGAGACTAGTATTGGGGTCAAATCCTTTAAGTAATGACTTGGAGTAGCCATCGTATGTCCATAGGTGGCTTCATCTTGGGAGGCAAGCGTGAGCATCTAGGAGAGTTGTTATCGCAAAAACTTCTTACCTTATTACACCACTGATGAGTTATTTAAATAAATTCTGATACATTAAACATAAGTAGTCAACTTATCATCAATTGTCATGCACAAAATATTAGGGAGAGCATTGTATGACATTTGCAGAACAAGGGTTCGGTCGCCATGGTTTGGTCTTGGGTTGAACAATCGGTCGTATCACAGGGTGTACCTAGATAGTCAACCTGATAGGGTGTTACAATGGTTATCTTTATGGGTACTAGGCATACCACCATGGATGGCATCCTTAATGTGAAATGTACGATCCACGAATGAGGTGGGTGTGTGGGAAGTCTAATGCGACTCATTCACTCACTTGGCAACAGACTGACAGTTTGGATGAGGTACAGGATCTCGGGAGTAGCCCCGGGGTATGTAGATCATGTGGGTAGGGATCAGGCCAATATGTTTGATGAGGCTCTACGATGTTACTAGGATGTCAATAGTTGTCCATGGGTGAGGAGAAGCCCCCACCCAAATTTATAGAGCATTTCCAAACTAGGGATCAAGCATTCAAGCTTCCAAAATGTATAAGCTCTCAAATTCAAGTACTCGAGGAGGAGGCATACAGGGTAAATCATTACAAAGTCATTATTTTGGGTGGATAACCATGACAATTGATTAGTTGTTGCAGTCCTCAGGACAAAGTATAGTTGCAGGCTCTGAGGTGGAGGAACTGATGGAGGTGGAGTTTGATTCCTCTTTGAAGTAGCACTTTAGAGACGTAGCTTCCTGATGTAGGCCCATATGGTAGGTTCTACACCCAACTATTAAACTTTTAGGGAAGATTTTTACCCTATGTTAGGGTTTTTAGGAGGAGAGCCTGTTGAGTTGGAGGAGGGTTTAGCACATTATCGAGACCTAATGACTTCACATCAAAGCATGGAGGGGATTGGACTTGTAGAGGTTATTTACATGTCACGCATAGTTTCGTTTACTATGGAGAGGGAAATCCTCCAATAGGACAAAACTACCAAATGGTTTGGACTGAAAGAGAATAGCTGGCCTCATTCAGGTGCGATAATACAACTCCATAATCAAAGATGAAGCATGTGCAATATATTTTGCTACAAATTCCATCCCTCTGATCACACTTAGATAAGGCAGAGAGACCAGTGATATTGGATGGTTGGAGTCAGAGTACACTCATCGATTGGAGCAGGATCTCCAGGACCATTCTATATTAGCAGAATTTTCTAAGATCGTGGAGATTGCGGATGCTTACAATTGCTCTAGGTATGTTAATATTTGGATAAATAATTTGAATAGAGGGATCATATTCAAACTTTAACTTTGAATTTGTATCTAAATACTAACAAACCATCACCCCTCTCGAAACCATCACCCCTCTCCCTTTATAGTTGACTTGTTTATTTGTCCTAAAACTATTAGGGTTTAACTAGGATTAGTATCACTATAATACATGTACTAGGAAGTCATAGCAGAGGCTCGATATTGTAATCCCCACAATCTATGATTATTTTCAGTATCATCCATATTAAAATGCTTCTACTTTGAGTATTATCCAATGTGTTTGTACAAACGGACACTGTCATAGGATAAAGATAAGATTATCTCATACGTGTTTAAACAACTATTACACTTCTCAATAATCTTTCTCTTTCATTACTACACAATAAACGATTACAATTACCATCGTAGTACATAAGGATACATGTAGTTGCTATCAACCAGTGCTTACATCCAATCTAGGCTTATCTAGAGTGTCATACCTCTTACTACATAAAAATACTGTAAAACATGGTTCTACAATGTACATTAACAACCTACATGTTTTTTACCTTCCAAACTACATATTCTCCAAATTGCTGATTTTTTTAAAAGCAAAGCAAATGACATCGTACCAACTGGCCAAATTTAATTAACACATATGGATATAATTAATTTGAATACTCCAATCAAATGAGAGAAAAGTATGTACAGTTTGGTATGCTGCATTTGAGATCCCTTCAAATGAGTACAGATAATTCCCGGAAACTTCCATTGTTGACATAAACGGACCACACGCGATTGTCAATGTTTTGAAGAAGCTTAATAGAACGTTCCACCTATTTCTCAGCAAGAGACTTAAAGTCCTGAAAATGTTAAAGACTTCCAAAAATTTATTCCACTTAAGATAATATACCCAAGTATAGTCAACGAATAGTCATCACATGAAGGTCTAGCACATAAAGAGCTCTAGTAAAGTGAAGGAGACAGAAATGGACCAACAAATATCGCTGTGAACAAGATCCAAGGGGATGAGTAGCTCTCCAGGATTTTCCTTTGTCAAAGTACTTTTAAGGATGCTTACTTAAGGGTATAACCCTCACAAAGATCCTTAGAAAACTAGATGTTGGGGTAACCCATTGACCATTTCACTTTTGGCTCAATTGTTCAAGTTAGTGATAATTTAGTATGTCTGAAATCACTCATGTGCATAGCTTACTAACCTCATTTGCATGAGTGAGCAAGGTAGTGGGCTTAGAATCAGAAGTAAAGTGGGAAAAGGTATATAACTTTGAATCATAATCTGCCTTTCCCTCAACCATTGTAGTGTCATCGTTAAGCTCACAAATAATCACCAAGTTAGGACCAAATTCCACTCGCATTCCTTCGCCAAGGTGATTAATTTGGTAAATCAGATAGGAGATTGGTAGATAGATCAGGAATGCTCGACACTTGGTTGAATGTTCCCTCATCCATCTCTACTGATCCACTATCTGGAAACTGACACTGTCATGTCATTACCCATCATGAATTGGGACATTCCACAAGGCTAGATGTTAGAGAACTCAACATGTAAAGAACCCATGTGGTGTGAGGCACCATAATCTATAATCCACGTTGATGAAGGAGCAACTTTGGCTACAAGGTACTTTCCTTTCTTCTTATCAGATTTAGAACCTTTTAAGTGGAAGACTTTGCCTTCAAAGAATTTAGTTTGATAGACTCAGGAACACTTAATTTTATTTTTCTGAAGTAAATGAGTTAAGTGATCATATTGATTTCTGATAAATGTGGTGCTCGTTATGACTAGACTTCTTGCAATAGGAACACAAATACTTGATGCTTTTCTGTGCTCTATAGGCTCAGAAGTCAAAGACTAGATTCATGTTACATTTTTAGGTCACTTGATCTTGGTTTCCGTTCTTAGGTTGATCCTTTTTTTCTTTCTTCTTTTTAGTCTTCTTTCCCTTACTAGTACTTGCTACAAGGGCATGTGTTTTGGAATTTAGAGACCCCATTTGAATGAATTTTTCTTACTTCTCGAATGATATTGGGATGAAAAACAGTCAAAGGAGGGCAATAATCCAAGCAATGCGCCCAAGTGCAACTTTTGTAGCGTAAAAACTTGACACGAAGACTATAATATTTGGGACCTAATTCTTAGAGAGAATGCGATAAGATTTGTTGAGAATCTTTCTTCTCTACTTGACATTCCTTTAACAACGATCTAATGTGGACAAATTTCGAGAAGAATGCCTGTAGGTTTTCAAACTTCATTAGGATTTAACCCTAGTAGTTCATTTTCAATAACTCATGTGCTCTCATGTCATCTTGTTATTCCAATTAATCACATCTAGGTATTTTCCATGCCTATTTAGGTGTTTCACACACTTAATGTGGAAGAGCAAGTCAGGAGAAACATACATACAAAGAAGACCTAAAGCTTCATCACTACAGTTTAACCACTTAGATTTTTGGTAAAGATCATCAATCTCGTTCAGTCTTAGTTCCCATGGTGATGCGATATAACCCTTTACCCCTTATTTTCATAATCATTTTTTCATCTCCATTCGAAGAAGTTGAATGGTGTAAGCAAATGAATTGAAAGTGCATCCATAGTGAAAAGAGAGAGAGATGATAAATGCAAGAAAAGAAACACAACCACCTAAGATAAGTATAATAACCCCATTTGCAAACTTTTGGCACTTTATAGTTTAGTGCACTGGATACAATGAGTCCATTGAGTGTGGATCATGGAAACACTTGGTAACTCAACTTGCAAATCAGCGTAATAACATGCAAGAGAGGAGACCTACAACAGATGTTTCGTGGAGAAGGCAACAACAGTGACACACCTATATACAAGCAAAGAAAAAACTAGGAAGGAGGTGAAAGAAAATCCTAGTTGTGAGAAAAAAATGTCTCACGTCACAAAGAGTACCCCCTTGCTATACAAACTGTGGCAGATGTGATCACTAGTCGCAAGCACTAATAAGGGTAAAAAAATACAATGATTTAGATGTACTCAGAGATGAGTTCTAGATGATCTTCAGAATGCCCAAAAAGGCACGTGGAAGACAAGAAGAGGTGCTCAGAGTGTCATTGCACACTTGAGCGCATGATTAGTAAAAAAAATTCAACAATAATGCGTAAAAAAATTTATCTGTTTGGAAACGTCCGATTTAGCTAATTTTAGAGCTATTTAGACTTTTAAAAAAATGATTAATTAACGTTAAATAAGAGATGATTTTAGAAATAGTTACTAAACCTAATTGTAAAGGAGAAGTCGTAATTAATACAAATAGATTTAATTAAATCTAATTAATTACAAAAAAATCTAATTATTAAATCCTAATTAAATTGTAAAAAACATTCCCTTTTTAAAAGAAATCAAATTTAAAAATTATTCAAGATCTACTAAAAAAGAAAAAAAATCTATTAAAAAGGTCTTACGTGTACAAGGATTTTTTTTAAAAATTTGCTTAATAGAAATAAAATTAAAAAACTTACCAGTAAATAGAAAGTGATTGTAAAAATTAAAAATCATACTATGAAAGTTAAAAAAGTGTACCTTTTTGATTTTTTGAAACTGTGGAAGTGGAGGAACAGTATGGGCAGAGTAGGCTAAAAGGGAGGAAGTAGACCTTGGCAGGGCATGGCACGACATGGCATGACACGGCACAGGAGGTCTCACAGGCCATAACAGAGAATACAATGGCAAGACAGGGGTGGTAAGACCAGATGCGGGTGAAAGAAGCCCAAAGCAGAAACTGAATCACGTAGAACTCATAAAAAAAACATGAGGATTTTCCTGGAAATAGTTCAGAACTTGAAGGAAACGGATCAGAACTTGCAAAGAACAAAAAAACTATAGGCAGACTCATAACCACACAAAAAACACCCTGAAGAGGTTGAAGAGCTCAGAGCTGAGTAGGTCACTAGGGTTTGAGCAAAAACCACCAAAACACCAAAAAACTTCAATTTTAGACTTGTACCTACAAAAAACATGCAAACATAAAGCCAAAAAAAATACAGAGATATACAAAATTTCAAGTTTAATAAAAAAATTTAAAAAACTAGAAAAATAAACCTCTATTTTTAGCTGATCTACTAAATTTATCCACAGCTAGCTAAATGTAGCTGTGAAACCCCTGATAGCTCAAGGAGATGCCTGCACATGTATGAAAAATTCACAAAAATTTGAAAAACTTCCAGGAATAGCTTATTAGATACGTTAGCAAGGAGAAGACAGTATATAACGATAAAAAAACTTACACGAGGAGTAAAAAATGAAAAACAAGAGTAATCACAACTAAAAAAACGAGTGCACGTTTACCCGATCTTAGCTCTGATACCATGAAAGAGTTGACAAATCATATCAGAAACTATGCACCACTATCAAGTTGCACTCTAGTTGAATTGTAATGGATCCAACATAATCACAAGAAGAATCGATCAATAACTGAACAATCTTGCATAACAGAACAAAGCTTGCACATGTAGAGAAAAGACAACGGTGTGTCTTGGCATACTCATAAATGAATAAAAAGAAAGTACATATAGGGTGATGAGTAACCTTAGTGCAAGACACACATAAAAACCCTAAACCTAAACCTAATCCATGTGAGATGACTCTGCAATATGTGAAGAGGACACATAGGATAACTCACACCAACAGAATCATTATTTTTGTCTATTGATTTTTTTCATGGATTATTAATGGTTATTTATAGGTGTGAAAGGACTGTACAATCACAAGAAATTCATTAAGGGAGAATGAGAGTGTGAATAATTTATGAAGCTTATGCTATGTAGAATTATGAAACTATGTTAGATGAGGTAAGAATTTGTTTGTATCATCTAGAAACCATTTCATGAATGATCATGTATTTTTCAAGTGATTCAAGAATTATTTCATTTGTTATAAGGATATAGAATGTCCAAAAAAATCTAGGTATGTGTGGTATGTTGTAAAATCCCAACTTTGGGTGAAACAAGGTTACTTAGTTCCATACAAGATTGAGATACTAAACTTAAATCCATTCATTATTTGTACAAGTTTTTTCACATTAGAAGGATATTTTTAGAGTTTTTAAAGGTCTATAGAGAGATTATAAGATCTGCAAGTGATAAAAAAACTCCTAAACAATGCAATCTAGTCCTTGATATTATATTTTACATTGTACCATGTCCCAAAGCCTTAATAACAAAAGAAGAAATTGTATAATGTTAAGTGGAACCTTATAACCATGAAAATATTAATTACAAAATTTAATTTTATGTATATAAGATGGAAGTGAATTATTAAAAAATTTGGAGGAATATTACCAAGATAAATTTGTGAATTTAGGCCTAACTATGATGAATTACCAATTTTGATGATCGTAAGTGCAATATGAATGTAATAAAAAGTTTCCTCTTACAAATCCTATTATAAAATATTTATTTAATGTAATAATATTTTTTGGAAGGAAATAATTTGTTAGTGTGAGTCTTTTCAGATATCCTAGAGCCTTAAAAGTGCAAGTACAAAGTTAATTGTCCTTTGGTTTGTGTGTGAAACTAATATAGAAAAGTAGGTCATATGAGGATAAATCTTTGATTATCATTCATTACTTCATGTTCTGGTTCAAAGGAGGTATACTCAGGTGGAAAATAGTACTCAATGTAGATGACAAGTTTCAAAGAGAATTGAATTACAAATTTGTAGAAGTAGGAGACACTAACTTATTGAAATTTAATACATGAGAATATATTTGGAGAGGTTGAGGATATATATGGTAATATTGTAAACCCTTGGGATGTGTGGAAAATTACCAGGAATTGATCATCTTGAAATGTTTAAGACTATCCTGTTATAATACCATTGAGAATTTTAAGCGGAACAACTGAGAATTTGATAGAATGTGTCTTGAGAAAATGAAACAAGGTGTATAACTTGTTAGAGTTAATTAAGAAGAGTAGTAACAGTAGAAGGTGAGTTAAAATAAACTTTGAAATGCTAAATAAATAATGAGAATAGGGGATAGTAGACTAAATGGTGTTAAAATCAAGCCAAGAAACCTAAATAATGAGAATAGTTTATTATTAATGTAAATATAGTTTATAAACCTTAAATTGTATTTGTACAAGGTGTAATTCAAGGTGGATTAAATGTGTAAAATAGTGGAAAAACAATAAAACCCTAAAAAGGACATTAAAACCTTAGGAGACCTAATAGCCTAGTCAAGAAAAGAAGAAATAGGTGTTGGGTGAGTTGTATATGGAGTTGAAGAATGAAATTAAGTGTGAGCGTAGAAATCCATAATGGGTATCTAGAAAGGTAAATACTTCTACATGAAGGTTTATAATTTTATCTAGACTGAGAGGTTTTTGTGATTTGAGGACTACAAATTAGCCCTAGGAGAAAATGGTAGGAAGTGTATGGTAGGAAAAAATATCTCTAGACACCATGTACTCTTATCATCCGTTCAACTAGGGTATCGAGGCAACAAGTAAGGGACACACTAAGAATGACACACAACAGATAGAATTAAAGGGGGTACAAGGACCATTATGATTGCATACCCTAAGGTTAGTAACCCTTACACTAGGATGACCTAAGGTTTCAACGATGCCCTAGGTCAAAGAAGAGGGAAGGAACCCTATGGAGGGTATGTCAATACTATGGGGGAAGTGTATGAATGACAAGATAAGCATACAATATTATATGCTAACCGAAGTAGAAGCATGTAACATGAAAGTTAAGAACTGACAATACATTATGGCTAACCTAACATGTGCATAAAATATTAAGCTAACATATAGTAAATAAGAGATATGTAGGAAACTTTTCTATACAAAATGACAAAATCGGGTTATAGCACTTACCTATTAGGGGCAATCGTTGATGCATCTATCTCCCAAAGGACCATACACCAAGAGAGAACCACTTTCAGGTGGAGAAGGGGAAACAATCTAGTCCTAGCTCATTACAAATGACCCTAAAGGAAGATTCTCCAAGCCAAGAGTCGAGCTTTAAGAAATCCAGAATCTAAGCGAGCAAGTGCAAGTTGGCGCAAGAGAGCAAAGCTAATCGCGAAAGTTCAGTGTATGAATTTTGTCTAATCTTAATGATGATGATGTGAAAGGTGTCTTTTTACAATCTTTTATACCGATTGCCATCCCTCTGCAGGGCGAAGGCGGTCGACCAAGACTTTTAAATTTACATTGATGCAATTTCACTCACGGGCGATGGCGTTGGCCAAGGGATGAAAATGCAAAAAGAGCGGGTGTGTAAGTGTACCATAAGAAATAGCAAGAATAATGCTAAGGGGGGAGATAATGGGGTCATAAGAAAAGCAAGATTTCGGAAGAATGAGGTGATAAAATAAGAAGATAATAGTAAAATAAAGAACATAAATGGGACCTAAATCTACTGTGTCTCTCTCCATGTATCATTTTTAACCCAGTGGTTACGTGAATAACCATACCCCTATCCTGGAATGAGCCCCTTAAAGCACCCATTCCCAAAAATAGATGCATTAGAGACCTCTAAACCTAGAAAAGAGAAATTGGTAGTAACAGGGTATGAAAATAGAAAGCGTAATAAAAAATAGGTGTATAAATATGCCTCAACCGTTGATTACTACATGTCACAATAGCGAAACATGGGGTAGTCATCAGAAAGAACAATGCATAATACCGAAATTGAAATTAAATGTTGAAAGTAACGAAAGGAATAGCTGAAATGAAATATACCCACCAATGCGTACCTAGTAGTGTCAGTCACCTTACCTTATACGGGCACAATCCAAGCTGGTAGAACCTTGGAGAATCAAAAATGAAAGGAAACACTAGAGGATTATCAATAAAATAAGACATAAATCACCTAGTTAGGGGCCCATGGGATGGATGTTGTGGATGTCGAAAATTGGAGATATAGGGGTCGAAAAGAACGTGGTATTTTTGGCCAACGAGTGGAATAAGGCATGTAATATGTGGAAAATACACGAGAGAAGATCACGATCCCAGAGGGGGAACTGGTGCGATCAGACATTTTGGAGATCAAGTTCCTAAAAATAGACAGGAGTATTTAAAGATTGCACATCTCAAGCATCTCAATACGAACACCTTTGGATATAAATAATTAGGGAAAATTTATAGTAGCGATTTTTGAGCTTATTTGCTTATTATTCCATATTTGAAAAATCAAGAGAAGGTGAGATATGGAATTCCAAATTTGGATAGTGTAACTTTCGAAGAAATGGCTCGAGTACGAGGATTTTGTAGGGGAGAGACTTTTCGAGGAGGAGCATGTGGCGGCGCTCGACTCGCATGTAAGTCAATGCATTAGGTATTTCGCTAGATAGTATTATATTAGCAATTTGATCTTTTTAGAAATGTGAAGAGTAGATATGTGCACCATTTTAAGTCAATCAATAGTCATGTGACAAGTATCAAGGAGTAAAGACACGGAAAAAGTGTTGTCGTGTGATAAGGAAGAAGTGTTACCACACAAAAAGGAAGAAGTGTTGTCATGCACCAAGGAATAAGTGTTGTCAAGTGACAAGGAAGAAACGATGTCATGTGATAAGGAAGAAGTAAAGACGCATGACAAGGAAGAAATGTTGTTGTGCGATAGGACATTTACTATCACGCTACTGGAAATTTTTTATTGCATGATAGCAAATGTCTTGTCATATGACGGGAACATTATTAACATGTGACAAGGAAAATTATTTTGTTTAAATATTGTATTCACAAACCCCAAGAAATTCTCATGTGTCGCTAAATTGGTTTTGTGGATATTCGCTACCCATTCTATAATATTTTTTTGGAGGGGGGATCTTAAAATGAACCCTGAAAAAGAATCCAGAGGCCCCCTCAAGGGGGCGAGGATGCTTGATCCACCTAGATATTGATGATGTACTATGATGGAACATGATTGTATTTTTGTCAATGTATAAAACTGATTTGATTTGATTGTATTTTTGTCAATGTATAAAACTGAAATGATTGTATTTACGACCATGGTGTTGTTGACATGAATGATTCTTTACTTATCACTTTCCTTTATTTTATCATGTATGTATGTGGTAATAATAATGATATTTAGGAAGAATGATAATGACGTCTAGGAAAAAAATATGGTATAAGGGAATATCAATCCAAGCAAGGTCAAGGACCTAAGTGAGGATGCGCAAGACCATAGTGATTCATTGGGATATGATAGGGAGAATCCAATCAAAATTAGGTAGAATCAATACCGCAATATTCCAACAATAGGAAATGTCAAGGAAAAAAGAGAAGTGATGTTAAACCCAAGTGGGGTGAAGATCCCAAGAAATAATAAAAGATCTTAGAAATATGTGTAAACCCCAAGGACGGCTAGGAGCCCAAGTGAAGTTGAGAACCCAGGCCAAAGAGAGATCAAGGTATTTCTAAATGAGGTTCTTAACAATGAAGGGTGAATGATTGTAGAGTATCGATGATGATATCATCTACTTAGTTCAAAATATGACTTTGGGCATGAGTCATGGGGTCCTTAATATCATGTTTCTTAATAGTTATATGTTGATGGACTTCAGACCCTTTGGAAAACAAATTTTCATCTATTTGGTCCTCTAACCGAGTGTGGATTCCGCACTAAATATCATTAAGAGTGGGATCGGGCTCAAGGTGAGGTGGAGCCCTATACTTAGATTGTGGTGTAGATGGTCCGAGGGAAGATGGGTAGCTCTAAGAGGATTCATCTCTAAAAAAATTTATAAGCAAAGAGGACTCTAGAACTGGGAGCCTGCCATGCATGACATGATAGTCTTTGTTAGTATGCAAGTGATAGTCATGGTGTGGACAATAAAATGGGCCCGAGGTAGATGTCTATGTAGCCTTTCAAGGTTTATCTCTTCTATATTTTTCATGTGTCGTATGTAAGCTCTACAGTCACATACATCATTTCTTGGAGTCTCATGTCATGTATAATATGGCTCTGCCCAGAGGGTTGAGAGGTAAGGGAGTATGTGAGTGACTATATGGGTTGATATTAATGATGTCAGTACATTTTGGAACTTTATTATCCATGAGATCATAAGATTCATATTCAAAACCATGTATATTCTCCCCTTTGTTTATATGAGGAGATATACCTTGTTCTATAATGGTGGGATCATGAGGAGAGGGAAAGGCCAACAAAGTTGTGTGAGGCTCAAGCATTGGTCTGCTAGGAAGGGGCTTGACTGAATTCAAATATTATTCTTGTATAAGAATGAAATTCACATCATGAGTAAGTGTGCTTTGTAGGTTTATTTGGTAATTATAAAAAAAATTGTCCTGAATTTGACAATAACTAGCCAAATGGGGATCATCTAAGGCATGACCATTATTGTAGTTAGGAGTATTGATGTCTACTACAAAAGAATCAACTGTGGTTTCTAGATGAACCTTTTATTCTGGTATGGGTTGAGTTTTATGTGAATGGTGGTGGGAATGGATGAATCCTTCTTTTGAGGTTGTAAGTTTGGAGGTAGTTAAGATATGATAAGATCAGTTAGATTAGATGTATTAATCGTAACAATAATCTCATCAGGATCTTCATCATAAGAATTTAAGAGATTGGGAGGCGTGCACCCAACCAATTATGGATGTGCCACATTTCTATGAAGAAATACGACATAATAGTTAAAGCATTGATATTCATGGAATGGAATAGGATATAGTTATTGAATGATTGTAAATTCATGTCTCTTTTTATCGTAGAGTGTCATAATTCCAAGGATTAGAATCACCTTGAATTTTATAGATAGCCCTTTGATGTGAAAAATAGACACATTGATATGTAGAAGAGGTGAATGCACACATAAAGTGGCTCCAAGGTCAACCAAAGAGGATAATATAAGATAGAAGGAAGTTAAATATGAAGACCTTTACACGTATGGTCCTAGGAGGAATATTGATAAGCATACAAATGCAACCCATTAGAGGAATCTACCGATGATCACACCCCTGACAAGTAGTACATGTGATTTTGAGGGTTTTGATCCAGTAACTAAGGGCTTTGATGAAATTTAAAGAGGCCACAAAAGTGTCAAAACCTTCATCAATAAGGGCACACTTGACTATGTTTTGACCAATTTATATAAAGATAAAAAGTGGGGGATCATTTGCTTGAAGAAAAATATTGTCGAGAATCATAGATGTTATGGGAAAATGATGTAGGTTTGAATTTTAGTGTTCTTATCTGTACAAATGGAAATATCCTCAAATTGACGGAAGATGGTTTCTTCCAAACATTTTAATGTAGGAGACTTCCCCAAAGTAGGAGGGAAAGGGATGTTCATTTCAAAAAGCGTAGTCATAAGATACTCATGATGGTAAGGTGACGTGTGCATGATTTCTAATAAGGGAAATGGATTGGGAATTTGAGACATTGCTTCTAGATGGTCCCACTCATCATGGTTGGTCTGAGAAATAGGCTAAGAGTGTTGAGGATCCCCAGAAATAGGTTCATAAGGTGGAGGAGTGATTAAAGATTTGGAATAAGATCTCATTTTATATATTATGTTCTACTTTAGTAGATAGGGTATTTCAACATTCGGTAAATGATTGAGATGATTGATTCTCATGTTATTGATAGTTAATGAAAGAATTGATGTTATTTTTAGAAAAATCAAGATATCAAAATTCATTAACTAGGGTTATTACCAAATATTGTAGCTCCACTATGGAGTTAGGGGGTAAAGTGTTATACCAGTCCAAAGCATCCCCAGTAAGAGTCTTAGCTAAAATTTTAGTGGAATCATAAGAGTTAACTTTAATCCACTTTTTATGAACATTTTTAAAGGATTTAATGTGTAAAGTGGGATTAGTTAATCCATCATATGAAATAGAAGGGGTAATACCTCCAATATTCATGCTAGCATTGTAGGGTGCTAGAGGCTCTTATTGGACTACCCAAAACACTTTTTTGTGAATGGGAGGTTGGGAAAGAGGTACCCCATTAGGACCATAAGCTAAGGGATGGGGAATTGCACCCATAGATCTTGGGTTAGGATGGTTAACCATTTGAATAATGTTGTTTTTCATTAAGAGTTGGGTTGTAGTGGTGGTTTGTTGCTGACTCATTTTTTCTATAAGCTAGAAGATAATATTGGTGGGGTCAGAGCTACAGGAATTTTTAGATAATCCTACCATGGTATCCTTCCCACTATCCAACCTATTGTCAAATTTCTCATATACAAAGTTAAGAAGATGCTTATGGATTACTTACTTAGGTTCCACTTGTATTGAGGAAACTTATCAAGGAATTTTTGAATCTCAAGTGAAAGATCAAAGATGTCAGCTGAATCTCCTCCTCTTCCTTAGCTAAGACATTATTTTTGTGGTTTTTTTACATTTTCCTATTATCTCCTATCACACAACAGGCTGAAAGAAAGGAAAACTATATTCAAGACTATTTGTTTCTATAAATAATTTTTTAGAAGAGTTGGAGAGCCCTAGGCCAAATTACTCCATGATTGAGTGTGGATCTGACCCAGAAGAATCTAAAAAAAATAGGCTACTGAAAAAATCAAACCTATAAAAAAAATTTCATGGGGTCTAAAGGCGTTAGTGATATATTTTGGACATAACACACAAGATTTTTCTTGCACAAAATTGACATAGGGGTTGATGGCACCTAGGAATATTAGTTTGTAGGGTTTTCTAAATTTTAAGGGATGAAACATGAAAAATAATGAAAATGGGTTATTTTAATGAGTTTTATTGATAAAAAGGTAAAAAATAAGATTCACATAGGGTTCACCAAGGATGCATGATGGGTAAAATGTGTCTAAACATTGTGCACTCTTATCACTAGTTCAACAAGAGTATCGAGGCAATGAGTAAGGGACACACCAAGACTCGAACACAACAGTTAGAATTAAAGGGGATACATGGACTGCTAAGATAACATATCCAATGGGAATTAACCCTTACACTATTACAACATAAGGTTTCTAAGGCCCTAGGTCAAAGAAGAGGAAGGAACTTATTCAGATATTGACACTACGGGGGTAATAAAAGACAAGATAAACATATAAATCTTATGCTAACTAAAGTAATGCATGAAACATAAAGTAAAGAACTAAAATATAATATTCTAACCTAGCATTTGATTAAAATACTAAGCTAACATATAATAAATAACAAATATGTAGGATATTGCTCTATAAAAAAGTTAGGCTTCTTGTGTACATTCTGCAAGATTTTGGTGTTCTTAAAGTTGTTGAAATCTAACCTTTTGTTTTGAACCAAGAACTTGGTTTTTATGTGAGTGTATTTTTCAGTTGTCTACATCATTTTGGTATTAGATAAATTGTTTATCTTGGAATAATATATAATATAATCAAAGTGGAAATGATCCCTAGAAAATAAGAGAAAAATAAAACAGAAGGAAGAAAGTCAAAAGATTAGGTGTGTAAAAGAACCTAAGTGAGACTTAAAACAAGGTGAAAAATACTTGGTGGAGAAAAAAACATGGAATGAGAATAAATAGAGTTGATGAAGGGATTGATGAAGATAATGTGCCACAAAAATAAATAGAAAGAGGAGAGAGAGAGAGAGAGAGAGAATAAGAAAAGATGAAATAATTAATAATAAAGAGAGATTTATGGATGCAAGAGGAGATACAATAATTTAGAGGATAGATGTGTAGCAGATTATTAGACAATGGTGGGAAGCATGAGAGAAGAAGAAAAACAAGTGGTAATACTTGTTAAGAAGAAATCTAAGTGGCCTATCAAGTTGTTTGTAGAGATAATGAAAAGAATGAAGTTGTGAGAAAGAATAAGAAGGGAAAAAAAGTGGATAAAAAAATGAGGAAGAGGATGAACAAGAAATAACAAGAGATAACCAAAGAGATAGTATGGATGGAAAGTCACCAAAATTATGAAGAAGAGATTATAGAAAAATAAAATTGGCTTCTCTTAGATATTATGAAGGTGAATATTTCTTGGGAAGTGATAGTGAAGAAGCATCTTGTGAAATCAAAGAAGATTCAGAAGAAGGAAAACAAAGAAAAAATGAAGAATATATCATAAAATTTTCTTATCATGAGGTTATATGGCCTCCATATTTTCAATTTAATATTTCCTTATCATGTGTGAATGTAGGTGATAAAAATGAATGCATGAAAATAAATAAAATTTTACTAAAAGAAGACATAGAAGACAAGAAGGTTGAAGATGAAATAATAAATGAAGAAGAAGATGAACTTGAAGAAGATGAAGAGCTGATTTGGAAACAAATCATGAAAGAATCAAAGAATTCATACTTGTTTCTCAAGATGAAAAATACTATAGGAAAGCATAGGAAGAGATTGTGAATATTCAAAATGATGGAGAAGAGGTCAAAGAGAATGAAGACCAAGTTAAATCAGAGTGGAAGAGACCATGGGAAGATGAAGATCAGCAACAAAATAAATTCTTATGGAAGCTAAGAGTGAAAGAAGAAAAGAAAGAATAAAGAAAAAAGATAAATAAGGTGCATGTAAAACAAGCAACGAAAAAGAAAATAAGACAAATAAAAACAATGAAATATTCAAGATAGATGGATCTTGATCAAAGATCAAATCAAGAAAGAAAAGAAATTGGAAAACAAGAAAGAAACAAAAATGAACTCAATTATATCTGCTTGGGGAGTATGATGTAGGAGCATCACTTGGAAATTATCTAATTTTGGATTTTCTAGTTGTCTTAGGGTTGTTAGGGTCCATTTGGATGTTCATGATATGTTTTTAGTCCATTTGGACTCTTGGGAATGTAGTAAGTGGTGCTTGGAAGTTTCCCTCCAAAACCACATATCAAAAGTTTGAATTTGTATTTTGTGTGTGTTATAGGTCTAGGTGTTAGTGTAGGTGTAATAAATTATGGAAAAGAGGTCATGGGACATGTTTTCACTTATTAAATTACTTACTTGATCCTTTTTATCAACATATAAATTCACCCTCAAAAAGGCCAAAATGTGAACGGGACGTTTGGTGTGATTAGGTAACATGGGATAAACTCTCAAGTTGTGGGACTTGGGCTCAAGGTGAACCTCCGGAAAAGGCTGAATTCTTCTTCCTAAACTAAGTGTTGTTCTACTCCTAGTGTAATAAAATGGTTATCTAGACATATATTAACATTTTCATGGGCTTTGATGAGGGTTGTCAATCCTTTCCATTAATAATGTCAATTCAGGTTGGTGTCCGAAGGCTATATGCATTAAGAGAAGAAAATATTGGAAAGTAACTCCTTTAAACACAAACCAAACTTGCATTAAATAAATCACACTTGTGGAAATTGAAAGGCACACTTACATAAATAAAGTTTACAGAAACTTGCAAATAAAAGGCACACTTGCATAAAGGAAATCACACTTGAATAAGCGTGAATTTAAACACAATTGCATAAATTGAAATTGTTGAATTAAAAAATAAACATAATTGAATGAAACACCTGCAGGTTCACAACAGACTGGATTTTCACAATACAAAGATAAAAACAATACAACAAAATGAATCAAAGACAAATGAATAAACATAAACATAAATACATAGATCCATCTTCCTTGGAATGAGTGGCTAGCTCATTCCTTGGAAGATAGATTTAAATCATACTTCTAAGATCTTCAAAACTACAAAATATTTGAGAGGAAAGAATAGATTTGTATTTCTTGGGAGAAAAGCATTAAATATCCAAGTGTGGAAGGTTGTATTTATAATTTTTGTGTCCAACCAACTCCTTATTTTAGGAAATACAATTTGATATTATCTTTATTCTAATTCTAACAACTAAGATCTCCATCTCCACAAAATATGGAGAGAGATATATTATTGGAGTCAAATCTTATCTCACTTATTTTAGGAAGATTTGCTCCCAAATCTTCTCCTTGCTTTTTGGTAATAAGAATCATAATGATTTTATTCCTCTACATTATTGGAAGGAGTATTTTCCTCAAAATATGATTTTGACCAAATACCTTTCTTGGATTTTCTATTTGACTTTGTTGTTTTTTACTGTGGAACTTTTGACGCTTGTCTGATACGCTTTTTCCTTGGACTGCAGTTCACTAAAAGTTAGATTTATCTTCATTAGTAAAACCTGTTACAAATATGAATGAGGATTTTGTTAAAACCATTTCTATGAACAAAAACCTCTCTCAGATTTTTTGTTTGACTTTTTTGTTTCTGTTTATGGAACTTTTAGCGCTCATCTGATAAACTTTTCCTCAGACTACAGCTCACTAAAAGTTAGATCTCTCTTCATTGGTAAAACCTGTAGAAAATATGAATCAGGTTTTTATTAAACACATTACTATAAAAAAAAATATCTCTTATATTTTTCATTTGAATTTTTTGTTTGTGTATGGAATGTTTAGTGTTCGTCTGATACATGTTTCCTCAGACTACAGCTCACTAAAAGATAGATCTCTCTTCATTGGTGAAACTTATAGCAAATATGAATGAGGTTTTTCTTAAATACATTTCTATGAAAAAAAAGATCTCTCAGATTTCCTATTGGAATCTCTGATTTTTCACAATCCCTAAAAAAATTTCATTCCGTTGATGCAAGTTCTGGAACTAAAGTTTTCATTCCTTTTATGCAAGTTCTGGAACTAAATCTGCAAGTTCCAGAACTAAATCTGATTTATCCACAAATTAAAAGTTCCAGAAATAACAATCATTCAATTGATACAAGTTTTGGAACTAAATCTGTGAGTTCTGGAACTAAACCTGCAAGTTCTAGAACTAACTCTGTGAGTTCCGGAACTAACTCTATGAGTTCCGGAACTAACTTAAAACAACTATAACTTTTGCATGTGACCTCAGATTGAGATGATTATTGCTTCAAAATTGCATAATTTTTCAAGATGAATTTGAATATAAAATCAAATTTGATTTTAAATGTATTGTTCATGATCAATTCCACTTTTCTAAATACTAGCATTATCTTTCCTTTATGGCCTACATACGTAAGACTTTGCATCTTTTCCCAAATAATCAATAGGATTAGTCAACAAAATAGATAAAAAAATATTTCTAAAGAATGAACAAGATATATATCCTATATTCTATCTTAAGAAAAGTATAAGTTCCAAGATTACATTTAAATCCACTTTCAAAGGTAACTTGGAAGGATAAAATAATGGTAATTTATGGCCAATTTTTGGCCTCATCAGGCTTTAGGGAAAGACGTTCACAAGAAATGAAACTATACTAGGGATGGTGATGTACCAAATAAAGGGTGTTTCCAGACTGAAGAAGGGTTAATTTGAAGAGGGTGTTGTTCACCACAAGACAAATTCACCTACTACAACTTAGAGAGTAAAAAGAAGACCACAGACTAAAAAGCATGTGTTCCCTTTGTTTAACTTCTAACAGAAAATGATATTTTAGTCTTCCAATGAAGAAGGATGAACTTGAGAAGGGTGAATAAGCATCACAACTCAACTACATGTAATACTCCACCACTTGATAAGCACAGAACTCAAAGAACCTTCAATAGAAACTTGAATTTTCATAGTGTACTTGTAAGCATGAGAAATGTAAAAAGACGTATAGTGTTAGGAAATAACAGATAAAATATGAAGAATAACCCTCATATAATCCCAATAGTAGAAACTTGTTAGGAATTAGTGAACAAATATGTGGAAACAATTCCTCAAATCACAGCACTAGGAAACTATATAGCCGAAGTATACATGCAAAAATATAACAACATAAATAAATAATGCATAAAATAAGACAAGACAAGATTTAATGTGGTTCACCCAATGTGGGATACATCCACCAAGAACTTTCTCATATTTAATTATCAACAAGAGTAAAACAAATCTCACCGTCTTCTCTCAGTTATGAACTCACAACAAAATTTCAAAGATGCTAAACCACATCTAAACCACAATTGACACCCAATTGCTTAACCTTGATCACCTCTTGATCACTAAGACTCAAGACCTCTTAAACACACAAGATATATTCAAGATACCCTAACACATCTATTTATAGGATTACAATCCTTTAAGAAGTTCAAAATTTGACCCTACAAATTTGAAAGTTATGACCTTTCATCTTCCAACGGCTAGAAAAGAAACTGTCACGACCTTTCATCTTCCCATGGCTGGAAACAAAATGGTCATGACCTTTCATCTTCCCAATTTTAACTCTACACTTTAATACTAATTTGAGAAGACCAAAAATAGGCTCCACACCCCAACAATCTTGTACTTGAAGATTGTTCCTAGTGAACAAAGTTCTCAACCCTTCATTATCAACCATAAAGGCCAATCAAAGTTGAACACAACTTCAACTTCTCTCTTTTGACCACCTTGGTCATCATATCCACAATATTCTGACTGGTATGAATCATTTCTAGCTTCAACTTATCTTCTTCCAAAGTTTCCCTAATGAAATGATATCTCAGCTAAATGTGCTTCATCTTAGAGTGAAAATTAGTGTTCTTCACTAAATGAATAGCGCTTTGACTATCACTGTGTAGTCTCCCAAATTCCTGCTTATAACCTAACTCATCAAGAAAATGTTGTAGCCAAATCATCTCCTTTCTTACCTCTGTGGCAGCAACATACTTAGCCTTTGTGGTTGACAAAGCCACAACCTTTTGTAACCATGAAATCCAATTCTACGTTGTATCACCAACCGTAAATACATAACCTATCATGCTCCTCCTATTGTCCAAATCTCTTGCCATGTCCAAATCTACATAACCATGAAATGTAGTGTCTGATGCACTGAAACACAATGCTACTCCCATGGTCCCTCTCGAATACTAAAGGATCCAATTCACTACCTGTTAGAGCTCTCTACCTGGATCACTCATAAACCTTCGCATTACTCCCACTGCATGGGAAATATCAGGCCTAGTGCATACCATAGCATACATCAAGATACCAACCACTGATGAGTATGGTACCCTGGACATCTGGATTCTATCCTCCTCAGTCTTGGGACTCTGCTCCTTTGATAATTTAAAGTGAATTACCAAAGGGGTACTAACCAGTTTAGAATCCTACATACTAAAACCCTCCAAGACCTTCTTTATGTACTCTTATTGAGATAACACCAGCTTCCTCTCTTACCTGTTCCAAGTTATTCTCATACCAAGGATTTTTTTTCTGCCCCAAATCCTTCATAGCAAAGGAGTCACCTAATTGCTTCTTGAGTACCTTTATTTCCTGCATGTTCTTCCTTGCAACAAGAATATCATCCACATACATGCATAGAATAATATAACTTCCATCAAGAAACTTCTTGATGTACACACAGTGGTCTAAGTGACACCTGGAATAACCTTGTTCTTACATAAAACTATCAAACTTATTGTACCACTACCATGGATCTTGTTTCAGGCCATACAATCTCTTCTTCAATTTACACACTAACCTCTCCTTCCCTTTGACCTCATAACCCTTTTCCTACTACATATATAATTCCTCCTCCAACTCACCATGAAGGAGTACAGTATTCACATCCAACTTCTCTAAGTGCAAGTATTCTACTGCTACTAAACCAAGAACAGTTCTAATAGAATTCATTTTAAGAACATGAGAAAAAATTTCATCAAAGTCTATACCTTTCTTCTGTGTAAATCCCTTGACCACCAACCAGGCCTTATATCTTTCCCTTCCTCCATCTTCCTCTTTGATTCTATACACCCACTTGTTCTGCAATGCTCTCTTGCCCTCAGGTAGCTCCACCAAATCCCAAGTCTGGTTTTCCATAAGAGATATATGATATTCATCCATGGCTTGCTCCCACTTCAACCTCGCATCCACCTGCACTTCTTCCTCAAAGAACTCTGGCTCTCCACTATCAGTGAGCAATAAATAATTCAAAGATGGAGAAAAATGTTCAGGTTCCCTTCTTACCCTAGAATACCTTCTCACCTCAGGAGTTTGGGGTTCCTGATGAGTAGGTTCCTGAACTGGCTATGCCGGAACATGTTACACCCGAACCAGCCCCTTAGACACCTTGTTGTCTGCAATGTCCTCTAACAATGTGTATTATTTCTTTGATTCCTCTTTCTGTTCCTGCAATTGATATTTATACATGAATTTTTCATTAAAGACAATATCTCTAGACTAAAATATTTTCTTGTCCTTTAAGACTCCAAACACAGAAACCAAAGTCATCACTCACCATATCCAACAAAGGTGAATTTCTCAGACTTAGCCTCTAGCTTGGTCCTATCATCCTTTATCAATGTGAACAAATACCTCACATCCAAATACTCTAAGAAATGAGTAATCAATTTTCATTACCAGACCAAGCCTCCTCAGGTATACCTCCATCCAAGGCCATAGAGGGTCCTCTGTTAATCAAGATAAATAATTGTGCTGTGCTTCTACCCAAAACATGAGTCCTGCATGTAACCTCATGCACCTAACATGATCCATGATTGTCCTGTTCATTCTCTCTGACACTCCATTTTCTTGTGGAGTCTTTGGAACCGTCCTTTTCCTGCGGATCCCATTTACTGAACAGTAATCAAGAAATTCATTACTGCAATACTCCCCTCCATTATCCGACCTGAGACATTTCAACTTGAGACCTGTTTCATTCTCAACCAAGTATTTCCATATTGTGAAAGTTTCAAACACATCAGATTTCTTTTTAATGCAATATACCCAAACTTTTCTAGTTGCATCATCAATGAAAGTGACATAATAACATGAACCACCAAATAGATTTACCTTAGCTGGCCCCCATACATCTGTATGGACCAAATCCAACTTACCCTCATTCCTAGTAGGTCCAACCTTGAGGAATCTCACTCACTTTTGTTTCCCATAAACACTAGTCCTGACATAAATTCTAAATCTAACTCCTTTAATCCATGAGAAACTTCTTCCTTTATAATCTACATGCCCTTTTGACTCATATGACCGAGTCTCTAGTGCTACAAAGTTACATCTCCATCTGCTGCAACTAAATAACAATAATCAAAACCAATAGCTAAATACAAAGTACCAGTTTTCTTACCTCTTGCAACCATAAGATCTCCCTGGGTAACCTTCCAAGAATCCATTGTAAAATTGACCGTATAACCATCACTTCCCAACTAACTCACTGATATCAAGTTTTACCTCAACTTAGGCACATGCCTGACATCCTTAAATAGCCATGTGTTCCCATTCTACATTTTCACCTCAAACACAACCTTTCCCTACTATGTATGCATGGTTCATCATCACCAAGATATACATGTCGAAAATATCCTTGAAAACAAATTAGTAAATTAATGTCTATGTGGGGTGGCATGGAAAGAAGCCCCTGAATCTAATACCCAAGACTCAGTAATATTATCTAAAGAAAGAATTAAGAATCTGACAAACATACCCTACCACATTTACCTCCTTAGTTTCCTCCTTCTTGTTCTTCTTATCCCGAAGAGCCCAATGATATTTCTTAGCATGACCAACCTTCCCACAATGCCAAAATTCCAACTTGCTCTTGAACTTTGACCTTCCATGATCATTCAACTTCCCATGGTTACCTTTCCCGCTGTTATTTTGTCTCCCTCTACTCTCCACCGTCAAAGCATTTCTAGAAGTAGAATAATCTCCAGTGCTTGTCCTTCACATTTCCTCACTTAGGATCACACTTATCACATCCTCAAACTTCAACTTTGAATTACTAGAGACTGAATTACTTACAACCATAACCAAGCTGTCCCAACTATCTGGTAAAGAGCACAAAATCAATAAATCCCTGACCTCATCATCAAAGTCAATTTTCACTGAGTTTAACATACTCACAACTGTATTAAATTCATTCAAATGATACAACAATAGAACTATTCTCAGAACATCTTCATATTAAATAAATTTTTCATTAAAAATATTTTATTAGAGGCAGAGGGTTTTTCATATAACTTCCCCAACGCATTCATGAGACCTTCCGTGGTCTTCTCCTGTGATATGTTGAAAAACCAAAGATGCAAGACATAACCAAATTTCCCTGAGTTCCTTTCTATCCAACAAATCCCAATCCTCATCCAATATGGCTATAGGTTTCTTTGCTTTTCCAGCCAAAGGAATATGGAGGTGCTTCTGATACAAGTAATCCTCCATTTGTATCTTCCACATACCAAAGTTTTTCCTATTGAGATTCTCAACCCTTGATCTTCCCTCATCTGGCATAGCTCCCACTCAAGCTAAAATTTCCTTGCGATTCACCACTTCAAAAAAAAACCAGCAAAGCTCTGATACCAATTGTTAGGAATTAGAGAACAAATATGTGGAAACAATTCCTCAAATCATAGCAGTAGGAAACTATATAGTAGAAGTATGACATTTTAGAAATATAAACAGCATATATTAAATAATGCACAAAAGAAGACAAGACAATATTTAACGTGGTTCACCCAATGTGGGCTACATCCACCAAGAACTTGGTCGGATTTTATTATCAACAAGAGTCAAATCTCACAGTTATAATTTGACTCAGTTATGAACTCACAATAGAATTCCAAAGATGCTAAACCACATCTAAGACCACAATTGACACTCAATTTCTTAACCTTGATCACTCTTGATCACCTCTTGATACTCAGACTCAAGACCTCTTGAACACATCAAGATATCATTCAAGACACCCATAACACCTCTATTTATAGGATTACAATCCTTTAAGAAGTCTAAAAACTGACCCTAGAAGTTTAAAATTCGTAACCTTTTAACTTCCCATGGCTGGAGAAGAAACTATCATTGTGTCAACAACCAGTTCAACTTCCCAGTTAACTAAAAAATTAACAGAAAATGGTAACACGATACCAAAATACAACTACAGAATACTCCTAGATTAAAACTTAACCATATTGAAATCTAACACTTTAATTACTAAGAAGACCAAAATTAGCATGCTCCACACCCAAACAAAACTAATATGAGGAATAATCATGATAGAGTAAGTATCAAATGTTGATAAAATTTAGTTGATAAGAATATATGGCACAAGATGGTATTCCTTTGTGTTAATTTATCAAAGAGTTGATGATGAGTTTTAAATCATGGTGTCACAAAATTTGAATAATGATGTCCAGTGATGAGGCCAAAAATAATGCTTCATTTCAACATATTATTGTTGCATGAGATTCCTAGGTGACTATGTCAAGGAGAGATAATCATCATATCTGTTTGAAAAAGACTATACTCAATAATGCTCAGGATAAAAAATTCAAAACATCAAATTCATGGTCCACATCTAGTGTCAATGACATCAATGTAAATTCATCTTGCAAAATAATCACATAATGGGATACATACTTTTTTAAGCCTCAGGTTTTATCAACAATCACTTATCATTGGATCATGAAAAAACTTGAGGTTAAATTTTACTAATAACATCAACCATATTTCTCAAGAATCTGGAAAGGTATGCATGGGACTAAATCAGTGTTCTCCTAGTAATGATATAGGTACTTTGTTGTTAAGAAGGTAGTGGAACAACTTGTCTGGAAAGTATACCAAGGCGTAACTTCTCAATATAACTATAGTTACATCATAAGATAGAAAAGTTAAAATGATATAATATACAACACATGCTGAGAAAATGTTAGGTCTCCAAAGCATGAAAATTGGTAGAAAGATAACAAAAAGGTCTCCCACAAGTATAGGTGGATTTAACAAATATGTTTTGATGGCGTCAGCAATGCTTGCTCAACCCTCCAAGAAAAACTTAGTGTATTTTTCATCAAGTGTGAAGACTTTATCAGTAAGCTGGGTAATAAACTTCAGATGGCCTAAATTTTACCTTATAATGACATAACTAATGGTAAATCAGGCAGTAGGATGTCTGAGCAATGGATTAACCTTTTTTAGGATCTATTCAAATGTCTGTGTTATCAAGATATATTGTTCCTAATGAAATGGTACATAAGATGTATATCAATCATCCTAGAGTGGAAATCAGATTTCTTAGCTAGGTGTAGAACACTCTGACTATCACTATGTAGCTTCCCTTCCTCCTGCTTATGTTCCAAATCCTCAAGCAATTGTTGTAGCCAAATCATCTCTTTACTTTCCTATGTGGTAGCAACATACTCAGCCTTCATGGTTGATAAAGCCACAAACTTATGTAGTCATGAAATCCAGCTCACTTTTGTCCCACCTACAGTGTAAATATAACTTGTTGTGCTCCTGTTGTTTACATATCCAACCATATCTAAATCTACATAACCATGTAAAGTGGTGTTTGATCCACTGTAGCACAATAATTTCCCCATGGTCCCTCTCAAACATTGAAGTATCCACTTTACTACCTACCGGTGATCTCTACTTGGATCACTCATAAATATACTCACCACTCCCACTACATGGCCAATATAAATCCTGGTGCACACCATGACATACATCAAACTTCCAACCACTGATGATTAAGGTACCTTGGACATCTAGTTTCTCTCCTACCCTATCTTGGTACACTACTCCTTTGATAACATGAAATGGCCTACCAAAGGAGTCCCAAAAGGTTTAATATCCTGCATATTAAACCCCTCAAAGACCTTCTTAATGTACTCTTCCTGGGATAAAGTCATCTTATGTTCCTTTATATCCTGAGATATCTTCATACCAAGGATTTGTTTGGCTGCCCCCAAATCCTTCATAGCAAAGGATTTACTTAGTTGTATCTTGAGTACTTTTATTTCTTGCATGTTTTTACCTACAATCAACATGTCATCCACATACAGACACAAGATAATATAGCTATCATCCTCAAATTTATTTGTATACATGTAATGGTAAGAATGTCATTTAATATAACCTTGCTCCATCATGAAGCTATCAAATTTATTATACTATTAACGTGGATCTTGTTTCAAGACATACAAGCTCTTCTTCAGTTTGCAAACCATCTCCTCTTTACCTTTGACCTCATAGCCCTTTGATTTCTTCATTTATATATCCTCTTCCAAATCACCATGGAGAAATTTAGTCTTTACATCTATATTCTCTAAGTGAAAGTCTTCTGGTGTAACTATTCCTAGAATAGTTCTAATAGAAGTCATTTTACTATAGGAGAAAAAATATCATCAAAATCTATACCTTTTTTATGTGTAAACTCCTTGACCACCAACCAGGCCTTGTATATTTTATTTCCTCCTTCCTCTTTGAATATATACACCCACTTGTTTTGTAATGTTATTTTTCCTTCAGCTAGTTTCACCAAATCCCATGTCTGGTTCTCCATGAGAGCCTCATGCTCCTCATCTATGGCTTGCTCCCACTTCTTCCTGACATCTACCTACATTACTTCATCAAATCTCTCTAGCTATCCACTGTTAGTGAGTAATAATAAATAAAGAGAAGGAGAAAAATGTTCAGGTTCTCTTCTTACCCTAGAAGACCTCCTCAATATAGGATATTGGGATTCATACTAAGGAGGTTCTTGAACTGATTCATTTGTCACTTTCCCATCCGAAAGATCCTCTACCATTGCATAGTAATGGTGATTTCATAGATTCTTGAAAATTTTCCTGTAACTATTGCTTACACATGACTTTCACATTAACTACCACATCCCTAGATCAAATGATTTTCTTGTCCTTAATACTCCAACATTTATATCCAAAGTCATCACCACCATAACTAATGAAAGTATATTTTTTTGATTGAGCCTATAGCTTTGTCCTATAACCCTTGTCTATATGGAAAAAAACATCACATCCAAAGACTCTAAGAAATGAGGTTAGGTTTAAATTTCTTACCAGAAAAGGCCTCGAATCTTGAGGTAGACGAGATCCATCCAAGGACACTTGAGGGATCATTTGTTTATCAAGTACATAGATTTCTAGGCTCATTGACTTCTACCCAAAAATAAAGAGGTAGTCCTACATGTAATTTTTCTCATGATGGTCCTAAGCTCATGATGTCCATTATTGTTTATTTTCATCCTTTCTGACACTTTGATTGTGTTTTGATTAGTTCCTGGATTGAACAGATTTTTTTTTAGTGGATTCCATTTTAGAACAATGCCATGAAAATCATTATTGCAATACTCCCCTCCATTATGATATGAGACCTTTTACCTTAAGTAATATAATTCATTCTCTACCAAGGCTTTACATTTAACAAAAGTGTCAATTAAATCAGATTTATTTCTAATACAGTATACCCAAACTTTCCATTGGATCATCAATAAAATTTACATAATAATTTGAACCCCAAAAGAGATGATTTGAGGTTCAGGCCAACACACATTAGGTGGAGTGTACCAGGATAACTTAGAGGTTCTATTTCTTTGTAGGTTCAGCGATTCTTGAGGTTTCTCAATCTAGGGTGTTTGTCATGTATTGTAAAGTTCCATCGAGCAATGTGGAGAGGAGGGCCTTAGTATTATGGGATAAAATAAGTAAGGAATATCATCCAAGATCACATATGGTCGGATATGAGTGCCATGATTTGCATTTTCTTTGATCACAAAAATCTACAAAGGTGATAATTGGTATAAGTTATGACATAGATCTCATTTCAATAAGGAAGATGAAGCAGTACTTTTGTATTAGTGGTATGCATAAATGCTTTAGAGGTTGAAACCACAATTCCAGTTAGGGGACATCCACATGGGTGCAAAATGTATGATTTATACGATAGGCACATGTCTGACATAGTTAAGGCAGTGGGGCCCATGTATTCTTTCTGACATCTTGGAATAAGCATTCCCAATTTTTAGATCGATACGGAAACATGATACGCTCATGAGCATTTCCCAATTTATAGAGGCGATTTCACTTTTTTTTTAGCATTCCTATTTCATTCCCTTTTAAGATTTAAAATGTGTTTCTAATTAACATACATAAAAAGGATGAAATAATGCAACAAGAGGCTATTATGATCCAATTAACTTCCAACATTAATTGCCTAAATCAAAATAACACTTTAAAAAGTGACTATTGATCTAGGAACTATTAAAACACAAATGAGATATTACTCTTAGTTTATTTTGTGTGGATTTGGGAGATTTTGAGTGTAGAAACAAGTTGATCCGAGACTAGAATTGCTTCATTGCTAAGATTGACACCTAAAAGTATACTTGTTGAAAATTGTACAACTATGTCCAAACCGTTCGTACGGTCATGAAAATTTTATATGGTCTTGTACCTTCTTAGATTATGGATATGTAGACTTTCTGTGTTACTTTCTTGCCTAGAAATGATTATTGTTGTGTGGTAGTATTCTTTGCTTTCCTATCAGAATGGATTTATAACTCTATCAAACCCTCTAACATATTCATAGTACAATGATGGAGTTCATGAAAAAAATGTTAGAGATGAGGTTGTGGGTACCCTCGTGCACCATCGACATTGCCATTACTCTAAAGAGGGATCAAAATGCACATCATTCTCCTAGCATGTGATATCTACCATACCACAATCAAAATTTGACAAAAAATTCTTTTACAATAACTAGCTTGAGTTTCACACTTGTTAAAATACTTGGAAAAGGTCACTTTGATTTCTTATAGAGAGAAGATGGAGACTCATGTACCTAGTAGGAGCATTAAGACCTTTAGAAAATGATTCCATAATGGATGTGCATGAGTTATTTCACAGTTTTTAGATCCTGGAGTGCCTTTTGTTAGGAAATAAGAGATAAAATATGTAGAATAATCCCTCACAGAATCACAACAGTAGAAACTAATATGCAGAAATTATTACAGATCTAAAATAAAATTACAGAATAAAATAACAAAACAAAAAGAGACAGTATTTAACGTGGTTCACCCAATTTGGGCTACGTCCACCAAGAATCACTTGCTCAGATTTTATTACAAGCCACTGCTCTCTCAATACAATACCCAGATCCATTTGGAGCTATGCTCAACAAACTCTACAGAATTCACAGCCGAATTCAAAGCACATCTGCAATGTTCTTCATACCTTCTATCATATGCATAAAACCATATAAATAGACAACTGCTTAAGTAGTTTTACAAAACCGTGGGTATCAAAACCATGGGCAAAACCTGTCCCATAGACCTATGGGTCAAAAATCCTACCCATATGAGAAAAGCATGTTTCCCAGTATATCAGGCATGTTTTTTGAGGCCAACTATGGAAAGTGTCTAGTACTCTTAGTGTACAATAGTCAACATTTTCACACATGAAAATAATCTCCACAACCTAACATATAGAAGGATGAAAGGACCAATAGTATGTCTTGGCGTAGTAGTTGGTTAAAACGATGGGATCCCTCTCCACCACCAGTTCAAAAGTGTGGTGGAGATGGATCTCATCATGTTAACCGGCTAATATACCAATAGAGTAGTCAAAAAACACACACTTTTATTACTTCAAAAACATGCACAATGCATCATACGTTTAGAATAGGAATTTTTTTCCATTATAGTCTTGAAAGGAGGCTTTAAAGTTCCCTTAACATACAAGAAAAACTTTCAGAAGAAGGAGGATTATTGAAAAATATGCACTTATCTCAAATGTCTAACTTGTTCAATATGTTGGAATGAGCTTCCAACTTACATTTATAGAAGAATTATGTGAGAGAGAGGAGGAAAAGTCATAAATTCCTTCCTTAAATGAAGGTACATGATGGTTTATTTATTACAAAGTTGTTTAAACCATTTGATAAGCTTCCATCATGTGTCATTAATGGCCCATTGACTTAATCTTCTCAATTAATTAAAGGAATATTTAAATAAAATATTTTAATAATAATAATAAACATCATTATTTAAATATTTAAATAAAAATAATAATTTGTTATCCTGTAAAATTGACAAGGGAAATTTTACAGGTAACCATACCAAATTTTCCTTTTTGGTCCTCCGTTGAGGTCTCTTAGCATTCGGAATGGCATAAAATCCCTTTCCGGAAAATCTAGTTTTTAGAACTTGATCATTTTCAACCTTTTTGGGTTGGGCACAGTTTTCATTCATGTAACATCAACCAAAACTATGCCCCTCCTTTCCTTTGGCACATTCTAGGGAGTGTCAACACTCCAAATGTTGTGCCTCTCAATGTTGCACCTCTCAAAGGTGCGCTAAGGCGCATGTGCCAACTTGTCAACACTCCAAATGTTGTGCCTCTCTAAAGTGCGCTATGGCGCTGAAAATGTAGTGTCGACACTCCCAAAGCTGCGCCATGGTGCAAATCTCTTCGTGTCGACATCTACCTAAGTGCGCCATAGAAAAATTTGGTGGCACATTTATTGCACTTTTTGCTATATATAGGCGCGTCCGACCTGTCATTTTCACAATTCAAAAAACATGAAAAAGTTATTCCTCTGCACTTGTCAGCATTCCTGTCAGCCCCACGTGTTGCCATTTGTCGAGTTTGTGGACCCCGCATCATCCCCTTTATCGTTATATATACCTGGTAAGTGGCCCTTGCCCTTTTTGTGGATTGGTTGTGGTTTTTATAATGGTTTAGGTGATTAGGATTGATAATAAACAATGAACCCAAATACTCAACTCCGAAAACCCCTTCTCCTCCTTCCAGATCTACAAATCCGGAAGACTCTACCACAAAACACTCAAACTCATTTGTCCCTTGCTTTGCTAATTTTTCCCTCCCGAACATCAAAATATGAGCCAAAAGAGTGAAAAATCATAAATTCTTTACAAATCAACCAACTAATTTTCCTTTGGTGCAAGATTCATCCTTATTAAATCAAACACAGTCGCGCCACAAGTGCACTATCCCTGCATGTGGCATAAGCCTTCTCCATGCCTTATAAAAATCAAAAATTTCCCTAGGTGCAAGCACCAGTGCCAAAACAACTACAACAACATATGAATGTTGTGCAAACATTTCCCACGCCATGCGTAATCTAAACCACTTGGCACACCTCACTCTCATGCAGCATCTACCACATTTTCACCAATGATGCATCCTAGGAACTTGCAACATCAACCATATCTGCGCCCCACTTAAAGACTTCTAATGGCACAAGCGCACATCCCTCGACACCAACATATGAATGTTGTGTGTAGCATTTGTGTGCCCTGCGCCCCTTTTGGCGTTGTTTTCTCCCATGCAACACTTTCCCAAAGTGTGCCTTGCTTTTCTAAGACCCTGCAGCCTACAGTAGAGCTGCGCCTTGCACCCAGAGGCTCATAAATTGCTAACTTTTCATTCTGTAAGCTTTGATGGATGACTTAACAGCTAACATGGCTCTTCTGCGATGGACTTCCCTGATTCTTCTTGTAGATCAACAACTAAACTCAGATCCACACATGTCTTCATCGAGTAAGAAGCCAACTAAGTCCAAGGGTAAAGCCAGGCTAACAGAAGAAGAAATGAAATATAAATACCAAAGGGTCAGGATGCCTGAATCTCTTGCAGAGTGTGATCTGGATATCAGAGATTCAGAACTTGGGCACATTGACATGGAGGACTTCTGGGCCAGAACCAAGAAGGTCACAGGTAGCCCATGGATGGATAAATTGGTTGGCAGTGGTCTGCACTTTCCTGCAAGGATCCCTATGAGAGTGCAATCAACAATGAGTTCATGATGTTGGTGGGCCGTTGTTACAATAAGGACACAAGATGTGTCAAAAATGAGAAGGGTGAGGTAATAATCAACCTCACGGCCTGACATTTTGAGATCATGTTGGGTATCCCTCACCACCGACATTTTGTAGTGGTAAGCCAAGAGGACTGCATGAAGACATGGAATGAAAATGAAGACAAATGTATGCAGCTGATGAATGAGGTGTACCTCAAGAACAAGAAGGTGACAAGCAGGTGGCCACAAGTCATTCATCACAGTGACTTTTCAGAGGAGCTGAGTGACACCATCACCTTCCTGAGTAGGGTGTTTGGGCTCCCTGATGCCCATTACTTTCACAAGTGGATGCTCAGGTATTTAGAAACAATGAGTAAAAATGTTCCTGATCAACATTTTGAATGGGGAGAGATTATCAGCAGCACAATCTCAGAGTAGCTTCAACAACTTTCAACAACTGGGAGGTTCTATATGAACTCCTATGTGGTATATGTTGCTGCCTCAGAGAGGGACTACCCAGCATTGAATCGGTATGGGATATGGCCCCAGGTCAAAATATACGAGTACTATCTAGAATTAAAACTGGAGAACAACATAGCCCAATTCAGTAAAGTCAACGACGTCTTCTTCTATGGCGTCATCTACCTCTTGAGGCCAACATGACTTATGGTCAGATGACCAAAAGTGTGGTCACCACCACAGAGAAGTGGGGAGCATTATTCACGTAATTCCCCACTTTCACCTATCTCAGAGCCGCTAACTTCTTGGGAGAGCCCACCAAATTTCCGAGGTATGCGGGACCCAAGCTGATCCTATTGGAGCTATCTAGACAGCTTATCACATACCATGAGAAGTGTTTAAAAAGGAAGAAGGGTGGAACTCCATTCCCCCTCACAGTGGGTAGGTACACCTACACTTCACAGAGCAAAGCCCGGGAGATGTTTGCAGAGCTTGAATTCTCAACTTAAAGCATAATTTCTCAGAGCAAGGCCAACCTTTGATCCTCATGATTACCTTCCAAGGGAAAATCTTGATCCAATTCACGTCCCTCAGATCGAAGATATCTACATTGATCTATATCACGAAGTCGAGCTCAGACGAAAGGATCACTCCCGCCTGGCCCTGACAGAGATCATTCAATATGGGGTGGCCATCGTCCCAAAGGGTTTCCAAGCAACTGATCAAGAAGTTGATCAAGGTTTATCTAGACATGGATGGGGAAAATTGGCCATTTTCTGAAATTGATAGAAACAAGGCCCCTCAGACTATTGAGGAAAGGGTCAAAGGCACTCTGCAGTGCACGAGCATTGGTGCAAGAAAAATGGTATCATCTACCTTGGGGTAGACTTCACAACGTCTCCCTTGGGTGATGCACCCACCAGGCTGAAACACTTGCCTAAAGGAAAAGGAAAAGATATAGAAGGGGAGGTAAGCACTACTTAGAAAGAAGTTCCTGAGATCCCTCCTTCCACTGCCGAAGAGCAAGTTGTGGACTTAGTGTCCCCAAGAAGAGAAGAAGCGGCCAGTGCTCCAACGGACACATCCATTCAGGATGTCATCACTGCTACAATTGGTGAGGTCCCAACCGTCCTCTCTCTCGCTCCTTCCCCTCCTCATGTCGCTCAACCAACCACTCCTTTGGTTGTGTCTTCTCCCCCCTCTTCTACCATTCCCCCTCCCTCTTCCTCCATCTTCTCTTCCCTTGCGGATCTGTCCCCCAGCATTTCTTCCCTCATCTCACAGATCCCTTCCACCCCCATGGTTTCCTCTCCTGCAGTCACTCCTAACCCCATGAGCATTGGAGTGTTGGCTTCTTTCTCAATGCCACCACCAAGTGTCTCGACACATTTCCCCGTGTCCACTGCAGTTGCTCCTTCTTCCACCCCTGTTTCCTCCTCTTCCTCTGGTCCCACTCCCTTAAGTCCAGAATGGATCTCCAAACACCTGAGCCAGCACAAGAGGAAAGTCCCTATTGCACCTATGGACTTCTCTGTTATTCTAGCTAAAGGGCCTAAGAAGCAAAAAGCTATAACCTGCTTCTCTCAAAGTGCTTTAGGTGAAAGGGTTATGGAGATCGCATACCCTGATCTCACAAAGAAGAAAGAAGATCTGTCTCCTACAGATTTTACAGTGACTCAGGTCATGATGGGAACATCATCAGAGAGCCTGCAAGGAGAGGCCTTATCCACAGTGGATGCCCTTTGCAAAAAGCTTCAAGAAGCAAAGGAAGAGAAGAGAATATTAAAAGAGAAAAATAAGCATCTTCTCCAAGCCCTGCAAAAGATGGGCAATGCCCCTCCTATGACTGTCACCGACCCTCCTGAAGTTCTTAGTCAGGAGAAGATAAATGAGTACGCCAAGATTGGTGAGCAAGGTATAGCAGTGTCCGCCTGGAGAGAGCAGATCCTCAAAGATAGTGAGGAAGTGATTACAAAGTTCACAGAGCTCTATCAAAATATAGATCAAGCTAACAAGGAACTCCAGGCAATAGCAGGACCTATCTCCGAAGAGTTGGACCATGCCAGGTTGCAACACGAGACATTCCAGAAGATGCTCGACTGCCCAGTCGATGACTTAGTGAAATTCGGTGTTTTTGATCACCCAAGAGCACCCAACAAAGTCCTTGCTGCTTTAGACTATCAGGTTGACCAAATGGAGTTTGTCTTGGAAAAGATAGACAAAATCAAGGAGGAAGCCCTAGATGCAATGCATCAAATGGAGTAGATCATCTTAAGAATGTCTCTAGGGTTGCTCGGTGCATTGTATGCCTTGAGGAAGGCAGATGATACTATTCATCTTTTTAAGGAAATCATGTCGCAGGGTTTAGCATCAGTGGCCACTTTTGATATAGAATCTATCAACAACCTTCTGGACTACCATGAATTTGTTGGATACCTGATGGAGGTAGGTAATGAATATTTCAAACTCCCAGAAAGACTCAGAGATGAACAAAAAACTTGCGAAGTCATCGGGGATCACACCAAGGGTCCCGCTCAGGATCAACTTCAAGTGATGGTAAGCAAGTTCATGGAGTATCGAGCTCAATTTCACATTACCTCCCCTGAGCAGAAGCAAGACACTCCTTTCAAGCCAAGGGATGATGAAGAATAGGCTCCTTCCTCCTGGGATTAATCCCATTTTTGTAAAAATATTTAAAAGTATGTTGGCACAAATGATGACATCATCCATGTTGCACCATGGGATGTTGTCATCCACAAAATTGCCCTAAAGTCAACATTTGACTTTTAGATATTTTGTAATGGTTGTTGGCTCCTTTTTGTCTTCTTTCTCCTTCTCTTTCTATAAATACTTGGATACTTATAGCATTCAAGGGTGAGCAAATTTGTATGAAAAATAGAGTGAGGAGAGAAAGACTTTGAGCTTTCTTGTAACAGAACAATTATTAATACAAAAAATTGAGACTTTGTGCTGAATTCCTGTGTTATGTGTTAGATATTTCTTAAGTTAGATCTGCATGCTTATTCTGTTGGATTCACATATGCTTTTGTCATTTGTTTATCAGTATTGCTTTGTTTGTTTATGTGAGTAAGTTTGGCTCTGTTTACTACCAGCCCAAAACATAAACCCTCTGACCTTTCTACTTTGGAATTCATTTCTTTTCTCCCTTCAGATCCACCTTTCTTCTATTCCTTCCTTCATTCCTTTCTGTTCTTCGTCAGAACTAACTCTACTGGGATGAGATCCCAAACCCCCCTGAAGGTAGAATACTGTAAGACTTGCACAGATTCCTGCTGGTAGAATAGCAATAAACCAGTTTCACTTTGCTGTCTCAAAGAGGGGCTATGCCCTGCACACTGTTGGCCTGTCTATCCATAGATCTACCCACCCGACAGATTTTCAGACCAACAGATATTTTTGGTGACTCCACTAGGGAAAAATTAGATCTATGTGATGTGTTATGGGAGGTAAGAGTTATGTTTGATATTTTTAAAATTTGTTGCTTACACTAGAGACTGCTACAACAATTGTTTAATGTTATAGTTCCATTTAGTTCATGGTATGCAAAATATGATATTGACCTATACTAGTGTATATTTTATGTCTTTGATGCAGTTATTAGGGTTGGATTAAAAATCACATTGTCAAAGAGTTGATCCAATCACTGAATACATTTACATTGACAGATTACATGACCATAGATTGACATAGTTTTGAAACCTTTAGTGCTCTCACATGACATATTTTATAAAAATTTGTAGTCTTACAAAATAAAATATGAGGTTTGATATTTCATTTCATGAATTACATTGGGTATTTCAAACCCTTGTAAATAAAGTTGAACTATTGTTACTTCCTCCTGAGCATTCAAGTGTTGATATATGATTTCTTCTGTAAAAAGGATGTGTTCCTTTGATTGTGAAGTCATGCTTGATATGGATTGTATCTTCTTTGCTCTTGAAGATCTTTGACTGAGTCAGGATATGCTTGGACTCTTTTATTTCTTTCATTTTTAGCACCTGAGTTTAATCTGATTTCGGGGTGAATTGTGGATTTACCCATCTTTATGACTCAGCCTTGGATCAGTTGCATTGATCCAAGAGATGTTTTAAGTTTATTCTGGATGAACCAAAAATTATAGACCTTACGAAGGTTGCAAGGTCTGAATGTGTGGAATGAGCAATTCAGGAGTTAACTCAGGCTGATCTTGTTATATGAATTGGTTCCCGATATCGTAATATCAGGAAGGTCTAGACCTTGAGCCAGGTAATAAATTCTGGTATACATATTGCTAGCTTATTATCAATGCTGGATTGAATCCATTTCGGGAATGTATATCTGTTGGTTCTTATACTGAACGATTCTATTTGTTAGACCTAGACTGGATTTATTAAGGTTAATAACCTAAACCTAAACTATAACCTATGGGTTGGATTAGTGCTAATCTAACCTAGCCCTAAACTATAAGCTAAATGTTTCTAAGGTTAGTGACCTAGCACTAAGGAAGTTAGACTAAGTATCACCTTAAGATCTAACCTATGTTTCTAACCTAACTAATGACTATGGATGAAGGGGGACCTATGAAGGGGTGCGAGCCATGGGCGGTAGTTTCTATGGCATTAAATGAAAGGGATAAGCATGAAGGACAAGGGATTTGGCGGAGATTTCAAACGGCCAACGAGACCGACGTGGCAGAGTCGCCAAATCTGGGAATGGTCTTTGGTTTGCATTTGTCAATCGCCAACTATGGCGGTCGGTGGCAATGGAGATTGAGCGGGAATTTTGGAGTTAATGCAATTAATGAACTCGGTTCCCGAGCACGGATTGCTCGGGAAGGCATGCAAAATGGAAAACTAGTTGGTTGTTTGGTTTTCCATACGCTCCGGTTTTCTCTCTGTTTGATCACTGGTTCTTCGAACCAGTCTACTTGGTGTTGCATGGCAACTATGAGAATAACTAGCTCTTTTCTCTGTCGAGGAAAGTTTATAAGGCATGGAAATAACAAATTATTGTTGTTGAATCTAACGTGGAAGAAGAGGAGAAGGCTCGAGCTCATTCAGAGGTCTTCTTCAGATTTTTAAGCGACATTACCAGGCATGTTAGGCCCTAACTTTTAAAAATCTTGCTTTCCTTCAAATGATTTCATTAGAACAACTCTGTTCAGATGATTTTTGGTTCAGTTGGTTTTAATGGTAGCAATGTATGAATTATCTTGCTGTGTTTTCATGCTGGCTCGACTATTCAGTTGATTCCTTGCTGGGTGTACATTTGGTTTCGTGTTGTTGAATTATCTTGCTGTGTTTTACATTTTGGTAGATTCCGAAGAAATGCTTGCAATGATAATGTATGAAATTGACTCTGTGGGAGTCCATGAATTGTTTTCTTGTTTGGTTCTGTCTTCAGTCGAAACCTTGCTGTTTTCACTTGTTGAAAATGATACTTTTGGAATTATTGAAATGGATAGTATGTTGCGACTTCTGTAGAAGTTTAGTCGTGAGTACTATATGTTATTGTTGCTGTTGGAATTCTTGAAATGATAGTATGTTTTGACTTCTGTAGAAGTTTAGTCGTGAGTACTATATGTTATTATCCTGTTGGAATCCTTGAATATAGCATGTTTTGGCTTCTGTAGAAGTTCAGCCGTGAATACTATATGTTATGTTGGAACCCTTGAAATGGATAGTATGTTGCGACTTCTGTATAGGTTAATTGAGAATACTACATGGGTTCGACTCCTTTCGAGTCCTTGAAACGTTATTAATGTTTCGACTTCGGTAAGAAGTTTTGTTGAGAATTCTGTTGGAATCCTTGTAATGTATAGTATGTTTTTAACTTCTGTAGTAGTTTCATAGTGCATACTGTTGGAATCCTTGAAATGGGTGGTTTGTTATTGACTTCTGCGGAAGCTTGTTGTGGATACTCATTGGTTTTGAGTCTGTTGAAGTTCTTGAAATGTAACTAGTGTTTCTACTTCTGTGTAAGCTCAGTTGTGAATACGGTTGGTATTGACTCAGTGAGAGTCCTTGAAATGTATCTCGTATTTCAAACTTCTGTCTAAGCTTGGTTATGAATGTTGTTGTTTTGTTAAGAATACTAAATGTTATTGACTTCGATGGAGTCCTTGAAACGTAATTTATGTTTTAACTTCTGTAGAAGTTTTGCTGTGAGTAATTTTAGGATTCTTGAATTGTTGTCGTATGAATTCAACTTCAATCGAAACCTTGGTTATAAGTACTGGTTGGAATTGACACTGTTGGAGTCCATGATATGCTGCGTGTTGGCTCATTTCTCGATTTGAGTCTTCGCTGAGCATGCATATTGTTTTGACTCTTTCTTAATATTTTTGTGTTATATTTGTAGTAGCTCGATGAAACTTTGAGAAAATTATTGATAGGGAATTCGGTTTCTATGAAGACCTTGTTGTGATTATTCTTCTTGAAATCGGCTTCTAATTTACATCCTTGCTGTATAATCATAGGGATTTGTTTAGTTGATTAAAGCTGTGTATGTTGCTGAGTGTTTCGACTCAGTTGGAATGTCGCTGTGTTTGCACATGGTTACCTCTTCTGTTATTGTGTTATCTAGTCTTGTGCTTGACCAGGGTAAAGAGTTACTAGCTGTGCCATGACAGGCGATGGCGTTGGATATTTTTCATGTTGTTGAATAATATGGAAAGTTTTGTTGAGCCTATTGGAGTTGGATTATTTATTAATGCTTGTTGCGTGAACTCTTGAATCGTTTAGTAGCTACAGGTGACTTTTATATTTGGAATTAGATGGAACTGTAGCTCTTCTTGTAATTTCGACTGTTTAGTCGCATGCGTAAATGTATTTGCATTAATTAAAATCGGTACAGTTCAGAATGTTATTGACTTAGGATTCTGATGGACTCTGTTTCTTCTTCTAGACTGTAATTTATATGTTGATGTATAAATAAGTTGAAGGGAAAATTCTCTCTCTCCTAGTCAGGAAACCTTGTGTGCTTTCTTCTTGCATCCTTTTGCGATCTCTATGGTAAGGGCATAACAAGAATAAACTGAGGTATTGTATGGAGAGACTGGTATAAAATGTGTGCTGCTGTATAAATAGGTATACTTGTCAATACCATTGAAATGTGTTAGGATGATAAAAGAATTAAGACTGTGAGATTGTTGAATGTTTTAACTGCCATTGAGAAATTGTAGAAACAATCTTGTAGGAGTTTTGTTGTCTTAAGAATGGTTGTATTCATATGTTCTTAGTCTCTAACATATAGGATGAATAGCCTGATTTAAGTTTGGAATGTGAAGAAATGATTTCATTTAAACAGGTTGTTTAATGAAAACAATTGGTGGATTGCAATTGTTTTAAGAATTAGTGCTTATCATGCTCAGTTCACCGAACTGACCCGTGTTGACAATTTTTGCAGATGGTTGCCGTAAGTGGTAAAGGCACGCAGATCTGATATGATGTTCAGATTGTTTAATTTGGTTTTATGATGAATTTCAACTTGATTCTCTAAATGTACTACTTGAAGAAAGATGTTCTTTTGCTGTTGAGTATTGTATCAAATATGCTGAATGCATAAAATGTATTTGATTAGCTTTGAAATGAATGAAATGAGGTATTTGTTACTTATGTGTTTGCATTCGTATCTTGATGGTTTGATCTTCTTCGGTTCGAATGATTTTAAGAGCATTGTTATTATTGTATAACTTGGAGACATTTGTGATTATCTAAGTAAGCTTGCAAGGTTATGTGACTGAATACTTATGATTGTTTAGTAGTTCTATTATGTTCTATCTAAAGCTAAATTGGAATTTAGATCACTGTCTTTCGAGAAGCTAAGGTTAAAATAAACCTCAACAGGAAGCTAAATGAGCTGAATAAATTATTACTTCCTAGTCTTGATCTAAGTCAAGACAACGTTTAATTGGATTTTTAATCACTATATCTCAATACTAATAAGTAAGATATATTTCAGCTATGAGATCTGATATAAACCAAAAAGGGTTTGGTTAGCAATCTCATGTGAAGATTAAGGGTTATTGTCCAGTTTCGTTGATTTAGATTTATGTTTTTCTATGAACTCCTTGTTGGGACCTCAAGTCTTAATAACTTCTCTTTGCGTAATGGGTTTTATTGAGAAAGGTAATCCTAAGGTGAGGAACCCAGGGGTTGGGAAAAGACTACCCTAAAAGGAGCGTCTTAAAGTATAACTTTAACTCAACGTATGTAACACTTATATATAAGTAGATCTTTTCGAGGTGGATTTGAAGGTTGATGGCACAAGTCAACTGCAGGGTTGTACCTTCGAGAAGATTAGGATCTTCTCGAAGATACAACAATACAGGTGACTTATGGCGACACCCTTTGCATTGATCGTTAAGATTTACACCTTAAACTCGAACAAGATTTACTCTGGGACTGATTAGGAACGTGGTTATGTTATAAGGCTGCCCCAGGAGACTCGGGGTATCTTGACACACTGGGTTAACTAGGGTTGACCCAGTATGTCAGCGTATCCCTAGCCCTCGGGAGCATCCCTATAACGTTGTCATATTACTAATCCATTCCTGAGTGAATAACTTGGGGCAGGAGAGACTGACAGAAGTCAGTATAAGACATTCTACATAACATAGGAATGGGGTGAAGGACGTATTCCAGAATGACGAGTATGCCGTCAAGGAATACGAGACATAAGCAGTATGTTTCAAATCTTTGGCCAAAGTATCGCAAGCTGCTGATTGCGTTGTCCTATGTCACCTAGTCTAAGGGACGAGATGCCGATGAATAATGGTAACAATTATTCAGATAGGTTCCTTGGACAGAGCATTCTGAATCCCAGATTAGGGAAGAGAACCGCAAGAGTGATGTGTTAAAATAAAAATGCCAACTCTTTGATACTCATGAATAGATCGGTGGATTACCGAGTCATGGAATGAATAGATCGGAGGTACTCCGAGTCATTACAGCTGCATATGGTTATCTATTATAAGAATGGTTGCTTTGATTTGTGAGTTCTAAATTATGTATTTAGAACTAGGAAGCATTTATCAAAAAAAAAAAAAAAATTACTTGTTCTAATGTTCTTAAATGGGGATGTTACATCTTGGTATCAGAGCTGAAGGTTGCAGCTCTTGGACCTATTGTGTCCATAATCTGATAAAAACCTGAATTTTCTTGTAACAGAAAATGGTTAGAACAAGGGGGAACGTTGCGAATAATGCTCCACCAGAGGGAGGGGCAGCAACAACCCAAAAGCTTGATGAGATCCTTGCTGCCCTATTGGACACAAGAGATCGTTTAGCTGTACTTGAACAGCAAGTAATGGGAAATGAGGAGGAAGATGAAGCTGGTAATAACAATCAGCAACCTCCTGAGGACAACCCCGATATGGGTGTTGATAATAATGCTGGAAATGCACCTGTCCAACCAGAAAACAAAAAGGCCAGGTTGGCAGCAGAACTCACTAATGATATAAAAAGGATAAGCCCACCTAAATATGATGGCACCACATTAGGATATGGAGCTGAGAAATGGCTCAGCGAAATGGAGAAGTACTTTGCAATAAGAAACTTCTCAGAGGAAACCAAAGCTATTTGGGGAGCCTATCAGCTTTCCCACGAAGCATCTTCGTGGTGGGATAGCCGTAAAGCTGAGCTGAATATTGATGAGACCAATATTACTTGGGATCAATTTAAGGGCTATTTTAGGCAACGTTGGCTGCCACAACTCTTCTATGATCAGAAAATGACAGAATTCCAGAACTTAGCTCAAGGGAAGCTAACGGTAACTGAATACTGGGAGCGGTTTACCAAACTCCTCAAGTATGTACCGCAGTATCAAACTGACGAGAAGTTCAGAATACGGAAATTCATCATGGGACTGAATCCCGTGATAGGGGGAGAGGTCGATGTTCACAGTCCAACCACTATGGAAGGAGTTGTTGAAAAGGCCATACGACAAGAATAGAAATTAAAGGCTATTTCTGCTCATAAAGAGGAAGTGCGGAAGAAGATTGCAAACCCTTCTTCAACCTCACTTGCACCCAAAAAGGGACCATGGAAAAAGTTTGGAAACAGAAGTAAGTTTCCAGGGGATAATAGTAAGAAAACAGTAGCAAATAAGCCTGCTGGAAATGTAAGGGATAATTTTGCCAAAAATTATAACAATGGGCAGAAGCCCTATGGAGGACAACGAGATAATTACAAGGCTGGAGGCAATTTTGAGACTAAAAAGGGACCTGTAGGAGGCTGCTACAATTGTGGCAAAGACCACTACGCAAATCAGTGCCCTTTGAAGAAGGATGATCGTAATCAGCAGCATAAGATACATGCTGCAGTAGCAGACAAGCAAGCTGAAAAGCAGGTGACACCTATAGAAGTTCCGGGTAAGTTATTTGGCATACCTGTCACTATTCTTTTTGATACAGGAGCTACTGAATGTTTTATTTCTAGTAAACTTGCTTCTAAACTTAAGAGAAAAGCTGGAAAAATGGATAAATCTTGGACTGTACAGTATGGTAATAATTCTGTTCATACAGTGAGTATGTGTCTTTTTGGGGCAGTCCTTGACTTACCTAACTTTTCCACGGAAGTTGACCTCTATGTTACACCTTTGGGATCGTATGACATTGTCATCGGTGTCAATTGGTTAGCTGACCATAAAGCAAAAGTAGACTGCTATGAAAAGAATATAAAATGTTTAGATGATCGGCTGGAAACAACAGAGATTCAAGGGGTGAAACGGGAAATTTCAGTTAGAAAACTGTCAGCTATGCAGCTTAAAAAGGCTAAAAACAAAGGATGCACCCTTTATGCAGTAAAGATATCTGAATTTTCAGAAGAAGATGGTGATTCCATGAAACGATTTCCTCTGCTACAAAGTTTCAAAGATGTTTTTCTGGAGGAATTACCAGGGTTACCACCCAAGAGGGAATTTGACTTCACCATCGAAATCAAACCAGGAACGGAACCTATTTCCAAAGCACCTTATCGGATGACTACTACAGAGTTAGTCGAGCTTAAGGCTCAATTGCAAGAACTTTTGTCTAAAGGTTTGATTAGACCAAGTGTTTCACCTTGGGGAGCACCAGTAATATTTGTGAAAAAGAAGGATGGAACACTTAGGCTGTGTATTGATTATCGGATGTTGAATAAAGCAACAATCAAGAACAGATACCCACTTCCAAGGATCGACGATCTATTTGATCAGATGCGTGGGGCAGCGGTTTATTCTAAGATAGATCTTCGATCTGGTTATCATCAGTTAAGGATTAGAGAAGAAGATATTCATAAAACAGCTTTCCGAACAAGGTACGGACATTATGAATTCACGGTTCTACCCTTTGGATTAACTAATGCACCCGCAGCTTTTATGAACTTAATGAATAATATCTTTCAAGAATATTTGGACAAGTTTGTACTTGTATTCTTGGACGATATTCTCATTTATTCTAAAAGTGTTGAAGAGCACAATGAGCATTTGAAGATAGTTTTGGGAATTTTGAGAAAAAGAAAGTTGTATGGTAAGTTATCCAAATGTTCTTTCTTTGATTCAGAAGTTCACTATTTGGGTCATGTCATTAGTAAAGAAGGAATTGCTGTAGATCCTTCAAAAATAGTGGCAATAACTGAGTGGCCTGCACCAAAGAATGTGCACGAAGTAAGAAGCTTCATGGGTCTTGCTGGTTATTATAGAAAATTTGTTAAGGATTTTTCTAAAGTGGCTGCACCGATAACTTCATTGCAGAAGAAGGATAAGAAATTTAATTGGAATGATAAGTGCGAGACTGCTTTCAAAAGTCTGAAAAGCCAGTTGACTTCCGCACCTATTTTAGCTGTACCCGACCCTAATGGGAGCTTTATAGTTGTAACGGATGCTTCTGGGGAAGGCCTTGGAGGTGTTTTGTTACAAAATGATCAAGTAATAGCATATGAAAGTAGAAAACTTAAGTTACATGAGCTGAATTATGCTCCTCATGATTTGGAGCTTGCTGCCATTGTTCATGCGCTTCAAGTCTGGAGACACTATTTACTTGGGAAACCTTTTGAGTTGAAAACTGATCACTTAGGACTGAAATATATTTTCACTCAGCCTAATCTAAATGCTAGACAGAGAAGGTGGTTAGAATTTTTATCTCAATATGATTTTGATATTAGCTACATCAAAGGGAAAGAGAATAGGGTAGCAGATGCTCTAAGTCGTAGGAAGCACATTTCTGCTCTTATAACGTTAAGAACTCAGTTTAAGGATGAGGTAAAAAGTGCCTCAGAATCTGATATATACTTTCAGCAAGTAAAAGCAGCGCTTGCTGCAGAACCTAATGATGAAAGGTATAAGGGTTTTCATTTTGATAATGAAGGAATCTTACGTTATGAAAACAGGGTATACGTACCTATGCTGAACGATTTGAGAAAGAAGTTGTTAGTTGAATTTCATAATTCACCTTTCTCTGGACACCCGGGTATCACAAAAATGCTTGCTGATCTAAAACAACAATACTTTTGGAAAGGTATGAAAAAGGATGTCATTGATTTTGTGACTCATTGTCTGGAATGTCAGCGGGTTAAGGCAGAACACATGCACCCTGCTGGACTATTATATCCTCATAGCATACCGCAGTACAAATGGCAAGTAATAAGCATGGACTTTGTACAAGGGTTACCTATGTCCAGGAATAAACATGATGTTATCCTGGTAGTCGTAGATAAACTAACTAAGGTAGCTCATTTCATCGCTGGAAATCTAAAGGATGATTCACCAGTGTTGGCCAAAAGATTCGTGCATGAAATTTTCAGGTTACATGGTGTACCAGAATTGATTATATCTGACAGGGATCCTAGAATGACGTCAAGATTTTGGCAAACGCTTAATACAGCTCTTGGAACAAAACTAAACTTCAGTTCTGCATATCATCCTGAAACGGATGGACAAACCGAGAGAGTAAATCAAGTGTTGGAAGATATGTTGCGAATGTATTGCATGGATCAACAGTATAAATGGGAAGAGTATCTTCCATTAGTTGAATTCGCATACAACAACACTTATCACTCATCTCTTAAAATGGCACCTTTTGAAGCACTTTATGGAAGAAAGTGCAGAACCCCTGTTAGTTGGGATAGTATTGAGGATAGAGTGGTAATTGGGCCAGAGATCCTCACTGAAATGGAACAGCAAGTAAAGTTGATTCGTGAACGATTAAAGGAAGCAGCAGATAGGCAGAAGAGCTATGCTGACCTTAAGCGGGTTGATCGAAGGTTTGAGCTTGGTGAGAAGGTTTTTCTTCGTGTTAAACCCAGAAAGAGTTCTATAACTTTTGGCAAGGCTGCCAAGTTATCACCTCGTTACGTGGGACCTTTCGAAATTGTTGAAATAATCAATCCTGTAGCTTATCGATTAGCATTACCACCTGCTTTGTCTCGCATGCATGATGTTTTCCATATTTCTTTGCTTAAGAAATACGTTTCAGATTTGTCACATGTCTTAAATTGGAATTCCTTGCAGGTCCAAGACCCAGGAATAATCGTGGTTAAACCCACACGAGTGCTGGAAACTCACCAATTGCATTTGAGAAATCGTGAAATACAGCAATGTAAGGTCCAGTGGGACCAGTTTAACGAAGAAAGTGCAACTTGGGAAAATCTGGAAGAGATGAAAATTGCTTTTCCTTTTCTTTTTCAACAGAATGAAATCTGTTGACAAAACATTTTTTTTATGAACTTATCTTTTTCATGTTTATATGAAAGCCAGATTGAGGCAAACATTATTCAGGCTGAATAAAATGTATCGTGACATTGATTTCTGGAACTATTCAAGTTGGAAATAGTCACATTGTATTGTGAACTAATAAATTGGTTGACCTGAAGGTAAATCAAATATGTAATCATCGGGACGATGAATCTTTTAGGAGGGAAGCATGTAACACTCTGAACTATTGTTACTTCCTCCTGAGCATTCAAGTGTTGATATATGATTTCTTCTGTAAAAAGGACGTGTTCCTTTGATTGTGAAGTCATGCTTGATATGGATTGTATCTTCTTTGCTCTTGAAGATCTTTGACTGAGTCAGGATATGCTTGGACTCTTTTATTTCTTTCATTTTTAGCACCTGAGTTTAATCTGATTTCGGGGTGAATTGTGGATTTACCCATCTTTATGACTCAGCCTTGGATCAGTTGCATTGATCCAAGAGATGTTTTAAGTTTATTCTGGATGAACCAAAAATTATAGACCTTACGAAGGTTGCAAGGTCTGAATGTGTGGAATGAGCAATTCAGGAGTTAACTCAGGCTGATCTTGTTATATGAATTGGTTCCCGATATCGTAATATCAGGAAGGTCTAGACCTTGAGCCAGGTAATAAATTCTGGTATACATATTGCTAGCTTATTATCAATGCTGGATTGAATCCATTTCGGGAATGTATATCTGTTGGTTCTTATACTGAACGATTCTATTTGTTAGACCTAGACTGGATTTATTAAGGTTAATAACCTAAACCTAAACTATAACCTATGGGTTGGATTAGTGCTAATCTAACCTAGCCCTAAACTATAAGCTAAATGTTTCTAAGGTTAGTGACCTAGCACTAAGGAAGTTAGACTAAGTATCACCTTAAGATCTAACCTATGTTTCTAACCTAACTAATGACTATGGATGAAGGGGGACCTATGAAGGGGTGCGAGCCATGGGCGGTAGTTTCTATGGCATTAAATGAAGGGGATAAGCATGAAGGACAAGGGATTTAGTGGAGATTTCAAACGGCCAACGAGACCGACGTGGCAGAGTCGCCAAATCTGGAAATGATCTTTGGTTTGCATTTGTCCATCGCCAACTATGGCGGTCGGTGGCAATGGAGATTGAGCGGGAATTTTGGAGTTAATGCAATTAATGAACTCGGTTCCCGAGCACGGATTGCTCGGGAAGGCATGCAAAATGGAAAACTAGTTGGTTGTTTGGTTTTCCATACGCTCCGGTTTTCTCTCTGTTTGATCACTGGTTCTTCGAACCAGTCTACTTGGTGTTGCATGGCAACTATGAGAATAACTAGCTCTTTTCTCTGTCGAGGAAAGTTTATAAGGCATGGAAATAACAAATTATTGTTGTTGAATCTAACGTGGAAGAAGAGGAGAAGGCTCGAGCTCATTCAGAGGTCTTCTTCGGATTTTTAAGCGACATTACCAGGCATGTTAGGCCCTAACTTTTAAAAATCTTGCTTTCCTTCAAATGATTTCATTAGAACAACTCTGTTCAGATGATTTTTGGTTCAATTGGTTTTAATGGTAGCAATGTATGAATTATCTTGTTGTGTTTTCATGCTGGCTCGACTATTCAGTTGATTCCTTGCTAGGTGTACATTTGGTTTCGTGTTATTGAATTATCTTGCTGTGTTTTGCATTTTAGTAGATTTCGAAGAAATGCTTGCAATGATAATGTATGAAATTAGCTCTGTGGAGTCCATGAATTGTTTTCTTGTTTGATTCAGAATTCAGTCGAAACCTTGTTGTTTTCACTTGTTGAAAATGATACTGTTGGAATTCTTGAAATGTATAGTATATTTCGACTTCTGTAGAAGTTTAGTCGTGAGTACTATATGTTATTGTTGCTGTTGGAATTCTTGAAATGATAGTATGTTTTGGCTTCTGTAGAAGTTCAGCCGTGAATACTATATGTTATTGATACTGTTGGAACCCTTGCAATGTATAGTATGTTTTGAACTTCTGTAGTAGTTTTGTTGTGAATACTATATGGAATTTTGAAATGGATAGTATGTTGCGACTTCTGTATAGGTTAATTGAGAATACTACATGGGTTCGACTCCTTTCGAGTCCTTGAAACGTTATTAATGTTTCGACTTCGGTAAGAAGTTTTGTTGAGAATTCTGTTGGAATCCTTGTAATGTATAGTATGTTTTTAACTTCTGTAGTAGTTTCATAGTGCATACAGTTGGAATCCTTGAAATGGGTGGTTTGTTATTGACTTCTGCGGAAGCTTGTTGTGGATACTCATTGGTTTTGAGTCTGTTGAAGTTCTTGAAATGTAACTAGTGTTTCTACTTCTGTGTAAGCTCAGTTATGAATACGTTTGGTATTGACTCAGTGAGAGTCCTTGAAATGTATCTCGTATTTCAAACTTCTGTCTAAGCTTGGTTATGAATGTTGTTGTTTTGTTAAGAATACTAAATGTTATTGACTTCGATGGAGTCCTTGAAACGTAATTTATGTTTTAACTTCTGTAGAAGTTTTGCTGTGAGTACTTTTAGGATTCTTGAATTGTTGTCGTATGAATTCAACTTCAATCGAAACCTTGGTTATAAGTACTGGTTGGAATTGACACTGTTGGAGTCCATGATATGCTGCGTGTTGGCTCGTTTCTCGATTTGAGTCTTCGCTAAGCATGCATATTGTTTTGACTCTTTCTTAATATTGTTGTGTTATATTTCGTAGTAGCTCGATGAAACTTTGAGGAAAATTATTGATAGGGAATTCGGCTTCTGTGAAGACCTTGTTGTGATTATTCTTCTTGAAATCGGCTTCTAATTTACATCCTTGCTGTATAATCGTAGGGATTTGATTAGTTGAATGAAGCTGTGTATGTTGCTGAGTGTTTCGACTCAGTGGGAATGTCGCTGTGTTTGCACATGGTTACCTCTTCTGTTATTGTGTTATCTAGTCTTGTGCTTGACCAGGGTAAAGAGTTACTAGCTGTGCCATGACAGGCGATGGCGTTGGATATTTTTCATGTTGTTGAATAATATGGAAAGTTTTGTTGAGCCTATTGGAGTTGGATTATTTATTAATGCTTGTTGCGTGAACTCTTGAATCGTTTAGTAGCTACAGGTGACTTTTATATTTGGAATTAGATGGAACTGTAGCTCTTCTTGTAATTTCGACTGTTTAGTCGCATGCGTAAATGTATTTGCATTAATCTAAAGGAATCGGTACAGTTCAGAATGTTATTGACTTAGGATTCTGATGGACTCTGTTTCTTCTTCTAGACTGTAATTTATATGTTGATGTATAAATAAGTTGAAGGGAAAATTCTCTCTCTCCTAGTCAGGAAACCTTGTGTGCTTTCTTCTTGCATCCTTTTGCGATCTCTATGGTAAGGGCATAACAAGAATAAACTGAGGTATTGTATGGAGAGACTGGTATAAAATGTGTGCTGCTGTATAAATAGGTATACTTGTCAATACCATTGAAATGTGTTAGGATGATAAAAGAATTAAGACTGTGAGATTGTTGAATGTTTTAACTGCCATTGAGAAATTGTAGAAACAATCTTGTAGGAGTTTTGTTGTCTTAAGAATGGTTGTATTCATATGTTCTTAGTCTCTAACATATAGGATGAATAGCCTGATTTAAGTTTGGAATGTGAAGAAATGATTTCATTTAAACAGGTTGTTTAATGAAAACAATTGGTGGATTGCAATTGTTTTAAGAATTAGTGCTTATCATGCTCAGTTCACCGAACTGACCCGTGTTGACAATTTTTGCAGATGGTTGCCGTAAGTGGTAAAGGCACGCAGATCTGATATGATGTTCAGATTGTTTAATTTGGTTTTATGATGAATTTCAACTTGATTCTCTAAATGTACTACTTGAAGAAAGATGTTCTTTTGCTGTTGAATATTGTATCAAATATGCTGAATGCATAAAATTTATTTGATTAGCTTTGAAATGAATGAAATGAGGTATTTGTTACTTATGTGTTTGCATTCGTATCTTGATGGATTGATCTTCTTCGGTTTGAATGATTTTAAGAGCATTGTTATTATTGTATAACTTGGAGACATTTGTGATTATCTAAGTAAGCTTGCAAGGTTATGTGACTGAATACTTATGATTGTTTAGTAGTTCTATTATGTTCTATCTAAAGCTAAATTGGAATTTAGATCACTGTCTTTCGAGAAGCTAAGGTTAAAATAAACCTCAACAGGAAGCTAAATGAGCTGAATAAATTATTACTTCCTAGTCTTGATCTAAGTCAAGACAACGTTTAATTGGATTTTTAATCACTATATCTCAATACTAATAAGTAAGATATATTTCAGCTATGAGATCTGATATAAACCAAAAAGGGTTTGGTTAGCAATCTCATGTGAAGATTAAGGGTTATTGTCCAGTTTCGTTGATTTAGATTTATGTTTTTCTATGAACTCCTTGTTGGGACCTCAAGTCTTAATAACTTCTCTTTGCGTAATGGGTTTTATTGAGAAAGGTAATCCTAAGGTGAGGAACCCAGGGGTTGGGAAAAGACTACCCTAAAAGGAGCGTCTTAAAGTATAACTTTAACTCAACGTATGTAACACTTATATATAAGTAGATCTTTTCGAGGTGGATTTGAAGGTTGATGGCACAAGTCAACTGCAGGGTTGTACCTTCGAGAAGATTAGGATCTTCTCGAAGATACAACAATACAGGTGACTTATGGCGACACCCTTTGCATTGATCGTTAAGATTTACACCTTAAACTCGAACAAGATTTACTCTGGGACTGATTAGGAACGTGGTTATGTTATAAGGCTGCCCCAGGAGACTCGGGGTATCTTGACACACTGGGTTAACTAGGGTTGACCCAGTATGTCAGCGTATCCCTAGCCCTCGGGAGCATCCCTATAACGTTGTCATATTACTAATCCGTTCCTGAGTGAATAACTTGGGGCAGGAGAGACTGACAGAAGTCAGTATAAGACATTCTACATAACATAGGAATGGGGTGAAGGACGTATTCCAGAATGACGAGTATGCCGTCAAGGAATACGAGACATAAGCAGTATGTTTCAAATCTTTGGCCAAAGTATCGCAAGCTGCTGATTGCGTTGTCCTATGTCACCTAGTCTAAGGGACGAGATGCCGATGAATAATGGTAACAATTATTCAGATAGGTTCCTTGGACAGAGCATTCTAAATCCCGGATTAGGGAAGAGAACCGCAAGAGTGATGTGTTAAAATAAAAATGCCAACTCTTTGATACTCATGAATAGATCGGTGGATTACCGAGTCATGGAATGAATAGATCGGAGGTACTCCGAGTCATTACAGCTGCATATGGTTATCTGTTATAAGAATGGTGGTTTTGATTTGTGAGTTCTAAATTATGTATTTAGAACTAGGAAGCATTTATCAAAAAAAAAAAAAAATTTACTTGTTCTAATGTTCTTATGCCTCTTTATAGAGACCTTGCAAGGACCTGTAGCAGAGTGGTTCGAACATTTACTAGTCGGATCTATCACCAGTTGCGCCACATTACGAACTACGTTTGAAGAAAAGTATAAGCCTTTAGAAGAAACATTTGTGTTACTTTCAAATATTAATCACTTAAAGAAGGAAACTAATGAAACCATGCATGATTTTATCACCCGTTTCAATTCACTGATTAACCGTGTGCCACCTGTCATGTTACCAACACTATAAAATCAAAAGTGTTTCTTTATGAATGCCATGAGCTCAAGAGTGAGTTTCTTACTCTTACAAGAATAAATCACCACCTTGGTCCTCGCTCAAGCTGTGACCATTCAGATAGAATAGAACCTACTTATATATGGCAAGTTAAAATGAGATCCATCCAAACCTAAGGCTTCAACTCCTTCTCAAGCCACTTCATCAGATCTGACATTCTAGAATATGGTGAATGACTTGCTCACATTAAAAAAGTAATTAGCTCAAGCTTTGTCTACCACTCCGTACCAAGATATCCCATGGGGGAACTTCACTCCCAACAATGCCCCACAAAGGCCACGTTTTCTTGTTGCTACTTCAACGTTAACACTTGAGGCCCCTTTGGTTAATTCCCTAGTCGAGATCGAAGAAGAGGAGAAAATTTACGAAGAACCTTCATCGCAAGGTGAAGATGATCAAGATGTCGATGAACCGACTAGTGACTCTACAATCAGGTATATGGAATTTGAAGATGAGGAATCTCATGAGGAAGAAGGTACTCAAGGGTATGGAAGTGGATAGTCATATGTTGTTTTCATCAGATCACAAGGAAAAGAAGTAGAAGTTGTTACCAAGATACAAAAGGAGAAGGTTATGCCGAACGTGTCTCTAACCATTACTAAAAGAGGTAATCCTCTTCCTGCTCAACCTCCTATTAAACCTTTTACGAAGAAGTATTTTCCTCCCATCTCTCCCCCAAATCAGCCTTCTTCTATTTCCATAAAGACCAGTAACCCTACCCTACCATCGCAAAATGAGGGACTCATTCCTTCATCAATGCAAACCTTGGTCACATTTGACATAGTTGATCATGCTAAAAAGACTAAAATTCAAATGTCTGAAGCTGAGTATCTTCAGTCTAACCCAGAGAAGCTTGTAAGATTGACTGAATATATCTAAACCTAAGCTACCGTCCTCTCCCCTGTCTCCCCGAAAGGAATCCTTTCCACTCCTCCTACATCTCACATAAATGTTGCCTCGAATTTCGCATCAGGAAAACTTGAACCTCTTTATCTCTCCCTCCTAATCAATGGTCACAAACTAAGTAACTGCACAATTGATTCTGGGGCTTCCAATAATGTAATGCTGGAAAAGGTCACTCATGCTTTAGGCCTCATCCTTACCAAGATTTTCGGTAGATGTTACTCCATGGAAACCGAACAGGTTCCATTAATTGGTCAGATCAAAGACACACAATTCACATTTGCCGCGTTCCTAGAGAAAAGGGTAAAGATGACCATCCTCCTTGTTGATATCCCAATAGCATATGGAATTATACTAAGAAGAATCTTTTACAGAGAAGTTGGTGGAGAGATTCATATGGACTGGTCCAAAGCCAAAATCCCCATCAAGGGTTTAATGCAGACATTAGAGCCTGAATCACAAAAGAAGTACTTGGTCACCAAATCTGACGACCCCAAAGCCCAAATTCTCTTTGAATCATGAGGGATGGGGAACTACTTCTTATCCACTGAGTCTGATAAAATGGAAGTTCTCATCTAGGAGGAGGACCTTAACAAGATATGGACACTGTAGTTTGATGGTAGTTGTGCAACAAGTGGATGTGGCGCTGGAACCATCTTGATATCTCCTGAAGAAGAGATTTTCCCTCTTTCTTTTAAATTACAATTTTTCAATACAAACAATACTGTTGAGTATGAATCTTTGTTACTCAGCATGCAAGCTACAAAGGAAAGAGGAATCAAGAACCTAAAAGTACAAGGTGATGCCGAACTGATTTTCAATCAGGTAAAAGGGGTGTACCAAGTGAAAAATGACAGACTCAGGCACTACCGCAATGCAGTATGGGAAAACATTGAAGAATTTTACACTTTCTCAATAAAATCCATTCCAAGAGCTCTAAATGACATGGCTGATTCACTGGCCATCTTTGCATCTCTTATGCTCCCTCACCCAGGGCTGAAAAAAAACATGTATACCATTGAGGTAGTCTTTCGGCCAAGTGTGCTAGATAATTCTCAACACTGGCAGGTATTTAACGATGATAATCAGCTTGTTGCTTTTCTAGAAAAAAATGATAACTTCAAAGAGCTTCATTTTGAGGGATCCACTTCTACATGCCGTAAATCTATCATTAATCAAGAAAATGAATCAAAAGAAGGCGATGGCATATGTCACCTCAATGGAAATAAAATTCTAAAGGTTTTAGTCTCTCTGGAATGATTGTTTGAAAAACATGATCATTTTGTCAAAAGAAGTGACAAGATGATCCGAACTCCTCTCCAGAGACCGAATCGGTCAACCTGGGTACTATAGAACATCCACATTTTGTGAACATCGGAAAATTTTGTACACCCGAGGAAAAGCAGAAGTTTGTCAAATTGATGAAGAAATATATGGACGTATTGGCATGGTCTTATGTCGATCTAAAGTATTTTAAGCCTAAGGACATTCAATATGAAATCCTGTTAAAAGATGATGTCAACCCTTTCACCAGAAACAGAGGCATTACAATCCTAAGATATCAAGTACCATCCAAGTGGAAATACAGAAAATGCTAGATGCGAGAGTCATATTTCCTATCCATCACAATACCTGGGTCGCAAACATCGTTCCCGTACGAAAGAAGAATGGTGAGATACACATATGTGTAGATTTTCACAATATGAATTAAGCATTCTTAAAGGACAATTACCCACTCCCCATAATGGATCAGGTTCTACAAGTAGTAACCAGTTCAGAGATGTTGTCCATGCTTGATGGTTTTTCAGGTTATAATCATATTGAGGTCTCACCTAAAGACAAATTCAAAACAACATTCACTACTCCCTGGGGCACATTTGCCTACAACAGGATGCCTTTTTCCTTGACCAACGTTGGTGCCACCTTTCATCAAGCAATGGACTTCACATTCAAAGGTATGATGGGAAAGGTAATCGTATTTTATCTGGATGACTTAACTATGTTATCTAAAAAGTGAAGTGATCACTGTGATCATTTGGAGCAAGTATTGATTAGATGTTGAGAACACGAGATTTCCCTAAATTAAAAATAGTCTATTTTTAGGGTCACTGAAGGAAAGTTGCTGGGACACATTGTTAGCAAGGAAGGAACAAAGATAGATTTCAAAATGGTTAAGGCTATTCAGAGCCTTACCTTACCCACAAGCAAGACCGGTGTTCACTCCTTCAGAAAGGTGAATTTTCTCAGACACTTTGTTCCCGACTTCGCTGAAAAGACTTGTCACATATCAAATATGATGAAAGGGTCACAAACTTTCCAGTGGAGAAAAGAAGGAAAGGCATCATTTGAGGATATAAAATCCTTCGTTGCTCATGCACCCGTCCTGGTATGTCCCAACTTCTCCAAGGATTTTATCATGTACATTTATGCATCTACGCATACTATATCATCCATCTTAATGCAAAAGAACTCTGAGGATGTTGAATCTCCAATCACTTTCATGAGATCCCCTCTCAAGCCTCATGAATTAAAGATGTATCAGTTTGAGAAGCATGCCTTTTCCGTTGTCAAAGCAGTCAAGAAATTCCGGTACTACATCCTAAACTCTCACACGGTAGTGTTGGTTCCGGACACGGCAGTTAAGTCTATCGTAACTCAACAGGAGTTAGGAAGTTTACAAGGGAATTGGATCACAAAGGTCCAAGAGTATGATCTAGACATAAAACCAACCAAGATGGTAAGAGGCAAGGGCCTATGTCAGCTTATGGCTGAAAATAAAGATTTAGAGGTCCCTAAAGAGAAATTTGATTGCATCGACGGAGCGTAGGGTCGGATGAGGAAAGTTTATTCTCTACCTATGGTTCTATTTGTTGTGACCAACAATGAATGGTATTCAGACATCAATTTCTTTCTCACTTATGGTGAGTGCCTAGTTCATCTAACTTCAAAGGAAAAGTGGACCGTAAATCTCTTGGAAAATAGATATTTCATATGGGATGACGGTTGATACAAGCGTGAGATTGATGGTATCTTCTTGCAATGCATTGACAAACTGTAGCAGATCAAATTGCTTGAAATTTTTCATGACTCAGCCTATGGTGGTCACTTCTCCTCATCTGTAATAGCACATAATATCATTCGGGCCAGGTACTACTGGCCAACACTATTTCAGGATACAGCCACCTGGGTAGCGAAATGTGATCTCTACCAATAGTTTGTTGGAAAACCAAACTTCGCTACTTTTCCCCTAAGACCCGTCATTATTGACGAACCATTCAGGTAATGGGGAATTGACTTTATTGGAGTACTACATCCCCAGTCAAGTGCCAAACATAGTTATTTCCTAACAACAATAGATTACTTCACCAAATGGGTGGAGGCCATACCTGTCAAAAATGCCACCTCTGAAGTTGTTTGTAACTTCATCAAAGAAAATATCATTGTGATATTTGGCATCCCACACAAGATCGTTGCTGATAATGCTTCCAACTTCTCCTCATGGGAAGTTATCAGTTTTTTCTATGAATACGGGATAACCTTGGCCCACGCCTCAAATTATTACCCCCAGGGAAATGGTTAGGTAGAATCTAGTAATAAGAACCTAGTAACCATCATACGGAAGCTGGTCGATGAGAATCAGTGGTCATGGCACAAGTCATTATATGATGCTTTGTGGGTAGACCGTATTACTCTGAAGAGGTCTCTTGGTATGTCACCTTTTCAAGTGTTATATGGAATCAACGCTGAACTCCCCATTTCCATGAAAATCCCTGCTTTACGCTTGGCATGAGCGATCGAGAATGAGACTTTCCAAAATTCTCTAGAAAAGAGGATCATGTATCTAACAGAACTTGAAGAAAAGAGAGTAAGAGTGGTCAATAGGATCACCGAGCATCAGAATCAAGTCAAGAGATTGTTTGATAAAAAGGCTAAGTAGAGGGATTTCTAGGTGGGAGATCTCATCCTTCTATGGGACAAGCGAAGAGAGCCAAAGGGCATGCATGGGAAATTCGACTCTCTTTGGAGAGGGCCTTTCAAGATCAAGCAGCTCAATGGAGAGAATAGCTTCTATCTCTCATATCTAGATGGAACTGAGCTCTCGCTCCCCTATAGCGGGAAACATCTCAAAATATTTAGGAAGTAGAGCTTGCTCTCTTCTTTGTACAGTTTTCTTTAGTTGTGTGTTTGTTTTTTTCGTGTGTTTACTTTCTGTTGGTTGTGTGTTTTCCTTTCTTTTTTGTCACCCTTGTTTTTGACTCTGTAACCCAATGGATAGGCACATGTAGATTTGGGATTCTCTACCCTTAATTTTCTCTCAAAGTTAGTCCCTAGAAAGAGCCAACTGTTATCCTGTAAAATTGACAAGGGAAATTTTGCAGGTAACCATACCAAAATTTCCATTTTGGTCCCTCGTTGAGGTCTCTTAGCAGTCGGAATGGCATAAAATCCCTTTCCGGAAAATCTAGTTTTTAGAACTTGGTCATTTTCAACCTTTTTGGGTTGGGCACATTTTTCATTCATGTAACATCAACCAAAACTGCACCCCTCCTTTCCTTTGGCTCATTCTAGGGAGTGTCAACACTCCAAATGTTGTGCCTCTCAATGTTACACCTCTCAAAGATGTGCCAAAGCGCATGCGCCAACTTGTCAACACTCCAAATGTTGTGCCTCTCTAAAGTGCGCTATGGCACTGAAAATGCAGTGTCGACACTCCCAAAGCTACGCCATGGTGCAAATCTCTTCGTGTCGACATCTACCTAAGTGCGCCATAGAAAAAGTTGGTGGCACATTTATTGCACTTTTTACTATATATAGGCACGTCTGACCTGTCATTTTCACAATTCAAAAAACATGAAAAATTTATTCCTCTGTACTTGTCACCATTCCTGTCAGCCCTGCGTGTTGCCATTTGTCACGTTCGTGGACCCCGCATCATCCCCTTTATCGTTATATATATTCCTGGTAAGTGGCCCTTGCCCTTCTTGTGGATTTTTTGTGGTTTTTATAATGGTTTAGGTGATTAGGATTGATAATAAACAATGAACCCAAATACTCAACTCTGAAAACCCCTTCTCCTCCTTCCAGATCTGTAAATCTGGAAGACTCTGCCACAAAACACTCAAACTCATTTGTCCCTTGCTTTGCTAAGTTTTCCCTCCCGAACATCAAAATCTGAGCCAAAAGAGTGAAAATCATAAAAAATTTGCAATCAACCCACTATTTTTCCTTCGGCACAAACTTCATCCTTGTTACATCAAACACAGTCACGCCATAGGTGCATTGTCCCTGCATGTGGCATAAGCCTTCTCCGCGCCTTATAAAAATCACAAATTTCCCTAGGCGCAAGCACCGACGCCAAAACAACTACAACAACATCTGAATGTTGTGCAAACCTTTCCCATGCTGCGTAAACTAAACCACTTGGTGCACCTCACTCTCATGCAGCATCTACCACATCTATGCCAATGGCGCATCCTGGGACCTTGCAACACCAACCATATCTGTGCCCCACTTAAAAGGACTTCTAATGGTGCAAGCACACATCCCTCGACACCAACATCTGAATGTTGTGTGTAGCCTTCCCATGCCCTGCACCCCTTTTGGCATTGTTTTCTCCCATGCAACACTTTCCCAAAGTGTGCCTTGCTTTTCTAAGACCCTGCAGCCTACAGTAGAGCTGCGCCTTGTGCCCAGAGGCTCGTAAATTGCTAAATTTTCATTCTGTAAGCTTTGATGGATGACTTAATAGCTAACATGGCTCTTCTGTGATGGACTTCCCTGATTCTTCTTGCAGATCAACAGCTGAACTCAGATCCACACATGTCTTCATCGAGTAAGAAGCCAACTAAGTCCAAGGGTAAAGCCAGGCTAACAGAAGAAGAAATGAAATATAAATACCAAAGGGTCAGGATGCCTGAATCTCTTACAGAGTGTGATCTGGATATCAGAGATTTAGAACTCGGGCACATTGACATGGAGGACTTCTGGGCCAGAACCAAGAAGGTCACAGGTAGCCCATGGATGGATAAATTGGTTGGCAGTGGTCTGCACTTTGCTACAGGGATCCCGTGAGTGCAATCAACAATGAGTTCATGATGTTGGTGGGCCATTGTTACAATAAGGACACAAGATGTGTCGAAAATGAGAAGGGCGAGGTAATAATCAACCTCATGGCCTGACATTTTGAGATCATGTTGGGTATCCCTCACCACTGACATTTTGTAGTGGTAAGCCAAGAGGACTGCATGAAGACATGGAATGAAAATGAAGACAAATGTATGCAGCTGATGAATGAGGTGTACCTCAAGAACAAGAAGGTGACAAGCAGGTGGCCACAAGTCATTCATCGCAGTGACTTTTCAGAGGAGCTGAGTGACACCATCACCTTCCTGAGTAGGGTGTTTGGGCTTCCTGATGCCCATTACTTTCACAAGTGGATGCTCAGGTATTTAGAAACAATGAGTAAAAATGTTCTTGATCAGCGTTTTGAATGGGGAGAGATTATCAGCAGCACGATCTCAGAGTAGCTTCAACAACTTTCAACAACTGGGAGGTTCTATATGAACTCCTATGTGGTATATGTTGTTGCCTCAGAGAGGGACTACCCAACATTGAATGTGGTATGGGGTATGGCCCCAGGTCAAAATATATGAGTACTATCCAGAATTAAAACTAGAGAACAACATAGCCCAATTCAGTAAAGTCAATGACGTCTTCTTCTATGGTGTCATCTGCCTCTTGAGGCCCAACATGACTTACGGTCAGATGACCAAAAGCGTGGTCACCACCACAGAGAAGTGGGGAGTGTTATTCATGCAATTCCCCACTTTCACATATCTCAGAGCTGCTAACTTCTTGGGAGAGCCCACCAAATTGCCAAGGTATGCGGGACCCAAGCTGATCCTATTGGAGCTGTCTAGACAGCTTATCACATACCATGAGAAGTGTTTAAAAAGGAAGAAGGGTGGAACTCCATTCCCCCTCACAGTGGGTAGGTACACCTGCACTTCACAGGGAAAAGCTTGGGAGATGTTTGCAGAGCTTGAATTGCTCAACTTAAAGCATAATTTCCCTGGCGAGGCCAACCTTTGATCCTCGTGATTGCCTCCCAAGGGAAAAAATCGATCCAATTCACGTCCCTCAGATTGAAGATATCTACATCGATCTATATCATGAAGTTAAGCTCAGATGAAAGGATCACTCCCACCTGGCCCTGGCAGAGATCATTCAATATGGTGTGGCCATCGTCCCAAAGGGTTTCCAAGCAACTGATCAAGAAGTTGATCAGGTTTATCTAGACACGGATGGGGACAATTGCCTGTTTGCTGAAATTGATAGAAACAAGGCCCCTCAGACTATTGAGGAAAGGGTCAAAGGCACTCTGCAATGCACCGAGCATTGGTGCAAGAAAAATGGTATCATCTACCTTGGGGTAGACTTTACCATGTCTCCCTTGGGTGATGCACCCACCAGGCCGAAACACTTTCCTAAAGGCAAAGGAAAAGATATAGAAGGGGAGGCAAGCACTACTCAGAAAGAAGTTCCTGAAAGCCCTCCTTCCACTGCCGAAGAGCAAGTTGTGGACTTAGTGTCCCCAAGAAGAGAAGAAGCAGCCAGTGCTCCAATGGACACATCCACTCAGGATGTCATCACTGCTACAACTGGTGAGGTCTCAACCATTCCCCCTCTCACTCCTCCTTCCCCTCCTCATGTCACTCAACCAACCACTCCTTTGGTTGTGTCTTCTCCCCCCTCTTCTACCATTCCCCCTCCCTCTTCCTCCATCTTTTATTTTCTCTTCCCTCATGGATCTGTCCCCCAACATTTCTTCCCTCATCTCACAGATCCCTTCTGCCCCCACGGTTTCCTCTCCTGCAGTCACTCCTAACCCCGTGAGCATTGGAGTGTTGGCTTCTTTCTCAATGCCACCACCAAGTGTCTCGACACATTTCCCTGTGTCCACTGCAGTTGCTCCTTCTTCCACCCCTCGTTTCCTCCTCTTCCTCTGGTCCCACTCCCTTAAGTCCAGAATGGATCTCCAAACACCTAAGCCAGCACAAGAGGAAAGTCCCTATTGCACCTATGGACTTCTCCATTATTCCGGCTAAAGGGCCTAAGAAGCAAAAAGCTATAACCCGCTTCTCTCAAAGTGCTTCAGGTGAAAGGGTTATGGAGATCGCATACCCTGATCTCACAAAGAAGAAAGAAGATCTGTCCCCTACAGATTTTACAGTGACTCAGGTCACGATGGGAACATCATCAGAGAGCCTACAAGAATAGGCCTTATCCACAGTGGATGCCCTTTGCAAAAAGCTTCAAGAAGCAAAGGAAGAGAAGAGAATATTAAAAGAGCAAAACAAGCATCTTCTCCAAGCCCTGCAAAAGATGGGCAATGCCCCTCCTATGACTATCGCCGACCCTCCTGAAGTTCTTAGTTCAGGAGAAGATAAATGAGTATGCCAAGATCGGTGAGCAAGGTATAGCAGTGTCTTCCTGGAGAGAGCATATCCTCAAAGATAGTGAGGAAGTGATTACAAAGTTCACAGAGCTCTATCAAAATATAGATCAAGCTAACAAGGAACTCCAGGCAATAGCAGGACCTATCTCTGAAGAGTTGGACCATGCCAGGTTGCAACATGAGACATTCCAGAAGATGCTCGACTGCCCAGTCAATGACTTGGTGAAATTCGGCATTTTTGATCACCCGCGAGCACCCAACAAAGTCCTTGCTACTTTAGACTATCGGGTTGACCAAATGGAGTTTGTCTTGGAAAAGATAGACAAAATCAAGGAGGAAGCCCTGGATGCAATGCATCAAATGGAGCAGATCATCTTAAGAATGTCTCCAGGGTTTCTCGGTGCATCGTACGCCTTGAGGAAGGTGGATGATACTATTCAGATTTTCAAGGAAATCACGTCGCAGGGTTTAGCGTCAGAGGCCACTTTTGATATAGAATCTATCAACAACCTTCTGGCCTACCGTGACTTTGTTGGATACCTGATGGAGGCAGGAAATGAATATTTCAAACTCCCAGAAAGACTCAGAGATGAACGGGAAACTTGCGAAGTCATCGGGGATCACACCAAGGGTCCCGCTCAGGATCAACTTCAAGCGATGGTAAGCAAGTTCATGGAGTATCGAGCTCAATTTCACATTACCTCCCCTAAGCAGAAGCAAGACACTCCTTTCAAGCCAAGGGATGACGATGAATAGGCTCCTTCCTCCTGGGATTAATCCCATTTTTGTAAAAATATTTAAAAGTATGTTGGCACAAATGATGACATCATCCATGTTGCACCATGGGATGTTGTCATCCACAAAATTGCCCCAAAGTCAACATTTGACTTTTAGATATTTTGTAAATAGTTGTTGGCTCCTTTTTGTCTTCTTTCTCCTTCTCCTTCTATAAATACTTGGATACTTGTAGTATTCAAGGGTGAGAAAATTTGTATGAAAAATAGAGTGAGGAGAGAAAGACTTTGAGCTTTCTTGTAACAGAACAATTATTAATACAAAAAATTGAGACTTTGTGCTGAATTTCTGTGTTATGTGTTAGATCTTTCTTAAGTTAGATCTGCATGCTTATTCTGTTGGATTCACATATGCTTTTGTCATTTGTTTATCAATATTGCTTTGTTTGTTTATGTGAGTAAGTTTGGCTCTATTTACTACCAGCCCAAAACATAAACCCTCTGACCTTTCTACTTTGGAATTCATTTCTTTTCTCCCTTCAGATCCACCTTTCTTCTATTCCTTCCTTCATTCCTTTCTGTTCTTCATCGGAACTAACTCTACTGGGATGAGATCCCACACCCCCTTGAAGGTAGAATACTATGATACTTACACAAATTCCTGCTGGTAGAATAAGCAATAAACCAGTTTCACTTTGCTGTCTCAAAGAGGGGCTATGCCCTGCCAAAATTAGTAGTTTTTCATGCAAGAAGAGCTTTCAGATTATGCTTAGGAGGCTAAAAATATCATGGAGTGTGCAAGAGATACCATTCTTCTATTTTCTAAGAAATAATATATTTATATACATGCACAATCACTTTCTTATCATGGAATGTGCTATTTTGAGAGTGGATTACTCATTCCTTGCATAAATATGTTTGTTTTAAAAATGATCAACTATTTCTAGAGAAGAAGGGCATAATGAACATGTAACACTCTCATGTTTTTCTATTTTAAACTTATTAGAATTGTATGTCTGCTCTTTTCCCCTTATTTTCTCCCTCAATTCTCTATAAAAATCCATGGAATTCATTGTAAAAAATAATCTTTGTGCTTTTTGTTTCATTATCCTTGAGCAAGTTTACAACACAAATGGCACAAAATATGATGTATTATGAAAAATACCATCTAATTGAGCTTTATTACACTATTGTACAAAACATAATATACTATGAGAGCATAATTTAATTAAATTTAAAACACAATCTTCATAATATTATCACTCCGAGAACACCATTCTATTAATTTTTTGGGTATTCTATTATTTCGATGCAAATAACCATAATAAATAAATCCACGTACATGCATGTATGATAAATAAATGAAATATTAAAATAAATACATTAAACATATTTATAACATAGGTAGAATTACTACCTCTTTAGATTGCACCTCTGACATAAATTTTCCAATATAACTCTTATCCATGGTGATGTCACAAATATTATATATGTATGATCTACTAGGGTAAAGTATTGGAGAGTATTTAACTTGTAGAACAAGTCTACTTTAATACAATAAATAACACACAACTTGATTGATAATATTATCTTGAAATAACATGTGGATAAGTGTGTATCAATTAGAACATTATCCACATATTATATTACAATGAATATTACAACTACATCTTAATCACATATAATAATGCATAGTTAATTAAATAAAATAGCACCACCCTTAATATAGACTTAGATGAAGGGAAGAAACAATTAATCATTTAACTATACACCCTTGAAAACATTATCCTTCATTCCCATAATTTGAGTGAGATACATAAAACTTACTTCAAGGTATTTATGAGAATGTACTTAACCTAGACATACATTTGGTAAAAATTAAGATCAATAGCCTTGTCTTGGATCAGTTTCCAAATATGATTCATATGAATCTCAATGTTCATTATACATTAGTTTTGTAATAGGTTATAATATATGTGGATAACACTTTGGTTATAACACCAAAGCAGTAAGGGTTGGGTTTGTGGAAATCTAAAATTAGAAATCATATGTTAAATGCATATTTACTCATTACCTATAACAATTCTTCCATTATACTTATATTTTGTAGTAGAAAAAACAACATTAGTGTATATTTTACAAGGTAAACTCACGAGACCTACCCCAAAATGATATATGTATCATGCACTTTAATTGTGATTGTTTGGATCTCTTATCAAATAACTGTTAGATTATGTTATGATTATTTTCCTCACCAAATCTAAAAAATATCATTTTCTATGTTATCCCTAAATGTGTAACCAAAAAATTGAGGCTTTACCAATTGATTTGTGCTCAATCCAAAAATTTGTAGTACAAAAATATCATAGAATACATTTAGCATCCTACCAATGATGTCCATAAGGGTTTTGACTGTAACATGATACAAGAATCACAACAATAGATCGATAAAGAAATGTAAGAGGAAAATATAGTATAATTCCCACTAATTTCATGTAAAGTGTACCATAAACTAAAGGAGAAGAAAACTTGGTGGAAAACTTGACCCGAGATTGAAAATGTGTCAGTTTAGACTTTGGAATCTTCCATTTTCAAGCATCTTAGAATGTATTAAGGATATTTGGACTTATGGTCAGCAATATCTTCCCAAAATTTGTGAAATTTTAAAACCAACAAAAATGTAACAAACGCATGTCAATCATCTCAAAATATGTCATTATTCATGCTTTCGAATCATAAACATACATTGTGGAAACTCTTTTTATGATTAATTCATTAACATAGAGGACCAAAACCAAATTATTTCCATCTACTTTCCTAGTGTATATTATAGTTTATCTACTTTCCTAGTGTATATTATAGTTTTAGATGTATATCATGTAAACCTATAATTTATTAGAAACATGAGTATATTTTCATACTAATATTGTATATCATAATTTAATTCATACAAAGAAATTATTAATCTACACACATAGTTGGAGTTATCATTATTGAAAAATCCTTGAGGTTGGAACATGTAAATTTATTCTTACAATTATCCTTACAAGAAGGTATTACTGACATATTTTTGATACAGTTCTCATCCCCATGTTGCAACCAAGAAAAGTGTTGTACTGGCGAAAAGGTTTTCCAATATTTAACACATTTAACCTATGAAAAACATTCTACTAATAGTTGGAATTCATACCTTTTAATGGACCCATCTGCTGCAAGATTTATTTTGATATATCTATTTGCAAACAACTAATTTTTACATTTTAAAATTAAAACCAAGTTCCATGTTCTATTATTATTCAAAAAATAATATACTATATCATTTGTTCTTTCCATTAAGGATGGTTATAAACTTGATGATAAGTCTCTAGATGCCATGTCACTTATAATTGGATAAAATATTCAACACCATAAGGATCTTATGATGTAACCCTACTTATATCTATTATATATCCTACCTTTTCACCATCCTAAATGTAAAATATGAAGACCCATTTTTTGGTGGAGGTTGTTGTGGTGAATTATGAATATATTTTGACACTAGTGGTGGAGGTTCAGATTCTCCCACCTATGGCTCATAATCTAAAATATAGTAACTATTTGAATGGGATTCATATAAAATGGATTTTTCTTCATGAGAAACATCATCATTAGTGTTTGGATGAAAAAAATCAATGGTGGAGGCATAAATTATGCCTTGTAATCTTGATAGTTTTTATCAAATAATGCATCCTTTTGGTTAAGTAATTTAAAGGTTCTTGGAATAATAATATGACATTCCTTCACATCTTCACAATGGCTAAAAAAAATACAAGGGTGGTAAATTCCTTTCCATTTCTTTTCACTTTTCATCTAGGATACACACCTACATGTTACATATAAAATCCCTGAAATCTAATAAATTGGGTTTAGCATCAGACCATTTATATTCAAGAATCGTGTCTTGCATTATTGAGTGGGGAGATAAATTTTTAATGTAGTTTACACAATGAATTTATTCTACCCAGAATATAGGAGGAAAGTATTTGGAATATACTATGAAATTATCCATTTCCTTTAGTTTATAGTTTTTTACTTGGTTACACCATTCTATTGAGGAGTTTAAGGATTAATATGCTAAATTTAAATTACAAAATTTTCATTAAAGGTAATCATTTTGTTATTTAGAAAAACTCTCCATTATGTTTTTTAAATGTTGTATTTTATCTTAAATAGATTTTTAAAAAGGGCCTTGAAAATTTTGAACCTCCTATATTTTCCTTAAAAGCTAGGGATCGTAGAGATATAGTAGGACCTCCTCAACATAATTTATCGATTTCAACTAATTTATCCCCACGATGACTGGAAATGCGCTTGTCGGGACTAGACCACAACAAGACCTCATTGTTTGATTTTTCCAAGTGCTCAAAATTGGATAAAAATCCTAACATGACCGTAAACCTCTATGGTTTTAAAATTGACTGGGACTTAGAGGGGGGATAAATCAGTCCTGTGATAAAAACAATTATTTTCTACTTTAAATAATAAGAATTCCTTCATAAATATACACTCTCATAGACTGTAGTCAAGAATGTTTGATCATCAATAGATATACTTTTTCATCGAATGCATCCAAGAAGTGAATACAAGATATGCTTAGAGATTCTTATTTATTGACATTCAAAACACAATATTTGATACTTCATCAATATCATCAAATTACAAGATACAAACAAGATTATAAGTATTGTGTCAACATCAACATATTAGCATTAAAAAACACTTCATCATCTTCATACAACCACAACCAACTACAGACCTAAAAAAAATTCAAGGATTTTGGGCTATGCCTAAGGGTTTTTCTTTACAGTAAGGTTTTCTTCACATGAAGAGAAAGGGGGGTTTTCTATCTACATTTTGTAAAGGCTAAAGCATATCCCTTTTGTATTTCATTCATTTGACTTTACACTTACACACAAACTCTTGACTTCTTAACTTCCATAACCTTTGCTAAACATATTTTGTCTCTTTTAAACACCTCTACATCTTCACCTCCAAGACTTAGAGTTCTAGCACTTAACTTTTCATTTCATTGTCTTGTAAGATGAAAGGATTTCAGTTTGAAATGAATGAGATGAGAATATGTCTCTTCACCTTCTAACTCAGGCCTAGAAGTTTCTAAATGCATGTAGGATGAATTTGAGATCTTCAAACACTTAACAACTCTTTGAATTCCAGATCTAACCTCAAGATACTCTACTCAACCATTTAAGTGTAGGAAACTTCACCTTTACAATATTGATATATTGAAAAGTGTTTCACTTATGGTTTATTTAGTCTTGCTGAACTGAAGTATTGTTTTCTACAGAGTTGGAGATGAGAACTACTCATAGTGACACTTTATATGTACTTTTCTAGATCCTTAGAGCATGTTTAACTCCCAATGAACTTGAACCAAAAAACACATGAATTCAAACACACAAATTTACATTGAAGAAATCTCAGATACCTATTTTACTATAAAAAAGATGACTAACACAGTTTTAAGATATTCTAATAATATTATATCTTTCCACACTTGATCAAATGACTCAAAAAATTTTGGAAATCAATGAAAATGACGTTTCTGAGGTTTTTTTTAAGTTTTGTGATTTGTGTTTGGTGGAAACTTGCAATTGGAACAAAAACCCTTTTGTAAAAACCCTAATTCAGGGTTACTTTCACAGATAAGTCTGAGGATAAGATAAAGGTAATATCTTGTTTGAAAACTGATTAAATTGAATGATTATACTTCTAATATTATTGAGTAACCATTCTCTATAATCCTCCATTTTAAACTATATTGAAATACCTTGAAAATATTCCTAGATATGAAGAAAAGTAGTTACAGTGCTTTGAAACGCAACCAAGGTTATAACAGTCATCATGAAATCTATCATGGATACTTGAAGGGCGTCTCAAAAACACCTTGAAGTATATGTAGACTACTATGGAACCTTTATTTATCTATTTTTTTACATGAATATCAAGAGGAACTCCTATATGAGTAAAGTACAATGTTTAAACAGGTAAAGTGTAAGAGATCATGTTTTAACAAGGTATTACAACTAGGTTCTTCAACTTTTGAGACTTATAAGCCACTTGTAAGAACTTGAAAACTCTTCATGGGTGTTATGGGCCACTTGATATCACACACACAACATATTTCATTTGTTTGAAATCCTTGTGCAATGAATTTTCCTTCTAGAAACCTAACAACCAAGTAAAAGAATCAACATCTCTATTATATAACTACTTCAACTCGTCAAGAACCTTTAAATTTGAATATAAACATGCCAATGTTTTCAATTCAATTCAAAAAATCTTCTTTTGTAACAAAATAGATCAAGTTGATTGCCAATACTTGAAGAAGGGATTGACTTGAGGCATGTGACAAAGCTTGGCATTCACCTACAAGAAATTAAACCTGAAACAACCTCTTGTGAATCTTAAAAAATAATCAAATACCGCCTAGAAGCATTATAATTAATATCACATAGGTTTTGAGGTCAAACGCACAATGTGCTCCAATCGATTCCAGACATAGTTATAGGAGAGACAAAAATTGGTTCACTAAAAATGCTCGTATCTTTTCAAAAACATTGTCCCAAATGACTTGAATTTACTTTTTACACTGAAGCATGATAGGAAATCATTCCTCCAAAAATTCTTTCCCATAATTTATTTGAAATGAATATCTCTGATAATTATTCATGACCTATTTCATTCGCCAAGTGAGCTGAATAGTGAACTGTCTCAATAGGACCTGTTTTGGCTAGAAGTCACTTATTTTTCTCAAATGACTTGTTTCGATCACTTGAATGTTGATCCATGAAGCACAATGAGTTCATTCACTCCATCATCTCACATTATATAATCATTTTGATACTTCAAGTTGTAACACATAGAATCGTAGATCTAGCCTAGCTCATTTTCATGCCCTAGATCACCTGGGTGTCTCAACATACCTAAGTCAACCCAACCTTACAAGCCTAGCATTTAGCTCCTAAACCCATGTGACATGACTTTCTGATAACAAATATGACAAAGTTTTTCCACCTAATCTCCCCATGATCCAATCATTGGCGAATACTTAAAACATATTGATGGCACCACACAGAATCCTCATGTTTGTTGTCACACTAGTCAACAAACCTCTGATCACCTATGACCCCTGTGATATCAATGATATTTACATCAATTAAAACACACATAGACAGCACTTTTTCAACTGATGAGAGAAACTTTTTAGTTGATGGAAATTACTTAGAGCACATTGATGACACACACATTACTTGCATGTTTCTATTTCATGCACTTCTCCCCCTTTGAGGTATAACATTGATAAAGGATACTTTCATGACTCCTCTAGTAGAAAATAAAGAGAATTTGGACCTAATGAGAGAAACACAAATAGATCCCCCTAAATATATAAAGTCCATTATTACATTCCTTTCATGCATTCTACATGTATTAGGTATAACATTGGTAAATACATCTCAAGGAATCCATCTTCCTTGTCTCACAAGGTCCTTTTTAGGCATCAATTTACTGTTGATGTCAATTTTAAATTCTCTTGGGTCTCTCCTATCTAGATGACCTCTATCAATACTGTACCTGCCTTCACATTTGATTTTAATTTGAGAGAGAGGAGGGAATACCCCTTGTAGAATCACACTTTAAACCAACACAAAACCTTTGCACCTTCAAGGCTCATACCAACAAGCACATCTAGCCGAGACATAGGAAAAACTCTGTCAAAAACACACACTTACTCCAGCTGGGAAACATCATTTTATCCTTATATGAACACACATAACTCAATAAACACCCATCTGGAAGATATAGATGAAGACCTCTTTCTTTTTACCACATACCATTCTTTCATAGTCATCATATGCAACATATCATACCAGTGTAGCAACAGATTTTCGGTTCAAAGAGTACTAGCATCATACTTGTTTCATCTACAACATGAGACCATGGAAATTGATACAAAATTCCAATACACCTTGATCAACTTCTCAAGTATCTGACTTAAACCACTGAAAACCTCAAGCAGACTTGCTACAGTACTAAAGCCCTTGATTCATACATGCAACACCATTCTTTGAGAGATTACCATCTTTAACACTTCACTATTTCAGATTTTAGTCCTTTATTTAAGTATTCTTGAGCTTTTTGATACAACTATGAAATTTAATCATACATTTTCATGCATCTTTAAACAACTATCCTTATTTACTCTGATCTTATGGGATTGTAACTTGTAATTTTCATTTTTCAAGACTCTTACTTGCAACACAAAAACCTCCTGGAGAACTTTGATTGGACAAAAAATGCATACATTGATGAGGTGTACCCCTACTTTTCTTGTGATACTATTTGAGCATGACTTCTGACACTTGTAGGTTTTCCTTGAGATGTAGTATGTTCCTTCATAGTTCACAATTCCCTTGAACTCTCACATGATAACAAGTCTCATCATGAATGCACCATACTGAAGATCTTGAACACTCCACAGGCTATAATATTTTATTTTATAACTTTGAGCATAGAAATACACATGTAGCGTGTAATATTTTGACCAAAATACATCATTTTTAAGCTAAAATATACAAATCGAGACATATAATTTCTCTTCATACTATACCTTGGATTTTTGACATGTAATCATCTTGAGCAATTTTTGTCAGACCAAAATACTTTCCACAACTCTAACAGTCATAATTGAGTGTGATCATGCACTCAAGAGTCATAACCTATACATTCATTGTGTTGATACTCATTACATGCCTTAAATGTCTTGTGTATATCCATCCACACCATCTATAGTTGAGGACCATACTTCCCCTATAATGAATGACCTTAAACACACTGCTCTCTTTCAAACAACCTTCATACATGATTATTTATCATTGTTCCATCATACACACCTTCTGAGATGAAATTATCAAATTTTACTCCAACATAACTTAAGAGAACTCTACCTTCATCAATTTTCGTAAACAACCTTTGATAGAGTCTAAAGACATTGTGAAACCTTCAAAGAAACTTTCAAAATTTACAAACACCACCTATAGGTTTGTAGGCTGACTTTTAGACCAAATCACAGTAGAACACATCGTTTCTCAACCACTTATCCTTAAGGGAACTCCATGACACTTTCTCAAACCTCTTATTTTAAGGCTCCCTTCATAGACCTTGACTGCCTGTATGCTTACTTCTTCTAACTCGGAACCTCATTAAGACCCTTGAAGATAGCCTCTTGAATCTTTTCTCATATGAAACTTCTCCTAAAACCCCTTAGAATTAATTTTCATTCTTTTAAGACCACTGAGACTCTTTCTTGATTAGTTTTAGGTTTTCACAACCTACATACTTGACCATTTTGAAGGCATTACTCTCATGTATCACTAACATACATATTTCCTTCATCTTACATTTATGATGAGCTATATATGGACTTCACTGTGTTTAATACTTTAGAATGAGGTGGACTGAGTGAACCAATGATTCCTTGATTAGTGTGTTACTTCCAAGTGCATTTTATTTAGCCACAAGCATCACAAGAACTCTACAAATATAGTCTTTAGGGTATCATCTCAGATATGTAGCATAATCTTTTGGTTCTAACCCTTGCAACCTAGGTTTTCAGTTCATAAACCCTTGACATTGTACATCCATTATTAGACCATATTCATCATGTCCTCCATAAGTCCCCATACATGTAGATAGTCCTCAGAGTAACTTGTAGTCTTTTGAAGTCCTTAAGCATACTATCTCAGTTATATTACCACATATGATTGATTCATTTTGCAATTCATATGAGCATCCTTGAACTATTATTGTGAACATTTTAAACTCCTTCATACAACCCTAAGGAGGGTTTTAAGATCTGACTGAACACTTGATGACATGGTACACCTTTTCACAGTATTGAGAAAATTTGCATATTTTGAAGACCACAGTTTGAAAAAAATTGAGCCTTGACAATATTATTCTTCAATGACTCAGACCCATAGAGGAGCATTCTTAGATCAACTTATGAACACTTGAAGACTGTAACTTATACTTCATAAGGGAACCTTACTTGGAGAGAACAAAGCTCTAAGAGATCTAATAGATATACCATGATGCTTGAACAACTCCATATCTCCTTTAAATACTTAATCACCTCTCACAAACCATATACAACTACTTGACTATAGACATTTTTAATGCATATACTCTTAATAATGTTTCAAGTAGATCAAGATCCATTTCAAGAATCAAGACACTGTAACTTCACTTGCAACTCAAACTTTATGCTTAACCTTTTGTAATGAATAACTCATAACATACTACCAAATTAAAAGAAGGAATTTTGAGACACTACAAACTCTGAATTACTCAAAAATACCAAGACTTGACTTGATGAGTAAGTGAGAACACCCACATATGCTTAATACAGAGACTTGACTTTAGTTGAAATCATAGAGATAAGAACTCAGACTACTGCAGAGATCACATACTTCTTACTACACCTCATAAGAACTTATGGACACCATGATCATGACTTAAGAGGTTACATTTTTAATCCAATCTCATGAATACCTTGCTTTCACAATCCTTAGATGACTGTGTATATTTTAGACAAGGATGCAAACCATAGACATGAATTGAACATACTGACATATATGCTTTAAAGAGAAACAACTCAAGAGACTTGAAAAACACATCATTTGAACCACAGAAACATACTCAAGAACTTGGAATGAAATACCTTGCATCAAGAGGAAAACATACTTTTGACAAAGACATCTCCCCCTCACACCAATACCTCATGGACGAGCTTGATGAGAAACCAAAGAAGATATCATGCTATCTTTTGGATTCTTAACTAGATCATTAGTCACAATAGATCCCTTCTCTTGATCCATCACCTTCTTGGTATCTTGTTGAGTACTTTGAATAGCTTCTTATTTATTCTTGTATTTTTGAGCTTGTTGTTTGGGTCTATGAACTTCTTTGTTCAGCCGACCTACATCACAAAACCTTTAAATGTGCCATAACTTGTGGCACTTAAAGTACTCAACCTACATTCCTTTGCACTCAAAATCCATGTGTCCAAAATCATTAGAAGCATAACAATAGCCATTAAATTTTTTTTCATACCTTCTTGTGTTTGATGGTTCATTTTTGCAGTACTTTGTTAGGTGTCCTCTTTCATGACAATGATAACATTCATCTCTATATCTTTGTCCAATTTTTGTCTCTTCCTTCTTCCCTTCATCTTGATGTTCTTGAATCTTGTCTTTGTAATATTATTTCTTTTCAACCTAGATATTACACATAGTATCCATATGACCATAAGCACCACACTTGTAGCAGTTTCCATGAAATTTCAAAGAACCAATATTTTATCATAAAGGTATCAAATAAAGGAGTTCTTGAGAAATATTTTGTAAAATTGTGTTAAATGTTTATAAACTTATGAATAAATAATTATTTTTTTCTCTTTAATTTTTTTCATGGATTACTAATGGTTATGTGTAGGTTTCAAAGGAAGGTACAATTAGAACAAATTTATGAAGGGAGAATGAGAGTGTGAAACATCTGTGAAAGTTATGCTATGTAGAATTATGGAACTGTTTTGTATGAGGTAAGAATTTATTTGCGGCAGATTGGAACCATTTCATGAATGATCATAGAGTTTTCAAAGGATTCAAAAATTATGTCACTTGTTTTAAGGATATATAATTTCCAAAAAATATCTAGGTTTATGTGGTATATTGCAAAATCCTAACTTTGGGTGAAACAAGGTTACTTAGCTTCATAAAAGATTGAGAAACTAGACCTAAGTTCATTCACTATTTTTCATAGTGTTCTTACATTGGAATGAGAGTTCCAAAAATTTTAAAGGTCTGTAGAGAGTGTATAATATATGTAAGTGATATAAATCCCTAAACAATGTGCAATCTAGTCCTTGATGTTGTATTTTAGACGGTAACCTGTCCCAGATCCTTAAGACCAAAAGAAGAATTGGTATAATGTTAAATGGCACCTTAAAACCCTTACACAAGTTAATGCAAAGATTTTTTTTCATGTATATAAGATGTAAGTGAAGAATTAAAACATTTGAAGGGAGATTACTAAGCTAAACTATTGAGTTTAGGCCTGACTGTGATGAATGATTAGTTTTGATGATCTTAAGTGCAAGACGGATGTAATGACAAGTTTTCTCTTACGAATCCTACTGTAAACTATTTATTGAATGCAATAATATGTTTTGGAAGGAAATAATTTATTATTTTGATTTTTTCTAGAGATCATAGAGCTTTAAAAGTACAAGTACAATGTTAACTGTCCTTTGGTTTGTGTGAGAAACTAATATAGAAAAGTTAGTCATATGAGGATAACCATTTGATGATAATTCCTAACTTCATGTTGTGGTTTAAATTAGGTATACTCATGTAGAAAATAATAATAAATGTGGCTTACAAGTTTCAACGAGAAGATATTCTAAGAAATAAGTCGTAAGGTCTCCTTAGTGAAATACAAACTTGTAATAGTAGGAGACACTAACTCAGTGAAATTTAATGCATGATAATATATTAGGAGAGGTTTTGGAGATATATGGTAATATTGTAAAGCCTTAGGAGGTGAGGAAACTTACGATAAAGCCATCATATTGAACATTTTAATATTATCATGCTACAATACCATTAAGAAGTCTACATGGAATAAATGAAAACTTTATGGAATGTGTCTTGAGAAAATGAAACTTAGTGTATAACTTGTGAGGTTTGATTAAGAGGAGTAGTGACAGTAGAAGGTGAGGGAAAATAAACTTATAAAGGCTAAAGAAAGGATGAAAAATAGGGACGATAAACCAAATCGTGTTAAAAGCAAGCCAAGAAACCTAAATTCTGAGAACATTGGATGGTTAATGCAAATATGGTGTATGAAACTTAAAATGTACTTGTACAAGGTGGTTATAGGTGATGTAATGTTAATTTAAGGTTTAAAAAAGTAGACAAACAATAAAACCCTAAGAATGTCATGGAAAACCTAGGAGACCTAATAGCCTACTCAAGAAAATAGGAAATAGGTGTTGGGTGAGTTTTATAAGGAGTTGAAGAATGAAATTGCGCATGAAGATAAAACTACATAATGGGTATCTAGAAAAGTCAATAATTTTTCTTGAAAATTTACAAATTTCTCTATTCTCAGCATTAGGTGATTTGAGAAATAGAAATTAGACCTAAGAGAAAATGGTAGGAAAAGGATAAAAATGAATTGTCTTATGATTGAGTCTTAAAATTTTGGAATTAGTTCAAGTTCCATAAAGGGCATCTAAATCTTTTGACAGTGAAGGATAATTCCTTTTATTTTATTTATTTCATAAAAAAATATCTATTGGAAGCGCTACTAGGTGTTTTGGAGGTCTAAATGGTAAATGTTTTGTAAATTTTTGATGTGATTGATTATGTGTGTTAGGTGTATGTGAACAAGTGGAAAGCATGTTTGGCCCTTGTTTTAGTTTTGAAGACATTTTAGTGTTGTTAAGAAAATTTAAGCTTCTTGTGTACTGTGCATCCTACAAGATTTTGGTGTTCTTAAAGTTATTAAAAAAAATTAGTTGTCTACATCATATTTTTTAGTTTATAACCTTATATCCTTCCTTTCATTGTTTTTCACTTCATATATTTCATAGTGTTCTTGTACCTCACCTATTACTGTAAAACAAATCATGGCTACATGTGCAAATCTCATGGAAATGTTATATGAACTAAAAAATGCATATGATTGAGTCAGATTGACCTTTGAGGTCACTTGAAGAAGATTTTCAATGAGTGTTGTACTACATTTTAGAATATATATAGATCAGGTTTTTGTGTGTAATTGAATTATGTCCCTTAAAGCTAGGTATCCTCTTGTCAGTTGCACTAATATAGTGGGTTATAGCTATTTTCCCCCCAAGATTAATTTTTGAGATATAATTCATAAATAAACCCTCCTATGCAAAGAAAATTACAACACAAATACATTCCTTGAATATTTATCCTTTCCTAAGTAGGAGATAGTAAGTATTAGCACCAATTTCCCAGCCCTAATAATAGTGAGTAATTCATGTGTATATATGATTCCCTTGTTTGAGTTTTGTCATAAAAAACTTAAAATGTGACCCAAAGTGGTAAAATAGACTCTAAAAAAGACATCAAATCTTCTATAAATTCAAAATCAAGAAAAGGAGGGTAAGGGACACAAGTTTCCAATGGGAACAATAGCACCTCTAATGTCGTTGACCCTAATGGGCAGAATTTTTTGGGATGCTCAAAAGATGTAATAGTCAATACAGAGTTGGGTCATATGTCATTTAATATCCAAAGTTAAAGTGGTCATTCTAGAAAAGAAAATAACAAGAGTGTGGGAAAGATAAAAGAAATGAAAGAGTAAAATAAGTGTTCTCAATGTCTATTCATTCTTTCTTATGAATCGTGTATATAATGAAATACTTAGAGGCATGATATAAGTAGAAAGTGCATGCTTTTTTAACTAAATTTCCCCCCAATTTATATTGGTGAATGGATAATTGGCAGCGTAAAGTAGATAAGAAGAGTGTATCTTGTGGAGAGCTACAGAGATTTGTAACCAAGAGTTGTAGAATGACCATACTTAACATGTCAAATGGAGATAAGTAGAATGTGCATCATGGAATCTAGAGGAGGATAACTATCCTAGGGGTGACATTTGTATGTGTATTAGAAGTTATGTATGTATGTTTTCCTTAGATATTCCCTTTTCCACAATGTCTTATGCATGATATTGTTCCTTGTTCCATTTGTGTGTCGCCATTTTGTCGAAGTAAGGTTGGACTTGTAAAAGAAAATAAGTGTAGTTCAATGTTCATGATAAATGAAATTGAAATTTAACTTATTACATGTCACAATATAAATGTGTATTGAAAAACAAGTGAATCAAGAGTAGAATACACCTTATGTGTCGTGAGAGAAGAGAGAGAATTGTTCACATGTATGTTTGCTACCTTGGAGATGGTTTAAATAATATGGAGGATTTGGGCATCCTGTCGTCAAATTGTAGGATTTGAGTATCATGTTGCTAAACTACAAATTTAGGTGTCCTGTACAAGGGAAGAGTATTGGGAGATCAGTTAGTCTTTTCCCTTTAACCCTTAATGCTTCCCTATGGATAAGTGCCATTGTAGATGTGTCACAAACCTGATTGAAACTTTCCACAAGTGACACATTGTTCCAAACTTATCATTGTCCCGCACATGCCTTATGGGCACTTCCTTATTTGATCATGAGAAAAACAAAGTAATTAGTTCCCTTATAAGTTGACACTAATGATTTGTTCATGTTGGCAACTGATTATAATTTGTAACTGAGTCTATACTATCTGTAATTGGAGAAAAATGTCATTGGAAACCTGTTAACCTGTAATGTTCACGTTTCTATCCCTAATACGGGAGTGCCTAGGTGGGACACTAGCACCACCATTTCTTTTTGAGTTGGGTTTTTCTACCTTGCACTAAATTTTGGCTCAAGTTCTAATTTTGAACCTAGTTATTAGACTCTTATTTATCCTGACTTTTCTTTTTTTCAACCTGTATATGGTCTATGGAGTGGTGACAGGGTGAAATAGTCACCCGATGATTTCCCCCACTCATTTGGGGTGCATGAGATGATTCAAGGCATGCATGTCCCAAACAAGGAAAAGAAGATATGAAACTAATGTGCACATATTAAATAGAAATCCTATAAGGGAATAGGGAATACACATGGTAACAACCATGACATATGAAAACAATGAGAAAAAGGCTAGCAAAAAGTGTTCAGTCACAAATAAGTACACATGATAATATAAACAGGTCACAACACGTAATAACATTTACAAAAGACACAACAGTGAGTAGTTAGTTGAATACATGGGACACCACTTAAGGATGTCACAAGACCAATCGAATCATTCAAGGTGATAAAAGAAAACAAGCAATGACTTAGGGAGTATCTCACAAATAATGACAATCAAGACACAAGAAAAGAAGACACAAAATAGGAAAATTAGAGAACCGTGATTGGAAATAGCTCCTGTAATACAAATTCTACACATGAAGAACTTGTTAGCATGTTAGAAAAATTGATAGTATGTCATAATTTATACAACTAGAAATAGAAATGATAGTAGTATATATTGCAATAATATAACCTGGATATAGAGAATAAGCAAGAAATGTAGATGCCCTCAAGATCCTTCAATGGGACTGGTATGGTACAGTGAAACAAGCATCATACATTGTGTGAGAACCTATAAGTGATATAAATTCACATCAAGAATACCATGTGAACATGCATGTGTGTATGGAAAAAGATAGACATACTATGAATCAAGACAACATGATAAGAAACCTAAAATAAATAATAGTATAAGAAAGAAAGAGTACAACCAATCAATATCTAAGCTAGTATTTTTTTTTTTTTGTAAATATGTGAACATAAAATAGAAGAATTTGTTAGAGGGGAGCAAGGTTTCCCCTAATTTTGTATGTGTGCAAAGTTAGGTCCATGTAGGTGAGTGTTCCCTCAACAATCATGTTTATACCTAGAACAAGAGCATGTCATCGGATAGTCAAAAAAAGGTAGCAGAGAATATGCCCCCAATTGTGAGTGTCATGGTGATCTATTCAATTAGGATAGGGGTGAGGGCCCACTATATATGAATGTCAGAATATGAACACATGTTAACATGATCTAATGACCTAATGTTATGTGAAATTGCATGTATCATAGCATGTGGAGTAGGATTGTGTTGTGCATGTGGAGAAACTAGAATTGGTGGAACATTGTTAAGTAATAAGTGTAATTGGAAAACACGAAAGATACCAAGGAACAATGTCAACATAAGTGAGGGGAAAACCCTATGGAGAAATAATGGTTTCCACGAGAATGTATGATGATTAAATACATGATGTGACATACCATAATTTGGTATTTCTAATCAGGGAGTAGAAGGATAACTACCCATTGCATGGTAGGAACATTTGGAGTTGCTAGAAGAGATTATATGGAAAAACTTAACCCAAATATTAGAGGATCAATTGTAGGGTATTTCAAAATATGTAAGATCTATGTAGTGATAGGAATGTTATGTTAGAATAGTTTATGTTGATAGGGGTAGATGTTACATGATTTAATGTTTTACACTGTACATCATTTAAGAGGCAATCATTAGATGTTGTCGGTTGTACTAGCCTCTATATTATGGAGCACAAATGTGTATGCATGGAGGTAACCTTGCTATTTCACCTATATGGTGAGAATGGGGATATGTGGTTGATCATATGAGTCATTTGGTATTGGATGTTTAAAAATTGAGTGCTTCATTGTAATGGCTTCAGCAATTGTTATAGTGAGGCCACAATGTCTACCTTATGATGGAGGACTGGTGTACCAAGGGTATGTAGTGGGGTAATACTAGGTGGATATGTCTAAATAATTACTAAATACAAATGATTGAAACATATGGGGATATGTATATTATGGATTACAATATTAAATTGATCAATGTATTTAGCACCATAGTGGATTTCCTAGAGTTAAGCCGATAATGATGTGCAATTGTAAGTTTAAAGTACATTGATCATGTATGCAAGGGATATGGGGACAATGATAAACATAGATTAATTTTACACATTTCCATGGATAGAATGTGTTATAAGGGCATTTGGGTTACCACATGGGATACTGAAAAAGGAATCCATGCCCCAGTATGTAACTATCAACCTGAGAATGATATTATAAGTGAGATCATGTGCCAATGTAACATATGAAAATTAAGCATTCCTAAGGGAAGAGCTAGTAATGGGATAGAGTGATTTTTCCAGGGGTGGTAATGAGGGGTTTTGACTATCAAATCCATTGATACATATAGTAGATAGAGTTAGATCAGCAACAAAAAATCCTATTTGATAAAGAAAATAAATGATGCATATATTAAGATATAAGCTCCATTATCTTTTGAAAGAAAGTGTAACAAACACATTTGAATTTGATAGTAGAATATAGAATGGGGAGATTCTCTATTTAGGAATAATCAGGCATGATGGTAAGCATAAAATAATTTGACACAACAAATCAAATAGATAAGTGAGATTTGTATTGAAAATGATGTTGATAAAAAAATAGCTATCATCAAATGAATAAAACAAACATATCTCAAAATAGAATTTAAATTTGATAAAACAAAAAGAGTATTTTTTGAATCTAAATGATGTAAAATAAAAAAATCTAAGGTATTTTTTAAAAAGTGTGTATTATTTAAATTATTCTTTAATTACCCAAAAGTGTAATTACCAAGTCATTTTGAAGAAGATGCGATTATGAGTGTTTTGTGAAAGACGTCTAGGGGAAAAACACCTTATTCATTAAATATGAGCAAAGATTGAAAAATAACTCAAAGGAATCGAAAAATATGGTCGGTATTCTTGAGATATGAAATAGAATCAAGTTTTGAATAATTGGAGCATCCTAGAAAGTTACCAAAAGGGTAGTGATGAAGATATAATATCTGAATAAAATTTGACCACATAGTATGATTTATAAACAAGTGATAGATGAAAAACAGTTCAGGATTTAAATTGATTATGTGTACAAAGATATGAACCCTAATGTAAATATGATTATGGATTTTTGGATTCAATGGATTCTTTAAAGGCATACAATGAGATATTTCACCAAAATTATTTATGAGAAATTTAATGATTTACACTATCAAAAGAATGAAATCAAATATGGATTATGATGTATATTAACAATGTTAGTGAATCAAAAGTACTAAGCAATGTCTATGCACTTGTATCATGGAGAATGATAATGTCTTAGCTTGTATTTTCAATGGATTTGATATGATATGGCTGGTAAATTAAGAATGTTGGTATGAAAATGCACTGTGAACTAGGCCTCTGTAACAAGTTAACTAGGATAACTAACTATGGTTTCATATAGTGGAGCCATCCATGACATAGTATGGACATGAGCTTGTATTATAGCAAAGGAATTCAATGAGGCCTCCACCTCTACAATTTACAAGGGTAGGTGGATACCTTGATTCTGTTCATCCTCGATTATTATCATCACTTTTGATATGTCATGAAGGGTTCCTATATAGGTACAACATGGTCATTCACAAAATGTTGGTTTCAGAGCACCCTACATATTACAAAATGAATACATCAAGAAAACATTATATGAAATAAATGGAAGTTGCATAGTTGACCTTCACGAGAAGTCATATGATGCCTCCTGTCATCCCAATGTGATTCTTGATAACTGAACAATGTCTACAACAAACCATATTTTATTAATCTTTCGCCCACACTAATTTGTGATGGAAAATTATGTCCCTTGAAGCTATGTTTCCCTTATGCCAATCACATCTAGATAGTGATGATACTATTCCTATGAACATTCTTGTGAGATCAGAATTTAGAAATATCCATGAATCCTATGCTAGTGAAAAAACTGCAGTCATAAATGTAGCCCTTGAATGTTATCCTATCTCAAGATATTGTTAGGAATGTAATTCATGTAAGTTCTAATTTCACATCTCCCTGATAACCGAGTGAGCCTTGAAAAACCTTTGAAACAACCAATCATTTCCGATAATAGAAAATTTAGAGACATGTGATACAAATCTCTTCATTGTGCCATCAAGAAAAAAATGACCTTTAAGTTTAGCTACTTGTAATTTTTGTAAATTTCACTATGTGTTCTGTGCATTTTTCCTCCGATTAATTACTAAATGAAGTTGTGTGTTAATTTTTTTACAAAATTTATCATTCTACAAAGGGTTTCAGATAAGGATTAAATTGTAAAAGTATTGAAATTTTGGAATAAAATTGCTAGGATGGAATGTTCCATGAATGACGTCTAACAACTTGCAATATGCGACTGAGTTTCAACTTGCAACTTAGTAACGTTACAACTCGATAAGAAGATAGGGTTATTGCATTTAGTTCAAAAAAATTTCTCAGTTAAGGCAAAATATAGAAAGATCACCTAACTTGGAAGATTAGATTTGGAAAGTGTTTCACCTGATTCTTAGATCGTTTCTTTGAAGTATTGATGAAATAGATAGGGTAACAGGCATAGGAGGAATACCTGTTCAAATGTTGGTTGATGGGTTGCTGTGCATGTATGACTTCTGAATCCATAGCTGATTGTGAGAGCTTCCTTTTGGCTAGGAGGAACTACCTGTAATGAAAGCAAGACCACCAGAAAGAGTTAAACAATATATGCAGTGAACTGCCTAGCATGTGCTAGATCTGGGAAGTGTGATACTTCCTAGATGGCTGTCAGTCCACTGTTTTAAAAAATTTAATGCTGGTAAATAAAGGTAAATCCTATTGTAATTAAAATGATTTAGGTATCTCACTTAAAACACAATAAGAAAATAGATCTAATCTAACAGGCTAGGTTAGAATAGAATCCAAAGGTCAAGTAACTGGTTCTGGGTTCTGCAGGTCTGATAAAGGTCTCGGGTAGATCACAGGTGAATGAGGGTGAGGGGAAATAGGTGGATAGGTCACTGTTCTAAGGTTGTATGGGAAAATACAGAGACCGATGTCAGTTAAGGGTGACTGACGTGGTTAGGTGTAATCGTGCCAGTTACTGTGGAAAACTGGGAATGCCACAGAATGAGATTTAGGTCTCCTTTGTGATTGCACAAAGGACTTTGGTTGGTTGGGATGAGGTATTAGGTGATTTAGGTAGGATTTGGTGAGGTTTTAATGGGTATATGGAGGGGTGAGTGTTGGAGGAGGTCAATGGGTGGCTAAGGTAAACAAAAGATGATAATATAATGATGAAATGGAATGAACCAGAGAAGTATAACATTTACTTACTTGGATTCTAGTCCTGGATGCCTGTAAGTGAGGGATGGAGGTGTTGATGAGAGGTTTGAAGGCTGCAGGTGATCACCAACTGAAAGAAAATTCTACATGGGCTGCATGTACATTCCTCTTTACTTGGTTAGATCAGATCATTGCTGGGATGGTTGTGTAGGAAAAGATGCTTGATCTCCTTCCTTGGCATGCATGTTCTCATTGGAATTGGCTCTCAGAAGATGTGATATCTTCTCTGGAATGTGCTAATGTTTGCCAACTTTTCCAATCTTTTTCCAACCTTCTTCCAACCTTGAGAATAAGGTTGTTTTGGGGTTAAAAGGGTAACCGATGGCAGTTCCGGCTTAACCGGCGATGGTTAGGGGTAACCGGCATCGGTCAAGGCAGGATTTCCTAGGTTTACTAAACTAGGGAGATCCTCTTGATTTCCTCGGATCTTGTGTCATTAACCCATGGATTAGACTGGGAGCTTCTTGTAAGCATGTGGGAATGTGGTTAGAGGGAATGTAGGCATTGATTTTTATGGTTTAGGTAAGTCTTAGTTAGTTATGGAAACTTACTAAGAATAGGTCTTAGGGTGAGTTTTTTTGGTGAGGTGTCTAGGTGAAGTGTATGTGTGGATATTATTTAAATTAAGATATTTAAATAATAAATATGGTGAGGATAATGAATTAATAATTAAATTAATTAAATTAATATTAGTGGGGTGAAGGGGGCCATGGCTAGGTGAATGTGATGAAGGGTGTTTATTTGTCGAGGGACCAAAGGGGAGTGTGACCTAATTTTAGTGTCTACATTTTTCCCCTTTTTGTTGCGTAGCTTGTATTGGTAAGCGATGCTAACAAAAATAAGATGTGGTTGCCCCATGTGTGGGTGAAGGTGATCCCCCTCAAACCAGGAACTAATGAGGCTGAAGGCTGAATCAATGAGTGGTTTGATAAAAAAGTTAATATGAGGAAAAGGCAGGTGGGAATGGGGGGAAAAAGGTTGAAAGGTCTACTCAGGTAATCTAGGTAATGGGTCAGGGTCAAAGGTAGTAACAGTCAAATGCACACACACATATAAACTGCAGCACACTACTAGGTTGAAGAGCAGGAAAACTCTACATCGTCTAAGGTCGATAGGTTTATCCAAACAAGGTTGAAGTGAATCCGGTATCCAAGGTATAGGATAAGGTCAGGAAACAGGACGTAGGTTAGGTGCAGGAACGTTTAGGTATGTTCTGGTACACCAAAGGTAGGGTCAGGATAAATGGTCATGGAAATAGGCTAGGTAAGGTCATTAGGTCAACAACACAGGTAACAGTGCCACAAGGTATAGCAAACACATGAGGTCAAAGGTCACTAGCGATGGTCCAAGTCCAAATATCTAGGTCACGGCATGGGTAAGGCCAAGGTAGGGGTAAAATAATGAGTCCCCAAAGGATGAAAAAGGGAGGTAGTAAATGATGAGGTCAAGAAAGGTGAGGTAAATGGGTAGGGTAAAGGTGGGGTGAGGTAAATGATCAGGGTGAAGGTTGGGTGAGGGTAAAAGGGTAAAATTTAGGGCCATGTGTAGGTGATGGTGACCGATGCCAGTCATGGATAACCGATGTTGGTATAGGTCAACTGAACGATGGTTAGGTAGGGCATGCGACCGATGTCAGTGAAGGGTAACTGACATCGGTTAGGTTGGGTTTGTTATAAAAACAAAAAATCCACAGTTTTTGTGATTCATTTGTTATTTTGTGAAGTGAGAAAATGAAAAAAAAGAGAGTCAGAAAAGTGTCATAGACGGAATGGAACAGTGAGCTGGTGACTGTGATTGACAAGTGATTGATTGGTGAGCAGTGGGTCCAAAGGATCATTGTGAGGGATTCGATTGGTTAGAGGTTGCTATGGTATCTATTTGGTGATGGCAGAGGCCAGAGAGGGATCAGGTCTTGGCCACCAGTATAGTGGCCAGATGTGCCACCGAGACAACGGTAACATGACAAGGTAAGTGCTCTTACTCTACATGTAGTTGATTTGATAGATTAGAGGATTATTTAGTGACATTATCGGTTTAGGTTTTGTTGGTTTTTAGGTTTGGTGGGTGGTTAAAAATGGAATTTGGGAATGGGGGGAATAGCGGGTAAAAAGAGGAATGGGGAGGGTAATAAATGGGATAGGGTGGTGGGTGGAGGTCCAAGGGTAGTTTAGGTCATTGTAGGTGGGTAAAAGGGGTAAGGGGGAGGTTTTTTAGAAAGGTGTTTGGGAAATCAAAGGTTTTTCCGTGACAATGATCTAGTGTCGGTCAATTTTGGCTAGTGTCAGTTAGGTGGAACTGGTATCGGTCACCAAATAGGTGACCGATGTTGGTTAAGGGGTGACTGGGGGTCGGTAAGGGTGAACCAGTATCAGTCACCAAATAGGTGACCGATGCTGGTTAAAGGGTGACGTGGGTCAGTTAGGATGAACATTGGTATCATCGAATTATTGGGCACAAGGGTCCAAAAGATATGTGGGATTAGGTAGTTGAGATGGGTAGGGTGAAAATAGGGTATAGGAAAATGATAATTGTTGAATATGGATTGATACATGTAAATTAATGTGGTGCTTGTATTGGATATAGGGGAGAACACAACTACATATGCAGGATAGGGTTCTGCCTCTACTTGTGATAGTGTGTGGCACATCAACCCCAGTAGAGTTGTAACATGTGGAGGTAGTTGGGTTGAGTGGAGTTTTTTGTTATAGACATGTATTTAGGAAGCCCAGTTTGATGGTCATGCTCATCGATAGATGGGACTCCGTGACCAACACATTCCACCTACCAATGGGTGAGATTACTATCACCCTGAAGGACATGTTCTAGATTCTTTGGTTACCCATATTGGGTGCCTTAGAGGTTTATTTTGTCTCCTCATCAAGGCCTCCAAGGAGCTGAATTGTGACTATTTTTGGAGAGGGGATGGCCAATCTGAGATTCCATAGTGCCAACTTGAGCTATGGAGAGATGTACCTAGCCCATCTAGAGGAGATGAGGCTAGTGGTTCTGTTGATGGAGGTACATGTGTTGCTATCACACTACCAGATGTAGAGGGTGGTAGTTTTCCCCGATCACTGATGGGGGTACTCCATGACATGATGGTGGATGAGACCAAACTTTTCCTGGGCACTAGCATTCTTGGTGTAGTTGTACAAGGAGTTGTGGGCATATGGGTGGTTGTGCAGGTTCAGCCTGTGTTGTACATTTTTACTACACTACTGGGCCTGTACGAGCACATAGTTTGTGTGCAGTCTATAGGGATGCCCTGAGTAGATGCATTCCTAGTGATATTTGTGCAGGTGGGGTACAAGAGATGGGTGCCAGTGATTAGGAGAGTGGAGATCTGAGAGGCCCACACATGATGTGGCCAAAATTTCTAATAGTTACTGGAGGGGTTGTCTGGAGTGGACATTATATGGAGGCCATATGTGATATTCCCCTCATATAGGCATATGCATGAGGAGCTAGCTGAGCTCTAGCTAGAGAGATGGATACAGGGTCACCGTGTTGGGGAGTATGAGATGATCCCGGTAGACAGAGTCTGATGGCAATTCAGGCTAGTACAGGACATTCCTCTACCCTTCCCATAGTATCATTGTGAGAGATGACGTGGAGAGGCCCTTACCTCTACCATTATCTATACAGTGCCCACAGGGTAGGAGGAGTAGGCTAGTGGACCGACAGATAGATGATGTTGGAGTGCATAGATAGGTACAAATAGTGGTGGGTGGCTCAGTTACGAACCATAGCACCTAAACCGGGGAAGCTGGATCTATCTACCATTACAGTGAAGAGAGACGCCCTACAGGGGCAGGTATGCTACGTCTAATTACCTAGTTGGGTATATTACAGACAAAGCTAGAGGGTTCTAAGGTAGAGGTAGCAAGAGCTACACATACAGGTGGCTAGTCTGTAGGCCTAGATGGCTGATGTATGGGAGAGATTGACAAGGACGGGGATGGTCAGGTGGTAGCCTTACAGGCTTAGGTGGTATGTTTACAGGATATCTCTGTAGTTTAAGCATAGCACTAGGCATAGATTGGGGTCTTACATGCCTCCCAAATACAGGCAATTGGGGTAAGGGGCACCACCACATAGGCACATTTGATAGGATCAGTAGGGTCCCAGTTCAAGGTAGGAGCAGGGTCCTATAGACATCTTCACAAGTAGGATCAGGCAGTGTCCCGTAGGGTAGGTACAGGGGCTGAGACCTATGGGAACCACCACAGACCATGCTTGTATCTAACAAGGTTACGGGATGCCTTAGGTGAGGCTAGATACTATCAAAACCAGCTGATGGCAGCCGAGATAGACTTCATATCCTATGCCGAGTACTAGGGCACAACAGGCATCTAGTGAGAGGACGAGATCCTGCACTCACAGTGTGGAGAGCACAGGGGGTCAACAAGCTCTGAGGCCTAATCAGGTAGAGGCTACCAGCGCATGGAGACCAGCTCTAGTTGAGGCTCTACCAGGGACCCAAGAGGCCGAGGGCACAAGCGATACAAAGATGGAGGAAATCCACCGAGATGTCTGATATGTGGCATTTGGTTTTTGATGTATGATAGTTATTTTGTGATTATATACCGGCCTGCATGCCGATATATATTTATAGTTTTGATCCCATACCGGTCTGCATGCTGATGACAGTGAGGATGTATGAGAGATTTTTGTATATTTTGAGCATATACCGGCATGCCTGCCGAAGAGATTTTATATTATTTCATTATTTTGTTGTATATATGAGACCGGCCTGCATGATGATGACATTTTGTATTGTGTATCAGCTTACGTGTCGATGATTTTGAGATGATGGACATGATGAGATAGCCATGTATTTTTTAGATACACATTGATTTATTTATATGATGAGATACACTGTATTTTTTTATTTGTTGATGTGTTGATGAGATACATGGTATTATTTGATTTTTTAATGTATTATTTTGATATGGAGGGAAATTAGGTGAGTTAGGCATGATGGATTCAGGTTTTTTAAGGCATGGATCGAGTAGGTCTGTTAGGCATGGATCGAGTCAGGTTGGTTTAGGCATGGTTAAGTTAGGTTTGTTTAGGCATGGTTGAGTTAGGTTGGTTTAGGCATGGATCGAGTCAGGTCAGTTAGGCATGGTTGAGTTAGGTCGTTTTAGGCATGATGGAGCTGGGTTGGTTTAGGCATGGATTGAGTCAGGTCTGTTAGGCATGGATCGAGTCAGGTCGGTTTAGGCATGGTTGAGTTAGGTTTGTTTAGGCATAGTTGAGTTAGGTTTGTTTACGCATGGATCGAGTCGGGTCGGTTTAGGCATGGATCGAGTCAAGTCAGTTAGGAATGGTTGAGTTAGGTTTGTTTAGGCCTGATGGAGTTGAAAGTAGGTGAAGTTTTGAGTCATTATTTCATGCAATGAATGATAATATGGGTCATATGTGAGATGTGTTATAATACATGCATGATGATGGTAGAGAAATGGTAGGAAAAATAAATGTATGATGTGATAATGTTTAAAATATGAAACAACTCATTATGTATGTGGTTGAATTTCCAATTTTGGGTATAAAAGGGAAAATAAGTTAGGTGTGATGTAATGTGAGGCACATGGAAGATGAATTGTTTAAGGTAGAGGATGGCCGAGCTAACCTCTAAGGGCCCCATGCCCTTGGAGTGTTGCCTACATAGTCCCGATGAAAAAGGGACCTTAGGCTGATGTAGTTATCCCATAAGCTAGGTAATAATATGAGGAGGTATGAAAATGAGTTGGAAATTTTTTGGGCATGTTGTGGTTTTAGGTTTGTTAGGTGTGGGTAGATTATAGGTAAAATGATGTAAGTGAGGGTGACTGTGGTGAAAGAAAAAGATTACCCCAAAAGTAAGTGTTAAGGACCAAGTCCTGTATAAGGTAATCAAAATGTAAACAAAGATGGCTAAAATATAAACAGGGTAAATAAAGCCACCTAGTTGGGTAGGATCATACCAAGTAGATCATACCTTGGTAGAGGTGATGAATGTAAGATCCTAAAGACATTGTATGATGGACTGTTCTACGGTGAAAATTAGTCACATGATCAACAAATGTCTAAGTTCCAAGAATTCCCTTGAGGCAGTAGGAAATGGGAGTGGGCATGGTTTGAAGGGTGAAGTGTGGGTAATTTGCATATGGTATAGGTAGCATGCGTTTTGAGCAAGAGAACCTAGATCACAATGGGAAAGTCCATGACATAAAGGTTGAGTGTTTTGACATATAGTTGAGATAGATTGATCTATGTGGGAATTCTATATTGGATGAATAAAATTAAACTCCTTGAGGTCTTCGTGAAGTTGATCAATGCAGGAAGCTTCGGTTACTCTCATTTTTTTAAGATCTTTACATAGATGTCCTTCTAGGGATCAGTCTATTTATAACAGCAATTGTTGAGAGGAAGATGTCCTTTTAAGGGAGTCATCATATTTTTAGTAGAAGTTTGACTCAAGGAGTTTGGTCCCATGTGAAGTCTTTGAAGTCATGGACAAGACCAAGGTGGAGATTAGGATGCTTGCTCAAAAGGAAAGGTGGAACAACCATGGGATCTCATCTAAAGGTAGACGAAAGGTATGCATGAGAATCAGGCTATGTGCAGTGCCATGGTACACATATTCAAGAGAAGATAAACAAGTGACAGTTACTCACATGATTCTTGTTTAATCATTAGTGAGGTGTATGAAGTGAATAGTGCTCAAGGGATGAGCATGGAAATAGACAAAAGGTGAGGTAGGACTACAAGTCAACAATAGAATGGTCAAATATGCAAGGTGTTAAGGGGCTCAAGTTTGGGTTTACCATCAAGTGAAGATAAACAATAAGCACTTGATCCATAGGTATGAGTCGCGATGTATGGTCCAAGCTAATTAGGAGCAAATTTTCCCCGTTTACTTTTTTTGGCGTTGGTTACATGTTGATTTTATTTCAATACAAGGTCACTGGCTTAGAAGGTCCATTCATGGACGCGTTTTTCATAGGCACGTTTGATACATTTTTTGGTAAACTTGAAGGTGATCTAGAGTGTTAAGACGATGTTCATCTAGTAACTCTAGCTATGTTAAAGGGTCCTGACGAAAGTCATCATCATTGAGTATGTCATGTAGAGAAATGTAGAGTGAGGGGATCTAGACTTTGAGAGGCAGGACTGCCTCTCTACCATAGACCAGAGAAAAAGGTGTGTCCGTAGTGGAAGTGTGAATACTAGTGCGGTATGCCCACAGGGCAAAAGGAATATACGTATGCTAATCCTTCTCAGTATCCTTAACCACTTTCATGAAAAATTAGTTAAGGGTTTTGTTAGTGGATTCGGCTTGACTATTGGTTTGTGGGTAATAAGGTGATGACAAAATAAGATGAATTCCGAAGGCGTTGCAAAGTATTTGCAATGTTTTGTTTTTGAATTATTTTCCATTGTCAATGATGAGGTGATGAGGAACACCAAAGTGACAAATGATGTGGTGGTTAATGAACTCACATATTTTCTTAGCTTTCATGGAAATGAGTGGTATGGCTTCCACAAATTTTGTATAGTATTCAGTAGCATTGATGATCCATTGATGGTGTTGGGAAGAATGGGGATTGATTTCTCCAACAAAATCCAAACCCCATTGAGAGAAGGGCCAAAGGTCACGGGTGACCTGTAAGGCATGACTGGGTGTATGATGAAGATTGGAATTTTGTTGGCATTTTACACAACATTCGATGTAGTCACAACAATCATAGTTAAGGGTCGGCCAGTAATATCCTAGGTTAAGGATACGATTAGCAACAAGTCCACTGAAGTGACCTCCACATATGTCGTCATGAACTTCCTTAATGGTATAAGGGATTTCAGAACTTGTGAGGCATCATAAGATAATACCATCAAATCCATGCTTATAGAGGAGGCCCCCCATGATGATGTAATGTGAGACCTTTTTAAGGAAGGAAAGTTGTCCATTATAAGTGAGATCAAGACATAAGATGGAGAGAGAAAGATAGTTGGAGTATTGTTTATATCAAAGGTCACTTGGGTCCGAGGTGATGGTTCCGATCAAGTGAACATTGTGAGGTAAATAAGAATGTGATTGGAGTCATTGTATGGTGACAAAGATTATAGAATCAGCGGGTGAAGTGGGTATTTGGGAAGCTAAGCATGCAATGGTATCTACAAACTTGTTGGTTGAACGTGGGATGGTTTTAAGGGTGTAACAGTCAAAGGTGGTCAAAAGTATGTATACATGATGTTTATACTTTTGAATTATGTCGTTACGACATTGGTATATACTAGTGACTTGGTTTACGAACAATTGAGAATCACCAAAGATATTGATTGATTTGACATCTAGGGTGTAAGCAGCTCAGACACCTAGTACGAGTGCTTCATATTTGGCAATATTATTGGTACATTCAAAATCTAGTTTGAAAGACAAAGGCATGGGTTCACCATAAAGGGAAATGAGGATAATACTAGCCCCACCCCCATGCTGACACTTGAAACCATCAAAGAAGAGTGTCATTTGGTAAGGGGGTTCATCCATGGAAAGGGTAGTAATAGAATCATCTAGAAAGTACAAATTAGAGGGTTGATCCCTGGAAATAGGTGTGGCATCCAATTGGTTGGTGATATCTTGGCCCTTGATGGAATTTTTATGAATGAATTCGAGGTCAAGATCAGCTAAAATCATAATCCATCATGCGGCATGCTGATTTTGATAAGGTTTCACATACATTAAGTGTAAGGGGTTGGTGTTGGTCATAACATAGGTTTTGTGGTTGAGTAGGTAATGATGGAGTTTGGTGGCAATGAAAAATAAGGCTAAGAAAAGTTTATCGGGATGGGTGTATCGAGTTTCATATTCTAAAAGAGTATGACTTATGTAATAAACCGCCTGCTCCCTATGTTGTTCATCACGATAATCGAGCATGGCTCCCAAGGAATGAGCGGTAGCTAAAATGTATAGGTAAAAAGGCTGATCCTCTTTAGGTGTGATGAGTATGGGTGGTTGGAGAAGGTATTTTTTTAAGGCCTCAAAAGCTTTGTGACAGTCATCATCCCATTTGAAGGAGACATCCTTCTTGAGCAGAAGATGAAATGGTTGACATCGATCAGATAATTGTGAAATGAAACGATGAATAAACTACAACTTACCTTGTAGGCTACGAAGTTGTCTAAGGTTGGTGGGCAGAGGCATTTCTAGAATGGTCTTGACTTTAGTAGGGTCAACTTCTATACCATGTAGGGACATGATACTGCCCAGGAGCTTTCCTGAGAGGACCAAAAATACACACTTCTTTGGCTAAAGGTGAACGTAATATTTAATGAGGTGGTCAAAAATGGTTTTGAGGATAGTTAGGTGCTCGGAGTGGTGTTTAGATTTGGCTAATAAATCACCCACGTAATCTTCCAATATGTGATGCATGATGTCATGGAAGATGTAAGTCATAGCTCGCTGATATGCAGCACTAGCACTTTTTAAGGCCAAAAGGCATGACTCAATAGTAGAAGGTCCCCCAAGGGCTGATGAATGAGGTCTTTTTTTGATCCTCTAGGGCAAGCAGGATTTGGTTATAACCCCAGAAGCCATCCATGAGTGATAGCATCTCATGGCTAGTGATAAGGTAAACCAGCTGGTCAATACCAGGTAAGGGAAATTCATCTTTTGGACATGCTAGGTTGAGTCCATAAAATTCCATGCAAATATAGAGTCCCCTTGTCGCCTTAGTGACAGGGACAATGTTATAAATCCAATGAGGATAATTAATGGGTAAGATGAAGGAAACAGAAAGAAGGCATTGGAGTTCCTCTTTGACAAGAGGGAAATGCGAGGGTGCATTTTCCTCAACTTTTGTTTAATGGGTTTGGCATCGAGAATGGTTACAATATTATGGACCACTATGGTGGGATCAATACTGAGCATGTCTGTGTAAGACCAAGTGAAAGTGTGGTCATGATCCTTGAGAAAAGAAGTGATGGATTCTTGTTCAGCAGCATCTAAAGATTGATCATTCTTTAGGATGTGTGGGTCATCCTGAGTATGAATTTTGATCTTGATAGTCGATTCATTCAACATGGTTTGTGTCTTAGAAGGTAATGACCGATGAATAAATGAGTCTTCTATACCAAGGTAGGTGAGTATAGATTCATCATCCTGACAATGAATGAAGTTAATTGGAGGTGTATCGTCATCAATCATTTCAGGATACAAGAAGGGAAGAGTGGACGGGGTTGCACCCTCACATTGATAAGTCAGAGGCCCCAAGGAAATGGTGTTTATGAAAAATAAAAGTTAGGATGGATAGAGTTAGGATCCATCGACTCTGTCGGTGAGGGTGGTGATAAAGGTGAAGCGGGTGAAGAAGGTGGAGAATGGCTAGTGTTCTTAATGAGTTCAATGCGGACTTATTTGATAGGTGGTTCAGGGAAGCTGATACCACTACAGTCATTATATTTATGGGTGGTACATGGACTGACGGTATGGTGGCCTTGCTCATAAAATCCAAAGCCAAAACCCTTCCACACACATTGGTGCAAGAAGGTGTGGGTGAAATGGTGATTGGTAAGTGATTAGAAGTTAGCAGAAAAGGGGCGAGTTGGTTGTGGTGGTTCAAGTGTGTAAGTGGTAGTATCAAGTCCACCATAGGTGATAATAGTACGAAGGTGAAGAGGACCATAGAGGAGGAATTCTCCTATGTGGTTATCATAGGGAGGGTGTTGGCGAAGACTTCAATACTCTTGTGGAGTAAGGAATGTGTTGACACTATATAGGCGGTACTCCCCCAGAGTAAGGCATTGAAAAACACCTTCCAAGGGATCAGTGGTTGGTATGTAGGTAGCTGGAATGGATGATGTGTTAGAGGTCAATGCAAAGGTGGAGTTAACAGATTGGGAGACTGATGGGTCATCCGTGGAGGTAATGGAAATGGTAGGAATGGAGGAGGTATGTGTGGTAGAAGTAGCGGCTACACTGGTAAGTGGAGGTTTAGGTGAAGAAGTAGCGGTTATGGAGGTAGATGGCTTAATAGGTATGAGCACATCATTGGGTCAGTAAAGCATGTTGCATGTTTTGAAAGGTGAGGGGTCAGCTAGAATGGTATAAGTGTTTCCTTCATGTTCAAACTTTACACAATGATGCAAAGTGGAAGGAACACAACCCATGACACGAATCCAAGGTCTACTAAGCAACAGGTTATTTTGGAATTCCCCTTCCAAAATGTAAAACAATTTTGGAATAGTACGGGGGCCCATGCAAACATGGAGAATAATGGTGCCTAGTGTAGAGGTGATAACATCATTGAATGAATGCAACATGACATGATGTTTATGCATGTAATTATCAGGTATGCACATTTGAGCAAATTCATGGGATCAAATGATGTTAGTGCTAGCACCCCCATCAATCATCACATGGCGTACCCATATGTCATCGATGTGGACAGAGATAAAGAGGGCTAGGTCTGGGTCATCATTTTGGTGTGGTGTGATCTCTTCTTTTAAGAAGATAAGGGAGGCCACTTGGTGAATAGGGTGGGGTGAAGATGAAGGTGGTAATTTGGTGAGAGAGGCTACATGATGGGGTGTGATAATGGAGGCTATAGGTGTAGGGTCATTGGGTAAAACCTCAATAGATTGAAGAACCTCCATGAGAGCTTGATGATATGATTTTTAGGTTTGGATGAGGTCATATAGGGACATTTTGAGGGGAATCTGGTGTAATTGTTTGAGCATGGTGTGATGTGTGACACCATAAGAAATGGGGTACGTGAGGTCATGGATAGTGGTTTTAGGTATGGGTGCAGATGGTATGTTGGGTATAGGATTGGTTGGTGGGTCAGTTGTCTTTTCTTTTCCCTTATCCTTCTAAACACGTGCAGTGACATGTATTGTGTTTATTTGAGGGGAGTTGTGAAATGGAGAAGGTGTAGGGTGAGTGGTATAACGACACGACGGGCAAAAACCTACCGGAGGATAAAAAACCTGTGAGGTGAGTATGGTGCAACAACATTTGGGTGGTGGTGTGGAAAGTTCTTTGATGTGAACCATGTTAATTTAAAACCTTGGGGTGGATCTATGAGCTATGAGGGTGGAGTTTGTTTTTGTTGAGTGGGCAGTGTGGGAATGGGTGTCGGTGAAGCAGGATCCTCGTTGAGAAGGTCATCATCATCAAAGTTGGCTTTCGGAGGACATAACTAGATCACGAAGGTCTTCAAGGCCTTGTATTTCTCCACATCGTGCCCTGGTACATGATGGTATGCTAAAATTTAGTATCATCAAACCCTTTTGGCTTAGGGTTTAGGTGGTCATAAGGCCTGAGTGACGGTAATGTGATGACAGAAGTCTAAAGGAGGTTGGTTAAAATTTTGTTATAAGACCCTGCTAGTGGATCACAATGGTAAGTGAGTGTGGGTTTGGGTGTAAGTGTGGTTGATTGTTGAGGAACAAATTTTGGAATAGGTGGAGTGGGTCGAGCTATGGGTTTGGGTACTGGCATGGTTTTGGGTGTTGATCGTTCTTGTTTAGGTAGGGGTATAGTAGAAAGACGGGTAGGAGGGTGTGTGGTTGTTTTGAGTACCTTATTGTGGGGTAGTGGAGTTTTTTTTTTGGGTTACACCTTCTTGGGTAAAGGTGATATGGGTGTACGAGGTCTAGAAGGAAAAGTAGATGGGGGAAGAGGGTGAGTTACCCATGGGGATAATGGGGGTGCTGTGAAACTAGATGATGCAATTCGTACTTGGGGTGTGAGAGACATCCACTGAAGTGTAGTGGGTAGTAAAGCAATAGCTGAGGGTATTAGAGGTATGGGCGGTAAATATGCTACAGGTGTGGGTTTAAGTCATGTTGGGTGTCTCGGTAGGTTAAAGGTTTGTGAGAAAGGAATGGGTTGTTGTGTTTTTGGTTTATTGATGGGTGGAGGTTTCTTGACTATGTTAGGAAGCTAAGATCCTAAGAGGAATGAGATAGGTACATGTGTGATTGGCACAGTCGGGGTATGAGTTCTATGGGTTTGGTGATTTTGTTTGGGTGTCAGAGTAGGTGTGGTGTTTTCTTTGGATGATGTAGCTAGATCTAGTTTGATAGGTGGATGAGTAAGGCTGGTAGTCGAGAAGACCCCTAAAGTGGTAATAGGTTTAGTCAAGGATGATGTCATAGGTAAGGGTTTGGGTTTAGATAGAGATTGGGATATGGGTAAGGATGTGGTTTGAGCTATGAAAAGTGTCATGGAAGGAGTTGTGATAGAGGTGGCTGTGTTTGGTTTGATTGGTCGAAATATTTTTGGGTAGGTAATGGAGGTATCAGCAAGTGACCTCTGCATCTGTGTTGAGATAGGAAGCAAAAGGCATCCCCATAGTAAGGCTCTATCCACATAATCTAAGTGATCAGCCAAATACGATAATGACACGTCTGTAGGTGGAGTTAATGAGGACCTAATGGAAATTCTTGTAAAATGTGTCTTAGAGACGAGAAATTGGCTAGCTTCAAGTTCTATGGGTAAGAGAGTTGAAAGTAGGTCCAGAGGATTTTGGGTAGCGGATGGAGAATGCTCACCAAGAGGAAAAGGTATCTTAACTGGGTCTATGGTAGGTGTAGAAGGTGATGGAAGCTCCTCTGCAAGTGGAGGAATAGATAGGTGCTCCTTTGTGGGTGGAGGAGGTAATGGGTGCTCCTCTATGTGTGGAGGAGGTACTGTGGGTAAAGGTTCTCTAAGTGGAGAAGCCAGGGGTGAGATGGTCTTGATGTTAGTGGAAGAATCCTCCATAGGTTATGAAGGAGGTGAAAGATGTTATTCTATGGGTGAAGGAACATGGGAGGTTGGTTCTGATGTGGAAGGATGATTTCAGGAGAGGATTTCCTCTATGGAAGGAATGTGAGGTAATTGGGAGGTGACAGGTATGTAATTAAAGATAGGTTGAACCTCGTGGGTATGGGTATCATGAGTTGAGGTCTCACCGGTTTGATCAGATGAAGGGGCATGGTTGGGAAATGGTTTCTTGAAGATGTGTAGGTTTTGGTTGGTAGGTGCATTAGGATTATCCATGGTTAACTTTCCTTTCTTGAGCATTTCCTGGAAAATATTTTTGAAAGTGATGTAGTTACCATCACTATGACCCTTTACTCGATGATAGTTATAGAAGTCATGTTTTTTATACCATGTGGGCATGCGGAAAGTAGGCGAAACTAGTGTGTGGTTTTATAGGTGGAATGGTAATGGCCCCGACTTTGATAAGCTTTTCTAAGAAAAAAGAGTAAGGTTCCCCGATTAGGGTGTATTTCTGCAGCTCTTATCTGAATTGAAAAGTCTGGATGGGTGAGAGATTAGATGAGGGGGTAGCCTGATTTGATGGATGAGTTGGGCCAATCTTGAGTACCACTATGTTAGCGGTGCCATTATATTTTGAGTAATTGGTTTATGGCTTGGAAGAAGAAGAGGTATCATTTGACTTAAATGCAAAATTCTTATTGCATAACTAGATTTTCTTCTCTTCGATGGCCCGAATCTCTAACTTTCGTGCCATAGTGAATGCTTCATCAGATGTTCAGAAGGTTCTGACCTACAAGGTTGGTGAGATATGTCTAGCACAATCCCATGTGAAGAGATCCATGAGTTTTGTTTGTGGTAGTTGGAAGGTAAGTTAATTGATCAAGCTGCACCAGCGAGTAACAAAATCTGCGATAGATTCATCCTCATACTAACGTGTGGAGTATAGGTAAGTCATGGTAACATTCTTGACGATATTGATAGAGAAATGGTCCAAGAAGGCTTGGGCTACCTAATTAAATGAGAATATAGAGTGTCTAGGTAACTCACTATACCAATCCAATGCAGGTCTAATCAGAGACATGGGAAAGGTTCTTAAGAGTAAAGCATCATTGAGTTATCAGATAACACCCGTGTTTGAATGACCATAAATGCTGTTGTGGGTCTTCTTTGCTATTGAACCGATTGAATTTAGGCATTTCCCAATGCACGGGATATGGGTGGATAGGAATGGATGGGTGGACGGGTTTGTTGTAAATCTCATCATAGGTGAGAGTGTTGTGGGAGCCAGAAACTGATGCCTCCAATGTCTACATCTTGTCCAACATTAATTTTCTTAGGTCATTAGTAGGTTGCAATGATTGGGTGCATCTTGTAGCATGATGGGATTGGTTTTGGGCATATAATAAGGGTGGAACTCCAGTGTATGGTGTTACCATGTTGGATGATTGAGAATAATGAAGTGAAACAAAAGTTACGTACCTTGAGTGAATAATGGAGGAAACGGGAGGCTGTTGATAGTATGTATATGGCGGTGGAAGGGTCGTGGTAATCCTAGTGGAAATGGGAGTTAATTATTGTGGAATGGAAAGGACCACATTTTGAAAAGGGGTAGGGGTCACCGACATGGGCGGTGGTAGTGTAACTACAGGTATGTGTGAGAAATTAGGGGCTGATGAGGTTGCTTTTTGGGTAGTTGTCGACGATATGGTGCATGTGGCGGGGCTAATGGAGGTGGTAGATGTAGCAGTCATAGCGGGTATAGGACCTAGCTGTGAAACGACTTAGGGTAAGGAGATTCGAGCAGCACAAAGCTAGATGGGGCATATTCAGGAGTGGGAGCTGGAGTTAGGGGGATAGATATGGGCATGTTGTATATCAATTGACTTGAAGCATCTCGAGTGGACAAGTGTGAAAGGTAAAACTGTAAGGCAGAAAGGTTTTGGTCAAGGAGTCATTTGAACTCCTCATCTTTGGTAGCGATAGTGATAGGTTGGATGGGATCCATGGCTGGTGATAAAATGGAAGGTGGTGAAGGACTAGGTGGGATTGGTTGACAATTGGTGTGAAATACGAGTGTGTTTGCTTGTTTTCAGGTTAGCACCATATGAACCAGTACTGATCAGGTAAGGTTGTTTCTCTGTAAATGACATAGAAAAACAACAGGAATAGGTGAATTTGATGGTAAAAAGTGTATTCGGTACCAAATGTAGGTTGGAAAGTGAAACAGGCTAATCGATTCCGGTTTGGGCCAACCGACACCGATCAGGTGTAATTGCTACCAGTCACTATAGAAAATGGTCAGTGAGTGAAAAACCAGGTAGAAAGTCGAATCTGATAGGTATGCCAAATCTGATGGTGTTTTACAGTGTCAATGGGAATGAGGACAGTGACAGGGATTGTGAAAAGTGGAAGAAAATGAATAAAAGGTCCTTTTGGGTAGGTTAAACAAGGACCTAGAACTGACGTTGGTTGGGTATAACTGACGACGGTCAGAGGGTAACTGATGACGATTACCATGAAATTGAAATAGTGATGAAAGAAATGTGGTTATGAATTAAAATATGATGTAGAATCAGACCTAGAATTCTGACAATGATGATGGTATGGCCCAGGCACACTCATGCAAAGCCAGAATACACCAGCTATGATGAGGAGCGTGCAAGGATGAACAAGAAAAAAGAATAATGTGATCTCTCACATCAAAATGCAAGCCAAGCAGAAACAATAATAAAAATGTGATCCTCGGAGTGCCTTTTCTATTATGTTTGTTTAGCTTATGTTATTTAAGGACTGACACATGAATTGTGAAATAGATTTTTTGGTGAGGATGGCTTCCTACGAAGAAGGAGATCTAAAAGGTGATGTTTTAGGTATGTTATGGTGGGTGCGTGCCTCGCTTTGAAGTATGACTTGACAGAGCAGCGAGCGAGGTGTCCATTGTGTTGTGATCGTGTGATCACCTACAACTTCTTCCACGTAAGATGTTGTTTAAGAATTTGTGTATTTTCAATGTTTGTTAGGTTTGGTAATACTCAAAGAGAGAGAAAGATAAATAAAGTGCTTTCTACGGTTTGTTTTTCAACCATCAGCTGGTCATGACTTCTAGTGTAAAGGTTTCCCTTAATTAATGTGAGCTAATGCAATAAATCAAAATGGAATACACTTATTTTTAAACCGAAATCGAAGTGTGAAGTTGGATGACACAATAAGATGAAGAGGAAGAGGGATGCTCTTTCACTACAATGTAGAAAACGTAAATAAATGGTTCTTTTTAATTACACCAAAAGAAAGGTTTCCTTTAGAGAAAATAGAAAGAAAAGGTGAATAACCAAGAAAGAAAATTAATGGGTATGCTTTTCAGAAGGGAAACAAACACACAAATTTTCCTAGGAATGAATGAAATGCAAGGAACCCCGGATGGGTCCCATCGGGTGTGCCAAAAATTTTCACTTGATTCTAGATCGTTTCTTTGAAGTATTGACGAAATAAATAGGGTAACATGTGTAGGAAGAATACCTATTTAAATGTTGGTTGATGGGTTATTGTGCACGTATGAATTTTGAATCCATAGCTAATCGCGATAGCTTCCTTTTGGCTAGAAGGAACTACCTATAATGAAAGCAAGACCACCAAAAAGAGTTAAACAATATATGCAGTGAACTGCCTAGTGTGTGCTAGATCTAAGAAGTGTGATACTTCCTAGATGGCTATCAATCCACTATTTTAAACAATTTAATGTGGTAAATAAGGAAAATCCTATTGTAATTTGAAATGATTTAGGTATCTCACTTAAAACAAAATAAGAAATAGATCTAATCTAACAGGCTAGGTTAGAATAGGATCCGAAGGTCAAATAACTGGTTCTAGGTCTCTGTAAATCTGAAAAAGGTCTCAAGTAGATCACAGGTGAATGAGGGTTAGAGGGAGTTAGGTGGATAGGTCACTGTTCTGGGTTGTATGGACAAATACAGAGACCGATGTCGGTTAAGGGTGACTGACGGTGGTTGGGTGTAACCGGTGCTGGTTACTGTGGTAAATGGGGAATGCAACAAAACATGATTTAGGTCTCCTTTGTGATTGCACAAAAGACTTTGGTTGGTTAGGATGAGGTATTGGGTGATTTGCGTAGGATTTGGTAAGGTTTTTATGGGTATATGGAGGGGTGAGTGTTAGAGGAGGTTAATGGGTGGTTAGGTAAGCAATAGATGATAATATAATGATGAAATAGAATGAACTAGAGAAGTATAACATTTACTTACTTGGATTCTTGTCTTGTGTTGTTACTTCCTCCTGAGCATTCAAGTGTTGATATATGATTTCTTCTGTAAAAGGATGTGTTCCTTTGATTGTGAAGTCATGCTTGATATGTACTGTATCTTCTTTGCTATTGAAGATCTTTGACTGAGTCGGAATATGATTGGACTCTTTTATTTCTTTCATTTTTGCACCTGAGTTTAATCTGATCTCGGAATGAATTATGGAGTTATCCATCTATAAGACCCAGCCTGGGATCAGTGGCATTGATCCAAGAGATGCTTTAAGTTTATTCGGGATGAACAAAAATTATAGACCTTACGCAGGTTGCAAGGTCTGAATGCGTTGAACAAGCTATTCTGGAGTCTAACTCAGACGGAACGTGTTAAATGAATTGGTTCCCGATATCGTAATATCAGGAAGGTCTCGATCGTGGGCCAGGTAATAAATTCAGATACATTTATTCAACTAGCCTATTGGCAGTGCAGGAGTGAATCCTTTTCGTGAATGTATGTTTGTAGGTTCTTATTCTGAACACTCTAAATGTTAGACCTAAACTAGATTTATTAAGATTAGTAACCTAAACCTAAACTATAATCTATGGGTTAGATTAGTGTTAATCTAACCTAGGCCTAAGCTATAGGCTAAATGTTCTAAGTTAGTAACCTATTGCTATGAAGGTTAGACTAAGTATTATCTTAAATCCTAACCTATGTTTCTAACCTAACTAATGAACAAGGAAGAAAGGGGACCTATGAAGGGGTGCGAGCCATGGGCGGTAATTTCTATGGCATTAAATGGGATGGATAAGCATGAAGGATAGGTAAATGGTAGAAGTTTAAATGGCTAGCAAGAGCTGATGTGGCAGAGTCGCCAAAGTTAGATATGGTCTTTGAATTGTTTTTATCCATCGCCAACTATGGCGGTCGGTGGCAATGGAGATTGAGTGGGAAATTTGGAGTAAATGCAATTAATGAACTCGGTCTTCGAGCTCGGGTTTCTCGGGAAGGCATGCAAAATGGAAAACTGGTAGTTTGTTTGGTTTTTCATGCGCTCCGGTTTTCCCTCTGTCTGATCACTGGTTCTTCGCACCAGTCTACTTGGTGTTGCATGGAAAAAATGAGTGTAACTCACTCTTTTCTCTGTCAAGGAAAGTTTATAAGGCATGGAAATAACAAGTTATTGTTGTTGAATCTAACGTGGAAAAAGAGGAGAAGGCACGAGCTCTTTCAGTGGTCTTCTTCGGATTTTTAAGCAAATAACCAGGCATGTTAGGCCCTAACCTTTAAAGATCTTGCTTTCTTTCAAATGATTTCATTAGAACAACTCTGTTCAAATGATTTTTGGGTTCAGTTGGTTTCTATGGTAACTGTGAATGGATTAGTTGCTGTATCTTCTTACTGGATGGATTTTTTTTAGAGAACCCTTGATGGGTGTATATTTGTTTCGAACGATTATACTATCTCGTTGTGTTTTGCATTCCGGATAAAGTTTGTGAAATGCATGCAAGAAAGTATATGAAACCTGCTCTGTGGGAGCCCATGAATTGTTTCCTTGTTGGGTTCAGGCTACAATCGATACTTGCTGTAGATACTTGTCGAAAAGGATACTGTTGGATTTTTGTTTGAATGTTCAGTATAATTCGACTTCTTTGTAAGTTCTGTCGTGGTAATATAAGTGGTGGTTACTGAATCTTATTGGGTTTCACTATAATACTTAGGTTATTTTGAACGGATAACTTGCTGTGTTTACAGTATTTTAATGCGACCTTGTAGAAGTTGTTTTCCCTCCCTTGTGTTGCAATTACGGGATTTAACCCGTTGATAGTTTGCAATATATTTATTTATATACAAAATGACTCTGTGGAGTCCTTGGAATGGTTCGTATATTATGGACTACTGTAGAAGTCATGTATGTGAATACTGGTAGTTTGATTCAGTCGGAGTCCTGGAGGGGTAACTGGTAATACGACTTCTGTTGTCTTGTTATGAATACCTTCGTTTAGCAAGAAATTTCTTGGTACAGACTCAGTTGGTGTACTTTTTATGTTTTCCTCTCTGTGTAAGCTTAGAGCGAATATTGTTGTAGGGGTTCAGTTGGAATCCTTTTTACGAAACCAGTATTTTGCTTTTGTATAAAGCCTGATTGTGAATATTTATCATTATTGGCACGATTGGAATCCTTAATATATATTTATCTTGTATATCGGCTTCTGTAGAAGCTATATCGTGAATACTGTATGATTTTGGATATGGTGGGAGTCCTTGAAAGGTGTCTAGTATTTTTAATTTCATTCAAAGCTGGGTTGTGAATGTTGTTGTTATTATGAATACTAAATGTTATCAACTTTGGTGGAGACACTGAAAAGTAATTTATGTTGTAACATCTGTAGGAGTTCCTACTGTGAGTACTTTTAGTATTCTTGACTTGTTATCATACGAATTCAACTTGATTTGAAAACTTTAACATAAGTATTGGTTGAACTTGGCACTGTTGGAGCCCATATTATGTTGTATGTTGGCTTGATTCTCGATCTTTGTCCTTGCTATGTTTTAGTAGGGACTAAATTGAACTGAATGTTGATGTGAGTTTTGACTCAGTAGAATTGTTCTTGTGTTTGAACATGATTACGTCTTCTATTAGCATGAATATCCAGTCGTGAGCTTGACTGAACTATAGAGCTGTTAACTGTACCTCGAAAGCGATGGCATTGAATATTTTCTTGTTTGTCGCTTTGTATGGAAGGTTATGTGGGGTCTATTTAATAGATTATTCATCACTGTTTTGGCGCGAGAGCTACTGTACTGCTAGTAAGCTACAGGAAATTGTTATATTTTAATTTTAACAAAACTGTGGTTCTTCTTGTGGCTCGTCTGATTTATTCGCATGCGTATAAGGTGAATGCTTTACTCTTGAGAAGAGGGTACAGTCATGAGCTTGTTTTGAAGGGAAATATGAATGACTCGTTCTCTTTCTCTTCTGTTGTAAAATATATGTTGATATATTTTTATCTAACCATGGGAACTGTTTTAACATATTGATGGAACCATGATTTGTTATGATATTCATTTTACTAAGTTGAATGTAATGGTCTGTCTGATGGTTGTTGTCCTTGGGATTCAGATGGATAGTTGTTTTGGATACTTTCGTTCTTCTTGATCCCTAATATTTTGATGAAATATTTGAAAAGTATCTAGGACTATTCAGTAACGATAATATGAGTTACGCGTTTATAGTCATGTTTGTATTACAAAAGCATAGTCTGAAATATGTTTATTTGTTTGGTGAAATGATCTCATTTAAACAGGTTGTTTAATGAAAACAGTTGGTGGATTGCAATTGTTTTAAGAGTTAGTGCTTATCATGCTCAGTTCATCGAACTGACCCATGTTGACAATTTTTGCAGATGGTTTCCGTAAGTGGTAAAAGCACGCAGATCTGATAGGATGTTCAGATTGTTTAATTTGATTTTATGATGAATTACAGCTTGATTCTCTAAATGTACTATATGAGGAAAAATGTTCTTTTTCTGTTGAAGTATTGTATCAAGTATGCTGAATGCATAAAATGTATTTGATTAGCTTGAAGGGAATGAAAAGAGATATTTGTTACCTATGTATTTGTATTCGTATCTTGAAAGTTTGACCTTCTTCGGTTCAAATGATCTTGAGAGCATTGTTATTATTGTATAATTTGGAGACTTTTGTGATTATCAATGTAAGCTTGCAAGAATATGTGACTGAATACTTATGATTGTTTAGTAGTTCTAGTATGTTCTATCTAAAGCTAAATTGGAATTTAGTTCACTGTCTTTCTGGAAGCTAGGGTTAAAATATACCTGAGCAGGAAGCTAAACAAGCTGAATAAATTATTACTTCCTGGTCTTAATCTAAGTCAAGACGACGTTTAATTGGATTCTTAATCACTATATCTCGATACTAATAAGTAAGATATAAATTCAGTTACGAGAACTGATGCAAACCTAAAAAGGGTTTGGTTAACAATCTCATGTGAAGATCGAGGGTTATTGTCCAATTTCGTCAATTTAAGAATTATGTATATTCTATGAACTTCTTGAGGGGACCTCTAGTCTTAATAACTTCTCTTGTGTAATGGGTTTTACTAAGGAAGGTAATTCTAAGGTGAGGAACCCAGGGATTGGGAAAGACTACCTTAAGGGAGCGTCTTATGGTATAATTTAACTCAACGTATGTAACACTTATTAATAAGTAGATCTTTTCGAGGTGGATTTAAAGGTTGATGGCACAAGTCAACTGCAGGGTTGTACCTTCGAGAAGATTAGGATCTTCTCGAAGATACAACAATGCAGGTGACTTATGATGACACCCTTTGCATTGATCATTAATATTTACACCTTAAACTCGAACAAGTTACTCTGGGACTGATTAGGAATGTGGTCTCGTTATAAGGCTGCCCTAGGAGACTCGGGGTATCTTGACACACTGGTTTAACTAGGGTTGACCCAGTATGTCAGCGTATCCCTAGTCCTCGGGAGCATCCATATAACGTTGTCATCTTACTAATCCGTTCCCGAGTGAATAACTTGGGATAGGAGAGACTGACAGGAGTCAGTATAAGACATTCTATATAACATAGGAATGGGGTGAAGGACATATTCCAGATTGATGAGTATGTCGTCAAGGAATACGAGACATAAGCATTATGTTTCAAATCTTTGGCCAAAGTATCGCAAGCTGCTGATTGCATTGTCCTAAGTCACCTAGTCTAAGGGATGAGATGCCGATGAATAATGGTAACAATTATTCAGATAGGTTCCTTAGACAGAGCATTCTGAATCCCAGATTAGGGAAGAGAACCGCAAGAGTGATGTGTTAAATAAAAATGCCAACTCTTAATACACATGAATAGATCGGTAGATTACCGAGTCATGGAATGAATAGATCGGAGGTACTCCAAGTCATTACAGCTGCATATGGTTATCTGTTATAAGAATGGTTGTTTTGATTTGTGAGTTCTAAATTATGTATTTAGAACCAGGAAGCATTTATCAAAAAAAAAAAAATTTACTTGTTCTAATGTATAAAATGAGGATGTTACATCTGATAAATATGAAGTTGTGTCGAGATGGAAAACTAATGAAATAGGAAAATAGGTTTTCGTAATCAAACCCAAAACAATGTAGATATTTCAGGAATGTCGAGACTATGGCACCTAGATAAGGTCAGGGGGCACCAAGGACATTCTTTGGGCACCGGTGACTGCTCATAACCTTAGAAAACTAGTTTTTTAGGGTCGCAAGATGTTCATTAGATAACACCTTTAATTACATTTACTTCACTACTTGATCACTAAATTTACCTAAAACCTCCAAATTGAAAGAGCACCTGTAAAACCCAAAACCACATCAAATCCTAAAAAAAGATGAAAATGGGGATTCATAATGACCCCAACGATCACCCAATTTAGTTAAATTATGATCTGGGTGTTGAACTACATTTCAAACTCCATGTAGTTTTATGTGTGTGTGTGTTTATAATCTTTCCCTATGTGGCTCTTATGAAATTTCCAATTGATAGCGAGCAATAGCTCGATGTAGAAAATGTAGATAGATATGTGCATGGAAAAATTAACTTCCCCTCCTACGAAGTGTATGAATAATAATTCACTCCCTTGTCCCTTGAGTGGACAAGCTAGATGGATGCTTAAAGAGAAGTCTTGTAATGAGGAAAGGAAAGCAACCTTAGGTGGTGATAGTAGTATGCATTAGTGTTTGGTATCTGTATTATGATCACATAGATTTGTATTTATATGATTCTTCTTATTTGAATTTTGTAATTAACAACTAAAAGAAGAGTGACTAGAAAGTAGTCAAAGATTCCTACGTATGAAAAAATTCCAAAACATGTGATAAGTATGTAAAAGTGTGAGAGTCATGTAGGGGATGAAAGTGAGGCACTACTCCTGATGGGTATAAGAGTGTAGACTTAGAAATAGAAAAGGTGTCTTGAAATGTTGTGAAGAGAAAGTATTTTGGGCATTCTCATGATCAAGAGCCAATTTTTTGGATGCATCTCACTCCAAAGTGTGAGTTAATTGGGGTAATTCATGCCAATTAGCAAGTTTTTTGGGGAGAAAGGTGGTAGTGTTACTCTCCATCCATGAATACTTCCTGATAAGTAACCACTGATTTAGATAGTACATGTCCCTGACTTATATCCTATTGTACCGAATTAGTTCTGATTGTACTAATTATGTTGATAAGAAATTTATTATAGGAGATTCCATGCATGGTGTAATGTGAAGGACTCTTCATGTAATTTTGAAACTATTATGAAGGCTTATGTGAACTATGTTGATCTGGAATTAGTTGACTGAAGTGTGACCCCAAGAAATTATCACCCAAGGGATGAAACGTATGTGGAACCCAAGTGCTACTATATGATGTTAGGCATTGGTGTAAAGGTGTAGTGTTACTAATCCATCCATGAATCTTCCTGATAAAAGAGAAGAGAATACAAGTAGTCAAACTTGTGTACTATTGTAAAAATTTGATCAAAATACGATTAAAAAATTATTGAAAATGTGAAATTTAACATAGTGAGATTCCATCCGTGATGAGTGAAAATTGATAGAAAATCTTCCTGAAGGATGTTATAGAAACAAGTTTTTTGAAGGCTTATGTGAACTGAGTTGATCTGATTCAGTCGACTATGTGTGACCCCAGGAATTAGCACCCAAGGGAGGATCACAACCCAAGTGCTACTAAGAAGTTAGGGGAGAAAGGTGTAGTGTTATTCTTCCATCTTTGACTGAGTTTCCAAAGTGATAAACACCACTATAGATAGTATGTCCCTGACTTATTCAAATTGACCGAATTAGTTCTGATCTAATTGAAAGATTGAAAAGAAGGAGTAATTCCATGCATGTTGTAATTAAAGGACTCTTCATGTAATTTAAAAACTGTGTAAAGGATTATGTGAACTATGTTGACTGAGATTAGAACTGTGTAACTACCCCAGGTCATTAGGTGTCTAGGAAGGACATGGGAACCCAAGCACTACTATATGTTGTTAGGCACTGGTGTCTATGTATGTTATGCTAAAGGACCTAAGTCAATTTATGGGTCCATGTTTATGATTAACTCAATGTGATGTTACTATACTATGAAACAGTCAACTATAGCCTTGACTGTGAACTTTTATGGGGTGATGATTCACCCAATGATGACCCCCCTCATTTAGGTGGTGCATGCGATAGTCACAAGGAGTATGCAGGCCCAAAGGAGGATCAAATGTTGTGCTGAAATTATGCCCTGTAGGGGGGGAGGGAATGTGCTTGGTAGAAACCAAAGCACATGTAAACAAAGTGGCTAGAAACAAGTGTTAGTGAAAACAAGAAGAATATGCATGTAGAAGAAAAATGTAAGCAAACAAGTAATTTTACACATGCAAGAATTAGATGTAGACATGAAAAGTGGGTTATAAACATGGGACATCACTCACAATGTCACAAGACAATCAAGTTGAAGTGGCCAAAAGCATATAGTGTAACACAAGACATAGGGAAAATCCCGCAAAAATTGCATAAAATAACAAGAAATGACAAATAGTGACAAGAAAGTTATCAGATAACCATGGTAACAAATAGTTCCTTTGAGAAAAATGATGCACATGAAGCGCCCATTATCATGTTAGGAAGAACAATGTATGTCAAATCATGTATAATATCAATAAAGTAGTGTGTGTAGTAAATGAATATGAAATGATATAAATCAAAACAATAGCACCTGTAATGTGTATATAAAATTGGATGCCCCCAAGAGCTTGTTGTGGGACTGGTAAGAGGTACTATGCTAAAGCATCAATACAACATGTGTAATGATATGTGTATATTCTACAATAAAAACTAGAAGACAAATGAACGTACATGTGTATATAGGAAAGATAATAACATACAATGTATCTAGCTAACATCGTAAGTAAAGTGTATCATGTGAGTATAAGTAAGCAAGAACAATAAGTGACCAAGATATGTAGTATGTTGTGTATGAATGTTATGGAATGGAATGGAATGCATAATGAGTGTGATAGGAGAAATGTACCCTTGAGTGAGTATGTATGAATATGCATGAGACGAGGTTCATTTATAAATTTCCCCACAATAGTAGTCAAGAATGAACCGTAGAAAAAGAGTGTGTCATCGGGAAATGGTTTGGATGTGTGTTGTAGAAAGATATGATCAATAAAGTGTAGAGCATAGAGTAGAAATTGAGTGATGTGAAGTGAGGTTTATTTTCAGGTTTAAATCCACAACAATTGAGTATGAACCATGGAACTAGAGTGTTTCATAGGATGGTGATTTGTGTTGAATGTACGTGACAAATATGTGTCGTGAATGCACAAAGTGTGTATTGTGTAATGTGATGATGTGAGGTTTATGAATGTAGTAAGCCCTCAATAGTCAAGTGTGAACCCTAGAATAAGATTGATTCATCAATTAATGATGATACAAATGTATCAAGATGTACAATATGCATGTGAAATACTATATGTAAATTAAGAAGTGAAATAGTAGAAGTGTGAAATTCCTGAAAATACTAGAGGGGAAAGAGAAAGAATGATACCCACCAATGTGCAGTTGTGAGTATGTTATCTAATAAAAGTGAAAGATGAGGGTCCTCCACCTAATGCTTATGGAGATAAAGGTGTGTGACCATGCTCTAAGACTGACCGAAAGTGTATGATACCTTGAGGTGATAGACACCTATATGAAGGAGAGTGCAGAGGTGATGAACACCTATGTGAAGTAGAGCATGAAGGGGATGAACACCTTGTTGGATAAATTTTATGCTACACTAAACATATAACTTAGGAAATCATGGGATAAATCCCCTTCATTTAATAGTGAATCTCCCATGTGATATATTTATTTATTCTATAGGCTTTTATTTTATATTTGGGGTATTAATTTAATTGAGTAGCTCATGAACCATAGCCAAACAATTCTGTAGCAAGTAAGAAGATATTGTGGAGAAGTTATGATAGATAACAGTGAGAAGTAAATACAAATTAGTAACAATAATTAAGGAAAAGGGAAGTATTTCATAATAAGTAGCTCACAGAGCTCGTTATATCCATACCAAATAAACAAATATTTAATGATTTCCACAATTCTTAACAAATGAAAAGAAGTGCAATTAGATGAAATGTAAAGATAAAGAAAAGTTTACCATTGGCTTTCACAGTTTACACAGAAAGAATTTATAAGACACAAATCTCCACAAATCTTCTTTCTTCTTAGTCAATTTTCAACTATTTACAAAATGGACATCTAATTATTTCAACACAAAGTTTGAAACAACCATGTGCAAAGTATAACATATGTTTACCTAAAATTCCTGGATTTGTTAACCCGTATGTCTCTCCTTCTATTTATAGTCTCCATAAGGAAAGTACAAAATATATAATGTCTGTTATACTTCCATAAATGTCTAACTACAAAACTAAAAGGATTTGAGCACTTTTCTCCTAAAAATCCTCATTGCATGCCACATTTGAGTTTGGAATGTTCCATCATTTAAACGTGAAAAAACTAACTCACCACACTAATCAAGTTGTTGAATTTATCAACCAACTTAAAGTAACAATGATTAACCGAATTACTTCAGTCTGACAATAAATGACATTACTTGATAACATTGAGAAGTAGATGAAGAAAGAGAGAAGAAGAATAATAATTATTCCAACTACAATGCTTCAGTCTCCACCTTGTCCTTTTCCTCATCTATATATTTATTCTTTTCCCAGAACTTTACATATTGATCCTGCATTTATTTGATCACATTATTATCCACTTTTGAAATAGCCTCCATCTCCGTCTCAAACTCAAGTAATTATGTCTCCAATATTTTGCACAATCCTCTTACTTTCCTAATTCTAGATAAAAGGTAACAAAACAGCCCCTTGAAGCTTTGATAAAGTTTCCATTGATTCTCGACCGAAGGGAGTGGTAGCATTATTCATTTCTTTCTAAAAGTATTAAATAAAATCTTCAATATCCTTTAGAATTTTATCAGTATTGTATTTTGTGATATCATAGATGCCATCATAGATCTCATGGCTTTCTCCACCTCTTATTCTAAATGCTTCATAATTTAGATTAGATAACCAACACATTGCATAATCATGGACATGTAGATCATAGAACCAACGTATTTCATAATTGTGAAGACTTCTATGAAATATATTAGCTAAAAAAATATGATCATCCACAAAATGTAGACATGCCACATGAAAGGAATAGATATGCTCTTGGGGGTCACCATGACCATTGAAAATGGGAAACTTGGGAGTGAATAAATTAAGAGGAAGTTCATAAGTGGAAATGGTGGGTGTGAAAGGAGTATAAGGTAACAAATTGGAATCCAAAGATGGAGATACATGAGAAGTGGTGAATTTAAGTTGAAAATTTTGAGTTTACAAATCTTGATATAAATAAGTTAAATCAGGCGTATTTGAAGAAACACTAGGTTTTACATTAAAAGCATTGGGTTGAATGAATGGAGTGGTAGTAGTGGGAATGGAAAAAATAAGATGAAGGGGTTGGGGTGAGGCCATGATAGCCAAGGAAGAACTGATAAGAGGTATCGAAGCAGCATCATGATATTTTTTAGAAGAAATCAAAATAAGAATAAGCAAAATATGGGAAGGATTATCACGTAAATATTGACAAAAATTGTGATCTTTTCTAATTGTTCTTGTTCAACATTTGTTTCTTCATCATATGAGTGTTTGTTATCAGATGCTTCAATATTTTTGAAAGGAACTTGTTGAAAGTATGAAAATGGAATATCAAATTTAGTCGTTGATCTTGAAACCCTACGAGAACATGGAGGAAGCTAAATAAGCTCAAAAGACCAAACATGACCACTACAGACAATGGTAATAAGAAGAAAAACCTAGAAATAAGGTTGGAATAGAGTGATGGGATCACCAGATTATTTAACAAATATTGAAATAAATAGATGTTAAACTATAATTAACTCTTAGCATTGATATAGATATGCAATAAAATAGATTTTACCCAAGAAATTAAGATAGCAAAATATTAAAAAAACCCTAGTAGTAAGAGAGAGGGTAATATACTTAGCTGATTCACAATAAATCCAAAGTTGTGCTGAGCTGGGAAAATACTAAAATAGGAAAATAGGTTGTCGCAATCAGACCCAGAAAAATGTAGAGATGTTAGGAATGCCAAGACTAGGGTACTTAGATAGGGTCAGAGGGCACCTAGGGCACCAAGGACCTTCTTTGGGCACCGGTGACTACTCATAACTTCATAAAACTTATTTTACAGGGTCACGAGAAGTTTTTTGGATGATGCCTTTAATCACTTATATTTCACTACTTAGTCACTAAATTTTCCTAAAACCTCGAAATAGAAAGAGCGTCTATAAAACCCCAAAACACATCAAATCCTAAAAATTAAAATATACAAATGGGTAATCAGAATGACCCTAGTAACCACCTGACTAGGTTAATTATAATCCAGGAATTGCACTATATTTCAGAATCCATGTAGTTCTTCGTGTGCGTGTGTAGAATCATTCCCTAAGTGGCTCTTGTGAAATTTGCACTTGATAGTGAGCAATAGCTAGATGTAGAAAATATAGATCAATGTGTGCATAGAAAATTTAACTTCCCTTCCTATGAAGTGTATGCATAATACTGCAGTCCCTTTTCCCTTGAATGGATGCTAGATGGATGTTTTGGTGCTCTTGTAATTCCTTTAATGTAGCCTTAGGTGGTTATAATAGATTCATAGTGCTTGGTCCTTTATTATGATCATATATATTTGTATTTATATGATTCTCTTGTTTGAATTTTTAACCACTAAAATGTTGACTAGCAATAAATAAAGATGCCCAACATCTAAAAATTACCCAAAAGATGCGAGAAAGATAAAAAGAGGTTGAGGTGCCTAGAGGGGATGGGGGCACTTGGGTGTTGGCATTTTGGTTGGGCGTTGGTGTCCAGACTTAGAAAACAAAAGTTTCAAAAGTCATAATAGGGAAGAAGGTGTGTAAGATAAATAATAAACCAAACAATAAGCAAAGAGGTCAAAGACAGTGGTTAATTAGTAATTTTCTCATTTAGGAATCATATGAATAGTGGTATGTGATCAAGACTAAAAATATACCCAAATTATGTGATTTGGTGTCTACAACATCACATAAATAAAGCATATACAATGAGAGAGAGAGAGAGAAGATTACTTAGTTCAAATCTTTCTTTATGTGATGACCTAGGTTGGTCTGATAACTGAAATAGGATGGAATGATCTAACAACCTCGTTATTAAAAGTGTATCTTGAATTATTGTATGGAACAAATTAGATGGCATTGGCTAAATTCTACCCCATTATGGCCCTTTCATTACAATTTTTTCCTTTTAAATCCTATGTTTCTGATACTTTATGGGTTAGTGTATTGTATTCTAGTCTATTTTGATCCAGAATATGGACCTCCAAAATTGTGTGATGTTCATTATGTAACTAGTTGATCTTTCAAAACCATAGATAGCTAATAAGTCCTATAAAAAAACATTAGGTGGGTTGTGTGTACCCTTGTGTACCTCTGACATCATCACTACTCTGAAGTGGGATCAAATCCCATGTCATTTTCATCTACCACATGATCTCTAGAATGTATGTAATGAAATAGATAACCATGATCTTGCAACAAAGAGATTGTACTTGTACCTTTTCCCTAACTTGATATAGAATGATGATGTGTTACTTGTATTTAAAAATATGAGTGGATGACTTCCCTAGAACTAGTATGTAATGGATCTCAAGCGACTCTTAGAGTAAATTTACTTCTTATTTTTCTTAGTGTATACTTATTAGGATCTTTGGGTGTCAAGTGTTTATCATCTCCTCCTTGATAATGGATGAACAAATAGCTTATATATGTATTCTAGTTCTAGGAAACTTGGATAAGGCCAAATAGAATTGTTCCAATAAAATTTGAATTATGAAAATAGTTGTTGAAAGGAAAGGGACCAAATTATATAGGAAGGGCCATAGCATACAGATGTTATGGCCCTTTCTGGATGTTTTGGTCTAGGATGCATGTGTGAATGCTTCTAACACTATGATTTTACTATGTGAGGATTTATCCTAATTTTATGGATTAATATGATGATTGTGTGAACAAATTAGTTATGTGTGCTTAAAGGAAATCATACCTGAGTGTGTAAATACCTTGTGTCATTTCTCAAAGTATCTTATGATTATGCCAAGACTATGTCTTTGTTTCGGTTGTGTTTATTTTATGAAGATAAGTTCCTACAGATACAAGTGTAGTCAATGCCCATAGTATATAAAATCAAACTTTATCTTGAAACTTTTAAAATTGATATGAAAATAGCAATATTTAAATTGAAAATAAAAATAAAGGAAATTATACACCTTATTGTTTTGTGAAAGAGGGGGAGAGACTACGCCCACTACTATTTCTATATAGATTTGTTGGAATTTGTATTCGAACTGGTTGAAAGTACTTGGGGGTGATTGATCCCCAACTAGAATGCTCCAAGGATAATAGAAACAAGTGTAAATAAACCCCACATAGTGAATATAATTGTATGGGGAGTGTTCTAGTTTCTCTAAATCCCTTCACAAGAAATGAGAAATGATATTATTTAAGCCTACAAGGATATTAGTCATCTCGATACTTCTTAAGACCTGATAATAATTACCATTGTTGATGAAAACATACCCAATTGATTTAAAAATTATAACACAATGTAATTGGGTAATTCTATCTTACATGTACCCTTGGTGCTACCACAATATGACATATACCATGTGCTATCCAAAATCATCCCCCCAGGCTATTTTGGGTGTTTTGACAAGTCATGGAAAAAACCTTCATCTTATTGTATTATTTTCTAGCCTTTTGTGAAGGAATTTGATCAATTTTGGGAAAATATCATGTTTTGGGGCAAGTCTCACTATTATGAGAACTTACTCTTCCATCTTATTAGGCCTTATTTCCCAAGAATTAGTCGATTTTGTAAATTTGGGAAAAATTTAGTGAAAATAGGGTAATTCGGTTGTTGGAGGAATAGAAGGAACTTTTCCCATTGTTCCTCATGCTCCCCACTCCTCTATTTGGTTTTTATTGCAAATAATTTTGGTTAATCATGGTTATATTGTACAAGTGGAAATGTTTCAATGTTCATTGAGTTCATTGATTTCTTGCAATTACTAACTAAAGAGACAAGGTAAGGGGTAGTGTTTAGTTGGTAATTTCAGGAATTAACAGCAAAACAAGAACAATACTCAAGTACCCTAAGTTTTCCACCACTACAAGCTCACCAAAAAATAGGGAAATCAAACATGTCACCTCCACCAAGCACATAGGGAACTATTCCATGCAATTTTTCCAACCCATGGGGAAAAATAATTAAATCGATGAATAAATGCCCAAATAGAACTTTCCTTCATTCCACTTATTCCCCAAAAATCCTCATGGGCTGACTGGGATTTATATTTTGGCCATAAATTTTCACTCAAAGATCTAAATTGCACAAAATTGGTGGCATTGAAACCGTCCTGTCGAGATATTCATTTTAGCATCAAGAAATGCAAAATATGATTTTTTAGGGTAAAAAGGTTAAATATAGATTTGGAGGTAAAAAATATAGTTTTGATAGTTTAACTACCCATATTTAATGGTGAATGGCACCCATACCTCCTTCTCAGGTCAAATGATCAAGAAATGGCTTTAATAGGTGCCCATGTGTTTCTGTAGGGATTTATTGCACTTTTTGGTGGTTAGTTTGAAAAGGGTGTATTTCCCTCTCTTTCCCCCTCTTCCTCTTCCCCATTATCTATATAATTTCCAAAATCTCTCATTTATAATGTTGGACACCTTAGAATGTAAGGGCACCATGCCAAAATATTTGTTCCAAGAATGGGTTACAAACCTCAAATTTAGCTCTGTGCATGCATTTTGTTACTTCTACTTAAATTTAAATTATGCATACTTTTTGGCAATAAAATATTAGTTTTGTGGCTATTTCTCTACCCTAATTTTGTGTTTATTTACATTCTTTCCTCTCCATTATACATTAGGTGTGTTGTGCATGTGTTTCTCCATTTGTAGGTTTCCATTTTTTTGTGTTTTGTGTGTAAAATGGAGGGTTAAAATGTAATTTTGGTATGTGGCACGTGTTTTCCCTCTTGTTCTCCATTTCCTTCTCAATTTTCCCTCATGGAGAGTTTCTATCCTCCTTTTCTTGGTTTATCACCTCTTTCTTATCTTAGGATTTCATTTCCATGCATCTCTCTAACTTGGGTCCCTGTGAATGACCAATTTAGAATTAGATAGTTGCATTTTTTGTTATAGGAGTAGTGTTAGCATTAAAATAGGTAGAGGAACTATTATTCCTTCTCTATAGGTTTGTCTCAAGATTACATGGTCCCACACTTGGAGACAATCCCATGTTACAAAAAAGTATGGATCTCTTTCCATGATCAAATCCTAGGGTTCTACTTTTGTGTGATAGCAGTTCTAGCACACCTGGTGGGACACTTTGTCCCTTTAGATATTACCAGGTTTATTTTGTTTTAGTTGTGTTCCATTACAACATTCTACCTTGGAGGTTCCTTCACCATAACACATTTTTGACAATGCCTGATAGCCAAAATTTTGGTCTTATTTTTCAGTGATGCAATTGTACAATATTCTAGCCACCTTTTCCTTCACCATAATAGTTCTGAAACACCTTGTGGGACCTATTTTATTAGCTTTACAACTTCATATTCACCAATATTGATGTGCTCTCAATGGTATTCATCCTTTAGACAAAGTTCTACCACATATGATGAATCCCTAGTCCAAAAAACCCCATTTTCTCAAATCAACAAACCACTTTCCACCATTTCAGTCCTCTTTTCCATGAAGTTGTGCAAGAATGAATTCATTTCCTCACTAGAATCCTCAGTTTCAAAAGCAATACCATTTAAATCCACCTCCATGTTTCCCAAATATATCTCCAGACCATCAAAACATCCCTCCAAATCAGTTTTATGAGTAAAATCAGAATGAATGTGTATATTCCTATGATCCAAATGCCCTACATATCAATTGGTTATTAACCTAACCATGGTGTTGTTCAAGAAGCAAGGAGTATGTTGATTATGGAGAGCCAGTTTCATAATTAAAGATGATTTGTAAAGTTCAAGATTAAAATATGGAGGAGAAGCATGTCAAGATTCAAGGATAAATTCAAATCATACAAGCTAAACAAACTTGGTTTTAGGAAGTCCTATTTATGGGTAGGTCTTATACCTAGTTGGTTTAGTTCTCAACAAAGTTAGACTATAGGTAATGAGTTAATCCTTCAATCATATCATTAAGTTTGTTGCATCATTTATTGGAGGCTAGAAAATCTAAGGTTGAATAGCCATGTCAATGGGGTATCTCTTCACCATCACCATGTGGCTATATGATTCCTCCTTATCATCCTAAGCCATCGCAATCTTAGCTTAAGTTCTGTGTTCTTAGATTTCTCTAAGATTCTCCTTTTGCCCCTTCTCCTTCACAAGAAGACATTACACCTTACCCATATATTTAACCATTGAAAAATCAGCGAAAATTCCAATCTTACCCTCCTCTCACATTCCCAAACCCATTTTCGGATAAAATTGATCAAAAAATAATCTGGGATGATAGCCAAGTAGGGAATTTCTTATGTAAAATCTAAAATATTAGAGCTCAAGGTTTGAGGCCAAACAAATCCCACATCTAGTTAAGCCTTCAATGAAGGTTGATACTGAAAAAGCACAAGAGGGAGGTTGAATTTGAAGAGTAGTAAAAGGAATATGATAAAAAAATATCTCAAAGTTTGAGTGTAGAAGATGTTTAAGCATATTGGCAATACTCTTGGAGGTTTCATCAAGATTTATCAGTCAGGAAAAATCAGAAAATTAGTTGAAGGATAAACCGGATTCATAAGCCTTAGATTAGATGATTTATATGTTATTTTCTTTATCTGGAATTTTTAGTTAGTGAAATTGAAGACCTTTCCTTTATCCATCCAAATCAAATGTTTGAATGAACCTGTTGAATTAGTTTTCATGATGAAGTAGTGGATGCTTTTAGAATGTCACATTCTCATTGGAAGATGAGGAAGAAGAAAACCCAATGAGCCACATCCACAATAAAAATCCTCCCTCATTTATATCATCATTTTATTTCCCTTTGAACAACGCACAATGAAGAATACATTGGTTACAACATGGAGAAAAAATCTTCTTAAGGACCTTAATGCAATGAGATTAAGAACTTCTTGTTCTCTTATGGTAATGCAAATGTGGATCATTCCTTTCCTCTTTTCTACACAAATCAGATTTGGAAAATCATGAAGAAGGGCATGCAAAAGATGAAATCAGACATACTGATCCAAATCTGATCTTCATGAGGAGGAGGATGAGTTTGACATGTCAAATCTTGTATTTGAGGATGAGGACAAGAACAAGGATTTAATTACTAAATCAAGAAATCATCAAGGAAGCTGAATTGTTTGTAGAAGCTAAAAAAAAGCAAAATTTTTCAAACATACTTCTTGATGAAGTGGATGGTGAGTTTGATCTTTTAACTCCTTGTTTGATGAGTAAAATGAGGCATTAGAATGCAAGGGTGGAAACAAAGGTGTTTGTGCAAGATACAAGAAAAACAAAGTTAAACCAACTTACAAGCATCCATATGAAGAAGAAAGTGTCTTACTAACTTGCTCCATTCATGGAGTTAAGTGCAAGAGAAGATGGGAAAATCACAAGGATCAGTCCATTGGTTCCCAAAGAATGTCTGCCCAATCAAGATATCTAAATAGTCTAGAGCCAAAAAGGAGTTTCAACCAATCATTCTTACCCCTTAAGCATGAGAAGAGCATCAAACATCAAAGGTCAACTCCAACACCTCCAAAAACCAAATGTCATATCAACTTGAGGAGGTATTCATTCTCTTTTCATCCAATAATTTAAGTAATGGGAAGGAAAATCAGTTCCAAGACAGATTTTCCACTCTCATTAAAGACCATGTTTGTTGCAAAATTGATCACATGGTCAATTTTTAAGGAAGGGAAGCTATTTCTCCCAACCAATTTTGGATTTTGTTAGTTTCTTTTCCTTTGGTTAGAGTAGGAGTATATTAGGTTTAGTTATTACAAAAAAGTGATTGTGCACACTTTGCATGTTTCCACTTGGGGCATGTATGATTTTCCATGTTTGTACATAGTTTTTTGGCCTTTTTTGTTGCATAGTCCATTTCGGAGCAAGTTTTATGGTGGAAACAAGGTGTTTTAGGGAATTTTCAAGGTGCATTCATTTAACCCCAAAGATTATCTATAAATTATAATTCTCTATGCTCCTTCCTTAGAGAAAACTTAGAGTTTTGGGACAATTTTTAACCTTCATTCAAAACTCCCAAGAAATCATATTTCAAGAGCAAGAGTCTGCAGTTCTCGATCAACTCATAGTCCATGCAGATCCAGGGGTAAGATTTTCAAGTTTTGTAGGCTTAACTCCATGCCCAAGGGATGTTTTAAGGCCAATGATCTTCCATCTAGTAGGCATATAGCCCCATTGATTCACCAAATTATTATAAAAAATCAGCACCAAGGATATTTTGGGTGATTTGAAAAGTCATGGAAAAAAACTTTCATCTTCTAGCACTCTTTTCGAGACTTTTGTGAAGAGATTTGATAAATTTTGGGAAAATATCATGTTTTGGGGAAAGTCTCAGTGTTTTTTAGGAACTTACTCCTCCATCTTGTTATGCCTTACTGTCCAAGATTTAGTCAAATTTGTAAATTCAGGAAAAAATAGGTCAAAAAAGGGTAAGTCGACCTTTAGAGGAACATGAGGAATTGTTCCTTTATTCCTCAAATTCCTCATTCCACCATTTGGTTCACATTTTCAAGAAAATCAAGTGAATTGGGGTTATATAACACAAGTGGAAATGCTCTAATGTTCATCGAGTTTACCGATTTCCCATTATTACGAACCAAAGAGACAGGGAAAAGGGCAATATTAGTCAAAAATGTCATGCACTAACGGTATAGTAGGAATAGTACCTAGGTACCCTAAGTTTTTATCTCCTCCAAACTCACCACCAAATAGTGTAATCAGATAAGTCACCTCTTTTGAGCACATAGGGAACTATTCCACACTTCCATTATTACCTCAAAATCCCAATTTCTCTTAAGGGAAAAATAACTAAATCAGTGAATGAAGGCCTAAATGGAACTTTTCCCCATTCAACTTATTACCATAAAATCCATCTAGGATGACTAGAATTTGGTTTTTTGATCATAACTTTTCACACAAAGCTCCAAATTGCAAAAAATTATTGGTGTTTGAACCATCTCATCAAGATCTTCATTTTGGCATCAAGAAGACATGAAAAATGATGTTATTTTTAGGGTGAAAATCCAAACAAGTGTTTAGAGGTAAAAAACATAGTTCTAACAACTCAACTACCCATATTTAATGGTGAATGACGCCCATACCTCCTATAAATCAAATTACGTGGAAGAATAGATTTGACAGGTGCTCATTTGTTTTTGTGGGGATTTATTGCTTTTTGTTGGTGGTTGGTTTGAAAAGGGTACATTTCCCTCTCTTTCCCCTCTTCCTTTTCCCCCTTCTCTATATAATTGCAAAAAAATCCCATTTTTAATGTTAGACACCTTAGAATTCAAGGGCAGCATGCCAAAATGGTTGCATAAGTGTTTGTGAGTTGCAGGCCTTCATTTGGTCTTTGCAGATGCATTTTCTACCTTGAATCACTTTAAAAATGGAATGTTCATAATTATTTGTAATAAAATCATGTTTTTTAGATCTGTATCTACCCTTGTTTGATGTTCATTATAATCTTACCTCTCCATTTATAGCAGGTATGTCTTGTATGTATTTCCCATTTATAGCTTTCCATTTTGTTGTGTTTTATGAGTAAAATGGAAGGTTAAAATTTATTTTTGTTCTATTGCACATGTTTTTTCCCTCTCCTTAACCATTTCCTTCTCATTTTTCCCTCATAGAGAGTGTTTATCCCCCTTTTCTTAGTTTTATCACCTCTTTCTTATTTTCTGATTTCATTCTCATGCATACTTCTAACTCTAATCCATGTGAATGACTAGTTTAGGCTAAGTTTAGTTACATTTTGAAGTTGTAATAGTGGTGTTAGCATTAAATTAGGTAGATGAATCATCCTTATATAGAGTTTTTTCTCAATATTACAAAGCCCTACACTTGGAGACAATCCCATATTACCAAAAAGTATGGATTTTCCATGATAAAATCCTAGGGTGCTACTTTTGTGTGATAACACCGTCATTTTTGTGACTGAACCTGAGTAAAAATATAGTAGATGTGTTGGTTTGAAAATCTGTCAGCTAGGTAGATCGTGGGTAAATAGGCCAACAGTGTGCATGGCATAGCCCCTCTTTGAGACAGCAAAGTGAAACTGGTTTATTACTATTCTACCAGCAGGAACCTATGTAAGTCTTACAGTATTCTTCCTTCAGGGGTTTGGGATCTCATCCCAGTAGAGGTAGTTCCGAATGACGAACATAAATGTGAGAGGGGAGGAATGGAGGAAGGATAGATCTGAAGGGAGAAAAGAAATGAATTCCAAGATAGAAAGGTCAAAAGGTTTATGCTTTGGGATGGTAGTAAACAGAGCCAAACTTACTTGCATAAACAAATAAAGCAATACTGATGAACAAATGAAAAAGGAAAGAAAGAATCCAACAGAATAGAAACATAGATCTAATTTAAGAGAGATCTAATGCAAATAACACATAAATTGAGCACAAAGTCTCAATGTATGTATTAATATTTTCTTCTGTTACAAGAAAGTACAAAGTCTTTCTCTCCTCACTTCTATTTTTCATACAAAACTGTCCACCATGGAATACAACAAGTATTCTAGTATTTATAGAAGGAGGAGGAGAAAGAAGACAAAAAGAAGCCAACCACTTATTTACAAAATATCTACAAAATATCTAAAAGTCAAATGTTGACTTTGGGGATGACAACATCCCATGGTACAACATGGATGATGTCATCACATGTGCCAACATGATTTTAAATATTTTACAAAAAATTGGAAAATCCATCCCAAAGGAAGCTATTCATTGTCGTCTCTCGGCTCGAACTTAACTTTTGGCTGAGGTTCAGGGGAGTCGATATGACACTGTGCTCGATACTCTACAAACTTGCTAGTTATCTTTTGAAGTTGATACTGATCAGGACCTTTGAAATGGTTGTGAATTAATTTGCAAGTTTCTTTCTCATTTTTTAGCTTGTTGGGAAAATCAACATACTCTTCGTTTGCATCTATCAAAGAGCCGATAAAGTCACGGTAGGCTAAGAGGTTGTTGATGGACTCTCAATCGAAAGTGACCTCTTGTGCCAGACCTTGAGAGACAATAGCCATGAAGTGTTGGAATGTGTCATATACTTCTCTTAACTCATAGGATGCATTGAGTAGTCTAGGAGACATCTTTGAAACTGCTTTCTCCATGTTGTGTAGTGCATCCAAGGCTTCTTCCTTGAATGTATTGATTCTTTCTAGGATGAATTCCATTTGGTCAACTCGGTAATCTAAAGCAGTGAGAGCTTTGTAATGTCCATGGGTGATCGATAACACCAACCTTTAATAGGTCATCAGCTGAACAGTTGACCATGGTCTGGAATGTTCCTTGCTGCAACTTAGCATTATCCAACTCCTCAAAAAGGGAACCTTCTACTGCTTATAGCTCTTTATTTTCTCGAGTTATATCTTGGTGCAGCAATGTGAACCTACTAATTATCACCTGACCATCCTAGAGGATCTTCTCAATCCAGGATGAGCCATATTCAACAATCTTTATGTATTCATCTATTTTCTCTTAGCTGGGAGCTTGAATAGGTTCTGCAGTAGTTGCTGAAGGAGCTCTACCCATCTTCTGCAAAGCTTGGAGGAGATGTTTGTTCTGTTCTTTTAGCACTCTCTTCTCCTCTTTGGCCTCTTATAGCTTCTTGCAGAGGGCATCTACTACTGACAAGGATTCTCCTTGCAGGCTTTCAGATGATGTTCCCATTGTGACTTGAGTCACTGTGAAGTCTGTAGGAGATAGATCTTATTTCTTTTTTATGGGATTTGGGTAGGCTATATCCATGACCCTTTCTCCTAAGGCATTTTTTGAGAAGTGAATTATTACTTTTTGCTTCTTGGGTCCCTTTTCCGAAATGATAGAGAAGTCCATAGCTGCAATGAGGACCTTCCTCTTGTGTTGGCTCAAGTGTTTGGAGATCCAACCTGGACTTATGGGATCGGGATTGGAAGAAGAAGAGGAAATGGGGGTAAAAGGGGGAGAAACTGTAGCGGACTCGGGGAAGAAAGTGGAAACACTTGGTGGTGGCATGGATAAAGAGTCCAATGCACTAGTGCTCACAGGGCTCAGAGTCACTACAGGGGAAGAGAAGGACATGGAGACGGAAGGGATCTACGACAGGATGGAGGAAACGCTGGAGGACAGATCTGTGAGAGAGGAGAAGATGGAAGAGGTGGGAGATGGAAGGGAGGAAGACGGAGGAGAAGACACAACCACATGAGTGGTTACTTGAGTGATAGGAGGAGGAGGGGGAGTAGAAGAGGGAATGGAGGCCACCTCCATAGTTGTAGCTGTGACAACATCCTGAGTGGATGTGTTTGTTGGAACACTTGTTGCTTCTTCTTTTCCTGGGGACACTAAGTCCACTATTTGCTCTGAAGTAGAAGGAGGGCTATCAGGAGCTTTCTCCTGTTTGCTTGGCTCTCCAACTTTATCTTTTCCTTTTCCCTTTGGCAAGTGATCTGGCTTTGGAGGTGCACTTCCTAAAGGGGAAGTAGTGAAATCCACTCCGAGGTAGATGAGACCATTTCGTTTGCACCAATGCTCGGTGCGTTGCAACGTGGGCTGGACCCTTTCTTCTATGGTCTTGGGTGCCTTGGTCCTATTGATACTTGTAAATGGCCAATCATCCTCATCTATGTCAAGGTAAACCTGATCAATTCCTGATCAATTTCTTGGAAATCTTTTGGGATGATGGTAACTCCATAGTGGACGATCTCTGCCAGTGCCAGCTGGGAGTGATCCTTTCACCTGATTTCAACTTCATGGTTCACGTCTATCCATATGTCCTCGATCTCTGGGACATGGATGGGATCGATCTTTACCTTGGGGAGGTAACTCCGGCAGTCAAAGGTTGGCCTTGCCAGGAAATCATGCTTCAGGTTGAGCAATTCCAGCTCTACATACATCTCCTGGGCTTTACTCAATGAGGTGCAAGTGTATCTGCCAACTGTGAGGGGGAAAGGAGTTCCCCCTTTCTTCCTTTTCATACATTTCTCATGATATGTAATCAGCTGCCTTGACAGCTCCAGAAGGATCAACTTGGGCCCTGCATACCTTGGAAGCTTTGTTGGCTCACCCAAGAAGTTGGCAGCTCTGAGATATGTGAAGGTGGGGAATTGTGTAAACAAATCCCCCCACTTCTTCGTTGCAATGATCACACTTGCACTGGTCCAACCATGTGTCATGTTTTTCCTCAATAGGTAGATGATGCCATAGAAGAAGGCATAATTGATTTTGTTAAACTAGGTGATACTATTCTCGAGCCTTAGCTCTGGGTAGTATTCATATATCTTGACCTGAGGCCATACCCCACTTTGAATAAATCTTGTGTACTCTCTCTGAGGTAGTGGCATATACGACATAGGAGTTCATATAGAACCTCCCAGTCATTGAAACCTATTGGAGTTGCTGCGAGATAGTATCACTGATAATCTCTCCCTAGCTGAAATGTTGCTCAGGCACATTCTTGCTCATGGTCTCTAAGTACCTGAGCATCCATTTGTGAAAGTAGTGGGCATCAGGAAGCCTGAATACTCTACTGAGGAAAGTGATGGTATCACTTAGCTCCTCTGAGAAGCCACTGTGGTGGATGGTCTGCGGCCATCATGATCACTACCTTTTTGTTCTTCAGGTAAACATCATTCATCATCTGCATGCACTTTTCCTCATTGTCGGTCCAAGTCTTTATGTAGTCTTCTTGGCTTATTGCCACATGCTGCCTATGGTAGGGGATGCCCAACATGATTTTGAAGTGGCAGGAAGTGAGGTGATGAATCCACTTTGTCCTCAACACCTTTTGCATGTTAGAAGCCAAAATTGATTTACAACATTTACAACATGCCTGTTGAGTGTCCTTTGCCTTAGGAAAAGTGGTCTTAGAATTAGCAACAACATTTACTTAAGAAGTGGCATGTGTTCAGAAGGCACGCCAAAATGCATGGATGCATTGTTGATGTCAAGGAATGCTAGTGCCTTTTGGTTTATAGGGGCTATGTCACATGCGTTTAGGGCGGCTAAGGTGCAGATGTGGAAGTTGTTGCATGGTCTTTTGGTGTGCCTAGCGCGTTGGCAGGAGATGTTGCATAGAGGTCGGGTGTGCTAAGGGTTTGGCTTGCGTGGCATGGGTTTGGTTTACACAACATATAATTTTGTTGTTATTACATTGGCACCAGCACCTGCACCTTTTGAGAATTTTCTATGTGTGTTTCTACTACGTGAAAAGGGTTCATGCAACATGGGCTTGAAGATGTGTTATGGCGCGATTGTGTTTAGTGTAGTATGAAGAAACAGTGCACAAGGAAAACATGACTTTTTGGCTGATTTCAAGGATTTCTTGATTTTCTCTCTTTTGGCTTGGATTTTGATGGCAAGGAGGGAAATCCTAGCAAGGTAGGGAGTAGAGGAAAAATGGGTTGGAGCTCTTTCTGAGGTAGAGCCTTCTAGATTCGCAGATCTGGAAGGAGGGTTAAAATGGTTTGCAGTTAGGTTTGGGAATGTGTTATCTTTTTTAGATTTAATTCTTTTTAACACATAACACCTAATCACCTAACACAAAAACCACAAAAACAATAACAAGGATGGAGAAGCCACTTACCAGGGTATATAACGACGAAGGATAGATGTGGGATCCACAAACATGAAAGGCAACACGTGGGGCTGATAGGAAAGCTAACAGGTGTAGAGGAAAGACTTTTCTTGATTTTTAAATCATGAAAAAGATAGGTTGAGTGTGCCTATATATAGAAAAATTCACATTTATTGCATCACCAACCACCTTTGACGCGGTTGGTGGGATATTGACATGGAGGAGATTGTGCCTTGGCGCAAGTTTGAAGGTGTCGACACCACTTTTATAGCACCTAGGGTGCACTTAAGGAAGTTTCAACATGTTTTTAGATGTGCCGAGGTGCACTTTTAGGTGGCGCAACATTTGGAGTGTTGACATCTCAGAGATTGTGCCAAAGGCAAAAGTGGTGCCATTTTCTCAGTGTTGACACAAACTTTTCTGTGCCGAGGGAGAAGGGTTTTTTCTGCCAAGTTTGGAAACAACTTGACTTTCCGGAAGGGTATTTGAGGCCAATTTCAGATGTTTTCAAACTTCCCTAGGGGCCAAAACAAAATTTTGGTATGGTTATCTATAAAATTTCCCTTGTTAATTTTATAGGATAACAAGATGTTACTGAGAAACTATACATACTAAGAAACATATTGAGTCTCCCCCTAGGAATGAAGCATATGGAATGGGCCATAGTGTCAATATATTATGTTCTTTTATGTACGATTTGGTTCCATTGCATTTCATGAACCAAGTCTATTTTTGAGCCATTTTTTGACCTCTATAATGTCTTTTTTTGTACATGTTATTTTATTTCCTTATTTTATACTGATTTGAGTTTAAAATATCACCCAATAGTTTCCCCCTTACTTAGTGCATGTGAATTAGAGAAATGTGAATGTGGCCAAAACAAGAGGAAATGTAGATAATATGGACTTGTTTTGTAGGATTCCTGTAGGGGAAAATGGGATTTCACATGGTGTATACCGTGACACATATACAATATTATAATATAAAAGATATCAAAGTGATATTGATAAGCAATAGAAAATAACGTATTAAATGTGAGAATAATCATTCAAAGACATACATATAGAAAATTCATAGAAAATAATATTCCACATACATGGGACATCACTCAAGATGTCACAAAACATTTGAGGCACTCAAGGCCAACAAGGAACAAACAATTAACATAAGGAATTACATGCGAACAAGTGAAATCATAAATTAAGCATGTGAAACAAGAGACAAGTCATAGAATGAAAATGATTCTGGTTTGGAAGTGACCTCTAAAATAGATACTATACATGAAGCACCCATTAGATGTTAAAATAAGAAAGGGTATGATGCAATATATGTATTAAGGAAATGAGGTAAGACAAAGTAAAGTAGTAAATATTATAATGATATCACTTATGTGTAGTAAACTGTAAAGTGGATGCCCCTAGTTAGTGCAAAATAACTGGTAAAGAGAAGTATCAAGCACCTTACATCATGTAATAGTATGTGTGTAGCATGTATCAAACTCAATCTACCACGTGAATGCACATGTGTATAGAAAAAGGACATAGTATACTATGAATCAATCAAACATGATAAGTAAACTACAACATGAAAACTAAAAGTGTGTAATAGAAACAATCAAGCAAAAGTAGTGCAACTATTATGAATTTTTAGCATATTTGAATATTTTTGGATTTAAGGACCCTTAAGGGAATATATTAAAACATATTCTTTGAAGAGAAGGTAGGGTAGTAAAATAATTCCACCAAGGGGAGTAATATATAATTTTATTGTTTTTGATGAATTATAGAGTGTGTAAGTAGATGTGGGAAACAAAGTTTTCCCCTAGTGTGTGCATGAAAAGTGAGGTTAGGGTGTGTAACCATTCCCTCAATAGTCAATTTTAACCTATAAATATAGTTTCATTGGGAAGCAAGAGGGGAATTTGGATTCCCCCCATTGTGTATGAGTAACATAGGTCTCATTCTCAAGGTTTGTAAAGTGAATCATAAAAACATATTATGCAAGTAGAAAGGAGTGTGATCTATGAATACTCATGCATGATTAATGGATTATCCCTATTTATGTGTAGTATTACTTTAGATGCATGATGTTCATGGGGTTATTTTGAACTTTACCAATAAGAGTCACGAGGTGATATACACCATTTCCAATTTTTTCTATAATAATGAATGGGCCTAATCAATTGGGTTTGAATTTTACCTTGATTAAGGTATCCATATGAGCATTATTTTTATTTTATTTGAGGACAATATTTCCAATATTATATTATCATGGGTATAGTTTTTTTATTTTATGCTTGTTTGATATGTTCCTGGTACTAGCAGAGATGATCTAAAGCTTTAATGTGACGTTGGTCAAGAGTTTCCAGTTCGTGGAGGCATTTCTCCTGGTACTCATTATATTTGAGTGATATTAATAAGGATTTGATTTCTAATTATAATGGTATGATGAATTTGGTACCACAAACAAGAAAGAATAGGGTGGCATTGGTAGGAATACACAAACTTGTGTGGTAGGCCTAAAGGACATATATCAGTTGATTATGCCAATCAGTACCATGTTTTTTCATATTTTTACATATGATCTTAACAATAGTCTTCTTAGTGGATTCATCCTAATCATTCCCTTAATGGTAATATGGAGTGGAGAAAGTATGTTTTATTTTGATTTGACCACAAAAAATTGACCACGTGATTTTTTAAAAAATACCCATTGTTTGTGAAAATTACAAATGGTACCCCAAAATGGGTGATAATATGTGGCTATGAATTAATTGATATCCTCACCAATGTTGGTGTGTAAATTTGTTTCTTCAGCCTTTTTTGTAAAATATTTTGTGGAAATAATGATGAATTTGTATTTTTCATCTGATTCAAGATTTAGTTTTCCAACAAGATCAAATCCCCATAGAGAGAAGGGTCATGGTAATACAATAGGTTGTAATTCATATGTCAGAGCATGACTAAGATTACTATTTAATTAAATTGATCATATATGTTTTTGTATGTAGTACAATAGTGTTCCATAGTAGGCTAATAATATATTTTTCATAAAAATTAATTACACATAGTCCTATTGCTAAAGTGGCCTCCACAGACGCTAATGTATATTTTTGATAAGGCCATGGGACTTTCATCAAACCCTAGGCAACAAAAAATTTGGTCACAAAAATCATGTTTAAATAATTACACCCTAATAATAACATAATTGGAGCCTTTTGTGGAACAGTCGATGTGTTGTTTTTTATGACGATTTTTCTTGTAAATGTTACAAGTAAAGGAAGCTATAGATATTAGTATACCATTCAATATTATTAGCATTACATGTGATTTGATGAAAGGATGATGTAAATGTTTCATAGTAAAATTAACATGGTCATTTGTGATGTCAAGTGGGATCATAGATGCAATGTTAGTCATAACATCTTTGTGTCGATTAACTTTACGAGGGATGATAGTAATAGTATAGGAATCAAATGTAGCTATCATGTTTTTAAAAAATTTATTATATGGAATTATCTTGTCTTCATTTATATAAAAAAAATCACCAACCTAATTGATAATGAGCTAAGAATCTCTGACTATTTGAAGATGGCATACTTCAATGGTGTGGGTTGTATAGAGGCCAAGGATGAGTGCTTTATATTTGGAAATTTATTATTGTAGGAAAATCCTAAGCAATACATGAAAGGAAGGGTTTCTACATGAGGCATGATGAATAAAATTCCTTCTCTAGCCTTAGTAGCACAACAAGAACTATCAAAATACATGGTCCAAACCTTTCAGTTGATATTTTAAGTATTATAGTCATCACAAAAATCATCACAAATGGGATAAGGGGCGTGTACATGAGTTGCGGCTAATTAATCAAAAATAACTTATCCTTTTATTGATTTTTAGAACAAACTTGAGGTCAAATTTAGTAAGAATATTACCCATTGGGATAAATGACTGGATAAATGTGTGCTTAAGAGTAAATATAGTGGTGGGTTTAATTTAGTAATAACATGGATTTCTACATTTATCATATAGTGATGTATCTTGTTTGTGACAAAAAATGAGTATAAGGAAACATTTCTCAATATAACTGTAATTACATTCATATGATAACAATGTGTAAATTATATCGTAGATAGGATGCTCCCAGTGGGAATCATCATGTAAATTGAATAAGCCACCCAATACATGAAACATTGTAGAGATGTACAACAGTGATGGTCTTGCAGGTACTAGAGGTGCCAAGATAAGAGACTTGATAATATAAGGTTTGATGACATCAAAAGCTTGCCAATACATGTATTCCCATACAAACATAACATATTTTTTTATTAATCATATAAATGGTTGAGTGTTATCAATGATTTGTGTAATGAATTGGAAAATAACTTTATTTTTTCATGTAATGCATCTGGTAAATATTACGATGCTTACGAATGTTCACGATAGCTCAAATCTTTTGTGGGTCAATTTTGATACCTTGTCGTGATATGATGTACCTGAATAGATTCCTAGTACTGATACCAAAGACACATTTTTTAGGGTTGATTTGTACATTATAATTTCTTAGATGTGTGAAAAGTGTTTGAATATCCTTAGCATAGTTAACATGATGTTTTTATTTTACTAGTATTTCATCATCATAATTGATGCCAATCTAGGTCGAGAAATACAATAATTATCTTGTTGAACTTGGAAAAACCTAGAACAAACACATCAAATGAACTCCAATAGTATAATTCAGCTTATAAACCCCTCATTATCATCTTAACACCTCATTAAAACTGACCTCAAGATTTAATACATCCAATTCATCAAGAAATCATGTTTCCCTTTTATCTGGTTCAATGTTTTTTTCAAACATTTTCTCAAAAAATTTGGTTAAGATATCTACTTGTATACTTAACCATTAAATTTTAAATTTCATGAGATTATCCAACGTGGTGGGGTAGATAAATGTTTCAAATTTGGAATAATTTCATTGATTAAGAAAAAAGATACAAGTGTCCAAATTCAGAGCCTGCATTCATGCATATACTTCTTGTTTACATTAATTTTTTGTCATTAAATGCTCAAAAATTACACATTTCCAACACAAATCATTTAAAACCTATTTCATAAAATGAATAAATATCATGCATACCAATTTTCAGACATTTTTCTGAGTGAAAAATAATTATTTCTTCTGATACGCTAATAATGTTCCCAAACAAGGTATCTATAAACTGACTGGGATGAGATCATCCCTAAAAACCCCTTTAAACTTTTAATATTAAAAAAAAACATTTAAAACCCATCTCAGGAGCCCTATCTAGGATATAAATACTAAATTTTATAGTGTCATAATAAAAATATATGGGTTCTGGTATGTCCCAGACTCTCCTCCTTCATGCACAGTTAGGGTATGAACACCTGCAAGCATAGAGATCAATGCAACTAACAAATTAAATAGATTATATTAGTGGATACACAACATAATACATTCAAGGAAATCGACAAGCTCCCTAACAAGTGATATATTTCTTCTTCAAAACATTGATTCTTAAAAATTTTGTGTCACATGCTAGTTTAGGTCCTTAATGTTTGACATTATTGAAGTTTGATCTCCCAAATCAATGCACACATACACACACACCAAAAATATCCACACCTAAAAACACTCTAAAAACATCTATATTTAACTTCAAATCTATCCCCTTTAATCATGCATCAAATCTTGATGCTTATCCTAGCTAACTCTTAACTAGATCCCTCAAATCATGTAAATAGCCCAACTAAATATGGATTGTTTCAACAAGAGTGGAAATATGGCCTAACAACCTGACTATTTTGTAACCTCCTATCTATTTGAGACATCTTCACACTAGTCATGTGTGACTATACTACCCCTTATCTAACAAAATAGCCATATTTGTCTTTACAGGGCCATAATTGCTCAAATATGGTTTATGAATGCACTTGGCCATTAAGGCCCTACAAATATGATACATCATCTGATTTTGTACCTTGATGTGGTTTATTACACTTGTTCAAAACTCATAAAATTCTTATAATTTCATTTGTCACCTCTAAATGTGAGTTTTCAACATGAAACCATAGTTTACAGTTCAAATTTTCAAATAGAGCATTTTGGATCGAAAATCCATAATTCAAATTTGAATAATCCAGAGGATTTATAACATTTTCCAAAGTATTCATATAATCCTTAGACACCTCCTGAAGCTTGGAATAATTTGTTTGATTGTATTTGGGATTATCCTGCATCAATAATCCTCAATGATTTTGTGAAAATAATCGTGCAATATATGGTTCATGTCACACTGGTAAGTGGCTCCAACTCTCTTAGGACAAAAATTCATAATGGTGTAGCAATAATTTCACCATGGGATGGTAAAATATGTATTTTATTCATCAATGAGGTTAAATTTTATCTAATTATATCCCACAAAACCATCCATGAGTGACAACATGTCATGACTAATGGTAGAATCAATAATTGTGTCAAAAAGTGGAAATGGGAAACTATCCTTAGGGAACGCTTTGTTAAGGTAACAAAAGTTGATGAAACAATATATATTTCATTCGAATTCATTACCAAAAAAATTTTAGAAACCCATTGTGCATAGTCCATATCTCAAATAAATCCATTATCCAATAGTCATTATATTTCTTCTTTGACCAATGAGGAAACGTGAGGGTGCATCATAGGAATTATTTTTTTTACAATTTTAGTACCCTCATAGAGTATAATGTTATGCATATCCATCAAAGGTTAAATCTTGAACATGTTATTTTAGTGTCATGTAAAGAGAGAAGGGAAAATCTTTAAGAGTATGTTGGATATTATCCTTTTTAGTATCACTAAGATATCCATCCAAAAGGACTAAATAGGGTTCATTGGTGATGTCAAAGTTATATGGCATGATCTCTTCATTAATTATGGTATATTAGTGCTTAATGAATGGTTGTGTTGGAATAGTGTCAAGTTTATCCAAGTTTATATTAGTAGGGTGTTTTTCACTAAATTATGTAATGTTGTACAAGGCATGTGGAAACCGTTTCTTATGAAAGTGGGAAAGAAGATGTTCATAATCCCCCATGTATTCAAAGAGGGTATCATAATTGATAAATCCATCTAAATATGGTATGTTAGGAGAAGTGGTATTTTCAATAAGGTGGTGGTTGACAAAGTGGATCTTGTATGAAGAAGTAGTATACACCTCCTAGAGACATTTTGTGAGAAGAAAATGTGTGTTGGAGGAGATGGATAGGGGATGAAGGGGATCATATCCAATTAGAGCCTTATCGATCTATTTTGGAAGGGACATTGACTCAAATATTCCCGTATAGTATATCCCAAGAACATGCCTACAAAATCCATGTCATAACAAAAATTGGTAACCTTTATCATATGTATTGTAGTCAAATATATGCTTTTTAGGCCTAAGAGTGGGGGTATGTGGAATCTTAGGCTCAATAATATTACAAATTGAATGCAATTTGATTGAGCTCTTGAACATCATGAGTTCGAAGGTACCATTATAGCAAATACTTAACTCATGCCTGTATATTAGCCTAATACTGCAGGCATGAAAAAGGTAACTTATTATTTTACCTAATGAGGTTATTCGCTAGTGATTTGAACCCAATATACGCCCCAATGTTAAGAGGTATAATTGAAATTTCATCTCAAAAAAACACGTGTAGAGATAGATATCAAATTTTCCATGAAATAAATACTATGAATTCTTGGGAGTTTCAATTTAGTAGAAATTATTATTTGATAGAGAAAAAAAATATTACAGATCTTAAGGTCAGAGCCATTATGTTCTAGAGCACATTTTACCAAGGCATCTATAAGGTTTCAAAGGTTTGGAAATCACCTGGAGTGAGTTAACTATCAACAAGATTTTCACTAGGAATCTAGGCCTAAGTGTGAAAGTAATTGTTCATACCCTTCATTTCAAGACAAATTGTTAGGAAGAGATACCCTTAGGAAGTAGTTTCACATGGCTCTGGGTATCCTTGAGGGTGGTTGTGAGACAATGATGTAGGGTGGATCTTATGATAATTTAACAAAGAGGTATCCATTTAAAGAGCTAACAATAAGATTAGATCCTAGGAATGTGTAAAACTAGAATAAAACAAGTAGGACATCCTGAGAGAATAAGGGTTCCTAATCTTGTAAGGTTCACCAAATGATTTAAGGATATAGTGGAAAATTATAAGAAATAATGCTTTGGGGGGGTAATAAGGTTCCATGAATAATAAGTATATTATCCTAATCAAATGGTATCAAATTTTCTTAAATCTAATTATAAAAATATCAATAATTACCATATAAACAATATTAAACAGTGATGAACATTAAATAGATAAAGAACTTGCAATGTGTGTGTGAGAGAAGATGAATTAGCTAATATCATGCTCTGTGTGATGATCTAGGTTATTCTAATGACTGAAACATGATATGTTGGAAATGATCTAATAAAGGCTTATTGAAAGAAGAGTTAAGTCAATAAGAACAAAGGAAGGTTCTTGGCCAAGGATTAGTGACCCAAGAGATGGCCCATATAGTCATTGAGTCCCTTTAAGAAGGAAGACTAAAGAGTGAATTTCTAGATAAGTGTGAATCTCTTATTGCTTTTATTGAGCATATGGATCTAAAACTAAACTAGGGTGTAATTGATTGATCCTTCAAAACCATGAGATCACCAGGAATTTTCAATAGACCAAACAAGGAGAGAGGCTTGTGGTGAGACCATTGTAGAGGTACCAAAAGACTAGGTCAGGTGTCTGGTGGGAAGTGATAGAACCTTTGATAAGAGGATCATGGGGGTGTTCAAAATTCATGAATTCTTTGACATAGAAAAGTGAACACATGAATGTATGAAAGGTTGAATCTCATAACCATGATCTTGAACAATGAGATTTTACTTGCACCATTTTCCCTAGCTTGAGATAAATGAAAAAATTTAAGTGGTATTTGGCTTGATTGATTTTCATCAAACTGAGGCATAGAATGATTGCCTTGATCATAGGAAGAAATCAAAGAATTGCTAAGATCTTGATTTAGATTTCATCCTAGTGAAAAAGATGCTAAAGGTAGAAATTTGGGTTTCAAGTGAAACTCAGACTTTAGAGGCATAATGGAAACAATTTTCAACTGAGCCAAAGATAGGACCATGCTTGGAGATGAAAAAATGGAGGAGAGACAAGATGAAATGTCTCATAGAAAGCTTAAGAATCTTAGACTTACATTGGAGGAAAAGGGAGTGCCAAATCTATGGGAAGGCATATCATAGAGGAGAAAATGAACTACAAATTTTTGGGAGTTTAACTACCTATATGCATGTTTGATTGCTTTGAAGAGCATAGTGGATAGTATTGTGCAAGGGAATTGTCATAACTGATTTTATGGACCAATATAATCATTGTTGAAGAAAAAATAAATTAATGGTATTCATGAAGCTCAAGCAATGAATAGGAAGACATAAAAAATGATATTTTCAATAATTCTCTAAGATAGAAATTATTGCAGGTATGAAGGAGGTTTTTTGACAAGTTTAAAAGAGTTCAAAAATAGTCTATTAGATGGATAAGTGAAGGAAATAGGTGCAAGAATTACATTTCTCATAAAAGCATCTTAGAAATGTGAAGTTGCAAGTGTTAAAGGAGTAGGAACTCAAGGATAGATAGTGTATCAAAATAAGTCATGGGATGATCTACACGGAGATGATGGCAAGAAGAACTTAAATGTTTTGTTTTCTACAAGGGAGCAAGATAACGAGAGTATGCCAACATGTCAACATGAATTAGTGGAAGAGATAATCATGAAAATCCTATTTGAGCACAAGGTAAATGAATAAATGGAAGATCCTATAGGTAATTTTGCATGATTTACTAGCCATGCATGGAAGAAAAATTAGAAATAAAGGCATAGAGAAATTGAAATTTATAGAACCAAGAAAATATGTAACCATTGTTGGATAAGATAATAGAATTGTAATCAACCTAGAGGTCACATATCAGTTTATAAAAGCTTTGAATAGTTGCGAAGAAGAAGAACATCAGTGCAAAAATAAGGAGGAGGTTAAAGGATTCTTGGAACAAGAAGGAAGAGTTATAGAGAGGGCTATGCTACCTCGAGTTTTCATTATAACATATTATTCCAATGATGAATATGCAGGGGCATAGTTTGAGAGTCAAGAAGATCCTAATGAGAATTTATTAATATTAAAGAGTGGGGCCATCTCATAAGTGGAACAATTAAGACTTTCTAGACTTCATGATTTATACCAAGGAAACTAAAACAATAGTGTTCAAGGAAAAAAATTTAGTTGATCTTCATTCCACCATAAGCATGATAGATTGGATCCCACAAGCATTTGGGTGAGGCCATCAATTTTAAGGATGAGATATGTTTATGATAAATTTTCTAATTCAATATCCATGAGAAACAAGTGGTTTATGAGGAGGAAAGACTTCTAAAGATATGCTTGTTCAAAATAGCTATTGAATTGATGAGTTCAAGTGAGAGCCCAATGGATTGTGAAATCATGATTAGAATAGGGTGTCTTGATGAGGTATTAAGTGCATAGAGTAACTTTACAGATTATGAACCATTGGAGCATCTCTAATACGCATTCTCGATACTAAATTCAGTTTTCAATACATTCTCTCTGAAATCCTAAAGAGTTGAGTTAAACTGAAAGAGGGATAATTTTTTCCCTCGATGTCGAAACATATAACATTCCATAACAAAGATTACACTCCGATGGTTAACATCAAGCCTTCTTATTTGCTTTATCCAAGCAAGATTTGAACAATGGAAAGAATATGCTTAATAATCAAAACAAGTCTGCATCATACTCATAGATTTTCGAAAAAAAGAAGTACAAATGGGGGTGTATGTGTAGCCCCTCATAGGCCTAAATAAGGAAAGAAACTGTCTAAGTGATGCCACTGACGCATAATGGGACATGACTGCATGCATATGAATCCACTAAAGGAGGAGGATATTATTCTCTTCTTCCTGAAATAAGGAATGTCAAGGCTTGCTTTAATGACGTTCACTAATTCTCAAATGACAATGACAGATTTTATGATAGAATATGTACACTTTTCATTTGACTCCCTAAGTGGGTATAACTCTCCAAGGTGAGATGACTCACCAGGTGATGTGGATGTATTGACATATGCTCTTAGGTCACACATCTACCAAGACTATCCCCAACTTCATAGCGATGTAGGATTGATGTTACAGTGTTGTGAAACTATTTAACATGATGAGATCTATCTCCACCATCAGTTCGAGCATTGTATGGTGTGACAAGTTATGTAACTGTTGATTGAAGACACCCATGTTCTCAAGCCATTCCATATAACCATGTCATAGAGACCACATAGTCCTAATATTTTTGGTACATAATGTGTAACATTGATACTTCTATCTTGTTAGGTCCTTTCCAAATGTTGGTCTTCTTCTTCCTCTTACCGGAATAGATTATTTTTCACTTAATCTTTCATTCTGAACTTAAAGGTTCTATTGTTTCATGTCTTTGCATCAAATTATCTTACTATCATAACCTCCCTTAAGTTGTTAAATAATGAAATGTCACTTTTGAGAAATACATATGGGTATTCAAAATATAAGTTCTTTTTCCTATATATTTTTGAACTTGTTTATACAAAGTAGTAGGATTCATGATTAATTTTTAACTCATATTTTGTTATATTCATCCATATGTATTAATAATTTCGGTCCTACTTCTCCACATATTATTATATACCATTTATCTCTAATTAGCATCGTTACTCCTCATCGCCATTTTCCAATTTCAATTATTTCATTCAAAATTAATTTTTTCGTATACCCTTCAAAAAACATGGAACTTTGTAATCATTTTGTTCATGAGATTATAATTGCATCAGAGGTATAACTTATGGTGGGATTGATTTTCTGGAAAATTGTTAATAGTTTCTAACAAGATATTTCCTAGTAGAAATAACTTTTTTGGAAATATTTACTATTACTAGTGGGTCATAAGAGGGAATCTATTTATATAGGTACGTTATGTCACTTAAGAAGATTGCTAAGTTGCAAGATGGGATAGTGAAAACATTTTTCATTTTTCCTGTCGACATTGTAAATCCATTGTGAAAACCCAAATCATACCCTCAAAATGACACAATTTGTTATAATATGGTGATATTGTATTCAATTGGAAATGTAAATTTTGATGATATTATATTACATTGTTTCACCAAGTGCAACCAATAGGATCCCAATCTAATTAGTTAAAAGTTTCTAGTATGATCCCAAGCTATTCCAAAATAGGATCTCTAAAGTAGGGTTTGGACATCTTCCAGATGATTATGGAGAAAGGACATTTGTTAGATGTTTTAGTTACAAATTTCTTCAAAGATATGTATGCAAAATGTCCAAGTATGTGAACTATTAAAAAAATCCCAAAATGTATGTGTTCTCACAAACTACAATGATTTTATTGTTAGGATATAAGGGATAAAATATGTGGAATAATCCCTCACAGAATCACAACACTAGAAATTAATATGCAGAAAATATTATAGATCTCAAATAAAAGTGTAGAATAAAATAACACAACACAAAGAGATAGTATTTAATGTGGTTCACCCAATTTGGGCTACGTCCACCAAGAATCACTTGCTCAAATTTTATTACAAGCCACCACTCTCTCAATACAATACCCATATCTGTTTGGAGCTATGCTCAACAAACTCTACAGAATTCACATCTGAATTCAAAACACAACTGCAATGTTACATAATGCCTACCATATGCATAAAACAATATAAGTAGACAACTGATTAATTAGTTTTACAAAACCGTGGGTATTAAAACCATGGGCCAAAACCATCCCATAAACCTATGGGTCAAAAATCTCACCCATATGATAAAATCACATTTCCCGATTGATCGGGCATGTTTTAAGGCCCAAAAAATTTTTTGAGACAACTGTGGAAAGTGTACAGTACTCTTAGTGTACAGTCTTCAACATTTTTTCACATGAAAACAGGCTCCACAACCTAACATTTATGATACACAAAAGAATTAGTTTCTTGAAAATACCTTGGAAACTTTTAATCAAATGCAATTAGTAGTTGTAAATCCAAACTCCATGACCTTTTCCAGTATCCTCCTAGTCTTTGTCAAAATGGAAGCTTTATGGTAGGGAATTGACAACCATCAAATCATAATAGAAGTTTTTGTTTTCATATGTAGTTGTAAGTTCCGTAGTATACATGTGTGTAAAATATGAAAACATACACAAGGATATTTAATAGTTCTAAATAATTCCTCAAAGATGTGATCTCATGGAACATACCTTAACCATGTAAACTTAATTTTTTATTAGGATGAAGACAAATAATTTTTTTTGGTAATGGGTAAAAAATGTTAAAGGAGAGCCCACTCCATATAAAGCACAAGACTGTAAAAACAAAACATGATAAGGGGAGACAAAAATGCCCCCAAACACCAAACAAATAAAAAAACTAATATCAGCTGAAGCTAATAGCATATAACATTAAAGGTAAGCCAAAGAAGTACAACCAACAGATAAATACCTACTAACCTTCCATAGCCTGCAATGTCTCATCCCATTCATTAGAAATCTCCATAATATAAGTGTTCATCCTGTCATAGTTCAAATAGTTTTCCTCCCTCTTCACTTTTTTGGTCTTGTACCATTTACTACCCTCCCTCTTGGCCTTAACCAATCAATCCATGATCTTCAGGTGCTCGATAGTTCTCTTGATATTCATAAGACACCATTTTTTGATCTACAGAATGATATCCTTCAATCTTTGAATCTCTATCTCCAACACCTCACATTTTTTGTTGTAAATTTCCATTTTACCCATGTCCATTACCTAGGAAAAATTATCCATATTTTCCTTCATGGAGTTCCAATCTCTGAGCATGAGGTTGAGCATGTTTTTATTCATATCAATTTCTATCCTACATTGTCGTAGCTCCTTAGACAAGATTGCCACACCATCAACTAAATTCTCTTCCCTTAAAAGGTCCTTCTTTGCCACTTTGACTGACTGGAGGTTTCTTGCATCTTTTTTCATGTTCAACGATGGTGAAAGAGAGTCTTCCTTTCCATCTACCCTAGAGGATGAAATATCCTCACTAACCTTAGTCTCGAAAGTTCCTTCATCTGCCACATCTAGAACATCTTCTTTCAGGAGACCCCATAACCTTTTTGATTTAGTGAAATCCGTAGAGCTAGATTTAAATAAATCCAAGATTAGTCCCTAATGGAGGGGTGTTATTAAAATACTATAATGTGTTTTTTCAATAGAATTTCACATAGACCGATGAATAAAATAACGGAAACTAAATTTAGAACCACGCCAAATGTGGTTCATCATAGGGAAGTGATAGGCATATAAATATTTATACCTACCTTCAAGGGTAATGAATTTCATCAAATGGTTGGAAATATCATTAAAGAGAGTAGGAAGAGATTCCCACTTAAAACCTCCAAAGTGAGGATGAAGCCTATCCTTACCCACTAATTGTTTTTACCTCTTCATTTCTCTTATTCTTAGGTTTGTATATTTCCATCCCTTCATTCTTCAGAATAGTAAAATTTGTAATAAATTCCAAAAAGGTGGAAATAGGAAACCCTCTAATACTTACCCACCCACCTTTATAATGTTGAAAAAATCCCTGACTCAATGCTTTATTGTTTCCTTTGAAGACCCTAAAAAGGGAGACACTCCTGCATTTTCTAAGAGATTCTATGCATTGTTACTAATATCGTTGATCGAATATACCTCAATTCAAACCAATTCCCCCATAGTGTTCTTCACACTCTTGGCAACAAGATAACCATAACATTCATGCTCCCACCATTCCTTTTTCTCAAAAAATTCCAAATTATATCCAGTCTAGCTATGTTCAAAGAGGATGAAATCCGCATCCAATGCAAAAAAGAGAAGTAAATACCTCATGAGAGATATTTTCCCCTCATCCAAGTTCATATAATCTACCTCATTATGACACTTCCTTATCCTCTAAGAAATATTGAAACCATAGGTGATTGCTGATCCATTATTGGTATTAAACCATTTTCCTTTATAATCATGAAACTGAAGGAAACATGTGTAAAGACCGATACCCTTAATAATGATAAAAGGATAATTTGGAAAGGTTAATTAGAAAAATATAAATACAGATAATAGATGTACCTAATGATTTCCATGTTTTTCTTCCTTAATAATAATATCTTTAATTATCTCTTCCAAGAGGCTAAAGTTATCCACTAAGGATAGTTCCACCTCTTATACACCTTTGTTAGCAAAGAAATCAGCAACCATATTCCCTTCTTTGGACACATGTTGAAAGGAGATAAACTCAAATGAGGATTCCATAACTTTAGTTTCCTTCAATGAAATATTTGATAGAATACAAGACTAAACTTTTCTTAAGAATGCAAGAAATGATATTTAGAGAGTCCCCTTCAAAAATCAGTTGTTTGAACTTTATTTCAACAATAAACGTGATTCCCCAAAATAAAGAAGTGGCCTCTGATACATGATTAGTTTAAATACCAATATTATAATAGTAATTCAACAAAAAGTTTCCTTTATGATCCCTTAAAATCCCCCTCCACCTAATCTTCTAGGTTTTCCTTTAGCAGTCCCATCAAAATTTAGTTTCAAAAAACCCTTCTCAGGTTTCCTTAAAATCACCGAATCTCTAAGATGCATCTTAGTATTGAGTCTACCCTCAACCTTAAACCCCCAATTTTGACTAATCCTATTCTCAGACTCAAGACACTTCATATCTTTATGTCTAATGAGGCAGAAATTAGTTTTGATGGCCTAAAAACATTTCATCGATATTCTATCCTATTTTTTCTTTCTTCCTTTAAAAATTTGTTGGTTCCTTTCCTTCCATATCTCCCCAAAAAATTGAACGAAACTAAAAATCCATAGATTCCTTAACCCTAGGATGGTAAAAGGGAATTTTCATAGAACCAAGATATTTTGATCTCATTAGAAGAGACCCACCCAACCTCAAAAATGGATATAAATGATCTTCTAACAGTAAAGGAGTAACAACATTCCATAAACATATGGCTGGTAGATTTAGAATTATTTTCACAAAGGGCACAATGGTTAACCATATAACAAACCTTTTTATTTAGATTATAAAATGTGAAAATATTATTCTGAAGGAGAAACCAATTGATAATATTTACTTTAGGAATTATATTCTTATTCCAACATTTATCCCATTTGAATTCTTAATTGTTATATTCCTCTTCAAAGAACAAACCATATGTTGATATAACATTAAAAACCCCATTGTCTTCCTTTTCCCAAAATATATTATCCTCTTCTCCATGTTTTATGACTAAGTGAATAGCAAGAAGCTCATTAAGAGAAATAATTTCCACTTCCATATTTTGATCCTCCACTGAAATTGAATTCCATCTCTGGAAACTTCTTTCAACTTCAAAGGAATCACAAAAAAACGATCCATATTTAATCTTATAGTTGGCTGAAGAAAAGGAAACCTAACACCAAGGGGAACATCACCTATCCATTTGTCTTCCCAAAAGAGGATCTTTCTACCATCCACCTACCTTCCATTTGCAACCTTTCATTAGTATGTCCTTAGCCTAGTTCAAATCTTTCCAGAAAGGAGAGCCATTAAAGGTGAGGGGAGAAAATCCACTTGGCATTTCTAGAGTCCTCCCAATATTTATTTCTAATAATTTTAGACCAAAATTATTCTCCATCACATTTTTGCAAGTAAATTTTTATTCATTTTCTTTCAATCCCTTACTCCCAAGCCACCAACAATTTTAGGCTTACAAACCTTTTCCCAAGCCACTAAGGTATTTTTTACACTTCATCCCACTCCAAAGAAACCTTTTTTTGTATCCTTTCTAACTTCTCCATAATCTTCACCGGGAGATGAAATAGAGACATTATGTAAACTGAAATACTTTGAAGAGATCTTTACAAAAGAGTAATTTTATCATCCTGTGAGATCATGGCTCCTTTCCATCCCACTAGCATTTTCTCAAACCTGTCAATCACAAAGTTCCATTCAGTAGCTTCAGGTTTCTTATTACTCAGTGGCATACCTAAGTAGAATGATGGGAAATGCTTGGTCTCACACCCCAAGATCTTAGATATTATTTTTCATCTCTTTTCGGGGTATTAAGTAAAAAAACATGAGCTCTTCTTATAGTTAACACTTGCTGATCAGAAACCTCCATATAATCATCTAATAATTGTTTGAAAGATATGGGCTTCCGGGAACCATGGTACTCACCAATAAGAATAGTGTCATCCACAAAGTATTGATGACTCACATGATCACAATTAATAGCTAGTGAGATTCCCATAATACTCATTTCCATGTATGAATGTTTCAATCTTCTACTCAAGGTCTCCACCATAAGAATGAAAAGAAAGGGGGATAAGGGATCCCCTTGTCTTATCCCTCTAGTACAAGAGAAAAAACCACAAGGAATTTCATTAATAAAGACTAAGAATCCAGATGTTGAAATATAAGTTCTAACCAAATGTCTGAAAGACTCATCAAAACCCAAACATGTCAAGAACCTATCAAGAAATTCCTAGGATACTCTATCATGCACCTTCATCATATCCAACTTAATCACCATTTCTTCCTTCTTAATTTTTTTAATAGAGTGGATATTTTCCGAAATGGTGACAATGCCATCTTGTATCTGCCTCCCCATCACAAAGCCCCCCTAGAAATCATGGAAGAAGATAGTTGGGAAACCATATATCCCAAGGGATTTGTCCGGACTGAGATATTTAATAGCATAATCAATCTCTTCAAAGGATAGAGTTTTAGACATGAATAATTTATCATACACATGTTGTATGATTTAAATCATGGATTTAATTTGATCTTGAAGCTTTCAGCACAAGAGAATCATCTCTATATTCCAATTATTTTAATCATAATTTATTGTAGCCCAATAATCTTAGATAAAATTGTGTTCAATTTATTGTAAAGTGGTTTGATATTCTAGAAAATTTAAAAAATTGTGTCTTTCTAGAATATAACTCTTGCATCATTTCCCACTTTTGAAATGGTGAGGGGTTGAAAAAGGGTGAGGCATTTTGGATTATTTTTTCTACTATAGATGTTTATGAGTCTTACTTTACTTTTAATAGATTCATATGACCATAGAATGGATTTTTTAGAATAATGTGGGTCTAGTGTATATATCTCAATACATTTTCATAACCATGGATTTGTTTTACAATTGTATGTTTAGTCATGTAGCATGATTTGGCTAGGTAATTGTAGCCCAAAAAATTGATAAATATTTAAAGGGTTTTTCCACCCCTTTTCATATGAAATATGTCATAATTGTGACTATTTTGTTTCACCTTAGAAGGTTTTGGGGTGAGTGATATTAAATACACTATAACATCCTATAAAACAACTTGTGTTCATTGAGTTCTTCATGTTAAGCTTAACCAATTTTTTTTCCATTTGCCTAGTTTTTATCGCAGTCTAGCTATTATTAGTCCCCATAAAAAAATTTCAATTTCCAATTTAGAAAAGAAAAACGAAACAGTTCATGGGTAAGTTACATTCTTGAAATCTTTGAATCTTGAGAATCTATTTTCTAGTGGTTGTATCTATATTTACGAAAACAACATTAGATTTGTAATTTTTTTCACTTGGCCTTAACCTTGTTAGAATAAATTGAAATTTCAACAAAGTTGAGTGAACTCACTTAGATTAAAGGAAGAGAATAATAAATATCCATATGTGAAGTAAAAATTAAGTTTATTTTTTATCTCTCTCAGTAGTTAGCAACTCGTATACTAATTTTTATTTTCACTACAACAAGATGTTTAGTTAAGATTTCTCCTAATATTTTGAATTAATAAGGAATCAACATGTCCCCCTGATGGAAGCCTCTTGTTGGTTTAAAAAAATTGTGAGATTTCCCATTTATGGAGATTAAGATGAGGATTGTAAATATTTTATCATCAACATACCAATTAAACATGTGGTGGTTGTTTTTGTTTGGTTCATATAGAGCACATAAGAATATATGGTTACAATTATTAATATCGACTCTTCTTTTTTTAGTTCAATCATCAAAATTTTGCATCTTATGTTCTTATGACAAACATATATGCATAAATTTGTAGTTGGGACGAGGTTCAAATGCTAAGGATATTGATGAAGGGTAGAAGAATTAACAAGAAACATGGATATAGTTGTATTAAAGGCCATAAATGGTGTGTGCTTTTATGTAGTGGATAGATTGCACCCATGACCATTGGGGATCTATGATATGTTCAAGAAAATGTCTAGTGAGATGAAGGAAATAAGGTATTTTTTATATTAAAAAAATGTATTAATTGATGTGGACAAAGAGGAAAATAAGTTAACAATTGTATTTAGATTGTTATATATTATCAAGTCTACCACTTTGATTTCTATAATAGATTTACATTTACATCCATTATAATATTCATCATATGTAATTGATATTGATAATGAAATTTCTCTTTAATATGAGACTCAACTCAAGACCTCGACTCTAGGGGTAATATCTACAATTCAAATTTATCATGGTCAAATGGTCTCAAAAGACCTTGAATATTGATTTAATAAAATATTGAATCTTATCAGAGATTGAGATCAAAAAAATAAAGACAATACTAAACAAGACTTAACATACAAAGTACACGTATATAGAATGAAAGAATAATCATGACTTATTTTATAACAAGACATTTGTTTTAATCCTAGGCTAGAAAAATGACTTATAAGGATGGATCTAGACTGTGCAGTCTCTATTTGAGAAACTGGGATTTAGGGATTCTTCAATGGAGGAAAAGACCACCATGAGTGCTAGTGTCTGATGTGGGCTCTAGTGTCTTTGCAACAGCTCAAATTTTGGTATTTTCAGGGTTTGAACTCGGTTCCTTCCTTTTGTTATTAGTCACTTTGGATATTTCATAGGGAGTTTTATATCACACATGTTCCCGCAAAACGAACCCTAGATACCTACACAATGCTCAAGAAAGCATTAGATGAAATATATAATGTATATGCTTGAGTCATATTCACCTTGGCGGACACCCCAATGCGATAGTAACTGATCACTGTACTACATTTCAGGCTTTATATGGTTCATGTGATTGTTTGATTTGAATTTTGTCCCTTGATCCTAGTTTTACCTTGATGCTAGTTTTCCCATGTGCGAATCACACCATGATATTAGGCTACAACTAATTTTTCACCCAATATAGAATGTGTGAGATGTAACTTATAAATATCCCCTCCTTTTTAGTGAATAATGAATCCAAAATGAATTCCTTTAATATTTCTCCTTGTCCAAGTAGTAGATAGTAAGAATTATCTCCCTATTACCCAACCCCTAATAATAGTGAGTGAGTCATGTATGTATGTATATATTTATATATATGATTCCCTTTATTTAATTTCATCATTAACAACTGAAAACATGACCTAAATTGGTAAAAGAGATTCTAGAAAAGACACCAAATGATGTGGTAATTAAAAATCAAGAGGGAAAGGGACAAAAATGCCCAAAGGGGACAATAGAGTTTGGGGCACTCCTTTCCCCAATGGGCGGTAGTTTCTGTGAACTAGGAAGATGCAATGGTCAATACAGATTTAGGTCATATGTCGTTTAGTATAAAAAATTAAAGTGGTTATTTCATAAAATAAAATAACAAGAGTGTGGGAAATATAAAATCAATGAAAAATTAAAATAAGTGTTGTTAGTTTCTAGCATTATTTCTTAGGAATCGTGTATATAATGAAATACTTAGAGACGTGATGTAAATAAAAAGTGCATGATTATCTGACTATATTTTCCCCCACTTTATATTGGTGAATGAATATTTAGTATCATAAAGTAGATAATAAGAGTGTTCCTTGTGGAGATACAAATAGAGTTGTAACCAATAGCGTTCAAAATGAGGGTTATACTTGATATCGTGTCAAATGGAAATAGTCAAATGTGCATCGTGGAATCTAAAGGATGATAATGATCCTAGGGATGACCTCATGTGTGTAGTAGGAATGATGCATGTATTTGTTCCTTGGATATTTCCTTTATTGGAGTGTCGTTATGTTTGAGATTGCTTCACATTTCATTTGTATGTTTCCTTTTTCTGAGAAAGGTGGGACTTGTAAAATAAGATAAGTGTAATCAATTATCATGATAAATGAAATTGAGATTTAACCTAGTAAATGTGAAAAATAGAAATACTTGTGTGGAAACTAAGTGAATCAAGGATAAAGTACACATGTGTGGCATGAGAAGAGAGATATAATTTGTTCCTGTACATTTGTTACCTTGGACATAGTTGGAATAGTATGAATGATTTGGGATTCTTTTCACCAAATAAAGGATTTGAGCATCATGTCACTAAACTGGGGATTTAGGCATCTTGTCACCAAGGGAATAGTATTGGGAGAGATATAGGATTTTAACTCCAACCGGTAATACTTTTCTACGAATAAGTGCCACTACAAATGATCACAAATCTGATTGAAACTTTTCATGGGTGACACATTGTTCCAAGAATTTTTTTGTCTTGCATATACCTTAGGTGATACTTTTTTATTTGAACATGACAAAAAAAAATTAATTAGTTCCCTTGTAACTTGCCACTGATTTTTTTCTTATTGGTAACTAATTACAATATCTAAATGAGTATGTATTGTTGGGATTGGAAAAAACTATTATAAAAAAACCTGATGATCTTGTAATGTTCTTGTTTATTTCCTGAGGACAAGAGCACCCATGTGGAATACTAGCACCCACCATTCCTTTCAAATTTGGGTGATTCTATCTTGCACTAAATTTTGGCTCAAGTTTGATTTTGAACTTGTTTCTTAGCTCTTATTTATCCTGATTTTTCCTTTTGTCAATATGTATCTACTATATGGACTACTTAGAGGGTGAAATAGTCACCTTCTTATTGCCCCCACTCATTTGGGGTTCATGAGATTATTTAAGGAAAGCACGTCCCAGATAAGGAAAGAAGAAAATGATGTGCACATCTGAAATACAACTCCTTTTGTGGGAATAGGGAATACACATGGTAACAACTGTGGCATATGCAAATAATGGGGAAAAGGCTAGCCAAAAGTGTTAGTTGTAAGAAATCATACATGATGTAATAGAAACAAGTCACAAGAAACAATAACATTATAAAAGATATGGTAATTAGCTAGTGTAATACATGGGACACCACTCAAGATGTTGCAAGATACTAAAATCCTTCTAGATGATCCAACCAAAAAATCAATGAACATAGGGAATAGCCTACAAACAATGACCATCAAGACACAAGTAAAGAAGACAAGATATAAGAAAATTAGAGATCCATAGTAATAATTAATCTTACAATACAAATGGTACACATTAAGCACCCATTAGCATGTTAGAAAATTTTATAGTGTTCCACAATGTATACAATTGAGAAATAGGAATGAAAGTAGTAAATGTTACGATGATAGAACATTAATATAGAGAAAATACAAAAGGTAGATTCCCACAGGAGCCGTTGTGGTACCGATAAGGTATAGTTCCAAGCATCATTCATAATGTAAGAAAATCTTTTCTAAAGTAACCCCCAAGCTATTTTATAAACCCACATCTTCATTTATGAGTTGGAGTAAATTTTTAGTTGAATCAAGGCTGAGGAATTCATTTCTAAATGCTTCAGATTTCTAGGATCTTCATGCACCTCCACATGTTCCTCACCTACCAAAAAATCATTCAAGAAATCTCAAAAATTCCTAAGTGTCAAAATTTCCTTGTGTTTCAGATTTCAGGTTTTGGAGATCAAAATGTAGTTTACATGCAAATTACTCCTAAAACCCTTAAACCCGAAATGTAAATGATTTAGTGTATTTCAAGTTTTGGGTTTCAAATTACAAAAACATGCAAATTGTGTTGGGCCTCATAATATTGATTAAGTCCCAAAGGGCGTGTGCACATGCGGGACCAATAAAGAAGATGGGCATGTGGGGAAAAGTGCATATGAAATGGGTTTTAGAAGGGTTTGATAGAAACCATGACATGCACGTAAGGTAGAGCAAAGGATTTTAGGACTTAGTCATATTCAGATTTCAAAGAGGCACTTGAGGAAAAACATGACCCGACTAGGCATGCTAAATGGATAAGGTGGCAGCCTAGCAACTTGGTGGCCAAGAAAATAATAATCCACACATGGAACATTCCCAAAGACATCATTAGAGAGAGTGGGGAGCTCGGATCAAAATAAGCATGCTCCATTGGAGGACCACCTTGACACTTGTAAACTGATCTGCTACTTTAGAAAGGCATAGAGGTGGGTGTTAAACCTATATATAGAGATGCTTGGGTAGAAGAAAAGAATACATAGAGGATAGAGGACCATTTTGGATATAGAATATAGATAGATAGAGGAAGAGAAGAGGAGTGTCATGGTGCGATGAACCATACCAGTGTAGGTGAAGCCTTGCAAAAATGAGCAGAAGATTCTAGGGGTTGGGGTTCTCATTAGAGGACTATAGGAATGTTATAATATCTATGGGAATGGGTCTGCTAAATGTTTGTAATAGAGAAGAATACCTAGAGCTTATGATGCCTGAGTCAAGATATATCAATCTAATATGACTGTTTTAGATGTAATATGGTTACTGAACTATGATCAACATAAATATATGGCTTTTTTCTAAATATATTATTCATGGGTGTAAACCCTAGTGCCTTTTTATTGGCATGTTATGGACCAGATCTACTATTTATATGATGTTTCTTTTATGGGTATGTTGGTGTAATGATTCATCATATGATTTCAGAATATATGCATGATCATTTACATTTTTGCACTTAATCCATCATCAATGACAACATATTCTCACAATGCTCACATAAAGGAGGGTATCGGCACCCTTGCGTGCCTTAGGTGAGTGCTCAGTACCCGCTGAGTAATAGGTCGGTGCACATGGGGTTAGAAGATTATTCTATGGGCATAAAAATAACTACATCTTGGTTCTATTGTCGGGACCTCTTTTAGAATTTTTTGTGAGACAATGACTACATCTTGGTTCCTTTGATCTCATGTGATGACAAAGTGCTTGACCTTGTAAAGTGTTGAAGTATGGTTGTAGGTAATCGCAGAGGATTTAATTCTCAAATAGGAAAGTACTAGAAATAGAATGATGGACACAGATTCATAGATTTAGAACACCTATAGAAATGAGCTTGTATGAACCTTAGGGTTTCCAGATTGGTTTCCGTAGAAAAATTGTAGAATGGATTTCATCATAGTGAATGACCAGTTTGAGATGAACATTAAAGACTATATACTTGCACGTGTTGAAATCAGTTCATGGGCATAGAGAGATATGCTGCAGGATGAGGCATCTGACTTGTGAAACGTGGTTGATCATTGGTGGCAAAGAGTTTTAACGCTAGGATTATGGGGAAAATGCCATTTCTTCATAGTTCTTGATCTAAGATTATTGAAAGTTTGAGTTCACTAAGCAGACCTGGAGGGTCTTTTTGTGAGATATCACAGTTAACCTAGATATGGATCATGAAACTAAGTTTTAGGCATTCCCACCTAAGGCTAAGGCAAGGGCATAGGGAAAACAACAATGTAAACTAGCATCTTTACCAATGAATGTAATGGGATCAGATTACTCATGCAAAGTTTATTTTATGGAGTATGATTGTAATGATTCATCAAATGGCTTTTAGAATTATAACCATCATTTACTTCTATGCACTGAAAATCATGGCAATAACAACAAAGTCTCACAATGCTCACATAAACAAAGGGCTTGGCAAGGTTTACGCTTCATGAGCGCTCAATAGCTGATGAAGTAAATGTGAAGTGGGGTTAGAAGGTTATTCTATGTTGCATAAAAATGACTTAAAAATTATCATCCCTATGTTGAAGCCTAATGCCTTGATGATAAATCTTAGCTGAAGTTGCACATTAAAAAGTTTCACTTTCAATTCGTTTTATGATGCATGATTAAAATGTTGATTTAGTAGACAAAGTAGGTCTCACTTGAAGTAGAAGCATATAGAAGGTTCACGCATGAGAACAAGGTGCATTCAAAGGTGTGGAATAATAGGAAAGTAAATTTGTGAGAATGACAAGGATTGGTCTGGGACTTAGCCATTTTCAGGAGTACAGGTTATTTTTTGGAGATAGCATGCAGAGCACACAAACTAAATAAATAATTACACAGAATGCATAAGATATTTTTTGAATAGTGTCTACTAAGTTCTATGCATGGGTTTGATTTAATAATATAATTATTACTACCAGTTAACCAGAAGAGATCTATTATTAGTGCACTTGCATGTGTGTCTATTATTGTAAAGGGCATGGCTATTTTCAGCATGTGACCTATTTTGGGAATTATGTAAGTGGTGAAGGGAAAGTCCCCACCCTTATAAATATGTAGTGATCTACATAGTATAGAAGGATTGGATATGAGTTATTATGAAGCTATGTTGTCAGATCTGATGCGCGCATAAACTTATGGTATTACTTATTGTAAGAAGCTTTTGTATATTTACTTTGTTTATTGTAATGGAGTGTATTGACTAATTCAAGGGGTTAAACATGGTTATAACTAGATCTTGCATGGTAGGATTCATTATGGCTATTACTTAAAGCTATTACTCCTTAGATCTAGATTTGGAATATGCTCTGTAGAATCCATTTTATACTATTTATGGATCTGAATGCATCAACTCTTCATCTTGCTAACATCCTACACAAGCAACCCTAAAGAGGGGTCCTGGTACCTTTGTGTGCTTCGGGTGATGTTCTCAGCCTAGGATGAGTGATGTGTCAGTGCACCTAGCTTATTCTGGTAAATTCTAGGCTACATCATTGGTTCCATTGTTGGGACCTCTTTTTCAGTTGTTTTTCAGGATGGTTTGCGATGAAGACATACCGGTTGACCCTAGCAAGTGTTGAGGAGTGGATACAAGATCTAGAAGAATAATACGCATGGAGGTTCAACATTGGATCTGAGTTTAACACATGTGCATGGGTGGAATAGAATCAGTATGATAGTTTGTATGAGATATTTTTCACTATTTTTCTGAGTAGAAATATACGAGTGGTTGGTTGCTTATGCATATAAAAGGGATTGGAGGTATCACGTACTTGTCTAGATGTAGGAAGAATTTCAGGCCCTTTATGATGCTGATCTAATTTGGACACACATTGTGGATAACTGGTTTCAAGGTGTTCTGAACATTATATTATGGAGTACTCAATTTCAACTTATTCTTGCCCATAGGTAGTGGAATTAAATTTTTTATGATATCCCAGGGGAACTTACTTACAAGGCATTCCACTGGTGATCAAAATCTTGATGGTGACCCTGAACTTGGAAATCAAACTAATGGCTAACTAAACCCCACCACATGTGGGGGCAGGAGCAGGTTTGGTGAAAGATGGAAGACCTAGTAGTAGAAAGGCAGAGAGAAGAAATGTAACTTAAGTATAATGAGTGCATAAGAGGGAGATAGAGATGTAATGTGACATTGTAGAGTGAATGACATTAAGGAGAGAGATGGCTTGTGAAGGATTTGGAGCTCACGCAGAAGGTATGGAGCCAGAGCATCAGGAACTCCCCCATTTGGGAAAGCATGATAGGGAACCCCCCTCGGCCTCACATGGAAGTGCACCAGTAGAGATGACCTGGGCCATGAGTGTGCATCTGAATCTACCTGACAACCTAGCCCTTGTGCTTGGTTTTCCAATATCTAGTATGATAAGTAGTTAGCGAGATAATTTAGGTAGTGGGAGATCAGGAGTAAGTCACATAGCAAGTACATAAATGGTATGAAGGACATCTTGTTATTGTTTGGAGGTACCTTTTTAGGTGCATCATCTACACAGAATTAAAGCGCACAGAATTTTGGACTCACTTCTAGGAGTGGTAACACTTTTCACAGACTATAGGGGTTCAGTTCAGTACTACTATTGGGACACATGGAAGTACATATTTTGGTCCACTTCTGGCTACATGTGGAGGATCAGGAGGTATAGGTGGTTCTAGTTCTAGTGGATCTGGTGGTTCTGGAGGTAGAGGAAACACAAGAGGTTCTGGATCAGGTGGGAAAGGTCTGCACCAACCCCAAAATATTTACATGGAGATGTCTCTTCATCTTCTAGAATATAGGGGCATAGAAGATGTTACTAAACACATGCACATGTGTGAAATACTGTGGCATGCAAAAGGAATCACAACTTCTGAGCACAAGGCAAGTCAATTTTCCACTACATTACAAGGGTACGTACACATCTGGTATAAAAATTTTGACCCTGATCAGACTTGCGTAGACTATGCAACATTAAAAGATGCTTTCCTTAAAGAGTTTCACATCCCTAAGTTTGAGTAGAAGAGTATAAACGCACTCAAGGATATTAAGCAAGGCACTACTGAGAGTGTCAGGGAGTATGATGCCCATTTCAAAATGCTTTTATCTAAGCTTTCTTATGATATTCATGCAAGCCAACATGCACAATGGTTCATTGGAGGTCTGATTACACCTTTTAGAAGGGATTTGTCACATAAGACATACACTAATCCATGTGAAGCACTTAAGGTATCTTTGCATGCTGAGGCAGTCGGAGTATAGACACTAGAGTCAACCCATTCTTTGAGGCACAGATTGCATTTATGGAAAAATAGTTGGAGAAACTATCGACAAACTCAACACATGAGACACGCACAGGGATTTTTTGTATAGATTATGAAGTGGAAGGGTACACCAAAGATAGTTTTCTCCATAGATCACTATGTTCATTATTACTAGACTATGAGATATGTCATTTGAACCATGATGTTAGCCACTGCCCATTATTCCAACACGTAATAAGGAAGAACATATCTTGCTACTATAAAATTTGTAGGTCCATGACTCATGATACGGAAGACTATTGGCTGATTGGTCAGATCCATGATGTTATAGATCTTGGTGTGAGACAGACAGGAGTATCAGATAACTCTAAAGGAAAGAATGAGCATCAGGATTGGGATCACAATCAAGCATGCTATGATCAGAATGAAGGGCATTTTGAAGGAGGTCGTGGCAGAGGTCGAGGATACCATGGTGGATTCAGAGGCTGAGGTTGTGGTGGTGGATGAGGTGAGTTTCCTTGTGGAACATGTTATACATGCAGATCTCCTGACCACTACAGGTGTGAATGTCCTCAGAATATTACATGTTCTTTCTGTGGAAAGAATCATAGCTATGAGGAATGCCTGAACTTATATGAGCATCTTAGTAAGCAACATAAACAAGAAAACAAAGGTGTAGGGATGGTTAGGATACAACACACTGTGGAAAATTAGTGGATGCCCAAGTTGGAACCAAAATCTGAGGTATTTCCTGTAAAGATCACTACCCACGCTGAAGCGGTGCATGCCAAAGAAGCGTTACAACAGAATCCTACCATCACTAAGGAGGAGGTTCTACATGCATGGTACCTAGATCCTATCCATCAGAAGGAGGTTTATCAGGAAACCATGGAGGTACTCATAAATCTTTAGGGTGAAATACAATGTTTAAAGGAGAAATCATGGAAGATGGAACAAAAGAAAGTAGTAGAGATGGTCCAATATGATATTGATGACTTGAAGGAGGTGTGCAAAATGTTGTGCCAGGAGAATATCATTCCATTGTTAGGGAATTGGCTAAAGGGAAACACTCCACGTGCAAGTATTGAGACTGGATGACAGATCCTGCATGCAAATCTTCCCCCCATAGCTTAGACTATGACAAGGAAATCACTTTGAATGTTGTTGTGGATGGATGGATTTTGAGTAATATATTGATTGATATAGGTGCAGAAGTCAATGTGCTTACTTTAGATGCATGGGTACAGATGGGGAGACCCCCATTACAACCATCTTCTAATGTGTTGTTTATGGCTAATCAAACCAAGGCCACCCCTATTGGAGTTTTAAAAGATGCATCCATTACTATACAAGGGGCCAAGTTCATTGGGGATTTTGAGGTTTTAGCACTTGCAGAAGTAGACAGCTTCCCAGCTCTACTTGGGTGCCCTTGGTGTTATGCAAATAATGTTGATCTTTGTTTCAATAAGGGTTATATCAGTTTTGAGAACAAGGAGGAAAGAGTTATTATCCCCTTAACATATGGAAATATACACCCTATGTTGAGCCTTTGAGTGAGGAAGATCTGAATAGGATTTATGTACGCGTGCCATCCAGGACCCAGAAGTGCTCAAGCCATCTAAAGAAGGAATCCTTCAGTGGGAAGATGCATAGTCTATTAGCGATACTACAAGTATTGCTTGTGATAATTAGGCTCATGGTACTTATGAGTTGGTAGGGTGCAAAGTAAGAAGCACATTTGTGTGGAATAGTAGACCTCATTGTATCAAGAGAATAGGTAACAACTCAGTACCTCGATACACTGGAGAAGGAGATCCTATGGTATTTCTGCGTGCCATGGAGGAATAGTGGATAGACCAGTTGGAGAGATGGAATATGCTAGCATATACCCTGCATGGGATAACAGCGCACTGGTGGGTGGTTCACAAGGATAATCTTGTAGGATGGAATGAAATCAGGATTTCTCTTTCTACTCGGTTTTCCAGGAGCAATGCACCTACTCAAATCTACACTTATCATGGTAATCAACTTGTTCAGCACCATGTTCAATAGTGTGAGAGACTCTAGATAGAGGGGTAGGAAGCTTTACCACCTTCACTCTGGGTGCACAAATTTTATTCCACTTTACAAGGTTGCATGCGTGCTTGGTATGTATATGCGGAACTCCATAGAGAGACTAGAAATTGGCAAGGATTTGATTACAGGAATGATCCAGAATTTTGACTACTTCTCTACTAAACCTCCAGTAGAAGAGGCATTAAGGGTTATAAAGTGGTTAACTATGGGAGACAGTGCAAAGGAAGAAGAACTCATTCAGGAGTTATTTGATGGAAATGACTCAGGAGCACATTTTGTTGAAGAAATAGAGACAAATGCCACACTACTTAAGTGTGCTTTCCTTGAGAAAGAAAAAGGAAAGATGGTCTACTTAGTGGATGATGAAGAAGTAGAAAATCTAGATGTAGATCATTCAACAGGTAGGCGTGAGGTTTTGGACAGTGTAGATAAGACCACGCATGCCTATCATGAACCTATGAAAACAAAGAAAGTGAATATTGGATTGGATGTTGAGCCTAAGGAGGCCATAATTGGGGATTATTGGTCTGACTCTGAAGTGGAAAAAATCATTGAGTTACTATGAGATTATTAGGACTTATTTCCTAGGGGATACCATGAACTAAAAGGCGTGCATGAATCATTAGGAGAAATGAAGATAAAGCTTAAGGAAGGTGCATGACCAGTCAGGAAGAGACCCTACAGGATGAACCCCAACTTGCGTAGAAAGGTCAAAGAAGAAATTGACAAAATGTTGAAGTCTGGAATCATTAAGCCCCTCGACAAATCAGAATGGGTTAGCCCAATGGTGATCAGTATAAAGAAATATGGTCGGATTAGGATCTGTGTGGACTATAGGGAGTTGAATGCTGCATGTGTGACTGATCCTTTCCTATGCATTCACAAAGGAAATATTAGAAGGTGTTGCAGGGTGCATGAGATCTATTCCTTTACAGATGGATTCTCTGGGTATCATCAGGTTAGGATTGCACAGGAGGATCAGGAAAAGACTACTTTTACCACTGAATGGGGAATTTTTTCCTATACTGTGATGCCTTTTGGTCTGAAAAACACACCTGTTGTATTTTCACGCATAGTTGTCCAAGCATTCAAGGATTTTATTCACAACTTCTTACAGGTTTATTTAGATGACTGGATGGTGTATGGACTTGTTAAGGATCATTGTGAAAATTTATGCTTAATGTTTGAAAATGTCAACAATTAAGCATCTCTTTGAACATCAAGAAATGTGTCTTTGCTACACCATTTGGCACATTATTAGGGCACATCATCTGCAAGGAAGGTTTGTTGGTTGATCCAGCTAAGGTTGCAGTCATTATCGGCCTAGAAGAGCCTACCAGTCAAAGTGAGGTGCACAGATTCTTAGGTCACACTGGGTATTATAGAAAATTTATTAAAGGGTATGCTAAGGTTTCCACACCCTTGGAGGAGTTACTAAAAGGAAAAGGGACATTCTACTGGGGGGAACCACAGTAGCAACATGCATTCGAGACATTAAAGGAAAAACTTACTACAACACCTATTTTGTGCTTTCCCTCATGGGACCAACCGTTTCATGTACATGTGGATGCTTCTGGCATGGACATTGGTGTGGTGTTGGCTCAGCCTGGAGAAGGTATTATAGATCATCCTATCTATTTTGCTAGTAGAAATTTGACTCCTGCAGAGAAGAATTATACAACTACAGAGTGTGAAGCTTTGTCAATGATCTATGTGCTACATAAATTTAGACAGTACCTGCTAGCAACACCATTTGTATTCTATACCAATCACATGGCATTGAAGTATTTGGTAAACAAGCCCATTTTACAGGGGTGCATATGTCGATGGGTACTCTTATTCCAAGAATTTGATTTTACAGTTGTGGTAAAACCAGGGAAAAGTAATTCTGGACCAGACCATTTATCCAGAATACAGTCAGGAGAAGATGTGTAGGCAATTGAAGATACCATGCCCGATGCACAGTTATACAGGTTACAACACGCACCATCAGAATTAGAGGACATTGTTGTCTTTCTACGTATAGGTATGGCACCAGAAGGAATGAAATCCTTAGAGAAGAAACAACTTGCCATTCATGTGGCACCATTTATGTTGATTAGCGGTGACCTGTACAAGTTAGGCTGAGATGAAGTATTGCACCGATGTGTACTGGAACATGAGCACACAAATATCATGGAAGAGGCTCATGGTGGTATTGCAGGTGGGCACTATGTAGGTGACGCCACTGCACACAAGATTCTACTCACTGGATTATGGTGGGAGACCCTGTATAAGGATTGTAAGGCATATTGCAAGGCTTGTGATCACTGTCAGCACCTTGGAAAACCAGGACAAAGAGATGAAATGCCTTTAAGACCTATTCCTAGTGCAGAACCATTTGAGAAATGGGCTATAGATTTTTTGGGTCCTATTTCACCAGCCACGTGTAGGACTGGATCATGCTATATCATCACTTACATAGATTATCTGACAAGGTGGGCAGAAGAAACACCTACAAAGGATTGTACAGCAGCTACAATAGTAAGGTTTATATGGGAAAATATTATTACAAGGTATGGATGCCTGTTGAGTTTGACCAGTGATAGGGGCACACATTTTTTGAATGAGACAATCAAAATTCTATTGGATGAGTTCATGATTGCACACCATAAGACTACACCATATCATCCTCAAGAAAATGGGACTACTGAGGCTTTCAACAAGATTTTGAGCCAGACATTGACAAAAATTTGTGATGTTGGAAGAAAATATTGGGATGATAAATTTTCTGCCATGCTTTAGGCGTATAAAATAACATACAAGTGGTTAAACACAGCCACACCCTTTTAATTGGTGTTTGGCACAGAAGCAAGTTCTTCCTATGGAATTCATGTTACCTTCTTTGTGTATTGCACATGCTGGAGGTCTAGCTGATGAACAAGCATTAGAAGAATGAATTGAAAATTTGATTAAGATGGATGAGCGATGAGAAATAGCACGCTGGAGTCAGAAGCAAGAAAAATCCAGGTAGAAAGCATGGCATGATAGGCACATCAGGGACAAAAAGCTTGAGATAGGACAAATGGTGCTTCTTTATGATTCTAAGTTTCTGTGCCATCCAGGAAAACTCAAAGTACATTGGTTAGGACCATATGTTATCACTTACATACTTGAAATAGGAGCTTGTCAGTTAGAGTGCTTGATGGAATACGGTTACCTAGTTACTTCAATGGGAGTAGGCTGAAGCCCTACTATAAATAAGTCTTCTTGGTGTTTGTAATAAGGTAGTGTTTCTATTTAGACTAGGTTTTCAATTATGTATTCCTTTAATGTATTTCCTTCTTCATTGCTATGCTTTGTCAATTTAGTTGGTATTTTGTGAAATAAGTGTGTTTGTGCTCCAGAAGATAATTACCATTTGTAGTATTTTTATGTGTAGAGGACTACACATACCATTTGTGTGGGGTGGTTATTGAAAAATGGGTACACATAAAGGAACAAACTGCTACAGGTGTTATTCAAGTTTGGAGAGTTGGTGGAAAGAAGATTGCTTCCAAATAAGGACCATAGATGGAGATAAACGAAGGAACAATATAACAAGAGGTAAGTAGTGGCCGTGGAGACTACCAAGAGAAGGCACAGTGGTGAGGTACTCAGGTGCATGGAAGTGCACTGAAGAGAAGTCTGTAGCTAGAAGGTAGGAAGGTGTGCTAGAAGGTTATATCTGAGGCACAAAGATGTACCATGTGGAAAAATGTGAAAATGGTCAATTAATGAGGATTATTGGTAGGTGAAGGAGCAATAAATGCACCAAACTTTTTGAAAATATATATAAGGATGTGATGCGAGTTCATTTTTACCATTGTGATGCAAGAATTTGAACGAGCTAAGTGTGACCGTGTTAAATAAAGAGTATTGAGGTGCGGTGAGTGTGAAACTAGATGTGGAGAGTAGATTTGTGCATAGAAGAATCTTGCGTCCCCATTTGTGAAGGGTTTGAGTGAAGCAAGACATGTGAAAGAGCTAGGGCACGTGATTTCAACTAGGGCATGCAGATTAAAGCTAGGTTTTGGACTTGCTTGCTATAGAGGATATAAGGAGATGCATTTACGCACCACAGAGGAAAGAAAGGTGAGATTTTAGAATGGCACCAAAGAAAACACCTGCTGTAGGAGCCAAAGGAAAGAAGAAAATGGAGGTAGAAGTTGAAATTGCTCTAGAGAGTAATTTCTCAAAGATGCAGTTCCTAGAAGGCATGATAGTTGGGAAAGAGTGGGATTCCCACATAGTCATCTGCAAGGTGAGTGATTACAACCACCACACCTCTGATAATAAGAAATAATTAGATGCATTGTTGAGTACAAAGACCAACAAGTGCATGATAGAGGATATGTCAGTATATGATGATGTCAGGGAGAAAATTTTAAAACAAGTAGGAGTGTACCAGTTGTATGAGCTCCCATACTTTGGAAAATATGAACCTCTTTACCAGTGGCTAATGAGCAGAGTCCATGAGGACTTTTTCTATTTTTCCAGAAGAAGGATAAGGATTACAACAGCACTGATCTTGATGCTAACAGGGTTAAGGGGACAGGGATAGACCTTGATAGTGACCTAACTGATAAGGTAACAATCATGGAAACATGAAAGGAACTGGGGTATACAAAAGGTCCATGTGGAATGGACATCGATAAACTGAAGAAGTACCCAGTGGTACAAGTAGTTGTGCATCTGGTGACCAAGTTGAATGATCATGAGAGATGGTCGCAGGTGAATACAATGTGGCTCCATGTCACAAGGAAGATGTCACAGGGGGTAGTCTATAACATAGCAGGCTACATTGCGGAGACCATCATCAAGGAAGTGCACACTTGTGAAAGGATCAGTTTTGGTGCTATCTTGTTGTCACTAGTATTTATGGAGATTGGAGTGCCTAATGGGCCAAAGGACAAGATTTGGGAGTATCCCATGGAGAAGAAATCCCTTTCACAAAGGTTCGAAAATATTTATGTGAAGGGTCGATGAGTGGGCCATTCAAATAGAGGGTGGAGATGTGGTATGATAGGCTCCACATGGAATTTGAAGAGGAGTGGCACATCCCTAAGGAGTTACCATCAGTGGTGGGTAAGGAAGTATAATTCATGGTGTACCAACACTTCTACATCATGTGATTTTCTATGAAGGATGGGACTTGGAGCCCATGGTATAAACTATTGTCATATGCCTTCACAACATGCTACTTCTAGGCATCATTCCACCATTTTACTGGTGCGCAATGCCTGAATTTTGTTGCAGACAAGGTAGACTGTGACTACCACATGCTGAGGAAGACATATGTATACCCAGGAAAGGATGTCTATATTGAAAGACTTATCTCAGATGTTATAAACATGAAGCCTGTAAGCTTGGATGTTGGGGATAGTGGAGCCACACTTGTATACCTTCAACTTAAGCCTAAGTTGGAGGGTAAAAAATATGTGGAGAATGAGTTCATGCTCCTAGGGCCACCTAAGGGTAAGCATACAGTGGAGAATGTACCAGCTCCAAAGCCCACAGAACCTATAGAGGTAGATGACGAGGAAGAAGGGCGTGAAGATAGTGGTGGCTTGGTACATAGAGGCTAGAGGAAGCCTACAGAAAAAATGGAGACTGAGCATGCAAGTACCCCACCATAGGAACAAGAAGATGAAGAGGAATTGGAAGTAGTCCAAGGAGAGCACCATTTCAAGAGGGTGTTCAGAAGAATAAGAAAACAAGGCGTGGGAACTCCACATTCAGTATAAAGATCAAACAACTCTCTCCACAGAAAGAGACAACTGAGAAAAGAAGGAGAAAGTTGCAGCTGAATGAGGAGGTGGAGGAGTCTACAGAGAGTGCACCTAGAACTCCTGTACCACCAGAGGATGTGGAAGAACCCAAGGATGAAGAAATGAAGGATGAAGGAGTAAAGAAGCCAGGAGAAATAAAGAAAGATACTACTCAGGACATAGAGGATCCAACTCCAAACCTTGGCACTCAAGTTCCTAAGGGGCCAAGATCAAAGAGGGAAAGTGGGGAGTATGTTGCACTAGTCATGGGCTATGAAGAGGACACAAGTAAAATTTTCCACACATGATTCCAGAATACAGTGGGCCTCAAGGACTTGTATGGATGGGAATTGATGGACCCTGACATGACAACCATGTGCATGAGGAAAAAATTGTCATGGTCCATGCAAACTCACATGGACGAGCCTAATTTTGATGTGTGTGAAGAGTCTTGTGTGTCAAGAAGAATGAGAAAGGCACCACAAAATAGGCACATAACTATCAAGCCCACTGTTATGACTGATGAACATGTGAGTAATGCCTTGGTGAAGGTATCTATAGAGGTGGCATGCAGGAATGTGGATAAAGTTGCAACTATTAAAGCACTAAGAGAATATATCAAAGCCAAAGATGCAGAAATAACATGTCTGAAAGGAGAAAAGGACCTAGAGAAAAATAAGAATGGGGTTCTCATCATCATGGATAGAGGAGATTGGTGATCATGTCCTATAAGCAAGACCACACTTGGAGCCCAAGGTACCTAAAAATTTCCCTTTGGCTATGCATTATGTGTGTACCTTAGTTGATTTGGTGCTTGAGGATGGACCTATTCAAATGCCAATGCCAAAGGAATCTGAGTAGGAATGCAGAGAGAGAAAGGGCTTCAGTGGTTAAAATATTTCATCTTATGAAGCATTACTCTAAACCTTACAGGAGGAGCTGAAGAAAGAAGACAAGGCATTGAATATATGTGCAGATCCAGAGGTAGTAATAAGAATCAGGACACATGGTAGAAGACAATGAAGTCCTAAAGGCCATGAAGGATGAGACTTTGGGGCATGCGAACAGAGATTGGCGCTAGTAAAGAAAAAAGTGTGAGGCCCTTGCAGCTGCACAAAACCCCCATAAGGACGGGCTGGATGAAATTGGAAAACTTATAACGCATAGAAGATGGATCTTCTAGAAGTAAGGGTGACTGCAATGTCTAGCATTATTATAGTATTAAATAATGAGAAGGAAGAGATTACACAAGAAGAGTTAGACTCTATTGCATCAGATATTCTGGAAAAGGTAGAAGTCACGTTGAGTGATTGGTAAGCCTTAGAGGCTAAATCAAAGAGGAATATCTAGAGTTGATTCTTCCAGTTGAGACAGAGGGCATTGCAGGGTGAAATTCATTCTTTGTAAAGTAATTCTTTAATTTACATTCATTCCATTCCTTATACTTTATTCTTTGGATATCAAGAGGCAACCATTGTTGGGGCGACGATGCAATTTTGTGTGGGTAATGTTGAGTAGGACAAAGTATGATACTTAGCAGAAGGCACATAGAAGGTTCATGTGTATGAGAACAAGGAACATTCAAAGGTGTGGAAGGATAGGTAAGGAAACACACATGAAGGACAAGGACTGATTTAGGACTTAGCCATTTTTAGGAGTACGGGCTATTTTTGGAGATAGCATGTAGAGCACACAAACTGGATAAAGACTTTGCGTGACACACATAGGCTATTTTTGGAAGAGAATCTACTAAGCACTTTGCATGGGTTTGAGTTAATAATAGAATTATTACTACCAGTTAACCAGAAGAGATCTATTATTAGCACACTTACATGTGTGTCTATTATTGTAAAGGCACATGGCTATTTTCAGCATGCAACCTATTTTGGGAATTATGTAAGCAGTGAAGGGAAAGTCCCCACCCTTATAAATATGTAGTGATCTATGTAGTATAGGAGGACTGGATATGAGTTATTGTGAAGTTATGCTGCCATATATGATGCGTACATGAGCTTATGGTATTACTTATTGTAAGAAGCTTCTGTGTATTTACTATGTTTAATATAATGGAGTGTATTGAATGATTCAAGGTGTTAAACATGATTATAACTAGATCTTGCATGGTAGAATTCATTATGGATATTATTTAAATCCATTACTCCTTAGATCTAGATCTAGAATATGCTCTGTAGAATGTTTAAACTATTTATGGATCTGAATGCATCAACTCTTCATCTTGCTAACATCCTACACAAGCAACCCTAAAGAGGGTTCTAGTACCTTTTCTGTGCTTTGGGTGAGCACTCAGCCTAGGCTGAGTGATGTGCCAACATGCCTAGGTTTTTCTGGTAACTTTTAGGTTGTATCAAAAACTACAAGTCAAACCTCGATTCCCAAAATAAAAAAGAAAACAATGCATTTTATGTTTTGGGTTTCAATTTATAGTTTGCATGCAAACTGTAAGTCCAACCTTGATTCCCAAAATACAAATAAAATATTGCATTTTGTGTTTCAGGTTTTGATTTGTAGTTTTCATGCAAATGGACAACCTTATCCCTGAAACCCAAAAACCTAACAAGGTGCAAAAAAAAGTGTTCAACTTCTACCCAAATCCATTTCGGAAGTTTCAGTAGGTGCTTTACAGGTCCTAAATTTTGCCCTTCATATTTTCATGCGTCAATAGGTGTAAATAAAGGTCAAATTTCTGACAGTCATACTTCAGTTCATAATTTTCAAAACTCTTCCACCATCGGAACATGGTCGACCCAAATGTATGTATATTTCTACTTACATTCCGATCCCCAAAACCTGATTTCCTTTGTGTCAGGTTTTCAAAGGTGTTTTGTACAGGGTCAAATTTCTGAATAGAAACATGATTTAACGGTTCAATCACTTGCACATTTATTAGCAGTATGGCACCCTGAACTTCAAATGGCCATAACTTTCACCCTGTAACTCCTGATTTTTCACAAAATTAGACTTTTTGGAAAGGTATAAACATCCTAATACACCAAAAAACTAGATTTATTAAGATTATCAAGGTTAGATTAGTGAAAAATATGAAATACAGTAGCCACATTAAAGGAACAGTTTTAGATTTCTCAACACACCAAAAAGGATGAGGTATGATGCCCATTCCTTCTCCTACAAGAAAAGCATTATGGGGGGAATGGACTTTGGTAGTGTGCCCATGCCTATTTTCAGGAATTCACTGCATCTTATTGGTAGTTAAAGGAGGAAATCTGATTTCCCTCTTTTTCCCCTCCTCTCTCTCTCCCATTCTAATATATAATGTAAAAATCTCTCATTTTTAAGGGGAGGATGTTCTAAAATGTAAAGGGAACTACATGTCAAAATTATCTCCTGAAGTAGTTGTGAGTTGTAGAACTTCATTTGGAGCTTGTCAAATGTGTATCTTTGTTCCTTCTTCTTCACATGTATTGTTCTGTGCATAATTTGAAAGCAATAAATTCTTGGTTTTGTGGTGTTTTCTCAACCCTGACTTATGTTTTTTTGCATTTACTTTCTCTCCATTCATTTGTTGTATTTTTTGCATGTATATTTATCTCTTGTAGGTTCATTTGGTTATGTCTCATGGAGAATAGAAGGTGAAAAAAAAAATTGGGTCTAGTTCACATATACTTAACCCCTCCCTTCTCCATTTTCTTTTTCCCTTTTCCCTCATTAGAGTTTCTACACCCTTGTTCTTGGTGTTATCACCTCCCCTTAGTATAAGGATTTCATTTTATGCATCTCCTCTCTCCCCCTAGTCCCTTGGAATCATAGAGTAGGATTAGAAAGTCACATTTCCTTCCTTAGGAGTAGTTTAGCATTAGGATTAGGTAGAAGAACCAGCCTTCTCTAGAGGTTTATCTCACTTTACAAGTCCCAAACTTTGAGATATCATCCCATGTTACCCAAAAAGCAGGGATCTATCCATACAAATGGAAAATTCTAGGGTGTTATTTTTTTATGATAATAGTTTTGGCACATGTTGTGGTACCATCTGAAGAATATTTCAAAGAAAAAATCAGCCTTTGGAGGTATTTTTAAGAAAATAGGAGGATCCCATGTGCAAAACGAGGCCCTACTTCCACCAAGACCAATTCCAGAGTCAAGTAAGGTTTGACTTATGCCCTTTGCATTTCAGAAGTTGAGGGTTGTAAAACAAGGTTCGACCTTCACCCAAGTCTATTTTAGGGAATCAAAATTTTCTTAGAAAAGGCCAAGTTCTGCCTAATACCAAGTCAAAAGTTTGGGTTCATGTTACATTGCATGTCCTGAGTTCTGCCCTATGTATTTCAAGAGTTAGCAATTATAAAACATCAAGCAGGTTCTGAATCAATCTTTTGGATTTCCCATAGTGTGGAACAAGGTTCAACCTCAACCTCCATTTTTGGGACATTGAAATCTTTATTCTCATTATTGCTAAGTTTTGGTGTGTGACTTAGTAATTTTTAGCCTTGGGAGGCTTTATTCTACACACCTAGAGACTCTCAACTATTCATATCCACTAGTTTTAGTTGTGTAGTGCCTCATTTTCATGAGAATAATATAAACAAGACAAAGGATATCATCTAGAAAGCCCTTTGACTACTTGAAATTGTCACCAAGCAGAAGAAGAAGAGGCAGATCAGTTCAAAGATCACCATCACCTCCAAACAAAATCCTCTCTACTCCTCCTCCTGGTAAGCCCTTATTGTTGTCATCTAGAGTTTTAAAACCTATCCCATTCATGGATATTCAAAGGAATTTTCCTTTTTTCAGTTTTAATGGTGGTAGTCCCTATAGCTATCAATGCACAACATGATATACATATTTGTACTCTCATTGAAAAGTATACCTTTCTTCACTAGTGAAAATCATATTACCCTAGCTAACCATATCCACAATGTTGCTAATGTTTTCTCGGTCTATTTTATTACTAAAGATGATGTTGTTGTTAGAATTTTGGATTCATCATTCAAAGGAAAATCCCTCCAATGGTACAGCGGGTTTGAAGACCTACTTTAATTCATAATTGGGATGAACTTAGCACAGCCCCTGTGTAATCATTTTGAGGATAAATCATATCACATGTCTTTGGTAGAGAAGCTAAAAACAACAAAATAAGCCCCAAATGAGTAGATGAATGATTTTAACATCATAATTTCAAAGGATTTGGGAAAAATTCCTCAAGTGGTAAGACCTATACCCCAACATGCATTTCTCTATTACCTAACGGCCTTAAATAGTGATATTTTAGTCATGATTCAGTCTATGGGGGTAGAACATTACCAGGTATGATTATGACATTTCCATTAAGGATGAAGAATATCTTATTCAGGATAGGAAACTTACTCCTATACCTCCAATACCTATATTCCCATATATTGAGACACCTACTTCTCATCAAGCTCCTGAATTAAATCTCCATTCCAACCCCTTAAGAAGTCAAATTTCTAGTCAAGCATATACCTCCTCAATACACTTCAGATGAGTTGCAGAAGGTGATGAAACAATTGAATTTTTTTTGGAATGAGTTGGTATCCATTAAAAGGTAGAAAGCTCAAAGTTTCAGACCTTACCAACCTCCTTATTAACCCAAAAAGTCCCCCTTATCAAACCAAACAAACTTTCATTCCAAGATACTCCTCAAAATAGAAAATAATTTCCTTCTACAAGACCATTTCAACCATATAACCCAAATATGGCTAGTTCATCCAAAGCCTTGGTTCCAGTTCAAAATAACCTAGTGTAAGATTATGAGGGGTGTTTCCCTTGTCATCTTCCACATAATCAAACAACATGCCTGAATGGAAATTTGAATGAAGATTTGATGGTGAAAAGTGCATATGTTCCTCAAGATACACCCACAAAAGGAAAATTAACAACATATCACTAAGATTGGAAAAGTGATACTTTACTCGTTTGGTGGATGACTTTTGTGGAATCAGACCTCTCCTCAAGGTATGGATGCCAAACCATAGATCCAAGAAAATAGATATGAAAGAAGGAAATTATTCCAATGTAGGTCCTTCCTCAACCTACCCTGAACACTCCAAAGGAGGTGAAAATTCAAGTCTGGATGCTAATGTGTAAGGAATACCAGATATAAAAATGCAAAATCATCCCAAAGGACCCTCCACACCAACTCAAGTGCAATAAAATGTTGTTGTAAGTAATGGTACAAGATGAAGGATAATCTCAAATCCATTCAAAATCCTTTAACACATGAATAAAACCAATGTGAGGATATCTATGTGGGAATTATTATCAATTCCGAGATAGAGAGATATCTTGCAAGCAACCATTGCTAATCTCTCCATTCTAAGTGATTCATCTAAAGAGGAAAGAAAAGGTGTTTATCACAATGTACCTCAATCAAAGGGATGTTCAATCAAGCAAAAACATGTTAAACCTCCTACCTTTATATGTAACTTTTATCATTGGAAATCATTTATTACAAAAATGTATGTTTGATTCTTGATTAAGCAATTTCATGTCATGCCCAAGCAAATTACAGACCAGCTTGGTATTAATTATGATATCACTTTCTAAAGGTGTGGTGAATCTAGATTGAATAGTAGTGGGAATTTTTGGGGGTATAAAAAAAATATACCTTACATCGCATGCATTCCCTAACATTTTAATTCCCCAAGATATCTTAATAATTAATCTACCTCCACTTTTTGCTTTATGTTTATACATAGACTTAACTCCTAAAATTTGAGGATACCTATTAGCTGATTGGTTGCACATGTTCTTTAGAACCAAGAATAGAACTAAGGATACCATCAATTCTAAACCTATTGGCACATATCATTTATATCCTTATGTGCCCATCCCCATTAATGAAAATTATACTATTTTTTATCAAGAGGATTTCCCAAACACCCAAGAAAAAGATACACATATTGGGGTATTTCTTACTACTTGACGATTTGGGAAATGAATGCCATGGTTTTGATCCATATAATAATATTGAGGAGGTTATACTTTGTATTTATTTTCTACATGAGGAGAATTCACCTCTATCAAGCATTTTCAAACCAACTGATGAAGAGGAGGGTGGTATTTGGCAAAAAAATGACTGATCAAGAAGAAAACAAGGAGTGCGAAGTGGTGTAGTAATTATATCTCCCATATGTATGAAGTATTACTCCTCTTTCAAATTTCAATTCAGTTGTTCCAACAACATGTCAGAATATGAATCCCTCATTCATGGTCTTTAATGGGCAAGGAAGAAGAAAATAAAAAAATTGTATACCTTTGAGGATAGTGAAATGATAATGAATCAGATCAGAGGATCAAATACAGCCAAGAATAACCTATTAAAAGCTTACAAGCACAGGGTTTGAGATATTTTGGAAGATCTTTAATCTTTCAAAAATCTTTCTATTCTAAGAAAAGAAAATGAATTTGTTAACAGATTGTTGGGTTTCAGAATGGAACATGGGTTAAAACCACAGTCAAGGGATAACAAGTCCCTCCTCTTTAATGGGAAAGGTTCCCTTAGTGAAAGAAGGAAAAATAAATGTACAGATATAAAAATCTCAATGTTAGGACCCTAATATTCTGGAATGTTTTCATACTTAAAATATTATCAATCAAAACGAATGGAAGAATATAGAGATGGGAGAAGGAATAAAACAATAATGATTGTTGGAAAATATAGATAGTAGAGTATCTCCTTACTCACATTGAACCAAGAAATTGTAGAAAGGATCAATTACTTCACCACGTGCACAATTCTATAGAAACAAAGTTCTAAAGATTCGCACAAACTAGAACACAAAGTTTCTATTGAATTCAAAATAAAAGATCCTTTGAATCGAGCAAGGAGATAGAAAGGTACAACAGAGGAAAAGAAGAAAGAAAGAACTTTTGTATTGAATTACTTCATAATTTACAACTTTCCCAGAAAAACCAGAATCCCCTTTTCATGTGGCCAAAGCCATATATTTATAACAATTTGTTTACATCCATACTTTGTCCCCAAGAAAATAATATCCGAAAGGGATAATGTTTATTGTAGATCCTCTTTTGGAAAGTGACATGAAAAAAACACTCATGAAAACAAGAGGTTCTAAAAGGAAAATATCTTGTCAGATTGAGCATGATTATTTTAACTGGGGACACCTCATGATTTTCTCCTTAACATGGTTCTGCCATTCCCACCTTTTAACCACTTTCATAGCACTCAAGTGCTTATTGATAAGTTTTATCCCATTCTATCATGTATTCCTGATAAAATCTATTTTCTGATGATTTAAAATTTGCACCTCTTCAAAGTTATCAATTCGGCTTTAAAACCAACCAGAAATGCATCTTATGGAGAAACGACAAGGAATATAGAGAAAAGAATGAGGAATGAGCCATTTTTCATGTTTTACAGAGCTCTGGTTTGTTAATGGTGATAAAAACAAGAAGAGGGAATTTGGCTATCATTTCCCCCTTTTACCATCAAATTTGGGCCCTACACGTGGTGAGATCCAAGTAAGGACGGCCCTGGGGAGAAAATTTCCATTTCCTAACATTTGGGAGAAAAATCACATTTTTTCAATTTTCTCTGCCCACCCACAACTCCACCAAAGTCTGGACACATGGCATCATCTGATTGGTATGGTTCTCAACTTGAAAATTTATCCTTTCGCTCGGGCGGGGCCACGAGTGATTTTAGAAATCTTCTCCTTTTGTGGAAACAAGGCTAAAATTCTCAAAGTCTCCCACTGGTCTACCAAGGTGCCTATGAACTGAGAAATTTCCACATGTCCTCTAATTGGTTACACATGGAGCCACCTGATTGGTTACAGAGATGTACCTTACTTTTTATCTATTTTGGAAAAGGGAAAAATTCCAACTTTTCCCTCGAAGTCCATGTCCCCACCATTGACTATTCAACATAGACATGTGTCCTTCTCTGATTGGTTTCGGGCCTCAACTTAGAAATTTTCCTTTTATCACAATGCCTTAGAAAATAAAATGGATCCACCAGCTCGAACCTCCTCCAATACTACTCCAGCCAATCAAGGACTAGTGGGGATGTGGGAAAAACCTTTCATTTTTCCTAAAATCACCAAAATTCATAAGTTCACAAAGAAACCCGCCCAACCACATCCAATGGGAAATAAACATGCAGCCTCACCTTCCCGAGCAAGAATTTGATGGGGAAAAGAATGTAGACAGTTATAGGAAATGGGAAAATACCATTTCTACCCCCGATGAAGGATTTATTTCTCTACAAAAGGTTATAAACAAAATATGCAAGGTCCTATGCATTCCAACTCATTAAAGGAGAACCAAAATCATTTCCCACCTACTAAAAATAGGTAAAATGTTTTAATGGCAGCAGAATGAGGAAGATGATTAAAAACCCATGGGAAATGAGAACAAGAGTCGTGAGGAGTTTAAAACATGAATTTCTTCCATGGAAGGGCTCCAATTTTCTTGAATTTTAGATTTGAAAAAGTGGGGAAAATCGGGAGGACAAAAGTTAGCTCCTTCTGAGGATGATTTGGCAGAGGAAAGAGACCAAATCAAGAACCTTAAAGAATTTTGGGTAATCAGGTTGGATCAGTGTCTTAGCCATTGGGCAACAGAGTCAAAAAGAAGCAAAACCAACATAGAAGAGAACACAGAAAGGGAAACAACCAAAACAAAAACAAGGAAAGTAAAAATGCTATACATAATGTATATAGGGACCACCAAAACTACTAGGTTTTGAACAACTTCATAAATTTCCCACTATAAGGAAGTGGGAGAGAAGATCCATCCATGTAGTCTAGGTAAAAAGAATTCTCACCAGCAAAATGTCTGATTTTGAAAGAACCAAGCCAAAGGGAATAAAATTTACCATGGCTGCCTCGAGGTTCATTTCTTTTGTCCCAAAGAAGAACACTGTCTCCCACTTGAAAATTTTTGGTTCTAGCCTTTTTATCGAATAGAAATTTTACCTTGAGTTGATGAGCTGATATACTATCAACCACTTGTAATCTGTCTTCATTCAACTTTTGGAGGTACATAATTCTTTTGTCAATGAATTGGTAAAGCTAGCATCCTCAATGGCCTTCATCAAATGCAAGGCTGGGAGTTCTAATGTTAATGGAAGCTGAGCTTCAACTCCATATACCACTTGAAAAGGAGACATTTCAATGGCTCTGTTAAGTGTAATCCTATCTGCCCATAAAGCATCATATAGTTTCTTATGCCAATTTCTTTGAGAGTCATTAACAAGCTTCCGAACAATGGTGACCAAGTTCTTGTTAGTTTATTCTGCTTGCTTATTCCCTTGGGGATAGTAATCTGAAGAGTGGGCAAGGGCAATGCCATATCCATAGCATAAATCCATCATCTTAGCAAAAGAAAAATTGGAAGCATTATCAGTGACAATCTTGTATGGTAACCCAAACCGTATTAAGATGTTCTCTTTGATGAAGTTGCATACTACTTCAAAAGTAGTACTTTTAACTAGAATGGCTTCCACCCACTTGGTGAAATAATCATTGGCAGTCAAAACATGAGTATGCCCTACACGTGAAGGTGGATTGAGTTTCCTAATGAAGTCCAAACCCCATTGTTGAAAATTTTCCTCAATCACTATTGGTTTGAGAGGTAAAGCAGCCAATTTGGGTCTTCCAACAAAGGTTTGACATGCTTCACACTTTCCTACCCATTTTGATGCATCCTTGAACAAGGTAGGCCAATAATATCCAGCACGAAGGATTTTTTGGGTTGTGACAACAGAAGAGAAATGACCTCCACAGGCCTAGTCATGAAAAGTTGAGAACAACTTCTTTTGTTGCTCTTTATCAACACATTTTAAAAACCTTCCATCTATGCCTCATTTGAACAATGCATTTTCCCACAACACATATTGGGCAAACCTTAATTTGATGGCTCTCTTCTCCTTGGCACTCAAATGGGATGGAAATTCTCCATAAGTAAGAAAGTGTGCAATGCTAGCATATCATTCATCAGTTGAGATGAGGAAAAGAAAAACATGGATATCAATTTCCTCCTTAAACAATTTGGCATCAGCTCCCTCAACAATAAGTTCACATAAGCCCTTTCCTTAAACTTGTTTGGTGGGTTTAATGTCAAGATAATACTCCTGAACTTTGGCTACCTAATTACCTCTCTTGGTTCCAAATTCTTGTCATGTAAGAATGGATTTAATAGTTTTATCAGGCACAAGGACAATAGAATGAGAGTTAAAGATGTAAAAATGGAACTATTTCACATCTTTGACCACTGCAAAAGTATGTTTCTCCATCATGGTGTACTTCATCTCATGGGATTTTAAAATATAAATCATGAATGCTATGGGAAGTTCATGACCTTCAGCATTCTCCTAGGTTAACACAGCAGCTAGAGTACTTTCGGTAGCATAGCAATAGATAATGAAGTCTTCACTATAATCAGGGCATGCCAAGATTATAGTCTTTACTATAGCTCTCTTGATGTCCTCAAATGTAACCTTCCCTTCAGAGGACCAACCAAAATTCTTCTTCCCTTTCATCATGTGAGCTATGTTCAAATTGAGTTCAGTAGAATCAGGTATGAATCTTCTTAAGAAGTTGATCTTGCCAAAGAAAGAGTGTACACCTTTCTTCCTTGTGGGAAGAGGGATTTGTTGAATCATCTGGAATCTTTCTGGAGCAATCTTGATTCCCTCCTTGGAGACAATGTGTCCCAATGATTTTCCCTCAGTGATAAAAAAATACATATTTCTTTTGATTCAATGAGATGTCATGCTCTCTACACTTTTGGAGAACATTTTCAAGGTGTTGGAAATGATCAACTTTGGTTTCTGAAAACACAATCAGATCATCAAGATATACAACTATGCATTTTCCCTTGAGACTGCCAAATGCCAGGTCCATTTCCGTCTGAAAGGTGGCACCAGTATTGATGAGGCCAAAATGCATTCTCTTGTAAGAAAAGGTGCCCCAGGGAGTGGTAAAGGTAGTATTATGCTGGTCTACAGCACTTACTTCTACTTGATTATATCCTGAGAATCCATCAAGCATGGACAACATTTCTGAACCTGTAACATCCTACAACACTTGATCCATCATAGGGAGAGGATAATTATCCTTCAAAGACGCTTTATTCCAAGTTCATAAAATCAATACAAATATGGATCTCACCATTCTTCTTCGTGACAGGCACAATATTAGGAATCCACGTTGAATGATGAATGGGGAAAATGATTTTAGCCTTCAATAACTATTGGATTTCTTGAAAAATTGTATCAGAAATTTTAGGGTTATATTGCCTCTGCTTTTACCAGAAGGGCTTGATCCCAGAATTTAGAGGAATCAAATTTTGCATCTCTTTTGGTTGAAAAGCATTAAGATCATCATAAGAGAATGCAAGAACATCAGCATACCTTTTCAATAGATTTGTTGCTTTCTTCATCTCCTCTTGTGTGCAGGACACCTATAATTACGCCCGAGCAATTTAAATACTTAAATTGTGCTAATTATCTCCTTTCCCACAAATTGATGACATATTGTCAATAGCACTCATCTTCTCTTCCATTGTCATTAATTGATTACATTACGCTAATTAATTAAGTCGCCTATCCAACACATACCCTAATTAATGACCCTTCATTAATCAACACCTTCTATCTAGTCTAATTAATTATTATTAATTAATTAGCCTCCCTTCTCATTAAATCAATAAATCACTATTTCATTGGTTTAATTCCCTCCTAATGGTCCAAATCACACTAAAATCCATCTAAAAGCTTATAAAAGCTTGCACATGTATTAATTAATCATCTTGATTAATTAATACACCCCCTTTATCCACATGAGCCACTAAAGGACAAACTAAACCCTCCTAAAGTTAACTCAACCCCATCTAAACCCCCCTTATCCATAACTAACTCTACATCTCCATTAGTCCCACATTCATGAGGATGTGTTGAATCCTTTATCCTTTGGGCTATATAAACAACCCTCCCTCTACTTCTACACCTACACCTAAATCTCTCAAGAGACAAAAGAAAGCACATAGTTTCATACTAATAGCCTTTTGTCATTCTTGAGCCCTCCATCCTCCATTCTTGAAGAGCTAAGCCTCACACCCAAGCATCCATTGAAGGATCAAAGCAAGCAAATATAATTTGATTGCCATTGAACTACTTAGGTTCATTTTAATGTTAAATTAGGCAATTAAGGAGAATAGAGTTCATTAATTTACATTATGTTTTGATCATTTCAAAGTTATAATGTTGAGGGTAGGACTTGCTTATTTCTTCATCATGATGGTGCACATTTCTCATTTCTAGCTAGGTTAGGAAGCTATTTCTAGGTGGTAGTTTCTTGCTTTAAATTTAGCTAAATTGTAGAAATACTTGTACACATTTGGCACGCCCGGTGGGACACTTAGTCCCATGGCATTTTAGTTTAAGTTTCATTGTTTTGGCTAACTTTTGATATGCACATGTAGTAATTAATGTCCATTTTCTTGGAATTTTTGCTCATTTGATATGTGTAACTTCATGTTCATAGCCATAATTTTAATGGGTTATTGCCATTCTTAAGCTAACTTGTCAAAATTTGAGATATTGTGAGTTTTCTTGTGTTTGCTGCCGTATTTTGGTTGCAGGTCTGGCGCAGGCACATTTTTAGGGGCACAAGAATGGTTTTTGTGGTGCACACATCTCTCTGGTGGCACAGGCACACTGGTAAAACCTGTTACTCTATTTTCCAACCCCTGGCGCATGCGTGCTAACCCTGGCGCACACACCCTAACCAGCGTGTAGGTGCACTAACCCAGGCGTAGACGTCATTTCGTACTATACCTTCACTACATTCTGAAACCTGTCAGATCGGCACACATGCCCTAACCAGAGTGCACATGTTGTTTTAGTGGCGCAGACACATTTTTCTGGTAATATGGTTGTTCTGTCTGTTTTTCTGTCTATTTTTCTCGGGAGTGGCACATATGCTATTTTTGTGGTGCACATGCCTCTCTGGTGGCGCAGGTGCTTGATAAGTCAAAAAAATCCATGCAGAGTGGCGCATGCACTCTTTTTGTGGCACGTATACTATTTTCGTGGCGCACACATCTCTCGGGTGGCGCAGGTGCACTGTGAGCGAAAACAATATCAAGTGGCACATACACCCTAACCTGTGTGTAGGCACTAAAAAAGGGGTGTAGGTGTCCTTTTGTATTTTTTGAAATTAAGGTGTTGATGTGCTAACATTCTTGCAGGTTTATCTAATCATATATTTGTCTTTGCAGGCTGTTTTTACATGTTTGTATTTGATTAGGTAATATTTTGAGTTGTTTACTTATAGGAATAAGATCACGTATGCTCTTCCCTCACGTCCCTTGGGGTGATCTTGGGAATCAGAAATGATTCTTAAGTCCTTTTGATGCTTTGAGGTTGTTAGGAGTATTTGAGTTGGAATTGGTTAATTTGGCATAGTTGAATTAAAGTGTTTTTCCATTTGATATCTTTTTGGATTTTTGAAGACAATCACGTATGCTCTTCTCTTGCGTCCTTGGATGATCTGGAGAATCAGAAATGATGCCTTCTCTTTTGATGGAAAACTACTAAAAATCGTCATACAGGACCAAAATGCCATCACTTGTCAAAGAACGGAGGAATCAAAACAAAAGTCAGAAAACTACTAATACAGTTGTTATACAGGTTGCCAAACGGTGTTCGAGCAAACCACATCTAATTAAAAAAGATAAAATGAACAACATATTCAAAACACTGTATTGCAGGTTTCGGAAAAGGGTACGTCCCTCTCCGCTCAACTGGAACATAACCCCTTTGGCATAACACCTTAAGCTACAACAATGGGGGTGGTTCCAGGAACCCCAAAGTAGTCCACGCAAGAGGGAACCTTGTGGATGAAACGGGAAGTGCTCTGCACTACCTATCTGACTAGTAAATCCTTTGTGAGATAGAGTTACAAGTTGTCCCTACGTGACCCTTTTAAGTACACAATTGGATGCATTTATTGCCCACTGTGCTTGAAGGGGGAAAAGTTGAGATACTCCCAAACTAGTCATTGGGACTTTTTGGGTAAATCATCCCACTCGTGGATAATCTTTGTAGCACCTAGGATGAGAGAACCACCTAGGAAGATATACTTTGGCCAGGAGCCCACTTTGACCATTCTAAAAATAGTGTTGAGTTGTGAACCATATTTTCATTGTGAAACGTGTGACGCGTTACTTTCACCTAGTTTTTACTTGCCTTAGGGTGAGGCGAAACTCTGCCGAAGTGAAGCCAACATTTTTCATCCTTTTTTTTTATTTGCTTCCTTCACATTCTTTTGACACTTTGTTGATCAGAAGAAGGGTGACTACCTTTGTGTTACCAATTGACTGTTTCTGTCACTTTTATGTCCGTTTACGCCCATCCATGTTTGCGGCTGGGTAAGTTAAACGTCTAAAGTGTGCGGAGGTGTATTCACGTCATTGGTAGCCATTGTGATCTTGATACCCATGTCAAGATCATCATTGTAGTTAGGCATGGTTCATCACCATGGACTTCCTTAGAAGAGTTAGATTGTTTGTATCGTATCACTAAAATTTTGATATTTACGTCTTGTTTCTTGTAAACTCGACATAAATATCTATATTGTAAGGTTACGCTGCACACATTTTTAACTATTCCTAGCTATACTTTGAGATTTTTAGTTCGGTTCTATTATTACCTCGATTTTGAAGAGTGCTAGGTGTTACCATTTGTGCGTGTTATATCAATAACACCTTGATATCAATACCTTACTTTCTCTTAAAGTGGGTTAACATATCTTGGTGATATTGTTGTGTCATTCGCGAATTGTAATTGGCACTTTTTGAGATATAGGTCTTAATCGAGTTTGAGCTCGCTCATCGTATATCTTGATTGGGAGGTCGCATTGACTTCTTGTATTTACTTACGTTTTGTTCATTCCCTTGAACTTGGCATAAGTGAAAACATCTTGTTAATCATCTTGCGACATGAAACTACTTTTTGAAACGTAGTCTAGGAGGTACTTCATTTAAACAGGTTTCGATACCAAAACCTTATGTCACTGGTGATTTATCACTCTATCACATTGGTATTCTCACATTGTTGACTTATTCATACTCTTAACAAATACATCTTGCATCTCACTTAGGGGTGGTCACTAAGCTTTGAACACATTTACAACTTACCCTAGTGAAACTATCATGAAAACATGGCTCCTAAAACACATCTAGGATTAAAGAAACAGACATACGAGGAACAACAAGCAAGCTTGGGAAACCTCTAATAGACAAGGGTCAAACCCCTTCATTGGACATGATCTAGGACCGTTGTTTTCTACAGAAAAAGAAACAGAAGAGATGGTCGATCATAGTGGAAATGAATTAGAATCACCACACGCAGAATTTGATTTTGACCCCACTTTACTAGATGAGTTTCTTCTCAGAAACAAAGATAGAGTGTTGGCACGGGTCATAGAACTAGGGGCCAAATTTCCCACCGAGAATGAAACAATACTACCTGCAAATGACGCTACTGAGGAAGAATGTCCCCTTATCAATATGGAAGATATTTTAACACACGGACATGCTTCTACCTCTTACGCAGGGAATGATAAAGTGGTGGGGCATAGAATACCCTTTATCAAAGTGCCATGAAGAAACAAGATAGAACATGAGATGGGTGAAGAACCTCCACAATACGAGGAGGAGGAACCTTTAGAAGAAGAAGCCACAATCCAACAACAAATCAGTAACCTAAGCTGACAACTAGCTTTGCTTACTTCCCATGTACAGAAAGATGCAAACAAGAATGTTCAAAAGTTGAGGCCTAAGGTTAAGATCAATGAACTCCATCGAGAAAACCAAGGAGAAGAAGACACAGGGTATCATCATGTATACATCCCCGCTTCTCCCACTAGAGAACAATTGCTCACACAAGAAGTGCAGTCTATGAAAGTGATGCTCGTGAGCTTACAAGAGAGCAATATAGGGAGCATTAGGAAATATCAATACGAAGAATTATGCCCCTATCCTTTTGACAAGACAATGACCCTTCAACCCTTTCCAAAGAAATTTGATATGCCAAAGTTTGAAAAATATAAAGGGAAAGGAGATCCATGGGATCATGTTAAATATTTCTACATGGCATGTCAAGAGGTGTCTTATAGTGACAATTACCTCATCAGACTTTTTCCCAAGAGTCTCGGAGGTCAAGCCTTGGAGTGGTTTATGCGCTTACCATGAGGATCAATTTTCACCTAGCTAGAATTGGCAGAAAGATTCGTGTGTCACTTCTCGTATAACATAGAGAGTGATGTCACCATGGCAGACTTATATGGTGCCAAGCAACACCCTAATGAGACTTTCACCAGCTTCCTCCAATGATGGAGAGGGATAGCTAGTCACTTCCCTTGCGCTTTCCCTGAAAAATAGCTGGTTAGTATTTTTGTTCCCAATCTCAACCCAGATATAGCTTTCCACCTCCAAATGCATTGTGTTCACACTTTTGAGGAGGTTATCGAGAAAGGGATTCAGATAGAAAAATCTCTCATTGCCAAAGGCACCCTCAAAACCCAATCTAGAGACAACCAAAATGTCAAACCCATGGAAAAGCTGAAGATCTTTAACAAAAACAAAAATGTGGTGGGAGACGGAATCACTGATTCCAAACGTGTTCAAATGGTCCAAACTGGTCAACCTTTTAAACTGACCAAGGGCCCAATTCAACCACCACCAAAGCGAAGAACGTTCACCTCTCTTAATGAACCGTTGTCAGTTATACTAAAACAATTGGATGCGGCCCACATGATGACCTATCCTACAACGCAACCATTTGACGACAATGCTCCAAAACCTTCATGGTACAAAGAGCATGAATATTGTGAAATGCATCACGTCAAAGGACATAAGACAGACAAATGTCTGTGGCTTCATCATTATATTCAGGACCTCATTGACAATGGGGAGATAGAGGTGGATAACCCAGGAAAAACACAAACACCTAATGAGAAAATGGGGATATATAAAGAACCATTCCCCAAGCATGATAAGTCAGAAAAGTCAAAGCCGGATCGGGGAGAGTCATCCCAAACTTATAAAGCTGTGAATTACTTGTACACCAAAAGAGACAACAATCATTATGATTCACTTATTGGATGTATTCGCTCTCCTGCTGACCGTGTCAATACCATCTGGATCAAGGGAAAGGACTGTGCTGTGGTAACAAGGCGTGCCCACCTCGTGATTCTAGAACCTTCTCCGTCGACCCCACAAACTGGTAAATATAACCTTTTAGAACAACTTGAAAAGATGTCTGCTAAGATTTTGATCTTAGATCTTCTCAAGATATCCAATGTGCATAAAGACATTCTGTACCAAACTCTTCAGGGGTCGGGAGTGCCTTTAGAAGTCGATCCTGCACACCTTCAAGCCATGGTGGCAAACATTGCACCAAGTGAACATCTTGCTTTCAACCATAGGGAGATCCCTACTGAGAATCCAACACATAATCTTCCCTTATACATTGAGGTAGTTGTCACCCACAGGAAGATCAAACGGGTGCTTGTGGATAACGGATCTGGGTTGAACATTTACACACTCAAGTTGGTCAAATAGTTAGGACATACGGAGGAAGATCTTGAGTCCCATATTATCACTATCACCGCATACGACAACGTAGAAAGGGAATCAGCAGGCACCATCACGCTGCCCATGGAGGTGGGTCCCACTTGCCATCAGACAAAGTTTCATGTCCTAGACTTGGAACTTCCATATAACATGCTTCTAGGCCGACCATGGATTCATGCCATGCAGGGCCGTGCCATCAACATTTCATCAATGCATTAAGTTGAAGCATGAGGGACATACGGTTACAATACAAGGAGATTTAGAGCCCTTTTCTCATTGTAGAGCTCTCAATAGCTTTGCACGAAAGGGTACATATGCATGTCCCTCCACAGATATAGTTGTCCCTCTCCAGTCTGAGGCCATGGAATCCCAGGTGGATTCAGATTCTCTTAGTTCTTGCACTCATGGTGCGTCTACTTCAACATCTCCATTTGATTCATGGGAGATGAAAATCCTTGAATATGGCTGTGGGGAGTATAATGTACAACAAGTGCTCTTGGTTTCAGACCTCTCATTGTCACCCAAGACTAGAGGTTGACCCAACTACCACTTCAGAAGACCTAGAGAGGAACACACTATTGGGTCATTCTTACCTGGAGGCTTGTTAGCTGAGGAAAAATTTCTTGATCCACCTACAACTTGGGTCCCTGAGGATACTCAGCCATCCTGTTATCAAACCCCAGAATATGAAAAATCTAGTAAAATGATGTACTCCATGGGCTACAAAGGCCTAGGATGTGGGAGAAATGAACAAGGACAAAGAGAACCAGTCCCTCTTCCACATTTCAAAATAGAAAGATACGGCATTGGGATTCACCCTTATGGAGCACACCCCAATGATCAAGATGCTACTTGTTCTGAGCATGAGGATAGCTCTGACTATCTAGATAGTGATACGGATTCCCATTGTAGCCAATATGAGGATCTGGCCTCCACAAACCTTTTCATGAACAACGTTGTCCTAACCATAACCCCCATGGAACCAACCCTTGACCTTGTATACCCTTCCCTTGTTGAATGGGACCAACAACGTCACATGCCGCTAGATTTATTTGAGAATGATGAAGCTATCACAGAGTTCATGGGCATAAGGGATACAATTCCCATTGGAGATCACAAGAAAGGTTTCTTTATCGACTTAGATACCTGTGCCTACTTCGGCGAGGAGGCTGAACTTCGTGGTCAAAAAAACTTAAAGAAAAGTGAGGGAAAAAGTTCTAAAGAAAAGCCTCGGAAAAAATCAAAGTCCAAGTCACACAGTGAAAACCTCTTTGAGGCACTGGCTGACAAACAAATAAGAAAATCAAAGGACAAACAAAGTGACCACGCCAAGGATGAAAATCTCGTGGAGACATCCTTGGATGAAGATCTCAACCTACCTCCTGATCCTACGCGTATGGAGGACTTATCAAAATTACTAGTCGAAGAAACCATTGATGTCAATATTGGTACAGAAGAAGATCCCAAGATAGTAAAATTGGGAGCATCACTCTCGGCTAGAGAACAAAAGACATTCACTATGTTGCTGTGAGAGTTTATTGATGTGTTCGCATGGTCTTACAAAGACATGCCCGGCTTAGATCCAACTTTGGTCGTGCACAACCTAGTCGTGCATGTAGACACCAAGCCTATCAAATAGAAGCTCTGAAAGATGCACCCAAGAGTGGCCCTGTTGGTTAAAGAAGAGTTGGAAAGATTGCTTGCAGCAGGATTCATCAGGCCAATTGATTATTCTGAATGGATATCAAACATTGTTCCTATCCAGAAAAAACCTATCGGTATCTGAATCTACACGGATTTTAGGGACATCAATAAAGCTTTCCCTAAAGATGATTTTCCACTGCCCAACATTGACATGATTGTTGACTCAACAGCAGGGTATGAGATGCTATCACTCATGGATGGCTTTTTGGGATATAATCAAATCAAGATAGCTGAAGAAGACCAACACAAAATAGCTTTTACGACTCCTTGGGGCACCTTCTGCTATCAGGTAATGCCATTTGGCCTTAAAAATGTAGGAGCTACCTATCAGTGGGCAATGACAGTAATTTTTCATGATATGATTCATGATATCATGGAGGACTACGTGGATGACATCCTGGGAAAGTCTAAAACAAGAGAGGATCATCCTATCATTTTGCGGTGTATCTTTGAATGCCTGCGTGAATACAAAGTCAGGCTGAATCCAAAGAAGTGTGTCTTTGGTGTGCTATCAGGGAAACTATTGGGCTTCATTGTGTCAAGACGAGGTATTGAGGTAGACCCTGCTAAAGTGTCTGTTATTACTGAAATGCCTCCACCTGAGAATATCAAGCAACTGTGCAGCTTACAGGGGAAAATTCAAGCCATTCGCCACTTCATCTCCCAACTTGCAGATAAATGTCACTCATTCACCCACTTGCTTAAAAAGGATGTCACTTTCATCTAGGGACCTAAGCAACAACAAGCCTTTGCTTTGCTTAAACAAGACTTGGCTAATCCACCTGTCCTCATGCCTCCCACTCCTGGAGAACCACTCTTGCTCTATATTTCCACTACGCAATTTTCTATTGGTGCGCTGCTCACCCAATATGACCTTGGTCATAATGAGAAAGTGGTGCACTATCTGAGTCACACCCTCATCACCTATGAGCTCAATTATCCTCAAATTGAAAAGGCTTGCTTGGCCGTTGTTTTTACTTTTCAAAAACTTTGCCATTACCTGTTGAATACTAAGACCAAGCTAATATCCAAGGTTGACCCACTCAAGTATTTATTGTCCAAACCCACCCTCATAGGTAGAATGGCTAATTGGATCATTCTACTCAGTGAGTTTGACATAGAATTTGTCCATCAAAAATTGGTTAAAGGACAAGTACTTGCGGACCAGCTAGCGGAAGCACCTTTGCAAAGCACGAGAACCTTTGAATCTAGATCTGCCAGATGCCTCCTTGCTCTACATTGAAGAATATGTCGTATGGCAGATACATTTTGATGGATCCTTTACGTTTCATGGTTCAGGTGCAGGAGTGGTCCTTATTACTCCTTCTGGTGATCCTATACCACAGGCTTTTCGCCTGGGCTTCCCTTGCACAAACAACATTGCAGAATATGAGGCACTTATTGCAGGAATGAAGCTAGCCATCAAGTGGAATGTTCATCATGTCAAGGTTGTAGGTGATTCACAGTTAATCATCAAATAGGTTAATGATGAATACAAGGTTAAGGATGACAAGCTCATACCTTACAAAAAGTTAGTAGAAACTCTAAAGGAGTACTTTGTGTGCATTACCTTTGAACAAATCCCAAGAGCGCAGAACAGATCGGCAGATGCCATGGAAATGGTGGGTTCTATGCTTCGTATTCCACCAGGGAATAATGACATGTCATTCTTTGTAGAAAATCTATGCCAGCCCACGTATGACATGCCAGAATCTTTCCTGGCTTGTGAGGTTGTTGGTCCCAATTCCCTATGGTACGAACCCATCTTTACCTATCTTAAGGACAACACATTCCCCCCCGATATCTCCCATTCTAAAAAGCAAATCCTGATTCACCAAATAGCCCATTACACCCTTTTAGGAGGTACACTTTATCGTCGTGGCTATGATGGGAATCTATTACGTTGTCTGGATGTGACGGAGTCAATCCAGGCAATCAAAGAAGTGCACGAAGGGGTGTGCGGAGCACATACAAACGGAATGGTCTTGGCTAAGAAATTGTTGAGAGTAGGTTACTATTGGCCTACCATGGAAACTGATTGTTGCAATTATGTCAGAAAATGTGTACTTTGCCAAAAGTATGGAAATTTCATTCATGCTCCGTCACAACCATTGCAACCTATCACTACTCCATGACCATTCTCCAAGTGGGGACTTGATTTAATAGGAAAACTTACTCCTACCTCATCTGATGGTCATACACATATCATCACAGCTATAATACTTTACAAAATGGGTGGAGGTTGTCCCTTTAACCTATGTCACAGGAGCCTAGATTTCTAAATTTATCATGAATCACATTATTTGTCGATATGGTATTCCTGCAGCCATTGTTACAGATAATGGGAAGTCATTTAAGAACAAAAATATGAAAGGTCTTTGCCAATGGTTCCAAATTCAGTTAAAATGGTCCACGCCATATTACCCTCAGGGTAATGGACAAGCTGAGGCAACAAACAAGACTTTGGTAAGGATAATGGAGAAGATGGTCAACAAAATAGGTCGAAACTGGCACCTACAAATCCATCCAGCCCTTTGGGCTTACCGAACATCCATTCACACTCCTACGGGTGCGACACCATATTCCCTAGTGTTCGGGATAGAATCTATCATCCCTTTAGAGATCGAACTTCCGTCCCTGAGAATTTCTCTTCGGGACTATCTGGATAAGGATGAGGATTATCGAGTGGCAAGACTGGCTGAGTTAGAGCTCCTAGATGAGAGGTGCATTCATGCTCTTAATCACCTGAAAGTGTATCAACACAGAGTCTCTAGAAACTACAACAAGAGAATCATCCCTCATCAGTTTGAGGTTGGTGATTTAGTCATGAAGGAGAACCAGTTCAACACCAGAGCAGAACGAGAAAAGAAAGGGAAGTTCGAACCACATTGGTTGGGACCCTATGTTATAGTCACCAAGTATGGCACAGGGGCATACAAACTGGCTCACCCCAATGGTGATGAGCTCTGGGAGCCCATGAATGCCATGCATCTTAAGTGGTTCTATGCTTAAACATGGCAAGGAAGTTAAAAATCAAAAAATCAAAAAAATCAAAAAAATCAAAAAAATCAGAAAAAGAAAAAGAGAAAACAGGTCATCCACCAGTGAAAACCACGTAATTGTGGCACTTTGGACAAGTCCTTGGGTGAAAACCTGTTTCCAGTGCCTCGGGAGGATTCATTGTTCACAAGCATCCTGCATCTGGAGGGTAGTTTTCTTTGGCCTAGACCTAGTTCTGCCTTTGAGATTCCCTGTGTGCCCCATCCTGTCAAGCCTTGATCCAGCTTTGCCTTCTTTTATTCATCTGTGAGGGGTATGGTCTTTGGCTATTTCCCATCTTACGCTGGGGGAAATTCAATGACTTCACCTTCTTGTTCATAAGCGTGTGGCTTCTGCCCTTGTATATTCCTCATCTAACGCTGGGGGCATCCACACTTTCTTGGTTACCTGCACATAGCTCTGGAAAACCGTTAGAAAACAAAAAAAACAATAGAAAATTGTTTCACAAAAACCTAAACAATAGAAAATTGTTTCACATAGAAAATTGTTTCACAAAACCATAAACAATAGAAAATTGGTGCATGAAAACAAATCTTATAAAAAACATTTACTTGCATTGTCTTGTTCCTTGCTTTTCTTGTTGCTTGTATAGTTATTTTGTGTTTATGCTTTTTGGGTTGTTTGTTGCTTGGGCATACTTTTGTTAGGATTCATATTTTCTTGCTTAGATTAGATTTATTCTTGCATGTGCATATTGTGGTATGTTTTTGCATGCTAGTGAATCTTAGGAAATCATGATGTAATGTGTTAATTCATTATGTTCTTTCTTAAGCATTTGGTTGTGTTTGTTACAGGTTAATAAAGCATGGTGAATCATGGTGTATTGTATTATTTCCTGGTGTTCTTTGTTAGCATTTGGTTGTGTTTATTACATGTGCACTATTTTGTTATCATTCACATCACATTACCATCATTATCATCACATCTAACATCATCTATACATCATATATAAACAAAATGCTAAGTTTTACATCATGCATGTAGGCTAAGCTAATCATCACATATTGTATCATCAATGGGGGCAAGAGGGGTTGTGCATGATCAAAAATCTATCCCCCCCACACCAATATCATCATATCATCCCATCCATATACATCTACAAAAACACATGAGAAATGCATTTGATATCATCTAAGGATCTATCATCTAACATCCACAGCACATGTATACATCAAACATCGAAATCAGATACATACAAAGTACAAAATCAGATAACATCATAACACATCCATAAGTGCTGAATCAAAACATGCAACATGTAATGAGAATCAACATAGAGTAATTTCTGAAAAGGGTATTTTACATCATTTATGCCCACATCATAAAATACATATCAAAGTACCACTCATGTCCATAAGTGTTGAATCACAAAACATGCAACATGCAATGAGAACAACATAGAGTAATTTCTGAAAAATGGTAACATCAATTATGCCCACTCGTGTCACATGCAATCAGGACACAAAAACAATAAAATGCATCATCTCATAAAAATGTGTATCTGAGCCCACAAATTAATCCTCATATATATACATGTGTGTCATATATATTTGTATCAACAAAATTGGATACAAATCAGTGCTCTATATCAAAAATGCCTTCAGCTGAAGCGTACAAAGATGCTACATCACAAATGTCTATACCAATATACAATGTCCATATCGGTACTCAATACAATACATCATCGATACACAATGCCATCAAAAAAGGGGCATGTATTAGAAAGAATCAAGCCTTAATCATGAGGCATCAGAAAAATACAAGTATACAAGTCTGTACATCAAAAAAATCAGCCTTCATAAGAGGCATACATACAAATAATCTGTACAACAAAAAAATGTGGATCTCAATTGCAGCTCTCGCCCTTGCCGGGGCTCCCAGATCTGTCCTCTGGTTGATGGAACACTGGAGGCTGAGATGGCCCTGGCCCAACTGGCTGCTCTGGTATGGGCTGTCTCACTGATCTAGTAGGATGGCCAGATCTCCATGATCGAGAGCCTAATGCACTCGACCCTGACTGCTGTGGTAGTGCTACTCGCTACTCTAGAGGAACCACCCTGTAATAGGTAGTCCTGTAAAATAAGGCCTCACCACCAAGCCTGGTGGCATCACATATCAGGTCGGCATCTCCGGAGGTGAGCACTACCTGAAGGGCAGTATCTCACTTGCCTATCACTCGGCCCAAGTCTGCCTTGGCCTGTCTAGAGGAAGCAGGCCTCTCAATCTCTCTCTGTAGTAACAGTCTACAGCTCAGGCATGGGCCTGGTCCCTCTGTGCAAGGAGTGCCTGTGATCGTGCATATACATGATCTCTCTGTGTGACAACCATCCACACCTATGACTGGGACTGATGAAGAAGGCTCAATATCTGAGCCCCTTGTGCCGTTGTCTCCTGAATCTGGCTCCACCATGCCACTCTATCATCTCCTGGGCTAGCCTGGGCCCGAGCCTGATCCCACTCTGAAAGTAAGGTAACAATGTGAGCTCGAGCCTCATCACGCTCTGCTATGGTAGTCACACACCAGCCTCGAGCCTCATCTCTCTCCTCTCTGGCTGCATCTCTCTCAACTATCACCTGTTGTAACTGTAGTTGTATTGGGGCTATCTATGCCATGAGCTGAAATTTTGTGTGTGCCTCAGGGACTGGTCCCTGAGGTGCTCTGGATGACTTTCCCTGCTCTAGGACCCTACCTCTAGATGGTTGCACTGCTACCTGTACTGGGCCCTATAGCCTCGGTCCCTGTGCCTGTGAGGCACCCTACCCATCATGTGGAATACCATCAAAAGGATCCTCTGGGTCTGGCCCCTGTGCCACTACCCTCACCCTGCGCTCTGCACTGTGCCATATCTCTACAGGTGGGTGAATGCCTGCTGCCCAAGCCTCCTCTAGAATGGTGAGATGTCGGGGTAACACTGTAGCATACCAAGCTACATAGTCAGTTGTGGTCCCTGGATCTCTCACCTATCGTACTGGGTCCCATACCTGTGGGACCACCTATGTGAAACTCACCCTAGCTCGGGCCACCAGTATGCGAGGCCCCATGGTCTGCCTCTCTGAATCCCTACGTGCATGCCAGATATCTGGCTGGGGGACCCCCTGTACCCTGCCAAGCTACCGCTGGCACCTATCTACTTGATACAGCTCCATAATATAACTATGGTTGCCAATGATAAAAGTGCTCCACCAGGCACATGCTGAGCTCAGTGGCATCCTCTGGCCACTAGAAATGCCTGTATGGCCACCAGATGACATCTATCTCTACCAGCTCATCAAACTCTCACCTATATCTGAATAGGCTGCCAAGATGGCCACGTACATCCCCACCAGCTGCTACCCATGCCATATACGATGGCTCCTCAGGATCTCAGACATGAAAAGGGCCCATAGGGCATCTGATCACAATATGATCTCATGACCATATCTGTAATAATGAGGCTGGACCCATGGTCTTCTAACCATGGTATGTGATCAAGTGTAAATCCTAGTATAGGTGGGCCAATATGCACTGCCCCCAGCAATATCTCTCGCCGCTATAGATGCCATGAACCAAAGGTAATAGTCCTCTCGGGAATGAGGTCCCTGTCTTATCAGTGAGTAAGAACCCACTGATAAGAGACATGATGTAGAGAGGCCCCTGATGCAATGTGGGGTCGGAGATGCACTCATGCAACGCTATGGTCATCCCGTCGTGTGGTATATCATCAACACCAAAAAGGGCACTACAAGCTGCTCTAATCAGCCCTACATCAAAACTGTACTCAATCAAGGTGCCCATCATCGGCACGTGAAGAATCCACCATACATCCTCAATGGTGACAGTCATCTCTCCTGTCGGTAGTCTGAAGCACTGACTCTCGCTATGCCATCACTCGGCTAGCACAGTCAATAGGCCGTGGTCCAGTATGATAGAAGGCATCCGAGACACAGGGCCTAGCCCTACCACCTCGAGAAGTATCGCCATGGCTCGCCGGTCGTGCCGGCGCATACTACCCTCTAGCTCTGCTATCTGGGTATGTCACTCCCACATTTGTATCACTGGTAATCGTCTCTGCAAAATAACATGCCGCTAGTCAATTCCTAACATTTCTTCTAAAAATCTATCTCCCCTTTTAGGGTTAACCCAAAAATCCTAAAAATTCTTCTAAGTGTCATGTTTTTGACACTTTCCTATCTTTTCTCCACCTATTTAGGGCACCTGCGTGCCCTTTTGGGTGTGTGTGCCTCATTTTTGTGCACCTACATGATTTTGGCACCTGTGCGTGTGTGTCTTTTCGCACTTGTACCCCCTTTCTGGCACCTACGTACCCTTTTTGGCGTGTGCGCCACACATTTGGTGCTTGCGCTTGTGCGCGTATGCTCCCATGTGTGTGTGCCCACCCTATTCATGCTTGCGCCATGCTTTTTGTGTGTGCACCCCATTTCCCATGTGTGCACGTGTGTGCACATGTGCTTGTGTGTGCGCATGTGCATGAGTGTGTGTTTTCTGTGCCTGCACATGTGCGCATATGTGTTTTGGCACATGCACCCCTAAAAAGACACATGCGCCCCTAAAAAGGTGCCTGCGCCCCCTATCTAACACTTGTGCCTACACGTAGGTGTGCCAACATGATTTCCTAGGGCTAAAGGCCTAATTTAATGCATTAATGACCAAAATTACGAGGCTAGGGTTCGATACTCACAAAGGGGTCATCGTCTACGTGCCGCTGGTACCCCCGGACTACATCTGTGTGCCTCAATCGGTCTCGTGTGATCACCATGGTTCTCCTCAGTATCAGAGCCTCACAGTAAATTTTCTAAACTGCTCAGTTAAAATGAATTGGTCGTGATGTTTTTACCCCCCTGGTGGGGTATATTAACCCATTTTTCACCATCAGGAGGGCTGGGAGGCCCGTTTGATCGTCGTTTTCTCCTCTATTCACTGTGGAATACTTTTTTTATTAAATAATTATTTTACTCTTATTTTTCACCGTATTGGGGCATTTTTTGCTGTCTGATACCCCTTTCTTCTCCCTTGGACAATTTTATTGCTCCCTGGTGATTTTTATTCTTCTCCACACTCTCGTAAATAATTATTTTTCAAATAATTATTTTTTCTTAATTTTTCCACTAAACAAGGACATTATTTGTCATTTGTTTCTTCTTTCTTCCACCTAGGGCACTTTCTGTTGCCCCTAGGCCCTTCACTTTCTTCTTCTATTTTCTTCTACTGTTCACCACAATTTGGAAAGCAAAAACAATAAAAACAATATATATGTCAAAAATCCAAAAACAGGGCAAAATTTTTTCAAAAAAATCCTAAAAAGTAAAAAACCCTACAAAAATGGTAACTTGCTTATTACGGCTGAAACTTGTGTCTTGCGCATGGTATTTTCTCCATATCCTATTGGTTTGTCTCACATCTTCCCTGATTAATATGACTCATGGATCACCAGATTCACAACCATTCACAAAGCTAGTTGCTTGCTTCATCTGTACTCTGGGGCACTTTTGTTGCCTGGTGTTGTTTCATTGCACACAAATGCTTTTCATGGACCCCATGTCCATTGTCATTTCCCCTTGCATGTATCCTTTCTCAGGGCATCATTTTTAACCCTTTTCATCAATCACAAACTTGTGGATCTCTTCAGCACTGATAACAAAACATTTGTACAACTGTCTTGACTGTTGTTGGGTTGGATATGTGCGTTCGTACTTGTTTTCCCTGTTAAATGAGCTTGTTTCCTTCTCGTATTGCATTGCATTGTTGTATGTTGCATGGAGTTGGTATTTTCAGCAATGGACAATTGTTCATAGTATGGCTTTTCATGTCATTCTACCTTTGTCGTATGCTTATATTTTTCATAAGGACCGATGATGTAGTTCCTATGGCAATATGATGACATCCAAATTGTTCCAATCAACAGTGGCTAGAGGCTAAGCTCTTCTCTCCCCTCCTCCATATTTCTTCTACATCACTTTCCTTTCACCCCTAATCTTCCCTCTCATCAGGGAATCCTACCCCTTCCCCATTCTTCTTCCTCTCTCTCATCTTTTTCGATCGTCGATCGGCTTCTTTCATCACCCCATCGACACTCGAGGGGGCATCTCTCCCTCCTACTAATTTTTCTTCTATCCCTTCAAAATTTCCTTCTGTCTACTATCTTTGAAGTGGCATCACTTACGCCACCCCAAAGAGGGGCAAATGTAGACACCTATAATTACGCCCGAGCAATTTAAATACTTAAATTGTGCTAATTATCTCCTTTCCCACAAATTGATGACATATTGTCAATAGCGCTCATCTTCTCTTCCATTGTCATTAATTGATTACATTACGCTAATTAATTAAGTCACCTATCCAACACATACCCTAATTAATGACCCTTCATTAATCAACACCTTCTATCTAGTCTAATTAATTATTATTAATTAATTAGCCTCCCTTCTCATTAAATCAATAATCTCTATTTAATTGGTTTAATTCCCTCCTAATGGTCTAAATCATACTAAAATCCATCTAAAAGCTTATAAAGCTTGCACATGTATTAATTAATCATCTTCATTAATTAATACACCCCCTTTATCCACATGAGCCACTAAAGGACAAACTAAACCCTCCTAAAGTTAACTCAACCCCATCTAAACCCCCCTTATCCATAACTAACTCTACATCTCCATTAGTCCCACATTCATGAGGATGTGTTGAATCCTTTATCCTTTGGGCTATATAAACAACCCTCCCTCTACTTCTACACCTACACCTAAATCTCTCAAGAGACAAAAGAAAGCACATAGTTTCATACTAATAGCCTTTTGTCATTCTTGAGCCCTCCATCCTCCATTCTTGAAGAGCTAAGCCTCACACCCAAGCATCCATTGAAGGATCAAAGCAAGCAAATATAATTTGATTGCCATTGGACTACTTAGGTTCATTTTAATGTTAAATTAGGCAATTAAGGAGAATAGAGTTCATTAATTTACATTATGTTTTGATCATTTCAAAGTTATAATGTTGAGGGTAGGACTTGCTTATTTCTTCATCATGATGGTGCACATTTCTCATTTCTAGCTAGGTTAGGAAGCTATTTCTAGGTGGTAGTTTCTTGCTTTAAATTTAGCTAAATTGTAGAAATACTTGCACTGATATATGAAACTCAAATTCGATAAAACACCATTATTTCATAGAAATAATCAATCCAAGAAACCAAGCTCAAATAAAACACACAGAAACAAGGAGTAATAATTCACACAAGAAAACATTCAGAAACATTTTCATAAATAGAAGTGACCATTTTATGAAAATATTAAATAAAAGAAAGAGATTATAAAGAGATAAGGCCTACCATGTTTGGTAGTACTCCTATCTTCCTTTCCTTTCCTCAATCCTTCATGCAAAACTCCCACAACAATATTTCTATCAATAACACAAAAATAATTTATTGAAATGTTTCCCTCTATCTTCTTATAGCTTCCATACTCATATTTCTCCATTATTTCCTCCATGCAAGGGTGAAATCATTCATGAAATTAATTTGAACTGAAGGTTTAAAAAAATGGAAAACAACATGCAGATCTCAAAGGCTAAAAAAACCAAATGAAACAATAAAAACAAAACCATTTATTTTTACTTCAACCTCCTTATTAGTCCCCAGGTGGTTTCCACTCGAGTTGAGGATAATAAATGCCAATAGTACTGCATCCAGAAGAGTCCCTCCTAAAACTCTCACCCATCCTTATCCTCTATTAGTTACAATTAGTAGTTCAAAAATTCATTCCATCGAAATAACAGAGTTGCCATCTCAACAACCATCCACCTTCCTCCAAACCTTGGCCAATTTTGGTAGTAATTAACATTAAATGCCAAATTTAGAAGTGTCGATGCCTTTGGAATTGTGCCACCTCCATCCCTATCAAATTCCCAAAAATTCCAACCCAAGTTCCTTACGTTAGGTCAATGTCAAATAGGTTAGGTCCCCTTAATAATAGGTTAGAAACCTTAGTTTAGGATCTTAGGCATAGTTCCATATAGCTTAGGATTAATTTGTGTTTAAAACTTAGGATAGTCTCTTATTAGGATTTAATCAATAGTTAAAATAATCACCTTAGCATAGGTTTAGGATAGGATAAGTTTATAACAACACTTAGATTAATTAGGTCCAATTAATTAATCAAATAACATTACCTTCCATAGTTAATCGAAATGACGAACAAATCACCATTACGAAGGAATCACCATTAAGGGTGGAGTCTAAAAGATGTTATAGGATGCCCCAGGGACCTAAGTGCAAGCCTAGGTGCATAAATTAGATATTTCTAACCAACTCAGTCAAGATGTTCAAAACATCGAAAGATCCCAAACATGCCTTAGATCACTGCAATTGATCCAAGGTGATTATTCCTAGAATTTTCAACCATCAAACTGAAAAAAAAGTTCAGTATTGCAAACTAGGAAATGAACCCTTTAAACAGAATTTATTTCCTTCATCCACATGCAAAATACAATAAAAATTTCAACACAAAAATGATAAGAATACTTCGTTAATAAATTTAGAATTGTCATGATATGAAGGTATCCATTTTTTAGAAGATATAGAATATCATCTACAACAACATGATTATTCAGTCTTAAAGAGTAACCGTCTTCAAAATGAAAATCACCTATCAACGCCAATACTTCAACTATAGAAGTGATCAAGGATAACAGATAAGGCATAGGTCATTACAAATCCATCTACTTTGGGAACAAGATTGTGTTGATATTTTTTGGACTTCTAATATGAATGTGATATAGTTTTCATAGAAATCATATTTTTTACATGATTTTATGACATTATTGATTATAATCATTAAAATATTGACATCGTCTCTTTTTGAGGAAGTAGGAGTAGATCTACCCAAACTTCATCATAACATGCAACTTATTTATAAATAGTACTTTATTTAAATTCATTAAATAATATTTTTTTCAAATTATTTTTTGTGTTTTATTATCTTTTTAATGATATTTTAAACAATTTTTTTTCTTTTATGTATGAGACACACAATATTGTCCTTGAGAGTAAGTGGAAAAATGCCTCAAGAAATGATTGGAAGCTACATCATTATTAGGGTTCTCATTCAACATGATTCTTTAGGAAGTGGATACAATGAGAATTTTTTGGACATTGGAAAAGGTTGTGAAGGTCTTAAGGATACTATAGTTGAGGAATATTTTACTCAGGAGCATGGTAGGGATGAGAGATGGGGGAAATGAATATGAGAACCCTAATGTTTGGGGTCGACAATGTATATTGTGGACTTTTTATTGTGGATGTTGACCCTAATATTTTATGGATTCAATCATGACTATATATCTATATTTTGATTATAATATTATTATGACTTTCGATTAATTATTTTATGTTTGCATTTAATTTTCTACTTAAATTTATTTTAATTTTCTATGTATATCATTAAAATTGACATTAACATCAACACTTCATAACCAAATTTGTATAGTATAATAAAATATTTAAACAAATGAAGTTTAAAAACATTATCATTATTAAATCATTGTAATGACTAAATCACAAAACAAGTAAGACCTAAGTTTCAATTGAAGTCATAGTAAAGTCAATAATTGAAATCATTCATATGTCATTATTTAAGTCACACTAAATTTTTAAATAGGGATGAAATCAAGTCACAATTGTAGACCGACTAAAGTCACACTTTAAGTCACAACTAGTGTCACAATTTAAATTGGATATAGTGTTGCAATTTGATTCAAGATTATGTTCACAATTGACTTCATCAATTTTAAGTCACATGTAGTTTCATTTTTAAAGTCACACTTAGGTTCAATGTAAATACAATGCTAAATACCCTTATTAATTTGGGTATTAAGTCATAATAAATTTGTAAATTAATTCATAGATAAAGTTTCCATTTAAATCACATTAACTTCACAATTTAAGTCACCCTAACATCCTAAGGGAAAAGCTACAATAGTTTCAAACGACGTTAATTGATTTTCACAACTTTAAATTAAACTTTAGGATACACTGTTGGAAATTCAAAAAAATCATATATGGTGACTTAAAGGTGACATAATAACAACTTAACCTACAAATTTAATTGGTAAAAATATTTTAGCACACCTTCCTCTAGAAGCCTCGACTTTTGTGGATCTCTTTCCTTCCCTTCAAAAATGACTCCATCGGAAATCACACTATACTAGGGCCATTTTTTGTTAAACATACCTCCCTCCCAACTAAAAGCATAATCCCTTGTGCATCAACAAGACCGATCATGTTAGAAAAGGTTCCCATATTTTAATTTACTATAGTGTAAATCACATGGATTGACCCTAAAGAGGTTATCAAACATCTTAACAATAATGATATCTATACACGCAAAAAAATTGGAGTTGATAATTTTTTTCCCATTCTATCATGTATGCCCGATAAAATTTGTTTTCTGATGATTTAAACTTTACACCTCTTTAAACTTATCAATTTGGCTTCAAAACCAACCAGAAATGCATTTCATGGAGAAACGAAAAGGAATACAGAGAAAAGAATGAGGAATGAGCCATTTTTCATGTTTTACAGAGCTCTGGTTTTTTAATGGTGATAAAAACTAGAAGAGGGAATTTGGATATTATTTCACCATTTTACCTTCCAATTTGGGCCCTACATGTGGCAAGATCCAAGCAAGGATGGCCTTGGGGAGAAATTTTACATTTCCTAACATTTGGGAGAAAAAGTGCATTTTCTCGATTTGCTCTACCCGCCCGCAACTCCACCAAAGGTCAGACACATGGAATCATCTAAATGGTGCGGGCCTCAACTTGAAAATTTATGCTTTCACTCAAGTGAGGCCGCGGATGATTTTAGAATTCTTCTCCTTTTGTGGAAACAAGGCTAAAATTCTAAGTCTCTCGCCGGTCCGCCAAGGCACCTATGATTTGAGAAACTACCACGTGTCCTTCTCTGATTGGTTACATGTGGAGCCACCTGATTAGTTATGGGGACGTACCTTTCTTTTTGTCTGTTTTGGAATAGGGAAAAATTCCAACTTTTCCCCTAAAGTCCATGTCCCCACCATTGACTATTCAACATAGACTCATGTCCTTCTTTGATTGGTTGTGGGCTGTAACTTATAAATTTTCCTTTTACCACAACTCCTTAGAAAATAAAATGGATCCGCCGGCCCGAACCTCTGCCAATACTACTCCATCTAATCAGGGACTAGCGGGGATGTGAGAAAAACCTAGCATTTTTTCCAAAATCACAAAAATTCATAAGTTCACAAAGAAACCCTCTTGACTGCATCCAATGGGAAATAAACATGTAGCCTCGCCTTCTTGTGTAAGAATTTGATGGGGAAAAAAATGTAGAAAGTTGCAGGAAATGAGAAAATTCCATTTCTACTCCCGATGAAGGATTTATTTCTCTACAAAAGGTTAGAAACAAAAGATGCAAGGTCCTATGCATTTCAACTCATCAAAGGAGAACCAAAATCATTTCCCACCTACTGAAAATAGGTAAAATGTTTTAATGGTAGCAGAATGAGGAAGATGATTAAAAACCCATGGGAAATGAGAACAAGAGTCATGAGGAGTTTAAAAAATGAATTTCTTCCATGGCAGGGCTCTAATTTTCATGAATTATTAACTAAAATGTGGATTTTAGAAGTTAATCTAAACAATACAAAAATGCAATAACTGAAGTAAATTGAAATACAAACATTAACTAATTTATTTGATATTTTAAATGAAATGAAATAATTGAAATAGGAGGAAGGTACTAACTTGAATAACACTTATGTCACAATGATCTAGAGCTAAACAGGATGATGAACATGCGAAACAAAGTGTCGCAACACACCTCAAAAAATGGTAGAAGTGGTAGATTTGTCCATACTAGGGTGCCTCGGGGAGGATTAGGGTGCCTGTGGGCACCTTGGTCTGCAGTATGAATGCCCTAGTTTGCAGAACAACTCAGAAACTGAGTTTGAGTTGATCGCTAGGTCTTCACAATAACTCATCTTTTGTCACATGGGTGTCGCACTAGCTTCGTTGATGACATTGTAGACCTGCAGTGAATATTCACCTATAAAACCCCATACAAAGCATCAAACCCCTAAAAAAAAGATGCATATGAAGGGGTCAGACTCCTTAGTGGCCACAATGGTGGTCTTACAACTAAATATTGTACTACATCTCACATCTAATGTAGTTTTGTGTGATTGTGTGTGCAATGATGTGCCTAGGGTGCCCTAGCACCAATGACGCAGAGATAGTGAGAAATAACTAGATAGAATGCAAAATGGTGGATGGAATAGAATAGACTTCCCTTTCCTATGCAGTGTGTGTGATGCAAATAGTGCCCAAATGCAGTCCCTTTCCTTGTGTAGATAGTTATCCCTTAGTAGAATATTCCACCCATAAGATAATAAGTATGTTGTGTTTATATAGGGATCTCTTGCTCAAATTTTGACACTAATGACCCGACATGCCGACTAGTACCTAGGGGAATGAGAGGGAAAATTATAAATACCGACCTCAAAACTCTAAATGAGAACCAAGTGCAACTAGGACTAGGGCACCTAAAAATGAGGACTGAGGTGCACCCATGGGCGCCCCAATCCTTCCTAGGCGCCCTAGTCAAAGACTAGAGATGAAAACTGAGTAAATAATGACAACTGAGACTCCCTGAGAGACGACCAGAATTGTGCAAGTAACTGACGACTGTGTAAAACACTCAATGACAATGACTGACTAAAATGATGATAGGACTAGGGGATGATCCATTAGTGAATAATTTTCTTACGCAAGATCCATATATAAAACAACATACTTGGTGGTATAATTAGTAGTAGTAAGTGTGTGATTTTGTGACTACATTTTCCCCCACTTTATGTTGGTGAGTGGAAAGCTTGGTAACATAAAGTAGATAGAGATGCATACTTGAGAGAAATATGGAGAATCCCATGTTGTAGTAGAACATGCAGATGTGGTAGAAAAGCATGTCAAATGAACCATATAGCATGTTGAACCATGGATCAATGTGTTGATCCATGCAATGTAGTGAGAAACGTAATGTCATGATGAAGTGCACTAAATTAAAGTGATGATTGTAATGTTAGATGATTGATGATTGTGAATGTGGTATGATGATGATGAGATGGGGTAGGGAGTGATCAGTTCCCAACCTGATTGTGTGTATATGAATAATTGACTAGAGGATTTGGGCATCCTACCACCAGAGGAAGAGTGTAGGGAGAAAGGTGTGTTATTCTCCAACCTCTAACTACATCCTCAAGATCTAGCCATTGCAGATGGACTCAGATCAAACATTTGTGGTTTTTGGATCCAAATAATTTTGATCAAATAGTAGACCCATATAGGAGTGGTATAGGAAAGGCACTCTTTCCCCCACTCCACGGGTGTCATCACAATGTGATGGCTTCAAAGTTAGGTCATCTGGAATAAAATGCAAAATGTATGATGGCTTCCAAGTTATGTCATCTGGAAGAAAATGTAAAATGTATGATGGTTTCCAAGTTAGGTCATCTGGGAAATTAATGTAGATGTAACTCCCAAGTTAGGTCATCTAGGAGGCTAACGAATGTTATATTGTATTGATTATTGATTGAGTGATATGATTTTGATTGTTAGAGATTTGAATGCATTGATTGATTGATTAATTGATTGGTTACTTGTAGATAGATTTTATGCTAGTTTCCCCCAGGTTAGGTCATTAGGGGAATCGATAGAAATTAGTGAATGATCACATGGAAATATTTTAACACTTGTTTCCCCCAAGTTAGGTCATTAGGGGGAAGTGATGAAATTTCACATATAGAAATTGTATGTTTTTTGCCCCCAAGTTAGGTCGTTAGGGGGAATCGATGGTGAAATGTCACATAGTGTATTAGTAAATGTTTGAAATTGTTGAATCGGTAGTGTTTGTTTAAATGCATGGTGATATAAGGGGAATTATAAGATGACCCCAATTGTATGCCCCCCTTTTGGTGAAATGGGAAGTAATGATAAGAATGAATGTTGAGCTGAAAGTAAGCACAAAATAGATAGAATGTGATAGAAAACACCAAAATGTGTATAGATTGAGTGAAAAATATGTAGGAGAGATGTAATGTGTGGTATGTGTATGATATGATAGTAGGTGGAATTTTAAAAAAAATGCCACAAAATGGGTGTAAATCAGAGTAAAAATTAGAAATATGACAAAAAATCATGTGGTGTGTATTAGTTATGAGAATAGCGTGAAATAATGACCATAGTAAAGTAAGTGATAAAAAGTAACTATAAATAGTAAGGTGAAAAAGTGATTAGTCACTTAATTTTTTTTACATGAGTGAGATTGAGCTCTGAGTGTGAAAAGATGTCGCAAGTGAGAGCAGCATGTCCTAGCCAATTTGAGATGGTGGCGACCATCGTAGCATCACGTATGACAACAAAGTTGGTAAGTGTGTTGTTTTTTTTTTTTGAAAAATGTGTGTTTATGTTAGTCGTTTTTGTTGAATTTTTCAAAATTTGAGATTTTTTAATTTTCTTAGAATTTTAGACCTAGACAAGAGTGGTGAGGGTGCTAGTGGCCCCTGGGATAGGAGCACCTAGACCTGGGCACTAGTGTCCTCCTCCTGGGTGCCCCAGTCCTGCATCTGGGTGCCTTGGTCCAGAAAGTGTGTATTTGGTCTATAATGGTGAAAATCAGATTTCTAGTGTATAGTAATGTGATAAGTGAGTGTGTTTGGATTTGTATAGTGTTCTAATGTTGTGTTTTTTGTCATTTTTTGTTGTGTAGAGGGATATTCACTCGAGGGATTTCCGCGGTGGTCGTCATATAAGTACTTTTCTTGGGTTGGGCCTGTCAGACGATGATTGGGATGTTATGGACCGTGCTAGCCTACAACACATAACACAGATGGGGGATGTCCCCCATAATATGCCTATGTTGACTGCACTATGCAAGAGATGGTGTGTTGATACTTGTATTTTTTGGTTTCCTACTGGTGAGATGACTGTTACATTAGAGGATGTGTATCACATATTGCGATTGCTAGTTGTTGGGGAGAGAGTACAGGTTATGCCATTGGAGGATATGAAGAGATAGATACGAGCTGCTAGATGATATTTTTGGGGACTTGAGTACCTTTTAAGGCCCACATCATTTTAGATGCTATCTTGAGGTTAGGGGTTCCATGCATTTGTGGAAGTTCATTAGCCGTTGTTATTGCTTCATCTATCGTAGTAGAGAGAGGAGGTGTGGGCATCTTGTATAAGATGCATGACATATGTCATCGAATACAGGAGGAGAGTACCAGATATGTGTGGGCACAATGTGTGTTGGCCCACCTATATATAGACCTATATCGATTTACTCATGATGAGCATAGAGGTGGGATAGGAGCCACCACACTATTGCATGTATGGGCATATGAGCACATAGCAGTGTTGAGGCCAGTTGGAGGTCCATGAGAAGAGTGGGCTAGGCCAGATATATTTGCAAGGAGGTGGATTAATGTTCATGGGTAAGATGGACACTGATACTTACAGGGCATTGATAGATAGGATGGGGCCCGAGGCAGTTATATGGAGGCCATACCATGATTATGGAGGATGGCCAGAGGATGTTGTAGAGTTACGGTGTATACATAGGACTATGTGGTTAGAGGATCGATTTCCAGGAGTGGCTGAGCTATTCCAGGTGGAGAGAGTATCACGATAGTTTGGCATGGCTTAGGATGTGCCCCCAGAGCCATATATATGGTTGAGATCTATTAGAGCACCTAGGAGGGCTAGAGCTAGACCAGGGCCCACATGAGAGTAGCTAGTACCTCCTGGGCCAGATGTGGTGATAGAGCCGATAGACTCAGATGATGCGGGGTGTACAGAGGAGTACCACACATGGTGGGTGGCACATCGATGGGTATTCTTGTTTCCATTGTTCACAGATGCAACAGGATTACCACAGGGAGGAGGAGGAGAGGGGGAAGCACATGCCCCTGACAATGTGGCAATGGCTATAACGGAGCGTGAGTATCTATGTATAGCTATGTTGTGTGTGTTTTTTTGTTTGCTTATACAATAGTGATGGTTATCCAACGTGTTTTTCTATTTTTTATAGGGGATGCATATTGGTCTTTGATAGTGGACACATCCATCTGCACATTGACATGGAATGTTCCCACCAATGTACTCATGGGGGGAGGGATGCTAAAGCGAGTTGTTGCCATTGCAGGCGAGCATACCCATTTGTTTGATCCTGTAGCCATAGTAGCAAGTGATGTGCACTATGTTTCTAGGTGAGAGGTATGAGGCATGTGAGGAGAATCGACGAGTCAGAGAAGTGGGTGGTGGTCCTTTGCACACAAGATGTGTTTGCACATTATGTTGAGTTGCAGTGCCAGTTTGCAAAGATTTCTACCGAGGTCACACTACTACAGAGGAAGGTTAAGAGGTATCGAGGTCACAACCAATGACGTAGAGTTAGTGGTGAGGCATTGAGTTCTAGGGCTCTTGTAGTACCCGAGAGCGATAGTGATGATGAGATTTGATTTGTATTATTGTATATGATGTAGGGGAGTTTCCCCCCAGTGATGAGATGTTTTTTGCAATGATGATTGTATTCGATATATATATATATATATATATATATATATATATATATGATATAGATTTTATTATGTATATGTATGATGTGTGTGTTATTGTGTAGAGTTAATTGATGATGTATGATTTAGTGATTATTTTAATGTGAATGTATGTAATGTGTTGAAATGTATATTGTCGCTCATGTTTATTGATGTAGACGTGTATTATGATGTTGGTATTGATAGACAAAATGTGAATGGTGATAGATATCATATGTAATCCGATGGATGAGTTGAGTGAGATGCATATTTTTTGAATGGAAATTGTAATGCGTAGTTAGATGATAGTAGAATGTATGTAAAAATAGATAATGTATGATTTCCAAACTAACATGTGATGAATTTGATGGTGTAATATGATCATATTATGTTACTGTGATGAATATGGGGGGAGAAGATTAGCGATACCCCCAACATATATATGATTAGGTTCATTTGATTAAGACCCCTCAGTAGTCAAGAATGAACCACGTAAAGCAAGAGTGTGTCATTGGGAAATGATTGAGTACACTAGATGAATTAATGAAGTGTGTGATGAAAGGTTCTTAGATAAAAACCCTCAAAATTCATGTAAGAACTGTAAGAACACAAGTGTGTCATCGGGGGTAAGGTGATAGTAATCACCTACCAGAGACCAAGGCAACATGAAGCAGTGGAAGCATGTGGCATGGAAGCAGTGTGAGCATATGAACCAAACTGAATATCATGTGGAGCAGTGATGGGATGATAAAATGTCGAGGGTTGTGGAAGCCAATGTAGATGAAGTGGATGTGATGGATGTGATGATGCAACAATGTATGGATGCTGTGGAGAGTGTGCATGAGTGAAAAACTATGGTGGTGGATGCACCATGACTTGAGAACTAGATGGAGGAGATGACTCAACCATAGTAGAAACTCTCTGATGAGGTAGAGGAGAGATGGACCACTCACGTGAGTGAGAGCCAAAGGAAATGATGCCCTTATCCTCTAATTGTTGCAATCTATCGTGAAGGGAAAAATAATCATTGTCCCTATGGCCATTGATACGATGGTAATTACAATAAGGTTGATCGAATTGACATTGTAATTGATGTTGTGGATGATGTTGGTTGGATGGTAAGCAAATGAGATGCTTTTCAAGTAAAGTACATAGCACATCATGAGGTCTAACATGATGAGATAAGTGTAATGTCTCACGCAACATAGATGGAGTGGAAGGAGAAGTATCCTGTCATGGAGGAGGAGAATAATTATGCTTTTGTGATGGAGTAGGTTGAGCTTTCTTGCTAGGTCGAGATGGAGACTGTGTAGGATGCTCAACCAATGTCAATGGAGGAGAACTAGATGAGACAATAAAAGTAACAGTGTGTGGAGGATCAATGACATGTGTCAAAAGAAGATCTTGCTCTAGGTCTATGACTTTGTAGCATAGAAGAATGAATGAATCACATGTATCATATTGCAATATTTTCTTAAGCACAAGAATTAAACCACGATATAAAATGAATTACTTCTTTAAATCGATAGGTTAGAATACTAGTTGATGCATGCATGCATTAAACTATAAGATATAACCCTTGATAGATTTTGATGAGCCCTTATGTAAGGTAGGTATGTGGTCATAAGTAACTCTAGGGCCATTATTGATGATAAAATGATGGAGGAAATCATCCTCCATGTCATAGTAAGTACTAATGGACCCAAATGGAAGATGAGTGTACCATTGTAAAGCCTCATCAATAAGATTGTGTCGAAAGGCCTTAACCAATAACCTATCATTAGAATAGGGGTCCATAACCATGCAATAATGTTGGAGATGTGCATGAGGGTCACCAGTACCATCAAAACATGTGAATGTAGGCATGATAAATTCCTTAGGAAATGCAAAGTTATGAATCTTCTTAGGAAGAGGGTTGCCATGTAATGAGTTGTTATCAATAGAAGCATAGTAAGCCCTACTTTCTATAGTGAGAGCCTAAACTTGATATTGTAATTGACCTATGGAGTGCATGAGAGATATTATATCCTATAAAGAAATAGAAGAAGATGGCAATAATGTATTAAGTTGTTGTATATTTCCATTGTGAGTGGTCATAGGAATATCAAGAGAAGATAAAGGAGATTCTAATGCTAAAAGCACACTATGCGTAGGTGTTAAAGAAGATATAGTAGAATATATAGATGGAATTCCATAGTATTGGTAGGAGTAGCATTGGAAAAATCCCTACGAGTTGAAGTGGCCGATGGAGATATGGTGATATAAGGAGATGGAGCAACAGATGTAGATGAAGTGATAAGGGGAAATGAAATGCTAGGAGAAGAAGAACCTAACAGATGGAGATAATCATGCATAATGCTATAGATAGACAACCTTCAGGAGAAATTGATGATGGAAATTCATATACTCAACAAAATGAAAAGTAGCAAAATCATTATTATCAATTATGTCTTTAATATTACCTAAAGACTCGTATATGAGAATGTCATTAAGTGTACTATCAATATGATCATCAATATAATATGAAGGTGTATGAGAACTATTATGTGATGAATGATGAGAAGAAATATCAGAAATAGGTGAGTCATGAACTGGAACCATGGCATCAGTTTGACTATGAGAAAAATCGGTATGCACATGTGAGTTATTTTCAATACCAAGCATGTAATTAATAAGAGAATCATCTAAAATTTCCTTAGAAAGATCTAAAGGAGGATCAATAGTATCCCTATAACATGGTGTATAATGCGTGAAGGCTATTAGATCCTCAAAAATACTAATTCCAATGGGATAATCTTCTAATCTAGTAGGTACATATTGTTGAACATCTAAGAGTTGTTTTTTAATATCATTTGGCATAGTAGGATTATTATAGAGAGTCGTGAGCTCAACGATGGAGACCTCATCATAGATAGGATTGACACTAAAATGTGACATGATGGGATGAGAAGAAGATGAACTATCCTTATCTATTAGCATTTGAAGCAGATCCTAGGGGGAAATTTTTCTAAATTATGGGTTCACCAAAATGATTAACTAAAATGTGGATTTTAAAAGTTAATCTAAATAGTACATCAATACAATAACTAAAATAAACTGAAATACAAGCTAACTAATTTATTCTATGTTAAAAATGGAATGAAATAATTGAAATATGAAGGGAAAGATATTAACCTGAGTAGAACTTACCTCACAATGATCTAGAGTTGAGCCGGATGATGAATAGGCAAAACAGAGTGTCACAAAATACCTCAAAAAATGGAAGAAGCGGTAGATTTTCCCAAAATGGGGCAATTGGGGGAGGATTAGGGCACTTGTGGGTGCCTTGGTCTATAGTATGTATTCCTTGGTCTAGAAAATAGCTTGGAACCTGAGTCTAAGTTGGTCGTTAGGTCTCCACAATAACTCACCTTTTGTCATATGGATGTTGCACTATCTTCGTTGATGACGTCATAAACCTGTAATGAAGATTCACCTAGAAAACCCAATACAAAGCATAAAACCCCTAAAAAAATGCATATGAAGGGGTCAGACTGTCCTTAGTAGCCATAATGGTGGTCTTACAACTAAGAATTGTACAAAATCTCATAACTGATGTAGTTATGTGTGATTGTGTGTGCAATGATGTGCCTAGGGTGCCCTAACACCAATGACACAGAGATAGTGGAAAATAGCTAGATAGAATGCAAAATGGTGGATGGAATAGAATAGACTTCCCTTTCCTATGTAGTGTGTGTGATGTAAATAGTGCCCAAATTAAATCCCTTGCCTTGTGTAGATAGCTATCCCTTAGTAGAATAGTCCACCCATAAGATAGTAAGTATGTTGTGTTTATATAGGGATATCTTGCTCAAATTTTGACACTAATAACCCAGCATGCAGACTAGTTCCTAGGGGAATGAGAGGTAAAATTACAAATACTGACCTCAAAACTCTAAATGAGAATCAAGTGCAACTAGGACCATTATGCTTAAAAATGAGGATAGGGGAACCCATGAGCACCTTAATCCCTTCCTATGCACCCTATTCAAATATTAGAGACGACAAATGAGTAAATAACAATAGTTAAGACTCCCTGAGAGATGACCATAAGTATGTAAGTAACTAACAACTATGCAAGACAAATGATAATGAAGACCAACTAGACCAATGACATGACTATAGGATGGGCCATTAGTGAAAACGTTTCTTATGCAAGATCCATATATAAAACAACATACTTGGTGGTATAATTATAGTAGTAACTACGTTATTTTGTGACTACACATACTGGATGTAATTGGAGAAAGGTTTGACATTGTTGAGAATTTGCAGAGAGACAAAATGTAACATCGTGTCAGGGTGATAGTGAGGCCTACTATACTAGAAAATGACACAAATTGGCAATTGTTTGAGAATGATCAATAGATAGTCAATTTCATTCAAGAAGAAGCTAAGTTTTCTGCAAGAAATCAAAATATGTTGGAGAAGCAATATGAAGACCAATTTTCTCAAATCAGGTCAAACAAACTTCCCAAGGGCCTGGTGACTTTGGAATCTAGTTTCAACCCCAATGACCAATCCAGAAAATAAAATTCAAACATAACGGTCAAGGGTGAAGATTTAGAGCCCATATCAATTAGTAAAGGAAAATTTCTCCAAATTGGTAAGGTAAGCACCCCACAAGAAAAATAGTTTTTTGTAGGAATTTGGAAATTTCTTGATATTTTTTCATGGAACTATGAAGATATTAGAGGTTTTGATCCTAGTTTAGCTTAGCACACCATTGAGTTGGATTTAACTTCTAATCCTATCAAACAAAAATAGAGACCTATTAACCCACATATTGAGCCCTTGATGAAGAAGGGATTAAATAAACTAATTGAGGCAAACATAATTTTTCCCATTAAAAATTCATCTTGGGTTGTTAATTTGGTTCCAATGAGGAAAAGGAATGGAAAAATCAGAATGTGTGTTGATTTCAAATATTTAAACAAAGCATCCCTAAAATATCATTACATGTTTCCCTCCATGGAACAAATATTAAAAATGGTAGTAGGTTCTAAAAGGTTTTCTCTTCTAGATAGATACTTTGTCTATAATCAAATCATTATAAAGGAGGAAGATCAACTCAAAATTACCTTTACCACAAAATGGGGAACCTATGCTTATAGGAAAATTTCATTTGGTTTATCTAACGTAGGAGAAACATTCCAAAGGGCCATGGATATTGAATTCAAGGGACTGATCAACAAGATTTTTCTTGTGTACCTTGACGATATCAGAGTGTTCTCTAAGAATACAATTGAACATCTTCTCCACCTAAGACATGCATTTGAGAGGTGTAGGTAGTTTGGATTTTCTCTGAACCCAAAGAAATGTTTATTTCTAGCTCATGAAGGTAAACTCCTTGGTCATATTATCTCTAAGGAGGGATAAAATTTTGATCTAGATATATTTGATTTCATCCATGCATTAACATTTCTTAGTCACAAGAAAGCACTAAAAAGTTTCTTAGGAAGAATAAAATTTATTAGATTGTTTATCCCAAATTTTTCCAATCTTTTCAATCCATTGACACTGATGTTGAAGAAGAGTATGGCCTTCAAATGGACTATTGAAGGAAAAAACATGTTTGAGTCCATCAAAAAGGTAATTACATAGGCCCCAACCCTCTTTAATCCTAATTTTACAAAGGATTTCACCTTGTATGCTTTTGGTGGCATAGAGACAATAGCTACCATACTGGTGTAGCCAAATGAAGAGGTTTGGAATAGCCTATTACTTTTTTCAGCCAAACTCTATAGGATTATGAGGTGAGATATGCATTTATTGAGAAACATGTGTTGGTTGTTGTAATAATCTTGAAGATATTCAGACATCTGGCATCCAACAACAAGATCCATTTACTAGATTCATATGTTGGCTTAATATATTTCCTTTTTAACTAGGATTTGAATGAGAAAAGAGTTGGTTGGATAACTAGGGTGATGGAGTATGACATTAACATCGAGGTGACTAATCTAGTCAATGGAAAAGGGTTATGTGAGAAAATTTCCTTCGTAAACAAAAAAAATGAAGAGGAAGTAGATCTGGTGCTTCCAGATGATCAAGAACAATCAATTGATGTTTTACCTATTTCTTGTTGGACTCGTGATGTAATAAAAATTTTCCAAACATGCCAATGCTCCCAAGGTTTGAACAATACCAAAAGGAGGTATTTTAAACTTCAAACCATTTTCTTTACACTCGTTAATGGAATCCTATTAGATAAATATGTGAATGGTTTCCTCTTGAGGTGCATCAAAATAGACCAAATACAAAAAATGTTGCTTTCTTTTCATGATGGGGAAGTGGGAGGTCACTTTTTTATAAGGATAACATCTCTTAAGATCATGAAATATGGTTATTATTGGCCTAACCTTTTTAATTATTTTTATGCGTGGATTAAGATATACAAAAAATGTTCCTTCTTCATAGGTAAAAATAGGCTAGCATCTCTCCCACTCCACCCCATATCTGTAGATGAACCATTCATGCAATGGGGATTGGACTACATTATATTGATCAAACCACATTCAAGATTGGGTCACAAGTGGATCCTTAGAGCCATAGACTATTTCACCAAATTCACAGAGGAAGTTACATTGAAGGAAGTGAATCAGGCTAGCATTCTGGACTTCTATGAAGGTCATGTGACCATATTTAGTGTTCCTTTGACTATCATTTCTGACAACACTCTAGCTTTCCTTGGCACAAAAATATTTGATTGGGCTATCAAAAATGGCATATACTAAATCACCTCCTCAAACTATTACCTCCAAGGTAATGATCAAGATGTGTCCACAAACAAAAATATTTTGAGGATCATAAGGAGAAATTTAGATGAGAATTAGAGGACTTGGCATACAAAGTTAAAATCGGCCTTGTGCGCTGATAGAATAACACCCAAAAGATCAACTGGAAGTTCTCCCTACAAATTGGTTTATGGAAAAGAATGAAGGCTATCAATATCTCTTGAATTATCATCTTTAGAACTCATCAGATAGTTCAAAATGTTTGAATTTAAAGCTATGGAATTCATATATACAAAGCTCATGGAGTTAGAAGAGCTAATAAATCAAGCAGTTTAGAAAATGGAAAAGGACCAAGCTCAGATTAATAGGAGTTTTCATAAAAAAGCAAGTGCCAGAAGTTTCCAAGAAGGGGACTTAGTTCTAGATGAAGATAGGGAAAAACTAGGTAAATAATGGAAGTTTGATGCAATATGGAGTGGCTCCTACATGATTTAAAGTTGTAAATCAAACAATGCTTACTAGTTGTCAAAATTAAATGGAGAGGAGTTGTAAATCCCAGTCAATGGGATCTATTTGAAGAGTTATTATTGAATAAGACTCCCATTTTACATATTAGTTTAATTTTAATTCCTCTATGTGATTTTAGCACATTTTCTTATTGGTAGTTTAGATTTCAATTTCCCTAAGTGCTCTGCATAGTGTTTTTTTGCTTCTATTTGCATTGTTTCGTTACAAAATGGTTCATGGAGGACTCTAGAGAAGATATGTTATAAAAAAATTTGGTGTAATTTAAAATTCAACACAATTTTTGACTCTCATAAAACTTAATTCATAATAATTTACAATGAGAATGATCAGTTCAAGAAACCCCAAATTAGTTCAAGGTCTAAGCAGTACTTGAGGAAGATTCGAGGGGAGAGATTCAAATTTCATATCAATTTTTGGTTTATCAAGTTGACTCCAAACCCAATGGATGCTTTAAGGCTATTAATATTCCACCTACTATGTAGATGACACCATTTAGTTGCCAAACTATTGTCTAAAATAACCCCCATGATATTTTAACAACTTTCATCTTCATTTCTGAGCAGGGGTAAATTTGTAGTTGATTTGGGGCTGAGGATATTATTTGTAAGTACATCGGGTTTCTAGGATCTTCAATAACCTCCACATGTTCCATGTTCCTCATTCACCACCCTCTTAAAAATCATTCAAAAAATCTCAAAAAATCCTAAGTGTCAAAATTTTCCTTATATTTCAGGTTTCAAGGATCAAAATGTAGTTTATATGCAAATTACTCCTCAAACCCTGAGACTTGAAATATAAAGGATTTAGTTTATTTTTAGTTTTGGGTTTCAAATTTAAATTTTCATGAAAATTCAACATTAAACCTGATCCCCAAAACCTGACCTTCTCAGTGCATTTCAGGTTTTGGGTTTTGATTTGTAGTTTTCATGCAAACTGTAACCAAATCCCCAAAACCCAAAACCCAACAGGGTGTAAAAAGGTGGTCAACTTTTTCCTAGGTCATTTCAAAAGTTTGGAGGTGTATTATAGGTCTCAAGTTCTTCCCTTTGTATTTTGGAGGTCAACAGGTGCAAATCAAGGTCAAACTATCAATAGCCTCCTTCATTTCAAGTTTTTGGGATTCTTCAGTATCGGAACATCATCGATCAAACACATGCATTTGGACACTTACATTCCAATTCTTGAAACCCAATTTCCTTTGTGTTGGGATTACAAAGGTGTTTTACAGGGTCAAAGGTCCGACTGGGGAATGATGTAATAGTTTAACCACTTGCATTTTTGGAAGTATGGCATCCTGAACTTCAAATGGCCATAACTTTCCCCCATAAGCTCCGATTTTCACAAAATTAGTCTTTTTAGAAAGAATTCAACATCCTCTACACCAAAAAAAATATATTTCCTAATTTTAATGAGGTTAAGTATTTTAGAAATGGGAAATACATTCCACCATTTAGAGGAACAGTTCCAGATTTCTCAACAACCAAAAATGATGAGGTATGGGGCACATCCCTTCTCCAATAAGAAAAGTATCATAGAGGAAGGGCCTTGGAAAGGTATTCATGCCTATTTTTAGGCATTTTATGCATATTTTTATTGGTTGAAGGAAAGTATCTGATTTCCCTCTCTTTCCCCTCCTCCCATTTTCCCATTCTGATATATAATGTAAAAATATCTCATAAAGAGGGGTGTTTTAAAATGTAAAGGATCTCTTTCAAAAAAATTCCTAAGAATTTGTGAGTTTTAGACATCCATTGGAGCTTAGAAATGTATCCTTCTGCCTTATTCTTCATGTGTAATAGTTTTTGCATACTTTGAAAGCAATAAGATATTAATCTTGTGGTTTTTATCAACCCTAACTTGTGTTTTTTTGCATTTCCTTCCCTCTCCATTCTTTTCATTGTATTTTTTGCATGTCTATTTATCTCTTGCAGGTTCATTTGGCTGTCTCATGGAGAATAAAAGGTGAAATATTATTTTGGGGTTGTGTCACTTATACTTGACCTCTCCCTTATCCATTTTTCTTCTCTTGTTTCCCTCATTAGAGTGTCTCCACCCTTTTTCTCAATGTTATCACCCCCATTAGTGTAGGATTTCATTTTATGTATCTCCTTCTCACCCTAGTCCCTTGGAATCATATATTAGGATTAGATAGTTACATTTCTATCCTTAGGATTATTTTAGCATTAGTGTTGGTCCCCTGGAATATTGACCAAGTATGAAGGTGCTTAGGCACGCGGGATCCCAGTTACTGGATGGCACACAAGGAAAAAGTGTGCAAGAGAAAGGCTTAAGGAAGAAAATAGTGCATGCAACACGTGAAAGGAGGTTTGGGATTTAGCCAATTTGAGCACCCAAGGCAAAACACATGAAAAGCATGATCGGTTGCGCAGGGATAAGATGTCATCCTAGCAACAGGTTGGCCCAGGAAAGAGCATGCCCTGGATGGAATCTTCTAGAAGATCATCATGAGATTGAATGGAGAGATCAGGCCTAAAGGAAGATGCTCACATGGAGGACCACATTCGACACTTGGCAATGGATCTAAGGGTGTGGCAAGGCTAGTTGGTAGCCAGGGAAAGTGATAAATACAAGTGCCTGCCACAGGAAAAGATATATAGATATACACATGAAAGAAGGATATATCATCTAGATATACATAGGGAATAGCGGGTTAGAGAGTGAGCGAAGCTCTGCAGGATTGTGGTGAGTGTGTATTCTAGTTTAGGAAAGGATGTACTAAGCATGGAGTTGTTATTTTTCTTTTCTTTTAGCTTAGCTACATACGTCCAGTGATGTGCATGATTGCAGTCTACACTCTGTGACGCTCTGTAATGAATCAATGAATATATTTAGGTTACATGTTATAAATATATATGAATATCAATGGGTTTAATGTATATTTTTTTCATATGAGTTCTCTTTCCTTTCATGATATGAATGAACGGTTGTATCTTTCTTTCTGTTATAATATATGTTCTGAAATCTATTAAAGCACATCGGTATTGAAGTGACTACAAGGATCTAGAGACCGTTTTGATCCCTAGCTGGTTATTTTATTTCTTAAAACTTCTTTCCTAAATACTCTTACACTAATGGTAGAATAATGCTTCCCCCTAAACTCACATAAAAGAGAAACTCGATACCCGCACGTGCCTCGGGTGAGCGCTCAACTTCTGCTGGGTGATCCCTATGGAAAAAAATGTCTGGTTTAACCTGTTGTTGTTGCCAGCATGCATGGGGTTCTTCCTTTTGTGATAAGAGTAAAAATGAGTAAAATTAGGATTAGGTAGAGGAACCATCCTTCTCAAGGTTTTTCTCTATTTTGGTAAGTCCCAAAATTTGAGAGACAATCCCATGTTACCCAAAAAAACTAATTGCTAATCGATACAAATGCAAATCATAGGGTGATGATTTTGGTGATTTAATAACTCATAAGAAATTTTCATTCACCTCAATAGTAACCATGTCAACTTGCATGTGTGTATGGAAAAACAAATAACAAATGTTGAATCAAGTAAGTAAGATTACATCTAATCAAGATAAGCTAGTATTTTTTTATTTTGTAAATATGTGAAAATGAAATAGAAAAACTATGAGAGGGGTGCAAGGTTTTCCCTTGGTATAATGTATGTAATATTGAGATTGATGTAGGTAATTTCACCCTCAACATTCATGTTTTTACCTAGAACAAGAGTGCATCATTAGGTAGTGAGGGGGGAATCTCGACATCATAGCCATTTGTAAAGTATCATATCCCCCTAAATATTTGAATGCCGTATTGATATTCTCAATGAGGGTAAGGTTTCAAGACCCACTATCCACCAATGTAAGAGAGGTGTGCATTTGATCATTATCAAAGACTCAACTGGCCACAAGGTAGTTTATATGGAGAAAGAGACCAAGAATTGGGCCTATATAAGTCATCTTAGTATTGCTCTAGAAATATACCTATGCCTATGAGATGGACTATGAGAGCGATTTCCATCACGAATGAGAAGAATCATGCTTCGACATTTGGAGTAAATATAAGAATATTTGTAAAAGTAGCACTAGGAATAGTATGTGCCAAATCTATGCAACCATCAGGGGGATTATGTATAAATTTGCACTAGTGATTAGAAGCCCAATACGAAAGGTATAGGGATAATAGGTTCAAATCAAACATAAGAGCCTATGATGGAATGCCTTGAATAGTAATAATGTAACCATCTTATACAAATTTAAGGAACAAGTGAATTATGGATGGTATGGTTTTGTAAGTTTTCATGGTGTTGCATCCCTGATCCAAGGGAGTCCTAATATCCTGTCACAATGCACAATTCAAGGTAGACCAAATAGTGATACTTGAAAGTAACATTCCCATAAGAAGTAGGAAACTCAAGGCATTATCTAATTAATGGAAATCTATGGAGTGCAAGAAATCATATTTTATATATTAAAATCTTTATTAGGATTATTTAATATTCTCCATAGTATGAGGACTAAAAGACGATTCAATGGGTACCTATGATTCTGAAAAAGAGGCATTAAAATCAATATCAATCCAATTTAATCTAACCTTTCTAAGATTTTTATTACCTAACATGAAATCCAGTATGGATTGTTGAAGATGGAAGGAGGAGTAAACAACATGAAATAACTAATGATCCCCTCACTACTTAGGATCCACCAGTTTATTTTTCATTGGGAATAGGTAAATGTCATCCATTGGAATTATTGCAATTCTTATCCCCTGTTATTGGTATATTTTGGAATAGATATCTTTAAACTCGGGAAACTTAATGATTCATGATTGTAAATCAGATATTAGATTATATATAGAAGCTTAGAAACATGTATCACCTAGAGTGATGATTTCGCATCTATGGTAATAAAAATGCACATTTTCGTGTGCACATTTATTGCCATATCTATTAGGATATTAGCTCGAGATAGTCAGAAGAGAAATCAAATTATATTTCTTGATCTATGGTATTGAATAAATCCTTGATATGGAGTTCTTAGTAAATCTATGGTCTTTACTAGTTCTTTGATTGGAGCTTATTTTATTGATTTATGGCAACATCTACAGTAGGATTGACTGGCTCTTAGAATTTGTTATATTTACCTATTTAATCTTAGGCTCATTCTCACCTAGGTATTTATTTACCTTTATTGTATTTATCCTCACCCACTTATGTGTGTGGATATTTATTTTATCTTATTTAGTATATTAGGAGATATTATCTAGTTGTTAGGTATAGTTTTTTCCTTGATCTATGGTATCTTGACTAGATCCTTGATGTCTAGTTCTCGTTCCTAAATCTATGGTCTTGACTAGTCCATCTATAAGTTTTATTCTATTGATGACTAATTACTTCCTTGATTTTCATGGCTTGATCTACGATATTGACTAATTCTTAGATTCATTATTCCGTGCCTATTTAAGCAAGGCCCATTCTCAATGTATTGTGTTGAGTTGAAAATAATAAGATATATGATATGGTATTGGTCATATGAGGGCTTAAAGCTTGTGATTTACTGTAGGTGCTTATTCTAGAAAATTTATTTCATTTTATTTGTCGTGGTGAAGGATTACATTTTGTTTTGTTTAAGATCTGGTTAACTTCCTTAAATAACAGAGAACTAGAGATTAAAAAGCTTGTAACTTTTGATCGGTAACTCGGTTTTGAGTGCCATTTTTTGCAAAAGTGCTTGTTTTTTTGTGCTCTTTCCATTGGAAATATTTATTTTGAGACTTGTCACTATAATTATAAAGTGCCAAATATGGAGGAGTGTTGTAATCAATTGTGGATTCAATTTCGGCTGAGCCTGATGTCCTAAACTTTTGGGAGTTACAATTTGTGCCTATCATGGATTCTGAGAATGATATGCTTTTCTCTGAAGTATGTGGACTTCAAGAGGATATTGTAAAATTTGTGGAAGAAAATAGATCGCTCAAGAAGTGAAATTCTCTTCTACAATCACTCATTCACGATAAGGATACAATAATACACTCCTGCAGAACAAACTTGCTAGCCTACAACATCACCATCATATTGTGGACAACCATATCCATGCTCCTAGTCCACTTGCAGTTGTTGCTCTTGTACCCACTGACATTGATCTATCAGTCTTTGAGCCTGAACCTACTTTTGATGCTTCTAAACCTATGAGGCTTGTTACTGCATGCTCTTCCACATCTATGCCTATTACAGTACCACATGTTGTGTATCCTACTTCTGCTCAGCTGCATGGCTTTTTTGAGAAGCATACCACTACATTCAGTTCTCACATGCTCCGTTTTATGGGTCTCACTAGCGGAGTCATTGGCAGACATTCATAGGGTATTGTTTCCTCTATTCCACATGTTAAGTGGAATTCTCGTCATGACATTGGTTTTCGAGCAGATACTTCATTGGGATCACACATTGATAGAGCTCCTTTTTTTGTTCACTCGACTCTTTTTGAGGATCATGAGCAACACATGAGTTCTGCACCTTCACTCAGGCTTGAGAAACCTGAGATTTCAGCTGTCAGACATGATCAACCTGACACACATTCTGATGTTCTTTTGCATGCACCCATTGTGCATTTTGCACCAAGTCATATGCAGGCATCTTCTTCATCCATCCGTGTTGATTTGGGGTGGATATCTGATCACTCGTGGAGTTGACATAGGAATTCATTGAGAGGACTCTACAGGCATGGCTCCTCCACCATTCGGCCTCTTGCTCCACTTTCTATACCTTATGCATTGTGATGCTTCTTGTTTTGAGCATTTTTCTTTAGCAGGTGTAGTGTATCTCTCTTGTTTGTTGAGAGATTTTGTATCTGTATTTTCGACACTTTTGGCATGTTGACAGTATCTCTTATGGGGGATCTATTCTGGTGCATTCTAGTGTTAGTTTTTCAGTGTTTGAGTAGTTGTTTTGACAACTCATACATATTTGTAGCGTCACTCCACCCATTCAGTAGTATGGGAGGGTGTGGTGTTGATCCTACTTCTTTGGGTTTTGTGTCCTTGCCTTGTTACCTTGGATTTTCTTGGATCGTGACACTCTGGATTTTGTGTCCTTGCCTTGTTGCTTTGGTTATTTGTTCTTGGATCGTGGCACACCTATTTGCAGCAGTTGATCGAATTATGTTTGGTGTTTTTTTTTTGCACTTTCGACATCACTCCGTTGACAGTCTCCTTGTATGGAGCTATTCTGGTGAAGCCCAGTGTCAGTTGTTTTTGAGTTTTGTGATCGAGTAGTGGATTCAGACCATAGTGCACACCAAAATTCTTCAACATTGTATGATTTTTTTGAGCCGAGCTTCTTGGGATGCCTTGGAGTGGGTCTTTACTCTCTTTACTTTGTTGTTACTGGTTTTGGGTACCTTGCGGTGTCCCTTTTTTCCCAGTTATTGTACATGAGTACCTCATCAGGCCTAGTTGCTAGGACTCATATTGTGGACATGCCACTTCTATTTTGGCCCCTAGCTTCACTTGAGGGGGGGTGTTAGAGTAGGTATTTACCTTAGCTCATGTTCACCTAGGTACTTTATTTACCTTTATTGTATTTATCCTCACCCACTTATGTGTGTGGATATTTATTTTATCTTATTTAGATATTAGGAGATATTATCTAGTTGTTAGGTATAGTTATTTCCTTGATCTATGGTATTGACTAGATCCTTGATGTCTAGTTCTCTCCTAAATCTATGGTCTTGACTAGTTCTTTGATGACTAGTTATTTCCTTGATTTATGGCTTGATCTACGACCTTGACTGGTTCTTAGATTGTTATTCCTTGCCTATTTAAGCAAGGCCCATTCTCAATGTATTGCATTGAGTTCCATAATAATATATGATATTGCTACTCATTTGTTTGCAAAGGTTTTATGTAAAGTTATTCTGGTGAATTGCTTTCATCTTATTGATCGTGGTGTTTGATTAGCATCTGTGTTCTTGGCTTGGTATGATTTGGTTATCAAATTCCTTTCATAGCATGAGGACTAAAAGAAGCATCAATGGGAAGCCAGATGGATGATGAAAAAATAGGTTATGGTTCTCAACATCAATAAATTAATGATACAAGGAGAAGATCAGTATTTCAAAAATATAGGTCAATCCTGTTTGTTGAAGTTGAAGGAGGAGATAACAATATGCCTAACAATGTAGCTCAAATAGTGATTATATTGCAGTGGAAGATATTTGTTGAGTGCTAGAGCTAGGAAATTCTTCATGAACCAAGATTTTTTTATTCATGTTTTTCATAGATTTTGGCAGTATAAATGGTCCAACTCAGTCAACACTACCAATGTCATGATTGCATAAGCCAGATATTAGGATCTTGATATAGCAAAGCTTGAATTTACATCTATCTAGAGTGACGATCCACATTTAATGGTAGGGACTGTAGAATGCTTCATTTTGACCAAATTTATTTCCATAGGCCATCTCAATTAGGATCTAATCAAGATGAGATAGAAAAAATCAAATTTCATTTATTTTGAGGTAACCAAGCATAAATTGTTTCTTCATGTTATCTTTTGGGCTAGCTTGGAAAAAAGAGTTGCTGCCACTTGGAGGGTTACTTGGCAACATTTACAGTAGGACTACTCCTTGAATTTCCCTAGGAAGGCATAAATTTTCATGCCTTTGTTTCCTTGTTAGTAGATTTTCCTTTAATTTTATCACCATATTTATGTTTAGCCCATAATACTTGGAGGAAACTTGTCTTTCAACTTGACTAGTTTCAAATTATGACTTTAGCTGATTTAAAATAGTGAAAAGATTCACAGGTAACACACCTGAAAAATATTGCTGCTAATATTTGAATGAAAAGATCTATAGTACTACAAATTTATAAAATACATTGTTCGTTGCTTAGTAGATTTTCTTCTAACATAACATATCACTAAGATGCTCATTAGATCCTTGAGATCGGGTGTCAATTTATCATATGATATCATAGTGCCACATTCATAGAAAACTAAGATAAAAACATACTAATGCCCACAAATGAGTAAAATAAATCAATGGGAATGTAAAGTAAAAATCATAACAACCATTAATACATAGTACTAGGGTAAAAAACTCCTAGGGATCAGCTTAGGGTCAATGTCCTTGTAGTCTATACATACCTCAGAATGTCCATGCAAGCAACAAATCATACATTTGAAGATACTCTTGAGAATCTCTATGGTCAATCATAAAGCAAGTTAGGAGAAAATGTGAGTGAAATTGGGAGGAATTATATAAGAAAATATCTTAGCAAGTTATTTATGTACAAGATTTGATTCATTCACTAGGGTAGACTAGGAAAATGAAGGCTTCTTTTGTTTACATGTTAGTAAGTGCCCAAATTTTAAAATAGCCTTTTAAAAATTTGATGCAAGGATAACTCTAAGGACATAGTTAGATGCAGATGAAGTACTAGGTTAGATGTGAGAAATGAGTTCAAAAGGAGAAGAATGATGACTGATTGTGGAATACAAAATGTGGATGTAGAAGCATCCCACATTGATAAGGTGGTTGAGGAGAGGGGAATCAAGCAGAAGATGTGGAATGTGCTTCATGGTAGGGATAATGCATAGTAATTTAGAGGAGTCAATGAAAAGATCCATTGGATTTTTCTCACTAGAAAAAATTAAGGGATCACCATTTTCAGGTAGGTCTCAACAAGGTAATGTATTTTGGTCATTGATGGTGTTCTGTTAAAAATTGTTGCATCTTGCTTAGCCATGATCCGAGATCAGATAGGTTACAGATGGAGATGGGATGTAAGGATTATGAAAGGTTTCTCCAAAGATTTAATAAAATCTTAAATTTTGAAAGGACAAGTCGGAACATTTTAAATCTCCAATACTAAGTAATAGTGGCATGAAAAAGTGGATAAGAAATTAGGCAAGTTTGGATGGAATAAAGTCATAGATTAGAATTATGAATAATTGATATTTGGTATTGATCCTAAGAGGATAAGAAATTGGCTAAGAAGGTGAAATCAACTGTGAGATGCTGTCTCAGCATTAATGAGGATTTGGGACTTCTTCATACATCACCACCCATAGGAGGCCATTAACCACCTTGATGGTGGTTTGTCTGATAGGTGCTAGTCTAAGCAACATCTCTAATTTTGGTTTTTATTGAACTCTTTTGTTTGGTATGGCCTTTCTAAAGTTATTTTTTTCCTTGAATCAATCATAGGAATATGTTGCACTTGTTGCCTTGGACCAAACCTTATGTTATTGGTAGTGAATATATCGCAATTAAGGTAAAGAAGTCCACAATACCAAAGGAAACTATAAATAATATTATAATAATAAAAAAATTGTGATAAAAAAATTAGTTAATATAATAATGCAATAGTGTGAATCTAGAGTAGCTAAGATAGATCAACCGAATCCTTTGTTCATCATTAAGGAAATTTTTGATAAGGAAAAAGAAAACATGGAACTAGAAGATTCATTACAGAAAAGTTCTCTGAGGGAAAACAGTAAATTCTCACCTAAAAGTGAGAACCCCATATCTAACATCAAATCAGTAAATCTACAACCTGTCAATAAACAGGGCAAGAAAGAGGAGGGGGAAGTAACACCACTCAGAGAAAACATCCTTTATGAGGAAGACTCAGAGCTCCATTCTAGATTTACAGAGGTCATTTCTAAGAAAAATAAGAGAATGAAAGGATTTGAAAAGATCCCAGATTTTCTCTATCATGAAAAAAAATAAAAAATTGACAACTGGGAAACTTCAATATCCAGAACTACTAGATCATCTACTAGAAGAATAGTAGAATTTGGAAGCAGCTCTAAAAGAGGAAGACCCTCAAAAAAGGCTCTCAGATCCAAGAGAACAGAGGAAGACATTGCAGATGGCACTCAAAGACAATTGAACCATCAGGAAATCCCAACACCTATATCTTATAAAGGAAGATCATCTCATGGAACATTAAAGGGCTGAATGGAAACTCCAAACAAATAATAATCAAGGAGTTACATGAGACTAGTAGACCTAGCATTTTGCTTCTTCAGGAAACTAAGATGAACGCTAAGGTTCTTGAAATTTGTAAAAAAAAATTATGGGAAAACTTTGACGTGGTTGCGGTGGATTCTCAGGGTGCTTTAGGATGCCTGGCTATATTTTGGGATAAAAGATAGTATACTGATATGATTCTTACTAAAACCAATAACCACCTTGCTATTAATTTTCATGCTATTGAGAATAATTGTGACTGGATCCTTTGTAATATCTATGCCCCTAATACAGTTATTGGGAGGTGAAAACTATGGACTAATCTTAAGTCTTTCAAAAGTCAACATAATACTACCAACTGGCTTATTATGGGAGACTTCAATTCTCCTCTAAACCCAGGAGAAAAACAAGGAGGAAACTTAAGTTTTTCCATAGGTATGGATGAATTTGCTGATTTTGTTGCTGACCTTAATCTCATGGATGTGGATCTTCATGGCAATCAGTTCACCTGGACTAACAGAAGGTTGGGGAAAGACTTAATTCAAGTTAGACTAGATAGAGTGCTTTTCTCTACTAGCTTGATTCTTAGTTAGGACTTCCATCTCACTTCTCTACCCAGAATTGGGTCGGATCACAATCCGATTGCTTTAAAACTCTTCAATTGGACTAAGCCCATCAGGAGTTCCTTCAAATTTGAAAAGATGTGGATGGAACATGATGATATCCATGATAGGATTAAGGAATGGTGGATTTGGGATGGTGAGGGCACTGCTCAGTTTAGACTTATTCAGAAACTTAAAAATGTCAAAAAATAGGTTAAAATCTGGAACAAAGAGGTTTTTGGGAATGTGTTTGAGAAAAAAAGGAATTAAAGCAAAATATCCAAGATTTGGAAATCAAGATGAATTCAAAGGGGATATCTCTTGAAGATCAATCAGTGGAAAAGAATATTCTTTCAGAGCTGCATACGGTATGTAGTAGAGAAGAATCCCTATGGAGACTCAAATCCAGGGCTATTTGGCTGAAAGAAGGAGATATAAACAAAAAATTCTTCCATATGACCACCCTGAAGCATAGAGCCTGCAATAGGATAATGGAAGTTGCTAAAGGAAATGGCACTATTATAAAAGACCCAAGGAGCATCAAAGAGGAAGCTCTCAAATTTTACGAAAAATTGCTTAATGAGAAAAATATCATTAATGATGAGGCAGTCTCTTTCATGTTGGAGGCTATCCCCCAAGACAAAATTGAAGAGTAGAGATTTAAAGACATCACTAAAGTTGTCACATTAGAAGAACTTCAAAAAGTTGTGTTTACTCTTGAAGGGGATAAGGCACCGGGCCCGGATGGTTTCTCTATCAACTTTTTTTAGAAGTTTTGGGAAATATGTTCGGATGATCTTCTCAAGGTGGTGAATGAATTCTATAGAACTGGGGATCTTTTGAAAGAGCTGAACAACACCCACATTGTGCTTGCTCCAAAAAAAATGGACGCTAAGGATTTCAAAGACTTCAGACCCATTAGTCTGGTGAATGTTATTTATAGAATTTTTACCAAGATCATTGCTACCAGACTCCAGTTATTATGAATGATTTAATATCAAAACAACATAGTGGTTTCATTAAAGGCGGGATTATTCAGGATGGAGTGATTATTGTCCATGAGACTATTCACTCCATGGCTAATAACAAAAAGAAAACATGGTCCTTAAACTTGATATGAATAAAGCCTTCGATAAAGTCTCCTGGGCCTTTCTGGACAAGGTTCTGACAAAATTTGGTTTTCTAACTAAATTCAGAAAAATTATTAAGGCATGCATCACTACGGCCAGATTCTCAGTGGTGGTAAATGGAGAGCCAGTGGGATTTTTTACTAGCAGTAGAGGGCTAAGGCAAGGGGATCCCATATCCCCTCTGCTATTCATTCTTATGGCAGATAGTCTTAGCAGAACAATTGATAAAGCAGTCATAGATGGTCTTCTGAAAGGATCTAAGCCCACTTCCACTAACCAAGCAGCTTCTCATCAGCAATTCATGGATGATACAATCCTTCTATTAATGGCTTCAATCCTTGAAGCTAAGGCAAAGTCTATTCTGAAATTATATGAATCTACTTCTGGGCAAGAGATTAATTTTGATAAAAGCTCAATTTTCTTTTTTAACACCCCTGAGGAAAGACAACTTAAAATTGCTAAAATTTTGGGTTGTAAAATCAATTCACTCCCCACTACTTATTTGGGGCTCCCCCTTGGTACGAAAAAAGTATCAACCAAAGTCTGGAATGACCTGTTGGAAAGATTTCAAAAGAAAATGGTTGGATGGAAAGGAGCCATTCTATCAAGTGCTGGTAAGTGTCTGCTCATAAAAAGCACTCTTCAGAATCTCCCTATATATATCATGTCACTATATAATATCCCTTCTGCTTTCAGAGAAAAAATTGAGAGGATTCAGAAGCACTTTCTATGGCAGGGAATGGAGGATAAATTCAAATATCACTTGGTTGCTTGGGACCAAGTATGTGCTCCCAAAAAAATTGGGGGCCTGGGTATAAAAGACATCAAAAAAATGAATGAGGCTCTAATTACAAAAATGGGTTGGAGAATGCTCTCAGAGAAACAACCTTGGATTGAACTAATTAAGGCCAAATACCTTAATCAACAAGCAACCATTTCTTTTCTTCAGGAAGAGAACCTTCCTTATGGATCCATTTTTTGGAATAATTTAGTTCAGATCAGGAATTTCATCAAACATGGAAGCAAATGGAAAGTGGGGAATGGCAGAGATATAAATTTTTGGGGGGATAACTGGTCTAACTGTAGTCTTATTGACAGATTTGGAGTAGTCAGAGACAGCCTTGAATGTAAGTATGGTACTAGAATCATGGATTACATTGACAGGGATGGCAACAAGAAGAAATGGAAAAAACTCTCTGTGGACAGGGATGATCTGAACCACATGATGTCCTCTTTGCAAGAGCATTTGGACCTTATCCCCTTAAGTCAACTGGATGTTTAGGATGAATTGGTCTGGAACAACTCTATTGATGGAGATTACTCTGTTAAATCTGGATATAATTCTTTCTTTGAAACTGTTCAGAGCGAGTTCAACTGGAGTAGGATTTGGATGGCTGAGCTCACACCAAAAATCATTTTTTTTTCTTTTGGCTTGCTCTCAGGGGTAGAATTCTCACTAATGACAACCTGATAAGAAAATGTTTCATAATGCCAAATAGATGCCATCTCTATAAAAAATAATCTGAGGATATCAGACACCTGTTAGTTCATTGTGAGTATGCCACTAAAATTTGGAGTGTTGCCTTTTCTAATTTCAAAGTTTCCTGGGCTGTGCCGAAGGACTTCATCCAGTTTTGGACCCAATGGAATCCTCCTTTTAAACACTATGTTGTGAGAAGACTCTGGAAACTGGTAATGCCCCATATTATTTGGAGGATATGGAAAGATAGAAATGATGTCATTTTTAGAAACATTAAACAGCAGTGCAAGTTCAGCTTTGTTAAGATTACTAATGTTGTCAAAGAGAACATTGAAAGATTCAAACCTCCCAAGAACAAGAATTATCCTAAAAATGAAGAACATATTTTGTCCAACTAGAAGATTGGAGTTGATAATATTCAGAATAGCATCCGCTCCAACATTGACAGGTCTTTGATACATTGGAACCCTCCTGATCTCAACTGGCACAAGTTGAACTTTGATGGGGCTTCCAAGGGTAATCCTAGGATTGCTGCAGGGGGAGGAGTGATTCAAGATCATAGAGGTAGTCTGATTGCTGCCTATGCTGGTAAAATGGGGATACAAACTAACCATTATGCTGAAGCCTTGGCTGCTCTATGGGGGCTTAGAATTGCTCAGACACATAACATTCAAAATATTATTTTGGAAGGAGACTCACTAAATATCATTAATCATCTAAATCAGTCTTCACCTCCAAGCTGGAATATCAAGGATTTCATCATGGAATCTATAAGCATTTGTCAAACCTTCAAAAATATCTGAATCAAGCACACATACCGAGAAGGAAATAAGGTTGCTGATGAATTGGCCAATTATGGCATAAATAATAATCTAATTATTTGGGATAATGTTAATCACATCCCTGAGAAGGTACAAAGCAGCATTCAAGTGGAAATTTATGGGCACTCAAGTATGGAGTAAGGATAATGATTATTTGGAGTGGGCTTTAGAGGAGATAAAAGATCGCCCATGCGGGAAATATCAAGTAAGCTACGGCTGCATTAACTTTCATCACTCCCAACATGTGTGCGGGATTCTTAATATTCGGGACAGGCAGAAAGACAACTGCATTTCATACAGCAGTTTAAACAAGGGTTTCGAGGACAAGAGGTGTAAGCATTTCAGAGAGGAAAAAATGAGAGGAACCCCATGCCAAGTTCAACCCAGCAGTGATCTGGAATGGAAGAGCAACACGGAGATTGTGGAACCTCCTCAAGTAGGGCAGAATTACAAATTTCATTGATCAAATTCAAGGGCACGATCAGAGCATTTCAATCCAATTCGCTATGGATTGGAAGGATCAAAAAGTGGAGTATGGAGGGCATAAAATACCCGTTAATGAAGAACTAATTACCAAAGCTACAGGCCTGGAGATGGAAGGCTTCCGTTTCTTCAGCAAGAGGATCGACAAAAAGGTGAGGAGAAGAAGTTTGCTGCTGATAATGAGGAGCTGGTTTTTGTTACTGTGGGTTTGAGGGTAAGTTCTATCCCATCACCCTTTGATGAAATCACCCGTATGATGGTCTGGTACATATCTTTGGAAGGGAGATATGTTACAGTTCCTATTAAACACCTAGTGTTCCTTAACCATTTCCGCAGGAAAATCACTGTCTGCTTCCCACATTATCTTTTGAATTCCCTCGAATGCTCCATCTTGGAGTTTCAGAAACATACCTGTGCTACCCCCCTACATCAAGGACTTATTTTCTTGCTGCACAAGCTCTGTGTCACTAAATACCCCAGTCTCCCATCCTCCCCCAGCACTGTTCCACTCTTTCCCACCATCACTACCCCCACCCCCATCCCTTCCACCATGACCCCCACCCCCATCCCTTCCACCACGTCCAAGCCTAAAACTAGGAACCATAAGAAGCCCAAATTGGACACCCCTGTTTTGGGCAGAGTCCTTCGCAGCAGTAAGGAAATGGAAGTTGTCCAAAACCTACTGCACATCAGTAGTGCAGGCCATGAAGAGGCCTTACAAAAAGAAGGAAACAACACTTCCCAAAGGCTGGAAGCCTTGGAGAATGAAATGATGAAACTGAATGAAGAAGTGCAGCATTTGGCCAAGCAAAAAGGAAAAAGGAAGATGGAAGATGATACTGATATTGACAATAAGCAAGTGGAGGACATCTACAAAAAGCTTAACTCCTTGGACAATCATCTGGGAAGAGCAAAGGATCGCCATGACCACAACATGGCAATTTTTAATGCTATCAGTGATTTTCTTGAACAACATGTTCGTAGCATCTCTGTGCTTAGTGGGATCCCAGACACTCTGTGGGGAACGGACAAGGAGAGCAGTCAAACCATAGCAAAGTTGGATGCTAAGGACCCCACACACATGACAACGGTGGCTCTCTTTACCTCACTACAAACCATTAAATCTAGAATTACCAGAGCTGCTAAGAAGTAAATGAGGTCTTCGTTGCAGATGTTGATCTTCATCGTTCCTTTGTTGTTTTTTTGTTTTTTTTGGCTGCATGGTTGCAGCGCTTGCTCTGTTTTGCCTTTTGTTGTAACTTTTTGGTTACGGTTGGCTTTAACACCTATTTTGGATGTTGATCCATTTTGTGTGGAACCTATTAATGTTTTATCTGGCTTTTAGGCCTTCTATGTAAACAAGGTATAGTCCCTTCAAAACTATTTACCATTAATAAAAAAATCTGATTTTATAACCCAAATGGATCCATACCCCTTTAAAATTTATTTTCTAAGTTAAGATAAATTTAACTTCTAATAGTTAAATAAAAGGGGAAAAAATAAATCACCTAAAGGCCTGAATCAGGATTAAAGGAGACCCCTTGGATCAAGGGGAACTCTACTGTAGGATCTTAGGGCATATAAGGATCCCCTAATTTCCTTAAGGTGTCCATAAAAAATTCCTTTTTTATTTTTATTTTCATTCTCATTTGGTTGCATGTATGTGGAAAGGGAGGAAAATCTCCTAGATTCAAGTAAACATGGATGGTCATTCCTTCATTTTATTATTTTCATTTCAATAGAAACTCCCTTTAGGGCTTAATTTTCATGGTTTCTTGTTTGTAGATCAACCATTATTTTTGTATTATTATTTTGATCAAAATACTTATTTGAAAAACTAGCAGGTATTCCATGGGGGTTTAAAATTCTTCCCAAGTTTGGTTTTTGAATATATATAGGCTTAAACCTCTTACAGGGAGAGATGTATTTGTTCTTATTGATTTTTTATGTTTGTTCACGATATAAATTTACACTTTTTTTTTTGTAAATATATATACATATATATAAATACATACACATATATAAGTATATATATATACATACACATATATATTGATGTGAAATGGTTTGGCCATGCCCTAAGGGTGTGCAGGTAGGATCTTGAGCCATATGGCCAAGACCATGTGGGAATTGTAAAGGCACCAAAGGGAGGGAAGGATGTGGCACCAAGCCATAACCATGGTCATAGCGAGTTAGGAGGCCATGACACATTCATGTCCGTGAGTATAAAAATGGTTAGGGGTTTGGGATGGCCAGCAATCCAACCCCTCCCAATAATGTTTTAAATATATATATGCGTAAAAGAGGATCAATAGGTTAAAGTTTAAATCAAAATTTGTTTCTATTTTTTATAACCAACATATGATTTCAAATAAGTTTTCTGAGATTGATTTCATGAGATTTATAGTAGAAAAATTAGATAGTTAAAGGATTTCAAATGTAAGTATAAATTTATACATATATATTTATATATAGCATGATTATTTGATTTACTTGGTCATGGTAAATCCATCTAAGGATTTATTTATAAATCAGCAAGACTTTAAAACAAGAACAAATTTAGAACAACTTCATTTTCAGAGGATACATAAATTTGTTTCTATTTACAAGGTTTTAGGACACAAAACAAAGATATAGTGATTCCAAATCAAAGATAAAAATGAATCTATTTACAAGGTTTATTAACAAAAACTAAGAATAAGAAAACTCCATTTTCAGATATAGAAAACTACAAGATAAATATAAGCAATATATTTTCTTATTTATTTTTAGGGAAAGAAGTAAATGAAACAAATCCATGTTTAACAAAAATAATGGAAACTTACTCATTTCATAGTTTTTGTAACAACATAACCATTGCATTCATCCTAACATATTATTTTTAAAAATAACACCAAAGGATAACAACAATTTACATTTATTTACTAAGATGAAAACTCACTTTTATAATTAACTTTGTAACTTACACATAACAGAAACCATATCCTTCAACAAATAATTTGAACACTCTTTCAACTTTAAAAAAATAGAAAATGTAAAATCATCCTTTCTTACATTCATCCATAACCATAAGAAGGAAATCTTACCTAAAATTCAAGTACAAAAATCCCTCCACAAAGTAGAGACAGCATGTCAAATGTTTTTACAAATTTTCTAACTTCAAAAACCTACAACTTTCTTCAAGTTTTCAACTTCCCTCCATGCTCCAAATCCATCACAAAAGATCCAAAAAATTCACAAGAGATAGTTTAGACTAACCACCCAACCAATTGTATGCCTCAAAAAGAGAAACCAAAACATGCTAGCCTCCCCCAATCCCATGGGATAGAGGAAAGACATGTCTCTAACCAACACATAGGATAACGAAAGTTAATAAGAATGAAAGGCCTTCAATATCACAACACAACCAAAAACACAAAGAGTTGTCACAATACTTTAGAAGCTCCATGTTGTTACAATTAGGAAGAGGGGATGAAGATATCCCAAATTTTTCAAACCATAGTAACTAAAAGTCCCAAAAATCCTCCAACTCTCCTTATCTCTCTATTTCATACCCTTATCTCTTCATGCCCTTCTCCACCAAGGGTTTTCAAATCTTAAAGGTTTCTTTAGGTGAATATAGGAGGATATTTTCAAGCCAAATGGAAACCAACCCCTAAAAAAAACCAAATATAGGGGGAAGTAAGATCCCTTCAAGCTTATCCATCAATAAATAAGGGTGAAAATGAAAGGAATTCCTCCATCTTCCCAACACACTCTTGAATCCACTCCCCACAAGGGTGGATGGATAAAACATAAAACTAAACACAATTACATTCATTTCAAACACAAAAATTCCACCATGAAAGTAAACCAAATCCATTATCAAAACATTAAGAAAATATGAATAAGATCATACCTCACAAACTAATATCACATTCCCAAATCCAAGCTTATCCACAATTTTTTTCTTCTTTCTCCAAACCTCCCAAAGAAACCCCAACCAAAAATTGAACCAAAACAAAAACCCCAATCCCTTAAACATGAGGGATCATATATAAGATAACCTAAAACACAAGAAAATTGGAGGGTGACAAGTGTCACCCTCCACCAAATATTCAACCAAACAAAAATTCTCAAAATTACACCCCAAATTCAAAAATAAGAAAAGAAAAATAAATCAAAGCACTCATGGAAATTTCTATATTCCAAAACAAACCCCAAAACCAAGATCCATCACTGAAGGTGGTTGAAAGAGAGGGAAAAGGGGGAAATGGGCTCATTTTCCTTGAAAAGATCCCACCCACCCATAGGTATAAGGCCTAGGGTTTATTTTCAAGGTAAATTTATCCGTTTGTTTGCATTTTACTCATCCTAAATGTCACCTCTTTCCCAAATCCGAGTTTCTGACAGAGGTGACTGTTAGTGCAAATCTACAGCACCCCCTAAATGACCTTCAGATATGTAGTCCAAAATTGGATCATTTAGTGTGATTTTACAACATTGAATTTTCTCCAAGGTGTGGGAACCTGCCAGATGAGAAAATTCTTTAGAGAAAGTTGGTTCTTACTCCTCTATTTAGGTGTATGCATGAATTTTGTAGAGGTTTAATGCTAAATCCTACTCTAAATTCCAAGGAGACAGAGATGAAGGATGCAAAATGAAACAAAACTAATTTAAAATAGTGATACACCAAAGGAGTGATGAAATTATGTCTGCAAATAAACACAAATCATAGAGATGTAACACCAAGAAATCACAGATTGCTAGAATGTAATGGAAGACCAGAAAATAATAATAAACACATGAGAGGATTGGAAGATCATTCACAAAACATGCATTACCATTCCTGAATTTAATACAATGCATTACACTGGCAGAAAGGCAAAAAACATCTCACAGGTTCCATGGAAGGTCTGAAACTCCTCGAATTCACATACCAAGGGGAAAGGGAAGTCTGCAAGAAAAAAACGTCCAACCCTTTACCAATGAGCCAAAACTAGCTTTTAATGGCGAAGCAAAAGGAGGGAAAGCAAAAAAATGTGGGCAAAATGGTTTATGAGCTCAACTACCAATCAAATCCCTTCAATTTTGTCTGCAAGGTGATGGGCTTCATGGACAAACCCATACGCTAAAGTACACTTCCCTGCAGATCAAAAAAATGACCCATACTTCATTAATTTTAGTGGTTGAATGTCAATTCTGTATTTTTGCATGCTAGAGATGTTTTCTCATTTTTCTCCCACAAAATTCCACCAAAAAACAAAATTGAATAATCCATCATGTGGATAATTTCAAGAGCTTCCCATTGACATAAAAAATGCAAAAAACTGAGCTCTAGATTAAAAGATATGGCCCTCTGAAGATTTAGGGAAAAACTAGCAAAATTAGGGAAAAAATGGGTTTGCGGGCTGAAATTTGAAAATTTTCCCTTTTTTTGAGTTTGGGAAAAATTCCCAAAAAAACCCCGCACCCTGCCACACCGCTGTCACGTGGCACCTTCCCATTCGCTGATGAAATTCGGGCTCAAACCTCACCTTTTTCCTCTGACTTCACATTGGGAAAATTTCCCAAGATTTCCCGGCACTCCACTCTTCTGGTGACACGTGTCACTCTCAGGTTCCAGTGCAGGTGCACTCCAATTTCTCCACCTAGCACTTGTTATCCAAAATGAGCCCCTAATTATTTTTTGTGGCTAACTCCCTTCATTCTTCCCTCTCTTGTGTCTCAGTCATAATTTTTTCTTTTCAGGCACTCAAAACTTTCTCGAAATGGCACTATTGGATAGAGCTCTTTCTTAACTTTCCAGAAAGGTAAAGTTGTCCTCCTAACTCCATGTATTTTTGAAGTTATGGGCCGGTGGAGTTTTTGTTAGAAATTTTCCCCTAAAAGGCCCACAGCCAATAAGATGGTGCCATGTGTCCAAGGAAGTGGCAGGGGTCGGAGGAAAACTTGGTTTTTTTTACCAAGTGTTTGGCAAAATTTCAAAAGGGATATTTCACCTCGCAGGCCCGTCGTCCAATTGGATTGCGCCACGTGTCCAAAGGGGAGAAAATTGAAAAATTTGACTAATTGTTGGCACCATGGAAAATTCAGGAGGAAAGGCCCACACCCAATCACATTTTTCCAAGTGTCCTATGGCCTCGGACTGGCGGAGCGTGGAGGTTAAGTTAGAATTTTGGCGAAATGTTTGGTGAGGGCGCAAAGCCAAATTTTGTCCATAAGGCCCGCATCCAATGGCCTCATGCCATGTGTCTCAAGACCAATGGACTGTAGGGGAAAACTTAAAATTTTGGCAAAGTGTTTGGAAAAAGGAAAGGGAAATTATTAGCCCGTGGCCCCGCTAACCAGGCAAGGCCCGCCACGTGTCCATGGGCACATAGACCTTCGAAGCACGGGGGAAGATTGAGAATTTTTCCCAAAGGGATTGCGCAAAGGAAAATGTTTTCCCTAGGACCCACGTCGAATGAGATGATGCAACATGTCCTGGACCGGCAGAAGGTGGGGAAATTTGGAAAAATTTCCCAAAGCAAAACGAAGGAAATTTTAAAGGAAAATTCCGCTCCCCAAATGTGAACCAATGGCATCTTGCCACGTGTCCATTGGCATCAAAAATATAGGACAGACCCACAGGGGAAAAAGGAAAAGAAAATCCCACGTCTAATTAGAACATGCCACGTGGCAACCAGAATGGTGGAGTGCGGGGGTTTTTGGGGAAATTTTCCCAAATGCAAAAAGGTGGAAAATTTCAAAAAAATTTCCCACCAATATGTTTTGGCCCTATTTTTCCCTAAAATTTCAAACGGCCATATCTTTCGATCCAGAGCTCAGTTTTTCACGTTCTTTATATCAATGGAAAGCTAGTGAAATTATCTACAAGATTATGGGGTCATTTTTATATTTTGATGGATTTTTGAGAGAGAAAATTTAAAAATTCCTCTAGCACGTGGTCGTGGATAGAAATGACATTTCAACCACCATTTTTAATGAAGAATGGCTCGCATTCTCTCCCAACATGGTGAAAAATGTCAGGGGATGGACCTGTAAGGATACCCATGCTGTTTTATTGAATTTTTGGTCAGTGGTTGAAGCTCTCCCATGTTTTCCCAAGTTTCTCTCTCTTGTGGTCATTTCTTGCACTGTAAAAGCCAGAATGGGCTCATTTTTTAAAAGAAGAGACACTTTTTTAGCTCTGCTACTTCCCTTTTCTTCCTTTTTGGTAGAATTTGTGGAAATTTTACCTTTCCATACAATACAACACCCTTTTGCCTCTTGGTCACTGTGATGCATTTTATTGGATCTTAAATGATAATGTATGCTCTGTGATTAAAATCCCTCAATCCTTTCATATATTTACCATTTTTTCCTGATAGTTCATTACATCTTGAGTAATTTGTTCATGTTTTGTGTTGTGTTTCCTTGTGGACTATGTATGTATTGCAGTGTTAGGTGTCTGTTACTCCTTTGGTGCATCACCTCATTAGCATTAGTCTCATTTTTCTTGCATTCCCTATCTTTGTCCCCTTGGAATTTAGAGTGGAAATTAGGAATTTAAACCTCTACAACTTGTAAGTGATATATCTGATCAAGGGAGTTGAGGAACCAGCCTCTAATCTGGAGATTCCTCTCCTATTTTTCAAGTCCCACACTGGGGGAGAGGATTCAATGTTGTGCAATCACACTGGATGTCCAAAAGATCAAACTAGAAGTCTGATCAACATCTAGGGGTGTTTCTACTTTGCAACAACACCACCTTTTACCATTTTGGAAAATTTTGCCAAATCCTTCTACCACTCTCGACTTCCACCACCGATTGGACATGTGTCGCATCCCCATTTCTTGGCGGGCCTTTACAGATTTCTCCATCCTCTCTCACAAGCCCGCTGGCCATTTTTGTCCCTTGAACCCTTTGCCCACTTTGGTGAAATTTTCAACTTCACTTCACTGCCCCGACCTCCGCCTCCATGTGGCATCATTTCATTGGCCGCGGGCCTGCCTAGGGAAATTTTCCCCAAAAAACTCTGTCGGGCCATAACTTCAAAAATACAAGGAGTTAGGAGGACTTCTTTACCTTTCTAGAAAGGGGAAGAAAACTCCTATCTAATGAAGCCATCTCTAGGAACTTTTGAGTGCTTGAAAAGTGTAAAATTTGATACCTGAAGCACAAGGGAGGAATGAAAGAAGGCAAGTTAGCCAAAATAAGTAGGTGGGACTTATTTTGGATAGCAATTTTGGAAACTCAGAGGGGTCATCTACCTGCTGGATGAAGTGACTAGCTTCCTGAAGCAATCCATTAGGCAATGGAGTCGTCAACTTAACTTTCTTGTAACTCTGAACTCACAGAAAATCTCTAGAATGAAGATTGTGAGAGTAGAACATTACTTGATCTGGAACATGATCTACAAAAGATGCATCCTTGGGGCAAAAAAACTTGTGCCAAAGCACTTAGTGAAAACTAAATCTAAGCTACAACAAAAAATGTGGACAAGCACTTGGAGGAATGAGAAATCTAAGCTAATATGTACAAGGTGAGAAGTTTCCCTTCTAGTAGCAATGCTTTAGATGGATTCCATTAACTAGAATCTACAGTTCTTCACCATCCAATGTAGACAATTGGAAGGCATTGTTTTCCTTGCATTTTGTGACCATGTAGGGGCCACTCCAAATGGCATAAAATTTTGAATGCCTTCCTGGCTTTGCTCATTCTGCATCCCATTTCAACACTAAATCCCCAACTTGGAAAGTTCTAGCCTTAGCTTTCCTATCAAAGCTTCTCTTGATCGAAGCTTGATCTTTCTCCATTGTTTAGGCTACATGCTCTCTAATTTCTTGGAGTTCCATCAATTCTTCATATCTAACCTCCATGGGCTCAAAATCTAACAATTCCAATTGCTTCATGAGTTCCAATGTTGGCAACTCAAGTGACATAGGCAAGATTGCCTCTCTCCCATAAACAAGTCTGAATGGAGAGTTACCTGTGGATCTTTTGGGAGTTATCCTATCAGCCCATAGAGCTGATTTGAGCTTAGTGTGCCAAGTCCTCTGATTCTCATCAAGAGTCCTCTTGATGATCCTTAATATATTTTTGTTTGTGGAATTAGCTTGGCCATTACCTTAGGAGTAATAATTTAATGAAGTTCTCAAATAGATCCCATTTCTAACAGCCCATTCAGTGACCCTTGATCCTATGAATGCCAATGCATTATCTGATATTATAGTGGTAGGTATACCAAATCTAGTTGTTATCCCCTCATAGAAGTCTAGAATGCTAGATTCATTTGCCTCTTTGAGTGCCACTACCTCAGTCCATTTGGTGAAGTAGTCTGTTACTGTTAGAATCCACTTGTGCCCTTGGCTTGAGTTTGGATTAATGACTCCAATGAAGTCCAAACCCCATTGCATGAATGGTTGGTCAACTGAGATTGGGTGTAATGGAAGTGTTGTTAATCTCTCTTTGCCTGTGAAGAATGCACAATTCTTGCACCTCTTGATCCATGCATAACAATCACTAAACACCTTTGGCCAATAATAACTAGCCTTCATGATCTTGAGAGCTATCACTCTTGGAGAAAAATGACCCCCAGCTGATCCACCATGGAATTCTTCTAACATTATCTCAATCTGATTTGTCTCAATGCACCTCAGCAACACTCCATTGATATCCCTTTTGAACAAGACACCATCAACAAGTGCATATGGAATAGCCTGCAATCTGAAGTGTCTTATTTTGGGTTTTTTCATCTCTGGAGGGCATAGGCCTATTTTTAAGAAGTGCATTATGTCTTGGGTCCTGCAAGGAGTGAGAATACCACCATTTTATTCTTGAACATCTCTTTGCTCTTGGTTGTCTTGAAATACCAAAACAACATTCTTCTCTTTTCTTGCTTCAATTGATTGGCTCAAGGCCAATTGCTCACACAATCCCTTTCCTTGGACCATCTTGGTGACTTTTATCTTAATTCCATACTCCATGACATGAGTAATCCACCCTGCATGTTTTTCATTTAGATCTTTGTTAAGAAGGAAGTCTTTAACTCCCACATGAGAAACCAGCAGTTGAACCTTGTTTTTTGAGACTAGATGCTTAAATTTCTTCAAGCTCTTAATCACTACAAGAACATGCTTCTCAATGAAGGAATACCTTACTTCATAGTCCTCCAACCTTTGGCTAAAGAAAACAATTGGCTGCTCTACATTTTCTTTGTTCTGTTGTACTAAAATTGCATAAATTGTATCATCACTGCCAAATGCATAAAGGATGAAATATTTGGAGAAATCTGGGTTAATGAGAGTTGGAGCTTGTGAGATAGCTTCTTTGATTGCCTCAAAACTTTCCTTACCTTCAATTGTCCATTTCAATGCCATACTTTTCTTCAACATCATAGTTATTGGCTTGACAAGGGCTGCAAAATTTGGAACAAACCTTTGAACAAAATAGATTCTTTCCAAGAAAATTTGAAGAGCCTTCTTATGTCTTGGCAATGGCAGTGATTTTATTGCTTCAACCCTCTCTGGATAAATTTCTAATCCCTCTTTGGAAATGATGTGGCCTAGGAGCTTGCCTTCATGAGCTAGAAAAATACATTTTTTGGGATTCAAGGATACCCCAAATCTTCTACATCTTTGGAACACTTGTCTCAAATGAAAGAGATGATCTGCTGCACTTTTAGAAAATATAGTAATATCATCTAGGTATATCAACACTATTTTTTTGATCAATCCCTTGAATGCCATATCCATTTCCCTTTGGAAAGTGTCTCCAGCATTAGACAACCCAAATGGAATTTTTCTATATGCATAGGTTCCCCATTTGGTGGTGAAGGTTGTTTTGAACTGATCATCTTCCTTTACCATGATCTGATTATACCCTGAATAACCATCTAGTAATGAAAACCTCTCAGAGCCAGCAACAACCTACAAAATCTGCTCCATAGAAGGAAGTGGGTAGTGATCCTTGAGGGATGCTCTATTCAAATCTCTAAAGTCTACACAAAACCTGATTTCTCCACTCTTCTTTCTAACTGAAACCAAGTTTGCAACCCATCTTGAATGCTTGATGGGGAATATGATACTTGCCTCTATTAACTTATTCAACTCATTTTTATGAGAGGCTCAATGTGTGGATTGACCGGTCTTTATTTCTACCTGATGGGCTTAGCACTTGGATCTAGTTCAATTGTGTGTTGAGCTATCTTGGGATTGAAACCCCTCAAGTCTTCATAGCTCCAAGAAAATACATACGGGAACTCTTGGAAAATTTGCATGAACTCGTAACTTTCTTTCTTGGTTGTCAATTTACCACTTTGAAGTGACTTGCCTTCTCCAACTGTGATGAGATCCGAATCCTCTCCCTTGACTTGGAAGTTTTCTTTCTCCTTCCTAAATTGATAATTAGGATTAAAGATAGACTCCAAGGTCTCAAGTCCGTTTGGTAGTTTTTCGGTCCTCAACTGTACCACTTGATCACCATATTGTTGTTCTAACTTTTCCTGATTTTTGGCTGAGAACTCAGCTTCTTCTTGCAATAAATTGATGATTTTTTGGTCACTCTCAAACACTTACCAACTTACATTATTGTCTAGCACTGATGGCCTCACAATCACATGGATGTTTGGCTACATTTTATCTCTTTTGATACTCTCCACAACATCAAAAGTTGCTCCAGTTGTTGTAAGCCTATCAGCAGCTTGGTTTTCTTTCCTATGGATGGAGTTGATGCCAAAACCCTCATAATACTCAATGAGGTCCCACACCCTATTCTTATAACTCTTGAGCAGGTCATTCTTGGTAGCATATTGTCCTTTAACTTGATTAACAATCATCTCACTATCACCAAAGACTTGTAATTTTTTGATACTTCTCTTTCTTGACCAATGCAATCCATGTATCAAAGCTTCATATTCAATAGTGTTGTTAGAACATACAAACTGAAATCTAAAAGCTGAATAATATTTAATGCCTTGAGGTGAAACAAGCATATCTCCTCCCCTTGCACCTTGTCTACTTCTTTATCCATCAAAGAACAGCTGCCATACCTCATTGTTATCTTTATGGTCTGGCTTGGTGATGCTAGGAGGAGGCTGATTTTCTTCATGCATGTAATAGACTCCTAGTTCAAATTCCTCTATTTCCTTATAGGGATCAAAAGCATGTATCTTGCTTGTCCATTCATCAAGTGTCAAATCTGGAATGCTTCCAACTTTTTTGTCAGCTTCATGTGTGCTTGGATAATCCTCTTAATCAAATGTTGAATAGTTGCCATTGATTGGGCTTAGAGTATGAGACTCAATGTGAAATTTTGCAATAGGTTCAGACCTGATTATGGCCTTGGCTCCATACCTTTTCCTAAACAACATGTGTGACCAATCAGCAGATAAGTAGCCTCTAATTTTAGCTATGAAATCCCTTGACAAACATATGGCAAAGAGTGGTGGCAAATCTATCACTAACACATCTTGCAAAATAGTGACATTGGGGCATGCATGCAAAGTAAGGCTCAAATATTTAATTACCCCAATTATTGTTATTATTATCCCATCTAATTGCACCACCCCTTTGGATATGACTTCATATTGAAGGCCCAAATGATCAGCTATTTTCTTGGGCATCACAGAACTACTTGCCCCAGAATCAATCATACAATTATGTACTAGTTTATCCCCAATGATCAATGAAACATAGAATGGAGGGGGCTTCAAAATTTTACCTTGTTGTCCTCCAAGCTTCCCCTCAGGCTAAGTAGCATTTGTGAGTACCTTCTCTTACATATGAGCTAGCTGATTTGAGGTTGACCAATTCTTCATGGTAGCTTGTAGTAGATCCCTTTGGCCTGGGATGGATAGTGACTCCCACATAGATATGTTCACATTTGTCTTCTTCATTTGTTCAATGATGCTAAATGGGGTTGAAACATCCCTTTTCTACCCCTTAGTCTACACATTCTTCTCTTGTACATGGGCTGCAACAACTGGTATTTGAGCTGGTCTAGAAGGTGGCTTGGGTTGTCCTTGCACATTTGGAACTGTTATTTTCTTGCCAACACCTTATGGAGTGATAGAAGGTTGTGGATCACCTAGAGATAATGACTGCCCTTCACTAATATTCCTCTTCTTTGACCGTGTGTTAGCTACTACACTCTGAGAAGGTGTTTGATTCATACCACAAAAATCTTCAGCCTGCCAATTCACAAGTGTAGTCTCATTTGGAGTTGTATCTTGTTGAGATGTCCCTTATTGTTGGTTTGTTTCTTGACTCACCTCACTCTCTACGCCAGTTGTTGTCACCATCAAAGCTTGGTTCAAAGCACCATTGAAGCACATAGACTGGTTGTGAGGTTCATTGCATGGGAAACACCAATCATACTCTTGAGCTATATTATTTTGCACTGGCACTAAGGCTTTAGAGGTAGATGCAGCATTGGGGTTATAGGGTTGAAATGGTCTATTGGCAGGAGGCCTTACTTGATTTTTATTTGCAGCTGGGTTGGGTGGCCTATTAGGCTGATATGATTGTCTATTAGGCTAGGTTTGAAACTGATAAGAAGGCCTAAAACTTTGGTCTTGTTTCCTCTTGAGCGTAACCAGCTCATTGCACAAATTTTGTAATTGTTTCATAACTTCTTAAATCTCATTTGAGGCACTCGAGGATGAAGTAGAAGTTTCATTTGAACTCTGATTTCTAGGAGTGGGAATAGGAGCTAAAGTAGGTGCTTGACTAGTACTTGGGATTTCCAAGTCTGGATATAAGGGCATAGGAGGCCTAGGTGCAAGTTTACTAGCTTGGATCAAATAATTCTCAGCCCTAATGGTGATGCTATAAGCTGCAGGTATAGTTGCACCTCCCATGGATTGTATCAACATAGAAATGTCAGAATTTAAAGCCTTGAGAAAGTATAAGAAAGCACCTTGAGTTGTTGGCCTCACTGCCAATGGGATTCTATCCCATGTTCTTTGAAATATGAAATTGAAGTCTGTTAGCTGCTCATTGGGAGCTCTCTTGATAGTTGTCAGTTGCTCCAATAGAGACAAGTTGTCCCCTTTTCTCCAAACTAGTTGTGGATATCTATGCACAATTGGTTCTAATTTTGGATAGATCTTGCCTCAAGGCTCTTGAACCATTGCAAGGCTTTCCCTTTGAATGAAGATGCCAGCAATTTGACAGCAATTTACATCTCAACAATCTCATGGATTGCACAAACATTAGCAATGTCTTTGACATGATCACCAGGAGTGGTTTGATTTTCCCTAGTAAAGTATGGGATGTTCTTCAATGTTGCAATTGGAACTGGATTTTTTGCATTGAGAGCAAGTGGGTTACTACCAGTAAAGTTAACATAAGGATTGGGTTGTGCCATTATGATTGGCCTGAGAACCCTTGTTGATTGGGTGAAAGGTCTACCAGGTGGGGGAGTTGATAGAGTTCTGTTTGGTGGAGATGGAGACCTTTGAATCCTTCTTCCCCTTTCTCTTCTTCCGGGGATAATTATAGATACTCAGACAATCCCTCTTCTCTAGCCCTTGACCTTGTTTGGATCCTTCTCATGAATCTTCAAGCTTGGACTACTGAAACTAGTTGATTCTATCCTTTTGGAGTCGCCAGATGTGCAAATCAAGGCTCTTTTAAGCAAGAAACTTACAACAGTTACACATCAACTTTGTTGTAATGAAAATGAAAACCTCTAATGTCCCACTGGGCATGCCAAAACTGTTAGTGCAAATCTACAGCACCTCCTAAATCACCTTTAGATCTACAGTCCAGAATTGGGTCATTTAGTGTGATTGCACAACATAGAATTTTCTCCAAGGTTTGGGAACATGCCAGATGAGAAATTTCTCCAGAGAAAGCTGGTTCTTACTCCTCTATTTAGGTGTATGCATGAATTTTGTAGAGGTTTAATGCTAAATCCTACTCTAAATTCCAAGGAGACAAAGATGAAGGATGCAAAAGGAAACAAAACTAAGTAAAAATGGTGATACACCAAAGGAGTGATGAAATTTTGTCTTGTAAATAAACACAAATCATAGAGATGTAACACCAAGCATGCACAAATTTCTAGAATGTAATGAAAGACCAGAAAACAATAATAAACGCATGAGAGGATTGGAAGATCATTCACAAAACATGCATTACCATTCCCAAATTTGATACAATGCATTACACTGGAAGAAAGGAAAAAAACATGTCACAGGTTCCATGGAAGGTCTAAAACTCCTTGAATTTACATGCCAAGGGGAAGAGGGGAGTCTGTAAGAACAAAAATGTCCAACCCTTTACAAATGAGCCAAAACTAGCTTTTAATGGTGAAGCAGGAGGGAAAGCAAAAAAATGTGGGAAAAATGGTTTATGATCTCAAATACCAATCAAATCCCTTTAATTTCATCTACAAGGTGATGGCTTTCATGGACAAACCCATATGCCAAAGTACACTATCCTGCACATCGAAAAAATGACCCATACTTCATTAATTTTGGTGGTTAAATGTCAATTTTTTATTTTTGCATGCCAAAGATATTTTCTCATTTTTATCCCACAAAATTCCACCAAAAGACAAAAATAAATAGTCTATCATGTGGATAATTTCAACATCTTTCCAATGACATAAAAAAATGCAAAAATTGAGCCCTAGATCAAAAGATATGGCCCTCTGAAGATTTAGGGAAAAACTGGCCAAATTAGGGCAAAAATGGGTTCACAAGCTAAAATTTGAAATTTTTCCTTTTTTTGAGTTTGGAAAAAATTCCCAAAAAATCCCTGCTGCTCCAATGTCACATGGCACCTTCCCATTCGCTGATGAAACGTGGGCTCAAACCTCACCTTTTTCCTCTGATTTCACATTGGGAAAATTTTCCAAGATTTCCCTGCTCTGCCAGTGACACATGTCACTCTCTGGTTCTAGTGGAGGTGTGCTCCAATTTTCCCCCTTTTATCTTTTACCACTTTGGAAAAATTTCCAAAGTCCTTCTACCACTCCGACCTGCCCGCAACTAGGACACATGTCGCATCCCTCATTGCTCGGTAGGCTTTGCAGATTTCTCCATCCTCTCCTGCTTGGTCCGCGGGCCATTTTTTCCTTCCACCGCTTGACCCCTTTGCTACATGGTTCCCTCCTCCTTTGGATTTGAAATTTTCAACTTGACCAAACTCCACTTCCCTGACCTCTTGCAGCTCCACATGGGCACGTGGTTTTCATTGGCCATAGGCCTACCTAGGGAAATTTTCCCCAAAAAATTCTGTCGGGCCATAACTCAAAATTTACAAGGAGTTAGGAGGAAAATTTTACCTTTCTAGAAAGGGGAATAAAAATCCTATTTGATGAAGCCATTTCCAAGAACTTTTGAGTTCTTGAAATGTGTAAAACTTTATATTGAAGCACAAGGGAGGAAGGACAGAAGGCAAGTTAGCCAAAATAAGTAGGGGGCTTATTTTGGATAACAGTGACATTTAGGAGGGTAACTGGGCTTACCTAATAAAAGATTAGGTGCACCAAATCCCCCAATAACATAAAAAAAAACCTAAATTAATCCTACTAAATGAGATGAATTTAGCAATAAAAAACAAGATCAACATTAATAATAATAGGGTTAAAGCTAATAATTTTGAAAATATAACAAAGGGAGGAGGTGTGCACAACCATATTAGTAAAGAAATAATATAATACATGCAAAAAGGGGGTATAATTCCACATTTAAACCAATGTATAAAATAAGTGAACCAAATAACAAAAATAACCAAGGGGGAATTTTGTCCATCAAGGCATAATGTGCTAGTTAGAGATGCCCTTCCTGAGTCCCACATTTCTCACATGGCAAGACATGTCATCTGCACAGTTGAGTCAAACATCATATGTGTCCAATACCAATAAATTAATGATAAGATATCATACATGCACAGTGATGATGATTAAAACAAATCCAATAGCTAGCTAAAACAAGTAAATCGTACTATGACTTACCATACAACATAGCAAGAAGATATTATGACAATGCATCCAAGATGTATCAATAATAAAAGCATAAGATCACAATCCAAACTAATCATGACATCATATGAATGCCCATAAAATGATCAATATACATTGTCATCATATGCCCCATCAATATCATGTCAAGAATGAGTTATCATCCTAATGTTAATATATATATATATATATATATATATATATATATATATATATATATTATATATATATATATATATATATATATATATATATATCTATAAATATAACAACATCAACACCAAAAATGGTAATAACACTATAACAATGTCTTTGTCAGACTAAGAAAATGATTTAGAAGTCTCTGTCAGAATAAGAAAATGATTTAGAATAGTCCAAAATGGAAATAAAAAGTAAGTGGGCACTACATCCCCCTCTCTTAGGAATTAGATTCCTCTGGGAAGTTGGTGAAAGAGTTAAGGATATCAAGGCCTCAAAGGTATTAGATCCTCCCAGGTATTTGTTATCTCATCATATTTGTTCCACTGAACCCTAACCTGGCCCAAGTCTCACCCCTAAAGGGAGAGTCTTATGTGCTCCATAATACACATGTGATCTATTTTCCATTTTCATTCATCCTCCACATGCAAGGCCGACCAATCTAAAACATGAGAGATGTCAGTTAAATACTTATGCAACACCGAAATATGGAACACATCATGGGCATGGGATAGTCTTGTTGGAAGAGCTAAGTGGTAAGTAAAAGGACCAATAACCTCAAAAATATCAAAAGGTCCAATGAAATGAGGGGACAACTTAGAGCCCTTTCCACAATGGATTGGAATCTTGTGCGGATACACTCTCAAAAATACCTTATCACCCACTAGGGTGACGTTCAACCCTCTTCATGTCAGCATACACATTTTGGCATGCACGATCCTACTCCAAACGCTTCCTAATGAGGATAACCTACTGCTCCATCTCAAAAAGGTAAGCCCGACCAAAAAACAAACATGGCATCTAACATGTTCCAACTCAAAGGTATTCTATAAGGTCTCCCATATAAATCCTAATTGTAGAAACTAAATCACGCACTTTGGGTAATTATCTAGTCCTGACTACATACTACTATTAATGTGATTCCTAAGTAAGAAAAGCACTAATTAACCCATGTATTTGGCCACATTTATTTTCTTTTTGTTACCACTTTTTTTCTTTCACCCTCACTTTCTCAATCTTCCTTTTTAATCTTAGGCATTTATCATCCTGGACACAAATTCCCAACCAAGATGCTAGCGCCAGGTGCCCTCATCTCCTCTAGGCACCCATGTCTCCTTTATAATTTAATCACACTCTTTGGTTAATTTTTAGTAATTTGATCATATTATCATTTTGGTAGTCATCCTTTTTCAGGTTTAATTAAAAAATTCAATCAAGGGAACCATATAAATATAAAGTTATGTGATCATAATAAAGGACCAAGCACTAAGCATTATCTATCACCACCTAAGGTTGCATCCATCAATAATATAAGAGCTTCATTGCATCCATCTAAAACCATCTAAGGGACACAAAGGTTGGTTATTCGTCATAGACTTCATAGGAGGGAAGTTCATTCTATTACATGCACACATCTATTACATTTCTTTACATCTAGCTTACTTTCTCATTATCAAGTACGACACACACAAGAGCCACCTAGGGCACGATTCCGCACACATACATGTAGAACTACATGTGGTCTGAGATGTACTGCAATGCTTAGTCATAATTTCACCATTATGATAGCTGAGGAAATTCCAACCCCTCATTTTTCATATTTATTTTTAGGATTTGATGTAGATTTGAGGTTTTTGCAGGTTCATATTGCATTGCAGGTTTCCAATGACCTCGGTGATCTTGGTGCGACCTCAGAGTGATCAAAGGTGATTATATGCACCCAAATGTACATGTGTTACATTGTCAAAAATGGTTCAAATATCCCCAATGATGATTCATGTCTTTTCCAAAGGTGTTTGAGCCCCTTTCTCTCTTTACAGTTTATATTTATAGCCTAAAAACATTACTTTGTCATTTTATGCTTTTCCTTAGCTTTACACAGTGTTTTTCCTTAATTTTTGGCCTTTAGTTATGAAATATCTGACCTACTTAGGCATAGGTTATGCAATATCCTCCCTACCTAAGTAGCATTTGTGTAACTATTTCCCTATAGGTAGTGGTTACGTAACCTTCACCCTACACATGGCAGTGGTTCCGTGCATTTTGACCAAGACTTTCCATGTGTGATTTGGATGCATGTAGCTTCTTCCAGTCCACCTTTTACACATGTCTCTTGGTTAATTTAGTTATTTATAGGCTTGATATATATGTACTAACCTCCTCTTCCACTTGAAATTGTTTATTGAGAGTTAAACTGCCCCTCCTTATTGTTATGTGGCATTCCATTGTTGTCGAATGGCTTAAAGCATTTCCCAACCTTTGTTCTATAAAATTACTGCTTCTTTTGAAGAAAGGGCCAAATAATTTTATTATGATTTGTATTTTCATGCTACTGAAATCTTCCTAGAGACTACATAACTAAACACAATACTATTGCGTTGTTTCTCCTCTACATGCATTGCTACCAGACCACTTTTGCAAGCCACCATTGATCCAGCACCACCTTCTTTGATTCCTCTACATTCTAAGCTTACTAGAATCACATGGACATTGAAGATTGGAAAATATAAACGAGGGGAAAAAATTGATGCCGCAACTGAAATTGCCTCAACACTGCAATTTCCAAGTTGGGATTGCTATTGAGTTTCTTTATTTCTTCAATTCTTTATTTCTTAATATGTGTGCACATTTATTTACTAGAGTAGAAAATCTTCCATTTCAATGGTTATAAATAAATATATCATTACTATAGCTTCCATTTCCATTAAAAAGCTTCTGGTTATAGATTACTTCCCTGGTTATCCCTGTGGGTTTGTAAGAGAATTTTCTCATGAGGAAATCTTCTGCATTAATTTAGAATCAACTACAATATCTTTTCATTTGTAAAACCTCCATTGAATCCTTCTTTACTTTTTTCTTGGAAGTTTTATGGGAAGAAAATATTCTCAAAATATTTTATTTATTTCCATGCCTCTGAGGAAAACCAAAGGATCCACATCCACAATTACATTTTGGAAAATCTTCTATTTTATTTAGAATAGACTAGATACACTCAACACAGATAAATAACTATTCTTGGTTATTTACTTGTTTAGTTTTAGTGTAGAAGTGACTTTATTATTTAGAGTAGAAACAAAAAAAAAAATTGTGTTTGTAAAAGTTTAGTTCAGTTTATTTCATTAGTTTTCCTTCAAGCAAATAGGTTAGATTGTTTAATTCATTCTGGTCAATTAATTGGTAATGAATCTAATTGATTAAGAGATTAAAATCTATTTGTATTTTGATTAGATTAGATTTATTTCTTTCCTTAATTGGTTTAAATGAACATGTCATCATAGATTAATATTTAGATTCAATCAAGTAGTTAAAGCATAGGGAATTTACACTACCCGCACATAGCCCCTAATTTCCCCTTTGTCATCTCAGCTACTAGGAATTCACACTACTCAATCATAGTCATTGATTCTCTTATAGCCATCCATTCATTCCACATCAGTTTTCTTGGCACAACCTTAGGAGTTCGATTATTCCTAAAGGTCACATGTTGATTTTCAATCGTACAGTGACCAAATACGAACAACTTACGACACCATAGAGGAGGTGTTTTGAGTATTTACGCATACCCAAGGTCCCAAAAACAAGTATTGGGCACCCGTAGGTGCCCCTTTCCCTCTCTAGGTGCCCCAGTCCAGCTTATTCTTCTAGATTTTCATTTTACTTAGCTTCGGTGCAATGTTCAATGCTTCATAGTTTCTAGTTCTACAAATTTTTGCATCTTCTAGATCTCTATGAAACAACTAAGTCATTTTACCTCTTCTTTGAACTTATGGTTTTATAATTTATTACTTAATTTCTTGGGTGTAATTTTTGTACTTAATTTTTATTCATTTACTGCTACAATAGCATTTAGATTAGTCTTACATTTTACATTTTAGCTTAATCACTAATAAGGTGCCATGCCAATAGAACTACGGAAAAAAAAATTATATACAAACTATATAAGGTTCAAATAGTTCTAACACTTCTTCTACTTATCCATGACTTACATTCTCAACATGTATTCAAGGACCCAGTTCTCCCTCTCTATTTTTCTATCTTTCTCTAGGTGATACAAAAAGCTAAAATTGATCTGTGTGCCCAAAGCTGACTAAAATAATGTCACAAAAAATGAAGTATAAATGATGTCTCAATTATAAATGATCATCCTCAGAATCTGATGCAATATCACAACATCATCAAGGAAAACCTGTGTTATGGTGAAAATATTATAAGTGACCTTCACAGGAGAAAAGGGGTAAAATTTGGTCAAATTTTCCACCATCACCATAATGATAGGATTAAGTACGAAGACCAACTATAAAATCCACAAAAACCACATCCCACTTCCACTCCAAAATTTCATGTGGGTAGAGAAGGATTTTGGGTGATAATTATTGGCCTTTAAAATCTAGCACTTAAGACAATTGGGCTAAATATTTTTAATATCACAATGTAACCCTAGCCAAAAGTAAAATTTTAGAAATTTTACATGTTCTTCTTTAGCCCCAAGATGAGCCGTATAAAGAGCTCGATGTGCCTCAGAAATAAAATGCATGAATCCCCTATTATATGAATGTAAATGTGCCTATGATATTAGATAAATCCATCAGAATCTAAAGTGAAACCAAAATTACTACCTTACAAGGTCCCCTATAACTCCACCACTCATCTAACACCCTCATAGAATATTTCACAAGATAGATGTTGAAGTATCTTGTCTCAAAGTTCTGATCGTAAGGTTAAAGAAAAAATCTCATATTGTCATATACTCAAGGAATATACGACAACATTATCCTTTCCTTTGATATATTGAATGTTCATATCACATTCACAAAGGAACTCCAGCTAACGTCGTTGACAGGTGTTGAGATTGCTTTTGAAAATATGTGTTGAAAACTCAAATGATCCATCCTCAAAACAATTGGCCTGCCCAAAAGGAAATGTCTCCAACATAATAAGGCATGGACCACTGCTACAAGTTCAAGATCATGGGTAGGGTAATTAAGCTCGTAATCCTTTAGATTTTGGGACTTAAAATCAATGACACAATGTTCTTGCATAATAACCACCCCAAGTCCCTCTATCGAAGCATCAATACAAACCAGAAAATCAACCAATAGATCTTGGACTACAAAGATAGGCACAAATTTCAAATGTTCTTTAAGCAACTAAAAATACCAACACTTCCCTAACTAAATGAAATTATTCCCTTTACGCTTGTTGGTTCTCAAATTAGTCTCACCCCTTTTGTCATTGAAATTCCTTAGTTTGCGGCCTCTGTTATGTTTTCTATCTCCCTGTATTTGTGTTTAAAGACACTGTCCTCCATTTAGTTTCCATAATCAATCACTTCCTTGGTTGAGGATCACTTAAAAACCTAGAATTGTTTTTTCCTTTCTCTGTCCGTGTGAAAGAGTCTGTAACTTGGGTTTTTTCTTTCCTGTCCTTTTCCACAGTCACATTTTTTTGTCCCTGCCATTTTTGTCCCAAATACCTATGGAAACATGATTAGATGTAGCTCAAAGGATCATAGTTGAGCCTTATAACATTTCCAAATTCTCTGTACTTGAAGAAGGATTCATTTCTAGTGCTCAAATGATTTTTTCCTACATTTTACAGTTTGAACGGGTGTATTTTTCCTAGTCAAATTTACATCTTAGCATCAGTGGAAACATGGACCTTTTTGGTTGGATGCGGCTCAGCGGGGAACTTTAAAAAATCTAACGCTCACTTCAAACCAAAACTTTTCCACGTGGAGGAACGGCACTCATTTGAAAAATCACCTTTTGGTTTGGCCTTGGAGTTGTGTCTGGGGGGACACATGGAGGTTTTCACTACTTTTCTCAGACTTATGACAAACTTTTCATGCAGCCGGTACAATTTTGGTGGACTATGGACATGTGGAGGGCTGGCACTCATATTAGAGGATCCCCCTTAGGGTCCCACCTTAACAATTGTGACAGGGAGACATGTGGAGGCTTCCACCAGATCCGCTTTGTACTTAAACTTTTTCAAAGAAATTTTATAAGGCCTGGAACACGTGGTGAGCCCGTGCTTGTTCAGGGTCTCCACTCTTGGGCACCATCTCGAATTTGTGCCATGAAGACACGTGGAGGCTTCCGCCAGGTCTTCCCATACTTAGACTTTTCAAGCAACTTTCTAAAGGCCTGGGACACGTGGAGGGACTGTGCATGTTTGGGAACTGGCCCCTAAGTTTTATTTTAAAGAAGTGCCAAGAGGACACTTGGAGGCTTCCGCTCACTCTGCCTTTTGCTTGGAATTTTCAACGGCCAAAGGAAAATGTCTCAGACCCTAGACACATGGCGCCTTCCACTGAACCTTCAAATTTTTAACAAACTCTACCAGAATGAGACATGTGTTGAGTACGAGCTTGTTTGGGGTCTCTTCTTTTGGGGACCATCTCAAAATGTGCCATTGACGACATGTGGAGGCTTCCACTGGCTCCTTTTTTCACTGAGACTTTTCAAAGGCCAAAAGATCATTTTTCTTGGGCCTAGGGTACGTGGAAGGCTCACGCTTGTTTGGAATTTCCTCTGTACTTCTCCTTTGCAGTTACACCAAGGAAACACCTGGATGACTATGATATAAAGTGGAAAAGGGGAAAAATCAATGGTTGTGTATTTCACCTCTTTTTCCACCAGTTTTTCTCCAAGACTCTTGGAGATGCATGAATACGCATTATTTTTCATCATTCTTTGATGAAATTCCTTGTTGTTTCTATCTGTAAGGTGCCATTGAATGGATTTGAAACTTAAATTGTGAGTCTGAAGGATTGTTAAGGTTGATATTTTAAAGTGGGAATTGCTCAGGCACTCTCAAAAATGAGAATTACCAGAGGAAATGGATGTGGGGAAGAATTACCGAGGAAAGAGAGGAAAAGGGATGAAATGATGAAAGTGTAGGTGTAAAAGATGAAAAAGGTGTTGCCTCGAGAGCGAAAAAGGATTACCTGTCAGATCCAATGTGCAGAGTCTCCAGAAAATGATTAAAAAGGGGATTTCTCACATGACAGAATCAGAATGATTAAAATGATTCCCAAAACATTGTGGCATGGCATCCTAGTCATTAGTCGAGGCCCAAGAAATGTGATCAGTTCACAATTGGTCCACCTGGTAGATTTTGGATCTAAATTTGTTAAACTTCCTTGTCTAAAATAAATTGGTAACAAGAAAGGGTCCCTCAAATATTCTTCTCTTTTGGGGGGGAAATTGAGTGAGCAAGATGTATAAATGCAATGAGAATACTCTTGCAAAAGGTCGAGGGGGTTGAATTCTGAAGAGAAAATTTGAGAAATTCATCTTTTGAGAGAGACAAATTTGAGATAACCTGTTAATTCTTTCTGTGTTAGATTTTCTATCATGTCAAGTTGGTTGCATGATGTATAGTCATTGACAGAGCACTGAGATTACTCTGGAAGCTTTCCCCTGCCGATGAATCTAAGCAATTTTTAAATTAATTTGTGTTCAATCTCTAACAATTTCTGTCTGCTTTGTTTCTGAATGTCTACAAATAGTTTCTTTCATTCCTATTGCAATCTTACATTGAAATATTTGTGAAATAACATAGGATCTCATCCCTTTGAAAATTTAATGGTATTTGCAATTTAATTTCAAGAAGAGCCTTCATCTTGGATGAGATAAACAAATTTAAAATAAATTCATTGTCATTTATTGATAAATATTGTCTGTAAGTCCTTGGGTGTACCTTAGGAGTGATTGATTAGAGATTTTGGTGTTTAATTGAGTCTTTCAATTTGAGACTTCATGTTAGAGTCTCAAATATTATGTAAACGTGTTGATCTGGGCCTCCATTGAAGCACACCTTCTGGTTGAAGGAATGTCTTAACTATTCTGAAGCTTTTTGTTGTTGAGTTGTCCATTGTTGTGAAGTTTCTTAGATATCTGGTATAATCAACTTTATCCTGCTTCATCTCCCACCAAAATCATTTAAAAACCATGAATCCATCCTGAACTACCCTTGTTTTCCCTGTATATATCAACAAAGGAACAAAATCTGTTTACTAAAATATGCAGAACAATCAAGATTTCTTAATGTCTTCAGTAACCTTAGCCTTGTGTTGAAAGTATCTCCATAGTTTAGAATTGACAACTCTTAAGAGTTAAATCATGGAGTATTGACCGTATTTTCCAAAGGTTTTCTTCATAAATTTGTGCAAAAGAAGGATATCTCCATCTCCTTCATCAAACAGAGGTTACACTAAGGGTCCTCTCACCCTGGTTGAAGAGGCATGGCCTAAATTAGTGAGGATAGGTCAAATCCTCTTAAAGGTGCTATCCATCTCTCCACAAATCTAAGTGACAAAGGGCCAGTTAGATCTCATCCCCAGCTACAAAATGACACACATTATGATCTATCTATCTCTAAGCTCCCTGTTCTAATCTATGTTATTTTCTCGGCTTGAAAGGGAGAAATGAATTTTGATACCAACAAGAATAAATAAACAAGGTCGAGAAAATTGGGATTAGTCAATCCATGATAAGTCATTAGATTACATGACATGAAATCTAATAACCAACTAACCCGTCAATCAATATTCTTTTAACCTATGTCACTATGGTGGGGTATAGTTTAATCATTGACATAACTTGAATACAATGGATCTACAAAGATTCCATTCCAGTAAGGCTTTGGCCTAAAAGTTACTAAATCTCAATTGATTATAAGAAGGAACATTTCCATCACGTGATCTTGAATTGAAGCATCTTATTATCAAATCCTACAAAGCTCATATTTCCTGGTGTTGGAATGAACATGCTAAACAAGGATATCATCCAGGAAACAATGAAAAAATGACAATTAACAAATTTCCGAAAAAGGCCCATTTTAAGCAGGCCAAGCTATTTGATGGCAATAATAGTATAAGACAACGGGAACCACCGTGAACTTGTAACTGCACAAGTCAATTTAAAAAATTGTCATTATGGATAGTTTTCCTTTACAATTTCATAGCTTATTTCGTATCCCAACTTTAAATCAATCTATAGAATTTTGTGCTAAACCAGAAGTCTTATCAACCTCGTCCTTATCAAGATAATGGTTTTTCAACGTGACCTTGTTCATCTTCATAATAATCAACACTCTTAATGAATGCATTTTTCCTTCTTCACTAAATATCACTAGTTTTTCTAATGAGAAACACCAGGTCGAATGAATCATCAACGTATCTAAATAACTCCTCTAAAGAAAACTTGAGCTCGTAAAGTCGATTAGTAGACATAACAAGGTGTTTGAGAAACAATCAACACCTTTATAAGGTATATATCATTAATTCCATTTAATTTTGGTGGCATCAACCAGAAAAAGGTCACTAGGTGCCTAAGAAATTAACTATAAAACTCTCTTAAACATAAAACTCAAAATGGTCGATGTTCATCATGAGGTGACAGATCATTGGGATTGATTCAAACTCCACTCTATTCACAGAGCCATGATGGCAATTCATCTAACACCTTTCTGCATAGCTCCTGGAATCCCAAAAGCATGATGGACTAATCACAGTTTCCCAATGAAAATTCTTTGAATAAAATCCACACAATGTATAAAGGATAACTACCCATTCATCAGGAACACCAAATTGTGAAATAATATTTCTAGGCATAAAGCACTTGGATTCCTGAGATTCCTATACTCCAATTACTGGGTATAACCAACAACCAACCTAACATAGGATCACCACATAGGTGAAGATACAAAGGTCTACTGTCAGTGGAAATACATACGCTAGATCAAGGATATGACTCTGAACATAGGTTTCATTAGTTAGAATGCCCTCATTGCCAAATCTACCATTCATCTGTAAACACAATCCAACAAACCCAAATTTTGGGAATCCAGTTTAAAGTATGAAATAAATTTCCAAAAGGACTAGAATCAAATAAAACAATTCTTTTGTCTCACTAATTATACATCCAAAAGGAAGAAAATAAAAAATTCCTTTTGGTAATAACAAGATTCAATAAAAATATCATCAGTACGCATGAATAGAACTAATATATAATTTTTTCAAGAGAAATAAGAGCTATTAATACTAATTACATTTCTATCCCATTACATCCAGGTTTTTACCAACGCTCTAAGAAGTTATGCATTTGTATCATCAAAAACCATTACCAGTTCACCCTATGGGAAGATGAGTGGAAGAATTCCAAGCCGTATAATACTATTCACAACTAATAAATGTAAAATTGTAAAAATGTGAATTGCCCCCATTTTTTTCAAGCAAGTCATTCAAAACCAGAGATTCAGAAGAAGAAATGGAGGGAAAACCAGTACAATCAAGGTGATTATAAAAAACCACAAATTCCCATTTTAGACACCATTTCAAGAAAGAGAACAATTAATTTCATGGAATTATAAAAGATAGAAAAACATTGAAATGGTTAGGGATTGTAATGTGTGTAATATGTTTCCCCAACTCGTATAATTCCTACCAAGCTTGCACTGTCAACCTCGGGCTGAATTTCTATATCCACATGCTTACTAGGCATCCAAACTTCATTCACAGCCACATTTGGCACAATAAGGGAGAGGGCGGTAAGGATAAGGCTCAAATATTTCCACACGGCTTTGGATGAAAGTTCAAATCTTCTTTCCACAGACCCTAGTTAGCAATCCTCCTCCAAAGTAGTCATGTGGCAAGACATCCAGATTTTTGCTTTTGTTACTCATGCAATCGTGAGCCCAAGGCATGGTAAAATAAAAACATAAGGGGGAATATGGACAACATCCAATCAGGCATGTGTAGGCCAACAATGAAAATACAAAGAACATAATTAATAACCAACAATTCAATGTATGTGGCCAACATCAAATATACGTGAGCGGGTCACCAAACAAGGGAGACAAATATGAAATTTAATAACAATCAATTTTATAGTAGATTGCCACCATCCCATTAAGCACCTCAAACAAAACAAAATTTATGAAAAACAAGTTTTATTAATGGCCAATAAAGAATGGCATGGTCGTTGGATTAATAAATCAAATTCACCTCTTGGTTTATAAAATTATAGTTTGTGTGTTTTGACCCTATGGGTAAAATTGTTTATTTAAGCTACATCAATACTAGGGCTATTATGGAGTTATATAAAAATAGATAATATAATGTTAAGAAAATTCATCATATTAAAACAAGCCTTTTTAATTTGTAAAATCCACGGATAATGGAGTTTAGTACCAGGTTGTTCAAGTACATGGCAGAAACAACACACGATAAAAAAAATATCTTTTTACAATGCATGGACTCAATAAAAAATCAATGAAATGAAGCGAGCTGGAAGAATATAATATTTATTATCAACCAATGTGAACAAAAAATATGCAGCATTTTACGTTGAGTCAGATCACCTTAGAATAAAGAGTAAGTGTTAAAATGTTGGAACATTGTTATAACTCACATTACAATAAACACACATAATACAAAAATTATAACGATATATATTTCATCAATATAAGCTCTACCCGATTATTACTAACAATTCTCATATTGTTGATTGAAAAAAAAAGTAGGGAAAAATTAATATACACATCTTATAAATTTCATCTTACTTGGAAAGATAAGTCAAAAAAATTAACTACACTCAAAGTGGATGGAGAAGAATCAACAAAAGATAACTAGTGACACTAAGCATGGCATGGAATTCTCCTTCCCTTTCAAAAGCATCATCCTCAATGTGACACAACATAGAGGAAAATAAAATAGATGAGCAACAAAGAACAGATAAGACAAGAGTTCCCTACGGTTAAAAACAATTGTCGTTAAAGCATGACCATAGGGTAGACTAAGAAAATTTGGTAGATTATTTAACTTTCATTGTTATATGAAGATTGGTATTTCTCTCTTATTTAATTATTTAATCAATATCTTTTCCAATATATTATTCCTAACTTAATTACTTAAGATTTCATTGTTGTAAAGTTCTAGTTTATTCATTCATGTGGGTGCCCAATAGGAATTGCTATCATAATACCATACCAATGTTGTACACAATACTAATGATTCACAAGCACAATGTTACATACTTCCATGATGGTACCACACCACAAGAGCTTAACCAAATTATGGAAGAGAACATACATGGTCCACATAACATAGTACTTGTCACCTATCTATGACTGACATATAATACTCAAACAAAATTGTACTACAACAACAAAAACTTCCAATAATTTCACATATGAAGATTTAACATAACTCAAAACAATAGTTGTAGATACATAGTGTCAACAAGGGCACAAAAACCATATCCACAACATCACAAAACATATCCAGCTAACTGTTGGTGTGGGGGATCCTATGTGTCCTCCACTCACATATGGAGGGTCATCTCACATGGGTTAGGTTTAGGGTTTTCTTGTGTGTCATGCACTAGGGTTAGTCAGCACCCTATATGTATCCCTTCATTTGACATTTATGAGAATTTCACTCCACTATCTTTCTCTATGTGCAAGCTTTGCTACCACACCACAAGAGCTTAACCAAATTATGGAAGAGAACATACATGGTCCACATAACATAGTACTTGTCACCTATCTATGACTGACATATAATACTCAAACAAAATTGTACTACAACAACAAAAACTTCCAATAATTTCACATATGAAGATTTAACATAACTCAAAACAATAGTTGTAGATACATAGTGTCAACAAGGGCACAAAAACCATATCCACAACATCACAAAACATATCTAGCTAACTATTGGTGTGGGGGATCCTATGTGTCCTCCACTCACATATGGAGGGTCATCTCACATGGGTTAGGTTTAGGTTTTTCTTCTGTGTCATGCACTAGGGTTAGTCAGCACCCTATATGTATCCCTTCATTTGGCATTTATGAGAATTTCACTCCACTATCTTTCTCTATGTGCAAGCTTTGTTTTGTTATGCAAGTTCTTCCATTGATTGATTGATTTATCTTTGTGATTATGTTGTAGCTATTAAGTTTCCTTTGGAGTGTAACTTCATAGTGTTGAATAGTTTTCAATACGATTCTGGCAAACTCTTTCATGGTATCAGAGTTGCATGACTTGCCATCACACCAAAATCTCAAACTAATGGTGAAGAGGGATATCATCGTGTTAATCAGCTGCTATGCCAACACCCTCCCGCATGATGGAGCCGGATATATACCCAATTAGGCCCAACAACATTAGGAGGTAGTGACATTGGGAATTTCCTAGGAGGTCACCCATCCTAACACTACTCTGGGGCTGGCACGCTTAACTTCCTAGTATCAGAGCTCACTCAAATCTTACTTGCATTGTGTGTGTGTGTTTTTTTTTGTGTGCATGTGTGCGTGTGTGTGCATGTTTTCGTGTGCATGTGAATATGCATGTGTGCATGTGTGTGTGTGCATGCGTGTGTGCGTGCGTGCATGTGTGCATGCGTGCGTTTGTGCATGCGTGTGTGTGTGTGTGTGTGTGCGTCCATGTGCGTGTGTGCGTGTGTGTGTGTGTGTGCGTGTGCGTGTGCGTGTGCGTGTGCGTGTGCGTGTGCGTGTGCATGTGCGTGTGTGTGTGTGCGTGCGTGTGTGTGTGTGTGTGTGTGTGTGTGTGTGTGTGTGTGTGTGTGTGTGTGTGTGTGTGTGTGTGTGTGTGTGTGTGTGTGTGTGTGTGTGTGTGTGTGTGTCCATATAAGGATTCATTTATAAATTATCAAGACTTTAAAATAAGAACAAAATTAGAATAACTCCATTTTTAGAGGTAACATAGATATCTTTTTAGGTGCAATGTTTCAAGACATAAAACAAAGATATAATGATTCCAATTCAAAGATAAAAATGAATCTATTTCCAAGTTTTATCAACACAAAATAAGAACAACTCCATTTTCAGAGGTAACATAGATATCTTTTTAGGTGCAATGTTTCAAGACATAAAACAAAGATATAATGATTCCAATTCAAAGATAAAAATGAATCTATTTCTAAGTTTTATCAACACAAAATAGAAATAAGGAAACTCCCTTTTCAGAGATAGAAAAATATAGGATAAATATAAGCTATCTATTTTTTAATTTCTTTTTTAGGGAAAGAAGTAAATGAAATAATTCCATGTTTAACAAAAATAAGTGTATTCATACGTCATGTTTAATGTATGTATGTATAACATGTACGTACATTACGTACGTACATATCGTATGTATATTCAAGTACATTATTTTAAAAAGAACGCTAAAGGATAACATCAATTTACATTTCTTTACTAAGATAAACACTCACTTTTACAAACTCCTCATTTTATATTTTAGAGACATAACACACACACACACATCACTTCACACACACACACATTTGACACACACTTTCACACTTCACACACTATATATATGATATATATAGTATTATCCTTATATATATATATCATAGTATATATACCATATATAAGGAACATTTTTCATTTTAAATGCAAGTACAAAAATGTCCTCAATATCGGAGGGGCAGACCACTGGGCCAAATTTTTTACAAATTTTCTAAGTTCAAAACAACTTCAAAAAGTTGAAACTTTCTCAAAATTTCCAACTTCATTCCATGTTTCAAATGCATCGCAAGGAGTACCTCCCAAAAAAAACCGCTAATGCAGATCCATCTTGGTTTGACCACCCAACCATCTATCACCCCTTGTATGGCCTCAAAATCATCCATGCCTACATGTCTAGCAACCCTCTAACCTCTTAGCCATAGAGGAATGTCTTTTGTCTCTAACCTGCTATATAGGATAATGTGTGTATATAGACACACGAACACATGCACAACCTTCAATATCATAGTACAACCATTAATTTTAATGAGTATATACACGCACACTGTGTGAAGTCTCATATATATATATATATATAGGTATATAGGATATGGATATATACTATATATATATATATATATATACTATATATATATCCAATAGTCCCTAATCAGGGTATTTTAAATATAAATAAATCTGAAGAAAATAAACAAAATAAGACTCTATGAAAGCTCCTCCACACCTACAGGTTTTTAAAACAATAAGAGGTTCGAGAAGTGAATAGAAGAGAAAAAGTAATGTAATAGAAACTTAAAAGTGAAATCAGGGCTTTCTAAAACAAAAATAAAACCTGTAGAGATCAAGGGTAAGAGCCCATCACCTTTGATCTATAGGGATCACTAAATCATGCACTTTAGGTATATTTGTAATCTTTATCCCAGTTATGGCACTATTCATATGATTCCTAAGTAGTGAAAAGTACTAATCGAACCACTGTCATTGACCCTTTTTGAACTTTTTATTGAATAAGTTTAAGTCTTCACACCACCTTACTTTCTCAATCTTAAATTTTGACTATTCTAAGGGGTTTCCATCTGGATGGGACCTGAGACACCATGTCCCATCCAATGCCTTAGTGTAGACATAAAATCATGCACTTTGGGTATTATCTAGTCCTTAATTACATATTACTATTCATATGATTCCCAAGTAAGAAAATTATTAATTAACACGTCTTTGGCCATTTTTTATTTCTTTTTGTTGCCACTTTTGGTCTTGCACACCTTCTTACTCTGTTTGACCTCTGAACCTTCTATTTCTCTGAGTTTGGACACCAACACCCAACCAAGATGCCAGCATCAGGCGTCCCCATCCCCTCTAGGCACCTCTAACCTCTTTGTACTTTAGTAACATATTTTGGGTCCTTTCTAGACATTTGATCATCTTATCTTTCTTAATAGTCTTTATTTTTCGAGGTTAATTACAAAATTCAAGCAAGGGAATCATATAAATATAAATTATGTGATCATAATAAAGGACCAAGCACTAAGCACTAGCTATCACCACCTAAGGTTGCATCCAAAGGCTATTCAATAGCATTCAAGCATCCATTCTAGCATCCATTCAAGGGAAAGTGACTACATTCTTATTCATACACTTCATAGGAGGGTAAGTTTTTTCTATTCCATGTAGACATCTACTTAAATCTTCTACATCTAGATATTTTCTCACTATCAAGTGGGACACACACAAGAGCCACTTAGGGAAAAATTCCACACACACACACACACCTATAACTACATTGGGTCTGAAATGTAGTGCAACGCTCAATTGTAAGATCACTTGTTTGACAATTGAGGATAATCTGACCCCTCATTTGCATTCTTTTCTTTTTTGGGATTTGATGCACTTTTGAGGGTTTTGTAGGTCATTTCTTTCATTGCAGGTTATCAATGACATCAATGATCATTGTGCGACATATTAGTGACAACCAAAGTGAAGGAATGATGGTGAACACCTTGTGACCTGCAAAGGATGGTTTTCTTAGCATTTTGAACAGTCACAGGCCCAGAACAGGTCTAGGGTGCCCACAGGAGCCCCTACCCCTTTCCAGGTGCCCTAGTCTAGGAAGATCATTGGCTCACACATTTTTCTGAGGCTTTGTGTGACACTTCTCCCTCTCTATTCACCTGGTCATCACTTCAGCATAGTTCAGGATTAATTGTGAATCAGCTAAGTCTTCTTATCTCCTCTTTGTAACTAGGGTTTCATATTTACTATCTTAATTTTCTTGGGTCAATTATGTATTTCATTACTTATTTATTTACTGCTACATTGCAATTAGTATTATGAATCTATTTTATTCAATATTTTCTTAATCATTTTGGTGAACCCAACTCGATCTTGAACACTATTAGGGTCCTCATACTCCTATTGTTTTTATCTTCATATGATATTTTCATCATGGGTATCTCTATTAATGACTTCTTACTCATTAATCCTATATTAAGAGATCAAATCAGAACTCTCTTAGCTATTACTTGCATTCTTACTGATATTCACTCGGATTTAGTATATAACACATATGCAGATGCATTTTCTTAGCACATTGCTTTTCCATCTAATCATAATGTTGATCTTGCTATTTTTGACAATGATCTACCTTTGTAAATCATTCTCTGTATTTATAATGCGGGTGTTAAATGCACCATTGTTTATAATGGCTCTGAGCTTAATATTTACACTATTTTATTCCTTAAAAATATGGTTCTTTCTGCTACTAATTTTATCCCTTCATCTCTTTCTCTTTGTGCATATGATGGATATATTCATCCATGCATAGGTCACATTACTTTTCCTATCACTATCGGGCCAAAAACTCTTCCTATGGTATTCTTTGTCATTGAATTCCTAGTTCAGTATATATATTTACTTGGTAGGCCATAGCTTCATGCCATGTAAGTAGTTCCTTCTAGGGTACATTGATGTGTTAATTTATTACATGAGGACGTCGAATATACAATTCCTAGTGATTTTCAACCATTAAAATATTGCAACCATGATCCCAACACTACACTTCCTACTCCAACATTTTCTACCACTGATGAGCCACATCCTATAGATACTCTGGCTCATTTACCACCACTTGAAGGTGTCATTTACATGTTAGATATTGTGTCTTCTACACCATCACCTCCTCTTGCTTCTACTACTGCTATTTTTTTTTATCGAGGGCCTATCCAAACATTAGACATTGTTCCATATCCTTCACCTTCTCATTAGAAACCTCAATTAGCACATCCTCCATTTACATGCACATTTTTCATGAATGAATCTTATTGGGAACACATTCCATTTGATCCTACTTGCTTTGATACTATATGCACACATGATGGGTTGGCTTGGTTAGGCTTTACAGTTGACGACATCTTTCCTCCACCTCATGATCATCATCTCTACCATGGATTTGTTCACATTATCATTTCTTATGGTCTTCAAGTCTTTTATCTCACAATATTTCTTGCATGCTCCTCATACTTCTCCACTTACACTTGGTTGGTATTTGATTGATTACATTGGGGGGCACACTAGACTCTAATCATACTATAATATCATTCCCTGTGTCATTTGGCCGTGTATTCATTTGCAATGACTCATTTCTAGACTAGTCACCAAATCTTACTAGCTAGTATGCATATGATTTTCCATTTCCTCCTTTCACTGATGAATAATATGTTATCGGCATGTATAATTTTCACCTTAATGGTTCCCTACTTGACCAACCTGACATTATATCTTATTAAGTCTTAGATGCTTCAACTTTCAGTTTTGATCATGACAATGATTACATCCTAGATGACATTACTTGATCTCTTTTATCATCACACACTTGGGGGTCATTGCACTAATTTCTCCCCCCTCTTTAGCATCGACACGCATCTTATATTTTCATTATTTCACATCTAGTTTCTCACTTATAACATCCACATCTTGATACAATCTTATATCATCATTTCCTAATGACGCACTCTCGTGCTATGATTCACACTTGATTGCTGAGGGAATCCTATACATATGAATCTCACACACTATACATCATATTATACATGATACGTACACATTACTCACACTTCACACTTTGACACAATGCAACACACTTAACACCTTCTTTCTTGCAACATACACTCAACTTCGCATTAACGATACAATCTTTACTTCTTATGCCTATTCATCAATACAATTGTGTTATTACTCTATAGCGAACACATATTATTCGTTCCATTCACATACTTGATAAGGTTCTACACAAAGTGACCACACTCACAACAATATTTCTCACATCCATTCTCTACGCTTTACATATTGCATGATCCAACATCTTCTATAGTGCACAATCAACCATTTCCTGATGATGCATTCTGATTAACTAGAAATAGGGGGTTTATGAATTACCTCATTAAATAAGTTAATACTAAATCAGAATACTAATCCTATATTTCACGCTTCTAGATCTAAATATTTTATTTTATATTTAAATGTATTGAAATAATGGAAATAAGAGGGATATGTACTAACCTGTATAAATAATTACATGTCACTGGGTGTTGGACTGTTAGCAACTACTTGTGCAGACTGGTCATAGTTGTGGCGAATGATTTTGGGAAGGGAAAAAAAGCTGATGGTTTGACTTACTGAGGTGCCTGGGAAGTACTGGGTGCCCCAGACCATGTGCCTTGTTTGTGTTCTGGGTGTTGTATACTTGTGGAAAATTGAATCTTTAAACGGGTAATGTCAAAATATCTCTACTCTTATCTTTTACTCTTGTCGCATGGGTGTATCAATAATAATGTCACCATGTCACTATAATATGCAGTATGAATATTTACCTATAAAACCCTATCCAAAGCATCAATCCCTAAAAAAAATAAAAATGCATATGAATAGGTCGGACTCCACCTTAGTTACACATTGGTGGACTTATTTTTCTCTTGATTCTTTCTGAGCGTTGCACTACATTCAGACCCAATGTAGTTTGATGTGTGTGTGTGTGTACAATTTTGTGCCTAGGATGCCCTAGCACCAATGATACAGTAGTATGGGGAAATAACTAGATGTAAAATGTAAAAATGGTGGATGGAATAGAAAGAATATTTCCCTCTTCCCTATGCTTGTGTGATGAAGATGTATAAGAAGCCCAAATGTAGTCCATTTCCATAGTAGATAGATTCCCTTGATGTGTGAGATTTCTTCCCATAATGTAGTGAGTATTCTATGTTTATATAGGGATATCTTCCTCAAATTTCAACACTAGTGACCTGAAACTGTCAGACTATTAACCTAGGGGAATACATGGGGTAACCGTTAAGACCGACCTCAAACAAATAAATTATAGACATAAAATCATAGGATGACACAGGTTGCCTAAAATCATGGATTGGGGTGCCCCTAGTTGGGCACCCCAGTGCAACCTATAGGCACCCCTAGTGTAGACCTAAGATGACAACTAATCAAATTACGACACCTAAGATCAACCTAGAAATGGCCAGAACTATAGAGACAACTGACAATAGAACCAAAAAAACATAATGACACTTGACTAACTGACCACAAGACCTAGAAATGAGTCATTAGTGAATACTTTTATCTCATAAGATCTATATATGAACTAACATACCCGGCGGTATAAATGTAATAGTAAGTGCAGTGATTTTGTGACTACATTTTCCCCCACTTTATGTTGGTGAGTGGAAATCTCGGTAACATAAAGTAGATAGAGATGTGTACGTGAGAAAATTCAGAGAAGCCCAAGTGTAGAAGAATGTGTAGATGTGTAGTAGAATACATGTCCATATGACTATAAAGTATGTTCTTGAAGCATGGATCAGTGAGTTGATCCATACAATGTAAAAGTGTAAATGTCCATGATGAAGTGTGGAAAATGAAAATGATGATTATGATGATTTTGAATCGGTTATGATGAATAGGTGGGTAGGGAGTGATCAATTTATTGTTGAAACCCGAACACTTGTATATGAATGGAATGATGGGAGGATTTGGGCATCCTTCTCGCTAGAGGAAGAGTGTAGGGAGAAAAGTGTGTTATTCTCCAAGCTTTAACTATATCCTCAAGATCTAACTGCTGCACAGAAAAACTAAGATCAAAATTTGGTGATTATAAGATCCAAATGATTTTGAATTTAAATAGTTGACCCATATAGGAGTGATAAGGGGAAAGTGCACTTCCCCCTCTTCCGATGTCGAGAAATGCTTCAAGTTAGGTATTAGAAGCGAACACGATATGTCCTTGATTCTTCCAAGTTAGGTCATTGATCTAATGATGGCTTCCAATAGAAGAATGAATAGAGGATGGCTTCTATTTAGACATTAGCAAGAAAAAATCAATAAGCATGAAATGTCATCTGGAAGAAATGAATGAGATATATTGATACTTCCAAGTTGGGTCATCTAGAATTGAACGTCAAATATAGACTAAATCCCAAGTTTAGGTCATCTAAGGAAAGAATGGTGAATGTAACTCCCAAGTTAGGCCATTCTAGGAGATGCTTGTAGGTTTGAATGAATTTTTTGAATGCATTGATTTTGATTGGTTGGTTCATGTTTTAAGATTTACTCATGGAGATATTTTTCACTAATTTCCCCCAAGTTAGGTCATTAGGGGAAAGTGCTTATAAATTGATCACAGATGTCCATCTAATTTGATTTTTAATCTGCTTGGTATGCCCCCAAGTTAGGTCATTAGCAAGGGAATCGATGATAAATATACAATGTTTAGGAAGGTTTTAAGCATTGCTATCGCCCCTAGACTAGGTTCATTAGGGGAGAATGATGGTGAAATATCCATGTAAATGCACAAAAAAGAAGGTAAGGGATTCATGATTTTTTGAGACATGTATGGTGCACATAAGGGGGATTATAGGAGGACCCCAATACTTGATATACCCCCCTTTCAAGAAAAAGCAGAGAGTCTACAAGTGAGCGGAATGAATTCTAAGCCAAAAGTAATAACAGAAAGGTTAAAAAATTGTAATCAATAGTAAAATAGAGGTGAATGTGTAAAACAGTTGAAACATTTGTAGTCAATGGTGAATAACTAATTATGAGGAAATATGCCACAAACAGGGTAAGTTCAGAGTAAAAATTCTCAACCAGGGATGACCAAAAAGGGGGATAGTGCGTGTATTAGTTATCCCAAATTCGTCCCCTGGTGAAATTGGTCAAGGACAACTCGGTACACATAAGGATTATGAAGGAAATGACAATGTGGGCTCACATTAAAAGATGACAAACAAGGTTGCAAGGACATCTACAATGGTTTATGGGGCCTGAAAGTTTAAACGACCCTGTGTGAGAAGTGAAAGAGTGAGAAATGGCCTGTCAAGCAAGAACATTAAGTGTTTTAAATTCAGTTTGAACAGGTTAGCAGTTGGGCCACAAATGAAATAGCTGTCGTTGGAAATGAAGGATCAGTGTCAAAAGAAGCCAAAGCAACTTATTTTTAAGAGTGGCAAAGATTAGGGTGTCCTAATAGGCTTCTCCAAAGTTGAATTCAAAGGGGATTTTTTCAATTGTTTTCCCACCCATTTGTATGGACCCAGGTACAAAGCGGGTGAGGGCGCAGTGATCCCTTGGACTCACCCCCCAGATATTCTTATCTGCTCCGACAAAGGGTAGAAATGTCTAGGCGACATCCAAAATGGCCCGCAACTCCTAAGGAAAAAATATTTGGGCCCGAGTCAAAGCCAATGGCCCTAGGTAGGTGAAAAATGGATAAAGTGATCTTTGGGCCTTTGATGTTCTATCTTCTTGCTCTTCAATGTACCATATCTGATTTGGTTTTGATCCACTGGGGAACCATAGAAACTCGACATATTGTTAGGGTAGAATTTGCAGAAGGCATTGATATTCATTGTGGTTGAAATTCAGATGATCAAAGTGGGATTTGATGGAATGCATCTCATGTGGTTGGAGCAAGATTTGATTTTCCCTCTTCTCTCTCTCTTTTCTTTCTATATATACTGTAACACATCTCGTTTAAAAGGGAGAGACATTCTAGGCACAGAGAAACTCTGTCAAATTTTAGTTTCCTAGGGATGACCATTTTTGAGTTGGAACCTTCTACTACACCTAGAAAATGTATTTTTGCCTCTATTCCAGAAATGTAATGATGTGCACCTTCTAGAGCAATAAAAAAATGTGTTTTTGTGGTGTATTTCAACCCTTTGCATTATTTTGTTGTTTCTCATCGCCTCTCCCTTCCATATTTATTTTTCTTTGCATGTATTTCACATTTACAGGTGCAGGATGTTGTGTTTCATGGATTTTAATGGCAGAATTGAAGATCTGGTCTGTGGTGCACTTCTATCTAACCTCCCTCATTTCCATTTTTTCATGCTAACCTTTCTCCCTCAACATGAGATTGTATCTCACTTCCTTTGCTTGGTGTATCACCGACTTTAGTGTAGGCTCTATTTTTTTAGTTCTCTGTCTCTCTTTGGTCTCCTTGGAATGGTTAGATTAGGATTAGATTTGTAGTTGTCCTACACTAGAATAGCTGGTGGCAGGTAGTTTAGGAAGCCAGGAACCATCCTTTCTGGAGAATTTCCCATATCAAGCACAAGGTCCCACACCTTGAGAAAGTTCAATGTTATGTAATCACACCAGATGATTCTTCCTTAGAAAAGCATATTTTTAGAACTCATTTGGGGGTGTTGTGATTTCACACTAATAGTTTTGGCACACCAAGTGGGACCAGAGGTCTTCACTTTATTTCATCAAGTTAATGTGTTTTTGGTGGGATTCAGCCTTTTGGAAGGCACAGAGTTTCAAGCACATCTGGTGACTCCATCTGGTCAAAAACCCATTCTCTAAGTTGCATACCTTTTCCATCCATTTCACTCATTTTCATCCATTTTCTTCTTCCATCTCTTTCATTTTCTCTCCCATTCCATGAGGTTGTGCAATCATGACTTCATTCCCTTCATGGAACTCACACTTACAGCAATGCAATCCACCTCCAATGCATTTCCAACTCCTCCAAATCAGCATTATAATCAGATCTAGGACCATTATGCTTACCTATATGAGCAGTGTCAAAAGTAGTTTGACCATGGAGCTTATCAAGGACAAGGGGACGCATACAATGGTGATAGCTATGTGGAGAATGTTGGTTATTGGAGAAAATTCAAAAAATGGAGGCTGGCATGGTTCATTCAAGGGGCATAGCAAAAATTAAGGCATTCAAGATTGGTTGCAGGGAACCTTGTCCATGGGAAGGCCCTTTTCCAAGACATTACAGCCCTCAAGAGAAGCTAGACTTCATGGTTGAAATGCTGCCTCAACTTGTACAATGGACTGAGGACATTGAGGCTTATGAGAAAACTGTGAGACAACCTTGTCAATGGGTAAGTCCTACACCAGGAATCTCATAGCTTTTCATTTTCTCTTCCTCAAGTCTTTATCATTTCAAGCTGATAGAGTCAATCCCCTCAGTTGCTTCCCCAAGTGTTGATTTCATTTCTCCATTCCCTAGTCTTCCACCTCATCTTAGTTCTTCTGTCCTTTTCCCTTCCAAATAGTCATCCCCTCCAAACAAACAAGAAGTTCCACCTCCCTCCCCACCACAAACAATTGTAAATCTGGTTGAACCCCAACCTACCACTCCTCTTACTTTCCCAAGTCCATGTTGGGAAGATACTCAAGAATCTAGTCAAGGACAACAAGAAGAGGAGCCCAACAGAAAAGAAAAAATAAACAATCTTATGAGTTGGGCTTGCTACAAAATTTGGGTTTACAAATATCCCCTTGATGGTCACAAGCCAATAGAGGAGGTCAAGGTTAAAGATCCAGTGGTGGATGAATTTATTAGCAGAGGAGGAGGACCATACAGTTTCAGAGGCCCTAAGTGTGGAACAGGCCATAGAAGAACCTTCATTTCTTCCTCCCACTTCATCCCCTTCAAGCTCTAATGTTGAAGAAGAGTTTGATCTTTCAAACTTCATGTTTGAGAAGAGGGAAGCCATGGTGATCAAGTTGTAGATCAAGAGGACACCATGGAGGAGGTAGAGCACATTAAGTAGGACAACAAAGGAGGTAGATTATCTGTCTGACTTGAGAGGATTGCTTTGATGGAGAGGAGCCCCATGGAGATCACATCATTTTTTCCTCCATCTTCCACCTTCCAAGCACATGAACCTGCTACCATGAAGGAGGAAATTCAAGGCAACAACCTGCATCTCCATAATGGCCCTCTGGAACCAAGGTTGGAAGATCTTGATCTTCCATGTTCTTCAAAAGAGGAGGAAGAGAAAAGGTAGGAGGATGTCATCATCTCTCTCACACCATCCACCCAAGAAGGTCCACAAGAAGACTCCATTTTTGGAGTTGAATTTCAAAGAAATGGGCACAAGAAAGGATGCAGACCATGCCCAATCAGGTACTTGGCTTCATTAGAGCCAAGGGAGAATCCCAAAACTCAGTCATGCCTACTTCAGGGCATGAGGATGAAGCATCAAAGTACCAAGACAATGCATCAAGAACCTTTAAGTCTAATGCAAAGGTCAGCTTGAGGAGGTATTTTCCATTAATTTGATACCTTGAAAAGAATGGCATTGATAAGAGGACAGGCTTATAGCAAGTTTTTCACTCATATTCATTCTATATTTAGTGTCAAATCATTTGCCATGGAAATAGAGCATCTTGGAGAAATAGTTTGCAACATGCTTCTCTGTAATCAAAGTTGGAAGATTTTGTAAGCATTCTTTCTCTCTAGTTAGTTTAGGAAGTCAGCAAAATCACAGCACCCCTGGATGCTGGTCAGGTTTCTAGGTTGACCATACTATCATCCAGTGTGATTGCATAACATTGAATCCTTTCTCCAAGTGTGGGACTTGAAAAGTGAGAAAGGATTCTCCAGAGAAGGCTGGTTCCTATTCCTCTGTTCAGATGCACACGAAATATGCAGAGGGTTTGCTCGAAACCTAATCTAATCTACCAAGGAGACAGGGTAAGAAGATGCATAAAAATAAATCTAAGCTAATAGAGGTGATGCACCGAGGAATGAAGAACACCTATCTTGCCAGTAAACACAGACCATTCAAATGTGATATAAGATCATGCACAGATAACAAAACTTGCAGTGAAAGACCAGGAGGATGCAAAATGAACACAGAGAGGGTTGAGAATCATCCACAGACATGTATTACTTGCTCCAAAGATTGATACAATACACTACAGAATGCCAAGAGGCAGAGTCGTATTACAGTTTCAAATGAGAGGTTCGAACTCCACAAATTCACCTGATAGGAGAAGAAGGGAGGAGCAAAACAGAAAATGTTTGACCTTTTGAAAGAAGCCCCTCTTTACAATATATAGGAAGAATGAGAGAGGGAAAAGAGAGGAAATTCAGAATCTACCCCAACCACTTCTAGGTCATATTTTAAATCATCTCATTATGGCAGAAGTGGTGGATCCTGGCAAAACGGCGGGCTGTCTAACAGAAGCGGCGAACTGTCTGCTGCATTAAAGCTGGTTGTTGAAGCGTCACTTCTGGCATTACCATGTGTCAGAGATATTTTCTCAATTTTCTCTCTCCAAACTAAACCAAAATGCAAGAATGATCCCGGAATCATGTAGAGAATTTCAACAGCTTTCCGTTGATATAAAGAATGTGCAAATCCGAGCTCTGGATCGAAAGATATGACGATCTGAAGATTTAGGGCAAAAACAGGCAAAAAAAATCGGCGGGATTTTGAAACTTTCCCCGTGCTCTGCCACCTGGATGACACGTGGCAGGCTCTGATTGGCTGAGTAATTCTCTCTCCTCCACCTTTCCGTGGGCTTTCCTTTGAAATTTCCTTGTGGGCCCTTAAACTTGGACACGTGGCACTATTTCATTGGTTCGGGTCAGTGCTTGAAACCTCGCCCTTTGACTTTTGGACTTTCTCCCTTGTGACACGTGTCGTGATTTGATTGGTATTCAGGTCTGCCAGATTTTCACGTCCTTCGTGTCCATTTGTCCCAGATGTCCCAAACTGTTTGGGACAAAAACTCCAATCCGCCCGAAATGGGCTTCCTTGTCCCTCATTCGGCTGATGACACGTGGCATTGCTTGATTGGCTTTCGGCTCCTTCGGCTATCCGCGTCCCACGCGTCCCTTTGTCCCAACTGTCCCAGTGCTGAAGTTCCCCGTTTCGGCCGAACCGGCCGGTTCGCGTCCTTCGCGTACATTTGTTCCAACTGTCCCAGACTGTCTGGGACAAATTCTTCTGAACCGCCCGAAATGGGCTTCCTTTGCTCTCGGCCGCTTCGCCTTTTCACGTCCTTCATGTCCTCGCGGCCCAGATGTCCCAACTGTTTGTCGATTTTCTTCTCCTTCGGCCAAACTGGCTTTCCGCGTCCTTCGCGTCTTCAATGGCCCAGATGTTCCTTTGTCGAAAGTTCTCCTTTTCGGCCGAACCGGCCGGTTCGCGTCCTGCGTCCGTATGTTTGTCCCGACGGCCCGGATGTTCCTTTGTGAAACTGCCTGGCAGCCTTTCGGCCGATTCGCTGTCCCAGATTTGTTCCAACTGTCCCAAAGGCGGCCTAGAGCAGGACTTAGCCAATTTTCACGATTTTCTCCTGAATCAATCTACTTGCTTGGAACTGAAAAACTCTGATGCATGTTATCGAAATTTACCCTGGGGGGGTGAATTTTGGATAACAATTTGGTGACTTTTCGGGGTCACCTGCCTGCTAGGTAGAAGATCAGTGGCCTTTTAGCGATCCATTGGGCATGGAGTCATAAGCAATAACCTGAAACGAGCCTGATACTGCAACTCCCTCTACGAGAGCACGCTGAACTGTAAAAACTCAACCTAGGAGCAACAAAACCTGTGCCAAAGCACTTAGGGAAACTGAAACCTAACTACAACAAGACAATGTGCAAAGCACTTGGAGGAATGAAAATCTAATTAATATTTACAAGGTGGTAAATTTCCCTCTAGAAGAAATGCTTGAGATAGATTCCATTTACTGGAATCTGCAGTTCTTCACCATCCAATGAGGCCAATTGGAAAGCATTGCTGCTCTTGCACTTCGTGACCATGTATGGGCCACTCCAAATGGCATCAAATTTTGAATGCCTTCCCGGTTTTTCTCTATCCACATCCCATTTCAACACTAGATCTCCAACCTGAAACGATCTATCCTTGGCCTTCCTATCAAAGGTCCTTTTGATCAAAGCTTGATCCTTTTCCATTGCTTGGGATGCCTGATTTCTGATCTCTTGCAGCTCCATCAACTCTGCATACCTTACCTCCATGGGCCCAAACTCTAGCAACTCCAGCTGCTTCATGAGTTCCAATGTTGGCAACTCAAGTGACATGGGCAAGATTGCTTCTCTTCCATAGACAAGCCTGAATGGAGAGTTACCTGTGGATCTCTTGGGAGTTATCCTATCAGCCCATAAGGCTGATTTCAGTTTGGTATGCCAAGCCCTCTGATTCTCATCAAGAGTCCTCCTAATGATCCTCAACAAGTTCTTGTTTGTAGACTCGGCCTGGCCATTACCTTGAGGGTAATAGTTTGATGAAGTGCTTAGGTAGATCCCGTTCTTGACAGCCCACTCAGTCACCTTAGATCCAATGAATGCCAATGCATTATCAGAGATTATTGTAGCAGGTACGCCAAATCTGGTAGTTATCCCCTCATAAAAGTCTAAGATGCTAGACTCATTTGCCTCTTTGAGTGCTACTGCTTCTGTCCATCTGGTGAAGTAGTCCGTGGCTGTCAAAATCCATTTGTGCCCTTGGCTTGAATTGGGATTAATGACTCCAATGAAGTCCAAACCCCATTGCATGAATGGCTGGTCAACTGAGATTGGATGTAATGGAAGGGCAGCAAGTCTTTCTTTTCCTGTGAAGAATGCACAATTCTTACACCTCTTGATCCATGCATAGCAATCACTGAAGATTTTAGGCCAATAATAACCAGCCTTCATGATTTTTAGAGCTGTCACTCTTGGTGCAAAATGACCACCAGCTGGTCCACCATGAAACTCTTCCAACACCCTTTGAATCTGATTTGTGCTAATGCATCTCAGCAGCACTCCATTCACATCTTTCTTGAACAAAACTCCATCAACAATGGCATATGGAACAGCCTGCAACCTGAAGTATCTCCTCTTTGCTTTGCTCATTTCTGGAGGGCATAGGCCTGTCTGTAGGAAGTGTATCATACTCTGAGTCCAACAGGGAGTGGGCACATTATCATTTTCCTGTTCTTGACCATCCTGTAGTACCAAGACAACATCTTCTTCATTACCTGCTTCAACTTGTTGACTCAAGGCTAGTTGTTCGCATAGTCCCTTCCCACGTACTAGTTTGGTGACCTTGATCTCGATGTCATATTCCATGACACGAGTTATCCATCCTGCACGTTTCTCATTCAGATCCTTGTTTAGAAGGAAGTCCCTGACTCCCGCATGAGAGACCAATAATTGGATCTTGTTGTTTGAGACTAGGTGCTTGAATTTCTTTAAACTCCTGATCACTGCAAGTACATGCTTTTCAATGAAAGAGTACCTAGTTTCGTATTCCTCCAAGCCTTGACTGAAGAAAGCAACTGGTTGTTCTAATCCTTCTTTGTTTTGTTGTGCCAAGATTGCAGAAATTGTATCTCCACCACCAAAGGCGTATAGCATGAAATCCTTGGAGAAGTTTGGATTGACGAGAGTTGGAGCTTGAGATATAGCCTCTTTTATTGCCTCAAAACTTGCCTTGCCTTCAGATGTCCACTTAAATGCCATGCTCTTCTTCAACATCAGTGTTATTGGCTTTACGAGAGCTGCAAAGTTTGGAACAAACCTGCGGACAAAATTGATCCTTCCTAAGAAGCTTTGAAGAGCCTTCTTATGACTTGGCAATGGCAACGCTCGAATTGCTTCAACTCTTTCTGGGTCAATCATCAATCCCTCCTTTGAAACAATATGGCCAAGAAGTTTTCCCTCATGAGCCAAGAATATGCATTTTTTGGGATTCAATGATACCCCAAATCTTCTACACCTCTGAAATACCTGCCTCAGATGAAAGAGGTGATCCACTGCATTTTTGGAGAATACAGTGATGTCATCAAGGTATATCAAAACTATTTTATTGATCAACCCCTTGAATGCCATATCCATTGCCCTTTGGAAAGTGGCTCCAGCATTTGATAGCCCAAATGGCATCTTCTTGTAGGCATAGGTCCCCCATTTGGTGGTGAAAGCCGTCTTGAACTGGTCATCTTCCTTCACCATTACCTGATTATACCCTGAGTAGCCATCTAGGAGAGAGAATCTCTCCGAACCGGATACTACTTGCAATATTTGTTCCATTGAAGGAAGTGGGTAATGGTCTTTGAGAGATGCCCTGTTTAGGTCTCAGAAATCTACACACAACCTGATTTCTCTGCTCTTCTTCCTGACCGGAACCAAGTTTGCGACCCAGCTTGAGTGCTTGATCGGGAATATAATGCTTGCCTCTATTAGCTTATTTAGCTCTTTCTTCATTAGAGGCTCAATGTGAGGGTTGACTGGTCTCTGCTTCTGCCTGATGGGCTTAGCATCTGGATCCAATTCTATGGTATGCTGAGCCAGGTTGGGATTGAAACCTTTCAAGTCTTCATAGCTCCAAGTGAAGACATCTGGAAATTCTTGGCAAAGTTGTATGAAATCTGATTTCTCCTGTTCAGTGGCTACCTTGCCAATTTGAAGTGTTTTGTTTTCCCCAACCGGAATTGGCTCTGAATCTTCTCTTTTGACCTGTATGTTAGCCTTTTCCTTACGGAACTGGTCATTAGGGTTGAAGATAGACTCCAATGTTACTAAACCCCTAGGAAGCTTGTTTGTCCGCAGCTGCACTACTTGATCCCCATACTGCTGCTCTAATCTGTCCTGATTCCTAGCTGAGAATTCAGCCTCTTCTTGTAAGAAATTGACGATCTGTTGATCGTTCTCAAACACCTGCCAGCTGGTGTTATTATCTGGAACTGCTGGCCTCACAATCACATGGACATGTGGCTGTGTTTTTTCCCTTTTGATGTTGTCAACCACATCAAACATTGCTCCAACAGCTGCGAGCCTATCCGCGGCTTCATTTTTCTTCCTAGGTATGGACGCGATATTGAAAGCTTCGAAATCCTCAATGAGGTCCCATACCCTGTTCTTGTAGTTCTTTAGCAGTTCATTCTTTGTAGCATGTTGTCCCCTGACTTGATTGACGATTAGTTCACTGTCACCAAAGACTTGCAAGTTCTTTATTTTCTTCTTGATTGCCCAATGTATCCCTTGCACCAAGGCTTCATATTCAGCAGTGTTATTTGAACAGGAAAACTGGAAACGGAAGGCTGAGTAATACCTTATACCTTGTGGTGAAATGAGCATAGCTCCTCCTCCTGCACCTTGTCTACTCCTTGATCCATCAAAGAATAGCTGCCATACTTCATTCTTGTCCTTATGATCTGGCTTGGTGATGCTGGGGAGAGGTTGATCCTCTTCATGTAAACAATAAACCCCTAGCTCAGATTCTTCTACTTCTTGATAAGGATCAAAAGCATGCACCTTGCTTGCCCATTCATCAAGAGTCAAATCCGGGATACTTCCAACCTTGGTGTCAGCCTCGTCAGTGCTAGGGTGATCTTCTTGATCAAATGCTGAGCAATTGGCATTAATCTGACTTGGAGTGTAAGGCTCAATATGGAAGTTTGCAATAGGTTCAGACCTAATTGTAGCCTTAGTTCCATACCTTGTTCTAAACAGCATGTGAGACCAATCCACCGAAAGATAGCCTCCAATTTTAGCAGTGAAGTCTCTTGACAAGCACAATGCAAAGAGTGGTGGAAGGTCTATGACTGATACATCTTGTAAAACAACAACATTTGGACATGCATGCAAGGTAAGACTCAAATTTCTAATCACTCCAACTGTTGCTATTGCTGTCCCATCTAGCTGCACTACCCCTTTAGATGTTATTTCATACTGGAGCCCTAGCTGATCAGCTATCTGTTTAGGCATTACTGAGCTACTTGCCCCGGAGTCTATCATGCAATTATGTACTAGCTGATTTCCAATGATTAATGAAACATAGAAAGGGGGGGGCTTCAACATTTTACCTTGTTGTGCTCCATGACTTCCTTCAGGCTGGGCAGCATTTGTAAGCACTTTGTCTTGCATCTGAACCTGCTGATTCGAAGTTGGCCAATCCTTCATGGCAGCTTGCAGCAGATCTCTTTGGCCTGGGATGGATAGGGATTCCCACATAGATATATTGACGTTTGTCTTCTTCATCTGATCAATGATACTGAATGGTGATGAAGGATCTCTCTGCTATCCCTTGGTTTGCACATTTACTCCTTGTACGTGGGCAGCAACAGCTGGCATTTGAGTTGGCCTAGGGGCTGTTCTTGGCTGCCCTTGTGCATTTGAAACAGGACTTTGCTTGCCAATCACTTTCTGGAACCATGGGAGGTTGTGGATTGGCTGGGGCTAATGGCTGTTCTTCACCCAAATTTCTCCTTTTTGACCTTGTGTTGGCTGCAACACCTTGAGAAACCACCTGATTCATGCCACAGAAATCCTCTGCTTGCCAGTTCACCAATGTGGTGTCATTTGGGGCTGATTGCTGTTGGAATGTTTCTTGTTGTTGACTGTTTCCTTGACTGCCCTCACCCTCCACACCAGTAGTTGTCACCATCAATGCTTGATTGAGAGCACCATTGAAACACATGGATTGGTTATGAGGCTCGTTGCATGGAAAGCACCAATCATATTCCTGAGCAATGTTGTTCTGTGTTGGCACTAATGCCTTAGAGGCAGATATGACATTTGGATTATAGGGCTGGAATGGTCTATTGGCAGGAGGCCTTGTTTGATTCATATTTGCAGCTGGATTAGGTGGTCTTTGTGGTTGGTATGGCTGCCTATTAGGTTGAGCTTGGGGTTGATAAGAAGGTCTGAAACCTTGGGCTTGTTGCCTCTTGAGAGTAACTAGCTCATTGCCTAGGTTTTGCAATTGCTTCATGACCTCTTGAAGCTCATTTGGGGCACTTGGAGATGAAGTGGAAGCTTCATTTGAACTCTGATTTCTAGGAGTGGGAGAAGGAGTCAAATTAGGTGCTTGACTAGTGTTTGGACTCTCTAAACTTGGAAACAATGGCATGGGAGGCCTAGGGGCAAGTTTTCCAGCTTGAATCAAACAATTTTCAGCCCTAATGGCAATGTTATAAGCCATAGGGATAGTTATGCCTCCCATGGTCTGAATTAACATAGAAATATCAGAATTTAAAGCTTTGAGATAGTATAGAAAAGCACCTTCTGCTATTGGCCTGACTGCCACTGGAATCCTCTCCCAAGTTTTTTGAAATCTGAAGTTGAAATCGGTCAGCTGCTCATTGGGAGCTCTCTTGATAGTTGTCAGCTGCTCCAAAAGAGACAAGTTGTCTCCCTTCTCTCCAAATTGCTCGTGAAGTGCAATACACAGCTGATTCTAGTTTGTGATAGAACCAGCTCCAAGGCTCCTAAACCATTGCAATGCTTTACCCTTGAATGAAGATGCCAGTAACTTGACAGCCACTTGCATTTCATTGATTTCATGGATTGCACAAAGGTTAGCAATATCTTTAACATGATCACCTGGAGTAGTCTGATTTTCTCCAGTGAAGTAGGGAATGTTCTTCAAGGCTGCAATAGGAACTGGATGTTGTGCATTGAGAGCAAGTGGGCTGCTGCCTGTGAAGTTGACGTAGGGGTTGTTCTGAGCCATTCTAATTGGTCTTAAAACCCTTGTTGACTGAATGAAAGGCCTACCAGGTGGAGGAGTTGAGAGAGTTCTGTTTGGTGGAGATGGAGACCTTTGAATCCTTCTTCCTCTTTGCCTTCTTCTTGGAGATAATTGCAGGTATTCAAACAACACTTCTTCTTCTCCAACTCTTGACCTTGTGTGATTCTTCTCATGAGTTTTCAGGCCTGCACTGCTGAAACCAGTTGATTTTTCCCCTTGGAGTCGCCAGATATGTAAATAATAGCTCTTATAAACAAGAAAATTGCAGCAGATGCACATCAACTTTGCTGCAATAAAAATGAGACCTCTAAGTCCCACCGGGCGTGCCAAAACTGTTAGTGCAAAATCACAGCACCCCTGGATGCTGGTCAGGTTTCTAGGTTGACCATACTATCATCCAGTGTGATTGCATAACATTGAATCCTTTCTCCAAGTGTGGGACTTGAAAAGTGAGAAAGGATTCTCCAGAGAAGGCTGGTTCCTATTCCTCTGTTCAGATGCACATGAAATATGCAGAGGGTTTGCTCGAAACCTAATCTAATCTGCCAAGGAGACAGGGTAAGAAGATGCATAAAAATAAATCTAAGCTAATAGAGGTGATGCACCGAGGAATGAAGAACACCTATCTTGCCAGTAAACACAGACCATTCAAATGTGATATAAGATCATGCACAGATAACAAAACTTGCAGTGAAAGACCAGGAGGATGCAAAATGAACACAGAGAGGGTTGAGAATCATCCACAGACATGTATTACTTGCTCCAAAGATTGATACAATACACTACAGAATGCCAAGAGGCAGAGTCGTATTACAGTTCAAATGAGAGGTTCGAACTCCACAAATTCACCTGATAGGAGAAGAAGGGAGGAGCAAAACAGAAAATGTTCGACCTTTTGAAAGAAGCCCCTCTTTACAATATATAGGAAGAATGAGAGAGGGAAAAGAGAGGAAATTCAGAATCTACCCCAACCACTTCTAGGTCATATTTTAAATCATCTCATTATGGCAGAAGCGGCGGATCCTGGCAAAATGGTGGGCTATCTAACAGAAGCGGCGAACTGTCTGTTGCATTAAAGCTGGTTGTTGAAGCGTCACTTCTGGCATTACCACGCGTCAGAGATTTTCTCAATTTTCTCTCTCTAAACTGAACCAAAATGCAAGATTGACCCTGGAATCATGTAGAGAATTTCAACAGCTTTCCGTTGATATAAAGAACGTGCAAATCCGAGTTCTGGATCGAAAGATATGACGATATGAAGATTTAGGGCAAAAACAGGTCGGCGGGAAAAATATTTGAACTTTCCCCGCGCTCTGCCACTTGGATGACACGTGGCAGGCTCTGATTCGCTGAGCAATTCTCTCTCCTCCACCTTTCCGTGGGCTTTCCTTTGAAATTTCCTTGTGGGCCCTTAAACTTGGACACGTGGCACTATTTCATTGGTTCGGGTCAGTGCTTGAAACCTCGCCCTTTGACTTCTGGACTTTCTCCCTTGTGACACGTGTCATGATTTGATTGGTATTCGGGTCTGCCAAATTTTCACGTCCACCACGTCCATTTGTCCCCGATGTCCCAGTGCTGTTTGGGACAGAAACTTCTGATCTGCCTGAAATGGGCTTCCTGTCCCTCATTCTGCCGATGACACGTGGCGTTGCTTGATTGGCTTTCGCTCCTTCGGCTATCCACGTCCCACATGTCCCTTTGTCCCAACTGTCCCAGTGCTGAAGTTCCCCGTTTCGGCCGAACTGGCCGGTTCACGTCCTTCGCGTACATTTGTTCCAACTGTCCCAGACTGTCTAGGACAAATTCTTCCGAACCACCCGAAATGGGCTTCCTTTGCTCTCGGCCGCTTCACCTTTTCGCGTCCTTCGCGTCCTCACGGCCCAGATGTCCCAACTGCTTAGTCGAATTTTCTTCTCCTTTGGCCGACCGGGCTTTTCGCGTCCCACGTGTCTCGATGGCCCGATGTTCCTTTGCGAAAGTTCTCCTTTTCGGCCGAACCGGTTTTCCGGTCCCACGCATTCTTCCGACGGCCCATGTTTGTTCCAGATTGCCTCTTTGCTCCTCGGCCGAAGCAGCCCGGCCGCGTAGACTACTTGGCAGTCTTTCGGTCGATTTGCGCCCAGATTCCAACTGTCCCAAAGGCGGCCTGGAGCAGGACTTAGCCAATTTCATGATTTTCTCCTGAATCAATCTACTTGCTTGGAACTGAAAAACTCTGATGCATGTTATCAAAATTTACCCTGGGGGGGTAGCAGGCAGATGTCCCCGTGAGTCACCAAATTGTTATCCCAAATTTTCCCCCTAGAAAAATTAGTCAAGACAACTCTTGTACATAAGTAAATTATGAAGGAAATGACTCAGACCCATAAGCTCACATTCTGAGACAACAAAAAAGGTTACAAAGAGACTCTATAATGGAATGGCAGGGCCTGCAAAAGTTTAAACGACCTTGTGTGAGAAGAAAGAGAAGAAATAGCTCTCTCAAGTGAACCCGTGCCTTAAATTCATCAAACAAGTTACAGATGGGCTCACAAATGAAATAGCAGGGTTGAAAATGAAGGAGCAGTGTTGCAGATAAGCCATGAGCAAGAAGAAGAAGAAGTAGCAAATATTCAAAGTATTTGGGCTTAAAACAGTTCAGAAAGAGTCCAAAAATTGACTATGGAGGAGATAGCAGAGAGAGCCACATGTTAGTGTGGCACTTCTCTAAAGTTGAAATCCAAAAATGGAATCCCAAACAAGTTCCAGGCTTCCGCGTGGCCCTAGTAGGTTAAAATGGAGAAACATCTTTGGGCCTTTAATGCAAGATCTTCTTGCTCTTCAACTACCAGATCCAATTCAATTTGATTCGATGGGGAACCAGAAGTGAAATATTGTGGGCAGATTTGTAGAAGGCATTAATATTCGGTGGTTAAACTTTCAAAGTGGGATTCGATGCATTTCTCATGGTGGTTGGAGCAAGATTCAACTTTTCCCTCTTCTCTCTCTCTTCTTTCTATATATACTATAACACTTCTCATTTGAGGAGAGACATTTTGGGCATAGATAAACTCTGTCAAATTTGTTTCCGATGCCATTTTTTAGCAGCGAACCTTATCCTATGCCTAAAAAATGTATTTTTTCCTCTATTCAAGAAATGTAATGGTCTGTGCACCTTCTAGAGCAATAAAAAATGTGTTTTTGTGGTGTTCTTCAACCCTTTGCATCATTTTGTTGTTTCTCTATGCCTCTCCCTTCCATATTTGTTTTTTTGTGCATGCATTTCACATTTGTAGGTGCAAGATGTTGTGTTTCATGGAGTTTAATGGTGGATTTGAAGATTTGGGCTGTGTCACTTCTATCTAACCTCCCTCATCTCCATTTTTTCTATTTCTTTCTCCCTCGACAGAATATCTCACTTCCTTTGCTGGTGCATCACCATTTTAGTGTAGGATCTATTTTTTGTAAGTTTTCTTTCTCTCTTTGTCTCCTTGGAAGTTAGATTAGGATTAGATTAGCTTTTCTGCACTGGAATAGCTTATTGCAGGTAGTTTAGGAAGAGGAACCAACCTCCTCTAGAAAAGCTTTCCCACTTGTGCAGAGGTCCCACACATTGGGGATTTTTTCAATGCTATATGTAATCACACCAAATGAGTTCTATGTCCGTTAGTTCAAAGCATAAGTTTTGTTTATAACTGGTTCGGGGATGCCGTAATTTTTTCACTAACAGCCTTATTTTTTCATATTATAAATGTTTAATGCCTTAAATTGTAGACTTGATAGTTTATTTTCTAATTAGCTAATTTGCATGTGTAACTCTTGAGGTTGTTTTGGTAACGTGATGCACTTGAATTGATTTTTTAGCGCGAGTCTAAGAGCTGTAAATGGAATGACTGAGGATTTTTTTAATCAATACCCATAATGAAGGGATCTAGTTAGAGAGATTATGCGAATGCTTGTAGCATCGCGTACAATTGACAGAAGGTGGTAAGTGTAGTCATCTCTGCCATTAAATACAGAATGTAACAGGCTGTAGAGGTGATTTTTTTCATTTCTCATCATTTTTAGGCTATTCTTGGAAGTTGGGAACTAGATCAAGGTATGATTCAGGGAACTGAGAGACTATTGGGAATCAAGCAGCATAGATCTTGACAACGAGTTTTTCCTTACATTTTTATTAGGTAAATCAGTCTTAGTACTGGGCACCCTGGTAATATAATTGGGTGATTGATTTTATTTATATTCCAAAAGAAAGTGTTTCTAACAAACTTCAGTCCAACTTCGATGTTTGGATAAGGGTTGAAAGGATCCTTCTAATAATTGCATAAAATATCAATACGATGTGTGTTGTGCAGAGGTATATCCACTCGAGGGAGTTACGTGGTGGTCAGCACTTGAGTACACTAGTGGGATTAGGTTTTTTGGATGATGAGTGAGATGTGTTAGATTGTGCCTGCCTATGGCATATAGCACGGATGGGGATGTGCCCCATAATATGCCTATGTTGACTACATTATGTGAGAGGTGGTGTAGAGACACATACACATTTTGGTTTCCCACGGGAGAGATGATAGTGACGTTGGAGGATGTATATTGCATACTAGTGGTTTCCATTGGTTAGAGAGAGATTACAGCTGATGACGGTAGTGGATATGGAGCAAAAGATGTGCACTCAGCTAAATGATTTTTTATTGGGGCACAAGTTCCTAGTGAGGCCTATATTAGTTTGGATGTGATATTGTAGTCGAGGGTTCCACATTTGCGGAAGTTTATTGCACAGTGGTGATACCGTCTTGTATAGTAATGGAGGGAAGACGTGTCGGCATCTTGTATAAGATGTACAACATATGTCAGTCGGATAGAGGAAGATGGGATGAGATACACATGGGCACGATGTGTGTTGTGCCGACATGTATAGGGACTTGTATCGAGTTGACACACGATGGGCATGGTGGGGGTATAGGGGCCACCACACTACCACATATATGGGGATATGAACATATAGTTGTATTGAGACCACTTACAGGGAAATGATGGGAATGGGCTTAGCCAGAGATATTTTCTTGACGGTGGGTGGATTATTCGATGGTAAGAAGATGGACACTGATAGCTTTAGGGACTTGATAGACATGATGGGATCAAATTCAGTGATATAGATGCCATATCACAATTATAGAGGGATGTCCTGAGGATGCGATACAAAGTTACAATTTATTCAGAGGACCATGTGGTTAGAGGACCGCTTTCTAGGTGTAGCAGAGTTATTTCAAGTGGAGACAGTATAACAGCAGTTCAGAATGGTACAAGATGTGCCTCCATAGATCCATATATATGGTTATGAGCTATCTGACCCCATATGAGGAGGTAGCCGGAGCTAAGCTAGGGCCCACGACATAGTAGCTAGTACTATCAAGACTAGATGAGATAGATGTGGTAGACCCATCAGATAACCGTTGTAGACTGGAAACAACGTAGGGTGTACACTGGAGAAGTATCAACTGTGGTGGGCATCTCATCAGATGGGTATTTTTTTTCCCAGTATGTTTGGGTACGTCCAACAGGAGTTACCGCATGTAGGAGGAGGAGTGAGGGGGAGAGCACATGCGTCTAACCCCATAGCGGTAGTTGTAGTAGAGCATAATTATTAGTGTATAGTAAAACGTTGTGGTTACTAAATTGTTGATCTTACCAAGATTGTTATATACACGATTGATCTAACATGTGTTGTGTAATGTTTTGTTTGTAGGCGATGTGTATTGGTTATTGATCATTGACACATCCATGTACACATTTACACATAATGTATCGACCGATGTGCTAGGTGGAGGTATACTAGAGCCTGTGGATGATATCACAGGTGAGCATTCCCATTTATTTGAGCCAGTGGCCATAGAAATGGTGAAATGTACAATGCTACTTAGTGAGAGGGACGAGGCATGTGAGGAGACTCAACATGCCCAAGAGGCATTATGTGGTGGTCCCTTTGCCCAAGACATGTTTGTGTGATATGTAGATTTTCAGCATTAGTTCTTGGAGCATAACATGGAGATTGTGATGTTATGCAGACATGTGGAGAAGTTCTGGGGCCAAAAAATATGGCTTCACATTGGTGGCGAGGCATATAGTTCTAGGGATCTCGTGGCACACGAAAGAAATAGTGATGATGAGGTGTGATAGTGATGATTTTATATGATGTAGGGGGCCTTTCCCCCAAGTGATGAAATATTTTGACACACCACCTTTATTAATAGAACTTTATACTACGAACTCCCCATTGACATATGCTTCTCAAGAAACCTTCAAGCTTCACATGCTTAAGCTCTCATAAGATGATGACTCCATGATTCCTAATGGAGGCATCCATGACATCTAAGTATACCTAGCAAGGTAAAACATCCATTTACAAATGGGACATGAAAACAATATCCTTCATCAACTCTTTTATGATCTTAACCTTTTTTTCTCTTTTACTCTTCTTGGGGACTTTATGAGAAGATAAAAAAAGTTCTTGAGGTTCAACAAGAGAGAAAATACCTTCATGAGCAGTAGGATTGTCACGAAAAGTATCAACAACTTTAGGATCATTCATGATGTCATCTTTCACCTTCTCAAATTGTGTAGAATTAACATCATCCTTTTCCTTATAAGTATTCATATTGGTTCTACAATATATTGTAATGTGACAAAACTTGTTGCATTTGAAACAAATAATAGTAATCATAACTTTAGGAGTTCTATCTTTCCAACCTTATCTTCATTTCCCTTGAGTTAAATTTCTAGCAATATGTCCAGCATCATTTCCTCTGAAACATACAACTAAACCCTTACCTTTGTAGCCTTTATTAGCCCAATTTTGAATTTTTGGTTCATAAAATCAATTCCTAGAAACATGAGCTCTCTCAATAAATTTGCAACAAACTATATTCTTTTCTTTCTCACTTCTACTATCCTTCATAGAGGATAAGTTCTAGAAAATATGCTACAGTTATTTTCCATAGGACCAAATCCATTACAAGTAAAACCATAACCATTAAATGACCTTTCATACCTTGAAGTATTTGGTTTCCTGATTTATTTGGTCTTCATATTTTTATTAATTTGATCTATATTTGAACTAGTAGACTCCTTGCTTAAAACAACATCATTTTTAATGACCTCTCCTTCAAAAATATATTTTTCTTTGGAAGTTTCTTGACTTGATTAAGAGATTTTATCATCCTTATTTATTTCATTTTTGAAACCTAAACCTCATTGATTTGTCACTTGATTTTCTTTGGATTCTCAACAGATCATATAAGCTAGTTATACTCTTTTTAAACTTTTGAAACATTTTTAGTTTGTTTGAAACTAGGTCAAACTCCGATTTTAAGGATGTAAATTACATTGGTCAAACTTGATCCACTCATCCTCTTTAGTCTCGAGACTAGTAATAAGAAATTAAATTTGTGTTTTAAGTTAATTACTATTTTTCTCTTTGTATTTAAGCTTCTTATTGATTACCTCCAGTATTTGATCCATACCTTTTGTACTATCACTTCCACTACTATTGTGGGGGCTTTTATATTCATACCAATACTCCAATTTTTCCCCATATATCCTTATCCAAATTACAATCCAAAAACATGGTGCTCACACCTTCTTCCATAGAACCAAAGATTATATCCTCTGTTATTTATTCCATTCGATCTGAAAAATCAATATCTCCTGCATTAACTTGATGACAGAGAAAACTTAGATATACCTTCATTATGAATATTTATAAGGAATAGTTTGTTCCATTGAACTTATGTCCTTTATATGGTAGGAAATATTCTCCCATTTTGATCACCTAGACCTGTGCTCCAAGATAATATCCTTTCAAGTGATTAGGACCATGCTCCAATAAGGAACTTCTCTGAAACAAGGCATCCTTTTTGAATCACGACGAAACTTAGGGGGGTGAATGAGTCCCAAAAAATTTATTATGGGTCATTAACCATTGAAGTGCATCGTCAACTAGATAAACAAAAGGCCTTAATCAAGAGTCACATCATTAGAATAAGATGCCATTAAGAGTGCAGATAATGTGCAATATGAGCATGAGGGTCACCGAGAAGAACCATCGAAGCATGTAAATGTGGGAAAACATGACGAAGTCTTTATGAAAAAATGAGTTATGGAATTTTTTGGGAACTGGATTACCATGCAAGGAATTGTTGTCTATAGACAACTTCACAAGAAATCCCTACTTTCTAAGGTGAAAGAGTGAACCTGAGATTGAAGTTGACCTACATCATGCATGAGAGATAGAATGTCCCATGATGGAATAGAAGAAGATGGAAACAATGTATTAATAGGTTGAATATTTCCATTTTGTGTGATCATGGGTATATCAAAAGGTGAGATAGTATGCTCTGATGTTAAAGAAATGTGAGGTATGTGTGTCTACAGGAGGTGATGAAGGGGAAGTTTCACTAACAATATTATAAGGAACATGCGGATATTTCTCTAATCGGACTTGTTTTCAGTGCCCATAATAGTAGTCTTCAGACATGAGGATAAACAACAATATTATCAGACTCGTTCACTATGGTAGATAGCATTTTATCTACGGGAGAAGATGCTCATGGAAGAGGTCAGGAACTTTCTCTCATAACTGTAGAATAGCTCAAGGATAACATCCATAGGAACGAGAGACATGTTTATATGATCATTATTGATTCAAATTACACTACCATGTATAGTTTCCATCAAGGTAATAATTTTTTTACCAATTCCACTTCATAGCATTCCATGTTGGAGAAACACAATGAGAAGACGTAGGATATATGGGACCTATATTGGTATCCCAGTGGCCCAAGGAGAGGTAGGATGAATACTAGGTGCACTAATGAAGGCCTTAACAACCCCATCACTAATAGAAGGAATTTAATCCACCAGGTGGCATATCTAATGAAGAAAAGGAATCATCACATGCCACTGGAATGCAATGAAGTAAAATAAAATAATAAGAAATAATGTCCATTTAATTTGTGGCATAGCCGATAGGAGAATCGAAAAATATTAGTCGATAAATTGAATTTTGACCTTAGAAGACAACTCTATTTTAGTGGGGTCCACTAATGTAATTTCAGCTTCAAAATACCACTTGAGACCAAGAAACAAACTAGGATTAGCTAGGAAAATTATGGAATAATTTTTTTTTCAATTAAGAGTGTTTGCAATAAGGTTACAAGGTCACAATTAACATAAACATGGTTAAGATTAACAATCAAGACTAACTTACATAAAGTTCCTCTAGAAACCATTAACAACAAGCACAAGGTCAAAACAATAGGTTAAATTCATCACTTAGGTTAGGAGAGTAATTTCTCACTCAACCCTGCTCTAACAAGCTTACAAGGACTTCAACTTGATTTTTCACACACTTAGATTCATCAAAACTTTCCTAAATTATGCCCATTGGATAGGAAATTTTCTCACATTTCCAACCATATAAAGAAGTCCTCCTAACTCCTTATAAAACTCAAGTTATGGGCCGGCGGAGTTTTGGGGAGAAATTTTCCCTAGGGAGAGTCTGCAGGCTTAGGGAGAAAATTTTTCCCTTGAGCGGGTTGGCGGGGTGGGGAGGGAAATTGGGAATTTTCCTTTCTTGAGTGAAAAATCACAATTTCCCTCCATGCACCTGCCAATCTAGAAAGACATGTGTCACTTCTCGATTGGCACGGGGAAAATCGAAGCAGCGGGGAAAGTTAGGAATTTGGAATTTTAGGCCAAAAGCCCAAGGGCAGAAAATTCATCGCGCACCTCCACCAAGGAGAAAACCCATGCCACGTGTCACCATGTCAGACGGATCCTCAATTTTTTGAAAATTTTCGCTCTTGCCACCAATGCCACGTGGTGTCAGCACGTGCAGAACGGCTGACAGAACGGTGGAGAGGTTTAATACTTTGAGCCAAAAGGGTTTAAAAGTCAAAAAGACTTGCGCGGGCCCGCGAATCCGTTAGGACACGTGTCAGCACCCTATTGGCTACGGGGGTGTGGGGCCATGGAGGAAAAAGTAAATTTTTTTCCAAAGGGTCAAAAAGGGTTAAGTTTTAATATTTATTCCACGCGCCCTCCAAGCCATGTGTCAGCACGTGATTGGTTGCGGGGCCGCAGGGTTGCGAGGGAAAATGGGAAAATTTTCCCAAGGTCAAATTTTCAAAAAGTTAAGTTTCAAAATTAGTCTCCACCCTTCGAAGTGCCATGTGGAAACATTTGATTGATTGCAGGGTGGCGGGGGCTGCGGACTTTTTTGGGAAATTTTTCCAAAAGTTAAATTTTGATTTTTATATAGTTAGATTAATTTTTGGATGGCCATTTTGAAGTAAAACTTCAAATGGCCATAACTTTTGATAGAAAAGTCAGTTTTGGGAAAACAAGGACTTTCCGGAAAGCTCTCGGAGTCCTATTTGCACAAAAATCATCAATTTTGGATTTTGATGAATTTTTTAGGGTCAATTTTGTAAAAACAATCTGTAGGGTTTACAATAAAAAACTGGCAATTTTCCGACTTGTAATTTTTTGATCAAATTTTGATTTTCTTCTTCTCAACATGTCAATTGAACATGGAGACTTAATCTTGGGTAAGTTTAGGAGTGTTTTTAAAGGTTCAATTTTTTGATTGAGTGCAATTTTATAATTTTGAAACTTTTGATGGGAAAATGATTATGCAAGTTTGGAATTTGATTTCACAAAGTTCTAAAATGTATTTCATAGATGTAGAGTTCCAATTAGGTTCATTAGGACTTATTACATACAAATTGCACTGTTTCATTTCTTAATTTAAGTTGCAAATCTGAACTTCACATTTATTAGATAACTTTAAATGCCAGATTTGGAATGTAACAGAGATCATTTACTAACAAATTTATAATCAATTTGCAACTTCCAAATGTGGGAAAGCATTCTCAAATCTGATCTAAGACATTCAATTGATCTATCTTATCATTCAAGAGCAACAAGGCACAATTTGATATCTCAAATTTTAAATAAATACAAGGAACAAAATGTTGTCTTTTCCTCCCATACGCATTTTCTTTTCACATAGACATATCATTTCAAAACAGTAATTCCAATTCAATACAACAATACAAATTTGAGAAAGGAATGTATTTATTTTATTGATTTCCAACCATAATTTAACAATTTCTTTCTTTCTTTGAATTTCAATTAACAAAATACAAAACATATCTCATCCTTTCACGTTATTAACAAGACAGAGTATGAAATAATAACTCTTTACATTTCACAAATGAATATCTATCTTTTCCATTGCATTACAAGGTGTCTTCTCATTACAAACAATTAATACAATCATCCACTTCAAAGTGGGAAGGTTACAATATTTTTTCTCAAAGGAAGGACTGTCAAAACTGTATATTTTCTTCAAGATCCAAAATAGAGCATGCTAAATTCTTCATCTTTTCATCTTGATCACAACAAGGAAGGGGGAAAGGCAACGCTCTCCACCCAACCAAGACATCCAATGGGAAAAGAGAAGCCATCTTTCCCCATTGGCCCCTGAGCCCCAACCATATTGGAATAGAGTATGAACATCAACACATGGAAACAAAGGCTTCTATAACAACAAGCAACATTTTCACATGCATAATACAACAAAATACTCATTCCAAACAAAGACAGTAGTTCACAACTGCATTTAAGAATCACACACACAACACATGGGCTTGATCAAGCAAGCCATCAAGAGCAAGAACTATGGGGAACTAATTATGCCTCCCTATTTGGAATTGGGCATCCACCTAAATCATACCGCCAATAAACATATCAAATCCCATAAACCTTATACCTCCCAACCCCTCCTTATGCCCCCCTCAAAGTTTCTCCCTTATGCCCCCCCCCAAAAGTAAGAAATGCAAGCAGTTTCTTTTCCTAGGTGGATCCCAATCCAAAACTCCCTCCAAAATAGAACAAGTGCCTTTGGAAATCCCTTATGCCCCCATATAAAATCCACATAGCCTTCTCCTACACCTTGCCCTAAGCATTCTACCCAACCAGCCAACAATACAAAACACATTCACCATTTTTCTCATGCAAGAAAAGAGAAAACAACATTTTAAAATGGCAAGATCTTACCTCTCCATTATGGAGTTTGTTTCCAAAAAAGCAAGCTCCTTCAATTCTCAGAAATACAGCCCCAACACAGCAAGCTCTTCAATGCAAAAATCAGTCCAAGAACAGCAACACTCATGCAAATGAATTTTCAACTCTCTCCACAAGCAAGAGCACACAAAAAATTCACCCCCAAAGAAGAAAAGCAAAGTTTCAACAACCATAAACAAGAGAAGGAATTTCAAATTTTAAAGGAGAGGGAGAGGAGAGGATGATGTGGATTCCAAGTGGGATGCCACATCATTCTTCCTCAACCCAAAAAGAGAAAGTCAACTTCACAACTAATCACATTAAATAATATGACAATCAACTTACACACTCAAAATTAACCCATACTATAACAAGGACTGAATTAAAAGCTTGTAAGGAAAGTGCAATAAAAACTTACACATAGTCATTTGAAAATACAAGTAAAAGGGCTAATTTTGACTCCCAAACCATAGGTATGGTTAGTGGATGATTTTAAGAGGTGTGGGAAAAGTTTAACTTGTCCGACAAGCCCCAAAATGCAGCCCTCAAGGACAATTTCGAGTTCCTTTGAGGATGGAGTGTTCTACACTCCAAAATCTGACTTACATACATCACTTACATATCTCTTACATCCTCTTACACATTCTTACAACATGCATTAATATCTATGACTTCATTTATTACATTCTTTTGACATAATGATTTATTTATTTAACATATGGTTATACATAACATAAACCCAAATTAATTAACAACTAATGAAAGGGGTAACACATTACAAATAAAATACATGCAAACATTACAAAAAAAGAAACACATTAAAGTAATACATGAAATCCCTTGGTCACATTTTAAAGGTGATTCCCCCCATGGGAATCCCTAAAAAACACAACATACAAACAATACAGTTGCCATGGTGACCTTGTTGAATTCATCCAGAATTCTAATATGGTTAGTCTCCAGTCCCTTAGACATTGTTGTGATATTTTAACCTACAAAATAAAAATACCTCCTTTGGCCTCGTGGCCATATCAGAACATCCAAAATTATATAACAACATATAAAGATCAAACCCAAATCACAACAACATCAAGAATTCAACATCATCATTTAAATTCAATTTGCAACTATATCATCATCCAATGAATCTCTATACTAGAGCTACTCATAATATCAAATGTCCCATGTCTAAAATCAACATCTATAATTAGTCCATGTCAAATAGTATATCATCATCCACATAATAATAATGTCTCTAATAATCATCATGCATGTTAATTGAATCAAGGTCCATAATAATCCATGATCTAACATCTACACATCATACTAAATCAAAACATAATAATGTCCAAAATGAGATCAACAGTATCAAGATCAGTATCTAAATAGTGTCAAAGGGAAGTGGGCACTACAAGTAATTCATCCATGAGCACTATATGTGAGTCTTAATTCGGCAATGGTAGCCTCACCATAAAATCTTTAGACACTAAAATGTCTTATTATAATAAAAGAAGAGCTACTTTGTCAATGAAAAATGATTAAAAAAAATAAAAATTCCTGTTTGGCCTTACGGGTTCACCAAAATTATCAACTGTATTAATAATTTCTAGATTCCTTATCAATTTTATAAGTTAATATAAATAGATATTAAATGTTATATTGAAGTACTAGATCTAAATATTTTACTTTTTATATTTGAATGGATTTAAATAATGCCAAGAATAAGGTTTTGAAACAAGCATGCATGTGATAAAGAAAGCTTACCTCACTAGGTGTTATATGATCAAGTAGCAAACTACTGTTTCATTGCATGGGTATTCTATTGTTGAATGACTTCAATAAGGTCAAAAACTATCATTGTTTTTTCCTACCTTTATGGCCAAACTTCTTTGAAGTGACAATTGGGTTGCAGCCCATCATGTGTGCAAGTTCATCTTGTCTGATATTTTATGGGCATGTTAAGGTTGAAATTTACAAATTTCATTTTGAACTGCATCACCAACCTAAAATAGGGAATATAAGTCAAGATATGTGTGTTAGCTTCACATTGTCAATGAGTATTCACAATCCATATGCACTTTTCATCTCATGCATTTGTAACCGTGTGTATGTTAGTGATTACAAAACCCTATCGAAAATTCAATTAAAAAAAGTGCATATTGAAATCTCGATTTGTAACTAATTCATTCAACATTCTAATGTACATAGATGGTCTTAGATCCTGTAAGGATGAATATGGTATGTTTAGAAAAAGGAACTAAGGGTAGTTTTCATATGTAATGTAAGCAATAATGTGATATGATGCCCTAACGCCAATGTTCATTATTTTAGGAGGAAATATTTATGCTACATGGTGAAAATTAAAAATTTGATGGAGTTATATATATATAGCTATATTTCCCCATTTACATTGGTAATACAGATTTAGAGAATGAAGCCCAAATTTTGACCCTTCATATAGACTTAGTTTAACCCTTTATGGGTTAAAATATGGTCCACCCATAAATATAGTAGGGTTATGTATTATACTAATAAATAGATCTTGTTATCTAAATTATACTTGTGACCTAGTAAATTCTGAATACATACCTTACCCATTTTATAACCATTAGGACATAACCTTGTAAAGATGATTAAGTTCCACAAATGGACGATAACATTTTGGTTGGATAATTCCTACTGAATTAAAACCACATGGATTAAGGCACCTTGAGGGTGATAACTAGTTAATAGGGGCCCCAATTAGTTCCTAATTAGTGGTGACATGCAAAAATTATTATGAACATTTCATATCCCCTCCAAAAGATGTAAAAATACCATAGGCCCCGTAAAATTATCTTGTAAGACACGAATTTCCAATGAAACTTGAACTAAAATTCAATATCGTGTATCTATTGGAGTCATGTGAGATCTCAGTATCACGACCAAAAAGGTCATGGGGGGGATATGAATTAACTTACATCAATCATGTATAAATCCATTAGCCAAAATAGTGTGAGAATAGTATATCGTCAAGCACCCTTTGATGGGTTCTATTCCATAGGTAAAAACATACTGAATTTTTAGGGATCTAACTCTACAAATTGAGACCTAGACCACGACTCAATAATTCAAACTCAACATACCTTGGAATCTCATTTTATTTTTTTGCAAGTTTGCACAAGAACATCTTCTTCAAGTACACACATATTAGAAAACCATTTGAAATGAAGCGTTCTAGTAAAATTCATTGGAATTAAGAGATACTACTGATAGGGGACATGTATAAATGAACCTCATCTCATAATATTCTCGGGGGGCATATTCTCCTATCATTCACATTTAATTCCATTACATCCATCACCTCACAACATGTTACATAAGTTGGTCACTATTATTCTTGCTTACTTATTTACTTGTTACATGTTACACTTTATTAACTATCTAAATAATATCTTATATGTCATTATCTTTATCATATACACATGCATGTTCACTTGTTCTCTAGTTGTGATATGCATGAATTTCTACAGATCCTTACATGCATAGCATGGATGTTTGGCACAATACCTCTTACTAGTCCCACAGGAGGCTCCTAGGGGAATCTACTTTCATACACTACTGGTGCTATTGTTTCATTTTTACTTTCCTATTCTTACTAGCACATTCTATTTTATCAGATTATATATGCACATGCTTTGACATACTTTTTATCTTTCTAACATGCTAATGGGTGCTTCATGTGTAACATTTGTCTTTGCAAGAATATTTGCTTCCATGGTTGTTTTTACTCTTGTCATTGTCTTTTATTTTTCCATTTTTCCATTGTTTGTGGGATTTACCCTATGTCTTTTGTTCACATTTCTTGTTATTTTATGATCATGGCCTTGATTGTCTTACACATGTGAGTGATGTCCCATGTTTGAAACCCACTTTTTGCTGGTCTACATTGTCTTCTTTTTTTACATAGATTACACATTGTCTTTCTATATGCATTATTTCTTATTAATTCACTAACACATGTTTCCTAGCCATATTTTTTACATGTGCCTTGGTTTCTACTAAGCACATTCCCTTCCCTTACAGGGCAAAGTTTCAGCATAGCATTCAGTCCTCTCCTTTGGGCTGAATTCCTCCTAGAGCAACATCCCATGCACCCCAAATGAGGGGGGCATACATTTGGGTGAATTATCACCCCATACAGTGGTACTACATTCATAGTTTCAAAACCTTTTAATACATACATGAATAGTCTAATTACACATAATGGCTCAGAATTACTTGGGTCCTTACACAACACAATACATGAGTATCCTAGATATATGGGGACAATACATGATTGGGATGTAAGAGACTCCCTGACCCTTCCTAAAGCCTATGACCAGGGATAAGTTACATAAGTATTTTAGATTAATGTAGTTTTCAAGTAATTTACATAGTGGTTTTCACAACAAGAAAAGTCCTCTAGTAATTATAATGCATTTGATACCTTTCATTTTTGCCACTTGTGATCGAAATTCTTTAGGATCCAAAGTCTGATCTCCCTTAAACTTAGTGGAAGTCAACATGGAATTAGGATACAATGTTCTCCTCAACACTCTTTGTACGTTTTCACATCAGTTGGGCTTACACTTAGCCATTGAGAGCATCTAATTTTTTGGTATCATTGGTTTGTTTTGGAGATAAAAAAACTCACTTCTACAACATTTCATATACAAATAAAGTTATTGATCATAATCATGAACCAGGTGAACAAGCATTAACTTCAACACCTCTTACATCCAAACAACATTAAAAAGGATTTGGATTCAAGCACACTTGTTACTCATGAAGGGCACAGGGACTTCTTTTACCTTTTTTCATATTTTTACATAGGAGGGGAATTTCATCACATAGACTATTAGTCATCACACATCTTTTACATCTTTGACTTTCAGGTTATTTACTTTATACACAACACACATGAAGAGCCCCAAGGGCAAAATAATTCCTAGCACATCCACACATACATATAACTACACTTTATGATTTACCCTATGTAGTCAACATGCTTTCATTTGTAAGATCACTTCATTTACAGTTGAGGACAGTCTGACCCCTCATTTTCATTATCATTTTGGCGTTTTTCACTCAATTTGATACATTCTACATGGGGGTTTGTAGGTGAATCTTTACTTTAGGTTATTAACGATTACATCAACATGGTCATTGTTCAACATACTAGTGACCTAAAGGGAATGGGTAATTAACCCACCTTATCACATACCATTCAAATATGATAAGCATTTATTTATCTTTGGCCTATTTTACTATGGGTGCCCTTACTTTGCCCTTTTACACCTTTCCAAGTACCCCAGTTTGAAGACTTTTACTACTCCACATTTTTATGCACTCTAGACATGATTCTGCCTCCTATGTTCACCTCATCCTTCTGGGACATACCCAGATTATGGTTACAAAATACTCTGACTAAGAAAAGTCAAAAAAATTTAATCTTTTGCCCATAATAGGGTTTTATTTTCTTAATTTGCTTGTTTTTTGTTATTCAATTAGGGAATCATTAGCTATATAAATCTATTACCATAATACAGGGAACTTTTATCTAATCATAATTAATTTAATCAGGAGTTACTATTAGGAATCTATTAAATGCAGTAAAAACATAATCTAGATGCATAAAAGCTATTCTAAAATGAAACCCTATATGTGCATGATACACACCACAATGGCTTCTAAAATAATTGCATGCACACATCTATTCATTTCTGCTATAAAATGTGTAGCTATTTTGCAATACAAGACATCTTCAAGGAATTAGGATGGATTCTTTCACGGAACTAATGGATTTGAAATGACTTTTTTAATATTGTAGGACTCCTACCTGACAAATTTTATCATGCCTCAAGGTCACATTTTTCTCTCAAGAACATGCAACTTAAGGTCTTCTCAGTTGGTTCTTGCAAGACATCATTTTTTTTGGTGCACTCATGACTATGGGATGACCCAAGAAAATATACCTTGCAAAACAAAGATTAGAACATCAAACCCTTGTAAGTAATAAAATATGAAAATATGGGTCAGAGTACCTCAGGTTGTTACCAAAAGTGTCTTATCCCATGGCTGATCAAGAACCTCATTACCCAGATGCAGGATGTATCTAGTTTGTGTCAATCAACAATTTATCAAGCTCTTGTTGCAAGGTGTTTTCTCTTATTATCAGATTGCTAGTTTTTGTGACACTTTCCAATAGTAACATACTTAAAATGCTAACTAATATTACAATAACTTAATAAATCCAAATTTTAGGTTCCCCCTTTCAGTTGTGTTATGTAGATCTTTAGCCTTGATTCATTTTTATTTATCATATGTGATGCTATAATGATTTGGGTTGAACCAAGTCTAGGATGGAGTGATCACGCCTCATAAAAGTTTGAAATAGGACCCTTTATGGATCTTATGGGTTTATATTTATGGGGGTCTCAGATCATGGCCTCTAATGGGAATTAATCATGTTCATTACTATTGTATAAGGATAAATGAAAACGTTACAAAGGCCAAATCTAAGCAACAATCATCGAATCAATGTGCACATAATGAAGGCAATTATTATGTTTACCAGGGCACCATTTTGAATCAAGAAAATTGGGTGATGGTTAGATGCATTATAACTTGTAATCTGCCTACACATCTTAAAAACATAACCATTGTAAAGAATAAATAGACCAAAATGGGGATTAACTAGTGGTTGCATACACTTTAGTCAAAGAGGATCAATGTGCACATATGTCTCCATGAGCCACTCATGTAATCATGATAATTAAATCTACCTTCTCTTATATTTACTGGCTAGATTGTTGTTGTTTGTGGAGCTTATTACTTCACAAATTAGCATGCTAAATAACTTGCTTGGAATACACAGTAACCAGCATTATGGGTGATTACGTCAGTCACCTAGGGACCGGATGACATCGGTCAGGAAAGGAGGAACCTGACAGTATGGTTAGGGTAACCAACATCGGTTACCTGTGTGTGATTGTTTTAATTTAACTCATGGGAATTAGATCTAAATCAATTTTATTATTAAGGTGATCTATTGATTGTAATTGCATAGCTAAAGTTCCCTAAGTTTTTATATGCTATATAAGAATTGAAAGCTAGGGTTAGAAGTAAGAATTAATATTTTGAATTATTGTGATAATAATTGTGAGAGAAGAATTCTTGGAGAAAAAAGAAAATCTTGAGGGAAGAAAGTACTGTACATCTGAGAGGTGTGGAAGATTGTAAATCTTCATTGTATATCTTGTAAAGCTTTGGATAATAGATTGGTTGTTTCTTGGTGGATGTAGCCCACACTGGGTGAACCACGTTAAATCTTGGTGTTGATTTTATTCTTGTTTTTTATATTCTTCTGGTAGAATATCTACATTTATTGCATGTATGCTTAGATTGATATATTATCTGTATAACCTATGTGCTAATCCCAAAAATTGGTATCAGAGCTTTTTTTGAGGGTTTTGTGTGTTGAAAAATTTACTCATGGAGGTTTTTTTGATTGAGTGGGAACTACAACAATGACAGAAGAAAACAAATACAAGGTAGAGAAATTTGACGGCGTAATTATCAATTATGGAAGATGCAGATTATGGAGGATTATCTGTATCAAAGAATTTATATTTACCGTTGGATGAGAATCTAGACCTACGAAGATGACTGATGAAGAATGGAAGATTCTTGATAGAAAGGCTTTGGGATCTATAAGATTGAGCCTGACAGCATCTGTGGCTTCCAATATTACAGAAGCGGCTTCTACGGTAGAGTTAATGAAATCTCTTGCTAATTTATATGAAAAACCTAGTGCTTCAAATAAATTTTATTTGATGAAGAAACTATTTAGTTCTAAGATGCATGAAGGTGGATCTGCATCTAGTCATTTGAATGATTTCTGATCTATTGTAAATCAGTTAAAATCGGTTAATATACCATTTGATGATGAAGTAAAAGAACTTTTATTCTTATGTTCTTTGCCTGATAGTTGGGATAACTTGGTAATGGTTGTTAGTAATACAACATCTACTAATAATATTTTGAAGTTTGATGATGTGGTTAGTATAATCTTGAATGAAGAAATTCACAGGAAAAGTACAAGAGAATCATCATCTGGGAATGCTTTGAATGTAGAAAGTAGGGGAAGGCAGAAGGAGAGATCCAAGAGTAAGAGTAATGGGAAATCAAAGTCAAGGGATAGCAGATCTAAATCCATAAGTAAGGGAATTACTTGTTGGAAATGTGGAAAGAAAGGACATGCAAAGAAAGATTATTGGTCAAAGGAAAAATAAAACCAACAACCAGAAAAAGGTAAAGAAGTAAATATTGCTGCATCAGAGGTAATGCAAGATGCCCTTATTCTTTCTTTAGATAATAAGATTGAATCATGTGTTTTAGATTTAGGAGCTTCTTTACATGCAACCCCTAATAAGGGTTATTTCAGAAATTATGTCTAGGGTAATTTTGGGCATGTTTATTTGGGTGATGATGAACCTTGTAATATTACTGGTAAAGGAGAATTTCATCTAAGATTGTAGAATGGAAATACATGGTATTGAAAGATGTGAGGCATGTGCCAAGCCTCAGGAGGAATCTTATTTTTGCAGGGCAACTAGGTGAATCTGGTTGCATGGTTACTTTTACAGGAGACTCTTGGAAAGTCACCAAGGGTGCTTTTGTTGTGGCAAGAGGTAAGAAGGTAGGAACATTATATTTATCTACCTGTATTATTACTGATTCCTTTCTATGCATTATCTACTTCAGATTTCAGATGCAAACATGTGGCATAATCAGTTGGGCCATATGAGTCAAAAAGGAATGCAGATCTTAAAGGCTAAGGGTAAGTTATCAGATTTGAAAGATTTAGATCTTGATTTCTGTGAGCATTGTATCTTTGGAAAGAAAAAGAGAGTGAGATTTCTCAAAGTTGGGGCAACTAAGAAGGAGCAAAAATTGGAGCTTGTACACTCAGATGTGTGGGGACCAGATCAGGTAGCTTCTCATGGAGGATCCCAATATTATGTTACTTTCATTGATGATGCTACAAGAAAGGTATGGGTTTATTGTATTAAACATAAATCTGATGTTTTTGAGACTTTTAAAAGATGGAAATCCCTTGTTGAGAATGAATCAAATTCAAAGTTAAAGTGCCTTAGATCTGACAATGGTGGTGAATACTGTAACAAGGCTTTCAATGATTATTGTTCAGTGAATGGATACGTAGAGAAAGAACGGTTCCAAGAACACCACAGGAGAATGGTGTTGTAGAAAGAATGAATAGGACAATCATGGAATGTGCTAGAAGTATGAGGATACATTCTGGATTGCCCTTGTAGTTTTGGGTAGAAGCAGTTGATACAACAATTTATTTGATTAACCATGGGCCTTCAAGTTCACTAGATGGAGGAATACTAGAGGAAGCTTGGACTAGAAAAGATTTAGATCTTTCTTTCAATAAGTCCACACCTAGCTCAAATCTCCTCTAGGGATTAATTTAATTACTGATTACATTGACATTTTAGCTAAATATTTCCTTGATTAAATTTTAGGGTTAAGGGACCCAAAACCAATTAAATACCCAAGGTATTTAATTTCCACAAGATCAAGACAAGAGCAGGTTAAATTACAGTGAGGAAAAGAATACATATTTAAAATCAACAGAGTAAGGTCTCACTTACCCACTCCCAGAACTTGATTAGGAGTGTCTACAACTAGGTTGCTAGGCAACAACTACCACTAAAAGATTCCAGAACAACTCAAATCCACAAGAACAAACTTTTCTTTTATTAACAATTCATAGAGGTCACAAGGTCCAAAACTTAGGGCTAGAAGTTTCAGTTAGGTTCAGGGAGTAATTTACCCCCATACCCACTCTCTAACAGGCCTAGAGTTTCAACTAGATTTTTCTCCTACTTAATACTTCCAAAATTTCCCTAATCCATTCCCATTAGATAGGAAATTTCCTCACCTTTCCGGTGATATAAAGAAGTCCTTCTAACTCCTTATAGAACTCAAGATATGAGCGGGTGGAGTTTTTAGGTCAAATTTTCCCCTAGGGGGACACGTGTCAAGAGGTGGGGAAAACACCTTCAACAGGTTGGCGGGTCACGGGGCGGCTTAAATAACTTTTTCCCATCATGCGGGGGAAAAATTTTTCCAATTATGCCCGTGCCGCCCGCGCCTCCGTGGGTCCTCTGGTGGACACATGTCGAGTCCTGGCGCAAAGCGGGAAACTCCGGGGAGAGAATGGCCGGAGTGGCGGAAGGATTTAGGGCGCATTTTCGCCTTCTTGGGAGTAAAGCAAAATATTCCTGTGTGCACCCGCGCTCTGATGGGCTTGGAGACACTTGTCACGGTTCCTAGATGTGGAAAGCGAGGAATGGTGGGCTAGTGGAGGCGGTATAGGATGGATGATGCGGCAGAAAAGATTGCCGAATTTCACAAAAGGGAGCGAAAGAGGGAACAAACTGATCGAATGCACAGGTCCACACGCGCCTGCGGACCATAATGAAAATGCCACAGGCTGATTGGGCAGGGGAGATGGGGCCGCAGGAATTTTTTTGAAAATATTCCAAAGCCAAAAAGGAGGAATAGAAAAAAATGGCAAGGGGTCCCACCATCCCCAAAAGCACCCATAAGTTGCCACGTGGCAAAGCCTGTAATTGGTCGTGGGCTGGCGGGGCTAAAGTGAAATTTTTCCCAAAATTTTCAAAAATACACTAAGGTCAAAAGGAAAGTGCCGCCTCTGCTGTAGCCCCCAAAGAGGACACGTGGCACCCTCAGATTGGTTGTGGGTCGACAGAGGAAAATGGTGAAATTTTTTTCCTGAACCAAAAATGTTTTCAAAAACTTTTCTAAGGCCAAAAATGATGGGAAAATTTTGGGTTGCAGGCCTGCCAGGGAAAATTTTTCCAAAATTTTCCCGCTAAGGTAAAAAAACTTCAAAGTGCCATAGCTTGAGCTAGAAAGCTATGTTTTGGGCAAATGAGGACTTTTTGGAAAGCTCTCGATGCCCTTTTTGCACATGAAACATAAATTTTACTTTTTGATAAGTTTTAAAGGGTCAATTTTGCAAAAAGGATCTGAAGGCTTTTAATTAGCTGCAAACTGGAGTAATTTTCAACTTTCAATTTGATTAAATTTGGATCTCCTCCTTCACTCAACATGCCAAATAGACATGGAGGATTGATCTAGGGAGGGTTTAGAGTGTTTTAGGAAGTTAATTTTGTTCAATTGATTCAAAATTTGGAATTTTTCCAACAAGTGACAAAAAATGACTGTAAGAAGGGATTGTATTCAATTTTGCAATGGTTAAATTGTTTTCTTAAGTTTTCTTTGTCAATTTGAGTTCATTTGTGAACTATAACATACTAAATTTTAACATTTCCAAGTTGATTGTTAATGTGCAGGTCCGAACTATACATTTTTATTAAATTATTTGCCAGTTTTAAGTTTATACACAATGCCAGTTTCTTTGAAGGAGTTGTTTATCAATTTCATCATTCAAGTGTATGGTATTTATTTCTAAACTAGTCCAATACATTTAGTTGTTTATAAACAAACTCATTTCCAAATGCTTAAATTTACAAGTTCTGATTTCCAATTTAATATATTTCAAAAGAGAAACAATGCAATATAATATCTTCTTCTTTCATACGCATTTCTTCTTTTTCCATTTTCTAAACAAGATTTCAATCACAATTAACGATATTCCAATTTCAATTACAACAATGCAAGTTTGAGAAGTGAACTTGCAATTCCTTTATTGACTTCAATTAACAACTTTACAATTATCACTTTCTTGTTTGAAATACAATATACAATACATATAACAATTCTTCACATTCCTTTTCAAATGTAGAGAATGGAATATAACTCTTTACATTTCACATTTCAATTTCAACTTTCATAATCAATACAAGTATTTTCTCATTACAAAATAATTATAAATTTCATCCACTTCAAGTGGGAAGGATTACAATAAACTTGCTCACAATAAGGGACTGTCAAACTGTATTTTCTTTTGCTCCAGGACAACAACATGCTCATTTATTTTTCTCCAAGTTGATCACAACAAAAGAGGGGGAAAGGAAATGCTCTCCACCCAACCAAGACATCCAATGAAAGGAGAAGCCTTCCTTCATCATTGGCCCCCGAGCCCCAACCAAAATACAATAAAAGGTGTAATTCAACCATGGAAACAACTGGCTTCCACAACACAACATTCTTTCACATACACATTTTTTTTAAACACAATGCAACACAAAACAAACATTAGTTCACAACTGCATTTAAAAACATTTCAAAACAGAACTCAGGCTTGATCTTGCAAGCCAAAGAAGCAAGGACTATGGGGGAAGCTACTTATGCCTCCCAATTGGGAATTGGCATCCACCTATAATCAAACCGCCAAATTAATCATCACACACATATCCTTATGCCCCCCATAAACCTTATGCCCCCCACAGATTTCCTTATGCCCCCTTATGCCCCCACAAAGTAAGAAATGCAAGCTATTTATTTTCCATGGTGGATCCCAAACCCAAACTCCCTCCACAAAATTCTAATGCCAATGGCATTCCCTTATGCCCCCCCACATGGATTCCCCATAGCCTTCTCCTACACCTTCCCTAAGGCAGTCTACCCAACCATCCAACAAAATAAAACATTCTCCATACACACAACACAACAAGAAAATAACAGACAATAAAAGAAGGAATAAACTCCTACCTCTCCATGGAAGGATTTTGTCTCCACAACAAGCTTTGAATGTCCAAAAAAGCTCCCAAAACAAATGCCAAAACACAGCTCTCCAAAAACAACAAAGCTCTAATCCAAGCATGCAAAATTAGGTTCAACAACTTTCTTCAAAAATCCACAAAGTCAAGAGCTCCAAACACAAGAAAAATGCACCCCCAAGGAAGAATGCCAAAAAGGTTCAACAACCCCCAAAACAAGAAGAGAGTTTGAATTATATAGAAGAGGGAAGAGAAGAGGATGATGTGGATCCATGTAGGATGCCACATCACACATCCTCAAATCAAACAAAAAAGACAAAATCCATTCTCCCAAGCACAATAAAGAGGTGGGTGAAAAATGACAAGTTACTTGCACACTCCAAAAAGAGCCCACACCTCAAGGGACAATAATTCAATAAAATGTAAGAGAGTGCAATCCAAAACAAGCAACATGAGGAATAAAATGCATTATAACAAGTCAAAAATCACATCTTCCAACCATTAGTATGGTTGGTGAATTAAATTTAGAGGCATGGGACAAGTTTTACTTGTCCCACAAGCCTCCAAAAACTGCCCCCAAGGACAAATTCGAATTTCCATGGAGGTGGAGTATTTCTTACTCCAAAAACAACCTTACACAAGCTCTTACACAACTTACACATCACTTACAAATTAAATACAACAGCCAACAACTCTAATAATTACTTTCCCATATCCCAATTTAATTTATTTAAATTTTAAACATATGATCTCCTCACATTAATCTATCACAATTAATTAATTAAAAGAAGAGAACACATTACAAATAAAATACATACAACAATAAATAAAAGAAACACATTAATAAAATACACAAACCCATGGTCACATATAAAGGAAATCCCCCCCATGGGATCCCCTAACTAAAACAACACACAACACAATAAAACAAGTTGTCATGGTGACCTTGTTGAATTCACCTAGAATTCTATTGTGGTTGGTCTCCAATCCCCCGATGTTTGTTGTGATATTTTAAACCTGCAAAACACAAATACCTCCTTCGGCCTCGTGGCCATATCAGAACATCCAATGCGATATAAAAGAAATCACAAAACCAACTATATAAATGAATCACAACAACTACATCATTTGCATTTTTAATCCACAACTATATCAGCATCATAAAATATTCATTTTCTAGATCTACTCATAATATCCAAAATCACATGTCCGAATAACTTCCATTAAACATCCATGTCAATAGTATATCATCATCCACATATGAGTGTCTCTAATAATCACCATGCATCATATATAATCAGATTCAACAATAATCCAAGATTTGACATCTAACACCTTACTAAATCCAAACTATTAAAATGTTTGTCATAAATCAACATTATCAAATAAGCATCAAAAGGTGTCAAAGGGAAGTGGGCACTACAAATTGATCATGATTGTAAATTGTTAGGAGTCATGAACATTACAATGGAATGAAAACCTATAATGTACTGGATCAGATTTTGAAATTCAACAGCATGAACAGATGGTTAAAAATTTACATGGACATAACACAATTCATTCTATGGATTTAAACATTGTCATCTACAGGTGTACCAGAATTGTTAGGGAGTTGATAACCCATACACAGCTTTCTTCAAGCTTGACAACATTGCTACATCAATAGAGACCAAACATTCGGTTAAGGTGACTCGGCATCAACATCAATCATATTCTGAGATGGTGAGATACAAATTTACATAATGAGCATATTACAAGCCTCCAGCACCCCAAATCTCAGTGAGAAGGTCACAAAGAGTAAGTAGACCTCAATAAAGATTTACACATTCCTTATATTATTTATTATTGACTAGTAGTGGTGAACTAGAGAGTTTTGAAGAAGCAATGCAGGATGGATACCCACATGTGTAGTGGGAGCATGGCATGGATGAGGAGATGGACTCCTTGAACAAAACCAGACATGGGATTTGGTTAAGTTACCAACAGGTAAAAGAACATTGTAGAACAAATGGGTTTACATGATCAAGGAAGAAGAGGGTGGACATAAAAGATACAAGGTAAGGCTTGTGGTAAAAGGATTTGCACAGAAATCAGGTATTGATTTTGGTGAGATATTTTCTCCTGTAGTAAAAAATGACTTCTATTCCTACTATATAGAGTTTAGTTGTAGTAGAAGATTTACATTTAGAGAAATTTGATGTCAAGACAAATTTCCTTCATGGTGATTTGGAGGAAGAGATATATATGCAACAACTGCTTGGGTATGAAGTCAAAGGTAAGGAGAAACTTGTGTGTAGGTTGAAAAAGAGCTTGTATGGGCTCAAGCAAGCTCCAAGGAAATGGTATATGAGATTTGATAGTTTTATGCATGAGCATGGTTATATGAGATGTGAATCTGACCATTGTGTTTATTTCAAGAAGCTTGGAAATGGGAGCTATATTATTTTGTTACTATATGTGGATGATATGCTTATTGTAGGATCTAGTATACATGACATTGGTGAGCTTAAAGAAAATTTATCTCACACATTTGCAATGAAGGATTTAGGAGCTACAAAGAAAATCCTTGGCATGCAAATTCATAGAGATAGGAAGAACAAGAAATTGTATTTATCTCAAGAACATTATATCAATAAGGTGTTGGAAAGGTTTAATATGCATAATTCAAAACCTGTAAGTACACCTATGGTTGGACACTTCAAATTGAGTAAATATCAGTGTCCTACATCACATGAGGAGGTCAAGTACATGACACAGGTTCTATATGATTTAGTATTTGGAAGTCTTATGTATGTTATGGTTTATACCAGACTAGACATTACATAGGCAGTGGGAGTTGTGAGAATATTTATGGCCAATCCAAGTAAAGAGCATTGGAAAGCAGTCCAATGGATTCTCAGGTATTTGAGAGGGACATCCAACATGCAGTTATGCTATGGAGGGTCATATATTTCTTTATGTGGCTATGTTGATTCAGATATGGTTGGAGATTTGGATGGTAGGAGGAGCACCACTGGATATATATTCATAGTAGGTGGGATGATAGTTAGCTAGATTTCAAGATTGCAGAAGGTTGTGGTCTTGTCTACTACAGAGGTAGAGTATGTTGCAGCTACAAAGGCTAGCAAAGAGATGATATGGATGAGCAAGTTCATGGAAGAGTTGGGAAAGGAGCAAGAGGATTGCAAATTTACAGTGATAGTCAAAATGTGATTCATTTGGAAAATAACTCAACATTTCATTCAAGAACAAAACACATTCAGTTGAGGTATCACTTCATATGGCAGGTATTAGAGGATGGGCTAGCTAAAACTGGAGAAAATTCATACAAATAAGAAACTTGTGGATATGCTAACGAAGTTGTTAGCAAAGGAGAAGTTGGAGCTACACTCCACTTTTGTTGGTCTTCGAGTTTGAGACTTGAAGAGGAAGAAACAAGCCAAGGAAAGGATCCAAGAATGGAGTTGTACGGTAAAGTGCAATAATTTATCTCCAAGTGGGAGATTGTTAAGTTGTGGAGCTTAATTGATTCTAGCATGCTTTACAAACTTTTTAGAATACACAGTAACCGACATCGGTTGGGTGACCATCATCGGTCATCTGGGACTAGTATTGGTCAAGGGTTGGATATTGGAACTAACCGACATCGGTTGCTTGTGCGTGATTGTTTTATTTAACTCATGAGAATTAGATCTAACCTTTGATATAAAGATTGATCTAATGGTTGTAATAACATAGCTAAGTTGCCCTAAGTTTGTATATGACATTATATAAGCTTGAAAACTAGGGTTAGAAAGGCTAATAAGGATCATAATTGTAAGAAGGAATTCTTGGAGAGAGAAAAAGAGAAGCTTGTGAGGAAATAAAGTATTGTACATCCAGGAGGTGTGGAAGATTGCAAATCTTCATTGTATATCCTCTATAAAGCTTTGAATAATATATTGGTTATTTCTTGGTGGACGTAGCCCACACTGGGTGAACCACGTTATATCTTGTGTTATTGTTCTTGTTTTGTATGGTTTATTTCCACGCATTTATTGCTTGTATGCTTAGATCTGATATATATCTATACAACTGGTGTGATTAACCCCAACACTTAATTAAGTAAACTAATAGTATAGTCTTATCCACAACCACTAATATATTACCATAAGGATCAAGTAAAATACCCAGAATATTTGGTTTACATTTGATCATTCTACCAGTCGAGGTTCAAACATCACTGCGTGTGGTATGTGTATCTCAGTTGGGTAGGTGCCCATGTAACCTCTTTATATCTTGCTCACATCTTTTGGGTCCTTTTAGTAGCCGTTTGGGCATATTTATTTCTTACTATTCAACTTTTTAGTAGGGGTTAATTATATAAATTCAACCAAGGGAATCATATAAATACAAATTTATGTGATCATAATAAAGGATCAAGCACTAAGCATCTACTATCACCACCTAAGGTTGCATCCAAAGGCCATTACAAGAGCATCAAAGCATCTTCTAGCAATCCATACAAGGGACAAGGGACTGCATTTTTCTGCCATACACTTCATAGGAGGGGAAGTTTATTTTTCCATGTACACATCTATCTAACATTTTCTACATTAGTTGCTATTCACTATTAAGTGCAACTTGTACAAGAGCCACCTAGGGAAAGATTCTTCACACCACACTTTGACACAAAACTACATGGAGTCTAAAATGTAGTACGACACCCGGATCATAAGTTCACTCAGTTGGGTGATCGTTGGGGTTCAGTATGAATCCCCATTTGTGTCCTTTTCTTTTTAGGATTTGATATGTTTTGGGTTTTCAGGTGCTCTTTATTCTTGTAGGTTTCACATGATTAACAAAGATACAACCACATACATTGACTAAAGGTGACATCCAACAAACATCTCACGACCCTAAAAAATTGAGTTTTTACAGGTTTTAAGCAATCATAGGAATGCCCAGAGGAGGTCCCTAAGGCCCCAAGTGCCCCTAACCCAGTCCAGGAACCCTTATCTTGAATTCCTACATTCTGCATTTTCTGGGTTCATGGTTACAACAATCTGAGATCTGTTTCATCAATTTTCCATCTCGAAAAAACTTCGGTATTACTATGAATAGCTAAGTATTTTATCACTCTCCTTTATAACTAGGATTTTCATATTTTTCTATCTTACTTACATCAAATCTGTACTTTATTTTCTATGCATTTGTGTAGTACATAATTTAGATTTAACATCTATTTATTTCAATATTTTCTTAATCATTTGGTGAACCTGTCTCTATCAAACAACTCTTATGTTTTCATTTTCTTAAGGATCCTCTCATCATGGATATTTCTATTCATGATTTCCTGTTAGCCAATCCTGAGTTTCGTGCTAAAATCATTACTCTTTTGGCTACTACTCATATTCCTTCTACTACTCATTGGAAATTTTTATCAAACATTAATAAATGCATTTTCTCAACAAATCACTTTTCCATCTGCTATAGCTGACAATATTTCTGTATATGAAAATGATCCTCCTCTCTATATACACTTCTACATCAATAACTTGGGATTCAAGCACACTTTATTCGATACTAGATCTGAACTTAATCTTTTTCCTTTATAGTTCATTCAAGCTATAGGTATTCTCACATTTATTCTTAACCCAATATATATTTATGTTCAAGCATATGATTCTACTACGCATCCAATCTCAGGCATTGTCACCTTTCTACTCACACTTGGGAAAAAGACTATTCAAGTTCTATTCTATGTCATTGATATCCCAGTTCCATATAATTGCTTACTTGATAGGCCATGGCTTCATAAAATACAAGTAGTGTCTTCTACAGTTCATCGATGTGTTAGATTCTTACATGAGGGCTTTGAATATGTGGTTTCCGTTGATAGTACTCCATTCCAATATTGCAACCTAGATCCAACCACTACATTATCTATTCTAAATTCTCCTACTATCCATCCTACTATTAATCCGTGACCCATGGAATATCTAGACAAATTTCCTCACTCAAGGGAACCGTTTGTACACTAGACGTTGTTCCATCCACTTCAAAATCTCCCCCTCCTTCTACTAATGTTATGGTACTTTATTGGGGGTTGTCCATACATCAGAATCATACCACCTTCATTTTCTCCTCATGAGAAACCTACATCTATGATACCTCCTTTCACATGCACCCTATTTTCATGAATAATTATTTCTAGTCACACATTCCATTTGATCCCATTTGTAATGAAACTATTTGCACACATAATGACTTGTCTCGACTTGGGTTTACACTTATTGATGTCTTACCTCCACTACATTAACCACATATATATCATGGATATGTTTTCATTACTACTACTTATGGCCTCCTGAGTATTTCATTTATCAGTCTTTGTTACACACAATCCACATTTCACCACTTACTCTTGGACAATCTTGGCTTGACTATATTGACATAACATTAGATCCAATTCATATCGACATTTCATTCCCCATGCCCTTTAGTCACATTTTCATTTTCAATGACTCATTTTTCGGCTATTCACAAAACCTCACTCATTGGTATACACATGGATGTCCATTACCACCTTTCACTGATGAGGAATATGCAATGGGCATGTATAATCTACGCCACAATGGCTCTCTACTGGATCAACCACATACTATTATTGCTTGTCATACTAAGTCTCAGATGTATCACCATTCATTTTTTACCATGACAATGACAATCTCTTAGATGGTGTAACTTGACCACAATTATCATCATACACTTGGGGGCATCATGCTTATTCTCCCCCTTCTAGCATTATCATTATCTTGATCTATCTTCATCACTTTACACTTCACATCTATGTTTCATGAAGTTCCCATCTCATACATCTTGATACATTTGTATCGTTATTACAAGATGCACACACTCTTGTTTAGTTCACACTTGTTCTTGAGGGCATCTTGATACATGAACATCAACATTACACCATGACACACTCTCATGCTATGGTTCACACTTACTTTTGAATTACTACACTACATTCATTCATATCACATCATCATTACACACTATTTCACACTTGGTGCATTCATGAAACATATTTCTATTGCACACATTCATCACAACACACTTCCCTATGACAAACTGTAGTTCCATGGTTCATACTCAACTACTGAGGGTCTAAATCTGAAATGAACCTCACCACACTCACTCACTCACTCTCTATACTCTACACTTTGATGATCATATATTTCTAGCACACAATTCAAACCATTTCCCGATGATGCACTCTTGTTCTATGGTTCATTCTCGACTACTGAGGGGGCATTTATAAATGAACCTCATCTCATGCATACTCATTCATTCACTTAGGGGGCACATGTGTCCTATCACATTCACTTTGCATTCCATTCCATCTCACACTCAAGCATACTGCATATCTTGGTTACACATTGTTCTTGCTTACTTACTCGCATTACATGTACACTTTGTTTACTATGTTAGACTAGATATTTGTATGTCATATATCTTTTCTATATACACATGCATGTTCACTTTGCCTTCTAGTTGTGATCACAGACTCTACATAGATCATTACATGCAACATGGATGTTTGCACATTGTACCTCTTACCAATCCCACAACAAGCTCCTGGGGGCATCCACTTTCGTACACATCATTACAGTGATATTGTTTTTATTGTTATACTACTTATTATTCATATTAGCACACTACTATATCAGATTATACACATTTTGAAATACTTTCTATCTTTCTAACATCTAATGGGTGCTTCATGTGCAACATTTTCTTTGCAGGAACTCTTTGCTACCATGGTTGTCTGATATCTCATTTGTCATTATTTTTCATTGTTTTCATTGTATCCATTGTTTGAGGTATTTTCCCTTTGTCTTGTGTGCACACTTGTATGCTTTTGGCCACTTCGGCCTCGATTTTCTTGTAACATCATGAGTGATGTCCCATGTTTGCAACCCACTTTTCAGTCTATCCTTTGTCTACATTTTTCCACAGTGTCTTCTTTCTTGCTAGCTTACATCATTGTCTTCTACATGCATGTTTTATCATGTTTTCACTAACACTTGTTTCTAGCCACTTTGTTTGTGTGTGCCTTGGTTTCTACCAAGCACACTCCCTCCCCCTGTAGGGAATCAGTTTTAGCACAACATTTGGTCCTCCTTTGGGCCACATACTCCTTGTGATGTCGCATGCACCCCAAATGAGGGGGAATCCATTGGGTGAATTAGTCACCCCATACAACAGTTTACATAGTCACAAGTACAACATAGTTTAGTACCAGTACAACACATATCTTCAGTCTCAGCAATGACCCAAAATCTTACTTGGGTCTTCAGTACATCATAGAAACTAGCACCCAGACACATAAAATAGTGCATGGGCACCCCTAACCCTTCCTGGGTGCCTATGACTAGGGGAAGTTACCTATTTTTTTCTCAGTTTGGCATAGTTCACAACAATTTACACAGTGGCTTTTACAGGATAGGACACAATCCTTCAACACTTGGCATGCATGCATTACACCTTTTTTCTATTTTCACATTGGATCGTACTAGATTGAAATGGATCAGATTTTCACACACCATCTACAGTGGTGTTTACACTTCGGGAAGCAGTCAAAGGTTGGAGAATAACACTAGACCTTTCTCCCTACACTTCTTTTTTCATGGCGTGAGATCACCCAAAAACTCACACTTGGCACAACTGGTGTGAGATCACCCAAAAAATTGTTCTTCTACAACATCTTCAAGATCCTTTCTATCTTTTTTCATCATAGGATCATTGCACATGTTCCTTTTTCACATTTTCACATTTTTACACACTTTTTACTTGTTTTGATCAAATTTTTCATATACACATTTTACTACTTTTCACTCTTCTCTTTTCAGGTACATCCTTATGGGAAATAGTCACAACAATCACATCATCAAGCATCAAATGACATCAACAATAGGTACAATGTGACATCTACACATACGCTTTCACCCCTAGGGTCATCATTTTTCACTTCCTCTTCTCTAGCTTCCACGCTTCATTTTTATCACTCCACACTTTTTCTTGTCTCCTCGGCACACTTTTCACCATCGATCTACATGGTTATCAAGTACACATCTCTTATCTACTTTATGTTATCAGCATTCACTCAACAACATAAATTGGGGGAAAATGTAGACACTAAATCATGCACTTTGGGTATATTTCTAGTCCTGATCACATACCACTATTCATATGATTCCTAAGTGAGAAAAGTACTAATTAACCACTGTCTTTGGCCTCTTTACTTTCTTTCTATTTTCCTTCTTGGTCTTACACTCCTTCTTTCCTAGTTTATCTTTTCATACTTCAATTTTTCTGACTCTAGACACCAACACCCATCTAGGATGCTCAGCGCCCAGGCACCCCCGTCCCCTCTGGGTGCCCCTGACCTCTTTGTATTTTATCACATCTTTTGGGTCTTTTCTAGCCATTTGGGCATCTTTATTTCTTACTAGTCAGGCCTTTTAGTGGTTAATTACAAAATTCAAACAAGGGAATCATATAAATATAAAGCTATGTGATCATAATAAAGGACCAAGCACTAAGCATCTACTATCACCACCTAAGGTTGCATCCAAAGGCCATTACAAGAGCATGCAAGCATCCATTTAACATCCACACAAGGGATAAGGGACTGCATTCTTTTGCATACACTTCATAGGAGGGGAAGTTCATTTTTCCATGCACACATCTATCTACATTTTCTACATCTATCTATTGCTCGCTATCAAGTGCAACTTGCACAAGAGCCACCTAGGGCACAATTTCATACACACACGCCCACACACATGCGTGCAAAAAATACATGGAGTTTGAAATGTAGTGCAGTGGCTGGATCATAAGTTCACTCAGTTCAGGTGACTGCTAGGGTTAATCTGACTCCCCATTTGCATCTTTTTCTTTTTAGGATTTGATGTGTTTTGGGGTTTTGGCAGGTGCAATTTTTTCTTGCAGGTTTCAGGTAAAAAATGAGTGACAATGACATAGTATGTGAATAAATGAGACATTTAGTGAACATCTCATGGCCCTGTGAGGTCTGCAATGCCCCTGGTGCCCCTGACCCTGTCACAAGTGCCCCTAGTCCTGACATTCCCAACATTTACATAAATTTTTTAGGGTTCGGTTGCGACACTTTGCTTTCATGTTTCATCAATTTTCCAGCTCAACACAACTTCGGATTATATGCGAATCAACTAAGTATTTTATTCATTCATTTGGAAATAGGGTTTCATATTTTTCTAGCTTACTTGCTTGTGTAAGTTTATATCTATGTTTTTAAATATTTATGTTTAGCATCTATTTATTTCAATATTTTCTTGTCTGCACATTTGTATATAACATAATAACGTGTAACATAGTCCATCTTTCACCTCTTCCCAATGTAGGCACTGGTGTTAATTCCTATAGTTGGGGTATGACAATAATTTGGATGGTTTTGAATGGTATATTTTCAAGTCACCTCATATCATAATTGACTCTTTACTAAATCCGTATATCCTAAACATACCATTAAGAAATCTTCCAAATAAACCTTCATGGAGTGTAATACATAGCTTCATACCTTATGCTCTTATGTATTTACCAATATTAATAAACTAATCTTTTTTATTGATTATTTTTATCTCCCATCAAATATATCCCCTTCATGACAGTCCACAAAAATTAAGTCTTGGACATTAGCACTATTTTTCATAACGCACATTAACTAGATCATAGAAATTTGTTAGAGCCCAAAACACAATCCCATAGATTTGAGTGTCATGTCTTCTTGGGTTGAAGATATGGGCCATTTATTTTACAAAGCATCATCCCCAGTTAATTGACAACCACCTTTTCATTTAATTATGGGCATAGTTCAAATAATCTTCAATTCACTCATACCCTTTAAATTACTAGCCTTATCATCATGAAACTTTATCTATTAAGATCCTCCCCATTATTTAAGGATTGTTGACTAGAGGATCCCAAAGTGGGAACCATTTTTCCTTGTACAAATAATACCATTCCCACCCTATTCAATTTAATCCTTATCATTTTCATGAATTTTGCCATGTGCAATCTGAAACTTTTATGTTAGATGCCATGCATCATTTGAATCATCCCTCTCAAATCCGATCTTGGATGAAGACAGGTATGACATTCTAGGACTTCGTTATGACTAAGCTTTTGTCTTAGAGGTTTAATCATCAGTATTAGGTACACTGAAGTTCCACTTATTAAGGCTTGGAAATCATTGGTTTGAAAGTTGGATAGATGAAACCACGATCCTGTGCCAGTGAGTTGAAGTTATGCACTAAATAACAAATGTTACTAAGATCCCCAATTTTAGCCTACTATCAGAGAAGTGCCACATATCTTTTGGTTTACCCATTAAAATGCATATATGAATGATACTTAGACATGAATTGCTGTTCCAGAAGAGAAAAAAAGTAAGCATAGCATTACAAGTTCAATACATAAATTATGAAAAAATACAAGAGAGATAATTATCAATAACACATAAATAGCTCCACTCAATACAATCAAATAGAATAATGTAAGAGATATGTACATATAGGAGGTGAATGTGTAACCTCCTCCTAGAATCATGGAAATCTCCACCTAGAATAGAGAGTAACCAACACATAGAATTGTGTATTCAAGTGGTAACCAACACCTAGAATAGTGTATTCAAGTGGTAAGTCTAGCATGTACATATCCCATAAGTGTAGGGAAACTCCAAGTGAGGTGGAATATCCTAAGTAGGAAATGTCATATCAAAGACTGTGAGGGAAACTCCAAATCCTATGGATAACTTTTCCTCCTAGAGAACAACCTAATACATAGCAAATGAAAAATAAGTATCTCGGAAACACTTAACAGAGATATTTCATGAATAGAAATCTATCAAAGATAGAGCTAGATTGGTAACCAAAGTCATGGAATTTGATGTGGGAAAATTCCCCCTAAAAATTTCATATGGTAAGAGAGGAGGAAATTTGTGAATACCAGCTTGCCTAAAAGATTCCCAGGATGAATAAAAAAGTACCACCTTCATGGAGGAAAAAAGAACAATTCGTTGAAAATTAGTGAAATTTATCTCCCGAAGGTGAAAATTTGTGTGAAGATGGTGGAAATACACATTTCACAGAATATATATGAAATCATTGAGACCTTTAGCATGAAAAAATTACCACACAAAGAAGTATGAATCTTATCCGTGATTTCCATTCATTGACATGGAAACATTACTTGGCATCTAGTGACTACCCTCCTGGTTTCATGAGAAAAATATATGCATTGATTAGCATATGAATAGTGTTGTTTGAACAAGTTCTTGGAGGAGTTCCATAATATATTCTCTAATTTGATAGCCCAAAAATTTATCATGAATTTTGAAGCCAAATAGATTCAGTAGCAAAATAATATGTTCCCTTGATGGAGTGTCATGCCTATGTGGATGAAATAAGTAAATAGGTGAATTCAACTTTCTTGATTATGGGAGTTCCAAATGACTAGATGGTAAAACCCAATAGCCAGAATTGATAATCTTTGAAGAGATCTATGAACATCAACATTAGTGTATGAACATGCAATCCAATCTCAAGTAGATAAATTCAATTTATGAACTGATTACTAGTTCAAATCTCATAAGTGTGAACCCTCCCACATAATGTAGTGCAAGATGGATCTTAGTTCATTTTTCCTTAATAAATTCGTGAGGTTCATCAAGCCTTACAACCTTAGAAACAGGTGACCAATGATCATTATGATAATGTTATTTGTGAGTCAATGGGTCAAATAAGGCATGCTAAAAACTTTTCTTTCTACAAGGTAACATCAATCAGTTTGGGTGTCCCAATTTGGACATGAGTGGATGAACCCTTGACTCATTCACATGAATATAGAAAGAAGTTACAAGTATGGCTTGTGTCCCATCAATACAAGTGAAACTAGCCTAGATTAGACAATTGAGAAATAATGGTTGTGCAAGTGATATGACATCAAGTCATACTGGAATGATGTGGAGGATCAAATTTTTAAGGAATTAGTTGAGTGGAGTAAACCCAAGTCATTCATGGTGAATTATCCTGAAGAGTATATACATATCACTAAATACAAGTTGATGAAAGCCACATCCTTATGATCAAAAGTTCATCAAAATAAAGTACTAGATATCAGTATAATGAAATCATCCCTCCACAATATATAACTTTGGGACTGAAATTCATGACTCAATGTGTCATTGATTGAATCCTTAGGAGGAAATGGATGGATCCATCTTGGCATACCCAAGCTCCCAAGATACATAATCATCCCAAGGCCATACATATGGATATTAGCAAGTGGTTCCATCTAGGATCTATCAAATAAAGTTGTAAGATAAATGGTTTACTGAATGTGATGATTCATCATTGTATATCCATGAAGATGACAACTCTTCACATCCATATGGTGCACACTCCAACCATGTGTTGCGGCTAAAGAAAGTGTGAGTCTAATCGAATTCATATTAGCTAAGGGTGCAAAGGTCTTTGAGTAGTCTATGTAGAATACCTATGAAAAACCCTTGGCTACTAACCGAGCCTTGTACTTATCAATTGACCCATTTAATACAAATTCGTGATCAGATATGTTCCCCATCAACATCGAGATCCATTCAGGGAAAAAAATCCTGGAAAATATTCTATGCATGCTAGAATTGGTTTGTTAACTTGAATATCTTCAAAGACCTAATTTTAGTCAACCCATTTAAACTCCCATGTATATGTTAGAAGGTTTACAAGCACAAATTCCGTAATCAAATGAGCTCTTAAACTATTCTATGCACTAAATTGTTTTGTAAATCACCCTTAACTATCTCCTAAATTTCTATGGTCAGCAATGGAAAGAGGTGCTAGATCCCACTTACCTTGGTAAAGTTGTCTTATTAATCATTATTCACAACTTAGCCCAATTTAGGACTTTGTCTGCACATTTTCAAGAGTATTATTGTCAACAAGAACCTTCAAAACTAACTAAGAGGTTTTCTAATCACCCTTTTATTCCTATAATCTATCTTGAAGGATTAAAGACCTTTCACTAAATAGAACTTATACTTCCTTTGTACTGGGACTGTTATTTCTAACCCTACACGACTAACACAGAACACTGTCGTTGATTTCTCCCTCGATACTCACTGAATCTTCCTACTTCTTGAAGAACCTCCGAGATGACCCCTACACAGGTATTACTTGTAAATTTGGACTAATTTTTCATTGGTTCATTCGTGAGAAATTTGAATTTCCTCCTTCAATGCCCTAGAATCAAGGTTTAGCTAACTGTGACAAACCCAATGGATGAAATTGAATGGTTCTTACTCTATTATTTATCTTTTCGACTCTAAAATATTCAAAAGGATAAATAGGCTTTGTAGAATCTTCCCAAACACATAACTCTCTTGGAGCCATCTCTTCAAGTGATCTACAACTCGATGTATCAGGGTTCAAAGCTTCAAGAAATTATTTGTTCCAGTCTACAAGATACTATAGGGTATTCAGGGGATTCTTTACTACTTGATCAACCAAGAAAGTGAATTTTAATAATACCAACAATAAAACCAACCTTCAAATTGATTTCCACGCTTACCTCAGGGATAAACTACACACAGATAGGGTCCAACTACTATATTGTATCAACAAAAAATTATAAACTCTACTCATCCAAATACAAAATGAAGATTACCTATAACATAGGAGATTTCTTTCACTAACAATAATTTAGAAATATAATCCCTCTCAACAATTACACACACTCCTTAAAATTTTAATAACATACATGCATTACAAGATATGATTCCACTATGATCTAACTTGTCCAAACACACCTTCACTGTATTGATTTTTTATAGTCTATCAAATTCATGTATTACATGCAACAATAAATGCTCACATATTAAAAAATGTCAACACACGCTATTTGAGAATTTAACTTCAATTTCACATTCAAATAACATGCAAAAAAATACAAGGGTTCATACCAGGTATAGAAAACCACTAAACACCATCAACTAGCTGTGTATACACAGTTTTCCCCATATAAAATTTCTTGAAGCTTCCTTCTATTCAAGGACTATTTGAATGATATTATAATCACTTACAAAAATTATGTTTATACACTTTACATGATAGTTACCATTTGAGTTGTGACATTTCAACTTCCTTTAGTCTTATGGATAACCCTTAAGACAACACCATGGTTAACTATGATTCCAAGAGTTAGACTTATTTTACACAGTCATTATGGCCTTTAGACCCCTCTAGGTCTTATTCCATGATTAAAACCCCTAAATACCTACATGACACCTTGAGATTCCTAGTTCATAGCCCTAATAGCCTTCAAATTCCAATTTTGAAATTTTGAAGGGAAAAGGAAATTTTCAAATTTGAAGAGGACTTAGACCAAACCAAAATTCCTAACTGATTCCTATAGACCTCATGACCTTAAAAAATCACTAACAACCCAAAATGTATGACAAAAAATCCTATTTACACTTCAGGGAGGATGCTCATGCATCATACTCCTAGGGAAAAGAAGAACTTTCCCCAAAACTTGTGTTTACAAACTATGTTATCTCTTCTTCCTTAGCTTCTAACTGATTATGATCCCCTTGAGGGATATATTGACTGCATGCCAAGCTTCCCATGTCTTTATCATATCCTCCGTATAATTAACTAACCTCTTCATATTTGCATTGATCACATTTTTTCCCAAATAATTAATCTTAAGACTGTATTGAGTCTTCTTGCCCTCATGTTTGAATTCATTCACCCGCTTTATTGTTAAATAAGATGAATCTCTTCCATTTACGACTGTTGTGATTCTTATGTCATCATTTATTTTCCTTTTTTGCTCACTCTCAAGGTTGGAATAGACTAAAAATGTGTCTTTTCTTAATTGTTCTTCTTCCACCTCAGCTGGCATATCTGTATACACCTAATTGAAGGAAAAATAAGCTCAAAACCACTGATTTCTATTCACCTCCTTGTGATCCATTACTATGAAATAGTTTCTTTCTCCATGTATTTGATCTATTTTTACTTCTTGGGACATTTTTCCATGTTTCTAAAAAAAATTTTCACTATTTTCTAGATCTAAATGCCTCCATACTACTTCATTCTCTATTCCTTGTACTTTTCTTGAAATATGTGCTCTCAAGAACTTTTCTTGGTCTTCTCTGTTAGTTTGATATGAAAATCCTCCTTTGTCATCCTCCATACTCACTTCCTTTTTCCAATGATCTTTTATCTTACTCATGCTCTTTAGAAAATAATTCACTTCTTCATTTAATTCTTTCATACTTGTACATTCAAAACTCAAGACAAAGTTAGAGTCAAAATTTGGAGGCTTGCATGCCTCTTCTCTCTTCCTTATGCTTTGTTCTTGTTCATCCTTTTTCATATCTTCCCCATTCATTACCTTCACTATACTTGTCTCTGTATTACTCTTCTCATCACCTCTTGCATCCTCATTCACTAATTCATCACTCACTTTTCCTTATTTTGGTTTCTTAAGCACTTCACTAGGTGCTTCTCTTCTCACTCCTTCACTTTTATCTTGTTTCTCTTCCATAGTTTTCCCCTCTTTCTTATTCTTGAGTACTTTTTATGCTCTTCACCATGCTTTCCATCACTAGGATTCAAAAAAAAATCCAAGGCCTCCTTTAAGACCTGGTATAACTCTTGTTCACTCTCTTTATACCTTTGTTATGTCTCTTGGTGCTGCTCTATCTCGTTTTTCTCACTAACCTCACAAAACTCTTTCTCTTCAAGCTTTATTTGGATTTCACAAAAATGAATATTTGCTTCTTTATTCACACCTTAAAAATAAGTTATCCAATCAAATATATAAGGCTTAACAACCCTCATTATTTTCTTTTTACATGCCTCTTTTTTTTGCACCAAGTATTTCTTTACTGATAGCATCATGATTAATCCTACTTGTGGTTCTTGTTCTCCTTTGATAGGTGTAAGTGTATGGCCGATTCTTGTTGGTGCTATAATAGTATAGGTTTTATTCTTTCCATCATGCATTGTTTTCCTGTCATACTTCCATGGTCATCCCAACAACACATGACAAACATCCATTGGAACCAAATAACACAAAACCTTTTCTTTATACCTTCCAATCTGAAATTCAACCTAATATTGTTCCCTAACCAAAATATGGTATCAGTTTTGCATCCATGATACTTGATATAGATTAGGGTGCATGGTATTTTTCAATCCAGGATTCTCTACCATTTCAAAAGACACAAGATTCTTTTTCTTCAACTATCAATAACTACATTACAACATTTACCTTTTGCTTTACAGATAGTTGTAAACAAACATCTCCTTTGAGTTACATCATTTACTACTTTATTTGGTTTCAAAATCACTCTTTTACACAAATATGAATTACCTTTTTTCTTAATATTCTAATCAGTAGAAATCTCCTCTTCTTTCACTCCTGCATTCATCTCTTCACACTCATAAGCCTTATGTCTTGCATACCCTTGACACTTGTAGCATTTACCTATAAATTACACTTTCCTATTTGATTCATTCATTTTCATATAAATAATTTTTATCCTCGTCTTTCTCTGAATTTACTCCATGTTATCTAACCTACTCAACACAACCTTTGTCATCCTTTCCATCTTTACTTCCCAAGCTGACTTTCCCACTTCTCTCACTTGCACCATCCTTTCTTCTTTCCTGCAATCACTTCTTATAGAAATATTTCTTCTTTCTAAGAACCTTTTACACACTCTAATACCAAAATGATGCAAAGGGGTTTGTAACTTGAATATCTTACCCAATTTTAGACCTCGAAACTCCCATTCAGCTATGTTCCAAAGGTTTACAAAACACAAATTCCTTGGTCAAATGAGCTCTTCAACTATTCCATGCACTAATTGGTTTTTTAACTCACACTTACCCATCTCCTAAAGGTCTATGGTCAGCAATGGAAATAGGTGCTAGATCCCACTTACCTTAGTAAGGTTGTCTTGTTAATCATTATTCACAACTTAGCCCAATTTAGGCCTCTGTCTGCACAGTATCAGAAGTATTCTTGTCAAAAAGCACCTTCAAAACTAACTAAGAGGTTTTCCAATCACTCCTTTATTCCTCTAAGCCATCTAGATGGATTCAGGACCTTTCACTCAATACAACTTATACTTCCTTTACATTGGGACTATTATTTCTAACCTTTCATGAATGACACAAAACACTGTCATCGATTTCTCCCTCGATACTCAATGAATCTTCCTAATTCTTGAAGAATCTCCTAGATGACCTTACACAGGTATTACTTGCATATTTGAGAATTTTTCATCGGTTAATTCATGAGAAATTTTAATTTCCTCCTTTGATGTCCTAGAATCGGGGTTTAGCTAATTGTGACAAACCCGAGGGATGAAATTGAATGGTTCTTTCTTGATTATTGATATTTTCAACTCTAAAAGATTCAAAATAATGAATAGGATCTGTAGAAACTTCCCAAACACCTAACTCTCTTTGAACAATCTCTTCAAGTGATCTACAACTCAATGTATCAGAGTTCAAAGCTTCAAGAATTACTTTGTTCTAGTCTAAAAGAAACTATAGGGTCTTTTGGGGATTCTTTACTCCTTGATTGACTAAGAAATTGAATTTGAATAATACCAACAATAAAACCAACATTCAAATAAATTTTCAAACTTACCTCAGGGATCATCTCAGCACAAAAAGGCTCCAAATACTATACTGTATCAACAAAACATTATACACTCTACTCATCCAGATACAAAACAAAGATTTAGGAGTACACAATAACATACAAGATTTTTTTCACTAAAAAGAATTCAGCAATACAATCCCTCTCAGAAATTACACACATACACACTCCTTGAATTTTCAATAATATACATCCATTACAAGATATGATTCCATTATGGTCTAACTTTTCCAAACACACCTTCATTGGACTGAGTTTTTACAGTCTATCCAATTCTTGTATTACATGCAACAATGAACTCTCACTCATTAAAAAATGTTAACACATAGTATTTAAGCTTTTACCTTCAATATTACCTTCAAATAACATGCACAAAATTATAAGGATCAATACCAGGTATAGAAAACCACTAAACACCATCAACTAGTTGTGTATACATAGTTTTCCCTTGCTAAACTTTCTTGAAGCTTCCTTCTATTCAAGGATAATTCAAATGATAGTCTGATAAGTTACAAAAATGATGTTTATACCATTTATATGACATTTACCATTTGATTTGTGACCTTTCAACTTCATTTAGTCTTATGGATAACCCTTAAGATAACACCATGGTTAACTATGAATCCAAGAGTTAGACTTCTTTTACACACTCATTATGACCTTTAGACCCCTCTAGCTCTTATTCCATGATTAAAACCCCTAAATACATATATGAAACCTTGAGATTCCTAGTTCATACCCCTAATAGCCTTCAAATTCAAATTTTGCACTTTTGGAGGGAAAAGGCAATTTTCAAATTTGAAGATGACTTGGACTAAACCAACACTCTTAACTAACTCATATAGACCTCGTGACCTTAAAAACTCACTAAAAACCCAAAATTGATGACAAAATATCCTATTTACACTTTAGGGAGGATGCTCCTACACCAATTCGTTAATTCACGAATATTTTGGTTTTTAAAATTTGAAATTGGAAAATTTTTAGGGTAGGAATTAGGACTAGTTGCCAAAATTTTCAAAGTAAGAGTTAATTTTAGGGGTCTATTCACCATTAACGCAAAATTTAAATTTTTGATATTCACCTTTATGTTGTCATCTTGTAGCATTTTTTTATGCTATCGGGTGACAACATAATATATGTTGTCAGCCGGTAGCATAAAACATGCAAACATGCTACCGGCCAACAACATATTTTATTCTACCGGCCGACAATATAATATATGTTGTTGGCATGTAGTATAAAACATGCTACCAGCCGACAACATATTTTATGCTAACGGCAAGTAGCATACAAAAATGCTACCAGTTGGTAGCATTTTTCATTGATTTCGTTAGACAGAAAGAAAAAGAGTATAGGATATTTCTTGCTTATGCTATATTTTGGGAGGACAGATTTCTCATTGAGATGATCATTTTAACTACTAACATTAAAAAAAAATGCATACGAAATTAGCGAAATCTGTATTTTTTCACAAAAAATCACTTTTTTTGAATTTTTTCTTTGTGCCATATTTTATGAGGACATATTTCTCGTCGAGTTTTTCATTTTAACTATTATTGTCCAAAAAGATTTTTCAAAAAATTACATATGTTTTTTGCTAACATTATATATTATCAACTAACAACATATAATATTAGTAAAAAAATTCTATCGTTTGACACCATAATATATGCTTTCGGCCGACAGTATAATATATTTTCCATCACGATGAAATTCAATTTTCACATATTTGCCAATGAATATATACGATTTTTTTTAGGGGGGATCTTTAAATTTACCCTTGAACTATCTTCCTTCCATTATGAGGTGAAGTCAGATCCTAAGTGTGATTACTGATTAAGGAATTATATTCCTCATGTATAACACTATCCCACTCATGTATGTTTGATGCCTCTCAGAATGTCTATGGATATTTCATTGAAGCATAGAAGGCATGTGGGCTACTCTGATAGTATTCCCAAGTACGTTTTTCATCCTCTGGATCCCCTTCCCAAGTTCCTGAACTTTAAAGTGTTTTCCTAGCCCAAAGAGGGCCTGAAGTGGGTGAGTCATGTGTTGAGTCCTCATTCTATGAATTATGGCTAGAAGTAGATGATGATGACTCCTCATTACTATGCTCATTTTCAGAACTACAAGAATTAGAAGACTCTTCCTCAGGAACCTATTGTGGATGATTTGAATCCTCATATTGTTCATCAAAACTGAGTGAAGCCAAAGTAAATGGAGAAGCGTCAAGTAAAAATTTAGTGTGACTCTCCTAAAACTTAACACTTTTCTCGATGTACAACTCATGAGTAGTAAGATGGATAAGTCTATAGCCCTTGACCCCCTTTGGATACCCAAAAAAGATGCAAGGTTTGGATTGATGCTCCATTTCCTTGTGTGTCTTTTTGGGAATGTTTGCTATTGTTGGTGATCTGAATACCCTGAAGTGCTTAACTTCCGGTTTCCTATTGTGTTAAGCTTCAAAGGGAGTTATACCTTTCAAAGCTTCTTAGGGAACTTGGTTCTATATATAACATGCACAATTTATGGCTTCTGCCCAAAATTGCAGAGTCAAATATTTAGAGTGGATCATACAATTTTTCATCTCTTTAAAGGACCTATTTTTGCGTTCTCCCACACCATTTTGATAGGGAGTGTAAAGCATTGTATATTATAGATAAATACCCTTTATGGTGTAAAACTACTCAAATATGTTGTTAACATACTCCCCCCATTATTTTTTCTAAGAACTTTTATGCATTTCCCATATTGTTTCTCAGCGAGTGCCTTGAATTCTAAAAATTAATCGAACACTTCATACTTTTACCTAAGGAAGTAGACCCATGTATATCCAGAAAATTCATCTATAACGGTGAGAGCATATTTAGATCTAGCGAAAGACGGATGGGGAAAATATCGTATGACATCATTGTGAATTAACTCTAAATGTGTTGAAGTTCTCTAAGCTTTTTCTTTGTCAAATTTTTCTTCAGGGTGTTTTCTAAGATCACAACCCTCGCAAAGTCCCTTTGAGAAATGAACTCTAGGAAATCCTATAACCATGTCATGTTGATTGAGTTGCTCAAGATAGTGGTAGTTAAGATGGCCAAACCACTCATGCCATAATTTGCTAACTCCATTTGAATGTGTAACCAATGCAGTGGGGAAAAAATCAGTTGCAAAGTGTGAGAAGGTATATAACCTAGCATGGTGATCTGCCCTTCCCATTGCTATTAGTGTAGCTATTCAACTCCCTAATCTCAACTAAATCTAGATCAAATGGGAATCTCATACTCTTCCTAGATATGAGTCAGCTAATACACTGATAGGAGATTAGTTAAAAGTGAAGGTACACTGAGAACATTTGTGAATGTTCCACCTTTGAATTCAACAAACCCTCTCCCTAAAATTGTGGCTAGAGTATCATCACCCAAAGTGATGGAGGACATGTTGTAGGGCTCTAAGGAATAAAATCAACATGTGATGAACCCATATGGTGTGAAACACTAGATTCAATAACTCAAGAAGGAGCAGATGAGGATGTAATTGCAACTAGTGCCTTTCCCTTATGTTTCTCTTTATCTATTTTCCTTAGTAGATTATTGGGTTGATAAAGGTGGTTTGATATATTCAGGGACCCCTATGTTGTTCTTATCAAGGAGATGACTGATGTGTTCAATCAACTTCTTCATACATTTGTGCTCATCATGCCCAAGTTTCTTGCAATAGGAACAGTCAACCTTTTCCTTCTTAGGTTTCCCATTTGAACTGGAGGTTTCATTGGTAGACTTAAAAGAGGTAGTGGGTTTCTGCTCTTTCATCTTTTATAGATCCTTTCTCTTTTTATTCTTCTCTTGGTTGCTAGAGGATTTTGGTTTCCCATTCCTGGATATGAGGGCTTGAGGTTTGGATGACTTCAAGGTACCCATTTGGATTAACTTGTATTGTTCCTTAGTCAAATTGACAATAAAGTAATCTAAAGATGGCATAGACCATGTGGATCCAAGAGCATTCTTGGTAGTATAAAATGTAGAGACAAAGATAGAGTAGTCAGGACCTAGTTTGGCAAGAACTGGAAGAACTAGTTGTTCATCCTTCTTTTCCACATTTTTTTAACTGCAATCGTAAGAACTTGAGCTTGGTAAAGAAATCTTCCAAAGTGTAAAATTTGCTAGGACTTAATCTGATAAGTTCTATTTTTAGCTCATGACCCCTCATAGTGTTAAATTTTCTAAACAAGGTTTCTAAGGTTTTCCACACTTGGTTGGGAGATGTGGATGACTCTATGTGAAATAGGAGTTTGGGAGACACTGAAAGACACAAACTACCAAAATATTCATCACACTTATTAAACCACTTAACTTTGTCTGCAACTTCACCAAGTTCATGTTCTAACCCCATTGTGATACGATACAACCCTTTATTCCTAAGTGCAATGGTCATTTTTTATTTCCATTCATGGTAGTTAAAAAGTGTAAGTGGGGTAATTCAACTTAGATCCATTAGTGAAGAAAGTAAATTTGTGGTATTTTTTGCATAAAACAAAGAAATGTGTGGAAAGAAAGAAGTTCCAAACAAAAGAGGAAACACATTGTACCCCCAAAAACTATATCAGTAGCCCCTCACAGTTTTGGAACTTTATAACTTAGTGCATTTTTACAAAATAAATAGGTCCAATGCTTTGAGAAATGAAAAATATTTAACTTTTGCAAAAAAATGGCACTTGATATCGAGCTCCCAATTAAAATGTTTACACTAATTATTTCCCATAAATAAGCCCTATTTTAAATGAATTTGCACTAAAATTGAAACACACTTTTTTCACTAAAATATAGTTTTAGAAAAATAAGGAGGTGGTCATGTTGGATCAAGAAGACATACAATGTGGCTCTTAAATTTCCATAGATATACGTGTAGCAAGCAACTCTGTCGTGGGACTTAAAACAGTAACTCAAACTAGATATTCAATGCGCGTATGGGCTGTTAGAAAATCTGTTGAAGTTCTGAAAACACTTCTTGATCAGGAAAATTTCCCTTTGCAAGTCTAGACATGCATGCAAAACACTACCATAGGTGAAAACACCCTTCACAGGTCTGAAAATGCCTAGATCTAAATAAATCTTCTAGGGAGCCTGTAACAATGATTTAGGTCCTGTAAAGTAATCTCCATAATTGTATATACACTATGTGGGCCTGTAAACCTCATAAGCCTAAAAATAGAATATATAACCACAAACCAGACAAAACCAACACCAAATAACACCCAAATACTTGCAAATAATGACCTCAAATGAAAATAAACTTGTAGAATAATGACAAAACAAACTCAATACCATATCAACTCTGATACCATATCAGAGAAGTGCCACAGATATAATGGTTCGAAGAATGCACATGTGAATGATGCGAGATGTGAATTATTCCAAGACAAAACAAAGCAAGCATATAAGACTACAAATTACGAAAATACAAGAGAGATAATTGTAATATCATAGAAATAGCTCTAAATCAATACAATCAAATAGAATAATGCAAGAGATGTACATATAGAAGGTGAATGTGTAATATCCTTCTAGAATCATGGCAATCTCCACCTAGAATAGTGGTAACCAACACCTAGAATAGTGTAGTCAAGTAATAACCAACACCTATTTTAGTGTAGTCAAGTGGTAACCAACATCTAGAATAATGTAGTCAAGTGTACACCTAAGAAAACATATCCCATAAGTGTATGGAAAATCCAAGTGAGGTGGAATATCTCAAGTAGGATAATACAAATAAAGAGAAAAATAAATCCTACAATAACAGGGTTAAAGCTAATAATTTTGAAAAGATAACAAAGAGGGGTATGCACAACCATAGGAGTAAAGAAATAAGATAATATATGCACAAAGGGAGTATAATTGCACATTTAAACCAATGTACAAACAAGGTGAACCAAATACTAGAAATAATGAAGGGGGGTGGGGAATTTGGCCCATCAAGGCCTAATGTGCTAGGTTTTCAAATGGCAAGATCTGTCACTTGCACACTTGATTCAAACATTATACTTATCCAATACTAATAACTAAATGATATGATAACATACATGTACCATGACGATAATCCAAACAAAGTCAACAACTAGATTAAACAAGTAAATCATACTCTGATCAACCATCCAATGTAGCAAGAAGAGATTACGGCAATACATCCAAGATGTATCAATAATAAAATCACGAGATCACAATCCAAACCAATCATGACATCATATCGATACCCATAAAATGATCAATATACATTGGCATCACATGTCCCATCAATATCCTGTCAAAATGAGTTAGCATCCTCATGCTGATATATATCTATAAATATAACAACATCATCACCAAAAATGATAATAACATAGTAATAATGTCTTTGTCAGAATAATACAACGATACAATGAGTCAACACAGTTCAAAATGGAAATGAAAAGTAAGTGGGCACTATAGCTACCTGCACAAAGCTCAAGCAAACATTAGATGAAACAAAAAATGCATATGCTTGAGTTGGTCTGACCTCGGTAGTCACCCTTATGTGATAGTTACCAAGTGTTGCACTATATTTTAGACTCTATGCAGTTCTTGCAAGTGTGTGATTTGAATTTTGTGCCTTGAAACTAGGTTACCCTTGTGCCAGTCACACCAAGATAGTGGGCTACAACTATTTTTCCCCCAAGATAGAATGTGTGAGATGGAATTCAAAATAGCTCCTCCTATACACTGAATAATACAATTCAAATGCAATCCTTTATTATTGTTCCTTGTCCAAGTAGTAGATAGTAAGAATTAGCTCTTGATTGCCTAACCCCTGATAGTAGTAAGTCATGTATGTATATGATTCCCTTGTTTAAATTTTGTCATTAACAATTGAAAAACCGACCGAAAGTGATAAAAGAGACTCTAAAAACGATACCAAATGAAGTGGTAATTCAAAATCAAGAGGGAAAGGGACAAAAGCACTCAAAGGGGATAGTAGCGCTTGAGGCACTCTTGTCCCTAATGAATGGTAGTGTCTGAGATGCTTAGAAGATGTAACTTTCAATATAGATCTAGGTCACGTAATGTTTAGTATCCAAAAGTATAGTCATTTCAGAAAATCAAATAACAAGAGTGTGGGAAAGAGTAAAATAAATATTGTTAATGTCTAGTCTTCTCACTTAAGAGTCATGAAATACTTAAAAATGAAACATAAGTAGAAAATGTGTGATTTCGTAACTACAATTACTTATTCACTGTGTAACATATTGAATTGAATTGAATTGAAATATTTTAATGACGTCCACGAGGCCAAGCAACCTATGGGACCCAAAGAAAAACAAGCCAGCCAAACACACCAAAGAAATTGGTCCAAAACCGCTACTTCTACTTTTTCTTTGTTTCTTTGCTAATCTTGGGCCTTCTAGTATGGATTTTAGTCAAGTAATCTATTGTTTTTGCAATCTTATCCTCTTCAAACAAGGTTGTGAGAGCTTCCGTTTTTAAAAAATCAGTATAGTTACTATGAATGTCCTCATATGCTACACACTCCATTAGGAAATGCTATTATGTTTCCACAAACCTAACCTACAAAACCGGAAAAATCTTTTAGACCATTCCTCTTTCGGTGTTGTCCATCTTCCTGTTTCACATCTGAGATGATGCGAACTAGTTTTCAGCTGGGCAATTAACATTTTAGCTTTCCACTTTATTTCCACCTCCATATAGTGTTTTTGCTCATGATCACATGTGGGGTTAAAGTTCTTGACATAATATTCTCTTTTTCTTCTCGGTTGTTTCGTCCACATGGTAGTTTTGACTTTCTCTCACATACTTTTTGATATTCCCATTAGTGTTAGGACAGTCCTGCATGCTAATTCCCCAATTCTTCATCCACTTTTCATTCTGCTTCATCCAAGTGCACTTCCTTCTATTCAACTTTTCTTCCATTGCTATCTTGGGCCACCAGAGACCGTCCATGCTTTCCACTTTCTTCAAGTACCCCAAAAATCGAATCAAAGTCGTCGCCTCCATAGGGAAGGCCCCAACTTCAGCAAGAATGATCTTGTAAGGAACCATGGATTTTATTTTAAAGCCACTTGTGATAAAATGTTTTTGTAACCTTTCTATTTGTCTCCATTTCACCGCCAATGTGTTTTTGCCCCAAACTTCACAACCATATAAAACCACCAGAGAAACAAGCAACCGAAAAAGAGTCAACTTGGTTTTCCAATCCCACAATTTTGTTGATCTGCATTTGTTTTGGAGCATATATAAATCTTTCCATCCCCCTTGTATCCTCTTAGCTCTACAGGCCTCCCAACTGAGATTATTGTGAAAGTCAAGACCCAAATACTTGTAATCATTTACCACTTGCAAGGGACCACCTTTGAACTCAAAATTTATTTGCCTTGGTTTTCTTCTTAAAGTAAAAATCATTATTTTGGTTTTACTCGTGTTCACCTGCATCCCCACCTCTTTACAAAATAATTCTAGAGCTCTCAAGTGTTCTTGCAATCCATGCGTTGTTTTAGCCATTAGGATAAGGTCATCAACATAAAACAACAATTTTACCACATAAGAAGCTAGGTGGACTCCACTCCCACCCATCGTGTCAATCCACTCCTCTAACTTGTCTATGTATAGCCCAAACAAAGTGGGAGATAGAGGACATCCCTGCTTGACCTCGATGTCACTCCTAAAGCACTCGGATAAGCCATCCTTCATTCTTATTTTGGCTTGAACTTGATCATAAAGCCTATGAACCGTTGCCCTATACTTTTCTGGTATACCCAATTCTTCCATTCTGGCCCAAAGTTTTCTTCTAGGCACTATGTCAAATGCCTTTTTGAAGTCAACAAAACATCAATAAACCTCTTCCCCTTGCTTGTCCCATACCTTTTCAATTAGGTGTATAAGGGTGACAAAATGATCAATAGTAGAATGTTTTGGTCTGAAACCAACATATCCTTTCGCCCTCTTACCTTCATTTTCAGCCCAAATACTAATTCTACGTTTCATCATACTACCAAAGAGTTTTCTAAAAATAGGATTAATCATAATAACGCGGTAGTTTGATGGATTGTTGACATCACCACTTTTGTGAGCAGGAATGACAATGTTGGTTGTCCAGTTTTCTGGAAAATCGTACTGAATAACTCTGTTGAAAATCTCTTTTATGTATGGCACAATGTCATCCATACTCCATTTTAAAAATTCTGCTTGTAGCCCATCAATATCTTGAGCTTTGCCTGCTGCTAACTTTTTGATTCCTTCCTTGATGTCCTTTGTAGAAAAGAGTTTGTCCTTATTTTCAATTACAGGAGGAGGGAGAGGATCTTTGTTTTGATACAACATTTTTGCATATTCTAACCATTGGATATCTGTGATACTGTTCTCCACATTTGTTCTAGTTTGCTGAAGCTCTCTCCAAAAACCTCTCGGATTACTCTTCCCCATAGAAATCAGAGCCTTCCTCCTTATTTTTATGAATTCTTCCTTTTTTATTTCTCACTAGATTTTTGCGTGCTTTTATATATGTTTTATCCTTTTTCAAGATATTCACTATTTTCTTTGTGGTCTTGCAATCATCATCAAACCACAGATTAGTCAGGAATCTATTTTTGGTACTTCTTCTGGGTCTAGAATGTTTGCACTCCATGAGTGCCCTGTGAATTATAACCATCAAATCCTCGTTGTTCATAAATCTCTTGTTCCCTTTGAAATTGTCAAAATCTTGAATTTTTTGAATTTGTTTTGTAATCATAGCTTTAAAGGTGTCTTGATTCCCCCAAGTCAAAAGAATTATGCTTTGAGCACCAACTTTTTTATTTGGCTGAAGATTAGTCATTTGTTGATCATAGTTATTCATATTAATCTTCATAAAAACATGGTTGCGATCTGATTTCATTTCAATCCGGCAACATCTTATCTCTACTTCTGATATCCGTGACATAATGCTTTGTGAAGAAATAGCATAATCCACAATACTTTGTCCATTATTAATATAACATGTGATGTTTCTTAACTTCGACCATAATTTTACTCTATTACAAATGATAGAATTATGAAAATTACATATCCTTAATAATTCAGCTCCAAAATGGGAGATGCCATTTTTTTTGTTGCTGAGAGATCCTTTCCCACCTTTTTTGTTTTGTGTTAAGACTGCTTCTTAGAATTGTGCGGTATTCATCTAGGCACTCTACACCGCCTTCCACGTCTAAGTTTTCCCGAAATTTATCTTTACTAAAAAAGAATTATTAATAAATGCACTTTAAATTAACGGGCAAGGTTGCCCTTGGTGAGGGTTTTAATTCTGCATGTGATGATGATCTTAATCGTTAAATTTTTATTGTAATTTAACGTGGCGTGTCGATAAAGCTCTCTGGAAATGGGGAGGAGGAAAAAACGGTTCATCTCTCACGTGTAAAGCTAATGATTGCGGCAAAGCCAGATGGAGTCCAGATGGCAGGAGAAGTGACGTGGAAGCAGGGTAAAAAAGAATACAGATAATTTCAGAATCGGCACATGGCCAGCTCGTCACCTGTCACGCGCAGAGGTTGTCCAACAGCAGTGCCATTATTGTTCATGCTGTCATGTCATCAGTGCCAGCGAGGGCGGAACTACTGCCATGTCATCACGCAATTAAAAAACCCAAAACATATTAAATGGCTAACTGGGTGTGTTGACTCTTGACAAGGAGGGGGGCCTGCCCGCCGCCCGCCGCCCGCCGAAGACGAAAGCTTTTAGATCACGGATATAGCCTACCCTATGTACAGGTGGATTTGTTTGGCCACCATTCTCGTGAAACTTCATTTTCCCATTCACACACTCCATTTCCCAGGTGTAAGTATATATTCTGAATCCTTGACCTGCTTATTGGTGACGGTGGGTGGGTCCTGAGACTCACTTTCTTTGCAAGTTTAATACCCGCGTTACGGTATAATACTCGCAAGGATAAGTTCCTGTGTTTGAACATTTCTTTTTCCTTTTGTTTTGTTTGAAGCTTCTTTCATTTTTCTTTCGTCTGGTTAGGTCGATTAGAATCCCTCAACCACTCTTCGATTTTGAAGATTTCAAATTTCGGTTTTTCTTTGCCCCATTTTTCTTTATATTTCAGTTTTGAGGCGTCTAAATTAGGCCTCTGTATGTTCTCAACTTCATATCACATTGTCTAGTGGTTTGATTGTTTCTTTTTGAGAGATATGCAAGCTCAAATGGCCCATTTTCCAGCTGAAACCAAGAAGCATGGAGGATTCGATTTGTATGGGGGAGTTTTCAGTAGTAAGATTTTTGGGTCATTTAGAGCTCCCAATGTTAATATGGATCAGCTCAAGAATAGCAATGCTGGAGGCTATAGCTCCTCCGTTTATTCGTTTAATAAGAATGGCGCTGCTGATAAACAGCAGCAGCAGCAGCCACCTATTGAAGAGACCAACAAAAATCTGAAAGCTGAAGAGACCAATGGAATGATAAAATCTGTTGGAGGAATTGTAGAGAGCGCGAAAGAAGTGAATGCGACTTTTAAAGAAGCCTCGAATGGGAATTCGAAGGGATCTATGCAGAAGGTTGGTGTGGACTCAGGAAGGGTCAACGTGGATAGCAAGAAAGAGAATTCAGAAATTTCAAATAATTTTAGTACTACCATGCCTGATAGCTCTAGCCTGAGCAGAAAATCCTCAGATGCAAGCAGTTGTAGTTCTTGTGGATCTGTCAATGGTAATATGAATATGGTAGTCAGCCCAGGAAGGGCGAGGATTAAAGTGGGTGGTAAACATAGCCATTCTGGTGAGCAGAGCAGTGGGGAAAGCTCGAGTGGAGGAAGTCCTAGTGTTGAGAGCAGGGGAAGGAGGTCTTGCTCAAGTGTTGGCAACATTCTTGGAAATGGGCTTGCACACAAATCATATTCCGGACCTTCGGGGAATTTGAAGCATAATGGATCCAGGAAGAGCAATAATGACAGCCACCCAACTTGTCTAAAAAGTGGTTATTCTACTAGCTCTTCTGGAGAATTTAACAGTCGCAATGGAAATGCCGATGCCAATGCCAATGTCCTTCCCATTGGCAATGTGCTTCCCAGTGGAAACATTCTTTCCAATGGAAAACTGAAGGCTGCTACCAACAATGGGAAAGGGATTCCAAAGGGAGCATCAGATCATGTTGCTGGCCATCATGTTTTGAGATCAGGAAATGCAAACTATGGACATGGAAGCATAATCAAGGGGAGTGGGGTGACTGGAAACATACATATTGCTGGCGAAAACATAATGTTGAAGCGTGCACTGTCCAGTACAGATCCAGAGGTTGTGAAGAATGCTGGCAATGATCAATACCATAAAGGGCACTTTTCAGAGGCATTGTTTTTGTTTGAAAGGGCAATTGCTTTATCTCCTGGTCATGCCCTGTTTCACAGCAATAAGAGTGCTGCACTTACAGGACTCGGCCGTTTGCAGGAAGCAATCCAGGAATGCATGGAGGCAATCAAGTTCGATCCTTCCTATGTTCGCGCTCATCAGAGGCTCGCAACTCTCTATCTCAGGTACACTTGTTAATATATGAATTCCTTTTTTTCTGCCTTGGCTATAAGAATGCATAAAAATGCAGAAAGTGAAAGGAATCAAACCATATTGTTCATTGATTCTTGATATGCGATGCAGGTTAGGGGAAATAGAAAATGCCAAAACACACGTGAAGATAGCTGGGCAGCTGCCAGATCGGAGTGACATGCAGACAGTACGAGCAGTGGAAGTTCACCTAATCAACTGTACAGAATCTCGGAAGATAGGAGACTGGAGTAGTGTTTTGAGAGAGAGCAATGGAGCTATTATGGCAGGTGCTGATTCTGCACCACAGGTGTGGAAACTTGGAGGAAAAAACCTTATTTACAAATTTAGTTGCATTATGTTAAAGGCTACCCTATTCAACTGATTTGGTTTTCATTCTTTACTTGCAGTTCTTTGCATCTAAATCAGAAGCTTTACTAAAGCTCGACAGAGTAGATGAGGCAGATGGGGTTCTGCAGGCTGCACCCAAGATAGTTACAGATACATCTGTAAGGTTTTTTGGGATTGTAGGAAATTCTTATCTGCTACTGGTCCAAGCTCAGGTCGATATGGCATTGGGAAGGTAAGACGCTATGAATGAGTTCTGATCAAACTTTTCTCGAGTGCATTTTTGTTGTGTGAGGTTTCTCAGTGTAGGGTTCAATATAATGAGAATGATTAATGAGAAATGGCTTATTGAAGGAATGATTCAAGTATTGAATACTATACGGTCAATCCCAAAAAATGATATGTAAAAATGTTAAATATGTCATAGAATGAATGGGGGTCGTTGAAAGAATGACTAGTATTGATTACTACTCAGTCACACTGTTAATTCAAAAAATTGATATATAAAAATGTTGCTCTGCAGAAACTTCAATTGCTTATAAATGTTATCGGAATCAATACCATTGGACTATAACCTAGAATTGAAGTTAGAATCTAGCTAGAGAGAGGCATGACTAATGAAGATGATGATGTCTGCAGGTGTGAAAGTGCAGTTGCCAATGCAGAAAAAGCAGCTCGTATGGATCTATATAATCATGAGGTGACTGCATTGCTTAGAAAGGCTAGAGCCGTGGCTGATGCCCGCAAAACTGGAAATGCTCTGTTCAAAGCTTGCAAGTATTTTGAAGCATGCACAGCATACGGAGAAGGGCTTGATCATGATCCCATGAATGCAATTTTGCTATGCAATAGAGCAGCTTGCAGGTCTAAGCTTGGGCAATGGGAAAAGGCAGTGGAGGATTGTAATGCTGCTTTAAGCATTCGGCCCAACTATTATAAGGCTCTACTTAGACGGGCGGACTCCAATGCTAAGGTATGCCAAGCTCGGCCTTGGGATTACAGTGGCTACATGTCATTTTTGATGGATTTCAATTTTCCTCAAGTTTTTAAGTATTTTCTTCCTGAAGACAAATTTATTAGGTTTCAAATTCATGTTTTCTGATGCTCGTGACTTTTTAAACAATATCAACAGCTTGAGCGATGGGAGGAATCTATATGGGATTATGAAGCTGTGAGAAGAGAAGTGCCCGGGGACATTGAAGTAGCTCGAGCTCTTTTTGATGCCCAAGTAGCATTGAAGAGATCGCGTGGAGAGGAGATTAGTAACTTGAAATTTGGAGGGGAAGTTGAGGTGGTTTCTAGCAATGATCAATTTAGAGAAGCAATTACTGCACCTGGTAAGATTTTGTTTGTGTCTCTATTTCTATGCATTGTTAATATATTGATTGAACTCTTATGACAGGGTTCCTGGTGTGTATTATTATTCATTGACAAGACTGTTGGGTTGACTGTAAAGGTTTAGCAGTTGTCCATTTCAGTTCAAGGTCAAGCGAGAGGTGCAGCCAGATCTCTCCATTTGTTGATCACCTTTGCAAGAGATACCCATCTGTAAATTTTCTTGAGGTATCATTGCTCAGCCTCTTTTCAAGATTTGCTATTTTGTTGGACTATAGTCCTCCTTTTTATAGGTTTGCCCCTGGGCTAATTTCTTTGTACATTTGTTGTGGGGATGCGAAGGTTGGTGTGCAAGAGAACCTTTACTTGGCAAAGTCAGAGAGTGTAAGTTGTGTACCAACATTCAAATTTTACAAAAATGGTTCAAAGATCAAAGAAATAATTGCTCCAAGCCAGCAGGCGTTGGAGAACTCAGTAAAACATTATAGTCTGTATGTGGCAGAGTGATTCATAGTCATACATTTAGTTTCATGAACAAATAAAGTGGAGTGGATCATCGCCACACCTTTGTCACATTCTTTATTCCAGACAGCCTCTCTTATTCCATTCACATTGCAGTGCATCTATGACTGTACAGCGACATGCCTAGTTTGCACTCTTTCCCCTTGTAGTCATTTTGTTCCTTGGGCTGCAAAAGTCAACTTAGGGTGATCTGGCACGATTTTGTAGAAACCAAGTTTTGTTGAGAAAGAGTTGAGTTGCACTTTGTTGGATTGGTGGGCAGGGGCAGTAGGACATAGAGATGATTCTTTGCAGCTTTCACCCCTGCATCTGCTTCACATGATGGTGGCTGCCTTATATATATCTTCTATAAGCATTCATTCTTCCTTGTACATATTTTGGATGGATTATATTCTTTGACAAATATTCATTCTCTGGTTATTCTACAGAAGTTACTTTGAACTCATCTTTGAAAAATGCGCATTGAGCCAGGAGCACGATCCGAATTATTGTTATTTGTTAATAAATATCCTACGCCTCCTTCACTGAAAATATATCTCGAGTCGCATAATTGGCTGAGTAACTATAATTAAGATCTGCTTTATACGCCAGTATACAATTAGTTGAATTCACACAGAGTTTTACGTTTCTGCATTCATGTTCATGGTGTTGCTTGCTGATTCTGCCATTGTAGGATTCTGCTACCAAATAACTCTCTATATCAAAGATAAGAAGGTAAGGGGTTATTTCTATTATGGCATCACGTAAATGGAAAAGAGATTCAAACACGCAAATATATTCATCTTGCAATCAATCAATTATTATGTGGTGTCTTGCAACCAATCAACCATTGAGGGCTATTCACCGAAGGGGGATTAAGGCCTAGGCAGATTAGGCTGCGGCATAGGGCACCAACAATTTGGGGGGTGTCAATTTATTTTATTTTATCACGGTTTTTATAAGAGTATACATATTTATTAACCATATATTCTAGTAGCAGTTAGTGGCCAACCTTACATACCAATTTGATTATTTTCATTGAAATAATATATATTTTTTAAAATAATTATATTCAGATTACAATATTTAGCTAGCCCCGAAACCTAGGCAAATGACTTTGTTGTTAAATTTAATTCATACATTTGTATTTTTAATAATGTGTATTGTTTTGAAGTCTTGCAAATTATTATCATAGGGGAGCTCAAGAATAGTGAATATGTATGGAATTTGATAAAAAATAGTTAGGGAAGATATCAATAAAGGAGGATTATCATAGACTATATGGTAGATAATTAGCAGAGGAATTTAGGCACTAGAAGCTACAAATAAATTTACTAGCAAGTTTTTCTTGGATGGTAGAGGCATATCATATCAAGTAATCCAATATCTATTTATGTTTTAATTAAATTTTCTACTTTAGATTTTTTTTATAGAGGACATTAGCTCCAGTATTGCCTAGGGTGCTGATAATCTTTAAATCGACCTTGTTATTCATATTGTGGTGTCAATTGTGTTGACATATGATTTTTGATATATTGGAGTTTATATCTATAATCTTGATGAGAGTTTTTACATTCTTAGAAACAATAATTTTAAGATTCATTGAAAAGACATCCAATTTAGGATTAAAATAAAATTTTTGGGTTATAAAGCCATAAAAGATCCATCAAACACATATATTCATTACCAATCGAACATTATACTATGAAGCAAAAATTGGTATATTGAGTATTTTTCACTTGTTAACTTATTGTCGTAAATACTTATTAGGTTATAAAGCTCACTTGAAAAGTATGAAGTGGTGGGTTAAATGCACCCCAACTCCCTTTAGTCATACCTTGTGGATCTTTTTTTACTTGTAGTTAATTTATGATGTTTTGCAAGTTTTTACTACTATATCGACAAGTAAGTGGCATATATAAGTGTAGACATCTAAAATATCGACATAATTAATTCTGATTAATTTGTCCCGCAAATATCCTAGCATTATCATTATCTAATTAATCCATTTCCTATAAAATACCACATATACCCTTTATCCTAATTAATTTCATCATTTATCTAATATCCCATCAATATCTCATCATCAATCTCTTTAATTCATTATTATATTTAATTATTCCACCTTAATCCTTATTATCATTTTCTAGGAATTTAATATTCCTACACCTACCTACCCACCTACTCTACACCTAACCTACACCTAGCTTCTCCATGTAATCATATTCTTAATCATATATTATTAATCTAATCTAATTTTAAACTAATCATATCCCCTACCTCTAAATCTAGAGGCTTCCATTTGTAGAAGCCTCTCTAAACTTCTTCTACTCTCCATGGAATTTTAAATTCAATAGAAGCTTCTCACAAAATCTAGAATTCTCCATTCTAGAAACATCTATAATCTTTCAATCCTCTCCTCAATTCTCATCCATTGATCTTCATCCCACTTGGATCAATCCTCACCATCTATTCTCCCAACCACAAACTATAAATTTAGCTCTCCTCCTCCATGAGAGATATACATGAAATCCATCACAAAATTTCAGACATTTTATCCTCTATCAATCATCCACAATCTTGAATTAATCAATCCAATCTAACATCCATTAATCCTTCATCAAGCATCAATCAATCTAAGCAAATTAGAAGGAGGTGTTACTTAAATGCCTACTCAAATATGAAGCAATCAACACATCCTTGAACAACTCCAATACAACAAAGGAGTATTACATTTTATCGGTAAGTGTAGGTATTAATTATCTCCCCCTTTACATCTTTTGCTCAATCATGAGGTATTGTTGAAAGGATTAGCATAGGAAAACAATTTGTTTGTTTTCTTATACTCATCACTAATCTTTTCCACATTTCAACAAGTTTGACATTTATTGTCGTATCACATTATTAGCAAAATAATTTAAACGTATTAGACATTTATTCCAGTATAATAGTATTTGCAAAATAATTCAAAGGTATTAAAAATTATGGTAAAAAAAGGAAACAATATCCATGAGCTTGTTTTTGGTGTACAAATGACCTCTTAAGTAGTATTTTCAGATATAATTATAAAATTTGGAAGAATGTGCAACCTCTTTCAACTAATTAGATAGTATCCTAAAATTGTCCCATACTTTTGGTTTATGTTATTTATGTCAATTTTACACATTTGTCTATGTATATTTAATTTTCATCCAAAACAAGTTGATATTTTTCTTATAAAGGATGGGATATGATCAAAGAGTGCACATCAAATCTATCTTTCATATACTTCTAACTCTTAGAATGTGCACAAGTTAGAACTTGTCATAGTTTGATCCCCAAAGTCCATTCTAAAGGGATCCAAAAATAAACTTAAAACTTGAAATGCCCTTTGCGCATCTTTAAACCAACCTCTATCGAATCACTTTGCACCCCTAGTCCTCTTATTATAATCATATTGTATAATCCTAGAAATTTGTTTCCTCCTTCCCCTTTAACTAATTATTCATGTTTATCCTTTTCTGCATGTATGTCAATATTATGAAATATGAATTGAGGTTCACTTATAAATAAACAAGTGTTATTATCCACTTAAAGGGATAAACATGACCAACAAGACATAACATTGAGCATATTGTGTTTTAGAGGCATATTATGTGATTCCAAAGCTTCCAACAACTTTTTGTTCTACTACACATAAATGACTATTATAGGGTTAGTTAGTGGACAATAGTTACCAATGCCCTAATACAAGCCCTTTATTTATTTTCCTTGATAATCTAGGTTGGAGATGCAACTATTATAGGTACATTGGGGTTGTAATGCAAAAAATTGAGGACATGGAAGCGAAGAGCATAATCATGTGAGTAAACCTAGAAGGTTAGATCTATGTTTCAAACACTTTACCAGGATTGGATGCCTATGCTCCAAAAACCTATTTGGAAAAAACGTTATGATCTTGGCAGTAATCTCTAATTAGATCCAAAATTTAAGGTGACAACCACCATGACTTTAGGTGTGCACTTCTAGGTTTATATTTTTGTCACGTCTTTTATAATGTTCTACATTAGGATATGTACTTTATATCCCTTTGCATTTACAATATATATTTTTGTTTATTAGTAATAAATGGTATTATATGCATACACCTTATTTTGCATATTGATAGTTTTTTATTGGACTCATTGGCACATTAATCTTTGTAAGTGTATGTCCTAAGGGGTATATCAATATTGAGTGGGATGATTTGTAGCACTTTGTGATGGGCCCATCATGCGTTCCTTCATACTACCACATTTAGATCATCATGAAATCATGTTCCATTCACCCTCACATGTTCTTGTTCTCTCATGTTGACCCTCTTCTTCCCTCTTGCTACCACATAACTAACATCATTGGCCTAGATGAGTGTGTCATCCAAAACTAAATTTTGACTTTTAGGGAATGCGCCAATATTAACAAGGTTATTTTGGTCATTTACAACAATATTTTTTTCTCGAGCCAAAAAATCCACCTTAAGAAGAAGAAATGAACTTAGGGATTAGAAGAGCTTACACAAAGAAAGATGAGAGGAAGACAAGTTGAAGCATATTATGTCATTGAAGATATCAAGTATATGATATGTACTGATGAGGTTTTCCTTAGTCTTTGGAGTTACCGATATACCCTAATATAAAAAAGGTGGATTAAAACCATTTATTTATTTAGTTAGGGTTAAAATATGGAAAGTGCGTACATTTAGATTAATAAATAAATATTTACCATTTAGATATGAAAGTATAGAAAATGATTTAAGGCATCCAATCAAACTAAATATGGAAAATGACAAGAGGATAAGTCAACTTATCCTTCCATAATATTTAGACTAATCTAGATGTGCACATGGGAGGACAAGATGGAAATAACCTGTGTTTTCTTTGTCTTTGGAACCGACATTGTAGTCTTTTTCTAGACAATAATGCCTAGTAGGAAAATATCACTATAAGGGTCTATCTAGAGTTACATGGTTATGTCTAATTGATTTTTGTACTTGTGTTTTAACTTGTGCATCTTCATCTCAATCTATAATGAATTTATTCACTTTTAAACTAGAAATGACCTGTGTTTGCTTCATCATTGGAACTAACACTGTAGTCTTCTCCTAGACAATAACACTCGGTAGGAAATTAGTGCTAGAAGGATCTGTCTGGAGTTAGATGGTTATGTCCAATTGATTTTTGCACTTGTGTTTTAGCTTGTGCATCTACGTATCAATCTATAATGATTTTTTTCACTATCAGTCACATTAAATGCGTATGAATGTCACTATACTCAATGATCTTCTCTTGAAACCCTATCTCTCTTGAATAAACTTGTAAAAAGGGGTTAGCATTTTGGGTTATGTAGAAATACTCTAAAGAGGCATCAAACACACATAGTTTTCCATCTATTGGTAGTGCAATTATAAGGATGCAACTACATAAATGCAGCTATAATTTGACACTTGGTGTTTGATAATGCTTGCTTTTAACTTATCTTGGAATGCTTGTGACTTGGCTTGGATAACCACATTCTCTCTCATTTGCAAGCAATAAAATATCCCTCTTTCAAGCATTTTAACAAGATCCAAATTCAAAGCAAACATTGCCAAAGAATTTGTCAAATTTGCTTGATCTATCTATATATCACATGCTATGTGGAGAACAATGTGCGGTTTGAGGCCTCTTGGAGTAGTGCCAATGTTAATTGCGCACATGGGTGCCCATAACCCAAATAATGTTTGTTTTACAAGAGTCTTCATTCATGGCTAGGGTTTGAGATGGTGTTTACTATGTTTAGAGAGATTCATTGCATGATCGGAAATTGGGGTTTGAAAATGACAAACAAATCCAGGCATACAACCATTATAAAAGGTTGTAAAAGAAAAAATAGAGCAGACCGAAGATTGTACAGAAGGGTCAAGACCGTACAGACGGTCTTGGTAGATTGGTATGGTCTTGATAGATTGGTATGGTCATGTCCCATGATAATTTATAATTACAGTCTCAATTTTGGAGTACCTCTAGGTTTATATTTTCATGTTCCAACATTTCACAATCCCAAAATTTCCTAAAATCTTCTGTAACAAGATAAGTGCATTCATTCCCTTGTGTCTTCCAAGTTCATATCTTGTATTGCATGCTTCAAAAATCTATTTTGATATTGTGTAATTAATTTTGGAAGTTAATTAATAAAAATATCCACTTGTATCTAACCTACATCCATTTAGTATAAATTTGACCCCACTAAATCAAATTTAGATTAACATTAGTCTTAATCTAAAAAGGGTGTAAACATTTTGGTGAACCTACTTTTGATTGAACCCTAGTTTCCCTAGGGATTCTCCTTCCTACTTGGTTTTACATCCATCAATTTTCTAGGGTTTGTATTTAGATTTCATCATCTTTCTTGACCTCAAACTTATTTTCAAAATTTTCCCTCGGGTTTCATGGCCAGTTCTACCCTTTAAGTCTCTTCTAAGGCTCTTAATTGCCAATTCATTTTCATTGCTTATCTCAAACATAATGGATCTACTTTTAAATTACTTTTAGGTTATTCTTAATTTTTATATATTTAACGAAAACCTCTGTTTGTTTTCCCTAATTTTAGCACACTTTTCATAAATTCAAAATTACTATTTTCAGTAATTAGGGCATAATCGGAAAAATATACACTTTTGGAAATATTCCTTGGAGGTTTTTATTTTACATGATTAGATTAAAAAAATACCTCTTGTTTTGTAAAACTCAAATTATATTTTGATATATGATAGTTTTATTAATTTGATGATAATCACTTTTTTTCACAAATAATATTTTGACTTCCCTCATTAATCTTGGGTCCCTCTTGGTGCATGATCCTTCTAATTTTTATAAGCTTGATTCTTCTATTTTTTGGTACTGTAATGGCTTATCTTCATCCTATTTTTGACATTAAGATCCCTCTATATGTCTAAGTTATGGTGCACAAGTCTTTGGTTAAACATGATCTTATTGACAAAGGATCAAGCCTCAATGTTTTGGGTATCTCTTTCATCTGTGCTTTTGGTGTCTCTGTTGTGGATTTATCTCCTTACAATTTATGTATCTATGGATTTGATAATATCCCTCACAAATTATTTGGTTTTATCATTATTCTACTCACTATTGGCTTGTAGACCTTTGATACTAATTGTTATATATTGTCCCAGATGATTCTTGCTACAATATTCTCCTAGGGAAACATTGGTTACATGCTACACACATCACCTTAACACACACTTTACCTCCCATAGATAAATATATTGTTCCCATAGTACTAGAGACATCTCATTTCAAAACTATCACTTGGAATAAATATAGATACACCTCTAATGACAGTACAATTACTGATATAGATGGTTGTCTCATTACTTCACTTGATGCTAGTACTTCAACCAAATTGATTTCATCATACTCAATTACTTGTACTACTTTCTCTTCATGCAATCTACAAATAATTTTCTATTCTCAAATAGTTATATCTATTGATGTTCACTCTACAATGCTCACATATTTTGGGGTAGCCCCTATCCTACTTCCTAATGTTATACCAATTATGGATTTTACACATACAACTTTACATATGTTTCAGTACCTATCTCATGCTATATAAAAGGATTTCATTGCATCCTTTAAGCTTACTTACACTATAACTTATGCACTTATTGAGTTAATGAAATTAAATTTTAATAAGAGGATTGATATCAAATGAATACAACAACAACAACAAGAAAGATCTATCATGCAATAAACAAGCAAGTGTGTACAATAGGGAGATATCATAAATCTAAGATGATTCTTGGTTGGAAATTGAGTGGAACATGATAGATTTGGAATGGATATGCTTCATCTAGAAAAATGGGATCTAAAACTCCTTCGGAAAAGACCACTCAAATGAGGATAGGACTGCCTAGGCGCTGGTGTCTGAACTAGGTGCTAGTGTCCTGGAAACATTTCTACTTCTGATCTTTTTAGGGTTTGAACTTATATTCTTCCTTTCACTCTTTTCTGCATCCAATTCATTGTGTTTCACTGTCACACTTGAACCTAAAAAACAAACTCTATATACTTGCACAAGGCTCAATAAAACATTAGATGAAATAAATAAGTCATGTGCTTGAGTCAGATTGACCTTAGAGGTCACCATAATGTGATTGTCACCGAACATTGCACTACATTTTAAACTCTACGTAGTTTTAGTGTGTTAGTGATTGAATTGTGTCCCTTAAAGCTAGGTTTCCCTTGTGCCAGTCACACCAAGATAACGAGCTACAACTAATTTTCCCCCAGGATGAATGTGTTAAATGGAATTCAAAAATAGACCCTCTTATGTAGTGAATAATGCTTAATTTTGACACTTAGCTAGGACACCAAAGGCCAAATACCAAAATAATTATGAATGTGTGAGATGGAATTCAAAAATAGCCCCTCCTATCAGTGAATAATGCATCCCAAATGCAGTCCTTGAATGTTTCTTTTTCCCAAGTAATAGATAGTAGTAATATCCCCTAATGCCTAATAATGAGTAAGGTCATGTATATATATATTCCCTTGTTTGAATTTCATCATTAACAACCAAAAAGGATGACCCAAAGTGATAAAAACATATTTTTGAAAATCCAAATAATGTGGCATTTCAAATTTGAGAAAAGGACAGAAAAAGAAACAAGTGCCTAAAGGGGATATAGTTCCTGGCACGCTCTTGTCCCTAATGTGACCTAGTGTCCAGGATGATCAGAGGATAAAATAGAAAATTAGTAGTTAGGTCACATGTTATCCAATGTTCAAAAGTCAAAATGGTCATTCCAAATAAGTAAATGATAGAAGTATAAAAGGGATAAAACAATGTAAAAGAAAAACAAGTGTTGTTAATGTCTAATTTTCTTCCTTAGCAATCATGTATATAACAACATACTTATAGGCGTGATGTAAATAGTAAGTACATGATTTTGTGTCTACAATTTCCCCCACTTTATGTTGGTGAATGAATATTTGGTAGCATAAAGTAGATAGGAAGAGCATACCTTATGGAGAGCCAAAGGGAGTTTTAACCGAAAGCATGCTAAAAGAGGATTGTACTTGATATTGTATGGAATGGAGATTGTAGAATGTGTATCATAGATTATAGAAGAGGATAAGAATCCTAGGGGTGACCTCATGTGCATAGTAGAAATGATGTTTTACGTTTATTCCTTGGATATTACCTTTTCCTGAGCATTTTTTCTTGAGATTGTTCTTGTTCCATTTGTGTGTTTCCTTTTGTTTAGAGTAAATTCAAACTTGTAAAATAAGATAAGTGTATTCAATGCTCATGATAAATGAAATTGAACTTTAACTTAGTAAATGTGAAAATAGAAATACGTATTGAAAAATAAGTGAATCAAGGATAGAATACACCTGAATGTTGTGAGAGAAGAGATAGAATTATTCATGTATGTTTATTTTCTTCTTGGAGATGGTTTGAAAATTAATGAGGGTTTAGGCATCCTATTGTCCAAAATGAGTATTTGAGAATCATTGTCACCAAACTAAGGATTTGAGCATCTTATTGCCAAGGGAAGAGTATTGGGAGAGTTATAGGCTTTTCCCTCCAACTATTAAGGCTTCCCCATGGATAAGTGCTACTACAGATGGTCTCCAATAGAAATGGTCATGGATGACACATCATTCTAGGAAAATAATTATCCTGCATATGCCTTAGGTGTCATTCCTTATTTGATCCTGAGAAAATATGAGTAATTAGTTTCCCTTGCCAAATTATGTAACTTGCCACTGATTTTTTTCCTTTTGTTTCTAATAGTAACCTATAACTGAGTACCTATGTTGCTGGATTTTAGAGAAACTTATCACTAAAATTATTGATCATTGTATTTACCTTTTCTACCCCAGGATAGAACCACCCAGGTGGGACACTAATGCCCACCACTCCTATCTGATTTGGGTGTTTTTCCTATGTACTGATTTTGGCCCAAGTCTGATTTTGAACCATGTTATTAGCTCTATTTTTTTCTAATTTTTCTTTGTACCATTATGTGTCTAGTCTCTGAACTATTAAGAGGGTGAAATAGTCACCCAATTATTTCCCCCACTCATTTGGGGTGTGTGAGATGAACCAAGGAGAGTGTGGCCCAAACGAGGAAAACGAAAATTGATGTGCACATATGAAATATAACTCTTATAGGGGGAATATGGAATGTACATGGTAATAACCATGACACATGTAAAATAATGGGAAAGGCTAGCCAAAAGTGTTAGTCACAAACAAACATGACATGATGCAATAAAAACTAGTCAAAACACATGTAGTAACATGGAAAAAGACACATGAGTAGCTGGTTGAATACATGGGACACCACTCAGGATGTCAAAAGAAACTCAAAGCCTTAAATTCTATATAAGTAAAACATACAATCAAGCATAGGGCATAGCCTGCAAATAATGAACAATCAAGACACAAGCATAAACAAGATACAAGAAAATCAGATAACCATGGTTGGAAGTAAGCCTGTAAGATAAATTATACACATGAAGCACCCATTAGCATGTTAGAAAAAATATGTAGTATTCCATAATGTATACAACTAGAAATAGGAATGAAAGTAGTAGATATTACAATGATATAACCTGAATATAGAGAAATAGGAAAGGTAGATTTCCCAGGAGCCTCAGTGGGACTGGTAGAGAAAAATTCCAAGCATCATACATCATGTGATAACATGTAAGTATCCTGCATTCACCTCAAGAGTACCATGTGAATGCACATGTGTGTATGGAAAAAGGATAGATCATACTATGAATCAAAGTAACATGATAAGAAATGTGCAACATAGAATAGTATAAGAAAGCAAGGATACATCCAATCAAGATCTAAGCTAATATTTTTTTTTTTTACAAATATTGGAATGAAAATGCTATGAATAGGAGAGGGGATCAAGGTTTGCCACTATTTTATGTGTGTAAGATGAGGTCCATGTAGGTAAGTTCACCCTCAATAATCATGTTTGAACCTAAAACAAGAGTGTGCATCATCAGGTAGTGAGGGGGGATAGTATGCCCCCAATGTGTGAATGCTATGATGATGTATCCAATAAGGATAGGGGGTGAGGGCCCACTATCTTCTAGTGTAAAGGAGGTACAATTGTGATCATGATTAAATAATTTATGGCCATATGGGAATACATGTGGAGAAAGAGACTGTGAAATGGGCCTATATGCGTCATGGGTAGTGTGTGTCCTAGGTGGAGACCTATGCCTATGAGGTGGACTGTGAGATTGATGTATCCATCATGAGTGAGAAGTAGAAGCCACATGTGGAGGATATCTAAGTGTATGTGTAAAAGTATCACTAGGAGTAGTAATATATCTATATTCTATAGGAGTATGTTCCCAATCCATGAGTTCATCATGAGGATATGTAGGAGTAGGTGCACTAGTGATAGAAGTAACTTAGAGTGTAGTAGTAATAGGAGCCAATGATAAAGGAGTCCGTGGTCGAATGCCTCGAATAGCGATAATGTGATGCTCATGTATAAACTTAAGGCGTAAGTGAACAATGGATGGTATGGCTTTGGCAGCCTTAAGCCAAGGGAGTCCTAAGACCATGTCACATTGTCTAACAATATATCCAATAGTGAAAGGCATAAAGATAGCAAGATTCCCAACAGTGATAGGAAGAATGACATATCCATGAGAAGTGGGTGACCTACAAGTCATCTGAGATAGTGGAAAATTGATAGCTTATAAGAAATATATTGAACATGCATTGCACTTGTAAGTAGGATGCACCATAACATTATTAATAGCATGAGGACCAATAGAAGCATCAATGTGTAATATATGCAATGAAAAAGAGGCATGAAAATCAACATCAGTAAAAGAAATGATAGGTGGAGGAAGATCAGTAGTACCAACAAGAAATCCAAGAGGATGATCTGAAGATGAAGGAGGAGGAACAACATGATAAGCATGATTTGAAGAGGATTCAGGAGCTTATTTTTCATGCTTAGGTAGTGGATCATTGAATATTTTAAGCTTGACATTGTCATTAGTAGATTTAGAAATATAAATAGTAGATTCATGTAACTCAATGTCATGATTTTCAATCAGATCTTGGATTAAATGTCTAAGCTTGAAAAACAAATTCAGTAGAATGGTCCATTGCATCTATGATAATCACAATGTGCATGTTCATCAAATTTATTTCCATGAGGCCTATTAGGATCTAGCTCAAGAGGGATGGAAGAGAAATTAGATTTCCTTTCTAGGAGTTGAGGCATCAAAACATGTGGTGGATATGGAAATGTAGTAAAAATGTGGCAAGTAGGTTTTAAACGGAGCTTTGTAGGTTGATATATAGCATTGACAGTAGGATTAGATTCACTATCCTTTCCCTTAAAGGAATATTTTCTTGGGAACTTGTTAGTAGATTGATTAGAAATATTAGCACCATATTTAAGTTTACCCAAAGAAAGTAACTTGATTTCAAAATTTTTTAGAGTATGACATAGATGATCAAAAGAGTGAAAAGATTCAAAGAGAACACATTATTGAAAAGGAGGTAATAGGATTTGGATAAAAATATCTTACAATTCAGATTCAACTAAGACATTGTTCATTTTAGAAAGATTAGTCTTATAATGCAAAACATAGTCACTAAGATGTTCATTAGTTCCTTGTTGCATTTTTTCCATTTGAGCATATGATATCTTCATTCCAATATTCATAGAAAAGTGAGCCAATAAATATATTTTCTAAAGGAGTAAAAGATTGAATGAAGTACAAATAAAAATCATAAAACCATCGTAAGGCATAGTCCTATAAGCTCCTAGGAAACAACTTGGTCAATAGTGTGTCATCACAAGCATAATCCAAACATGCAACATCAAATTATTGAAGGCAATTTTGGGGATATCCATGGCCATCAAAGAGAGGAAACTTAGGTGAGGTAAAAAAATGGAGAGGGAGTGGATAAGAAGAAACCACATGTGTAAGAGGAATATGAAGAAGAAGTGAAGAATCAAGAGATGGTGAAGAAGAGGAAGAGGCCTGTTACAATTGAATGAATTTGAGATTGTAAATCATGATACAAAGAATATAAGTCACGGCTGCTTAAATAAGTGTTAGGTTGGATATGGGAAATAAGAGGAGAAGAAATATGAGTGTTAGGTGTGGAAATAGGAACATGGTTAGTGGATGCCCCTGACATTGGTGGGAGGGGAGGAGAGTGGAATAGAAGATGTTGTGGCCATAGTGGGGATAAAAAATAGTGTCTAGAGGAGTGGATGAAGAGATCTATTAGATTCTTCATGAGAATTAAATAACAAGAGATCGATGTTTTTAGGATGATCAACAAGGTATGTATTTAATTCATTAATATTTTATGTGGTAAACTCATGAGAGGTTCTAGCCATGATAGAAAACAAATAGCGATATATGATAAAATGACATGTTAGGATTGGGTTCACCAAATGATTTATAGTGACTGGTGGTGTTTGTGGAAACTTCCGGTGTGATATTGTTTAAGGTTAGTTGCTAACCTAACTAACCTAAGATCTAGGTTAAGTGATCTAACCTAAGCCTAACTTATGATGGTAAGTTAGTAACCTAACCGAGTGTCAAAAGATCATCTAGATGTATTTGACTCAGCCTTAATAAATGCATGGCATTTGATTAGTATAAGGTATTTGGCTTGGTTAATGGGCTTGACATTTAATTGGTGCTTAGTTGTGATGATATTTGGTGGCATTGGACTTATGAGTTATATTGGCATTAACTTATGTATTAACCATTCCTTATGGAATGTGGCACATAAGTTTTATTTAAAAAAAAAAAAAATAATAATAAAACTTAGCCTAAAGCTAAGTGGTGGTATTTTGGAGTTTTAATGATATTTAAATGGAATTTGGAATCCATGGATTAAAAGAGATTTAGGTTTTTATTTTAGACATTTAGCATGGCGTGAAGAGAGGAGGAAATAGAGGGGGAGACTATGTCAAAAAAATATGGAGGATTTGCTAGAGGTTATTACGGCCATCTGGGGCTGATTTTGGGCCTGTATTATGGGATCTCACCATTTTTATTGCAGCAATGTGGTGGAGATTTTTTTCTGGAAAAATAAATAGGTTTTGGGGTTTTATTTGTATGGTGTGGAGCTAAGAAGCTGGAGGAAAAAAATAGAGAAGGAAAGAGGAAAATCACAAAGGGTTTTTGGTCTTCTTCATTCTGAATATTTTAGGCAAGGGTTTCTTGCTTTATCTATGCAGTATTTTACAAATAAATGCATATTGAGTTTTATCCCTTTTCTGGGTAATAAGAAATCTGGTTTATCTATTCTGGGTATTAATATTTTTGAATCAAGCCTTTATGGGTATTTGGAAAATATGTTTATTTTATTATGGGCATTATAGATTTCAGATCTCTCAAGTATGAGAGCATGAGATTTTGTTTTACCTCCTTATTTGATAACTGAAATTAATGAGGTTATTCACTTGGGTATTTAGAGAAGGTTTTTGACGTTTTAATTTAGGGTTTTGGACTGATTTTTTTCCAAGTTGCATTTTTTTTACATTGTTAGTTGTTATAATGCATTTTTTTGTTGATTCATTGTGTGCTTTAGTTGTTATTTTTTATTGTTTTTTGCTTGCATTGGTTGTTAGAAGCACTGGTTTTTTTATTTTTTTTGCTGCATTTTTTTGCTGCAACATTATTATTATAGCATGAGTTTTTGATTTGGATTTTTTTTTGTTTATTTGTTATGTTGTTTTGTTTTTTTTGCTGCAACATTAGCTGATAAATCTTGTGTTTTGGGGTGATTTCTATGTTGCTTCATTTTTTGTTAGATAGCTGTGTTCTTTGCTGCAATTTTTGTTGCTAGTTCGTTGCATTTTGTCAAATGGTTAGTGTGCAATCATTTGGTTGGCATATTTAAATAATGATGTGTTGTGACATTATGTTAAATAGCTAACATGCAGTATTTTTATTGGCATATTTAAATAATTATGTGTTGTGACATTATGTCAAACAGTTAGTGTGCAGTCCTGTGATTGGCATATTTAAATGATTATGAGTTGTGACATTATGTCAAACAGTTAGTGTTCAATCTTGTGATTGGCATATTTAAAAGAATTATGTGTTGTGACATTTTGTCAAACAGTTAGTATGTAATCTTTTGATTGGCATATTTAAAGATATAAGTGTTGTGACATTTTGTCAAATAGTTAGTGTGCAATCTTTTGATTGACATATTTAATAAGAATTATGTGTTATGGACATTTTGTCAAACATGTTTGGCATGCATTCATTGATTGGCATATTTTAAGTTTATGTGTATGACATTTTGTATGTTAGTTAGCATGCATTCTTTGGATATTTTATGTGAATTTATTTCAACATTTTGTCAATTGACATGCAATCGTTTTTGGATATTTATGTGAATATTATTATGGAATTTTGTCATTTTTGCATGCATTTTTGGAATTTATGTGAAGATTATTTCATTTTATGGAATTTTTTCATGTTGTTGGCATGCATTATTTGGACTTTATGGGAAGTTATTTCTATGGCATTTTTTCATGTTTTTGGCATGCATTCTTTGGACTTTATGGGAAGTTATTTCTATGGCATTTTTTCATGTTGTTGGCATGCATTCTTTGGACTTTATGTGAAGTTATTTTATGGCATTTTGTCATGTTGTTGGCATGCATTCTTTGGAATTTATGGGAAGTTATTTCTATGGCATTTTTTCATGTTGTTGGCATGCATTCTTTGGACTTTATGGGAAGTTATTTCTATGGCATTTTGTCATGTTGTTGGCATGCATTCTTTGGAATTTATGGGAAGTTATTTCTATGGCATTTTTTCATGTTGTTGGCATGCATTCTTTGGACTTTATGGGAAGTTATTTCTATGGAATTTTGTCATGTTGTTGGCATGCATTATTTGGATTATATTGGAAGTTTATATTATGACATTTTTTCATATGGTTGGCATGCATTCTTTGGGTATAAATGATTTGTTGTTCCTTTTGAAAATATGTTATGTTGCTGATCTTTTTGGCATGTTGTTCATTTTGAGCTTTTGAAGTGAAGTTCATTATATGAAATTTTTTCATGTTGTTGGCATGCATTCTTTGGAATATATGTGAAGTTAATAATATGACATTTTGTCATACTATTGGGATGCATTATTTGGATTATTTTTGAAGTTCATAATATGACATTTGGTCATACAGTTGGCATGCTTTCTTTGGGTATAAAGGTTATGTTGGGAATTTTTACAAACATGTTATGTTGTTGATGCATTTTGGCATGTTGTGTATCCTTGAGCTTGCTAAGATGATGTACATGTTGGCATTGTGTCAATTTGTTATGTATGTATGCATTATCCTTTTTGTATATAAGGTTACTATGTTGGCATTTTGTCAAGTAGTTGGCATGTTGTTCCATTTTGGCATGTTAAGATTGATGTACATGTTGGCATTTTGTGTCATTTGTTTGTATGCTTTCTCCTTGATGGTTTATGAGATTATTGTTGGCATTTTTTCATAGTAGTTTTTTTCTCATTTTTTCACAGTTTGTATGCTTTCTCATGATGGTTTATGAGATTATTGTTGAAGGCATTTTTCATATTGTTTGTATGCTTTCTCATGATGGTTTATGAGATTATTGTTGAAGGTATTTTTTCATATAGTTTGTATGCTTTCTCATGATGGTTTATGAGATTATTGTTGAAGGCATTTTGTCATACTATTTGTATGCTTTCTCATGATGGTTTATGAGATTATTATTGAAGGCATTTTGTCATACAGTTTGTATGCTTTCTCATGATGGTTTATGAGATTATTATTGAAGGCATTTTGTCATACAGTTTGTATGCTTTCTCATGATGGTTTATGAGATTATTATTGAAGGAATTTTTTCATACTATTTGTATGCTTTCTCATTATGGTTATGAGATTATTGGTTATGGAATTTTCCAAGCAATTAGTATGCTTTCTCTTATGGGCATATAAGATGTTAATGTTGGAATCTTGTCAAAAGTTGTTTGTTGTTCCGTTTTTGGCATAAAGATTAATATGCCAGCATTATGTCAAAATAGTTAGAATGTTAAATCATTTTGGATTACAAATTTTTTTGATGGAATTTAGTTAAACATCTGGTATGTTGTTTATTTTGACACATATGGTTAGTAAGATATGCATTATGTAATCAACCTTACTTGTTGTAAGTTTTATGCATTATCTGTATGTCAATTAAAGGCTTCTTCCTTGAATGAGAATCTGAACTTGATTAGTTCATGCATGAATACATGCTTATATACATCATTATTATAATAATGGATGATTTTGTATGTGAATGCATGACTGAATATTGTTGTTATGATTATTATGAAATGCATTATGTAATCAGCCTTACGTGAGGTAAGTTTTATGTATTTTCATGTATGATGGTTAAAGGCACCACTCAAGAATGAGATTCTGAACTTGGTTAGTTCATGCATGTATACATGCTTATTGACATCATTATAATAATAATGTATGAGTCTGTTTGTTGATGCATGATTGGTTCTTGCTGATATGTTTTCATTTGTAGAATACTACATGTATGAAAATGGAAACTCTTTCCAGTTTGGTTGGAACTGACCCTTTGTGGAAAATACAGGCCACTCTGGAGACAAAGGAAAGGAAAGAATCTGAAAGGGATTTGAGCTGATTTTCAGATCTTGTTTAGTTGCTTTTATATTTCAGTTCATAGAATAAATTGTACTTTATGTACTGCTGGAATAACCAGCTATATTGTATAAGCTTATGAGGCTCTTTGACATTGCATGTAAACTTATAAGTTATATTGAGGCAATGGAAATAAATGAAGTGTATTTTGGATCAAATCTGATTTGTACCATTGTAACATGCATGTATGATTTGAAAGTTAAGTTGTGTAAGTTGTTTATGTTTGAAATCAAATCAGCCAATTTTGACTTCACAAAATTGTTTAAAAATAATAAAAAAATCAAATTTTTGAAAATTTTGAAAAGTGTTACTTTGCATCGTTCATTGCCCTCGTTGCGAGCGTCTCATTTTTGTGATCATTTTGGTCTTCGTTTCATCCTTTTCAGGAAAGAACTCTTCCCGCCAGGCTTTAAAACACGTTAAAATACATTAAATAAATTTAATTAATTAATTGCTCCTTGTTTGATAAAATTAATTTTTAAATAACTTGAGAAGTATTTAATTAAATAAATATTAATTAAAAGTTCTTTCGACAAATTTTTATTGCTGGGGAAGTAAGCTTATGCTTCCAACTGCCGGGAAGCCAATTTGGCTTCCTGAACCCGGATTTCCCCTTTCCTGGCAATCTTCTTCAAATTTCCCGCATGTGGGATTTTCTCCACCAATTGCCAAATCATGGATTGGCTAACGGGCAAGAAATTCCCCAATTTCCCACATGGGGAAATTGAATGGGGATTGCCAACCCACTTTGCCATTCCCATTGGCAATTGTCCGTTGCTTTCCCCATTTCCCCTGGCAGTTAAGCCCACTACCCGGGAAGAGAGGAAGTTGGATTAGTCCCCATAACTTCCTCCATCAAACCCATTGGAAAAAGTCATGTGAAGCTTTGCTTCTTATTTCTTCTGAAGGACATAATAGTTTGTCACATCCAACAATCTTCCACGCATTAGAGAGAAGAGACAGTCCAAAAATTCCTTTTTTTTTAGCCAAGAGGAAACCACCAGCCAGAAAGGAAAAAAATCATCAGCAAGAACACAGGGAGAAGGGAAATAATTCCACGCAAAGAGAGTATAAAAACAAATCAAAACTCAAAAATCATTGCTTGCAAAGAGAAGAATCCTAACACGTTTCCAAGGAGGAGAAGCCTTTTAGAAGGAATAGAATGAGAGAAACAACAGTTTTAAAGGACAATTCCATTTTTCAAGCACGTTGAATTAGGAATAGCAAGGAAAAACTAAAGAGTTTGGAGATTTTTTAATAAAGGAAGTCCAAATAAAGAAAATCTAGACTTCCCCATGCATAGGAGAAGGAAACAGTAGTTTTTAAAGAAAACAAAATTGTTTCAAGAACAATTTTGCCAAGAAGAAAGTCTAAAAACATAGGAGTGCCTTTCAAAATGCACCAGTCCATGCCGCAACCAAGAGAAAGGAACAATTTTTAAAACAAGAAAATTTTCCACATGCCCACCCAGCCAAGTGAAAAGCCATGCATTGGTAGAAAAGGGAATCCAATGCCTTGGGAAGAGAAATCATTTCCAAAGAAAATGCCTAAAGGTATATAATAATTCAAATAAGAAGAGATCAAAAATTGAAAAAGGAACACCACCAGAAAAAAGGAAAATAAAAATTGCATTTCACACATTAGGAGAAAAAAGCCCAAGCAAATACCACGCACACTTGGAGGCCAAAAAAATACATTCCACGCATTCCAAGCATGAAGTAGGCCATAAGATAGGAGAACATTCATTTCCATGTGCAAGATGAAAAAAAGAACAAGTACGTTTGAAGTAAACAAAGTTTAAAAGTTAAATTCCACGCACTGGCCAAAGCTAAAAAACGCATTTATAGACGCCTTGAAATTAAAAGGCAATCCACGCCTAGCCCAAGATAAATTCACAATGAGGATAGCAGAAATGAGCACAAGGAAGACAATTCAAAACACATTTCTAGGAAGATCTCCAACACAGGCCAAGAAATAAAGGAAACTCCATTCATGCATTCAATAATAAAAGAGAAGTCTAAACGCAAGGAAAAAGCAAGGTTCATGTATTTCCAAACCCCAAGGAAGAATTAGAAAAAGAGATTAAATCAATCCGCGTGAAATATTAAAATCGAGAGATTTTAATTAAAATAAATAAATAGATATCATTGTTGTCACCAGATTTGGAGCTCGAGCCTAGTCTCAATATATTTGTATTTTGAAGAGAAGAAAATTGTAATCAGGGATCAATTATTATTATTATTTTTAAAATAATAATAATAATAATATTAAAGCGGAAAATATTTTTCTTGCATCGACGAGGTTTCAGAGACTGAGACCTGGCCCCGTTTGCATTGTTTGGCATGCCTGAGTCACTTTTCTGTTAAATTCATAATGGCTGAAAAATCCAAATCTGCAGGGAGATCAAGGAAGCCAGTGGAGAAATCTAACAAATCCACCCTGAAATATGAATTCCAAGGAATTATCCCTCCCAGTTCCATTAAGTCAGCATATGACAACATCACTGATACAAATCTGGGTCACATCAATGTGCAACAATTTTGCGAGTGAGTGAAAACTGAAGGCAAAACCATTTTCTCAGATAGGCTTTACCATAGTGGCCTACCCCAAGCAACAACATTTCCTGTCTTGGTGTAGTGTCCGGAGTTGGTTATTGCTTGCACGTGGAGCATTATGACCCTGAGAGATGAGGAATTTTTAAAGATAATCGTGAGCCTTTCCTCTTAATCACACCTGAACACATTGAGGAATTGCTCGGCATACCTGAATTTCCTAAGAATGCGGATATCACTCGCCAATCAGCACAAGAATTCTGGGATGAAGAACCCCTGAGATGGAGCAAAATGGTCAACAACAACTGGTTAGTAACCAAGAGACCTCGAATTGACAGGCTTCCCAAAGAAATGTACCACGTTGAGTTCGTGGAAGAAATCAGAGACATGATCACTCTCCTAAGTTGAGTTTTCGGTCTACCTTCTGCTAGGATTTTCCACCCATGGATGTACCAGTTTATCTGTATCATCCTAGCCAAGAAAGAGTTTGTGGATTGGGCCACCATCATCAGTAACACCATTCACAAACAATTGATAGAAGTTAAGATGATTGGATGCTTCTACATGACTTCATATCTGACCTATGCAGTAGCACGAAGAAAGCTATTTTTGGGACTTGAAATGAGAGAGGTCATAGGGCCGTCAAACAGTGTTTTTCACTATTACCCTCAACTCAGTTTCAAAAATAGTTCTCACCATTTTAGAAGAGTCAATGATGCATTCACCTTCCGTGTGATCTAGAACCTGAATCGGAATACTGAGGAAAGGTTTTCTAAAGAAGCCATGAGTGTCATTTCCCAATGGGGAACCTGGTTTATTCAATTTTCATCTTTTTCCTACATTCGCGTGAGTGGCTTTGCTGGGACCCCATGGAAACTTCCCAAGTACGTCAGTGATAGATGGGCATTAATGGAGCTGGCACGATAATTATTCCAAGTTCACTGCCTTCTTAGTGACAAGCACCATTCAGGAATTCATTTCCCGATCCAAATCGGGGAATACCAATGTCCAAATATTTTCAGTGCACAACTCATGGAAAAAGAGTTCACTCTCATAACCATCCATCCATATGTGAAGAGAGCCCAGTTTGATATCAATGGATATATGCAAAAGATTCTGGGAGCAAAGTACCAACATAATCCTACCATGGAGGATTTCTGGGCTGCTTGTTCGGATGAACATGAAGTAAGAAGACGGGAGTACTCTCTCCTAACACTTGCTCATATCAAGGCCTTCCACATCAAGAATCCTCCTAATTCATTCATAAATGATGATGAGGATGTCATTCGATCCCTCATATGATGCAGTTGCCTTTACCCCATTGCCTCAAATCGACTGGACCAAAAGAGATGAATTTTCTCTTGATGGCAAGAACCAACCAATTATTGAAAGAAGCATATCTTGGTATGATAGAGAACTTGCCAAATTGCAATCAATTCCAGATCATGTTTCAGGATCACAAAAATTTCCAATATGAGGGGGTCTCTATTCGACCAAAGTCTCTTCTTCAATCAACCTCATTACCATCCAATCATACACAACAAGCAAGAAAGGAGTGGTTGCCAAAATCCACTTCGCCAAGTAACGTGTCACAAGGAGAGAGATCTAAAGATCCTAACCCTGAAGAAGGAAGAGAGCATGTGTCTGGATTTTCTACCTTGACTAGAGATTATTCTACCCACATCGTTAATAGTTCTCAGAAGCTAGTGATTAAATGATCCTCAGCCATGCTTCAAACAAACATCCACTCATGTGCAGGTAATTCAAATATCAAACACTTCAGAGCATGTAGTTCATGAAGGGATTTCCCAAAATCTCCCGAATAATCAGGAAGTGGATATTGAGGTTGTGTCTCCTCAAATTGAGGTCATAGATAGGATTCAAGAAGGATCTCATGATGTCAGAAATAATGAGAATATTGATTCGAGCTCCAGGATTTTGTATGCTGAAATAGTGAATGATACTCCTTCTTGGGTTGATTCCGAAGTGAAGAAAAGGAAGAGAGTTGTCAAGCCAATTGACATTGATTTTGATGCCCTTTTCAAACTTTCGAATGATGTCATTCCTAAGAAGCCTAAGGTGCTTTCTCGAATAATGGTGGATAATGATGGAAACAAATTTGCAGACCTTGCCATTCCACAAGTGGATAAGGAGCGTGATGCTATGACGCCTGCCGACTATGAAGTTTCCAGACTGGGACTTGGAAGATCTACATTAGAAAGTGACATGGCAATGGCTCGAGATTCAATTGATATCGTGCTAAAAAGACTTGAGAAATACAAGTCTCAAAACTCTTGGCTCAAGGCCGAAAAGAATCAATTGGTGGAATATGTTCAACATTTGATAAATCCCATATCATCCACCTTCCCAGTACCTGATGTAGTGGCTGCCCCAGATGAAGAGACTCTCAATTTGTCAAAGGAAATAAACACATTGGGCCATGTCACTAAAACTTGGCTTTCAGAGATTATCATTTTAGGCCAGGGACGATCAAGACTGCGGTTAAGCTTCATGAAGATGTCAGTGCGTATCTTGATCCAATTCTTTCTTTCAAAGAAACTTTTGTTTCTGCTATATCAAATTTGGATGAGATATTGCCCAGTTTACAGGAGATGACAAGTATGGAATCTTCAGTTTTAGCTATTGAAGGAATTCTTGAATTTGAACATCGAGGGACACATTTTCTTTGGTGTCTGCATCTCAAATCAAGAAAAATGCTTCTCGAGGATTCTATGATCCATTATGAAAACATGTGCAATGAAGCCTTCACTTCACTCTCCTTGATTCAAGAATTCATGGCTGAGATTCCTTGCAACCTCGTAAATGAGCATAATCAAAGGTGTTCATTGGAGCAGGTGGAAGAACAATTTTCACAATTGTTTAAGGACATGTACACTCCCGCCAACAATTTCTCGTCAGTTTCCATGGAGCGGTGCATCAAATTAAAGAACTTATTTGAGAATGCTCAATCCAAAATTGTTAATTTAAATAATATGCCAAGTAGAATTCTTGAATTGCAGGTATTTTGTGAGGCTATTCTTCAACCAAATGAACCTACAGAAGAAGAAAAGATGTTTGAAACTTTGGGAAGGTTTAGATCCTTTCAACTGGCAAAAGCAGCAGATCCTAATTTCATCGGTGATGCAAGGAGCTGATTTTCTTGGTATCTAACAAAGTGGGAGAGTACATTTCTCATACGCTTGAGATAGGTGGACCCCATTTCAATGGATAAGGTAATAGTTATTATTGTATATTTTAAAAGGTGTTGTTATTTGCTTTTGGGAAACAATGGATATTTTAAGTAATTTCTATTTTTGGGTTGTCTTTAATAAAGTTGTTGAAAAAGTCAAAGGTCACTTAAGTGCCTTATTTAATGATCATGTAAAACCCTAACTACTTTGTAACCAAATTTTGGGTTATAAAAGGAAGTGAGGGGCTCATTTGTAAAGGGTGACTTTGAGAGAGGAGAAGAAAATACTTTTGTGCAAGCTTTGTTTCAGGAAGAAACTTTGTGTTCTTTTGTGAAAAACATTTTGGAGTTAATGAAATATGAACTTTGTGTCTCATTCATTGTCTCTTGTAACATTTGATGTTCTTATGTTCATTAGATGTTAGGTGTTTGAATCTTGCATGTAAATATTATCTTTGATCTTATTGTCAATGTTATTAATCGGTTGTTCTAGTTCACAGTGATCAAGCTCTGATTATCTACTTGCTCATGTGTGTTCCCTTTTACACGTTCTTGTTTGGCTAACTCAAACTCCATTTTATTTGTGTTAGTTATTCATCTTTCTTCTTCATGCAATATTAGGCTCTGTTTTTACCTAACTCTTGCATGTTCTTTCAGTTCATTCCATTTCACTCCTTTCCTTCATTCCATTCCATCTCACCCTAAAAAAAGAAAGATGCATATGAAGGGGTCGGATTGTCCTCAGGTGCCAAATGGATGGACTTATCACTGAGCATTACACTACATCTCAGACCCAATGTAGTTCTAGGTGTGTGTGTGTGTGTGTGTAGATTGTGCCCTATGTGCTCTTGTGCTAGTCACACTTTGTGAGTAACGAGCAATAACTAGATGTAGAATGTAAGTAAATGGTGCATGGAATAGAATAAACTCCCCTCCTATGAAGTGTGATGCAAATGAACCAACCTTTGTCCCTTGTGATGGAGCTAGATGGATGCAAATGGAGTAGTAGAATCCTTTGATGGATGCAACCTTAGGTGGTGATATTAGTGCTTAGTGCTTGGTCCCTCATTATGGTCTCATAACTTTATATTTATATGGTTCTCTTACTTTAATTTTGTAATTAACCCCAAAAAGGCCGACCACCAAAATGATAAGAAAGCTCAAACTGATAGAAAGTTCCCAAAAAGTGAGAGGAAAGTGCAAAGAGGATCAGGGCGCCTAGAGGGGACTAGGGCGCCTGGGGGCAGTCCTGGCTGGGGCACCCCAGTTAGAAATAGGAAAAATGTAGTATGAAAATACGGACTGGGAAAGTGTGGGTGCAAGATCGAAAGTAGCAACAGAAAATGAATGCAAGATGGCCAAAGACATGGGTTAATTAGTACTCTTTTTCACTCAAGAACCATATGAATAGTAGTATGAAATTGAGACTAAATAATTACCCAAAGTGCGTGATTTAGTGTCTACATTTTCCCCCACTTTATGTTGGTGAGTGGAAAGCTTGGTAACATAAAGTAGATAGAGATGTGTACCTGATATCCATGTAGATTGATGTAGAAAGTGTGCTGAGGGACTAGACAAAGCATGGAGTGATAAAAAAAAGATGGAGCGTGGAGACTAAAGATGCAAAAGTGTAAAAAGTGATGAGAGTGAACCTAGGCAGAAAGTGCATGTGTAGATGCCAATGTGTGTGATGTACCTACATGTTAGTATGTTGTGTGTGATGTCGAGTGATGTTGTTTTTGTGATTGATTGTTTGCTTCCCATATGGATGGACCTGCAAAAGAGAAGACAATCAAGTAGTCAAATACACATGTATATGTGTAAAAAACATGTGTAAAGATGCATGTATATATGTAAAAAATCATGTAATGAAAGTATGAAAATGAAAAAGGAACATGTGCACCTGATCCGTGATGAGAAAAAGGGTGTAGAAAGGATCCTGTAAATGTCGATGAAGTGCAAGTTTTTTGGGTGATCTCACGCCACTGGCCGAAGAAGTGTAGGGAGGAAATTCTGATGTATCCTCCAACCTGTAACTACTTCCTGAGAGTGAAGAGATCTCTGTATTGTCTATTTTTTGGGCGATCCTGCCACTGGACGAAGTAGTGTAGAGAGGAAGTTCTGATTTATCCTCTAACCTGTAACTACTCCCTAAAATGCTAAGGACAATCTGACCTGTAAAATCCGCTGTATATGGAGTTTTGTAGATTGGTCTGAACCCACTTGTTGTGTAACCCACTGTGTCATGGATGAAAACTGAAAACTAAACTGTACAGTATTGGTACTAGTGTGTGTAAACCCAAATGATGCCCCCCTCTTTGGGGGGCATGAACGTCATCGCAGATAGGAGAATGTGGCCCAAAAGAGGACCAACCGCAAAAACTGAAACTTTTCCCTGCAGGGGGAAGGGAATGTGCTTGGTAGAAACCAAGGCACACACAAACAAGTGGCTAGGAAACAAAGTGTTAGTATGAACAAGCATACATGTAGAAACAAGTGTAAGATAGAAAGACAATGTGTAAGATAGAATGTAAGTAAACACGCAAGAAGCCAATCATAGACCATAAAAAGTGGGTTGTAAACATGGGACATCACTCATGATGTCGCAAGACACTCAAGACCATAATGGCCACATAAAAACAAGCAAGTGTGCACACAAAACAAAGGGAAATTCCTACAGACAATGAAAAACAAAGACAAACAAGTACAAACAAACATAGATAGCCATGGTAGCAAGTAATCCTGCAAAAAAATGTTGCACATGAAGCACCCGTTAGCATGTTAGAAAGATAAAATGTATGTCAAAAGCATGTATAACCAATAAAGTAGTGTGCTAAGTACAAAATGAAACAATAACACCTGTAGTGTACGAAGGTGGATGCACACATGAGCCACTATGGGACTGGTAGTGTGCCAAGCATCCATGTTGCATGTAGAAGCTCTGTATCTGTGATCACAACTAGAAAAGGACGTGAACGTGCATGTGTGTATGGTAAAGATAATGACATACAAGAAATCTATCTAGCATGTGTAATAAGAGAACATGTACAAATAAATGCAAGCAAGAGTAAATGCAACCAAGATATGTAACATGTTGTGGATGGATGGAATGAAATACATAAGTGAATGATAGGATCCACGTGTTCCCCTGAGTGAATGGAATTGTATGCAGTGAGGTTCATTTGTTTATGCCCCCTCAGCAGTCAAGAATGAACTGTAAATGAGAGTGTGTCATCGGGAAATGGTCAAACTATGTGTTGTGTGTAGCGCACTGTGGTGAATGTGTAGTGATGACATGTGACATAGAGATGAGATGTGTGTGACATTGTAGCCTAAGCGTATATCATGACAAGATGATTGAAGGAGTGATGATTTATCCTAAAGTGTATATCACTAAAAGATGATCAGAATAGGTGATGATGATGCTAGAGTAAGTGATGATGTAGCCTATGGTGTATATCACTACAAGATGAGTAGAAGGAGTGGTGATGTAGCCTAAAGCATATACCACTAAGTGATGCAAGTGGAAGTGACTATGTAGCCTATGGTGTATATCACTAAACTAGGAATTTCGCATGAGGGATAGGATTGAATGATGAACATGTGAGTGTGATGAGGTCCATTGGTGATGTATACCCTCAACAGTCCAGTATGGACCATGAGACTAGAGTGCGTCATAGGGTAATGAGTGCAAGCATGTAAGTAGATGTGTAATATGTGTAATGTGATGATGAGACAATACCCATGTAATGTGTATGCAATGATGTAATGTAGATGTGTAATTCTAATTGTGTAGTGTGTGAGGTTCATGTGTATAGGATTCCCTCAACAGTCAAGTGTGAACCAAAGCACAAGAGTGTGTCATCGGGTAATGATGTAAGATGTGTATGCTATGATATGTATGAGTGAGTAGGATGTAGATTGCAATGTGATGAATAGAATAAGATGTCACATTTGATGCTAAGATGGGGGGATGATGAATTTATGCCCCCCAAGTGTGTGGAGATGAAGAATTCAATCATGTAATGTCATAAGATCATTGTTAGGGTCAAAGTCAAATGGATAATGCATTAGAAACCTGATAAGCTATAGTGTCAGGTTGATCATGTAAGGAACCACTGAGGTGTAAATTGGACATACCCATGGCATATTCCTCATCAGTAAATGGAGGTAAGTGGACATCCATGTGCATACCATCGAGTGAGATTCTTTGTATAGCCAAGAAAGGAACTATTGCAAATGAAGACACAACCGAAAGGCATGGGGATTGATATGTCTTTATGATCAGGATCTAGAGTACCCCTAATGTAATCAAGCCATGATTTTCCTAATGTAAGTGGGGGTAGATTGAAGATTGAGTGCAAGGAATATTGTGAGATGAAAGACACATCGGCCATAAGCGTAATTGATGCAAACAAACCCATGATAAAGATGAGGAGCGTGTGGTGGAGGGTAGAGGTCCTCAAAAGCAAATCCTAGTCAAGTCAAGCCCTCATGTGTACATACAGTGTCATCACAAGTAGGATCAAATGGAATATGTTCCCAATATGAATCATTCATGAAAATGTACATGTAAATGGTGGAGGTGTGCTGAGGGAGGTGGTGCATTTGAAGGTGTAGGGGATAGAGCAGCTTCTAAAGATTGGACAGGCCCTTGATAAAGAATCATAGTAGTAGTAGTAGTAGGTGGAGGTGATGGTGTAGAAGAAACAACATCTATCACACAAATAACACCTTCAAGTGGTGGAAAATGAGGTGGTTCATCCATAGGTTGAGGATCAACTGTAGTATCAGTGCGTGGAGTAGGAAGAGTAGTATTAGGATCTTGGTCACAATATTGGAATGGATCATGGTCATGAAAGATAGTATATTCAATACCTTCATGTATGAATTTGACACAATGATGCACAGTGGAAGCAACAACTTGCATGGCATGAAGCCATGGCCTACCAAGAAAACAATTATAAGAGACTAGAAATTCAATGAAAAAGAACACAATGTTAACAATTTTTGGCCCTACAGTGATAGGTAATGTAATGTGACCAACACATGGATGAACAAAACCATCATATGCATGTAGTGAAAGACAAGATGGATTAACATCACGAGCAAAAAGACCTAGCTTTTCAATGAATGACATGGGACATAAGTTGAGTTCAGATCCATTATCAATTAAAGTGCACTTGACACCCACATTGTAAATGTGAATCATGATATGCAAGGGTGGGTCATTGTCAAAAGTGTTAAGATCAGTAAGAGGATTAGATTTGAATGCTATGTGTTGAGAAAATGCATCAACAAATGAATGATAGACTGAGTCTGGATGCATATCTATAGGAATGCGAGTAGTAGCAAGAAGATGTTGGACTCTATGCCTTAAATCAGGATTTGTAAGTAAGTAATCATTGATTGAGATACTCATGATGACTAGACCCTAGGATGACAAGAAAAGAATGAGGATCCTAAAAGTGTGAAGATCAAGTACGGGTTCACCAAAATGATTAAACTAAAATGGAATATATTAGCCTAATTTGATGCTATAGAAGCAGTAAATAAATAAATAAATGTAAAGATAAAAATACCCAAGCAACTAAGCAAGTGAAATACAAAAACCTAATTGTGCAAAGAGGGTTAGAAAAGCCTTATCTGATTTGCAGATGTTGCGTGGGACTATGTCGCAGTGGAGACAAACTGAATAGGAGGAGGAAATTGTCACACAGGAGCCTGAGAAAATGTAGATCTGAAGCTTGTCTAGTAGACTGGGGTGCTTGGAAAAGGGATTGGGGCACATGGGGCACCCTGGTCTACAATATGGGTGCCCTTGGTCTGTGGAAATGACTAGAGAACCTCGTTTGAGGTGTCATCTTTGATTTTTACTTGTGTTTTCTTCAGTCCTGTGTATGTAACTGTATGATTGACCAGATGTCATTGTAAACCTGTAATGAAGAATCACCTATAAAACCCCAAGCAAAGCATCAAAACCCTAAAAAAGAAAGATGCATATGAAGGGTTAGGACTGTCCTTAGTTGCCAAATTAATGGAATTATCACGGAGTATTGTACTACATCTCAGACCCAATGTAGTTCTAGGTGTGTGTGTGTGGAATGTGTTGTGTGCTCTTGTGTGTAGTGTGCAGAAATCTTGTGCTCTCTTGTACTAGTCACACTTTGTAGAGTAGTGAGTAATAACTAGATGTAGAATGTAAGTAAATGGTGCATGGAATAGAATAAACTCCCCTCCTATGAAGTGTGATGCAGATGAACCAAGCCTTTGTCCCTTGTGATGGAGCTAGATGGATGTAAATGGAGTACTATAAGCCTTTGATGGATGCAACCTTAGGTGATTATAGTAGTGCCTAGTGCTTGGTCCCTCTTTATGGTATCATAACTTTATATTTATATGGTTCTCTCGATCTAATTTTGTAATTAACCCTGAATAGGTTGACCACCAAAAATATAGAAAGTTCAAATGACTAGAAAGTTCCAAAAAAGTGAGAGGAAGGTGCAAAGAGGACCAAGGCACCTAGAGGGGACCAAGGCACCTGAGGCACCTTGGTCGTAGCTAGATGCCCCAGTCAGAAATAGGGAAAACATAGTATAAAGATACAGACTGGGAAAGTGTGGGTGCAAGATCGAAAGTAGCAACTGAAAACAAAGCAAGATGGCCAAAGACATGGGTTAATTAGTACTCTTTTTCACTCAAGAACCATATGAATAGTATGGGATACAACTAATTTTCCCCTGAGATGAATGCATGATATGGAATTTAGAAATACTCCATTCTATGCATTTAATAATGCAACCCATATATAGTCTTTGAATGTTGCTCTTTTCCCAAGTAGTAGATTGTAAATAATCACCCAAGTTGTCTAGCCCCTAAAAATTTTGAGTAATTCATGTATATATATGATTCCCTTGTTTTAATTTCATCATTAAAAACCAAAAAGGTAGACCAAAAGTGATAAAATATGTTTTAGAAAAGATAACAAGTAATGTGGTAATTCAAATTTGAGAAAAGGAGGGAAAAGCATAGAAGTGCACAAAGGGGACAATAGTGCCCAAGTGTTCATGTCCCTAATAGGAAGTAGTGTTCTGGATTCTTAGAGGATAAAATACAAAATATAGAGCTTAATCACATGTTGTCTAATGTTTACAAGTAAAGTGGCCATTTTAGAAAATTAAATGATAATAATATTAAAAAGATAAAACAATGTAAAAGAAAAACAAGTGTTGTTAATGTCTAGTTTTCTTACTTAGGAATTATGCATATAATAATATATTTAGAGGAGTGATATAAGTACTAAGTGTGTGATTTTATGTCTATATTTATCTATTTTGTGTTTATTTTTTCACCCTTTTAGAGTTTGATTAGGGTTTTAAAACTATAATAAAAAATACATGATATAAATGTTAAAGGGGGTTATTATGATTAATTAACTTCTAAAATTAACCATTCACTATCAAAATAATGCTTTTATACTTGCAATAAATGTACACAATGCAATATAAACTCACAAATACATGGAATGTAGTGCACTTAGCTGAATACAAGTGATTTTGGGCTGATCCGGGTAGTTTGGATGATGAAACAAGGGTTTTTGGACTGAGTAGGGCTTCAGAACTAGAACTATGAATTGAAGACCACTCACGGCAAGACCTTATACTATGTCCAAGAACAACTATATGGTTTTCCCCCCTTTGCACAATTTTTCACTTGCATAGAACTATAATATGTGACTTTATGAGTTTTTTTCTTGTTTGGTTCTCTTCATCACTATCTATCAATCACTCTTGATCACAATGCAAGGGTCTCTGAATACTCTGATCAATCCTTTAAAACCCCAACCATAGATGAAGTATTTCAAAATAAACATTATTTGGGTTGTAGGCACCCCTATTTATTTCCAACATTAATACTAATATGAAGATGCCTCAAATCACATCTCGATCTCCACCTATCATGTGATAGATAGATGTAGTGTAATCATATTTTACATTTATTCTCTTTGACAATGATTGAATTGAGTTTATATCTTGTGCAATATACTTGAGTGGGTGACTTTGAGTTCTTGAAAATGTGGAAATAAGTTCCCTTGACCTAGTAGGAAACTTAAAGCCTATAAATAGTGGTGCCCTAATGATGTGAAAATTCATTTTTAGAATATAGGGAGATTTGGGTTCCTTTTGTGATAGCTTTTGCAATGGGAGACCATAAGAATGCTTGAGAATGTTGGGTAGTAAATGAGGTGAGATTCACTTTCTTATATATGCTTCTACAGGTGATTTAAGTTGGAATTGTAATAGATGTGAGATGTGGTGAAGCCTATATAGTGTGGACTGCATTATGTATATGATCAAGATGAGGATTAGGAGAAGCAATGTGATTGGGAAAGATAAAATCGATGGTATTAGAGGTAGTTTCCTGAAATTTATAATGTCCAAGGAAAGTTAAAATAAAAAGAGAAACTCATATTCATCAATAATCTTAAAATTGATTTTACCGAACTTGTCATTTGTTAGTGTAATTTTTTCATCATCACTATTAGTATTATAATCGCGTGCATCATGAAGTTGAGTCGTATTATCTTAAGATATTAGAAGTAAGAAGTATTGGTGAAGTAGATGATGAAGGAGATTCTATGGAAGTAATGTACAAAAGTGTCTCACTAGGAGGAGGTGTGAGAGTTGTAGAATTATTTCTAGCTTCATCAACAACATATGTATCTATTTTAGCCATGGGAATAAGTTATAAAGGAGGAGTGATAGAAGGGATTTGTGGATTGGACATATCGAATTTGTAATATTGATAAGGGTATGGATTAGTAACGATGGTATGATCAAAGACATTATGTATAAATTTGACACAACGATGGGAAGTAGATGAAACAAATTACATATCATGAAGCTATAGGCAGACCAAAAGTAAATTATATTGAAGATCAATATCCATGATATGGAATGTGGTAGGTTCCATTTTAGATCCAAATAGAAAATAAAAATTAATAGTTTCTAATATAAAGCATATAAAATTTTCAAAAACTCTCACAATAGTAATGTCATGATTAATTACAAGAGGAGAAATACCCATTTTGATGAGAAGTGATTTAGGACATATGTTAAGACCATATCCATTGTCTATTAAAACCCTCTTGATGAAGAATCCTTGGATACATGCTATAATAAATAAGGGTGGGATTTTTTCCATATCAGTATTGGAAGGGATATCCGATGGGCCAAAATTAATGGCCTTATCAAGTGTCTTAAATTCATCCATAAGAGAAATAAATCCAATTGTATGAGTATCATTGGCCAATGTGAAAGAGCGCAAGGTCTCATGTAATATATCTTTATAAACAAGAAATTTTTGAGGTAGTTCTAAGACAAATATTTTAGCAGATGTGTTACTAAGTTGTTATAATAAATCATACCCCTTAGATGGGACAATAGTATTTTCCTTAGGGGTAGTGAGTGGGGGAAGAAAAGGTAGATTTCCCCAATAGGTTGCTTATTATGTCTATGGTCACCACATTAATTGTAGGCTTTAATGGGGTAGAATGATAATGCAGTGGGTGATCGGTAGTAATAAGAATGACCTTAGATTGTATATCAAGATAACCGGGAGCAATATCAGCCATATAACTTGTGAGATCAACCAAGGGAACCTCTTTCACACATAAATTATGGGTATGGACATGATTAGAGGGATAATATCCCATACAACCATGTGAATGTGGATCCTTAATTGCAGAAGAGATATTGTAAAATTTGTGAAGCTAAGACATGATGATACAACAAGAAATATAAACTAAGGGTTATGTTATCGAAAATACCCCTGTGTCATTTTGATAACTTGCATTATTGTTTTGGATTTGGAGAGGGAAAATTGATGAAAAATGGAAAAAAAACAGTGTTGGGGAAACTCCACTTATACCTTGCCAATCCCCCTCATTTCCATACTTAGCCAAAAATTAGAAAATTAGGAAAAATACGCTCCTAGTTGGATAAATTAGGTATTTTGGGTACACAAATATTTTTTCCTTTGTTCCTTACGTTCCCTGCTTTACCGCATTCTCTACATAAGATGCCAGGAGAATTTTCATTGGGTGAGGTGACTAAGTCATGTATAATCGACACTCGTGGAATTGTTCCATGATTCCAATAGTTCACCAATTGGGAAACATAACTGACGGGGTAGAGTGAAAATGAAAAAATTGGTTAAAGTGGGCCCCAACATAATAGGTGGAACTATTCCATAGTTATACCCCAACCCTGATTCTCTTCCAATATAAATATCTGTAGAAAATTCAAGCACACCGAGAAAAAATCACATAGTTCTACCCTTACCTCAATTCATTGATTGACCAATCCGTTCACCCTAGTGTAAGCATCATTTAAAGCATTCTGTTATAGCCTACAACGAGCTCTGTCACAACCCTCTCGAGACCCTAAACTTCAAATGACGTAAATTTTGTCCTGTAAGTCCAAATTTCACAAAATTGGAATTTTTAAAAAGGTTTCATCATGAGCTTCACCATAAAAATAAAAAATATTAAGTTTGGTGAGGTTAGTTAGGTGAAATAGGGGAAATAAATTCCCAAAATTAAAAGAATAGTTCTAGGTATCTCAACCACTAGATTTGATGAGTTATGGTGCACATTCCTTCTCCTACAAGAAATGCATTATTGGGAAATGGTCTTGGAAGGGATTTCATGCTTATTTTAAGACATTCAATGCATGATGTTGGTGGTTGAAGATGGAAATATGAGTTTCTCTCTCTTTTCCCTCCTCTCTCTTTCCCATCTTCTATATATTGTAAAATTATTTCCATTTGTAAAGGTTGTACCCTCTTGGAATGTTGTTTCATCATTCTACAATTGATGTATATGTATTTTGAGTTGTAGGCCTTAGATTTGGACCTCTTCATGGTTTTTTTCCTTCTTCCTTCATTATCATGGATTGTGCATCTCTTTGAAGCAATACCATCTACGTTTTGTGGTTATTATCAACCCTAACATGTGTTTATTGCATTATCTTGCCTCGTTGTTGCATTTGTTGGTATGTTGTGTATGTTTCTCCTCCTCTTTCAGGGTTTATTTCCATTGTGCTCCATGAAAATGAGAGTTTAAATGTATTTTTGACTATGCCACTCATGTTTTCCCTCTCCTCCTTCAATTTCCACCCATTCTCACTCATTTGAGAGTGTCTTTCCCCCTCTTCTTGTTTCTATCACCTCTGTTAGCTTTGGATTTTCCATTTTTATGCATCGCTCTCTTCCCCTGGTCCCTTGTATTGTTAGAATAAAATTAGATAGTTTCATTTCCTATTGTAGGATTAGTTTAGCATAAGGATTAGGTAGAGGAACCAACCTTCTCTGGAGGCTTGTCTCAAGTATTAAGTCTCACAACTTGAGAGACATTCCCATGTTACCCAAAAATAATGATTTCTCATCCATTCATTCATGAAAAATTAGAGGGTGTTGTTTTTCGGTGTTAACAAGTTTAATGGGCACAATGCTCAAGTTAAATGTTTGGCTCACTATTTTTTTCACCCTTTATAGATTTTAATTAGGGTTTTACAACTATAATAAAATAAAGAATGAAATAAATGTTAAAGGGGGTTATTATTATTAATTAACTTCTAACATTAACCATTCAATATTAGAATAACTTTTTTATAGTTGTAAATAAATGTACACAATGCAATAGAAACTCATAAATACATGGGATTGAGTGCACTTAGCTAAATACAAGTGATTTTGAGGTGATACGAGTAATCTAGATGCTGAAAAAGGGGTTTCTGGACCTAGAAGGGCATCAGAACTAGAACTATGAATCAAGCACCACCTAGGGAAGGACCATCTAGTAGGGTTAGGAAAAAATGTATGGTTTTCCCCCTTTGTACAATTTTACACCTGCTCAAAACTGTAACCTATTATTTGCATGGTTTGTCACTTGTAAGTTGTTTTATTATTTTTTCTGTTGTCTATAGCTCACTCTCGATCACACTATGAGGGTCTCTGAATACTCTAATCAATACTTCAAAAATATAACCATTGATGAAGTCTTACAAAAAAAACATTATTGGGGTTGTGGGAACCCCCATGCACCACTAAATTTGGCACTTCTTTGAATAGGCCTCAAACCACACATTTTCCTCCACCTAGCATGTGATATATAGCTATAATGAAATTATATTTGACATATTCTCTTTGAAAATTCTTGACTTGAGTGTATGTCTTGTGCAATCTATTTGAGTGGGTGACTTGCAGTACTTGCAAATGTGAGAATTAATTCCCTAGAAATAGTGGGAAAGTTCAAACCTATAGATAGTATTGACCTAATGAATGTGCAACTATTTTTAGAATGTATGGAGATTTGGGTTCCTTTTGTGTTAGATTTTGCAATAAGAGTCCATAAGAGTGCTTGAGTGTGTTAGATAGTAAATGAGGTGATTTCAAGTTGCTTATATATGATTTAAGTTCGAAAGGCCAACTAAGAGGAAACAAGTGACCCAAAGAATAATGTGTAATGGGAACTTAGGAGACCAAAGTGAGTTGGGTCAAGACCGTACAATAGGGTTATGACCGTACAAACATTCTTGCCTCTGTTGTATGTTTTTTACCTAAGGGTGAAAACATGTAATGTGAAGTTTGGAAGCTATAAAGTGGAGCTTCTTACTATGTTTCATGCATTCAATTCTTAAAAAATGTCAATAAGTGAGTTTGTAAAATCAAGAAAACTAGACAAGAGACCTAGGGATATACTATATGAGGATGAATATAGTGTAGTTATTTAAACAAGAGATAAATGTCAAGAACAATAACACTAAAGAGTAGAATTACCAAATGAGTGTCTACGGTTATCCATAACTTGTATGCATGGTGTCACTCATGATAATATTACATATGCTACTTTGTGCACACTTGTATGCATGGTGCTAGCTTTTGTAACTTTTATGCATGGTGCTAGCTTTTGCAATCGGAGTTTATAAGAGTGCTAGGTAGTAAATGAGGCGAGTTTCACTAATGAGGGTGATTTAAGTTGGAAAGACCAAATGAGAGGATTTAAGTGACCCAAAAAAATATTGTGTAATGGGAAGTTAGGGACCAAAGTGAGTTGGGTTATTACCATAAAATAGAGTTAGGACTGTACATACGTTACTGCCTCTATTTTATTTTATCGAACCAAGGGTGCAAACCTATAATGCGAATTTTGGAAGCTGGAAAGTGGATTTTCTTACTATGTTTCATGGATTCAATTCTTAGAAACTATTAATAGGTGAGTGTGTAAAATCAAACAATCTAGAAGATAGACATTTAGGGATCATTACTAGATGAGGATGTATAGAGTGTAGTTATTTTAACAAGAGAGAAATGCCATGAAAAAAAATACCAAAGATTATAATTACCAAATGATTTTCTATAGTTGGCCATAACTTATATGTATGGTGTCACTCATGATAATATTAGGTATGATACTATGTGCACACCTTGTAATGTTTCTATTGATCTTGATGATTTTATACCACCTCTTGTACTTATGGCTAGCCTTATGTCTCTCCCTCTTGTTGAGGTTGATATAGGATAACCTCATAGCACCGAGTCTCTTTCACATTTATGATATCATCATATCCCTCTTGCTAATACACTGACACTTAGTCCATACAAGGTTCAACCTTTTGTCTTGATATAGGGGATCCTCATACTCATATTCATAAATCGTCTAAGTCACACATAGATTCTTATGGATCTATTCCACCTTGCTATCCTCTCAAGGTTTCTGTGGCACACCCACTTGAGTCACATTCTTTGGCACAACTGAGGCCTAAACCTCCATATTCCTTGATAATTTCTTAGCCTCTTCACGAGATTATCATTAGATAGTTTTTATGCACTTCACACTTTTTATACATAGTTATGCATTCCAAAAATATAAAAAATATTCAAATATTTATAAAAATACAAAACCAAGACCTATGTATTTTACTTGAGTTGTTATCACTTTATGGTATACATATTGTATATCTCTTTGGTTTGATAAATAACATGTTTTCTTATTTACACACATACTTTCACTTGTTATATTGAGATGGATACATAACACACAAATTGATACATGTGTAAACACAAAATCACGCACCTCAGTACATTTCTATGTCCTAAACACATACTAGCATTCATATTATTCATAAGAAAGAACACTAGTAATTGACAACTGTCTTAGGCCTCTTGTCTCTGTTTCTTGATTTTTATTTGGTCTTACATACCCCACATTCTATTTGGTATTTTACTTATTTGTATTTTATGGATCTAGAAACTAATGCTCAACTAGGACAAGATCACCCAGGTGCCCCTGTCCCCTATGGGCATCCCTGACCCTTTTCCACCTCACTCACTTATTTTGGGTCTTTTTTATCTTTTAGGCACATTTTTCACTTTTGGGTCGGCCTTTTAGTTGTCAATTACGAAATTCAAACAAGGGAATAATATAAATACATAGTTACGGGTTCAAAATCAAGGACCAAGATCTAAGTATTAATACTATCAGCTAATCTTACATTCAAAAGGAACCTAAAGCACTTAAAAGTATCTATTTGAAATTAAATCAAGGGACAAGTGACTGTATTTTCTGCATAAAATGCGTAGGAAGGGGAAGTTATTTATTCCATCCACACATGCTATACATTCTTACATTCTAGATATAGCTCACTATCAAGTGCACTTACAAAAGGGCATCCTAGGGAAACATTCTTGCACAGACCAGAACTACATGGAGTCTACAATGTAGTGCAATGCTTGATCGTAAGTTCACTCTTGAGGTGACTGCCGAGGTTAGTTTGAATCCCCATTTTGCATATTTTGTTTTTGGATTTGATTTGGTTTGTGGGATTTTGCAAGTGATATCAAAGAGTGACACACATGTGATCAATAAGGAATATTTTTGATATTTGTGCAACACTTTGACCATTTACACAATCACGGGTGCTTAGTAGCAATCTCCAACACCTAGGTGCCCCTACCTAAATGTGGGTGCCCATGTTTGACATCATCTGTAAGCTCTAGAATTTATCCTAAGTATTGATGACATAGTTCACCTCATGTTTAGCAATTGTCCCAATCTAGAGCACTTCTAGATCAAGCATTAATCAACTAAGTTACCTCTCCTTTCTCTTTGCTTAACATTTAAATATTACATCTTAGATTTCTTGTGTCAAATTTGTATTTTAATATTTATTTATCATATGTGACTATGCAATATTAGATTTAATTAATTCCAAATAAATTAAATCATTTGGTTTACCCCTCTCGTGATCAAACATTTAGATCCTTTTCTTTGCATATTCTATTGCATCTTCTTTCATGGATCCTAAGGTTTCTCAAGTAACCTTACATCAATTGCTTCAAATACACCCACATTACAAATATTCTCTCTAAAAAACCATAGACACTATGTATCTTCCTATTGGAACATAATGATTAAGTGATCTTGCCAACCCTTAATGTATATGGGTCCATCACTAATATTTAGGTTAATATTTAATAATATGAAATATTTATATTTATATTATTAAATATGCTAACCTAGGTATATAATTTTGGTTAAATATTTAATATCATGAAATGATTATATTTCTAATTTAAATATTATAAACCTAGGTATATTTGTCAACCGATAAGGTTGAAAAGGTGGGCTGGGAGACATACCTGATCACCTAATATAAAAAGGACTATAGGTCCTCATTTGATATGTTCAAATGAAATATAAAAGGTGAATATTATTGTACCCTTGTGATTAGGGTTGAAAGGAGGAGGTGAAAGTTACTATATGTAAGTTTGGTTCTTGGAAAGTAAAAGGTTATTTCACAGTGATTTTTACCCTATTTGGGGTTTTCCACTATAAATATTGTGTCACTATGTTCCTAATTTTGGTATGTATCACTTAATTAATATGTTATGTAATTTTGTTTATTAATTTTCATAATGTTTAATATTTAATGATTTATGGTTTATGTTAACATTTAAATGCATTGGCTGATTAAATTCATAATAATTAGAATCCTCTAAATTATAACACTCCCTAGAAATATGCCGCCTTCACAAGTCAGTGCCATCTTTGATCATCTCTCTAATGACTCTATTAGTCCTAATGTTGCAACCAATCAATCAATTTTCTAGTCAATTCAAGATTTACATTATTTATTTCAAGATACAATTCAGGATACAAAATCCACAATTACATCTCTCACAACTGAAATCCAACATCTTAAAACTGATTCCTAATCCCATGTTAGTTCTTCTTCTACATATCATTCTACTTCTATGAATTCTACATGTGTTCATATAGATGAAACTAAAGTCTTGCCATTATTGATACCTCTCAAGTTTAAATTCAATGCTCAGAAACATGATATTCTTCCTCAACTCCTCACTCATCAATTGATCAAATTTCCACCTACTCATTGCTATCCTCCTTATCGGCTTGCAAAATTGCAAGGTCACCCATATTACAATTATCATCGAATCAATGGACATAATGAAAATGATTTATATGCTCTTAAACAAGAAATTGGCCACCTTAAGCATTATGGTCTCATTTCATTTGCTACACAAAATGATACATGTTCATCTCCAATTTCTAAATCTCAATGGGTTCATAAATCTAATTCATCTATGTCTAATGAGCATCATTCCATAATTACTAATGTTCCTTACTCCTGGTAAGTCAAGAGTCACCTATTCAACCCATTCTAACTCTCTCTAAAAATTAGTCCAAATCCTCTAAGTCTTCTAACATTACCCCCTCCAACTAAGAAACCTCCTCTCAAAATCAGTCCAAACCTCCTCCTCTCAAGTCTTCTATAACATTATCAATACCACATAAGCTACCACTATTCAAGATCCCTCCCCATCCTACTCCACTTCATTTCTAATTCATTTTTTCAAACAAACTATTCCTTATATTGATGCCAAGACACATTTCAAGATCCCATCACCATCACAATGTCTTTCTTACATCACCGCATAGATCTCCCCACTCACATACTTGGGGGCCTCACTTTCCCCTCATACATATCTATCAATGTCCCTATCATCTCATGCATTTGACACTCCATGCTTAATGTATAATATTTCCTAAGCATCAATACAAACCCTTTGATACACACATTGTAGCGTAATTACCTTATGACACACTCTTATGCTAAGGTTCACACTTTACTACTGAGGGAATACTACATCCATGAACCTCAAAAACTACACATTTCATATTCCATGCTTCATGATACACTTTATAATATACCTTTTACACATGAAAAACCTATTACCCTATAATGCACTCAAGTTCCATGGTTCATACTCGAATGCTGATGGTCTAAATCACAAATGATCCTCATCACATTCAATATTCATGCTTTACACTTCAGGTTCTATTCTTTCTAGTGCACATTATCAAACCATTTCCTGATGACACACTCTTGTTCTATGGTTCATTCTTGATTGTTGAGGGGTATTTTTATAAATGAACCTCATCTCATACACATTCGATGGGGGGCACGCTGCTCCTATCACATTCACACTTGCATTCCATCTCATCACACTCATACACAACATTTACATATCTTGGTTGCACTTAATCTTGCTTGCTTATTATACTTACATGTACACTTTTCTTATTATGCTAGTTAGATACTTATTAAGTCATCATCTTTCTATATATACACATAAGTGTTCACTTGGTCTCTAGTTGTGAATGCAGAATTCTTACAGGTCTTTACATGCTATAATGATGCTTGACATTGTACCTCTTACCAGTCCCACCAAGGCTCCTAGGGGCATCTACTTTCTCACACATTACAGGTGCTATCAATTTCATTATTTACTATTCTTTCTATTTTATTAGCACACTAATTTCTAATGGTATATACATATATTTGACATACTTTTTATATTTCTAACATGCTAACGGGTGCTTCATGTGCAAACATTTTCCTTACAGGACTATTTTCCACCATGGTTATCTGACACTTCATCTTGAAACTATTTGCCATTGATTGATATTGTATGTCATTGTTTACGGGCTATGCCCTATGTATTGTTTGATCATTACTTGTATGCTTTGGCCGCTTCGTCCCTTATTGCCTTGTGATATTGAGAGTGATGTTCCATGTTTGAAACCCACTTTTTACAAGGTATCTTGTATGCCCACTTTCTTGTTACATTGTCTTATATTACATGTTAGCTACTTTTTCTACTAACACATGTTTCTAGCCACTTTTTTTGCATGTGCCTTGGTTTCTACCATGCACATCCCCTCCCCCTATGTAGGGATACCTTTCAATATCAGTGTCTTGGTCCTCTCTTTTGGGCTACACATTATCTTATCGATGTCGCATGCACCCCAAATGAGGGGGGTATACATTGGGTGAAAAAATCACCCTATATAACAGCTCAGAGCTACAACATAATACAATACAACACATAATAAGAACATGAACATAATTACAGAATGACCTAGAATCTGACTTGGGTCCTCAACATAGCATAAACACCAATGCCTGGGCTTAGACAAGAGCACCTAACTTCCTGTGTCCTCCCCTAGGTGCTAATGTCCTAGGGGTAGATATAATAATTTTATTAGATACAGCACAATTCACAAAAGCCTTTAAAGCAGTTTGACAGTATCATACACAATCCTCCAGTCAAATAGAATGCATTTATCTCCTACATTTAGTTCAATTAGGATCATTAACAAATTAGGGAAAACAAGAAAAAATCAGGGACATATCATATGTAGTGGTGCTTATCGGGAAGAGTCATGGAAGGAGAGTAACACTAGACCTCTCTCCCAACACTTTCTCTTTGGCATGAGATCATCCAAAAAAATTGCACTTGGCATGAGATCATCCAAATAACTCACACTTGGTGTGAGATCACCCAAAAAATCTCTCTTGGTATGAGATCACCCCATAAAATCACTCTTCACAGCAGTTCAAGACATTTTTCTGTCTTTTTACACTCTTCTACATCAGGTGCACACTTTCCTTTTACACACTTTTTCATACTTTTACATACTTATGCACATTTTTTCTGATTTATCATATACAAGAATTTGACTACATTCTTGCTCTTCTTTTTACAGGTCCATCCTTACAAGAAAAAATAATCACAAGCTACAGAAACAATAGGCATAACATGGTACAACGCATACGCTTCACCCTTAGGGTCAAATTCTCTTCCTAGTTTCCACAATTTATTTTTTTACATCATTCCATGCTTCACTTGTCCACTCGGCACACATTTCTCCACACACTCTACATGGTTATCAAGTACACATCTCTTATCTATTTTTTTTTATCGAGTATTCAATCAACAACATAAAGTGGGGGAAAATGTAGACAAAAAATCACACACTTGGGTACATTTCTAGGTCCTAAACACATACTAGTATTATATGATTCATAATAATAAAACTAGTAATTGACAACTATCTTTGGCCTCTTTTCCTTTTTTTTATTTTCTATTTGGTCTTACACACCCCACATCCTAGTCAATATTTAACTCGTTTATATTTTATGGCCTCAAACACTTACACCCATTAAAACACCAACGCCCATGTGCCCCTATCAATGTCTAGGCACCCCTGACCCTTTCTTACCTTTACTCACTCTTTTTGGGTATCTTTTATCTTTTGGGAATTTTCCACTTATGGTTGGTCTTCCAGTTATTAATTATGAAATTCAAACAAGATAATCATATACATACTTATTACTTCTCAAAAATGAAGGACCAAGATCTAAGAATTATTATTATCACCTAAGATTGGACTCAAAAGGACCTAAAACACTTCAAAGGCATCTATTTGGAGCATCAATAAGGGACACAGGATTACACCATTTTCTGCATACACTGCATAGGAAGGGGAAGTTCTATTTATTCCATCCACACATACTATATATTGCTACATTTATACCTAGCCCGCTATCAAGTACAACTTGCACAAGGGCATCTTAGGGCATCATGATTCTTACACACACACACACAAGAACTACATGGGGTCTCAAGATGTAGTGCATCACTCGGTCATAAGTTCACTCTTCAGGGTGACCACTAGGGTCTGTTCGACTCCCCATTCTACATCTTTTTTTTTGGATTTGATGTGGCTTGTGGACTTTTGCAGATGATATCTATTTTGTAAGTTACATGTACCCTCGATGATCAAGTAATGACATATCAAGCGACATATAAGAATAATAGAAAACCCCTTGTGGCAACGCTGTAATAAATTAGTTTCTAAGCATTTTACATGGCCACCAATGCCTAAATCCAGTCTCAGTGCCTAGGCACCTCTGCCCTCTTGATGGGCGCCCCTGTCCTGTGTCGTTCATCCATGAGTTCCATAATTTATAGTGAGCATTAATGATGTTTTCCCCAACATATTCAACACTTTAACCTGTCTAAATCACTTCTTGTTCACTCAAAAATAAGATAAGTCTTCCTACCTCTCCTTGCTTAGGGTTTTACATTTTACATGCCTCATTACTTGTGTCATTACTGTATTTTAGCATTCATACATTATTTATTATAATATTTACTCTGAAATATATATTTAATTCAAATTAAATTAAATCAAAGAGGAAGGATGAGAAGAAGTTGGATTTAAATGGAATCTAGGTGATGGGAGTAGAGACATTTTAACTGGTTTTACTCTTTTCCTTGGTGAAAGTTGCAAGTATTCAAAAAGGTCATCTCTTTTTGTAACTTTCCTTGTTTTTACTCTTCTAATGAAACTGAGACACTTGACTACTGAAACTAGTAGATATGTTGTTGGGAGTCACCAAATGTGTTATTGTGAAGTTTCATAAGGTTGGATATCACCAAGACACACACCAATCCTAGTGAAATGATATGAATCTCATAATTCTATGATATGAGATCCAGAAACCGTGCTTGCCAAAAACTGTTGTAGCTCAAAATTACATGCTTGTCTAGATCATAACATATCCAAGATCATGGAAAAACATGGGATGATCTATACAATGTGGGACTTGCATGCGTGAGATCAACCTCAAGAGAAGGTTGGCTTCCTATGGTTCCTCTAAACAACACTAATTCTACTCCTAAACTAATTCAAGAGCCAAACTACAGATGAAAAGGGAAGGTGGAATGCATGAGATGGAACTAAGCTAAAAGGAAAAGAGAAGGTGATGCACTAGAAGATGGTGATCACTTTCTCTTAATATCTTAGAGAAGATAAAAGAAATATCCACACATGTAAGGTTAGAGGGGTAGGATGCTTACCACTAAAGGTAAATAACTACCTAGGTGAACTACGCTAAGGTCAACTCGAAACTACCCTGTATAATGGATCATCTGAAGCATATAAAACATTATGGAACATTACAAATTGTTGGATACAAGGGGAAAATTCAAGCCACAATAGACATCATATTATGGTGTATACTATTATTCATTTCTTACAAAACACATTGGATTCCTAGACATGTTTGTGGCCTCTGTGACACATGATGGGTCTGTAACTCAGCACTGTCAAAATTTTGACATAGTAACATTACTAAGCAAGAGAGGATCCTTTTATAAAGAAACACATTACATTTTATAGAATGGAGAAGAGTCTAGGGGATAAAAATATGTTGGAGATATGATCAGTTTTTACTAAACCTTCTAAATTGTCTCTAATTAGGTTAATTCCATGCCTCACTAATGATTCATGCCTTTTTATATCTACCTTTTCTTGAAAAAAAAATCTAGATATTTTCTTTGGATCTACCTTTTCCAAATTTGTTACATAGACCACCATTAGCCTCATCATTTCGGTTGGGCATGAGACACATATGTTCTTTTGGAAGTATTTAGAAGGATTTCTATCGGTGAGGGATAATTTCTACATTTGTAGTATGCAAAAAAAAATTCTAGGGGCACACATAGGCACAAAAAAAGTAAAATAACTTAGAAACATAATCAAACATAGGAATTCAATAAAATATTCAATGTTCATGACATTAACTTCTAAAACAATGAAATAGTTCCTTTAATCAAGACCGTTATCTTAGAATTTAGAACTTCCTACAATGTTTTTGGGTAGGGGAATTCCAAGGAATTTATGGATCTCCATAAAATATATGTCACTTAAAAAACTAGACCCATTTTCAATCTTAGTTTGAAAAATCATTCATTCCTTGGATTTTTAATGTATATTTACTTGTTCCACTAACATCTCAAGATACTTCTATGGGTTTTTCTTTGTCTCCAGTGGCTTTTAATTGCTTGGTCGTATCTAAACTCGGTCACCCATGGAGGACTACCAAGCTTTTTTCCATGACCTTATAATAGTTGTAACGGATTTAAGACTTTCGTGGACCCTAACTATCCTCGTTCTATGGGTTAAGAGATACTTACAGAACAATGGATTTTTAAAAACCCATAGAACACGTTTACAACGATGTGAAATGTGGGGTTTTGGAAAGCTCATCAAAATAGATAGGATAGTGTTTTAGGTACTCCCTTACTTCCTTTACATTCAAAGGGAGATATCTTGTTCCGTGTACTATTAGATTTAAGTCTACCAAACACTTAAATACCTTTGATAAGTGGTCTTCATCGTAATCCACAATTTGCACATTTGTTCCGTCTGAACTTCTCAACTTCCTAAAATCTCCATTTCTAAGTCTACATACACTATAACCCTTGCCACAAAGAACTTATCTTTCTATCCATGTTTCATGCCATATTCCTTTGTTTCATGGGTTTAGAGAACCTGCAACAATCTAACTTTCATCATATCTAGCGACAACATTAAGATAGTGTTCCATAGATTTTGAACACCAAGAAATCCACTTAATTCCTTCCTTAGGTTATATTTCTCTTCATTTCCACAGTAAATTAGGAGAATCTTTCACATTACAAATATATAATTCATGTTAAATTTTATCTTCATCATGGACAAACACTCCAGTTATAGGTTCCATAAATGAATCATGCCAAACTCAAAAACCATTAACATTCAAAAAAAGAAAAATTCATAAGTTGTCAACTCATGTACATTTTCCTTTAAACATGTAATTTTCATTTCATACTTAAAGGGGGGAAATGTAGACAATAAAATTTGGTAACTTACACTTTGGAAAAACTTGATTTGACAATGAATTATTGTTATGATAAATACCATCTCTATGTTCCCTCTTAACACTTTATGAGGTCCATTATTTAACTTGTTTATCCTTATATAATAACATGTCAAAAAATTGTGTATGTGTTGTACAACCAACAAGTGTTCTTATTAAATAGATTTGTGTATGTGCTATAACACATACGTGTTCCTAATTTTATTCTTTTTTACATGTTTCTAATGTGGCAAGATTGATTGGGGGCATATTTCCTAAAATAAATTTAAGTATAAGTTTTCTTTTATTATTCTTTATACTTTTATTATTTATAATAAAAGTATAAAGAATAATAAAAGAAAACTTATACTTAAATTTATTTTAGTAAATATAAGAAATTAGGGTCACTCTGCACCTAATAGAACTCATGGAAATGCACTGATACTCTCAAGTCGTTAAACTTGCAAAAGATATTTACAACTCCCTAAATCTGGCAATAGATTTTCATCATATGTGGTAAAATTGTTTTTAGAGAAATACCCGCATCAAAATAAAGCTTTGTACCAGGTCAAGACAAATTTTGTAATCAATGTTTGATCACTGGAAAATCACTCTTCCTATTTAACCCTTAATTAAATTTTAGATCAATTAAATTAGGTTTAGATTAGATCACATTTGATTAAAAATATTACAAAGATGTTACAATGGAAATATAACTGAGACTTAGAACTTAATATATAGAAAGAATATAACCCATGAGTATGGACCTAAAATGTGATTAAAAACCCTTAATTAAATATATAAAAGCCAATTTAAGTAGGTTTCATATGACTTATGGATTAAAGTTTATTACTAGATCTTACAAAGATGTTACAACTGGAAGGTACTAAACTCATGACTAAACAACTTAGATTAGGATGGAATTGTGAATCAACCTAGGGTAGGGCCATACCAAAATACCAAGACTATACTATATGGTTGTGATCCTACCGTACGATATTTGACTTTCTCTGAATTAAATTTTGTAATTTTGTAAGGTGCTTTCCTTCTTGAATTTTTCTATTGTTATCAAAAGCTAGGTGTCACACATGTAATGAGGCTCTCTGAATGGAATGATATTCACCTCAAACCCTAGAAAGGGATGAAGATTCCTGTAAAACAAACATTAGAATGGTTGTGGTAATACTCGTGCATTTTCGATGTTGGAAATGCTTTGAAGAGGCCTCAAACCACACGTCATTCCCCACTTGTCAAATCAGTCTTGAAGCTATAAACCATTCTAATGTTTTTTTTATAGGAATATTCATCACTTTCTAAGGTTTGAGGAGAAAATAATTCCATTTCAGAGACCCTAATTCTCACACATGCATGTGACGGATCTCTAGGTATGGATAGATCAATCATCTCAAACCCTAGTCATGGATGAAGCAGCCTTGAAAAATTACAAAATTTAAGGGTTATGAGCAAGTCAACCCCCATACAATAGGATCACGACCATATGGAACTAGTCTCCGAAGTTTGGCATCATGGCCACGCCTTAGGGTCATTCTCCATCCATACTCTTTTGTGATATCTAGATAGATCAAGTTCATACCTTTAACATTTCACTTTTGACTAGTCGGTCAATTGCTCTAAATATTCAATAGTCAAAAAGGATATTTGAGTGGCTTGTAGATGAGAGATATGACTGTCTTGACCTGGTTTATAGCTTCAAACCTGATGTGGGTGCTGACCTAATGACTTCAGATGCAACAGTGTGATATTTATGGAATTTTGGATGCCTTTTACAAGTGTATGAAGTGAGTGCTCTAGTGCATTTCCTTAGGAGTTCCAGGTTAGAAAATGAGGTAGTGTTTACTTGCTATAGGGTTCCATAGATGATTTATCTAAGAAACACCAACCTAGATGAAGTATAAGATCCAAAAAAAGATATAAATTTGAAAGTAGAGTTGGAGGACATGTTGGTCCAAAACTATATAGATTGGTCAAGACTGATATATAAATTTTGACCAAACTGTATGACACTGAATTGGAGTAGGAAATATGCCAAATGAAGTTTGGAGCTGATAAACTGATGTTTCTCTATTGATTTTGTGCATTGTATTCTCAGAATGTGTTGACATGTCAGTGTGCAAGGATAAACAAGCTAAACAATGGACCTTGGAAAGTGCTAAATGGAAATGGAGAAGTTTTTTTATCATAGCAAGAGTGCATAGTCAAATCAATGTTTCAAAGTGAAAATTACCAAATTTGAGTGTCTACATTTCCCCCCCCCCCCTTTAGTATGAAATGAAAATTACATGCTTAAAAGAAAAATATACATGAGTGTGTAAACACACTTTTCCTTTTCTTGAATGTCTATTTTGTAGTTGTGTTTTTATTCTTGGTGTTGGCATGCTCCATGATGAAACCTAAAACACAGAGTGTAGTCAATGTCCATGATAGATAATTGAATGTAACTCAAATAAAACATGTAACAGAAATAGTTTTGCATTTGCATATATGTGAAGTGAAAATATGTAAACAAGGAAAGAATACACTTGTTTTCTTCATGCTTTGATTTTTCTTGGAGATTTGTATTGCTTTAAATTTGTTTAAGGATTGGGGTGATTAGTCCCCAATTTGTTTGAGGAGAAAATAGAGTGTTAGGTGCATGTAACCCAACAGAAAATGCAAAGAGAGAAGAAGAAAGAGGCCCAAATGCACCCATGTGAAGGAAGAAGACCATGTACCAAATTTATTCAACAACTTTGATATCTTCCCCTTTAAGTGTAATAGGAGAGGAAATTCTACCCATGAAGCCCTTATCTACTTTGCTACCTTCCATAACCCCATGGATCACACTGTTGCAAATGGATCTAGACCTAATTTTGTAATGAGGACATACAATACAAAAGAGAATAGGTGCCCCCAAACTCTCCCCATATGCTGCACAACTATGTATGAGTTGAATAAGTGTTGAAATATGATCAAAACGTGTTAACAATGTTGAACTCGGAAGAAGATACATGCCCCCAATATTCTTAAACTAATCCATGAAGCTAAGTGTTGATGCAAAGAAGGATTGAACACTTTCATGCCCCCAATACTAATATGAACCGAGTATTTTGTATGTGAAAATTTGCAAAAAACTTGTATACATAGGTGAAAATATGAAAATGTTGAAAAACTTGTCAAAATTTCCCCTAGTCAAAAAATGTGGGGGTTAGGACCATACCATATGGTTTTGACCAAAGTGTATACAGTTTGAACCATGTGTTAATTTTTACAAAATTCTATGTATGACTACATTTATGGGTGCTTGTACCATGTCTATACCTACATCTTCCCCCAAAATTCTATTTTATCTACTAAAAATGTATAATAAACCTAGATAGATGCCCCCTCTTTTGAGGCATGTGTGAAAACCATGTTGAGCATGTGGCTCAAAAGAAATATGTGTGTACTAATAAAGCAAGATGTCTGAGAAGCTATTTAGAGTGTTGAAGAGGTGGCCACCTTGGATAACCTTTACCTACAAAAGGAAAGGTTTTTTGCATGGTGGAAACCATGACATGTAACAAAAGTAACACTAGCAATAAATAATGATAGTAGAAACATAGAGAAACAATAGAAAAATACATGTAGAATAAAAATAACAACATCAATGCATATAAGTAAATAATGGAAAAAAAGTCATATAAAAAAATAGAGCCTGTAAAACATGGGACACCCATGGTGTCACAAGACAATCAATGCCCTTAGGGCGGTAAAAAAAAGCAATCAAGGGCATATAAAAGAGGCATAATGCCACAAACATGGGACACCCCAAGTGTCACAAGACAACCAAGGCAATTAAGCCACAACTTAAGGAAATAAAACAAAATACATAACATATAAAGCATGAAACAAGAGTGTTAAAACATGATATAAAATGTGATAAAAAACAATGAAATATGTGAAAACAAGAGATGTCAATGCTACACAAGACACATGTGTTTGTCTTGTTAGTTTAAAAACAATAAAGTACACAATGTATATAATTGAGTCTAAAGGAGTAAGTGTAAAGGAACTATTATAGAATACGAACACCTAAAGAATGTGGAGGTGATTCCCCCCAAATGATGAGAATGTAAGGAAGCAAGAGTTCTCGTATAAGAATGTATCGATATGTGTGTCTTGTATCCAACTTAATATACACAGTGAATGCATGTGTGTAAATAAATAAAGCATGTTATCTATCAAACCAAAGATTAAACAACATGTATAATGTAAAGTGCTAACAAATCAAGTAAAATGCACAAGTCTTGATTTTGTATTTTTACAAATATTTGAATATTTTTGTATTATTGGAATGCATATCTGTGTAAAACATTATGGTAGTAATGAAAACTATCTAATGAGAATATCTTGAAGAGGTTGAGAAGATACCAAGGAATATGGAGGATTAGGCCTCAATTATGATCCAAATGGTAGTGGTATCGTACTGGTAATGTGTGCCAAATAAGACTTGAGAGATGAATTAGGTGAAGTAACTTTAGGAATAGTGTGTGAAGTATAATAATTTGAATTGAGATTTGTGATTAGGATATCATATCTTGAAGAGATTGAAATTGGTTGATGTGTGGAACCCATGGTGATAGAAGAGATATGATATAACATGTGATGACTAGGGACATATTATTAATAGGATTAGTAAAACATATTGGAAATGTGACCCTTATCAAAGTATGAAGGAGAATGAAAGGAAACCTATTCTTGGAAAGAAGGAAGGGAGTTCGAAACATGCCCTTGAGTATTAGATAAGGTATCATATAGTGGTACATGTGGATGAATATCAAATATATAGTAATAATTTGCATACTTACTTAACAATAACATGAGTGAAAATGTAATGTTGGATTCATGAATGTTTATGTTGAATATGTATAATAGTGACACATGAGTTATTCCATACATTTTTATCAAGAGTATGAGGAGATGGACTTATTAGGGTGTTATAATTGGCCATTTGGGAAAATTTATGCTCAACAAATAGATGTCAAGAAATATTTAATGTTTATGGTGAAATAATGTCCTCTTCTTCATCAACAAGATCAAGAATTCTTTACAATTATTTCATAGGGTGCTTATAACCATCAAAATAGTAGGTAGGATGAAATTCATATTTGTCATAGAAATTGAGTAGTAGTGATGAATTACTTCCATCCATGAGGCAATTTTGCATGTTGCACCCATAGTAATTTTTAGAGGAAAACTTAGGATTTATCTTGTATTTTCCTATGACTGTAGAGATCCACATATCATCATTATCATAAATATTTGCATTGGGATAATTCCATGCATACATATGAGGTGCCACCTTACTAGTAACTGGAGTATAATAATTTGAATTGTTATTGCAATTGATATCAATATGTGGATTATAATCTATCTCATGTTGTGAAGGAGTAGAGATATTTGTAGAATTCACTTTCGTGTTGCCCTCATATTGGGATTGTGTTGGTTCTAAGTACTAAGAGGTGGGTGAAATTGTTCATGCTCAAATAATATTATAATCATTATGGTTTGCAATAGTAGGGATAAATAACTTATTGAGAGTGGTTTCTACCAAAGTGGGTATTGCATTCTTATCTTCTTTGTGATTAGATAAATCTTATTGTAACAATGTATCATTTAGTATTGTAGTGTGATCATCAGATATAGTTTTCATAAATTTTGGTTTCCATTAATTTTTGTAACTTGGGATGATTACATTGGAGATTTTTTTGTATCAAAGGATATAAATTCCTTACACTCAATTTGTTGGATGTGTCATTGTAAAGCATAACAATCATTATCAAGATGTCCATTATTTCATGATAATTGAAAAATGGTTGACCTTTGAGTTTTTTAAGATGATAGTGAGGGTAGTAATGAGTAGGTAACAAAGTGATTAACTGATTATTGAGTAACTTAGATAGAATATAGTATTGTCGAGCATGATTTTCAAACCAAAGAGGTGTTTTTTATTATAGGAATTTGACTTCACTTGTATGGGAGCATGTATCATGCATGATGTGTGTATATTATTGTTTCTCACTAGGATTAAAACTATATTGATAATGATGTGTAGAGATATCGTGGATATGGGAAATGGAAGAATCCTTTAGATGTATTATCTCACACTTAAGATATTTGATCTCGGTATCATACCTTGAAAATATGGTGTAAATATTGAATAAAATCTAAAATAACCTTATGAAATGTTTCATAATTACTAATGGAAGGATATAAATTATGAATCAATATTGAATTCGCATGGGAAGGTGTCACATTATCTGGGAGATTTATTTAATGCACTAGTTTTGAGAGAGTATATTTGCATTCTTGGTGATGTTGAAGTTGTAGACATTCAAATTTGGTCAATTTCACTTTGGAGAAATCTTGATTTGATTATGTAATCTTTCTATGATAAATTAAATTTTATCCAAAATACCCCCTACCCTAAGATATTGTGATAAAATTCCATTTCATCCTAGACCTAGGGTAGAAAAATTGATAGGAAATGGAAAAATTAACATTTTGGAATGTTGAAGTAGTCCAGGATGTTCCATATTCTCCTCGAAAAAATTTTGATAACATGCATTGAATTCTCAAGCCCCAAGAAAATTGATTGATTCAGGGAAAAAAATCATGTTCCCAGGGTCCCCTCAGATTTTTTCTAACTCTCCTGTCCAGGTTGAAAAGAGCAAGTTCTGAGAAAAGGTGAAAAAGTTGCAAAAGCAAGCTTGGGCCAGAAAAAATCATGAAAAATGTCTAAGTCCTAGTCCTCGCAACAGTCGGGACGTGAGGGACATCTGGGCGCGAATCGGCCGAAAGGCCGCCAGGCAGTCTGCAGAGCAAAGGAACATCGTCGGACATGCGTGGACGTGAAAAGGCCATCGGGACGCGTGGGACGCGGAAAGCTGGTTCGGCCGAAGGAGAAGAAAATCGACTAAATGCTCTGGGACATTTGGGACAAGAAGACGTGAAGGACGCGAACCGGCCGGTTCGGCCGAAACAGGGAACTTTCACACTGGGACAGTTGGGACAAAGGGACGCGTGGGACGCGGATAGCCGAAGGAGCCGAAAGCCAATCAAGCAACGCCACGTCATCGGCCGAATGAGGGACAAGGAAGCCCATTTCGGGTGGATCGGAGGTTTTTGTCCCAAACAGTCTTGGGACATCCGGGACAAAAAGACGCGGGAGACGTGAAAGAGCCGGCAGACCCACGGACCAACCAAATCATGACACGTGTCACAAGGAGAAAAGTCCAAAAGTTCAAAGGGTGAGGTTTCAAGCACTAACCCGAGCCAATAAAAAGAGGACACGTGTCCAATGAGGAAGGGAAGCTCGGAGCCCGGGAAGGAGTTAGAGAGTTTAGCAAGAGTTTTGGCTGAAAAGCTAAAAGCAAAGGTCTGCCCCGTGCCCCTGTCGACCAATCAATGCATGCCACGTGTCGTCCAGGTGGCAGAGCGCGGGAAAGATTTTCAAAACACATCTTCACCTGTTTTGTGCCCTAAATCTTCAGATCTCCATATCTTTTGATCCAGAGCTCGGATTTGCACGTTCTTTATATCAACGGAAAGCTGGTGAGATTCTCTACATGATTCCGGGTCAATCTTGCATTTTGGTTCAGTTTGGAGAGAGAAAATTGAGAAAACGTCTCTGACGCGTGGTAATGCCAGAAGTGACGCTTCAACAACCAGCTTTAATGCAACAGACAGTTCGCCGCTTCTGTTAGACAGTCCGCCGTTTTGCCAGGATTCGCCGCTTCTGCCATAATGAAATGAGTTAAATGCAAGAAAGAAGTGGTTGGGGTAGATCTGACCTTCCTCTCTCTTCCCTCTCTCATTCTTCCTATATATTGTAAAGAGGGGCTTCTTTCAAAAGGTCGAACATTTCCTGTTTTGCTCCTCCCTTCTTCTCTTTATCAGGTGAATTTGTGGAGTTCGAACCTCCCATTTGAAACTGTAATGTGACTCTACCTCTTGGCATTTTGTAGTGTATTGTATCAATCTTTGGAGCAAGTAATGCATGTCTGTGGATGATTCTCAACCCTCTCTGTGTTCATTTGCATCCTTCTGATCTTTCACTGCAAATTTTGTTATCTGTGCATGATCTTGCATCACATTTGAATGGTCTGTGTTTATTGGCAAGATAGATGTTCTTCATTCCTCGGTGCATCACCTCTGTTAGCGTAGGTTTATTTTTTATGCATCTCCTTACCCTGTCTCCTTGGCAGATTAGATTAGACTTTGAGTGAACCCTCTGCATTTTTCGTGTGCATCTGAACAGAGGAATAGGAACCAGCCTTCTCTGGAGATTCCTTTCTCATTTTTACAAGTCCCACACTTGGAGAAAGGATTCAATGTTGTGCAATCACACTGGATGCCTGAAAGATCAACCTAGAAACCTGATTTGCATCCAGGGGTGCTGTGATTTTGCATCAACAGTTTTGGCACGCCCGGTGGGACACTAGAGGTCTCATTTTTATTGCAGCAAAGTTGATGTGCATCTGCTGCAATTTTCTTGCTTGAAAAGAGCTATTATTTGCATATCTGGTGACTCCAAGGGGAAGAATCAACTGGTTTCAACAGTGCAGGCCTGAAAACTCATGAGAAGAATCACCACAAGGTCAAGAGTTGGAGAAGAAGAAGTGTTGTTTGAATACCTGCAATTATCTCCAAGAAGAAGGCAAAGAGGAAGAAGGATTCAAAGGTCTCCATCTCCACCAAACAGAACTCTCTCAACTCCTCCACCTGGTAGGCCTTTCATTCAGTCAACAAGGGTTTTAAGACCAATTAGAATGGCTCAAAACAATCCCTACGTCAACTTCACAGGCAGCAGCCCACTTGCCCTCAATGCACAACATCCAGTTCCTATTGCAGCCTTGAAGAACATTCCCTACTTCACTGGAGAAAATCAGACTACTCCAGGTGATCATGTTAAAGATATTGCTAACCTTTGTGTAATCCATGAAATCAATGAAATGCAAGTGGCTGTCAAGTTACTGGCATCTTCATTCAAGGGTAAAGCATTGCAATGGTTTAGAAGCCTTGGAGCTGGTTCTATCACAAATTGGAATCAGCTGTGTATTGCACTTCATGAGCAATTTGGAGAGAAGGGAGACAATTTGTCTCTTTTGGAGCAGCTGACAACCATCAAGAGGGCTCCCAATGAGCAGCTGACCGATTTCAACTTCAGATTTCAAAAAACTTGGGAGAGGATTCCAGTGGCAGTCAGGCCAACAGCAGAAGGTGCTTTTCTCTACTATCTCAAAGCTCTAAATTCTGATATTTCTATGTTGATTCAGTCCATGGGAGGCATAACTATCCCTATGGCTTATAGCATTGCCATTAGGGCTGAAAATTGTTTAATCCAAGCTGGCAAACTTGCCCCTAGACCTCCCATGCCATTGTTTCCAAGTTTAGAGAGTCCAAACACTAGTCAAGCACCTAATTTGGCTCCTTCTCCCACTCCTAGAAATCAGAGTTCAAATGAAGCTTCCACTTCATCTCCAAGTGCCCCAAATGAGCTTCAAGAGGTCATGAAGCAATTGCAAAACCTAGGCAATGAGCTGGTTACTCTCAAGAGGCAACAAGCCCAAGGTTTTAGACCTTCTTATCAACCCCAAGCTCAGCCTAATAGGCAGCCATACCAACCACAAAGGCCACCTAATCCAGCTGCAAATATGAATCAAACAAGGCCTCCTGCCAATAGACCATTTCAGCCCTATAATCCAAATGCCATATCTGCCTCTAAGGCATTAGTGCCAACACAAAACAACATTGCTCAGGAATATGATTGGTGTTTTCCATGCAATGAGCCTCATAACCAATCCATGTGTTTCAATGGTGCTCTCAATCAAGCATTAATGGTGACAACTACTGGTGTGGAGGGTGAGGGCAGTCAAGGAAACAACCAACAACAAGAAACATTCCAACAGCAATCAGCCCCAAATGACACCACATTGGTAAATTGGCAAGCAGAGGATTTCTGTGGCATGAACCAGGCAGTTTCTCAAGGTGTTGCAGCCAACACAAGGTCAAAAAGGAGGAATTTGGGTGAAGAACAGCCACTAGCTCTAACCATCCTACAACCTTCTATGACTCCAGAAATGATTTGCAAGCAAATTCCCATTTCAAATGTACAAGGGCAGCCAAGAACAGCCCCTAGGCCAACTCAAATGCCAGCTGTTGCTGCCCACGTGCAAGGAGTAAATGTGCAAACCAAGGGACAGCAGAGAGATCCTTCATCACCATTCAGTATCATTGATCAGATGAAGAAGACAAACGTCAATATATCAATGTGGGAATCCCTATCCATCCCAGGCCAAAGAGATCTGCTGCAAGCTGCCATGAAGGATTGGCCAACTTCGAATCAGCAGGTTCAGATGCAAGACAAAGTGCTTACAAATGCTGCCCAGCCTGAAGGAAGTCATGGAGGACAACAAGGTAAAATGTTGAAGCCCCCTCCTTTCTATGTTTCATTGATCATTGGAAATCAGCTAGTACACAATTGCATGATAGACTCCGGGGCAAGTAGCTCAGTAATGCCTAAACAGATAGCTGATCAGCTAGGGCTCCAGTATGAAATAACATCTAAAGGGGTAGTGCAGCTAGATGGGACAGCAATAGCAACAGTTGGAATGATTAAAAACTTGAGTCTTACCTTGCATGCATGTCCAAATGTTGTTGTTTTACAAGATGTATCAATCATAGACCTTCCACCACTCTTTGCCCTTTGCTTGTCAAGGGACTTCACAGCCAAGATTGGGGGGTATTTGTCTGCTGATTGGTCACACATGCTATTCAGAACAAGATATGGAACTAAGGCCACAATCAGATCCGAACCTATTGCAAACTTCCATATTGAGCCTTACACTCCAAGTCAGATTAATGCCAATTGCTCAGCATTTGATCAAGAAGATCACCCCAGCACTGACGAAGCTGACACTAAGGTTGGGAGCATCCCGGATCTAACTCTTGATGAATGGGAAAACAAGATACATGCTTTTGATCCTTATCAAGAAGTAGAAGAATCTGAGCTAGGAGTCTATTGTATACACGAAGAAAATCAACCTATTCCTAGCATCACTAAGCCAAGCCACAAGGATGACAATGAGGTATGGCAGCTGTTTTTTGATGGATCAAGGAGTAGACAAGGTGCAGGAGGTGGAGCCGTGCTTGTTTCACCTCAAGGAGTAAGGTACTATTCAGCTTTTAGATTTCAATTTGCATGCTCCAATAACACTGCTGAATATGAAGCCTTGGTGCAAGGGATGCATTGGGCAATCAAGAAAAAAATAAAGAACTTGCAAGTCTTTGGGGACAGTGAATTGATTGTAAATCAGGTCAAGGGACAGCATGCTGCCAAGAATGATCTACTCAAGTGCTACAAGAACAGGGTGTGGGACCTCATGGAAGATTTTGAAGGTTTTGGCATCAAATCCATTCCCAGGAAAGAGAATCAAGCTGCTGACAGGCTTGCAGCAGTAGGGGCAGCCTTTGACATTGTGGAAAGCATTCAACAAGACAAGGTATAGCCAAACATCCACGTGATTGTGAGGCCTTCAGTGCCAGATAACAATGTCAGTTGGCAAGTGTTTGAGAATGACCAGCAAATCATCCATTTCTTGCAAGAAGAAGCTGAGTTCTCAGCCAAAAATCAAGAAAAATTGGAACAGCAGTATGGTGACCAAGTGGTGCAGCTGAGAACTAACAAATTACCAAAAGGCCTCATAACTTTGGAGTCAATCTTCAACCCGAATGATCAGTTTAGAAAGGAGAAAGCAAACATTCAAGTCAAGAGAGAGGATTCAGTACCCATCTTGGTAGAAGAAAACAAACCATTGCAAATTGGAAGGATGACAACTGAACAAGAAAGGTATGAGTTCATACAGCTGTGTCAAGAGTTCCCTGACGTGTTTGCTTGGAGCTATGAAGACTTGAAAGGTTTCAATCCCAACTTAGCTCAGCATACCATTGAATTGGATCCAAATACTAAGCCTGTCAGGCAGAAACAAAGACCAGTCAATCCACACATGGAGCCTCTCATGAGGAAAGAATTGGACAAGCTGATTGAGTCAAGGATCATCTTCCCCATCAAACACTCAAGTTGGGTTGCCAACTTAGTCCCAGTCAGAAAGAAGAATGGAGAGATCAGGTTGTGTGTTGACTTCAGAGATTTGAATAGAGCCTCTCTCAAGGATCATTATCCACTCCCTTCCATGGAGCAAATATTGCAGGTCGTAGCTGGTTCAGAAAGGTTTTCACTACTTGATGGCTACTCAGGCTACAATCAGATTATGGTGAAGGAGGAAGATCAGTTCAAGACAGCCTTCACAACCAAATGGGGAACATATGCCTACAAGAAGATGCCATTTGGCCTATCAAATGCTGGAGCCACTTTCCAAAGGGCAATGGATATGGCATTCAAGGGGTTGATCAATAAAATAGTTTTGATATATCTTGATGACATCACTGTATTCTCCAAAAATGCAGTGGATCACCTTTTTCATCTGAGGCAGGTATTTCAGAGGTGTAGAAGATTTGGGGTATCATTGAATCCCAAAAAATGCATATTCCTGGCTCATGAGGGGAAACTTCTAGGCCATATTGTCTCGAAAGAAGGATTAGCAATTGATCCAGAGAGGGTTGAAGCCATAAGAGCACTACCATTGCCAAGTCACAAGAAGGCTCTTCAAAGCTTCTTGGGAAGGATCAATTTTGTCCGCAGGTTTGTTCCAAACTTTGCAGCTCTCGTAAAGCCAATAACGCTGATGTTAAAAAAGAGCATGGCATTTAAGTGGACATCTGAAGGCAAGGCAAGTTTTGAGGCAATAAAAGAGGCTATCTCTCAAGCACCAACTCTCATCAATCCAGACTTCTCCAAGGATTTCATGCTATATGCCTTTGGTGGTGGAGACACAATTTCTGCAATCCTGGCACAACAAAACAAAGAAGGATTAGAACAACCAGTTGCTTTCTTCAGTCAAGGCTTGGAGGAATGTGAAACTAGGTACTCTTTCATTGAAAAGCATGTACTTGCAGTAATCAGAAGCTTGAAGAAATTCAAGCATTTAGTCTCAAACAACAAGGTCCAGCTGTTGGTGTCTCATGTTGGTGTCAAGGACTTTCTCCTAAACAAGGATTTAAATGAGAAGAGGGTAGGTTGGATCACTCGGGTGATGGAATATGATATTGAAATCAGAGTAACCAAACTGGTTCGTGGCAAAGGTTTGTGTGAGCAGCTCGCTTCCAAACAACCAGACGGCTCAGAAGGTGAAGAAGATGTTGTCTTGGTACTACAGGATGGTCAAGAACAGGAAAATGATGATGTGCCCACTCCCTGTTGGACTCAGAATATGATACACTTCCTACAGACAGGCCTATGCCCTCCAGAAATGAGCAAAGCGAAGAGGAGATACTTCAGGTTGCAGGCTGTTCCGTATGCCATTATTGATGGAGTTTTGTTCAAGAAAGATGTGAATGGAGTGCTGCTGAGATGCATTAGCACAAATCAGATTCAAAGGGTGTTGGAAGAGTTTCATGGTGGACCAGCTGGTGGCCATTTTGCACCAAGAGTGACAGCTCTAAAAATCATGAAGGCTGGTTATTATTGGCCTAAAATCTTCAGTGATTGCTATGCATGGATCAAGAGGTGTAAGAATTGTGCATTCTTCACAGGAAAAGAGAGACTTGCTGCCCTCCCATTGCATCCAATCTCAGTTGACCAACCATTCATGCAATGGGGTTTGGACTTCATCGGAGTCATTAATCCCATTTCAAGCCAAGGGCACAAATGGATTTTGACAGCCACAGACTACTTCACCAAATGGACAGAAGCAGCAGCACTCAAAGAGGCAAATGAGTCTAGCATCTTAGACTTTTATGAGGGAATAACGACCAGATTCAGTGTACCTGCTACAATAATCTCTGATAATGCATTGGCATTCATGGGATCTAGGGTGACTGAGTGGGCTGTCAAGAACGGTATTTACCTAAGCACTTCATCGAACTATTACCCTCAGGGTAATGGCCAGGCCGAGTCTACAAACAAGAACTTGTTGAGGATCATTAGGAGGACTCTTGATGAGAATCAGAGGTCTTGGCATACCAAACTGAAATCAGCCTTATGGGCTGATAGGATAACTCCCAAAAGATCCACAGGTAACTCTCCATTCAGGCTTGTCTATGGAAGAGAGGCAATCTTGCCCATGTCACTTGAGTTGCCAACGTTGGAACTCATGAAGCAGCTGGAGTTGCTAGAGTTTGAGCCCATGGAGGTGAGGTATGCAGAGTTGATGGAGCTGCAAGAGATCAGAAATCAGGCATCCCAAGCAATGGAAAAGGATCAAGCTTTGATCAAGAAGACCTTTGATAGGAAGGCCAAAGATAGATCTTTTCAAGTTGGAGATCTAGTGTTGAAATGGGATGTGGATAGAGCAAAACCGGGAAGGCATTCAAAATTTGATGCCATTTGGAGTGGCCCATACATGGTCACAAAGTGCAAGAACAACAATGCTTTCCAATTGGCCTCATTGGATGGTGAAGAACTGCAGATTCCAGTCAATGGAATCTATCTCAAGCGTTGCTTCTAGAGGGAAGTTCACTACCTCTGTAAATATTAGATTAGATTTTCTTTCCTCCAAGTGCTTGTGCACATTGTTTTGTTGTAGGTTAGTTTTGTTTTCCCTAAGTGCTTTGGCACAGCTTGCTGTCCATGGAGATGTTTTGCAGTCTTTTCTCCCATTAGGTGATATTCCATCTTCCTCCTTACACATTCTAAGTCAGTTGGGATTCTAAACTGAATGTTTGATAACTCCATGCCCAATGGACTGCTTCAGGCTACTGGTCTTTTCACCTAGCAGGCAGGTACCCCCGCTGAGTCGCCAATTGTTATCCAAAATTCACCCCCCAGAGTAAATTTTGATAACATGCATTGAATTCTCAAGCCCCAGGCAAATTGATTGATTCAGGGAAAAAAATCATGTTCCCAGGGTCCCCTCAGATTTTTTCTAACTCTCCTGTCCAGGTTGAAAAGAGCAAGTTCTGAGAAAAGGTGAAAAAGTTGCAAAAGCAAGCTTGGGCCAGAAAAAATCATGAAAAATGTCTAAGTCCTAGTCCTCGCAACAGTCGGGACGTGAGGGACATCTGGGCGTGAATCGGCCGAAAGGCCGCCAGGCAGTCTGCAGAGCAAAGGAACATCCGGGCCGTCGGGACGCGTGGGACGCGGAAAGCCGGTTCGGCCGAAGGAGAAGAAAATCGACTAAATGCTCTGGGACATTTGGGACAAGAAGACGCGAAGGACGCGAACCGGCCGGTTCGGCCGAAACGGGGAACTTTCACACTGGGACAGTTGGGACAAAGGGACGCGTGGGACGCGGATAGCCGAAGGAGCCGAAAGCCAATCAAGCAACGCCACGTCATCGGCCGAATGAGGGACAAGGAAGCCCATTTCGGGTGGATCGGAGGTTTTTGTCCCAAACAGTCTTGGGACATCCGGGACAAAAAGACGCGGGAGACGCGAAAGAGCCGGCAGACCCGCGGACCAACCAAATCATGACACGTGTCACAAGGAGAAAAGTCCAAAAGTTCAAAGGGTGAGGTTTCAAGCACTAACCCGAGCCAATAAAAAGAGGACACGTGTCCAATGAGGAAGGGAAGCTCGGAGCCCGGGAAGGAGTTAGAGAGTTTAGCAAGAGTTTTGGCCGAAAAGCTAAAAGCAAAGGTCTGCCCCATGCCCCTGTCGACCAATCAATGCATGCCATGTGTCGTCCAGGTGGCAGAGCGTGGGAAAGATTTTCAAAACACATCTTCACCTGTTTTGTGCCCTAAATCTTCAGATCTCCATATCTTTTGATCCAGAGCTCGGATTTGCACGTTCTTTATATCAACGGAAAGCTGGTGAGATTCTCTACATGATTCCAGGGTCAATCTTGCATTTTGGTTCAGTTTGGAGAGAGAAAATTGAGAAAATGTCTCTGACGCGTGGTAATGCCAGAAGTGACGCTTCAACAACCAGCTTTAATGCAACAGACAGTTCACCGCTTCTGTTAGACAGTCCGCCATTTTGCCAGGATTCGCCACTTCTGCCATAATGAAATGAGTTAAATGCAAGAAAGAAGTGGTTGGGGTAGATCTGACCTTCCTCTCTCTTCCCTCTCTCATTCTTCCTATATATTGTAAAGAGGGGCTTCTTTCAAAAGGTCGAACATTTTCTGTTTTTCCCCTCCCTTCTTCTCTTTGGCAGGTGAATTTGTGGAGTTCGAACCTCCCATTTGAAACTGTAATGTGACTCTGCCTCTTGGCATTTTGTAGTGTATTGTATCAATCTTTGGAGCAAGTAATGCATGTCTGTGGATGATTCTCAACCCTCTCTGTGTTCATTTGCATCCTTCTGATCTTTCACTGCGAATTTTGTTATCTGTGCATGATCTCGCAAACCTAAATGCATGTTTGGTGTAATGTGTTTTCTAGTTCCAAAACTTGATAGTTTCCAATGTTTTGAGGTTTTGGATTTCATGATATCAAAGCATTTAAACATGTTGAATCATTTACATGTTCTATGCTACTTTATTTCCAGTTTCAAAACTTGATTTCCTTTATTTCAGGTTTTCGAGGGTTAATGACATCAACACAAGTCAATGATGCATCATGTTAGTCAACCTTTGGTTCCCAAAAATCACATTCCTCTATTTCAGAAGTTAAAAGGTGCATTGAAGGTATGAAGTTTTGTCCTTGAATTTTAAAGGTCAATGAATGTAAATCATGGTAAAACTTCTAAAGTTTTTCCCTTTCATTTTTGGTTTTCATAGGTCTTTTACATCAGGACATGGCAATCAAGATGCATGTATTTTTCTTCTTGCATTATGATCCCCGAAACCTGATGGTTCTTGTGTCAGGTTTTTGGAGGTGTTTTTGAGGGTTGAATTTTTGATGGAGGCCTAATTTAATATTTCAACCACTCACATGTATTGCAGTATGGCACCCAAATATTAAAATGGCCACAAATTTATCCCAGAAACTTTGATTTTCAAAAAATTATACTTTTTGGAAATCTCTCACCATCCTCTACACCACATAAATTGGATTTATTATTTTTAATGAGGTTAACGACTTTAAAAATGAAAAATACAATGCTCCATTTAGAGAAACAGTTTCAGGCAATTCAACCACCAAAAATGATGAGGTATGGTGCCTTGGCTTATCCAACAAGAAAAGGGTACATGGACGCATGGGTTTTGTAGGGGTTACCATTTTTTTGTAGGATAATTAATGCCATTTATTAGTGGTTGAACATAAATTTTGAGATATTTATCTCTTTCCCTCATATATTGTAAAAATAGCTCATTTTTTGGGTGTGGAACATAGTGGTGCTCGAATTAATCTCATCCCTATTTGGTTAAGATTTACCATCATTATCTTTTATATTTTTCTATTATCCTATGGGTGTGCGAGTTATCCTTTTGATTTTTCTATGTATGGATTAGTCTTTCCTCTTTTTTTGGTCAAGGATCATGCCTAGATGTGCATTATTTTGAAGTTTCTTATGGGAAACGAGTTGTATTTTATGTTTTGAAATTGGAGGGATTGACCCATTGTAAAATGTTCCTTGGTCGTGTTTTTATTTGCATTTTTTTCTCCCATCACCCAGTCTGATACGTGGAAGCTTCCCAATTGAATGCGGTATGGCGGGTCTAGCTTTCAAACTTATAAATTTTTATCACTTTCGTAAAATGAAAAATCAGCCCCATGACCCAATGAATATTCTTCGAATATTCACAATCATAAACTAGCGCAAGCAATTTCTCAATTCGCATCCAAGGGTGTACATTTGTCACAATTTGAGTGGATATGGGGAAGTCACACATATTTGTATTTTTGCACACTCAAAGGGGAAAAGTAGTAAAATTTTAAAAAGGTTCCAAGACCGCAAGGGACACGTGGCTCCTTTGATGCAAAAAGGCAAGAATGCAGGTCATCAGATCACTCAAACATTTTTAGTTTTGAATTGGAAAAGAAATAAAACTACATAAAAAGGGCCGGACAGCTCCCTGCTATCACCTAAAAATGCAACCACATGTCGAGCCCATGTTGAAAGCCAAAAGTGGATGGGTGGGTCAAGATTAGCTAAAAGTGTGTAAGTTCTAAAACACTGCAAAACTACAAAAAGTTCCCCGAGCCCGTGTTAGTGAAAAGTATTTTCCACGTGGACGGCTCACTTTCAAAATTTAGAATAACGACAATAAACTGGTTATGATACAATGCATTTATTTCTTCCAACCATTAATGTCTGCTACACAAATCAAGGATGTTTTAAAGTGACTACGAAATGCTTTCATCTTTTATTATCAATTTGCTATGGATTTTTGTTGCTACCTTTTTGTGATTTTCATTGAGAATTATCACTGTTTTTAACTGTGGAGCTTGAATTGGAAACCTGAGGACTGAAAAAGGCTATCAGATTTGGATTTAAATTGCTTAGGAACTCACAGAGTTTATTGGTAAGAACTTATAAACTCATGTGTTTCTCCTTCATTGGTAACTTGGTTTAAAGTAAAGTTAGGTTTTTGGAAGATGAATACCATGCCATCTTCATTCTCGGTTGCGTCAAGGGTCGTGAGTGATTTGGAAAAGATTACAGACATGAACCTGATGAGTGTTGATCTAAATGATTTTCTTCAGATACTGAATAGCCCCCATAAGAGTGAATCCTTAAAGGCAATTCAAGATAGTCACATTTCTCTAGTTGGGTGTTATCCCACCATAGTTCATTGCCCATAATTGGTGTGGCATTGTGCTATGAATTATGATCCCGAAAAGAGGGAAGTATTAGATGGGAGTGGGGATGTAGTTTTGACATTGATGCCTGCAGGCCATTAGAATAATGTTAAAATTACCTGTAATCACCAACCCAATCACCATTGGTATCAAATTATCCTTACGGGATTATGAAGAAAAGAAAAAGGATTATGCCAAGATCATAAATACAAAGTGGCTCCTCATGAAAAAGACAACAACTAGAATGCCTAAAAGGCTAGTTAGGGCACAGTTTGTTGAGGAGGTTGAAGATATCATTGTGTTATTAAGTCGAATGGTAGGTTTGGAAACCACAAATTAATTCAAGGAGTGGATGGTTACTTACATGTGGATCATTTTGGAAAGAAAGGGGAGCATTTCTGGGCTACTTTCATTGTAAAAGCACTCCATGGCCACATGGTCACCTTAGTAGCGAAAATTGAGATGGGTGATACTTTAGAGATAAAATTTTATATACTGACCTACATAATTTACAATGTTGCAGGGCATAGACGCTTCCCGGGTTTGTTACCACATGCAGATTTCAAGCAGTGCCAAATGCATGAGATATTCCCTCAACTGTAACTAGTCAATTATAGTGGGAATGTGAGGTTGGTTAATGATTCTTTCTTTTCCCCAATCATTTGTATTTTCAAACCAGAGTGGTCACAATATAGAATTTCCAAATAGGCCAGACAAGTTATTTTGGAGTATGGTTTCTACTTCATTCAATATAAAAAGTTCACATACATAAGGGTTAGTGGTTTTGAGGAAAAACCTTGTAAATTACCTAGGTATTTAGATGATAAATTGACTTTATGTGAATTAGAAAGGAAACTAACACCTTTGCATAAATTGATTTCATGGAAGGCATAAAAAAAATATAAAATTCCCTATTAGAATTGGAAGGTATTCATGCCCTTCCATCATAAAAGCCAGGTTGATTGAAGATGAAATGCATAAGTTTGACATGGAAAATTTTAAGGCAAGGGCCAATTATGACATCAGATGGGTATTCAACAACATTATGGGAATACTTTTGAGCATGAACCTTAGTTTGAAGATTATTGGATGAATTGTAGGGATGAAGAAGTGGTTAGATTAAGGGATTTCTCTAGAATGAACCTTTCACAAATAATAGATTTCAAAATTGTAGTTATGCTAGAAGGAATTGTGGATGATCCACATACAGTAAGAAAAGTATTATGTTGATTAGAGGGTGGAAGCATAGCCTAAAATCCCTCCATATTGGAATGAGATAGAATCTAATGATTCTTATACAAGGATAATTGATGTAATGAGGATTATGAATTAGTTAACTCAAAAGAGCATTGACTTATCAATTTAGAATACCCGAATCTTAAAAAAATTTAGGAGTTTGGGAAACTTGAGTGATGATATTCCACCCCTGAGGGAAGAAGTAGATAGAATGGATCCTTTGGGAGGAAAGGCCCCTCAATTTCCCTTCAAAAAGGCCCACTTCTGAACTCATAGATGAGTGGACTTCAGCCACTAGTGGGACTGGTACCTCTATGTCATTTCTTACAGGAAAAATGAATTGAAGAAATGCTTTTAAAATCTATGGAAAATTCCCCCATTACTTTTGCAATGCCAATCCAAGAAAAGGGGAATGGCTTAACATCCCATGTAGTTTTCTCAGGTGTTTCACAAAAACCTCATAGTATTGAGAAATTAATGAGTGGAGCCATAACAAGTGGTCTTACTCAATCTAAGCCCCATAAGGAAGGGAAAAGAGCAACACCTGATCTAAAAAAGTTTTAAAGGGCACACAAGAAACATAAGGTTTCTCATATACTAGTTTTGGTGAGATTAGGTGCCCACATGCCCAAAAATCATAAGCATAGAGATGTGGTAATTGATCCTCCTAAGTTTGAAATGAGTGATGTTTATCAGGCACAACATGCCCTCATCACTTCCAGAAGTGGAACAATCAGAGTCTTCTATGTTCCCACATTCTATCTATTGAGGAAACAACAATGAAAGCCACTCAAGATCAAGAAACCCAAGAAAATGTTGTAGTAATAGTTCAGTAAGTAGCCAAATCTTAACTCCAGGTATGAAAACATCTGAGACCCTTACTTACTAAAGATATGAGTATGCCTTCATTTGGAACATTGTATGAATCTGTAAAGCCCAAGAAATGATGTAATTGATGTTGATACTGGTGAGGGATTTTCTATGTTAGATGCACTCAAATTATCTATGAGTGAACCATTAATGACTCCAGTAGAAGACCTCCAAACAAGTAAGTAAATAGAGAGAAGTACTCATCCATTAATTAGTAAATAAAAATCCCAGGCAACAGATGTTCCTTCTATAAGACAATGTGGTTACAGAATCAGGATAAACCAGAATTTCTTGGTGGAAAAGATGTTAATACAGAAAATGTTAGTAGAAGAGATTGTTTCTATTTCTATTAAAGTTACTAAATCTGATGAACTTTCTCAAAAGGGAAAATCTATTTTTGAAGAGAAATTAGAAATGGCACAAACCACAAACTGTTGATGAGAAAATCATTGATGATAAATACATACAACCTCTAGATGGAAATGTGAAGTTGGATTCAAATGAAAAACCTACCATGTCATTACCAGGTGCATCATCAGAGCACATGAGGAGGGTAGGATGCCAACTCAGCATAATTTGAGGAAGGAATAGACCACAAGACTAGTCAGTGCTACACAAGAAAATGTTAGAGGAAGAATTTGGGTCCAGTATGGCATCCATTGAATAAATAAGGAAGGAATCTCCCATAACTACTGATATAAACCAAGAAAAGAATGATCAACCTTAGAGAACTTTTATAGACCAAGATATGAAAAGATACATCATGATAATGATTATTTATGTAACACAGGGTGAGATATTATTTCAAGGTGGTTATCAAAATAAATGATGAAGAACACAATAGAATCTTTCTTCACTAGTTCAGGATTAATGGTTGAACCCATTCGGGGATTAATTTCATGTGCAACCAAATAATTGATGGTTGTAAAGACAAAGACATTGTTATATTGATGCAATTCCTATAGTAATGGAATGCATAACTATGGGAAAATAGCTAGAATGTGATGCTAGAAAGATTAGATGGAAATAAGTGTGTTGGAATACATATGCAGTGAATTAAATAGATCAATAAAGGTATAAGGATGTAATAAATAGAAAATAGTTAAAGCTAAATCTTAAACCTGTATTTTGTAACACAACTTTTTCACCCAGACCTAGGAGAGGAACATCTATATGGAATTATTTAAGTCCAGGTTGAACTAAGGGGTTTCTCTAAATAGTTGCATGTGATATCCAGGAGGATCCTCAACCAAAATCACAATAGGAAAAGAATGGTTACAAATTTGTATGGATTGGTGAATTAATTTAAAATGAGGAAAAATAGGTCCTTCATATTCAAGCTATTGACCTTACTACTCTGTCTTTTCCAAAGATAATAAGAGCCTCAAAAATAGAACTATCACTAAAACCCACACTAACTCATCAAGAGCCAAGACTTTTGAAGTAGCAATCCCCTTTGAAGGAAAGACTAGAGAAGATATAATAGCCAATGATTATAATGTCTAGATTATTACCTTAGGAAATACCTCAAGGGACCAACTAAAGCAAGGGGTATCTGAAGTTGTCAATGACCTTTTACAAAATGGTGGATGAAGATAGCAATGACAAAAGGTTAAGTTAAAAGAACAAGTTAGAGCCCTGAGCTCTGAGTTTGCAACAGTTCTTGATTTAGGAAACCTAGTTATGGCTTAGGAAAGTGCCTCTCATAGCTATGTCTTCCCTGAGGGAATTAATAAGATAAACTATTGTGTTGTCAAGAAGGTCTATTTTAGTGGACACAATTGGATTGAAAAATTAACTAAAAGGGTAAAATAAAAAATTACAAAATGCTATATTCAAAGTATTGAAGATCTTCTAAAAATAGACTCAATGGAATTGATGAAATAGTTGAGCAGTGTGACAATGAGATATTCTATTTTGAAGGAATTTTTCCCAAGCTAGACCTGCATAACCCAGCTCAGTGATGAATTAATTAAGCAAAAAGAATATTGTACTATTATACACATCAAAGGAATCCATAGCATGCCATGAAGAATTGGTCAAAGATCTCTAGTAGATTAATTACCTTGAATGAAATCAAGGAAAATATTGAAATCAAGAGAAAATGGGTTGATGAAGTCTCGAATGCACATTGAGCTTGAAGCTAGAAGACATGGTAGCTGATAAGTTCAAAAAGAGCTATGGGGATTGTAAACTATTGAATTTTTTCTTAATGGGTCATTTGAAAAGAAATTATTCAGAAAAATGAATTTGCTCATATGAAATCATTAAAATGATGAGAAGGATTGAGAGGTAGGATTACATAGTTAAAATACTAGACCATTTCGTAGAATACAAATAGAAAATGGGCCATTGCATTGATGCAATATTTAAGGTAGGCATTAATCTTCCAGCACCATACATGGAGTAGATGAGGATGAGCTTAATGAGGGATTATTCCAAGAAGGGTATGATGCATATGTGGAAAGGTTGCCATAATCAAACAAGACGCATAAAGGTTGGAAGAATGAAGAAGAAGAAAATGTAGATGAATAAAAGATGATGAACATGCTTAGAAGCATGTTATTCCTTAAGATTATATTTCTTTTCATATTCTTTATTTTAAAGGTGATACTTTAAAATGATTAATTTTATTAGAGTGGGATGTAATTATTTTTCTGAATTTTATTGTTCCCTTATTTCAATTGTAAAGTGGAAGAATGCAGTAGTGTCATATTGACTTTGATGAAGTTTTACATACATTTGGATAAGCATTGTAAAGGATTGATATTGTTGTGCTTCTTGAATTTTGAATAAGGAACAAAATGGGGTTCTATAGGGGCCCCTGACCATGATAAAGAAAGATATACACATGCCAGAAATAGTGAAAATGAAAGGAAAGAAACATTTAGACATTTTTCAGTCCTACTTCATAGTTTCCTCCTAGTATGGGAAGCTTGTTCAAAAGAAATTGTTTTTCCTCAGCAAAAACTCACTTGAACCTTGTGTTTTCTGAACAAAAATGACTTAACCATGCCTAGGTCCCATGGGACATTCCCATGTCCATCAATGCTATCTAGAGTCATTATAGGATGACTCGTGATTTTATCAAGATCAAATTTATTCTGATTGTGATGACACCCAATCTGAATATGATCAGTACCGACCTCTTCTAGAATGTATGTCATCTTGAGCTAGATAATGTTAGGAAATAAGGGATAAAATATGCAGAATAATCCCTCACAGAATCACAACAGTAGAAACTAATATGCAGAAAATATTACAGATCTCAAATAAAAGTGTAGAATAAAATAACACAACACAAGAGATAATATTTAACGTGGTTCACCCAATTTGGGCTACGTCCACCAAGAATCACTTGCTCAGATTTTATTACAAGCCACCACTCTCTCAATACAATACCTAGATCTATTTGGAGCTATGCTCAACAAACTCTACAAAATTTACACCTGAATTCAAAACACATATGCAATGTTACATATACCTACCATATGCATAAAACCACATAAGTAGACAAATGCTTAAGTAGTTTTACAAAACTGTGGGTATCAAAACCATGGGCCAAAACCGTCCCCATAAACCTATGGGTAAAAAATCGTGGGTACCCATATGAGAAAAGCACATTTCCCGATATATCAGGCATTTTTTTCAAGGCCAAAAAAACCCATGAAATTTTTTTTTTTCGAGGGCTGCCGCCCCCGGACCCCTGACTCGGGGCCCGGCCTAGCGAGTCAAACCCAGCGAGAAAACTGTGGAAAGTGTACAATACTCTTAGTGTATAGTCTTCAACACTTTCACACATGAAAACAGGCTCCACAACCTAACAATATCCCACTTGGAGACTAGTTTTCCTCTGAGAAAGCTTCTCAACCCTTCACTAGTTTTCGTGAAGACCAACCAAAGATGAAGACAACTTCAGTTTTTCCATTGTTACCACCTTGGTCATCATGTCTACAAGATTCTGACTGGTATGAATCTTCTCCAGTTTCAATTTATCTTCCTCTAAACCTGTCATGATGAAATGGTACCTTAACTATATATGCTTCGTCTTATAATGGAAAGAAGAGTTCTTAGCTAGCTGTATAAAACTCTGAATATCACTATGTAACTTTCCTTCCTCCTGCTTATGCCCCAACTCCTCAAGAAATTGTCTGTAACCAAATCATTTATTTGCTTGCCTTTGTGGCAGCAACATACTCAGCCTCCGTGGTTGACAAAGCCACCAGCTTCTATAGTCATGAAATCCAGCCTCACTGTTGTCCCACCTACAGTGTAAACATAACCTGTCGTGCTCCTCTTGCTGTCTACATCTCTAGCCATATCTGAATCTACATAACCACACAAAGTGGTGTCTGATCCACTGTAGCATAAAATTGTCCCCATGGTCCCTCTCAAATACTAAAGGATCCACTTTACTACCTGCCAGTGATCTCTACCTGGATCACTCATAAATCTACTCACCACTCCCACTGCATGGGAAATATCAGGCCTGGTGCACACCATAACATACATAAAACTACCAACCACTAATGAGTAAGGTACCTTGGACATTTGGTTTCTCTCCTACTCTGTCTTGGGACACTGCTCCTTTGATAACTTGAAATGGCCTGCCAAAGGAGTCCCAACCGGTTTAGCATCCTACATATTAAACCTCTCCAAGACCTTCTTAATGTACTCTTCCTGAGATAAAGTCAGCTTCTATTCCTTCCTATCCTGAGATATCCTCATACCAAGGATTTTTTTGGCTGCCCCCAAATCCTTCATAGAAAAGGATTCACTTAGCTACTTCTTGAGTACTTTTATTTCCTGCATGTTTTTACCTGCAACCAACATGTCATCCACATACAAACACAGGATAATATAACTTCCATCCTCAAATTTATTTGTATACACGCAATGGTCAGAATGACATCTAATATAACCTTGATCCATCATAAATCTATCAAATTTCTTATACCATTGACGTGGAGCTTGTTTCAAGCCATACAAGCTCTTCTTCAGTTTGTCACACCATCTCCTCTTTACCTTTGACCTCATAGCCCTCTGGCTGCTGCATATATAGATCCTCCTCCAAATCACCATGGAGAAATGTAGTCTTTACATCAAGTTGCTCTAAGTGCAAGTCTTCTGCTGTAACTATTCCAAGAATAGTTCTAATAGAAGTCATTTTTACTACAGGAGAAAAAATCTCATCAAAATCTATACCTTTTTTCTGTGTAAACCCCTTGACCACCAACTGGGCCTTGTATATTTTCTTTCCTCCTTCTTCCTCTTTGACTCTGTACACCCACTTGTTTTGTAATGCTCTTTTTCCTTCAGGTAGCTTCACCAAATCCCATGTCTGGTTCTCCATGAGAGCCTGATGCTCCTCATCCATGGCTTTCTCCCACTTCTTCCTGGCATCTACCTGCATTGCTTCATCAAATATCTCTGGCTCTCCATTGTCAGTGAGTAATAAATAATAAAGAGAAGGAGAAAAATGTTCAGGTTCTCTTCTTACCCTAGAAGACCTCCTCAATATAGGAGTTTGGGGTTCCTGTTGAGGAGGTTCTTGAACTGATTCATGTGTCACTTTCCCATCCAGAAGATCCTCTACCACTGCATATTATTTCTTACAACTGTTGCTTATACATGACTTTCTCATTAAATACCACATCCCTAGATCGAATGATTTTCTTTTCCTTAATACTCCAACATTTATATCCAAATTCATCACCACCATAACCAATGAAAGTACATTTTTTCTGATTTAGCCTCTAGCTTGGTCCTATCATCCTTGTCTATATGGACAAACACCTCACATCCAAAGACTATAAGAAATGAATAATCAACTTTCTTACCATACCAAGCCTCCTCAGGTATGCCTCCATCCAAGGCACTTGAAGGGTCCTCTGTTTACAAAATAGCTTGCTCACTGCTTCTACCGTCAAAAAGAAAGAGGAGTCCTTGCATGTAACCTCATGCTCCTAGCACGTTCTTTTTATTGTTTTGTTCATCTTTCTAACACCCCATTAGATGGAGTTCCTGGAACCATGTCTTTTTCCTGGATTCCATTCTTAGAATGAATTAATCAAAAAATTCATATGTGAATACAATACTTCAAACTCCATTGTTGACCTGAGAGACATTAATTAGCTTAAACCTGTTTCATAGTCTCTACCAAGGCTTTCCATTTAACAAAAGTGTCAAATACATCAGATTTATTTCTAATATGAATAAACCCAAAATTTCCTTGTTGCATCATCAATAAAAGTTGGTAATCCAAATTTATTGCACATTTGACCATAGCTAAGAGAACATTGGAAGATTTGTTACAAACCCAGGCTTAGAGATAGGGATCATGGTGTATGTTTCTTGAAACCTGCTGAGGGGACTTGATCCAACTAGACATACTTTTTATTCTTCATTTGTGGAGAGATACGATAGCAGTCCTTCAAAAGGATTTGACTTAGGGTCATCCTAACTTTTAAATTTAGGCCTTTGTGCCTGTTATAAGGTATGAGAACCTATGTGTAAGCTTCTTATCTTTTTGTTGCTTAGGAGATGAAGCATATCCTTATTCTTTTTCAAAAATATTTATGAATGGGTTTTCCTTAGGGAAAATATTTCAATGGACTACCATAATTGGTAACTCTCTACAATCTCATTTCACTTCTGAAACTAACCCAGATATCTTTCACTCTCATTAGGCCTAAAGGGGTGTTTCGAAGCTATATTGGATCCTTTCGGACCTTTCTATACTTTCTGTGGATTTTGTTCATTTGTTGATTAATGAAGTTCCTTTAGGGGTCTCATGTATAGGCACTAACTTTGGTAATTTGAGCTCATAATTTTTCTGTGGGAATTGAAAAGATGGTTCCAATTTGATTTAGGTCCAGATTTTGAATTCTCATATTTTCACACAAAAATGGAGCCAACTTGCAAGTTTCCAACAGAAACTGTTGATCCCTTAATTGACATTCCTTCAATCAAAATATGTGCATTCTAATGGATATAACCTAGGCCTATCTAGCATTGTGACAAATACATTGATACAAATAGAGTGATGAAGGTTGGAGGAAAAGTGGTTTTTGGTAAGCATTATTTCATTTGGTTTAATCACTCCTAAGCTCCTACATAACTAGGTTCTACACAACCAATTTTTCAAACCTAAATTAGGTAATGTTTAAAATTAGCTTCCTATCCTTCATAAAATGATGGTCAACGTTGAAAATTTGGTGAGGAATAGCCTATAAGAGGAGTGAACACTAAAGTTTCATACCCATGGTATCAAGATGAACAATATGTGACCTCTTCTATCAAAAATTTTGCTTTGAAGATTTACAATTTTGAAAAGAAGACAATTTCATACATATAAAGGCACTAAATCATCTTAAAATCCAATTCGTTGATTCTATTTAAATGCTTCACTAATTCATTAAAAAAAAGGCTTCCTTTGCAAATGAAATCTCAATGCTTTAATGGTATACAAACCTTGTAACATATCACTTGACATCAATGAACCATAAATCCTCTTCTCATTGGTTTCTTTAGACCATTATTTTTTTAGTGTTGTAGTATTACTCAAAGATGGTTAGTAATTTAAAAATTTTTAGGAATGAAAAGGGGAACATTTGTTTAAGTTCCTTGGAGTCATTTTTACAAAGTCTATTTGCATGAGAAATTCTAAGTGTGGATTAAGGGAAGATGAATGAATTTAATGCATCAAAAAGTTGAGCATTTTTTTCTGAAAGCTGATTTGATGGATTGTAGCTTGGGAATCTTTTCTTGTTACTAATGATTCCATCCACTTCTTTATGGAAGTTTAGCACTTAGCCGTGAGGTCGGAGATGCATGTTTTTGAAGTAAATTTATCACTGGAGTCCATTCACCATCACTTGTTAATTTCAAAAACATGTTAAAAATCAACTTGTTGATACATCTTTCATCTAAAATATGGAATATTATGATTAGAAAGGTGTATGAAATATTTTTTTGCTAAAGCTTATGCTAAGGAGACCTCTAGGTTTTAAATCATCTAGGACCTTCCTTGAGAAGGTCAAAAAATATTTTGAAAAAACATAATTAAATCAAAGCTCTTAATTGCTAACTTGTAATGCACCTGAAAATCACATACCAAGATTGGTTGGCCTTGGCCAATTTTATAGATCAATTTGAAACATGAATTCCATCTTTCAAACTACTAGCAATCTTCAAATTATGACATCAAAGATAAAAAATAAATTTTTATGCACAGATTAAATGAAGTAAAAATGATTAGAGATCAATACATTATACCGAAAATGATGAAAAATTGATACCACAAAACATACTATATTTTCCAATGGTTGTGCACATATAGAATTTAGAATGATTAGGCAAAGAATACCATTGCATACCTACCTCTCGTTTAATTTACAGTCATACAGATCAAATGTTTCCTAACTTAGAGACCCAGCAAAGTGTGACATCGAAGGAAATAAGATAATAAGATTGGGTTAAAAACTCAATGTAATCAAGTCCTCCCTCATTTTAGGAAACTCTTTTGAAATTTGAAAAATATCAATGAAAATAAGTCCAATACCTTCTTACATGGTTAATCCTTCATCTACCCTTGATGATTATGATCAAAAACTTAAAGTGATAGCATCAACATGTGTTAGTTCATGATCTAACTTGCTCACAATTAACCCCTTCAAAAAATTTTAAGGCTGCCCATTTATTCATCTTTATTATCAGAGGAAACATAAAAGTTTTTTTTTCAACTCATGATTACTTTGGGGACTATTTACCCCAATAGACATAAGATATTTATGTTAAGTAACATTAGCATTTGTGTTTTGTTCCCAAGACTAGGGCATATGTTGTTTGAATGACTTGTCAGTTTAAAATCTTTTGAAAGAATTCATTTCAAATTAGGTTTCCTTAAGACCATCAGACCCAAGATAAAGGTACAATGGTCTTGTGAATGGATTCCTTTGTCTACTTTTAATGTCTTGGATATTAAACATGGCAAGATCTCATAACTTTGGAAGTATCACAATACTTTATGCTTGTTACTTAAGGTCAACTGGGCTTCATTTAAATGCTGATGGACATGGCAAATATGATAATAAGTATTTTAGGCTTCTTTGTTGACTCTATTGTGTGTACCCCTACAAAGGAGTTAAGGATAATCCAAGTATGCTATAGTATACACATTTCTACATGAGATGTGATATTTGACATTTGGCAAAATCCACTGGAAAGCTTAGATCTCTCTTTTTAATTATTTGGAGTCATTTCCATTCGCAAAGATTTTGAATGTAAATGGATAGGAAATTTCCTTGTTTAAATTAAAATTTAGAAATAGGAACAGGTCCTCTATTTATCAAGTATTTATAGACCATGTTTCAAGGTGACCTTCTTCCCAAAAATCCATAAAGAGGTACTTTGTTTATCAAGTACACACCTAATCTTTTGCATGAAGTAACCTCATGCTCCTATGTATCACGTTGTCCATTATTGTTTGTTCATCCTTTCTGACACCCCATTCTATGTTGTGGAGTTATTCTCAGAACCATATTTTTCCTATGGATTCCATTCTTAAAATAGTAATCATCAAATTCATTAGGACTTTTAATACTCCCCTCCATTATCTAACTTGACTTTTTCAATTTTATCTTAATACCTGTTTCATTCTCTACCAACATGCTTTCCATTTAACAAAAGTGTAAAATACATCATATTTATTTAACTTAAATAAACCCAAATTTGGCACTTCAACAACATCATCAATAAAAGTAACATAATAACTTGAACCCCCAAGAGATGATACCTGAGCCTGACCCCCACACATCAGAATGCACCAGCTCTAACTTACTCTCTTTCTTTGTAGGTCCAACCTTGAGAAACCTTACTCACTTTATGTTTCCCATATATGCAGTCTCACATAAATCCAAACCTATGTTTCTATAATATCTAGGAAAATCCTTCTTTATGATCTCCATGCCCTTATGGCTCATATGACCGAGCCTATAGTGCCATAATGTTGTATCTTCTTCTTAAGCCACAAGATTACAAATATTAGTGCTATAAGTGGTTAAATACAAGGTTCCAACCTTCTTACCTCTTGATACCACAAGATCACCCTTTTTAACCTTCCAAGAGTCTAATGTAAATATCATAATACAACCATCACTTCCCAACTACCCTGCCGATATAAAATTTCATCTTAATGTAGGCACATGTATGACATCCTTCAATAGCCAAGTATTCCCATTCTGCATCTTAACCTGAACAGAACCTTTTCCAACTATGTTGTAAGGCTCATCATCACCAAGAAAACATGCCCAAAATCTCCTTGAACATAATCAACAAAATAATGCCTATGTGGAGTAGCATGGAAAGAAGCCCCCAAATCTAAAACCCAAGATTTAATAATATTGTGCAAAGAAAGAATCAAAGCATCCTGACATACATTACCCATTTCCACATTTTCCTCCTTGTTTTCTTCATGTTGTTTCTTCTTGTCCCAAAGCTCCCAACAGTCCTTCTTTACATGCCCAAACTTTCCACAATGCCAACATACTATCTTGCTTTTAGATTTTGACCTTTCCGATCCTTTGATTTTCCACAGCTTCCTCTATTCTTCTGTCTCCCTCTAGTTTCCACTGTCAAAGCATTCCCTAAAGTAGAAGATTCCCCAGATCTTTTTCTTTGCATTTACTCACTTAGAATCACCCCTACAACATCCTCAAACTTCAACTTTGAGTTATCTGGAACTGAGTTGCTTACCACCATTACCAGGCTATTCCAACTCTCAAGTAAAGAGCACAAAATTAATAAATCCCTAAATTCTTCATCAAATTCTATTGTAACTGAAGATAGCATATTTACAACCATATTAAAATCATTTAAATGATCTGCTACTGAACCATTCTTAGACATCTTCATATTAAAAAATTTTTCATTAAAAATATCTTATTAAAGGCAGAGGGTTTTTCATACAGCTTCCCTAATGCATCCATCAGTTCTTTTGTAGTCTTTTCCTTTGAAACATTAAATAATACCTGAAGATGTAAGACAACTGGATTTTCCCAAGTGCCTTCCTATCCAAGAAAATCCCATTCTGCATCTTTCATGCTTGAGGGTTTGTTCACCTTCTCAGACAATGGAATATAAAGATCCTTCTTATAAAGGTAATCTTCCATCTGCATCTTCCAAAGACTGAAATTTTTCCCATTGAATTTATCAACCCTTGATCTTCCATCATCTACCATAGCTCCCACTCAAGATAAAAATTTCCCTACAATTCAACACTTCAACAAACCAAACTAGGCTCTGATACCAATTGTTAGGAAATAAGGGATAAAATATGTGGAATAATCCCTCACAGAATCGCAACAGTAGAAACTAATATGTAGAAAATATTACAGATCTCAAATAAAAGTGCAGAATAAAAATAACACAACACAAAGAGACAATATTTAACATGGTTCACCCAATTTGGGCTATGTCCACCAAGAATCACTTGCTCAAATTTTATTACAAGCCACCACTCTCTCAATACAATACCCAGATCTGTTTGGAGCTATGCTCAACAAACTCTCTATAGAATTCACACCTGAATTCAAAACACATATGCAATGTTACATCTACCCTACCATATGCATAAATACTACCCTGATGGAAAGTGTTAAAGTACTCTTAGTGTACCTAGTCTTCAACACTTTCTCACATGAAAATGTGGATTGTCTTTTGGACAACCTAATTAGTTTAGGCACTTCAATATGGAACTGATTGTTTTGATCTGAGGAGTCACAATACATGGGCAGCGGAGCTTGTATGACCAAATTGGGTATCTCCTACTTGTTGTCCTAAGAAGTCCAGGGGAAATTATAATTTCTCTGGACATCCTTTGCATGATAATTATCACTCACTCTTCTCCATCGGATGGTAATGATCATTGAGGTATAGAAGTTGTGAAGTTCACCCTTCTATGTTACCTGAATTCATTTACCATTCTCGTTGTAACTTGTCTATAACAGGTAATGCATTAGTCATTCCAAACTGTAGATGGGACTTAAGGGAATTGATAGTAATATGTTGTTTGAACTCATATCCATCTTCTTGGGAAATAATTGATATAATGTCAATGGTGGACTTTATGATACAGTGAAACATATGATTCCATAAGAAACTCATTATTAATAGGATATCACTCATCACTATATCAAGGGACAGTAATAACTAGCATTTCCCAGATACTTGAATGGTCTACTCTCCAAAAAAGTATGAAGGTAAATATTTGAGAGATTTCAAGTGTTCCCATCTAAAAATATGAAAATGCATAACCTGAAAGACTATTGAATGTTGGATTTAGGATCCTTATAAACATTGTACGATTGTGCTATTTCTGACTTGCTAAGTATATTAAGGGTCCTTCAAAGGTGTCACCCGCACACTATGCATCATACATTATTGTTTCTTATTTTTTACAAATGCTTGATATGGTAGCAACACTCAAATTAAAAATGAATTGTCCTTTTTCTTGATCCTTATCCGAGGAACTCAAATTGTTTAGGCTCTGTGCTACGATTACCTTCGCCATTATAATGATTGATGGAAATTCCTTATATTAAGAACAAGTTTAGTTGGATATGCATATTGTTTTTTTTATATTGAGCCATGTTTTCATAATTTAATGGCTTGACAAAGTAAACTTGTTTAGTAAAATATTTCCCATGAGATTTAGGTGATATTCCTTGGGCAGTTTGCACAAATTTGAATTTAAGATGCTTTGCTAAAAGAGTTAGCTGATTAAATCAAACAAAATGGGTACATCAAAGTTTTCATAATGGAAATATGTAATGGAATCTTGTTGCCACTAAGTTCATTCCAATAGATTACAAATGGTAACCATGTATGGATTGTTGAAAACTTTATCATGGACAACTATGTAGGTTATTGAAAAGTAAACTACGAAAGGGGGTAAAATATTGGTTTGCGAAATGATTATCTAATTTTTTAAAAACATTTGATACGAATGTAATTAAAGTGATTCACTATAATTGTTTAAAAGTGATATCCTCGTCGATGTACAATTGGTGCTGATAGATAAAGACTTGCACTTTGTAAGGCCTTGACAGTATTTAAAAATTACTTGTTTCCAATATCATTATGTACTTTAGAACAAGGTTTGTAAACCTCCATGATTCCTAAGTATATGTAATTGCTTTTGGGGGAACATCGTGTGAAGTGTTAACTAGTGAAGATGGTGATATAATATCAAAATTACTGTAGGCTAATCATTCCATAAATACATGTTACATTTTTCGTGACTACTTTTTTGCGACTAAAAGTTAATTAGTGTATGTTATGATGAAGACATTAAAACACGACAAAATAGTAATATTGTTAAGATGCACTTACGTTCAAGTACTGTATATATAACATTGATCATGTTTAACTATACCTTAAAAGTTATCTGAGCCATTGATAAATACTATGTTTAAAGATTAATTGTATATAGAATTTTGGCAACCTATTTCCATGGTCAATTTGAAAGACCTTGAGTAAATCCTGAAAAATTATGATTTTACCTAGTTGTATCATGACCATTAACATTTTGACGTGTGATAAATTTCAAATAGTTACCTTTCTTACCATGTATATATAACCATGAATTAATTAAGAGCTCCAATGAAATGTCATAAAATAATGTGACAGTATCCTAACCATAGCCAGTTGTAGCATTTGTAATTACATTATGAAGAGAGGTGACATTTGATGATGCAATAACATAAGTCATCATGCATCTGCAACCTTTCCCTATTACGACGTATTCCAAGATGGTTTGTTAGTCTATGAGTGTACGATCGTAGGGCTTTGATGGGTCATAGGACTTGCTCATAAGTTAATTAAGTCTTTAAAATGAGGTTAAATGTTGAATCCTTGAATAATGTGTGAATAACGAAAATAATCCTAATGAGCTATGAATGAGATGCATTTTTTGGTGATTTTATGGATAGGTTTCATTGTGAATATGTGTGTAGTCACTTTTTTCAAGCTAGCTTAGCACAATGGCCAAAAACTATGGCCATAGTTTCTGCAAGAATTTGGTATAACCAACTTTATCCATTTTAACGTTCCCAACCACAAATTATACATTCTAGTAATAAGATCATGTCATGAACCATCCCCTGGTACACTGTATGATCCATGAATGCTAAGATACATTTCATTGAATTTCTCCTATACCTTTACCAAAAGGTTTAACCAAATGCATATGCAGTTTTTATCATTGGCTCATGTAGTAGCATTGAAGCGGGATCAGGTAGATTTGTAAACAATTACAGTTGCGCATAGCGTGATAGCTTATGAGAGTTAGGTTATGTTGCATTGACCATGTTATCTCAATATATCATTCAATTAATGCAAAGGGAGTGTCAATCTACTATAAGTATATTGATTTTCATTCAAGGCATCAAAATACATTGCAAAATGGGTTTAGCGTCAAAATAACTTAAAGGATTTATAACTCTATAGTAGTGAGAGTAGGTCAAACCCTTAGCATGGATGTATGATAACATTCATTGAAGAAATTAACTTTAATTAATGAGTCATGATAAAAAAAATTCCCTTAGTTTATTGAAGCATAATCCTATTAAGATATTGTTGTCACCAAGGTTCCCTTTGAACTTCTTCTGTTGTCTCGGTCTTCTGCGAGCATCACCCATTGGACTACCAGGTCAGAACATTCTTCATTTATTTCTCCTCTTCTCTGTCTATCTGTTGACAATCCTATGTGTGGTGGAATCATATTATTTTTCTATTTCGTAGCATTCTGACAAGAGATCCTAATGTCTCTCTTAATGATTGTAATGGACAATGTCACTCCATAATGTATTCATTAATGCTAAGTTCCCTACTCATGTTATCCTTCCTCCAAAAATCTCTTCTCTCTTCATGTCGGACTTATGTGACATATCCATGCTCACCTTCTCGAAGGTATATAAATATCCATTTAAATAAACACATGTGGAGGATCCAAGACTATTTCATAGTGTAAATTTGTGTTTATGGAATCTGAAGTGTCTCAATGACCCTTTTTAGATCCAATGTCCTTGATGGTCCATCCTTTGGAGAGTGTCCATATCCACCAGCATGGTTCTAGCAAGTGAAAGCACCTCTCTAGTGTAGGATATGAATAAAATATCAAGCTCTCTCTCTAATGTCTATAAAAACTCTCTAAAAAATGTGAGAACAAAAAACTTGGTCCATAATGGAAATGACAAGAAAATTAGGAATAATATTAGTCCTCCATGTCTTCCTTACAAACCTCAGTGAGTAAGGTTGTCGAATACGTTAGATCTTAAGGAACTTAGTAAATAATGGATTGCAAGTGGAGGTCCATTTAATGTAGAAAGTCTCTACAACTTGAGGGATGGTGAAATGTTACCTACTGAAAACATAATTTGGCATTGGGGAAAGCTTCCAATATGCAAGATATTGGAGAGATGGTTTAGTAGATTTGATTGTAGCAAAAATCCAAGAAGATCTATGTAAAGCTTAGTAATTATTGAGGTCCATTTTTATAGAGGCTTAAGTAGTGGTTTGAGAGTGGTTGCAGATGGTTGAATGCACATTCTAAAAATACAATATACATAATCAATAGAAAAACATAAATTTATTAGCTCCAAACTTCATATGGAATATTTCATACTCCAAGTTAGGACCACATAGTTTGGTTAGGAATTTATATCCGGTCCTAACCCATATATAAGGTCTTGGACCGATATGTCTTCAAACTGCACTTTCAAATTAATATATTTTGTAGTGTTATACTTCACGTGGGTTGGCCTTTCTTAGATAAATCATCCATATAACCTTATATAGGCAAGTAAACACCAAATCATTTGATAAACTAGAACTCATAAGGAAATGCACAAGAGCACTCACTTCATACACTTGCAAAAGGCATCTAAAACTCCCTAAATCTCACATTACCATATTTGAACTCATTATGACAACACCCACATTAGGTCTGAAGCTACAAGACATGACAAGGAAGCCATATGTATGATCTAAAAAAACTCAAACATCATATCTCCAAGTATTTTAGGAAGAGAAAAGTTAAAGAAAACATGGTCAAAGAAAATTCCATATCTGGTTGTTCTATATAGATATCACATTCTAGCTAGAAAAGGATGTGTATTTTGAGGATTATTTAGAGCAGTTCTAATATCGGTAGTGCATGAGGGTGCATAAACCATTCTAATATTTTTTAGGACTCTTCATCCATGGCTAGGTTTTGAGATGGTGACAATCAATACAAAGAGATTTATTGCATGTGGTATAGCTAGGGTTTGATAGTGACAGAAAAAATCCAAGAAGGAGAGATTCACATAAAGGTACATAAGCTAATTATAGAAAAAATATATATGCACTTGGGTACATTTATAGGTACTAAAGCATACTAATGTATACATGACTCCTAAGCAAGAAAACTAGTGGTTGACAACTCCTTTTGGCCTTTCTGTTGCTTTATCTCTTACACTTTACTGGATTTACATATCTTACATCTTTATTAACACTTGAATGATTTACATTTTGATGGACTCAAAAAGTAACACCAATTTAGGATAGAAGCACCCAAGAACTCCTGTCCCTCATGAGTACTCTTATCCCTCTCTTTCCTCTTCTTACTCTTTTGAGTCCCTTTTCACTTCTTGGTCACTTTTTAACACTTTGGGTTAGTATTTTAGTTTTTAATTATGAAATTAAAACAAGGGAATCATATATATACTTAGCTACTTCTTATAAATAATGGGACACTCACTATAAGAATTATCTATCACCACCTAAGCTTGCACAAAGGCACAAGAGCACTACAAAGCATACATCTAGCACATTCATACAAGGTACAAGGTTTTCATTGATATGTATACACTGTAGAAGAGGGGAGTTCATTCTATTCCATTAGACACATTTTACATACATCTATCCCATTATCATCGTGCAAGTTGTATAAGGGAAACCTAGGGCACGAGACACAGATACACACACACACGAATAACTACAAGGAGTATGAGATATAGTACAATGATAGGTCGTAAGTTCACTCTTTGAGTGACCACCTAGGTCAGTTCGAATACGAATTTTGCATACTTTTATTATATTTGATGTGGTTTTTAGGAATGTGTAGGTACTCATTTGTTTTGCAGGTTACTGGTGCAACTAGTGACCTAACATAAAAATCAGAGAGACAAAGAGAAAGTAATAACGAAGATCTTCTGACCTAGAAAATATTAGGTTTCAAGCATCTGAGAAGACAAAGGCACCCAAATCAGTCATTGGCTCCTCGGATGCTCTTGTCCTCCCACGTGCACTTCTATCCTATACATTCTCGAGGTTCTGAACCCTCATCGGGACTTTGTGACATTGTTTCTAGCCTATTCTAGTAGATACATAGTCCCAATCACTTCCCAGTTGTACAAAACCAACTAAGTCATCTTTCTCCCTTCATTTGCTTACAGTGTTACATCATTGAACGCTTATTGTTTGCACATTATTGTACTTAATTATCTTAATATCATTTGTTACACTAAGTTACCCTGAAATAATATTTAATTCAAATTAGATTAAATCATAAATCTTCACTCTGCCCTTTCTTACTTTAATTGCTCCACCTGTGTTTCTACTTAACTTCCATCTTCATCACTTCTCGAATAAAATGAGATCTCATACATCTATATCCTTCCAATTTAGTTACAAGGATTGTAACTTCCTTTAGTCTACCAACCCAAGATGATAAAAATGGGGCTTCCTTGAGTTGGCACGTGCGTTCAAAACATAAGGTTACCAAACATCTTATACATGTATCAATTTATGTTTCTTGACTTACTCTGAAGGAAACTTCGTAAATATAACAAGATATGCCCTCCAATCCTTTCTTATAAGTTTACAATTTCAAGTTCTTGTTTTTTTGAAGGAAAACTATATCAAACTACTTTAAAAACTCTAAAGAAGAGAAAATGACATGAAACATGTATTATTGGCCAAAATAAGGTCTACGGCCTCCACACACCAAAATTACACTTGTGTACACCTTGATTACCCCTACATTAATGAGGTAAGATTTTTTTTAATAAAGTGGTGTACTTAAAGAAAGAATCAGTAATGAATGGTTTTTTATGAGCATCCCAACAACGATTTGGGTGTTTCATTATACTTCTTGTGTAAACTATACACTAAGTTTATCCTTAGGAAGAATGTGAATTAGTTTGACATGAGATATTTATAGTGGGGTCGGAAGTGACATGCCACAACATAGAGAATGAGTGATGATAGTAATATAGGGGCTATATATTTTTCCACTTGTTGTTGATCCTCTTCCTCCCATATCAAACTTTATAGTTACTTTTCATTCCATAGAGTAGTTTTTATTATCCATGAGATCTCTCATTTAAATATTGGTAGAGCATGGCTTGCAAATGTATTACTTAGTAGGAAGTGGAGTTAGCACAAACACCCCATACTCCATGCCTAGTGTTTAATCTTATAATTTCCCCTAACATCATGTATTCACTCCTCATGACTATAGTGTTTTCCATTGTACTTTCCTTAGTATTGTTTCTTTTTTAGATGATGTTGGGGATGTATTGATTTAGATAAGTCAGTTGCATGTACTGATGTGCATCATGAGTAGCATTATGTATATTGGCATTAGGTTCTTTCACTAATTTAAAATTAAATTATCTCTTCTATATATATATATATATATATATATACTAACAATAAATTTTAATTTGGAAAATTTCTAGATTTCTAGATATTTATTTGAAAACATATGTTGGTTTGGGTTATCTCATAGGTTCAATAGAGAGAGATTGAGCATGCCACACTTTCGACCATAAAATTTAGACAACGTTTCTAAGTATGACTTGTTTAATTTGAATTTCAAATTTATTTTGTTATATATTTAGATGGTTTTCAATTAAGATGGTTTAGTAATACATTATATTCAAATTTTGTAGAGTGGTCATGAAACGCCCTTAGAATAGCTATACAAATCACATTTTATTAAGACACCATATCATTAACAGTACATATGTGGTTATTAACTATTAATTAATATAAAATTTTCAATTACATGTTTACTTACATCATATATGGTTTCTAATGTTTTCATAAAGTTGCATGCACGATATGATGTGAATGTAGGATCCCACATTTGTCTCACATTATTCTAACTTCCCTCCTCATTTCCTCTTCCTCCTCCTAATATCTTGAATGTTCCTTCTTTTCCTGAATTATTTGTTCTACCTTTTCTTGAATTTCCTCTTTTGTGAATTTGGTTCAGGTGAGTAGAATGAAATCAAAAATAATAATATTCTTTGTATTACATTCACAATCATAGGTTACAAATTTATCGGGATAATGTTTCCTATAAAATATGAAACCTCCTATAACAACTCTCCCTAAATACATAAGTGGTTTTAACCACTATTAATCACATATATAAAAACTAACAACTCTCACAAATAATAGGTTTAATACAATTAAACCTATATGATAAACAACCAACTATTTTCTATTTACCACACATTAAATATAATTTGAGCACTATAATAATCATTTCTAACATTCCCCTAGTGTGAACATGGGGCAAGGAGCACCAAAAACATAATCATATGCCACCACATACTTTTAAGTCTTTATAATGTTATCTGGATCTTGCTGCACATGATTTTTCACCTGGTTTTGGCCCATATACCCACAATTCTTGTAAAATTTCCATTTGAATGTATTCACTGGCTGACCTTCTTATTGAAGTATAACAGTTAAAGGATCTCTACAGTTGTATGAATCTCTGTAGTAAGAGGATCTCCGCAGTTAGTTGCCCTCTTGTACAAATGTTTTGACATAACTGCACCTTCCATGTCATATCATAACACATCCAATAGAAAACATTAGGAATATCACATTCCAAGTGAAAAATCACATACTTCTATTCTTATTCTACACACTACAACATAAAGCAAACACACAACTGAAAATGATGTCACCAATGCAAACTGCGGCCCCGTCATTGGTGACTAACAAGAGGCATTGATTACCCTTCTTCCTATGTTGTCTCTAGCATCTAATTATTCTACTACTAATTCATCCATATTTGATCATGAAGCTCAAATTGAAATTCCCCCCTCAATATTGACTCGGATGTCAGATTCCACCGATAATGCATCCGACTAAAAGTGAGGTAGTTTTTTTTATTTTTAAAAGTTGATCAAAGAAAAAGACACAAATGAAAAATTTGACTCTTTTGATACTTTTGAAAATGACTAGAGTTTTTTTTATTTTTAAAATAATAACGACACAAATGAAAAATAATGATGACTATTATATTAATGAATAATGAAAAAAAGTGACTACTTTGACAAAAATATGATTAAAACGATACAATGACACTTTTGATTTAAAAAATAAATATATGACTCACCTTGAAGATTTAATTCACACTCGTTTTATCACAAAAAATTGACACATAAAAATTTAATTAATGAAATTTTACATAAGTTAAAATATAAAGATCATTATTCATATTATATCCTAAATAAACTTATTCAATATTTTAGGATACACACTTATGTGTTTAATTAGACTATTGAACTGATTGTTGTCACTTTGAAATGCACCCTTTGGAGAGTGGTATGAAAATATCCTTTCAGTAAAAAATGGAAACATAGGTTGAATGGGTCAATATATGTAAGATTGAAAAAGAGAGTTGGTTCCCCTAGTGTAACACCTAAGACTAGTTCCTACTCTTAAGACTACTTATACTGTGAAAATACAACCTAGGGATAATGAAATAAGGGAAAAAAACTAAAATAAGATGGTGATAGTATCATAAAGAGGGTTGGTTCCCCTAGTGATAAGACTAGTTCTACTCTTAAGATTAATTTGAACTAATACAACAAGAAGGGATGAAATAAGGGAAAAAGCACTAAAAAACACACCATCACAATTTGAACCACATAGATTGACCACAGGAAGCAAACACCATACACAACTCACAAATTGACAAACACTGCATAAGTGTTTCAGAAAAAAGGTTGGAAGTCGAAAACAAAATAGAGAAGGGGGAAACAAATAGCTTTGGAATAAAAATTTGGTAAAATCCACAACTAAATCATGAAAATATTTAATCAACACAAAATACGACCTAAAAATTAGAATGTTATTGTAAAAGGCATGGAAATTAATCTATAAAACCAAGGATAAACACTATCACAAGATCAAAATCAGACATCCTTAAAAACATAAACTTACACAAAAAACAGTTAACCAAACTTACACAAAGGTGAAACCAGTATCACTCATGACCCCTTCTAAGGAATGCCAAAGTTAAAAATGTAGATTCCTAAGTGCCCATTGATAAAGAGGTAGAGATATCTTTTTTCAGTACAAAGAATCACTCATGACTCCTTCTCTTCCACTCAGAATGCCAAAGAAAAAAATCTAGATGAGTTGAGTGTAAGTGCCCATTTAATAATAGTAGAGATATCTTTTTTAATGAATTTCTTGGAGTTTTTATAGATAATTCTAATGAGAGAACACAAGAACATAATAGACATGCAATTCTAATGCTCAAAATAACAAAATGCGTGAGGGCATGCATGAATAATGATTATTAAAGAAAAATTCACGCTCATAAATAGAAAAATGTGTTTAGAAACAGACGACCCATATACATGCTTTGTTCTTATTTTAGTGGCATGTGCATACTCTAAAATTATATTTTTGATTGAAAACATGAAGCAAAAAATAGATTCATGGTCATCCCATGTTGTGTGGATTTTCTCATGTTTTCTACCTTTTTCTACATCTTTCCAAACCACCCTCGGACTTCTTTTGTGTTTTTACCATGTTTCACAACTTATTATGACTTCCATGGACTTGACAATGTTTTTTCCAACCTACGTGGCTTTATATACTATTTGTGGATTACTTTGGCATTCAATTTGCTCCGCAAATTTAATCAGACCCTCATGGAATTCCTTAGACCATCACAATCTTCTACAAATTTTAAAACCTATTCCCTTTGTTACATGGGTTACAAACTTGCACAAAATTCCTTTGTGACCTCTGTGACTCCTTACGAGCCTCGTAGACCTTTCAAATCTTTGTGGATCCTTAACATTCATGGAACGCTGAAACACCAATTTCATTCACTTTACGACCTTCTAACCATCCATAAAATCACGTAATATTGAAGCTTCATTTTTCTTTGTATCGCGACCTTGTTTGTGTTACTTGGCTTCATCTCAAACCCCCACGGCTTCTTGTAGACCTCCGCAGACCCACTATACCTGCATAACACTGTAAAATTGATTTCATTTGTACCACGGCTTCAAAAATTCATGCCACTTAAATTTTTTCCCTTTGCTTCTTGTCCTTGCGCAACTACTTTTCCATGTATGACGACTTCTATTCTTTGCTCACATACCTTGTTTTGCTAATTTTGACAACTTAACAAAAATTATTCCATCCTCCAAGTCTAAAGAACACTATGTGTGGACACAAAATCATGCACTTGGGTACATTTCTAGGTCCTAAATAATTACTAATTTGTATAAATAAATTCCTGACATGGAAGAGGACATGATGAAGAGGTTGACATTTGATGGTGGCCGTTTATGTTTCTTGATCTCTTGCAAAATACTATTTTTGTGATGTGGAGTAAGGGATCCTTTTGTGGTTACACATCTTAATAGTGAATGTCAAAATGTCATTCACTTTACACTACTGATGTCTTTGGACACTAGCACCTACTTAGGAAAGATGCACCCATGCACTCTTGTCATTATTGGGCACTTTTATGGGTGGGGGTCTCATATTCTTAATAATTTGAAGAAATTGAATTTTTCACTTCTTGGGGACCTTGATAATACTTTAGTTCGAGCCTTTGAATTCTGACTTACAAAGTGGGGAACATGTGGTGTTATTGACATATATATAGTTACTTCTTACAAATAAAGGGACAAGCATTATAAGCATTATCTATCACCACTTAAGATTGTGCAAAGGAACAAGAACACTAAAAAGTACATATACAACACATTCATATAAGGGAAAATGGTTGTATTAGTCTACACACACTGCATAAGAGGGGAATTCATTCTATTCCATCATGCACATTTTTCATATTCAGGACAATCTAGATCTATCCCACTATCATCATGTAACTTGCACAAGGGAAACCTAGGACATGAGACACAAATCCACACACATGGATAACTACATGGATTTTTATATCTAGTGCAAAGATTGTTCATAAGTTCACTCTTTAGGTGACCAATGGGGTTAGTTTGACTCCACATTATGCTTATTTTTTTACTATATTTGATGTGGTTTATGAGAACGTTTAGGTAGTAATTTTTTATAGGATACATGTGTGATTGGAAATATAATAGTTAAAACAGAGTAACAAAGATTAAGTAACATCAAATATCTTCCGACTCATAAAAGATCAGGTTCTGAGCATTTTAGCAGACATGGGTTCCCAGATCAGTCATTAGCGCATGGGGTGCTCCTGTCCTCCTATGGTCACTTATTCCCAGTACAAAACTGAGTTCTCGAGCCCTTAGAGATCCATCTAGACACTATTTCTAGCTAGATCTAGCACTTAGAAAATCCCGATCATTCCTAGGTTGTACAAAATCAACTAATTCATCATCCCTATATTAGTTTCTTAGTGTTTTACATACTTGAATGCTTAGTGCTTGTACATTACTATATTTTAATCATCTGAATATCATAAATGTTAAGTAAGTGACTCTGAAATAATATTTAATTCAAATTAGATTAAATCACCAATTTGAAGTTGGTCCAAGACTATAAAATAGGGTCAATCCCATATGTTATGGTCATGGAATTTTAGTATGGTCCCACCCTAGGTGAATCCATAGTCACATTTCTAGTTCCAATGATCATTCAAGTTTAGAACCTCTAGTTTCATTGTTTCATAGTCCTAAATCTCTCCAAGAGTAACTTTGTAATTAACTAAGTGCCTCTATACATCTGTTTTGTGATTTCAATTACATGATAGGTTACTTGTTTTATGATGTATTATTTCTATCCGATATGAGTTATAAATCTGAGTTATTATTTCTATTGTAACATATTTGTATGGTTTGTAATCAACTCTAATCTACTCTGAAACCTAATTAAATTGAACTAAAATTTAATTAAGGGTTATACATTTTGGTGAACTTGATCTTTTGATCAAAACTTTCACATAATCTAGGATATTATTAGTTCATTTTATATTAGTCTTGATAATATTAAAACCCTAACGCTCTAGGGGTTTATTATGATATTATTTAGTGTTATATTCCTCTTTTTCATTTGTATCACCATGTTATTATCTTCTATATTCTATCTCATCAATTCACGTCTAAAAAATCTCCCTAATTTTCTAGCATTAGCTAATATCCCTCTAACTAGGTCCATGCTAATGATTTTCCTATTGGTAAGATTCCTTATCCTGGTCCTACTTACCACATGGCTGATACCCCTATCACTTATGTGGATATCTGTGAGGACATTCTTGTTACTATTTGGTTACCTCCACACTTCATCTCTAACATGGTAGTTACCAATGTTAATGTTATCACCACACATCTTAATAAACAACCCATAAGGGGTAACCCATCCTTTCATCCACCTATAACTCATACGACAAAGCCTACTATACCATATAACAAGTATTACCTATTTGAAAACTTAATTATAATTATGCTAATATATATCCTTTGGAGATCCTCCAAAAAGCACCGATGTATAAAGACATCCTACAATCTACTTTGGGATCATTTAAATAACCTAATAATACTCAACCAACTACTTTTTATTATTTCATGAATTTTTTTAAAGCCCTCAATCAAGCTATTACCTTTAAAGCTACTAATATCCCTAATATCTCTAATTCTAATACCCACCCACCTTTTTTTATCACTGTATGTGTTGAACCTTTCTCATTAAGTGGGTTTTGATTGATAATGTATTTGGTATCAATATATTTCCTAAGTATCTTCTATTGTAAATGGGTCTTTCTCCTAGTACAACTTATATGATTGATACTACCATTCATGGCTTTGATAAAATTACAAACTCCATATTAAAAACTGTAACTCTAGATGTTCATTTTAGCCCTGTAACATTACCAACCAATTTATATACCATGGATAATGTTATTCATTATAAATTACTCTTGGATTTCCCTTGGATACATGATATGTATGATGTTCCTTCTACTTTCCACCGTTGTGTTAAATTACTACACAATGGCATTAAACACACCATATCCGCCAATCTTGATCCCTTTAAGTACTGTCAACTTGATATGTTCCATACACAAATTCTTTCTATCACTCCTCCATTCAAACCCATCCTTATGGAAAATATTAATACTTATATTATTGGTGAAACTGTCCACTGCTCTACTTCCATTCCATTGTCATTCATATAAAATTCTACAAATATTAGCACCTCAATCCTTCCATTATATTTTTTCATTCTATCAAAACCAACAGTTAATACTCCCCTATTAGATGATATTGTTTAGTAGCCTAATGGGCTTGATTACTCTAATGATAGTGATACCAACACTATTGACCTCACTAATGCCAATTTGAGTAACCTAAGTTTCAATCCAATTGATAAAGATGAATCTATGTTTCATTCTCTCTATGTCTCTACTCGATTTGGGAATATTTAACTTAAAAATGATGTCTGTAATATTTATACTACCAACTCCTATCTCTTTGAACATATTTCCACCCAACTAAAAAATAAGGTTAATACATTAGATTTCCTACCACTTGTACATCCTATTTCAGTACAAAATCCTCTCAATACACACATTTTTTTTCCTATCTTGATTGATCACAACTTCCTCATTTTTCCTTTTAAGTAGAATCCTTTTAATATTAAGCTTTCCCACCAACCCAATATCCATTTTCCCAAATAGCATCACATTTATAGACATGACAATGATCATTGCAGATATGTGATCTACTTAATCAATAATCTTAAAGAACATGTATATATTGTTTTATTTCCTACAACAACATCCTCCCCACATACTCATATATTACTAATTTTCCTATCTCAAATGTGCCATCACATTTTTATACTTTTACTAGCACTGTTTATATTCATGGTCACTATTGGCCACATGTGCCACTCAATTTTCATACAAACAAGAATGTTTGTATCTATGAATCTCTTCCTCATTTAGGAATTACACCCTTTGACCCATTCTCACACCTGTGATGGATTTTAAATTTATATTATTCTCAGGATTTACTTTGGCCTCCACATTATCATCATCAAGGTTTTGGTCTCTCTTGATACCTAACCCGTACCATTGGATTTTGGGTGATCTTGGTTACAACATATATTTCACATGCTCACCTTGAATGAATTTAACATTAATTTTAAATTTATAATGGGATTGAATACTATTTTCAAAAACTACTCCCCTAATTATCAATCAAATAGGAAACATTGGATTCATACCTTAAAGGAACAAGAATCTCCTTACAATGATGAAGAATACATTATAACATTGTACTATGTTCGTCGGATTTTACTATTCCTTCTCTCAATGCAATAAGCTACACAACATTGCATACCCTACATTTGTTGGGTTTGACCCCAACATTGATGACCTTTTGGATGAAACTTGGTATCCTTAATGTTACCCACCTCTTTTTTATATAAGTTATCCATTGAAATAATTAAACAACATTCAATTATTTGTAAAAATACAAAATGATGGCTTGTGCATCTATTTAACCCTTAATTACATTTTAGGTCAATTTAATTAGGTGTAGATTATATTAGAGCTGATTATAGATCTTAAAAATATGTTGCAATATGTTCATATTAGCTCATATTTACAACTCATATCAAATGGAAACACTTTTATTAAACCAATCAACCTAACATGTAAGTGAAAGCTCAACATAAATGTATGAAGGAACTTAGCTGATTTTAGATGAATTCTAGGGATATTTGGGATTATGAAATAGTGAAAATGAAAGTTTTAAAATTGAATGAGCTTCACAATTGGGACTGTAAATGAACTTGGGGAAAAACCATACCAAACTACTATGATTTTATTGCACTGTCATGAATGTGCTGCATGGTATTGGACCTACCCTAACGAAACTTTTACAACTTTCTGGGTTGGTCATCTTCTTTGATTTATGTTGCACATCTAATGAGGCTCTCTAACTGAAATGATCATCATCTCAAACCCTATATATGGATGAATAGTCCTAAAAAACAAATATTACAAGGGTTTTAAAAACCACCATTCATTGGTGACATTGGTACTTATCCAAAAAGGCCTCAAACCACACATTATTATCCACCTAACAGTTGATATCTAGATAGATCAATCAGATTTGAAATTTTCTTTAACTATGCTTTCTATGACTTGGATCTTGCTAAAATACTTAGAGAGAGGATGTTCAAGAGCTTGTAGATATGAGATATGGCTTCCTAATTTGTAGCTTCAAACCTGATGTGGTTTTATACTTAATGAATGTAGATGTGCAATTATGAGATATAGGGAGCTTTGGATGCATCCTGGAATATTATGAAGTGACATCTCTTGTGTATTGTCTAAGGAGCTAGAGGTTAGCAAAGGGGTAGAGTTTACTTGCTTATATAGTGTTTTTTAGATGATTTATCTAAGAAATTATGACCTAGATGAATTATAAGACCCAACGAAAGATGTCATTTTGAAAGTGTATTTGGAAGACATATCAGTCCAAGACTGTATAAGTAGATTAGGACCAAATGTACAGTCCTGACTAATCTGTACAGTATTGACTGGGAGTAAGAAATGTTTCAAATGAAGTTTAGAGATGATAGAATGATGTTTCTCTATTTATTTTCTATATTTTTTTCTCAAGATGTGTCAACATGTCAGTCTAAAAAGATACATGATATAAACAATGACAATCAGAAATTGTTAAGTAGGAATGTAAAAGTTATATTTATCATATCAAAATTGCATAGTCAAATCAATGGTTGTAAAAATGTAAATGATCAAATTTGAAAATCTTAATTTTTCCCTTCTAAGTATGAAATTGAAATTGCATGCTTATAGGAAATCATACCTGAGTATATAAACACGCTTTTCCTTTGCTTGAATGTTTTTTTTACAGATTCATTTTTATGCTTGGTGTTGGCTGCTCCTTGATGAAACTTGCAAGACAAAGTGTAGTAAAAATTTGTGATAGATAATTGACTGTAACTCAAATAAAACATGTAAAATAGTTTTTTGCATCTGCATATATGTAAAGTAAAAATATCTAAAAATGGAAATAATACACATTTTTTTTTCCATACTTTTCCTTTTCTTAGAGATTTATGTTTGTTATATTTCCTTGAATAATTGGGGGTGATTATTCCCCAATTAGTGCGGAGGAGAAACTAGAATGTTAGGTGCATACAACCCAACATGAAAAATGTACAAAAGATAGAATAATAAAGAGGTACAAATTTAAGCACATGAATGAGGAAGACCATGTACCAAATTTTTTCAACAACTATGATATCTTACCCTTTAAGTGTAATTTGAGAGTGTATAAACTCACTTTTGTATTTCATGCCTTACCAAAAAAATTATATAACACTCTTGCATTATCCTAGACTTTCTCAATTTGGCCAATCATGTTATCCCTAGCTACATCTCACTCATTCTTGCTTACATACACTAATGGTCATATTACTCCATCAAATCAGATTATACCCTAGCACATTACAATTCCATATTTTTATTTACTCACACAAATATCCATGACCATAGCATCTAGAAAGGGCCATAACACCTATATGTTATGGGCAAAGATGACCAATTTGGTCCCTTTCCCTCTAACAATGATTTTATTGATTTGAATATCTTTAGTACACTTCTAGTTAACATTTACCGAGTTTTCCAGATATATAATTCTTATGTAAGAAAGTTATTTATCTCCCATTGAGGAGGGAATTCATTTTACTTGGCACATAATATACTAATGAGAAAATACAAAGATCAACAAAAAGCAAAGCTACTCCAAGAATCCATTGATCTTCATATAATCTCCATAATAATTCTACGGTAGTCCTTCAATTAGTTTGTATATATAAAAGGTAACTTATCAAAATAAAATCAAGCTAGGGAAATTATCAAGTACAATTCTATTATTGGAAGATTAGGGTTATTAATTGGGTTACATAGATTCTATATATCACATGCTACGTAAGAATGATGTGTAGTTTAATCCCTCTTTAGAGTAGAGGTGACACAAAAAATGCACAAGGGTGCTCATAACCCACCTAAAATTTGTTTTATAGGAATATCTCACCATCTAGGGTTGTAAATATTAAATTTATTACACAAAGAGCATCGCATAATATGAGAGGTAAAAATTCTACATAGGAGAAAAATAGGAATTAGTGCAAATTAATAGAAAGTTGTAGAAGCTAAAAGTTCAGAGGGACAAGAGAGTACAAAAAGGGCCATAGTGGGGGTAATATTTGGGTCAAACCATACACTTTGGTCCAAAAATATATTCAAGACACAATTTTGGTGGCAAATATCTTTTGGATCTGTTGGTCCGAAAATCTGTCGCCTGGACAGATCTATGGATAGACGAGCCAATAGTGTGTAGGACTTAGCCCCTCTTTGAGTCAGTAAAGTGAAACTGGTTTATTGCTATTCTACTAGCAGGAATCTATGCAAGTCTCACAGATTCTACCTTCGAGGGTTTGGGATCTCATCCCAGTAGAGTGTTCTCAGGCTGTGAAAAGAAAGGAATAAAAGAGGGAGAAGAGAAAGAACAGATCCGAAGGGAGAAAAGAAATGAATTCCAAAGCAGAAAGGTCAGAAGATTTATGTTTTTAGTTTGGTAGTAAATAGAGCCAAACCTACTTGCATAAATAAAAAAAGCAATACTGATGAGCAAATGACAGAAAAGTAGATATGAATCCAACAGTTTAAACACATACAGATCTAACGTAAGAAAGATCTAATGCATAACACAACTATTGAGCACAAAGTCTTAATATTTGTAGTACTGTTTTCTTCTGTTACAAGAAAGCTCAAAGTCTTTCTCTCCTCACTTCTATTTTCATCTAAAAAATGTTCACCCCTGAATACAACAAGTATTCCAGTATTTATAGAAGAGAGGAGAAGGAAAAAAGGAGCCAACCACCTATTTACAAAATATCTAAAAGTCATGTTGACTTTTGACAACTTGATGGATGACATCATCCCATGATGCAACATGGATGATGTCATCATTTGTGCCAACACACTTTAGACAGGAACATACTTCAGACATTCCAACAGTTGGAGAAGTAGAGAGAAGAAGAAGAAGAGGAAGAAGAAGAAGAAGCTAGCTACATCGTCATCGTCATCCTGCGGCCGAAAGGGGGTATCCTGCCTATTAATTTGTCCATCCACGGAATTCTTGTAACCTTCTGAGTCCTAACCCAGAATTCATCCATGTCAATGTGACCCAATTCTGAATCTCTGACATCCATACTGCATTCTGCCTATGACTCGGACATCCTGACCCTTTGATACTTGTACTTCATCTCTTCCTCTGTCAGCTTAGCCTTTCCTTTTGATTTGACGGGTCTCTTGCTGGATGTAGACATATGTTCTTTTGAATTCAGCTGCTGATCTGCATGAAGAAGAAGCGAGACCCAATCCAAAAAGGTTGAATTAGCCATTCGATCTTCCATCGGAATGCTAGTAGAAGAAAGAGTTAGAGATTTTAAGGCTCAGGGCACAGGGTGCATGAAAAGATGCAGTTAACAGAGCTAAATAGATAAGGCGCGCATGGTGCAAGGAGTGTGGCAGATTGCTATTTTAGGTGCCAAAGGCGCATGGCGCATGGATGTTGCATATTGCATTTTATAGAAGGGCGCATGAAAATTGTATGTTACATTGAGATATGATGCGCCCTTTGGCGCATGGATGTATCGTGCAACATTGACTTTTCATGTGCCAAAGGGATATGGCATGGCGCACGAAGGGTTCACACAACATGGTGTTGTTGTAATCGGGGATACGCCTGCGCCTCTATAGCTTCATACTTAGCGTGGAAATATAACTTTTGTAACATAGAAGCTGAGTGCGCCATGGGCACATGGAAAAAGGATGCAACATGGCACGAAAGGGCGTGCCATTGGGGCGCAGTTTTAGCACTTGTAGCATGCGGAAAAGGCGCGCCTTGAGGATGCATGAGCTCATGATGCAGCAGGCCGAAAGGGTGCGCCATTGGCGTGGAGTTTTTCTCACATGTACAGGTCGGGTCAGATGCGCCATGGGGGCGCAACTGTTCTTAGTGTTGCAGAGGTGACAGATGTGCCAAGGGAAAAACAGTGAACAAAACTCTTACAAAGGGGGGTTTTATACATGATTCTTAGATTTCTTCTCCTCTTTTTCCTTTTTTAACAGGCTCAGTGGGTAAATGAAACGGTTTAAAATCAGGAGGGTTACAACCACTGTTTCAAGAAAACGTCCTTCTCCAGCAGATCTGGAAAGAGGAAGGATAGCATAGGGGGAGGGCAGCCAACTAGGCCGAAAACATATATTTAAAGACCAGACCAGCAAGCATAAGAACCAGACCACGAACACACCAAGAACTGAAAACACAAAACGCACAAGAGGGAGAAGAACCTCTTACCTGGATAAATAGCAAAAGTTGCAATGGGTCCACAGGACGATGAAAACGATGGAGCAGAGGCTGACAAGTTCAGAACGATCACGTGCTCAACAAAAGTGAAAATGACATTTGGGCGCGCAAACCATATATATATATAAAAACTGGACATAAATGCGCCAACCACTTTTTCAAAGGCGCATGAGATTTGTTGTCGACACGGGAAGGGATGCGCCCTTTGGCGCATCAAAGCATCTGCCAACATGAGATAAAGCGCGTGCCCTTGGCGCACCAAATCTATTGTCGACACGGGATTATGTGCGCCCTGTGGCGCACCAAAAAGTGGCGCAACAAAAGTTGTGTCAACAATAAGGCGCATGCGCCTTGGCGCACGCAAAAGAGACTCAACATCCTTTGGCGCACCGAAAGATGTGTTAACATGGAAAACCATGTGCCAAAGGTTTTTAAGGGGGCGCATCAAAAGCTAGTGTTACAAGGTTATTTCATGCGCCTAGCCAAAAAAGGCTCAAAAGACTAAGTTCGAAAACTAGATTTCCCGGGAAGGGATTTTACAACGTTTCGAACGCGAGGGATCCCTAACGAGGGATCGAAACAAAATTTTCCGTATGGTTATCGGTAAAATTACCCTTGTCAATTTTACGGGATAACAGCTGGCTCTTTCTGGGGACTATCCCTGAGCGAACTCGGGGGGTAGAGAATCCCAGATCACTTGTGCCTATCCATTGGGTAACAGAGTCAAAAACAAGGGGGACCGGAGGGAGAACAAAATAAACACACGAAAAACCAAAAGCAAACACACGACAAAAGCAAACACACAACTTAAAGAAAATTGTACAAAGAAGAGAGCAAGCTCTACTTCCTGAAGATCTTCAGATGCTGCCCGCTATAGGGAAGCGGGAGCTCAGTTCCATCCAGATACGAGAGATAGAAACTATTCTCTCTGTTGAGTTGCTTGATTTTGAAGGGCCCTCTCCATAGGGAATCAAACTTTCCGTGCATGCCCTTTGGCTCTCTTCGCTTGTCCCACAAAAGGACGAGATCTCCCACTTGAAAATCTCTTTGCTTGGCCTTCTTATCGAAAAGCCTCTTAACTTGATTCTGATGTTCAGTGATCCTATCGACCACCTTCACTCTCTTTTCTTCAAGTTCTGCCAGATACATGATTCTCTTTTCAAGAGAATTTTGGAAAGTTTCATCTTCAATGGCTCGTGCCAAGCGCAGAGCAGGAAGTTCCGCAGAAATGGGAAGTTCGGCATCAATGCCATATAACACTTGAAAAGGTGACATGCCGAGAGATCTCTTGGGAGTAATGCGGTCCACCCACAAAGCATCGTACAAAGACTTGTGCCACATCCGCTGATTTGATTCCACCAGTTTTCGTATGATGGCCACCAAGTTCTTGTTGCTAGATTCCGCTTGACCATTTCCCTGAGGATAATAATCTGAGGCATGAGCCAAAGTTATCCCATATTCATAGCAAAAACTAATAACTTCTCGAGAGGAGAAGTTAGAAGCATTATCAGCAACGATTTTGTTTGGAACGCCGAACCTGACAATGATATTCTCTTTAATGAAATTGCAAACCACCTCAGAAGTGGCATGCTTGACAGGTATGGCTTCCACCCACTTGGTGAAGTAATCTGTTGCTGTAAGGACATAGCTATGTCCAACACTCGATTGAGGATTGAGTGCGCCAATAAAATCAATTCCCCATTGCCTGAATGGTTCATTGATAATGACCGGCCTTAGGGGAAAGGCAGCCAACTTGGGCTTGCCGACGAATTGCTGACAGGGTTCACACTTTGCCACCCAGGTGGCTGTATCTTGAAAGAGCGTCGGCCAATAGTACCTGGCTCGAATGATCTTGTGTGCCGTCACGGAGGAAGAGAAATGTCCTCCACAAGCTGAATTGTGAAAACTTTCCAGTAGTTTTACTTGCTGGGGCTTGTCGACACATCGCAGGAAGATGCCATCTATCCCGCGCTTATATAAGCCGTCATCCCAGATGACGTATTTAGCCGCCCTGAGCTTTATAGTGCGCTTCTCCTTTGCAGTTAGGTGCATCGGGCATTCGCCGTAGGTAAGGAAGAAAGTGATGTCAGAGTACCACTCATCACTAGTTGCAACAAATAGAACCAGAGGCAGAGAATCAGGCCCTTCTTGCCGGTCCTGCGCTTCTTCGATGTAGTCACCCCTCTCATCAGGATTTTCTGAATCTTTGTTTTCAGCCATTAGCTGACACAGGCCCTTGCCTCTTACTAGCTTGGTTGGTTTAATATCCAGGTCATACTCCTGGACCTTTGCGATCCAATTTCCTCGCAAACTTCCTAACTCCTGCTGAGTTAGAATTGATTTCACCACCGTGTCAGGGACCAGCACCACCGTATGCGAGTTTAGAATGTAATACCTGAAATTCTTCACTGCTTTGACAACGGCAAAGGCATGCTTTTCCAGCTGAGTCATCTTTAGTTCGTGAGGTTTGAGGGGAGAACTCATGAATGCAATCGGGGATTCAACATCTTCTGAATTCTTTTGCATTAAGATGGCGGACACAGTATGCTCAGATGCATAACTATACATGATGAAGTCCTTGGAGAAGTCTGGACATACCAGGACTGGTGCATGAGCAACAGAAGCTTTTATTTCTTCAAATGACCTTTTCCCCTCTTCACTCCATCTGAAAGTTGGTGACCCCTTCATCATGTTCAATATGTGACGGGTCTTTTCAGCAAAGTCAGGAACAAAACGCCTGAGAAAGTTCACCTTTCCAAAGAAAGAATGAACACCAGTCTTGCTTGTAGGCAGAGTAAGGCTTTGAATAGCCTTAACTCTTTCAGTATCTATCTTTGTTCCTTCTTTGCTGACCACATGGCCTAGCAACTTCCCTTCCGTGACTCCAAAAATAGACTTTTTTGGGTTTAGGGAAATCCCATGTTCTCGGCACCTGGCCAACACTTGCTCCAAATGATCACAATGATCATTTCGCTGTTTAGAGAACACGGTTAAGTCATCTAGGTAAACCACGATGACTTTTCCCATCATACATTTGAAAGCAAAGTCCATGGCCCGCTGAAAAGTGGCGCCGGCATTAGTTAGGCCAAAAGGCATCCTGCTGTAGGCAAATGTACCCCAAGGAGTAGTGAATGCTGTTTTAAACTGATCTTCAGGTGAAACTTCAATCTGATTGTAACCTGAAAAACCGTCAAGCATGGACAGCATCTCTGATCCAGTTACTGCTTGCAGAACTTGATCCATTATCGGAAGAGGGTAGTTGTCTTTCAGCGAAGCTTGATTCAAATTTCGAAAGTCTACGCAGATGCGTATTTCACCATTTTTCTTGCGCACTGGCACAATATTTGCTACCCAAGTACTGTGATGGATAGGGAAGATGATTCTTGCATCTAGCATCTTCTGAATTTCGGCCTGGATGGTACCCGAAATCTTGGGATTATAGTGCCTCTGCTTCTGGCGGAAGGCTTTGGCATCGTCTTTCAACGGAATATCGTGTTGAACGTCCTTTGGCTTGAAGGACTTTAAATCGGCATAAGACCATGCCAATACATCCATATATTTTTTCAGCAACTTGACAAATTTTCGCTTCTCTTCAGGCGTGCAACATTTGCCAATGTTCACAAATTGCGGGTGTTCTATCGAACCTATATTGACCGGTTCAGTTTCTGGGGATGAGTCAATATCATCCCGCCTCTTCTTTCTTACAAAATAGTCATGCCTGTCGAACAGGCGTTCCAAAGAAACCAGGCCCTTTGGAATTTTATTTCCCTTGAGCTGACATATGCCATCGTTCCAGAGAAACCAGGCCCTTCCTTTGATTCATCGTTGTCCTTTGATTCGTGGTTTTGATCGGTGACTGACTCACGGCATGTGGAAGTGGATCCTTCAAAATGCAATTCTTTAAAATTTTCTACCTTCTCCAGAAAGGCAATGAGTTGATTATCATCATTGAACACCTGCCAATGCTGAGAATTGTCTGGCACGCTCGGGCGGAAAACCACCTCAATGGTGTACTTGTTCGTTTTCAAACCTGGATGTGGGAGCATGAGAGATGCTGAGACAGCCAATGAATCAGCCATGTCATTTTGAGCTCTTGGAATGATTTTATTGAAAAAGCATCAAACTCCTCAATGCTGTCCCATACCGCATTACGGTAATGTCTGAGCCTTTCATTCTTCACTTGGTAAATCCTTTTGACCTGATTTACAACTAGCTCAGCATCACTTTGTACTTTTAAATTTTTAATTCCTCTTTCTTTTGTGGCTTGCATACCGAGTAAGAGAGACTCATACTCAGCAGTATTGTTAGTGTTGAAAAACTACAATTTGAAAGAGAGAGGAATGACTTCTTCCTCAGGAGATATCAGCACGGCCCCAGCGCCACATCCACTAGTTGCACAGCTCCCATCGAATTGCAATGTCCAGATCTTATTAAGATCTCCTTCCTGAACGAGAACAGCCCCTGTTTTATCCGTCTCAGTAGATAAGAAGTAATTCCCCATCCCTGATGATTCAAAAAGGATTTGAGCTTTGGGGTCTTCAGAGTTGGTAACCAAGTATTTCTTTTGTGATTCTGGCTCCAAAGTCTGCATTACGCCTTTGACTGGAATTCTAGCTTTGGACCAGTCCATATGAATTTCTCCACCAACTTCGCTGCAAAAACTCCTTCCCAGCAATATTCCATATGCTGCCGGAATGTCAGCAACAAGGACTGTCATTTTTACTCTTTTATCCGGGAAAGCCGCAAATGCAAATTGCGTGTCTTTGATTTGGCCAACCAACGGAACTTGCTTAGTTTCCAAAGAATAACACCTACCGAAAGGCTTGGTAAGAGTGAGGCCGAGAGCATGAGCGACTTTTTCCGGCATGATGTTATCAGAAGCTCCGGAATCAATTATGCAATTACTCAGCTTGTGACCATTGATCAGCAAGAGAGAGATAGAAAGGTTCTATCTTGCCTGACGCAGATGTTGAAGCAACATTTATATGGGATTCAGGGGGAGTGGAAAGGATTCCTTTTGGGGAAACCTGATTAGATATAACAGCTTGACTTTGGATATACTTAGTTAATCTTACAAGCTGTTCGGGGTTTGACTGAAGATACTCAGCTTCAGACATTTGGATCTTGGTCTTTTTTGCATGATCTATAATATCAAACGCGGCCAAGGGTTGCGTTGGTAAAGGAATGAGTCCCTCACCTCGCGATGATGGAATAGGATTGGTGGTCTTAGTAGGAATGTGAGAGGACTGATTTGGAGGAGAGATAGGGGGAAAAGATCTTCTTTGCAAAAGATTTGCAATAGGGAGTTGAGTAGGAAGAGGATTACCTCTTTTAGCAATGATCGGAGGCGCGTTTGACACGGCCTTCTCCTGCTGGACATGGGCAGCAACTTCCGCTTCTTTTCCTTGCGAGTGAGTAAAAACAACATATGACTGCCCACTTGCGTATCCCTGGGTACCCTCTTCTTCATCAGATTCTTCCTCATCAAATTCCATATACCCGATAGTAGAGTCGCCAGTCGGTTCACCGACATCTTGATCATCTTCGCCTTGAGATGAAGGTTCTTCATAATACTGCTCTTCTTCTTCAATCTCGGCCAGAGCATTGACCAGAGGGGCCTCAAGTGCCAACCGTGGAGCAGTTGCAGGTAGACGCGGCCTTTGTGAGACATTGTTAGGAACGAAATTCCTCCGTGGAATATCCTAGTATGAGGAACTGGGAGAGGCCTGGGCCAACTGCTTCTTTAATGCGAGAAAATCGTTTGCCATCTTTTGGAATGCTGGATCAGACGAAGTGGTGGGTGAAGGGCCCAAAGATTTAGGCTTGGCTGATTCCTTTTTTAATTCGCCAGATATTATCAGATTATCCTCTATGCGAATGGCAGCGGCTTGGGCGAGAACCAAGGTGGCAACTCGTTCCTGAAGGAGCAAGAAACTAACTTTTGAGCTCATAGCGTTTACGAAGAAACACTTTTGATTTTCCGGCGTTGGAAGCATGGCAATAGGGACACGGTTGATTAGTGCATTGAACCGGGTGACAAAATCGCGCATGGTCTCATTCACCTCCTTCTTCAGGTGAGTGATTCATGATAATAATGCAAATGCATCCTCTGAAGGCTTGTATCTATCTTCGAAAGCATCCCGTAAGGTGGCCCAACTGGTGATAGATCCGGCCGGCAAATGCTGAAACCATTCAGCTGCAGGCCCTTGTAGGGTTTCCAGAAAAAGGTGAACCGACACATCTTCATGGGTCACATCCAAAATACTGCATGACATGATGAATGCAGATATGTGGGAATCCGTGCTTTGATTTCCACTCCCATCAAATTTGGGAAAATTCTTTCGATTTCCATGAGGGAGTGCGTGAATTGGATGCGGTAAGGCTAAAGGACCCATCGTGTTTCCCCATGGTACACGCCATTTGAAAAGCCGGAAAGAGAACACGAGCTGGAATTGTAGTTCCGCTGAGTAGCAAGGCACTACAAAGGGATGTGGATGCCCCTTGCAAAAGACTTTTTCTTCGTGGAGGTGAGACACTCCTGGATGACTGGCTAGCTGAGCTTAGTGCTGAAAAACGTGCCGGTGTTACGCTGAAATTGTGCCTTTGAAGCAGATCGAAAGTAGGATCAGCTTCTCCACGGGCTCTCCTGCTGCGCGTAAAAGGTTCACTCACCAGTGTACCTTCCAGATCTGCAATGTTATGGCGCAGATTCAAACTTTCTTTTTGGTTGTACTTGCTGATTTTCTGGTTTTTCTGACAAAAACCAGCAGCATGCACTTTTCTAAATATTTAAAAACTATCCTCTTCAGAAAACCGATTGCGGTTAAATGACAAATTACAATGAGGATAATAACGGTAGGGAAGATTAGTAAGCTGATTTTCTGATCTGATTTTGACTTTTTTTTTAGAGGGTTTCAAACTTTTTGCAAACAGTCAAAAACTCAGATCTATGGAAAAATACTGATTTTTTCAAAAACTCAGCGAACTAAAGATCTTTAACTGGACCAGATCTATGACTCTCAGAAGAAAATTTTTCAATTTGAGCACTTTTGCAAAAATTTTGGATTTTTAACAAAAAGTTCAGATTTGCAAACAGGCAGCAATCTTTCTGATTTTTTCTGATTTTTATATCTTACCACCATCATAGATCTGACAGATCTATTCGTTCCCCAGCGGAGTCGCCAAAAACTGTTGGTCCGAAAATCTGTCGCCTGGACAGATCTATGGATAGACGAGCCAACAGTGTGCAGGGCTTAGCCCCTCTTTGAGTCAGCAAAGCGAAACTGGTTTATTGCTATTCTACCAGCAGGAATCTATGCAAGTCTCACAGATTCTACCTTCGGGGGTTTGGGATCTCATCCCAGTAGAGTGTTTCAGGCTGCGAAAAGAAAGGAATGAAAGAGGGAAAAGAGAAAGAACAGATCCGAAGGAAGAAAAGAAATGAATTCCAAAGCAGAAAGGTCAGAAGATTTATGTTTTGGGTTGGTAGTAAACAGAGCCAAACCTACTTGCATAAATAAACAAAGTAATACTGATGAGCAAATGACAGAAAAGTAGATATGAATCCAACAGATTAAACACATACAGATCTAACGTAAGGAAGATCTAATACATAACACAGCTATTGAGCACAAAGTCTTAATATTTGTATTACTGTTTTCTTCTGTTACAAGAAAGCTCAAAGTCTTTCTCTCCTCACTTCTATTTTCATCTAAAAAATGTTCACCCTGAATACAACAAGTATTCCAGTATTTATAGAAGAGAGGAGAAGGAAAGCAAAAAAGGAGCCAACAAATATTTACAAAGATATTTACAAAATACTTTTGACTAAAAGTGTATACATGTTGTCACAATTTTGACAACTTGATTTTCAAGGAGAGGATCTATAGAGATTCCCTTTGCAAGAAGACTTCAATAAGCAGAAGGAGGAGAAGCTACTCGTCATCGTCATCCTGCGGTCGAAAGGGGGTTGATGCAACATCCATTTCTCCCTGCAGCAAAATGTCATGCATCTTGTGCCAACACACATCCATTTTAGACATAGAAGTCAAGAAAAGAACTAGTTCAGAGCTCTTCTGAGAAGGAAGAAATAGACCTTCTTGTTTTTCAAAGTAGAAGAAGTTGCATGCATATGTGTCTTCTACTGTCTATCCCAGGCCTTGAGCACTCTTAATATTTCTGACGGCCAGAAAGAGGGTTGCCGAGCATCTATCTCAAAATGACGGGCAGTGAGGTTTATGAGTACCTCGCCCTTGTTCGTTTTCAACACAGTCTTGTGTCCTTGTTGTAGGACTGTGCAATCACCATCATGAATTCATTGTTGACGGCACTGACGGGGATTCCTCCGGTGAAATACAAGGCACTGCCTATTAATTTGTCCATCCATGGACTTCTTGTAACCTTTTGAGTCCTAACCCAGAATTCTTCCATGTCAATGTGACCCAACTCTGAGTCCCTGACATCCATACTGCATTGAGCCTGTGATTCAGGCATCCTGACCCTTTGATATTTGTACTTCATCTCTTCCTTTGTAAGCTTAGCCTTTCCTCTTGGTTTGGTGGGTCTCTTGCTGGATGTAGACATATGTTCTTTCGAACTCAGTTGCTGATCTGCATGAAGAAGAAGCGAGACCCAATCCAAAAAGGTTGAATTAGCCATTTGATCTTCCATTGGAATGTTAGCAGAAGAAATAGTTAGAGATTTTAAGGCTCAGGGCGCAGGGCGCATGAAATCGTTGCAGCTAACAGGCTAAATAGATACATGCTGCGCATGGAAGAGGAGTGTTGCAGAGAACTTTAAACTGGCGCCAAAGGATCCATGGTCGCATGGATGTTGCACATTGCATTTGATAGGATGGCTACATGATCTTAAATACCCGTGTTACATTGGGATTCAGTGCAATGACGCCCAAGGAAAAATGGCACGGCGCATGAAGGGTTCACACAACATGGTGTTATTGCAATCGGGGATGCGCCTGCGCCTTTATAGCTTCATACTTAGCGCGGAAAAAACTTTTGTTGCATGGAAGCTGGGTGCGCCATGGGCGCATGGAAAAAAAAAGAGATGCAACATGGACGGATGGTGCGCCATTGGGGCGCAGGTTCAACACTTGTAGCACGCGGAAAAGGTGCGCCTTGCGGGTGCATGAGCTCATGATGTAGCAGGCCAAAAGGGTGTGCCATTGGCGCTGATTATACTCATGTAACAGGGGCAGTTAGATGCGCCATGGGGGCGCAACTGTTTGCTTAGTATTGTCCCACTACCAATCACAGTCCCGCGCCAAGGAGAAAAACAGTGAACCAAACTCTTTACAAAGGGGGGTTCCAAATACATGATGGCTTAGTAACCATTTCTTCTATCCTCTGACTTGTTATTTTAATATGCTCAGCTGGGCAAACGAAACGGTTAGACTCCAGGAGGGATTACCAACCACTGGTTTCAAGAAAATTACCTTCTCCAGCAGATCTAGAAAGAGGAAGGATAGCATGGGGGGTCAGGGCAGCCAACGGTTTAGATGCACGCTGATGACTCAACACTTTTATGTGATGAACAGACCACCCAAACAAGCTGAAGAACCAGACCACCACACACTTACCAAGAACTGGGAAAGCACAAACACACAAGGAGGAGAATAACACCTCTTACCTGGATAAATAGCAAAAGTTGCTACAAGGTCCACTCGGATAGATGAAAACGATGGAGCAGGAGGCTGACATTGTTAGAAACGATCACGTGCTTCAACAATAGTGAAAATGACATTTGGGCGCGTAAAACTCCTATATATATAGATAGGTAAACCTGTCTCCATTAATGTGCCAACCACTTTTCAACTGGCGCATGAGAATTGTTGTCGACCAGGAGAAAGCGTGCGCTCTAAACTTTGGTAATGCACGAAGTATCTTTGACAAACATAACAGCACGAAGTGATGCCTCTGCGGCTCACTCAAACTCATGGTGTCAAATGAAGGTTATGTGTGCCCTTTGGCACATCCAAAAGCGGAGCAACAAAAGTTGTGTCAACAATAAGGCAACATGCGCCTTGGCGCACGCAAAAGAGACTCAACATCCTTTGGCGCATCCTAAAGATGTGTTAACATGGAAAACCATGTGCCAAAGGCTTTTTAAGGAGGCGCATCAAATGCTAGTGTTACAAGGATATTTCATGCGCCCAACCAAAAAAGGCTCAGAAAGACTGAGTTCGAAAACTAGATTTCCTGGGAAGGGATTTTACAACGTTTCGAACGCGAGGGATCCCTAACGAGGGATCGAAACAAAATTTTCCGTATGGTTATCGAGTAAAATTTCCCCTTGTCAATTTTACGGGATACCATGCTTCAACACTTTCCAAAGTCAAACGTTCTGTCATCACACATCACAGGGACTAAGATGCATGTCATTTCTTACAACAACTTTGAAAAGAGATCCCGGCAACAAAAACAAGATGTAGTCATTTTTATACCCTTAGATTAACAATAAAATTATTTGGAATCTAATTGACTAGGATAATCTACCATTAGTTACTACCTCCTTTTGGTGAACCCGACGTATGTATTTTGTGCATATGATCTATCTTATCCTAATCTCTCGAGTCATTTTTATACATTATAGGGTCATAGGGATTTTAACAACTCTCCATTCTTTTGCATCATATTCGAGGCTCCTCCATTCTACATCCAATTCAAAATTCACAACACATTGGTAAAACATGCTCTTGTCAATAATGGATCTAGACTCAACATACATAAAATTATTATTTTTTACATCAAACATAAATTTATACTAATGACCTAAGCCCCTCTTCCTTATGTATCTATCATTTTGATAATACGTCTAAGTGAGTACTGGGGGAGATCACTTTTCTTATTACCATAGGTCTTTGTACTCTTAAAGTTCCATGCCAGGTCATGCCTAATAATATCAATTATAATATGAGGTTGACCTTATCTTTATTTCATGCATGTTGTACCCTCTAGTCACCTTTATAGCTTGGATATTATACAATATCTTGTTGATGCACATCCTTTTGACTGGGATATCCCTTCTTCCTCTCAAAAGAGTCTTTTTAATACTTTCGAGAAAAAACTCTTTGCAAATGATACACATGTTTTTTCCCTTCCTCATCCAAATAATATTGCATTTAATCATGCACAATATGTTATTAAAAATGATGCTAGTTTTTTTTATCTCTCTTCATAACTTGATGTATTAGGTACTTGTGGACAGAAGGTTTTTACACATAATGTATACATTTCTACTACTGATTTCCAAAAGGATATTTTACATAATGGTGAACATAAAAATGTTTTTATTTCTTATTCTTCATCCCATGATAAATAATTCATTGATAAGAGTGTCCAAGATTCCATTCCTTATACATATTGTCATAGTCTTCCTAGTACTAATGCAACTTATCCACTAGCTAACCCAAAGATCCAATTCAAATCCAATAGTGTTTCCATGGCTGCATATAATGGAAAGACCCAACACATCTACAGTGGAACTCATTTGTGGATCTTGGGAAGTGTCTAAGTGACTATTACCCTCGTAGACTGTTACTATCTTGTTGCTAAATATTTTTGTGGAGGGATGATGAAGTCCACTAGAATCGACACTCCCTATACAATTTTCTTCACCATGCATGGTGAATTTACACTTCTTCTATATCTCCTTGGCACATTCTAGTTGGGGAAATGATCACCCCCAAGTCCTTATAACCAAATCTAATAGAAAGTTCAAAAAATCTCTATGATATTGGTAGGAGGAATACTCTATCTCCCTCTCTCACATAGCAATTAGATGTACTCTTTCCTTTGTTTTTCTTTTCTATTTACATATTACTATTTTCATACATAAGTTCAAAGTTTTCAAGATAAAATTTTATTTCCTATACTATGGACATTGACTAAAATTTTGTTTTTGCGTACTCATCCTATAAAAATAAGCACAAGAAGAACAAAGACAATGTCCTAGAACAATAAAAAGACACTCTGAGAAAAGGAAAAGTGTGTCTACACACTTATGCGAATTTTCCTTTAAACACTTAATTTTTAATTCCATACTTAAAGTGGGGAAAAAGTAGACATTTATTTTTGTAATTCATGTCTTATAACAACACAAATCTTGCACTCTAGCAGTCCTACACTTGCTCAATTTGGCCAATTATGTTATCCATAGTTTTATCTCATTCATTCTTGCTTGCATATACAACCTATTTATTAACATAATTGTCATATTACTCCACCAAATTAGGTTATACCCTCACACATTACAATCAAACCTTTAAAATTACTTATCAGATAGATCCAAGACCATAACACTAAGAAAGGGAAATAATACCCATACGCTATCGGCTGACCTATTCAATTAGTTCCCTTTCCCTCCAATGGTCATTTTATTGATTTGAATCTCTTTTTTACACTTCTATTTAGTCTTTCCCAAGTTTTCCAAATCTATAATGCATATATAAGAAATTTATTCATATCCCATTATAGATGGTATTCTATTTGCTTGATTCCTAACATTCCAATGAGAAACTACTAAGAGAAATCACAAGAAAATATACTACAAGACTCTCTTGAGCCGCATATACTCTGTATAATCATTTTAGGGAATTCATACGGTCATATCTACAAGTACAAAAGGCACACAACCAAAATTAAGTCAAGATAGGGAAAATGTCTCAAGTATAATCATTTTATTTTTGTAAGGTCATGATTATTAATATGGTTATATACATTCTAGATATAACATGCTAGGAGAGAAGATGCATGTGGTTTGAGCTCTCACAAGGTTGCCTACAATCAAACTAATGTTTGTTTTGTAGGACTCATTTCACTATCTATGGTTTTGAAGATTTAATCAACTACACAATAAGTATCACACAATATCAATGATCTAAATTATAGACAAGATTTGATCAAGAAGTCTTTCATAAACCTAAAACGTTGTAGGATTTGAAGGTGCAAAGGAACAAGGGCGTACATAGAAAGGTCTAGAGTGGGGGTATGCTTTGGGTTGCATCATACACTTTGCTCCATGTAGTTGTTCACGACAAACATTCATTGGCAATTCTCTATCAGATCATTTCCATCCTTTTATAGTAATCAAACCATCCAAGATCAGAACATAATCTAGGATATCAAGTAAGTCATCTTCTCCTCCTCATTTCTAGTGCTTTGTTTTAGTCTCTATAATTGTTTAACTTTTTTAAAATATTCATCTTAATATTATTGCAATTAGCTTTGGAAACTAACTGATTAAGATAATATAACATTAGTTAATTCCCCCTTAAGGAATTAACAATTCAGGTTAAATTAGAGAGGAAATCCTTCCCATGAATCTCTTAGCTACTTATCTTCCTTCTATAACCCCATGGATCACAACAATGTATATGGATCTAGAATCGATTTGTAAATAAGGACATATAGTAATAAAGAGAATAGGATCTCTAAAAATCTACCCATATGCCAAACAAATGAGTATGAAATGAAATAAATGTTGAAATATGTTAAAATTTTCTAACAATTATGGACTAGGAATTAGATCAATGCCCCTAATATTCTCTAAACTGGGCCTAAAGATGAGTGTTAGTGCGAAGAAGGAATGAAAAATTTCATTCCCCATGTACTGATATGAACTAAGTAATTCGGATGTAATTTTTTTAGAAAACATGTATATACAGGTGAAAATATGAAAACATTGAAAAACTTGCTGAAATTTTCCATGATGAAAAATGTGTGGGGGGTTAGGATTGTACCACACATTTTTAACCACAGTATATGGTTTTGACCTTGTGTATATTTTGCAAAAATCCTATATGAATGCATTTCTGGGTGCTTGTACGTTATTTTTACTTACATATTACCCCATAATTATGTCTATATCTACTATAAATGTAAAATAAACCCAGATCAATGACCCCTCTTTTGAGGCATGTTCAAAAACCATGTTTGAGCATCTTTCTCAAAGGAAATAGGTGTATACTACCAAAGGAGATGTTTTAGAAGTTGTGTAAAGTGCTGAAGAGGTGGAAACCTTGTAGAAACTACACCTATAAGAGGATATGTATTTACACATGGTGGAAACCATGGTCCACAAAAAAAATAGTGTTAGAAATAGAAAATGATAGTATAATATAAATCGGCTAGTGGGAATGATGCATGTAGCGGAAAAATAATAACATTAATGCATATAATTGTAAACAATGAAATAGGAAAGCATACAAAAGGCTTGGGGCTTGCAAACATGGGACACTCATAATGTTTTATGACAATCAAGGCTCATAGGCATGCAAAAAACATGAAGGAATTGAAAATAGCATATGCATGATGCTCAAAATATGGGACACCCTCAGTGTCATAATAAAAATAAGGAACATAGGCCATAATAAAGGAAAACAAAAAGTAATAACACACAAAAGCTAAAACTAAACAAGAGTAACATACACAAAAGCACATATGCATGAAACAAAATATTCAGAACATGATAATATTCTTTTTTGATTAATAAATTTCATAAAATACTCCATGAACCATACAAACAAAGAAATATATTTAGGAAAGGAACTACCAAAACCAAAACATCAAGGAATATAGGGTCAAACATACTTGACTCAAAAATTAAAGAAATATATTAACCATTTTTAAAAAAATATACAAAAGATTATATAGATTTTATCACTAAATGATACAACCATTAGACACAAAAAATAAGAAGGAATAAAAAACCAAACCCAAAATACCAGCAAACAAGTATAACCCTGGGCTAGTAAAAAGTTTTCAAATTAAACTTGATCTTTTTGTCAGGCCTCTATTCTAAGTGCTAGGTCCATCATGGATCCTCACATTTTTATCACAATTCTCCTCATCCTTGCAACTCACCTCCATCTCATCATCAAAGCTAGTGAGAACCAAATTCATGGCTTTTCCCTCATTGAACCCAATAGGTAACTACTCCTATGTTATATAAATGTGCTACCCTTGCATTCCTAGAATATGATAATATGATGAAGTACCAACATGATTGAACTATGTGAACCAATAGATGTAAATGTTGCACAAGACACATGTGTTTATAACACCCATTTTTTAAGACTTTAGAAACAAGAATTTTTTATACATAATGTTCTTTGTTTTAAATTAATATAATTTAGAACACACATTCCATTGCCAGTCCATATCATAACATAAAACCATATGCAACTATAAATGACTCGGTGAGACATTGATCCCTCATTTCATGACTCGGTATTAAATTGATCTCTCATGGTAACTTAATAAAGTGTATACTATGTATGCATGGTTCTTTTACCCTTTTAGGGTTACCTAATTGTTCTATATAAGAATCCTATTTAAATATTTTTTACTGATATTCATCTGAAATCCTACATCTTAGACTAAGTGACATAGGAAAACACAACCAGCAAGTTTGTAATACTTTGGCCAAAGTTTTTAAACATGATTGGCAGGTTTACATTCCAAGATGACATACTCATTAAAAGGAACATGTCATTCACAACACCTTTTCTGTTATCTAGAACGATCTTTCTTGACTTTTGTCAACCCCTATCAAATTCAAATTTACACACGAAATAAGGTAAGCAATATGCACTAGTGTGGAGGACTACTCATGGTGACTAAGGATACATAAACATACTCAATCAACTTACATCGATTGGGTGTGTCTAGTCACCCTAAGTCAACATGAGTTGATCTCAACACTATCTCATGTTTCTATCTCTATTTAGGGTGGGACCGTGATCCATACTTCCACTTAAGTCAATTGAGTTAATCAAACTAATTGGGGTGTTGATGCATAACAAGTTGCATCCTAGTATCCTAGTAATGACCCATGTCATTATGAAGGTACTCTGGTGAATTTTCTATGTTACAACATCTAAATGAGCTCCCTCAACTAGACTAACATACTCAAAATTATTAGTTTATCAACCCAATTAATTATTATCTTATCGCTTAATGATAACAATGTTATAAAGGGTATACTAAGTAACAATTAACCCAACAAGGTTTTGAGATGTATTTAACACAGAAGGAAGGTATGTAGTCAAAATATGCCTTCCTAAACACTCTAAGTTCATGGTTAGGTTCATCTTAATCTTATCTGTTTATTTCATATGATGACATATTTGAACTCAATGTTATGAAAGTGTGTTCAATAGATATTTTTACTTCTATTTTTATCTTGTAATATGCTTATTGAAGCTTTTACTTAGACTTCATAATACTGAAATTCTAAATCCTTTTATCATCCCCTTTTAAACATTCATGTTTCAATTATAGAAAAATTCTTAAGGAAAAACACATCCATCCATCCTCATAATTTAAATCATATCACTTATAAAAACTTCAAATTAAGCTCTTAGTTTAATTACAAGGAAAATGTATTTTTTCCTCATCAAGGACTAATGTACTAATTATGAAAATAGATCACATATGGTTTAGTATAACAAAGAATTCATACACATTCAAATAATTTAATCATATCCCCTTTCTACTATTTAAGGATCTACCAAAGAGTATCAACTTAGTTTTGTTCTTTCACGTGAATTGTAATCAACTATAGTGTAGATCCATAATCCCAAAGGATTATATATTATAAGATCTTTTAATTTTCATAATCCCATATCACATGCATATCCAAATTTTCCCCATCATTAATGATATTACTTAGTAATATTACACATCTTCTGTCATGAAAGTATCTCAAGTAAATCAGAAATCAAAAATCACCAAAGTAATTCTTTTATCAAAAGGAAGTGATACACTCACTGAACATAGGAATATTTTAAGGATTACAAAATTTCATTGCATTAATATAAAAGTGTTAATACATTTTCTTTTTTCAACAAAAGTACATTTCAAGTCAATGACGCTACATAGTCATCATAATAAAGAGATAATTTCTTTAATAAGACAGATATAACTTTCAATATGTATTTCTCCTTTCATCTTTTACTAAATCCATCTACAAAATTGTTAGCATGAGTCATTTCATATGAACTGAGCATATTAAATGCTATAACATTAATTGAGTGTGCTTTTATCTAACTGTTTCATAAAAGGAACCCTGTTGTTAATGAAACAATTTCAAAATCACAAATTCCATTAATAGAAGGATTTCCCAAAAGATTACAAAACCAAGAAGGAGAAAGAAAGATCATAAAATCTACAATAAGTAATGTTTAAGTAAGCACTAATTAAATCAACATAATTAATTAAATCTAAAACTCAATAATAACTTATTACAGCATGTTAGCTATCCAAACAAAAATATTTGAGAAGGAAGTAGTTCATATTTCTAAATTAATCTTCACTTATCAATCAAGGTTCCAACTTAATATATTTTTTATTCAAGATGAAGTACAATGATATAAAAAACTACTTTTCTATACTAAGTATACCATTTTAGTATTCAAAATGTTAACAATCAGAATTAAGACTGCATGAACAAACAAGAAACTAAATATTATCCCATTAAGAAATATTATCTAATACAAGATTAGATTGACTAAGAACAAGTCTCAACTTTACATGTAAGAAAATTTTAACCAAAAAAAGGTTAGAAATAAGACCAACATATCCAATTGAATAAGTTCCTTATAGACCTACATTCAAATATAAGTTTTAAAAACTCAAAAGAAGAGTCATAGAAAACAACATGCAGTCCCTTAAATAACAACAACATAGCCATTATTCAAAAATCTAATGTTAAAGAAATAGCAGACGTTTACAAAATTTACACAAGGTCCCAATCTTATCCAAAATATTGAAATCAATGAAAGGATCTTTAGAATGAATGAAACAATAAATTTAAGAACAACAAAAGACTCCAACCATCCTAAAGGAGAGTCACACAAAAGATCTACTAGAATCACGATCAAGAACACGCCATGATTAACACATGGTTCCCAGATAGTAAAAAATTCAAATAAGTAAATAATGTTGATATACACCCACGTAATCACAAGTTCCATGAACTCAAGAATCAGGATCAATTCTAAAAGAGTCTCCATAAGAATAAGAATGCTTCCCTCTAGGAAGGAAAACAAATTTTATCCAGACCACAAGAATACGAAACCATATAAATTCATGCCCTAGCTTAGAACAATCCAAAATTAAGAGTCACATCCTTTCACAGGCTAACCCTACAAGGTTTTAAGTTCCAAGTAAACTTAATAACAAAGAAAAGAAGGAGAAAAATTACAAGTATTAGTTATTAAAATAGTTCATCCAAAAGGGTTACAATTACCTAAACAATAAAGGTGTAAATATATCAAAACAATATCCCTTTAGAGAAACGCACTTCTAATGCTAGGAAGACTTCAACATCTTACCTATAGCCACAACATAGCCCAGAGTTAGGTAATAATAAATGAATAAGTCAAAAAGAACATAAACCAAGAATATTCAACATGTTTACCTTATTGTTCATCTTCCAGGAAAGATACAATCTCCCATACACAATTTTCCCAATAAACCAAATGATTCATTTCAGTTCACATTAGAGGTAAAAAAAGTCAGTATAACTCAACTTCATACAAGTTGGTATTCCATGCAAGTAAAAAAAAATATAGTTGCAAAACAATTTGACCAAAAATAGTTAGTCTGCATTTCCATCAATAAGTAAACATGAAAATAAAAATATCATAAGGACATTCACCCTATCAAATATGTATGTCCCAACCATTATCGACAGAGATATTCATAGATGAAATGAGTATAGCTATGATATAAACTCCATGTGAAACCACAAGTTAAGTTGAATCAACAAATAGCAAAAATGAAATCCCGCCATTAAGGTTTGCCTCCACATTTATAACAAGGAAAATAGTTTAAGTTCAACCCAAAATATTTTATCAAAAACTTAGCAACCTTTTTCACATTTCCTAGTTACCCATATAAGGTAAAAATCCAACAATGAAACTTAGATAGATTTGAACAATATCCAAGGAGGTTCATATATAGATAGCTAAAGACCACTAAAAAACAAATAACCCATACTTCATAATCATTACAACACATATATCATCATAATTCATTCAAAGAAAACAAGGTGAAATGCCATAGAAGCAAGTAGAAGAAGCCCAAAAACTAGAACAAGAGATTTTCCAATCAAGATCAGAGTTCTTTTACTGAAGAAATTTAAATAAAAGTAGAATATTTAAAGAGACAGAGAATATCATGCCTGATAGAGCTCTTGTCTTCTATTCCTTGTTGCAAATCTTCAAGTAGAGACTCGATAGAAAAATTTCCATGAAAAAGCCAAAAATATGTCTCTAAAACTTTCCCTTTCTTTCTCTTATAGCTTCCTTTCTTAGTTCCCGTTACCATCACCACCATGCAAGGTGAAAATAAGCATGTAAAGATTCAAACTAAAGGTTCAAAAAATGGAAAACCACATACAGAGCTAAAAATCTCACAAAAACCAAATGAAACAATGAAAACCCAAAAATTATCTCTTCTTCCAAATTCCCTTATTTCCTATGCAGTTTTTCACAATGGCTGAGATCAATTAATGCAAAAAGGACTGAAAAATTCCTTCCTTATTTCCACCTTTTCCAATTAATTGTTGGCTATAACAAATTTTAAAACTCCATGCATCTAAACTTTAGCAGAGGTGACAACTCATCCTCCACTAATATTTCATGCACTTGCCAAAATTGGTGATAACAGGGTGTTTAAAAATCTATTAAAACCTCATAAATACTTAGAGATTGGTGCCACTAACACCCCTTTACATATCATCCATGCCATCCCTTTAGGCTAGTCCATACCCTTAGGTTAGGTTTATGAAAAATTAGATTAGAAACCAACTTAGGTCCTTAAGGAAAGTTTATTAGTTTAGTCTTAGGATATCTGAGGAACAAGACATAGGATTGCCCCATTCCATTATCAACCAAAATAATAACATAATCCAGATTAAAATTAGGATAGGATTACAACTTAGGGAATTAGATAAAATTAGGTTTCCACAATAATTATGAAATTACCAATTCAACATTACCGAATGAAGAATCCAAATTATGTTATTGGATCACTTGTGAAGGGTGTGAGAAGAAAAATTCACTCGTGATCTCATGGCAACCTGGGTTCAGAAATCCAACATTCTGCCCAGTTTGGTCAAGATGACCTTGATGTCATGGAATGGAAAACATGCCTTGTATGACTAAAATTGATCCAAGGTATAGCTATCTTGCATCATAAACCATAAATACTGAAGCACAAGTTCAAATGCAATAAATACTCATTAATGAATTTAGGCTTGATAAATTTCCTCTATCCACCTGTAGTGAACATTCAGAAAAAGAAGAAATGAAATACTTCAGTTTAAATTCTGAATAGACATGGTAGGATTTTATCTATTATGAGAAGATAACATATTATCTACAATAAATGATTACTTAGTTCACAAGCGTATGTCATCTTCAAACAAGAATCACATATCAACATTTACAACTTCAAGTATAGAAGTCATCATTTATATCAACCATGTTAGAGGAATTACATGTTATTCCCCTTAGTATGAAAAGAAGCAAGTAAATAATGTATATAATTGAGTACAAATGAGGAATTGAAAAATAAATATACTAAAATAATATCACCTATAATATGTGGAGGGATTAGCCCTGAATTATGAGAATATGAGGAAACAAGAGTTCTAATATAAGTGTGTATTAATATGTGTGTCCTACATCCATCTACATACAATAAGTGAATACATGTGTGTAAAGAGATAAAACATGCTACCTATCAAACCAAAGTGACAAAAAAAATACATAATGTAAAATTATAACAATGAAAGTGAGATGCACATATCTTGATATTGTATTTTTGTAAATATTTTAATGTTTTTATATTACTAAAATGCATATCTATGTACAAAATATAGATAAAAAGAGAGCTATATATAGGTGGAAACAAAGGTGTGAATCCTTGTGATGTGCAGAACTAGGGTCAAAGGCATGCACAAAAGTATTTCTTGGAGAGGTGCGAAGGCTCACACCCGGGAAAGATGGAGTCGAGAATTAGTAAGTTTTGGACAACAGGAAAAGATGTGCATAGGGAACGAACAAAAAAGTAACTAGATACAGATGTGGATAAGCTATGGAGACTTATAGACTCAAGGAAAGGATATTCTAAGGCATCAATACGGTTATCATGAAAGGATAAGGAGTCAAGGTTTTTAAGGATTAACTTAGCACATGCATACTAAATTCACCTCAATTGAGGTAAATACATGACAACAACTAGCCCATACTCCTGGGTAGTGGTAGAGAAATCATGAAAGGATTCCTTCTAGGATTTCACAGGTGATGATGGATGGTTAAGAGAAGATTCCTTCGAATTCTTGATATAGAAGGTCTTTCTATACAAAGGAAAAAGGGGGATATAGTTAAGAGAGATGGATAGGGAGGATGGATGTGGAGAAAAGAGAAAATGGGAATGAGAGGGATACAAATTTTGAGTAATGTGTAATGGAAAGCTCTGTGAGATGAAAATGGAAGCTCTGCTACTATGAACGTTTCCTTGAGATGGAACTCTTTTTGATGTAATCTTGGCTACCTGTATTTTGACTAATGAATGTAAAGAAGTAGATTTATGTAATACAATAATGTGATGGATATTTTATATGTGCATTTATCCCTTATTTTCATGTGCATGTTACTAGGTTTTATTGATGTTATTCATGGTTTGATTCTAATCTTCCATTTAGTTGATCATGTTAATCTCTATGTTGGGGTGCATTAGGCTAGGAGTTAATGCTGACATCTTAAATTCCAAGAATGGATGCACTTACCCTTTATGTTTGTATTACATTCCTCATGTTAAGAAAGAACATTCTCATGAATCTCACATAAAGGAGGGGTATTGGTGCCTGTGCACACCTTAGGTGAGCTTCCAGACTAGTCTGGATGATATGCTGATGTGTGATTGGGGTTGGTTATTGAAGACAAGTAGTGATACTAGAGACTACATTTTGGTTCTATATCTCGGGACCTATTTTTCAAGATTTGTTGTGAGAGTGGTACTTCATGACATAATCACTTGACCTTAGACAGTGTCAAAGCACTGGTTTAAGAGATCACAGAGGATGCAGTTTTCTCAAAGATTTAATAATGGACTTAAGTTTAATGCACATAAATGGGTAGAAGAGCACCTGTATCATGAGTTTGTATGAGACCTTCTATTGGTACATTCCCAGTGGAGTTATATGAATGTCTCTGTAGCATACATGCATCTAGGTTGAGTTGGTACTATAGACCCCATGTGTATTGAACCAAAAGGAGTATCAGAAGTTACATGATGTTGATTTGACCTAGAACCAGTGTTGTTGATCACTGATCGGTGAAGAGTATTGACTAGTTATACTCTTGAGTATACACTGTTTCTATGTATTCTTCTCTAGAAGGTTGTTGCATTAGAGTTCTTAAGGGATCCTAAAGGATCATGTTTTTTCATGTTATACCCATTAGCCATCAAGATCCTTGGTCATTACTTTCAGTTCGGAAGGTCTATTCCTATTGCTGGCTAAAGTCCTATTGGGTGTGGGGCATGGAATCTAGTGTGATGAAAGATGGCAGATCCTACGGAGGAGAAGGAGAGAGATAAGAAAGGTGACTCAAGTATGATGAATCTCAGAGAGAAGATAGTTGGTGAGATGACATAATGTTGCTAGAGTGATGGAGATATAGAGATAAATATTTCTATGAAGGATTTGAGGTATGCACAGAAGGTGTGATATTTAAGTATTCTATGCTACCCCATCTTGGCAATCACAGGAGAGCTATCCCCTCAGCTTTCTGGTGAAAGTTCATCATGTGAAGAAAAGAGACCCATAGGCATGCATCTTGGCCCACCTGGTGATCAAACCCTGGCGCTTAGCCTTCAAATCCATGTGGAAAAAGTTTCTCATTTGATTATTAGAGGTATTGATATCAGTGGTCAAGCGACACCTAAGAGGTATAACTTTTCATTCCCATCTATGGCTGTGTAATATTTTCCTATGTTTGGAGGGATTTTTTCTGGTAAAAAATTTGGGCAAGGTCAAGGTTCAAAAATTTTAGGTATTGTGTCAGGAGTTGGCGCATGAAACACATTTGGAAGTAGTTTGGTATCACACACTATTGGGGTGCAGTTTAGTGCAACGATGGGGATGTAAGGTGCCAGTGATTCAGGAACATTTCTTACTGTGAGAGAAGGATCTAATAGATTTGGAGGAATAGGAGTTGGTTGATCAAGTGGATCAGGTGGTAGAGGCTATCAAGTCCCTGCAGTAAAAAGGCAAGGACTTTAACCACCTTAGCATGTGTTTTATGAGATATCCCTACACTTTCCTGATTATAAGGGTGTGAAAGATGTTGCAAAATATGTGCATAAGCGTGAGCTACTATGGTGCATGAAGGGAATCATTTCCTCAGAAAGGAAAACAAGTAATTTTTCAACCAAATTACAAGGGTGCACACATAACTAGTATCTAAAATATGACCAAAACTAGATGATGGTGGATTGCAATGCACTTCGTGATGCATTCTTGGTAGAATTCCACAATCATGAGTTCAAACAGAAGAGCATCAACTTGTTGAAAGAAAATTAGAAAGGGATGGAAAAGAGTGTGTGGGAGTATGATGCGTGCTTTAAGAATCTCTTATAAAAATTATCTTATGATATTCAACCTTCTCAACATGCTCAGTGGTTCGTTGCTTTATTAATCACATCCTTCAAGAGGGTACTTTCACATAAGACCTTCATAGACCCACATGAGGCCTTGGAAGATTCCTTACACATCGAGACCATATGAAGCATGGACATCAGAGTTAGTACATTTCTTGAAGCCCAGGTCACTACCATGGAAAAAAATCTGGAGAAATTATTGACAAAATCAGCACATGAGACTCGTGGTGGAATGTGCAAGGACTATGAAATAGAGGGATATAGGAAGGAAACTTATCTGTGAAGATTGGTGTGTGCTATGATAGTGGACTGTAAAATTTTCCATAGAGACCATGATGCAAGTAGTTACCGTCTATTGTAGCATGTGATCCATAAGAATGTGTCTTGCTACTATAGAATCTGCACTTCCAATACTCATGACACCAAGGAATGCAGATTAATTGACCAAATACATGATGCCATTGATATTGGCGTGCGTCAGACTAGTATTACAAGCAGTTGCAAGGAAGATTGTCACCATTATGAAGGGAACGTGGATGGAGGTGGTGATGGAAGAGGATTATGCAGGGGCTTTAGAGGTCATCGCAACTGTGGAGACAGAAATAGTGAGTTATGACATGGAACTTGTTACAACTGTTGGTATACAGAAAACTATAAGCGTGAATTTTCCGATCTGTTACAATGCTCTTGGTGTGGAAAGAAGCACAAGTATGAGGAGTGTCCAAATTATTTGAGGAGACGAGAAAGCAATAGCAGAAGGATAAAGGTGTCAAGATGGTAAGTTGAAGAAGGCCGACTCGTAGTGGATGCCAAGGGTGACGTGTGGGTTAGAATTAAACCTTTATTGCTAACAAGGTGAGATGAGGTTGTGCGTGCTAAGGAGATACTAAAGTATAAACAACTAGTTACTAGAGAAGAGGTGGTGCATGGGAAGTACCCATACCCTACTCATCAGAAATAGGTCTATCAGGATACCATGGATATGATTCAAATCCTACAAAGGAGAGATCTAATGCTTAAAGGAGGAATCGCGGAAGTTAGAGGAAAAGAAGAATGTTGAGGCTCCACACAAGGATCTGGATGAATTTAAGGAGGTATGTAAAATGATGAGGAAAGAGAATAACATTCCTCTGCTAGGAGAGTGGTTATGGGATAAAGTACCATGCACCGGAGGTGAGTGTGAGTGACAGGTCTTTCACACTAACCTTCCCACTCACACCATTGACTATGATAAGGAAATTACCTTGAATGGAGTAGTCGATGGAATGGATCTTGAGTAATATTATGATAGACACAGGTGTGGAGGTTAATGTTCTCACCCTATACACATGGAATCAAATGGGAAGTCCCCCATTATAGCCATCCTCAAATGTGTTGTATATGGCTAAACAAGACAAAGGTGATGCCATTTTGAGTCTTGAAGGACGTTTTTATCATTATTCAATGGGTGAAATTCATTGGGGACTTCAATGTCTTGGCTCTTAGCTGAGCCAGACAACTTTTGAGCATTACTTGGGTGCCCATGGTGCTATAAGAACAATGTTGAATTACAGTTTCAATAAGGGATATATAAGTTTTGAGAACAAAGAGGAACATGTTATCATTCACTTTAATAGATGGTAAGTCAATGCCCTATATTTAGCCTTTGGGAGAAGAAGTCCTAGACAAATCTATTAGGTGCACACTATAGGACCTTGAGGTGGTACACCCAACAAAAGGAGGGTGTTATTCAGTGGGAAGACACTCAATCTATAAGTGATACAACTAGTGTGGCATGGGACAATTGGGCACATGGAACATATGAGTTAATTCAAAAGGTAGTTAAGAGGATTTGTTACAAGAGTAGACAAAAGGCACCGTTCTTCAAGCCTGAGAGGAAAGAAATTGCCAAGCTATTCTGGGGAGGAAACCTTGATGTTTTCCTGTGAGAAATGGAGACCTAGTGGATATGTGAGATTGAAAGGAGAAACATGTTTATCTACACTATGCGGGACTTAGCACTTTGGTGGGTAACACATTCATGAGGACAACCTTCTAGAGTTGTGTGAAGTGAGAATTTTTCTCTCTATTAGGTATTCTTCCAGAGCAATGTGCCTACTAAAATACAAAATTATCATGGGAAGGAACCCTCCTCGAGCATGTTCAAAAATGTGAGAAGATATGGATGGAAGGCACAGGAATCCTTATCCACCTTCCCTATGGGTGCATAAAATTTGTACTCCACCTTACAGGGTTGTGCACTCATGCATGGTACATTCATTTAGAGATTATGCCATTAGATAGGAAACTGGCAGGATTTGTTAATAGATAAATTGAATTCAAGCTTTTGAAGTATCAAAGTACTAAGCCATTGGTGGATGAGGCATTGCAGGTTGTTAAGCACCTAACTATGGGAGATAGTGTCATGGCTAAGGATAAAATTCTAGGAATTATTTGGAGAACCTGATTAGAGGAGCATATTTTGATGTGGAAGAATCAGAGGAGATACATCTTGATTGCACATGCATGGAGAAAGAGAAAGGAAAGTTAGTCTATGTGATCGATGGTGAAGAAGTGGAGAATTTGGATGTTAACCATACTATGGGTATGTGCAAAGTGATGGATAGTGTTGATGAGCAAGTGTGTGCCTACCATGAATCCCTCTCAAAATGAAGAAGGTTAACATTGGTCTCAGACATGCAGAACCTAAGGAGGCTACTATTAGGGGATTAATGGTCAAAAAACGGAGGTTTCAAAGATCATTGATCTTGTTGTGTGAATTTCACGATTTATTTCCATTGTGGGTACCATGAGCTTAAAGGGAGTTCACCACTCCTTAGGAGAAATGAAGATCAAGTTAAAGGAAGGTGAACGCGCCCAATTCAGAAGAGACCTTATCGAATGAATCAAATCTTCACATCAAAGTCAAGGAGGAGAGATTGACAAGATGATCACATCAGGAATCATTGAGGCTATTGAAGGAATCAAAATGGATAAGTCCAATGGTCATCATCATTAAAAAGTATGGGATGATAAAGATCTATGTTCATTACAGGTATTTAAATGCATTATGTGTCATTGACCCTTTTCCAACCCCTTTCAGCTGAGGAGATCCTGGAAGGAGTAGCTAGGCACAAGATCTATTTGTTTCACAGATGGATTCTTAGGATATCATTAAGTTACAATTGCAAAGGAGGACCAAGAAAAGACAACTTTTTCCACTGAATGGGGAAGTTTTTCCTACACATTCATGCCTTTTGGAGTGAAGAATGCACGCTATTGTGTTTTCGTGCATTGTGGTCCAGGAATTTTAGGACTTCATCCATAAGTTTCTTCAATTCTACCTTGATGATTGGACAGTGTATTGATTAGTGAAAGACCATTGTGAAAAATTTTGGTTGATGTTTGAGAGATGCCGGTAGTTGTGCATATCCCTCAACATCAAGAAATTTCTCTTCGCTACTCCATTTGGAACCTTGTTCAGGCATATTATATGTAAGGAAGGCTTGTTAGTGGATCCTGTAAAAGTTACTGTTATCGTAAGATTGGGAGAACCCATCAGCCGAAGTGCAGTGCACGTATTCCTTAGGCATAAGAGGTACTACCGGAAGTTTATTAGGGGGTATACTAAGATCATCGTGCCATTAGAAGGATTGTTGAAGCACAGATGTATATTTCATTGGGGAGAGGCACAACATATAATATTTGATACATTAAAGAATAGGCTTATCACTACACCAATATTACACTTTCCTTCTTGGGATAAGCCCTTCCATGTGCATGTTGATGCATCATGGATGGCCATTGGAGTAGTATTAGCACAACCTGATGAGGGGACTATTGATCGACCTCTTTGTTTTGCAAGTAGGAAGTTGACACCAGCAGAGCAGAACTATACTACTACCGAGTGTGAGGCTTTATCAATGATCTACATGCAGCATAAATTCAAATAGTATCTATTGGCAACACCCTTTATATTCTACATGGACCACTTGGCATTGAAGTACTTGGTAAATAAGCCTGTTTTACAAGGGTGCATATGCAGATGGGTCCTTTTATTTCAAGAATTTGAGTTTACAGTTGTTATGAAACCGAGTAAGAGTAATTTGGGACTTGACCATTTATCAAGGATTGAATCAAGGGAGGATGCATAGAGCATTAAAGATACAATTCTAGATGCACAAATTTTTAGGTTACAATGTACGCACCCTCTGAATTAGAATATATTAGTTGTGTTTCTCAAAAATAGGTATGGCACCAGAGGGAATGAAGACTTTGGAGAAGGAAGCAGTTAGCCATACGCGCTGCACCCTACATGTTACATTGGTGTCGATATTTATACAAGTTAGGCCGCGATGATGATTTTGCACCGGTGTGTGTTAGAACATAAGCACATTACAATCATGGAGGAAGCACACTGTGGGATTGTAGGAGGACACTACGCAAGGAATTCCACCATGTGGATATTCTACTAACAAGGATTTAGTGGGAAAACATCTACCAGTATTGTATTGAGTTTTGCAAGGCATGTGACTATTATCAGTGTCTTGGAAAACCAAGAAGAAGAGATGAAATGCCCTTAAGACCAATAGCTAGCGCATAACCGTTTGAGAAATGGGTGGTTGATTTTATCGAACCGATTTCACCTGCCACAGTGAAGGATTGGTTCACACTATATCATTACTTGTATTGATTACTTAACAAGGTGGGTGGATGTAGCACCTACGAAGGATTACATAGCAACCACAATAGAAAGAATCTTGTGGGAAAACATAATCAATAGGTATGGGTGTCCTTTAAGCTTGACTAGTGACAGAGGCACACATTTTTTGAATGAGATGGTCAGGATTTTACTATCCAAATTCATGGTGGCCCATCACAAGACCACCCCTTATCACCCTCAAGCTAATGGAACCACTGAGGCATTTAACAAGATACTAAATCACACACTAACCAAAAATTTTGATGTGGGAAGACAAGATTGGGATGATAAAGTCTCATTCATACTATGGGCATATAGGAAAACCTATAAGAGATTGAATAAGTCCACACTATTTCAATTGTTATTTAGCGCGAAACATATTTTACCATTAGATTTTATTTTACCGTCTCTGGTATTGCACATGTTGGAGGATTAGATGATGAGCAAGCACTACAAGAGCGCATGGAAAAGTTAATGCAGTTGGACGAAAGGCGATCACCATCTAGATGGAGTTAGAATAGTGAGAAGGCACAACAAAAAGCATGGCATGATCATCATATCAAAAACAAACAATTTGAGCTTGGGAAGATGGTCTTGCTTTATGACTCTAAATTTATGCGCCATCCTGGGAAATTAAAATTCCATTGGTTAGGACCATACATCATCTCGTACATCCTCAATTCATGTACTAGTTACAAGCACTAGATGGAACGATGTTACTAGGTTACTTCAATAGGAGTAGGTTGAAGGCCTACTATAAATAAGGCTTTTGTATAATTAAAAATAAGGTAGTTTTTTCAATTCATTTAGATTTATTTTAGTCCTTTTAGTTGTTTCCTTTGACGCTATTTTTGGCTTTGTGTTGTGTGTTGGTGTGCCAGTGGATAATTGCATTATAAGAGGTTCTATGCACATGGGACCACGCATACATTTTTGTGTGGGGTGAAGTAGCATCCATATTAAACATGGAGCAGTTATATTGAACATGAAGGCCAAAATTCTTCGATAGTAGACTGTTGGAAAAATTAACACGAAGATAGAAGAACAAGTGACGTAATGGCTAAGGTGCATAAATTCATGTGGTTATGAAGGTGGGTTGAGAAAGAATATGAAGACCAAAAAGAAACGAAGGATCACGGTATAACACAAGGCAGGAATCACCATGGGGAACTACTTAGTAGACGGCACAGAGGTTGTATGTACTTTGGCATGGACAATGCATGCGAAGGAGGTATGTGAAATTTTAGTAGTATTAAAGTGCCTAAAGGTTATAGCTGCAAAGCATGAGGGGAATTCGTGAGAAGTCGACTTAAGTGAAATAAAGTAATTTATTAAAAATCAACATTAGGACACGTGGTCAGAGGAACTCTAAGGCATCAATAAAGTATAAATAAGAGATAAGAATAGTCATTTTAACTGCTTTTATTTAAGAGAATTTCTTTTTTGCTCCCAAGCTCGAAGTGCGATGAAGGTTTTTTGAAGAAGAATGATGCAAAGTACTATCATGAACTAGTGGACTTGTACAAAGTTGTAGTAAAATGTTGTGACATAAAACAGAGGGAAGAAGATAGCAGAGTAGGAAGGAGGTGGCATGAAAGAGAATCAGGGGAAGTTGTTGAGTTAGGGCAGTCGAAAGAAAGGAACATAACACCTAGGGCGTGAACATGAAAAAGGAGAGGGAGATGGCACCAAAGAAGGCTCAAACAAAAAAATAGTGGTGGAAAAGGAGGATCATGTGGAGATCTACTCAGAGATGTAGTACCCTCCTAGAGTTATTAAGGCCGAAAAGTGGATCTCAAAGCTATATAAATGTAAGATCAACGAATACAACCACAGAACAACTAACAATGAAAATTTGATGCGGGCAGACCTAGTATCAAACACTCTAATGGTGGACGAGCTCGGAAACCCTAAGGTTAACGACTCGGTGCAACAAGGCATTGTAAAAGACTAGGGTTTTGTAGTTATGGGAGCTTCCCTTCTTTTCCAAACCCACCCCTCTTTTTAGGTGGTTAATGTTGCGGGTGCACAAAGACTTCTTCTACTTTGCGGGAAGAAGAATGATGATCACATGCCATTTGATTCAGACAATTATGGGCTTGTGGAACACTAGAGAGGATATAGAACTTGATTTATGTTTCATTTCCAAGATTAAGGAGCTTGCAAAAAATCTAAACTATGAGAAGGGGGCTAGGGCACAGGTAATTGTAGATCTCCCAGACCCAGCATTAAGAGTCACCTCCCAGCTCATTAGCTGTAAATTGGGCACATCGGAAAGGTGGACAGACATTAACCGGAGGTTCTTGTATGTGGCCTATAGGGTATCTAAGAGGGCACACTACAATTTTTCCCAATTCATTAAGAATTCCATTATCAAAGAGCGCAGGTACAGAATGAGTCAGGAACAAAGATCACTTGGGGCTCCATCCTGCTATTTATTGTGTTATGGGATATTGGTGTCCTAGATGGACTAGATGGGAACATTTGGGTTCACCCAACTGCGCATGTGTTCCCTACAGTCCAATTCATGAATTTCACCTACGATGGGACCATCTCAAGTGCTTACAAGGATTGGGTGAATATATGGTTCAAGTGTTTGCACAAAGATTTTAAGAAAGAGTGACACATCCACCACAAGTTACCAAAATTTTTTAGAGACAAGGTAAAATTTTCCATTACCCAACACTTTTTCCTAGCAAGGTTTATGATGGCCAAAGGAGATATGGGGCCATGGTGCAAACTCCCCTTTGTATTCACAGCCATATATATGAAGTGCACCATCAACCAGATCAAGGACGTGCAGAAGTTTATTTTTGATGTAGAAAAGGAGGATGTTGATGTCCACATGTTGTGCACTAGATACAAGTATGGAACTCAACCTGCCTACGTCAAATTTTTGGAACCATATTTTATGGACTTACACCCAAAAGCCAGCATTACCATCAAGAGGTATGTCCATCGGGTGTTCATGTAGTTGTGCCCCAAAACATAAGGAGGGATTGAGGTGGAGGTTACAGACTCTCCCTTTCCAAATCCATGGGAGACTCCAATCCCACCCATGAAAGCAGTGTAGGAGGAAGAGGAAGATGAAGAAGAACAAGATGAAGGAAGGTTGGATACCTCTAGAAAGAGGAAGTACTACACGTGCCAAAATGAGAGCAAGGGAACCAATAATTCTAAATAGGATGACACCAAGACATCATTCCCAGTATGTGAAGAGGAGAAGGAAGGAAAAGATGAGGACAAAGAAAAGGAAGAACATGAAGAAAAGAGACAAAATACACTAGACGCATCAAGCCCCACAACATGCTCAAAGGAAAGAGAGGAAAAATACTCCACCACTTTCAAAGTGGAATTGGAAGCAAGAACTGGAGGGGCAAGAGACTGAGGTGGAGACCACAGATGCAGGTGAGGCATGGGGAGAAGGATAAGAAAACTTTGTAGGGGATGAGAAGAGTCCAGTGTGCGAGGTCAGCTACACCACATAACATCATCCCAAAGGGAGATAAAGGGGACTCCTTTACTATAAAGGAGGATAAGGGATTCACCCATGGCGAAAAAAAGTAAAGAAACAAGTGCAAAGAAATAAGGAATAATTTTACACCCATGTACCCACACATGGACTTCGTGGATGACCCCATGAAGTTCTTACGCACAAGATTCTAGGCCACCCTCCCACCAGAAAAGTTACATGGTTGGGATTTGATGGATCAAGACAGGGGTGTGCCCAGGACCAGGAAGATGCTCAGTTAGAGCATGCACTGCCACACCGAGGAACCTGAGTTCGAGGTCAATGATCATGCGATCAAGACTATTCACTTAAAGAAGAAGGGAGGAGATACATATAAAGTGGTGGATTCTAACCACCTCACATATGAGTAGGCATGTTTCCTAATATTATCTGCACTAAAATATGTCTTCAGAGGTATATTCCAGTGACAGTCTAGATATAGAGGCCACTGTTTAGACCTTGATCACAGAGAAGAAGAGCAAGGAAAATGAAATAGATAGGTTTTTCCAGGGGTTGAGGGGAGAACAGGTGGGGATAAAGGAGGCGTATGACCAAACTAGTGCCCTCGTGAAAAACATTTTGGGACAATGTCCGACGTTGGTGAGCCAGGTACAGGACCGATTATGGGGATGAGATGGAGTACCTTAAGGACCTCATGGGGATGTTACTTGTTAACATCAAGGATGGTGTGAGACCCCACAGTTATAGAGATCGTAAAGGAAAAAGAAGAAAATAAGGTTGCAATTGAAGCCCAGATCATGGAGTTGGAAGATTTTCTCTCCCAACTCAAGGAGGGTGAATATATTGGTGGATAGGGGCTTCAATAGTTGTAGAAAATGTGAAGCCAATTATCGATGCACAGGTGACAGAGGAAGAGGTCAGCCCTCAAAGTGTTACAGGAGTACCATCCCCACCAATAAGGCGGAGCACGCATAATTGGTCGTCAACACCACGACCCAGAAGGAGAAAATCAAGACAAAGCACGAAAATCTAGATTTCAGAATCAACGATCTCTGAGACTCCATCACTAAATGGATGGATGAGTTTGATGGCATCTACATAGAGCTAGGGATGTCCATTAACACGTTGAAAGGGAAGGTGGAAGAAATCATCCCAGACTAGGTGCCCAGTATTGTAGGTGAAGCACCAGGAAAGGCCTTATCAGAATTGAAGGCCTGGGAGAAATTGAAGGATGAGATAAACACAAAATTCCCTAAACTCCTTCAATTGGTCATGTAGCATCCCCCCCCCATTCTTCAATTCTGTACTTAGATTCTTTCTCTACCACTATTCTTTATTCTTTGGAGTAGCATTCTTACTCTCGTAGGTTTTGGTCGACAAGAATTTTTGTTCAGGAAGCGCAAAGGTTTGCCGGGACGGAAACCAGTTTAGTGTGGGGTGATGTTGGACCCCTAAAAAGTAACTAAGTACCTAAGGTGTGAAGCCTTATGGCATGTAGAAATAGAGCGTGAAGGCATGCACAAAAGTAGTTCTTAGAGAGGCGTAAAGGCTCACACCTAGGCAAGATGGATTTGAGACTTAGTAAGTTTCGGACAACATGAAAATACGTGCATAGGGAGTGAGTAGAAAATTGATGAGATACATATGTGGATAATCTATAGAGACTGAAGGATCAAAGAAAGGATATTCCAGTGCATCAATATGGTTATCATGAAAGGATAAGGAGTCTAATTTGTTAAGGATTAGTTGGCACATGCATGCTAAAGGCACTTGATTGAGGGAAACGCATGGCGACATCTGGCACATTCCTAGGTAGTAGTAGAGAAATGATGAAAGGATTCCATCAGGATTTCGTAGGTGATGATGGGTAGTTAAGAGAAGATTCCTTCGAATGCTTGACATAGAGGGTCTTTTTATAAAAATAAAAAAAGGGGATATAGTCAAGAGAGATGGATAGGGAGGACGAATGTGGAGATAAGTGAAAGTGGGATGATTTTGTGTAAAGAAAAGCTCTGCTATTATGAATATTTCCATGAATGGAACTCTTTTTGATGTAATATTAGTCACCATACTTTGGTTCATTAATATAATGAAGTAATTTTGTAACACTCTGGTAGCGAATCTTGATCTGTTTTTTTCCCTTATGTTCATGTGTGTGTTACTGGTTTTCTTGATGATATACATGGGTGGATTCTACTTTATTTTATTTGATCATGCTAATTTATGCTTGGAATGCATTAGGCTAGGATTTTATGCTTACATCTTAAATCCCATAGTTGAGTGAGTTTACCCTCTGGTTACAATGCATTCCCATGTAAGAAATAACATTCTCACAAAGATCACATAAAGGAGGGGCTCGGTTCCTACACATGGTTTGGGTGAGCTTCAGAATAATTTGGATGATATGATGGTGCACTTGGGATTGGTTTATGAAACAAGAAGTGATAATAGAGATTACAATTGGCCCTCAGTTATGTCAAAGAATGTGACTTAAGTCTCTATTCCATATAAACCTTGAGAGGAGAGAAAGGTGGACTAGATCCACAAGAAGCCATGTGTGAGTTAGATGATTGGTGAATAGGAGTATGAGGGGAAAATTCTATAGAGATAAAATGTTGAACCTTGTATTCAAATTAAGCACTGGTGTATTAGATGGAGGATTATGAGGGTATAAGAAATAAGAAATATATTTAATGTAATGAGGGTAATTTGTAATAAAATAAAAAAGAGTAAGACACACAAGGATAACCACTAGTTTAAAAGGTGATATAGAAGCATTAGGACCAATAAAAATATTCAAAGGTGTGCAAAAATTAGCATATGTAATATTATCATGAGTGTCACCATGCATACAAGTTAGGGCTAACATAGCATAGAGAAGTGCATCAAATATAATGGAAGTAAGCTTAGAAGAGATAATGGAAGCCTTTAATAGAGAAGTAGATAAAGACTCAAGAATGTGTGAAGTAGAATGTGTGAAATCCATGATAGGTGTACACTATAGAGGGGAATATGGATTTCCCCCAAATATGTGAGCATCATAGAGTGAACATCAATGGATATAACCATAGGAGGATATAAACTTATTGGTGGAGTTGCTAAAGATAAAGTAGTATGAGTCATTGAAGATGATGTGCTCAATCGGGGTGAAGTAGTAGCATCAAGTTTGAAAGGAAAAAAAATCAAATTTCATGGTGAAAAACTATGCTTTGGTATATTAAGAAAACATGATACAATTAAGAAGAGAAAAGATACCATGTAGATAATATGAAACCAAGGATGTCCTAAGAGTGTAGCCTGTTATTTGCATACTCATTAGCTATGTGCATTGGCACTTCATCCAGATGGATCTGAATGCTCACCCAAAGCATGGGAAACCACCATGTCCCTCCTTTTCTTTACTTATCAATATGATATCATGCATTGTAATTACAGTTCTGATCAAGAAAATCAATTATACATAATAACCATCATAAACATGGCCATTAGAAACACATATAATAAGGAAGATGTTTAATCAATGTAAATAAGAACTAAGATCAAATACATCATCAAGAAACTATATTTAAACATATCAACTACCATTATCTAACCACTCATATCCATTAATAATCATAATTCATTTCATTACAAAATATGAATACATATAACAGTCATTACAATAGTGCATAGGTCCATATGTGCAATCACCAAACCCTAGATTTGTGTCACAAAAACATGACTCTGCTCTCCCATCCATGGTCTCTCATAAACAATACATTCACTAGATTTATATAGGGCCTGGGACATTCTATTTACTTCTCATGCAATCTCCTAATAATAGGCATGCTCGAAAATATAGCTTGCATGATTTTACATTCTATCCTAATAATAGATTACCTAAAAATAAGAATGGTTTTAATCCTATTATTATCCCTATCTCATGCATGATTCTTTTCTTTTTCTGCATGTGATTTTCCCAATTATAGCCTTTTCTTGGCCACCAAGTCATCATGCTTTTATCATTTTCTTGGTCAGCACTCAAACCCTATTTTCCCTATTTTTAGGGTTTTTGGAAAATTGGCTAAATCCTTTTTCTTTTGCATCTATGTGTGTAGTCTCACACACTGATCCAATTTATCTCTGCGTGTGCCAATTACGTGCTATTCTTTCCTTCTATGCATGCATACTTCTACACTTAATTCTCTTTTCTATTTGATACTTAGTCAATTTCTCTGACTGATAAAGAGTAAATTATAACTGAGATCATTAGGTATAACATGGCATAGGGTGGGGAGGGTGGGGTATCTTAAAGTTATGTGTAATGTGATTTGGATGAGGGGCTGACATGATACACTATATAATCCATACATACTAATAAGAGAAGGGGATAACTCATTGGTAGAGATTCCCTGTATGCATGCTAAATAAATAGAAAAAATTAAGCTAAGGATTTAACACCAAGTAAATATTAATCTATTTCAATAAGTAAAGATATCAAGATAAACCATATGAAAGGAAGCTAAATAAATTGCACAAATATTAAAAAAATGAATGTAAAATTCTCTTCATTGCATGGATACGCTTTCAATATGTGGGTATTATTTACAAGCCAAGTGTAAGCTACGAACACTCTTAGAACAAGGAGATTGATAAAAAAAGAGATCTCCTCAAAATGGAACAAAAGACATGTTTGATTCTTCTCTTACTACTTCAACAAATAGGGAGTTATCACTTTTGGAAAGCCTTAAAATAATAAAATTCTCTTATGAGAAATGAGTATGTATGTCTTACAAGGACAAGGTGTGTTTTGGTAAGGAGGTTATAGGTTGCTTTTATAGCTTTCCTTTTTGATAAAAACACAACTTCTAGTGAATGTGAGATAATGGAGATGTAAATCTAGGAGTGGATAAACACAATCAGGAGTGATTAATTAGGATTGATAACCCATAATAGTTATATGAGGTTTAATTTATCACTTGGGGTTAATTAATAGGTCAATATTATCTTATAGAAGTTATTTAGAGGAGATGTGGAGGGAAATTAGTTTAATTTGAGGGGTTTGAGAGTGGGATTTAATTAATAAAAGGGTTTATCAATTAAAAAAAAGATTATGAAAGGGGAACTTATTAATTAAAAGGGGAATTAATTAATAACATATGATTAACTAATAAAAAGGGGATTATAGCTAATAAAATGTTTTCAATTGGCATCTGAGATGAGAGAATTGGCTAATTATTAGAAGGCCACTAATTATATATTGTGACGATGAGAAGAAGATCAATTAGTGCATTTTAAGTATTAAAACTACATGGTAGAAATTAGATGTCTATATTTTCCACTTTTTCTTGTGGTATAACGTGATCAAAACCATTTCAAATATAGTAGATAATTTTATTTTTCATGGGTAGAAGAAAAATTAGTAGGGTGGATGATACCACCTTAAGTGCTGATAGGGCGATAGAAAAAGCTAATAGAAATTCAAAAAGAAGAGGAAAATGATCATAGTGGAAGAAAATTTCATCATGACAGAAAATATCCCATCATGGAGGTAAAAACCACCATGATAAGGGATTTCAAAAGGGAGGGAGGGGTTTTAAACAAGTCATTTTCACCCTCTCATTTAGTAGAAAAGATCTCAAGGAGATCACAATAAGTAGTGATGAATCCTCTAGAGTTCACACATTGAGCATACTGAGTTTGGTATACTAAAAGAGACACAAACACATGGATCAAGTAGTTAATGTCATGTAAATTAATTTTTATCTTAGAAAATTTTCATTTTGGTCACATTAAATGCTACAGAATGCGCATCATGCAAGGTTGCTAAAATTGAAATTTGTCAATTTTAGTAGTTTCGATACAAGGCCTAGTGGTTTTGTAGTGTTGTAGGTGGAATTTATTTTATATTAGAAAAATACATACATGTAGTGGTGGCATCACTTAGAGTGGTGAAATCATGACAAGTAGAAGTGGTTTCACTATTTTGGTGGTTTCACGAAGAATATCGGTCTCACACTAAGTAGTAGTGACCTTAGTTATCTTTAACATATTTGCCCCATCTAGTGGTGTTTTTTTTTTCCAAAAATAGAAGTTTTAGTTGAACTGTTAGTAGATTCTCCACTCCAAGTAGTTTCGTCACAACTTGTAGTGGATTTGTGAAAAGTTAGATTTGTTAAGGAAAAATGATGAATTTCACAAAGTTTTGTAAAAGTGGCTAAGTCAAAAAGTGGTTTTTATTGATTGCAAGTGTGATTAGGAGTTATCTAATTATATGAGCATCAACATCATGTTCTGGAGAGGTTGGAGACACTTCATCCTCATGATTAGGCTATTTATGAGGACTTGGGATTATTTTATGTAGCATTGATGCCAATATTACGAGAAGATAGGCCTTTATTGACTACCCTAGCAGAGAGAATGCACTCCGATACTAGCACATTCCAACTCCCAATAGGGGATATGATGATTACCTTAGAGGATTTACATAAGATACTTTACCTACCTATCATAGGGGATCCTATCTATTATGACACCATAGATATAGATGTTGAGATGATATGAGTGACATGAAAATTTGATTTACCCAGGCGGTGGAATATCTATATAATATTGTCTGAGATTTGTGACCGTGACATGGTGGAGGAATTTCCCCTAGTCCTAATGGATCTTTTTAGTGACATTCTGGTTCTTGACAAGAGTGGTCTATATTTATTATCTTGGTTCATTCATGTGATTGTAAATGTGGTTGAGAAACATAAGGGATTTTCCTGGGGATACCATGTTTTGGTCCCTCTATACATAAACATATATTTAGTAGTATATAGGTGGGGACAAAGCATATGGAACATGACCCTTATCTATATTTGGGTGTGGGAGTACATTATAATAGGGAGACCAATATACCCTTTCGATCCCCAAGAAGATGATGACCCATGAGCCTTTTGTTGGATCTGATATCGCAGGGGAATGTAAGAATACAAAGAGATTCTAGTATATAGATGAGCGATTGATGAACGGTTCCCATAGATATCACTTGGAGATAATACCTAGCCATGCATGCTTGACCCAGAACTTATGCAAAGTTTTCCTATGTGTGGGAAAAGTGCTACTTGGTTGGTTGTAAAGATGTTGTTGTAGAGAGATACATGACATAAAGGGTCTTGAGATAGTTTGGATACACACCAGGTGTTCCTACAATGCCACGGTTTTTCCCATGTGGTATGGGAGATAGTTTGAATAAACACAGGGTGTTACTATAATGCTACATGATTTTTTCTCATGTGACATGGGGGATGAAATAGTGGGGATTACAATAGATGTAACCATCACAATGGTTAATCGGGATACATTGACTACCATAATATGAGATATGTAGAGAAAGATTACAAATCCTAGGACCACAAAAAGATTCTGGAATATAGATGAGTGATTGATGAGATGTTTCTCAGAGATAAAACTTAGATACCATACCTAGCCATTCAAGTTTAGCATGAAACTTATGTAGAGTTATCCTACTCATGGACAAAGTGCTACTTGGTTGGTTATATATATATTTTTATAGAGAGATATAAGATGGACAAGGTCTTGAGAGTTTGGATACACACAATGTGTCCCTACAATGCCACATTTTTTTATCATGTGACACATTAGATATAGCAGTGGGTACCCACGATATATGTAGCCACCAAAACAACCGATTGGGATACATTGGCTACCACAATATGACATATATAAAGAGGGATTGTAGATCTTAGGACCACTTGAGATTATTGTGTTTGGTACTAATAGTTTTGGCTACTGAGGCTCACTATCCTGAGGTAGAGACCCATTAGTGTGGCTGAGAAAGTTTTTTATAGTACTTTAATTTCATCATCCATACATGGTAGAATCCACTCCACAGAGATAACCCATAGTATGAGTGGTTTGAGCATGAATGAGCATATTAACTAATGGTCATTAGTAGAAGGATGTTACAGGTTTCTAGGGCCATACCAACAATAGGTAAATGGATTTGAGAAATCAAAGTGATTAGTGCCCTCGTGAGTGGAGCATCTGGGAGTGGAGTTGGAGGGAGTGAGGTTGTAAGGAGTGCGTTTACAGGGAGTGGTGATACAATAGTTATGAACGTAATCCCAGTAGGTGGAGATGGAGGAGGTTGATGGGGGAATCTAAGATTTATTATTTCAAAATATCATTGAGTAAAAGGGTAGGACCATTGGGTACAACATTAGTCACATAAAAAATTACATAAGTAGTTGCTTTGAAGTATTAACCTGCGGGGACAGTATAGTAGGGTTAGTAGGATAGGTACCTAGTGCGGATAAATATGTAAATATTATTCAACTAATGTATGAGGTGAATAAACTTAGTGTTGTACTAAGTTTGTGTGTTGTGGAGTGAGATTCAATGATATCTGAGTGGGATGTTGCACTCATACAGAGGGATAGATGTACTATAGAGATGTATGCACTATGTAGAGAGAGGGAATACCTCATAATAGAGAAAGATATAGCTCATAGTGAGAGGGATTCCAATTGTGTAGTGGAGAAACAACCATGTGGGGAACAAAATGTATATTGCACAACCTCAAGAGAATAGGGTGTCCCATATATGCTTGACTAAATTGATTACCTATCTACAAGGAGATCACATATACTATAAGAATCTGTATGAGATGTCAGTGCTAGTGGATTATCAAGAAACTAGTTATTCACAATGGTCTAGGGTGAGATAGTCACAAATAACATGGAAATCAGATAGGTCACAAGATTCATTGGGCACACCTTCAGTTATGGGGCTGCTAGGGTCATCATCTCAGGAACGAATAGGAGAGGCATGACAATTCTCATCTTCTCTAGGAATACCAGGGAGTCCAGCACTAGGAGAGATTCATGCTAATAGCCGACTCATCTAGATCTAGGATTTTTGATTGTAGTATGATGAGATGTATCATACAATTATGAGATTGTTTTTTAGAAACTCAAGTTCCTTTTTGCATACCCATATATATAGATGATGAATTTGGATTTGATCTATATGTATATTTTTGAGTTTTGTCATGATGTTTGGAATTGATTAGCTCATGATAGTTATATAGAATTTTATTATGATGTTAGAGATATTATTATATATAGATGTATGATTAAATTAGATGTGATGATTATATGGAGATACTAAATGTGTTTTTTATCTCCTAAATGTGATCTAGTTCCATTGATATGTGTTGATGTTAAATTATATAGATTAACCATTTTTTCTTGTGTGATCTCATCACCTATATGTTGTGTTTTAGTAGGGTAGAGGAAGTGAATGGGGGTTATTTATAAAAAAGGTTATTTAGAATAGGAAGTTAGTTAGGAAACATTGATTTGTGTATATGTGATGAGTAGGGGGGTGGTAAAACCATGTTATAGCTTGGCACTGTTATAACTCGAGATGCCTCTTATTTGATGCAAGATTTCAAGAAAAAGGTATAATGACATGAGAAGAAATAATACCAATATTTGTAAGATGATATAGGATTGAATCAAAGTAAAATATCAAAGCAATGCAATTTGAGAAATTAAATAAACATGTAAATAAACAAGTATAGGGAAATACAGTCAAATAAGTAATGTTTAAGAAAAATACCAATGTTTTTGTTATCCTACTACAATACCCAAATGTTTTAGTTATATGAAAAGGGTTAATATAATTCCCCAATCAAGGATAAATGTAAGGGAATGGATGAAGGACATATAAATCCATATAGAAGAAAATGTGCACTATGATTATTCCTTGAGCAACAATATATGTTGTAAAGAAAAACATAACAAACATGTAAACTTGTTGATAGAATAATATCATAAGATGATCTACATGTCATGCACTAGAATAAACAAGAACCAAAGTAGGATGATTTATAATATAGTTTCAATTTTTAGTTCTTTTGTGTTAGACATTTTTTTTGGGTTTTGTGCTACATTTTTTGATGTTTTTGGATTTTCTAAGTTTTGTGAATGTTTTTTGATTTTATAGGTTTTGTGAATTTTTTATGATTTCCTAGGTTTTATAAATGTTGTTGGATTTTCTAGGGTTTTGTGAATGTTTTTTTATTATCTAGGTTTACCAATGTTTTTGGATTTTCTATGGTTTTGTGAATGTTTTTATATTTTCTAGGTTTTTACAATGTTTTTAGATTTTATAGGTTTTTGTAATTTTTTTTGGATTTATAAGTTTTTGTGAAAATATGTATAGGAGAACAATGCACCAAGATGACCTAGTGAGAGGTATGAATATACAAGGATAGATTCTCACATAATTATACAAGAATATGATAATTTGAATCAAAGCTAAGAGGAACAATTTCAACATGATTACAAACTCAAGCCATGGAAAAGCTAAGAAGGATCTTCCATGCCCCCAAGAATAAGGTGTTTTTGAACAAAAAAATACTCCCATGACATTAGAAACATTTTTTCACCAAAGGACATGCCCAAGGGCCACAATTGCATTGTTTTCACCATTGGACGAATTTATTTGTCTTTATAATTTTTATTTTATTTTTAATTTTTTAAATTCTTAGCATCAAGTATTAGGTATAGAATCATTTGAGATGCATGAATTTCATGGGATCTTGAATCTCTATACCATCAAGGTGAGTGAGCTTATAATCTCTTGAACTAAATTTAGGCATCACAATGTATGACCCTAACCAGTTCGACTCAAAATTTCCCTTATATTCTCTTTCCTTAGTGGTGTTGAACTGATTTCATTTGAGGAAAATACCTCTAACCTCAAATTATCAAGATATAATGCATTTATTATAGCTATTTTAAATTTTATTATGATACACTTTGAGGTGATCCAAGGCATAGAGGCATTTTTCATCAAACAACTTAAGAGCCTAGCCACTTTTAATCTTCTTCATTGTCCAAATAATATTTAAGAGATATACACAAGGAGAGAAGCTTGATATCTAAGGGAATAATGCCTCGAGTTCTAAAGATAAGGGAGTATGGTGTGGCTACTATAGCTGTTTGGATGGAGGTATGATATTCCCATAAGTTGGGATGAATCTGGAGGTGCCAATTACGTCTTGTTTTACTAGCTAGTTTCTCCATAATGTGAACAAGAATTTTATTAGTGGCCTCATCTTGCCCATTACCTGGAGGGTAATAGGGGGTAGACCAATTTTGATGTATTTTGAAGCGTTAAAAAATGGTCTTCACTTGCTTTTTTTAAAAAGATTTACCATTATTTGAGACAATAATAAAAGGAATTCCATAACAATAAATGATGCGGTTCATGATGAATTTAGATATCTAAGCACCAGTTACATAAGTGAGAGGGACAAACTCCACCCATTTGGTGAAGTATTTTGATGCAGTGATGATATGTTTATGGTCATCATATAAAGTAGGTGTGATATTCCCTTTGAGAACGATCCCCCATTTTGAAAATTTATAAGGTATAATGATAGGATACATGGATTGAGATGGTGCGTGAATCAAATTTCCATGTTTTTAGCAAAGTACACATATTAAAAATAATATGTTTCCATAGTGGGCCATTATTAAACCACACACAAAAGTTTCTTGGCTAGAACCATGCCACTAGTATGAGCACCACATATGCCTTTGTGCACCTCTTTGGTGTTAGGAAATTTAAGGGATAAATAATTTTATAATTTATAAATCCATAATATAAATTGTTGAAGATTAAAGTTTATGAAGTGCAGTAATTTAAACCATAGATTAAGATGTTTATAATGTAGATTAAATAGTGTAAAAAAACCATGAACATAAAGTAAATGAACACAGTGAAAAAAGACATAAGTGGGAAAATCTTGGAAGGTAAAAAACCCACTGAAAATAACTTATCTTTATCGAAAATAAACTTTCACAAAGAACTCCCACTATTTCTCTATTAACTCACTTATATGGATCATATGAATTTTACCATCAACATGTGTGTAAATGATCTCCAATGAGATAAAATTGTTATATAAAAGGTGAGTGGTCATGATCCACTCTTAAAGCTAACCTGCTTTGTGGTCTATCATGCTTATATTTTAAATATAAGCTATAAGGCAAAAACATATAATCTATAGCGGGTTTCTAAAATAATTAGTTTCCCACTTAATATTATAAACCAAACACTCCCCCTTAATGTAAAGTAGTGAAACATACAAATTTGATTTCACTTGTTAAATCTTGTTCTAAATAAGACATGCCATGTCACCTTTTAGTACAAAATTAAGTACAATCTATAAATAAATAAATTATTTAGGCTAGTATGCAACAAACACTTGTTTCGTGGATTTTAAAATTTCACGGTGCACTACAACAATTTATGGGGTTTTCAACTCTATGATACAATACTGTAGTGTCCCATAGACTTATACAAGTCACGAACAACTGTCACCATATTGCATATTTTAGAGAAGCCACAATACACTATTTTATCGTGGTTCAAAGCAGTTTTCCATAGATTCTATAAAAACCACAATACAAAGGAAAATTACAAATTATTATTAAGCTAAAGTGATCAAGGATGAAGTATTACATAATATTATGGAGTTAATAAAATCTTCATATCTAATGCTTTATTGGGGATTGCAAGTAAAATTCACATACACAACAATTTACTTAAAAAATCATAGAAATATTCTAGGGAGTATCCATTTTGACACAATCAAGCCACTAAGAGATGGAATTGCACAAGAAAAAAACATGCAACATGCTCATTTATTTTTCCCCCCTCAAAGGAATCTCTAAAAGACCAAAAATCATATGATTTAGAGGTGGAGATCAACACCATTCACATGATCATAAGAGATAAACAAAATATTCTTAGTTGATTCAAAGGTGGAGATCAATATCATCCACATGATCAAAATACCTAATATTTGAAATGCCCAAAATAACACAAAATTTATAGAACTTTCAAACACCCAAGGGCTTAGTAAAAAAATCTGCAACATGCTCTTCGGTCGATCAAAACTTGAGATCTATATCACCATTGATAAGTTTTTCCTGGATGAAGTGCATATGGATCTCAATAAGCTTGGTTCTTTGATGTTTTACTTGATTGTTTTTAAGAAATATACAACTTTGGTTATCACATACAAGTACAATTATTCTTTTAGTTCTCATATGGAGTTCTTCCAATATTATTTCGAGCCACGTGGCTTTGTTTGCTTCTTCCATAGAACCTCTTCCTATGCTTCAGTAGAAGAGATATACATTGTTGGTTGCTTCTTGTTGCTCCAAGTTATTTCACCTACACACAAATTAAAAGTATATCTAGAAGTTGATGTTCTATCCATAATATCACAATCATGGTTAGAATCATAATAACTAAATAGAATTTCATTATCATAAGAAGAATAACACAAACCATAATTGATTTTACCTTTGATATACCGTAAAATCCATTTTTTTCATTTTCCAATGGTTCTAATAAGGATCCTACATGAATCTAGAAACAATTCCAATTGCATAGGATATACCAAGCCTAGTGATATTCAAGTAGATCAAACTACCAACAAGCTATGTATATAAATTAGGATTAAATTTATCACAAGGAGGTTTTGGATCTATTTAACACAATCTTCCATAGGAATAGAGACAAACTTACAATAAATCATATTGAAAATTTAAATAAGATTAATATCATATTATGATTGAGATGTAATAATGGATTTGTGATTTTGATAAATAACCATGCCTAGAAAATTATTTAATAGTCCTAAACTCCTCATTTCAAAACGTTGTATTAACTTCTCTTTGATTCTAAGAATAGATTATTATCACTACTAGTAATCAAAAGGTCATCAACATATAAGACAATAATGATAACATGACTATTTTCATACTCAGAAAATATATCATTAGCAGAAAAATATTTAGAGAAACCAAGCTCATGAGAAAAACAATTTATCTTAGCATACCAAGCTCTATGGGATTATTTAAGACCATACAATGATTTATTAAGTTTACACACATATTATTATTTTCCAGGTTCTTAAAAGCTTTTAGATTGATACATAAAAATTAATTCTTTCGAGTCACCATTTAAAAACACATTTTATAACATTCATTCGGTGAATCTCCCAACCATGTTAAATAACTAAGGCTAGAATAATTTTAACAGTTCTCATTTTGGAATCATGATAAAAGGCTTAAACATAATCCAAACCAAGTTTTTGAGTAAAACCTCTATAAAATAATCTATCCTTTAATTTATCAATCTTACAAGTAGATTTTTATTTGATTTTATACAACCATTTAGAGCCTATAATGCTTCTTTTAGGAGGAAGATGCACTAATTCCCAAGTTTGATTCTTTATAAGAGAATGTATTCAACTTCCATAACTACAATCCATATTTTTATAGGATGGATTCTTTGAAATAATGAGGTTTAATCTCATAAACAGTTGACAAGGCATGATACGAGTGTTGATCATGGTTCATCTTTCTCAAATTATTAGGTTGAGAGTTTGAAACCAAATTTTTGGCCCATTTAGAAATCCTAGATTGAGGCAAGGATTAATTAGACTCCCCCTCAATGTCTACATCCATAATATTAGTAGAGGATGATTAGTTTCTTGCAAGTCAATTTTCATATTGTATATGTAAGGGTTGTTATCTATAAAATTAGTTTTATACTTAAGAGAATCAAAAGAGGGAAGAGAGGAAAATTTACAAAATAAGGTTTCTGAAGAACATACACATTCCTATTTTCTACAATCACATGCTTAAATGGATCACATACTCTTAATAATTTTGTTTGACTACCACAACAAAAAAAATTCAAGATTAGGAAGTGGCATCAAGTTTTTATCTTTAAACTATAGGAATGAGAAGGGACACATGACTACCAAATATCTTAAGACGAGATATAAAGTTTTTAGTTATTCCATACTTCAAGAGGTGTGGTTTGACGTAATTTTTTTTTGGAAACTCTATTAAGGATCTGAACAACAATTTTCATTACTTTATCCCATAGAAACTTAGGCACATTATAAGCATGAAACATAGTCCTAACCATTTATATGAAGGTTCTATTATTCCTTTCAACTATGCCATTTTCTTAAGGATTGAATTCCACTAGATACACAAAACTCATCAAAATTCTTATTAACATACTCACCTCCATTATTAGTTATGAATATTTTAGTTTTTTGATTATATATGTTTTTAACAAGGGATTTAAACTCTTGAAACTTAGATAAGACATAAAAAATTTTCCTAATGTGATAAGACCAAGTAATTCTTGAGAAATCATCAATAAAGCTAACATCATATAAAGCACTTCCAAGATAAGGTACTTCTAAAGGACCTTTAACATCACTATGAATTAACTAAAGTAAGTTGGAGGAATTAGACTCATGGTGTCTGTGAAATGGATGTACATGTTTCTTACTATGCAAGAAAATTTCACAAGATTCGTGATCTAATTTTAACTTAAGAATACCTAAGCAAGATTAAGGTGGGACATCTGCCCAATACTTTCATGCCAAAATTGAATAACATTGCACCTCCCTCACTCTGTATGGATAGATGGGAGAGAGGAGAACAATATATCTATAGTCAACACTCGGATGAGAGCTCAATCTATTTACCAACCCACTATGAAAATATAAGATTAGTAAACAAATCCATAAAAAAAAAGTACAATACATTCTTTTGTAAATGAAAAAAATTATTTTACCAAGCTCATTCTTAACATACCATTTATCTTGTAATAAAACAACTTTACCATCATCTTTATTCAATTGCAAACAAGATGAAATTTTCTTATTCAATTTAGGAAAAAATAACACATTTCTAATGATTCCATTTTCTAACTCAAAATTGCCACACCATTTAGACTTGATGACAAATTTATCTCCTAGATAAATATTTTCACGAAACTCAACAACATCATAAAGATTTTTATTCATATATGTCATGTGTCTAAATGCACCACTATCCTAGATCCATTCACTATCATTAGAGGATTAAAGGAAGCATTAATAGTAATAGATTGCTCAACATTATTGGCTTGGTTATTAGTATGAATTTGGTTTTTATTGTTCTTCCTCTTTTTATTGTTGTTTTTCTTATTCTTAGGATTTCTATGAGACTTGTTAGCATGAAAATTAGGTGCTTTATCACCAAATTTACCACAATTGTTATAAGTTCCATCAAACCTTACTTTAAACTTCTTATTATCCTATTGTTCTTAGGTTTAAACATGGATCTAAAGTTTGATTGATGATTTGTATTAGTGTTATTATGATTTTTAGAAGACTTTTGACTTTGAGAGAACAATTCTTGAGATAAATTTTCTTTTGAGTCAAAGTTCTTCATGACACTCTCTTCTAAAATATGGAGAAAAGACAATGTGTCTAAATAAGGTTAGTTTTAATACTAAAATTACACTAATTATCCAATTTACCATGTAATTTCTGTTATAATTAGTGATTACACTACTAATTATTCTAACGTTCCCCTCCATTTTGAGTCAATCAACGACACTTCATTTATTAACTAGCCTTTCACCCCATTCTCAGATACCAATTAACAACACTTCATTATTTATAATTCTCCTCTAATCAAATAACTAACTATCTATTAGTTAATTAGGCCTTTTTAATCCTTCTATTTAATCAATAAAACCTCCTACTGGTTAAATCCCCCTATTACAAATACTCTAAATCCAACCTATTTTCCCCTAAATCACCTCCAAATAGATTTCTAAGCTTATCCTAGCCTATTAATTAATCCTAGTTGATTAATTAAATCATCTCCAACTCCCATGAGTTGCTAATTCTACTTAATTCTTTCTAATCATGTTTATCCCTTCTAATTCTACTTTATCTTTTATCCCACATTCACTAGGTTTCTAGCTTCTCCCAAATTGGAAAGCTATATAAAGAACCTACTATTCCCCTCTTACACCTTACACCACAATTTTTCTAGTGATTTTATTATGCACATGATAAAGGCATTTTCTTCTTGAAAAGCTTATTCATTCTTGCATCCATTCTTCTCATTTGTGAGTAGTAAAGGAAGATCCAAACATGGCCATTAAGCCATTTTGGTGAGATTATTTCCTCATTTGGAGATAACATTCAATTGATTTCTTATGATCTAGATAGGTTCATGTTAGATAGCAATCATACATTAAAAAGCACATCCAAATTTCAAAGCAATGGCTTAACATTTGATGTTTTTTTCATGTTGGATGCATTAGATTAGCTATTTCTTTAAGATTTATCATGATGTTTATACCTGATTAGCTTTGTTATTTGAACTACTTGGTGTTAGTTTCATTTAATTATATTAGCTTCATTTAATATGAATACATTTGGCACGCCCTATGGGACACCCCTTTGTCTCACACACATTATTTTATTTTGGTTAAGTTTATTTTTGCATACTAACCCTCTTTTTTATGAATTGACATAACTTTGTTTCTAAGCATGTTTTATTCAGTTTGCATGTGTTGAGTTTTCCTTGTTTTGTTGATCTTTTGAAACATTTAAGCTGTCTTCATTTTTTCATTTTTAGGTATAAAGGAGGTGAAGGTGCTTTCAAAATTGAATTGATGTGAAAAATTTAAGCTTTCTTCATGTTTTTAGTTTTAGAGCTTCATTTTTTTCATCAATTTACATGTTAGTTTTGTCAATTTTGAATGTTTATTAAGTTTTTGAGCATGTAGGTTAATTTGATAATGTTAGTCTTCTTTCACATATTAAGTTGAGATGGGTTGTATGTAAAAATTTAATCTTGATGAGAAACTATTTAAGCTTTCTCTATGTTTTCATTTTTTGAGCTTCATTTTTTACCATTCTATGTGCTAGTTTTGCTAGTTTGCCATTGAAAATATTAAGTTTTTGAGCATGTAGGTTAGTGTTTGATAGTGTTGAGTATTTTATTCGCATATTAATGATATGGGTTGCTTTCAAAATTGAATCTTGGTGGGAAAAATTTGATCTTTTTACAGATTTTGGGACATTTTTTTAACTTACATTTTGATATATAGGTTAAGTGCATACCCATGAGTATAAGAAATATACGTAACCTATCTTTCTGGAGGCCATAAATTTTATCCCAAACTCAAAATTATTATGTTTTATTTGTGATGAAAAGGTATTGAGGTGAACTATGTAATGAATATATAAAGTAGAGATTTATACTTTATAAAATACAAGGTTTTCTTTTATTATAAAATAGATCATTTCTTTGCATGTTAGATTCATTTTAATTTGATCAATGCCATGTATGATCTTATCTTGCACTTTAGAGAGACCTTCAGAATCATATGATTGTGGATATTTTTCTAACATTTAAATGGTGTTAACATGAATGTTGTTGGAAATCTCTTTTTCGCTATAAATTTCAAAACTTGTAGTTAGACTTTCAAAATCTTGTGTATGCTCTTCTCTTGCACCAATTTTGGTGATCTTGAGAATCAAAACATTTAAACTAATTTTCCATTCTTTTCTAACATTTTTTTGCTATTCTCTTGCGCTTTCAAAGGTATTGAAATTTTATCATTTTAACATTTTGTTTAACTAGGAATGAATACTTTTTTCACAGGGAAGCATTTAAAGAATTTTTAATGGTCGTTTGAATTAAGATTTCCATTTCTATCTAGTTGGATTAATTGTTTTGTATGCTCTTCTCTTGCGTCTTTGGATGATCTTGAGAATCAAAATAAACCTTTAATCCTCTTTCATAATATTGTGGATTTATTATAAAACTACTAAATCTTAAGTGCAGGACCAAATTCATTTGTCAAAGAATCTGGATCTAAACAAATTCTAATTACAAGTGTGTTCTAGGTTTCCAATGGTGTTAAACCAAATTTTTAAAAAGATAAAAAAACACACCATTTATTAAAAACACTGTATTTGTAAGTTCGGATAAGGGTTAAAACCCATCCTACTTTGAGCTGTGGGAAGTATCTTGGTCATAAGCCATAAAAATCATTATGAGGATTACCAGAGGAACCCCAAAGTAGTCCACACCTTGAGGGAACTGGTGGATGAAATGGGAAGTGCCCCACTACCTACTTGACTAGAAAAACATGTGAGGAATGCTTCAAGTTACCCGTATGAGGCCCCGTTCATTAATTTGATTGTGGGGTAATGGTCCTTTGTCTAGGATTTATTCTAGAAAAGTGTACCTCTCTTAGGAAAGTATTGGTGAGTGTTGAGAACAAATACCTAGGAAACCATTTTGAGTTGGGGCTAACTTAACTTTATCTATCATGTTCTAAAGATCTCTCACAAAGAAAAATCTTCTTTGGAGTCAAAACCTTGTTATTCGAACAAGGGGAGAGTTCACATTAAATTTTGCGCCACATGTTATTCATCATGAAACTTACAAGGCATAACTTTTTCTTAGTTTCTAATTTATTTTTAAACAAGGAGAAACTCTGCTAAAGTTAGGCTAAGTATTTTTCATCACCACTTGTTCTATATCTAATTTATTTTCTTGTTACATTTTTGGTCAAAAGAGAGCAACATAGTGGTATTACCAAAAAATAATCATGTCCACCACTTTGTTATTCACTTACATGACCATGTTATGGTAGGAATGTTAAGTGTTGAAAGTGTGTTGGTATGTCCTCATGTTTTGGTAAACCTTGTCTTGATACCCATAATTGAGATATCTTATTATAGTTAGGTGATCCTACTTTAATTTACCCTTTACATCATTACGTTGCTTGCATATCATAGCAACTACATTTGTGATACTTACATCTTGTTTTCAAAAACTTGATATAAGTGTCTCAATTGTCTTGTTACACTGCTCACATTATATTGATTCATTGATATACTTGGACCTATTTTTTGATTCAAACATTTGCCTGAAGTCTTGGGAGGTGTTGTTGTTATTGTTTGCATTGTGTCAATCCTATTTTTATACTCACATCCTATTTTTTCTAAAAAAACTTGATTAAAAGTATCCAAAGTAGTGGCCCACATTGTATGCTAACACCCAAATTTGTTACCTCCATTTCCAACACTTAGACTTAATTTATATTAAACTAAGTTTAGAGTATATACTTTACATTGTTATGCTAGTCACATCACCTCAACCCTCTTTTAGTATTTAAATCTTGTTTGTCTAAAACTTGATTTACATACTAAAATTGTGTTGTTATCTTGTTGGAATAATCTTGGAGATAGATTGTTAGACATAGGGAGTAAGATATTTCATGATTGATGTTTGGTTCAAGATTTTGCTAGATATTCTTTCCTTGAGGTATTCTTTCATCAAGGTGACATTTGGCTCATATATTCTGTATCCTTTTGAGACATTATTTGTAGTGGATTATGACATTTTAGGATATTAGTGATATTCTTTGTGAAATTCATAGTTATTATGTTTCTATATTTTATGGTCATTAGTATTCATTACAAATGTATCAAAACCTTAGCAAAAACATGTTACTAAGAAACTTGGTTGATATGATTTGAACATTAGGAAAATGTTTCCTTTGAATCGACCTGGAAATTCCTTCCATTTGAATGAGTTTAATCATAAAACTAGTACTATACATTTTGGTCCCAATAATGCCAACCATGACTAACTATTGCATGGTTACTCACACTTGAAAAACAATAGGGAACCTATGTTTAGGAATTGAAATAAAAATAATGCCTATCATGACTTAAACCACGATTGGTTCTTCACACAAAAGTACCCGTCTGGTTACCCCTTTCACCTCATAATCGGTGGTATGATTATGATGATTCCAATCCAAATTATTATTCAGATTCTGCTCAGTATCCTGATTATTATAATCCAAACTATTATTTGGATTCCCCTTAGTCTCCTGAGCTAAACATTGAGTGGTTCTTCAAACTAGAGAACCAACTTTCCTCCTCTAAGGAATAATTAGTCACATAAATGATTTTTCCTCCGTTAAGGATTTATATCGGCACGATTTATTCTCCCCATCAAACATTCTAAACCTCAGTATTTTGAGCCTATTGATTCATGGTCCTCCCTTTCTCCATACGACCCCCTTTATCAGTCACCTCAACGAAGTCTTCCCCCTTTGAAGATCCACGTGACTCCAATTTTCCTCTAATCAAACATCTAATTTGACTCTTGAGTTGTGGTCCTCCATTTCTCCATAGGACCCCCTTTATCAATCACCTCAATGACGTCTTCCTCCTTTGAAGAACCATCAACTCCAATTGACCTCCAATGAAACAAAATTTTCCTCTTAATCACGATCCTCCCTTTCTTCATAGGACCCACTGTATCAGTCACCTCAGTGATGTATGTTATTTAATAACATGTAACTCAAAATGTCCTCTAATGAATCATCCGAGTTGATCCCTATTGCAATCTACTGACTTTCTACCCGCTATTTATCTTTTATGTCTCTTCTAGGAAAATTGATACCAACCTATTCTAAATCCATATATTCTTCTACTTGTGAGAAATCCAAATGTAAATATACTTCATCTCTTGAGTCATCTTCTTCTATTAATAAAAATTCAATCCCTCTTTGGCCTTTGAGCAATAAGTTCAAACCTTCCCCTCATCTACATCATCAATAATATTCTAAATATCCCACAACTATTGGACCTTATTCTTCTAATCAACCTACTATAGTCGACCAATAACGACCCATATAGATCAATTTATTTCAGAATGAAGAAGCGATTAGATATTTCATGGGGCTATACAGAGGAAATTACTCTAGAGGATCATGAATAAGGATTCTCTTTAGACCTCGATGAATTCACGTATTGTGGGGAAGATGTTGATTCCTTTATTTCATAAAACATAGAGGAAGATCCTAAGATCATCAATCTTAATCCTCCTCTTATTCTTCCATCTTCACATTCCCCATTACATGGAGAAACACCTAGGTATATCATTGATCACTTGGCCTAATTCTTTATTTATCACAATTCCTCAATAACAATCTCGCTTTAGGTCACCTCCCGGTTCCTCAATCATTTTCTTCTATATGTGGGAAACCTACTACTAGCCCTTCAACTTTATCTTCTATTTTTGGGTCACCTTCAGGTAGCGCCACATCCTAGTAGCCCCTCAACTTATATTCTTTGGGCACATGTCCTAGTAGCCCATGGTATCTTCTCTACTTGGGCTACATCCTATTAGCCCTTTCATCTTCCATCTATTAGAAACCTCATAGTAGGATGTTTTCTTATATACTTGGGCCACATCTTATTTTCCCTTAATCTTCTATCTATGGATCACATCCTGGTAGCCCATTTTCTTCCATCTTAGGGCCACATCCTTGTAGCCTCTTCATCTTCTATCTGGGGCTCACCCCCTGGTATCCCATCCTCTTCAATTATTGGACCATATCCTCTTCGTTCATAATATCATCCTTCTATCAACAATGGTGGAAAAACCACCATCATTAATGCAACCTAGAATTTATTGTGAATAATCCATGCATGCTAACTGTTATCCCGTAAAATTGACAAGGGCAATTTTACTGATAACCATACGGAAAATTTTGTTTCGATCCCTCGTTAGGGATCCCTCGCGTTCGAAACGTTGTAAAATCCCTTCCCGGGAAATCTAGTTTTCGAACTTAGTCATTTTGAGCCTTTTTTGGCTGGGCGCATGAAATATCCTTGTAACACTAGCTTTTGATGCGCCCCCTTAAAAAGCCTTTGGCGCATGGTTTTCCATGTTAACACATCTTTCGGTGCGCCAAAGGATGTTGAGTCTCTTTTGCGTGCGCCAAGGCGCATGCGCCTTGTGTTGACACAACTTTTGTTGCGCCGCTCTTTGGTGCGCCAAAGGGCGCACATAACTACCGTGTCGACAATAGATTTGGTGCGCCAAGGCGCACTTTATCTCCTGTTGTCAAATGCTTTGATGCGCCAAAGGGCGCATCGCCTTCCCTGTCGACAACAATTCTCATGCGCCTTTCAAAAGTGGTTGGCGCATTAATGTCCAGGTTTACCTATATATATATATAGGTGTTTTGCGCGCCCAAATGTCATTTTCACTATTGCAAAGCACGTGATTTTTCTGAACCTGTCAGCCCTGCCCATCGTTTTCTTCGTCCTTGTGGACCCATTGCACACTTTTGCTATTTATCCAGGTAAGAGGTTCTTCTCCCCCTTGTGTGTTTGGTGTTTTCGGTTCTTGGTATTTTTGTGGTGGTCTGGTTCTTGCTATGTTTGCTGGTCTGGTTTATATATAAATATGTTGGCCTAGCCTCCTCCGTTTGCTGTCTCCCCCTATGCTATCCTCCCTCTTTCCAGATCTGCTGGAGAAGGTCGTTTTCTTGAAACCAGTGGTTGTAATCCTCTTGGTCTTAACCGTTTCGTTTACCCAGCTGAGCCTGTTAAAAAAGAAGAGGAGAAGAAATCTATGAATCATGTAAAAAACCCCCTTTTAAGAGTTTAGTTTTCTGTCTTTTTCTCCTTGGCGCGTCTGTAACCCCTGCAACACTAAGAACAGTTGCGCCCCCATGGCGCATCTACCCGCCCTGTTACAAGAGCAAAATCCGCGCCAATGGCGCACCCTTTCGGCCTGCTGCATCATGAGCTCATGCGCCCTCAAGGCGCGCCTTTTCCACGTGCTACAAGTGCTGAAACTGCGCCCCAATGGCGCACCATCCATCCATGTTGTATCCCTTTTTCCATGCGCCCATGGCGCACCCAGCTTCCATGCAACACAAGCTTTTCTGCGCTAAGTATGAAGCTATAAAGGCGCAGGCGCATCCCCGATTGCAATAACATCATGTTGTGTAAACCCTTCATGCGCCGCGCCATATTCCCTTTGGCGCACGAAAAGTCCCAATGTAACACGCACTTCTCATGCGCCAAAGCACTATATCAAATGCAATCTGCAACATCCATGCGCCATGCGCCTTTGGCACCAATTTAACCTCTGCAGCACTCCTTTTCTGCGCGCCTTATCTATTTAGCCCTGTTAGTTGCAAGTTTTCATGCGCCCTGCGCCCTGAGCCTTAAAATCTCTAACTCTTTCTTCTGCTAGCTTTCCAATGGAAGATCAAATGGCTAATTCAACCTTTTTGGATTGGGTCTCGCTTCTTCTTCATGCAGATCAGCAACTGAGTTCAAAAGAACACATGTCTACCTCCAGTAAGAGACCCACCAAACCAAGAGGAAAGGCTAAGCTTACAGAGGAGGAGATGAAGTACAAATATCAAAGGGTCAGGATGCCCGAATCACAGGCTGAATGCAGTATGGATGTCAGGGACTCAGAATTGGGTCACATTGACATGGAAGAATTCTGGGTTAGAACTCAGAAGGTTACAAGAAGTCCATGGATGGACAAGTTAATAGGTAGTGCCCTGCATTTCACCGGAGGAATCCCCACTCAGTGCTGTCAACAATGAATTCATGATGGTGCACAATCTTACAACAAGGACACAAGGTGTGTCGAAAATGGCAAGGGCGAGGTAGTCATAAACCTCACTGCCCGTCATTTTGAGATGATACTTGGCATCCCTCACCACCGGCACTTTGTGGCCGTCAGCCAAGAAGCCATAAGGTGAAGACAATGAAGACCTGCAAGCAATGAACGAACTACCACAATGATCCTCATCGACAGGATCAAGCTGGGCCCATGATTCTGACCGCGCTCAGTTCCACATGACATCTGAAGAGTCTGAATAAGAATTCCTGAGCAGCATCAGAAGCAGGCAACCCCCTTTCGGCCGCAGGATGACGATGACGAGTAGCTGCTTCTTCTTATTCTTCTTCCTCTCTCTATTCTCGACTTTCTTGTTGAAATGTCTAAAGTGTGTTGGCACAAATGATGACATCATCCATGTTGCATCATGGGATGATGTCATCCATCAAGTTGTCAAAAGTCAACATGACTTTTAGATATTTTGTAAATATCTTTGTAAATATTTGTTGGCTCCTTTTTTGCTTTCCTTCTCCTCTCTTCTATAAATACTGGAATACTTGTTGTATTCAGGGTGAACATTTTTTAGATGAAAATAGAAGTGAGGAGAGAAAGACTTTGAGCTTTCTTGTAACAGAAGAAAACAGTAATACAAATATTAAGACTTTGTGCTCAATAGCTGTGTTATGCATTAGATCTTCCTTACGTTAGATCTGTATGTGTTTAATCTGTTGGATTCATATCTACTTTTCTGTCATTTGCTCATCAGTATTGCTTTGTTTATTTATGCAAGTAGGTTTGGCTCTGTTTACTACCAACCCAAAAACATAAATCTTCTGACCTTTCTGCTTTGGAATTCATTTCTTTTCTTCCTTCGGATCTGTTCTTTCTCTTTTCCCTCTTTCATTCCTTTCTTTTCGCAGCCTGAAACACTCTACTGGGATGAGATCCCAAACCCCCGAAGGTAGAATCTGTGAGACTTGCATAGATTCCTGCTGGTAGAATAGCAATAAACCAGTTTCGCTTTGCTGACTCAAAGAGGGGCTAAGCCCTGCACACTGTTGGCTCGTCTATCCATAGATCTGTCCAGGCGATAGATTTTCGGACCAACAGTGTTTGGCGACTCCACTGGGGAACGAATAGATCTGTCAGATCTATGATGGTGGTAAGATAAAAATCAGAAAAAATCAGCAGATTGCTGCCTGTTTGCAAATCTGAACTTTTTGTAAAAAATCCAAAAATTTGCAAAAGTGCTCAAATTGAAAAATTTTCTTCTGAGAGTCATAGATCTGGTCCAGTTAAAGATCTTTAGTTCGCTGAGTTTTTGAAAAAATCAGTATTTTGCCATAGATCTGAGTTTTTGACTGTTTGCAAAAAGTTTGAAACCCTCTGAAAAAAGTTAAAATCAGATCAGAAAATCAGCTTACTAATCTTCCCTGCCGTCTTATCCTCGTTGTAATTTGTCATTTAACCGCAATCGGTTTTCTGAAGAGGATAGTTTTTAAATATCTAGAAAAGTGCCTGCTGCTGGTTTTTGACAGAAAAACCAGAAAATCAGCAAGTACAACCAAAAAGAAAGTTTAAATCTGCGCCATAACATTGCAGATCTGGAAGGAACACTGGCGAGTGAACCTTTTACGCGCAGCAGGAGAGCCCGTGGAGAAGCTGATCCTACTTTCGATCTGCTTCAAAGGCACAATTTCAGCGTAACACCGGCGCATTTTTCAGCACTAAGCTCAGCTAGCCGGTCATCCAGGAGTGTCTCACCTCCACGAAGAAAAAGTCTTTTACAGGGAGCATCTACGTCCCTTTGTAGTGCCTTGCTACTCAGCGGAACTACACTTCCAGCTCGTGTTCTCTTTCCGGCTTTTCAAATGGCGGTTCCATGGGGAAACGCGATGGGTCCTTTGGCTTTACCACATCCAGTTCACGCGCTCCCTCACGGAAATCGAAAGAATTTTCCTAAATTTGACGGGAGCGGAAATCAAAGCACGGATTCCCACATATCTGCATTCATTATGTCATGCAGTATTTTGGATGTGACCCACGAAGATGTGTCGGTTCACCTTTTTCTGGAAACCCTACAAGGACCTGCAGCTGAATGGTTTCAGCATTTGCCGGCCGGATCTATCACCAGTTGGGCCACCTTGCGGGATGCTTTTGAAGATAGGTACAAGCCTTCAGAGGATGCATTTGCATTATTATCACGAATCACTCACCTGAAGAAGGAGGCGAATGAGACCATGCGCGATTTTGTCACCCGGTTCAATGCACTAATTAATCGTGTCCCTGTTGCCATGCTTCCAACGCCGGAAAATCAAAAGTGTTTCTTCGTAAACGCTATGAGCTCAAAAGTTAGTTTCTTGCTCCTTCAAGAGCGAGTTGCCACCTTGATTCTCGCCCAAGCCGCTGCCATTCGCATAGAGGATAATCTGATAATATCTGGCGAATTAAAAAAGGAATCAGCAAAGCCTAAATCTTTGGGCCCTTCACCCACCACTTCGTCTGATCCAGCATTCCAAAAGATGGCGAATGATTTGCTCGCATTAAAGAAGCAGTTGGCCCAGGCCTCTCCCAGTTCCTCATACCGGGATATTCCGCGGAGGAATTTCGTTCCTAACAATGTCTCACAAAGGCCGCGTCTACCTACAGCTGCTCCGCGGTTGGCACTTGAGGCCCCTCCGGTCAATGCTCTGGCCGAGATTGAAGAAGAAGAGCAGTATTATGAAGAACCTTCGTCTCAAGGCGAAGATGATCAAGATGTCGGTGAACCGACTGGCGACTCTACTATCGGGTATATGGAATTTGATGAGGAAGAATCTGATGAAGAAGAGGGTACCCAGGGGTACGCAAGCGGGCAGTCATATGCTGTTTTTACTCGCTCACAAGGAAAAGAAGCGGAAGTTGCTGCCCATGTCCAGCAGGAGAAGGCCGTGTCAAACGCGCCTCCGATCATTGCTAAAAGAGGTAATCCTCTTCCTACTCAACTCCCTGGCAAATCTTTTACAAAGAAATCTTTTCCCCCTATCTCTCCTCCAAATCAATCCTCTCACATTCCTACTAAGACCACCAATCCTATTCCATCATCGCGAGGTGAGGGACTCATTCCTTTACCAACGCAACCCTTGGCCGCATTTGATATTATAGATCATGCAAAAAAGACCAAGATCCAAATGTCTGAAGCTGAGTATCTTCAGTCAAACCCCGAACAGCTTGTAAGATTGACTAAGTATATCCAAAGTCAAGCTGTTATATCTAATCAGGTTTCCCCAAAAGGAATCCTTTCCACTCCCCCTGAATCTCATATAAATGTTGCTTCAACATCTGCGTCAGGCAAGATAGAACCTTTCTATCTCTCTCTACTGATCAATGGACACAAGCTGAGTAACTGCATAATTGATTCCGGGGCTTCTGATAACGTCATGCCGGCAAAAGTCGCCCATGCTTTGGGCCTCACTCTTACCAAGCCTTTCGGCAGATGTTATTCTTTGGAAACTAAGCAAGTTCCGTTGGTTGGCCAAATCAAGGACGCGCAATTTGCATTTGCGGCTTTCCCGGATAAAAGAGTAAAAATGACAGTCCTCGTTGCTGACATTCCGGCAGCATATGGAATATTGCTGGGAAGAAGTTTTTGCAGCGAAGTTGGTGGAGAAATTCATATGGACTGGTCCAAAGCTAGAATTCCAGTCAAAGGCGTAATGCAGACTTTGGAGCCTGAATCACAAAAGAAATACTTGGTTACCAGCTCTGAAGACCCCAAAGCTCAAATCCTTTTTGAATCATCAGGGATGGGGAATTACTTCTTATCTACTGAGACGGATAAAACAGGGGCTGTTCTCGTTCAGGAAGGAGATCTTAATAAGATCTGGACATTGCAATTCGATGGGAGCTGTGCAACTAGTGGATGTGGCGCTGGGGCCGTGCTGATATCTCCTGAGGAAGAAGTCATTCCTCTCTCTTTCAAATTGTAGTTTTTCAACACTAACAATACTGCTGAGTATGAGTCTCTCTTACTCGGTATGCAAGCCGCAAAAGAAAGAGGAATAAAAAATCTAAAAGTACAAGGTGATGCTGAGCTAGTTGTAAATCAGGTCAAAAGGATTTACCAAGTAAAGAATGAAAGGCTCAGGCACTACCGTAATGCGGTATGGGACAGCATTGAGGAGTTTGATGCCTTTTCAATTGAATCAATTCCAAGAGCTCAAAATGACATGGCTGATTCATTGGCTGTTTCAGCATCTCTCATGCTCCCACATCCAGGTTTGAAAATGAACAAGTACACCATTGAGGTGGTTTTCCGCCCGAGCGTGCCAGATAATTCTCAGCATTGGCAGGTGTTCAACGATGACAATCAACTCATTGCCTTTCTGGAGAAGGCAGAAAATTTTAAAGAATTGTATTTCGAAGGATCCACCTCTACATGCCGTGAATCAATCAACGGTCAAAACCATGAAACAAAGGAGAACGATGGCATATGTCAGCTCAAGGGAAATAAAATTCCAAAGGGCCTGGTTTCTCTGGAACGCCTGTTTGACAGGCATGACCGTTTTGTAAAAAAGAAGAGGCGGGATGATCCTGACTCATCCCCAGAGACCGAACCGGTCAATTTAGGTTCGGAGGCACATCCGCAATTTGTGAACATCGGGAAATGTTGCACGCCAGAAGAAAAGTGAAAATTTGTCAAGTTGCTGAAAAAATATATGGATGTATTGGCATGGTCTTATGCCGATTTAAAGTCCTTCAAGCCAAAGGACGTTCAGCACGATATTCCGTTGAAAGACGATGCCAAAGCCTTCCGCCAGAAGCAGAGGCACTATAATCCCAAGATTTCGGGTACCATCCAGGCTGAAATTCAGAAGATGCTAGATGCAAGAATCATCTTCCCTATCCATCACAGTACTTGGGTAGCAAATATTGTGCCAGTGCGCAAGAAAAACGGTGAAATACGCATCTGCGTAGACTTTCGAAATTTGAATCAAGCTTCGCTGAAAGACAACTACCCTCTTCCGATAATGGATCAAGTTCTGCAAGCAGTAACTGGATCAGAGATGCTGTCCATGCTCGACGGTTTTTCAGGTTACAATCAGATTGAAGTTTCACCTGAAGATCAGTTTAAAACAGCATTCACTACTCCCTGGGGTACATTTGCCTACAGCAGGATGCCTTTCGGCCTAACTAATGCTGGTGCCACTTTTCAGCGGGCCATGGACTTTGCTTTCAAAGGTATGATGGGGAAGGTCATTGTGGTTTATTTAGATGACCTGACTGTGTTCTCCAAACAACGAAGCGATCATTGTGATCACTTGGAGCAAGTGTTGGCCAGGTGCCGAGAGCATGGGATTTCCTTAAACCCAAAAAAGTCTGTTTTTGGAGTCACGGAAGGGAAGTTGCTAGGCCATGTGGTCAGCAAAGAAGGAACAAAGATAGATACTGAAAGAGTTAAGGCTATTCAAAGCCTTACTCTGCCTACAAGCAAGACTGGTGTTCATTCTTTCTTTGGAAAGGTGAACTTTCTCAGGCGTTTTGTTCCTGACTTTGCTGAAAAGACCCGTCACATATTGAACATGATGAAGGGGTCACCAACTTTCAGATGGAGTGAGGAGGGGAAAAGGTCATTTGAAGAAATAAAAGCTTCTGTTGCTCATGCACCAGTCCTGGTATGTCCAGATTTCTCCAAGGACTTCATCATGTATAGTTATGCATCTGAGCATACTGTGTCTGCAATCTTAATGCAAAAGAATTCAGAAGACATTGAATCCCCGATTGCATTCATGAGTTCTCCCCTCAAGCTTCACGAACTAAAGATGACTCAGCTGGAAAAGCATGCCTTTGCCGTTGTCAAAGCAGTGAAGAATTTCAGGTATTACATTCTAAACTCGCATACGGTGGTGCTGGTTCCAGACACGGCGGTGAAATCAATTCTAACTCAGCAGGAGTTAGGAAGCTTGCGAGGAAATTGGATCGCAAAGGTCCAAGAGTATGACCTGGATATTAAACCAACCAAGCTGGTAAGAGGCAAGGGCCTGTGTCAGCTAATGGCTGAAAACAAAGATTCAGAAAATCCTGATGAGAGGGGTGACTACATCGAAGAAGCGCAGGACCGGCAAGAAGGGCCTGATTCTCTGCCTCTGGTTCTATTTGTTGCAACTAGTGATGAGTGGTACTCCGACATCGCTTTCTTCCTTACCTACGGCGAATGCCCGATGCACCTAACTGCAAAGGAGAAGCGCACTATAAAGCTCAGGGCGGCTAAATACGTCATCTGGGATGACGGCTTATATAAGCGCGGGATAGATGGCATCTTCCTGCGATGTGTCGACAAGCCCCAGCAAGTAAAACTACTGGAAAGTTTTCACAATTCAGCTTGTGGAGGACATTTTTCTTCCTCCGTGATGGCACACAAGATCATTCGAGCCAGATACTATTGGCCAACGCTCTTTCAAGATACAGCCACCTGGGTGGCAAAGTGTGAACCCTGTCAGCAATTCGTCGGCAAGCCCAAGTTGGCTGCCTTTCCCCTAAGGCCGATCATTATCAATGAACCATTCAGGCAATGGGGAATTGATTTTATTGGCGCACTCAATCCTCAATCGAGTGCCGGACATAGCTATGTCCTTACAGCAACGGATTACTTCACCAAGTGGGTGGAAGCCATACCTGTCAAGCATGCCACTTCTGAGGTGGTTTGCAATTTCATTAAAGAAAATATCATTGTCAGGTTCGGCGTTCCAAACAAAATCGTTGCTGATAATGCTTCTAACTTCTCCTCACGAGAAGTTATTAGTTTTTGCTATGAATATGGGATAACTTTGGCTCATGCCTCAGATTATTATCCTCAAGGAAATGGTCAAGCGGAATCCAGCAACAAGAACTTGGTGGCCATCATACGAAAACTGGTGGAATCAAATCAGCGGATGTGGCACAAGTCTTTGTACGACGCTTTGTGGGCGGACCGCATTACTCCCAAGAGATCTCTCAGCATGTCACCTTTTCAAGTGTTATATGGCACTGATGCCGAGCTTCCCATTTCTGCGGAACTTCCTGCTCTGCGCTTGGCACGAGCGATTGAAGATGAAACTTTCCAGAATTCTCTAGAAAAGAGAATCATGTATCTGGCAGAACTTGAAGAAAAGAGAGTGAAGGTGGTCGACAGGATCACTGAACATCAGAATCAAGTTAAGAGGCTTTTCGATAAGAAAGCCAAGCAAAGAGATTTTCAAGTGGGAGATCTCGTCCTTTTGTGGGACAAGCGAAGAGAGCCAAAGGGCATGCACGGAAAGTTTGATTCCCTATGGAGAGGGCCCTTCAAAATCAAGCAACTCAACGGAGAGAATAGTTTCTATCTCTCGTATCTGGATGGAACTGAGCTCCCGCTTCCCTATAGTGGGCAGCATCTGAAGACCTTCAGGAAGTAGAGCTTGCTCTCTTCTTTGTACAATTTGTTTTAAGTTGTGTGTTTGCTTTCGTCGTGTGTTTGCTTTCGGTTTGTCGTGTGTTTCTTTTGTTCTCCCTCCGGTCCCCCTTGTTTTTGACTCTGTTACCCAATGGATAGGCACAAGTGATCTGGGATTCTCTACCCCTGATTTTACTCAGGGATAGTCCCCAGAAAGAGCCAGCTGTTATCCCGTAAAATTGACAAGGGCAATTTTACCGATAACCATACGGAAAATTTTGTTTCGATCCCTCGTTAGGGATCCCTCGCGTTCGAAACGTTGTAAAATCCCTTCCCGGGAAATCTAGTTTTCGAACTTAGTCTTTTGAGCCTTTTTTGGCTGGGCGCATGAAATATCCTTGTAACACTAGCTTTTGATGCGCCCCCTTAAAAGCCTTTGGCGCATGGTTTTCCATGTTAACACATCTTTCGGTGCGCCAAAGGATGTTGAGTCTCTTTTGCGTGCGCCAAGGCGCATGCGCCTTATTGTTGATACAACTTGTGTTGCGCCGCTCTTTGGTGCGCCAAAGGGCGCACATAATCCCGTGTCGACAATAGATTTGGTGCGCCAAGGGCGCGCTTTATCTCATGTTGGCAGATGCTTTGATGCGCCAAAGGGCGCATCCCTTCCCGTGTCGACAACAAATCTCATGCGCCTTTGAAAAAGTGGTTGGCGCATTTATGTCCAGTTTTTATATATATATATGGTTTGCGCGCCCAAATGTCATTTTCACTTTTGTTGAGCACGTGATCGTTCTGAACTTGTCAGCCTCTGCTCCGTCGTTTTCATCATCCTGTGGACCCGTTGCAACTTTTGCTATATATCCAGGTAAGAGGTGTTATTTCTCTCTTGTGCGTTTTGTGCTTTCAGTTCCTGGTGTGTTCCTGGTTTGGTTCTTGCTTGTTGGGTGGTTGTTTATATGTAAATGTGTTGGCCTAGCCTCCTCCGTTTGTTGTCTGCCCCCCATGCTATCCTTCCTCTTTCCAGATCTGCTGGAGAAGGTCATTTTCTTGAAACCAGTGGTTGTAATCCTCTTGGTTTTAACCGTTTCGTTTGCCCACTGAGCATGTTAAAAAAGTCAGAGGAGAAGAAATCCTGAATCATGTAAAAAACCCCCTTTAAGAGTTTAGTTTTCTGTTTTTCTCCTTGGCGCGTCTGTAACCCCTGCAACACTAAGAACAGTTGCGCCCCCATGGCGCATCTACCCGCCCTGTTACAAAGAGAAAAATCCGCGCCAATGGCGCACCCTTTCGGCCTGCTGCATCATGAGCTCATGCGCCCTCAAGGCGCGCCTTTTCCGCGTGCTACAAGTGCTGAAACTGCGCCCCAATGGCGCACCATCCATCCATGTTGCATCCCTTTTCCATGCGCCCATGGCGCACCCAGCTTCCATGCAACAAAAGTTTTTTCCGCGCAAGTATGAAGCTATAAAGGCGCAGGCGCATCCCCGATTGCAATAACATCATGTTGTGTGAGTTCCCTTCGTGCGCCGCGCCATATTCCCTTGGCGCACCGAATCCCAATGTAACACACAATTTTCATGCAACACCCTTCATGCAATATAAAATGCAATCTGCAACATCCATGCGCCATGCGCCAATTTAACCTCTGCAGCACTCCTTTTCCATGCGCCCTATCTATTTAGCCCTGTTAGCTGCAGTTTTCATGCGCCCCGCGCCCTGAGCCTTAAAATCTCTAACTCTTTCTTCTGCTAGCTTTCCAATGGAAGATCAAATGGCTAATTCAACCTTTTTGGATTGGGTCTCGCTTCTTCTTCATGCAGATAGCAACTGAGTTCAAAAGAACATATGTCTACATCCAGCAAGAGACCCACCAAACCAAGAGGAAAGGCTAAGCTTACAGAAGAGGAGATGAAGTATAAATATCAAAGGGTCAGGATGCCCGAATCACAGGCTGAATGCAACATGGATGTCAGGGACTCAGAGTTGGGTCACATTGACATGGAAGAATTCTGGGTTAGAACTCAGAAGGTTACAAGAAGTCCATGGATGGACAAGTTAATAGGCAGTGCCCTGCATTTCACCGGAGGAATCCCCGTCAGCGCTGTCAACAATGAATTCATGATGGTGATTGCACAATCTTACAACAAGGACACAAGGTGTGTCAAACAGCAAGGGCGAGGTAGTCATAAACCTCACTGCCCGTCATTTTCAGATGATACTTGGCATCCCTCACCAGGCACTTTGTGGCCGTCAGCCAGGATGACGATGACGAGTAGCTGCTTCTTCTTCTTCTTCCTCTTCTTCTTCTTACTTTCTCTCTATTCTCCGACTTTCGGCCGCAGGAAATGTCTAAAGTAGTGCTTGGCACAAATGATGACATCATCCATGTTGCTTTCATGGGATGATGTCATAAAGTGTGTTGTCAAATGAGTCATCCATGTTGCATCATGGGACATTTTGTCAAAAGTCAACATAGATTTTGTAAATATCTTTGTAAATATTTGTTGGCTCCTTTTTTGCTTTCCTTCTCCTCTCTTCTATAAATACTGGAATACTTGTTGTATTCGGGTGAACATTTTTTAGATGAAAATAGAAGTGAGGAGAGAAAGACTTTGAGCTTTGTTGTAACAGAAGAAAACAGTAATACAAATATTAAGACTTTGTGCTCAATAGCTGTGTTATGCATTAGATCTTCCTTACGTTAGATCTGTATGTGTTTAATCTGTTGGATTCATATCTACTTTTCTGTCATTTGCTCATCAGTATTGCTTTGTTTATTTATGCAAGTAGGTTTGGCTCTGTTTACTACCAACCCAAAAACATAAATCTTCTGACCTTTCTGCTTTGGAATTCATTTCTTTTCTTCCTTCGGATCTGTTCTTTCTCTTTTCCCTCTTTCATTCCTTTCTTTTCGCAGCCTGAAACACTCTACTGGGATGAGATCCCAAACCCCCGAAGGCAGAATCTGTGAGACTTGCATAGATTCCTGCTGGTAGAATAGCAATAAACCAGTTTCGCTTTGCTGACTCAAAGAGGGGCTAAGCCCTGCACACTGTTGGCTCGTCTATCCATAGATCTGTCCAGGCTATTAGTATCTCTATGAGTCATGCATGTGTCAAAACCAGTAGCACAACTATATAATAATTCACCACACTAAACTAAGAAAATCAATACATATCTATAGGGGTGGGGAATTTCCCTTCACCACGCATACACTTCTCAAAATAGGTCACACACTGATAATAACCATGTGCATTTACAATAGTATGCACAACATGTAAGTTCTCTAATAATATATTTCCTATAGTTAACTCCAAGTATAAATCCTATTATTAGCTTAAACTATGCATGGTGCTTATCTGCCACTTGTTCCCAAAATACCAATCCTTGGAGTGTAATTCTTCATCTCTATATGTGCTCTACATGTTATCTCCAAAAGTAGTCCTTATCTACAAAAATAGCCAAGTCTTGATCCCAAATGTTCTAGAGTGCATTTCCTTTTCTATATTCCCACGCCTTTAAATGTGCCTTGTTCCTGCAAGTGCATCCTTTATGTGTCTTCTCCTTAGAGGAACATTTTTTCTACTCAACAATCATGCCTAATATTCCTATCATCAATCCTAAACATCCACTGTCTTCTCCCACTTTTTGGGATCAAACAAATCACAAATTAGCTTATATGAGAGCTCCAAAGATCTCAACAAGTCAAACAACCATAAAGTTAAAAATAAAACGTGATTCAAGAATGCACACCAACATAACCTTCAAGTATGAAAAGTGCAGAAACCTATGGGTAGGGAACTCAATATCCCACATACAAAATCCATGTTGAAAGATAAGTCACAGTAACTTATCAAATATTATCTCACCACAGTCATTGAGATTGGAGATAATATTACTCTTGATAAGAAAATAATCCTAGTCTCCCTTATTAAAGAAATCACAAAAATCAGTGTTGGATCCTATCACGCAGAGTGATATTTTTGGTTCCAACTTCCTGATAAATCAACTTCATCATCTTCTCCCTTCATGATTTTCCCTTTGGAAAATGGTAAAAAATATAAAAAAAAAACAAAACAAAATCAAAACAATTCAAAATACAAAAAAAGAGAAAAACATTACAAAAAAATCAAAGGTACAAAGATTAAACATTACAATAAGGTTTCTCATACACATGGATGTTCTTTCTTCCCTTTATTTCCATTCCTTTATAGGTCTCCCACCATATTCATCCCTTTGATGATATTTTGGTTAGTCTATTTTCACTCATTGTGTGGCATTTATCTTTATTCTATTTGACCTTGGTCTTTCATCACCTTGGTAAATTAAAGAACAACTAATCTCTTAGAGATCCTATCAATATATACAGCTCATAAACTTGTGAATAAATTTTGGATGTATTTGTTCACACTAACCAATGTTATCATATCAATCACTTCCACATCCTTCCATCAAGCCATCTATGGTTTTTAACCCCTCATCAAAACAATCGACATAGCTGAAATAATTTTTAGAAAGCAAAAAATCAATCAAAACATCAAAAATCAAAAGAAAAGAAATATATAACTCTCTCTTGGGGTATTTCCAATATCTCTACTGGAGCTATGGACACCAGGTTAGAAATAGAGAAATGTTTTGATTAGAATCAAATACATCTCCATTAGGGCTATGGATTCCTGACTAACTGCGGAGTAATGTATAACTCTCCTTCCACCCTCAATTCAAAAATCACCTATCAAGATAAATCATTCCTACACATTAGCTAGTTTTTCTTCACTTATTTCCTATCAAATATTCACTTTGAGAAGTAATTAATTTCCACATGTGTAAACTAAATCTCTATGAGAAAATACGATGAATATTTTACCAAGTGTTGTTTGGACCTTGTTCAAAATATTTCTTTAGTATATATCTTGTCTCACGATTTTTGCCTTGGGATAATCACCTTTTCATCACGAGTCTTCTATCTATATTTCCCATATCCTTACATGGAATTCACACTTTTCTTTTTCTTTGTTTAAAACATCCATGTGTTTAAGATTGCATGTTTACCATGTTTGAGGGAATTTTTGTCCCTTCTTTCAATAAACAATCTTCCACTTCTATCTATATCAATTTCTTGGACAACTTGCATTGGGGGCATGCTTGATCCTTCCTAGAACTTCATTGGTTTGAGTTCATCATCATGTTGAACATATCCATCTTAGCCTTGATATGACTTATCTTCTTCATGTATATACATGTGGGATTTTCCCTTGTAAATTCTCACCTCTCACTGAGGGAATCTTTGCATATTCATTTTCATGTACATAGCTTCAAAAACAATCAAAAATAAAAATCCAAAAAATTGGTAAAATGTCCAACAATCCAAAAAGGTGGCGAAATATCCCAAATATCCCAAAATTGGTAAAAAGCATTCAAACATCAGCATCATTCACAGGACACAGCATCCTCAAACATCAATTTTTTTCCTAAAAAACACTTTCTTTAGTCCTCGCTTGTTCTTGTGCATGATTTGTGGATCATTTTGATCTACCTTCAATGACAAAAGTTATTTTTCTTGCTATGTTTGCATTCCCTTACACAAGCAGTTGCTTGGGGCAGTTTCATAGTGCACCATTAATTTTTCATGAGAATTCTACATCCTTTTTTTATTCACTTTGCTTGTATCCTTACTTGGGGTGACATTTTTAACTCTTATTGTTAACTCAAACATTTTGGAATTGAAGCTTGATAACAAAAACATTGGTACACATGCCTTGCATGTTTTTGTTTGAGTACACTTATTTCTGTTTGTTTTTTTGTTGGTCTATTTGTTTACTATCTCATATTACATTACATTATGTATATTTATTTGAGTCATTCCTTGCATGGTCATATACAACAAAGAACTGATGACATGGATCATAAAGAAAAATGATGAAACAAAGCTATTTCTAAGCCAACTAATGTGCTTCTTATCTGCATATGAAAGTTTTCTTCATCTCCACTTTTCTTCATCTTCACTTTTCTTCTCTCAAACTTTTTCTTCAACACCACTAGGGCAATAGGGATTAAATTTATCCCCCCTCCCCCTTGTTTCTTCTATTTGTTGAAACATCAAATTTTCTTTCCCACTCACTCACAATACACATTCGCCTACTAGGCTTGTGTTGACTATTTTGTTTCCTTCTTCTTTTTGACCATCGATTGACCTCTTTCATCACCCCATCGATACTCAAGGAGGCATCCTTCATTCTACTAATTTTTCATCCATTCCTTAAAAAGTTACTTGTCTGTAATTGTCTACTATCTTTGAAGTAGCGTCACTTACACCACCCCAAAGAGGGGAAAATGTAGATACCTAAAATCCACCTACGCATTTTTAATACTAAAATTGTACTAATTACCCTCTTTCCCATCATTTTTATTATAATTAGTGATTTCCTACCAATTAGTTAACATTCCCCTCCATTTCAGTTAATTAACGACACTTCATTAGCTATAATTCTCCTCTAATCAAATAATTAACTACTATTTGTTAATTACACCTTTTATCCTTTTATTTAATTAATAAACCCTCTTATTAATTAAATCCCCCTTTTAAATCCTCTAAATCCAACCTATTTCTCTCTAAATCATCTCCAAATAGATTTCTAAGCTTATCCTATCCTATTAATTAATCCTATTTGATTAACTAAATCATCTCCAACTCCCATGAGTTGCTAATTACTAATCAATTACTATAATGATGTTTATCCCTTCTAATTCTACTTTATCCTTTATCCCACATTCACTAGGTTTCTAACTTCTCCCAAATTGGAAAGCTATATAAATAATCTACTACCTTCCTTCACACCTTACACCACACCTTTGCTAGTGATTTTATTATGCACATGATAGTATCATTCTCTTCTTAAAAATATTATTCATTCTTACATCCACTCTTCTCATTTGTGAGTAGTAAAGGAAGATCCAAACATGGCCATTAAGCAATTTTGGTGAGATTTGTTTTCTCATTTAGAGATAACATTCAATTGATTGCTTATGCTTAAGATAGTTTCATACTAAGAGAAATCATACACATATAAAGCACATCTAAATTTCAAGAGTATTGCTTAAATGTTTAGTGTTTTTCATTGTTAATGCATTAGATTAACTTTCGTCTTTAAGCTTTATCATGGTGTTTTTGGTAAATTAGCTAGGTTAGGATATTTCTTGGTGTTAGTTTCCTTCATTAACTTGGCTTCATTTATTAGATTCACACAAGTGTTAATTTGAATAATAAATTAAAGAAACTTATCATTAAATAATTTATAATTGCATCCATCTAATTGAGCTTTAGTATCCTTAATTTTAGCTATATAATTAACTTCCTTTCATAGGGGTTGTAAAAAATTCCATGATTAACTTAATTATCTTAGAGAGGTGGATACCATCATGGATAATTTGAAATTGATCCCATACATCATCTGGAGATTCCATATGTCCAATATTCAAGAAGAATTCATCTTTTATACTTTGAAGTAAGGTGGACACAACGTCTTGGGATTTTTGAGAGAAAACACTTAAATTCTCAGGTGTATCTTGTCTCCCAGTGGGTTTATTCTCAACATCACTAACTAAATCCCATAACTTTCTATTCATATGGATAGCCTTAGTCCTAATTCTCTATATACTATAATTAGTTCCATTTAAAAGATATTATTTATCCATGGAAAAACTAGAAGAACTAGCCAATTTTAAAGAAAATTTAGCAAAATTTGAGAAAAGAGTGTTAGGTTTTTTTCCAGAAGTTGTAGAGATCCATGGTATAAAAGAGAGTTATACAACAGATTAAAAATAAAATAGCTTGTAACTTAGTGAAAACACCCTAATAAGGTTTTAATACCAAGATGGAGGACTGTAGAACAAAAATAATAGGTCACAAGAGGTTGTAAGGAACTAAGAAAAAAGATATGGATTTTTTTTTAAAATAGGTTGTGGTACACCTAAATATAAAAAAATACAGTTTCATGGGTTTTCAAATTTTTAGTGATCTGTGGATAGGTAGAAATGAAACAAGCCACAAACTAAATAGAATAGGGATATGCGAGATAAATAAGAGGTCTGCAAAACAAGAAATTCCATAGAGAAAAAAATCCCACGTAATAAGGAAATACAAGTTGCAGAAGAATAAGGAAAGTGACACAACACGTGAGGAGCCACGTAAGACTGAGGAAATCTGTGCAAGTCAAAAATCCCACGGAAGACTTGGAGAATCCAAAGAAGATTGGAACAAGACCGCATAAGTTAAAAAATATGTGGAAGAGTTGGAGAAGCCATGGAATATTTTAACAAGGCTGCACAAGTGAAAAAATTAGTGAAATACTTGGAGAGGCCGCACAATAAGTAAAAAAACCATGTAATACTTAGGAATCCACAGAGTAGTTAAAAAAGTCGCGGAAGCCTTAGAAATGTCATAAAAGCCTAGGAAAAAATCTTGAGGCATGCAAAATCGTACAGAAGGCCACAAATGACTAGAAAGGTGTGAAACATTCAAATAATTCACACAATGGCTAAAAAAAGGTGCAAAACATTCAAATACGCTGCAGAAGACTAGAAAACCCACTAAGAACTTAGAATTTTATGTGAATGTTTGGTAAACATAGAGGAAGGCCACAGATGGTGAAAAGAAGAGATCCAGACATACAAATGGTTGTGGAGTCTATAAACACATGCATAGGAAATATATAATCTTCCTAAAATAATTTAACACTGGAGATCATCTAAATTCAAATTATTTTGGCGGGAATTGGAGTTTGGACCCTAATAAAATTAAAGCAAGTTTCAAATCAAGCCAGGGTTTCACATATTTGAAAATCTTCAAGTTTCTTCACAAATGTAAATAAAAAACATCCAAATCTATCTTGCACATGACCAAACACTCTCTCTAATACCATATTATGAAATTTAAGGGGTAAATAATGTTACAAAGTATAAATCCATAGTATAAATTGCTGAAATTTATAGTTTATGAAGTGTAATAATTAAAAGCATAGAAAAGATGTTTATAATGCAGATTAGGGAATGTAAAAACCATGAACATAAATTAAATGAACAAAATGACACAAGATATAAGTGGGAAAACCATGTAAGTTAAAAACCCCATTAAAAATCAATTATCTTTATTGAGAATAAAATTTTACCCAATACTCCCACTATCTCTCTATCATCTCGCTCATATGACTTACATAAATGTTACCATCAACATGTGTGTAATTGATCTCTAATGAGATCACCTTGTTATATACAAGGTGGGTGGTCATATCTAATCTTAAATCCAATCTGCCTTGTGTTATATCATGTTTATATTTTAAATATAAGCTCTAAGAAAAAAACATATAATATATGGCAGGTTTCTAAAATAAGCAGTCTCCCAAAATAATCATACAACCACCCAAACTAAAATCAAAGAGTAAAAAGGAGGAAAAAAATCCCATCAAATCAAGTAAATAAATCAAAATTTTCCCTTAAAAATATTACCTACCCCATAATTATGGCCTATAGGAAATTTTGAGAGTTTGAGACAAGGTAAACTCTCCCACACACTTCCCAAAATTGGCCTAAAGGCCAAATCCGAATTTCCCAAGTTCAAAACAACATAAATTCAAAAGGACAAGGACAAAGTCATAATGATATCTTAGAATGAGATTTCAATCAATCAAAACACCATTTAATTTAAAAATGATAAATTAAAATCACTAAATAAAAACATTAACTTAAAATCATTAAATTAAAACAAGACAAACTAGGAAAAACATTAAATTTAAATCACAAGGGTTACAACGATAAAAGGGGATGTGGCACTCCACATGAGGGTTAAAAAGAAAAAAATTACGAAGAAAATAAAAGAGGCCACTTTTACATTAATAACACACACATATTGCTTAATGGATGACCTTGGTTATCACATGTTATTTTTAGGTTGTTGGTATCCGCCATCTCAATTTGGTATTTTATAGTGTTCATGAATATACATGTCCATCACCTACACACTCCAAACAAAACATCATACCCACATGACAAAACATACACTACAACATGTAAATCTACTCACAATAATCAATCAATTCACACACAATTCAATCTATATAAATTTTAAAATCAATTTCCCAAAATTCCATTTAGTTTATCGTAATTTCAATGAATATTTATTCTAAAATCACTAGTTAAATCTTCAAATAGAATAAATAAAAATTTCATTGATTAAAAACATGCTTATCAATCATTCATCATTTCATTGTTCATTATTAGAATCAATTTGATACACACACACTCCCATAACTAACCACTTGAAATCAATTTAAGTTCCGCTAATATATTTTCAAAAATTCATTTCTATAAATATAATTTCTTAGTAATTAATTTATTCCCTTCATTACTTTACCATTTTCCAACATCATAAATTCAACCATCATAGTTCTTACTTACACTCCTACCACTAGCTATTTATAGTATTTACTAAATCACACAACACCTAGTTATTTATAGTTTGCAAAATTATTTATAAACCTCTTAATTGATCCATCATTTGGTTCATAGTTTTAACTAAAAGGTTCATATTATATTATTAACTGATTAAAAGAAACCAAGGTTGTAATCCACCTCATTATATGCACCACTTTATATATATATTTAAGTAGAACATAAACTATAAATATATAATAGTAGTAATCTCATCAGAGCTTCACATAGTAAGGAAACTTCCAAGTTGCTAGAAATTACGTTCCTTTTGAAGACATAAACATGATTACCAAGTAGAGTAAAGATACTATAATCAACCTAATTATAGCCCAAATAGTGTTTTAGGAAAATGCACATTACATAGTGTCATGGCAATGAGTTTGGATATGATCTTTTCAAGGTCTAATCATGTCATTTTCACTTAAATTTATGTCACTCTGAATTTTCTATAGGGTTTTCCTATTGCACTTGTACATATTTAACAAACCCTAAATACTCGCACAAGGCTCAAGAACACGTTAGATGGAATAAAAGATGCATATGTTTGAGTTATAATATCCTCAATGGTCACCCCAATTTGATTATTACTAAGCATTATCCTACATTTCAGACTCAATGTAGTTCTTTTGTGTGTGTGATATAATTGTGTCCCTTGAAGTTAGGTTTCCCTTGTGCCAGTTTCACCAAGATAGTGGGTTACAAATATTTTCCCCCAAGATAATGTTTATGATGGAATTTAGAATTTACCCTTTATATGCAGTGAATGATGCAACCCAAATACAACCATTGAGTGTTGCTTTTACCCAAGTAGTAGATAGAAATTAATAACCCAATTCCTTAGTTTTCTTGTTGTCCCTTAGATTATCTAGTAAGTCATGTGCATATATATATATATATATATATATATATATATATATATATAATTCTTTGCTCATCAAAAACCCTAAAAGTTGACCCAAAGTGATGAATATAGGTTAAGAAAGGATAAAAAAGTGATGTGGCATTCTAAAAATAAGAGAACAAGGAAAAAATATAGAAGTTCCCAAAGAAAACATTAGTGCCTAGGTGCTCATGTACCTTACTAGGCACTAGTGTCTGAAGATAAAATAAGAAATAATAAATTTGGTAACAAGTTTAGTAATGTATAAAAGCAAAAGGGTTAATTTTAGAAAAGAAAAGGATGGAATTATGATAAAATAAAACAATGTAAATCTAAATCAAAACAAGTGTTGTTAATGTCTAGTTTTCTTTCTTAGGAATCATGCATATACCGACATACTAGAGGGGTGATGTAATAGTACTATTTGCATAATTTCATGTCTACAAATATAAAATTTACTCATAATATTCTCTCAAAATTAATCAAAGGATTAGGAGAAGAAAAATTTCAACTCTAGATCATCCGCTAATGAGAGAATAGATAGGTTCATGCTTGGATCACATATACCAAATTAACCATGAATAAACACAAGTTTTTCCTTAAAGTGATTTCACACACCCAAAATTGCACGTGCTACATTGTTGGAAAATGGTTTAAAATGCCCCCAATGACAATTCATGTCTTTTCCAAATGTGTTCAAGCTCTTAAATTTCTTTACAACTTATATTTATAGCCTAGTTTTCCTTAGCCATTTCTCTCTTTTCTATAGCTTCCCACACCATTTTACCTTAGTTTTGGCCTTTAGTTACAAAATCACCACCTTGTTTGGGTGGAGGTCTTGTAACCAATACCTTGCGTAGGGTGGAAGTCCTGTGCAAAATTTCTAGATTATTCGAATGTGAATTAAGACACATGTTACTGCACTCTAGTTCACTTTGAACACACGTTTGTGAACCATTTTAGATGTTTTTGGGCTTAATTGATTCATGTTTTTTATCCTCTCTACTTCTATTTGTAATTGACTATTCAAACTACCCCTTCATTATCGATATGTCACCCCATGACTACAAAGTGTTATAGTGCACAACCAACCAACCTTTTATAAATTCATCGCTTGTTCTCACGAAAATGGCCAGAGATAATTTCGGGTATTCTTGTATTGTTGAGCTGTCACATTCTTGCTAGAAATTACATAGCCAAGCTCTGTTCACTTGTGTTATCTCTCTACCACATACATTGCTACCAGATTGCTATCAATATGCCATTTCTCCAGCACCTTATCATTGCTTCTTCTATTGCATTCCCAATCTGTTGGACTCACATGAACACAGGAGATTGAAAATAAAAAATGAGGGGACAAATCATAACGTAATTGGATTTTCCATTGCTCTATATTTCCAAGTTGGGGTTGATGTTAGTTTTCTTCATTTCTTCATGTTATTGTTTTTGAATTGTACACATACACATATCAAATATATTATAACAAGTTAATTTATTCATTTCAAATAACTAAGTCGATTTCAAGAAAGATTTACATCTTCCATAGGAGTTTCTGCTGATAGATTATTCCTTACCTATCCCTGTGGGTTTGGAGGGAAGCATATCTAGAGGAAGATTTATTTACCAACATAGAGATAACATATTTGTCATATATTTTGGTTTCCCTTATATTCTCAAAAATTCTATTCGAGAGGTTGTAGGGGTTCAAAAATCCTTTGAAGCTTTCAATCTTCCCATGTATCTGAGATAGGAGAGGATTTAACAAATCCAAAATTACTTATCGGAAAATATTTCATTTAAATAGAATAATTTAGAGAATATTTAAATTGATTAGTATAGATTTAATTACACCATTACAAAAGTAAATAACTACATCAAGTTACTTATCTGTATAGGATTTATTTGTTATATTAGGAGCTTTTCATTTCTTTGTTTCTTATAAATTCTAGAAAAGCACAAAAACATTTATTTTATTAGAGTAGTTGCTTAGTATTTTTTTTATTTCATTTATATCTTGAAAATACAAAAACATGGCGTAATATTTTCTTATTTATATTAGATTGTTATTTAATTTGAATAGATTAAAACATTTCAAATGCACACATGACCATACAAGTTCCACAACAACCAAGTATATATGGTAGCAATCCTAGGGTCCCCCACCCAAATGGGCATGAATTACTCACTAACATTGACACAAGCCTACTCACATTGGTTTTCCACACATCACCACTTCCACCGGATATTATCTTGCAGTCTAACACCTTGAACGTCAAATCTGATAAATATTACGAGTTCTGGACCACCCCAACCAACTAAATTTAGAGCTAATGGAACCATACCTCCCTCTCATTCATTCCATGATATTTTCGGGAAATAATTATGAGGCACCCATTGGTTTTCCATGGATCCCACATCTAGTAGAGAGGATTTCCGTGGATCTTGATATTAATCGAAGTCTACATGTAGCCATCCTTTCCAATCCATCCATTAGACCAATTCAGGTTAGAAGGGCCTTCCTTACACTTGATGAGAAAATCCTGATATTGTAAGTTGAGGACATTGTTTTCCTTGATAATTTGTCTATCCCATATTCAATACATCTCACTATCACTAGTCATCCACAAATTCCACATCAGAAGTCCTGAAAAAACCTCAGGAGGTCAAGTAAAGTTAAAGGTCATGTGTCAATTTTCATCCATATAAATTGGTGAACCCAACATGAAGGATTGATTCATTCTTACCCCTTTCTTTCATTTCCTTTACCTCACCTTTCCATTTCTTCCCTTATTTTGGTAGGTATTTTGTACCTCATAAAATATGTCTGGTAAAGAGATTGGTGGGCCATTTGGCTCAGATAGATATTACATCAATGTTTAACCATAAAAATCCCCTTCCCTTTCTGAATGGGCTGAAAATTACACAAAAAACATGCAAACCTCCCCTAGTTACACTTCAAATCCTATTAGATATGTGAGAATAGAGGAGGTTGATAAACCTTTATACACATAGTAAATTCAACACAATGTAAACCACATGAATATTACAAGCGGAACAAGTCCTTACCCTAGAATCTTGTAAAAACCTCACATTGCCATGTAATAAATAGAAGATGAGATCTTTGCACAAATATATAATCCTATTGTCCAAATAGATGAGTCTTTAGATAGGATGAAAGTTCACACCTCTGATATGTTCAATAATAGTGTATCGACAATCTATCCTAAGATTCCTATTTCTGAGGAAGAAGAATTACAACACTAAACAATTCATAACAGGGCATCATGTTCCTTTTCATCCAAACCTTACACAGTAGGAACCCCAAAAAGGTACTCAACACTTTCCCCAAGATGTTATTTCTAATTTGGTAGGGAGGATTAGAGAACTAGAGAGTGCCCAACCATTGCAACCAAATCGTATAGTAGGGGAAAAAATGGGGTATCCAGTTGACAAAAAAGGATACATCCCTACTAATGAACAACCAATGAAACATCCTGTAAAAAAAGGTTATCTAATTCAGATGAATCTAGGAAATCTTCTCATGGGATTTGACACACTAGGGATGGGTCCTCACCCTTCTCAAGATTTTCCTACTTAAGGGATGGGTGGAAGTATGCTCTCGAATGTCACTCCATTAGGAAATGCAATGTTCCTGAGTTTTATGCCCACTAGTCCATATCTTGGTATCATACCACCTTACTTACATATGTATTTGAAGTCCCCAAAAATATACTTGTATTCCATTCCTCCTCTGTATGTGTTATATAAAGGAGCTCTATACATTCCGGTCAGTGCCTATAATGTAGCTTATCTAGTTCCTCCTCCACTTACTCATCAAGAGTCTTCAATGGTGGAATCCTATGTAATAGGTACTTACACTGAGTACTTAAAGTAACCCCTTGAATTTACTATATGTAGTGTCATGCTTCTATTCCCATTGCTTGATCTTCCTAAGTTTAAGGGAGAAGGAGATCCAAACACTCACATCAAGGCCTACACTACTGATATTAGGGAATCGATTCCGTGGGACGTTTTAGTAGCTAAATTATTTCCAAAAACCATTGAAGGAATTTACCCAGACTTGTATTATCATATTTGTGAGGCTTCTATACATTCCTTTAAACAACTTGTTTTAAGATTCATCAAATCTTTTGACATGAAAAAGTTAGTTCAAATGGGAATTAGGGAGTTTTTTCATATTAGGAAGGAGAAAATGAATCTTCCACCCATTTCATCTAGAGATGGCATCAAGTTATTTAATCCTCTACAAGTGTACCCAACATGGACCAGATGGAACTTTGCGATCTATTTCTTCAGTTTCTAAACTGAGATACTAAAGAATAAGTCCAAAAGTTTCCTTTTTGTAGTTATGATGAAGTATTGGAATGTGCACTTTGAATTGACCAAGCCGCTATTGATAGTGGGTGTAAGGCCGATGGTCACAATGGGAAATTGATATCCATTAATCCAAATAATGAAAATTATCAGTACAATGGGGCCAACAACCAAGGACCTAAGGGTGTGAATCACAATCACGGTGCTACCACGAATGATGTTGCCGATCAAGTTGAGAACGCTAGTTTTACAAACAAGAGTAAAAATAACAAACATAACAATAACATCAAAATGAGAAATAAAATAGGTCCTAACATTATCTCCTCGATCAACATGGTTAATGTGAATCATACCCCTCAAAGCAAAATTCAAACCTAAGGCCCAAAGGTTAATTTGGATAACTCATTATAAATGGACTTAGCCATTTAAATTCTAGGACGTACGGGAGGCCGTCAAATTCAGCCCAGGGATATCGAAGAGAAAGACAACTCAGGATGGCTTACAAGTCAGAATTGAGAATATATGATGAGTCTCATAGCAAGCTGGCAAACCATGGTGAAGGTTTGGAGCCATCTCATGTCATCATTAACCATGTGTCAAACCATGCATCATTGTCACATATCCCTTCACTGTCAACCATGCACTCACCCTTTTCTATCATCCATCTTCTTATCATGCATCAATGCTTTTGTTGACATGTCAGCCATCCCTTCTGTCATGTGTCAACTTTTACCATTTGTTGATGCCTTTTGCTGACGGGTGTCATCACCTTCCTGTCATGTGTCAACACCATTTGCTAACATGCGTCAGCCATCCCTCCCTGTTTACGTCAACACGTCTTCATGGGTGTCAACCTACCTCCTTGTCATGTGTCCACGCCTTTCCTGTCAGTTGCATTAGTCACCACCATCTTCTTTATGCTCCTGTCATGCATCAGCATTCCATCTTGTCATGTGTCAACCTTCCCTCGATATCACATGACAAAATTTCTTCTTGTCATATGAAAACCCCTCCCTATTGGTGGACAACTTCTTCTGTTCTTGTCGGGTGTCAGTAAGGAATGTCAGGTATGGAATGGGCATTAATGACATCATACAAGGTAGCTCAAAAACTAGTTTAATGAAGCATGGCACCCATGTCTTTTCTGACAGAAAAGTACCATTGGAAAGTGGACCAGTATGGCTACCCATACCTCTGTACACGTAATTAATGAGGGCTGTCGGTAGGTGAGACAAATTTTCTATATAATGTATTCGACCCCCTCATTTTTTAACGAGAGACATTCTGGGAGCTAGGGAAACTCTTGCAAAATTTTCCCTCAACTCCATTTGAGTTGTAAGCCTTCTCTTGGGCCTAGCAATGTAATTATGCCTTTGTGCATCAAATGTAATGGTCTGTGCATACTTTGAAGCAATAAAAATTGTGTTTTGTGGTGTTTCTTCAACCCTAGCTCATTTTTATTATATTTTCTTGCCTCTCCATTATTATTGTTGTATTTTGTGCATGTTCTTTCACTTGCAGGTTTATGATGTTGTGTTCCATGGAGTTTTGATGGTGGATTAGGATCTGGGTCTGTGTCACATTTTTCTGACCTCCCTCAGCCCCTTTTTCCCTGTTTCATCCTCCCTCAACAGAGTATCTCACCCCTTTTCTTGGTGCTATCACCCCCCTTAGTGTAGGAATTTCATTTTATGCATCTCTTTCTTCCCTGGTCCCTTGGAAAATTAGGTTAGTGTTAGGATAGTTGCATTTCCCTTTCTAGGAGTAGTTTAGCATTAGGATTAGGTAGAGGAAGCCAACCTTCTCTAGAGGGTTATCTCAAGTTCACAAGTCCCACAACTTGAGAGATGGACCCATGTTAGTAATTACACGATTTCCCAAACACATAAAGATAAAATCAGAGGGTGCTGTAATTTTGACGTAATAGTTTTGGCACACCTGGTGAGACTCGAAAGTGAAAGATTTGCATTTCAAAATTTTTCCACTACATATATTTGTTAGAATATCTTTTTTAGGTGTGTAGTTCAACATCTGGATAAGACTTCATTTAAGAAAGTTGGTGTGTTCTTGTCAAAATTTCAGCCTTTGGAGGTGCATGCTCAAACACATCTGGTGACTCCATCTGGTCAACAACCCCTTCTCTGAGTTGCAGACCTTCCTCCATTCCATCCATTTCCATTTTCTTTCCATCCCTCTCATTTTCTTCCATTCCATGAAGTTGTGCAATCATGAATTCATTCCCCGTATGGAATTCACACTTACAACAACAACAGTGCAGTCCACCTCCAATGTATTTCTCAACTCCTCCAGATCAGCATTATGAGAAAATCATTAATCACTATGCCTACCCCTATGAGCAGTACCAGGATCAGTTCAGCTATGGAACCTGTCGAGAGAAGGGATATGCATGTAGTGACATCAATTACATGGAGAATGTTGATTTGCAGGAGAAGATTCAAAAAATGGAGGCAGACATGGTGCATTCAAGGGCCACAACTTAGATGAAAGCATTCAGAATTGGCTATAGGGTACCTTGTCCATGGGTCGGCCCTATGCCAAGACATTTCAGCCCACAGTAGAAGCTTGATTTCATGGTTGAGATACTACCCCAACTTACACAGTGGACCAAGGAGATAGAGGCCTATGAACTTGGTGCCAGGAAACCTCATCAATGGGTAAGTCCTACACCATCATCTAGTAATTTTCTCTCCATTCTCCAAGCAACACCATCTCAACCTGAGCTTCAATTTCCAAGCTTCCCATCCACTGCTTCTATTTTGGAATCCTTTTCTCCATCTTCTAGTCTCCCATCCCATCTTAATTTCTCTCCCTTCTCCCTTCCAAACCCAATTCCCCTCCACAAGAATAGAATGAAATACCTTCCCTCCCACCACCTCAAGCAATGCAAACTAGTTATGACCCAAACCACCCCTCCTCATCCATTCCCAAGCCCATGTTGGGAACTAATCCAAAAGACTAGTCAAGAAGAAAAACAAAGAAAAGAGGAACCCAACAGAGAAGAAATGATAGAAAATCTGAAGAGTTGGGCTACCAGGTTCAAAATAAAAAATATCCCCTTGATGGTCAAGTCTTCGGAGGAGGAGGTTGTGATGGAAGAATGAATAAGAGTGGTCCTTGAATTTATGTCCATGAGGGTCCTATGAAGTTGTCAAGATGGTGCATCCATGAAGAAGATGATCAACAATCCATTTTAGAATTTGTCCATGAGGGCATCCTATTTTCAGAAATTGTTGCTACCAGCTGTCAACACCAGTGAGGGAAGAAGCAGTTGCTCCAAATCCAAAAGAAGAGGAAAACATTCAAGTTGTAGAGGAGAACCATACAGTTCCAGAGGCTTCAAGTACAAAACAAGCCACAGAAGAACCTTCAGTTCTTCCTCCCACTTCATCCCCTTCGAGCTCTAATGTCGAAGAAGAGTTTGAGCTTTCAAACTCCATGTTCAAAGATGAGGGGAACCATGGTGAGTGAATTACAGGTCTAGAGGACACCATGAAGGAGGCCAAGCCAACACAGTAGGACAATAAGGAGGCAACTATCTGTCTGATTTGGAGGACTTCTTTGATGGAGAGGATCCTATGGATATTACCACCTTTTCTGCCTCATCATTCATTCTCCAACATCATATATTGCTTGCTCCATGGGGAAGGACATTCAAGGACAACAACTTACATTCATGGTATCCATCTGGAACCAAGATTGGAGGATTTGTATCTTCCAAGTTCACACCAGAATAAGGAGGAGGAAGGAAACAAGTGATGACACCATTTCCACACCGGTCATCAAGGCAGAGGATAAACCACTTGCAGAAGAAATGCAAAGAAAAAAAATCATGTAGGCAACCTCTTTTTTCAAGAAGGTTATCAGGAAGACTCCATTTTTGGAGTTGAATTTCAGAGCAATGGGCACATCCATCAGATCAGACCATGCCCAATCAGGTACTTGGCTTCATTGGAGCCAAGGGAGAAGCCAAAACTGGTCATGTCCATTTCAGGGCATGAGGATGAGTATCAAAGCACCAAGGGTCACCATCAACACCTCTAGGAGTCTAATGCCAATCAACTTGAGGAGGTATTTTGATTGATGTTGATACTTTGGTTATTTGGGTGGAGGATTGGCCTCATTGTTAGTTTTTCACTCATCATACATGACCATGCCCATTTCCAAATCATATACATGGTCCTATTTTGAGAAAAGGAAGCTACTTCTCCCTGCCAGTTGTAGGATTTGTTGAGTTCCCTTGCTTTGGTTAGCGTAGAATAGGTAGGTTTGTTTTCAATAGAATAAGTGCTTGTGCACACTCTGCATGCCTCCACTTGGAGCATGTATGTTTTTCTCCTTTGTACATAGTTTTTGTGTGGTGGTTTCTCTTGCACAGTTCATCATGTTGTCGAGAGGGAAATGTTGTAATAAGGGGTTCAATGTTGCAAGACACAGTTGCTATCTCCAATCAAATCCAAATGCAGAGTAACTAAATCAGATTGGGGGATAGTTTTCAATGTTTTCATCTCTTATGTCTCCCTAGATCAGTCACAGTTGAGCTCTTATGTCTCTTCTTGCATCATAAAATTAGTTACAGGGCATTTTTATCTTCTACATTTCAGCCAATGGTAGTATTCATGAGGAGAATCAGATTTTTTGGGGTAGTTCTACAATACATACATTCAACCCCAACAGATCAGTTACAGGCTCAAAGTTTTTTGCACCTTTTCCTTGATCAATTTTCAGTTTTGGGGACAATTTACAGGTTTTATCCAAAGTCCCAAAATTAGATTTAAGATCAGGCCAAGGAGGTTTCAACCCAGATGCTAAGTTCATACAAGCCTAGGGGACAGGTTTTCAAATGGAAAGATCAGTTTCTTCAAGGTTAGGCTTGACTCCATGCCCAATGGATGCTTCAAGGCAACTGGTCACACATCTAGCAGGTAGATGTCCCTGAGAGATCACCAAATTGTTATCCCAAATTTACCCCCTGGGTTAATTTGGATAACTCATTATAAATGGAATTAGCCATTTAAATTCTGGGAGGTGCGGGAGGCCTTCAAATTCATCCTTGGGATATCGAAGAGAAAGACAACTTCAGGATGGCTTACAAGTCAGAATTGAAAATATATGAGTTGTCTGGCAGGTCCCCTCTCACAGAGAGTTGGCAAACCACAAGGAAGGTTTAGAGCCATCTCATGTCGCACATCATCCATGCGTCAACCATCACCTAGTGACGTGTGTCACCACCCTCATCGTTGTGCGTCACCACCCTATTTTTGTGCGTCAACTATGTGTCAACACTGTCACATGTAAGCCTTCCCTCCCTGTCAAATGTCAACACATTTTCTGATGCATGTCTGTCATCCCTCCCTATCACACGTCAATGCCTTTTGTTGATGGGCGTCAACTGCCACCTCCCTATCGCACATCAATGCATTTTGTTGATGCGTGTCAACCATCCCTCCTTGTCATGGATCAATGCCTCTTACTAACAGGAATCAACCAATACCTCCCTAGCGTGCATCAACATCTTTTTCTGCTTGTGTGTCAGTCATCCCTTCCTTTTGTGTGTCACCGCCATCTTCTTGGCATGCGTCAGCCGCCTTCATCTTGACGCATGTCAACCTTCCCTCATTGTTACGTGATAATATTTCTTCTTGTCATACGACTGAAAAAGTAGGTCTAGATTTACATAGGAAACTAACACAATAATATTATATCTTCTTTGTTGTCCCTCAAACATCTGCAACATACAAATATATAGGAAAGGTATTCCTATAATTATGGAGTATTGTATTTACCTTAGCTCATGTTCACCTAGGTACTTTATTTACCTTTATTGTATTTATCCTCACCCACTTATGTGTGTGGATATTTATTTTATCTTATTTAGATATTAGGAGATATTATCAAATAGTTTACTAGGTATAGTTCTTTCCTTGATCTATGGTATTGACTAGATCATTGATGTCTAGTTCTCTCCTAAATCTATGGTCTTGACTAGTTCTTTGATGACTAGTTATTTCCTTGATTTATGGCTTGATCTATGACCTTGACTGGTTCTTAGATGGTTTATTCCTTGCCTATTTAAGCAAGGCCCATTCTCAATGTATTGCATTGAGTTCCATAATAATATATGATATTGTTTCTCATTTGTTTGCAAAGGTTTTATGTAAAGTTATTACTGGTGAACCTTTCATCTTATTGATCATGATGTTTGATTAGCATCTGTGTTCTTGGCTTGGTACAATGGTTATTTCCTTTCAGGGAATTATGTAGGAAATACTACTGTTGATATCAAATCTGTAAGTTTTATGTTGGAACATAAATATATGTTCCCCCCCTCAATGTGATACATTTGTGGACTTGGTCAAGCCATTTTGGAACACTGAAAAATTCATGATGCACACAACTGAAATCAATTGCAATCTAAAAGGAAAGACAACTCACACACACTATAACCATATAAATTTTGCGGCCCCATTGAATTTTGGTGACTAATGAGAGGTCGTTGAGATGACCTCTAGCCTCTTGTGCCTCCGTCCTCCAGTAGATGCATTCTTTTTAGAAGATAAAGTCTTCTTCACTATCTTGAGCATCAACTTCTCTATCATGTGAATGGTTGGATCCTAGGGCTTCCCAATCACTTTCTCCTTTTCTATTTTCAGAAATGAAAGCATTTTCTTTTATTTTTCCCTCAAGCAAAACTTGTGCTCTTTGCTTAAGTGCAATAAATAATACCATGTCCTTGAATATTAAGTAATGACAAAGGAATATTTTCTTTGAGTATGTGAATGTTGAGTGATCATATATTTAGAAAGTAATTTTTTTTGTGCTTTTTTTATTCACCATACAATGCATTTATCTTTGAGACTTGTAACATAATTATTTTCTTCATCTATCAGGAAGAAATTAGATCAATTAGGTTGGGATTTTCTTGAGCCCAAAGTAAAAACAATTTTGCATTGCGAGATGGCATACATGGATTCAGCAAAACAACTTTTGCATCATATCCTCTACTTTAATTTGCATTCCTAAAATTGATTCAGAATAGATCAAAACTTACATATATGTTGTAAATGTTCTTCTCCTTCATCCATTCTGATGAGATTTAATAACTTCTGCTTCAAGGTCATTGCTGCGCTTCCGGTTTGGGATCCAAACAACTTGTTCAATGTTGTCCATATGAAATTTGAACCTAGTGAAACTTGCATGATGTTATCTCTTGACAACCCAACCAACATTGATACTATTGCTTTACGATCTCTACATTCCCATTTGGATGCTTCACCTGCATCGGTTGTTACTTGAATGTTCCACCGCAATGTCCTATTACAGTACCATCATGTTATCAATATCAACTAATTCTGTACTTGCCAATTTTTTGAAAGCAATATTTTCCATTCAAATTTTTCAACATGACTCATTTATGGGTCCATTATGGTATTTTTGAATTAGATCATTAAACATTGGTATTTTTTCCTCAAACACACATGTTAAGTGGAATTCAAGAACTAAACCATTGGTTATACAAGAGAACTTAATCACACATGAAAGAATTCATTTTTTGATTATTTTCTAAGATCAATGCAGAAACACGTGAGATGTACACCTGATGCACTTTGTTTATTCAGAACCTTAGAATTCATTTGGCACTCCTTGATCAATAACCTCTTCTATGACTTTTACATGCACCCATTTGCATTTTCTACCAAATTATGCATGAGCATATTGTTCATCCAAGTGTTGATTTGGTGCATGCATAATTAATCACTCAATGGTGGTCCACATAGCACATTCGTTAAGAATGACTCTAAGGCATGGCTCCTCCACCAATCCCATCTTAATCCACGATTTCTATACCTGCATGCATTTGACGTTTTGATCATTTGAGCATTTTACATTTACGACCTAGGTATAGATGTATCTCTCTTGTTTGAAGAGAGATCTTATGATGTATTTCTTGACACTTTTCACATTTGCTTACATGGGGGAGCTATTCTTGGATCTCCATTGCTTTTTCAGTGTTTGAGAAATGCATTTTTAAAAATGCTCATGTAATTTGTAGTGTATCCAGTGATTAAGTATGGAAAACGGTGTAATGTATTATTATAATCTTCAAAGGTTGAATTCTAATCTCTTACCTAAGGACAATTGGCTTTTCAGGTGATGTGGCACTCTAGTTTTAGAAGCCTAAATTGCACATGATGAACACTACCTATTTGGAGATCAGGTGATAAATTACGTTTGATGTTTGGCACTTGAGAATGAATCGCATAGATAGCTATCCTTGTATGGACAATCCCACTGGAGTAAGTTTACATCTAGATTTTTGCAAATTTGTGATAAAATTAAATTCTAGGAACTTCAGATACACATCAAAGTTGTTCCACACAATTTCAAGCAAAAATATTAGAGCCAACTATTAAATGGGATAGCACCTTAGGAGCAGTCTTGGTGGAATGCTCTTTACATGTTTTAATGTTTGAGAGTACCAAATGGTAGTACATTGATTCACTAGTTAGCTGGAACATGAGTACATCAAAATGGCCACCCCTTAGTTATTCTAACTCATACTAGTGGACATGCCAACTCTATTTTGGCGTCGCTCAGATACTTCAAATGAGGGGGGGTGTTAGGTAGGTATTTACACTTAGCTCACTAACACCTAGGTACTTTATCTTACCTTTATTGTATTTATCCTCAAACACTTATGTGTGTGGATATTTATAGGATATTATTTATATATTATGGAGATTATTAACCATCTAATTGTTAGGTATAGTTATTTGTTATCTATGGTAACAATACACTGATCTAGATCAATTGAGTCTAGTTTTAACAAATCATTTACTTACTAGTTACATTTATTGACTCAGTTATTTCCTTAATTTATGGCTTGATCTACGAACATACTGGTTCTTAGATTGTTATTCCTTGCCTATTAAGAAAGGACCATTCTCATGTATTACATTGAGTTCCATAATAATATATGATATTGTAAAATTTGGGCAAAGGTTTTATCATACAATTTATTCTCAAAAACTAGCTTTCATCTTATTGCATCGCCCATGTCTTGATTGAGCATAAAAGTACCTTAGAAAGTGGATTTAGTTATGCTACCCATACCTCACATACAGGTAATTAATGAGGATTTTTCGGTAGGTGAGATAAATTTTCTATATAATATAGTTGACCCCCTCATTTTTAAAGGAGAGACATTTTGGGAGCTGGGGAAACTCTTGCAAAATTTTCCCTTAACTCCATTTGAGCTGCGAGCCTTCTCTTGGGCCTAGCAATGTAATTATGCCTTTGTGCATCAAATGCAATGGTCTGTGCATACTTTGAAGTAATAAAAATTGTGTTTTGTGGTGTTTCTTCAACCCTAGATCATTTTAATTATATTCTCTTGCCTCCCCATTATTATTGTTGTATTTTGTGCATGTTCTTTCACTTACAGGTTTATGACATTGTGTTCCATGGATTTTTTTATGGCGGATTAGGATCTAGGTCTGTGTCACATTTGTCTAACCTCCCTTAGGCCCTTTTCCCCGTTTCATCCTCCCTCCACAGAGTATCTTTCCCATTTTCTTGGTGTTATCGCCCCCTTTAGTTTAGGAATTTCATTTTATACATCTCTTTCTTCCCTGGTCCCTTGGAAAATCTAGGTTATTGTTAGGATAGTTGCATTTTTCTTTCTAGGAGTAATTTAGCATTAGGATTAGGTAGAGGACATACTAAATCTACATAATAATCAGAGCCCAACTATACAAGATATTATCCCCACCCTTATCTCCTACAAAACGTGAAGTCAGGATACCAATAATGGGATTGTGAAGGGTAGGGATAGGTGTGAAGGCAACATAAAAAAGGCTCATACCCTACTTGGCACCCTCTAACACCCCATAATCTCCCATATAGGAAGCCCACTGCCTAGATCTAGCTGTGCTCCCTACTGTCTCTAATGTCAAATGTCTCCTAGTCATAGGTACAAAAAGGATTCTATAGACATCCTTGAGAGTGATAGTATACTCTCCTATACCACTTGGAAACTGGAAAGTGCTTTGATATGTGTCATAATAAGATAACATGTCACACAATATATGACTAGCTAATGCAATGTATGGGACCAGTGTAATTTGCCATATACGATCCCAGTGTAATAAGTCTACCTCAACCTGAGGCAACTAATCAAGGATTCATGGGAGCCAGTCACACTCCGTCTCTCAGCTCCAACGAATGTATAACTCTTTATGCATCCACCAAAAAAAAATGAGCAAGTCAGTAACATATTTACATAAGCAAGCTAAAAAAAACATCACAAAAAAATTCAAAATCCAAAAATATTAATTTATCTTTGTTAAATTAGCTCGTTGTCTTAATAATCATAAGACCTTTTCCCTATGCAGAGTAGTGGCTTTGGTGACCACCACCTACTTAGGGTGGTGATTTTGTAACTGCCACCTTCTGCAAGGCATTGGTCTTGTAACTGCCACCCTATTCAAGGTGGCAGTCATGTCAATCTCAAAGAATATTTACATCTTCCATAGAAGTTTCTGCTGATATATTCTTCCTTCCCTATCCTTGTGGGTTTGGAGGGAAGCATATATGAAGGAAGATTTCTTTTCCAACATAGAGATAATATATTTTTCATATATTGTGGTTTACTTTAGATTCTCACAAATTTTATCCAAGAGGTTACAGGGGATGAAAATCCTCTTAATCTTTCAATCTTCCTATGTATTTGAGACAAGAGAGGATTTAAAAAAACCACAATTACTTATTGGAAAATATTTTATTTAATTAGAATAATCTAGAGAAGATTTAAATTTATTAGTATAGATTTAATTACACCATTGCATAGGTAAATAACTACATCCGGTTATTTATTTGTATAGGATTTATTTGTTAGATTAGAATCTTTTCATTTCTTTGTTTCTTCTAAATTCCATAAAAGCAAAAAAACATTTATTTTATTAGAGTAGTTTCTTAGTATTTGTTTTATTTCATTTATATCTTGAAAATTAAAATAAATAGTGCATTATTTTTCTTATTTAGATTAGATTGTTATTTACTTTGAATAGATTAAAACATTTCAAATGCACACATGACCATTAAATGTCCAAAATAGCCAAGGACATATGGTAGCAATCCTAGGGTCTCCCAACCAAACGGGTTTGAATTACTCACTGACATTGACACAATCCTATGCAAATTGGTTTTCCACACATTACCACTACCACTTGACATTATCTCACAATTAAATTCCTTGAAAATCGACGATGATGAAGCTTACAAGTTTTGGACCGCCCCAACCAAACAAATTTAGAGCCAGTTAACCATGCCTACCTCTCATTCATTCCATGACCTTATTGGGAAATTATTACGACGCACCCATTATTTTTCCATAGATCTCACATATAGTAGAGAGTATTTCCTTGAAGCTTGATATGGATTGGAGTCTTTGTGTAGCCATCCTTTCTAATCCATCCATTAGACAAGTTCAGGTTATAAGTTCCTTTTTTGCACTTGATAATAATATCCTGATATTGCAAGTCGAGGAATTTTTTTTTTCCTCGATAACTTATCCACCCCATATTGACTACACCTCCCTATCACTATCCATCCCAAAATTCCACATCATGTGTACCGGAAATACCTCAGGAGGTTGACTACGGTTGAAGGCCGCTTGTCTATTTTCATATGTAAAGTGATTTAGAATCAAAACAAAAATTTGGTCCAAGAGAAAACAAAAATTATAATCAATTTGGAAAAACACATGCGCATCCTTGAAATAAGCAGGTTGGAAGAACATGTGGATGTCATTTTTTAATCAGACTCAGATTTCACCTTTGGATCATTGTGAAAATTTTGTTTTTTTATTTTCATAAATTTATTCTTCTCAACATGATCTAGTGGTCCATAGAGGGAATATTCTATCAAGGAGGCATATTTACAATAAAGAGGAATAATATAGAAGCATAAAAAGGTAATTTGGAGCCAAATTGATCAAGAAAACTAAATTAAAACACCCTAAATGTTGTCACTAAAATATTCCACATCTCTATACTATTTCCCCCAAAATAGAACCAACATTTATCTCTCTTTCTAAACTTTCCAATGGTATCCATTTTTCCTTTATTGGAGATATGTGTCAAAAGTTATGAGTGAAAAATATAGCCCCTGGTCATTTTAAATAAGTTCTCAGTTTGACATCCTTGAGCTCATTTTCCTTTGATAATTGAATGTCAAATTTAACCTAGTTTTAACTACTTGTATATAACCACCAACCACAACATATGCCTCTTTTAATTTTTTCGCAACTCCAAGCTCTCACTAATCCTCACTACGTGGAAACCATTTTACATAATCCCTTTGACCTCATTTATGAATTCCCCATACCCTCATGCCACTGATGGGTGAAATTCTTTTGACATCAGTGTTACCATCCTCCATGGAATTCTAGATCCTTTTCATTTTTACTTATGCTTCATTGATCTCCTCCATGTGGTGGCTATCAGTGAAATCACCCATCACAGGATAAGACTTGGTTTTTTGAGATGATACATGACAATCATCACCCATCATTATAATGCTTGTGTATGTCCCTTATGGATTAATGGATATGTCACTATGATTATTCATGCATTAATTAGAGGCACATGTCTCTCGAGACACTTATCTTCAATCGTTGATTTCCAAACCTACCAAAAAGTTGTAACCTCTTGGTTCAAAATTGGTGGGCTTAGTAACAATGGTTTTCAACATTTTGAATTTTAATTGAACATTTAGAGGCTAAACATACTTTGTATTTCACCCAAAAATGGGTCATCTTGTGTACATGTAGAGAAAGGAAAGGAAACCAATTTTCAAGTGAGTTTAAGAACATAAGAATTGCCGACATGGTATTTTTTTCCATCTTAAGGCTCCAAAATTTAACTCTAAGACCCCAAAATAAAGTGAATAATTTTGGTTCTAATATGTGGCATGTGGATAGGTTTGTGAAAAAACTTATCCAAGGCCCATGAACCCATATAACACTATCATATCCACTTTTTAGAGACCCTGTTATGTATTAAATTATCAAATTTTCATGAAATATAGTGGTTTATGCTCAAATCTTTAACCATTACGCATAAATATATGGAAAACTTAAAAATAGGAGGAAAAACCTGAAATGTCATTACATATAAATAATTTTTGTTATCATTTTATGCCAAGGTTAAAAATTACTTTCATGTGTACTGTTAGTTCTCAATTTGATCTCGCCCTTTTAGCCAATGTGTGCCTTCAAAAATTTCCTTTGACTGGTTTTCCCATGTTTAGAAAATGTATGCTTGAAAATGTGATCGTGTTGAATGCAGATGAAAATATTATATTTAGGGTGTGAATCCCCTTTTTTGGTCGAGGAATGTGGTAATCGTTTATTCCTTGAAAATACTTATGAAATAATCGATTAAAGATCATGATTATTCTAAAAAAATTATCCTCTATAGGTCTTGTGATATCTAGTGTAAATTACTCTTAGTCCTATGACGCCTAAAGATACGTGGAATAATATAACTAGTGGCGCTATGGTGGGCTGTGTTAGAAACATTGCATGGTTTGCATGAGAATTGAAAAACATAATTGTAGCTCTGAAACCTAGAAGAATAATCTAGGGAATATTTGAGTTACGAGTGAAAAATGCAAAGAATATTCTGCCTCCTGAAGATAATAGGTGTCTAAATATGGTTGGATTAGGGAAGTGGATCATCAATGTAGTTTTACAACACAAGAAAATTATAGTGCAAAGTGTGAATTTGCCTCTGAAGCCTGATGGAGGACACATTTCCGTTCTCTAGGAAAATTCAATAGGCGAAGGCTCAGGTCAATAATGCAGTCTTGCACTTATGTGAAAGATTGGTTAAAAATGCAAATGAGCTCCATAGGTTCGCCACCTTTAAGATTGAAACACATGGTAACCCATCATCAAATGTCAAGAGGTGGAGGTTCGGGTCAAGGTTGTAAAATTGCACTCATTCCAAAGGAAATATAAATGTATAAAAAGACTCTCTAGCCTTGCAAAGAACTAGATTAATCCACATGGAGGATCCATGTTCAAATGAAGAAAGAAAGATTGATGGATATGATGTAACACATTTATGGTTGCCACGATTAATGCATTTTAACACAAATTAAGGTAGAACTCTTAAAATATTCTAAGAATTTTGAATTGTTACCATTGCATACAAAGATTTGGGTTCCCTATCTACATAAATTGGCTAAACGAAAGGATAAAAATCAATTCAGAAGAAGAAAAACTGAGCTAAAGAAATGGGAAGTGTGAAGCAAAAGGAAAGTTTACAAAGTTTGTTAAAAATGGACAAGTCTTAACTCTGCCATTACTGATTCTCAATACACAAGTTGAAAATTAAAATAAAATATCCACAAGATGAGGACCCTAGCATTGGGTTTCCATGTAGGTTCTAACATTACCAGTGATTTAGATAAGGTCATGGACACAAAGTTGTTAAATGCTGACTTAGATGATTTTTGGAGAATGTTGAGTAATCCAAATAAAAATAAGTAAATGACAACCATTGATGTCAGTGACATTTCCCTAACAGCTACTTTCCCATCATCTATACATGCTCTTGAGCTTATATGGTTATGTGGTGAGAATAAAATCTAGAAATGAAATAAGTATTGAACAGAAGTGGAGAAGGGGTTATAAAATTGACACTGGAGAATTTTAGGGTAATTTTAGGGTTACCAAATTTGGATCAACTGATAATTTCTATAGTTGAGTTTACATAGATTGATTATGAGGCAAGGCATGATGAGTATGCTACAATTATAAATGAAAAATGGTTGAAGGAAAAAAACCATAGTTCAAGAGAAACCCAAAGAGACTGACTAGGTCCATGTTTGTCAATGAAGTCAAGGACATTATTGTTTTAATGAGAAAATGGTAGGGTTAGAGGGAGCCAATAATTCTCAAGAATGAATGTTCCCTTTTATAATGACTATGTTATAAGAACAAGAAATTTTTTTTTGGGCAAGTTTCATATCAACATCCATGCATGCTAAATTTTTGACAATAGTTGTAAAAATTGGCGAGGGTAATCTAGTTGACATCAATTTCTATATTATGTCTTATTTCATCTATAACATTGTTTGATTCAAGTCATTTCCTGGTATCCCATTACAAACAAGTTTTAAAGTGTTGAAACATAATGATTAAGTGGTCTGGCCAACCCTTAATGTATATGGGTCCATCACTAATATATAAGTTAATATTTAATAATATGAAATATTTATATTTCTATTATTAAATATGCTAACTTAGGTATATACTTTATGTTAAGTATTTAATATCATGAAATGATTATATTTATAATATTAAATATTATAAACCTAGGTGTATGTGTCAACCATTTTAGGTTGAAAAGGTGGGTCAGGAGACATACCCAATCACCTTATATAAAAAGGACTTTAGGTCCTCATTTAATATATTCAGAAAATATATCAAAGGTGTGCAAATCAAGTGATTTGGTTTTACCTTATGTAAATAGGGTTTCAAAGGAGGAAGTGATCTTACTGGATGTAAAATAAGTTCTCTGAAGTAAAATGTTATTTTCAAAGTGGTTTTTACCTTATTAGGGTTTTCCACTATAAATACTGTGTCACATGTGTTATTTATTTCCTGTAAGTATTTCTTTATTTACTTATGTTATGATGTAATCTTTATTTAAATATTTATTATAACATTATGTAATATGTAAGTTGATTAAATCCTTATTTATTAGAATCCTAAAATTCTAACATGGTATTAAAGCGAGGTAAATTAAATAAATTAAGATCAAATGTTTTTTATTTTATTTATTTAATTTGTACGGGTTTTTTCAACTAACCCGAAAGGGTATTTAAAAGTATCCGGCCATCTTCTTTTTTTCCCCAATTTATTTTAGCCTTACATTTGTGTAATTAAACTCTCAGTAAATTTTTTAGGGTTTTTAAATTTTATATCCATAATTTTTTTGGGGGGGAGATGTAATATGATATGATTCTTAATTTCATTTACATTTTGTAAATTATATGGAATTAATGTTTGTTTGGAGATTGATGTGTGCATAGGTGAAAGGGGCTTCAAATATTTACCTGTGTGAAAATCACATACAGAAAAGGAAAGGATTTATTACTATATGAAATAATTTTCATGTTTTCTATAATTTCAAATGTTTGTAGGTTAAATATTTCGAAAGTTAAATTCAGACCAGTGTTCTTTCGTCCCCTCTAAAAGGATTTGATTTGAAAAAATATAGTTTATAGTTAATCTATATCTATATCCTATATAATTTGAAAACTATATTATTATTTTTAAATAAAAATATATATAATATAGAATAAGGTTTATATAATAATTTATATAAACATTATATTAAAATTTATATAGTTTTGAAAAAAAAACTATATATATTAAAATCCTTAAACCATATTCTAAGCCTAAGTTTAAATCATATTTAAACTTAACTTATAAATCTAAGCATATATATAGTTTTAAAAAAGAAAAGAAACAAACCTAAGTTTGAATCATATTATATATATATATATATATATATATATATATATATATATATATATATATATATATATATATATATATATATATGGTTAGTTTAAACTGTTTAAAATATAAATTTTATTAGATTTGGTTTATATATGTTTTAAGAAAACCTAAGTTCTTATTTGTTTTAGTAAGGGGGCCCGTGTTTATTGCTTAGCCATGAAGGGATTACTTTTTAAATCTTAATAAATTATTAAATAAAACCTAACATGTGTCCCTAACCATTCATATTATCCATGTAAGGGAGCGACTCCATTCATTTATATCTTATAGTATATAAAAACTATATAAATAAACCTGTTTAAAAGTTTTCTTTTATACAAGAGTGGGAGTGGAGAATAAAATGAGATAATATCTCACGTATAAATGTGGAACTCGCAAGTATAAATGGAGAATTAAAAAAAGGGCTAGTTTATTGGTGGTCCAAGTGAAGTGTGGTAAATATTTATTAAAATATTGGTAGTTATAGCCACATATTTTTTAAAAAAAAATTAGATTTCATGAATTATATAAAATATTTTACAATATTTTCATAATTTTAAATGTTTACGGGGTAAAATTAAGAGTAAATAAAGGGAGGAGACAAAGTTCATGAAAATAGGGATTTCAATTTATTTCATTGGTTGGATGAAATTACTTGTCCTCTCTGTAAAATATGCAGGTTAATCTATACTCTCATAAATCTACTTACACCTGGTAAAATTCTTTTGACCTGGTCTATGTCCTTAAAACCCCTTTAATAAGGGTTATGGGTTTTTTATATAAAAACAATATACTACAATTTATAATTTTTATGAACTATATGTTGTTTTTTATTTACATTCTATAAATTATATACATTTTTTAAATAAAAAAGTGTATATATTTTTACATTATAAATATGGGGTATGATGCAGAGCCCTTTATATTGCGGGTTATTATTTTGATCATGGGAGGTTAATTAGTATCCATTGTAATGACATAATTAGTTATGATCAAATAGTTTCTTTAGATCTATAAAATTTAGATATGATTCTATTAAAAATGGTATTTTATTATTGATAAATATGTATCTAACTCTATGGTACATTGTATATTATAATGGGGTGTATTTTACAAGTTTAGGAAAACAATGGCATCCAACTATTTTTGTATTAAAAAAACTAAATCCTAAATGAAATCAACTACAAAATTTGGGTTAAAACAAAATTTATGGCGAAAAAACTCTAGATGATTGTTTATATATTTGAGGTTACTCCCACAAGTTATCAAACAATTGTAGATAACATGAATACATTCTTGCAATGAATGCAAGAGGATCTTTCTATGATTCTATGCAATGTGAACAATGAGTACATTCTACACATTACTAATATCAAACATCTGAAAGAGGTATAGACACAACTAGAATCCATGCATGAAGGATACTTGGTATATCAAGGATAGTAATGAGAGTAAAATAGCTGAAAGAATTCAAATAAATTTTCTATATATTTTTGATGATTTTCTCTTCTACATCTTGTTTTATATCTCAAAGTTTGAATAATTCAAAACTATGGCATGAAAGGTTAGGACATGTTAATTATCGAAGCTTATATGAATTCTTTAGATATAATCTAGTGAAAAGTTTACATGTGTTGTCTTCTTCTCTTGAAGTTACTTCATTAAATGATTCTAAATGATGGTTTTGATTCCGATTTAATAAATGGTCATGATGATGTTTTTATGCTATAGATGTTTCTGAAACTCTTATCTTCCTAGATAAGAAAATAAATTGGGCTCAATCTATGTTAGAAATTTCAGATCCTATTAACCTTAGGAAAATGAACACAAGCCATCATATGTACCATGCATTAAATATCTTGTATGAACCTGAGCCGTGAAGTATTATAGGGTCTAGGTGGATATACAAAGTAAAATATAATGTTGATGATAGTATTAAAAAACATAAATCTAGACTTGTTGCTAGAGGTTTCACTCAGAAACCCGGTATTGATTATGTTGAGACATTTTCTATAGATAAAATGAATACTGTTAGAGACTTATTTGTAATTTTCGATCAATTTGGATGGGAAATCCACCAAATGGATAAGAAATTTTTTTTTTTTTTGAATTACGAATTAAAAGAAGAACTTTACATGTTTCAACCTAAAAGATTTGAAGAAACTGGTAAAGAAAACTATGATTGTAAGTTGAGAAATCCTTGTATGGTTTAAAACAAGCTCTTAGAGCTTGGTATGTGAAAATTGTTTCCTTCTTTAAACTATTAGGTTTTGTTAATTGTGCTTCTAATAATGATATATTCATTAAGCAATAAAGCTTGCATATTATCATTATATATATATATGCTGATGATTTTCTTATGTTTAGTGATAATTATGATTTAATTCATAGGATTAAAGAGAAATTGAAGCAGTACTTTGAAATGAATGAGTTAGGTATCTCACATCATGTCATTTGTATGACTGTATTTCATTCTATTGTTATTTTTCAAAACACAATATGAAACCATTGTATTGAAAAGGTTTCTTATGATTGATTGTAAACCATTTTCTACTTCAATGGAAGTTGGAATAAATATTGATCCTAAATATGCATATGAAAAATGTTGATCCTATTTTATATACACTATTAGTTGAGAGTTTGATTTATCTAACTATAACTAGATCATATATTTCCTATATAGTAGGAATTACTTCAAGGTTTATATATAGGAACCTTTTTTAGAGATCACTAGAATCTTACAAAATGCATTTTTAGATATTTGAAAGGAACAATCAATTATGAGTTGCATTATAATGAAAATCCTATCTTATATGGATTTTATGATTCTAACCATACTGATGAACTGTTTTATAAAATATACCGAATATGTGTTCAAGTTTTTTGGTGTAGAAACCATTACTTGGAAAAAAAATACATTCAATAGTCTCCATTTCTTCTATTGAGGTAGATAAGTACAATGGAATAAATAAAGAAGCCATGTGGCTGCAACGACTTTTGGTAGAGATACACATGTAAGGTAAGGGAATTATTTCTCTTCTATGTGGTGGTTAGAGTTGTATTACTCTTGATTAAGAATATAGTTCAACATCAGAGGACAAAGAACATTGAGATACATATACACTTCACCCATGAGAAAGTGCAAAGTGATGAGATAAATCTCAAGTTCATGTTGACTGAAGAGCAGGTTGTTGACATCTTCACAAAGTCCCTAAGTGTTACAAAGTTTTTTCACTTTCGTGAAAATATTCAATTGTCGGAGTTTCCATTGAGGGGGAGAGTGCATGATAATTTCACCTCCTAATGGAACTTGATTTTTGTCAAAAAAACTTCTAGAATATGTAAAAGACCTTTGGGAAAATGTAAAAATACCTTCAGGCATGTATATCTCCTCGGCTTATTTTTTAGAAAGAAGTGTAGAAAGATCTTAAAGTTGGTCTTCATTAAAATCTTTAGTGTTATTGATTTTACTAGTAAACATCTAGTACAATCATTATGTTAAGAAGGTCCTTGGTTATAAGAGGATTATATATGCTTAGGTTAACTAATATTTTATGAGAACATGTAAAACTCACAAATCTTACTTAGCCACTGATTATGGGATGATATTTGGGATTCCAAATCCTTTTTTACCAAAAGGTAATTTGAGTATGATGAAGGTGTTATAATTCATTCAATCGATATGGTAGCCTAAAAACTTTATGGTTTAAGGATTGTAAATCATGTAGTGTACCACAGGCATGTAATCTATTGACATATGTTATGCTATCCCACTTAACATTAAGGGGGAGTGTTGTAGCATAATGATTAAGTGGTCTGAACAACCCTTAATGTATATGGGTCCATCATTAATATATAGGTTAATATTTAATAATATGAAATATTTATATTTCTATTATTAAATATGTTAACCTAGGTATATACTTTAGGTTAAGTATTTAATATCATGAAATGATTATATTTATAATATTAAATATTATAAACCTAGGTGTATGTGTCAACCATTTTAGGTTGAAAAGGTTGGTCAGGAGAAATACCTAATCACCTTATATAAAAAATACTTTAGGTCCGCATTTGATAGATTCAGAAAATATATCAAAGGTGTGTAAATCAAGTGATTTTGTTTTATCCTATGTAAATAGGGTTTTAAAGGAGGAGGTCATCTTACTAGATGTAAAATAAGTTCTCTGAAGTAAAAGATTATTTTCAAAGTGGTTTTTACCGTATTGGAGTTTTCCACTATAAATATTGTGTCACATGTGTTATTTATTTCCTGTAATTATTTTTTTATTTACTTATGTTATGATGTAATTTTTATTTAAATATTTATCGTAGCATTATGTAATATTTAAGTTGATTAAATCCTTATTTATTATAATCCTCATGTTCTAACATAAAGATCATATAGTGTATGATGTGTACCCACAATTGAGGTTGGATAATTTGAAAGGGAATGTCAGGTTGATAAATGATACTTTCATTTCCCATGTGACTTATCTTATCAAACCAAAGTGGGAACAATTAAGATTATCTACCACTTCTAGGACTATAATACTATAATATGGTTTCATCTTTATACAATACAAGTTCTTTACATAATTTAGGGTAAGTGGATTTGAGGGACAAACTTGTATACTACCGAGATTTTGTGAATGATAAGTGGACCTTAATTGAATTGTCAAGAAAATTGACTTTTGTGTATACGAAGATTGCAAAAAAGCACAAAATAATAATCAAGCTCCCCATAAAAATTGGAAGATATTCATTCTAAAGCATACTAAAGGACATATTGATGGAGGAAGAAATGGAGAGATTCCAAAGGCAAAAATTTACATTAAGACCTAATTATGACATTTAATGGGTTGTCATCACAGAAGAACATGAACCTCACTTTGAGCATTACTGGATGAATTGTCTAGATGAAGAATAAATTAGGTTAAGATATTTTTCTAGAATGACCGTAAGTCATAGTATTGATTTCAATATTGTTGTATTCCCACAGGGAATTTTAGATGACAAGGATGTGGTGGGATGATATTACCATGACTAGAATATTGAATAAAAATAATCATCTCTATTGATGGGAAGGAAAAAGAATTAGATAACCCTCATATGATGATTTGTAAGTGTTAAGAAGAACATTAACTTGATTGAATGTAAAGGGCTTGGATTTATCCTTGAAAAATACAAAGGTATTGAAGGATTTCCGTGATTTGAAAGTGTTGGAAGGATATCTCCCCCACTGAAGGAGAGAGCAGAGAAAATGTATCCCTTAAATGGAAATGCTCCTTAATTACCTAGTAACAAGTCTACCACATATACTATAGATGAATGGACATTAACAACCAACAAGACTGGGACTTCAAGAACTATTTTGATTCAAAATGTTGAGGGAGTACTTTTGAAGGCCATGTAATATGCCCCCAGCACTAAAGCAGTACCAATTCAAGTAAAAGGGAAAGGCTTGATTACACAAAAAATCCCTCAAAGGTGTTACTAATTTTAGCTAGCACTGGAAAGATGATGAGGGGAACCCTATCAAGTGATGATATCCAATCCAAATCATGCAGTACTAAAGAAAGAGAGGAACTAAATGTCAAGAATTTTTAAATAACTAAAAAGAAACTTAAATTGGTATTTGAACAACCTTTGGAAAAAGATGTTGGTATTTTAGTGAAATAAAGTGGCCATGCATCAAAAAATCACAAACATAGAAAGCATGAGGTAATTAATCCTCCCGCTTTAACTAAAGACCAACAAATGGTTGTTGCTTCATTATCCCATCAAGAGTTGCGATCCCAGATTCCTGAGAGTATACATTATACTCCAAGTGTGATATTTCCTAATGTAGCTACATTTTTAGTCCCTACTAAAAATATTCCAAGAACAATTGGCAATGCTCATATGTCTAGTCAATCAGTTGGAGTTAAGGAAGAACAAGTACAAAAAAAACCAGTGATTGAACAACTTAAAAAGAAGTCAAAAATAACTAATGAGATAGTTAAATTGCTTAAAGAAATGTCTGAATTGGAAATGGATGATGTAAACATTGAGACTTGTATAACTGAGAGTGTAAATCTCCCTGAAAAAGAAGTGCATGTTCAAGATATCCATCAAGCATCAAGTGCAAGTGTGGGGGCTTAACCCCAAAATATTCAAAGTGAAGGTACAACGTCTATCATGAATTTTGAAAAGATAGTTCAAACAAGGTTGAGTGAAACACTTGTAATAGATGTTTTTCATACTGAAACTCAACCATCAAAGGATTCAAAGATGGTAAAAGAAGGTGAGGTTTCTCAAGAAAAAATACCATGAAAGGTGTAGTTGATGTGCTAAAAGAAATAAACAAACCTGTTGAGATTCCTCTTGAAGAAAGTAAAAGAAAAAATAAGAAATCACATCTAGAAGCCCAACCAACAACGCATGAATTAAATGAACAACAGTCCCAAACATGCTCAAATCACCAAAACCCAACATTATACTTGCATTTGAATGCATAAAGTCAGATCATTGTCCCTTACTTATAATGTGAAAATATTCTTAGATGCAAAATAAGGTCGGCAAAAATTTCCTGAAGGCTGTATCGAACTCCTCAATCTCCTTCCACGCAGCTACACAAAATTGACTATCTTTATCCGATTGTATTTTTCATTTTCTATGTATCTCCAATGCATTCTTCCTCTATCTTGATAACTACAGATAGAGGTCTCTCATCTCTCTCTAATACCAAATGATGAGAACATATCAGAACAATTATAGAGAATAGAGAAAATGATTACTAAATGATATTCCATATGCTTTATTCTTCAAATTACATAAAAATGATTATATAGGAAATATCTTTCCTAAAATATAGGAAACCACTCACCAAACTATACAAGTTGTTTTAACAACTTGTAATAACTCAAAAACCAATACAATACAAATAACATGAGTTGTTATAATAACAACTCATATAAACAATATACAAAATATAACTTTGCTCACACATTAACATAATGGAGCACTAATAGTATAATTTCCTAACAGAGGATTTATACACTTAACAACCACTACAAGGGGGTGAAGACATTGTAAAAGACAAGGAAATAGTTAAAACCCTAAGCTTAGATAAGAATAATCCAAAAGAAAATAAAAATGTGACAATCACTTCAACAAAGAATGTAGATACTAGTACAGTGGCTCCTCCTACCAAATATCCAAAGGAAATAGTGAATGAACCTGTAATATCTACACAAAATAAAGTTCAATATGAAAAGGTAGTGGATGAAAATAAAAAAGAAGGTATCACTCAACCACAAATTCAGGGACATGACATAGGGAAATCAGGGGTTGTAACTTTGGAAGGTGAAAAACAAATTGTAAAGGTTGAAGGAACATAAAAAGAATTGGTATTATATTCTAAGACCCCAAAGAAAGAGAATAAGGGGAATACCCCCATGGTTGGATGGTTAGGAGGAAACCTTCAATAAGGAGAGAAGGAAGTCACTCACAAGAAGGATTTAAGTATCGCCAACATTTTAATTCCAAAGCCCCAAAAATATTTGAAGAAAGAAAAGATCCTTACCAAGACATGAGTAGACCAACATGGGTTTAAGAATTTAGAAGTGGAAACTTCTCACCAAGGAAAGAAAATGTATGATATTATAGAAAGTGACTATGATTTCTAACACATCCCATTTGGGAGGCATACTAGAGAATCATTGAAGCAAGGTGTTATAGATGCAGTTGAAGGTCTGCTACAAAACGTAGATAAGGATAAAATATTAAAGAAGAAAATAAAATAACAAATAATAAAACTAACTTCATGCTTGAAAAAATTGATAGAGCCTATAGAAGGTGATCAAGAAGTTGCTACTTCTTTCACCCTTGAATTACTAGATAAAATAGAAAAGGATAGTAAGAAGGTTCAAGCAATAGACAATTGGATGGGGGAATTGTCACAAAAGGGAAGGCAGTTCATTGAAAATGTAACAGATAGGTATATAGAATTTACCAAAATCCTAAATAAAATTAATGAAATTATTGAGTAGTGTGAAAATGTATTTTACTCTTGGGAGGGGATTCTCCCCAAACTTGAAACAATAAATCAGCTTGATGAGGATTTTCTAGAAAAAGAGGAAATACTGCCACCTAAAGAAAAGGGCATCCAATATGTGATGGAATATCTAGCTAAGATCAGGGGGGAAACTACAAACCAAGTTAAAGAAAAGTTGGTAGTTGAGAAGGACTGGGTGGAAAAGACTATTGATAAATGTTGAACACAGTTTTACCTTGGGGTTCTACTTGATATGTCAAGGGAGTAAAACTAAGCTCAACCTCAGTATGGAAGTGTTTACAAGATACCGACGAATGTGATGATGGTGTTTTACACTCCATGAATAATGTGACAAAGGCTTATTTTCCCTGTAAGCAAGCATGCAAATGAAAAACACTTATAGAAGATGGAGTTAATAAGATATATGGGAGATTTCCTAGAAAAGGCCAGTCCCCAGAAGTCAATGGACTTACTCGAAAGGATGTCAATTTGCATTCAAGAGATTAATCTGACAATGATAAAGTGAATTGAAAACAAATGATAAAATGATGTAACTAAAAATGCGAAGGAAAAGGAACAAATGGGTTCAAAGGTTACATGTGGGTATGATGGTAGTTCCTAATCCAAAGGGATTTGAGGTATCACAATATGGCTCAAAGGAGCAAAGGTATGGATGGATATGCACTCATGAAGCTAAGTCGGATGGTGTCTCTAATTTGGATAGATGATGAGATGTTGAAGATGGCTTAGAGGAGCTTGATGACTAAAAAGACACTTGAAAGGCCTGACAGTAATAGATTATGTGGTTTGAATTTCTTAAAAAAAAATATTGGGGGTTAAAATAATTTTTTGACAGGAATTTCCAGTGATTGAAGCAATCTCTAGTGATTCTAAAACTAATGGCTAGTAGTTCTATAGTGAATCATCAATGATTTTGGTAATCACCAATGATTGCTGTAAAAATGCATAAGTTGATAATGGACGAGATAGCTTGATGGAAATGATTAATTAAAAATAAAATGATAATAATATTCAAACAAAGATGCTTACTTGCATGTAATAGATATCTAATGCAAAATAAAGGTGAGATTATGGGAGAGGTGAAGATTGAAGGTGATTAGAACAACATCCTGATGAAGGCTAAATATGGGTGACTATCTGAAAGAGGGATTCGGGAGAACCGATGTCAAAAACAATGCACCACAAAAAAGTTGCACTTTGATGGTAACGTCAAGCTCTAACACAATAAGCAAGATTTGAACAATGGAAAGAATATGCAAATAAGAAAGCAAGTCTGCTCATACTCATAGATAAAAAAAAGGAAGTACAAATAGGGGTGTTGTGTAACCCCCATGCCTAAACAAGGAAAGAATATCAATGATGCCACTAATGCAGATGACGTGACTGACACATATGACACCACTAAAGGAGGAGTTACAATTCCAAATAAGGAATGTAACTCCTATGATGCACTGATGCAAATGACAATGACAGATTCTATTACATAATCTGACACTTGTCATTTGACTTCCTAAGACCTATGACTCTCGCAAGGTGAGATGATTCACCAGGTGATGTAGATGATGACTAGGCCTATCACACACACCAACAACCCCCTTCATCGAAGCTGAGGAAGAGGCCAAGGTAAGCCAGAACAAAAAATAAGACTCCCCTAGACAACTAAGAAATATGTGTCAATGGGGATCGACGAATAAAGGGATGATAAGGTGCCCATATACTAAAAAAATATTTATGGAAAGAAGAAGAGGAGAAAAAGGAGGACTATATAGCCTAAAGAAGATGGGTGGCTACAGTAGACCTCACCCCAAGAAGATACCACAAGTGAAGGGCTTGGTGAATATGTCTGCAACCTGATCAGTTGTTTGAACATACTACATGTCAACGATGTTTTCATGTATCAGCGTCTGTATGAAGTGAATGTGAATATCAATGTGCTTCATCTACTGATGATGAACTGGGTTTCTAAAAATCAAGATAGTTCTCATGTTGTCACAGTAGATAATGGTAGGCCACCGAAAGTGGATGCCAAACTCTGTTAGGATACCTTGTAACCAAACAACTTTTGTGGCATTGTTAGCTTCTCCTTTGTATTCTGCTTCTGTCGATGATATGGAAATGACGTTCTGATTCTTGCTGGACCAGCTTACAGGACATAAACCAAGAGTGAAAATTTAGCCTGAGGTAGACTTCCGATGATCTAGATCACCGGCCCATTCTAAGTCTATAAATCTAACCAAGTCAATCTCAGTCCCTCCTAAGTAATGAATACCATCTATGTGAGTACCACAAACATAGTGAAGGATCTACTTTTCTACTTTTAAATGTAGCTCATGAGGCTCTTGCATAAATTTGGACATGATCCCAACAACATACGAAAGATCTTGCCAAGTGTGAGTAAGGTAGATCAAGCTCCCCACCAACTGCCGATAAAGGGTACCATCAACCAAGGGGGAAAAGCAATCAGAAACCAACTTGATCATAGAAAGAAAATGAATAGGTGAGGACTTGCAGTCAAACATGTGAAACTGAGCAAGTAAATAAAGAGAGTACTTAGGCTGTGAGATCATAATTCCTGAGTCAGATTGTGAAATCTAGATCCCAAGAAAGTAATGAAGCAATCCTAAGTCAGACATGGAGAACTTGTTGGCTAAGGAGATCTTCATAGAATCAATGATAGAGGAAGAGCTACTCGTGATCAACAAGTCATCAACGCATGGAGTCATCTTACTGTAGAATATACACATTAGGGTTAGAGTGACACTGAGTGAACCTTGATGCAAGTAGAAAGGAGTCCATCTTGTCATACCAAGCTCGAGGGGGTTATTTAAGGCCGTAGAGAGACTTCTTTAACTTGCAAATGAGGGATGGATCATGGACATAACCTAGAGGTTATTCCATATAGATCTCTTCCTCTAGATCCCCATGAAGGAAGGCACTCTTAATGACCATCTGGTGGACTTTCCATTTGTTAGCAGCAGCGATGACAAGGGTCAATCGAATGGAAGTCATATTCACAACTGGAGTAAATGTTTCTAAGTAATCAACCCCAACTACCTGGGAGAAATCCTTAAATACAAGTTGCGCTTTATACTTCTCAACTTCTCCATTGGCTCCATACTTTGTTTGATATATCCACCTACACCAAATGAATTTTCTTCCTTTTGGAAGAGGGGTAAGATCCCAAGTGTCATTATTTATGAGTGAGGAATACTCCTCATCCATAGCAGAATCCCACTCAGGAATCCCAGAAGCTTCATGGAAAGATGGTGGATTAGAAGCAGAGGTGAATAAGGAGTGGGGTCCAATAAAACTCGAGCACATACATCTCTCACCTAAAGGATATCCAGCACTCTGTAAAGTTTTCCTGGCCCAAAGAGGTCCCGAAGGTTCAAATTCAGAGTCAGAAGATTCTTCACTCAAGTGAGAAGGGACATAGTCCTCATCATCACTACTTTCAGAATCAGAAGAATCAAAATTTTGAGGATCAGGAGGAGAAGGGAGAGGAGGAACTCACTCAACATCATCATCTGATGAGCCAAAATCTGAATCAGTGGGCAAAAGAACATTAGTGGAAGTAAAAGTCAAGGATGACTCATCAAACTTCACACTCCTCTCAATATAGAGCTCATGGGTAGTAGGGTTCAAAAATTGATATCCCTTCACACCATCAGGATACCTGACAAAGATACAATATTTGGATTGTGGATCCAATGCCTAGGATTTCTTCTTGGGAATCCGACCCATAGCCTTAGATTTGAAGACTTGAAATTGCTCAAAATTAGGCTTATGCCCAAACCAGGATTTAAAGGGTGTTATCCCTCTTACTACCTTGTGTGGAACATGATTATGAATGTAACAAGCACAATTCACTGCTTCAGCCCAATACTGCGGAGGAAGGGACTTTAAGTGAACCATACAAGTTGCCATATCATTTAAAGGTCGGTTCTTTCTTTCTGTAACTCCATTTTGGGAAGCGTTGTAAGAAACTGTATGTTGCAAAGCAATCCCCTCATAAGTGTAGAAATCCTCAAACCTATTGCCCACATACTTTCCTCAATTGTCGGTTCAAAGAAACTTGATAGACCGTTTCTCTTGTTTCTTAGCAAGAGCCTTAAAGTTTTGAAAATGCTCAAAGACTTCAGACTTAAGCTTAAGAAACTATACCCAAGTATAACATGAAAATTCATCAATAAAGGTTAGTATATATAGAGCTCTAGTGAAAGAAGGAGATGGAAATGGGCTAGAAACATCACTATGAAAAAGATCCAAGGGACGAGTAGCTCTCCAAGATTTTCCCTTATCAATTTTTTTTTTCAGGTTGATTTCCAAGGGTGTAACCCTCATACAAACCTTTAGAAAACTTAACTCGAGGTAACCCATTGACCATTTTGTTTTAGCTCAATTGTTCAAGTTAACGATAATTTATATGCCCAAAATGCTCATGCCATAGCTTGATAACCTCATTCACATGAGTGAGCAAGGCATTGTGCATCAAATAAAAAGAGAAGTGGGAAAAGGTATACAACTGTGAATGGTGAACTGCCTTTCCCTTAGCCACAATGCAGTCAGAGTTAAGCTCATGAATGATCACCGAGTTAGGACAAAATTCCACTCATATTCCTTCATCAAGGTGGGTGATTTGGTAAACAGATAGGAGATTGGTAGAGAGATTGGGAACACTCAACACTTAGTTAAATGTTCCACCTTCTATCTCTACCAATCAACTACCATAAATTGATACATAGTGTCGTCACCCAACTTGATTTGGGACATGTCACAAGGTTCAATGCTAGAGAATTCAACCTATGAAGAATCCATGTGGTGCGAGAGACCAGAATCAATAATCCTTCTTTGCTTTAGGCTCAAAAGGAAAAGTGTTAGTGTTGGGCTTAGCTGGGGGGTTAGTTGGTCTTAGTTTCTTTCTTAGGTTGGTCCTTTGTTTCTTTCTTCTTTTCATTTTTCTTTCCCTTATTCACCACTAGGGCATGTGACTTAGATTTTAGAGTCCCCATTTGAATGATTTTGTCCTATTCTTGAATGAGTTGGGACAAAAAAATGTCAAAGGAGGGAATTTTCCAAGCACTACCCAAGGTGGCTTTTATGGTGTGGAAAGTTGAAACAAAGATAGAGTACTGAGGACCTAACTTAGAAATAATCAAAAAGATCAATTGAGATTCTTTCTTTTCCACTTAACATTCCTTTAGAAGTAGTCTAGTGTAGAAAAACTTTGAGAAGAAGACCTGCAGGTTTTCAAAGTCACTAGGATTTAACCCTAGTAGTTAGTTCTCCAACTCATGCACTCTCATGTCATCTTGCTTCCCAAACATATCATCAAGAATTTTCCATGTTGCATCAGGAGTGAAGGAATTTTTGATGTGGAAGAGAAAGTTGGGAGAGATGGACATACAAAGAAGACCTAAGGCTTCATCACAAAGGTTGAACCATTTATATTTTTCAGGTTCATTGTTAGGTTTAGTCTCTAACCCCATGGTGACATGGTATAACCCTTTACTTTGAAAAACCAATATAATTTTATATTTCCATTCGAAGAAATTGAAAGGTGTGAGCACCGGTACTTTAGAGATATCCATAATTAAGAGATAGAACCAATGAAGGAGGAAGGAAGGAGAGAGAAAGGAAACAACCACCCCAGAACAATATCACACACCTCGAGTTAGGAACTTTATAGTTTAGTGTGTTGATTACAATCAGATATGACTATGTGCCAAGAACCAGACTGTCACTCACCTTGCAATCAAAGTAATAACGTATAAGAGTGGAAATAACAATCAAGGTTTGTTGGGCGCAACAGTTTGACACCGTAAGAAAGCATAAGAACAAGGGAAAATAAGAAGGTGTAGAGAAAGCCTTATGAGAAATAACATCTCACGTTGCATGAAAGAATCCCTTTGCTATAAGACTATGACGGACGCGCTCACAACTTTACAAGCAATAAGAGGGATAGAACACAGCTCAAGATGATTCGAAAAATGAGCTTAAATGAGCAATACAAAGACACTCCCTAGAATGTGGTACTTTATACAATAGTTTTTTTACAAAATTGATAATCGCATCATCTAGAGTGTGAATAAACATGCAACTTTGACTAGAGAAGTGCTCAAAACTAAGTAACGAGTCAAAAGTTATGGAAAAAACAATTCCTACAACTGATGGAAAAATGCTAATAGGCCTGCAAACAGATTTAAAAAGTGCCCTAAGTGCATGCAAAGGGTGTTGTATGTATGCTCGTTGGAAATGACATTGAATTTTAGATAGGGTTTTTTTTTATTATGAGGGAGGATTAGCCTTCTACCAACCTCAGACCTCACCCTTCATCTTTGACACTCAAAGGAAGGATGAATAAAACAAGTAAAAACCAAAAATAAAGGTTTACAATGCCAATTTAAAAGTTTTACACCTTAAAATATTAAAGGTTAGATTGATTTTACCTTCAAATAATTCTAAAAGGAAATGATGACTGAGCTGAGACACTAACCAAGCTGAGCTAGTGTTCGAAGGAGAGATCCATGTAAAAATGTTGCAGGATTGATTGTAGGCCATGTACCTAAGTTGAGTTGTTGGAAAACCACTAGTGGAAATGAATATCTCTAGCTAAGCTACATGTTTGACTATAACTACCAAGATTCTTGGAGTGTAATCGACATCAAGCAGAGAAGGTGTAACTGAGAGTGCATAAGGATCTTGGGTCACGTGGATTTTGAGGAAGGTGCTAGTAGATATGATGGGAGTTTGAAAAAGAAAACATTGAGGAAACGAAGTTGACTAAATTTTTTTGTGCCAAGTGAGACAATGAATAGCTCGGAGAAGTGGCAGAGAGGGTACATGATAGCAATAGTTTGAAGCCACAGGTGGAGAGGTAACGGTTGGGAGATTTTTCAGCCTACAATATCAAAAAATAGACAAGCAGAGGTGCCTAGGGCATGTAGAGAAGTTGGTTGCCAAGGTAGGAGATGGCCTGACCGGGTTGAGATGGTATGTCAGATAGTGGAAGAGAGGCTGAAATAGCTATCCAGAAGGTAAGCATCCCACGAACTAGAGAACGAGGACTCGATTCGCTGGAGGTAAAGATCCCTCAACCAATGAAAAAAACAAGTCCTGATTTGAGATGAAACATATAGGCTTCGAGCCAAAAACAATCCAAGGTTGACCAGGAGAACATTGTCGTAGAATTCGAGGGCACATTAAATACAACAACTTGGCCAAAGAAAACATGTTTTCCAAGTACTAGCTTGTTCTTCAACATAGACTGAATTGCTAACAAGCCAGACACAATAGGTGAGCCAAGGAAAACATAAGAGATGTGTAATGAATGGATGCTTAAAGACTAAGTCCACAAACAAACAAAGTAAACCACGTTCTAGCCAAAGCCAGCCAAAGAAATACTAAAAAATTGAGCTGAATGGAATAAGCATTGAAACCAATACAATGTAGAGAGGCTCGATTCACCAGGAGGAGGATGCATGTAGAAAAGCAAGGCGAGTAGGTAGAGTATATCTTGAAGTAAAAAACAAGAAAACTCTAAACTCTAAAATCTACAACCTGTGAATTTGAAATGCAACCCGAAACATGAAACATATAGAAATGCATGTAAATTGTGGAAAACTTGAACCACAAATTGATGAATAACCCCTCAAAATTGCAACTACTGAAACCTCAATATTAGGTGAGGAATTCAATTCCAAAATAATAATCGAAAAAACTTGCACAAGGAAATAAGAAGAAAATAGAAGTAATAAACAACTTGATAAATGAAGAGTGCACGTTTTACCAAAACCAGCTTTGATACCATGAAAGAGGGATTCTCGAGAACCGATGTAAAAAACAATGCACCACAAAAAATTTGCACTCCAATGGTAACGTCGAGCTCCAACGCAATAAGTAAGATTCGAACAATGGAAAGAATATGAAAATAAGAAAACATGTTTGCTCATACTCATAGATTGAAAAAAAGGAAGTACAAATAGGGGTGTTGTGTAACCCGCATGCCTAAACAAGGAAAGAATATCAATGATGACACTGACACATATAACGTGACTGACGCATATGATGCCACTAAAGGAGGAGTTACAATTCCAAATAAGGAATGTAACTCCTATGACACACTGACGAAAATGACAATGAAAAATTCTATGATATAATCTGACACTTGTCATTTTAATTCCTAAGACCTATGAATCTTGTAAGGTAAGATGAATCACCAGGGTATGTGGAAGATAACTAGGCATGTCACACACACTAACACTATCAACGTATGAGAGGATTTTGCAAATGCGTTAGAAGCAAAATGTTGATGATGGACTGAGTTGAGATCCTAGATATGTCAATGTTCTCCAAGAGATGAAGAATAGATTAATAGATTGAAGAATGAAAATATTCAAAAAAATTCTCTGTCCTCCTGAGATGAAGGCATATGACTCATATTTATAGAGTTAATGGGAGATAATTGCCAACGATTTGCACAATCACCGAAGATTATAGGCAGTTCGAGCTTGGATGAGATACATAGGATAAAATTGCTATTTTCATCTTAGGTGGTTAAATATTTAGGGGAATCATGGCTAGATAAATTATAGATGTCAAGAGGGAGGTTTAAAGTGGTTAGGATAAATTAGGGTTAACTTAGAAGGTTGCCAAATTTGAACTAGTCCTAACTAGTGAGGAGTAGGAGGCGGTTATGGGGATAAGTTAGAGGTAGTTAGGTGGTATTTATGGAAGGTTAGTAAACTAGTTAGTTACAACTAGTGAGTTAGGATTATTCACCATAGGGATAAGTTAGATGTGGTTAGGATTAATATTTAGAAGGTTTAGTTAAACTAGTCGTAACTAGTGAGGTAGGGATAAGTTGACATGGTGAGGTGTGAGGGTATAATTAATTTAATTTAATTTATTTATTTTAGGGATATGGATGTGGTGATGTAATTATTAAAGGGTAGAAGTGGGTGACCTAGGTCATGGAGTGTTGTTTAAATGGTACGATGATGAGTTTAATTAATTTGATGGATGGTAAAAGTTTATAATCATATAATTTCATATGTTAATTAATGATGGATGTGGATTTATGTGAGTATAGTGATGATGTTGATGTTGATATAAATATTATGGGTGTAATGTGATAATGCATGAGGCCTGGTAGACACCAAGACTAGAATTAGAGGTGCTAATTTTAGGTGTCTACATTTACCCCTTTTTGTTGAGTGGTTTTGAGACAAACCATGAGACAAAAACAAGATGTGATAGATAAATGTTACTGGTTTACATGATGAGGTGCTCCTCCTTCAAATTAGAGATTGATGACCAAACAGGTAATTGATCAGGAGCTTGAAAGAGATAGATGGAAATATGCAAGGATATAAATATGTAAAGTGATGTTCAAGGAAGAGGTAAAAAAAATATAGGTGTCATCATAAAATCAAGTGATAGGGAAACCAAAGAGTTTGTGTCCTATAGACATATGACTTTTAACGAAGGACATGGTGTTTTGACGAGGTTAAAGGAACAAGAATTGATGTTTCCACAAAGGTGTGTTTACAAGGCCAAGAAGTCAAGTGATAGGGGAACCAAAGGGTTCAAGTCCTATAAACATATGACTTAATGGTGAAAAATATTATAGGACCATTTGTTGAGGTCAAAGGACCATAATTTGATGTTGCCACAAAGATGGGCTTACAAGACCAAGAAGTGAAGTGATAGGGGAACCAAAGGGTTTATGTCCTATAAACATATGACTTTTAACAACCAACAAGATGTTTTGACGAGGTCAAAGGACCAAGATCTGATGTTGTCACCAAGGTGGGCTTACAAGGACTAGATGGGGGTCCTGACGGTGATCAAGTATATAACACCCAAGTAGTTATTTCATTTATAAATGTTTGATTTTAATGAGTAGATGCGATGATTTAAACATAGTGATGTGCTCAGGATTGTGTTAATATATGATGTTGATGTGATTAATAGATTTTGGTAGGTATTTTAATAAATGTTGATGCAAAAGTGTTGACAACTGTTAAAGTTATGTTTTAGGTATGATCTGTATTCAATATTGATGTTAAAGTGATTTAATATTTTTTCAAAACCATGGTAAAAATGAAACGTGGATTGATTTTGTATTGGATTTGATACATATATGATGGGAAACAATAAAGTGAATGTGCTCACACTTTTGGACATTACAACAAATGTTAATAGATGAATAACAATAGGTAATCACACTTAGGATATTGGATATTGTAGACACCTATAATTTAGCTTGAGCAATTTAAATACTTAAATTGCACTAATTATAACCTTTCCCACAAATTGATGACATATCGTCAATATAGCATACTTCCTCTTTTATCAACGTTAATTAACTACATTACGCTAGTTAATTAACCCTTCTATCCAACAATGATGTCAATTAACAACATTCCATTAATAAGCTCCCCTTTCCATCTACACTAATTAATTATTTCTAATTAATTAAGCTCCCCTTTCTATCTACATTAATTAATTATCTCTAATTAATTAATCCCCCTTTCTACCTAGAATAGTTAATTATTATTAATTAATTAGCTTCCTCTTCCATTAAATCAATAAATCATCATTTATTTGATTAAATTACTCTCATATTCTAAATTATTCCTCTAAAAATATTCTATAAGCTTGTACACCTATTAATTAATCACTTTGGTTAATTAATAATGCCTCTCAAACCCCATGGATCACTAAAGGACAAACTAAACTCTCTTAAGGTTGAGTTAACGATTTCTAAACCTCCCTTATCCATAACTAACCCAACCTATCCATTTATTTCACATGAAGAGGGATGTAGAGGTTCTTCTATCTATTGGGCTATATAAGGAGCCCTCCTCCTACCTTTCTATTGACACCTTAGATGTTTATAGCTAATTTATAGGCATTTTATCTTAGATAATCTTTCATTTGGGATAATATCCATCACTCTTACATTTCATCCATCCATGATTTTGGGTCATATGTAGATAATCAAAATGGTCTTGTAGTCATACTTTGATGAGCTTCCATTCCCAAACCCTTGAAGATAAAATAATCAACTTTGATTGCCATGGATCTATCTATGTTCTTTTAGTATTTGGTGATCTAGACAGTAGATATTTTAATACTTAGCGTATTAGTTTGATTTCCATTTTAAAGTTTTAATGCATAATGTATGTGTTTAGTCTTGTTTATTCTTAGAATGATTATCTTTATTTAGTTAGTTAATGTTTAGAAACTATTAAGGTGTTATTTCCAATTCTCTTTACATAGCTAATTAACACATTGATTCATCTACCATTAATTACCTCTTTTCATTATATAAACTATTTATACAAATTTTTACTGCTAGTGTTTCTCATTTATTATAATTATGTAATATTGGCTAGACTATCCATGGTGGAGCCAAGTGCTACACTAGATACCCTTGAGATGGATCAAGCCTTATGTATTTATGATAAGATATATTGTTTATAACACATAATTCACATCAGTTCATATAAAAGAAAATGCTTACCAACTTCTAAGATCCTTTACATATTGAAAGGAATGGCAAAGTGGCTGCTAGGCTCAATAGTTTCTTATTTTGAAAATAATCATTGAATAATAAACAATTATAGATCTTAGAGGCCACTAGTCTTATCCATGAATATACAGTTATTGTAATTGAGTAAGAAAACCCATAATTTTAAATACATTGGTGGAAAGGAATCCTTAAAAATATAGAGGCTAACGACCAAAAGGATTCTCGTCGACAAATAATTGGAGAATAAAACATGCATAGTTGTTCATTAATACCTATTGAAAGGAATAGCTTAGTGGCTGCTAAGACCTATCACTTTAATATTTTAAATCCCAGGTTGGAATAAAAAATCATAGCAATGGAGCTTAACAGTTGATAAGTTTTTTCCTATATATAAGATAATGTGAAATATGTGTGAAGCATAAAGTTATGTTTTAGGGTTACTAGTATAAAATGTAAATAACATCAAAATATTAACAAACAAAAGAGATATTATAAATTCCATGCCACGTGGAATAACATGTTAGTGGGTACTATTTACATAATTATACTGTGGATTTATATAGGTTTAAAATATTTTATAGGAGTTTATTTAAATATAAATTTCTCAATAAATGTGTCAATTATATTGTTTCCTTACTATCTAGTTCAAACTTTCCTTGTGCCACATTTTAATTGGATAGTTTAATTAAATTAGATTGTACTATATCTAAAACTATCGATTTCAATTTTGATAAAAATTAAAAAAAAATTATGTATATTATTCTATTACACTTTAAAACTATGTTTATAATTTATTACTTTTGTTTTCTTACAATATAATTTTTATTATGCTTATATTAATATATTAATATATTGATATATTATGCTTATATCAATGTAATATTCTTACACCAAGGGCTCATTTTGTTGTTACACAAATGCTGTCTCCTCAGGTTTCCTGGTCTCCCATCCTCCCGTAGCTCGATTTCCCCTTTGCCGAGCTCTACTGCTGCCAGCCCTATTTCTCCTTTCTCTACCCCTACCACTGCTGCAATCATCCCCATGCCGGCCATTCAGGCTTCTTCTCCCGTTCCCCCTTCTGCTGCTCATGCCCCTCACTTGGCCTCTACCTCACGGAGACCGGTTACCAGGGCTTCTAGGAAGCTTAACCTTGAGACCCTTGCTGTGGAGAAGGGTTCTCATGAATTTGAAATTGCTCATGACCTCCTGCATATAAGTAGTGCCAGCCCCTGAGAAGTGCAATTGGAAAGCCCTACAAAAAGGCTGGAAGCCTTAGAGACAGATATGAAATTGTTAAAGGATGAAGTTAAAAACTTGACAAAACAGAAAGGAAAGAGGAAGAAGGAGGAGGAGGAGGGTGTGGACAGCAGCCAAATTGAAGATATATACAAGAAATTGCACTCCTTGGACTCTCGCTTAGGGAAGGCCAAGACTAGGCATGATTACAACATTGCCATCTTTAGGGCGATTGAGGAATTTATTGAACAACACGTCAGAAGTGTCTCCAACCTAAGTGGAGTGCTGACAACTCTTTGGGGTACTAATAAGGAAAGCAAGAAGACCTTGGAGCAGCTGGATTCTAATGACGCTGCCCATATGACTACTTTGGGTATGTTTAAATCTTGGAAGAATATCAAAACCATCATAGACAAAGCTACTAGGAAGTAGTTGTAGATGATTTTGCTGTCCTTGTTTGTTTTTTTGCTGTTTTTTGTAGATCCTTTACTACTTTTTTGCAGTAATTTTGCTGTTTTGTCTCGTCTTGGTAGCTATTTTTTAGCTACTTTGAACTTCATTGTAACATTTGGATTTTGATCCTTTTCTCTCTAGTTTTCTTGCTTATCCTGGCTTTTAGGCCTTCTTTTGTATTCAAGGGTATAGTCCCTTTCAAAAAACTATTTGCCAATAATAATAAAAAATGTTGTTTAATTCTTACTAATTAAGAATATTTAGGTATTAGTCTTTGTTTACATTAGCATTAGTTTAAAAACAACACTTGCACACATATATAAATTGAAGTGACGGATTCTACCTTCTTAAGAAATGAGAAGGGTTAACATATGTACGTTGTGTGGGAAAATAGGGTTATCCTTTTCAATGGTTTCATAGGGAAATGCCTCAGCTTTACATTTTTTATGCAAACTGATCGATGCATGAAGTTTTCTATAATGGGGAAGGTGATCGATATGGGAAGCTTTCCTAGAATGCTTTGCCTTTTGGATATTTGAATGCTGATTAATACTCACAATCTTTTACATGGGTAGACATTCTTTGAGGGTATGGTATGAATTTTTTTATATTTTACTAATAATATTCCTTTAAAGGATCAGTCTATGGCTTTGATTGGTAGTTGTCCTTCGAGGGATCAATCTAATTTTATTTTTAACAATATGACATTGAAGAGTTGTCCTTCAAGGTATCATACTATTTCTTTTGACTTTGATAAGAAGCATCCATAGATATTTTTTAATTTATTTTGAGCTGAGAGTAAATCCCTAATAGGAAATTTGAAGGAGGGGAGAAGAAATGTGTACATGCACTACACATGTGTGCCCTAAAAATGTCTTTGGTTGGAGGAAAAGGTGGATGGATTTAATGATTACAGGTTTCCTACTAAAGAGGAACTTGTCCATGTGAAAGATATGATGATCAGAGATGTGTTGCTGATCTTTAAGGTGTATTAAGGAGAGTGATGGAAAACCACATGCTTCTAAATCATTATGATGATAAAGTAAATGGTTGATGATGGAATAATATCTTTGATGTGACTATTGTCATGACAAATGATGTGTTAATAGTATAAAGGCCACAAGTGCAAGAAATTCAAAGGTTGACCCATGCCAGTTAAGGGAAAACATTTTACTCTGAAGGAATGATATTTTGATTAGATTGATAGGATAGGTTGGTAAGAACATGTAAAAGGGAATGTATGTAAAGTAATACTTTCATATTCTCATTAGATATGAGCCTTCCCAACATAATGTTGTGGATATAAATGACATGTATTAAAAGGAATGGTGTTCTAAGGATGATAAAATTTTTGACCTTTATTAATTGAGTATATGGTAAATAAAAGAGCTCTTGAAAAAGGGGTTATGGGAAATTTGGATGGGGTATGTGAGGAAAACTGATAAAGAGGGGAATATAAAAAAGCTTTATTTTTTTCTTTGTATATGATGATTTTGAGTTTGTATAGGTGGGTGAATTTTACTGGTTTGAGATGAGGGACCATCATTGGAAGGTGGTCAGAAGACAAATGATAAAGGTTTGTCAAGACCTGATTGAGGGTGACCCCTTGGTTCTATACATTTCAGTTAAGACATTGTTAGTGGCATAAACATAGATGTTTATGAGGTTAACAAACCTTCAAGGGAAGGTGTGGACATTGATGAGGTTGAGAGACCTTCAATAGAAGGTGCTAATGAGATTTAGGGACCTTCATTGGAAGGTGTTAATGGGATTGAAGGATGTTTAGGGGAGGGTGCTAATGAGGATAATGATCCTTCAAAGGAAGGCACTGATGAGATTTATTGACATTCAAAGGAAGGTGATAATGAGGATAATGGCCCGTTAATGGAAGGCACTTAAAAGATTGATGGGCCTTCAAAGGAAGATGATAACGAGGATAATGGTCCATCAAAGGAAGGTGATGATGAGATTGATGGACGTTCAAAAGAAGGTGTTGAAGAAATGTGTGACAAAGGCTTGCTAATGATAGAACTCCCGAAATGCCCTGGAGACCTCCAAAAATGCAAATTACTAAAAACTGCTAAAAAAGTGCAAAAAAAAATTGGATTTCAAGTTTTTTTCGATTTTCTCGGTTTTCTAATTCTTGCAGGTTTTATCTAATCACATACTCATTTTTACAGGGTGTTTTTACATGCTTTTAATTGATTAAATAAACTTTACATGTTTAATTATAGGATTAAGATCGCATATGCTCTTCCCTCGCTTTCCTTTGTGGTGATCTTGGGAATCAGAAATGATTCTTAGGTCCTTTTGATACTTTGAGATTGTTAGGGGTATTTAATTTGGAATTGGTTAATTTGGATTTGTTGAATTAAAGTGTTGTTCATTTTGGTTATCTTTTCGGATTTGTAAAGACATCATGTATGCTCTTCTCTTGCGTCCATGGATGATCTAGAAAATCAGAAATGGTGCCCTCTCTTTTGATGGAAAACTACTAATCATTGTCATATAGGACCAAAATGCTTGTCAAAGAATGAAGGAAACAAAAGAAAAGTTAGAAAACTATTAATATAGTACTTATACAAGTTTCCAAAAGGTGTTCAAAGTAAACCACATCTAAATTAAAAAGATAAAAAACACACCACATTCAAAACACTGTATTGCAGGTTTCAGAAAAGTGTATGTCCCTCTCCACTCAACTGGAACATAACCCCTTTGGCATAACACCTTAATCTACAACAATGGGGGTGGTTCCAGGAACCCAAAAGTAGTCCATGCAAGAGGGAACCTTGTGGATGAAACGGGAAGTGCTCCACACTACCTACTTGACTAGTGATTCCTTTGTGAGATAGCATTACCAGTTGTCCATGTGGCGATCCCAGTGATAGTATAGGTAGATGCACTAGTTTCCTACTATTCTTGAAGGGGGTAAAGTAAAGCCGAGATACTCCTAAACTAGTCAGTGCATATTTTTGGGTAAATCACACTCGCTTAAGATAACTTTGTAACACCTAGGACGAGAGAACAGCCTAGAAGAATATACTTTGGCTAGGAGTCTACTTTGACCATTCTAAACCGTGTTAAGTTGTGAGCCATTATTTTCATCATGAAACATGTGACACATTACTCTAGCCTATTTTTATCACTTACCTTAAGGTAAGGAGAAACTCTGCCGAAGTAAGGCCAGCATTTTTCACCCCCATTTTGACCTATTTCCTTCACTTTCTTTTGACACTTTGTTGATCAAAGGAGGAGTGACTACCTCTGCATTATCAATTGATTGTTTCGGCACTTTTTGGTCCATTTATGCCCATCCATGTTTTTGGTTGGGTTAGTTAAACGTCTAAAGTGTGTAGAAACATATTTACATCATTGGTAGCATTTCTGATCTTGATACCCAAGTCAAGATCATCATCTTAGTTAGGTGTGGATCATCACTTTAATTTCCTTAGAAGAGTTATTTTTCTTGTATCATATCAGTACAATCTCGATATTTACATCTTGTTTCATGTAAAATAGACCTAAATATCCACATTGTAAGGTTACGCTGCACGCATTTTAACAATTCCTAGTTATACCTTGAGTCTTTTGTTTGACTTCATTACTACCTTGTTTTTTGAAGGGTTCTTCATGTTACTCTTTTGTGTGTGTTACATCAATATCATCTTGATATTAATACCTTACTTTCTCGCAACATTTGGTTAACATATCTTTTTGACATTGTTGTGTCACTAACAAGTGTAGCTCGTACCTCTCTGGGATATAGGTATTGATTAAATTCAGACTTACTTTTGGTATACCTTGTGTGGAGGTTGTGATTAGCATCTTGTTCTTACTTAAGTGTTATTAATGTTTCTTAACTTGACATAAGTGGAGACACGTTGTTGATCCTATCTTTGGTCGTTTGCCTATAAAATTGGTACCTAGGCAAGGATCACTCTTGTAGCTAGGTTTTGGTTCATCACTTTGATCTCCCTCTGATGTGTTACCTTGTTTGCATTGTCTCGGCACAATTAAGATACTTATGTCATGTTTCTCATAAACATGATCTAAGTTTTTGCATTGTGGCATTACCCTGCCCACATTTTAGCATATCCTTAGTATGCTTTGACTTGGTTTGATTTTAAACATTGTCCCAAATATTGAAAGGTGTCACTTACTTTGTTTGTGTCATTTCAATACCACTTTAGCACTAATATTTCTCTGCTTCGTGAAGTTTGATCGACGTTACCAAATTGGTGTGGTTACATGACTTACATTTGTAAACCTCTCCCTTTAACATTTTGGCCTTGTTGGTTGTTGAACGCATCGTGGTATCCTTTGATTAGGAGTCACATCTACCCTTTATTAATATTTATGTCTTGTTCATGTTGAGCTTGACATAAATATTGACATTGTGTTGATCATCTTTACATCGGGCTATCATTTTGTACACACATTTTACATAGGGAGTGCTTCCTTATTGATTGGCTTTGTGTTTCACACTTTCGTGATTCTTCTTTGTGATTATTCATTCAGAAAACTCATTTTCTAGGGAAATCCCTCTTGATCTAATATGAGATTGCATAATTTTAAACAACCTAGGAATTTAAATTTTTTTTGTGGGGACCCCATTCAAAAAATCACTACACGCATCTCCGTACTTAAGAAAATGACCCTCACTCTCACTGTTGTTATGATTCCCAGATGGAAATAGCACCTTCTTCACTTTGAAGAAGTGATATCAAACTATTCAGGCCTAGATATTTCACATTAAAATGTATGCCAACAATGAGTGATTATCTAAACAGTTCCTCATTCTTACGTACTCTAAGTGTATTCAATTTGCAGTGTTCACATCAAAGGATGTCCAGCATAACTGAAATCACAGTCGTTTCAGCTCTTACAGGTGAATAGAGGTCAATATTCGGGTAACTCGTTCCCCACCTTCATTTCACTTTGATGTGGTATGATTATGGACACGGCTGATCCAACTTGATGCATTCAAGTTCCCCCCACTCTTCTTCTACTTCGGCTCTAAACATTTCCTTGTCTTCTAAGCATTCCCATCCAAATAATTACTCTGACTCTTCTGGGGCCTTCAGGTGCAAATTAGTGGCTTGAATTCATCTCATTGGACACATAAGGAATCTAATGCGACTTGCATTGGTCATAACTCCTCACCTGGGGATTTATCAGGAACCTCTTCACCAATCTTCTAAATGCGACTCTTATGTCATGGTGATCCCTTTCTTCGTAGGACCCCTTTTATCAGTTGCCGACCAACTCAACGTCTTCTTCCTTTGAAGATACACGTGACTTCAAATGTCGTCCACTGTTGACTGAGTATAATCACAGATTCTTGAATCGTGATCCTCTCTATAGTGACCCCTTTTATCAGTCACCCAGCGACGTCTTCTTCCTTTGAAGCTTACATGTTGATCTCCAAATACCTCCAATTAGAAGTCTCAATACAATTCTTGAATCGCAATGAACTCTGTTGGTTTTCTCAGGAACCCTTTTATCAACTTGACTCCCTTACGACTATGAACTTGCAACTCGCTTTGAACTCTACCAGCCAGGCGAGCTGGAAAGTCCCTCCGATCAGAAGATATAATACAATTATTGAGATCATGATCCTCTCTTTCTTTGCAGCACCCTTGTCATCATTCATCTAATGCGATGTTTGAATCATAGTCCTCCCCTTCTTCATCAAGACCTTCTTCATCAATCACCCCCACAGAATCTTGGATCTTTAAAGATTCTAAGGGACTCAATGAGTCCTTCGAGACAAACATCTAAAATCGACCCATGCATCCCAAGATAGAAACTTTGGACTTAATGTTACTGAGTAGGCTTACATACAATTCATACCATATAGTAACTAGAGTAAGTCCACACCACCTTCTTCTACCCCTGAGTAATCTAGCTATGCATCTTCTTTGTCCCCCACATCACCTTCTTCTAACAATAATCAGTCAAACATCTTCTAATTCATGGACACCAGTGAACCTATTTCTTTGATTCAACCCCTAGGGATCGATCAACAGGCTCAGACTACATTGACTTAGTTTTAGAATGAAGATTACCATGCTAAGGCAAAATTTGAAATTAGAGAGAGTAGACAAAGATAATCCTCTAGCAGAATACGAATAAGTTTTCTCTTTAGACTTTTATGTTCTTGCGTATAATAGTGAGTAAAGGTTGATTAGCTTTTATCAATCAATTAGAGGAAGATACTCAACCCCTTAGAACTGGATCAACCTCTTATTTTTCCATCTTCACATTCTTCATTATGTAGATTGAAACTCCTTGGTCATGCATTGATCCCCATGGCATGAATTTTCACCTTCACCTCAATCACTCTGTGACCTATCCATAATTCCTAGGAAACAAAAATGAGTATTTTTCTTATGGGATGAACTCCATGGTAGCCCTTCATAATGTTGAATCTAGATGTGAGTCACATTCTAGTAGCCCTAGGACTACTATTAGTGGAAAAAGTGCATTCTTCGAGTGAAGCCCACTATCTTCTAATCTTGGAGAGCACGTCCAGACTAGCCCCTTGAGAGAGAGAGTATGAGAGAGAGAGAATGGGTTGACCATCATCTAATGATTCTTGAAGCCACATCCTTAGTAGCCCATTATCTTACATCATATGGAAATCACTGTCCATATTAGCACTTCTTGACCTCTATTCACCTGTGCAAACTGAAACACTAGTGAGCTCACATGCTTCCTTCTATCTGTGAGATGCAATAATACACTAGTAGCCCTACTGAATCTAGTGTCGTGGGAAACATCCTTGTGATACATTCATAATGTGAATCCATGGATGAACGTTTCCATCAATCATGCATGGTTCTTCTTCAAAATCTTAGGCCACAGTCCTGAGTAAGCCCTTCATTTTCTTGCTATCTTAGGATTTCAAAATTGAACCTAGTAGCCCCTCACAAATAAACTTTATGATGACTCGATATCCATCTTGATGCATTATCTTTCATTCAATGAAAAAAAAATTGTGGCAAGACCATGGTTATTTCTTTCATCAGTTCTAAATGTTTGGGGGTTGAGTATCTTGAAAGGCTTGGGATCAGGACCAGCTCGACCAAATAGCTCATAAGAAACCCAGGAACAATTTCGTGTAATCTCTGACTTCCAGGTCAAAACTGCATCAAGCTCTCTATTGTTTTCACACCACCCAAACCACCTCAAACTGCCACCTCAATTGGGGTCCCAACTGAATGCACACCATACCCACTTACCCTTCAAGTACTGGTGCAAAGTGTGTAAGCTCTATGGATGGGGAATTAATATCTCACCCCTTCACTGAAATCCAATGTTTCAGAACAGATCACAGTCATTTCCTGCAGTGTGAAATCACCTTAATTCTCCACTTGTTACTCTCATGCATAATATCACTGTTCGATGTAGCTACATCAGGGCCTAGTCTCACCTTATTACCACTCAAGTTTGCATGTTCCTTGGCTCACCTGTTGGAGGCCCCCTACCTAACTCGTATTGACTTTGTTAGTCCTCAACCTCTTAACACTGTCACATGTCTAAAAATCAAAAAAAAATTCAAAATTTCGGTTGATGCATCGAGAAAACACATCCAAAATCTTTGGCTCCACAGATGTCACATGGCACCGCATCCTATACTGTATACATTGAAATTTGGGGCCTTTGTGCACTAGTGGCCCAAGCTTTTCATTGGACACACGGGAATCAGACCACTTGCATCCCACCCCACCAATATTCTAAATAGCATGATGTCACATGCATTCCTAAGTTGACATGCCAACTCAACTCGTATCCATTTGACCATGGTCGTCCATCACCTCGATTGAGCTTATAGACGAGATCTTATGTGACCTCATCAGAGATCCTAATGTCACATTACCAATTAGCATCTAATAAACTTCTAACCAATGAACTTGTTGGACATATTTCTCAGGACACTAGCCAATGTCAACATCCCTTATCTACTGAACCTACAACTCGTTACTTCACCTAGCTAGGTGAGCTGGAAAGTAACCCTTGATGGGATATTCTTGGAGAGCTATGAAAAATTTAGTGCCCTTCTCCTTTCCAGATCAAGCTTTTGGATCAAAATCTAAGGGAAATGAGTTAGAAAAATCTAAAAGCTACAGATGTCCTAAGAGAAAATTTGATATATTACTCTTTCTTGGGGTATTTGACCACCTTTTAAACTAATGTATTTAGCTCCCTTTGTATGCCTAGACCAAGGGATGAGTAGATTGAAAATGATCCAATTCTCCAGAATCTCTCTAAATTTTCTAACCTTCTTCAGAGCCAAGGACGTCTGAGTGAACATGTGGAGCAATTGTCCCAAGGGCCCAGTGGCTGCATTCTCACTGTTTTATTCCCAAATTTGACAAAGTGTTGAGATTTTCAAATCATTCCTACACAAAGAGCTAGGGTCTCTTCACTTGAATGACCTATTAACTACTTAAATTCAAGATGTAATAAATTCCAAGACATGCACACACTGGATTTCTATGAGTAACCTAGGATTAGTATGTTACTATGAGTGTATCTATCTGGACCTTGCTCAAGCCCACTCTTACTCTAAGTTTCCTATGTATTTACAAAGGGGTAAAAATAGATAACATTTTTTTGACCTCTCAGGCTACATCTACCTATTAGATGTGTAACCAATTGCTTCTAAGCATCCATTGGGCATGGATCATTCACATCGTTCTGATATACTTCGTCTAGAACTGATCCATGAATTCTAAATACATGACTCTAAGCTTTTTTGAAACATTGTTTCTTGGACACCTGGGACTGTCTGCTATTCACAAAAACAATCTTCTCATCTCATTTATATCATGTGTTTGTAGGCCAACTTACAGGTTTTGTGAGGGTGGAAAATTGCTTCTTCCCAACACTTCATTGGATTTACTTTCACCATCATTTTGAAACTATAAAAAACTGGCCTTGGATCCCACTATCTACCTGATAGAATATGAATATTACCTTGGAAGCACAACCCGATTTGGAAAGAAATAGGGGACAACATTCAATCTAATACATCTTCCTATCATTTCTCGTACGCACATTGCCTTATGCCCTTGGGACATCCCATATATCGCTAGATGGAGCTGATCTATTGACTTCCTAAAAGGGCTGCCATGATACTATCAGTTTCATAAAACATATAAGGCTGCAACCATGAAGCATTCAAATATTTTTGAAAAATCCTTGCAAGGGCATTCAGAATATTAGTTGTCAGATAAAATGAAGGATAAAATAGATGAAAATCATCCTACAAATATGTCGCCCTTTGGTCCTGATTTAGTTTCATTTGAATTTGAAAATTCTTGGGGATCATCTTGAACTACCTTCATGCAACATATAATCTAGGCTGCTTACTTCGTCTATACCACTAGGGGACAACAAGTTGCACTGGTACTAATAAACTACCTAGCAGCATTACTTTTCCATCAGACCCAAAAATCCTATGTTATTCCCCTCACATGTATCCATACTTGGGGCACCATCAAGTGAAGCATGCAGTTAGTTCACACAAGAGCTTCGTAACTGAAGCTTGATAATACAAACATTACCCACTCTATGTTTCTAACCTAGTTTAGAATGAGAAACTTTCAAACATATTACCCTATACATTGTAAAGTTGCATGGAGTTAAGCAGCTTTCCCTTTGTCATAATCCTTGACATTGTAACTATGTATGTTACAAAGAGAATAATCGTTGTACATGCAGTGAAAAAATGATTATAAGTATGGATTTTCATGCCCATTCTAGCCTTTTTTCATATGCTTACATCTTTCGTAAGGACCAATAAAATAGTTCCTCCATGGCAATATGATGACATAAAATCTTAGATCTTAGGGACTAAATGGTGGATAGAGGCTTGGGAACTTTTTGGCTCATCCTCATGCATGGAAGTAATCATCTAATTGACGTGGCCCCTCCTTTCACCTCTAATGAAGATAAGTACTCTGATTGAGGAAAGGTCCTGATCCTCCTCCCATTCTCCCACTGCTATGAGCTTCAACTTTTCCAATAATCGATTGGCTTATTACATCACCTTCCATAGAAAAGGTTATTTTCTTTGAGATGATTTGGAACTTGTTGCTCATTCAAAATAAGTTGATTCTTTTTTTTTTACTGGTTTTGAAATGGCATCATATTTGTTCTCTTTTTCCCTCTTATCCATGGAAGATTCATCTTTAGACACCCATAATTACGCCCGAGCAATTTAAATACTTAAATTGCGTTAATTATCTCCTTTCCTATAAATTGACAACATAGGGTCAATGACACTTATTCCATCTTATTGTCATTAATTAATTACAATACGCAAATCGATTAAGTCACCTATCTAGCTAACAACCTAATTAACGACCTTCCGTTAATTAATCACTTCCTTTATCTAGATTAATTAATTTGTCTTCCCCTTCATTTAACTAGTAAATCAATATTTAATTGATTTAGTTCCCTCATAATAGCCTAAATCACACTATTATTCTTCTAATTGGATTTTATAAGCTTACACCTACTTATTAGTTAATCACCTTTGATTAATTAAAACACCCCCTAACTCCCATGACTTGCTAAACATGTATTAAACCCTTCTAAAGTAAGGTTACCTTTAATAAAGCAACCTTATCCATTCCTAATCATGTTTTACCTTTATCCCACATTCATGAGGATGTGTCAAATCCTTTATCCTTTGGGCTATATATAGAGCCCTCCACCTACCTTTTTACTTACACGTAAACTCCTTAAGAGAGAAAATGCAAAGCATATAGAAAAAATACTAAGAGCTTGCACTTTGTCCTCTTAAGTGTTTATCATCTTGAAGAGTTAATCCTCTTTCTTAAAGTACTTATCTCATATGGGAGGTGTCAAAAGGGTCTTATAGCCCACCTTTGATTTACCCCCATTCCTAGGTTCTTGGAACATTAAGGACAACTGTTTTCGATAGCCATGGAACCTACCTAGGTTCTTTCATTTATATGTTGTTATAGAATAGAGGATATTTAGGTACTTAACATAGCTGATTTCATAGTTTTGTATTGAGAAATGTTAACATCTAACCCTTGATTAATTCTTATCATGATTGTGTTTATAATGTTGTTTAATTCTTACTAATTAAGACCATTAGGTGTTAGTCTTTGTTTACATTAGCATTAGTTTAAAAACAACACTTGCACACATATATAAATTGAAGTCACAGAGTCTATCTTCTTAGGAAATGAGAAGGGTTAACATATGTATGTTGTGTGGGAAAATAGGGTTATCCTTTTCAATGTTTTCATAGGGAAATGCCCCAGCTTTACATTTTTTATGCAAACTGATCGATGCATGAAGTTTTCTATAATGGGGAAGGTGATCGATATAGGAAGCTTTCCTTGAATGCTTTGACTTTTGGATATTTGATTGTTGATCAATACTCACAATCTTTTACATGGGTAGACATTCTTTGAGGGTATGGTATGATTTTTTTTATTTTTTACTAATAATATTCCTTTAAAGGATCAGTCTATGGCTTTGATTGTTAGTTATCCTTCGAGGGATCAATCTAATTTTATTTTTAACAATATGACATTGAAGAGTTGTCCTTCAAGCTATCATAATATTTCTTTTGACTTTGATAAGAAGCATCCATAGATATTTTTTAATTTATTTTGAGCTGAGAGTAAATCCCTAATAGGAAATTTGAAGGAGGGGAGAAGAATTGTGTACATGCACTACACATGTGTTCCCCAAGAAATGTCTTTGGTTGGTGGACAAGGTGGATGGATTTAATGATTACGGGTTTCTTGCTAAAGAGGAACTTGTCCATGTGAAAGATATGATGATTAGATATGTGTTGCTGATCTTTAAGGTGTATTAAGGAGAGTGATGGAAAACCACATGCTTCTAAATCATTACGATGATAAAGTAAATGGTTGATGATGGAATAATATCTTTGATGTGACTATTGTCATGACAGACGATGTGTTAATAGTATAAAGGCCACAAGTGCAAGAAATTCAAAGTTTGACCCATGCCAGTTAAGGGAAAACATTTTACTCTAAAGGAATGATATTTTGATTAGATTGATAGGATAGGTTGGTAAGAATGTGTAAAAGGGAAGGTATGTAAAGTAATACTTTTAGATCTTTAGTAGATATGAGCCTTCCCAACATAATGTTGTGGATATAAATGACATGTATTAAAAGGAATGGTGTTCTAAGGATGATAAAATTTTTGACCTTTATTAATCGAGTATATGGTAAATAAAAGAGCTCTTGAAAAAGGGGTTATGGGAAATTTGGATGGGGTATGTGAGGAAACTGATAAAGATGGAGATATGACAAAGGTTTATTTTTTTTCTTTGTATATGATGATTTTGAGTTTGTATAGGTGGGTGAATTTTACTGGTTTGAGATGAGGGACCATCATTGGAAGGTGGTCAGAAGACAAATGATAAAGGTTTGTCAAGACCTGATTGAGGGTGACCCCTTGGTTCTATAAATTTCAGTTAAGACATTGTTAGTGGCATAAACATAGATGTTTATGAGGTTGACAAACCTTCAAGGGAAGGTGTGGACATTGATGAGGTTGAGAGACCTTCAATAGAAGGTGCTAATGAGATTTAGGGACCTTCATTGGAAGGTGTTAATGGGATTGAAGGATGTTTAGGGGAGGGTGCTAATGAGGATAATGATCCTTCAAAGGAAGGCACTTATGAGATTGATTGACATTCAAAGGAAGGTGATAATGAGGATAATGGCCCCTTAATGGAAGGCACTTAAAAAATTGATGGGCCTTCAAAGGAAGATGATAACAAGGATAATGGTCCATCAAAGGAAGGTGATGACGAGATTGATGGACCTTCAAAAGAAGGTGTTGAAGAAATGTGTGACAAAGGCTTGCTAATGATAGAACTCCCGAAATGCCCTGGAGACCTCCAAAAATGCAAATTACTAAAAACTGCTAAAAAAGTGCAAAAAAAAATTGGATTTCAAGTTTTTTTCGATTTTCTTGGTTTTCTAATTCTTGCAGGTTTTATCTAATCACATACTCATTTTTACAGGGTGTTTTTACATGCTTTTAATTGATTAAATAAACTTTACATGTTTAATTATAGGATTAAGATCACGTATGCTCTTCCCTCACATTCCTTTGGGGTGATCTTGGGAATCAGAAATGATTCTTAGGTCCTTTTGATACTTTGAGATTGTTAGGGGTATTTAATTTGGAATTGGTTAATTTGGCTTTGTTGAATTAAAGTTTTGTTGCTTTTGGTTATCTTTTGGGATTTTTAAAGACATCATTTATGCTCTTCTCTTGCGTCCTTTGACGATCTGGAGAATCAAAAATGGTGCCCTCTCTTTTGATGGAAAAATACTAATCATTGTCATATAGGACCAAAATGCTTGTCAAAGAATGAAGGAAATGAAAGAAAAGTTAGAAAACTACTAATACAGTACTTATACAGGTTGCCAAAAGGTGTTCAAAGTAAACCACATCTAAATTAAAAAAGATAAAAAACAAACCACATTCAAAACACTGTATTACAGGTTTCAGAAAAGGGTATGTCCCTCTCCGCTCAACTGGAACATAACCCCTTTGGCATAACACCTTAAGCTACAACAATGGGGGTGGTCCTAGAAACCCCAAAGTATTCCATGTAATAAGGAACCTTGTGGATGAAACAAGAAGTGCTCCTCACAACCTACTTGACTAGTATTACCATTTTTGATATTTAGTGTCACAAGTCGTTTGTATCACAACCTCAATGAGAGTACATGATAGACACATTTATTGCCCACTGTGTTTGAAGGGGGTAAAGTAAATCCGAGATACTCAAAGAATTAGTTAGTGTGAATTTTCTTGGTAAATCGAGCTCGCTCTTAGATGACTTATGACACCTAGTTGAGAGAACCAACTAGAAAGTTGTCTTTGACCAGGAGCCAACTTGGACCATATGAAAGCCAATTTGATGTGACAATTATTGTTCATCATGAAATGTGTGAAGCATTACTTTTTTTTATTTTTTCACTTGCCCTAAGGTGAGGTAAAACTCTTCCAAATTAAGTCCAACATTTTTCAACCCCAATTGATCTACTTCCTTCACTTTCTTTTGACACTTTGTTGATCAAAATAAGAGTGACTGCCTTTGTGTTATAAATTGATTGTTTTCTCCACTTTTGTGTCTGTTTACGCCCATCCATGTTTACAGCTGGGTTTTCATGTTAGGAAATTAATTATTTAGTGCTCCACAGTTGATAAATAATAGTAATATTATAATGTAATTTGGTGACATTATTGTTATGTAACAATAATGTATATTAGGAGTTTGTTATGTATTTGAGTTTAGAGATATTTATGGAAGAGTGGTTGTAGCCACCTCCTTGATCATAGGAGAAGTTTTCCTATATAATTGCATTGTTCATATGATATAATGGCGAGTTCATTATTATCGTGTATGGATTGTATTTCTGAGTGATTATATTGAAGATTGTTTGCATATATCTTCTTATAACCTGTCATCTGGTATCAGAGCAAGCATTTTCAAAGTGAATCCATGGAGAATTAATTTTTGAAGGGGCATTTCAATTTCCTTGATTTCCCTATGAATAGTTTCTATATTTTATGCATGTTGTCAATCTGTGCATTAGAAAATCATGGCTTTAAATTTATTCCTGTGGAGTTGTGTTTCCATTGCTAGCAGTTGTGCAGATCTATTCTCCTGAGCATTAGTCTCTATTACAGTATCACCACTCCAATCCAAATAACAACTATGTCCCTTCAACATAGTATGATAAAAATCTCATTCTCTTAATTATTATGGAGCATCATGAAAAGTGGAAGCAGAGCCTACATAAAAAGCGTGGAGATCAAGACGTCTCAGCCATGCAAGCAAATTGAAATTTGGGAGATCCATCTGAGATGTCCTTCAGCTGTGAATTCACTTGATAGTAGTAGGTCGTGAATGCAATAGCTAGTTGTGATCAAAATTTCCAAGCCTGTAGTGAAGGAATCATGTATTTGAATGGGATTGGATGAGTAAACATTGATCTCATTTCTACTATGTGCATGTGGATGGAATTGAGCCATTAATTTTTCATGCAACAAACCGACACCTAGTAGCATTGTCTCATCGCATCAATTTGGTGGAAACTGAAAAAGGAGTGTAGTGAAGTCTAGACATAGGCGATGCATCAAGGAGTGCCAAACGTATTCTAAGGATTTGAATAAACAAAGTGTAGCATGTGTGCATCTCTACGTGTAAGTTTGTGTTGATCTACCAAATAATCAGATTTTGCATGTGTGGTTAAGTTTTTGTATAACATTGGTTTAGTTCTTGTTCCACTTTCGGTTGCATTGTGTTTGAAGATATCAAATCCAATATTTAATTGGATTTAATTAAAAAATACCATAATGGAAAAAATGAATCATGTTGAAAAATTTGATGGAAAATATTTTCACACTTGGCAAGTACAAACTCAATTGATATTGATTAACAAAGATCTATGGGACATTGCGGATGGAACATTCAAGAAACCAACCGATGCTGGTGAAGCAGCCAAATGGGAGATTAGAGATCAAAAATCAAGAGCAATTATTGGACTTGGGTTGTTTGATGCATAATTGCATCATATAGACCTTTCAAAAATTTCAAATTACATTTGGACAACATTGAAAAAGTTGTTTGGATCCCAAACCGGAAGCACAGTAGTGACCTTGAATCAGAAGTTATTCAGACTCAAGATGGATGAAGGAGAAAGCATAATAACATATAAGTAAGTTTCACTCTATTCTGAATCAATTGTCAGGGATAAAAATTAAAGTAGAGGATGATGATGCAAAAGTTGTTTTGTTGAATAGTATGCCATCTTGCTATGCAAACATTTTTTTCACTTTGAGCAAGATCAATCCCAGCCTAGAAGATCTAATTTCTTCACTGATAAATGAAGAAAATAAGACTATTACACTAGAAGAAAATGCATTGTATGGTGACGATAAATAAAGATGATCCAAATTATTTTCTAAGTAGAGATCAACATTCACAGACTCCAAGAAAATATTCATTTGTCATTACTATAAAAATCAAGGACATGGTATCATTTATTGCAAGCAAAGAGCACAAGATTATTACTATTCATATGATTCATATTATCCAAATAATTCTCTTAGTTATTTGGACAACTCATTCACATTCTGGCTCTTAAATCTTCATTACAAGTTACACACACCTCAGTTATCTCTCTGGAACATTCACTTGGTCATTATTTCCTCATGCACTCTTACGCACTTCCCCTTCTCTCCTTTCCATTTTACTTTTCCTCTTTGTTACGCTTTTCCCCTGCATGCATCTTCTATGATTTCTCCTTCTTCCCAACAATTATTCATCTTGCGCGTGTACCTTGCACTTGCTTCAATCAACTAAGTCCTTGGCCCTCTCATGTGCCCCATACATTACTTTGTAATAATTATGCCTTGACCATACATTTTCTACTCACTAGTTTGCCCCATTTCCTCTGCACGTGTTACGATTGCATGTTCTTTCCTTTTATATTTCTCCCACACCTCATTCTTCTGTTCACATAATTTTTCACCCTCCTCTATGTCATTTTATGCCATGTCATTCTCTAACATGCTTGATTATGCCACACACAACCAATCAAAGTGTGCTATCTGTGCATTGAATCCAGTTTGCAACAAATCATTGAGTGACACATGACAAAAATGAAAAAAAAACTTGCATAATGATGGCCATCCTGCCTAGGTGGATAGTTGCCACATAGTTTTACATTCCCAAGCGGCTCTGAAAAACTTATGAAACTCGTAACTTTTGTGTTATTGATCATATCTTTGCACCCTTGTCTCATTTGATAACTGTTGACGTAGTCTACAATGCTAGATATTCAAATTCAAATTCTTGGTGGATTTGGTAGGTAAGAAATGGGAAAATGTCAATCTGGGAATTGATGAACAGATTTGATTTCTCCAACCACCCGATTTGATCTGATCTGCCTTCCTTCCTTCTACAAAACACCAAATAGACTTAAGGAAACACATTTGACAGATTTACAGGAAGATTTGCAAGTATTGAATGTTTATTGTTGGTGGTTGTATTTCAAATTCAGGTTTTCCCTCCTTCTCTTCTTTTTCTTCCATCGACTCATCTATAAATATAAGAGCTTGGCTCATTGTTAATTTCAAACATTTGGGATCCTTACGCTTTTGCTAAGGACTTCATATTTTTTTATTCTAATTCATAGACCTATAAATCTGGATCATGCATGTGGATATTGGCCTCTTTCACCATTGTAACAGTTATGTGCATTTCTAGAAGTAATGGAAGCATCATTTTGTTACTATTCTCTGTCCTAAGCATGTTGATATTCCTTCTTCTTGACTTTATTTTACATTGTGTTTGTTTCTTTACATCCCTTGCAACTCCATTTTTAGTTGTGTTCCATGAAACTGATCTGGTAAATTCATTTTAGTTTGTGCTACATGTGCCTAGCCTTCTTTCACGTATTTTCCTTTCATTTTTTCTAAGAATGGATAATATTCATCCCTCTTTTTCTAGTGATATTGCATACCTTAGATTAGTTTTCCATTTTTTATCCTTTTATCCCTGGTCCCTTGACATTGTTAGCTTAATATTTCCCTTCCAACATTAGGAGTAGTGGTAGTAGTAGAAATAGATAGAAGAACCATCCTTCTCTAGATATCCATCTCAAGTGTGCAAGGTTCCACAACTTAGAGACAGTTCCATTGTTGTCCAAATAACTCAACTCTTTCTGATTCGAGACGCAGGTGCAAGTTTGAACGACCAAAAATTCCTAAGTAAGAAAAGTACTCATCAACCCATGTCTTTGGCCACCTTAATTTCTTTTTGTTGCCACTTTTGCTCTTGCACCCTTACTTTCTCAGTCTACCTTTTTATACCCTGACATTTATCATCCTAGATACCAATGCTTAGCCAAGACGCCAACACTAGGTGTCCTTTTCCCCTCTAGGAGCCCCTGGCCCCTTTGTACTTTATTCACATATTTTGGGTCCTTTCTAGCCATTTGAGCATCTTATATTTTTAGTAGTCAGAATTTTTGGGGTTAATTATGAAATTCAAGTAGAGGAATCATATAAATATAAAGTTATGAGATCATAATAAAGGACCAAACACTAAGCATTAGCTATCACCACCTAAGGTTACATCCATCAAGTATCTAAGAGCTCCATTACATCCATCTAACACCAACAATCCAAAGGACATAAGGGATGGTTATTCTGCATACACTTTATATGAGGGAAGTTCATTCTATTCAATGTACACATCTATTACATTTCTTTACATCTAGCTTATTTTCTTGATATCAAGTGCGACATGCACAAGAGACACCTAGGGAATGATTCCGCACACACACACAAAACTACATTGGGTCTAAGAAGTAGTGGAATGCTCAGTCATAAGATAACAATTAGGACAGTTGAGGACAGTCCGACCCCTCATTTTACATCTTTATTTCTTAGAATTTGATGTTTATTTGAGGATTTTACAGGTGAATACTTCATTGTGGGTTTTTAGCGACTTCGATGATCATTGTGCGACCTCATAACGACCAAAGGAGAACAATAATGAAATAAATCGCAACCACTCATAGGAGGTTTTTTTACCATGTCTATAGACACAAGTGCCCATAAATAGGCCTATGGTGCCTACAGACACCCCTGTCCATCTCCAGGCACCCTAGTCCAGGTAGATCATCAACTCACACAATTTTTTAAGGCTCTGTGTGAAAATTTTCCTTCTCTGTTCATCCGGCCAGTGCTATGGCATAGTCTAGGACAAATTGTGAAACAACTAAGTTATCTTACCTCTTCTTTACACATAGGGTTTTACATATTTTGTCTTAGTTTGTTTGGGTCGATTTATGTACTAATTTATTTATTCATTTAATGTTGCAATAACAATAAAATTAGGCATATACTATCCATCGTTTTTTTAATCACCAACAAACCAAAACCCAAATTCACTAAGTCACCTACCCATGGCAAAAAATCTAAAAAACATGGCTAATGCCATCATATTCAAATCTTCTTCCACATCCACATCCCACACTGAGTCTCTTCAAAGATAGTAGACAGATAAAATTTTGAAGGGGTAGAAGAAAAATTAGTAGAAGTGAGATGCCCCCTCGAGTGTTGATGGGGTGATGAAAGAAGGTAATCGATAATCGAAAAAGGTGAGGGAAAGAATAGAAGAATGGGCAGGAGCAAGATGCCCCAGGTGAATAAGAAGAATCGTGTTGATAGGAGAATGATGTAGAAGAGGAATGGAGATGGAAAGATAAATCTTTTATCCAGTGTATTGAAACAACTTTATTGTCATCATATTGCCAAAGATCTACGTCATCAATCCTTATTAAAAATGTAAGCATACGACAAAAGTAAAATGACATAAAAATCCATACTATGAACAATTGTCCATTGCTAAAAACACCAACTCCATGCAACATACAAAATGTAATGCAATACGAGAAAGTAAAAGATGCCTAACTCCTTACAACATACATAATGCAATGCAATACGAGAAAGTAAACAAGCTAACCTAACAGAGAAACATAATGTAATGTTTTTTTTTTATCAAGCTTTGATTATGACCTATGTGAATTAACAACAAGGGTTAAAAGATGGTGCCCCAAGCAAGGATACATGAAAGGGGAATAATGGAAGACAATTGGGTCCTATGGGAAAAGCAATCGTGCACTATGAAACAGTACCAAGCAACTCATTGTGCCCCAAAGTATAGACATGGTAAGCAAACCAAATTTTTTGATGGAGGTAGATCAAGATGATCCGTGAGTCACACACAAGCTTAGGATAGAACCAAAGAGCAATGCTTTGTAGGATGATTTATATTTTTTTTATTTTTCTTGAAACATATTTGAATGCTTTTGTGATTTTCTATAAGTTTTCTAAAGCTATGTACAGGAAGACAAAGAAGCGTGGATGCCCCCAGTGATAGATGGGATGTACAAGGGTAGAATGTCAAGCATACAAGAAAGTGAAGATGTGATATGCCCCAATGATTAGGTGGGAGTATTAAAAGACAAACTCTTCACAGATAGAAGGGGGATTAAGGCCAATATATAAAATAGGTTCAATCATAAGGGAGAAAGGATGCCCCCAGCGTAAGCTGGCCAAGAAATATGTGATAGAAAGAAAGTGGGTGATTGATTTATTAAAGGGGGACAAAGGTGTCCAAAAACATAGAAAAAAGGCCATCCTATACACATGGATGTTCTAAACGATTTTCAAACAACATAAGATGCTATGAAAATATTTAGAAGGCATTCGATGAAAAAGTGATTAGCCCAAGGCACAAATCATGAGACAAGACATGTGTTAAAGCAAGAGTTTGAACAAGGTCCAAAAAGTAACACTTGATAACATATTAATCATGTTTTACTCATCGAGATCCCATGTGTGCACGTGGAAATGAATTACCTTTTGAAGGAAAGAGTTAATAGACAACAAGTGAAGACACTAGTCAATGTGTAGGAATGATTTAGTTTGAAAGGTGATTTATGAATGGATTGTGGAAGGAGAGTCGTACATTTCTTTGATGCTAGCTAGGCGTCCATAGCCCCAACGGAGCTGCATTTGATTCTAATCACAACATTTCTCTACTACCAGTTAGGTGTCTATAGCCCCGGTAGAGATTATTGGAAATACCCCAAGAGAGATTTATATATCAATTTGCTTTTACTTTTTGATTGATTGATTGTGATTCTTTTTCTTTCTTAAAACTTATTTCATCTCTCTTGTTTAATAAGGGGTTAAGAACCATTAATGGCTTGATGGAAGGATGTGGAGGTGATTGTGGTGATGACATTGGATAATGTCAACAAATACACCCAAAAATTCTTCCCAACAAGTTTATTATATGTAGATAGTAATTTACCAAGGTGATGAAATACCAAGGTCAAACGGATACCATAGCGATAAATGTCACAAAATGCATGTGAATAGGCTAACCACAATATCATTGAAGGGATGAAAATGGTGGATGACTTGTAGATGAATATGAAAGAAAGGGAAGAAAGAACATCCATGTGTACATAATACCTTATTGCAATGTTTGATCTTTGTACCGTTGATTTTATTTTTGTAATGTTTTAATGTTTTCTCATTTTTATTTGTATTTTAAAACTATTTTATGATTTTTATTATTTTTATGATTTTTTTATTTTTAAGACCAATAATGTCACTTTGCATGATAAGATCCAACAACGATGTGTGTGAATTCCTTAATAAGGGAGACTAAGTACGTTTGCTTATCAAGAGTGATATTATCCCTGATATTGATGATCATGGTGAGTTCACACTCAACAAATGACTGTAATTTGTTTTGAAACATGGGTTTCGTATGTGGGCGTTTGAGTTACCTATCCATAGGTTTTGCACTTTGCACCATACTTGATGGGTACGTTGGTGTGCATTTTGGAATCACATTTTATTTTTAATTTTATAATCATTTGATTTGTTGGGAGCTTTGGAGCTCTTTGAAGTTTTGATCTTAGCTTTATAAAGAACATGTCTGGGTTTCTTATAAGCTAATGCTTGACTTGTCTGATCCCAAGAAGTGAGAAGAAGAACATGGACATTTATAATTGATGAGAATAATGGCAGTGGGCTTGCCACAATATTTGGTAGAAGAATAATGTGATGGATGAAAAGGATACAGTCCAAGGATTGAAGAAGATGGGCTAGTGGGAGGTGAGCCATAGATAGAAGACAAAGGGCTGCTAGGATGTGGCCCAAGAATAGAAGAAGAAGGGCTACTAGGACATGACCCATAGATAGAAGATGAAGGGATACTAGGATGTGGCCCAAGAATATAAGAAGAAGGGCTAAAAGGACATGACCCATAGATGTAAGATGACAGGCTACTAGGATGTGGTCCAAGAATAGAAGATGATGGACTTCCCGGGGGTGATCCATACATAGAAGACAAGAGGCTAGTTGGGCATGCCCCAAGAATATACGATAGTGGATTACTCGAAAATGTCCCACAAATAGTAGAGGGACGGATATTAGAAGTTGACCCACACCTAGATGAAGATGAAGGGCTACTTGACATTGACCCCATAAGAGATTGTGATTGAGGAATTATAATAGACAAAGAGTGATTGGGTGATGAGAAGATATGCCATGGATCAATGCAAGACCAAGGAGTTTCATCACATAATGAAGAATGTGAAGATGGAAGAATAAGAGGAGGATAAATTTGCATGATTTGAGGCTCTTCCTATGTTTCTTGATAAAAGGAATCAACATTTTCTTTAGAATATGCGGGCGCATCGAAGTCTAAAGAGAATCCTTGCTCATAATCTTCTAAAGGAATATCTTCATGTGCCCCTATAAATGCCCTGATTGTTTCTTCATTCTGAAAGTGGTCAATCAGTATGAGTTGTTGATCGATCCCTAGGGGATGATTGGAATAAATAGGTTCACTTAGTGTGGAAGACTTAGAATATGTTTGATGATTATTAATAGAAGAAGAAGATGTGGGGGATGAAGAATATGTGTAGCTAGATGTCTCAGGAGTAGAAGAAGGTGGTGTGGATCATGATATTCATTAGTCACAGAGCTTGTTTTGAAATTTTATAACATTGAGGTTATGAACTGTGGAAAATACATTTCTACAAAATAATGAATTAGTGCTGTTCTGATAATTTGTATGGGATTATGACATGATACATGTTTTCCATGTACCTGTTTATACATTCCAATACATTGTGGCTACATCTAACATTGGATCAGTTCTCTTATTCTTCTACATGTCGCTTGTAATTAAGGCTTGTTCATGTGGCATTGCAGTAACCCCAAGAACTTAGTGACGACACTATTATTGATTTGTTGTGTTTAAATACTTTTTCTATAGTTTTATCTCAACTCAACAAACTCTAACTCCATCCAATGGTGCTGTGGCTCTAGATTATCTTACCTCGAATGCTCATTGTATATTTAGATTTATTGCAATATACAATTGTCCAACAAATTTATTGCCTTATGAACGTGTTGTATTTGGTTTGAAAACATCACAGAGACATCTACAAAGTATTCATATCCTTTTAATCACTACATACTTTGGTATGGTAATAGAAATCTTGGTGACTTTTTTCTCTACATCCACATTTTCCCTGAATTACACAACTCAGGTTCTACAACGTTGATTATATGATTTTGGGGAAAGCCTCTGACAGTTTACTCAGTGAAAGATTTCATTGTTTTTTCTTCTTGGACATTGAGATCTACACACGTCTCATTATTTGTATGATTGGAACAAGTAATGTATTGTCTACACATGCATTCAGATCAAATCATCCAACATTGAATTCCATACAAATATTGCAGAGTCTAATTTATTCAAACACATGTTTACTTTTCATGTATTTACCATTGATAAGAGATAAAAATGACCCCAACTTATTCACTGTAGGCTATACTATATGGACCTTTCATCTCACATGTATGTCTAGCATGTACACATTTTGTTGTTCCATGCCTCGAGCTCCCAAGTTAAGTTTTTTTATTTTATTCCACGTTATCAGTGAATTACTGGTGTCTAAGCACTAGTTAAAAAAAGAGATAGAAATAATGTGTTTGAAGATTATAGTTCGATTTTATATTTAAATCCAAATTTTGGTATTAGTGCTAAGTAAGAGAAGGTTCACTATAGACAAAGCAAGGGTCAAGATTGTGTCGTATGTAGTGTTTAATTATTATAGAGTTCTTAGAAATGTTAGTCAAGTTATCTTATTATGTGAGTCCACTAAATGGTCTTTAAAAATTCAAAGTTGAGTGTGTTTATTTTGTCTATGTATAGTCAAAGTTATTTCCATATAAAAATTAATCCCATTTTAATACTTTTTAGTTGATTCAAGTCTTCTTGTCCAAGTCAAAAGTGTTGTTTTTAAATTTGTAAATTGTCGTCAAAAGTCATATAATTGTAAAAAAGTCTGAAAAAAAAAATTAATTTGTTTTTCCCTTATGGACACATTTTTGGTGTTATCCAACATTTGGCAAAATAAATTTTTTCACATTGCAGGAGGGAAGATATAATAAACAATGTGGAAACAATTGAGATTCATATCCAAATCCCTTTGAGTTAGTGGCATGTTATTGGAGGATGGAGGCATCGGAGACTAGAGGTCATTTATCGACCTCTCGTCATTCGCCAATGATGGGGCCTCTTAACTGATTTGGTGGCACATGTGTGTTTTTGCTTTGGAGTGGTGTGCCTTATTTCAGCATGTAGTGTGTTTGATTTCAACATTTCAATTTGGTGTGGTTTTCAATGTGAATTGAAAAATAAGAACTGAAGTTCATTCTTGTTTATTGATATGTGGCTATTCCTATTTCCCTTATGAAAAAAACATAACGAAGAGAAAATAACAAAAAGAAACACAACATCATGAGTCTTGAAGAGGTTGAATAGTCAGATGTGTTCCTATTCATACCTAGGTTTGTGGTTATCCTTTGGAAAACCATTGAAGGCTATTTAGATGTGTTCTTACTTGAGTTCCCACATTTCTAGGTCAGATGTATTCCCTAGAGTGATTGGTTGATAAGTAAACGATTCCTTAGTGTGTTCCCATCCTCATCAGTCAGATGTTCTCCTGATAGTGCATGGTTGATAATAAGTTGATGTGTTCCTTATTTTAACTTTAGTTTGAGTGTGTGCCAAGATCATGAGTGCGTAGAGGTAGTAGGTTGCAGAGAAGTTTGAAAATTATTTTAATACCATGTAAACATTAAGGGGGGATATTAGTTAGCTATATTATTGTTATATAAATAGTAATATAGGGGGATATTTACATTAAATGTTATATTATTGTTATCCCACTATAAATGTTTACATTATAGTGGGATATTTACCAAAAGGTAAATAATAATTAGTTAGTTATATTATTGTTATATAAATAGTAATATATTAGTTGGAGTTGTTGTAACAACTCGTATGATTAGAATTGTGTATTATTACGTGAGTAAAAATCACAACTAAATAGAACTATTGCTAGAGAAACTTCCTAATTTATAGGAGTTTGATTGGTGGTAATGTGATAAGAGAGGCCTGCATTAGTCTATTAAGGATATCAACGTAAGTCCCTTTTGAGGGATTTAGATTAATTGATTTTGACCTTGGCTTATGAGATGCTTAGGAGGACACATCTTATTTTTGGATGGGGGTGGATTCGTGGATGTTGTATGGTGTTGGAACATCATAGGGATGTTGTGAGGTTGATAAGAGGGAGAATATGACCCAAGAAAGGGATAACATGTGTGATTGATAAGATTGGATGATGGATGAGGTCCCAAAATAGAGGAGGAGGGATGGTTGATGGATGAGATAGGGTTTGATTGTGTGCCATGATATTGAGCTAAAGGATGGGGTCCCAAAATTGATGGTAAGGGTGGACCCGTAGATTTGATAGACTTAGATTGTGATAAAGGATGAGGTCCCAAAATGGATGGTAAAGTTGAGACCTTAGATGCCATGTGCTTAGATTTTGTAGTATTGATTTTAGGTAAAGGAGGGTGTTTTATGACAAATAATGAGGATGAGGATTTGATCAGTTTCGAATGTGATAGATAAAGGTAAATTTTGACAAGGATTTTGTAATGTTTATAATTAGATAGAGAAGAGGGATCATGTCAAATGACAAGGGTGAGGATGTGAATGTAATGGTATTTACTGTGTAGTGTTTGATTTAGGGCAATGTTCTAGGTTAGAAGGTAATTAAGTATTTGGTGATATGATTGGGTCTTGTTTGGATGAGGGAGGTGTTGTTTTCTAGACATGATTGAGGTGGATTACGTGATTTTTCTATTTTTTTGATTAATTCAATAAGTGATTGAATATTGAGATCTTTAATTACAAAGGATTCTTTAGTAACAACTTCCAAAGTGGAATCTAAGGGTTGTGCAGAGGTAATGGATGACTGGACAGTGGACATGGGTGATATCGATGTGTGAGAATCATCAAAAAGAGGATCCAGTGATTCTAAGTTTTTAGGAGAAAGCATCAATGATGAATGGGTCTTCTTGTAGGGAAGATCACATGTAATATTGTTAATGATGTAGCTCGAGGGATGCACATTATTATATGGAATGAATCTATCAAAGGGTGTTGGGTCAAGAAGACAAGTAATATCATCATGTGTGGTAGTTTCATCTGAATCATGGGAAGACCTAGGGGAAAGATGTAGTTTCATCTAGGAAGACCTAGGGGTAGTTTCATCTGAATCATAGGAAGACCTAGGGGAATCATGATAAAATGTGTGTAGTCTCATCTGAATCATAAGAAGACCTAGGGGAATCAGATGAGACATGTGGATATTGAGGATCGAAATGGCATTCTTTGAGGGATTGGATTTCTAATTTCCTAGCCATGGTGAAAGCTTCATCAAAGGTGTGGAATGTATGGATTTGAAGGGTGGATGATATGTGATGGGAACATGATCAAGTAAACAACTTGATTAATTCCAAATGTGGAAGTGGAAAAGATAATTGATTGATAGTGCTCTACCATCTAGTGACAAAGTCTCCAAGGGATTCATTTTTGGATTGTTTGATGGTGGCAAGGTCAGAAATGGTGATTTTGTGAGTGACATTTATAATGAAGTGATTGAGAAACAACATAGGGCTAGCTGAGTGAAAGAGAGCAAAGAATGTTTGAGGGAGGGAATTATACCAATCCAAGGCAAGTCCTGTTAATGACATAGGAAAGGTTCTAAGAAGGAGATCTTGATCGTGGATGATGAGATAACATGAATGTCTAAAGGATAGTATGTGCTGCTGAGGATCCTCTATGGCCATGGAACATGGTAAATTCAGGTAATTCCCAATGCGGAGGATAGGGCTTATATGGTACTGACGGATGGATGGGTTCATTACAAACCTGATCATAAGTGAGGACTTGTTTGGATCCTTTGGTAGCGGTTTCTAAATTGTCTAATTTGTTTGACAAATCTTGTATGGAATCATTTGTAAGATTAAATGTGAAGGAATTGACGAGAGGACGTGATTGATTTGACTGATGAAAATGTGAAGTAGTATAGTTTGTTGTAATAATGGGCTTGATGCAGAGATTGATGAGGGGTAGCTTGAGAGGATATTGTTTGTGAAGTGGGTTGTGATAAAGGGATGTGGGGAGATGTGGAAAAATGTTGAGTATGTTGTTGTTGTTGGATGAGAGGAGTTGATTGGGCATGAGTAGGGATATGTGTATGGATTTGGGATGTCTGAGGTATTGAAAATGGGATTGAAGAAGAGATGGATTGATTAGATGAAGGATGAGGCTATTGATATTTTGATGATATTGTGATGAAGAAGGGGATGTTGGAAAGACCGCTTGATGAGATACATTGGACATAGACTGAGAAGCAATAGTTTGGAAATAGTTTGGTTGTGAAGAATAGTCATAGGTTTGTTGGATGGGATTATTGTAGGATTGTTGAATTGGATAAGAGGTAGAAGTTCCATAGGGAACATAATATGGCCTAGATGACTCTGGAAACATGTCATACCTAAATAAAGTTGAATGAGATGTGATAGGTTGATAAAATGGGTTATAATGTTGTACTGGTGTAGATAATGATGTATACATATTTTTCATGAAAATGCTAGCAAATAAACACACAATTCCATAATCAATAAAAAAAGCAACTAAATGGATGGATTTACAAAACAACAGATAAGCAAGAAGAATAAATTTTAAATTTTCTTGATTTAATTAAGAAAAGTGAAATGTGAAAAATGGATGATGGGTCCTAGGAAATGGCAAGCTATGGTTGGTTTCAGGTATGTTTATGGGTGGCGTCCTCGATATACCCGAAGGTACGTGAGGCACAACTCTGTACTACTGTCAGTACGGGCGTGTATATTGGGGCCTACCCCCTCACTTCACGGTCCCGCTGCAATAAGGGAGTCGGGTGCTGAGCCAATATATACCAACAAACATGTATTTATACTTGGCCAGAACAATGAGTCGGTTTCCCTGTTGGGTGATGAAATCCCAATCAGTTTCACCTGGGTGGGAATTGTTTGAATGCATTTTTTATTTTGAAGTGATTTGGTTGTGTGTGGGGGAAGAATAAGTGAATGCAACAATTTACCTCCTAATTAAACTATGTGAATCAAGAAGAATGTGTTTGGTTCATTTTAAGACCCAAAATGAAATGTTTACTTTCGATGAGAGTACAAACAAACAAAAATGCAAAAAAAACAAAAGAGGAAGGTTTTAGGACTTACCTGTGAGATAACGCTTCTATTATTTTTTTTAAATTTTAGCAATTTGTGAAGCAAGAAATTAGCAAATCCAGTAGGTGAGAAATTTTCAGAAAAAGTACCCTACAACAGATTAGGAAAAACAGAAAACAGAAAAACAAACATGAAGCAAAAAGAAATTTTTATGTTTTGAAAAAATAAAAACACAGATTTTCCAATCGTAGGTGATTTAGCCAATCCTAACAATCACATCCCAATCATAGGTGATTTATCCAACATAGATGATTTAGCCCAATTAAAAAAAAATCTATTTTATTGATTAAAATGAAGCAAAGAAAAAAGGGATGGGGACATCCCACCAGGCATGCCAAAATGTTTGATAAATCTTACCTAGTCTTCCACTTGTGTTTCAAGCAAGATGATAAAACCTTCCAACCTCAATATGGCGGGGTTTTAGTGATACCCGTGGATGTGGATGGATGTGTGATGTTGTGCTCCGTGAAGAATGTGAACAAGGCTTCTTTGTTTCCTTGCAATCAAGCCTAAATCAAAAACACTACACAAGATGGAGTTAGTAAAATATATGGGATTTCCTGGAAAAGGTTAGTCCCTAGAAGTCAATGGACTTCCTTGAAAATATGTCAATCCACGTTCAAGAAATAAATCTGATAATGATAAAATAGATGATAAAAAGAAATGATTAAAATTAATGATGAAGATATTAAGGGATGATGATGGTCCAAGTTATATGTTGGTCTGAGATGAGGTTGTGGATCCAAAGGAGTCAAGGTAATCACAATATGGCTCAAAGGTCAATGAAAGGCTGAAATGTAATCTACGATGATGGTCAAATTTGATTTGTGATTGCCTTAAATGATTAAATTTTGTTGAAGAGCTCTTGATCTGATAAAAGACCATTAAATCTGATGTTTAATGATCATAACTTTTGAAGTAGATAAAAATTTTGCAACTGAAAGAAGCACCGAAAATACCATTTGAAGAATTCTTAGTGATTGGGGCAATTAGATAATTTTTAGACTTCGATGGTATGTGAATTGATGGATAGCCAATATTCAATGATTTTGGAAAATCACCAGCGATTGTTGTAAAAAAGCACAGGTTGACAAAAATGGACTTGAATATGAGACTTGAAAGAAATGTTAGAAGGGTTGATTAAGCTTAAGATAAATGATATAAAATAATGATGTAAAGAAGCAAGGGAAACCACTTACCTTGCATAATTTGAGAAAATGAGGAACAAAATATGATGTTACCCAAGAGAGAAGATTGTTGAATGCATAAGAAGATCATGATTCTATGATTTGGAGATATGAATGACGTTCAAAGAATGCTTTGTGTTGTTATTGGATGATCTCTGGCTCTATGAGAAGTCTATGATGCAAGAAAAATACAATATGAAGTCTTAGAGTCACATCCACTATTCTCCCTTCCTCAAATGGAGGCCTGAAGCTTGTATTTATAGAAAATAGGAGAGAATCATCGGCGATTGGGGAATCGGGTGATTTTGGAAATTTGAGTTAGGGATGAGAAAGGATGATTTTCCTTGTTATTTTTATCTTAGGATTTTGGAAGATTTAGGGGAATCATAGGTTAGAGAGGTGAAGTGGGAGAGGGATTTGAGTTAGGATTAAGATAGGGATTTAGTTTAGAAGGTTATAGAATAATGTCTTAGTTATAACTAGTTATGAGGAGAGGTAGGTTAGGGATAAGTTAGGGGTAGTTACGGTCGTAGTACATTTATGGAAGGTTAGTAAACTAGTTAGTCTAGTGAGTTAGGTGTGAGGTTGTCATGAGGGATAATTTAGTGGTATAGGATTAATTAATATTTAGAAGGTTTATTTAAACTAGTTAGTAACTATAGGTTAGGTGAGTTGAGGTGGTAATGTGAGGGTAAATTAATTAATTTAATTAATTTATTTTAGAGGATAGGGATGTTTTAGACATAATAATTATTAAATTAGTGAGAAAATTAAAGGTAAATGGGTTATCTATTAAGTTTAATTTAAATGGGAGGGGAAGGTTTATTGTAGCATATAACCTAATTAATAAATGGAAGTAATATGTTAATTAATGATGGATGTGGATTTATGTGAAGTATGGTGTTGATGTTAATGTTTTAATAAATATGAGGGGTGTAATGTGATAATGAAGGGGCTTGGTGGACGCTAACACTGGAATTAGCGGTGCTAATTTTAGGTGTCTACACAACCTATGGGACATGTAAAGTGTCCCATTTGATCCACATTGGCATTTGAATCACATTCCAACTCTCCTTATAACTCCTAGAATCTTTAGTTTAATATTCACTAGGATCAAAGGTCTTCATCTACACTATCGGGCTAATATCTACAAATCTACTCCTTACAATCCCTTGAAACATTTTTTAAAATGAATTATACACTCCTATATTTCCAATGAGTGTCTGATTACTTTCCAATTACTCCTGAGGCTCTTGATATGTCTGGAACAAGCCAACTAGCTTTTTTACCACTTTCATTTCCTTATATCATGTGATTTAATCTAAATTGAATTTAAACCTTAATTTTAGTGTAACGTTTTGTAACTAATTATATCTATGGTTCATTCTATGATACAGTAGTGTGAAATAAATAATAATTTATACAATGTAACCTCATCTCATAGCACATTCGTTGAAGGGGCACAGTGGCTCCTAGTTGCATTTCAAATGCGACATACCAGATGACATTACACTCCATCGCATACTACTGACATATTGCATAAATTGGTGTCAAATATACTCGATGAGTGTTTCTAGAGGGGGCCCTGCCCATGAAAAATACACATGTTGACACTTTAATTAGCTATATTATCCAAATATCTAGGAGTGCCCCAAACATTAGTGACTGAATCATGGGCACATGTGTCATTGCTCTATTGCTCAGGTTCTGGATCCATTTCCTAAATGGAGGCACTTTGTTGTAGTATCCTATTTTGTCACTTGCTTAGCATTGTACCTCTTACTAGATCCCATGAGTTACACTATGTAACTTATAACTACATTCTCACTACATTACAGGTGTCCATTGTATTCACATCAAATATTCATAAAAATGTTTTAATGTCACACAAAGTAACCATCGGTACATACATTACTCAAGACTAACTTATTTTGATACATTTTACTATATGCTCAATGGGTGCTTCATGTAGTTCTAGCCAAACCACTTGTGTGTGTAATGAACTATTTCCCTATGGTTTTCCTTGATGCACTTTGTACGATGATAGCACATTATTTGTAGTTTTGATACCAGGAGAATTTGCAAGCAATGTGTGTGATGAAAGTAATGAACTCCCTATAGACCTATGTTGAACAGGATGACTTAGAATAGACTACAACCCTTGTATGTTTTTTGTGACTTCGTGCCCTAGATGTTTCTCTTCTGACATTGTGAGTGATTTCGCCATGTTTAATGCAACCCACTTTCTCACATCCATAGTATAATGGTTATAGCTGCTTTGTGACATGGAATTTAGAAAGTAGTAACTTGTATATACTACTTTCCTTCTATTAACACAGGATTTCTGCCATAAGATGTTTGCATAACTGATTTGGTTTCCACCATGCACATTTTCCACCCCCAAAGTTATAATTGAAGGTGACCAAAATGTGACATTTGGACCCTTCTTCCTTGGGCTCCTGAACGACGATGCATACATTAATGAGGGTGTACATTGAGGTGAATCAGTCACCCCATGGACAACTTTCTCCAGAGCTATAGTGAAGGCCTACACAGTGATCAAGAACAAATGTCATCCATACTTTGAAACTCATAAATGAGAAGTAGACCTTTAGGGATTGAAGTCCTCTGCATAGCACAGTACACTAACATAGTGAATCCTGCTTAGACATCAGTTTGCTCACTGATGTGTATGTGTCTTCTTGTTGCATAGAAAGTTAATACCCTAGGGGCACACTCAGAGAAATCTTCATCAAATCAGCATAGACTCCAATAGTTGTACAAAAATTTCTTGTAGTAATAGGCATAGCCCTAAGTAAGTAGAAAGTATTCTATCTCCTTTTCAATTGAAACAGAATAGAGTACCTATTGAATAAATCATGAGAGATGTGTAATGATAGAAAATTAGGATCACCCATCTGTCTTAGAGATGGTGTATAGATTCATGGAAGATGTCAAGAAGGAGAGGTTTTTTTCCAATCTCTTTCTCCAACACTTGAGTAAATTTTTGGCAATGCCTCATGCCAATCCCATTAAATCACATTTTTATGGGTGAGATCATGCCAAGAGAAGACTCTTTGGGGAGAGAGGCTAGTTGCTACAACTATCTTTACCATTGCACCTCAAAAAACTTTGACTACATTTGGCATGTCAGATTGTAAGTGATAGAAAAGGGATTTGTATACTGAATTGTAACTGAAATTGAGCTAGATTTTTAATGAGACATAAGTATTTACAATAATCTGTCACTCGTTGTACTCAAATTAATGGAATAAACACTCCCTGTTAGCTTTTACAAAGGAAATAAGTTTTAGGTATGCTTTACATTACTTAATGATAAAATGGTTGGCTTCCATGTGAACAGAATCCATTTGAGCTTCTTCACTCATTCTTGTATGTTACATAATGAGGTTAGTGTGCTTCAAGATGTAATTTCAACAAGCTACCAACAACAGGTACACATTCATATGCATACACCAATCTAGGATTGCGCTCGAAAATCCTTGTCTAAGCTTCCCTACTTGCCTAAAAAGTTGCATTATTCCACGCAACTTGTATTATTATAAGGATGATATGGCATCCCATCACATTCTAACATGAATGAAAAAGGTAAATGCATCTCTGTAAGTTCATCCACTTTATGTTACACGAAAGTAGAATCATTTTCAACAAGAATGATAGTGGGATTAGAATGTATGCACGTACAAGGGGATTATGCACTTGAAGGTACAGAATTGTGAGGTCCATAATGACACAGACTGAGAGTATTTATATTGTACTCCTATATGCAGGAGGATAATGTTAGTCATATAACGTACTGTCTTTGGCCTTTTGTCTAATATTTTCTTAGAGAAAAAGAGAATTTCTAACTGGTACCTTTCTTGAGATACCCTAAATCGAACCCAGTCAAACCATTGATTTGTTTTACTATTGTCTATGACTTCAAATACTAACACCTAGCCAAGGCGTCAGTGCCCAGGTGCCCTACAGTCCCCTCTAGGAATCCCTGAGGCCATGGGATTTATGGTCCCTTACTGAAAAATTTTCATTTCTTAAAATTAATTGTGTTTTGTCTCTTGAGCAATGTTGTCTTTGTTCTTAAGGTATAACACTTTTAATCAGTTGTCCATTATGAAATTCAAACCTTTTGCAATCATATAAATAAATAGTTCCTTTCAGTGACACAAAATAAATGACCAAGCTTCTGGCATTTTGGAAACTGTAATTGCATTATCACCTAGGTCTTGCTTTCTCAAAAGTGCACCTAAAATCACTTCAAAGCATCTATATTAGCATATCAATCAGTTTGACAAGGGACTGCATTTTCTGCATACACAGCATAAAAAGGGGAATTTCATTTTGTCATCCACACATCTATCTACATTTTTACATCTAGCTAGCATGTTATCAAGTGCACTAGTACAAGGGAATCCTAGGTAACGATTCCTACACAAAAACACAAAACTAAATGTGAAATCTTGCAGATCCTAGTGTAATGGTTGGTTGTAAGCATCACTCTTTTGGATGACCATCAGAATTCATATTAGTTACTCCTCATATTTCATCTTTCTTTCCTTGAGGAATTTTGATGTGGTTTGTAGGGGTTTTGCTTTTGAAATTGTTTTTTGCAAGCTATAGGTACTTCTCTGATCATATTGTGACACACAACTAATCAAAAATGAATATGTGTGACACTTGTATGACACTCCAAAATTTAGGTTCTAACCATTTTCTCAGTCATAGGCATTTTAGTAGAGGGATTGTTACCATGCCTAAGCTCCCTTTCATAATCCTACCGCAGAAGTATTCTAAGATCCAACTTGTTTCGTGACCTAGAGAATTAATTCTAAGCATTGATGACACAAATCACCTCTTGTTCAATGGTTTTCCTAGCTCAGACCAGTCCCAGACAGTGCATAAATTAGCTGAGTCCATTGATCATCTCTCTCTCAGGATCTCTCTCTTTGCATATCTCAATGATAACTTTTATAAACTACATTTTAGCAACTTATTGTTTGTGTCAAAGATGTATTTTAGCATTTATTTATCATAGGAAAAACCTAAAGTAGTAGGGCATGTCATCCCCATTTTTTAGTGCAACCCAATATCTCTCAAAGCTAAGTTTCAAAGAGTTCTTCAGATATTTTCTTGGATACCAAACGATTATATCTTTGGTATGAATCTCTCTAAGAATCCAAATTAGATTGTATATGTTGCTTTGCTCACAAGGTGGTGCAGATTTGGGTACCAACATGTAATTCTAATTATGAGCTAAGTTTATAGATAATGTGGTTGCAATGAATTATAATTCTTGTTGATCCATAGGGATCCGAGATAACTCTACTTCATCAGAAACATCCAACACAAAGAAGGAAAAAAATGAAATGGAGGTTCTATCTTTTAAGTAATAGGAATGCCACCCTGCATTGGGTGATGGTTATAGAAACCACCATCCATCCAGGATGGTGGTCCCAGAACCACCGGTCTGCACAAGGTGGTGGTCCTGGCCATTACGGACAAAAAAATAAATTTGAAACGAACAACCTATGAATTTTAAAAGGTTGTTCGTGTCTCTTCAGCCTCTAAGCCCATGGTCTTATTCTTGATTTCGATGGGCACCATATGTCCACATCAAGGATATAAGTGGCGGGGCCGTGGACTTTTTTTCAAAAAATTTCCTGATAAGATCATCGAAGCATGAAAGCAAGTGAGCAAGAAGTTATTAATGCCTACGGATGAATCAAAAGGTTCCACGTGATCTCAGAAAGTGAGTGTTGAGAAAGCAGCGAGCAAGGAACTTGGGAGGAAGTGTGCAAAAAGTATCTAATTCTGGGCTTTCGTGGACCCATTGTCAATTCTAATTTTCCACTTATTGTTTCAATTGGCCTAATAAAAGTGGCCTCAAAAGAGAAATTGCCCTTCCCGACTGGTTTATGCTCCTCTGGAGGTTTCTAGGATAAAACTTGTTGGTGTTTGATGGGTTTATATTATTTCCTTTCCTCCAGATTGATCTGATTCTGGGAAAAAGAAAACTTTCATGGACTAGCTATCTCGATCTACTCTTTGCTATTAAAGGCATAGTAGAACAGCAGTCTTTTACATTTTTTATTATGAGGATAATGTCCAAAGTTGAACAGTATTACAGATCATTTTGCCTATCAGAGCTAACCAGTATCCAAGACTGTGCTTAGAACATGTCTTGGATTTGTATGACAGTGACTTGCTCTAAAGGTGAAGATGGCTTTACTTTGTGATCCAAAAATTTCTGCCAGACAAGTGGAGAATCAACTCAATTCGAGGACATAATGGAGGAAGAGAACTTGGTCTGTAAAATTGAGATACTCATGACATAAATGATGAGATAAGATTGCTTAGAAAGACAATGTTTTAAGATCATTTTACATATTTGCGGTTTCTCCAGCATGCAAGGTAGAAGACAAGATCTCGATTTGACTCAGTGTTTATAGGGTGAGCTTGAAAGGATGGCATATGGGAGGTGGTTGAGCCATGAGAAAAATCTGATGGGGAAGAGCCTCTAGAAGAGACTCTCTTTGCAAGAAGCTATAAATGGTAAGAGATTCTTATCATACTCCTTTTAAATGTTGAGACATTTTGCTCTTGCAGAGTTCTTCTTTTCTCCTTAGCAGGTGGATTTGAGGAGTTGTCAGACCTGCTTACTATATGGCTGCAACAATTATAACTTTGCCTCTAGCATCCATTGTAATGTCATCGTGATTAAATATTGAGGATGACCTAATACATGTCTCGGTGAATGGATTTTTCACATCTCTGGTTTGTTGTGAAACCCATCTAATTGTCTTCTGAAAAGAAGAATCGTATATCCTATTGTGCAATCTTGTGCATGAATTTGTGTTGCATTACTTAGAGCTAACTTGTGTCCTATTGGGCACAAGACTGACCAAATGATTAAATGGCACTCCTTTAGACAAGGAAGTGGTCACCACTGTACAGAACTTTACTACAGTTTGTTTCGGAGGTATTTCCATATTTTTGCTAAACCCTGGATCTCCCTGGTAGGATTAGGATATTCAGAACTAGAGTACTCTGGTAAAAATTCACATGTATACACCTTCGAACAAAGGATTAAGAACCAACCTCAAACCTAGAGAGTTTTCAATGAAGCCTGTGTATAGGTCCCACTACCTAGATGATGAGAAAGACTCAATGTTGAAGCAGAACCACAGGGAAAAGTGACCCGATTCTATACTGCAAATCTAAAAGTCAGTTTGGGGTGCTGTAGATATGCACTAAAAATCACAGTGGAAAAGGATCTATCTAACATGTAATCAACACACTACATCTTACACACTTCTACATGATCCAAAGAATTTTGGCCTACTCAATAAGTGATATCACATGTGACAAAACTGATGCTACAAGTTTGACACGTTGCATCTACACATATCACCTGAACCACACTATTACACACTTAAGAACTCCCACAAGTCCATGATCTCTTTATATAAAATTCAAGGGCAGGTAGAAATCGAACATAACTCTAATGTACATGAAAGAGACATGCATTCACGGCCACCAACATTTGGACAAACATGTGAAGAGGACAAAAATAGACTATTTCAAATCAAAACTCTATATCTCACATAGAATCAACATGTACACATTCTTTCCTATGATGTAATTTAGTTCTTACTGTCCATAGTTGACTTCTGAGGGTCTAGTATCTCAAATTAAGCTTAGAAAACTCATGATGACTTATGAGCATTCATCACTCTTATCACTTTGGGTTGGGTACATGCTATGGTGTTGAAATTCAAGATGATCAAGAATATGTAAGGTCTAGTTTGGGATGAATTCATACCATTTATCGATTGATGCACTTGGATTCTGACGGTTCATTTCACTTGATGCTACTGATGTTGTGAAAATCAGAAAATTAACCTCACTCGTATGAATATAGGGATGTTATATTTGGGGGCATGGTGAAAACTGGTATAGATAGGTCAAGGATTGCATTCAGCTTCAACATCTCAAGTACAACATGTTGCATATACACGTTGCATTTACTCTTGATTACTTAGTGATTTTACAATGTACACTGACTTATTCGAGAACATGCATAGATCAGATATCTTGTATGCATTATCTGTTAAATCATACACAATATGGGCCTATAAGCTTACCTTTTTATATTGTGATAACATAGGGATTTTATAGATCCACACATTTGGATATCCTAGATGTTTAATATTGTTAGGAATTATTGCTAGTCTCCCACGGTGGGTTACCACCAAAATGGGAAGTAGAGCATCTAGTTTCATACACTATTGCCAGATGTCCCCTCTACTAAACATCTGGTTTTCATAGGTAATCTACTTTCTTGAGATTACTGATAGTAAACTTTGTAAATAATTTTCTATCTTTCTAACATGACTAATGGGTGACTTAATGTCTGAACATTTTTTATACATGTGGCTCATTTTATTGTGATGGTTGTCCATTAGAATTATTTTCTCTTTGAGAATGTGCATTGACTTTGTGGGATTTGTCATTTGATCACCATAAAGCACATATATCTTCTTCCGGCCAATATGGCCTTGATTATCTTGTGAACCAGGTGTCAGGATGTACCAAATGTTTGACAAAGCTGATTTTTGCAAGTCCACATTGTCTATGTGGCTTGTCAGAGGTGAAGGACTTTTTTTATTCATGTGAAGACTTGTCTTTTCTTGTAAGACACACTAGGTTTTCTATGCCACATTTTTTGAGTACTGCCTTTTAGGTTTCTACCAAACATACACCTTCCTCCTACAATGTATTATATTAATCAACATAGATGGTCAGTCCTCCTTTGGGCCATTTCATACTCCTCGTGTTGAAATTGTCATGGATCCAAAACAAAGGGGGATTTTTTTAGTGCCACCTGGGAAGATCCTACCCTAACTCAATGTTGGCCACCCTAAGCCATAGCAAGGTCATCAGGGAGAAACAGTTGCGTTTCTAATATGAAGAAACATGAATTTTCCAAATAGTCACTTATTTGAGGTTGGGCACATGGTTATGAGAGAAAGAGATGAAACCAGAGCTGTATCCAAAGAATTTGGAAGCCAGCATTCGTACATTGGCATCAGAGCATCCAATAGCCAACACCATAAGCAGATCATAGATCCATTTGCATTCATGGAAGCAGTCAGGGGAAGTTCCATGCACCAAGTTCAAGCTCCATCCATCTGATCAACTGTCATTGCACCTCTAGGCATCATAGTGGCATACAAATAGTAAGTGTTTTGACTGGGGTAAGGAACTAGAAATCATCCATTCCATTTTAGTAGGTTTTGTTATATCTATTACCATATTATTCATACTCCAGTACTTCCTATTCCTATTCTCCCACCATCTACCTCTATGCAAACTTGACCATTCCTTCACCCAAACCATTGAACTACCCATACCTAGTTTTTAAAGATCCCTAAGTATACGTAAGACCTACACAGACCTTGCCATTACCCTTTCCATTTCCATTTAGCCTCAGATTTTTCACCACACCAAGTTTTGATAAATGCCCTGTACCTCGACAATACCAATGCCGGTTACCCACAACCATCACCAGTTCATCTAAACTGACATTGGTCATACTGACCACAAACCTCTCTAGTATTTGGAAGCAAAATCTAAATTACAGTAGGAAAGACACTACAAATGGATGGGGTTTCTTCAGCAATTCCATCGAGTGATCAAATACAAGGAAGGTAGTACAAATTTGGTGGCAGACATGTTGTCTAGGCCACCCACATAGAAAAATTCTCCTATTTGGCCACTATCTCTCAGATTGATCCCTTCACGAAGGAAGCTTATGGAGAAGCATATGCCCAAGACAAAGACTTTGGGGTAAAATTTCAGAAGTTGCAGTCCCAAGGGGCTGAAAATACGGGGATTGAAGAGTGTTATCTCAAGGATGGGCTGCTCTATCGATGGGGGAAACTTTGTGTGCGTAAAGAAGAAAGAATTCTATTGATGAGGGAAGCACAAACCTCAAAAGTAGCGGGAAATTTCAGTGCTGGTAAGACCCTAGCCCACTTGCAAAGGTATGTATATTGGCCCAACATCCAAGAAGAAGTATAAAAATTTATTCGTGGAAAAATTTGTTGTACTAGAAAGTGTAATATTCCCATTTTAAGACTTTAGAAACAAGGTAAAAAAAAATTTAAGCAATGTTCTCTGTTCTAAATAATACATCATTTAGAACACACATTCTATGCCAATCAGTCTCATAATAGAAAATCATATGTAATTATAATGACTTGGTATCTTCTGATCTCTCATTTCATGACTCAAATTCAATCCAATCTCTCATGTTAATCTAAACACATAGTGTATACTATGTATACTTGGTTACTTACCCTAATCCAGGTTCCAAGTGATCTGTTTAAAGAACATATCTGAATATTTGTTACCAATATTCATCTAACATCACATTCTACTAAAATAGGTGATTCAGGACAACACAACCAACAACTTGTGATACTTTGGCCAAAAATATTGAGCATATTGTCTATGTGATTATTCCTAGATTGCATACACAACATCAACAGAATATGTCTTTCACCTCACTCTTCTATTATCTAGAATGGTCTTTACTAACTTCTGTCAGTCCACTTGTCCAAGATTTTATCCTAACCCAAATTAGTAACATGATTTAGTATATTATATCATTCATGTTAACTAAGGGTATTTAGACATATTTAATCGACCTAAGTTTATTGAATGTTCCTACATACCCCTAGTTAGTGAAAGTCATCCCCTAAAATAGATCATGTTCCTAATTCCATTCTAGAAGGAAACCAAGTACAAGTCTCTAACATATGTAGGTCTGGATGGTTAAATGTAGATGGGTTTTGCCAGACGTCAATTACAATATTGTATCTTCAAGAAGACTTTAGTCTTCTTGAAGGTATAGCGCTATAGTTGGTATGTGCTAACATTCTGCCAGAATTGCCTCATCAAGACATACATGCTTCAAGGAGAACGTTAACATTTAATTAATTAGTGGATTAAAGATTCATTTTACATATCCTTGCCAAACGTAATAATCCACACTCCTTAAGTTCTTTTCTAAAATATGATTCAAGTAACCATTTAAGAACTTACTTAACTTAAGATTTACTTTTTAAGTTCATTTAATTTGCTTAACAAACAGTTAACCAAAAACAAGACAACAACATCATAAGTTCTATTAAATGTAACTTAACCATTCAAGAAGATGTAATAACCACATAGGAATACCTAAGTAGACTTCATTGGAATGAGGTCTCAATGATTTAATGATCATTTCACCTTTCTTTTTGTTTACACTCAATTTGAAAGCGGAAGATTCTTCGTGTTTATGGTTAAGTTTTAGGATTTAACGACTTCTAGTTTATTGCATCATATTACCATACAAAATTTCTTTGGTTTTACTACATGTTTATTACATTACATTACCATACAAAATTGTTTAGGTAATAACATCATATTCTACAACTTATAAAGTTGTATATTAATTAGGGAGATTGAACTTAACTCCCTTTATCGAACATAACAAGGGATAATCAATTAAGTATATAAATAATATGAATAATATCAACAAGACAGAATTCCATTTCTTTCATATTAACACCAGATAGTTTACGAATCTAATTCAAGGAAGTTTTCAATTTTCAATTCATCTTTGTAAACTTATATAATTTCAATACTATGCATTTTAGGCAAACTACCAATAAAATATTCTTCTTTCAACAAGGATACAATTTCTCTTTTAAATTTACGACCCCAAGAAAGAAAAAAGGATTCTTCACAAGGAATCAAACTTAAATCAGCTAATGTATCATAAAAGTTTTGTCTTATTTTACCACTTATGGAATCCATTTGCAAAAATTGCTAGCACGGGTCAATTCAAATAACTGAGCATGATAAGTACCAAACATTAAAAATTCATGCTTTCAACTAATTTTTCCATTAAAACAACTCTTGTTTTGATGAAACAATTAATATATCAAACATTAAAGCATAAGTAATAACAACAAGAAAATAAATACATTAATAAATGTGAATTCCCTTTGTAAGAAAAGAATAGAATATATTTCATAGCATCTTGCCTTATCATTTTAAAGTTTAAATTGAACCTATAAATTATAACAATAGTTCATCATATTATTATTTCCAATTCTATCATCTTAGAATACAACATTAATCTTCACTAAGGACAAAGTAAGCATTTACATTTTCTATTCCACAAAACCAGGACATCTAACCTCTTCCTGCATGGATTCTTTGAATGAAATAAACAAGAAAAACCAACAATTATAAAATCTCTATTTCAAGAAGTCAATTACTTTCATTTCATAGTACCCAAAAAAAACAACTTCTCTTTCTAATCCTAACAACTTAGTTCCTATACTAATTTCTAGAAAAGAGAGATCAATATTATTTTCAAGTTCCAAGAAGACATACTTCTAATATCTTTTATATTCCTTATCAATTAGAACATGAGGTTCATATTTCAGTTTTAAATGAAATAAACAGGAAATTTAAGAAACAGTACACAACCCAAGATGCGTATTTCTTTAAAACAGAGAAGAAAAGACTATCTCTAATTTAAATACTATTGCCAAATTCAAAGAACAAACAATCAGAAAAGAAGAACAAACTGTTCATCTACAAATTCATTTAAAGTTTAATATCTAAAAGATAACTTTGTAACAACAAACAAACTACTCTTCCCAAATCTCTTTGAGAAAGTAGTTTCGAACTTAAAATAGAGTTCAAAACTTAAATAATTAAACAAGGATATAAGAAAACCCATATAATAGCAAATCCATATGGAACATATAGATATACAAAAAATCCAGAATTAGGAACTCCCAGTCCAAAATCCAATTTTCCATAACGAACATAGACTTCACTTACTGGCTTAAGACAACTCAATGATTAATCACAGGGTTAAGGGTAACATTCAGTTCCCATTAAAATTTATATTCAAAACGAAGGAGACTCGAACTAGTCTTAAAACAAAACCTGAGAATCAAACAAGAATTCATAATTAAGAAAGTATTAAAAATACAAGTGCAGTATTGAATATGAGTTCCCAATGATAGCCAATTCAATCACAAGGAAAAATCACGAGAACATATAAACCACAAACAGGATTCCAAAATAGTCCCACATTACCCACTATCCCATTCATTTATTTATAGTAACAAGAATTGAAATGCTAGATCTAACAACACGAAACCCAAATACCATTTAAAATCAAACACAAGCCAAAAAAAAACTCCATGAAACACAAGTTCCAATACAATTTAAGGTGAAACATAGGCTCCATACAAGCATTGGCTCAAATGAACATGATTCTTGTTATAACTTAATCAACAAGAGCCCACAACAACTAAACAAAAACACGGGTCTCAAATACAGTCCTGAGTCCAACATAGACTGCCTACAAGTTATTCAAACATGAGATTCGACACAGGTTCAAGCTCAACATGGCCCCAAATACTATAAAAGGGAAACACAGGTTCAATAACGGCCAAAGATCAAGCAAACACGAGCTTAAAAACAATTTCAAACCAAAAATAAAACACAAGTTTCACACATGGTCAACATAGAACCCTATTTTCCAGTGGAGTTTAGATCACCAAGAGGCTACAATACAGCTCTAAACAAAATGAAACTGAATACAACTTAACGAAGCATGAGCTTCCATACAGGGTCAAGCCCAACATGGCTAAAGATGAACTAAGCGAAAACAATCTCATTAAAAGCTAAAACAAAACACGAGTTTCATATTCAGTATAAGTTTAACACAACAATCTAAATACAGGTTAGATGAAACATGAATTTAAAAAATTTCAAGACCAACACGGACCGATTATAAGCTAAAATGAAACAAATATTTTTTGCACAAGCTAAATATCTACGCGAGCATCATAATTCTAACTATATCTCAACATGATACACAACTTCAAACTTCAAACAAGAACAGACAAGACCTAGATTTCATCATGTTCCAAATCATAGCATAAAACAAAGCAACAAAGGCCTGTTCCACTTAACACTTCATAATCTAGTTCCAAAAGTAAAGAAGAGTTACAAAATCAATATTTACATGCATGATTTGCTAACAAAACTCAAATGAATTTCCCAAACTCAACATTATTTTTGTAGTGGGTTTCATACACTGATTTCACAAAAATATACGTAAACCCAGAAGACAAATAACTAGTCACATCATGCAAGCCAAGAATATCATATAACCAGGGTTCATTTAAAGGAACATTTTAAAGAAAGAAAGAAATCTTAATGGTTAGAGCCTATCATGCCTGATAGCGCTTCTGCCAAAGTTAAAGTAACTTCCAAGATGAATTTTCATACTGTCCTTTCTCGTCCACGTAAGATCAAACAAGCAACACAAATTTCCTTCGAATGCCTTTTATATTCTCCCATGATCGAAGAATAGATTAGATGCACCAAAAATAGCCACAAATTTTAATTCAAACTGCTAGTTCGAAGAACTATTTTTCCTCATGAAGAACAAAATCCGGAGAGAGTGATAGAACAAACAACTTCCCCAAAATCCTACCTTCCAAGTTTCCAAGGTTGTTTAAATTCCTTGACCGAGACCAATCAATTCCATTTAATGAAATTTTCCCATTTATTCTTATTTTCCACCGCCTTCCAAATCTGGAAATCTTTAAAACCAAATCAACATGCATTTCCAAGTTTAGTGGAGCTTCCACTTAACATTCCGCTAAGTCCACTAGCTCCTGCCATAACTGGTTGTCCTGTAGTATTTAAAACCTTATCCTAACATTCAATGCCCATTAGAATTGTCTCCCTTGTATATGCAAACATAGGCCCCCTCGCAAATAGTTTTAGGTTAGATCTTTTAAAACTTACGCTAGTTTAGGATTAGTCACCATAGGTCCCAAATCAATGCCTTAGGTAGTTTCCACATAGTTTTAGGAAATAGGTTTAGTTTAATTTCAAAAACCATATAGCATTAGACATTAGGTTATCATAACATACTAATATATAATTTTAGGAATTAACTTAGATTAGTTATCAATCATATAGTTTTAGGAATTAAATAACATTAATTCACAACTATACTTAGCTTAGGAAATAGGTTAGATTAATTTAAATAGGTTACCAAACTTAACAACTTCTTCTCAATTTTATTTAGCACCAAGGCTTAGGATAAAATAGAATCCAATTACGTAACATAGCTGAGAAGTAGATAATATTACCCAACTCAGGATTCCAAACCCTTCTTAATTCGTGAAGCGACTGCATTTTATTTATTCCTGAATGTCCTACCAAGATCGACCTCCAAGACCAAATCATAACTAGACAACTAAATTGAAACACGTTCACACAAGGTCAAAGAACTTGTAACAACAAAGTTCAGTCCCTTTTGTCCTTAAATTTATTGATGTCAATATTTTGTTCATTCAATAAGAAGATTAAAATCACTCCTTGGATTAATGGAATTGATCCAAGGATGTGTCAGATTAAGAGTTAGGTTTGCAACTCCAAAACCTGATTGCATCTTACCAGTAAAAAGTGAAAAATGGATTCATGGAAACCATTTTTATTTCAATCAAAATATCTTAAGAATAGGAATGATTCATTCATTTCAAGCACGATTTCCTATCATCAAAAGAACACATATTTATAAGGAAAAAATCACATGTTAACACTTGAAATTTAAAGGAGGAATATAACAATTGATAAGGGTGTTACAACAAGCCTAAAACTAGGAAGGTTTGTATATGACTTTACCAGTACCTACTCATCCGTGGGAGGACATCTCTATGGATTTTGTAGGAGGATTACCTATGTCTAAACATGGCCTTGACTATCTCTATGTTGTTGTGGATAGATTCAATAAAATTCGTTTTCTTATGGCATGTAAAAAGACTGTAAAAACACATGAGGAAGCAGATCTTTTCTTTGCTAATGTATGGGTGCATTTTGGTTTGCCAAAGTCTATTGTCTCTGACAGGGATTCTAGATTCTTGGGGAAGTTTTGGACTACTTTGTGGGACAAGACGGATACCAGGTTACAGAGGAGTACAACTTTACATCCATAGATAGATGGATAAATAGAGGTGGTAAACAAGAATTTGGTACAATTGATCAGAGGGTATAATAGTAAGTACCCAAGGACTTGGGATGAGTCCTTAGCCTACATTCAACATTCCTATAACCGGGTAGTACACACATCCACTATGAAGTCACCATTTGAAACATTCTTGGGATATCTACCTACAAATCTTCTAGACATAACAGTTGGACAGCACGATGAGGAGGATACACAAGACATAGAGGTGACTAGAGCCAACAAGTTCATTGAGAGGATCCAGAAAATACATCACAAGGTCAAAGAACAACTAGAAAAATATGAAGCAAATTACAAAGCTAGGCACAATCAGCATAGGAGGGAGCACAAGAGTTATGTTTGAGACAAATTTTGGCTTTACTTAAGCAAGGAGAGACTACAAGCTCAAGCACGGAAGCTCAAGCCACTGTAATATGGACCCTTCACCATATTGAAGCAGGTTGGGGAAAATGATTTTTGACTTGATTTTCCATCATTCACAAGGATGTACTCTATAGTAAACTGCAAGAACTTGCACCTATATGAGCCATCCATGCTGGATGAAGATGAAGAACTACAGTTGCTACCTTCCATTGAGGATTACGTTTCGGTCTCATGAGGTGAATTGGAGGAGGATGTAGTACTATAGTAGAAGGTCAGAGAGACTAGAAGAGGTCCATAGGAATCTTGGCATATTGGACTAAAATGAAAGACACCAAGGCAGGCCTAGTGGTACTTGAAGGAGAAATCGAGGGAATTTTTCCCTCATCTACTCCCCCACTAAGCTTTTGTGGGACCAAAATCCTCCTAAGAAGGGGAGGTGTGATCCATAGGGATCCAAAATAACTCTACTTCATCAAAAACAGCCAACACAAGGCAGGAAAATAATGAAACAAAGGTTTTGTATTTTAATTAATAGGACCTCCACCCTATACAGGGTGGTGGTTACAAAACCAATTCCCAGCTAGGGAAGTGGTCCCAGAACCACTGGTCTGTATAGGGTGGCGGTCTTGCACATTACGGATAGAAAACTAAATTTGAAACAAACAACCTCTGAATTTGAAAGGATGTTCATTTCTCTTCTCCTTCACAACCTTTCCCATTCTCCAATACATGGGAGGACATGAGAAAGGCTGTAAATACATGATTGTAGAAGTATAGAAGGGCATCAAAGCATGGGAGCAAGTGAGAAAGAAGTCTTAGTGCTGGAATTTGTATTTTTGTAGAAGAAAGGAGTGTTAGACATATCAAGCAAGTAAATGGAAGGAAGTGTTGAGATATTATCTACTTCACTTTCTTATTTATGTAAATTATGTAATTTCTGATTTGAATTGGCCAATAGAAGTGGGAAGAAAGAGCAATTTACCTTCCTAACTGGTTTTTCCTCCATTGGAGGTTTTCTAGGATAAAATTGTTGGTGTTATGATCTTATATTCTTTTCTTTACTACAATTGTTGATTCTAAGCACAATAGTATTTCATTCACTAGCTATATCTATTATTTTCTAATAGAAAGTAAACAACAATGATTAAATTGTGATTGTGTGAATAATTCCAAAGTTGAAGAGTTTATATATCACTTGTTATAGGCATTATGTATTGGTAATAGTAATGGACTTGTCCACCTTACTTCAAAGAGTGAGGTGTCATAACATTGCATTATGATGATGGTATACCTTGGATATAAAAGGAAGGCCTTGGCACTTTGTTTTCTCCTTTATCAAACCTTGTGGGGCTTTTTTTCCCCTATATTTAAGTTTAATCACATTATGGTTATGGATTCCATAAAACCTTTTATGGAAATCAAGCTAAGAACTATTTAGGATTGGGTACCAAACTCTAGTGTATGAAATTTATCAAATGAATTTTATTTCAATTGTACGTATGATGTTGTCAAAGGAATTTCCTAGCTATCTAGTAAGGTTAAAATCCTATGAGATACCGAGTAATAAGGGACAAGGATGGAATCAAACCCTATGAAAATATAGTAGAATAGAAACCCTTCATTTCTTAGCAGCTAAACATGGTAATTTTGTGCACCTAACCCAAGAAATATTTAGGTTTAATAAATAAATATATATTAAATTCTTAGAGGCATGGATATAATAATTAATTTATTCTACACCATTACATGAATGTATGGGCTTATTGCTTATATTGATTAATATTTTAAACTTACTTATTGATAAGAAATGATGCCCCTTTTAAGGAGAAACATCATTTTTATTTTTTAAAGTTGGTAAGATATTTAACACCCTTCAAAAACCTAATATATTTTATTAGGGTACCACCCCCACCATGACATTTATTTGAAATTTCAAGATTGTGACTTAATAGGAGTTTGAGGAAACTATGACAAGGTTAGTGTTGGTAATGTGATGTAGGGGTTAACACTAAAATTTCTTGTTGAACTTGAAATTTCTTGATTTTTGGGCTTAAGAACATAATGTTTCCAACTTGTTCACACTGACTTATACCAAGCCCTACTTTGAGGATCTTCCTTTGAGGTTCTATACACCTTGCTAATAGATCATCCTTTGTAAGACTGACAGGATAATTTGGGTATACTTCAAAGTATATCGGGGCATTGTGAAGACCAGTTTGGATAGCGGCTAACATCGAATCTTTAAAATTGTCAAAGCGGAGATCCATGAGACAACATAACACAGACGCATTCAAACGACGACGAAATGCAAGACAATTTGATGAGCTATCTGAGATACATCCTATATTGTTCAGCAAACTTATAATCATGTGTGTACGGTTTATGAAGACACTTAATTGTGCAGCGGATAGATATAACTTTGGAGGTCCATTAGTATTAAAACCAAACGGAAGGTCAAAACACCATACCAAGATCTTGCTGTATTCCCACCAAGAGATCGCAAGCATGGCTCATCGAGATCAGGAGTGTATTTTCCTTCAAAATTTTAAGGTTGACTATCATACGCGCATCTTCATGGCCCATGTCTCGTCAAGATGTCATGGTTGTATTGGTGGACCAGAAGGACAAAACTAATCCCAAGATCCACGTATACTAGGACACGATATTCAATAACACCGGTTATTCTCGAGGGAATTGGATTTTTTCTGACGCTTTGGCCCGCATTGACATACATTGGTCATATGCACCCGCTGTTCAGAAGATCATTTGAATCCAATTCCCTCCCACTGACTTGTGATAGCCGCTCCTCCTCACAACCTGAGCCAGTCTGTAAACCTACCATCCACCTGCGGTATAATTGTCTGTGATAGGAACATTCAGGCTAACCGAAACTAGGATTCACAAGGTTTGGCAACCATCATTTGATTTACAAAATCCATAGCCACAGGTTATATGTGTTTTATGCATTTGCTATCAAAATCCTCCAGCCACCACGCCAACCTCCATGAGGCCAAACAGGTTTATTAATGCTTAACCCAGCCCCGTCACCTCCACAAGTTGTTGGTGGAATCACTTCTGGCTCCTCGGTACTCTCTACCGATAGAGACAGAATCACTCCTCCATGTCCAGTACCTCTGCTCCCAATAAGCATCACAAAGTGACAGGTGTACCCAACAAATGTTCTCTTAGGTATTATTGAAGTCCTCCAAAGATATTATTTTAGATTTTGCAAAGCCTGAGAAGAAAGCCAATTTTGATGCGTAGCTCTGAGTATGCTCGGGTCAACAGACTATGAAAGCCCCCATAGGTCTGGCTATCCAACCAGTTGAAATCTGTAGTACATGAGGAGATTCTTGTTCCAGTATCAAATTCTAAGCAACATTCGACATAGTCTGGATCCACACAGTTGAAGAGCCTCATGAGCCATCAGATTGTGTTGTCACTCCTGGTTATGGCGGATAAAAACTTCAAAGTTGCCTTGCCAAAGAACCATCGAAGAGCCCTGTAGCGTCCTGTAGTTGTCAATAAAAGGGTAAATTTTAACCTTGACAGTTATTTTGCAGGCAATCGGTTTTCTTTTTCGATTGGATAAGATGATCTAACAGGGTTGTTCTTATGTCCTTGTCATCGACTATGAGTATCTAGATTGATAAACAGCTTCAAACAATAATTTTTCAAATTTAAGTCATATCAACTAACTTTAAAGAGGTAATATTCCGGACTATAAACACCAAATACATTAATGTATCCTAGATTGAATGAGAAATTAAGTATTTTTTCAAGGCATTTGTGTTAGTGCTTCCATTAATGAAGCCTGCCAGTTAATCTTTCCATGGTACATCCCAGGTCCCTGTGACAAATACGTAAAATAATTTCTTCTAAATTCAATTAGACTTGCAAAAATAAATCCACAATAAAAATTATCTGTAAGGGAACCCCATTTCTGTAATTCTCAAAAACAGTTATCAATACAGGTACATCATTACATAAATGATCCATTTACTCCTCTTTTCTTACAAAAAAATAATAATTAGATATTGCATGCAAATTAAATGAAGTTGATAGATTAACAATCTCATGTGGCAAATATTTTAAGTCTTTCTGTTGAGGTGATGTTTTATCAGTTCACGTAGTGATGACCTCATAAGCTAGGAGCCTCATTGGGTTGTAACATTGAGATATTACGATGCCATTAAATACTGGAGATAGGCTCACGTTATGGCATGTCATGAAAAAATTTCAACCATTGAGTGACATGTCCAGTGGAAACAACAATAGATTGCAAAGGAGATCATAGTAACAATGAAAAACATGTGACTGAGAATCGTCTTTAAGCTATTGCATTTCAGTATCTGATAAGATAGACTAATATCAGATTGCTATAAAAACTGAAAGCTTTTCGTGAACACTATATCAAACATGTATAGCAAGAATTGATTCTAATAAGGATTGATTAGGTACGAGTGAGGATTCGGACCTCTATTTTGCAGAAACAGTGATGTAGAGCCTAGTCTTTTCAGGGATATATCTGATACACTATCAATTATTTCCTTTGTGTCAGAAGGCATCCTAAATATGGACGTGATCAACAACTATAACCACTCAGTTGCGTACTAGTATTAGTAAACACCGGAACGTTTTCAATAGTCATAGACTGACCCATACATAGAAATGAATCTTCGGAGCTGTGTATGGTAGAGGAGTCACTAGACACTGTTACTAAATCTTAAGTTACAAGCTTCTAAGGGAGATGGGTTGGCCAATAAACATCGTAGACAATGCCTTGATGTCGAAAGGGTTAAGAGTCCAAAGCACCCTATATGAGTGAGGAACCAACTGAGAGGATCGCCAAGTGGCATTTTGGCATGGATGACAAGGTCATTATCCAAAATTCGGGTATACGAATTAAGATCATCCCCTTGAAGCATAAGGGTTGTGTTGGAACCAGCAGTGGTCAACCATACCTTTGAGCGTTTAGAATACCTAACAGCATGCTTCAAGGGTAATGAAAAATCAAAGCCATGTTCTTGGAAAGATAGAAGATTTCTAGTTATGTCAGATGGGTCTTTTTAGCAGAAAGGATTTTTACCTAGTTATCCAAAATTCACCCCTCAAGGTAATTTTGATAACATGCATCAAATTATTCAGTCCCGAGCAAGCAGTTTGATTCAAGGCCCAAAATCATGTTTTTTGGGGGTCCCTCGGCTTCTCTCTAACTCTCCCATCCAAGAAGAAATCCCAACAAGTTAGAGAAAATGGAAAAAATGCAAAAAATAAGGTTGCAGGACTGTTTTAAAGCATTTCGGGTCTGAAGGGTTCGGGTCGTACTGAGGTTCGTTGTACCAAGCTTGGGGCCGAAAAAGTAAGAAAATCGGCTAAGTCAGACATTTTTGTCCCAGGCGGTCTGCGGGACAGTTGGGACGTCAGGACGCGAGGGACGTGAAAATCCGAAATGGCTGAAAACAAAGAAAAATGTCTAAGTCTTTTGTTTCGCGTGGTTTGGGACGGGCAGGACAAAAGTACACGTGGGACGCGAATCGGCCGGTTTGCCGAAAGACAGTCCATTTTGGGTGGTTCGGAGATATTTGTCCCAGGAAGTCTGGGATAGTTGGGACAAAAGTACGCGAGGGATGCGTGGGACGTGAAAAGGTGAAAAGGCCACAAACAGGAACAAGGAAGCCCGATTTCGACCTAGGCCGGAAGTTCGGAGATTTTGTCCCAGAGACAGTTGGGACAAAAGTACGCGAGGGACACGTGGGACGCGAAAAGGTGAAAAGGCCGCAAAAGAGACAAGGAATGAATCAAAATGGCCGATGTCAGAAGGGGAGAATGTGTCCCAGGAAGTGGCTTGAGGGGCCAAAAAAGAAGGAGTCCAAGTTTTCAAAGTTTTCCTGCCCCCTTATTGCGAGCCAATGGAATCTGGGACCACGTGTCATCCAGGTGGTTCGTGCCAGAAATGGAGGGGGACAAAATTATGGGAAAAATCCCAAAAGTGAAAAGGAATGCCAAATGTTTCAAAGGGTCAAAGTGCAAGGAAAAATTGCCCCTCAGGCCCGAGCCAATAAAATAGTGCCACGTGTCCAAGTGGCAAAAATTTTCGAAGGGCCCGAAAGAAAATTTCAAAGGATGAGCCCGCATGGATGAATCAGATCCTGACACGTGTCATCCAAGTGGTGGAGTGTTGGGAAAATTTAAAAAATTTCCAAAGACCAAAACGGGTAAAATTCAAATTTTTTTCCCGCCGATCCGTTTTGGGCCTGTTTTTGCCCTAAATCTTCAAATGGCCATAACTTTCGATCCAGAGCTCAGATTTTCATGTTCTTTATATCAATGGAAATCTGGTGAAATTATCTACATGATTCCAGGGTCAATCTTACATTTTGGTTCAGTTTGGAGAGATAAAATCAAGAAACGTCTCTGGCACGTGGTAATGGCCAGAAATGACGTTTCAACAACCAGTTTTAATGCAAAATACAGTTCGCCACTTTTAAGTTTGCTAGGGTTCTCACCTACCACCATAATGAGATGAATTAAATGCAACCTAGAGGTGGTTGGGGTAGATTTGGATTTCCTCTCTCTTCCCTCTCTCATTCTTCCTATAAATTGTAAGGAGGGGCTTCTTTCTAAATGTTGGACATTCTTGTTTTGCCCCTCCCTTCTTCTCTTTGGCAGGTGAATTTGTGGAGTTCAAACCTCCCATTTAAAACTGTAATGCAACTTTGCCTCTTGGCATTTTGTAGTGTATTGTATCAATCTTTGGAGCAAGTAATGCATGTCTGTGGATGATTCTCAACCCTCTCTGTGTTCATTTGCATCCTCCTGATCTTTCACTGCAAATTTTGTTATCTGTGCATGATCTTGCATCACATTTTAATGGTTTGTGTTTATTGGCAAGATAGGTGTTCTTCATTCCTCGGTGCATCACCTTTGTTAGTTTAGGTTTATTTTTATGCATCTTCTTACCCTGTCTCCTTGGCAAGTTAGATTAGATTTTGAGTAAACCCTCTGCATTTTTTTTGTGTGCATCTGAACAGAGGAATAGGAACCGGCCTTCATCCGGAGAGATTTTCTGATTTTGCAAGGTCCCACACTTGGGAAAAGCTCCATGTTATGCAATCACACTGAGAGTCTCAACCCATCGAGTTGCAGACACTCAGGGGTGCTGTGATTTGGTGACTAACAGTTTTGGCATGCCCGGTGGGACCTTAGAGGTCTTCACTTTTATTGCAACAAGATCGATGTGCACTTGTTGTAAGTTCCAGATTTGAAGGAGCTTAAAATTACACATCTGGCGACTCCAAAAGAAGCATAATCCACTGGTTTCAGCAGTCCAAGCCTGGCAAATTTATGAGAAGAATACAGACCAGGTCAAGAACTAGGGAGGAAGGATTGTTTGTTCATCTACACCTATCTCCAGGAAGAGAGAGAAGGGGAAGAAGAGCTCAAAGATCTCCATCTCCACCTAATAGAACCTTGTCAACACCTCCACCTGGTAGGCCTTTCATCCAATCAACAAGGGTTCTCAGGCCAATCAGAATGGCACAACCACCGAATCCGTATGTCAATTTCACTGGTAGCAGCCCACTTGCTCTCAATGCACAACATCCAATCCCAGTTGCAGCATTGAAGAACATTCCATACTTCACTGGAGAGAACCAGACTACTCCTGGTGATCATGTTAAAGACATTGCCAACCTTTGTGCAATTCATGAAATCAATGAGATGCAAGTTGCTGTCAAATTGCTGGCATCCTCATTCAAGGGGAAAGCTTTACAATGGTTCAGGAGCCTTGCCTCAGGTTCTATTCAAAATTGGAATCAGCTATGTATAGCCCTCCATGAGTAGTTTGGGGAAAAGGGAGACAACTTGTCCCTTTTGGAGCAGCTGACAACTATCAAAAGAGCTCCCAATGAGCAGCTGACTGATTTTAATTTCAGATTTCAAAGGACTTGGGAGAGAATTCCAGTGGCAGTCAGGCCAACAGCAGAAGGTGCTTTTCTTTACTATCTTAAAGCTCTAAATTCTGATATTTCTATGTTGATTCAGTCCATGGGAGGCATAACTATCCCTATGGCTTATAGCATTGCCATTAGAGCTGAAAATTGTTTGATTCAAGCTGGAAAGCTAGCTCCTAGGCCTCCAATGCCATTATATCCAAGTTTAGAGAGCCCAAGTACTAGTCAAGTGCCTAATCTTAGCTTCTATTCCCACTCCTAGAAATCAGAGTTCAAATGAAGCTTCTACTTCATCTTCTAGTGCCTCAAACGAGCTTCAAGAAGTCATGAAGCAATTGCAAAATCTAGGTAATGAGCTGGTTACACTCAAAAGGCAGCAAGCCCAAAGTTTTAGACCTTCCTTATCAGCCTCAAGCTCAGCCTAACAGGCAGCCATATCAGCCTCAAAGACCACCCAATCTAGCTGCAAATCAGAATCAAGCAAGGCCTCCTGCCAACAGACCATTTCAGCCCGATAACCTCAATGTTGCATCCACATCCAGAGCTTTGGTACCGGTGCAAAATAACATGGCCCAAGAATATGATTGGTGTTTCCCATGCGGTCAGCCACATAACCAATCAATGTGCTTTAACGGTGCATTAAATCAGGCTCTTATGGTGCAAACCATTGGTGGGTCGCAAGAGTCCAGCCACGAAGAGGATCAGCAGCAAGAAGCACCTCAGCAAGGAACATCTCCGAATGAAACTACTCTTGTCAATTGGCAGGCTGAAGATTTCTATGGTATGAATCAAATACCCTCTCAAAGTGTTGCAGCCAACACAAGGTCAAAAAGGAGAAATTTGGGTGAAGGACAGCCATTGGCTCCAAGTAATCCACAACCTTCTACCACTCCACAAGCTTTTGGCAAACAAAATGTAGTCCCAAACATGCAAGGAGCACCCAAACCAGCTCCTAAACCAACTCAAATACCAGTTGTTGCTGCCCACATGCAAGGGATGAATATGCAAACCAAGGGACAGCAAAGAGATCCTTCATCACCATTTAGTATCATTGATCAGATGAAGAAGACAAATGTAAATATATCAATGTGGGAATCCCTATCTATCCCAGGCCAGAGAGATTTGCTACAAGCTGCCATGAAGGACTGGCCAACTTCGAATCAGCAAGTCCAAATGCAAGAGAAGGTGCTCACAAATGCTACCCAGCCTGAAGGGAATCATGGAGGACAACAAGGTAAAATGTTGAAGCCCCCTCCTTTTTATGTCTCATTAATCATTGGAAACCAATTGGTGCACAATTGCATGATTGATTCCGGGGCAAGTAGCTCAGTGATGCCCAAGCAAATAGCTGATCAGCTAGGACTTCAATATGAAACCATATCCAAAGGGGTAGTGCAGTTGGATGGGACAGCAGTAACAACAGTTGGGGTGATTAGAAACTTGAGTCTTACCTTGCATGCATGTCCAAATGTTGTTGTTTTACAAGATGTATCAGTTATAGACCTTCCACCACTCTTTGCCCTATGTTTGTCAAGAGATTTCACAGCCAAGATTGGAGGATATTTGTCTGCTGATTGGTCACACATGCTGTTCAGAACGAGGTATGGAACCAAAGCTACAATCAGGTCTGAACCTATTGCAAACTTCCACATTGAGCCCTACACTCCAAGTCAAATCAATGCCAACTGTTCGGCATTTGATCAAGAAGATCACCCAAGCACTGATGAAGCTGACACCAAGGTTGGAAGCATCCCAGATCTAACTCTTGATGAATGGGCAAACAAGGTGCATGCTTTTGATCCTTATCAAGAAGTAGAAGAATCTGAGCTAGGAGTCTATTGCATACATGAAAAAGATCAGCCCATTCCTAGCATCACCAAGCCAGACCACAAGGATGACAATGAGGTATGGCAGCTATTTTTTGATGGATCAAGGAGTAGACAAGGTGCCGGAGGGGGAGCCATGCTGGTTTCACCTCAAGGAGTAAAGTACTATTCAGCTTTTAGATTTCAGTTTGCATGCTCCAATAACACTGCTGAATATGAAGCCTTGGTGCAAGGGATGCATTGGGCAATAAAGAGAGGAATAAAGAACTTGCAAGTCTTTGGTGACAGTGAATTGATTGTAAATCAGGTCAAAGGGCAGCATGCTGCCAAGAATGATCTACTCAAGTGCTACAAGAACAGGGTGTGGGACCTCATTGAAGATTTTGAGGGCTTTGGCATCAAATCAGTTCCTAGGAAAGAGAACCAAGCTGCTGACAGGCTTGCAGCAGTTGGGGCAGCCTTTGACGTTGTGGAGAGCATTCAAAAAGACAAGGTACAACCAAACATCCATGTGATTGTGAGGCCTTCAGTGCCAGATAACAATGTAAGTTGGCAAGTGTTTGAAAATGATCAGCAAATCATCCATTTCTTGCAAGAAGAGGCTGAATTCTCAGCCAAAAATCCAGGAAAAGTTAGAGCAGCAGTATGGTGACCAAGTGGTACAGCTGAGAACTAACAAGCTGCCCAAGGGACTTATCACTTTGGAGTCCATTTTCAATCCCAATGATCAGTTTAGGAAAGAGAAAGCAAACATTCAGGTCAAGAGAGAAGATTCAGTATCCATCTTGGTGGAAGAGAACAAACCATTGCAAATTGGAAAGATGACAACTGAACAAGAAAAGTATGAGTTCATACAGCTGTGTCAAGAGTTCCCTGATGTGTTTGCTTGGAGCTACGAAGACTTGAAAGGTTTCAATCCCGAGTTAGCTCAACACACCATTGAGTTGGATCCAAATACTAAGCCCATCAGGTAGAAACAAAGGCCAGTCAATCCACACATGGAACCTCTCATGAGGAAGGAATTGAACAAGTTGATTGAGTCAAGAATCATATTCCCAATCAAGCATTCTAGTTGGGTTGCCAACTTAGTTCCAGTCAGAAAGAAGAGTGGAGAGATCAGATTGTGTGTTGACTTCAGAGACTTGAATAGAGCATCTCTCAAGGACCATTACCCACTCCCTTCTATGGAGCAAATTTTGCAAGTGGTGGCTGGCTCCGAGAGGTTTTCACTACTTGATGGCTACTCGGGCTACAATCAGATTATGGTGAAGGAAGAAGATCAGTTCAAGACAGCCTTCACAACCAAATGGGGAACTTATGCATACAGGAAAATGCCATTTGGGCTGTCCAACGCTGGAGCTACCTTCCAAAGAGCAATGGACATGGCATTCAAAGGTTTGATCAACAACGTGGTGCTGATATACCTTGATGATATCACTATTTTTTCAAAGAATGCAGCAGACCACCTCTCTCATTTGAGACAAGTCTTCCAAAGGTGCAGGAGATTTGGAGTGTCTTTGAATCCTAAGAAGTGTATCTTCCTAGCACATGAAGGAAAGCTCCTTGGCCATATTGTCTCCAAAGAAGGATTAGCAATTGATCCAGAGAGGGTTGAAGCCATAAGAGCACTACCATTGCCAAGCCACAAGAAGGCCCTTCAGAGTTTCTTGGGGAGAATAAACTTTGTTCGGAGGTTTGTCCCAGATTTTGCAGCCCTTGTCAAACCTATCACCAAAATGTTGAAGAAAAGCATGGCTTTCAAGTGGACAGCAGAAGGCAAGGAGGGTTTTGAAGCAATCAAAGAAGCCATCTCCTAAGCACCAACTCTCATCAACCTGGATTTCTCCAAGGATTTCATCCTCTATGCATTTGGAGGTAATGATACTATTTCTGCCATTTTGGTGCAGCAGAACAAGGACAATGATGAGCAGCCAATTGCTTTCTTCAGCCAAATCCTGGAGGACTATGAGGTGAGATATTCTTTTATTGAGAAGCATGTACTTGCAGTAATCAGAAGCTTGAAGAAATTCAAGCATCTAGTCTCAAACAACAAAGTTCAGTTGTTGGTCTCTCATGCGGGAGTAAAGGACTTCCTCCTCAACAAGGATTTGAATGAGAAAAGAGCAGGTTGGATCACTCGTGTCATGGAGTATGACATAGAGATCAAGGTCACCAAGCTGGTAAGAGGAAAAGGATTGTGTGAGCAGCTAATTCTGGGCAAGCAAAAGGGAGTATGCAATGAAGAAGAGGCTGTTTTGACAGTTCAAGACAGCCATGTGCAAGGTAGCACTCAAGAAGAGGATAATGTTGTCCCCACTCCTTGCTGGACCCAAGGTATAATGCACTTCCTAAGCATGGGCCTATGCCCTCCAGAGATGAACAAGACCCAAAGAAGACACTTCAGATTGCAGGCTGTCCCATATGCCATAGTAGACGGTGTTTTGTTCAAGAAAGATGTGAATGGAGTGCTGCTGAGATGCATTAACACAAATCAGATTCATAGGGTGTTGGAAGAGTTCCATGGTGGACCAGCTGGTGGTCATTTTACACCAAGAGTGACAGCCCTAAAAATCATGAAGGCTGGTTATTATTGGCCCAAGATTTTCAGTGATTGCTTCGCGTGGATCAAAAGGTGCAAGAATTGTGCATTCTTCACAGGTAAAGAGAGGCTTGCTGCCCTCCCATTGCATCCAATTTTAGTTGACCAGCCATTCATGCAATGGGGTTTAGACTTCATTGGAGTCATTAATCCCAATTCAAGCCAAGGGCATAAGTGGATTTTGACAGCCACAGACTACTTCACCAAATGGACTGAAGCAGTAGCACTCAAGGAAGCAAATGAGTCTAGCATCTTAGACTTCTATGAGGGGATAGTAACCAGATTTGGCATACCTGCTACAATAATCTCAGATAATGCATTAGCATTCATTGGATCCAAGGTGACTGAGTGGGCTGTCAAGAACGGGATCTACCTAAGTACTTCATCAAACTACTACCCTCAGGGTAATGGCCAGGCTGAATCTACAAACAAGAACTTGTTGAGGATCATTAAGAGGACTCTTGATGAGAATCAGAGGTCTTGGCATACCAAACTGAAATCAGCCTTATGGGCTGATAGGATAACTCCCAAGAGATCCATAGGTAACTCTCCATTCAGGCTTGTTTATGGAAGAGAGGCAATCTTGCCCATGTCACTTGAGTTGCCAACATTGGAACTCATGAAGCAGTTAGAGTTGCTAGAGTTTGGGCCCATGGAGGTGAGATATGCAGAGTTGATGGAGCTCCAAGAGATCAGAGATCAGGCATCCCAAGCAATGGAGAAGGATCAAGCTTTGATCAAGAAGACCTTTGATAGGAAGGCCAAGAGTAGATCTTTCCAAGTTGGAGATCTAGTGTTAAAATGGGATGCAGATAGAGAAAAACCGGGAAGGCATTCAAAATTTGATGCCATTTGGAGTGGCCCATACATGGTCACAAAGTGTAAGGACAGCAATGCCTTCCAATTGTCTTCATTGGATGGTGAAGAACTGCAGATTCCAGTCAATGGAATCTATCTAAAGCATTGCTACTAAAGGGAATTCTCCACCTTGTAAATATTAGCTTAGGTTTTCATTCCTCCAAGTGCTTGTGCACACTCTGCATGTTCCATTTGGAGGTTGTTTTGAATTTCCCTAAGTGCTTTGTACATAGTTTTTGTGGTGCTGGGGATCTTGCTCTTGCCAGTCCATTCCAGTGGTGATATTCCAAGTTCCTCCTTGCAGAGGAGGTTTTCAAAGTTCAGTTGGGGTTTGCAGAACAGAAAATTTCATGACTCCATGCCCAATGGATTGCTTCAGGCAACTGGTAACTTCATCCAGCAGGCAGATGACCCCGCTGAGTCGCCAAAATTGTTATCCAAAATTCACCCCTCAAGGTAATTTTGATAACATGCATCAAATTATTCAGTCCCGAGCAAGTAGATTGATTCAAGGCCCGAAATCATGTTTTTGGGGCCCCCTCGGCTTCTCTCTAACTCTCCCATCCAAGAAGAAATCCCAACAAGTTAGAGAAAATGGAAAAAATGCAAAAAATAAGGTTGCAGGACTGTTTTAAAGCATTTCGGGTCTGAAGGGTTTGGGTCGTACTGAGGTTCGTCGTACCAAGCTTGGGGCCGAGAAAGCAAGAAAATCAGCTAAGTCGGACATTTTTTTCCCAAGTGGTCCGCGGGATAGTTGGGACATCGGGACGTGAGGGACGTGCAAAAATCAGAAACGGCTGAAAAGCAAGGAAAAATCATCTAAGTCTTTTGTTTCACGCGGTTTGGGATAGCCAGGACAAAAGTACACGTGGGACGTGAATTGGCTGGTTTACCGAAAGACAGTCCATTTCGGGCGGTTCGGAGATATTTGTCCCAGGCAGCCCGGGAAAGTTGGGCAAAAAGTACGTGAGGGACGCGTGGGAATCGAAAAGGTGCCGCAAGCAGGAACAAGGAAGCCATGAATCGGCCGAAGCAAGAGATTTTCAGGTCTGGGAAAGTTGGGAAAAAAGTACGTGAAGGGACGTGTGGAGACAAAGGTGAAAAGGATGAAAAAGCCGCAAGCAGGGACAAGGAAGCCCGAATCGGCCGATGTGGGAGAATGTGTCCCAGGAAGTGGCGGAGAAAGAGAAGGACTTAGAAAATTTTCCAAGTTTCGGTCAAAGTTTTCAAAAGGTAAAAGTTTTGGCCCGCCCCCTTATTGCCAGCCAATAGAATCTTGCCACGTGTCCAAGTGGTGGAGAAATTGGAAAAGGGGAAATGGGAAATTTTCCCAGGGTCAAAAAATGCCAAATTTTGACAGTGGCAAAGTGCGCCCCTTAGGCCCGAGGCCCAATAAAATAGTGCCACGTGTCCACCTCATCGGTGGCAAAAATTTTGAAAAAGGGCCCAAAAAAATTTTCAAAGGAGGAGCCCATAGACCAATCAGAGCCTGACATGTGTCATCCAAGTGGCGGAGCATGTGGGGAAAATTTGAAATTATTTTCCAAAGACCAAAAGAGGTAAAATTCAAATTTTTTGCCCGCCGATCCGTTTTGGGCCTGTTTTTCCCTAAATCTTCAAATGGCCATAACTTTCGATCCAGAGCTCAGATTTTCACGTTCTTTATATCAATGGAAAGCTGGTGAAATTCTCTACATGATTCCAGGTCAATATTGCATTTTGGTTCAGTTTGGAGAGAGAAAATCAAGAAATGTCTCTGGCACGTGGTAATGGCCAGAACTGACGTTTCAACAACCAGTTTTAATGCAAAATACAGTTCGCCACTTTTAAGTTTGCTAGGGTTCTCACCTACCACCATAATGAGATGAATTAAATGCAACCTAGAGGTGGTTGGGGTAGATTTGGATTTCCTCTCTCTTCCCTCTCTCATTCTTCCTATAAATTGTAAGGAGGGGCTTCTTTCTAAGGGTTGGACATTCTTGTTTTAGCCCCTCCCTTCTTCACCTTTGGCAAGTGAATTTGTGGAGTTCAAACCTCCCATTTAAAACTGTAATGTAACAGGTTTCCTCTTGGCATTTTGTAGTGTATTGTATCAAGGATTTGGAGCAAGTAATGCATGCAGACTGTGGATCAATTTTCAACCCTCTCTATGTTCATTTGCATCCTCCTGATCTTTCACTCAAATTTTGTTATCTGTGCATGATCTTGCATCACATTTTAATGGTTTGTGTTTATTGGCAAGATAGGTGTTCTTCATTCCTTCGGTGCATCACCTTTGTTAGTTTAGGTTTATTTTTATGCATCTTCTTCCCTGTCTCCTTGGCAAGTTAGATTAGATTTTGAGTAAACCCTCTGCGTTTTTTTTGTGTGCATCTGAACAGAGGAATAGGAACCGGCCTTCATCTAGGAGATTTCTCTGATTTTACAAGGTCCCACACTTGGGAAAAGCTCCATGTTATGCAATCACACTGAAGAGTCTCAACCCATCGAGTTAAAAACAGACACTCAGGGGTGCTGCTGATTTGCAACAATAGGAACCTTCTTTGGAGGGAGCCTGGTTGACCTTAGACAATGTAGAGTTTCAACCCATTTTCATTGCTGAAAACCAATAGTTATCGTATGTTGCATTTAGCTATATTTTCTTGCAAATGGAGCTATCTAATTATACATTTGAACTCCAACTTACCTAGATCAGTACTTTGATTTGGACAGTGCAGATCCAAGATTCACTCGGGGTGAGAAGAATCCTCTTCAAGGAACAAAGATCCTGGATTATCCAAGAGGCACTCATGAATATATATACCTTATCTCTCCCATCAGTTAACCTGGTAAAAAGGAGGGAATCCAAGAGGTCTATAAGCACTCCTCCACCATGGGGTAACACAAAATTTTTGGGTCAACGTCGACTCCACCTCAATAGGCAAACTCATTCATTTGCAACAAGGGGATTCTCAATGGCCAATTCAGACACTGGCACAAAACAACCCCTATTGGGTCAATTTCATTGGAAACTCCTCTGACCCACTTGCTCTCAATGGGTTAATCATCCAATTCCAATTGCACGCCTTGAAGAACATTCCATGCATTTCAGTGGAGCCAGAATCAGGCTACTCCTGGTGAATTTCCCTAAGATTGTGCCAACCTTTGATGGGAAATTCATCCAAATGGATGAGATGCAAGTTGACTGTCTTTATTAATTCTTTGGCATTCTTCAGTTGAACAAGGGGATAGGCTTTGCAACTTGGTATGTAGAGACCTTGCCTCAGGTTCTATGATTGCTAATTGGTTTCTACCATCTTTGATGTTGCAAATGCATGAGCAATTTGGAACAGTGAAGGGAGACAACTTGTCTCTTTTGAGTAGCTGATGACCATCAAACCATTGCAGGATTGGAAAGATGACAACTCAAGAAAGGCCCATGATTTCAGACCTCTAATCAAGAAAGAGTTCAGCCTGATGTATGAGGGTTTATGTGGCCAAGCATTTCAAAAGTTGTCAATTTACAAGTTATCCCACAAAACACACGCCATTGAGTTCAAGATCCAAAAATGTTTTTTCCTAATGCCCATCACAGCTGAAGTGTAGGCTTAAGCATTTTAGTCAGATCTCTCACTTGGAACCTCTTGATGGAAAGTTAGATTAGATAGAGTTTTGCATTGAAGAATGATAGATTCCCAATCATGCATTCTAGTTTGGGAGCTAAAGAGAGAATCTAGTCAGAAATCTAGGAGGATCTCCTTCTTCCACAGTAGCATTCTCATGGAGACTTGGAGATAGAGCATGTTAGTACCAGATCACACCACTTAGTTCTATGGATCATGCACTTTATAAACAAGGGTGTTGTTTCTGGCTCCAAATAGGTTTTCATTGCTTGATGGCTACTCAGAGGCTATAATCCAGATTATGGTGAAGGAAGAATATCAGTTCAAGACAGCCTTCACAGACCAGACTAGGGAACTTAGGCCCATACAGGAAAATGCCATTTGGGCTGTCCAACGCTGGAGCTGACCTTCTCAAAGAGAAACCTGGACATGGCATTTCAAAGGTTTGATTAACAACATGGTACTGATATACCTTGATGATATCACTCATTTTTTCATCAAGAATGTAGCAGACCACCTCTCTCATTTGAGACAAGTTCTTCACAAGGTCATAGGAGATTTGTGAGTGTCAAAATTTGAATCCTAAGAAGTGTATCTTCCTAGCATATGAAGGAAAGCTCCTTGGCCATATTGTCTCCAAAGAAGGATCTGCTAGTCCAATTGATCCAGAGAGGGTTGAAGCCATAAGAGCACTACCATTTCCAAGCTCACAAGAAGGCCCTTCAAAGATTTCTTGGGGAGAATAAACTTTCCATGGGGAGGTTTGTCCAAGATTTTACAGCCCTCAGGTCAAACCTATCACCATGTTAAAGAAAAGCATGGCTTTCAAGTGGACTAGCAGAAGACAAGGAGAGTTTTACAAGAAATCAAAGACTTTGCCATCTCCAAGCACCAACTCTCATCAACCCAGATTTCTCCAAGGATTTCATCCTCTATGCATTTGGGGGTAATGATACTATTTCCTGCCATTTTGGTACAGCAGAACAAGGACAATGATGAGCAGCCCATTTTTTCTTCCCAAAGCCTGGAGTTGACTATGAGGTCAGATATTCTTTTATTGAGAAGCATGTACTTGCAGATAATCAGAAGCTTGAAGAAATTCAAGCATCTAGTCTCAAACAACAAGGTTCAGTTGTTGGTCTCTCACTGAATGGGAGTAAAGGACTTCCTCCTCAACAAGGATTTGAATGAGCAAAAGGGCAGGTTGGATCACTCGTGTCATGTTGGAGTATGACATTGAGATCAAGGTCACCAAGCTGGTCAGAGGAAAAGGATTGTGTGAGCAAGCTCAAATCTTTCTAGGCAAGCAAATTGGGAGTCTGCAATAAAGAAGAGGCTGTTTTGACAGTTCAAGACAACCATATGCAAGTTAGCACTCAAGAAGAGGATAATGCTATCCCCACCCCTTGTTGGACCCAAGGTATAATGCACTGTCCTAAGGATGGGTCTATGTCCTCCAGAGATGAAAAACCCAAAGAAGACACTTTAGATTCAAGGCTATCCCATATGCAGAAAGTTGATGGTGTTTTGTTCAGGCGAAAGATGTGAATGGAGTGCTGCTGAGATGCAAAGTACAAATCAGATTCATAAGGGTGCTGGAAGAGTTCCATGGTGGACCAGTCCTGGAGGTCATTTTGCACCAAGAGTTTGACAGCCCTAAAGATCATGAAGCGCTGGTTATTATTGGCCCAAGATTTATCAAGTGATTGCTTCAAGTGGATCAGCAAGAGGTGCAAGAATTGTGCATTCTTCACAGGTAAAGAGAGGCTTTCTGCCCTCCCATTGCATCCACTTCTAGTTGACCAGCCATTCATGCAAGGGTTTGAGACTTTCATTGGAGGTCATTAATCCCAATTCAAGCCAAGGGCATAAGTGGATTTTGACAGCCACAAACTACTTCACCAAATGGACTGAAGCAGTAGCACTCAATGAAGCAAATGAGTCTAGCATCTTAGACTTCTATGAGAAGGATAGTAACCAGATTTGGCATACCTGCTACAGGATAATCTCAGCTAATGCATTAGTCATTCATTGGATCCAAGGTGACTGAGTGGGCTGTCAAGAACGGGATCTACCTAAGTACTTCATCATCAACTACTATTTCAGGGTAATGGCTAGGCTGAATCTACAAACAAGAACTTGTTGAGGATCATCAGGAGGACTCTTGATGAGAATCAGAGGTTCTTGGCATACCAAACTGAAATTCATGCCTTATGGAGCTGATAGGATAACTCCCAAGAAGATCCACCAGGTAACTCTCCATTCAGGATTGTTTATGACAAGAAGAGAGGCAATCTTGCCCATGTCAATTGAGTTGCCAACATTGGAACTCAAAGCAGTCATAGAGTTCCCTAGAGTTTAGGCCCATGGAGTCAAAGGAGATATGATCAGAGTTGATGGAGCTCCAAGAGATCAGAGATCAGGCATCCCAAGCAATGGAGAAGGATCAAGCTTTGATCAAGAAGACCTTTGATAGGAAGGCCAAGAGTAGATCTTTCCAAGTTAGAGATCTAGTGTTAAAATGGGATGCAGATAGAGCAAAACCAGGAAGGCATTCAAAATTTGATGCCATTTGGAGTGGCCCATACATGGTCACAAAGTGTAAGGACAACAATGCCTTCCAATTGTCTTCATTGGATGGTGAAGAACTGTAGATGCCAGTCAATGGAATATATCTAAAGCATTGCTACTAAAGGGAAATTCTCCACCTTGTAAATATTAGCTTAGGTTTTCATTCCTCCAAGTGCTTGTGCACATTGTTTTTTTGTAGGTTTGTTTTGCTTTCCCTAAGTGCTTTGGCACAGCTTGCTGTCCCTGGAGATGTTTTGCAGTCCTTGCTTCCATCAGGTGATATTCCATCTTCAGAGAGCAAGTTTGCAACATTCTAAGTCAGTTGGGGTTCCAAACAGAGAATAAGTGACTCCATGCCCAATGGATTGCTTCAGGCAACTGGCCGTTCTTCATCTGAGCAGGCAGATGACCCCACTGAGTCGCCAAAATTGTTATCCAAAATTCACCCCTCAAGGTAATTTTGATAACATGCATCAAATTATTTAGTCCCGAGTAAGTAAGATTGATTCGAGGCCCAAAATCATGTTTTTGGGGTCCCATCGGCCTTCTCTCTAACTCTCCCATCCAAGAAAGAAATCCCAACAACTTAGAGAAAATGGAAAAACATGCAAAAAATAAGGTTGCAGGACTGTTTTGGGAAATTTTCCCCTCTGGAAGGGTTTCGGGTCAATACTGAAGGTTCATCGTACCAAGCTTGGGGCCGAGAAAAGCAATAAAATCGGCTAAGTTTGATATTTTTGTCCCAGGTTTTAGTCAAAAAATGCGTGGGATAGTTGGGATCCCGTGGGCCCATGCTGGGTGACGTGAAAAGCGTGAAACGGCCGAAAGCAGGCAAAGTAAAAAATCATCTAAGTCTTTGTGTTTCGCGCCAGTTTGGGATATTCTGGGCCAAAAGTACGCGGGAGGACGCATGGGATGGGAATCAGGCCGATTTGCCGAAAGACAGTCCATTTTGGGCCGTTCATGAGATATTCATCCTAGGACAGTTCAGGACAATTTGGACAATGAGGAATGCATGGGATGCGTGGAATCGGTCGAAAATTTTGGCCAAAAGCAACAGTCCGAATTTCTAATAGTTGTCACGTGTATTCACGCGGTCATGGGACAGCCGGGACAAAAGTACAAGTGTTAAGGGACGTGAATCAGACCGATTTACCGACAAAAAGGTTCAAAATTTGTCCCAGGTAGTCTAGGATAGTTGGGCCAAAGTTATCGTGCCGATGCGGTAGAGATGTGAAAAGGTGAAAAGCCACCAAAGTGGCAAGGAAGCCGGAAAGTGGAGGGCGGAGGAAAAGTTTCCTAAGTTTGGTCGAGAAGTTTTCAAAGGTCCAAAAAGTGTTTTGGCCCACTGCCCCTGCCATTGAATGGAGGTCTTGACACATGTCATCTAAGTGGCGGAGTGTGGGGGGGAAATGTAAAATTTTACCAAAGTGAAAAATTCCAAATTTTCGAAGGGCAAAGTGCGCCCCTCAGGCTTGAGCCAATAAAATAGTGCCACGTGTCCAAGTGGCGGGGGGGAAAAATTTTAAGAAAGGGCCCGTAAAAAGAAATTTTCAAAGGATGAGCCCATGGACGAATCAGAGCCTGACACGTGTCATCCAAGTGGTGGAGCATGGGGAAAATTTGAAAATTTTTCCAAAGACCAAACGGGTAAAAAATTCAAACTTTTTGCCCGCCGATCCGATTTTGGCCTGCTTTTACCCTAAATCTTCAAATGGCCATAACTTTCGATCCAGAGCTCGGATTTCCACGTTCTTTATATAAATGGAAATCTGGTGAAATTCTCTACATTATTCCATGGTCAATCTTTCATTTTGGTTCATTTTAGAGAGATAAAATCAAGAAATGTCTCTGGCACGTGGTAATGGCCAGAAATGACGTTTCAACAACTAGTTTTAATGCAAAATGGGTCGCATTCTTCTTCAGCATGGTCAAAAATGTCAGAGCATGGGTCTACAAGGATGCCCATTCTGTTTTAATGCATCTTCATTCAATGAGGAATGGCTCCCATGTTTTTACACATTTTCCTTCTCCTGGGCTCGACCCATGCATTGAAAAAGCTAGATTTGGCTCATTTTTGAGTGGAAACATTTCTTTGGATAGCAAGCTTCTTATTTCACCTTCAACAAGTGATTTTTGCAAGTATCAGAACTCTTGATGGTGGTAATAGGTTTTCTACATTTTTGATGTTGTAATGTATTGTATCAATCTTTGGAGCAAGTAATGCATGTATGTGGATGATTCTCAACCCTCTCTATGTTCATTTGCATCCTCCTGATCTTTCACTGCAAATTTTGTTATCTGTGCATGATCTTGCATCAAATTTTAATGGTTTGTGTTTATTGACAAGATAGGTGTTCTTCATTCCTTGGTGCATCACCTTTATTAGTTTAGGTTTACTTTTATGCATCTTCTTACCCTGTCTCATTGGCAAGTTAGATTAGATTTTGAGTAAACCCTCTGCATTTTTTTTTCGTGTGCATCTGAATAGAGGAATAGGAACCAGCCTTCATCCGGAGAGCTTTTCCGATTTCACAAGGTCCCACACTTTGGAAAAGCTCCATGTTATGCAATCGCACCGAGAGTCTCAACCCATCGAGTGCAGACACTCAGGGGTGCTGCTGATTTGCACTAACAGTAAGCTTATGAGGAAATGTTGAGTTAGATTTTTAATTTTCATGTTTTCTTGTTCTACATGATTATTCTATGTTGAACCTTTTGTGATATTAATGATTTGGATATTATGTTTGTTATGGATGATTTCATTCTTGAATCTCTTTGAGAGACATGACATCCAATATTTCGGCATGAATGCGACCTAGTTATTTATGGAATTGTTTTTATCCACTTGTGGCTACTATGAAGGTTTATAGTTTCTCTAACTTTTTATATCCCTTATCAGGGATAGGTAAAATGTAATATGGGATCTTGATATATGTGTAATTATACAAAATTTTTAGGTATGGTATAATTTCAAAATGCATGGTTGTTTTCCTCCAATTATAAGGCATTAGTTCCTAAAAAATATTAGGGCTTTTGGTCTTAATTAATCATGCCATAATTAATGTTAGAAAAAAATTTCATTCATACTTATATTACAAGATGTTTTTATAGAGAAAAGTGTATGAAATTACTTACTAAAATATGCAAGGTTTTCATGTTTGGTTTGTGAGTTGAGCTAAGAAGTACATGTTGCATTTTCTTGTATCCTTGGGTTATATGAATAGTGTAAAGATTATTTATATTGGTATTTATTTTGGAGGCATGATTTCATCCATATTGGATATTTAATGGAATTGTAAATGAAGGGATTATTGTGGTATTATACTCATGATTTGTGTAGTTTTTGTGGAAACATTTCCTAACTCTGGCTAATTATACCTTATGGTGGAAACATAAGGTACATGTATTAGTTTTTTGAAGATATTATTAATTGAATAATTTATTTATTACAAATAAATAAGTTATGGCTAATCATGTGCAAGTATTATATGTTAATTGAATGTAGTAGGGTGATTTATGGTATGGATTGAACATGTGGATACTTATAATGACAAATAATATGATTGCTTTTATATCATCTCCTTTCTTGTACATAAATATTTTCAAAGTAATGAATGCTGAAATATTTTCTCATAATTCAAATACTAATGTAACTTGTAATTAATGAACCCATTATGTTCTTATAACATTTATTTTAGCATAAAGTATAGTACTTATGATCAGGTCTCCAAAATTCGCAAGTTACATAAGTTGATTTCTTGAGTGTATAGATTGTTGGACTTGTAGTCTACAAATTGCTATAAATTTTTGTTGTAGGGTAAGATATTCTATTTAAATCTTAAAATATTATGGATTGTTTTCCTATAAATGTTAATGCTGTGAAAATTTATCTTTTATCTTGGGACATTTATAGAATACATAAACATCATTTTCTATTACATGGTTCTAATGGGTCAGTGTAGATTTTTTATGACACTTAGGGTCAATGGATTAAAATTTAAAATGTATGCAAATAAAGAGTAATATCACAAAAAAATATTTCTTCTCTTTATATGGTAGTATTCTAGACTAGGAACAAGAAAGAAACCAAACTCAATATGCGTACTTTATATTGTAATTTGATGAAGATGTGGAACTAGGAAAATGTTACTCCACACTCTATAAGAGGTATAGTGTTCTCAAATCCTATAAATAGAATAGGTAAGTGGTATATAACTAGATATTTATTGTAAAGTGATTATAATAATGTTGTAATAGGATTGTAATCATGATTGTATATGATCCAAGATATTTCTAGGTGTGATTTGTGAGGATTGAAATATAGTTCCATAATAATTTGAAGAAAGGCCAAGGTTTATGCAAGGTTGAAGGAATCATGAGGTAATAACCAATAGATAAATAATTTAAAAGATAATAATATGCTAGCATATCCTAATATATGAATGAATACATCCAGAATATAAAAACATGACATAAAAGTGAAATAAAAGAGATATTAGAGATACTTATCTATATTAAGGAACCATTGGCACATTAAATTCCCATAGGGTCAACAACACCTTATAAGAGATTTGATATGAGGGACCACAAATATATATAAAAATACCAAGGAATACCCACTCTTGATTGAAGATTTTAATGAATGAAAAGGATTTGTAGACCATTGTAAGTAAATCCCCTATACTTTTGGATTATAAGTACCCAATTCTCTAAGTATAAACTCCAATAAGGAAAAATATCAATAACTTTAAGACAAGTTTGAAATATTTTAGAGTACAATTAGTGAGCATTAATAGACCAAATGTGTAATGGATGTGAATGGGAAATGATTCTCAACAACTTAGTATGGATATAAAAATTAATTCATTAATATTTAGTTTTAGTTTAAGGTATTGACCATGGTCAAAGTTTTCATCCATGGTAGAGTACTAACTCGAAGGCATTGACCAAGGTTACTTCTGTAAATAGGGGAAATCCTCTTAGCATATGGCATCGAACATATTTGATGCCATATGCAAAGGTATTTATAGGTATGGGACATTCACATAAGGATTTAAAATTGATAAAAGGATACCTTGAGGTGCTAAGAAGGATGATGATGATGATTATGTGAATGTGCTAAAATTAGGTGTAAGAGTGATAGTAAAAGGATTACAAGAGGATATCAAATGGAGAATATAAAATAATAGTATAGGGTAAAAAAATATGATACTAAAGGGTATGAACATTTTGGACTTATATGATATAATTTGGTTACGTATAAAAAAAAGTCATAAAAATTACTATTGACTAGCCCAATGCAACATGAAGGATGTACATAAAAATTTCTAGTTACTCCCCACTCCTAGAAGTATCCCTAAGGAAAACAATTTAGGGAATATATATGTACCAATAGTGCACTGAAAAAAATCAATAAAGTGAAAAATTAAGTGTATACATATGCCCCAACCAAACATCATCACATGTCATAAAAAGTGCACATGAGATGGTATTCGGGAAAATAATATATAACACTAAAATCAGAGTATAAAAAGAGATGCATACAATGGAAAGAAAGAAAAAATGAAATCAAATAAAGAAAACCTACATTTATATTTACCTTCCCATGTGTGTTTTCACGTAATGAATCACTAGAGTGTAGAAAGAGTTTCTCAAGCACAACTAAAAAGAAACACTAGATGATAAAATAGAAAAATAAGCAATAAACCCTAGTCTAAGGGAAATATTTTGAGAGGATGAGTGAGTATTAGAAGTCATAGTGGTCCAATACATAATCACTGGTCATATACGTAAGGATTAGAAGATTGATGGGATACATGGCCCACAAAACTAGATGAAAAACATGTTATTGAGATTACAGGTAATTATCATTGGTGAACATAGGCACATCTGGTGGATAGAGTGACATGGAAGTTTGGGAGGCCACATTTGATTGTAGCATTTCTATTCCCTATGTACTAACTAAGGCATGTTAGAGATACATGAAGCAAAGAATGGTATTTACCATATGTTTTCATCCCACCACTAACATCACACAAACATAGTAAATCTCATAGGAAATAACAAAAAAGAGAAAATAGACTTGTAGGGTAGGTGTGTATCATATTGGTGGGGGAAAACCTCAAGAGAAATTACCTAGTTCAAGAGGAGGAGATACATTTTCCTTATATTAGGGAACAATATTGGAGATTGATATGACCAAGGGGAAGCTACTTATCTCTCTAAGGTTCCAATATATGCATTATTCTAGACAAAGATCAAACCAGAGCTACTTGATTACAAAGATAGGAACCCATGCTACTGTTAGGAGAGAGAGAGAGAGAGAGAGAGAGAGAGAGAGAGAGAGAGAGAGAGATGGAAAAAATTAGTTGTTATGAGGTTGTGAGATGATGATGATGATGTCATGTTAGGAGGATAGGAAAATGGGGTGGTCATGGATAATTGACATAATTAATGAGGTATTATTGTGTATTAATTTTATTTCATTTCATAGAGTAGATGATGTTAGATGATAGGAAACAGAATGATGATATATAATGTGTTAATGTGTTCTATATGTATTGTGTTCATCCTAAGTTCAATTCAAGTGAATTTATAAAAGGTGCAGAACATAATATTTTTGACCCAATTCTCTAGATGACATACCTTGCATTGAGGTTAGATCTCATTGCACCCTCAATAGGAGAGTATGTGGATGATTTTTAGTTATTTGGAGAGGTAGCTCAAAAGCTAGAACAAAATTCACTGAAACTCCTATCTACATATAGAAGAGATATGGGTACCATTATGCAAATGTTATAGTAGACACTGAAAGTACTAACAATAGGGTAGGTTGGGCATTCAACTAATTTCCTTACTCTATAAATAGGATTAGTAGATTAGAGTTTAGGGTTGCTAACATAGTGGGAGAGGATTTAGGTGATCAATCTAGGGAAACCTCTGTATTCCATTCTTCAGAAGTAGTTATTTAAACCCCATTTTCATAGAACATAACACATCCTCTTTTAATAATAAGAGGTATATAAGAGGTAAGAAATTGTATATTTGATGATTTCATTATGTACCCATTTTGAAACACTGATATATGTATATGATAATATTTTGGCCTATATGTAAAATTTTATAGGATTTTGTGTGATTGGATTCACATATTTATCTATTTATATGTTTTCAAAAATGTTGACATATATGGTTTATAAAATTTAAAAAGGTAAATGTAAGATAAGTGTTGGAAAGGGACATATAAAGAAAAATATAGGATAAATCCAACAAAAAGTGCTAAAATGTGATAAATAGGTAAAATGGAATCTTATGAAATATAATAAAGAAATCAAATAGATTGATAAAACATATTAAATGGGTTGTAAAACACCTAATAAGATCCAAGAGAGGGAATCAAAGGAATTAAAAGTTGTGTAAAATGAGGATTGCAATACATATAATAGAATATAATAAAGATAACTTAAAAAATTAAAATATGTGTAAATAAAGTGTAGTAAATGTCAAATAAAATTTAATTCCTAGGAAGATAAATCACAATCTATATTAAAAATAATAATTGAAAGAAACAGAGACAATCACAATTAATGTTTATGATGGATTTTCTCAAGGGGTGAGATAATACCATCTAATGTCATGAATATAATGTGAAAACATAAAGCTAATTAACATGTATAAATATTTTTGAGGAAGAACCAATGGTATTACAATAATAATCACAAACAAGATATGCTATGAATATGAGATAGAAATGATAGTAAGGATATAAAATCGTGGTCAACTACCAAAAATATCCATCAAGGGGAATAAAAAGGAGTGAACATGAAGATATATAAATAATTATTATACAAGGGAAACATTATATCCTTAGAAGAGATGATACACTCTAATAAAAATGATATGGCTGAATGTTTTTGATATTATGGAAATAAGGATTGAAAAATAATGAGCTTGTCTAAGGCTACCTAGTGTAATATAAAGGTATAATCCAAAGTTAGCTATGTTGGTATATGGATAGGTTGATACTAATTAAGAATCCTACTTCTTCAAGATATTTTCCTCATTCCTCGGGATATCACTTAAGGGTGGCATACTTTTAGGATTAGGTATTAATGTGAGAATATAGGGGCATCGAATGATAAATATGATATATCCTACCCTAGTCAAAAAACCTACCACACTATAAAGGACCTCAAGCCCTACAATGAGGTTAAATGTGAAATTTGAGCTTTCAACCAAGATAGGATATGTTCAAAATATGATAATATCACATATTTTGTATTTTTGATTGACTATTATCAATTTTTCATCTTTTCATGTTGTAATAATTGTTGTTTTATTTCCTTTTATTAATTTTTCTTTTTTTAATAAGGATTTTAATTTTCCTTTTCTTGTTTACATTTAATTTTCCTCATTTGTATGGATTTATAAGGTTGGTATAGTGGGTATGAAATATGATCAAAATAATAAATGTTACACCTAATCACTATAAAGGAGTACCTAAAATTCAAGACACTTAGGTACCTCTAGACTTACACTAAATAAAGAGTGTGATTTCATCCCTTACCTAAGTGTGTTTAAAGTGAATGATTGAAAAGGGTGTAATAATGGTATATGATGATGGATAGAAATGATAGCTTATAAAAATGGAAGTTTTTAATGATATGTAGAAATGGGGTTCATATTAGATATGAAGGTTATAAATGGATGAACTAAGTAGTATAGCTTCTGAATATTGTTAGATATGTCAAGATAAGGGAGAGAAAACCTATGATAGGTCCAACATAGGAATAAAAATTTATAGTGTAATGTAAGATAATGTAAAGATATTAAGTGGATAAATATCATATAAAAATATCAAGAAATAAGTGAATAATAGAAACAAATATAACAAGTGGTGTGTGAGTATAAAAGATAAACCCTAGTAAAATATCAAATAAGAAATAAATAGTAAAAGTAAATCTAAACGATGTCATAGGGAGCCTGTAAGTATTAAAAATAAGATGTAAAGGGGTATTCAACACATGTAAACTAAAAAACCTATAAGATAATGTGAAATTATGTTAGGATTATAAGGGGTAATTAAAGTTTTCTGAATAATCATCCTATCTAAACTATGGCTATAAGTGGTAGGTGAAATTGTTATATTTATGATCTTGTCTAATATAGGGATGTAAGGGGTGGAAAAAACATTAAACTACCACATTTTTAGATAATGTAGGATTGAAAGGGGTAGCCAAATTTTTCATACTCACAATCATGTATAAACTATTTTTGTAGGGGTAGCTGAAATTGTCGAACTAATTATCTAATATAATCTATAGATGTAAAGGGTAGATCAAGAATTAAAATATCATCATATATAATCTAATAATATAATTTATTAGTGTAAAATTTAACATATATTAAAGAAAAATATAGTGAGATAAGTATCTAATGAGTGGATGAGGTCAAAGGGGCATGTAGTTGAAGCATCCTCAATAACTTGGTGAACTTATTGTTAAATGTCATAATGTGTGTAAATCATGGTATCATCAATGTCAACAAGGTAGTTGGATTTCCTATCACGGATCTCATGACACACAAATACCATATAATTTTCCACCTCTAGAGATATCTGAGGTGGATCTCTTAGCATATATTTATCAAGGTAAGTGGAAGTGTAGGGATTAAAGGAGGAAGTATCTCGCATGTGAAGGATATATGTGAGGATTTGATCCCTTAGATGGTATGTAAGATTCATTTGAAGAAAAAATGTCCACATGAGGCAATACCGTATTAGGTAATATAGGAGGAACATGGATAAACAAACTCTCAAACTAGGGGTGGAGAAGATAATACTTGATACATCTACTACAAATATCTACTTCTGAGTTCGCAATAATTAGTAGAGGAATATGAACACAAACCGTTTCTAAAGAAGAAAAATTTAGGGAAGGGGGTATGATAATATGGTCATTTCTACTTTTTTATCATTCCCCAATTCCTTATGTCATGAGCATTATGAATTTGGATTGTCTAATGATTTTGGAACCATAGTAGAGGAAGGTGAGGGTAAATGAAGAGTAGTATATTTATTCAGAGGAGAAACAATGTGTTATGTCTCATGTTTTAGGTTACAAGAGGTAGAAAAAAATCAAGATGGGTTATTGAAGTCTTCATCCATTATGTCATCCATATTAGGATCAAAGTATTCAAGCTCAAATTTCAATTTTGAAAGGTGGATGATATTGATGCTATGATTGAAATATGATTGTAGAGATTCAGGAGAAGATAGAGAAGATGATAAAACTAGTTGAATTTAAGGATTTATATATCCTTGGCTTGGGCATAGCCAAACAAGAATTGATCATCAAGAAAATAGCCATCCGAAAGGTGGTAATATTGATATGATTAATAATATATATGGTTTTGATTTAATAATTATTTTATCACACTCATCATCATTCGCATTAATTCTAGATTAGGTGGTTATTCCTAATGATTTTAGGATTCCCATTATATCCTTGAAGAGAATTGGTGGGATAATTAAAACACCAATATTCTTAAAATGGGACACAAGGAAGTTTGTTAAGAGAAATGATTTTATAGATGCCACATTTTTGCAATTTATCAGATTTCCATATATTGTTTTCACCTTGAATCTTGAACATAGAGTATAGATAGGGAAATCTGATGCATCGACAATGGATAAAATAACTACATGTATATAATGTGTCCATGGTTGACCAAGAAGAATATTACATTTTAAAGAGGAAAGATGAATTTCATAACTTTCACCTTAATGGTTCAAGGAGGCATCGTAATGGGTAACGAAATATAACCCATTTGGGGTATTTTCCTTTATTCATATCCTTTATATGTGTTATGAGTAGATTTGATATTATCAGTAGAGTAATTGAGATATTTTATGAATTCTAAGGAAGTGACACATGTTCCCAAACCTTCATTTATGAGGGCTCATTTGATTTGCACATTTTTATCTTGACTAATATGAAAAGAGGATAATCATATACATAGAAGAGTAGCTTGTATATGATCATATATTTGATAGGAAAATAAAGAGATAAGGATTGATTATTGCTTTAACCATTTTGGACAGAAATATACTCATAATTTTAAAGTATGCTCTGATTTGAACCATGTAAGGGGGTTCTAGCCTTAAATATTGTGGGGAGGGTATATTATTTTCAAATAGAAATTTTAGAGATAATTATGATTCTTAGAATAATTTTTAATTATTTCATATAAATGTTTTTGACGTGGTAGATTGGAGAGTTATTTAAATGGGTCCTAATATTCTAGGTTGGTTGATGAAATTTTGGTTGGGATCTTAGGGAATTTAGTTAAAATATAATTTAAAGGGACTAAAAACATAGGTTACACCATGATTTTGTTTTTCCCCCAACTATATAGTATCAACCCTATTAGGATCAGAATGGTCATTACACTAAGGGGGATTAAAGAAATAATATACGTAATTACTTATGTTATATAAGGAAGATTGATGGTGTCAAGAGTATAAATAAGGATAGAAAACATCGTCCCTATTGATTGGATATGAATAATGGTGTTGGGAATAGAAAAAAGAGAATTGAGTAATTAGGATCCACAATCATATGAATTGAATTTATCATGGTATACCAATCCTTTAGAGTCGTTGAATTATTCAATCAAGAGTATTCTTAAGACCTCTTCTACAATTTTTATGGTCCCCGCATATACTAAATCTCATAAGGTGTTACCAACCATAGGGGAAGTTAATGTTCTAATGGTACCTGTGAAGTAAAAAAAATAGTAAAGTGAAAAATTATGTGTATACATAGACAAATTGCATAATTCTTGTAATCATTATTAAAAGGAATTTTAATTGTGATTGAGTTAAAAACCTATATATAAGCTATGTAGATAAGTTCCAATGTCTTACATATGAAGGCTTAAATATGAGAAAGAAAAAAATTTAAATCACAAATGAGTCTTAACAATGAACTATAATAGACATTATAAGATTAATGTCTTCTCGGTAAGGTATAAAGTCATAGGAATGTTCACTCATCTTGTAAAGGAAAGGTGACCATGTTTTGTTGGAAAGGGATCCCTTATGTATAGCTTGTTTAATATAATGAAAGGAAATAATATTATTGATATATGTTTATTTACATATAATATGTTAGGGTTAGTAAAATGCAAAAATCCTTATTAAGAGTGTTTTGTTATGTAGTTTTCATTTACTATAGACACACAATCATGCACTTACTATTACATTTATACCGCCAAAAATGTTGTTTTATATATGGATCTCACGTAAGAAAAGTATTCACTAATGACCTATTCCCTAGTCCTGTCGCTAAATAGTTCAGTCAGCCATTGTCATTGAGTGTTTTTCATAGTCATTTGTTACTTACATAGTCTATGGTCGTCTCTCAGGGAGTCTCAACTATCGTTATTTACTCAGTTGTCATATTTAGTCTTTGAATAGGGGGCCTAAGAAGGTAGTATTGTGGTGCACCCATGGGTGCCCTAGTCCTAATTTTTAGGTGCCTTGGTCCCGGTTTGCACTTGAGTTGTCATTTAGAGTTTCAAGGTCGGGTCGTTATGTAATTTTCCCTCTCATTCCCCAAGGTAGTAGTCAACATATTGGGTCATTAGCATCGAAATTTGAGAAATATATCCCTTTATAAACACAACATACTTACTATCTTATGCGAAGACTATTTCACTTTCTAAGGGATAGCTATCTACATAAGGCAAGGGAATGCATTTGGGCATCTATTCTGCATCACACACTACAGTGCATAGGAAAGGGAAGTATTTATTCTATTCCATCCACCATTTGCACATTTACATCTAACTATTGCCTACTACTTTGGCGTATCATTAGTGTTAGGGCACCCTCGGGCACATCATTGCACACATAAGCACACAAAAATACATCAGGTTTGAGAACGTAGTGCAACACTTAGTCATAAGTCCATCCACTTGGTGACTACTAAGGTCAGTCTGACCCATTCATATTACATCTTTATTTTTTTAGGGGTTTGATGCTTTTGTGTGGGGATTTTGCATAGTGAGTTTATCCATTGAAGGTTCAATGGTGCCATCAACGAAGTTAGTGCGATATCCACATGCGACAAAGAGGTCGAGATACTGCAAAGACCTGATGACGACACTTACAGTTTTAGGTTCCGGAGATGTTCTATAGAAAAGAGCATGCCCATAATGCATACCAGGGAGCCCCAAAATTAGCCCCAATCTTTCTCCAGGTGCCCCAATCTGGGTCAAATCATCATTTGCTGCAATTTCTATGAGGTTGTTCTGACATACTCTGACCTCTGCTTCAACATACACCCATCCAGTTTCAGATCACCAACACACAATGAGGTAAGTTAATTTTTATGTAAGTACTCTTATCCCTTCTATTCTCATTTATTCCATTTCATTTAAAATATCAAAATAAAATATTTAACATCAATATTTCAATCTATATCATTTAGTTGCATCTCTATAGATGCTTGTACTTAACTTAGATATAGGTACTAAAATTCAGATTTTAGTTAATCATTTTGGTGAATCCATTACTTTAGAACAATTTTCCCCTAGGATATGCATTTCAAACCCTAATGACTAAGAATAATCTCCTCTTCTTCTCAGCTCCATCATGTATCATTTTAGTTTCAACCCTATCTATGATGAGGACACCATCGCTGAGCATCATGAATCTCTCTATGGTAATCCTACGATGTCCTACGTCGACTCATACTCAACAATAACTTTTATATGGTTAACAATATGTGCCTACTTGCTTTGAAGATTCTGCATCTTGGCATTAGCATTATTTTTGAGGATCCTAGTAGATTTCACTCATTGTACACCATGTTATGCGGACTACTAGTGACCCTCCCTTCTGATATTTCTAAGGAAATTCTAGACAATTCTCTTATCAATTAACATGCTTGGTATTGAACAACCACTCACATGTACATACTGATTCTTCTCCTACTCTAGATCACTACTATTTTCTCCATCTCACGATTCTTCGGTACTTCTGATATCTGCACTTCTCTTGATTTATCATCATACTAGCTTGCATACTCACTTTCATATTATGCGGACTGATACTATTGATAGTGTCCTTAGCGATACTCTCATTTCTGAGTCTCTATCCAATGGTGGTCAGGCAGCTTGATAGTCATGGATTCTCCTTATTTTTTATATTACTGAGTGTAAATATATTATTCCATCACTACCTTCACATGAAGTTACATCTAGTACTATGCACGAGTCCCCTCCATATATTACTTCTTCATCTCCTACTATTTCATCTTCCTCCAATTACTTCATTTACACTTGTTGCTGTCATCTCCTTCTCCTATACATGTATCTCCATTGGTGGCTTCACCATATTAGGGACGTTTCTAATGCTAGTCCCACCATTGCTATAGGTATTCCATCTATATCATCTACTATAGCTTTTGGCACCCACTCCTAGTGCTGCCCTTAGCATCAGAAGCTTCCTTTACCTTCTCCTGACGTTCATATGATCACTCACAATGGTAAGCTATAACAATCGCTTAATAAATTATTTGCCATCTTCTACTATTCCTTCAGAGGATATCCTATCTCTCTTGCATGTTGTAGGTCAATTATAGTCTCAGGTTCAAGTATCTCACTCTAAGAAAGTAGGGCTTACTATGCGTCTATTGATAACAACGCATTACATGGTAACCCAATCCCCGAGAAGATTCATAACTTCGACATTTCCTAAGGACTTTATCATGTCTACATTCACTTGTTTTGATGGTACTCGGTGATTGCTCATACTTATCTCCTACATTACTGCATGGATATGAACCCCTTATTCTAATGAGAGGTTATTTCTTAAGGATTTCTGACCCCATAGTCTTACAAATGAGGTGTTGCAATGGTACACTCATCTTACCTTTGCTTCCATTAGTACTTACTATGACTTGGAGGATGCTGTCCTCCTTCATTTTATCACTTAACAATGGCCTTAGAGTTACTTATGACTGCCTACCTACTTTACATCAAGGCCTCATCAAAATCGATCTAAGGATTATATCTTACGATTCAATGTTTGTATGCATCAGCTAGTATTCTAACCTGTTGACCTTAGAGAAGAAATTCCATTTTTTTTGTCATGGTTTAATTCCCGTGCACTCAAGACAAATATTACAGTATGATACATGTGATTCCTTTATTCTCCTGTGCTAAAAAGTCATATACTTCGAACAAGATATCTTCTATCTTAACACAAGTCATTGATCCTCCACCTACATCCACTACTATTGTATCATCTAGTGACATCTCACATCTATTATATCGGTATAGCATCCTACATCAGTCTGAATATATATATTATATATATATATATATATATACATATATATATATACCTATATACATCATAAGAAAAGAAAACATGTATGTATCTATGTATCCTCCATATACAACATATATCTTCTCCTCCTCCGCAGATGTAGACACACACACACTCCATCATATGTACTGTATGTCACGTGAGCCATTACATATTATCCCATCATGCTATGTACCTCATGTATGTGTGTGTGTGTACTGTTACTATGAAAAACATATAATGTCGCTTACATTCACACTAACATCATCATAACAACATACATATACAATATCATAGTGATCAACATACATACATATAATTATCATCGTACATAAATATACATATGGATAACGATTACATTTCCCTTCATGATACATTACAACAATTAGAGGACATAAGGACATCATCTCCTTTGGCTCTCGCTCACAGTGAGTGTCCATATGTGTGTCTTCTACCTCATGTAGTGAGTTTGTGTACTGTCAGTTGAATCATCTATCTCCATCAAGGTGTCATGGACATGGTTAATCCATCACTACTATTGTCTAATCATTTATGCTTTCCACCATGCATCTATTCCATTGATCCACACAGCACATACATCAAATGCATTGGGACCATTAAGCCATATCCAATTTGCATGTGTTGCTTCCACATCATTGGCTTTCACATTCCTTCCACATTTCATTTGGCATCCCACCAATATACTCCATATGAAATTCATCCTTTAGGCACATATTCCCACATGCTTTCCATCCCACATGCTTCTACTGCTACATAGAAAAAAACCTCACTCTCTAGTAGGTGATTATTATCACCTTAGCTACCCGATGACACTTGTGTTCTTACGGTTCTTACATGACTATTGAGGGATATATTCTAAGAACCTATCACCATGCACTCTGTTATTTCATCTAGCACATTCAATCATTTCTCAAGGATGTACTCTTGCTTTCATGGCTCATCCTTTACTACTAAGGGATCTTAACTAAATGAGCCTATTCATCTACATGCTATCGGAATCACTAATGTTCCCCCCCTTAGTTTCATCATGCTAACATTTTACGATTACATCACATTGTCAGTCATCCCAACACATTAGTTTTTTTATTATAAATTTTTGCGTCTATCTTACTAATCAACATTACATTAATTATGCATTGCATATTCCATCACATTACATATGCTATATATCATCATTCACATTACACAGTTTGTATTTCGTTATCATCATTATACTTCGAGTCTACATCAATAAAACCTGAACAATTTATAGCACATTACGTACACTACGACAATAAACATCAAACCATACATCATCACTAACAAAATAAACTCATCATATAATAATAACGTGTGTCCATACATATATATCAAAAACAAGTCATCATTACAAAAAACAGTCTCATCACTTGGGCCAATTACCCCACACCATATACACTACTATAAATCAAATCTCATCATCACTATCAATCTTGGGTACTGTGAAAGCCCTAGAATTCGATGCCTTGCCACTAACTCAACACCACTTCTCATGGCCTTGATATCTATGAACCTTCCTTCATAATAGGGTAATCTCCATAAAGTGCTCGAAACACTGACGATGCACATCCACATATCGTGAAAACACATCTTATGTTGGGGGAAAACCACCTACTACCTCTCAGGATCATCAAGTCTCCTCACGTGCCTCGTCCCTCTCTCCTAGAAACATAGTACATGTCACCGTTGTTATGGCCACTAGCTCAAATAAATGGGCATGCTCACTAGCTATATCATCAACTCACTCAAGTATACTTCCACAAAGTACATCGGTCGACATGTTTTGTGTCAATGTGTGGATAGATTTGTCAACTATAATAGACTGATATGCATTACCTACAAAAAAATAACACAAGGGGTTAGATAACCATCACTATCACATAGCCCCACAAAAAAACACACAACATAGCTATCCATAGATACTTATGCTCCGCTACAACTTTTGCTACATTTTCAGGGGCGTGGGCTTCCCCCTCTCCTACTCCTCCATACGGTAACCCCATTGGACCTGCAAATGATGGGATTAACAATACCCATTAATTTCGTTCCCACCATACACAGTACTCCTCTATACAACCTGCATCATCTAACTCAATCGAATTTATTGTTACGTCTACCTCATCTTATTTTAGTGGTAGTAGTTACTCTAATGTGGGCCCCGGCCTAGCTCTATCCCTCCTAGGTGCTCTGATTGCTCTCAACCATATGTATTGCTCAAGGGCGTATCCTGAGCCATACCAAACTGTCATGATACTCTCTCTACCTTAAAAATATCTACCACACCTGGAAATCAATCCTCCAGCCACATAGTCCTCCGAATACACCGCAACTCTACAACATCCTTGGGCCATCCTACATAGTCGCGATATGGCCTTTAAGTAATGTCCTTGGGTCCCATCCTATCTATCAGTTCCGTGTAGGTATCTATGCCCATCCTATGCCCATGAATATTAATCCACCTCCTTGCATATATCTTTGGTCTATACGCTAACTCTCCTCATGGACCTCCAACTAATCTTAACACAATTATATGGTCATAATCCTATACATGTAATAATGCAGTGGCTCCTATCTCATCACTATGCTTATCGTGAGCAAATCAATATCAGTCTCTATATTGGTGGGCTAACACACATCTTGCCCACACGTATCTAGTACCCTCCTCCTCTATCTATTGGCAAATATCGTACAACTTATATAAGATGCCTACACCTTCTCCCTCCACTACTATAGATGAATATATCACAACTGCTATGAAATTCCACAAATGCAGAACCCCAGATTGTAAGATAGCATCTACACTTATATGGGCCTTGACAAGTACTCGAATCCTCAAAAAATTCCATCTAGCAACTTGCATCTTCCTCTCCATATCCTCCAATGGCATCAACTTTACTCTCTCTCCCCAATAACTAACAACCGCAATATGTGATACATATCCTTCAAAGTAATAGTCATCTCCCCCGTAGGAAACAAAAATTTACACTTACCCACACACCATCTCCCACATAGTGCAGTCAACATGGGCATATTGTGGGGTACATCCCCCATCTGTGCTATGTTTCGCAGTCTTGCATGGTCCATAACATCCTAATCATCATCTAACAGGCCCAACCCAAGGAAAGTACTCATGTGACGCCCACCATGGAAGTCCCTCAAGTGAATATCTCTCTGTACAACAAAAATAGACAATAAACCCAACGTTAGAACATCTTATAAATACAAATACACTCACTCATCACATCACTATACATTACAAATCACACTTATACCATTTCAGACCAAGGGTCATTACTGCCCTCACCATTCTTGTCTAGGTCTAAAACTCTAAGAAACTTAAAAATTGAAAAAATGAAAAAATTCAACAATAAAAACTCCTACACTATACACTTTGCAAAAAACAATGCACTTACCAACTTCATGGTCGTACGTCACTCTATGAAAATCATGGCCATCTCAAATCGGATAGGTCGTGTTACTCTCACCTATGGAATCCTTACTTACTCAGAGCTCACTATCACTATCACGCAAAATACAAATGAAGTAACTAATCACTTTTTCATCTTACTATGGTAATTATTTCAGGCTTATTTTTGTAAATGATTCACACAACGTGATTTTCGTCATATCTTGAGCTTTTCATGTCCAATTTACACCCTATTTATGGAATTATTTTTATAATTTTACCTACCATTGTACTATAAATATTACACACATTTTATCTCCCCTCTACATTGTCTTCCATCAAATTTATACACATTTTTGGTGATTTCTATCACTTGAACTATATATTTTGTGGTGACTTTTGGCTTAGCATTCGTTCTTATCATCACTTGTCCTTTCAAAGAAAGGGGGTGCATATCATTAGGGTCATCTTATAATTCCCCTTATATTACTATGTGATTAATCAACACTAGAAATTCATCATTTTCAAGCATTTACCAATTCATTGCGTGACATTTCACCATTAATTCCCCATAATGACCTGATCTAGGGGCAACAAACATAAAAATTTTCTATGTGAAGTCTCATGACATCCCCTGCTAATGACCTAACCTCAGGGAAATAAGAGATTAAAGATACTTCCATGTGATATTTCATCTATTTCATTGATTTACCTTAATGACCTAACTTGGGGGAAACTAACGTAAAATTTCTCTATGAGTAACTAATCAACCAATTAATCAATCAATGCATTCAAATTTCTAACAATCAAAATCATGTCATCAATACCAATACAACACAATTGGCCTCCTAGATGACATAACTTGGGAGTTTCATGCATTTATTTCCCAGATCACCTAACTTAGGAAGTTATTCTACATTTTATGCTTTCTTCCAGATGATCTAACTTAGAAGCCATCATATATCTTTGTGTTTTCTTCTTGATGACCTAACTTGGAAGCCACCATACATTTCACATTTGCTTCCAGATGTCCTAAATTAGAAGCCATCACATTGCGGCATCACCCATGGAGTGGGGAAAAGAGTTCCTTTCCTATACCACTCTTATATGCGTCAACTTTTTGATAAAAATTATTTAGATCCAAAAACCATAAAGGTTTGATCTGAGTCCGTCTGCAGTGGCTAGATCTTAAGGATGTAGTCAGAGATTGGAGAATAACACAATTTTCTCCCTAAGCTCTTCCTGTGGCATTAAGATGCCCAAATCATCCTCTCAATTATTCATATGCATGCATTCAGGTTAAGAATTGATCACTCGCTACCCTACCTCATCATCACCATACATGTTCGAAGTAATCAATAATATAACATTATAATCATCATTCTTATTTAGTGCACTTCATCGTGATATTTACATTTCTCGCTGCATTGCATGGATTAGGACGTTGATCCATGGTTTGGTATGCTTTTTGGTTCTTTTAGAATGCTTCTACTATAACATCTACACGTTCTAATAAAACATGGACTTCTCCAACTTCTCTGAGGTATGTATCTCTATCTACTTATATATTACTGAGATTTCCACTCACCAACAAAAAGTGGGGGAAAAATGATATCACCAAGTATGTTATTTTTATGTATGGATATTACATAAGAAAATTATTCACTAATGACCCATCCCCTAGTCTTGTTCTCAGTTAGTCAGTCATTGTCATCATTTGTCTAGCATAGTTGTCATTTTTTTCCACAGTTTTGGTCATCTCTCGGGGATTCATAAATGTCATTATTTTCTTGATCACCATCTCTAGTATTTGACTAGGGGCACCTAGGGTAGTATTGGTGGGTGCTCGGTCCTCATTTTAGGTGCCCTTGTCCTGAAAACACTTAGATTTAATTTATTTCTTTGAGGTCGGTCTTTATCATTTTCCCTCTCATTCCCTTATACACTAGTTGGTATGTTGGGTCACTAGTGTCAAAATTTGAACAAGATATCCCTACATAAACATAGCATACTCACTATTTTAAGGACGGACTATTCACTACTAAGGGCTAGCTATCTACTAAGGAAAGGACCTATATTTTGGAATTATTACATCACACACACTGCATAGGAATGGTTTTATTCATTCTATTCCATCCACCATTTTCAATTTACATTTATTTATTTCCCCTATCTTTACATCATTGGCGCTAGGGTGCCCTAGGAACACAATTTCACGCACAAGCACATAGAACTACATTGGGTCTAGAATGTAGTGCAACGCTTAGTTGTAAGTCCATCATTGTGGTAGCTAAGGTCAGTCTAACCCATTCATATGAATCTTTACTTTTTAGGGGTTTGATGCTTTATATGGGGTTTTGTAGGTAAACATTCATTTCATATTTATGGCATCATCGGTGAAGATATTATGAAACTCACGTGACAAGGATCAAGATATTGCGAAGATATGCTGACACTGTCAAATTATGATCCTAAGCTATTTTGTAGACCAGAGTTTCCATACTATAGACCAAGGCATAAATAAGCACACTAGGCCTCCTCCATTCACCCAAGTATGGGAAAATACACATCTGCTGCAATTTTTTCTGTTGTTCCATCACATTGTCCTTTGTCCACATGTCATTTTGTTCAATCCCAACACACACAGAGGTAATTTTTTTCTAGGTTAGTATCATACCCCTTCTATTTTATTTATTTTATTTCATTTAAATATCAAAATAAAATAATTAGCATCATTATTTTAAATTATATCATTTATTGCATTTCTTTACCTACTTAGATTAATTTAGAATATAGATCCTAAATCTCATATTTTTGTTAATCATTTACAATGATGTTTCTAAATATAATGAATTATATGGTTCTTTGAATAAACTTTCGTATGTGATAAATTTTCTTATTGAATTAATAAGAGATACACTTGGTGGTTTATTACATGTTAAAATATATAGTGGAATCTAAGTTTTTACTATGGGTTTATGAGAATTTATATTAAGTTTTATTTAACCGATTAGGGATTCCACATTTTTACCATAATAAGTTCTTCCCATCATACATCAAGGTAAGATGTTTTAATAACCTTGAATATAACCTATAATTAAGGGAATTCCAATCTATTATTTGAATATTAAGAAATGTAAATAAATTTTTTATTTGATCCTTAATTTATACTAGGTGATTATGTGAAAGCTCAATTGGGAAGTAAATTTTTTTACTTAGGACTGGGAAATTGAGAAAAAGTAATAACTTGCAACATGTTGAGGGATAATATTTTATGGGATAAGGAATACAACAAGGATATAAAAAATAATAATCATAAAACCTATATTGAACCTTTTTACCATGGCCGTGGATCCATCTAAATTGTATTAAAAAGTGTGTCATCATATAAGCTAATGGTTTAACTAAGGAATCAAACCTCGTCATTGTTAAATTTAATTATTATCCTAGTTGACAAGATTATCATAAACTAGTACCTTAAGTGAATAAGCCTTCCAAGAGGGGATAGGAATTGTGTAATCCATAATGTGAGTCATAATATACTTCATGCTTAGGCGATGTGATTCATCACTAGCTTTCATATCGTACATAGAGATCAAGAAAATGACATTTATTATTATAAAGATATCGCGAAAAATTATTTTGGGAAGAAAGAAACAAGTTGTTAATTTTTTTTGTAGTAGAAAATATTGGCATTTAGAAGTATTAATATTATGTTTTTGAGACCCTGAATTTTTGGGACTCTAAAAAATGTCATGAAACTTAGAATTTAAATATGTGTGATGTCTTTCTAGAATACATGTTAGATTGTGTATATAATGAAGTGGTATGGTCATGTAAAATTGTAGAATATATTCAATCTAGGAGATTAGAGAGCACTAGAAAGAGGGAAATATGTATGAATAAAGTCAATGATGTATTTATGGTCCAAATATCTATAAAAGTATAAAAATTCTAATTTTCAAGTGTCACAAACCATATTCAAGTTTTATTTTACTAATTGGGTATTCCACTTATTTACCATAATAAGTTCTTCCCATCATGCATCAAGGTAAGATGATTTCATGAACTTGAATTTGAAAGATCATTAAGGGAATTCCAATCCATTATTCAAGTGTTAAGAAATGTAAATAGAAATTTTACTTAATCCTCAATTTTTACTAAGTGATTATGTGACAAATCAATTGGGAAGTAACAAATTTTACTTAGGATTGGGAAATATGAGTTGAAGTAACAACCATTACTAAGATGTGGATGGATAATATTTTATGGGCTAAGAAATTCAATCAAGATACAACAAGTAATAACCCTGAAACCTATCTTGAACCTTTTCCCCATGTCCATGACTTTATCTAAATTGGATAAGAAGGTTTATCATCTTATAAGATAAGGATTTAACTTAGGAATTAAACCTCTTGATCATTATATGTCATTATTAGCTTGGTTGACAAGATGATCATCAACTATCACCTCAAGTGAATAATGCTCCCAAAAGTGGATAGGAATTGTGTAATCCATAGTATGGGTCATAGTATACTTATTCCTTAGGTGATGTGATATATCACTAGGTTTTATGTCATGCATAAAGATCAAGAAAATGAAATTGATAATTATTAATATATCATGAACATGTATTTTGGGAATAAACAAGATTTTAATTTGTGTTATAGTAGATAATAGTGGTATTTGGGGTATTAATAATATGTTTTTGACACCCTAAATTATTAGGATTTTACATAATGTCATGAAACTTAAAATTGAATATGTGTGATGTATTTCTAGAGTGCATGTTGGATCATGTATATAATGAAGTAGTATGGTTACATAAAATCAAAGATTATATTCAATCTATAAAATTAGAAAATGCTTGGAAGAGAGAAATATGCATGAATAAGGCTAGTTACGTATTTATAGACCAAATGTCTATAAAAGTATAATTTATATGTAATTTTCAAGTGCCAAAAACCATTTTTCAGGTACTAGATAGTTAAAAACATATTAATATCCATGAACACATGATGCAAGTCAAATAGGTTAGTCTATATTTCATATTTTATTTCATTTGATTATATTTCCAATCCACTAGTAATAATAACATAACCAAAACCTATTTTGATAACATATAGAACTATTTTTTAAAATTCCTTTAGCATCTATATCAAATTCAATGACAAAAATCAATGTTATTTCCCCATTTTCATTTACTTTAGGTGATTTTTTTTATAGATTCACAAGTAGAGAAATCTACAACAATAGATAAAACATTAAGCACTATGTTTTTTAACATGGAAATTTATTTCATAATTAGATAAAATTATGTTCATATATGTTTCCCATGAATATAAACTCTATTGATCTCAAATAATTACACTAGTTTCAATCTAAACCATACACATGTCTAATAGAATGAGTAATGGGAACATTGCAAGTTGAATTGTTCACTTGTGTTGTTTATTTAGGAATAATATTGAATGTATATATAATTTAAAATCTAATTTTTTTTCTTGTTCTCAAGAATATTTCAAATTATTGATCAAGTGAACTTCGTAATTATATGATGAGAGGAACTATTATGAAAATGCTTTGTCTAGGAGGAAGAGCTATCATTGAAAAGAAACACAGCAAAAAAAAGCTTCCCACTACATTGAAATAGTGGGAAAATTAGTTATTTCATCCATATTGTTGATATAATGGAGGTTTACCATCATATTTAATAAACGAAAAATGTGTTTTCTTTGGGACTCTTTTATAATTATTTTTTGGAAGTTATGAAGATGAATTTTTGCAAGATGCGTATAGTTTCGACACCCATATTGATTTTATTTGTGCTTGCAATATCAATAGTTTTATTGTTGTATGTTTATTTTATTCGAGGGTCTGTAAACATGACTCTATTTTTCATGTTATAAAAATTAAATGGAATATGAACACAAAAAGCCAAAATTGACAAAAATATGAGAAGTAAACATCTGTATATTTTAATCCATTAATAATCATAATAACCTAAAAATTTTATAGTTTCAAATACAATACAATACTCTTGAATAGACCAATGAAATTATACTTAAAAAATGGGGAAAAATAGACTTTTTATAAAATATTATTGTGTAAATAATGTATGAACTAATGTGGAAATTAAATTTGTTTTTATAATCTAATGATATTTTGCAAAAAGAAAAGAAACTAGTTGCAAAATATTAATTTCACCAAAAATCGATATCTTATTGTATGGAGGTCCAAGAATGTGTCTCAATAACATACACTCCTAAATCATACATTTTAAAAGGTATCAAGGAAAAAACTAGGAAACACACATTAATTGACATACATTGGGTGGAATTAATGGGGCTATGATGAGTGCTAGGGTCACATATATATAGGGCAGTAATCCCTACACTAGGTCAACCTAGGGTTTCCAAGGCTCATGATTAATATAGAGGAAGGAACCCTATTGAGATATTTTTAGTTGGGTGAGGAGAGGTATAGATCAACAATAGATGAAGAAATCATGCACAATAAGGCTGAAATGAAAGTAATGATAACTAAGGAGGTGATAATAAATAAGATTACTATGTTATCTAACATCCAAACATCTGTAATACTAAGCTAACATAGAAAAATGAGGAAAGGATATAAATTTATTTATGAAAAATGAAAAAATATTGTTAGATCTCTCAACTTTTACCTGTAGATTGGTCACTGATGCATCTATCACTCTAGAGAAATAACACACCGAGTGAAAATCACTATTAAGTAGAGAACGCAAAAATCATTCCTATCCTAAACTCAAGCTATATGTGACCTAATAGTGTATGTAACCATCAAATAAGAAGAGTGTCAAATCCAATCCTAGCAAAGTCCAAGATGAACCAAGAGCTAAACGAGTAGAAGTGAAGATGTCATAAAAGAGTAGAGAAGATGGAATTTTTAATTATTTTGGCTTCCCTTCTATATGAATGTCAAATGAGTGGAAGGTGTATATAGGAATCCATCACCTATAGGTGGTGGTGTCAGCCAAGGAAAATATAACCTGACACCATGACCCGTGGTTATGATGTCAGCCAAAGGTGTTGAAATGATGTAGTGTGTTGTGAAAATTGAAAATAATGTGTCATAAATCATGGATATGGATAAACAAGGTGCAAAGTGATAAATACAAGTAAGAAGTTATGAGTGTAATGTGTGTGAGGCCTAGGAGGAAAAGGATAACTACTGAAAGGACAACTAAGGCCAAGAACAAATAGTGACACTCTCTTCATGTAATTTATCTAACCCATAATGGCTAAGTGAATAACCATTCCCCATTCCTGGAAGACCCCTTAAGGAACCCAATCTAGAAATAGATGCATCAGTGACTCTTATTTATATAAAGTAAATTATTCGTAACATATATGAAATATGAAAAGTGAAAAATTAGGTTTGTACTAATTCAAAAAATGATGCATATTATGGATTTTAAAATAAATAATGATGATCTTTTGAATATTTAGGTTGATCGTGACTAAATTTGAATAGAAAGTTGAATCTTATATAGTGAAATTTAATTTTATTTTGTTGTTTCTATATTTGGAATTAAGAGAAATGAGATTTAGAATTCCAAATTTCAGGTGTATTTCTACATCATGGAATGAGTATGAGGTGGTGATGGAGGACAACAAGGGGAACACACGATGGGGTTTGACCATGAGTAAGCCATTGCATTTAAATTCATTGAGTCTATTAGGTGGTTTTTAGTTAATCTAGTTTTTCAGAGTCGTTAACGTGTCATTTCTATTAAAACTTGAGACGTTGGGTAGGTTAGGATGAAATGTAAGTGGTTTTGGGAGAGATTTAATATTTATATTGTTGTTTTATCACATTTCTAAGGTCAAATTTTAGAATTCACAAATTTTTTTTGGTGAGATGCCATTAACCCCTTTGGGACATGAGGGTTTATCGCATCAAGATAGGAAAAATGGGGAGCCAAGGGTTGATGGTGTCTAGTAGAGATCTAATGACATCAAGGGAAATTCTTCAAGGGGCCGATGACATTGGTTAGGGAGGCAATGACATAGGAAATTTGTAGAATGTGTTGTATGCTTTGATTTTTCACTCTACATTGATTTTTTAGAGTTATGATGTTTGCATGTTGTCATTTTGTGGATGCGGGTAGAGCACAAGGTATATCTATTGTGGAGTGTACATGTATCATGTTTGAGTGTAATGATTTCTAGATTGACACAAGCATAGGTAACCTAATTACAAGGTTGTATTTTTTGGGGCATCATGCAGATACCCACGATACCACTGGATCTAGATTTGCTATAGATATTTTTAGCCACATGGGAGACTAGGTCTAACACCTTTTAGTGGTGGATAGGGAAAGATACCATGGAGATGGAATTGAATTTGGAGGATGTACATGGGATTTTAGGGTTACTAATTAAAAACACCCACATGTATTATGATTTGAGTTCATATGTTGCAGAGTGGAGAGCATTAGGCATATGGGATACTAGGAGTGGTACATATGATGTGAAAATGGTGTGTGTTTGACTTAGTGCAATGTAAGAAGAAAGTATCCCAGATATCTGAAATGTATTTATAGGGATAGTGGTGGCACATATAGTATGCCACAAGGAAGATGGAGCCATCCCATTGTTCTTGATTGAAGTTTATAGAGATGTTGTTGATCATGTCATACTATTTAAATGGGGAACCGCTATATGGGTGCAATTAGTGTAAAATTTATATAGGGTGTGGCGTAGAGGATAGAGACTCATAAGACCCATTATATTAATGATAACCTAGATACATGAGAGGTTACCTATGTATATGATGATAGGTACAACACATGAAGTAGCGGCATATTCCTTGAGAGTGGTTCAGTGGGCATAGGGCTTGTAGTGAGATCACTCTAGGCATTTTGACCACTACCACAGGTGGGTCTAAGGGATGTTATATGGTATCCCTACATAGGGAATGTAGTTTAGTGGAATATTTGGCCCAAGGAATATTTATTAGACACCATCACGGAGGTGACGTGTCATTATGTTTATTAGGTAGAGATCCATGTAGTGAGCATGGTACAGAGATAGGTTGGTCTATTGATGCTCATGGTGATATCACTATTATCGTCCTACCAACGTCATCATACTAGAGAGGTTACATGAGTAGAGGTGATGATACCATCATTTTGAACTTGTTGATATGCACAATTAGTACACATGGTTAGAGACACCAGAGGTACGGTGGGGATGCGCAAGGCCCACCACAAATTATAATAGTCATTTTTTTGAAGGAGGGATCCAATAGAGGATCCACAGATACATGACCACATTCCATAGGTACAGACGTATCCTATCCCTATACTGGAGGATGAGGATTTAGATATTCAACACGATGGCTCAGAGAGTACAATATATGACGGTTAAGTGGAGGGTATTTAACACCATTTGGAGTTCTAATGGACATGCATCTGAGACAAAGGTCCAAACCATAGGAGAGAGGGGATATGATTTTTGTTCCCTAAGATAGGTGGACATAGTATGTGGGAGCTATACTTTGGTGTGATGATGAGATGGTGAAGGTTTTGGGATGCTATGAAGATGGTGAGACTATCGTAGACAGGTTCGGGTAACCAGGTATGTGTCATATTATGTCATTTAGATGATTTTAGATAAATGAGTTTGATATTGTGAGTGATATGTATCAATTTTTTTGTTTACAAAGTGGATAGTGGAGGAGTGGAAATCTCTGATTGATATTTTCCACCTTGATATCATGTATCTAGTTTTGGATGTCCATGATACTGCAGTGATGGTGGATCTAGCATCACCACTAGTTGGGGATTCAGTGAGCACATTTCATCTTGTTAGAAAGGTATCTAAATAATTATGAGGATATCAAGATACATAGGAGTTCATAGCCACTTTCAACATAGATTTGATACAACAGAGCTTATTACAGGTGTAGGAGAAATTAGTATAGGATTAGGAAGATCACCTATTAGATTTCTAGAGAACCACGAAGTAGATTACCTCATCAGAGACCTGGCTAGTGAGAGCACATGGAAAGGCCTCTGGAGCCCAATCTAGGGAAAAGTTCCTAGCGCACACAGCCAAAGATACCAACATGGACCCATCAAACAAAATCATTTAGATACCCCCTAAAGAGTGTGAGGGTACTTGAGTCATATTCTATATTGTCCAAAGCCATTTTGTATGATTATATCGATGAATTGATTTAATACATAATATATATATATATATATATATATGATGATTTTGATGGTATTTAGGTATTTGGTGTTTGATTTTCTTATCATTTTCCTACTTTCTAGATGTATGTATGTGATAATACCCATGGTATATAAGAAAAATGATAATGATATTATATAGGGAAACCCAGTGAGAGGGGGGTTAGTAAGAAATATGAACCCACATGGTATGAAAAATACAAGATGCAGAAAAAGGCCAAGACATCTAATGGTATGATATCAAAGTATAGTTGGGTATAAATATACAAGAAATGTCATAGTTCTAATAAAGGATTCACAAAGTATCATGGTGATCCAATAGGAAAGACTAGGGTGAATCAAAGAAAAAAATAGGTAGATTTACGACCAAGGAACTCCTACGGTAGGATAAACCAAGGCATATGTGGTGATAAATCCAAGTAGAGGGAACATCCCAAGAAAGTTTGTAATGAGGTTTTTGAGATAGTGTGATAAAACCAAGGTGGATCAAGAGCCCAAGTGAAGGGAGACGATGTTTTTTTAAAACCCTAGTGGGTGCCGAGACCCAAGTGAATGCAAGGGATCAATACAAAGTAGGAAAATAATATGTAATCAAAGTATTATAAATAACTAACCATAATGTGAAAAGGATCACAAGGTATCTATGACAATATCATCAAATTGATTCAAATTTTGGCTTCTATCACAAGTCATGAGGTCCTAAATGGCATGCTTTATAATAGCAACTTGTGGATGAACTTCAGACCACATAGTAAATAAGGTATCATTGATTTGTTCCTATATCTAGGTGAAAATTTCATGCCAAATGAAATCCATAGAGAGACGAGGATCATAGTGAGGTGGTGGTTCATAGGTAGGTTATGGTCAAGTTGGCTGAGGGGAAGGTTTTTGGTTAAGAGAGGAATCTACTCCACACTTTTGATTATAGGAAGAAGTGTTGGGAATGGGATGTTTTCTAAGTAGAACCTGACAGTCAATGTCAATGTGCATGAAATACCCATGATGAGAGAAAAAGAAGGGATATGAAGCAAAAGGTTGCATAGCATTTTTTTTTGTTATCATTTGACCTCAGCTTCAAGCTTATTCATATGAAATAGATAGGCTTTATAACTAGATACATCATGCCAAAAGCCTCATGTTATGTGCAATATGGATGGGTCATAGAGGATTGAAGAGCCATAAGGGTAAGAGGTAGGGGGAGAGGTCTTGTAGGTTGTAGAGGGTGAGTGAGTGTATTTGATGAGGGCACCAATGTCATGTGTGGAGATGGAATTGATGAAGTAGTATGTCATTTAGTCATTGAGGAATAATACATAGGATCATCACTCATGAGATCATTAACTTTGTATTCAAAACCACCAACTCGATCATCCACTTATATAAACAAAAATGGGTCACCTAGGTTGATGTTAGTATGTGGAGTTGTATTCATTTTTCAATAAATCTAAGGCTTAGGCACAGGTGGGGAAGAAGTGTCAATTGTTCTTGAAGTGTCTTCTCGTACTAGGATGACATTTATAGTGTGAGTGAATTTTGTGCAAAAGGTCTCTTGGTAACATAATACTTCCTAATCACAAATATAGGCATAGATAGCCATGTGGAGGGTCATCTAAAGTGTAACTATAATCATAATTTGATGTGGAAGCATCCGCCACACAAGAACAACCTATGGTCTCTAGTTGGACCGTATTCTCCCATGGGGGTTGTACAGTATATGAGACGACTACAGAAACTGAAGGATCCTTCTTGCAAGGCCACAAGGAAGGAGGAAGTTAGGATAAAATAAGTTATGGAAGATTTTAGGTATTCACTCTAATCATAGCCTCGTGGGTCTCATATTCATCTAAATCAAATATATTGGGAGGCATGCACTTGACTAATTCAAGATGACCAATTTTTTTGAAAAGACTATATATAGGATAATTAAGACACTCATATTAAAAAAAAGGAATAGGATATAATTCTTTGATCATTGGGATCTTGTATGCCCCCTTTTTCTAAAGTGTATCATAGTTCCAATAGTTACTTTCCTCTTGAATCTTATAAATAGCTCCTTGGTGAGAAAATTTCTCAAATTGGCATGTAGAAGAAGAAATGGCATGCATACAATGAGTCGAAGGATACCCTAGGAGAATATTATAAGATAGAGGAAAATTATATTAAAATACCTTGACGTAGAAATTCCTAGAAGGAACAATGATGGGAAACCAAATACACCCCATACGAGGCATTTGTCAGTGATAGTATCCTTGACAAGTGGTTTTTGTAAATTTTAAATTATCGATAGAGTAACCAAGGGCCTTGATGAATTATAATGAGGCTACACACATGCCTACTCCCTCAGAAATGAGGGCATGCTTAATCATAGTGTGACTAATCTAAACTAATATGAAGAGAGGAAAATCATCTACACAAAGTAAGTGCTCATCTAGGATCATACAAGTGATGGTAAAACAAATGCAAGAATGAGCATCCTAGGTGATATCAGTATGAATGGAGAGTTCCTCACATTTTTGGTGTATGTTTTCCTCTAAACCATGCAATGTAGGAACTTTCCCCAAAGAGGGAGGAACAAGATTATTAACATAATAAAACACAATCATGAGATGCTCACGATGGTGAGGTGACAAACACATGAGTTCAAGGAAAGGAACCCACTCATCATGACTAGAATTTGTAGTAGGATGAGAGTGTTGGGAGTCCTCATAAATAGATCCATAAGGAGTAGGGGTAATTCAGGAAACTTTTGAAATTGATTTTTTCTCAATTCGTACATCATCAACCCTATAGGAGAATTTCCACAGGGGTCATTGGCATCTAGAGGAGGAAGATTCTTAATTTGAGGATCTTAATTTTTGGGTATAAAGGGATATATAACCTTGTGAGTCTGAGGTTGGAATGTTATATGGTATTATAGTTCTATATAAGCTATGGCAAATTTTAAATCATTAAATACAACTAGATTTTCATGAGGATAGTCTATGTCAACTACATTGGTCATATTTTTTTTCTTTCTAGAACTTTCTATGACATCCTGATTAGGCATAGGATTAGAAAATATATTTAGATTCTCATTATCTCTATTGGTATTTTCATAACGATCCTTTTGTTTATCCACATCATAAGATTTCACTACTTTGGTTAGACACTAATGAGTGAGGGAATCATAGTCAAGGTGGGGTCTTAAGAAGAAGTTGATTGCATCCATTCATAGTGCACAAAAAATTTCATGGGAATGACCCCAATTAGCATGCTGCCACAAAAACATACTCTCATCATGTCAATGAGGAATAGGTCAAGAAGGATATAAGATCACAGTAAATGGCTTAGGAAATTGGCGTATTAAATCTTCAATACTTTGTGGTTGATGCTAGTTATGTTGTATTTTTTTGTTATTAGGTTGTTGGTCGATGCTAAAAATATTCCTATTTGAATAAGCGATAAGAGGAAGAGTATCTAAGGCTCTTTCATCCATCACATTATTTTTTTAGAATGTTAGAGGATTTATACTTGTTTGTTAGTTTGTGTCTTGGGAGGATCTTTCTAAAATTCCATCATGAGATAATATTACCTTTTGGATTGTTCAAAGGCTTCATCTAAGGAAGTAGGAGAAAATTACCTCACCTTGTATTGAAGGTGAGGTTCAAGATATTGTAAGAATATTTGGAAGAGGATATCATTGGGAATGTTATGCTCTTCTCTTGTAGATAGGGTCTTCTAACACTTGATGAAAACTTGTGTTGATTCGTTCTCAAATTTTTGATAGTTGATGTAAGCATTGATGTTATTTTTCAGGTAGATCATGATATTGGAATTTGTTTACTAGGTATGTCACTAGGGACTTTATCTCTACTACAAAATTAGGAGGAAAATTATGGTACAAATCTAAAGAATCTCCAATGAGTTATTTTTCTAGGATTTTAGCAGCAGCGTATGAATTGGTTCTGATCCACTCCTTGTAAATATTACCAAAGGCCTCGGTATGAAGGGTGGGATCAGTAAACCCATCATAAGAGATATAAGGAATAATGCTACCAATTTCCATTCTAGCTATATAAGGTGCTAAAGGATCTTATTGGACTTCTTGCAAGACTTTTTTTTGGATTGGGGGTTGGGTGATCGGCACCCCATTAGGCCCATCCAAAAAAAGGAGGGGGCGTGGTACCCAAAGAGCTTGTACTAAGAAACACACATGAATTGGAATACATTGGGTAGAGTTAAAGGGGATATAACAAGTGCTAGGGTCACATAACTAGAGGACATTTATCCCTACACTAGGTTAACCAAGGGTTTCTAAGGCCACAATCAAGATAGAGGAAGGAACCCTACTGATATATTTGTAGTTGGGTGAGGAGAGGTATATATCAATAATAGATTAATAAAACAAGTATAATAATACTGAAATCAAAGTAATGATAGCTAAGGAGATGGTAATGAATAAGATTACTATGCTAACTAACATCCAAACATATGTAATATAAATCTAACATAGCACAATGATGGAAAGAGATGAGATTATCTATAGAAATTGACAAAATATGGTTAGAGCACTCACCTTTTACCTATATGGTGGTCATTGATGCATATATCTCTCCAGAGAAGCAACACATCAACATAGAATCGCTATTAGGTGAAGGGGAGAACCGTTATTATCCTAAACTCAATATAGGTGATCTAATAGCGTAGGAAACCACCTAGGAAGAAAATTTTCCAATCCAATCAAAGAAAAGTGAAAGATGAACCAAGAGCTAAGAAAGAAAATTAAAATATGGCACAAAAAATAAGAGTAGATGGTTATTAGAATGATTCTAGCTTCTTTTCTCTATGAATTTCAAATGATTGGTAGATATATATAGGATGTCATCACCAACGAGTGATGGAATCTTCTAAGGAATATATAACACCAACACCATCATATTACTTATGGATCCTTCTATTCATGATACACATACTACTTTATGTATATGGTATACATAGTTTCATTCACTATACATACTCTATCTATTCTTGATCACAATGATCACATCCATTTTCTATCTACTCCTTATATACACACTTGGGGGGCATCGCACTTTCTCCCCCTATCACTATTGGATGCCTTTATCATCTATTCATAGCTTCTCTCCTACACTTAATGCTATGTGCTTCACAATAAACATTTCGTATCACCTAATCTCAATCACATATAATATCTTGGCTACTTGATGATGTACTCTTGATAAATAGTTCATACTTGACTTTTACGAGACAAATTCTTAAATGAACCTCATGTCACACAAATCCATTGGGGGGAAAAATGGCGCCCCCTCATTTGCACATCTTACATATCACATCACACCATCACTTTCACATAGCATCTGCACATCTTGTTTGTAATTACTATTGTTAATCTTATACTATTTACATGTTGCATGTTTTTTCATATGCTAGTTGAATACTGAGTATGTCATTATATTCTTCTATACACACATGTGCGTTCACATGGTATCTTAAGGTGAATGCAGGAATTTCACATGTATTCTTACACTATGCATGATGCTTAACACTACTCTTTACTAGTCCCAATGATGCTCAGGGGGGAATCTACATTTTCTAATCTCATACTCTACACATTATAGGTTCTATTGTTACAATAATTACTACTTCTTGTCACTATCACTTACTTTTCACTAATATATACATGCTTTGACATATGATTTATCTTTCTAACATGCTAATGGGTGCTTCATATGTAGAATTTTCCTTACAGGATAGTATACAACCATGGTTATCTGTTACTTCTTGTTTACTATTGTTTGATATTATTTTCGGGCCATGCCCTATGTCATGCTTGATCATTGTTTGCTATTGGCCACTTTGGCCCTTATTGTCTTCTGACATTATGAGTGATGTCCCATGTCTAACAATATCTTTTCATGTTCCCTATTTTCTTCATATTTTCTTGTCACATTTTATTATATTTGATGATATCGCTTTTGTACTAACACTTGTTTTTAAACTACATTGTTTGCATGTTCCTTGCTTTTTACCATGCACACCCCTTACCCCTATAGGTATCCAATCTCAGATATGCATACTAGTTTCAGGTCCTCTCCTTTAGGTCGCATCCTCATACATTCTTCACATGCACCCTAAACAAGTGGGGCATATATTGGGTGAAAAAATAACCCTTCCAATCATATATAAGTCCATAACAAAACAACATGATACAAAATTGGAAAAGCCACATAGTTATAGAGTGGTATAGAATCAAACTTGGATCATAAACATAGAACAGACACTAGCACCCAGTATCAAACACTAATGGTGGGTGATTGCGTCCCACATAAGAACTAGTGTCCTATGGTAAAATCAAACAGTTTCTCAGTTAAACATAGTTTGTAGGATTTTACAGTATGGATCTATAGTATTAGGAACTTTCCTTTAGTTACAGAATTTACTTAATCAAGTACAATTTAGTTAAAATTGATTATAAATTGAGATGTTCAATCTATAGTGGCACTTATTCGATAAGTGTCGTGAAAGGAGATAAAACAAGACCTCTCTCCCTAACACTATTCTCTTGGTATGAGATCACCCAAAAAACTCACTCTTAGCATGAGATCTCCTAAAAACTAACTCTTGGCATGAGATTTCCCAAAAAAGTCATCCTTGGTGTGAGATTGCCCAAAATACTCCCTCTTAGCATGGGATCACCAAAAAACCTCACCCTTTGGGAAAAAAAACACTCAAATATAGCAACATATCCAAATTAAATAGGATAAATTTTTATCCTTTACTCTCTCATACATCACGTGAACTCTTTTCTCAACTACTAATTTTACACTACTTTTATATAATTATACATACATTACTCTGATTCTTCACATATGGGAATTTGACTACTCTTTTTCTCTTCTTGTACAGGTCCATACTTATAAGAAGTATCTCACATCTACAATCACAAGATCCAATAACAAGCTACTATGTATACACCTCACCCCTAGGGTCTATCTTCATTTCCTAGTTTCCATGCTTCAGATTACAATCACTTCACGCTACTTGTCCACTTGGAACGCTATTGGATACAATTCTTTTTGGATCAAAAGGTATGCATATTTTATCTAATTTATGTTATCAAGTAGTCAATCAACAACATAAATTGGGGGAAAATGTAGACACAAAATCTATGCACTTGGGTACATTTTTAGGTCCTGAAACATACTAATGTATACATGATTCCTATGCAAGAAAATTAGTGGTTAAGAACTCCTTTTGGTCTATTTATTACTTTATCTATTGCACTTTACTAGCTTTGCACATCTTAATGCTCTGTTAGCACTTGACTGATTTATTTTTTTATGACCTGAGACATTAGCTCCAAGCTAGGATAGAAGTGCCTAGGAGATTTTGTCCCTCCTAGGAACTGCTACCCTTATTTATCTTCTTTTTATTATTTTGGATATGTTTTTCATTTTGGTCACCTTATAACACTTTTAGTTGTCAATTATGAAATTCAAATGAGGGAATCATATATATACTTAGTTATTATTCTCAAGTAAGGGGCCAAGTACTATAAACATTATATATCACCACATAAGATTACACAAAGGAACTAGATCATTATAAGACATACATCTAACACATCTATACAAGTGACAAGGGATGCATTGATCTACATACATTGCATAGGAAGGGAGTTCATTCTATTTCATCACACACATCTTGCATACTTGGTACAATCTACATCTAGCCCACTATCATTATGTAACTTACACAAGGGAAACCTATGGCACCTGGTATAGACACACACACACACACACACACACACACACACACACACACACACACACACACACACACACACACACACACACACACACACACACAAATAACTACATGGAGTTTGAGATATAATGCAATTCTTATTTGTAATTTCACTCTTTGGGTGATTTTTGGGGTCAATCCAACTCACCATTTTGCATATTTTTTATTACATTTGATGTGGGTTGTGGTAACTTGTAGCTAGTCATTTTTTTGTAGGTTATAGGTACGATCAACAACCTATTATAAAAACCAAAGAAACAAAGAGTGAGAAAAAGTGAATACCTTTTGACATAGAAAATAAAATATTCCAAACATCTAAGCAGAAAAAATAGCCCATATAAGTCATTAGCACAAGGGGTGCTCATGTCCTCCTACAGGTGATTCTATCCTGTATATTCCTAGGGTTTGAACCCTTGTAGATCCTTTGATATTTTTTCTCCATCATGTTCCATAAAATACATAGTACCGATCATTCTCAAGTTTCACAAAATCATCTAAGATATCTTTCTCCCTTCATTTTGTTAGGGTTTTACATTATTGAATGCTTAGTGCCTACACGCCACCTCATGTAATCACACGAATACCATTTATATTAGTTACTATGAATTAAGATTTAATTAAATTTATATTAGTCAAGGTTAAATACATATTGATGTAACATTTTCATTTTTATTATTTTTTTACAAGCCATATAATTTGTTTCACCAATTCATCCACTTTGTATTGCATATTTAATTGTTGAATAACATTGTTAAATGATTTTTTTGACATTCTCTCTTCTTCAAAGAAAACATTAATCATTGATTGGGTAAAGTATATTCCTACCAATGATTCACCATGAAATTAATATTTTCAAACAAAAAGATGTTATCTTTCTCTTTAATGAATATACATTGAAAAATATTGTGTTTCGAACTACCTTAAACAATGAACATCAAATTCACTACATAGAAAACAAATTGAATCAAACAAGCTTTCACCTCATTATGTGTTTGTAGGTTCAATTATAAAGAATTTTGTTCTTTATTATCAAGGAAAAATTCAACACTAAAGACAATATCCATACAATAAAATGATATCTACACATGTTTTATTACATTATTAAATAATTTTATTTTCAAAACTATAATGGTTTATATGGCCACAAAGAGAATTTGTATCATGGAATAAGAAATAGTATATGATTATAGGGGATTATAAATTTAATTGAATATATTTAGTACCTTTTACAACTAACCAAAACCATATTGATGTTTCAAGCTATCTATCTAACAATTATATGCAAAAATGGTCACCCCACAATCTTACTTTATACCCATCTAGTCTAGAGACATTTAAGAGTTTCATCATGATAAATAAGTTTCAATATTACGGATTCAATGCAACATGTGAAGTGTGTCTACATATAACTCTAGTTTCAAAGATCTCAACGTAGATGGATCACGTCTATACAAATAATTTAAGAATTTTTATTGTTTGATTATACAACCCTAAGAATTATAATGAAATTGAAATTAAAAAACAAATGTATTCAATAGAAAATCACCAACACTAGATACTTAAAGGAATGTTAATTAAAAAGGTTGTATTTCACTTTATAATTAAATGTAACATTTGGTTTTATTATTTTTCTATAGTTCTCTATGTGAATTCAATTAAATGGGAGAATATGTTTAATCTAAAGACAATAAAAAATACCTAGATGATATTTTATTTGAAAATTGTGCAAATAAACATACATATTCAAACATACACATATAGTTATTTAAATACACAATTGGATGTTTCATGAAGCCAAAATATGCTAATATTGAACTTAGATCAAAATAAAGAAAGAGGTGGACAAAAAACATGTGGTTACAATGCACATTTGACTGATTTTCCAAATTTAAATCCGAAGAGAGGTATGTGGTACTGGGAAAAACAATATAGTTGAAATGGTAAGAACACTAAAGGAAACTATATCATACAAATTAATGTTTATATTATATGCATATATCAAAATTTTAGTAACAAGAACAAATAAAATAAAATGACATTTGATTTTTAAGTAGAATTAAAAACAAGTAATATTTTTCCAACCAAAAGCAGGGAGCATGTTCATTTAGATTCAAGACTCACAGGGACCACTGCTGATGTGGGAACTAATAAAAAAAAAGGGAGAGCCACATTGGGAGAGAAAAGAAAAAGGGCAACTGAGAAAGGTGTGGCTCAAGGAACCCAACTCACCTTGGACAAGGATCTAAGGAAATATCTCTTTAAAAACTAATGAATTTCATTTCTTGGAACGTGTGAGGCCTAAATGGTATCCATAAGAAAATAAATTTTAAAAATTTGAAGAAAACCAATAGGCCTTAGCTCCTTGCAATACATGAAACCAAACTCAATCATGACACTATAAAGAAGGTTTACAATATTTTTTGGAAACAATCTAATTGCTATAATGTTAGCTCTGAAGGTTCTTTGGCTAGTCTTGCTACCTTTTGGGATAAAAATCACCTTAATGGCAGGGTCATTTTTGAGACTAAAAATCATCTGGAAATTCTCTTTTATTTAGTTGGTAAACATGATGATCTTTGGATTTTATGAAACATCTATGCCCCTAATTGCACTAATAACAGGATAAATCTCTGGGAGGATCTTAAAATTTTCATGAATACTTGTAAACATTACAAATGGTTGATAGTGGGGGACTTTAATACGTATCTCTCTCCTATTGAAAAAAAATATTGAAGAACTGATTACAACAACAACATGGAAGACTTTTTTGAATTTATGAATGATACAAATCTCATGGACATTGAAATGGAGGAAGCCAAGCTCACTTGGAGCAATAGGCACATGGGAGCTAATCCGATTTATGTTAAGATTGATAAATACCTTATTAATTTGAACTAGATTATTTCTCAAGTACTCAAACTCACTACTCTTCCCAAAATAGGTTCAGATCATAATCCAATTATTTTACTCTTTTTGGAGAAAGAGAAAAAAGGTTGTTACCCTTTTCACTTTGAAAAGAAGAGGATGTATTATCTAGACCTTTTTGAGAGGATGAAATAATGGGGGAATATTTAGTTATCTAGATTTGTAATGTATGTGTTAGTGTACAAAAATAAAAAATTCAAGAAAAAAATTAGGGCCTGGAACAAATAAGTCTTTGGTAATATATTTGAAAGAAAGAAGAAAATCCAAGATGACTTGCACAAACTTGAAAAAAATATCACAGAAGAAGTATGGACTGTATTGATTATCAACTGGAAAAATATCTTCTAGTTGAATATCATATTATTATAGAATAGGATGATTCCTTTTGGAGGTTAAAGTCACAAACCTTATGGCTCAAATATGGTGATCGGAATACTAAATACTTCTACTTGGCTATGATCAGCCACAGAAGCCACAATAGAATCAATGAAGCTACAACCATGGAGGGAGACATAATAAAATATTTTCCATCATCAAGGAGGAGGTTGTGAAGTTTTACAAAAACCTGTTGAATAGAGATCATAATCAATATGGGTACCCTACTGAATGCATTAACAATATTCATTCCAATCTTATTGATCCATATTCTGTCAAGGACCTCACTGCTAAAGTTTCTATAGACGAACTTCAAAAGAATGTTTTCGGCATAGAAGGAGACAAGTATTCCAAGCCTAATGGATTTCCAGCCATATTTTACCAAAGGTACTAGGAAATTTGTAATTATGATCTTCTTAAAGAAATCAATGAATTCTTTAGGACTAATAACCTACTTAAAAAAATAAACTCTACATTTATTAATCTTATTCCGTATAAAAGCGCTACTAACTTCAAGGATATTCAGCCTATTAGTCTAGCTAACGTGCTTTATAAATTCTTTACTAAAATTTTATCTTCTAGACTCTAGCTCCTACTTCCAAACCTCATTTCCTAGCAACAAGGAGGATTCATCTAGGGAAGAATTATACATGATGGTATCAGTCTAGTCCACGAAGCTATTCATTCAATGGAAAATGCAAAGAAGGAAGGAATGATTATTAAATAGGACATGAACAAGTATTTCTATAAGATTTCATGGGGTTTTATTGAAAAGGTTCTTGAAAATTTTGGATTTAAAAAAATCAGGGAAAATAGTCTCCAGTTGCATCTCTTCTCCTATGTTCTTGGTGTTGGTCAATAGATCCCCCACTGGTTTCTTTAAGAGCAGCAGGGGACTCAAGAAATGGGATCCTATATCTCCCCTCCTCTTCATCTTGATGGCCAAAATTTTGAGTAGAAAATATAGCAAGATTATACAAGTAAGAGAAATCAAAGGTTTTCAGTCATGGTCATCTCAGCTCAAAGTCGCTAACCAACACTTTGTTGATGATAAAATTTTCATTCTTATGGATTCATTGGTGGAAGCCGAAAGTATGAAGAACATTATTTTGGAGTATAATCATGTCTCAAGGAACCTTATCAAATTTGAAAAAATATTTCCCTACTTCATCAACACTCCTAGTAGAAGGAAAAGAAAGATATATGAGATCCTTGGCTATAGCATCAATACCCTCGTCAATTTTACTCCCATTATAAGAGGAAGGAATCCCATGCACGTCTGGCCTATCACCCAGCAGAAGCTGAGTGCTCACCCGAGGCACGCGCGGGTGCCGAGTCTCTCTTTTATGTGATTTTTTAGTGGGAAGCATTCATCAATGATTAGTATAGGAGTATTCAGGAAAGAATTTTAGACATACAAAGATTACAGGGCTCAGGACGGCCTTCAGATCCTTGTAGTTTCTTCAGACTGTGTGTTTTAAAAGACTCCATAACACATAATATAACAGAAAGAAAGCTACAACCATTCATTCATAGCATGAAAAAGAAAGAGAACTTCTATGAATGAAATATACATGAAACCCACTGATATTCATATCTAATTGTAATAAGTAACCTCATTGTATTCATTGGTTCATTACAAAGAGCCATAGATGGCAGACTGTAGTCATGCACATCACTAGGCTTGTATAACTACACAAAAATAGAAAAGAAATTACAATGCTGAGCTCAATACATCAGAGCCCCACTCGCAGTAATCCTACAGAGCTCTACCCATGTTATCTCTCTCTGTGTGTATCTCTCCTATCTTCTCCTCTTAGGTCTCTATCTCTATCTCCCCACCTTTCTTGGTCTGTAGGCACTTGTATTTATCACCTTCCTGCGCTGCCAACTCACCTTGCCGCACCCTCAGATCTGTCACCAAGTGTCGAATGTGGTCCTTCAGTGAGCATGTTTCCTCAGGCCTGAGCTCTCCACTCCATCTCATGATGGTCTTCTAGAAGATTCCTTTGCTGGCATGCTCTTTCCTAGGCCACCTGTTGCCAGGCTGGCATGTTATCCACATGTAACTGATCATTCTTTTCATGTGTTCTACCTTTGTTGCTTAAATCAGCTAAGTCCTGAACCTCTTTTTTCGCGTGCCGTGCGCATGCTATATGCTTCCTTGAGCCTTTTCTCTTGCGTGCACTTTTTCCAAGTTTGTGCACATCCTGTAACTGGGGTCTCCCATGTGCCCTATAACTGGGGTCCCATACGCACCTTCATACTTAGTCAATATTTAGGAGCCCAACATCACCCCACACTACGCCTGTTCTCCACCCTTGAAAACATTCTACTTGACCAAGGTGCAAGTTGGTTCAAATGGAACCAAGATGTAGATAAATATTACAAAGATGAATAAGGAATGAAAGAATAGGGGAAAGAATGAAGAATGGGGGGGAACACTAAACCAAAAGGCTAGGGAAGTCCTTCCACAAGACTGCCTCCAACTTATTCCATGTATCGACCTCATTCTGCGCCTTCTGACAGAGGTTCACCAACCAGGTGGTTTACCTCATCAAAACTTAGGCTAGCTCCCTGGGTGCCCAAAGTGTCCACAATTTGTTCCATATCTTTACCCAGGTCTATGAGCTTGTCCATTCTCCTGGTAATTTGAGGATATAGTTCCTTTAGTCATGTCTTGGTTGAGCCCCTTAGTGCCTCAATCTCCTCAGATCTTCTTTCTACTTCTGCCAGGACTCTATCCTGCTCCGCCCTATTTCCTTTATTCTTCTCCTGGAACTCCTTCAGCTCTACTTCGAGTGTGGTGACCAAGGAGCTCACCACCTTATCTCTATCTGCACATGTGTCATATGCGGCCTCAGTAGATTGGGAAGTAACCTTTACATCTGTGAGCACCTTGCTATACTCGGCAACCAATGCTATCACCTTCAACCGGTCCTCCTCCTTCAGGCGCATGGCTACTTCCTCCACAGATTCCAATGCCAAGGGTCACCTCTCCATGGTGAGGATGCATGTTAAGTCTTCTAGGAATTCCAGCATTGATGCATACCTCTGGGGGATAGGCGTTAGATCTGGGTGTTTCAAGATGATGGCACTTTTTATCGAGTCTACTTTCTTGTAGACCTCCTTGCACCTTTTCCTTTTCCTCCTTGAGCTCACACCTTAGCTGTGCACTAATTAATTCCTCCTATTTTAAGTTTCTAGCCACCTTAGCCAACTCTTCCTCCTTCTTGGCCAACTTTCCCTCTAAATCCCTTATGCTGTCATTCTACGTGAATAGTCTCACCTCTGTTTCCACCGCGACCTTGTTTAGAGCATTACATACTTGCTCATCTATGAGCTCCTGGGAATTTACTAAGGGGTTGTCTCCCTTAGACTCTGGCAGTGTGATAAGTGCCTTCTGGAAAAACTTCAAAGTCTAGCTCATCGATGTGGGATTCAAATGCCCAAGAAAGCATCTTCTTGGTCCTAGGATATGTGCCATCCTTCTCGAATGATCCCATGGCTATAAGTCTTTAGGTGGGTACCGTGCTCTGGAATTGTGTGCATAGCACCTTCCTTGAGTCATCCATGTAGCCCATCATCTACCTCTATTCTGCATCCAGAGGTCTTCTACCCGAGTGTGCGCCTTTGGGGAAGCTGACTGTCAGAGTGGGGCCTCCTAGGTTGTCATGTCCCTTTTCACTGCTCTCTTCCCTTCCTTCCTTTAGTACTATGTCTATGCTCTGCTCTAATTCCTGGTCTACAAGGATCTTGAGCATCTTCTTCACTTCTCGCTCTGCCACTTCGGTTATCTACTCCTTGGTAAAATCTATGGCTTTCTACCCCTCGGCGTCCTTCTCTTCTGCCCTTGTATCTTTGGTGCCCTCACCTCCTTGTGCACCTTTCCACCACGTGAATATGAACTCTTGCTTCTCTTCTCCACTCTCCTCCTCTGAGTCATAGACACTAACTATGTGAGGTTCTAAAGGTTCCTTGTCTTTTTTTGGCTCTTTCTCCTCATCCCCACCCTCTTCACTCTCATCCTCTCCTTCTCCCAGATATCTCTCCATGCTGTTGGTCACCTCTGAGTCAACTTCTTCATCTACCTTCTGCTTCTTCCTGAGAGGTTGCTTCTGGTTAGGATATTCTACCTTCTCTTCTTCCTCTTGGGAATCCTCTAAGGTGGTGGGTTGTTCGGGTGCCTCTACTTCTGGCATCTTCTCCTTTACTGGGGACTTCTTCCTCCAAACATAGGTGCTTGGCTTGGTGCTCGTAGAAGGCATGCTCACTATCTGAGTAGTTGGTACACTTGGTGCTCCTTCCTCTCCTCTTCCCCTCTTCTTAGACACTGGCTTCTTCATTCCTAGGGGGTCTTCAGGTATGGAGATCTCATCCACCAAGTATGCGCCATTTTTGAATTTTGGCCTTATGCACATGTATACGCGTGCTATGGATCCTCCAGCAATAGGAAGTGTTATTGGCCTAGTCATGTGGATCTCGTGTGACACGTACTTTTCCATGTACACGTGCTTACCTCTAGGATAGTTCAGTTTCTTCCTCATATCCCTGTGTTCCTGGTCCAATTTTCCTAGCTCCAACCTTAGCTTTTTCGACTCTTTAAATCTATTCACTCCCGCTTGGAAGTACTGGGTAGTGAACGTGAAAGGGAGCTTGCACCAAGGGCTCCATGATTCATCAACAAGTTTGAACCTGCCCAAGCAAAAGTGCTGGTACACCGTGAACTTAGCTTCTCCTTGTGTGGCTACTGGGAGTTGTTCGGGGATCCTCCACTCTACCCCAAATGCATTTCTCAAGTGCGTATACCATTTTTCAAGCCACACTTTGTGGGGAGCCGTCATTGTATCACATGCATACTTTTCAAACCTCTTCACAGGTGAAGGGTCTTCGGCTGGGTACTCCCACACAAACTTATCTGGTGCATCTGGCACTCCAACTTCTGTAAACACTATGGTGAGTAGGACATTGCCAAAGAGGATCCTGTCCCCTTCCTTTGCACACTTTACAATTTCCTCAGTAATGTATACAGACAAGTTATAAATAGTCCCCTCTGTGATCTTCCTGTAGACATGCAGCCATGGCTTGTTGACTTGCATCCACCTTTCTTGGCCATTTAGTTTCATTACTAGGTGTGCGACCATCTTCATAACTGGGTCCTTGATGTCTGAGATGTCATAATACCGTGACCCTTTCTTGCAGGCATACTCTATGATGGTCTCCTGAATAGCTTCCTTGTCGCTAAGGTCATCTTCCAGGCTATCTCCCTCGCATATGAGGCCTGTAAACTATGCAATCAACTAGGGAGTTACGTGCATCTTGCACCCAGAAAAGTGGAAGTAGTCCTCATGCACCCGAGACATCAACCACTGGTACAAGTGATCTGGCTTCCCAAAATAAGGCAACTCATAGAGTTGCAACAACCCTGCCTTCACCAACTTGACCTTCACATCATCATTGTAGATAGGAAACCCTTCAGGTGTTCACTTGTTGGTTGGGTGTACCAGTTCTAATGTCATTTATTTCTCTATAGTGCTGGTATGGTGATTATAGTCACTGACTGGTATGTTCCTCAAATGGGATTCCCATTCCTTTCCCATCATTACTCCATCAGGGTACTGCATTTCTACATACCATTCTTCGTTTGTTTCCACCTCGGACTCTGGTTGTTTAGCCTTCACTTTGCCCTTCCCTTTCTTTGGTGCCATGGTCGAGGTAATTGTATTACTCCAGTCCTCTCCTTGTTACTCTGCTTTCCTTCTCCCAACCTTCGATCTCAGATCCATGATATAAATCCCCTAAACCTGTGCCCTAGTTTTTTGAACCCTAACTTCGATAAATTCTTCACAAAATGTCTTTTCACTTCATTCCAAGCCCATTTAATTCCTTTCTCCTAGTTCACAATCTCAAACTAGCTCTTTACTTGTTTGATCACATAGATCTTCTCTCTGATCGAATCTAAAAATGTCCTAGCTTATATCTTTCACTTATATCTCCAACTCTTCATTTTCGCAAAGTAAAATGAGAGTGCCCCGACCCTCTATTTATAGTTTTTCCTTTTTCTGGTCATTAAATGCTACTTTACCTACCCCGTACTTTGTTTATTTAATGTGGATTTTTAAAACAAAACCCATCTTCAGTGCCTTTACTCACATGCCCTTCCTACGTGAAAACTCCTCCAACCTTTTGGCGCGTAACCAAACCAACCTGACAGGAGACTCTTACATGCATGCTCAGCCCCACGTCTGAAGGCACTTCTTCTATCCAAATTCTTTCTTTTTCCTACCTCATGTTGCTTTAAATGCACTTCATTTTCCTTTGTACGTGGGATCTATGAGTAGCTTTACCCTGGCACCAACCATTCTATCTTTTCTCTTCATCTCTCTTTTAACTAGGCTACTCAACAAGGCTCTTCAACACAACTTCCTTGGTACTTTTAATCACGTGCTTCTTCACTTTTCTCCACCCCACACTTAAATGATGTGTGGTCCTCTGTGCACTCATAAATCCTCCAAAAATAGCAATAAGGTTATTGGCACCTGAGGTGCAAAACAAAACAACAACGCGAAATGGAAACACAAGTAAAATAAAATGCATAAGGGAAAAGTCTAGACTAACTGGTAAAACTACCTTATTTACAAAACCAAGAAGACTTATTTATAGTAGGGCTTTAGCCTACCGCCATTGAAGTGTCCAGGAAACTTCGTTCCATCTAGCACTTGTAACTGGCATGCACCCGACTCAAGGATGTATGAGATTGTGTAGGGACCTAACCAATGGAATTTCAACTTCCCAGGATGGCACAAAAATTTAGAATCATACAGTAACACCATCTGCCCAACCTCAAACTTCTTGTTTCTAATATGGTGATCATGCCAAGCCTTTTGCTTTGCCTTTTCCACTGTTTGGCTCTAACGGGCAAGTGATCATCTCTCATCTAGTTTCATTAGTTCATCAATTCTTTCTTCCAGTGCTTGTTCATTGGCTAATCCTCCTACGTGCATGCTATTCATAGAGAAGGTAACATAAATTCAACCTGGAAAAATAAATTCCATGTGCCAAACACCAATTGAAAAGGTGTGGCTTTATTTAGTCTTTTATATGTAGTCATGTAAGCCCATAAAATTGCTGATACCTTGTCATCCCAATCCTGTCTTCCAACATCACAGATTTTGGTCAAGGTATGACTTAGTATTTTGTTGAATGTTTCTGTGGTTCCATTTGCTTGTGGGTGATAGGTCGTAGTATTATGATGAGCCACCACGAACTCAGATAGTAGGATCCTCACAGTCTCATTTAGAAAATGTGTACCCCTATCATTGGTCAAACTTAAAGGGCATCCATACCTTGTCATAATGTTCTCCCATAGGAACCTTGCCGCCGTTGCTGCCATGTAATATTTAGTTGGGGCTGCTTCTGCCCACCTTGTGAGATAATCCATGTGCAAGTGATGACATAACATGACCTAGTCCTATGCACGCTACCGGTGTAATAGGTCCTAAAAAGTCTATCACCCACTTTTCAAAAGGCTCCGCACTAGGAATAGGACGCAAAGGCATTTCATCTCTCCTTCCTAGTTTGCCAATGCACTGATAGTGGTCACATGCTTTACAATAATCTCTACAATCCCTGTACAAGGTTTCCCACCATAAACCTTCCATTAAAATATTATGCGCAGTGGCATCACCTACACGTAATGCCCACCCGCACTTCCTCCGTGTGCTTCCTCCATTGATGGACAGGCACTCATGTTCTAACACACACTATGCACAAAACTTCATCACATCCTAATTTGTATAAATCTCCATAAATCAACATGTAGGGTGTGACACGTATGGCCAACTACTTTTTCTCTAATGCCTTCATTCCATCCAATGCCACACCTTCTTTTAAAAATACTGCAATCTCTTCCAAATCCAAGGGTGCGCGCCGCAATCTAAACAAGTTAGCGCGTCTAGAATTATCTTCCTCAAAACTTTGCACGTCCTCTCCTAAATCAATTCTTCACAGATGATCAGGTCCACAATTGCTTTTTCTGGGATTCACTACAACAGTGAACTCAAACTCTTGAAAAAACAACACCCATCAACATATGCACCCTTGAAGAATGGGCTTGTTTACTAAATACTTTAATGCCATGTGGTCGGTGTAGAATACAAAGGGTGTTGCCAGCAGATACTGTCAAAATTTGAAAAGTGCATAGATCATTGACAATGCCTCACACTCGGTTGTGGTATAATTTTTCTCTGCTGGTGTTAACTTCCTACTCGTGAAATAGAGAGGATGATCAACAATCCCCTCACCTAGTTGTGAAAGTAATGCTCCAATGGTAGGTTCCTGAGGCATCTACATGGACATGGAAAGGCTTTTCCCAAGAGGGAAATCACAAAATAGGTGCACGGTAATAAGCCCTATCTTTTAATGTATCAAATTCCCTCTGTTGTGCCTTTCCCCAATGGAAGGTACTTTTGTGTCTAAGCAGCTCCTCTAAAGGCGCACGATGATCTTGGCATATCACTTAATGAATTTTCTATAATATCCCGCATGCCCAAGGAATCCACACACTTTGCTCTGGCTGATAGGCTCCTTTAACCCCACAATAACTGTAACCTTAGCAGGATCTACCAGCAAGCCCTCCTTACATATGATATGCCCCAATAAATTCCCAAAGGGTGTAGCAAACACACACTTCTTAATGTTAAGGGATATCCTTAACTACCTACACCTTTCAAACATTAATCTCAAGTTGTCACAATGGTCCTTAACCAGACCATATACTATCCAATCATCCAAGTAAACCTGAAGAAACTTATGAATGAAGTCCTGGAATGCTTGCACCACTATGCATGAAAAGATAGTAGGCACATTTTTCAACCCAAAGGGCATGACTGTATATGTAAAACTTCCCCACTCAGTGGCGAAAGTTGTCTTCTCCTGGTCTTCCTTTGCAATCTGGACTTGGTGGTACCCTAAAAATCCATCCGTAAAGGAATAGATTTCGTGCCCAGTGACTCCTAAAATTTCTTCAGTGAAGGGGGTAGGAAATGGATCAATGACACAAAATACATTCAATTCCCTATAATCCACACAAATTCTAATCTGCCCATCCTTCTTGATGCTAATTACCATCGAACTTATCCATTTTGATTCTTCTACTAGCCTCAATGATCCCAGAAGCTATCATCTTATATATCTCCTCCTTAAGCTTCACGCATAATTTGGGATTCATTTGGTAGGGCCTTTTTCTAACTGAGGCGTGCACCTTCCTTTCAGTTTTATCCTCATCTCCCCCAAGGAATGGTGGACACCTTTTAACTCATGGTACCCGTGTGGAAATAAATCCTTGAATTCATGCAACAGATCAATGATCTTTGATACTTCCTTCTCCATCCAATAATCCCCAATAATAGCTTCCTTAGGTTCTTCTCCTGAACCGATGTTAACCTTCTTTGTCTTTAAAGGCTCATGGTAGGCACGCACATGAGTATCTACACTTCCCACCACTTTGCACATCCCCATAGAATGGATAACATTTAAACTCTCTGACTCCTCTCCATTAATCACATATACTAAATTTCCCTTTTCCTTTTCCAAACACATGTCGCTCAAGCTGGGATTCTTCTGTTTCTTCAATATCTTCGAAGCAGCGCCTCCAATCCTAGTTCACCTAGTAGTTCCAATAGCCTATCTTCTATTCTGGCACTATCCCCCATTGTAAGGCACTTGATACCTTGCAAGGCCTTATCAACCGATGGTTTGGTACTCTGATACTCAAAGGCTTGAATAAGATCAGCCGCAAGCTCTTCCAATTCCTTTTTTGGCGGCGTGTCTCCAAATGAATGTACCATGCATGCATGCACAACCCTATAGTGTAGAATATAACTTGTGCACCCAGAGGGATGGTGGCAAGGCCTTCCGCACCTTCTCTCCAGACCTGTTCACACTCCTAGATATGGAAAGAGGTAGGATCCTTCTTATGGTACTCCTTGATGATGGTGGGTATATTAATTCTATAAAATCTGACAGAGAGAGAAATTCTTACCTCACGCCATTCTAAAAGGCTCTCCTGATGCATGGCCCACCAATGAGCTACTATGCCAAGCAAGATGTAACTCAACATCCCCCTTCATTCCTTTTCATTTTTCCACTGAGCTTCTATCTCCTGCAGAAAGACCTCAGGGAAGGCTCCTCCAGAGTACTTGGGCAGTTCTTTTCCCCCAAGGTGCCGAACCATGCATGCCTTAGTTACCTTGGTCACCGATCCTCTCAACTATCATCCCATTAATTCATAAGTCCCATGCACCCAATTATCACATGCTAGGCTAGTGGTATCACTCACTGACTGAGCATCCTCAAACTGGATAACCCTGTTAATAGGGTGTACCATCTCAGGGTCTTTGATTGAGCACACATAGATCTTATCCAAAAATTCTTCTCCCAATGGTTCAGTGTAGGGCACTGAATTCCCATCAGTTAAGGGGTATAATAACCCGCTCCTCTTTGTTCTCAAAACTAATGTACCCTTTGTTGAACCAGAGGTCCGCATTGTTCTTGTAACACCAAGGGCACCCAAGTAGTGCTGGGAAATTGTCCACCTCAGTGAGTGCCAAGACTTCAAAGTCCCCAATAAACTTGGCTCCCTGGATAGTAATAGATACATCCTTCAAGACACCAATGGGAATTTCCTTAGTCTTGTTTTCCATATACAACACATTTGAAGATGGTTGTAATGTAGGTCTCCCCATCTGATGCCATGCATCCAAAGTCAAAACATTAACCTCTACACCAGTGTTAATGAGTATATTACTAAGGAGACATCCATCCACAACTGCATTCAATGTAATCTCCTTATCATAGTCAAGGCTGTGAGGGGGAAGGTTTACATGCAATACCTGCCTCTCACTGCTCTTCTCTGGTGTGGTACCTTCTCTCTCAACAAGGATCCTAGTAAAGGAATGATGTTCTCCTACCTTAACAATTTACACACCTCCTTGACCTCATCTAGGTCATCTTTCCATGCCTAGATTCTCCTTCCTTCTTCCTCCCTCCTAGATTGCTCCTTTAGACATTGGATCTCCCCTTGCAAGATTTGAATAACATCCATGGTATCCTAATATATCTCCTTCTGATGCGCGGGGTCTGGGTAATTTCCATGAAAGACCTCTTCTCTCGAAACGAGGACCTCTTATGTCTTGTTATCTCTCTTACGTGTGTGGCTTCTACCATTATTTGTTACCAAAACAAGCTCCAAACCTTCATCCCATGTTACCTCGAGGCATCCATTGTATGTCTGCCTTCTTGATGCTGACCATCATAGCAGTGCCTTTGTCCTTCTAGTGCTGTTGATTCATATGCTCATATAACTATAGGAAATCCTCATACTTATGCTTCTTTCCACACCATGAGCATTGTAACAAGTTTAGGGCACTCATGTTCTTGTAATGTTCTATAGATCCACAGTTGAAACATGTCCCTCAAGGGAAAGGTCACTCCTTCCTAAGTGCAGTTACCTCGTCTACAGAAAATCCTCCTTGAAAAGACCTTTTCCTCGTGTGCCTCCATCTATGTTCACTCCTTATAACAATTGATCATCATTCTTAGAACTACTGACAATGCTGGTTTGGGGTAGAACACGTGAAAATCAATGACCTCAGTTGCACGTGGATCAAGGTGCCAGCCTGGTAGTCTTTATTATCATGGCCCATGGAAGGAGAAAATATTACAATAACAAGATACATTCTTTATGATCATGCTCTCTAGCAAGGGGCATCTACTGGTATAAAGTGGTCCCCATGACAGCTTAGGCCCAGATCTAGCATGCTTTCATGGAGGACCACATTTAGACACTTGTCATTGGATCTAAGGGTGCTGGAGGATGAGTTGGTAGTCCAGAAAAAGCTATAAATACAAGCACCTACAGAGTAAATAGATATACTTAGAGAGTGGGTGGAGCTCTACAAAAATACTACAAGAACTCTGCTAGTGGGTAATTGTATTGGGGATAGGATGTATGGGGCAAGGGAATTGTAATTTTTCTTTTTGGTAGCATAGTTACAATAGTCCAGTTGTAATGCATCACTGCGGTCTGCTTCTCTATAACACTATGTAATGACTCCATGAATGTAGTGAGGTTATTGGTTATATATATATATATGAATATAAATGGTTCTAATGAATATATCTTGCTTATAGGTATTTTTTCATTTACGTGTATGTTAATATGGATGTTTGTATACTTATTTTTGTTATGGTACAAGTTATATAATTTGTTAAGTACTCTGTCTAGAATAGCTTCATGTAACATTCCCATTTTAATACTTTAGAAACAAGGAATTTTTTTTTTTGCATGATTAATGTTCTTTGTTCTAAATACATAATTTAGAACACACATCTCATAACAATCATTCTTATAATAGATAACCATATGCAGCTGTAATGACTCGGTGTACCACCGATCTATTCATTCCATGACTCGGTGAACTACCGATCTATTCATGTGTAACATTGAGCTTGGAGTTTTCTACTGAATACTTCATATTCGTGGTTCTCTTACCCTATTCTGGGTTCTGAGTGATCTGTCCAAGGAACCTATCTGAATAATTGTTACCAATATTCATCGGCATCACGATCCTTAGACTAGGTGACATAGGACAACGCAATCAGTAGCTTGCGATACTTTGGCCAAAGATTTATAACATACTGTTCGTATTACTTATTCCTTGACGACATACTCGTCAATCTGGAATACGTCCTTCACCCCACTCTATTGTTATATAGAACGTCTTATACTGACTTCTGTCAGTCCCCTTGTCCCAAGGTTTCACTCTAGTTTCGGATTAACATCATAGTCCATGATATGAAGAGGCTCTTAAAGACTAAGGGTAAATTGGCATACTGGGTCAACCGAAGTTAACCCCATGTGCCAAGGTACCCTGAGTCTCAAAGGGCTTCCTCATAACCTGATTATGGTCCTAACCAGTCCTGGAGAGAAATCTTGATCAAGTTCCAGGTGTGTAAATCTTAACGATCAATGCAGAAGGGTGTTGCCACATGTCATCTACATTGTTGTATCCTCGAGAAGATCCTAATCTTCTCGAAGGTACAACCTTGCAGTTGACGTGTGTCAACATCCTATGGGACAGCCTCAAAAAGATGTACATACCTCCAAGAATTTACTTACGTTAAGTTATATTTGGGTTACAGAACTACATATTCTGGCAGCCTTCCCTAAACCCAAGTCCAACACTCTTTAAGTTACCTTTTTGTAATTAGGGTTCAGCTTTACAAAAGGGTCTTAATTAAATTAAGGATTGCTTCCTGGTTGTCGGTTGGGACCTAACAACCTTTTATCCAAAAAAATAGGACAACAACAATTTAAGTTTCGTTATTTAAAAATAACTTATCCAACAAAGGAAATGTATCAACCTAATAGGCTGAGACATATCAGACTTAATACTGTTAAGTCTTAGTGATTTATAACCATATATTCCTTTTATAATTAGTGCATTACAAGAGGGGAAAGTCCTCCTCTTCTTATAGTTACATTTTAGGGCTTAACCCACTCTCAATGTTCCTTATAAATGCAGTGATCTTATTTACATTTTTTTTAATCACAATCATAAGTTATAATGAATCACTAATTAAGAATGTAGTATTCAGCCACATAATTAGCTATGGCTTACTTAAGAAATTCATCTATATTCCATTGTATAAAAAAATAAGAATGCACACACATTCATATAGATAATAAGAAGATCATCCCAACAAGATAAGATACACATTCTACATAAGTAATTTCTCACTATTTCATTCATTTCCAAACCCATACAATTACAACTTATGCACTTCGGGCATACTTTAAGACAATAGCCTTCAAACAAAAGAGATAACTTTTCTTTTCACAATACAGTTTAGAAATCAAATCAGAATTCTTCATAAGAACCAATTTAGAACAGTCAATGCATCATATCAGATTTTGTCTTCCTTTACCACTTACGAAGACCATCTGCAAAAATTGCTAGCATGGGTCAGTTCAATGAACTGAGCATGATAAGCACTAATCCTTAAAACAATTGCATTCCACTAATTGTTTCAATTAAACAACCCTGTTATAATGACATCAATTACTTCATACTTTCTAACTTAAAGTGAAGTCAATATAAAGAGTCCTAGTACACTGTTAAAACAAATGGACAAAAAGAATATTCTATTTTTCTTGTCCTAAATTTAAATTATAATTGATTCCAACAATTACCTTCACAATCCAAAATCATAATACACTCTGAGTTTTCTTCCTACCAATTATAATACAACTTCATATCATAACTTAAGTTACAGACGTAATTTCAACTTAATCTATTTCGGATGATTCATCTCATTTCTTGCAAGAAAGTAAGAAGGAACAATCTGTTTATTATGCACCTAATCATCCGAAAAAGCTGAAACAGTGTATATCATGATTTGATCACCTTTTATTTAACACTAAACCACTTGAAGTATTCATCCCAACAGGTTCATACAAAAGTAATTTAAACAGAAGGAATGGATTACTGCCACTTGCAAGTTCACCTACCAATCTGTCCTTCATCTTATTATACTTGATTTTCAATCCATGAAAAGTATGCAAGGCAATAAATACTGAATTACTTTGCAAATAAAATAACAAACAGTAAGTTTAAAACAAGATCTTAACACTGTTGTAAAATGAAAGGAGTCTTCCAGGTTAGGATCCCTAATCCTAATGTTTCTTTCATCTTAATATAATAATCTGCCATCCCATAACTTTACTGATTGAGTTCCTTAAATAATTCTAAGAAAGAGTATATTAACATTCAAGAAGAGATCAATATAACTTTCTTTCTTTTAAAGCCCCTTTCCAACCTTCCTTTTCAACTCAGATATAAAACAGAGATGACCAAAACACTGTTGTAACCAAGTTTTAGAACTAAATCCAATTTCCAAGAAATAATAACCATTTAATAAATCTAATCGAGGAAGAAGAATATGTTTCTAGCACTTAAGTACACTCAACAATTCGGTTTAGGTAGAGCCACCATATAGAATTAACCTTAGATCCCTAGAGGATCTACCACTATACATCCAATGAAACCAATATCAACATTTAACATAAAACATTACAACCTATCAAACTCAATATAAACCTGATCCAAAGGAAACATGCTACTTTCCTTCATATGCTCGAACCATTTGAGATTAAAATCAAGTTAGGTTAACTTAACGTTTTCCCTTGATTACAAGTAATCCAATACTAATCTAGCTGGACCGATTCATCATCGGTGCCATTTCATTATAATACACTAAACAAGATTGAATATTCAGTATTTATAAACGTATTACCCAAATCCTATTTTCAAAAACACCCAAGGTCATAAATGTTCAAACCATTATAATAAATATATAATAATAGTCAGATTAAAAATAGGTCTTCCATATGCTTCAACCCATTTCAATTCTAATGTCAATTTCTAAGTATGTTTAAAAACCCAGAATTGATAAACATAATTTCTTATTACAACTTTTCCAAGATCACCCAAGAATTCGCAAGAAGAACACGAAATCCATTCAACGACTAATCTTTCAGTATAACCTGTATTGCTAACATTCATGGTTACCTTAAAAATAAACAACTAAACCATAAACTGTATTATTCGCAGTACCTACAAATTTCAAAAGCAATCAAACCCCTTCACAAGAGGAGATACAAATTTAAATCATTCAATAACTCCAAAACACGCAACTTGTAACAGTCAAGTTTTTACAGAGTATACCAACAACCCATCCACGAAATCATGTACCAATTTCCTTGAACATGAACTTGTTACAGTCAGAGTTTCTCATGGTGAAGCAAAAAATCTATTACTCCATTCATAGCCGAAGCAATAAGAGATTACCATAGTATTAAAAACACGTAGTCTTTTAAAATGTTTCCTTCCATGGAACAAGTTTTTAATCTAATAAATCAGTCAGATAAGAGCTTACAGCAGTCACTAGTGGTTTACCCAAATGGGTATGAAAACACAACTGTTCACAAAAAAAACCCAGATCGACGAATACAACCAGATCGTTAACAACAATAAGGATCTTAAGAAATCAAACACATTCACCAATTTCATCACCAAGAAAACCCTACGGAGTCTAGTACAGTTCACTTAGTTACAAATACATAGTGAAGAAAGGTAATGCGACAGTTCCAACTGGATAAAGAAACTCCAAGTCTAATCCACAGTAAAGGAACAAAAGAACAATGAAAACAAGTTTCATTCAGAACCCAAAATTTCCATGTTCAACCCAGAACCCAAGTTTAAACAAAACCCACAAATCATTTGTTATCAGCCAAGCCAGAAATGCACAAATATCATCAGAACAGAGTTGTTTTAATGAAAACATTTAAAGGAAAGAAATATTTTAACAGTTAGGGCCTATCATGCCTTATAGTGTTGCTTAAAAGTTGAAGAAGACCTCTGAATGAGCTCGCCCTTTCTCTTCTTTTCCACGAAAGATTAAACAACAAAATATTGCTTCCTCCATGCCTTATATATTCCCCATGACACAGAAGTAAATTTGAAACTTTCAAAATTGCCATGCAATGAAGAGTAAACTACTGGTTCGAAAAACCAGTGCTCATGTAGAGTGAAAAATGGAAAGCATGAATAAAAGAAACAACCAAACAAAATTTCCTTTGCATGTCTCTCAAAGCGGTCCGGGCTCAAGGACCCATGCAAATTAATTGCATTAAATTCCATTTCTCCCGCCTATTTTCCATTGCCACCACCCTGCCAAAGTTGGCAAGCTCCACATTAATATAAACAAGAGTTTCCATTTTTAGAGTTGTTGCCACGTAAGCCCCCACTTACCAAATTAACCTCCGCTAACCTTGGTAGTACTCCTCTTATCCTTACCTTAAATGCCATAGAAACCACCGCCCAAAACTTGTGACCCCTTAGGTTCCTTTTCATAGCACTAGTTTAGGATAGGTTAGTGACTTAGGTTAGATCATAGGTAAATTTAATTTTAACACCTTAGGATATAACATTAGTCACTCACCTTAGTATTAGGTTTAGATAACCCTTAGGTAATATCAAGTACATAGTTTAGGACTAGGTTAGATTAGCTAACCTTTGCAACAATAGGTTATAGTTTAGATTTAAAAACTAATAACCTTTCAGATTCTAGCTTAGGTCCACTTAGATAGGCTAAAATCATCATTCAGAATTCAAACAGAATACAACGTTCCCAGATCAAATTCTGGATTTGCATCAAGTAAAATAGCTTTAGATGGGAAACTCACATATCTTACCTGGCTTAAGGTCCAGGTTCTTTCTGATGCCAAAATGACTGAAACCAAATTCTGATTGCAATGACCTGCCAGGATTAATTTCCAGAATCCAACAAAACTTTCCACTATGGAAATATTTTCATATGAAGGAGGTTTAAAAGAACTTATATATTCTAAGTTCAGTCAGACTTAATAATTCACGAAATGTCAATACATAATTGTTCATCCCGAATATAATTAAAACATTCCTTGGATCAATGTAATTAATCCAAGGATGATTCATAGAGATAGATAAGTCTACAATCTCCCAGAAATCAGATTGCACTCATATGTGAAGAATGGAAAAAAATGAATCCAAGCATATTCTAGTTAAATCGAAGATCTTAAGAGTAGAAAAGACATAACCAAATCAAGCATGACTTCCCGAAACCAAAAGAACATATCCTCATATGGGAAAATCATATATCAACACTTGAATGCAAAGGAGAAAGTAACAACCGAAGGGAATGTAAAATTGTTTCTCCTAGGTGTGGATTTGTTTCTTCCACTAGTTTCAACTGGATCAATACTTCTTCCTAGTTCAGGAAAAACCAAGTGTGAGGGCTCGGTCACTGGGTGGGTTCAGATATGCACCAATGACTCTCCTTTCTCCATGCAATGAACTCTCACTAGAAGCCGAATGGGTCTCCCTCGTGCATTTTCCACAATGGGGTAGCACAGACTGCTTAGGTTCCACATCCTCCACGTGAACCTCAACTCCTTCCTGCAACGTCTGTCTCCATAGATCCAACATACTAGCAGCTTCGTGTCATCTAGTAATCTCCCTTTCACATGCTTCACCATACTTGATCCTTCTTTGTTCCCTCTCCTTTTCTGTCGTATCATCTACCATCTTCCTCCACCCGAGCTTCCTTACCCAACGCTTAGAATAGTTTAACTGGCCATTGGGAGTTCTTCTAAACTCATGGTAACCATCAATATCTTCATAGATAGAGGGATAACACATATAAATGATCCCCTAGGTTCTTGTAGAAACTCAAACTCAGCAACCTCTGTACAAGAATATGTGGAAATGGTGCTATTCTATAGTGTATCTAGCCAAGTAATCCTCCCCACTAGTGATATACGGCACGGGTCCATGTCAGATCTGCCTTATTCCTGCAACCTAACACTGGTAGTCTTCTTTAGTCCATGTTCCATGATCCATAATGCCAACTTGATCTAGATGCATAGGCTGATAAGCCACCCAAATAACTGTACTGGGAAGCAACATAAAAAATTCAAACATACAGATCATGGTATGAGATTCTCCTCTACCCATAATTACGTGTATCAAACCTCAAGTCCAATGTTGAGTATGTTGGGTAAATATCATCTTTCCATGCTCTTAAACCATGATCGTCAACATTTCATCTAATGTTAACCGGTCCATCATTTACTCTTTAGACAGAGATCATGATGCATGTTATATCCCACTACAACTTTGAAAAGAGTTCCCAGCAATAGAAATAAGATGTAGTCAATACTTTACTCCCACTATAAGAGGATAGGAATCCCATTGACACATTTGGCCTATCACCCAACAGAATTTGAGTGCTCACCCGAGGCATGCACGGGTGTTGAGTCTCTCTTTTATGTGAGTTTTTAGTGGGAAGCATTCATCAATGATTAGTATCCAGAAGTATTCAAGAAAGAAGTTTAGACATACAAGGATTATAAGGCTCAGGACGACCTCCAGATCCTTGTATTTTATTCAGACTGTGTGTTTTAAAAGACTCCATAACATATAATATAAAAGAAAGAAAGCTACAATTTCATTCAATTCATAGGTTGAAAGGAAAGATAACTTCTACCCATAACGAAATATACATGAAACCCATTGATATTCATATATAATTGCAATTAGGTAAACTTAAATTATATTCATTGTTTCATTACAATGAGCCATAGAGGGCAGACTGTAGTCATGCTACATCACTAGGCTTGTATAACTACACAAAAATAGAAAATAAATTAAAATTGCTAAGCTTAGTTCATTCCTTTCTGCATAAGCCAAAGCCCCACTCACAGTAATCCTGCAGAGCTTGGAATTTTCCATGTTATCTCTCTCTGTGTGTATCTCTCCTATCTTCTCCTCTTATGTCTATATTCACTAAATTTCTTTTTTGGTCTACAGGCACTTGTGTTTATCACCTTCCCGCACTACCAATTTTCCTTGCCGCACCCTCAGATCCATCGCCAAGTGTTGTTTGTGGTCCTTCAACTAGCAATTTTCCTCAGGCTCTAATCTCTCCACTTCCATTTCATGATGGTCTTCTATAAGATTCCAGATGCTAGAATGCCAAACTTTCCTGGGCTAAAAAACCTGTTGTCAGGTTGACATGTTATACCACATTCAACCAATCATGATTTTCACGTGTTCTACCTTTGTTTCTTAAATTAGTTAAGTCTTGAATCTCTCTTTCGCATGCCACGGATTTGCTATATGTGACCTTAAGCCTTTGGTCTTGCATTCCCACTCCCAAGATCTCGTGTCATCCTGTAACTGGGGTCCCGCATGCCCATGTGCCTTCATACTTAGTCAATATTTCACAAACTCACCTTTTTTATCAGTACAGAGAAAGGGCACCATTGAAATCATCGTGCAATTGTTGCAGTACGTATCAGGAGCAATTTCTATCTGCATCCACCACTACCAACATCTTTCTACCTGCACTCTACACATAAGTATTATTCCCTTCCTTTCAACATGGGAATTAGGAGAATAGATTAGTTGTAAATTATACAAGAGTGATCATGACCCTTGTCTTTATATAAAATATCCAAATGATAAGAAGAAGACTCGAAATTTCTCTCACCATTCCTCTGTCATATGTCATTCTAGAGACCATGGTTAAACCTTCCAAAGAACCAATAGTCACTAAGCCAACCTCATTCTCATCTCTGTAGCCCACATAATAATTCTAACAACACCAAATCTAAACTCCCCTCACTCATCTGTGCAGTATCTTGAGAGGGTTCCCAAAACCCTGTCAGGTTTAATGACTTATTACCAAATTGCCCCTACTCAAACATCCTGGTTACCCAACTACAGTATTCAGCCCATTTACAAATATCCAACATATGATCTACATTTCTTACATAGACACCCAAGGGACAAAAAATGTGATCTAATGGTAATATATTCAAAACCAGTGAGCTTCATAACTTCTCCCAACATAACCATGAATCTTTCCCTTTTCTTCACCCATACTTAAACCTTTTGACCTTTGTTATACATGTTGTTTTCCACAGTCTTCCTTTCAACCTGCCAGCCATCTAGATTTGATTATAGTTCACCTTCTACTATTTATTTTCTTCCCATCATTATTTTTTTCCTTCACTCTATTGTAAAATTTAATGAGTAGGAGAATCACCTAAATTCAAAATATCATTCTATAGTCAGGATCTTACCTTTCATATGAGAAGATGTCTATTTATCTGCATTAAAGATTTTATTTGAAATTGTAGCTTCCAGAGGTGAGCCTTCTAGGAAGCGCCTCGTTTCCTATTTTATGCTTAGTCATCTCACTACGCAGTCCCCTCACTTATATTGGATGTCTAAAACTGCTATTTTTTTGTCATTGTTGTGTTTATTACAAGTCATTCCTCTTTCTAGCCAAAGGGAATGTGATCTCTACAATCATTTTTCTTGATTCCCCACCCTTCTACATATACTAACTCCCAACCTATTTTTTTCATTTATCAAACACCTTACAAAGGTTCCTTTGACCTGGATAAGAATTTAGACACCAAATTTGGGTTAAAATCCCTTTAGTCCCCTTCAATTAAGTTAACATAACATGTTCACCTAACCATGACCCCTTTATCCCACATTCATATTAATTTAATTACTTACAATTTAATTAATACCCATCCTCAAATTATTTATTAATTTAATTTACACCTCACCTAGGCACATCACCTAGACACCTCACCATGGACTTATTCTTACCCTATTAATTAACTAAGACTCAGTCTCTACTTATCTTAACCAACTGGGACTTAGTCTAACCCTAACATTAAATTCCTATTCCTTCTCCAACAACACTCCCACTTATCTAAGTGCTAACCATCACTTGAGACCCAGACTAACAAGAAGAGCATGCCAAAAATAGCCAAGATCTGTTATTTTTGGTAAACCTAGGATTTCCCACCCTAACCAACCTGGTTAACCGAAACCGATGTCCCGGTCACCCTAACCATCATCGGTTACCATATATACAGTTTTTCAACCTTTTTCCCAGGATGGTCACTTCAAATTTTGAGAGAGTTATCTGCATTCAAGCACAAACCAGAGATTTTCTCAGCATTCAAATGATAGAATACATTCAACCACAGGCCCAAAAAACACCTGAGACTGATCCAAAGGCATTAACATTCATGGTAGCACTCTGGGAAGTACTATTCCATGACACTATTCACAAATTTCTTCATGGATCGACCATTACCTTCCTTCACCCACCAAGCCTACAAATACAAGTAAGTACATTTGATTTTATCATTTCTGTACTTACTTAGATTTGTTCTTTATCTTTTTGTTATTAATCTATTCCTCCTTCCATTCCTCCATTCCTCACTTTCTTACCAATCTACCTATCCAACCACCCACAACCTTCTAGCTCTCCTGTACCTAACCTTTATACATTTCTGATCTCTTCCTCACATTATTACAAACCCAACCATCCCCCTTCACTCTCTGTGTAGTCACAGAGAAGCCGAAAATCACCTTTTATCAACTTTCACCAAATTGCCCCTACCAATGTTGGTTATCTTAACCATCATCGGTTTCCTCTTCACTAACATCGGTCACCAGAATGACATCAGTTATTGTATCTCCTGTCAAATTTCACTAAATTACCCCTAACAGCCCAAAAAACCTCACAAAACCTTACCAAAACCTAATACCTATCACCTACAACCTCACCACAAACCTTCCCAACTCTTTGTGCAGACAAAGAGAGAGCTTGGACACATGTTTATTAACATTCTTCCATTCTCCCACAGAACCAATGATATCGGTCATCTTAAACATGGCATTGGTCATACCTAAACTGTCATCGGTCACAGTCTAATCGAGCATCGGTCTCTATGTGTCTGGTAAACTGCCTCAGACCAACAAGCCTCCTAATCATCCAAATCAACCCAAAATTGCACCAGATCTTACCCAGACCCTTTCCTGTGACCCTCATACCACCTGTCCCAACTTGTAACCTGACCCAGGACCTTCATCAGTTTAATTATCAAACATTTAATTGGATTAACATTGATAGTAATCTAAGATACCTAAATCAGAACACTAGTTAGATTTCTTTTATTTGCATGTTCATTTATTTTATATTGAATTATATATATCAGTGGATTGACAACCATTGAGGAAGTATCACACTTCCTGGATCTAGCTCACACTAGGAAATCCACTAAAATTTTGCTATTAACTATGTATATGTGGTCTTTCTTTGCATTACAAGTAGTTCCTCCTAGCCAAAAGGAAGATCACATAATCATCTTAGATCATAAATCATAACGCGCGCACTCAACCTTCAACCACGAACAAACAGGTATTCCTCATTTACCTTTTAGCCTTATCTATTTCATTAATCTACGATGAATCTGGTGAAACATTTTGGCATGCCTGGTTGGACCCATCAAGGTTTCTTTGCATTTTTTCATTCCTAGGTAAAAATTGTGTGTTTATTTCCCTTTGAAAAGTATTCACATTAATTTTCTTCTCTGGAATCTTCTCCTTCTTTCTATTGTCTAAAATAAATCATGATTTTGGTGCTTTAAAAAGAACACATCTTTCTTTCTACTACATTTCATTAGTGAAAGAGCATTCCTCTTCCTGTTCTTTATTTTCTACATCGAACGTAATTGTGGATTTGGGCTTAAAACACTTGCATTTCATTCTGGTTTGTTGCATTATAGCTCACATTAATTGAGGGCAACCTATACGTTGGAAGTCTTGCCTAGCTGATGGTTGACTAATTCAATCATAGTTCAACTTGCACACTCTCTATACCAAACCACTTAAATAATTTACACATCTTCTTAAACATCATCCTACTTGGAAGAAGTTGTCAATGATCACACGATTAGAGGATTGACAGTGGATGCCCAACTGGTTTCTTTATCCAGTCATTATCTCAGAGAAAGGACCGCCCCCACCAAAACTTTACCTGAAACCATCCTTAGATCTTGGATTTTTATAGGATACCTACTACCGAACCAAAAAAAAATGTTCTATTCACAAGTTAGTCCTAAATAGCATAAGCTAAAACATAAAATTCACCCATAGGATTTTGTGTTTCTTAGTGCTTTCTTGATTTATGTTTTGAGCTATGAGATCATGTTCTCCATTTTTATTTCTTCCTTTCACATTCCACTATCATAGTTGGTGTATTCTGAATTTTTTCTAAGTGTGTTAGGGTTCATCATTACCATACTCAAGTTTTTGGGTTGATATTTTATCTGATCTAAGTCACTAAAGTCAAATTTTTCTCCATCTTTTCAAATTTCATAGTGACTAGTGTCGGTCCAGTCGACCATCATCGGTTTACTTCATCTGACCATCATCAGTTTACCTAACCATTGTAGGTTTCCTAATTTTTTGGGTTATTTCACCAAAACAACACATCACTTTTTTTTCTTTTTGGGGTTTCTCAGATACATCATCATACCTCTGGATCTTTAAAATCACTATAAAATCTAGGTTTTACTTCATTTTTCATCAGTTATTGCCTCATTTGTAAAGCTTTTTATTTTCCACCGTAACTGGTATTGGTCACCTTAACCATCATCGATAACCCTCTCACCATCATCGGTTAACCCAACTATCATCGGTTCCTGTGTTTTAATTTTTAATTAAAACAACGACCAATTTTCAGCTACCTGGAACTATTTTTCTCCATTATTCTATTTTTCTATGTCATTTATAGAGAGCATATTGCTAAGCCTACTCCAACTCACATGGTTTTGACTTCTAGTCAAGCCAACTCCCTTGTATTCCACACAAGCCTTCATCCACTCCTGCCTAGTCCATCACCACCTTCCATCCTATCAACAATGGATCCTACTCAACCCATTATCATCAGTACTGGTGATAAGGAGTTTCACAAGACTCATTGACCAAAACCCCGTTACCTTACAATATTATCTTTCCCCATTCATCTACTTGGGACTCATCAGGATAACTGGTATACAACATGTCCTGTGTCCATTCCCCCTACCCTTGCCCCCACTTCTGTGTCAGCTAGCTTAGCATTACCTTGGCCTTACCTTCTTCACCTTACCACCTGTGGTATCCCAACTTGACCCCACATCATCAATATCTATTACACCTACAACATCTGTCACACTATTGACATCAGTTGGCTCCCATGGTGTCAACCATTCCTTCATCAACCACCTTGAGCATAGCCCTTGTCTGCACCTGCCACCTTGTATATACCTATTGCATTCACAGCCACCCATGGTGTCGGAAACTCATACTCCATGCCAAAACATTTTTTTCTCCATCCCATAGTCTTTACTTCAAATCACTAAAAGAATCACTACATCCACCCCACCCACTCACACATATCAACAACAACCCCCTATCTCATTTATCACCTATTCGGGATATTTTCTACCTGCATCTATTCCCCCCTCATAGTTCTCATACTTGGAACCACCATATACTGGGATGTCATCCTCATCATACATTCACCATCTACCCCCTTATACTATAGGGGGTGCCCAGTCATCACAACCTACCAATGACCTTATTAAAATGATGATGGAAAAGATGCAGACATTGGAAGCATCGGTTTCTGGCTCTCACAACTCTTTGAAATAGAACTAAATTTGTAATGATCCCATTCATCCATCTATTCCCATTTTTCCATACTCTACACATTAGAAATTCCCAAATTCAAATGGTTCAATAGCAAAGAGGACATGCACCAACACTTGTGGTCTTTCAAACATGTGTGCTATTTAATTTCTCATGATGATGCTCTACTCTTGCAGACATTCCCAATGTCCTTAACAGGACTTGTGTTGGATTGGTATAGTGGTTTACCTTGACATTCCATTTACTCATTTAACCAAGTGGCTCAAGCCTTCTTGGACCATTTTTTGATCAATATCGTCAAGAAGGTCACCATGACTGACTTGTACTCAACACGACAATACAAAGATGAATCTATCATAGATTTTTTCACTCATTGGTGAAGCCTCATCAACCAACTCACATTCCAACTACCTCAAACCGAGCTTATAGAGTTTTTCCACTAGGGCTTGTGCTAGACACATCTCACCAACTCTCCAAGTTCAAACCTTCTTCACATTTGACGAGGTGTTCACCATGGCTAGAAAACTTGAAATCTCATGGCCATATAAGAGAAGAAAATTCAATTGCGTAAAAAAAACATTACATTCAAGTCAAATGATGCCTCTTCCTCTTCCAAAAACCCAAAACAATAATTATAGAGCCAAAGGATTTACCAATGCGGTAGTTTTAAAATGCTAGCCCATCTCACCCATCCAATGAATCAAAACCTTCCTCTAACCTTTATCCCATTCAATATTTTCAATTCAAGTGAGAGCAACGTAAATACACTCCAATCGAGGATAACCTTATTCTTCAATAATATAGAAAAACTTATAAAAGCCAGAAACAATTGGTTTTCCACCGATGAAACCACACACTGGTTTTGACCCCTCTCGTCTTATACTTGCATGGTACAAGGAACTTTACTACTGTAACTATCATTGTGTTAAAGGCCATACCGATGGTAATTATATAACCTTCAAAAAAATTGTTTAGGAAATGTTATACAATGGAAGATCTTGTCTTGGACAACTTGAAATACACTAGCTAATTAGAATTTTCATATCTTAAAGAAGCCATTGTTCCTCTACTCATACCCCGTCATCTAACAAAAGTAGTGAGCCTTTGACTAATGACATGTAATGTATCCATGAAGTCTCATGTTATTTTCAAAATCATACCAACCCTACCTCAATTTCCTCCTATTCCTTCCATCGAGAAGATTCTCACATGAGCTCCTTTACCCTTGGAGGAGCCTATTTCATCTACTCCTTCACCCACATAGGAGTCTCCCTTCATCTCCCCCTTAACCTATGGAGGAGACCACAACATCTGCTGATGTCCATTTCCCCACACACCTCTCAACCTCACAAACAACCCATGGTGTTAAATATCTTACCCACATGAGAGTCATGATTAACTCCCGTCTCCACCGAAAGAGAAACCTACCTCATCTCACCTATAATCTTCCCTACCAATAGAGGATCCTTTAGAAATGCAACTTTTTGTTGGTGACAATTCCCCATTATCCTTCTAGGATCTTGTCGATCTCCTCTTGGTTCTTTTACCCACAAAGTCCAAAGCCAACCTATTCCCTATCTCATAGACATACTTTACAGGGATTACTATGAGGTCAACATAATCAATGTCATTTTCAAACCTAACTTACCACTTAGATTATGTTGATAATTCCATGCTTTGGGGAAGTCTTCGGCTAACCTTTTCAACCCAAATGAAAATGTCTCTTGTAGATACCTCCACTATTTATCAAAGGTGTTTTAGACAATCAAACCAACCATGCCTATATTGGTCATAACGGCCTCTTCTTCATCATCCCCGCCTACACCTAAACCTTTACCAACAACCAAACCTATTCCTATGCCTAAGAACCTACCTACACCTACACCTTCCCCTACGTCCAGAATCATCACCACATTGGGATTCATGCCGATATCAAGCCTAGTCCATCCTCCTATCAAACTAGACTTAACCAAATCGTCACAAGCTCATGAAAAAACTATTCCCCCACCTGAAAGGAAGACCCAACCTTCTAGGCCGCATACACCAGTTTCTCCCACTATTTCTCTGTCAGCTTCACCCCTTCCATCTATCCTAGGACCTCACCCATCTACCTTGGCTAAATAAACTCCTACCCAAGGTAAAATAAAAACATAGTATCCCATCACCTCATCATGATCCTCTATTACAACTAACTTACCTACATCGCATATAACTTCAAAGTTACCTTTAACCTTTTTACCACTTGTATCAACACCACTTCCAATAACCTTGTCACTACCTATGATATTCCCCACTCTTTAACCAATACCCTCCACCTTGCCTCTTCTTGAAACCTTCACCACACATCCATTATCACCTTAGCTAACCCGTTCTCTATAGCCATCTTCCTTCCCTTCTACATCTCACACTCTTTCTTCACCTTTACCCAATAAAGTGCAACCAAACTTGAAAAACCCTCTACTCTCTAAAGAGGTAGTTAAACCTACAACACCACCTATCGCTAGTACATCTACTACACCTTTACCCAAGAAGGTACAAATCAAACCTAAAATAGAATAACCTACCAAACTAGTGTTCAAGTATATCCCACCTCTAATTCCACCTCTCGTGGTGCCTCTCCCATGAAATCACCCACACTCACCTCACATTGTGATCCATTGACAGGGTATTACACCAACATTCTAGCTAACCTTTTAGAGACCTACATTATAACATTACCACCACTCCAAATTTATGACCCACTCAAACCCAAACCAAAAGGGTTTGACAATACTAAAATTTACACCTATCATTATGTGTCAGGGCATGATGTAGAAAATTGTAAATCTCATAAAACCGTTCTTCTCCAACTATGTCCTCCTGAAGAAAACTTTGACGATGATGATCTTCTAGATGATGACCCTATTACACCTCCACCTATCAGAAAAAATCCTTGCCCACTACCTATTCATTAACCTACATTTCCACCTCCACAACCCTTTTATGCACCTCCAAAATTCAAGATCAATATGGTCCACATAAGAGAGCTAGCCAAAACCCCACAAAAATGCCAGTGTGACCTACTCATTTCACAAGGATATTATCCCACACTAGGATTTTGTCTATCATGTTGTTATACCTTTCATGACACACCTTCATCATCCACATCTCTTCCTCATATTAATTTGATCCAAGTTGCCACTCACACCCAAAAAGAAAAATAAAAGGAGAAAGCAACCAACCCATCCACCAATCCTATGCCCAATATACCATCTACACCCACACCCAAAATCACCATTCAGGGACCCACATACCCTATTTATAATGGGGTCTCCCATTTTACAATGATAAAATAATTGCACAAATCCCCTCCAAAAATATCTTTGTACGACCTTGTCCAAACCTCTAAATCTCATTGATAGGCCCTCATGGAGGTTTTGCAATCCATTGATGTTTTCTCTAACAACCCTATCCTTGTGGCCTCCATTATCACCCCTAACCATGTGGCCTCTCTCACCAATTCATACCCTTCCTCTACACCCGCTAACACTCATCAAGTAACATCTCTCAGTTTCTATGACGATGAGATTTTACCTCTCCAATTAAATGACCTTGATCCTGCCCTTTTCATTTCCATCTACATTGATAATATATGTGTTCGACGCATTATGATTGATGGTGGTGCCAGCATCAACATCATACATACAACCAAATGCACATCCTTGCCAATTTCATGCATAATAACCCAATTATGTTGCGCCCATTCAATGATGCCATCACTTCCACCCTCAGCACCATCACTCTCCATGTTTGTGTGGGCCCCCGTACCATCCCGAAATTATTCTATGTATTAGAGGGGGAATTCTAGTACAACTTGTTGCTTGGCCGACCTTGGATCCATGTCATGGGTTGTGTTCCTTCAACCTTACACCATTGTGTAGAATTTGACTATGAAGGATATAACTATACCATTCTAGCTGACCCATCACAGTTCAAAACATGTAACATGTGTATCAACCTAATGGCATCCTTATACATGTTAAGGCATCTACCACCACTACCACTTCTCCTTCACCCACATCCACATCTACTAATGCTATCAATACATCTTCTATACCTAAATCCTACATTCTAATTGCTACCATAACCTCTGCAGCCAACCCATTCGCTAACCCATCTGATTCTCAACTAAATAATGTTTCATATTCCCAATAACCCAGTAATTCAACTATTCCATCTACCAACATATCAACCAACGATCCCTTAGAAGGTGTTTTTCAACATCTCACTCTAGGGGAGTACCACATGTACAACATCAACACATTCCTTACTCCTCAAGAGTATTGTAACCTTCACCAATATCCTCGCTATGATCACCGCATAGAAGAGGTTTTTCCTTATGGTACTCCCCTCCTTTATACCAACTTAACATATGGGGGACTTGATAATTCTACCTACTCACCCGAGCCACCTTTCCAAATATGACTATTTTCATCTGACCTCTAATATCTCACCAACCTCTCCTTCACCCACACCTTTCTCCATTGTTATACATGGAAGAGATTTGGCTTTGGTTTATATGAACATGCTGCCATACTATCATCCCATGTACCACTCATAAAAACAAAGACCAAATTGGTATTGGATTTACCAAACCATCTTCTAAGAAGGCCCACATCAAACTCGTTGAGAAAGACAACCCTCCTTTACCCCATTTACAAACTTCACCACCTTCACCTACGGAGTCTATGGATCCAAAATCCATTCCTGCTAACTTTTTTTTTCATGAATACCATTTCCTAGGACCTCTAACTTTTCAATGAGATGGCGAGGCTCCCTCTTCTCTTCCCTTCCTATATCCTAACATGATCAATGATGATACACCTTCTATTAACATTGTTCAATGTCAGGAGGATGGATCTATTCTCACCTACCCTAGTGCGGAAGATTCCTATATTCATCGGTCATTGCCTTCTCAAACACAAACCATGTTAAATGAATCAACAATCAAAATCAATATTAACACTCAAGAAAAACCTCACATTATAAATATATGTCAATATTTAGATGTTGCTAAATAGGAAGCTTTTACTTCTTTCCTCTGGGATCATAGAAATGTTTTTTCTTGGTCCTATGATGATATGCCCAGTATTGACCCAAACATTGTGGTCCACAATATCATCACTATTTTTTAGGCCAAACCCATAAAAGAGAAGCTACAGAAAATGCATCCTCACATTTCCCTTCTTATCAAAGAAGAACTCTAGCACCTTCTCTCAGTTTCCTTCATCATACCCATTGATTATCCCCAATGGATCTCTAACATTGTTCCTTTCATAAAAGTAATAGGGGGAATCTAGATTTTCATGGATTTCCATAACCTTAACTTATCTTTCCCTAAAGATGACTTTCCTCTACCTAGTATTGGACAACTAGTTAATCTTACCACTGGCCATGACATTCTATCACTCATGGATGGTTTCTCAGGTTATAACTAAATATTACTTTCCCTAGAAGATAAAAAAAAAAAACCTTCATCACTCCTTAGGGGAAGTTTAACTATCGATTCATGATCTTTGACCTTAAAAATGTTGGTGCTACATATCAGTGGGCTATGACTTATATATTTCATGACATCATGAATTGCATATTAGAAGATTACATTGAAAATATTCTTGCAAAATCCAAACATTGGGTCTAGTACCTTAAATTCCTTAAGGTAATCCTTGACTGTCTCATCAAGTAATGTGTTCGCCTTCAACCTAAGAAGCGTTTCTTTGTCATTATCTCTAAAAAACTCCTTAGATTTATAGTTTCTTTGTGTGGTATTGAAGTCAATCCCACTAAAATCAAGCCTATTCTCAAAATTCCTCCACACACTAAACTTCATAAACTTCGTAGTTTGCAAGGTAAATTACAATCTATTCATCATTTTATTTTGCAGCTTTCCCACACCTGCCACCCATTTCATCATCTCCTCAAAAAGGATGTCTCCTTAAAATGGGGTGATGAATGCTGCAAAGCCTTTGATGCCTTAAAAAAATACATTCTCCAACCACCTATGCTTATTCCTCCTAAGGATGACTAACCATTTTACCTTTACATTTCTACTACTGATCATTCCTTAGGGGCCATGATCACTCATTGTGATGAGAAACACATGGAACAAGTAATTTAATATATAATCCATATGCTTATAAACTACGAAACTAAATATACCCACACTGAAAAACTCTGCTTAGCCTTATTTTTTTTCGCCACTAAAATTTTCCATTACCTAATCAACCACAAAGTCTTTGTTGTCACCAATATTGACCCCTTACATTACATATACACTAAGCCCTACCAACATCAATGTGTTGCATGTTGGATCATGCTTCTTACAGACCTATACCTTGAAATCACCCATAAAAAATATGTCAAATGACAAACCATCATTGATTAACTTGTAGACATACCTCTCTCTGAGAATCAATCCTCTAACTTCAATTTTTCAGATGAATCCATTGCTACCCTCTCTTTGGACAATATCATTTACCAGATGACCTTATTCTTTGATGGTTCCCAATGTTAGTGTGGGGTTAGTGTAGGAATTATCCTCATTCCTCTTGACTGTGAGCCTATTCCATTATTTTTCAAATGGGATTTTGATTGTACTAACAATATCACTGAATATGAAGCACTCGTATTAGGTCTTCAAGATATCATCACCTTAGACATTAAATCAATTATTATCTTTGAAGATTCTCAACTGGCTGTAAACCAAGTTAATGGTATATACCAGTGTTGTAATAGAATACTTCAAAATTACTAGCATCATGTTAACATAATTTTTACTACCTTTAACCGTTATGAACTTCAAACCACCCCGCATTCCACTAACAGTTTTTCAGATACCATGGCTTGCCTTGCTTCACAGATACTCACTTCGCCCTCTAACTCAAAAATATTTTTCGCAGTATAAAGGTTATAATCAACCTCTTATCTATTTCGAGACATCAATGTCATTGGAATTCTTGAACCTGACCCACATGACCTTTGGTATAAGCAGTTTGTTGACTACATTTCCTTTCAATTCTACCTCCAGAACTTACTTATAATGGACAACAAGGCTTTCTTAAAAGTGTCTCTCATTATGTCATCATGAGAGGCCTTCTTTATAAATGTGGCTTTGACGGTATCCTCTTACGATGCCTAACAAGTTATGAAATTTCCTACACCATCAAGGAAGTCCAGGATGGAATTTTTGGAGGTCATTTAAATGGTTTAGTTGTCTCTAAACACGTTCTCTATGTATGCTATTATTCGACAACCTTAAACCATGATTTTTGTGTTTATGTAAAACATTTTATGAAGTGCCAACAACATGATAATCTTCATCACACACCTAGTCATGCCTTGCAAATCGCAAGAGACCTCGTAGAGATCAATCCTCATTCTTCTCAATTTCATCAAAGGATTATTACCACTACCAAATAATATACTAAATGGATGGAATCCATACCTCTTATTTCTAAAAAATCCAAGAAATAATATTCTAATCCCATGCGCACCAGCCTATCACCTAGCGGGTGTTGGGCGCTCACCTAAGGCATGCACGGGTGCCAAGTCTCTCCTTTATGTGCTTTTTGTGAGAATGCATCATCTTAGGACAAATAATCAAATGTAGGATAGAAAAGAACTATACAACATTCTTAAGAACTTAGAATGAGTTATCATCTCATTATATGTAGAAAAGAGAAACAATAAGTAATATATGGAGATGGTTTATACAAAAAAGAAATGCATAAGTATTATACTCTTGAACACAAATTATTTATAACAAAGAATTATATTTATACTCATAGAGTTAATAACCCACATTACATCCCTTGAGGTCATAACAGATCCTCATATAACTATGCAGAGCCAAGTCATGCATCAGAGCTATATTATGCTCATCATATTACAAAGAAGAATGAAAACCCATCCCCTTCAATGTGCTTATCACTCACAGAGCTCTCCTAATCCCTAACCCATAACATCCTTCATTCTATTTCTGCAGGGATTTCACCGTTCTTTTATTTCTTTTCCTTCTATATCTTTCTTCTACCTGGGCGCTTGTATTTATAACCTTAGCACCCACTGCCATGCCTTCTAAAAGTTACAGATTCGGTCACCAAGTGTCAAAAGTGGTCCTCCATGGGAGCATGCCTTCACAGATCCAATCTCTCCACATTGTATGATGATGCTCTTCTAGAACCTTCCATCACATGCCTAGAATATTCCCTTTTTGATCCCACAGTCGCCAGGCTAGCACCTTATCCACAAGGGTCATGATTTTCTCATGTGCTGCCTGGGGTGCCAAATACGGCTAAGTACAAAACCTTTTTTTCCTTGTGTGTGCACTGTGTGTTCTACAAAATCCTTCCATAACCCTTCCCTGTGCACCTTCAACCCACGCACCCTTCTTCAACTAGGTCCCACGCATGCCCACGCATTTTCTTATACTTAGCTGATATTTTGGGGCCCAACATCGACTCACACTATGCATGTTCTCCATCCTTGGAAACACTCTTCAATAAAGAAATAAAGAATGGTGGATCCTTACAAATGGTTGGGATGGAAGAATAAGGAATGAAGAAATGGGGAAAAGAATGAAAGAATGGGGAACTTTACTTCTAGAGGAGGAGAGGGAAATCCTTCCTTAAATCTGCTTCTAACTTTCCCCAAGTGTCGACCTCGCTCTGAGCCTGCTGACAGAGGTCCCCCACCAGGGTGCTCACTTCTTCAAAACTCAGTTCCTCCCCCTTAGCGCTCATTGTTTCTATGACCTCCTCCAAATTTTTTCCCAAATCCTTTTTGCGCATCCATCCTCTGAGTGATTTACAGGTACAATTCCTTTAGTTAGTTCTTGATTGAGCCCCGCAAGGTCTCAATGGCCTCTAATTTATTTTCTACTTCGGCTAGGATCTTGTCCCACTCATCCCTATTCCCCTTATTATTTTCTTGTAACTCCTAGATTTTTGCTTCATGGGTGGCAACCAAGATACTTTCCACTCTATCCCTATCTGCATAATTATCATAGGCAGCCTCATCAACTTGCACGATGAATTTTACATCAGCGAGGATCTTGTTGTACTGAGAAACAATTTCCACAACCTTCATCTTATTTTATTTCTCTTGGTGTGCCAATGCCTCCTCTAATGATTCTAGGGAAAGTGGTTGCCTCTCCATAGTGAGTATGCGGGTCAAGTCCTCTAGGCATTGCAAGGATGATCCATACTTTTACGCGGGTGGTGTTAAGTCTAGATGATTTAAGACAATGACATTCGTGATCATCTTTATCTTCTTGTATGCCTCGTGCACTCTTTCCTTTTCATCCTTTAGCTCATTCCTTAACTAGGTGCTAATTAGTTCCTCCTTATTCAAGTCCTTTCTTTTCTCAAGGATCTCTTCTTCCCTTTTCTCTAGTTCTACCTCTAGGAACTTTACCCTATCATTTCTTTCGAAGAGCCTGGATTAAACCTCAATTGAAACTTTGTTGAGCGCATTGCAGATTTTCTCATCTGATAATCATTGAGCATTCACCAAGGGGTTTATCCCTTTTTTTCTTGGCACTTTCATCAATTCTCCTTGGCTTACCTCAAACTCAAGCTCATCAATGTGGGACTCAAATTCCCATGATAGCATTTTCCTTGTCTGAGGGTATGCACCTTCCTCATCAAATGAAGTCATGGCTAAAATTTGTTCCATTGGCATGGTGCTATGGAAACGCATGCCCAACACCTTGTTCAGATCATCAATGTAGCCTATTCCTTGAAATTTTTATGCTTTTGTGCTCTTTCTCCCTGTGTGTGTGGCTTTTGGAAATCTTACATCCAAACTGGGATCTCCTCCCATGTTGCCATATTCTTTTCCTAAGCTCTCCTCCTCAGCTTCCTTCATCACCACATCTGTGTTGCATTCAACATTTTGTTCTACCAGGTCCTTGATGATTTTCTCCACTTTTTTCTCTACGGCCTCTTCTATCTATTCCTTCATGAGTCTTTAGGTCCTTTCATCCTTTGTATCTTCTTCCTCGCTTACCCCCTTTCCTTGAGTCTCAGCTTCTTCTTCATCCTCCTTCTCCTCATCTCCTTCATTGTACTTCTCATCTCCTTCTTTCTCAAAATCATGTATCTCATAGATAGGATGGTCTTCACCTCCCTCTAGTTCATCATCATCTTCCATGTCACTGATGTAGGCATCTAGACTCTTCTGTCTCTTCTGAATCGGCCTCATCTGTCACCTTCTACTTCTTCCTCACTGGGGATTCCAGTACATGAGATTCTTCTTTTCTTTTTCCTTGACAGGTGATGTCTTCCTTGGTGATTCCTCCTGGGTGAGGGTTCTTCGTTCTTTGGCACCTCTTCTTCTTGGGTATTTTCCTTGATAGGAGACTTCTTTCTCCATGTGTAAGTACTAGGCTTAACACTTGTCTTTGATGCACTCACCATTTGTGTGGTTTGAACACTTGGTGCCTTCTGCACCTCTTCTCTTTCTCTCTTTCTAGGCATGGCCTTCTTCCTTCCTGTAGGGTCTTCAAGGATGGAGACATCATTCTCCAAGTAAGCACCTTTTTCAAATTTTGGCCTTATGCATAGATACACCCTTGTTGCGGTCCTTCCTACAATCGGCAGCGTTAAAGGATTCATCATTTGTATCTCATGGGAGACATATCTCTCCACATGTGTGTGCTTCTTTAGGTAGAAAACTTCTTGGCACAGCTCATAGTGGTCTATATCTATCTCACTAAGGTCGAACCTTAGTCTCTTGGTGTCATTGAACTGATTAACCCTGGCTTGGAAGTATAGTGCAGTGAAGGAGAAGGGTAGCTTGCACCATGGACTCATATTCTCATCTATCAACATAAATTTGCCAATGCAGAAGTGTTGGTACACTACAAATTCTTCCTCTCCATTCACAAGTGTGGGAAACTACTCTGGGATCCTCCACTCAGCCCCAAATGCATCATGCATTCACTTATACCACTTCTCCAGGCACGCCTTGTGAGTGGTCGTCATGGTTTCACAAGTATATTTCACAAACCTCTTTGCGGGTGAGGGATCCTCTTCTAGATACTCCCAAACAAATTTTTCTGGCCCATCGGGCACTCTAATCTCTAAAAATACAATGGTGAGGAGGAAATTACCGAAGAGTATCTTCTCTCCCTCCTGTGTGTTGCTTATAATTTCATCCGCGATGAAAGCAGACAAGTTGTAGATGGTTCCTTCTGATATCTTTCGGCATACATTCAGCCATGCCTTGTTCACTTGTGTCCATCATTCTTGGTCATTGAGCTTGGTGACCAAGTGCATGGCCATCCTCATCACTGGGTCTAGTATCTTGGTGATGTCAAAGTATCACGACCCCTTTTTGTAGTCATACTTGGATACAGTCTCCTTGATAGCCTCCTTGTCACTCAGATAATCATCAATGTTATCTCCTTCACAATTGAGGCATGTGAACTTGGATATCAGTTGTGGTGTGATACGTATCTTGCGCCCCACAAAATAAAAATGATCCTCATGCATGCGTGACATCAACCACTGATAAAGGCACTCAAGTTTTCCAAAGTAGAGCAACTCGTACAATTACAATAGTCTAGCCTTCTCTAATTTGACCTTTACCTCATCATTGTAAATGGCCATTCGTTTGGCATCCTATTATTAGTTGGTCAGAGAAAACTCCAACACCATTTCCTTCTCCATTGTGCTCATGCGATGGTTATAATCTATTCACATGGCCATCTTTGTAAGTGTGACTCCCATTATTTTCCTAGAAATACCCCATCTGGGTACTACATTTACGTGTACCATTCTTTGTTGGTGCTCGTGATGGAAACAATTTACTTTCCCTTGCCCTTTCCCTTTGTTTTCTTCAGTGAAATGGTTGGTTTCCTTGGTGTCATTCTTCTGGTTCGGGCTAAAACTTAAAAAATCCTTCCTCTTTCTCTACTCCTTGCTACTCTTTTCTCAATCCCAAAGCTCACTCCAAAGCTTCAACTCCTGAAATGAATATTTCTTCCTTTGTGCCCTAGCTACCAAAACCTAACCAGGAAATCCTTCCACAAGACAACGCTCTTCACACAACCTTCCCCATGCCTATGTACTCCTTCCTTCTGGTTCACAGATCTACTCTAGATGCACACTCAAATTCCTTGGATTATCCTTTATTCACACAAATTTCTCTCTGGATGCTTTAGTTCACAAGATATTTTTTCACTTCATAATCGCAAGGTAACAAATGACTTGCCCAACCTTGTATTTATGGTTTTTACTTCTTTCCAGTATTAAATGTTATACCACCTACCAATGTACTTTAACATTAAATGCATATTTTTCCACTAAGCCGATTTTTAAGCACCCTTACCCACGCGCCACATCCTGCATGAAAAACCCTTTACAACCTTCTGGCACACAAAAATCCAACCCAACTGAATATTCTTACATGCACGTCCACAGCACCGAAGGCACTTCTTCTATCCTTTACTTGATTTTTTCCCTCGCCTACCTCATGTTGTTCTTGCGCTCTTCATCCTTTTTATATGTGGTTTTTGCAAAGCCTTTTTGACACCAATCATTTTTGTCCACCTTCTCTTCTATGCGCTTCTTAACCTTACGTGCTTTTAATCCTTCAACCGGGCCATTTATCACAACTTCTACTATCAGTTCAATCTTGTATTATGGGCCTATACTTCACATCACTCCACCCCAGACTAGAATAGATGCATGGTCCTCTACACATACAACCTTGGAAAAATAATGTGGTTACCAATGCATAAGGAACCAAAAAAAATATAAAGGAACAAGCAACGAGAAAGGGGAAACGTACAAGAAAATAAAAAGCATAAAGGGAAATTCTAGACTAATTGGCAACACTGCCTTATTACAAACACCAAGAAGACTTATTTATAATAGGGCTTCAACCTACTCCCATTGAAGTGACCTGGTAACGTCGTCCCATCTAACGTTCGTAACTGAAAGTGCTTGAATCAAGAATGTACGAGATGATGTAAGGTCCCAACCAATGGACTTTCAACTTCCCAGAGTGATGCAAATACTTGGAATCATACATCAACACTAGCTTCCCAACCTCCAAATTCTTGTTCTTGATATGACGATCATGTCATGCATTTTGTCTTCATTTTTTCTATCTTCTGACTCCATCTAGCAAGTGATCGCCTTTCATCTAACTGCATCAAGTTATCAATTATTTCTTCTTGATATGACAATCAATGTCTTTATTGTCTTTCTTTTTCTATCTTGTTCGTCAGCTATCCCTAACTGCATCAAATTATCAATTCTTTCTTCATGTGCTTGTTCGTCTATAACCCTCCTGCACACGCTATATGCAGCGATGGTAACATGAATTCCACTGGTAAAATAATTTCCATGCCAAAAAAACAATTGAAATGGTGTGGCCTTGTTCAACCTCTTGTAGGTTGTCTAGGTTGTCTTGTACTGCCCATAAAATGACTGATACTGTATCATCCCAATCATGTCTTGCAACGTCACAAATCTAGTTAACGTGTGACTTAGTATTTTTTTTAATTCCTCTGTAGTTCCATTTGCTTGAGGCTGACATGGGGTATTCTTATGATGGGTCACCATAATTTTGGCTAAGAGAATCCTGACTATTTCATTGAGAAAGTGTGTACCCGTTTAACTTGTTAAACTTAAAGGGAAACCATACCTGCTGATTATGTTTTCCCATTAAAATCTAGCAGTTTTCACTATGGTGTAATTGAAGGCACTACCTCTACGCACTATGTCAAGTAATCAATGTAAGTGATGATATACCATGAACCAGTCCTTCGCACAGCTGGTGCGATTGGCCCTACAAAGTCAATTTCCCATTTTTCAAATGGTTTTTCTCTAGTTATTTCTCGCAAGGGCATTTTATATCTCTTTCTAGGTTTGCCAAGGCGCTGGCAATGGTCACAGGCCTTACAAAAATCAATACAATCTTTGTAGATGGTTTCCCACCAAATCCCAGCTAATAAAATCTTCCACACGGTAGAATTTCTTACATAGTGTCCTTATGTAATCCCACCATGTGCTTCTTCCATAATGGCTACACGCTCATGTTCCAATACGCATCAGCGCAGAACCTTTTCATGACCTAACTTATATAGGTCTCTACTTAGCAATATATAAGGTGTGGCACATATTGCTAACTGCTTTCTCTCTAGGTCCTTCATCCCTTCCGGTGCCACACCTATTTGTAAGAACATTATGATATCTTCCAAGTCTGAGGGTGTGCGTTGTAACCTAAATAGTTGTGCATCTGGCATGGTATCCTCAATACTTTTTGCATCCTCTCCTGAATTAATTCTTGATAAGTGGTTGGGTCCTGAATTTCATTTTCCTGGTTTCATGACCATGGTGAACTCAAACTCTTGAAATAACAAGACCCAACGACATATGCACCCTTGCAGAATGGGTTATTAAACTAAGTATTTCAATGCCATGTGGTCCATATAAAATATAAATGGTGTCACTAATAGATACTACCTAAACTTATGCAACACGTAGATTATAGACAGTGCTTTGCGCTCATTAGTTGTGTAATTTTGCTCTCCTAGTGTCAACTTTCTACTTGCAAAGCACAACGGATAATCAACAATTCCCTCACCAGGTTGTGTTCGTACTTCTCCCATATTTGTTCCTGAGGCATCAACATGCACATGGAAAGGCTTATCCCAAGAAGTAAAATGTAATATGGTCACCATGATAAGCCTATCCTCCAAAGTGTCAAATTTCTTTTATTGCACCTCTCCCCTATTGAAAGGCACTCTTGCATGTTCTAACAATTCCTCTAAGGGCATGAAAATCTTGGAATATCCCTTGATGAACTTCCTATAATACCCCATATGTCTAAGGAATCCATACATATCACTTTGACTAGTAGGCTCCCCTAATCCTACAATAACTACAACTTTAGCGGGATCCACTAATAAGCCTTCTTTGCATATAATGTGTCATAACAGGGTTCCAAATGTAGTAGTAAAGACACAATTTTTTATGTGGAGGGATATCCTCAATTACCAACATCTCTCAAACATCATCTTTATGTTGTCACAAAGGTCTTTCACCAGTCCATATACAGTCCATTCATCCAGGTAAACTTGAAAAAACTTATGGATGAAGTCCTGAAATGATTGTACCACAATGCGTGAGAACACAATAGGCATATTCTTTAATCTAAAAGGCATAAACATGTAGGAAAAACTTCCCCAATTAGTGGTGAAAGTTTTCTTTCTCTGGTATTAATTTGCAATCCTGACTTGGTGGTACCTTGAGAACCCATCCGTGAAAGAGTAGACTTTGCGCTCGGCTACTCCCTCCAAAATTTCTATAGTAAAGGGGGTTGGGAAGGGATCGATGATACACACTACATTCATATCCCTGTAGTCAATGAAAATTCTTATCCTACTATCCTTCTTAATACTAATAACCATTGGGCTTATCCATTTTAATTTTTCCACTAACTCAATGATACCAGATGTTATCATTTTTTCTATCTCTTCCTTAACCCGTATGCTACAAATTTGGATTCATCCGATAAGGTCTCTTCCAAATCAGGCGCGTACCTTCCTTCAACTTAATCTTCATCTCCCCCTAAGGAATGGTGGATATGCCTTTGAGTTCATGAAACCTACGAGGGAAACAAATCTTGGAACTTGCGTAATAGATCAATAGATCTTTGAAACTTATTTTTCCAACCAATAGTCACCGATGATAGCCTCTTTAGGTTTTTCCTCCGTTAAGTGAGAACACAACAGGTGTATTCACCGATCCAAAAGGCATAATCATGTAGGAAATAATTCCCCATTTAGTGGAGAAATTTCTGCCTCCTTTGGTCTTCCTTTGCAATCCTAACTTGGTGGTACCCTAAGAACCCATCCATGAAAGAGTAGACTTATGCACCCAGCTATTCCCTTTAAGGGCTCTTCAGTAAAGGGGGTTGGGAAAGGATCAATGAAACATACTACACTCAGATCACTATAGTCAACGCAAATTCTTATCCTACCATCCTTCTTAATACTCATAACCATTGGGCTTATCCATTCTAATTCTTCCACTGCCTCAATGATACCAGATGTTATCATTTTTTCTATCTCTTCCTTGACCCATACGCATAAATTTGGATTCATTTGATAAGTTCTCTTTTGAATCAGGTGCACACCTTATTTCAACTTAATCTTCATCTCCCCTAAGTAATGGTGGACACATTTGATTTACATGAAACTTGCGAGAAACAAATATTGGAACTTGCGCAATAGATCAATGATCTTTGAAACTTATTTTTCCAACCAATAGTCACCAATGATAACTTCATTTAGGTTTTTCTTCTCTCCTAATGTTAACCTTGTTTGTTTTCAAGGGCACCATGGTAGGCACATGATCACTCATCAGTGTTGTCCTAGGACTTTATGCGTACCCTACAAATGGTTAACATACAATTTCTCCATCTCTTCTCCATATATTACATAAACCAGATTTCCTTTTCACTTTTCCATGCATGCGTGCTCAAGTGGTACTTCCTCTGATTCTTCTTCATTGAGGTACATCTCCAAATAAGGATCACCTAGCAATTATAGTAGCCTATCCTCTACCATAGCACTATCTCCCATCGTAAAGCACTTGATCACTTGCAATGCCTTATCCACTGATGGTTTGGTACTCCTATACTTGAAATATTGAATGAGATCAGCCACTAACTCTTCCTAATTACCTGTCTAACGATGCATCTCTAAATCAATGTACCAAGTGCGTGCATAGCCTTGTAAGGTGGAATATAAATTATGTACCCATAAAGAAGGTGACAATTCTTCTGTTCTTCCCATCCATGCCTCCTCGCATGCTTGGATATGAAATGAAGAACTTTCCTCTTTGCCATGGTAATATTATATGAACCGTGGGCACGTTTCTCCTAGAAAACCTTACAGAAAATGTGATCCTTAGCTCGCACCACTCCAAGAGGTTCTCTTGATGTGTAGCCCACGAATGCACTACAGTACCAAGTATGTTATAACTAAGCATTCCCCTCCTTTTCCCCTCATTTTTCCACTGAGCTTCCATTTCATGCAAGAAAAATTTACGATATGCTCCTCTAGAGTAACTTAAAAACTTAAAAACTTCTTTCCTCCTAGGTGTTTGACTAAGTGCACCTTTGTGACCCTTATTACAGATCCTCTTAATTGTCAACCAATTAACTCATAATTCCCATGCACCCAATTGTCACATCCCACACTAGTGGTATTACTCACAGACTGAGAATCTTCAAATTAGATAACTCCCTCCATGGGGTGAATTATCTTAGGATCTATGATAGAGCGCACATAGATTCTATCATGGTATTCTTATCCTAAGGGCTCAATATAGGGCAATGAATTCCCATTTGTCAAAGGAATGACCACCCTTTCCTCCTTATTCTCAAATATGATATACAATTTGTTAAACCATAGGTTGTCATTGTTATTATAACAACATGGGTGCCTAAGAAATGTTGGAAAGTTGTTTTCCTCGACAAGTACCAAGACTTTGAAGTCTCCAGTGAACTTGGCCCCTTGAATGGTGATAAATGCATCCTTAAGGACTCTAATGGGCATTGATTTAGTCTTGTTCACCATATACAAAACATTTGAAGATGGATGCAATGTGGGCCTTCCCATATGATGTCAGGAATCTAGGGTAAGAAAACTCACCTCTTCTCCCATGTTGATGAAGATATTTCTCAGAAGCCACCAATCAACAACTGCATTCAAAGTAATCTATTTTTTATATTCAAGGTTGTGAGGAGGAATTTTTGCATGTAAAACATATCTTTCACACTCTACTTGCGCATGGTACCTTCTCTCTCAGCCACTCACCCTAGAAAGGGAATAATATTATCTTGCCTTAACATTTTACACACTTCTTTGACTTCATCCAAGTACTTTTATGGAGCTTCAACATTCCTTCCTTTCTCCTGTTACCTGGACTGCTCCTTAAAACACTGGATCTCTCCTTGTAAACTCTGAATCACATCCATAGTCTCTTGATACACTTGTTTCCGATGAGCAGGTCTAGATACTTTCCATGTATTACTTCCTCTCTTGAAACTAGTGTCTTTGGTCTTGGCATCTCCCTAGAATGTGCATCCTTTGCCCACGTCATTACCAATACAAGTTCTAGTCCTGACTCAAATGCCACTTGTGGCATCCAACGTGAATTGTCCTTCTTGATGCTTACCATCCCAGTGCCTTTATCCTTCCGTTGCTGCTGGTTCATATTCTCATAAAGTTCTAGATATTCATCATACTTGTGTTTCTTTCCACACCATGAGCATTATAACAGTTTAGGACACTAGCGTTTGTAATGCTCTATAGATCCATAATTATAACATGTTCCTCCTAGGAACTCACTCCATCCTCTTTTACAGTTAATGCAACCACAAAATCCTCCATGAAAACATATTCCATGCACCCCTCCATCTGCACACCCTTCATAATGACGATCGTCATCCTTAGAACTACTTACAAGGCTAGTCTGGAACACACCCAAATCAATTAGCATCATGGATTTGATCAATCAGTATGCAATCCTTTGTAGCATCAGTTGTAGAGGTATAAGATCTTACAATAGCAAGAAACATTATTATGGATTATGCATGCTGGAGTAGAGGGCATCTACTTGCATCATTATCCCCATGGAAAATCTCACAGTCTACAGCCATAGCGCGCACTAAATTCCGAGGGTAAATTTTCTTTGTATGCCCCTCAACTTCATAGTTTGTACACCGAAGCCTACTACAAACCTCATGCACTGAGTTTTCAGATAGCTTCTCCAACTACTTGGCCATTGCATCAATTTGAGCCTCCAAAAAAAGACTAACACTAATGTTCCATGCTCCTAATAGCCTCAGACATGCAGGGAAACTTCCAATGCCTCATGCATGGGTCTGTGAAATTCTTGAGAGACAGAGCCCTTTTAAATGGTGTTATCAATCCCCCAAAAAACCATTCAGGCCTATTAAGAAGGATGAATGTTATAGGATAGTATTTGATAATAGAGTCTTGAAACACGCATGTTATTCTCCCGCACACTCTCTGTCATTCCCTCTTGGATCTCTTTAAGAGTATTGATGCTCTTCTGCTCAAAATCTGAGATATGGAACTTATACTAAGGAAGGTGTTCTTCAATGCGAGTGTAGTCTACTACCATCTGATGGTGGTCATACTTCCTAGACCAACTATGCGCTCGCCCTTGCATTGTTGTTGTAAACTGAATTTCCTTCCTCTCTGGGGTACTGATCCCCTTCGTGCACCATAGTAACTCACACTTGCGTACATGCTCTGCATAGCATCTTCAATACCCCTATAGTCTTGGTAAGTGTAAAAGACATCTCAAAAAACATTTGGGGAGGTGGCTAGTGTCCTTATCCTTCCTGATCCATAGCCCTGGTTCCCTCTGATGTTTCCTCCTACACCATATCCATTGGATCCACAAGGTCTTGTTTCCCTTGACCCACGAGATCCACCTCCTACAGTTGGTAAATGGTCCTAGAAGTGGTCACAGCCAAGGGTTCCCAATGTCCCACCTAAACTGCACGTGCCAATGGTCTTATGATACTTGTACTAACCACTATTTGTGTGTCCCGTGCCATTCCTAGATACGATACCCAAAAGCTTGCGTACTTGTACCTTGTCCACAGATTCCCCCAAATACAAGAATGGATTGCACATCCATGGCTGTTCTAAATGAAAAATTACATTTCTTGGGCATAGATTGCTTACTCCCACCAATACCAACTAGGGCTAGCAATACTTTTCCCTTGATCTAGAAAACCAAGCATGCAAGGGTTGGTCACTAGGTGGGTTTAGATGTAGTGCCAATGACTCTTCTCTCTCCATGTGATGAACTCTCATCAGAAGCTAAAGGGGTCTTCTCTCCCATGCTTTCCAAGATATGGTAGCATAGAATTGCTCAGGTTCCACAGTCCTCTGCATGAACCTCAACTTAACTTCCTACATCATCTTCCTCCATACATCCATCATACTTTGCAACCTTGCATTGTCTAGTCATCTCCCTTTCACACAGCTTCGCTATACTTGATTCGTCTATCCTCTATTTCCTTTCTCATCTGCAATGTCTACCATCTTCCTCCACTCTAGCTTCCTCTCCCAACACTCAGAGAATGGTTTATCTGGTCATTGGGAATGTCTTCTAAACTCAAAGTAATGGATCAATATCTTCATAACCAAAGGAATATCATGCACAAAAATGATCCTCTAGGCTCCCTGTATAAAACTCAAACTTAGCAACTTCTGGGAAAGAATACGTCAGAAATGATGTACTTCTAAGGGTGTAACTGGCCAACACACCTCTTCCACCAGTGATCAAAAACACATGAGTCCAAGTCAGATCTGCATCCTGTAGTCTCTGATAGTCATCTTCGGTTCACACGCGTGATCTATAGTACCAGCTTGATCTGGATGCGTATATGCTTAAAGACATTCATATAGTTCTACTCATGAAGCAATAAAATAATGTCTCATACAACTCATGATATAGGTTCTCTTCTACCCATCTATGTGAATTGAACTCATATCCAATGTTGAATCTTTGATAAAACTCGTCCTTCATGCTCTTGAACCATGTTTCAACACTTTCTAAGGTCATGTGCTTTGTCATCACACATCACAGGGACAAAGATGTATGACATTTCTCACAACAACTTCAGCAAAAGAGGTCCCAGACAACAGAACCAATATGTAGTCATATTTTATACCCTTAGACTAATAGTCTAATCCCATGCACCTGTCCTATCACCCAGTGGGTGTTGGGGGCTCACCCGAGGCATGCACGGGTACTGAGTCTCTCCTTTATGTGAGTCTTATGATAATGCATAATCTTAGGATCAGATAATCAAATGCAGGACAAATTTAAATGTGAAGTGGTATAGAAACATGCATGAACATCATAGAGCTTAGAATGAGTTAGATCATTGCATTTTATGTAGAAAAGAGAAATAAAAAGCAACACAAGGAAATGAATCATACATAAAGAAAATACATAAGTATTATATTCATCTTATAAAACACATTTAGATGATTTATGAATAGAGCATGTATATTCATACCTAAGGAGATTCAATTAACCTTCATTACATCCATTGAGGCTCATAACAGACCCTGCATATAATAATGCAGAGCCAAGTCATGCATCATAACTATATTATGTTCATTATATTCTCAAATACTGAATGTATAACCCCATCCCCTTCAATGCACCATCTTCTCCTATATGCTTCCTATGTCCCAACCCATATGAATCCTTCATTGTAGAATTTCTGCAGAGCTTCACACTCTATATCGATCTATGTACTCACCTTGCCTCTCCATTCTTTCTTCTAATGGGTGCTTGTATTTATAACCTTAGCACCCAACGTCATGCTCTCCTACAGCCTACAGATATGGTCGCCAAGTGTCTCGAATGTGGTCCTCTATGGGAGCACACTCCTCTCAGGCTTGAAGCTCTCCATTATCTTTCCATGATGGTCTTCTAGAAGCTTCCATCGCAGAGCACAATCCTTCCTAGGCCAACCTGTCGCCAGGCTAGAAACTTATCCACTCTACATGCATAGTCGGGTAATGCATTTCTCATATCCTTCCCGATACGCCAAATAAGAATAATTCTTAAGACCTTGTCCTGTGGGTGCGCGTGTGTACCGTGTGTTCTACTAAGACCCTATCTTAAAACCCTATGCCTTGACGTGCCTTCATCCTGCATGCACCCATTTCTTAACTTCAGTTTTGCACGCCCATGAACCCTTTCAAACTTAGTCAATATTTTAGGTGCCCAAAATTTGGTATTCAACTCATTTTATCTTCACCTTATTATCCTCAAACCAATGGTCAAGCTAAATCAACTAACAAAACCCTCAACAAAATTATCATAAAAGTTAGTTGACGATACTCGTCAAGGATTGGCATATGCACGTTCCTCTTTCACATTATGGGCGTATGGCACTAGTATTCACACCACAACTATTGCCACACCTTTCTCTATAGTTCTACTGTACAGAGATCATCCTACCTCTTGAATTCTAAATTCCATCTCTTCGTATCTCACTTAAAGATAAGCTCAATGATAACAAATTTTACTAAGATTGTTTGACACAACTTGAGTTATTAGAATAACATCATTTAAATTCTCTTGACCACCTTCAATCTACCAAAAACAAATCAAATATTTTCCTATGATAAACATGTTCCATTAACAAACCTTCCAGTTCGTTAATCTCTTCCTAAAATAAAATCAACACATAACCAAAGAAGAGAAAAGTAAAATGAGGAAAGTTTTACACCTAACTTTCTTGGAACATACATCGTGTCACCCATACCTATGGATTAGATGCTTATTGTTTATATTCTCTCAAAGGTAAACCATGAATCTGAGCCCCTTCAATACCTTACATTTTTGACCATTCTATTGTTGAATAAATTATTCCTATATCACATTCTATCTAGTTAAAACGTGTTCATCCCTTGAGAACCATTCACCTTCCATTTTACCTATTTTAAGGACAAACGACTATACAAGAATCATGTGATTACCCGTCACTTTTTCAACCTTATCTTCAATTTGAGTACTCTAGATCTACTCATGGCATGATTCTCATGGATACTTTTCATCCTTTTTCAAGATGGAATCTCATGGTCGTTCATCACTTAAACCCTCTCTTTCATAGTTAAACTCTTTTTGTGCTATGGTTTTGTCTTCAACACAAGAGCCTATCATTCTCTATAGTCTTGTCCATGACCTAAAAGTCCAAAAAGGAAAAAAATTACAAAAGTAAAATAGGATTCAACTCCTTGAGTCAAACTTCCAGCAAAAAGATGAATCCCTCAAAAAGGACATCTACTCTTTCTATCTTGTTGTTATAAATAGACTGCTCCTCGAAGGAAAGCTATACAAAGCTAGCCATATTGTACATATTATATCATAAAAAGAAGACTATTCTTGCAAAAAATAAAATAAAATATTCAAAAGCTTCTTGCATTGATCAGCTTCATGAATACCTCAAGGAGATAATCGACTCATCCCATATAGACTTCCCGCATTGATCAGTCTATAACAACAAAAGAAAAAATGAAAAGATAAACTTTTTCATCATGGACTTTCCTATTTTGATCTTGGGTCTCTTACCAAATAGGCATGTTGTTCTCACACTAGGTTACGCTAAAACCAAACTCTATTCACCTCATCACCTTTTCTATCTAAACTTCTTCCTATCTCAAGGGACGTTCTGCGAATGTGTACATTTCGTGATCATGTAACTTTCTTTACCGTTAGAATAATCAATCATGCAACACCTTTAGGGTCTTGCATTCATAAGCCCATATTTGGTGTGATAGACTTGTTATGGTTCATGTCAATTAGGTGGCTCTTTCGTCACCTCTTACTAATCACCTTCTGCATTACTTGTTGATTATCCTATACATGACCGATTAGCCTTTGACACCTACTATACCTTCATTGATTCCCCATCACCTAAACTGACATCACTTACCGATTTAATATGCCTAACTGACCTAGACTCAATCATGCCTAAATGACCTAAACTCAACCATGCCTAACTGACCTAGACTCAATCATAGGTCTACAACCTACTGAATCCATCCCTTCTACCTCATCATATTCTTCCCTAGCTTATGGGATAACTACATTGGCCTGAGGCCCCTTTTCGTCAGGGCTATGTAGGCAGCACTTTGAGGGCATGGGGCCCTTGGAGGTTAGCTCAGCCACTCTTTTCTCCTAACCCATTTTCCCCCATTTTTCTATTCACATGATACCTTAGTTTCCATTTTACATACAAAACTTGGAAATTAAACAATCAACAAACATACATCACCTACCATTTCTATCAAATCATCAAAACATCCAATCAATCATTTCACATTTCCATGGCATCAAACATTTGAAAATTTACACCATAACATACTTATACATGCCTAATCATTTATTTTCCATAATACCAATCACTTGGAAATTAAATCAAATCCAAAGACATGACCAATCATGCCATACCTTGACTCCACCATGCCTTAGTCCATCATTACATGACCTAAACTCATGCATAACTGACTAAACTTACCATGCCTAACTTGACCTAAAATCCACCATTTAACTCTTGACTCCATCATGCCTACATGACCTCGACTCAATCATGCCTGATTCCCCTAGTTTCCATCAATACACAATAACAATGGAAATTAAAACCAATTACATCATTAATACATAAAAATCATCAACTATATATAAATGAGAAATTTTTTTATCAATACATATATACACAAATACAAATAAATACAAGTATCTCAAATCACTCGGATACAGCCTCACTATCTTTGGCACGTAGGCCGGTATAAAAACTCAAAATCACAAAACTCTCATAATATAGCCTCACTATCTTTGGCACGCAGGCCAGTATAAATATCAAAAATCAAAACATTGATCATCTCAAGCGGCTAAACATCACCCCACCTGATATCCTCCTAGGCTAGTCTCACTTGTCTCCTCCTCCTGACCTATCTACTGCCCTGCCAACATCTCTCCACTCTCCATGGGTTTCAGTCTAATCTCCCCCTAGCCCTCACCTGGGCCTGGCCTCTGTGAACTAGTAGCCTCACCTTGACCCTATCTCTGGGATTGACAGCCCCCTGTGCTCTCTGAGTTATGAGTGCGGGATCTAGTCCTCTCACTCTTCCTATTGGGCTCTGTACTCAGCATATGAAGGGACATCTATCCCAGTAGTCATTCAAGTGATCCTGATAGTAACAAGCCTCATTCAGGGCATCCCTGAACCTCACCATCGACATCGTCTGAGGTGGTGCCATGGGTCTCAATACAACCTGTGAGCCCTATCCTGATAATACTAGCCTCAGTCCCTATACCTGTGATCCCTTTCCTCCTCCCTGTACCATGGGACCATCTCCCCACCATTGTTGCCTATAGTATGGGACCCTTTCCCTGGGCCTTGTGGAGGTACCTGTGTATGCAAGTAGGCCTATAAAGCCACTACCTATGCCTGTGTAGTGGCTAGCTAGCCCTGTAAACCTGCCAATGCACCTGTAAGGTGGCCACTTCAAACTCCATCACCATCTCCACCCTGTGCGGGTGCCTGTCCCTATGCCAACTGGGCCTGTAAGGCCGCCACTTGAGCCTCTAAGGTGGCCACTTGTGCATGTGTCCCTATCAACTGACCCTACAAACCTATGATCTACATCTGTAGGGTGCAGCCACCTGCCCCTATAATGCATCTCTCTGCACTATGACCGTAGCTAAATATTTGGCTTCCCTGGCATCAATGGTGCCTCCTATTGTGTATACCCACCACTACCTATATCCATTAGTGAATTATTGCATCATCAATCCACTCTATCTACTTCTTTCTCCTCCTACCCTGTCGGCCACACTCAGATCATGGTGGAGACATGGGTCTCTCCACATCATCTCAATGGTACTAATGGGAAAGGTGGAGGTACATTCCTATGGCAACCAAATTGTTGTCTAACTCTGTCTACGTGTATCATCTTGTGCTCACCGGCATGTCACCTTTGTATCCACCTCAATAGCTAAAGATCTCCTCTAACTCCTTCATCATGCCTCTATAAGATGGAAATTCAACATAAGGCCTCCAAACAATATCAACTCCTGAAAGCCCCTCCAGCAACTACCTGTAGTATACAACATCATATTTGGCCCTAGCCACCCTATGTTTGCCACCAATTGGTACCCAACATCTATATACAACTCTAAGAAAGCCACCTCTAAACCAATCATGTCATGGAAAACCAACTGGGTGTACACATATGATATGCTCATATGCCCAGCAGTGTAGTAAAAAGGTACAACACATCCCAAATCCAGCAATCTCCCATAAGCCCATAACTCCCTATATAACTGAACTAGGAAATTTAGTGCCCAAAAAAGTGTATCCACTCCTCAATCATATCTTGGAGCAACTCCCATCAGTGCTTGTGGAAATATCCCACCCTCAGAATTAGGTAAGGAAAAATAACCTACTGCCTCCATCATCAGTACAAACAACCTCATCTCTATGTGGGTAGGTTGCATACATGTCTCCATAAGTGAGACTCACACTGTGATACCTCAGTTCACCCATCACGTCACCAGAAACAACAACTATCAGCTCCATCAATGCCTCAGAATTAATAGAATAAACTAGATCCCCAAAAATCGATAATCACATGATCCTGTACACCTCCTTTAGGGTGATGGTCATCTTGCCCATCAATAGATGGAAGGTATTGGTTGTGGAATCCCATCTGTCGATGAGAGTGACCATCATACTATGATCTCGAACAATGCACCTATAGCGTCAGACCCCAATAAGTCCAACCTCAGTCATATGCTCCCACTCCTCTATGGTCACACTGGACCGCATCCGTACCAAAAGAGGTGGTACTATGTCCTGCATCCTCAACTGGTCTCTAGCCTACATCCACCAAAGCACAACTTTGTTAAGACCTGACTACCTCTAATTACCTATTACCCCCAAACCATACCCAATTATATCTATCATGTCTATCCCCTTCCCCTTCTCACCTACAAACCTACTACCCCTTGTCATCCTTACCCACTATGTTAGTTCATTTCACCTACTTACCTATCCAAATGTTGCTACAATCACATGTTACCCTCATCCCTCTACATACACTCTTCACCTATCCCTTTTTACCTATTTTCCTTTCATACCTAGCCCTTCTTACCCCTATTCTTCCTTAACCTTAACTTAGTTTCCTTCACCGTCACCTTGACCATCACCGGTTTTCCTTGACTGTCATCTGTTCCATTTAACTGGTGTCAGTCACCTAAGACCTGACCGATGCTGGCCAAAGCCAACCGATGTTAGCCAAACCTAGACTGGTTTCAGTCTCTATCGTGGCACCCAAAAATGGAAACCCGTCCCCCCATTATTAAAAATTCACAAAATACACCTAAAAACATACTCCCACCCATCCAACCCTACCCTACCCTCATGCCCCAACCTATTTCACCTACATATTATCTTCCCTCCCTTTGTTTTATTCCATTTTAATGAAAAATTTATAATAAAAATCCCACCCAAAATTTTTAACCAAAAGATGATTTCAATGATACCATTTTAAACAAACTAAGGATTCATAGCATCACCTACATCATCTCGGTATCTTGTCTCTATGGTGGCACGTCTGGCCATTGTCACGGTGGTCCACTTGACCCCTCTCCCACCTCTACCATGACCAAATCCACTCATCACCTCCAAGTGAATCAAATCACTCGAATCAATCTTGTGGAATCATTAATCGAACACCAATCACCCACTACGTGGCTCACCAACTCAACTCAATGCCTTGTACTATCATTTTCCACCTCTCACTTTCTCCTCTGTCATTTTCTACAAATGGAAAAAGTCAAAATGAATCCGTAAAACATGAATTTTTATTTTTCAGACCCAAAACGACATGACCAATGTCGGTCATGTCGTGCCCTAGCTAACTGACATCGGTTACACCATAACCAGCATCGGTCACCTTCCATTACCATTTGACCCACATATTCCCATTTTTCCTAAAAACATTACTGACCCAATACCTTTTGACCTTACCAACACCTATTACACCCTACCCACAAGCCTCAATTACCTATACATTTCCTTAATTGTGTTTAGGGACATGTTATTTACCTATACCTCGGCCTTACCCATGTCATGACCTATATACCCTAACCTGAACCACCTTTTGTGACATTGGAATTTGTGTACTCGTTATACCTTGCGATGTTGTTACCCATGTTGTTTAGCCTAATGACCTTACCTTACCTATTGTCGTGTTGTTTATCCTGACCAAACCTTTGGTGTACCAGATCATACCTAAATGTTCCTGCACCTAACCTAAGTTGTGTTTCCAGACCATATCATGTACCCTGGATACCTAAATCACTTCAACCTTGTTTGGATAAACCTATCAACCTTGGACACTGTAGAGTTTGCAAGCTCTTCCACCTGGTACCGTGTCACAATCTATACATGTGTGTGCATTCGATTGCCATTACCCATTACCCATATACCCATTACCCAATATGACCCTTACCCATTACCCAAAGTGACACCATACCCTTACCTACAACCCACCTACCCTTCACTTTCATGTTCACTTACCCATTTATCAAACCACTCACTAACTCCATCTAACACCTCATCAACTCATGGTTTGAGGGGGATCACCTCCACCCATACTTGGGGCAACCTCACCTTCAACCCTACTTGGGGAAACCCCACTCTCACCTATACTTGGGGCAACCACTTCCTATTTTTGTCAGCATCGCTTACCAATACAAGCTATGTGACAAAAAGGGGAAAATGTAGACACCAAATTTGGGTCACACTCCCCTTAGTCCCCTTCAATTAATTAACATAACGTGTTCACCTAACCATGACCCCTTTACCCCACATTCATATTAATTTAATTACCTACAATTGAATTAATGTTAATTCTTACATTATTTATTAATTTAATTACTTTAATTAAGTTAATTTACACCTCACCTAGCCACATCACCTAGACACCTCACCATGGACTTATTCTTAGCCTATTAATTAACTAAGAACTAAGTCTCTACTTATCTTAACCAACTGGGACTTAGTCTAACCCTAACATTAAATTCATATTCCTTCTCCAACAACACTCCCACTTATCTAAGCACTAACCATCACTTGAGACCTGGACTGACAAGCAGAGCACGCCAAAAATAGCCAAGATCTGTTATTTTTGGTAAACCTAGGATTTCACGCCCTAACCGACGTCAATCACCTTGACCGTCATCGGTTACCATATATACAGTTTTACAACCTTTTTCCTAAGTTGGTCACTTCGAGTTTTGAGAAGAGCTATCTGCATTCAAGCACGAACCATGGTTTTCTCAGCATCAAAATGACAGAATACATTTAGCCAGAGGCCCTAGTAAGTACCTGAGACTAATCCAAAGGCATTGAAATTTATGGGAGCACTCTGGGAAGTACTGCCATGGCACTGACCACCAAGTTCTTCACGTACCAAACATCACCTTCCTTCACCAACTAAGCTTCCAAATACAAGAAAGTGCATTTGATTTTACATCATTTCTATACTTATTTAATAGGTTCTTTATCTTTTTATTATTAGATCTTGTTCTTCCCTGCATTCTTCTGTCCCCACTTTCTTGCCCATCTACCTATCCAAGCCACCCACAACCTTCTAGCCTCTCCATACCTAACCTTTATACCTTCCTGAGTCTTCCTTACATTATTACAAACCCAACCATCCCCCTTCACTCTTTGTGCAATCACAAAGAAGCCCAAAATCACCTTTTATCAACTTTCACTAAATTTCCCCTACCATCACCGGTTACCCTAACCATCATCGGTTTCCTCTTTACCGGCATCGGTCACCAGACCTGACGTCAGTTATTGTCTTCCCTATCAATTTTCACTAAATTACCTTAACACCCCAAAACCTCACAAAAACCTCACCAAACCTGATACCTCACCTACAACCTCACCATAGACCTTCCCAACTCTCTGTGTAGACATAGAGAGAGCCTAGACACCTATTTTTGACATTCTGCCATTTCCCAATAAAAACTCGATATTGGTCATCTTAAACCGTATCGGTCATACCTAAACCATCATCGGTCACCCTAACTGATGTTGGTCTCAGTTTCTGGTAAACTGCATTAGACCAACAAGCCTCCTTATTTCCCAAAATCAATCCCAAATTGCACCAGATCTTACCCAGACCCTACCTGTGACCCTCAGACCACCTGCCCAGCCTACAACCTGACCCGAGACCTTCATCAGTTTAATTATTAAAGCATTTAATTGGATTAACATTGATAGTAATCTGAGATACCTAAATCAGAACACTAGCATTAGATTCTTTTATTTGCATGTTCATTTATTTTATATTGAATTATATATATCAGTGGATTGACAACCATCGAGGAAGTATCACACTTCCTGGATCTAGCTCATGCTAGGAAATCCACTAACCTTTTGCTATTAACTATGTTTTGTGGTCTTGCTTTGTATTTCAGGTAGTTCCTCCTAGCCAAAAGGAATCTCACACAATCAGTTTGGATCAGAAATTAGAACGCGCGCACAACCTATAACCAACATTACAATAGGTATTCCTCCTTGGCCTATTTACCCTTATCTGTTTCATTAATCTATTAACAATCTGGTGAAATTCAATGAAATAATATGACATCCTTTTCATATTTTTCTTCCTCTTGATTAACAATATTCCATTGTTGTTATTATTTCTTCTTCTAGTGTCCCTTGTTCTATCTGTGATACTTTTGTCTATTTTGAGATGATTACTATTAGTTAGGATTCTTACTTGAGGATCCTTGGGTTAATCCATTATACAAATAATATTTTATATCATGCCCTTTTTCAAAAATAGGAAACTTCTTATTGGATGACCCATGAGATTTATGTGTATTTTATTGTATATTGTTGTCTTACTTCTTAGATAATTTTTGTTTATTATTTCCATTGAAAATGGAAGTAAGTGCATGGTATTCATTTTCTTCCTTATTGTATTCCAAGTACACCTCTAAAAATTGACAGATCCTTAATATCTTGGATTCCTCCTGCTATTAATTCCCACAAGTTAAACTTTGACGGAGCTAGCAAAGGAAAACCTCAGAGCTTAGGGGGAGGTGGTTGTATTAGGGGTGATTTATGTCAAATTTTAGTTTCTTATGTGGGACCCATTGTACATCACACAATTAATTATTCTGAAGCCCTTGCAGTGTTGTGGGGAATACAAATTTGACACTCCCTCAATATCCAAAACATCATTATTGAAGGAGATTTATTAAATATCATCAATTTTCTCAAAGGGAATCTCAAGAAAGTTATTCTGTAAAAAAATCATTGATGAGGCAATTTGGATTGTTAAATATTTTCCCAATTACACCCTTGTTCATACTTATACAGAAGGAAATTATTTAGCGGACTCTCTTACCAAAATTGGAGTTAGTGCTAATGATTTTCAAATTTGGGAAAATTCCTCCCTTCTTCCTAATCATGTACAACTTATCATTAAAAAGGAGGGCCAACATACATAACTTGGTGAATGTTGGATAAAAGCAAGATACTTTTGCTTTGGAATTTTTGAATTTTTCATTTGGTTCTCCTTTACCACCTTTTCTCGAGCTACCAGGGTTTGGTTTTCCATGGGGGCAGATATATGCGAAGTGGATCCCATTGATTATCATCATTGGAGGGATGATCCCGAGGTTTGGGAAGTTCTAAATAAGGGTGGCTTCAACCACTTTATGAATGCAATGAAGGGTTACAACTACCATATGTCTCAGCAATTTTTCCAAACTTGAAATAGATGTAAAATATGCCATAGAAACAGGGAGTTCCAAATCACTGAGGAAACCATATCAGTTGTTACTACACTACATCTAAAGGGTATGAAGTTTTTAAAGAAAAAATATGTCAGAAAGGAAGAGAAGACACAATTTCTTAAGGGAGAGGAAGAGATGATTGAGGTTAAACGTGGTTACCTCAGAGATTCTTTTCCTAAGTTACATGACAAGGTGATTTTGATCACCATGATATATCTTACTCTTGATGGGAGATTCAAAGTTACTCCATTTTTTCATATGGTGTTTTTGAATCATTTTAGAAGAGACATTATGGTCGATTTTAGTTTGTACCTCCTTCAATCCCTTGACCATTCTATTAACTTGGTCCTCTAAGGGAAATATGTCAAACCCTCTCATCATGTTGTCATCCTTCTACTTTACAAGCACTTTTACCTCCTCATTATCAATACCCCACTACTCCTCCTCTCCATCCACCCACTCCCCCTCTTCCTTCCTCCAAATTCCATCCTTCTTCCTCTTTTCCCCCTCCTTCTAGCCATGTCATTAAGAGTAAAAGGATTAAACCTGATTATATTCCTTCGAATTCCCGTCAATCTGATTCTAGTGATTTTGATGTTGTTGTTAGTCTTTTTTCCATGGGTGAAAAATAAGACCTTTCCAGTACTAAAACCAAAGGATTCACGGTCGATTTGGACTTGTACTTTGATACAATCACCAGGATCAAGTTAGAATACAAGATTCTGAAAGACAATGTCAGGGGTTACAAACTTATTGTGGAAAGTGGGAGAAAAGATGAGCACTTGATGGATGAAATGGAAAAGAGAATTACAGCTATTGAATAAGAACAAAAAAAAAATAGAAATAGGGAATGTGATATTCTCTTGATCTATAAGGGCAACTTGAACATCTTATCAAGCTTCATCTCCATTCTTGAGACTACTAAAGGTAACGATAAGGCTAAGGATGGTACCACTATTAAATATATAAAGGATAATATGGGAAATCTCAATATGAACTTGACCAAGACAGCCAAGGAGTGGTTGGAAATGATCTAGGGATCTTTGTTTTTCTCCTTGTTTTGTAATTTTCCTTCTTTTGTTGTTTTGTTGTTGTTTTGTGTTGGTTTTTCTAGGGTTTGGCTATTCTATTGCTGTGGTTTGACAACCCCCTATTTTTGTGGGATTTCTCTTCCTTTGTGGTGGTCTTGGCTCTTTTTGTTTGATGGTATATTATGAAAATATGGGCATTGGCCTTTTGTACTCTGGGTAGGATCCCAATAAAAAAACCTTGGATCATAAATAAATATATAAAATTCCAACCAATTTAAAAACCTAATAGAATCTAATAATGATATAGGTAAACCTCATTGCATAACGTGTTAAAAAAGTAAGAATATGTGTGAAACTTACAAGAAATAAATGGAAATTTCTCTTACAATGACAAAGAGGAGGTCCTAAAACACATAATAGACTTTGTATTCAAAATTTTTATGACATTTTTTTCCACATCTTTATACAATTTTTTTTCATGGACATGAAAATCTAATGATTATTATAATTACATCACAAAAAATAGAAATTTCAGAAGTGATGTTTGAAAGAAACACTTATGTAAGAGTTGAAAAAGATAGAATATATTGATATGCATCTTCCCTCAAAGTAAAAATGCATACACCAAAACTATGAAATCATTATATTCTTGTTTATGTTTAAAATCAAAACATCCATGCTATTTTTTTTCTACATTAAGACTCTATATTTTTTCTTTGTTGCAAATGCAAGAGCACTAAATGCCACATTTTTTTGTAATCTTGTTTAATGAGATTTCATAAAACACTATAAAAATATAACTTTCTATAACATTAACAACTCAAATGTAAGTAGAGCATATACATACATCAAAGAGTTTAAACTTATATGCCTTAAACAAACAAATACATTATCCATAGATGATATATATATGTGTGTGTGTGTACATATATGTGTACACACACACACACACACACACACACACACACACACACACACACACACACACACACACACACATATGTGTGTGTGTGTGTATATATATATACATATATATATATATATATATATATATATATACATATACATATACATATATATATATATATACATATATATATACATATATGTATATATGTGTATACATATATGAATATATATATACACATACATACATACATACATACACACACACACATACACATATATGAATATATATATACACACACACACACACACACACACACACACACACACACACACACACACACACACACACACATATAATCCCAAAATAATAACTTTGTTTCTAGTTACCAATACAAACAATGAATCGTCTAGCCATACCATTCCCACTAATATGATGCAGAATAAATGTGCATAATTTTTCTACATTACAAAAAGTAATTAGATCTACTAGGGGGGACAATATAGTATCACCAAACCAACTTTTTCTCTTTTCCAATCAACAATTTTTTTCTTTCAAAAAATGTTTTTTTTAAAATTTTTTTTTTTTAAAATTTGGATCATGCAAAAAAAATGTCAATTTCGTAGGACCCACATTTCAATTTCCATAAATATTACATACACAAACTAAATATATCCCACTTATATTTTATTTCATCATAAATCCCGAACTCAAAAGCATTATTCAACATACACCATTGACATAATATAAATAAATTGGTTTTCCTTTAAACATACAAAATAGATTCCACAAACCCAAAACCTTTGTCCACACACATAATACATTTAACCACTAAATATATCCAAGGTCTACATATTCTTTTGTTTCTTTTTTTCCTTGTGTTAATTAAAAAATCATTATGCATGCTAGAAACATAAATCAACATCCATTTCCCAAGACTAACATGATTTTTTTCACAAACACACATGTAGGGTTTCTATTTACAAGAAACAAATAAGGAAAACACTTGCACTTTTTAACATTTTTATCTTAGTTTAACAAAAAAAATCCAAATACAAATAAAACTTATGCATTTTCCTTGTATATGGTACTCTAGAAACAATGTATTCAATGTGTATATATATTGGAGGAGTAAAAAGCAAATGCGTGTATCAGTTACCATATTTATCTCTCAAGAATAATGTAAAATATAGAATCCTTGCATATATGCATTTACTATGAGCAAGTAAAAACACTTGGTTATATATATATATATATATATATATATATATATATATATATATATATATATATATATGAAAACAAAAATTACAAAACACAAAAAAAAAATCAGCTACACACAACCTAGATGAATTTGAGCACGACCCGTTCATACATACAATTAATATAATTTGATTATATCATTTTTTCAAGAGAATTAACCTTTCATGATATTTATACAAAAATAAAAATATAAACTACAAAACACAAAATTTTTTTGATCCACACATAACCTAGATGAATGCGAGTATAAATAATGCATACATAAAATTAATGCACCCTAATTATGTTATTATTTCAAAATAGAAAACACATTCACGAAAAAAATGTACCTTATTTCCTTTAGGGAGGCATAAACACATAGGAAAACCAAAATAAATCCACTCTCAATCTTCCCATAAACAAAATAAGACAAGCCGCTTTACCCGTCTAGACCAAATTTTAGTAGAAAATGACAAGAAGATAAAATTTCAAGGGAAAATTTCTAAACTATATTCATGATGAGGTGAAAAGTAGGAACAATTTAAAAAATGGATAAATTCTTATCTTTGATTAAAATTGCTCTCGACAAACCAAGGACACTCTTATTGAGTATAAATAGATCTATCTAGTAAATTAATGCGGGCATGGAACCCCCAAGAAGGAAAAGTAAAGTGGTAGAAAAAATTAATCGTCCCATTAATTTTTCAAAAGAAAATCTTCCCGAACGATATCCCCTAAGAAAAATTAGCAATTATGATGAAACATTATTTATACCAATAGAATTAAATATTAATCCTCACTTTAAAATACTAGAAAACATTTATTTTCATATGAATTATAGAGAAGAGGTGAAATCTTCCACTTTCCTCTACATGATTCACAAACAAAAGATGAAAAATATTATTGAACATGAAGATTGTATACTTTCATTTGATGAGATAGTAAAAGGAACCAAGTTCCCAATTGGTATAGGTGTATCCTTTATTCCTTAAAATCTTATTTCTAGAAGTGTACCAATATACAATTCTTTAAAATGGTATGTGGGATATTTCAAGAGAAGGAAACATATTTAATATAATTCATTATATTTGATCTAGAGTAACATCTTTTCTAAAATATTTTGAGAGCCTCTTAATGATATATAGTTAATATAAACAAGTGTAAGATCCAACTATTGTATAATATTTAATCTATAACTTAAAATATGATAAGTCTTATTAAAAAATTAGAAAATAAACACAATGTTAATGAGGACCTCTCTTTATGAAGATATTGCATTTGAGTCGGGGGTCTATTTATTAAGTACAATTGTATAAATTGTAAATTGAGTTATTTTTCACAAATAGTATGCTCCTTAAGTTGATTGCCTATTGATAGCGTGAGGTATGAATTCTTTCCTTTTGAAAAGAAAGTATGTTTCCATTTGAAAAATTGTATGTTTCGTTCTCAAATGAGGCATTTGGTATTCAACTTAAATATGTTTTTTCCTTGTATAAGGAACTTTTTTTCCATTGTACTCATTTATCTAACATTTCAATCTTCAATCAAACTTTAATTATTTCTTAATATAATATAATTAATGGATGCAATTATCAAGGAAAATATTTTTGCATTAATTTATGGACTATAGAAGAATCAATTCTTTAATAATATAAATTCTACTTTTATCATTTTATTTTCAAACATGGATCTACATCATTTATAATTTTAAAACAAGTAATCCAATTTTGTTAAACCAAATATAAGTTTAATAGAAAGTAAGACCAACGAATAATGAAAGTAGGATCATAACTGCATACAAATGTATTATAGTTAAGTATTTAAAACAATAAAAATTAAATACAACTATATAATTGTTCACATGTACCTTAATTATAAAATAACCACTAAATTTAAGTTAACTAATTGGATACTTAAAATATTTCTAACACCCACCTGTTTTCGAAAATTTACCCCAAGGTGAATTTCGATAACTTGCATAATTTCTTTAAACTTGAATAGGTAGAAATGGTGAAAACACAAAAAATTGGATTTTGGAGGCACCCCCTTGATTTTTTCTAACTTCCCTATTCAAGAAAAATCTAAGGAGTTAGTGAAAATTTGCTAATTTTTTTGAAAAATGGGAGAAAAGCCTAATTTATTGTATTGCGAGTTTAGGGGCTGCATGTGGAACAACTGCGGATGGACCTAGGGTTCATCATCCTCAAATTAGGTCTTAAATGATAAGGAAACAATGATTCATGGATAAATCAGGTCCCAATGGCCTAGGCAGTACAAGTTCCATCAGGCCATGAGTTCCCCAAAAATTTGATTTAGCCGATTTGCAAAGGAATTGAAGCAAATTCAATGTATTGCGGAAAAGGTGGAAGTTCGTGGCCTAGGCGACATAATTTCCATCAGGCCATGAGTTCCATGAAATCCCAATTTACCTAAATTACAAAGGAATTGAAGTAGATTCAATATATTACGGAAAAGGCAGAATTTTGGGGCCAGTGCGGTCTAAGTACTGTAGGGACATGAGTTCCCCATAGAGGTGAAATTATCGCACATCAAGGAGATAGAGTGCATCATGGATGAAGCAGAGTTTGGAGGCTCAAGTGACCCTTGTACCCCAGTGCCTTGAGTTCTTCGAAAACCCATAGTACCTGTATATCAAAGTGAAGGGGGGTAAAAAGCCAGTATTGTGGATTATGAGAGCCCACATGGAACACCCCAACCCTGAACTTCAAACAGGCATAACTTTTGACTCGAAGCTCTGATTTTGACAAAATTAGACTTTTTGGAAAGCTCCCAAAATCATCTATGCCAAAAAAACTGAATTTATTACTTTTAGGAAGGGTAGGTGGATAAAAATAAAATAAACATATCTAGCTCAAAAAATTCAATGTTCAGTCCTGTAAAATGCAAGAAATCCTTGGAAAACTCAAAATAGCTGCTAACACTCAGAGGATCATAACTTATGTAATTTTCAATGGATTTTCACAAAATTTGTCTTTTTGGAATTTTGGTTCCAATAATAACACACAACAATCAATAAATGCTGAAATTGATGAAGTTTTGATGGTCATTTTTAAGGAAAACAAGTCCATTTCTGTTTGGTTGTTGGAAAGTGGTTGGAGAAGCATTTAATAAGCATGGGAAATTGTTATTCACTTCTGCAAGTTATGGAGAACCTCAATATTTCTTCTACAGGTCCAAACCCACCAAACAAACTCATTTATTGTGACTTGTAATTGATGGGAAAGGTAATTTTGGGAATTTTATTCCCTCTCTCTCTCTCCTCTCAAAATTTTGTAAATTGATGTGTTGGGTTCATTCTAGAGGGGGAATAGTTTGAGTAGCAGAACTATGTCATTTTGGATTTGCGAGGCAAATGTGTTGTAGGCCTTTGTAGTGGACTCCTTGCGTGGTGATTCAGGTTTTTATTTTGTAATAGCTTAAACTGTGCATATCCATAAAGCAATAGATGCAAGTTTGTGGATGTATTTTCCCTCGCTTTGTTTTTTTACATTCTTCTTTCCTCTTCAATATCATTGCAAATATATTGTGTATATTTTTATTTCTCCTGTAGGGATTCATTATTGTTTTATTTTCATGGAAAGGTGTTATGAGTGCTATGATTAGACCATGGAGAACTATTATCACCCTCTCTAATCTGCATTGTACTTCCATTTTCACAAATTGGGGATTGTTCTCATACCCTTCTTTTATGGTGTATCACCATTGTTAGTGTGGGATTTAATTTCATGAGCTCTCTCTCCCTAGTCCATTGGAAAGTTATATTAGGATAAGATATTTTTTCCTACATTAGGAGTAGATTGTGGAAGGTAGTTTAGGAGCAAGAACTAGCTTTCTCTAGAGGTTTATCTCAAGTAGCAATTCCCACAACTTGGAGATAGTACCCATGTTACCCAGTCACACTGTGAGCTCAAGTGCACACACTTGTGCAAATTGGAGGGTGTTTTGATTGAGTGATAACAGTTATAGCACACTCGGTGGGACCTAAAGAATTTTTTATGTTAGCTGCAGTAAGTTTGATGTGCTCTTGTTGTGAAATTCCATCTTGTAAGAGGCTTTGAAATAACACATCTGGCGAATCCAAAAGGGCATAATCCACTGGTTTCAGTAGTCTAATCTTGGAAGATTTATAAGAAGAATTCAAACAAGGTAAAGAACTAGAGAGGAAGCATGTCTCTAGCCTAATTAATTAGAACCATTGAGAAATACACTTTTGGCATCTATAATGTAGTGTTATAGTTTGTTACAAGACCCACAAAATGTATGGGGGCTTCCAAAGTTATAACTCAAAATGAGTTTCTTAATGAGGGGATCATAATGGGCCAGGCACTTGATGGGAAATAAATCCCAAAAAAATGCTTTCATAGTTGTACATTAAAATGATCATCTTGACAATGGGATTGCAACAAGATAAATTTTTAAATACCTTTTTAAAAATGACATAGTCTAAACATCATTTTTCTATATTCTTCTATCAAAATTCAATCATAATTGTGATATTCCTTGAGAATAAAAATTTAACCTCCCAAATATTCTCTTCCAAACATGCCATGTAGAAATTATCTATGCCTATAAAAATTAGTGTTTCCCAACTAAACTTGGAATAGGGGTTTTGTACAAAAAAAGGTTTGGCTTGTAAATGAATAAAATATTGGACTGAAACTGAGAGAGAATATGTATTATATATAAATAATAGATATGAACCATAACTAAAAAATTATTTCCTATACTATATATGGCTAGGGTTTTATATCAACACTACTAAGATAACGGAGTCAAGGTTGTCGCTAGAATTCTAGATTTAAACAATATTGTGTTAAACTCTACATAAACCCAAGGGATTTATTACATCAATATTTCTTTATTTTGTAGGATATATGGCGTACTTATCTTATTCATAAATATTAAAATACACTAATGTTTCAATCAACTAATTATGTGGGATTCCATCATTATTGTAGTTGTAGTATCCTATCTCTAAGGTATGTAGAGAGTAACTTTCTAGGAGTAATGGTTGCACCAAAAAATCAAATGGTTGAAAGGATTTCCATTAGAAAAAATAAAAAATATTACGCACATCCTATATACCATGAGGTCCATAGAAACTAAAACATACACATATTATTGTCTAATGACATCATTATTAGGGTAGTACCCCTTACACCATGGACTGGGTAAAATTGAATACTGATTTTCCCATAATTACAATTATTGAGGTTTTAAATTGTTGATACATAATTATATCCTTAAGGATTATATATAAATATTCATTACAAACCCTTAATACCTTACTGTAATGTTTAATTTGGGGTTTATTTTGATTAAAACATAAACAAATGTGTAAATATGAAGTAATATCATATTGCAATAAAATATATATCAAAACTTCATATCCTACTTTATGTCTACATTATAATGGAAAGTGTAATAGCCTATGTGAGATAACTAAATGAATGTAAAACTGGTATTAGAGAGGATTACATCAGTTTTAGATTAAGACAGGTTGATTGTGATCTAAGAATATGTAGGAAGGATGTGTAGGGTGTCATCAAGATGGTCTAAAAATCTAGTAGTGGGATTATAACTATATAATGAAGTCACCTATTATGAAAAAAAATTCTCATTTCTTTTTTTCCAGGATGCATGGTTTTGTTCTCTACTAATTATGACTAAGTATACCTTTGGCATTATGCTCTTATTGTTTATACCTTCACCTCATGTGGATAAAATTCTGTAATTGTACATGTATAATTAAATCGGGATTCTTATCCTTTTCACGGGGACCTAAAATGGGGATGATCTAATTTGGGTTTAGTTAAACATGTGTGATAGGCTAATATAGATTTTTTTTTGTTTCTAAATGTTGGGGATCAAATCTATTCTTGCACACAGTATTTAGATGCCAACTATTCCTAAGGAACACTAGTGTCATAATTCTAGAGGATAGTATCCCTATCCATAAGGTAGCATATGTTTCCAAGGACTATACCTAAGATAAAGAAAGGTATTTGTTAGAAGCACAATTACTGAGTTGGGGGTGAATCAATGTATTTGAAAAAAATATACTTCAATTATGATAACTTTTATGAACACCCAAATAAACCATTCAACATTCATTAACCATTGTGATCTTATTATGCATTAAACAACCATCCACAAGAACTTAAAGTAAGAGAGAACACATATGAACACATCATATAGGTGGGAAACCCTCAAGGGGAAGAAAACCTGATGAACTTTGCCTTTATATATATATATATATATATATATATATATATATATATGTATGTATGTATATATGTATGTATATATGTATATATGTATGTATGTATGTATATGCATGTGTGTGTGTGTGTGTGTGTGTGTGTGTGTGTGTGTGTGTGTGTGTGTGTGTGTGTGTGTGTGTGTGTGTGTGTGTGTGTGTGTGTGTTCAAGATTTAGTAAACCACCAACTCCACAAGGAGCACCAACCCCTAATTTATTGAAGCTCTAACTCCACAAGGAAAAACCAATTCCCTAAGTTTTAGTGAAGAACCAACTTACACATGGAGGCACCAACCCCCTAGGGTTTTATTGACAGCACTCAACTCTACAAGGAAGATCAAACACCAACTCAGCCACCTACACTCTTGGTGTTCACTCAACAAAATGATGACTTACTTTTACTCTTCTTCTCTCGGTTGCAAATTGCTTCTTCTTGGTCTGCTCTCGATCTCTATACTATCTTCAATATCATCATGTATCTTAGGCCTCTAGCACACACTCCTGTGATCCTCAATCATCATGAAATAAGTTCTCTTTTGGACCCATATTTGATCTCTCAGTGTACACAACTAATTTTCATAACCTTTCTCGTATGCATACTAAAGCTCTTTCCTTCTTCACGCTTATCATAATGTATTGCACAAATGACAATCTTCCTTTCATAGTATAGATACCTTCATATTTTCAATAACGAACACATTACTCCAATTGTATTTAGTAACTCATACAACTTACTCTCATGCCATCATATCTCGATCATACTCTCAAGCACACAGGGTTCTTCATGTGGTCCATAAACACTTCCATATTAGCCCTGTGATATAGCCTTTACAATGCTTATAAACTTTCTTAAGCTCAACAATTCATCAAGGTCATTACCCATATACACATTATTAAGGTCAAACAGAAGAAAAATAGGTTCGGACCTACAAAAATTACTAGTGGGAAATCATGATACAAAACCTTGAAAGCAACATCTTAAACTCACATTAGGATACCATGACTCCATAGGTCATGATTTCATTTTTTGAGCACCCACATGAAAACCTTGTGAAGCCCAGGTACATTTAGATCATAATATACTAATATCACTTACTGATCAAGTATAGTCTTCATATAAGCATTCACTTTCCTAGTTTAGCATCTCTTATAAGGAACACCTCTCGTATGACTTATAAGCATCCAATTTGGCAACATTCATTTAACATTGAAAGTACCTTGAGAACATGGAATTAATCCTATTAGGACTTCAAGAACCATCAACAACATCATGATCTTTCAAAGATCAAGCTTGTACTATACCTCAATAAACTTCTAACCATTCCTAAATCAAAACACCATGCCTAAATTGTACTACATGATGTTCCCTCATTGAACATCACTCTATCATTCATTAGCAAACTCACAAATCAAATCATGGCTAATCTGTCAAAGCATTCACTCTCTTCTTCAAGTATCAAATAATGCAAAATCTTGTCCTCAAAACTAGTCATGTAACATTGATATTTAGACAGACCAGGAATAAATGACTTACGAAGCATTTTTCTTAAATGGGATTTCTATATGCACTGTATTATAGGTACCATAAATCCTAGAACAATACATTTATTTTAGATTCTCTATGCTTTATGGAACAGTGCCCAATACTCAATTTCATCACGAAAATATCCCTTTTTCTATATGCCTTTTCACCCTTACTCTTCTATGTTTCAACCAATGCCACCTGGAGAAAGCCCTATGCTGAGATTATCTAAATGATCCAATCCTAAAATGGTAAATAGTGTCATACATTTCTCAGTCTATTTGACAATCAACTTCTTGCCAAGATCGACTTCATAACTAGGGTCTTTAGAACAGTTAGTTTTGTTTTAACATAATTGTTCATCCTTCATATGGTCTCTTTAAACCCATGTATTTGTAATGTTTTCTGTCAAATGCTTATTAGGAAATCTAATACACTTGGTCAACCTATTCAACTAACTTTCATATTTAGGATTTCCATGCAAAAATTAGTGTACCAATGAGCATCTTACAAAACATTGAACCTTCTAGTTGGGAAACACCACTTCTACCTGAGAACTCATTTGACAAAAAATTCTAATATCTATGCAAAATACTGTCTAAAATGAGACTTGACATTTTGTCCATAACACCTGTCTTCAACATTCTATCTTCGAGTCATACTCATTTTCATATTGATACATGACAACAATCTCCACTATAGCCTCATTTGGATTATCCATGTTCTCAACTAATTGATGGCAACATGCTCTGCAACTGACTCTTCATAGACATGTATAACAAGACTTCTAAACATCATTATCATGTCTCGAAACAACCATCTTCATACCTGTTATCCACTCAATTAGGACCAACATGACCATTTAAATACCTTCATCACCCAAAGATAGTCACTCTTCAACATGTATCTTTAAAATTCTGTCATCTTTGTACTGGCTTAAACATACTTTACAAGAAGATTACTTCCATCATGAAATAATCTTGACTATTTTCATTAGGATCATTTTAAATAGGCTTTTAAGATCAATAGACAACACACAACAAAAAGACACTTACTTTAGTCATGCAGTTATTCACAACTCAAGACTATTTGAGACATCCCAAATGGTTTAGAACATTACTCATTGTTTCAATAACACTTTGCACGAGAAATCTTGAGCTGATCAACAATAAAGAAACTGCTCATACCAATACCACTGACACTAGTAACTGCATAATAGGACCATGAAGACATAAGTTTTCACCAATTGGTCATCAAATAAAATCGTGCCCCTTGTCCTTCATGAAATCGATATCAAAATTGCTACTTACTTGTGCCATGCTTGTACAATCCACATAAATCAACAATTAAAGTTTCTCAGACCACCCAAATATGAGATTGGTTATAAGAACTAGTACTCTCAACCAATTTTTCCATTCAAACCCTGAAAACCAAGGTTTCACCCACTATACAGACCCAAGACATCAAAAAATTAGTTTTCTAGTTGATTTCTTGATGGTTTTTGAAACTTTCACCTCCTATATCATCGTACCATCATGAAGAATCATTTCATGTGTAACTTTCTTGATTATGCCCTCTGACACCATATTGAGAACCAACTATACATGGAAGAAACTATTTGAAACATTAACCAAAATTGAGGCATCAAGCAATTGATCATGACTTGCTTCCCCTTACTCAATCCATATTATTCTCAAGTGAACTCAAGAAATCATGGCTCAAACCCTAATAATACTTCTCATCTCATGACAAATTTGAATCACCTTTGTTCAAACACTCCTCAACATATAATTGATACCAAATGTATCTTCTAAACTTATGGAAAACTCATGACACAAATTTCTTGACACCAATTGTAAAAAAAACTAATACCATTTCTTCACCAAATGAAAAGCTCAACTACTACTAACTACTTACAAATAATAAACACTCTTTTTTCTTACCTATCAAGTACTAGTCAACACTTCTCAACTCTATCAATATGTATTCAACCTGTCATCATGAATTTTAAACCTTCTTGACACTTCATATCTACTCATGGTGATAGAAGTTATCCAAAATTCACCCCCCCAGGGTAAATTTGATAACATGCATCAGGATGTCCAAATTCCAAGAAAAATGACTGATTCAGAGCAAAATCAGGTTTCTAGGGTCCCTTCAGGAATCTTTCTAAACTCCCCAGGCCGAAGAAGGAGGGAGCAAGCTTTGAGAAAGTGCGGAGAAGGTTGCAGAAAGCAAGTAGTTTGGGCCAGTAAAAATTGTGAAAATCGGCTAAGTCCTGGTCCAGCACAAGGTGGGACGAATGGGACAAAGATACGCGAACCGCCCGAACCGCCCGAAATGAGTCCAGGCGGCCCACTAAGCAAATGGGACAAGTGGGACAGAAGTACGCGGCGGGCGCGAAAAGCCGATCCAGCCGAGGAGAAAAATTGGCTAACTGCTGAAGAGGGTAGCATTCGGGACGAGTGGAACAAATGGACGCGAAATGCCCGAACCGGCCGGATCGCGCGAAAACAGTACAAGGAGCCCAAAAGCAATTGGGACGCGCGGGCCAGAAATGCCCGAACCGGCCGAAAAGAGTCAAGTCAGTCCGAAGCAAAGTGGGACAAGCGGGCCAAAAATGCCCGAACTGCCCGAACCGGCCGAAATGAGCACAAAGGGCCCAAAATCAAATGGGACATCTGGGACAAATGGAGGCGAAGTACGCGTAGGAGCCGAATCAGCCGAGGACCAATCAGAAGCTGCCACGTGTCCTCACAAGAGAAAAGTCAAAAAGTCAATGGGTGAGTTTTCGAGCACCGATCCGAACCAATGGGATAGTGCCACGTGTCCCAGCTAGGGCCCACAAGGAAAATTCAAAAGACAGCCCACCGAAAAGTAGAAGAGAGAGAATTATTCAGCGAATCAGAGCATGCCACGTGGCATCCAAGTGGCAGTGCGCGGGAAAATATTTCAAAATCCGTTTTCGCCTGTTCCGTGCCCTAAATCTTCAGATCGACATATCTTTCGATCCAGAGCTCGGATTTGCACGTTCTTGATATCAACGGAAAGCTTGTGAGATTCTCTACACGTTTCCAGGGTCAATCTTGCATTTTGGTTCAGTTTGAAGAAAGAAAATCAGAAGACGCCTCTGGCACGAAATAATAAGCAGAGATAATGCTTCAACAACCACTTTAATACAGCAGACAACCCGCCGCTTCTGTTAGGCAAACCGCCGCTTTGCCAGAACCCGCCGCTTCTGCCATGATGGACGAATTAAATGCAACCTAGAGGTGGTTGGGGCAGATTTCGAATTCCTCTCTCTTTTCTCTCCCATTCTTCCTATAAATTGTAAGGAGGGGTTTCTTTCTGTTGTTGGACATTTCCGCTTTGCACCCTCCCTTCTCTCCTGTTCATAAGAAGATTTGTGGAGTTTTCAAACCTCCCATATAGACTGTAACACCGTTTTTTGCCTTTTGGCCATTGCAATGTATTGAATCTATCCTTGAGCAATATATATGTGTCTGTGGTTACTTCTAAACCCTCTTACATATTTATTACTGTCATTCTTGATCTTTCATTGCATTTTTGCTATCTGTGCATGGTGTTGTGTTACATCTACATGATCTGTGTTAAATTTGGCAAAGCATATGTTCTTCATTCCTTGGTGCATCACCTCTATTAGCTTAGATTTATTTTATGCATCTTCTTACCTTGTCTCCTTGGCAAATTAGATTAGATTTTGAGGAAACCCTCTGCATATTTCGTATGCACCTGAACAGAGGAATAGGAACCAGCCTTTCTCTGGAGATTCCTTTCTCACTCTTCAAGTCCCACACTTGGAGAAAGGATTCAATGTTATGCAATCACACTGGATATTAATATGATCAACCTAGAAATCTGATCAATACCCAGGGGTGCTGTGATTTTGCACGAACAGTGTTGGCACGCCCGGTGGGACCAGAGGTCTCATTTCTATTTGCAGCAAGGTTGATATGCATCTGCTGCAATTTTCTTGCTTGAAAAGAGCTATTATTTGCATATCTGGCGACTCCAAGGGGAGGAATCAACTGGTTCCAGCAGTCAGGCCTAAAAGCTTATGAGAAGAATCACAAGATCAAGAGCTGGAGAAGAGGAAGTGCTGTTTGAATACCTGCAACTATCTCCAAGAAGAAGGCAAAGAGGAAGAAGGATTCAAAGGTCTCCATCTCCACCAAACAGAACTCTCTCAACTCCTCCACCTGAGCGGCCTTTCTTTCAATATACAAGGATTTTAAGACCAATCAGAATGGCGCAACCAGTGAACCCCTATGTCAACTTCACAGGCAGCAGCCCACTTGCTCTCAATGCACAAAATCCAATCCCAGTAGCAGCACTGAAGAACATTCCATACTTTACTGGAGAAAATCAGACCACTCCTGGCGATCATGTCAAGGACATTGCTAACATTTGTGCAATCCATGAGATCGACGAGATGCAAGTAGCTGTCAAATTGCTGGCGTCTTCATTCAAGGGGAAAGCATTGCAATGGTTTAGGAGCCTTGGAGCTGGCTCTATCACAAACTGGAATCAGCTGTGTATTGCACTTCATAATCAATTCGGAGAGAAGGGAGACAACTTGTCTCTTTTGGAGCAGCTGACAACCATCAAGAGAGCTTCCAATGAGCAGCTAACTGATTTCAACTTCAGATTTCAAAGATCTTGGGATAGAATTCCAGTAGCAGTCAGACCAACAGCAGAAGGTGCTTTTCTATACTACCTTAAAGCTTTAAATTCTGATATTTCTATATTGATTCAATCCATGGGAGGCACAACTATCCCTGCTGCTTATAATATTGCCATTAGAGCTGAAAATTGTCTGATTCAAGCTGGCAAGCTATCTCCTAGGCCTCCAATGCCATTATATCCAAGCTTAGAGAGCCCAAGTACTAGTCAGGCACCTGTCTTAGCTCCTTCTCCCATTCCTAGAAATCAGAGTTCAAATGAAGCTTCCACTTCATCTCCAAGTGCCCCAAATGAGCTTCAAGAAGTCATGAAGCAACTGCAAAATTTAGGTAATGAGCTGGTCACACTCAAGAGGCAGCAAGCTCAAGGTTTTAGACCTTCGTATCAGCCTCAAGCTCAACCGAATAGGCAGCCATATCAGCCTCAAAGACCACCTAATCCAGCCACAAATATGAATCAAACAAGGCCTCCTGCCAATAGACCATTCCAGCCCTATAATCCAAATGCCATATCTGCCTCTAAGGCATTAGTACCAGCACAAAACAACATTGCCCAGGAGTATGATTGGTGTTTTCCATGTAATGAACCCCATAATCAATCCATGTGCTATAATGGTGCTCTAACCCAAGCTTTAATGGTAACAAGTGCTGGTGTGGAGGGTGAGAGTAGTCAAGAAAACAGCCAACAACAAGAAACATTCCAACAGCAATCAGCCCCAAATGATACCACGTTGGTAAATTGGCAAGCAGAGGATTTCTGTGGCATGAATCAGATAGTTTCTCAGGGTGTTGCTGCCAACACAAGGTCAAAAAGGAGAAATTTGGGTGAAGAACAGCCATTAGTCCCAGCCAATCCTCAACCTCCCACAGCTCCACAAATGATTGGCAAGCAAAACCCAGTTTCAAATGCACAAGGGCAGACAAAAACAGCCCCTAGGCCAAATCAAATGCCAGCTGTTGCTGCCCATATTCAAGGGGCAAATGTGCAAACCAAGGGACAGCAGAGAGATCCTTCATCACCATTCAGTATCATTGATCAGATGAAGAAGACAAACGTCAATATATCTATGTGGGAATCCCTATCCATCCCAGGCCAAAGAAATCTGCTGCAAGCTGCCATAAAGGATTGGCCAACTTCAAATCAGCAGGTTCAAAGGCAAGACAAAGTGCTTACAAATGCTGCCCAGCCTGAAGGAAATCATGGAACACAACAAGGTAGAATGCTGAAGCCCCCCCCTTTCTATGTTTCGTTAATTATTGGAAATCAGCTAGTGCATAACTGCATGATAGACTCTGGGGCAAGTAGCTCAGTAATGCCTAAACAGATAGCTGATCAGCTAGGGCTCCAGTATGAAATAACATCTAAGGGAGTAGTGCAGCTGGATGGGACAGCAATAGCAACAGTTGGAGTGATTAAAAATTTGAGTCTTACCTTGCATGCATGTCCAAATGTTGTTGTCTTACAAGATATATCAGTCATAGACCTTCCACCACTCTTTGCCCTCTGTTTGTCAAGGGACTTTACTGCCAAGATTGGGGGATATTTGTCCGCTGATTGGTCACACATGCTGTTCAGAACGAGGTATGGAACTAAAGCTACAATTAGGTCGGAACCTATTGCAGATTTCCACATTGAGCCCTATACTCCAAGTCATATTAATACCAATTGCTCAGCATTTGATCAAGAAGATCACCTTGGCACTGATGAAGCTGACACTAAGGTTGGAAGTATCCCAGATTTGACTCTTGATGAATGGGCAAGCAAGGTGCATGCTTTTGATCCTTATCAAGAAGTAGAAGAATCTGAGCTAGGGGTCTATTGTATACACGAAGAAAGTCAACCTATTCCTAACATCACCAAGCCAAGCCACAAGGATGACAATGAGGTATGGCAACTGTTTTTTGATGGATCAAGGAGTAGACAAGGCGCAGGAGGTGGAGCCATGCTTATTTCACCTCAAGGAGTAAAGTATTATTCAGCTTTTAGATTTCAATTTGCATGCTCCAATAACACTGCTGAATATGAAGCCTTGGTGCAAGGGATGCATTGGGCAATAAAGAGAAAAATAAATAACTTGCAAGTGTTTGGGGACAGTGAGCTGATTGTAAATCAGGTCAAGGGACAGCATGCTGCCAAAAATGATCTACTCAGATGCTACAAAAACAGGGTGTGGGACCTCATGGAAGATTTTGAGGCTTTCAGCATCAAGGCCATTCCCAGAAAAGAGAATCAAGCTGCTGACAGGCTTGCAGCAGTGGGGGCAACCTTTGACATTGTAGAAAACATTCAACAAGACAAGGTACAGCCAAACATCCACGTGATTGTGAGGCCTTCAGTGCCGGATAACGATGTCAATTGGCAAGTATTTGAGAATGACCAGCAAATCATCCACTTCTTGCAAGAAGAAGCTGAGTTCTCAGCTAAAAATCAAGAGAAGTTGAAACAGCAATATGGTGACCAGGTGATACAGCTGAGAACTGACAAGCTGCCCAAGGGACTTGTCACCTTGGAGTCCATTTTTAACCCCAATGATCAGTTTAGAAAGGAGAAAGCAAATATTCAGGTCAAGAGGGAAGATTCGGTATCCATCTTGGTAAAAGAGAACAAGCCATTGCAAATTGGAAAAATGACAACTGAGCAAGAGAGATATGAGTTCATACAGCTTTGTCAAGAATTCCCTGACGTGTTTGCTTGGAGCTATGAAGACTTGAAGGGCTTCAATCCCAACTTAGCTCAGCATACCATCGAGTTGGATCCAAATACTAAGCCTGTCAGGCAGAAACAGAGACCAGTCAATCCACACATGGAGCCTCTCATGAGGAAAGAATTGGACAAGCTGATTGAGTCAGCAATTATATTCCCAATCAAGCATTCTAGTTGGGTTGCCAACTTAGTTCCAGTCAGAAAGAAAAGTGGAGAGATCAGGCTATGTGTTGACTTCAGAGATTTGAATAGAGCCTCTCTCAAGGACCATTATCCACTCCCTTCCATGGAGCAAATATTGCAGGTTGTAGCTGGGTCAGAAAGGTTTTCGCTGCTTGATGGATACTCAGGCTTCAATCAAATTATGGTGAAGGAGGAAGACCAGTTCAAGACAGCCTTCACAACCAAATGGGGCACATATGCTTACAAGAAGATGCCATTTGGACTGTCGAACGCCGGAGCAACATTCCAGCGAGCTATGGATATGGCATTCAAAGGCTTGATTAACAAGATAGTGCTGGTATACCTAGATGATATCACTGTCTTCTCAAAGAATGCTGCAGACCATCTCTTTCACCTCAGGCAAGTATTTCAGAGGTGTAGAAAGTTTGGAGTGTCTTTAAATCCTAAGAAGTGCATCTTTCTTGCACATGAAGGGAAACTTCTTGGCCATATTGTCTCCAAGGAAGGATTAGCAATTGATCCAGAAAGGGTTGAAGCCATAAGAGCTCTGCCATTGCCAAGTCACAAAAAGGCTCTTCAAAGTTTCCTGGGAAGGATAAACTTTGTTCGGAGGTTTGTCCCAAATTTTGCAGCCCTTGTCAAGCCCATCACCAAAATGTTAAGAAAAAACATGGCTTTCAAATGGACGGCAGAAGGCAAGGAGAGTTTTGAAGCAATCAAAGAAGCCATCTCCCAGGCACCCACTCTCATCAACCCGGACTTTTCCAAGGATTTCATCCTCTATGCATTTGGGGGTGATGACACTATTTCTGCCATTTTGGTGCAACAGAATAAAGATAATGATGAACAGCCAATTGCCTTCTTTAGCCAAAGCCTAAATGACTGTGAATTGAGGTACTCTTTTATTGAAAAACATGTGCTTGCAGTAGTCAGGAGCTTGAAGAAGTTCAAGCATTTAATCTCAAACAACAAGGTCCAGTTGCTGGTCTCACATGCTGGGGTTAAGGACTTCCTCCTCAACAAGGATTTGAATGAGAAAAGGGCAGGATGGATCACCCGTGTCATGGAGTATGACATTGAGATCAAGATCACCAAGCTGGTAAGAGGCAAGGGTTTGTGTGAGCAGCTCGCTTCCAAACAACTAAACAACCCAGAAGATAAAGAAGACGCTGTCCTGCTTTTACAAAATGATCAAAAACAGGAAAATGATGATGAGTCCATTCCCTGTTGGACTCAAAATATGATACATTTCCTACAGACGGGCATGTGCCCTCTAGAAATGAGCAAAGCAAGAAGAAGACACTTCAGGTTGCAGGCTATTCCATATACCATCATTGATGGAGTTTTGTTCAAGAAGGATGTCAATGGAGTGCTGCTGAGATGCATTAACACAGGTCAGATTCAAAGGGTATTAAAGGAGTTTCATGATGGACCAGCTGGTGGCCATTTTGCACCAAGAGTGACAGCTCTGAAAATCATGAAGGCTGGTTATTATTGGCCTAAAATCTTTAGTGATTGCTATGCATGGATCAAGAAATGTAAGAATTGTGCATTCTTCACAGGAAAAGAGAGACTTGCAGCCCTCCCATTGCATCCAATCTCAGTTGACCAGCCATTCATGCAATGGGGTTTGGACTTCATTGGAATCATCAATCCCAATTCGAGCCAAGGGCACAAATGGATTTTGACAGCCACAGACTACTTCACCAGATGGACAGAAGCAGTGGCACTCAAAGAGGCGAATGAGTCTAGCATCTTGGACTTTTACGAGGGGATAACTACCAGATTTGGTGTGCCTGCTACAATAGTCTCTGATAATGCATTGGCATTCATTGGATCTAAAATTACTGAGTGGGCTGTCAAGAACGGGATCTACCTCAGCACTTCATCAAACTATTACCCTCAAGGTAATGGCCAGGCCGAGTCTACAAACAAAAACTTGCTGAGGATCATTAGGAGGACTCTTGATGAGAATCAGAAGGCTTGGCATACCAAACTGAAGTCAGCCTTATGGGCTGATAGGATAACTCCCAAAAGGTCCACAGGTAACTCTCCATTTAGGCTTGTCTACGGAAGAGAGGCAATCTTGCCCCTGTCACTTGAGTTGCCAACGTTGGAACTCATGAAACAACTGGAATTGCTAGAGTTTGGACCCATGAAGGTGAGATATGCAGAATTGATGGAGCTGCAAGAAATCAGAGATCAGGCATTCCAAGCAATGGAAAAGGATCAGGCTTTGATCAAGAAGACCTTTGATAGGAAGGCCAAAGATAGATCTTTTCAAGTAGGAGATCTAGTATTGAAATGGGATGTGGACAGAGCAAAACCAGGAAGGCATTCAAAATTTGATGCCATTTGGAGTGGCCCATACATGGTCACAAAGTGCAAGAACAACAATGCTTTCCAATTGGCCTCATTGGATGGTGAAGAACTGCAGATTCCAGTAAATGGAATCTATCTCAAGCGTTGCTTCTAGAGGGAGTTTCACTACATCTGTAAATACTAGATTAGATTTTCTTCCCTCCAAGTGCTTGTGCACATTGTTTTGCTGTAATTAGTTTTGTTTTCCCTAAGTGCCTTGGCACAGCTTACTGTCTATGGAGATGATGCATGTCTTTGCTAAATCAGGTCACATTCCATCTTTCCCTTTGCACATTCTAAGTCAGTTTGGATTCTAACAGAATATTTGATGACTCCATGCCCAATGGATGGCTTCAGGCAACTGGCCTTTTCATCTAGCAGGCAGAATGATCCCGCTGAGTCGCCAAATTGTTATCCAAAATTCACCCCCCCAGGGTAAATTTGATAACATGCATCAGGATGTCCAAATTCCAAGAAAAATGACTGATTCAGAGCAAAATCAGGTTTCTAGGGTCCCTTCAGGAATCTTTCTAAACTCCCCAGGCCGAAGAAGGAGGGAGCAAGCTTTGAGAAAGTGCGGAGAAGGTTGCAGAAAGCAAGTAGTTTGGGCCAGTAAAAATTGTGAAAATCGGCTAAGTCCTGGTCCAGCACAAGGTGGGACGAGTGGGACAAAGGTACGCGAACCGCCCGAACCGGCCGAAATGAGTCCAGGCGGCCCACAAAGCAAATGGGACAAGTGGGACAGAAGTACGCGGCGGGCGCGAAAAGCCGATCCAGCCGAGGAGAAAAATTGGCTAACTGCTGAAGAGGGTAGCATTCGGGACGAGTGGAACAAATGGACGCGAAATGCCCGAACCGGCCGGATCGCGCGAAAACAGTACAAGGAGCCCAAAAGCAATTGGGACGCGCGGGCCAGAAATGCCCGAACCGGCCGAACCGGCCGAAAAGAGTCAAGTCAGTCCGAAGCAAAGTGGGACAAGCGGGCCAAAAATGCCCGAACTGCCCGAACCGGCCGAAATGAGCACAAAGGGCCCAAAATCAAATGGGACATCCGGGACAAATGGAGGCGAAGTACGCGTAGGAGCCGAATCAGCCGAGGACCAATCAGAAGCTGCCACGTGTCCTCACAAGAGAAAAGTCAAAAAGTCAATGGGCGAGTTTTCGAGCACCGATCCGAACCAATGGGATAGTGCCACGTGTCCCAGCTAGGGCCCACAAGGAAAATTCAAAAGACAGCCCGCCGAAAAGCAGAAGAGAGAGAATTATTCAGCGAATCAGAGCATGCCACGTGGCATCCAAGTGGCAGTGCGCGGGAAAATATTTCAAAATCCGTTTTCGCCTGTTCCGTGCCCTAAATCTTCAGATCGACATATCTTTCGATCCAGAGCTCGGATTTGCACGTTCTTGATATCAACGGAAAGCTTATGAGATTCTCTACACGTTTCCAAGGTCAATCTTGCATTTTGGTTCAGTTTGGAGGATGAAAATTGAGAAACGCCTCTGGCACGAAATAACAAGCAGAGGTAATGCTTCAACAACCACTTTAATGCAGCAAACAACCCGCCGCTTCTGTTAGACAAACCGCCGCTTTGCCAGAACCCGCCGCTTCTGCCATGATGGACGAATTAAATGCAACCTAGAGGTGGTTGGGGCAGATTTCGAATTCCTCTCTCTTTGCTCTCCCATTCTTTCTATAAATTGTAAGGAGGGGTTTCTTTCTAAGGTGGGACATTTTCCGCTTTGCACCCTCCCTTCTCTCCTGTTCATAAGAAGATTTGTGGAGTTTTCAAACCTCCCATATAGACTGTAACACCGTTTTTTGCCTTTTGGCCATTGCAATGTATTGAATCTATCCTTGAGCAATATATATATGTGTCTGTGGTTACTTCTAAACCCTCTTACATATTTATTACTGTCATTCTTGATCTTTCATTGCATTTTTGCTATCTGTGCATGATGTTGTGTTACATCTACATGATCTGTGTTAAATTTGGCAAAGCATATGTTCTTCATTCCTTGGTGCATCACCTCTATTAGCTTAGATTTATTTTATGCATCTTCTTTCCTTGTCTCCTTGGCAAATTAGATTAGATTTTGAGGAAAACCCTCTGCATATTTCGTATGCACCTGAACAGAGGAATAGGAACCAGCCTTTCTCTGGAGATTCCTTTCTCACTCTTCAAGTCCCACACTTGGAGAAAGGATTCAATGTTGATGCAATCACACTGGATATTAGTAATCAACCTAGAAACCTGATCAATACCCAGGGGTGCTGTGATTTTGCATCACTATGACACATCTTTGTCAAACATTATTCTCTTCATAATATCTAGTTAGAGATAATACAACAATACCTTATCAAACACTCAACTCTGCCATGAACAAACTATGTAAACTAGTTCTACATGATTTTACCTTGAGCATACCTAGATTTCTTAACTTAAAACTCAAAACACTCTATAACTTCATCATGAAATGCATATTGAAGAAATATAAAAATTTAATTGAACCACCATGCATAATAAATACTCACCTCTTCATGTTAGGCCTCAATGAACAACTCTTACGGCACAACACCATGACTGGTTTTTCAATGACTTCACTATGCCTACCCAGATTTTAGTAACTCTAACATGTTGTCTTACCTCCAACTACTTGATCATGACCTCAAAATAAATTTAATGGATCTATTATGGTCTTCAAGTCATGCATAATGCTATAAGGCTAAAAAACATAATGGTATTATAGACCAATCCCTTGCTTCTCTCATGACACAAACCTATAATAGGCCTCAAAACACAACTCTAAGCTCAAACAAGAACAAATATACTAACCACACTTTTCAAATAGTCTATTTACCTGCAAGCTTATACAAAAAATTCTTAGAGCTCATAGAATACTTAAATATTTCATGATAATTCTTTAATAAACATATATTCATACACAAACCTCTATGACCTTATTATTTTTTCTTTTTTATGATTATTTTCTTATCATTATGACATAAAAAGGATCTCCTATAATCAAACATGTATGCCACATTATTCAAGCCTTCATAAATCTTCTTGAAGCTTATCATAATTCATCATATCTTCATGAGTGTAACTAAACTGATCAAAACATCATACAAACACATATCTTGTAGCATAAATTTATGACTATACATGTAAATTTGTCCTTCTCAAGTCACCATAGACCTTATTTCTACATGAATTCATGGATATGACAGGTATTCCTTATACTCATCAACTAGAAACATAATTCCATACATTTTAATAGTTTGATCATGTCATCATAAAACATTTGAAACACATCTACTAGCCTTATTGGTTGTCTCAAGATCATCAACATGAAATTCATACCTGCAACACATATTCATTACTTCTCTTGAGAGATTAATGTCTCTATGAAGCCAAAAAGAGACACCCTTGTCACTTATGGATCTAGAACACCATAAATTTAGGAGATTCCTAGATCTCCATCACCTTGTTATCCTGAGATTGATAGTCCTTTAGAATTGTTTTGGTCTTGACTGATACTAATAGCTTGATATCCACATCATTATTATTTTCTTGTACCTAAGATGATAGCAAATATTATTGGTGCTCTTAAAATTTGGACCTATTATTTATCATTGCAAACAATCTATACTCGCTTATTGATTTATCAGGACTAGGTTTGACTATCTTAGTTTCATCCTTCTTAGCTTTATCTACAAGATATATATTTTTTACTATCTGTAACTCATATTTTTTGTTCTCATTCATAAAATTTGACTTCTTGACTATCTTTGGCTCATCATTCACTTTATTCATAGGTTCAGACTTCTTGACATACATCTTCTTGTCTTGAGTGTCCTTGTTTTAAACTCTAGGATATTCAAACTTCTTGACCTTCCTTGATGATTTAAAATGACAAAATCTTGCAATATGACCAATATTTTAACAGCTATAACAAACAATACCATTTTTACCTCTATGATCTTCATCCTTCTTTCTCTGTCTAGGTACTTATTGATAGCATAACCTTGTAATGTGACCTCTTTAATGACAGTTATGTCATACACGCTTCTTGACTAATATGAACTGTGATTTATTTCATTACTCCATGAATATGCATCATTGAAGTTCCTTCTACATTCTCTTTCCCTATGACCAAATTCATTACATGAGAAACAATAACCATTCAGAAATAATTAATATACCTTATACAAGTGGGCTATTTAACAAACTTCTTCATACTATTCTCGACCTTCTTATTCATATCGGCATCCTTCATGTTTTTCTTTTGATCTTCAAGAACTTTTTCATCATTTTCATATCTCTTATTGAGGTCTCCATTGAAACCAAGACCTATTTTGTCACTAGTAGACTTCTAACTACTAAAAATGTCATTTAGAGCCTTAGTGATCTTCTTAAACTTCTCAAGATTATTCAATTTACTTGATACTTGATAAAAATATTCCTTTAACATCTTCATATCTATTCCATACCTGATGCACTCTTCTTATTTAGCTTTTAGAGGATTCAAACACAATATTGAACTTGGTACACTCTTCTTCTTTGGCCTTTAGATCTTATGTCACTAACTCAACCTAAACTTCAAATTGTTTGATGATATGATCAAGATCATTGGTCTTGCTACTAATCTATTCTTCGTATTCCTTGATCAAATATTTCAATTTGTGGTTCTTCTTTCTTTTCTTATTCAACTCATTTATGGTACTTATCAACTCAACTTCTAATTTCACCTCAACTTCTTTATCTTCTAAATCTTCCAAGAAATCATTCAAACAATCATTTCTTGACTCATTTTCCATGTATATAAATTCATTATTGTCTTCCATGACATATTCATCATCATCATCTGATGAATTATTTTCACTAACATCATACTAGTTGTTACATCTATCTTCTTTAGAGTATAAATTCTTCTTGTTCTTGGATGATCTCTCCTTGTTGTCATGCTTCTTGAATTTCCTTTTTTCATGCTTATGAGACTTATTATCCTTGTCATCACATTCTTTAGGATCATCATGCTTATCCCTATTATTGTTAGGAAATTTATTTGTAAAATGATCAATCTTACCACATTTAAGAGACTTAAAGGGAAATTCACCTTTGTACTTACCTGAGCCTCTTCTTATCCTTATAAAAAACATGGCTTCTAGTTTTTCATCATCAATATTTAAATCATATTTATCCTTTACCTTTTTAACTTGTGCCTTATTTTCAACATTTAAAGTAGTATCCTTCTTGGTAGGTATTCCATCATTAGTTCTCATCTCATAGGCTGTCAGGATCCCATGAAGTTAATCCATTTCCAGGGTGCTCAAATATTTTACTTCTTTTACAACTGAGACCTTATGATCAAACTTGGGTGTCAAAGACGTTAAAACATTTTGGAAAACTATTGATTCTTCCATCTTCTCTCCAAAATCTCTAATGATATTAATAACCCCATCAAATCTCAATAGATAAGAAGAAATGTTTTTATATTCCTTCATTCTTAAGATTTAAAAATGTCTTCTATAGGTATATAAATTTTCCATCTTCACCTTGGTGTCTCCTTCATATATGGTTTTTAACTTGTCCCAAATTCATTTGGTTGTATTGCAATATATGACCTTCAAAAAATCAGCCTCTGAAAGTCCACAAAAATCGCATTCATTGCTTTGGAGTTTCTTTCACATGCTTTATTTCTTTCTACATCAGTTGGGGGTGTAGTAGATATAGTATATCAAGCATCAATTGATTTCCATATGTCAAATCCCAATAAAAATATATAGTTCCTCATCCTGATACTCCAAAAGGCATAATTAATCCCATTAAAGAGACGTTCCTTTCTGATTGATAATCCTCCTTGATCTTGATTACTAGCCATACCTATGTTTCTAGGATATCCTTCAAGTTTTTAAACTTATTCCAAAGGACCATGATATGATATCAAATTTTGGAAGCACAATCAATGAGAGGGGGGTGAATCAGTTTCTTTAATTTTTTTTACTTTAATTATGATAACTTGCATGAACCATCAAAGAAACAATTCAACATTCAGTAACCATTGTGAGCTTGTTATGAATGAAACAACTTCCAAAAGAACTTGAAGAAAGAGAAAACACACATCAACACATCAAATAAGTGGGAAAAACTCAAGGGGAAGAAAAAGCAAATAAAATTACATATATATATATAACCAAAAACAACATTTAGTGAAGCATGAACTCCATAAAGAGCACCAACCCCTAATTTATATAGTACCAACAAGACTTTAGCAAGCACTAACTTGCAAGGAGGTTATAACCCCATGATTTAGGGAAGCATGATTTCCACAAGGAGCACAAACCCCTAAAGTTTTATCAAGGACCAAATTTCAAGGAAGCATAAACTCCCTAGGGTTTTAACAAGCATGCTAAATTACAAGGAAGAATAAGTACCAACTCAAACACCTAAGAAATTTTTCCACTTTCTTCATGTTTCTTTCTCAAAAAATGATGTAATTATTTGCTCTTCTTCTCTCTTCTACTCTCTTCTTCTTGTTATTCTCTAAATATTTGATGTATCAGTCACTTCAACCTTATCTCAAGATTCTAGCACACAATCTAATCCTCAAACATCCATATAAGTGCTCAGCTACTCTTGAAAAATATCATATTGTCATGGCATGCTTACTCGCTCTTCATTCTTATTCACCTTCTCTTGTGTTGGTATAAACTACCTTTCATATCAATACACCTTCATATTTTCAAAAAGGACACATTATTTATGCTCTTTAGGACCTCATAAAGCTCACTCTATCCCTTAAATTATTAATTGAGTAAGTATGATATAATTTATAATGAATATTGCATATTTGCATTATTAATGGCTTATTAGACTATGATATTACTTTTGTGTTATTAATTGAATACAATATATATATTAAATGGAATATGTGTAATAGGAATCACATATGATTGAATTACATGTAATATACAATTTTTTTATTCATTTGCATACTAATACTATTATGTATTATTCTTGTTATAATGCAATGCTTGAGTAAAAAGGCTAAGTATGAACAAGGCATTTATTGAAGAATGTTGATTTAAATCTGTAACTATTAAACATAATGATCATGTTGGGAATGAATCTAAACATGTGATTGATATGAATGAATCCATCATTTATATTATTAGGTAGGAATCCTATCGTAATATGAGTAACGTTGAAACATGGAAATTGTCATGTTGCAACTTAATCAAATAACCTTAACTTTGTAAGATATAAATTTCCTATTTAGTGGAACTCAGCAAGCCAACTCAATATGGATTCTGCCATGTTATGCCCACTTAATGACTAACATCATTATTTTGCTACATCGGAGTAGCTGCTATATTGAGGTAAATTGTCAAGCTCCTCTAAATGAGATGGCCATAATGCATAAAATTGCTAGTAACATCCTGAGTAAGAATGCAAATTGAACCGCATGGTTAAGTACCCAATGTCATTTTATGATGAATATGGGAAAGGGAAGTTACCCATAATGATGTAAATCATTGTGAAGACACTTACTCTCCCTTATACATCCTAAGCCGATATTGTGGCACTTAACCATGTAGGAAGATTCTAGTTAGTACCTAGTACACATTTTGTAACTGTCTAGTCCTAATCCAGATAACAAAGATTAATAAGGTGGTCCAAGTCAAGTTCCTAACTATGAGTGTGCCGTCATAGAACTGAACATGGCATATATGTCTCTGAAACTATGGTTGTAGTAGTGTAATTTGTTTATTAAAGTGTCGTGATTTCACCAAGATCTAATTTTTAGGATGTCGGATGGGATTCAATGAGGAATACCTATGTAGACAATTAGAATATAACATTTGATTGTTAGGTATAATTGTGTTAGTTTTACCATATAGTTAGAAATAATATTATGATAGTTAGTATATTATATTTATGTGAGAAATAATCTTTTTATGTGAGTGAATTGTGGGAAAAACTCACGTAAAGTTTTAGGTGAGACAAATTAGGTTGTTAGACCAACCTTCATATATTAGTGTTAGTAGTTTTTGGAGTGGTTATAGGAGTTACAATAGATCTCCTATATATTTGTAATGTTTACATTAATAATAATGTTGAATTGATTAATTAATTGAGCCTTCGACTCTTCTCAAATATGGGGGTTTCCCCACATTGACAATCATTGATAGATGATAAAGAGTAATCTATGAGGGGATGGTTACTAACCGACTCATGTAACTACACATGGTTTATGAATGTTATAGGATGGATTGACTAAGATGATGTTAGTTCTAAATCACGATAATTTAGAACAAGGAAAAATGAGATATGAACTTAAGATTTGTGTTGGGTTTAAATATATGGGTATTTAAATCAATGAAGCATAAAGTAAAAAAAATAAATTCTTGTATCGAAGTCTTGAAAAAAGATGTTACAGTCATGGTATGCTTACTCCCTCAACCTTCTTCTTCACCTTCTCATAGGTTTGGACAAACTACCTTTCATATCAATACACCATATTTTCAACAAGGACACATTATTTATGGTCTTTAGGACTTCATACACCTCACTCTATCCCTTATACTATTAAGTGAGTAAGTATGATATACTTGATAATGAATATTGCATATTTTCATTATTAATGGATTATTAGACTATGCTATTAATTTTGTGTTGTTAATTGACTACACTATATATATTAAATGGAATATGTGTAATCGTAATCACATGTGATTGACTTACATGTTATATAGACTGCTTCTATCCATTTTGATACTAATACTATTGTGTATTATTATTGTCATAATGCAATGCTTGAGTAAAAAGAAAAAGTATGAACCGATTAACAAAAATAAGGACCTAAGGGGGGATTTAGGGTTCTATTGTTAATCTAAATAGGAGGACTAAAATTATTTTAATAAAGAGGTTAAACAGTAATAAATGATAGCAAAATAATATGCTAAAGTGATAAAAAATAATTGTATGATTTGATCTAATGGAAATAAAACCCTAGAATGCAAGAGGGGAGTAAGGAAAATACTTAGCTGATAACAATATACTGTCATAGGTTGTTGTAGATCTAGAAATAGAACTCAGCTGTGTAAATGAACATTTAGGGTCCCTGTGAAGGGAATATTTGGAATGTCTGAATTGACATAGGTGAGTGGGAATGTACTAGGGCACCCCAAGGTACCCTGGTCTACAGTCTAGGTGCTCAGAATAGTATAAATTCTCAAAACCCTAAGTCAGTAGGGTTGTTAAGTGTATTTGAAGACTCTTTGTCTGCCATACTAGATTCACTAAATAAAATAGATGAATCCTTGAACAAGAATAAGAAGAATAAGGGGTCAGACTAACCTTAGTCACCAAACGAGTGGACTTATTACTGAGTGGTGCACTACATTACAAAGCTTAATGTAGTTATGGTGAGTGTGTGTATGTTGTGCCATAGGTTCTCTCATGCCAGTTGCACTTTGTGAAATAAGGAGCTATGATAGCTATAGAAGATGTAGATAGTTTAATAGAATGAATATAATCCCTCCACCTCTAAGAATGTGTGTGATGTAGACTTTCATAGCTTGAATGTATGGTGCTATGTTGATGTAAGTGATGCAATGGATGCAACCCTATATGGATTGATAGTAGTGATAGGATGCAATGACCCAGGACACTCATTATAGTATTATAATATTTATATTTATAGGGATATCAATTTTAATTTTGTAATTAATCCCGACAAGGCCGATTGAAAAGAAGAAAAGGATGACCGACAGATAGAAGTGACCCAAAAAGGAGTGAAAGATATTGTACATGGACTAAGGAACCATGGGTGGGACCAGGACGCCTTAGGGTTCCTAATATAATATGGGGCTCCTTGATTTAGGGATAAAAACTTGCGAAAGTTATTAAATTGGGTGCCAAGTATCGGGAAATATGTGGGAAAGAAGAAATAAGAGATAAGAAAAAGGTGGTGAAAAGGTGGGATTAATTAGCACTTTGTATTAATTAGTAAGGTGGCCAAAAGGTGGACAATATTTAGCCTAGTATTAATTAGTATAGTCAATTTTGCACACAAGAAAAGGGAAAAGCCCATAAACAATGGAAATAATGCAGACAGGTAAAAGCAAATATGTATTCCTGTAAAACAAGTGTTCCACATGGAACACCCGTTAGCATGTTAGAGTGAAAACTAATATGTCATGTGTATAAGCAAGTAGTATAAGATGATAAGTACAAAATGAAACAATAACACCTGTATGAGACGAATGTGGATGCCCCCAGTGACCGATATAATAAGGGTAGAAGGGGAGCATCCATGCCACGTGTAAATGTATTATATCTACGATCACACTAAAAAAGGTGTGAACACACATGTGTGTATGATAATGACATATAGGAAAGCAAGCCAACATGTGTCATAAAGTGAACATGAAAAACACTAGTAAGAAAAAGTAAATGCTACCAAGATAATGCAATATGTTGTGGATGGATGTAATGGAATGCAAGATGGAATGATAGGAGCAATGTGCCCCTGAGTGTATGGAATTGTATGTAGTGAGGTTCATTTTTTTTCCCCCTTAGCATTCAAGAATGAACCGTAAACAAGAGTGCATCATCGGGAAATGGTCGAGTAGTGTTGGTTGTGTCTAGCACATTGTGATGAGTGTGTATGTGTAGTGGTGATGAAATGCGATAGGTGGAGAAGATGTGCATGAACCTTATAGCTGAAGCATATATCACAATTTTTTTTATCAGAAGAGTGATGAATTAACCATAAGTGTATAGCAATGTAAGATGAATAGATGGGAATGCGTGGACCCTATATAGGAAGGTGTGTGTGAACCCTATAGCATATAAGAGTGTTGCGTATACATATACATGACTTGGTTGGATATAGGAGTGATGATTTATCCCTAAGTATATATCACTACTAGAGATGGGTGATGATGGCGTATGAAGCGTAAATAAGTAGGCGTTGGATAATAGAAGGTGGTGATTTTAGCACTAAGCATAGACCACTATGTCATGAATAAGGAGAGGGTGGTGATTTATCCTATAGTGTATACCACTAATGATGAGTAGGAGAAATGATGATGTGGTAGAATGACTTAGAATATGATAGAATAGGTGATGATCGGATGTAAGAGGATAATGTAGAATGGGTGAAGGGATTGGTGATTTAACCTAAGGTGTATACCACTACATGATATGATGATGAGTATGGGTGATGATATAGCCTAGAAATTGGTCACAAGTCCTGATGAAATGTGTATGATGACATGTCACATGTAGGTAAGGTCATTTGATTGGTAAACCCTTGGCAATTGAGTATGGACCAAGGAACTAGAGTGCGTCATAGGGTGGGGAGTGTAGCGTAGAAAAATGTAGTGTAGATGACCAAGGTATGTGAATGTGTGTGGTAATGTAGTATGTGGGTAGGTAGAAATAGAATGTGTGTTGATGAGAGATGAAACTAGACCCAAGTATAAGGAAATCTAGTGTAGGTGTAGAATAGGTAGGATGTATGCAAACAATGTGGGTATGGAAGGTGTAATGCAATAAGTGTGTAGATAGGAATAGAATGTGTAATGATAATAGATAAAACTAGACCCAAGTATAAGGAAATCTAGTGTAGCATGTAGAATGTACATGATGTGTGGATGACATAGAAAACTAGACTCATATATGATGATGCCTAGTATAACGTGTATGAGATAGATGAGTTAGAAATGACTAGTAGATGAGGTATGTATAGGATGATGTAGGATGTATACGTATGGGTCTGGTAGTGTAGTGTGTGGGGTTCAGTGTAATAGTAATCCCTCAACAGTCCAGTGTGAACCGAAGCACTAGGGTGCATCATCGGGTAATGAGGGTGTGATAATAGATGATGGAAATGTTGATATGTGAGGGAAGGAAAAATGTATGGGTGTGAGGGGTGTCAATGTGAAAGTGTGAGAGGAGGGGGGGTTTGTCTAATGGCTACCCCTCCCCCCCAACTGGGGAGGAAAGAGGAATCAACCAATGAGGTTGAGGGATGGATGTCCATCGACCCATACATGAGAGGAGGAGGATGGAGAAGGATGCTCTAATAATGGTGGTATAGGAGATAAGTGTTGTGTAGGAGAATGAAGCTGATATGCATGCAAGGGGTGTATGTAAGATGAACATTGGGGCGTAGTAAAATGTGTAGGTGAGGGAGATCGAGGAGATGTCATGCGTAAAGAAGATGAAAATTGACGTTAAATAAAACAAGGTGGTGATTTACGACAAGAGGCAGTAATAGGTTTAGGAATAGGCCTATTTTGATGTGTAGGACTAAGGGAATGGAGTGGTCATGTGGGGGATGATCGAGGTGGTGAAGTAGGAATATGATGCATAGGTGGTGAAAACAGAGGAGCTATGTTAGTGAGAGAAAGAGGTGTAGGAGAAGTGAAATGAGAGTGCGAGGATGCTGGAGGTGAATGAGGGATGCCATCAATGGAGATAACTTGGTTGTTGTAGATGAACTTAAGGCACAAGTGGTTGATGGAGACAATAGCTTGGGATTTATGGATCCAATTTAATCCGAGAAGTAGGTCATAGTGGTGGACATATTGATTAATGACACAAGGGAGGAGAAGAGTGAGAGGACCAACTGTGATAGGTAACTTAATGACACCATAAGGCCTCTTGAATAGAAAGTCAATTTGTGATGGAGGGTAACCAATAGATCATAGAAGAGACAAGGAACATATGCTAATAGGAGAGGATAGGTCAACCTTAGTGTTGTTGATGGGGGTTGAGGTGATAAGGGCATGTATGTATAAATGGTTGTATGTGAATGTAGCATGATAGTCAACATGAGAGAAAGAAATAATAGGTGGGGTTGTATCAGTGCTGGTGACTAAGAAGTCAAGTGCTCCTACATTGGGAGGTGGTGTGGCATGGTATGCATGATTAGTGGAGGAGTTTGTAGCCTTTTTTCACATTGGTTGGATTCTTTGTTAAAAAATTTGACTTTACCCTTGTCCTTAGTGGGAGGAGGGCTAGTAGGTTTGGGGAATTCAAGTTGGTCATTGTCAATTAGATCTTGGATAAGTGCCCGAAGTTTCATACAACGGTTAGTAGAGTGGCCTACACAGCGATGGTAATCACAATGGAAGTTTTCATTGTAATTGCATCCTTTAGGTTGTGATGGGTCTAACTCGAGTGGTGGCGGGAGGGTGATGAGGTTTCTATCAAGGAGTTTCTGCAAGATGAGATGTGGTGCCATAGGGAGGGTGGTAAATGTACACCAAGGAGGTTGGGATGGTGTCTCCTTAGAAGGTGTAACAGTGTTGACTATGAGTTTAGTGTTGATAGGATTAGATGTAGAAGGTTTAAATGGTGTCTTGGTTGGAAAATGAGAGGAGGATGAGGATTGTTCTTGATACTTTAGCTTGCCAATAGAGAGAAGCTTAGATTCATGAAGCTTAAGAGTATGACACAGTTGGTCAAAGGAAGGAAAGGTTTCAAAGAGAACACTTTCATAGAGAGGTGGTAAAAGGATTTGTATAAATAAATCTTGTAACTTAGAATCGGAAAGGACATTAGTCATTTTGGAAATATTATGTTTGTAGTGCAAAACATAATTAGTGAAGTGCTCATTGGGTCCTGTTTAATTTGTGCTAATTGGGTGTAGGTCATCTTAGAACCGATGTTGATGGAAAATTGTGTGAGAAAATCATCGGTGAGATGAGTAAAGGAGGTGATGGAATGAACAGGTAAATCATAGAACCAACACATGGCATAGTCCTGGAGAGTGTGAGGAAAATTTTGGCTAACAGGAGGTGATCATTAGTAAAATCAAGATAGGAAACATGAAACACATGAAGATGCTCCTATGGGTCACCGTGTCCATTAAAAATGGGAAATTTAGGGGTGAAAACATTAGGAGGAAGAGGGTAAGTAGAGATAAGAGGTGAAAATGGGGTATGCAACAACAAGGTAGAATCTAAAGAGGGAGATGTGGTGGCCTGTTGCAACTTGCAAATTTGAGCTTGGAGATCATGATATAAGGAGGTTAAATCTTGATTGCCAGTAGAGGATGTTTTTCACTGATGTGATACCAAAGGAGGGGTAAAGTGATTAGTGGGAGTGGGAACTGAAACTGGAATAGTAGAAATGGGTGGAAGCGTAGAGGCAAGAGGTTGATTGGTAAAGGTTGTAGACCGGTTGAGCTCAGCCAAGTTAGTGGCCTCTTCACGAGCCACATGTAGAAGTAAATCTAAATCCTATGGGCATTCAACAAGGTGATCATTGATGGCTTTAAGGTGTGCTGCAGTAAATTCCTCATGAGTTTGGGCCATGGGAAAAGGGGAAACTACACCTCAGAAAGTGTGATAAAGAAACGATGGGTTCACCAAAATGATTAGCAAAAATAAAAGGGGCATAAATGGGGGTATTTAGGGTTCTAGTGTTAATCTAAATAGGAGGACTAAAACACTGTAATAAAGAGGCTAAACTAGTAATAAATAACAAAAATAATATGATAAAGTGATGTAAAGTAATTACATGATTTGATCTAATGGAAATAAAACCCTAGAATTCAAGAGGGGAGTAAGGAAAAGACTTAGCTGATAATAAGGAGACTGTCGCAGGTTGTCACAGATCTGGAACTGGAACTCGACAGTGCAGACAAACACTCAAGGCCCTACGAAGGGAAGATTTGGACTATCTGAAGTGACACAGGCACCTGGGAGTGTACTGGGGCACCCCAGGGTGCCCTGGTCTATAGTCTGGGTGCTCAAAACAATATAAATGCTCAAAACCCTAATTTGGCATGGTCACTAAGTGTCTCTGAATACTATATGTTTGTTCACACTAGATTGGATTGGATGAACTGGATGATGCCCTGCACAAGAAGAAGAAGAAGGGGTCAGACTGACCTCAGCTAGCAAACCGGTGGACTTATCGCTGAGTGCTACACTACATTACAGACCTTGATGTAGTTCTAGTGAGTGTGTGTATGTCATGCCCTAGGTGCTCTCGTGCCAGTTTCACTTTGTGAAATAGTGAGCTATGGTAGCTATAGAAGATGTAGATAGTAGAATAGAATGAATAGAATCCATCCTCCTCTAAGAATGTGTGTGATGCAGACTTTCCTAGCTTGAATGTATGGTGCTATGTGGATGTAAGTGGTGCAATGGATGCAACCCTAGATGGAGTGATAGTAGTGATAGGATGCAATGACCTAGGACCCTCATTATGGTCTTATAAGCTTTATATTTATAGGGCTCTCAAGTTTAATTTCACAATTAATCCCGATAATTCCTAATGAGGAAAAGATAAGGATGACCAAAAGCTAGAAGTGACCCAAAAAGGAGTGAAAGAGGTTGTGATAAGCAGACCGAGGCACCTTGAGTGGGACCAAGGTGCCTCAGGTGCCCCAGTACAGGTGGGGTGCCTAGAATTAGGGCTAGAATCTCGGGGAAGTTAGAAAATGGGGTGATAAGTATCGGGAAATACGCAGGAAAGAAATAAAACATAAAAAAAGATGGGAAAAAGGTGGGATTAATTAGTACTTTGTACACTTGAGAACCTTCTAAATAGTAGTATAAGACCAGGCTAAATATTGTCTAATGAAGTGACCCGTAATTATGCAAATTATTATAGAGACGCTTAGTCTCCATTAGTCATCCTAAGCTAATATTGTGGCACTTACTTGTGAAGGTGGATCATAGTTGGTACCTTATACATAACTTATAACTATCTAGTTGTAATCCATATATCAAGTATTAATAAGGTGGAATTCAAGGTCCTAATGATGAGTGTGCCATCACAGAACCGAGCATGGCATATATGTCTCTAAAATTCTAGCTAGAGTAGTGTAAGCTTCTGATTACAATATCACAATTTCACCAAGATCTAAGTTTTAGGATTCTGGATGGAATTCAATGATGGTACCCATGTAGACACTTAGAATGCAAAATTTTACTATTAGGTATAGTTGTGTTAGTGTTACCATATAGTTATTAATAATATTAGGATAATTATTATATTTGTATTTATGTGAGAAATAATGTTGTTAAGTGAGTGAATTGTTGGAACAACTCATGTAGAGTTTTAGATGAGACAAATTAGGATGTTATACCATCCTTCCTATATTAGTGTTTTTAATTTTTGGAGTGCTTATAGGAGTTACAATAGATCTCCTATATATTTGTAATGTTTACATTATTAATAATGTTGAATTGATTGATTAATTGAGACTTCATCTCTTCTCAAATATGGGGGTTTCCCAAAATTGAATATCATTGATATATGAAACAAACCATTATTATAATTTGTATACATTCTTGTAAAGAGTAATCTATGAGGGCATAGTTACTAATCGACTCATGCAACTGCACATGGTTTATGACTGTTATAAGATGTATTGAATAAGATGATGTTAGTTCTAAATCATGAGAATTTAAAACAAGGAGACATGAGATATGAACTTAAGATTTATGTTGGGTTTAAATATATGAGGTATTTAAATCAATGAAGCATAAATTAAAAAAAAACATCTCTTGTATTGATGTCTTGAAAAAAGAGGTTGTTATAATCATGGTATGTTTACTCGCTCTTCCTTCTTCTTCACCTTCTCATAGGTCTGCACAAAATACCTTTCATATAAATACACCATATTTTCAACAAGGACACATTATTTATGGTCTTTAGGACCTCATGCACCTCACTCTATCCCTTATAGCTTGCTCATGCTCTTACACCCACATCTCTAGTAAGTAGACCAAAGTTGCCTTGTATTTATATACCAGTATCAAGGAAAAACACCATATAGGTCAGCCATGATGCATTATGTTGTATATCATAGAGTAAAATATATCTTATAAACATAAAATATTCATAACATCAACTCCATTAGGTATACAACAACTTCATTAGGTCATTTTCTTCCTTAGGACTCAAGAAACCTTCTTCAACTAGGTCTTTCTTGCACAACAAAGTAGCATGACACTGTTGATCAAATATGGTATTTATTAAAGCTCAAAACTCTTGAATAAATTTTCCATGACCTATAATATCCCTCTCCATGTTTTTAAGTCTCTGTATCATCCATTCATACCATGAAAATGCCTAAAATCCAAGACTGTCCTATTAGGACTACACACCCAAAACATCTTCTTTGAAAGATGGAGCTTTCACAACCTTGAAACACTTAACAATTCCAAATAAAACACATTAAAAGGTAATACATGACCTCAAAAACATCACCACACTCATTATAAATTCAACTAATAGTATAAGGGATCAAGAACAAATATTTTTCAAGCACTTTCAAAATTATCTTCAACACCAAAAAATGATTCATGAAAGATTGACTTAGTAGGCACACCAAATGACTGAAAATTATTTATAAATGATCATATAAAAGTATCATGGGTCAATATAATCCTCAAATATCATTTTTTTAGCATGCCCAATTTACAACTTGAGATCTACAAAAAATTTCTTTAGAAAACAACCTTTTTATATGGCATCCACTAACTCATCCGACAACACAAAACCACCTGCAGATAGCTAGGAGAGTCCTATACATGATCAAATCATAAAAATTGATCATTTAATCTATTATGATCCATTTAGAGTAATATATTCCATATCCACTTCAAACTAGGGTTTTAGAATGGTTTTATAGTTGTTTTGGTGTTAACGATTGTTCATAAAAATATGGACCTTAAAACCAAAACTAATTCCCAGAGATCTTATCTATGACACATATCTAACTCTCCCAAATATATTAGGTTCCAATTAAACATATTCACGTATCAACAAGCAACTAAAAATGACCTTTTAGCTGGAAAACACTTTTTTTTAGAACTCATATTGACCAAAAATGAAATATTTTGCATAATACTCCAAAATAAGACTTGAAATTTTTGTCCACATACTTTAATTAACATTCCAAAAATATTCTCATACTCTCCTTTGCATACTAGTGTTGAAAAATGATCAACCTACCTCATTAGGCCATGTTTTCTTCACATTGTTTGGTCTTCATGCTATAAACATACCTTCATACCTTTGTTCATGAACTCTAAACAACATTTTCATTATAAAAAACCCTCTACATTCATGTATCCACTCATTTCACCATGTTTTCATGCCCATACCTTCTCACATGACCTCTTTGTCTTCACATTGTCTTCAAATTCTCTCTCTTTATACTCAAAATGACCTAGCAAAAAACTAACTTCCACTATGCATACCTTGATATCATCATTAGGCATCATTTTACATCATATTTCATCAATGAAAACTCAGAAAAAACACTTCATGATATCCCTTATCATCAACAAGACATGACCCAACATTTACATCAATCATAATTGCTACAAGTTCCTTGAACATCAAAAAAATCAAAAAAATATCTTCATGACCTATGACATCAACCATTATATCATCCTCTTAACATCAATGAAAACTTCTCAATAGTATCACACTACGATTAAAAATAATTGTATTTTAAGAGATGGATAAATTCAAAGGAAATAGCATAATAATAAAAATAAATAGATCAAATAAAATGCACATCTACCCTAATTTATAGAAATGAATAACCAACCACCCACACAACAAAAAAATGCAACAAATAATGAATGAGAGTTAAAAATACTTACCTACAATGTATTTTTTGATGTGTGAACCTCCATAGAGACAATATCATTGAGAGAGAATCACTGTGGGTGGAAAAGGTGAAATCTCAAGAAGAATACCTACAATCCAAGCTCAATATGGTGACCCAAATGTAAAAATTAATGCTCTAAAAACTCAATTCTAATAACTAGGTGCAATATATGCATAAATGTCCAATGTGCAAGAAAGTGTAGTCTTTTTGGAATGATGAATGAGTTATCTTAAAATGAAAAAAGTAGTGGGGTAATTATACCCAATTTGATCACTTGTAGGCAATTATATTAGCCATGGAAAAAATCAAAAATTACTCCATATCCTATGGGTGATGGAATCATCCTTGGGGGAGCCTAATGTAAAGAGGTGAAAAATAAAGAGACGTGGAAGTAAAAATAACGAATGAAATTAATGAAAAATTTCCATTATGACCAAAAGTAGTGATAATTTCATGCATAAATGTAAGCAAGTGGTCATGATGAGATAAGTAGATATATTAGGTATAGTGTGTAAACTAGAGGAGGAAATAAAGAAAATAAGGGAAGTTTGGTATAACAGTGACATATTTCAAATGTTGTGGTCTAGCCCACATGACCAAGTTTTATCACACCCCAATATTTACAAGCATCTTGAGGAAACCACTCAAGAGGATAATGCATCAACATCCCATGCACAAGAGAAAAGGTTAACAAGCATAAAAAATGAGGTTCTTACGAAAAAATAGCTATACAATGCATCAAATCAAAAGGAAATTCTGAAAGTAAAGTAATAATATAAGTGTTATAAATAAATAATAAACTCCACTAAATGGAGTATACCTACTTCATACTTATCTACCGGTTTTAGTCGATTATGTATGGTGGGCATAATAGCTACATGGAATCTTGAAGAAACAATACTAAAAATAAACACTAGAAGATAATTAATAAAATAATACATAAATCACTTAGCTAAGAGGCCATGGGGAGGACATAAATAAGCATTGTAATCATGAAGTGTGAGAAAAGAAGGTTTTTAGTAAAATTTTGTAGATTTATGTATAATATGTCAAAATGACTAGCTCATCGTCATGATCATGGAAAAATTTATGGAATTTTTGTAGGATTTATTGATTTAAATATATCAAGGTTTGAAGATTGGAAGAGATCACATAAAAATCAGCAATAAAAATTTCCATAAATAGTAAAAGGAGTAAATAATTTATCTCTTTTTTAATTGAAATTATGATATATTGAGCTATGAGATTATCCAATTTGATAATTTTTTGTGGAAAAGGTGACAATATGAGGTGGTAGATGGGGTCTTTGCGATGGGGTGAAAGGTGGTATAAATCCCATGGTGGGTTTTATGTTTAAATTGGGAAATGGTAACTAGGAGAAAAATAGAAAAATGTGTGTCAGATAAAATTTGGGTAGTGAAATTTATCCCAAATATATTCAAAATGGAGATCGAGATGCATTCTAGGTGGGTTTACGATATTTTTTATTTTTATATTCATTAGGATGCATTTTTGAGTTTTAATGTTAAGAAATGTCACACACCCCTGAGATAGATAGGATCAACACTACTAGAGAAACCAATTGCATTAGGGATGATGGTGTTGAGTATTTAAATCATAGTTTATAACATTTGATCCTAGGTGACCAGTGTCATTTGAGCTACTGCATCACCTATATATGATTTGAGTGAGGCCACAGAGGTCCATTGGGCCCATTATTCTCTTGTAATCTTGGATATATGATTACTTTCTAATGTAAAGGCCTATAGGGATACTACTATAAGTAACACGAGATGTCCAAAGGATATTATAGTTAAATAAATTTGATCAATTGTGGAAAACAATCCATTGATTATTTTTATGCAAGATTGGGTAACATGGGAAACTTATAGATGTAGAGTGTATTAGTGATCCAACAGCCCAATGAAAATCACTATTGAGGTTATTTTAGATATTATAGGGAATTATGTGTGGTGGGTGGAGATGCAATCAAATGATAGAGTTCCTTTGTATTTTGGGTGAATGGATCTTGTTGTATCATTACCCCTCTCATGGTATCGACATGTTTTCATAAAAAAATTATATCATGAAAATTTGAAAAATTTAACCATGACAACTAAGCCCACAATTTGAAAACCTATCTCCTGGTCATTATGAATCTTTCCATCGACCATCCTATCAGCTTAGGAAACCCCTCCAAGTATATTTCACCCTCATTATAGCTTAGAGTAAATTGATAACATGGTTTTTAATTGTGTTTAATGTGTAGGGGAATGGATCTAGGTTTATTTCATGATAAGACTAAGCTCTGAGATGGAATACTTTTTTCTAAAGCACTAAATTGGATATTTTTAACCATGTTGCAGCATATGGACATACTATAGAAGCTAGAAGGGAAGACCTAAACCATCTAAAATTTTTGAAAGATAGAATTTAAGTTATTTGAGTCATTTTAGGGAAAATATGCGAAGATAATTAATGTCAAGAATAAGTTAAGAAAGACCAAGTTATTTCAAGTACAAGGAATGAAGGATCTATCAGAGAAATTCAACTTGTTTGGAAGATTATGGGAGTTCTGAAATGATTTGGAATCTCATAAAATACTAAATATAAATATATTTTAATAATCCACATGATGGAAACATAATTTTTCCCTAATTCATCAATATTTTCTATGATAGTTATATTCATTGCTACTACCCAATCATGCTGAAAGGGTAAATGGTTATAAACTTAAAATTTTAGGGAAAATGGGATCCTAATAATGTATGGGATGATCTCAACATATTATTTTAAGTTAAAATCATATAAGGTTTTACCCCAAAATACCATTCCATTCTCTCAAAGTAGAAAAAGTACTCTCACTGTCCTAAAATGCACTTGGTAGGTAACATTAGCGTTTCAAATCTTGAGCACATTTTTCCACCCTTGGTGTCCCCTTGGATTATCCATTAGGTGTAAAAGGGAAAATATTGACACTAAATTATAATCACCCAATGGATGTTATTTTTTCATCACTTAAAACTTGTGACTTGAAGCGTTAGGTGAGCACAATACAAAAATAGACAAATTTCTCATAATGAAGACCCCTTTTACACATTTTTGAGCATGACATGTCCCCTTATATTTTTCACAAGGTTCAAAGGTATATGGGGGAATAAAAATTATGTTCCCCCATGAAGCGTTTGTCTTGAAAAATTGCAAGTCATCACTTTTGCACCTAGGAAGTGTCAAACTTGTAAACTCACTTAACTACTTGGAAAAAATTTCACCCATGTTATCCCGTTAAATTTTATCCAAGACGTAAAGGTACATTAGGGACACAAAACATTTCTCCCCCTAACTCAGCTAGCCCTCAGACACATGCATAACCACAATGCATCTCCCAAGTAATAATTTCCAGCTCCTGCATCTCACTGACATGAAACCACAAGATGACACTAGTCTAGATCTTGTACAAAAAATTTTTTTGTGTCCCATGAGTCCCCTTTTTCCCTGTCCCTCTTTTCCCCTATTTTTAGGGTGTAACTCCACATCAACCCTCATTCAACTTCAGTTAAACCTACTTAAGTCAAAATTGAGTTAAGGTGTGCAAATGAGAAAAAAAATATTCATATTAAAAAACTTAGCCATTTTTTTATGTTTTAAAGCTTCATTTAACTCAAAAATATCACTCTCCTTGTTATTATACTTCTTATAATATGTTAGAGGCCTCATATGCTAAAATGGAAAGTTTCTCATATCTCCCAAACCCCTTTTCCGATCCCCATGAGATTTTAATACTATCCCCTTCTCAAAAATTCCTTTTAAATGATTCTAAACATGTATCCAATGGTGTTATACATTAATTTTAGTGTCTAGAAAAATTTTCCTCAAATAAAAACTTATTTTTCATATCTATTGAGTTTCGGAAATTGGAATCCTCCAAAAATTGGATTAAAGCATCCTTATGAAATAAAAAAACTTTTGAGACCACTCTCATTCCATTTAAACTCTATAAATACCCAATTCTAAAAATAGTAATATTTCATAAGCCTCATTTTCGATAAATAGTAAGTTTTGCAAACAATTCATTCTCAGAGTTGTCTGTTTCCGCTTACACATCAGGGAAACTCAAAAGTGTGAAATTAGGAAACTGGTAACTAAAATAGACTTCTCAAAAAAAGGCTTACTAAAAATAGTAAGTTTCAGAATATTGGTTAAGAAACAAGGATGTTGAGCTTCTCATGTTAAAGAAAGAGCACCTAAATATTTTTGAAACAGTGTAGAAAATCATAATGACTTGAAAGATTAATGATTTCACACAATACACTTTTACATTGAATGAAGGATAAATTATTTTGTTTCAAGGAAAATACCTTTTCCAATGAGTAATGGATGAGAAAGAATGTGTTTTAGCATCCTGGGGTTGATTTCATTCAAAAATGAAACATATGTGTCATAGAGGTGAATTTTAAAGCCAATAAGAGCAAGGTGATAATATTCGTGTTCTAACTCCAACCTTATGTTCAAAAAGGATCATCATGTTTCCATATCAGTACAAGTCTTGTAGTAGTGTTTCTAAACACTCATTCAATGCATTCGAGTTTGTCCTCATATCACAAGAGGAGGAATTTTCAATTACAATGTTCCAACTCAATAGGAGGTCAAAGGTAAGAAACTTTATTCATGGAGCATTCACTCAAGATCCATTAGAAAGTAAATTATTCATCAACAAAATTTTCCTCATCTCCAGATTTTCACTTGTCTCTCTTATTATCTCCCCTTCCCTCTCACTCTAGCATTCTATTTCTTCAATTGGAATGCATTTTTGACTCTTTCATCTTATTCACTTAAGTGAATTAATTATTTATTGTAAAAGTACAGTTTCAAAAATAAGAAAAGTACTTAACTTCATTCCTAGGGAATGTGAAAATTCACAAATGGTGGTGAGATGAAAGGTCACATGAGGGGGAGAGGAAGAAATTTTTTTGTAAGCTATAAATTGGAATGGCTTCTCCATTCCAAAGGATGGAAATTTTTTATTGTTGTAAGTTGTTGGATTTCACTACTATTGTAAGTAATAAAATCTACATTCTTCTATCTCCTTGTCAATGTTCCTACATTCTCTTTACTTTCTGACTTTGCAAGCAATGTAATCTTGTATAACCAAGAAGGAACTTTATATTTTCTATTAATGGATCTATATAACTTTATGTCTTTGATTTATTAGTCTTGTTATTATTTACATTTTTGTGTTATTCTATTGAATGTGGACCTACTCTAGTTTTTATTGATGAGAATCTGCTAGTTCCTACTCACAAAATTAACCCTATTTCCCCATTTCTTCTACCCCCTTTACCTATTTCCAATCTTATTCCCCCTTTGTACATTGTACAACCAATTTTCCCTAGGTTTAGTGGAGTATTATTGTGTGATCCCTAGCCTAATGGCCACCTTAAATCTTTAGTTACTTTACATTCAATAATGGGAGCCTCCCCATACCCAAGAAGGAGGTTCTTAGACACATGATTGATGGTAAAAACCAATAATCTACTCTGCAAAAAATTATTTCACCAACACGATGATGGCATGCTAGAGAAAAAGGAGGTAAAGCAAGGTCTATACCATCTATATTACCATTGATTCCATGTCGATTCAAATGTCATATAGTTGGGTGTCAAGTGGAAATGACATAAAGGGAATAGGATAAAAGGGCCCAAATTTGATAGAGGCAAGGGAAAACCCTAATAGATAAGCTACTGAGAAGGAAGGAGTAAATTGATCTAGAAGGTGGAACCATGAGTGGAATTCTACTAGATGTAGAGGAGGATACATGTCATTCCTATGTGCGTATATTGTGACATACATGATGTATTTTCTCGAGAAGAGAGAAAAGGATTTGAAGATGTTGTATATGATATTGGTACCTCAATACATGTGGGCACAATTTGTAGGATCCTTCATGTTAAAATATTATTAAAATTATTTTATTCCATCATGGAGAAGGTAATACCCACCTTATGGGGCCAAGAAAGTGTTGAGTAGCATGAGGGGAAGCCTTATGATGGAATATCTCTCTTTTGGATTTTTTTTAAGAGCCAAAGACTTAATACATAGTTGAGGATCTCAATTAGAACTATGACTCATCAAAGTTTAAAAAAATATAAGTATAGAGATTTGGTTTACTTCAACTACAAGTAACTCATAACTTGATTGCCCAAATGTAACCAAAATCAAGATCAGGTGAGTTTGTAAATAGTGAGAAATATACCTTTAATTTTCATACATGAGCGGATTTTTTGAGTAGGATTTATCCTTGTTGTGGTGGTTTTCATAGGATAGGTTCAAACCATATTTGGGTGTGAGGATATAATCCATAAGGACTAACAATCTCAACAGCGTAGGGGGTGAGCCACTAATAATAGTGTGAGACCACTAGAATGGGGACATCTTTAAAGTCTTATTTAAAAAAAATATATATCTATAAATTTTAGAATATCCTTTTTGAAATTACAAATCTTCTGTAAATCTAGTGTACTAATATTTTCAAAAAATGATTGTTTTTAACTTCACTAGAAAATATTTGCATATTTTTTAAGATTACAAATTGCATTCATAAATTTTAAAAAAATTCTTCTACTTTCTCACAGTTATGTGGGGTCCACTTGTTGAAGAGGCACCAAAGAAATTTTTTTCCTTTCCTATAATTTGCATTATTTTTTTATATAATAAAACACATTAGTGTCCTCAAGTTTTATATGGAGTGATGCACACACAAACATTGTAGTTACCTTATATAAATTTTCCACAGATTTTTTTATTTGCAAATGCAAATTCTGATTCTCCACAATTATTAGAAATAGATAATCTTTGATACCATGTTAGAATTTATAAATATTCATAGTATGATTGTATTTTTAAAGAAATTATGATAGGAATTTTAATGAATGTAGAAATTTATGTAAATTGCATGGTATACGTAGTGAAATAAATTAGAAAGTAAATAACATATTAACACAAGATTTACCATGAGGAAACCATGAAGGTTAAAACCCCACCAAATAATGCACATCTAGTTTTATAAATATAAAGAACAAGATCTAATAGTTACAGACCAACCCAATAATCTTCCCACTCACTTCTTCAATTTATAATATTTTAACTCGCAACAATATTACATATGTGTGTGTTCAATATCCAACTAGAGATCACCCTATTTAAAGGGTAGGTGAATTGGTTGCAACCTTAGGGTTGAACCAAGACAATCTTCTATACTTTAATAAATAAATTATTTAACTTTATAATTAAGTATAAATTTATATAACTTGTAATATAAGTTATAAATATAAGTTTACAATAAAATTATTTAGAGGAGATGTGTTTTTTGTGGTGGTCCACAAGGTGCTTCCCCAAAGACATTACATTCTCCAATAGATGGGGCAGTTTTGGGAGGCTAGTAAGATGGAGTTGTCATGGTTAAGTGACCTACTAAGAAAAGTGAGTGTTAAAGTGATTTACATAGATTTGAGTTTTGATTGCTATGATAGAGTATAGTGGTTGTATAGACTATTAATGAATGATATAAATTTTGTGTATTTAAAAATTGAACAAAAATGAGTGGCATTGATTGATTGAGGATTCACACCATGAGGCATTATATGAAACACTTAACCTAATGGGTACTATTTTAATGGAAGATATCGTATCAATAACATCCAAGGACATAGTCAATTATTTTAGGATTGTAGGAGAGGTGTATCAAAAGATTTAAAGGTATCATGATGTTCAAGAAGTTATGGAGGTAGGAAATATGAATTCATTGGTGTAGGGTCTTCTCCAATTATATTAAATATTGGAACAAGAGTAGCAAAATATTGCTCAATGTAGAAGTTTTGGTTGCATTCCAAGAGATAGATTTTTCTCACATCTCAAAATTAAAGGTTCGGGTATCTAGGGTAGATAGAGAGGTTATAGGCACTTGGTATAGAGCCACATCACTAGTATTATCCGCACATACTATGATCTAGAAACCAATAGATCAAAGCATTGGAATACCTCAATTTGAGGGAGGAGATTTTTGAGTGATGGATGATATATGTTTTGAGAGATATATTATATATGATGTTGTATAAGATGATTGATTTTGATATATAAATGAGAGATTATTATTATGTGTTTATGTGATGTTTATATATGATTTTTTGTATGATTCCAATTTTTGATTTTTGCACAAATGATTGAACATTTATGGATGATAAAAATGAAATAATAAAATTATTAAAATGAGGATAATAAAGTATGTGATATGTGTAATATAAGGGTTAGATTTATGGGATTGGGACAAAGTATATGGTTAACCCAAGTAATAAGAGGTAGACTCAAGATGGAGTTGATAGATAAATTACTAAAGTATTTGAGGTAAGATGAAATGGTCATAGAAACCCAAGAAAGAGGAAGAAACCCAAATGGAAGAGATAAACACAAATGGGAGTGATAAAACCAAGCGGTAAATATAAACCCAAGCAAGAAAGATAAATGTAAGTGGGAAACTTAATAGAGATATATGAGGCATGTCAAGTAAACTAAGTGAATTAATGATAACATGTGAAATATTGACATGAGTTGCTTATAATTTTGGTCACCTACTTCAGAATTTAATGTCAATTATGAATCATGTTTTCATCTAAGTTATCCTGAATAATGTTGATACCTTAATGAAATTTAGATCATGAGAATCATCAATATGTTAAGATATCTAAGAAATAAAATCACATTAGATGACATTAAGGGAGGTATGAGGGGAAAAAATAAATAGGGCGTGAAATAGATGATGGCATGGAAGGCATTTTTCAATGGTGGAGGATATTGGTTCCTTTTCTTCAATATATAAGGAGAGGTTAATCGTAATCAAAATTTGTGAGAAACAAACATACAATTATCATTTGTATGTGAGTAAAATTTATGATGAGATAATTAGAGTGGTGCATGATAAGGATATTGAGTGGATTTGTTTTTTTGATCTCTCCTAACTTCCACTTTGACCATATTCATATTTTGTTGATATGATCTAAAATCTACAACATCGTACCCATGAGCCTCATGGCATGTGTAATATGGTTCAACCATAGGTGGGCTAGGAGCCATAGTGGAAAGAAGAGATGGAGGTGATATCAAGGAAATTAAATTCACAGTAACATGTAGTAAATTAAAAGGGTAAGGATCAGTAAGAAATGTGAGGAGAGGTGTTGCATGAGTAGAAAAGCTAACCAAGGGACAAAGTAATGGCTTATACATTAGGTCACTAATTAAAGGATTGTAGTTTGTGAGTTCATCCTTAGAGTAGGAGTTAGAGAAATAATCCTCATCATCCATGAGATCATTTTATTTGGTGTCAAAATTAGTAGTACCATCTCATGAAGAAACATTGATAGTATAGATATTATGAGTAAGATGGGATTACAATGATTCATGGTATCAAAAAATTTCACAATCTTAGCCTAGACATAACCTATTAAAAGGAGTATAACCATCATCATAATAAGGATTAGTGACTTCAATAACGCATGATTAAATTATAGTCTTAGGTTGAACTAGATTCTCTATGGGAGGATGATTGATTTGATTGATAGTGATAGGTATTTTATCAACATCCTTCTCATGAGAGATAAGTCATAAGGAAGAAGGTAATTATGAAATAATCACATTAAAAATATTGGAAGTGTTGATTCTAAGATTGACTTCATCAGTCTCATCATCATCTAATACAAGAAGGTTGGGTGGAGTATTGCTTACAACCTTGGGATGAACAATATATCCATGAAGGGAATTTGCATGATAGTTAAAGTGTTGATATCCGTGAAATAAGATAATAGGGAGATATTTTAAAGTGGTAATGTTGAATTTCCCACAATGATGAAAGAGGTTGAATTTATAAGGTTTAGTATCACCTTGCACTTTATAAATATCCCCTAAATGTGTGAAATTAAAAAATTGGCAGGAGGATGATGTGACTATGTGTGTGAATTGGGTCTATTATTAAATTTTACACACTTGCTAAAATTAGATAATGAGGCATTATTGGACCCTGAGATTGAAGAATTCCTTTGTGAGCATTTTGAGTTATTTATGGGAATTTTCAGCATGTAAGAAATACTAACGGTGTTTCAAAACGGTTCATGCTTGTCTGCTATCATTTTTTCCTTTCTGGATTTTTGGGACTCATATTTTGTCTTGGGTAACTAAATCGGGCATGGGGCCCCACTTTTAGTGAAATTTGTGTAAAGTGATTGAAATAAATAAATCAATTCTAGGAGGGTTTTAACTATGTTTCCATGACTCTCTAGTTTTGAATGGAATCCAAGAATAAAATTTTGATTTAAGAAAAATTTAGGAATCTAAATGGACCATTGAGAAAAATAGCTTACCGAAAGCTTAGTGATCTGGTTAACTTACATCAAGTGTGAAAATTGCCTTAATGTTATGAATAACATGGATTTTCACATAGTGTTGAGCTTGGCATTTGAAGTATCAAGAAATTCACAATGAGATCGATGTCTAGCTTGACTCTAGATGGTGGTGTTTGAGATATCGAGAATAGGCATGTAGGTACAAAATTTGGGCTAATGTTCTTCGAGGGGAAGAGACTCACAATGTCAAGAAAAGAGCATCATCATTCTTGAATTGTACAACTTAGATCAGGAAAAGAAAAGGGCCGAGATAATAGGCTCGAAAAGTAACATAGTTGGGGTGTTAAGTGCTCGAAGAGCATAGATAGTAATCATTATGACATTTGGAGTGTGCAACTTAGAACAAGTCGAGCCATTCCAATAATATCATAGTTGGAATTTGTGATTGAAGGACAACATGTAATTGTGAAAGTAACTCATAATATGAGTTGGAATCTTGAAATGTGTAGGAGCTCGGTAAGATCCAAGGTGGACATAAAGGAGAAGATAGTGAGCTGAGGTGCTCGCAGATATTGACATCATCAAGCTAGGTAACATGGAGGCCATTGTTGAGTAAATGAGTTAGGCTCGTGGAGTTCATCATGGTATTTGGGTAATTTTTGAGACTTCTAACTAGCATGAAGGAAAAATTAGTTCAGACTATGGGCAGAATGAATGTTGATCAGGCTTAGAATTCAAACATGGCAAGAGCATAGGTTTGAGATGATGCAAAGTTCAACTCCAAAGTGACTTATGATCTGAGAGAAACGTAACATTCTCAGAAAATGTATGTGGCACTCATAAAATAAATCATGATGCGTGAAATATTTGAAGTAATGGTCAATTTGGCTTGTAAAAACAATGAGCTTGTGGAAGGATCCCAAAAGGTCAAGTTGTGTCGGTAGTCAAAAAAGTTGGCCAAGCGATCTCAACAAGGAAACATGGTAGAATTGGGCTCATGAAATTGAGTTGAGCCAAGATCAGGGACATTAAAACATTTAACCAGCTAAGATAAATCTCACAAAACATTTGGAGGTCTTTAATCAGGGCTCGATGAATGACTCATATGCTCAAAAACTAAGCTCATTCCCATAGGCCCGGAATACCGATCAGTAGTTGAAACAAAAATTATTTACAGAACAAGTCATGAAATTACACATGTAATCAGTCCCTAGATTCAACTCACACCATCAAGTGAGAGGTTGGTCCTGTGAGATTCGACAGATAAGCTTGGCAGCCACACAAAGGAAATGGTGTTTGTTTGGTGACATCAAGGAAGTCGATTGAGTGGAGAGATAAGAGCTGAATCATGGAAGTATAAACTGAGTCAAGCTCATAGCCAGGTAATAGAGTCAAGCCACCTCATAAAATTCATAGAAGAGGTGTTTGGGGAAAATTATTTTGAGAAATCACAAGTCACTCGAGAGTATTAAATATGTTAGTACATAAGTTGTAGAGATAATAGGCAAATCAGCCATAGAACAGACAATGAGAGTTGTAGTAAGTCGTAAGAACACTATAGGTTCTTCGATCCAAATGAGCAAGTCATAGTTCAAGTTACTCAGTAATGGCAGGAGCTTGAAAAACTTAGAGACCAATAAATCAATGCAAAGAGCTCACTCTGGCAAGCCATACTATGAAATGAGCAAATAAAGTTGGTAATAAAATTGATGAAGGTCGGGCCAAGTTGTTAGACATCGAGAGTGCTTTGGTTTTGAGCTTGGCATATCTCATAAAGGGATGGGATAGAAGAACATAGGTTAGTGAACTCAAGATTAGGAAGTGAGGGGAGTTTTAAGAAAATTTTGGATCATTTCCCAGTCAATTGGGCAAATAAGTGCTCGAATTTCATTCTTCAAACACCAAAATGGGAAGTTTGAGCCGATGTACCCATGGTGGAGATTCAAGGTGGTTAGGCCACATTGTTATGACTGAGGGGATTTCGGGACCCGTTGGGGAAATATGCCAAACATGGAGATTTGGGTTTCTCGAGCCAGGAGGTTTGAATCTTATTTCCCCCAGGAATTCAGGTGGTGGAGTAACTGATTTCCCGAGTCTAGAGCCAATTCCAAATGACTTGGCATAAAAATCGGTGAACGTGGGAGGTCATCCTAGCATGATGTGTTGAGATATTTGAATGATGAAACATAAGGTAGTTCAGTTGAAGCATGGTGGTTACCTGGAAGATATGGCATGATATGGCGAGTATAGCATGCTCTAATCGATAGTCTAAATTCGAGTGAAAAAACTCTAGTAACTCACATAAATCAGGTAAGTTAATTTTTCCAAGGCATACAAATAGGATAGCAAAGCACAAACTTAGATTTTCAATAGTGATCTCAGTGTAAGACAATGATGTGAAATATCCATCGGTGGAATGGCACAAAGATAACATGACTCAATTTGGGCACTTATATTTTTCAAATCCAACAAACTAAACGAGTTGAATGGATCCGAGTCGAAAAGTCATTTGATGAAGTGTGGTTTGAGTTTGGTCTAATAGGAGAAATCATCGTATGAATATCTCACAACTAGGTGGTGACATCAATTTCATGCATGAAGAAAAAAAATTTAGAGGTAAAATTGAGTCGATCCATTGAATGGCTGAGTGAAAAGAGTGTTAGAAAAGGTGTTAGACAATAGTGGCTTGCAAAAGTAGAATGCTATAAAATCGAGTCAAAATAAAGTTCAGCGAACTGAGTTGGGACCAAGTGATTTTGTTCAATGCATGCTAGATTGGGTAATGGGATTTCAGTGATGATAAGATGAGTTGAAGGAGCTCGATGCAAAGGAACTTGGCTATGGTAAAAATGGGCGCGAAGAGTGTTTCAATGAAGAGCTCATGTTTAGCTCTACAATGAGGTCAAGCTCGTGTGGTGAATTAATTGAGTAACATGATAGTGAAGCCTGTGGGAAATAGATTTTAAGTGGAACTCGTGGAGATCACACAGTTGAACATTGGGGCCAAATTCTAAATTTTGTGAGTAGTGAGCCAAGATGGAATTCCTAAGTTAGGTAGTTTTACCCTGTCATGGGCTGAGCCAAGACCAAGTTGGGATGAAAGGACCACCAAGGTGATTTTTGAGCTACTAATGTAAGAAAATGGCTGAGGGTTACAAGAGTCAAAGGAACTTGATAATGGGATCAATTTGAGAACTCAAATCCTTGGGCTGATGCAAAGACCAAGAGCAGCTCAATGTGGAATGAGAGCTCAGCTGTGGTGGAGATGAAAGATCTCGAGCCCAACTTGGTGAGTTGGCTCAACAAGCCAACCACCGAGTTGGTTCTTTTTCGGACCCATTCACATGGACCCCTCCCTCTTCTATATAAACCAGTCAACAAGGGGTCCCACCATTAATTTTAATATATTTAATTAAATATTTTAATAATAATATTTATTATTATTATTTAAATATTCTTTTAATTAATTAAGGAGAACTAGGTCAACTGGGCATTAATGGAACGTGATGGAAGCTTCTCAAAGTGGTTCAACCAACTATAATAAGTATATCAAATGCCTTCAATTTAGGAATGTAATTATGATCTCTCCTCTTCTCTCTCACATATTCTTCTATAAATGTAAGTTGGAATCTCATTCCAAGGGGTTCTAACAGGTCAGATAGGTTGGGCAGTTAGACATCTTAGGAAAGAGAATTATTTCAAGAGTCCTCTCTCTTTTATAAGTTGTACTTGTATGTTGAGGTAACTTTCAAGCCTCCTTTTCAAGACTGTAATGGAAACCATTGCCTCTTCTGAATGTATGATGCATTGTGCATGTTATTGAAGCAATAAAAGTGTGTTTTGTGACTAATCTCGGTCCTTTCATCCTTCTATACTTCTTTGTTCCTTTTCTCATGCTTACAGGTACATTGTGCAAGTTTAAATTGCAGGTTCTTGGAGTTCTATGCTTATCAAGTGGTGGATTATTGCATGCAGTTGAGTTGTGGTGCTTTTTCACCCTTCTCAAGTTCATCATTCTTCACTGGAAGACTGATAGACTTGTTTGTCTGATCGAGTTTAACAAAGGGAACACATGTGCTTCCTAGTCTATGGTATTATGTACCCTCTCTAAGTTATAGTAGGTGAAGTTGACTTGTGGTGCACACACCCTCTTCAAATTAACCCTTCCTAAGTCTAGGAAACACCCTTTATTTGGTGCATCACCATCCCTAGTATAGTTTCATTTTTGTACATCTCTTTCCCTAAAACCCATGAAAATGTTAGCATAGGACTAGATAACCATTTTATTACACTAGGAGTAGTACAACACTTAGTTTAGGAAGAGGAAGATGACCTTCTCTGGAGGTTCACCTCAAGCCCAAGTCCCATAGCTTGAGAGGTGATCCCATGTGTCCCAATCACACCAAACATCCTGTTCACATTTTGGCCATTTGGAGGGTGTAGTGATTTGGCGACAACAGTTTTTGGCATGCCCAGTGGGACTAAGAGTTGGTACTTCTCTTCTCACTTACACAAGTCAAATTACCTGGCGACTTTATATCTATGGATTCCAAATCTCAGTACATTAACTTATGCAAAGAATTAAGACAAGATATTCTTCAAAGAAAGGAAATTATCAGCATATCAAACTTTCCTTGTCTCCTCCAAAGAGAAGAAGAAGAGGCATTTCAACATCACCAGTTGCAGCTCTACCTCATAGGGGTCATTCAAATCCTCCATATGGAAGGTTTCCTCCACCAAGGAATAATCAACCTCTTGCTACTATGGCATGAAAACCAAGTTTTTCCCCCTTTCAATGCAAGAAGTCCTCTTCTGTTGGCTCAATGTGACCCTATACCTATTGCGGGTCTCAAAATTTTACCCTTTTACATAACGGAAACACACGTTACTCCAATGGAACATATTCTTGATTTAGACAACATTTGTGCCATACACAATATTATGGAGGACAACATTGTAGTTAGACTTCTTACTACATATTTCAAGGGAAAACCACTTGAATTATTTTGAGGGTTAAGTGTTGATAGTATAACCACTTGGGACAAGTTAGGAGAAATGTTCTATAAATTTTTTTATGACAAGATTGATCACCTATAAATTTTGGAACAACTCACTACCATGAAGAGAGCTCTCCAAGAATACATGAGCTATTTCAACTTCTGATTCCATAGGACCTAGAATAGGATTCTTACACTTATAAATCCTTCTCCACATAATGCATTATTTTACTATTTGTGAGCCTTAAATAGTGATGTTGCATTTATGATCTAGTCCATGGGAGGGGCTACATTACTTGAGGCCTACGGCGTTGCCATAAGAGCCGAAAATTCCTTGATTCAAGATGGAAAGATAGCTCCATGACCGCCAATGTTGTTGTCTCTAGATCTTACAAACAATCAGCCTATCATCACTCCTATTCTAGGAACCTCTAATCAACCAGCTCAGTCTACCCCTTCCTCTTCAAATGATCTATTTGAAGTCAAGTCACTGCTACAAACTTTTGGAAATGAGCTCATTGCACTCAAGAGGAAACAGTTTCAATACAATTATCCATGTCAGCCACAAAATCAATAGTATCAAGCTAACCACCCTCCTTTTCAAGGGAACAATCTGCTGTAAAATAAAGCTACAAATCAAGTTGTTAATGTAAGGCCTTTGAACTTTCATAACCCTCTTGCTACTAGCTCATCTAGAGCCATAGTACCTATCTAGAATAATCTAGTTCAAGACTATGAATGGTGTTATCCTTGTTCTCAACCCCACAATAAAAATATTTGTCCCAATGGAGTTCTTGGCTAGGGCCTTATGGTTCAAAGAATATCTACCCATTCTGAGCTAACAGAGAACACATCTACGTAAGAAAAAATAGATCAACTGTAGGCACCTAAAGAAACCACTTTGCTAAACTAGAAAGAAAAATATTTTTAGGGGTTGAATACAAATTCCTCATCAGTGGTGGAAAACACTTTTTCCAAGAAGAGAGAAATGGAACCTCAAATTTCCAAATCTGATCAAGCATCCACTTCACAACCTTAGACACAAGAAGCAATGGTTGATAAAGATGCGGGAAAGAAACCACCAGAAATACCTGTTAGCCAAGCTGCAAGGAAAGAAGGTTCTTCAGGAATCATGATACCCAACAAGCACTTTCTAAAGGAGGATCCCAATGCCCAAAGAAGTGTCAGAAAATTTGGATCTATTCCCTTCAGCATAGTAGAAAAAATGAATAAAACCAATATGAGTGTTACTATGTGGGATGCACTCTCAATTCCTTCTCAAAGAAATTTGTTGTGAGAGGCTCTAAATAGTTTTGGTACAACTGATGGATTGTCAGGTCATGGAGCAGTAGCTGCTACAAGTTTGTGTCAAATGGAAGGGAAAAGTATTCCTAAATCAAAAAAACCACCTCCATTCTATATTTCCTTGATCATTGCCAACCACCTGGTGTATAATTTCATGATCGATTTTGGTGCCAGTAGCTCAATCATGCCCAAACAAATTACAAATGTACTAGGCATATAATATGCGTCAGTTGCAAGAGGAGTTGTTCAGCTAGATGACACAACTATTAAGACTATTGGAGTTATCAAAGGACTTCAACTTACCATCCATGCATGCCCAAGTTTTTCATTCACCCAAGACATATTAGTCATTGATCTTCCTCCTCTCTTCACCATCTGCCTATCACGAGATTTCACTGCCAAGATGGGTGGTTATCTATCAGCCAATTGGTCACATATGATTCTTAGGAATCGATACAGAACCAAAGTGACTATAAGGGTGGAACCAATCTTCCATAATCATGTAGAACCCTACACTGCTAGTCCTATAAATGGGAATTACACCATTGGAGATCTGAAAGAAGAAGATGTTGATCATGAACCGACCACTCTCATTGAAGAAGTCCTTGATACTGTTCTAGATGAAGTAAGTGGAGATCATCAGTATGATCCCTACACTGATGTGTTAGTAGAAGAAGAATTTGTTTTATTTTTTTGGAAGAAACAAGATTGGGTACCTACTGTATTCATGAAGAAGATACGATCATACCATAACTTGTCAAAACACCAAGTGATTCAGAAGGACTGTGGAAATTATTCTTCAATGGATCAAGAAGTAAGAATGGATCTGGTGTTGGTGTTATGTTAATTTCTCCAGAGGGAGATAAATACTTCTCATCTTTCTAGTTGCAATTCAGTTGCACTAACAATGTTGTTGAATACGAGGCCCTTGTACAAGGAATTCAACTAGCCCAAAAGAAGGGGATCAAAGCCCTGACTATTTTTGGAGATAGTGAGTTAGTTGTTCATCAAGTGATGGCACAAAGTGCATCCAAAAATGATATTTTAAGATCATACAAGAACCGATTCTGGGACTTGATTGAATATTTTGAAGCTTTTGGGATCCATGCAGTTCCTAGAAATCAAAATCAAGATGTTGATAGGCTTGCTACAATTGGCTCGCAATACAACATACCTATTGATATCATGAAAGAAGGGAATTTTTTTTTTCAAAATAGTGGTTTGACCTGCAGTCCCTGATAATGTGAGTAGCTGGAAAGTGTTCAATAGTGACAAACAAATTATCCTTTTCCTACAAGAAGAGGCGGAGTTTGCTGCAAGAAATCAGGATAAGTTGTAAGATTCATATGGTGATCAAATTATACAATTGAAAATCAACAAACTACCAAAAGGATTAGTCACTCTGGAATCCATTTTCAATTCAGATGATCAAGCCAAAAGACAAAGCTCTAACATGGTGGTCAAAGAAGAATATTTTGAGGAAGTTGAGGTAGCGCATGAGAAGTTTCTGAAGATTGGAAAAGTGTGTACTTCCAAAGAGAAAGAATCTTTCATCAAACTTTTTCAAGAGTATCATGACATTTTTACATGGAGCTATAAAGACCTACGTGGTTTTGATCTAGGCCTGATACAACATACCATCGAACTGGATCCTAATGCGAAGCCAGTTCATCAAAATTAGAGGCCCATTAATCTAAAAATCGAGCCACTAATGAGAAAGGAGCTAACCAAACTCATAAAAGCATGTATTATTTTTCCCATCAAGCACTCCTCTTGGGTAGCCAATCTGGTGCCCATAAGGAATAAGAATAGAAGAGATTCAGTTGTGCATAGATTTTAGGGATTTGAACCATGCCTCATTGAAAGACCATTATCCTCTTCCTGTCAATGGAGAAAAATATTTAAACAGTGGCAAGATCTCAAATATTTTCTTTGCTCGATGGATATTCAGGTTACAATCAAATTCTTGTTAGAGTAGGTATTTACCTTAGCTCATGTTCACCTAGGTAATTTATTTATCTTTATTGTATTTATCCTCACCCACTTATGTGTGTGGATATTTCTTTTATCTTATTTAGATATCAGGAGATATTATCTAGTTAGGTATAGTTTATTTCCAATGGTATTGACTAGATCCTTGATGTTCTCTCCTAAATCTATGGTCTTTACTGATTCTTTGATGACTAGTTATTTCCTTGATTTATGGCTTGATCTACGACCTTGACTGGTTCTTAGATTGTTATTCCTTTCCTATTTAAGCAAGGCCCATTTTCAATGTATTGTATTGAGTTCCATGATATTGCTTCTCATTTGTTTGCAAAGGTTTATGTAAAGTTATTCTGGAGAATTACTTTCATCTTATTGAAATTAGCATCTGTGTTCTTGGCTTGGGATCTAGTCCAAGAATCTAACCAATTCAAAATGGCTTTGACTACCAAGTGGGGCATGTATGCCTATAAAAAAATTCCATTCATATTTTTCAATGTTGAGCCTACTTTTCAAAGAGCCATGGATATGGCATTTAAAGGACTAATCAATGATATCATCTTGATTTACCTAGATGACATAACTATATATTCTAAGCATGTAGATGATCACATCATGCATCTAAGGAATGTTTTCCGAAGGTGTAGGGAATTTGGGGTTTCACTTAATCCCAAGAAGTGTATTTTTGTAGTGCATGAGGGAAATTTGTTGGGGCATGTTGTTTCAGTGGAAGGACTATCAATCGATCTAGCTAGGATTCATTCAATTATGTCCTTATCTCTCCCAAGTCATAGGAAGGGCCTCCAAAGTTTTCTGGGAACCATAAAATTTGTGCAGAGATTCATCCCTCAATTCATGACATTGGCTAAACCACTGATAACCATGCTGAAGAAAAACATTCCATTCTCATGGAAAAAGGAAGGATGAGAAGATTTGAAGCCATCAAAATGATAATTTCTCAAGCTCCCACACTAGTGAACCCCAGGTTTGATAAAGACTTTATCCTTTATGCTTTTATAGGTCAAGAGAGCATTTCAGGGATCCTCACCTAACAAAATGATGATCTGATGGAGCAACCAATTTCTTTCTTCATTCAACCCCTCAAAGACTATGAGCTCAAATACTCATTCGTTAAAAAACAAGTCTTTGCGGTTATTGAGCTTTGAATAAATTCAAGCACATGTTGTCTAACAAAAAAATTCATCTGATGGTGTCTCATCCAAGTGTCAAGGAGTTTTTTATGAACAAAGAGATGAACAAAAAGTGTGCTGGATGGATCATGAAGGTGATGGAGTATGATGTGCATATCAAGGTTACCAAACTTGTCAGAGGTAAAGGTTTGTGTCAACAACTTGTTGCAGACATGGAATCAAAAGGTGATGAGGATGACGCTCCTAAACACTGATGAGAGTGATGAGCAAGTTGACTGGTTATCCAAAATGAAGAATTTCCTCTTCTCAAGAGTATATCCTATGAACATGGATAAAAACCAAAGACAGACTTTCCATCTTCAATCTATTCCATATGTTTTGGTAGATAATGTTCTCTTTCGAAAGGATTTGAATGGTGTCCTCCTTCAGTGCGTAGGACCAGAACAGGTAAGTAAGATACTAGAAGAGTTTCATAATGGTCTATCTAGAGGACATTACTCTACACGAACAACTGCTACCAAGATCATGCGAGTTGGTTACTATTGGCTGGATTTGTTCAAATATGCCCATCTCTGGGTAAGGAAATGTAAGGAATGTGCCTTTTTCATAGGAAAGTAGAAGTTGACAACTCTTCCACTACATCCAATTCAAGTGAATCAACCCTTTGTTTAATGGGGGTTGGAATTCATCAAAATAATTAATCCTCCATATGGACATAAATGGGTCCTTACTGCAATAGACTATTTTACTTGATGGACAGAGGTGGTAGCATTGAAAGAGAGAAATGAAAAGGTAGTTCTAGATTTCTTGGAAGGTATAATGACAAGGTTTGGTGTTCCTTTTATAGTCATTTTAGAAAATTAAATGGTTTTTCTTGGTATGAAGTTGAGTGAATGGGTTGTTAAAAATGGTGTCTACCTCAAGACTTTGTTCAATTACTATCCGCAAGGAAATGGATTGGATGAGTCTAGTAACAAAAACCTTCTAAGGATTATTAAGCACATGATGGAAACTAACAAGAGGACTTGACATACATAGCTTAAGACCACCTTATAGGTAGATTGGATCACACCTAAAAGGGATATCAAAAATTCTCCTTTCATCCTCGTATATGGAAGAGAAGAAAAACTTCCACTCTCCTTAGAGTTACTTCTTTGGAGTTAGCTCATCAACTCAAAGCTGTGGAGATTAATCCTTTGACAGTGAATTTTACTAAGCTCGTGGAGTTAGAAGAAGTACGTAACAAGGGTATGAAGACTTTGGAGAAACATTAGGCTCAGGTTAAGAAATATTTTGACAAGAAGGAAAGCATTTTCAAGAGGGAGATTTAGTTCTCAAATGGGATGAAAATAGGTCCAAACCAGGCAAGCACGCCAAGTTTGATGCTCTCTGGAGTGGTCCGTACATCATCAAAAGTTGTAAAAGGTGAATTTATTTCATCTATCTAGGCTCAATGGAGAATAACTGCCCATTCATGTGAATGGGATACATCTCAAAGCTTGTTTTTGAGAAGCATTCCATCCCCTGTATAGTTTAGTTATGTGTTTTCCTCCAAGTGCTTATGCACTTTGTTTTTGTGTGTTGTTATTTTGTTTTCCTCGTTGTTATGTTTTGTGCTCTACATATTATTTCATCATAGGAAGGTGTCTAGGTGAAGGAAGGTTCAAGGTTTCCATAATATTTTTTTGATCTTCCTCATTCAAAATTCTGTAGTGGTCATAGATGTCAAGCATTCAACAAATTCAGTATACTGCATGTTTAGCATTCCAGGGAGGTCTAAAATCAACAATGCTCAAGGATATTTTAGGATGTATCATAGAAGATCAAATCACTTTCAGGATTCCAATATTGACTCCATGCCTAATGGATAACTTAAGGCTAGTGGAATCATGCTTTTAGAAATCATCCCCGAGAGGTTGCCAAAAATGTTATCCAATTTTACACACTTGGAAAAATTAGATAATGAGGGCTTATTGGACCCCTGAGAATGAAGAATTCCTTTGTGAGCATTCTGGGTTATTTACGGGAATTTTTAGCATTTAAGAAATACTAATGGTGTTTCAGAAGGGTTCATGGTTTTCTCTATCATTTTTTCCTTTTTGGATTTTTAGGACTCAAATTTTATCTTGGGTAACTAAATCAGCCATGGGATCCCACTTTCAGTCAAATGTGTGTAAATTTATTGATATTGATCAATTAATTCCAAGATGGTTTTAACTATGTTTTCATGACTCTCTAGTTTCAAATGGAAGCCAAGAGAATCAAAATTTGATTTAAAAATAGTTGGGGGGTCTAAATGGAACACTGAGCAAAATAGCTTACTGAAATCTCAGTGAGCTAGTTAACTTACATCGGGTGTGAAAATTTCCTTAACGTTATGAATAAGATGGCTCATCACATAGTGTTGAGCTCGATATTTGAAGTATCAAAGAAAGCACAATGAGCTTGATCAATAGATTGACTCTAGATGGTGACGTTTGAGAGATTGAGAATAGGCATGTATGTACACAATTTGGGTTAATGTTCTCCAAGAGGAAGGGAATCACAACTTCGGGAAATGAGCATCATCGAGCTCAAAGTGTAAAACTTGGCTTAGGAAAAGAAAAAGGCTGAGTCAATAGGATTGACAAGTAACATAGCTTGGGTGTTAACTACTCGGTGAGCATATATACTAAATTTGAGCCATTCATTGTGACATTTAGAGTGTAAGACTCAGAGAAAGTTGAGCCATTCCAATAAGATCATAGTTGGAATTTTTGATTAAAGGAAATCATGTAATTGTGAAAGTAACTTGGAATATGATTTGGAATCCTAAAATGTGTATGATCTTGGTAAGATCCGGGGTGGACACAAGGGAGAAGATGGTGAGCTGAGGTGCTCACAGTTATTGACATCGTTGAGCTAGGTAACATAGAGCTCATCATTAAGTAAATGAGTCAAGTCGTGGAGTTTCATCATGGTATTTTCAGGTGAGAATACCAAGTTTTGTTTGGGTAAGTTTGGAGAGCTCTAACTGACATGAAGGAAAAATTAGTTTAGACTATGGGTAGGATGAATGTTGATCAGGCTTGGAACTCAAACATAGTAAGAGCATAGGTTTGAGACGCTGAGAATTTCAAATCTGAAGTGACTTGTGAGCTGAGAAAAATGTAGCATGCTTAGAAAATGTATGTGGCACTCAGAAAAATAAATCATGATGTGTGTAATTTTTGAAGTGAATATCAAGTTGGCTTGCCAAAACAATGAGCTTGTGGAAGGATCCCGAAAGGCCGAGTTATGTTAGCAGGTGGAAAAGTTAGTTTAGCGAGCTCAACAAGGAAACATGGAAAAAATAAACTCATGAAATTGAGTTAAGCCAAGATCAAGGACATTACAATGTTGAACCAGCTAAGCTAAAGCTCATACAACATTTGGTGGTCTTTAATCAGGGCTCGATGAATGACCCATATGCTTAAAAACCAAGCTCATTCCCATAGGCTCGGAATACCGATCAATAGTTGACACAAAAATTCCTTGCAGAATGAGTCATGAAATTACACATGCAATCAATCCTTGGATTCAACTCACCCCATCGAGTGAGAGGTTGAGCCTATGAGATTCGACGGATAAGCTTGGTAGTCGCACGAAGGAAATGGTGTTTGTTTGGTGACATCAAATGAGTCATATTGAGTGGAGAGAGAAGAACCGAATCATGGAAGTATAAACTGAGTTGAGCTCATAGCCAGGTAATGGAGTCAAGCCACCTCGGCCAAGTCATAAAGGATTTTTTTGGGGAACATGATTTCAAGAAATCACAGGTCACTTGGGAGTATTAAAGACGTTAGTACATTAGTTGTAGAGATAATAGGATACTCTTCCATAGAATAGACAATGAGAGTTGTAGTAAGTCGTAGGAACTATAGGCTCATTGATCCCAACAAACAAGTCATAGTTGAAGTTACTCAATAATGGCAGGAGCTCAAAAACTTAGAGACTGATAGATCAATGCAGAGAGCTCGCTCTGGCAAGCCATAGGATGAAACGAGAAAACAAATTCTGTAAGAAAATTGATGAAGGTCGGGCCAAGTTGTTATACATTGAGAGTGATCTTGTTTTTAACTAGGCATATGTCATAGGGGGATGAGGTAGAAGAATACAGGTCAGTGAATTCAAGATTGGGAAGCGAGGGGAGTTTCAGGAAATTTAAGGATCATTTCTCAGTCGATTGGGCAAACTAGTTCCTAAATTCCATGCTTCCAACACCAAAATGGGGAGTTTGAGCTGACGTGGCCATGGTGGAGATTTAGGGTGGTCAGGCCATGTTGTTATAACCGAGGGAGTTTGGGACCCATTGGGGAAATATGCCAAATACGGAGATCTGGGTCACTCGAGCCAGGAGGTTTGAATATTTTTTCCTATAGGAAGTTAGGAATGGAGTAACCAATTTTTTGAGTCAAGTGCCAATCCCAAATGACTCAGCAGAGAAATCAGGGAACATGGGAGGTCATCCTAGCATGATGTGTTGAGATATTTGAATGCTGAAACATAAGGTAGTTCAATTGAAGCATGGTGGTTAGCCGGAATAGATGGCGCGATATGGAAAGTATAGTGTGATTTAATTGATAGGATAAATTTGAGAGAAAAAACTTGAGTAACTCACATAACTCGAAATTTGATGCAGAAGTATGTTAATCACTCGGCACTTCATTCAGAGTTGATTTTTCTAGGCATACAAATAGGAAAGCAAATCATGAGCTTAGATTTGTAATAGTGAGCTCAGTGTAAGATAGTGATGTGAAGAATCCATCGACGGAATGGCACATAGATAACATGACTCAATGTGGGCATTTAGATTTTGTAAATTCAGCAAACTAAATGAGTTGAATGGATCCGAGTCGTGTTGGTTGATGATTCATTTGATGAAGCATGGCTCGAGTTTGGTTTGATAAGAGCAATCATCATAGGATGATCTCACACTAGGGTGGTGACATCAATTTCATGCATGAAGAAAATTCATTTGGAGGTAAAGTTGAGTTGATCCATCGAATGGTCGAGTGAAAAGAGTGTTAGAAAAGGTGTTAGATGGTGATGGCTTGCAAAAGTAGAATGCCATAAAACTAAGTCAACACAAAGTTTAGTAGACCAAGTTGGGACCGTGTGATTTTTTTCAATGCATGATGGGCTGGGTAATGGGATATCGGTGATGACAAGATGAGTTGAAGGAAGAGCTCGACAATGTAAAGGCTCTGAGCTCGGGAGAGAAATAGGGATGAAGAGTGTTTCAATGAATGAGCTCAGTAAGGGAAGCCTCAAGTATCTCAGTGGATTAATTGAGCTCAACAATTCATGATATGAAGCCCAATGATCTTGGGTTTGTGGAACTCATGGAGATGAATCAGTTGAACATTGGTTGGTCAAATAGTCAAATTTTGTGAATCTTCAATATGGAAAGTTTGAGCTTCTTAGGTGGGGAATTTGACCACAATCATGATGGAAAAACCAAGACAATGATTTGTTAGATTCATGAAAGTCATCAATGGCGGAGGTGATTTCAGACTTGTACTAAAGTGATGGAAGGGATGGAGCTTCAACTTTTCCGTGAGACAAAGTTGATTTTGGGTTATGAATGAGTTAAAAGAGGACGAAATCAATGAGATCGGTGAGAAGGGTCAACTCCATGTAAATAATCTGGAGATCAGAGTTGAAGATGGAGCTCAATTGAAATGAGAGGTCAGCAACTGAAATGGCTCTGAGCTCAACTCACTAAGTGAAGCCAACTCACTGAGTTTCGAGTTTTTTTTTTACATTTTCACATGAACCCTCCCTCTTCGATGCAAACCAGTCAACGAGGGGTCCCACTATTAATTTTAATTAATTTAATATTTTTTATTTAAATATTTTAACAATAATATTTATTATTATTATTGAAATATTTTATTTAAATATTCTTTTAATTAATTAAGGAGAACTAGGTCAATTGGGCATTAATGACACATGATGGAAGCTTCTCAAAGTGGTTCAACCAACTGTAATAAATACATCATGTGCCTTCAATTTAGGAATGGAATTTATGACTTTCCTCTTCTCTCTCACAATTCTTCTATAAATGTAAGTTAGAAGCTCATTCCAAGGGGTTCCAATAAGTCAGATGGGTTGGAAGTTAGATATCTGAGACAAGTGCAAATTTTTCAAGAGTCCTCTCTCTTCTACAAGTTGTCCTTGTATGTTGAGGGAACTTTCAAGCCTCCTTTTCAAGACTGTAATGGAAACCATTTCCTCTTCTGAATGTATGATGCATTGTGCATGTTATTGAAGCAATAAAAGTGTGTGTTTTGTGACTAATCTCAGTCCTTTCATCCTTCTATACTTCTTTGTGCCTTTTCTCATGCTTGCAGGTACACTATGCAAGTTCATGTTTCTATTGCAGGTTCTTGGAGTTATGTGCTTATCAAGTGGTGGAGTATTGCATGCAGTTGAGTTGTGGTGCTTATTCACCCTTCTCAAGTTCATCCTTCTTCACTGGAAGACTGATAGATTGTTTTGTCTGATTGAGTTTAATAAAGGGAACATGTGCTTCCTAGTCTGTGGTATTTTGTACCCTCTCTAAGTTGTAGTAGGTGAAGTTGACTTGTGGTGCACACACCCTCTTCAAATTAACCCTTCCTGAGTCTAGAAACACCCTTTATTTGGTGCATCACCATCCCTAGTATAGTTTCATTTCTTACAAATCTCTTTCCCTAAAACCCATGAAAATGTTAGCATAGGTCTAGATAACCATTTTATTACACTAGGAGTAGTACAACACTTAGTTTAGGAAGAGGAAGATTACCTTCTTTGGAGGTTTACCTTAAGCCCAAGTCCCATAGATTGAGAGGTGATCCCATGTGTCCCAATCACACCAAAAATCCTATTCACATTCTAAAGGGATTAAGAGGGAAAGGAATGCAAAAGGAACAATTAATGGAAAGGTTGGTTTAAATGGATATCTCTTCAAATTTCAATAATATTCTATCTTCCAAACGATACAGGGTAGGTTCCTACCCCAAAGTGGGTAGAATGATTATATTCATGGAAAAGAGGGAGGACATACTTTAATCAATATGTTTAGGTGAGGTACAAATGAGTTCTAAAAAGAGGATTTGACTTGGGAGTTAGGAGAGTTATGTAAGGGGGTACCATTCTTTAGGAATGGGTTGTGGAGTAGTCTAAAATTGTGGATTATCAATCTAAATAGGTTCTAAAGGAGTGGAGATTTTAGAGAGCTGGAATTTTTTTATTTTTTCTGATAGCTTTATGGGATCAGTTAGGGTAGATAAATATTCACAGGGGCCAATGGCATAGGGAAAAGAGAAATGAGGTTAAACGGTATCATTCATGTAGGAGAAAAAACGTTAGTGGTATATGAATAGGATGATGAAGCCACATATGGGATCAATCATGTAAGAAAATTTGTAAAAGGGACAATGGCATCTATATTGACCATGGAATTAGGGATTCATGTTTTCTCATTGAATTTTTTTCTTTGAGAACATGGATTGATATTTCTATAACCTCAAATATAAAAAGAATACACATATATGGGCTCAATACATGCAATAATACACATGGTACCTTGGATGTTGAACATGTTATCTTTCAATGTACCAATATATGGGTATCATGTGTTAATAACATTAGTGGCTGAATTATTGTTCTAACTAGGATCAGGATTAGTTTGGTCAAATTTATAGTGATCAAGAAATGGATCAGTATTTAATTTAATATTTTCATTGGAGTGATTAACCACCCCATTCTTGTCACACTACTAATATTTATCACATACCTTCATATCCTCATCTAGAATCTCCTAAGTAATGGTTTCATAGTAAAATTTATTTCCAAGGATGAAGGTGTAGGTGAATGATTGAGTGGTAGGACATTTTTCTTAATAAGGACCCCAGTTAGCATTCCACTAACAAGATTTTATTTCATCATGCCATTGAGGAAGAGGTTGAGAAGGGTCTACAACCATGGTGAATGGTCAAGGTAGATGAAATATCAACTCATCTTGAGATAGAAGTTGGTGATATTCATTATGGGAGGAATAACATGATTAAAAAATTTCATGTATCTTAGGAGTAGAATGATCAATATTATGGATAGTCTTATTAGAATAATTTCCTCGAGGAAAATTTTACATGAATATGTCATCACTGTCTTTTTTGTAGGATGCATGATAACTTGGATATTCTTAGGTTTTAATTTAGGGGTTGAATTTTTGAATTTATTCATGAGGTGATAATGTAATTTTTATTTTTCTAATACTTCTTCCAAATTTGTAGGATAGAATGATATCACCTTGTATTAAAGGCAAGGTTTGAGGTCTCTAAGCAATTGCAGAAATAGACTCTCATCAAGAATATTATATTCATCCTTAGTGGATAAGGTATTCAAATACTTGACGATATCTTGGGTATATTTTTTTCATCTTGTTTGTAGTTTATGAAAGTAGTGATTTTTTTTAGGGAGATCGTGATATTGGAATTAATTTACTAAGGTGATAATGAAACTTTTGAGTTTGAAAATAGAGTTGGCTAGACGTGTATGATACCAATCCATAGAATCACCCATAAGTCTGTTGTCCAAAATATTGGCAGTTACATAGGTTTAAATTTTTACCCAATCCTTGTATAGGTTACCAAAGGCATTAATTTAAATCGTAGGGTCAATAGAGCCATCATAATATCTAGAAGGTGTGAATGTACTAAGAAAGAGGTTATCTTTGAATGAATTGAAGGACCTTGTTATGAATGGGAGTTTTGGAAATGGGTTATCCATTTATACCAATCAGGAGGAGAGCTGTATTAACTTGGTTTTGTTCCCTAAGATACCATTTATGATCAAGTAGTAATTTGAGCCAATTTACAAGAATTGCTTAGATGTTATAGTTTTTTATTAGCTTAAATGATAGATAAGTTGTATAATGAGTTGAGTATGACAATTAGTTGAAGGATGGGTAGTGTTATTTATTGGATAATTTTTTTTTCATCTTCCAATATTCTCAATATGATTGTATTTTAATCCAACTTGCTATGAAAATATACTTCAATGTGTTATTGTAACATATCAAGTGATTCTCTTACAAACTTAGGGAACTTTTGAAGAATATTTTGTATCCCAAAAGTATAATTAAAATCAAGAATATATTTAAATTATCCTTGGTATTCTAAATTATTCAAAGATAGGATTATGAATTTATAACTAGTATGAATGCTACAATTTTGTGCTTTTGGTTTCTTAGTTTTAGTAGCTCCCACTACTAAATAATCAATGTAATGAGGAACTAGCTTAGGAAAATCATTAGTTTAATTATTATTTTCTTTATAAAAATATTTATTGGAACAAATACAATTAGAACCACTAATTAAATATCGTATTTTGATGTTTTTTATTGTTAGAATGACTACAAAAGAGATTCTACAAAAATATGATGAAATCGATCATGAAGAAAGATTGCATAGGGGAAGAAGGTGTAAAGATATAAAAATGAAAGAAAATGGAGATAACAAAATGGAATTTTTCATGTAATTGGTTATATAGGGTTTTATGGCTTAAGTTCAAGAGGAATTATGCATAGGAAATATTGATCATGTGATTAAATTCATATAGTGGATGATCACATAAGGAAAGTACATAATTTTTTAAAATTAAAGTTAATCTAACATAATCTAGGGAACAATAAGTTTCACATTGAGTTCACTAGAATGTATGATGGGATAATTTGGATGCACGCCTATGTTTTTAAATGTTAGGGATCAAATGTAGGCCTACACATAATATGTCGATACCAAATGTGCTTAAGGAGTGCTACTATCATAATTCTAGAAGATAGTATCCCTAAAATAATGTATCTATATGTTTCTAAGGCCTATACCTAAGATAAATAGAGGTACCTAGAGGATTTAGAAGAATATTATATCAAGAGATGGATAAATACAAGAATCATAACATAATAATACAAATAAATAAGTCAAATAAAATAGACATCTATTGTAATCTATAGTAATGAATGAACAACCATCCACACAAAAATAAACATGTATGAAAGGAAAAAGAAACGTTAAATCCTTACCTACATTGTGGTTGTTTATGCATGATCCTCCCTAGAGACAACAACACCAAAAGATAATTGTTATGGGTAGAGAAGGGGAAAGATCAAGAAGATGAACTCTAGTCCTAAATCATTATGGTTACCCAAATATAAAAGGGAAAGCTCCAAAACCTCAATTTAAATAACCTGGTGTGAAAATATGCATAAATACCCAATGTGAAAGAAATTGTAATGCTTTGGAATGATGAATGAGTGATCCTAAAAAAAAGTAGGATATTTATATGTGATGTGACTTCCATCAAAAATGGCATCAAACATAGCAAACACCAAACCCAAAACCATCACTCATGGGTGATGGTTTCGGCCTTTGGCGAAACCTAGGTTCATGAGGTGTAAAAAAAAGTGAGGTGGGAGCCAAAATAATGAAAGGATATTATGATAAAGGTATAGGGTGACAAGAAATAATGACAAGATCATGCATGAATGTAAATAGGTGGTCTTCATGAGATACGTAGATATAATGGGTATAATGTGTAAACAATGAGAGGAAATAAATCTAAGATAAGGGAACTATGTAATAGTAGTGACATTTCTTAAATTTTATGGTCTATCCCACATGACCAAGTGGAATCACACCATAATATTAATATGCCCCTTAATGTACCCACTCAAGAGGAGAATACATCAACAAACCCTACACAAGCTAAAAGGATATGAAAGATAAAAAATGAGGTGTATGCACCACCTACATACTAATAATCCAAAGAGGTATAAAACCTTTGTAGTTCCTCACTCAATGAATGTTTATAATGTGTATATCATAATGTTTTTAGAAATGAAGACCATAATATGACCTTTGATACCTGAAAATGATCTTTGATGTGTTATATATATTCACAAGTTGACCTAGAGAATCTTTGTAATATGTATGCAAACTTAGTGTGGGATGAAGTGATTAAGAGATTGATGTAACAATCAATTTATTTTTTTAATCTCCTCATTATCCCAAACATGTGAGGTTTGAGACACTTAGAATGGGTTAATTTAAGGTGACTTTATAGGTGATTTCTGCAACAAAATTTTCCACTCAAATGACATGAATGAGTAGGGTAATTTGTGGAGTTGAAAAGATGATTTTCATAGATCTAGAGGAGGAATTCATCAACTACGGTAAAAATTGATTGTATGAATTTGGATTTCATGAATTAATTCATCCAAGATAACTTCATCTGGGCACAATGCATAACACAAACTGCTAGTTGGATATGGTGGACATATGTCTAAAGATGTGTCTTATAATTTGGGAATGGGATTTTTACTAATTATATATTGATATCAAGTGTGACCTAGTGGTTAGTAGTGTTTATTAAACAATGCATATAGGAATTAATCAATTTTGTGTACAATGATTTATAGGATGAAATAAATTCCAAAGATTAATTATTAAAATCCAGTAGGTCCAAATTCAGGTATGTACATTTCCCCAATTCTAATATATAAATTGATAATTGTTTTCTTTAAAAATGAATGAAACACAAACCATTCCTATGAACAAGGCCTATATGATATTGCAATGTATGTTCCTTTATCCCTTTTTTGTATTAGTGCATATGAACCTACATGCCACAAGCAAAAAAAGTATATTAAATTCCAACTAAGATGCTAATGCAAAATTAATAAATAACATAAACTGGAAAATTAAAAGAGCAAAATGTGTACACCTATTTATCCCCAATGTTATACGTGAGAGAAGAGTAGATAAATAATAATATAGTGAAACGTGTACACTTGTTTTCCTTGGTTATGTATATGAGAGAAGATTAATATGAACATAAATAGAACAATAGAGCAATCATGCCTACTATGTGAAGTCAAAAAATTATCCCTAGTTAATGGGACTTTTGAGTCAAGCCCCATACACCAACCATAGTATTTTTTCCTACTAAGTGAATCCATGAAAAAGTGTGATGTAATACTTTTGTATAAGTCATGATGTAAGATTTTTGTGCATATCATCATATGGTTTCATTTGAAACTCTATATTTATAATCTACATGAATGTGTTAGAAAAATCCATAGCATGTCCACATTTTGAGATAAGGTATGTTTTAAAGCATAACTTAGCTCAAAAAATAATGTGGTAGTTAAGTAAGAATTGATTAGCATCATGATCAATGATTTAAATGAAAATTATTGTATCAAATAACATGGTGAGTATATATCATGTAGGATAAAATTTTGTGTTAGCACAAGTATTTTATAGCATTCATAAGATAGAGTAGTATAATATCCAAAAATGTGTATAGACATCATAATAATGAAATGTATCACGAATTTTTTCTACTTGTATTTAAAAAAATAACATAATAATGATAATATGAGTAGGATGATAACAACACACAACTTGAATACCTAATCAATCCATAGTGACCTAAGACACAACATGAAACACATGACATGACGGGCCTATCATAGAGAGACATGACTTACTTGACCAATATTATTAGTTTCAATCATTAGTTTGTGTATTCAATAACAAAATATAAAATAATAAACTATATAAAGCAAGTGTGATTGTCAATGTGTAGTAGGTAATGAAAAAAAATCAATGTGCATGGACCAATGTGTAACAAGAAAATTTATAAGTAATCAATGTGCATAGAGAAAAGTTAAATAAGAAATTATCTAATGTCATAATGTGTAATAACTAATGTGCACAAAGAAATTTGTAATAAGAAATTTCATAAGAAATAAATTTGGAAGGTAAAATTTATAATAGCCAATAATCTATCAGTTAGGATGCTAAAAAGCAACATGTAACAAAAAACGTCAATCAAGAAATAATTCTAGTGTAATTCATCCACAGGGCTTATAGATATGAATGCAATCATGTAATGTGAGTTAATAAAATATGTGAATAATCAATGTGTAAAATATGTAGAGTGTCTCAAATAAATGTATGTTTTAAAATAAGTATGTCATAACCATGTGTATCTAAAAATAATAATTCATGTAATTAAGAAAGTATGTCGTAGAATGTGTGATCATGTCAAAGATATAGTAAGATAACACTCAATGCATGGAGAAAAAAAGAGAAATCAAAGTCACATAGTAGGAAAAACATGTCCACCTAGTATTCAAAGCAAGTAATTAGTGAACATAACACACATGAGCATTAAATAGCCAGATAAAACAAATTTCATGAAGCATGTATTGATTTAAACAATAAATGTAGTTTGTGCAATCAATAGTCTAAGAAAAAAAATTAGTATTACTAATTTAGTAGTGTCATGTGAGAAACCAATCATTTAAAAAATAAATGTAGTGTAAGCAAGCAATTATCTAATAAATTAGTGTCATGTGAGAAACCAATCATGTAAACAAGAAAGGAATGTTGTATTGTTTTTGTGTTTTGGAATAAGAGACACAATATGTAAAAATGTGAAACTGATTGTGGAAAGCACAATGGACTAAGAGGGAGGGTTGAATGATTCCTACAAAAATTTCATTTAATTTACCATCACTTCCATTCATCATTACATTCATTCATTTAACATTCTCAACCATATAAGCACATTGGGTGTGTATTAACCATTCACAAGTATGTATAAAGAAAAGAAGAAGACACATGAACACCATATATAAGTGGGAAACCATTGTGGGGAAGAAAAACCACTAAAAATATTCTTATATTACACAAAGAAAATATATTTAGTGAAGCACCAACTTTACAAGGAGAACCGAACCCTAGTTTATTAGATTACCAACCCTACAAGGAACACCAACCCATATTTTAGTGAAGAACCCACTCCAAAAGGAGGCTAAAACCCCCTAATATGAATAAGCACCAACTCAGCCACTTGAATATGATGAAATTTTATTTTTATCTACCACAATTGATGGAGATCTCTAATTCATCTCGCGCAAGCATAATCAAACCATCATTTCTTCAACTCACTCTATCTTCTTCCTTATCAAGTTGTCTTGGCTCTAAAATATTTTTACACATGATCTATAACATTCCTCAACCTGTAGCACACTTCCTTAGATCTGAAATGATGCAATCATACATGTTACACACTTACACTAGGGTCGCACTTTTCCCTCCAAGAGGACTAGTTCAAAAATGAACTTTAAACACACTTTTATAAGCTTCCCTTCTCAAAAAATCATAATAGTTAGGTCCTATACATTTATCTAAACCAATTCATAATAATAGAATCCCAATAAATTCATTAAAATGGTCACATATGACCCATATAGGTTGGTCATGCCCAAAACCATCATTGTTACACCAAACAAGCTCAAAACCTCGTCATAAGGATGAGCTTAAACCACAAACCACAAATCACAAAACCATGATTAGTAAAAATCCCAAATTCACCACACATTTGTAATATGACATATAAGAATCATCCATTGTCACAAATTTTCTTTAACCAACCAAATAATTCATAACAAAACTCAAAAGGCTCATTTCCCTCACAAAATAGTTTTTTCCAGCAATCTGTCTTTACCTTTGGGAATCAAGACCACCAAAGATAAACTAAAATATTACATGTAACCAATATATGTAATCCTAAATAACTATAAATCATATCCATACATGTTAGATCTCATGAAACATCCATGTGTTCAAACCACATCTACTTTCCTCTTCTCCAAATTATGTTTCCCGGAAAACTATTTTGTAAACTCAACTGCTTTTCATCCTTTCTACCACTTCCAAAACATCCAAAGGAATTAAATAAGAAAAAATTTGATCCTTCTTCACTTTCCAAGTGATATCAAACATCAAATAATTAATCTCATGCTTTAATAAGTTTATTCTTTTAGCCTAATCAGTCATGTTATGAAAACCAAGAAACCTTCATCTCCACAAACTAACCTAAAGTTCCATAAAATAAATTCACTAAGACAAAATAAATATATCAATAGAAATCCCTATGAATCTTATTTCTAGAGAATATTATAACTCCCTCCAACTCTAAGTAGAAGGCCTTCAATCAAGACCATCTCTACAAACTACTTCTTAAGCCTTCTAGGACGTAAGAACTGACTATGAGCTCAAAATACTCCATCACTTCAAAACTCACTTCCACACTTGACAGAAGCATACAAAACCCTTAAACATGTTTTATAAGCACTTAGAAACCTTCACCATGCATGAACAACTCAAAAACTTCATTTTACCTCTTGAATTAACTTAACACCCTATTAGAACAAACATCCTCTATATTTGACCTTTAAAGATAAAGTCATAACTTATGCATATCATATCAAAAACCCAAGTTTGATATACCATTGGAAATATTTTTGAACTAGGATAACAAAAAAATTTGAATGGATTCTATTATCCAAATAACTCTCTTATTGATTTGGATAACTTGTATACATCTTCTGGCTCTTAGCTCTTTATTGTAAGGTTGTGCTCACTCAAGTTCCCTTGGCACATTCCCTTATTTTCCTCATGCGCCCTTGTGCACTTCCCCTTCTCCCCTTCCTTTCCTTTTTTTCTTTATTCCATCTTCCCTATGCACATGTCTTTTACACATTCACCTTCTTTCTAGAAGATGTTCACCCTCGTGCATGCCCACACATCATCTTGTAATAGTTGCACCTTGACCATGTGCTCTCTGCTCACCAGTTTGCCTCATTTCCCATGTGTCGCGTGTGCATTCCTCTGTGCCTTCCTCTATTTTCTTCTACGTGCCCTTCCCTCATGCCCTCCTTTGCACCCTTCTATGCTAGGTCATCTTCTGACATGCTTGAGTATGCCACACGTAACCAGCCAAAGTGTGCCAATAGGGCACCAAATCATTGCAACAAATCAGTGAGTGACATGTGGCAGAAATGAAAAACATTTTACATAGTTGGCCATTCTTTCAGCCAAATCACACATGCCATGTGTCTTGCATGCACAGATGGCCCTGACATCCTCTAACAGCGGATCTTTTGCTACAGAGCTCCGATCGACGCGCGCCTGGACTTGTCAGAGAGCTGCTGACATCAGCCACAGTGCTAGACATTCAAATTCAAATTTTGGTGGATCTGGTAGGTGAGAAATGGGAAAACATCTTTCTGAGCATTAATGAAGTAGATCTGATTGCTTCAACCACCCGATTTGATATGATCCACCCTCCTTCCTCATCCAACATGCCAAAATAGACCTAGGGAAGTGCATTCGACAGATTCTTAGGTGGATTTGTAGGCATTGAATGCTTCTTGTTGGTGGTTGTATTTCAAATTTAGGTTTTCCCTCCTTCTCTTCTCCTTCTACAGATTCATCTATAAATGTAAGAGTTGGGCTCATTATTAATGTTGGATACTCTGAATCCTTACATGTTTTTCTAAGGACTTCATATTTTCTGTATTCTGAGTTGCAGACCTCTAGATCTGGCTCATGCATGTGGATATCAGCCTCTTTCACCATTATAACAGCTCTGTGCATTTCTGGAAGTAATAAAAACATGTTTTGTGACTATTCTCTGTCCTAACATGTTTTCATTTCTTCTTCTTGCCTTTTATTTTACAGTGTGTGTTGTTGTGCCACTTCACGTCCCTTGCAGTTCCTTATTTAGTTGTGTTCCATGAGAATGATCTGGTAAACACGTTTTCAACTGTGTTACTCTTGCCTAGCCTCCTTTCACATGTTCCCTTTTCATTCCCACTCAGAACAGATAGTATTCATCCCTCTTTTCTGGTGCTATCACCTTTTAGTGTAGTTCATTTTCATGTTATCCTTCTATCCCTGGTCCCTTGGCATTTATTAGCTTAGTTTCCCCTTTCAGCACTAGGAGTAGTAGTAGTAGTAGAAATAGATAGAGGAACTGACCTTCTCTAGAGATCCGTCTCAAGTGCGCAAGGTCCCACAACTTGGAGATGGTTCCATTGTGATCTCAAATAGCTCGGATCTTCCAAGATCTGAGACACAGGTGCAAAGTTTGAAGACCAACAGTTTCTAGCACCCGGTGGGACCAACAATGAAAGCTTACATTTCATATTACTAAGTTCTGGTGTGTGGACTTAGTGTTTCAGCGTCTAGAGGCTCATTTCAACACATCTGGTGACTCCCAACATTTCTAGATCTCTATTTTAGTAGTCCTGAGCACCTTTCATGAGAAGAGTGCATACAAGAAGAAGTGCAGTAGCTGAAGATTCTTTTGAGTACCTCCAGTTATCCCTGAGAAGAGTCCATTCCAGAAGGTCCATGTGCACATCTCTATCTCCTGCGTGCCATGCCCATTCAACTCCTCCTCAAAGAAGACAACCTGCACACCCTGCAATGGCACATCAGCCACCTCCTCCTCTGAGAAACTTTTCCAACTTCATAGGAGGAAGTCCCTTGGTGTTGGCTATGTGCAAAATGACATGCCAAATGGTGTGCTCAAAAGTATTCCATACTTTACTGGTGAGAATCAAGTCACCCCTCAGGAGCATATCCAGGATGTAGCAAATGTGTGTTCACTCTATTTGATCACACATGATGATGTAGTAGTAAGGTTACTTCTAGCCTCTTTCAAAGGTAAATTATTTCAATGGTATCGAGGCTTAAGATTGGGATCTATTACCACTTGGGATGAGTTGGGAAGAAATATTTACAATTACTTTGAAGATAAGTCAGATCACTTGTCTTTGGTGGAGCAACTGACAACAACAAAAAGGGCACCCAATGAGTAGATGACTGATTTCAACATCATTTTCAGAAGACTTGGGACATAATCCCTCTTGTGGTAAGACCTACAGCCCAACACGTTTTTTCTATATTATCTAAAGGTGTTGAACAGTGATATCTCAGTCATGATTCAATCTATGGGAGGTAGGACCTTACCAGCTACTTATAGTATTGCAGTAAGGGAAGAAAATAGTCTTATTCAGGTGGGAAAGATAGCTCCTAGACCACCTATGCCCTTGTTCCTAGAAATGTCACAAGCACCCCAGCCTTCTATGGCCCCTATTCCTGTTCCTGAGAAAAAGCATGCAACCAATTGCATCTACATCCTAATCCCTAGCACAACAAAAGGAGGATGAAGAATTAAAGAATCTGATAAGAAATTTATCAAACAAAGTCATATCATTAGAAAAGCAACAGGTGCAAGCCTATAGAGGAAATTCTAATCAAGTGCATAGCCATAACAATCAGCCTTGGTGGAATCAATATGGAAACCAAAGATACATGCCCAACCAAAAAAATGATAGATGGCATGCTAACATGCATCTGCCCTTGCAAGTTGTTTCTCCCATGCCCTCTCTTCCAGTACCTAGTAAAAGTAATTCACTCATTCCAGTTCAGAATAATTTGGTGCAAGAGTTAGAATGGTGCTTCCCTTGCAATATGCCTCATAGTCAATATCACTGTGTGAATGCTACGTGCACCCAGGCATACATGGTCCATAACGCTTTAGCCTGTGAGCCTTCAACAAGTGCCTCTGAAGTAGAAAACCAAGGAAGACCACAAGCTCCTCCAGAGGAAAATTTGATGTTCTTTGGTGCTGAGGACTTCTATGCAATCAACCAAGTATCAGATGATACAAGAATACCACGCGTGTAAGTTGCGGACAACACAATATATAAGAAGAGAATGTTAGAGTCAGGCATGTAGGTTACACTCCCAATATTGTAGGTCGACCCTCAAAAGTAAAACAAAGTAGCCAAGGCATCCACTAGTAAGAGTACTCAAGTCCCTATGCAAGAGGCCCCACGTAAGGCTCCTGAAATAGCACGTGCCCCTCCTTTGGTAGGTCAAGCTCCTACTTCTGTGCCTGAATAGTCAAAAAGGGATGTTGTTCCCCAAATGCACAAGTCAGCGGGTCTTCCATTCAACATTGTTGACCAGATGAAGAAGAAAAATATAAATGTCACAATGTGGGATGCCCTGACTATTCCATCTCAGTGGGATCTGTTGCATGAAGCTCTGGTGCAACTCTCGTGTGTTGATCTAGCCATACAAAAGCCGTGTTTCTATTAACATCTTCCAAGAAGAGGAGAAACAAGTAAGTAAGGTGGTTAAAACCCCACCCTTCTATATGTCCTTGATCATAGGAAAACATCTTGTCCATAATTACATGATAGACTCAGGTGCTAGTACCTTGGTTATGCCCAAGAAGATAGTTGATGTCCTAGGTCTTAGGTATAGCCCCTTGTCTAAAGGAGTCCTGCAACTTGATGGCTCAACTTTCAATACCTTAGGAGTCATTAAGGATCTTGAGTTGACCCTTCATGCATGTCCAAGTTTAACAATTACTCAAGATGTGTCAATCATTGACTTACCTCCTTTGTTTTCCCTATGTCTATCAAGATATTTCACTGCTCAAGTGGGTGGTTACTTGTCTTCTGATTGGTCTCATATGTTACTCAAGACAAGGTATGGTACCTGGTTTACCATACAAGCTGAGCCTATATTTTCTTATCATGTAGAGTCATATGTCCCATCCCCTCTCCAAGCCAACTGTTTAATCCAAGAACAAGCTTCAATTCCTGAAGAGAAACCTCTTCCACCCTCTGTTCCTGACCTAGTACTTGATGAATGGGTAGAAAGGCACCATAAATTTGATCCATATGTTGAAGAACTAGAAGCTTATGAAACTGGGCTTGGTACTTACTGCATTCTTGAAGAAGAAGTTGTGTTGCCACGTGTGCGCTAAGAAAGACCAAGTTGAACTTGGCCTATGGAAGTTATACTTTGATGGTTCCAGAAGCAGGAATGATGCTGGAGTAGGAGTTGTTCTCATTTATCCCAAGAATGAGAAATTCTTCTTCATGCATAGGCTACAGTTTACATGCTCCAACAATGTGGTAGAATATGAGGCGTTGGTGCATGGTCTACTGATTGCTGAAAAGAAGAAGATTAAGGCACTATAAATATTTGGGGATACAGAGTTGGTCATCCATCAGGTTACCAACAAGTGCTTAACAAATAATAAGCTTCTCAAAGCTTATAAGCACATATTTTTTAACCTCCTTGAGATATTTGATGCTCTAAACCTACAGGTGGTGCCACACAAAATTAATAAGGAGGCTGACCAAATGGCCACTCTTGGTTCGCAGTTCTCTCCCGCAGAGGAATTTTTCAAAGGAAACACTCATCACATTAAGATGGTAATCATACCATCCATTCCAGACAACAATACCAATAGGCAAGTGTTTGAAAGTGATGCACATATCATCCAGTTCATCCAAAATGAAGTTGAGTTCTCATCAAGCATGCAAGCTCACTTGCATGATAACTATGGTGACCAAGTAATACAGCTTGAAGAAAAAAAGTTTCCTAAAGGGCTGGTCACCTTAGAGAAAATGTTTATCCCTGATGATGAGTTCAAGGGTTAAGAAAAGTATATGTGTGTCATGTAAGAAGACTTCTCCCCAGTCACTATTGCACATGGAAAGGAGTTGTTGCTCAGCAAGGCTTGCACGCACATGATGAAAGGTGGGCCTTCATCTCTCTGTGTCAAAAATACAGTGATATCTTCTCATGGGAGTATGAAGACCTCAAAGGTTTTGATCCAAGTGTTTCTCAACACTCCATTGACCTTGATCCTGGTATTAAGCCCATCAGACAGAAGCAATGACCAGGTCAATCCAAAGATAGAGCCCCTCATGAGAAAGGAGTTATCTAAACTCATTGAGGTGAAGATTATTTTTCCCATCAAATACTCTACTTGGGTCACAAATTTAGTTCCAGTGTAAAAATAATGGTGAAATCAGACTCTGTGTTGATTTCAGAGATTTGAATAAGGCATCCCTAAAGGATCATTATCCTTTGCCTTCAATGGAGAAAATTCTACAGATTGTGGCCGATGTGCAGAGGTTCTCAATGTTAGATGGGTATTCAGGTTTCAATCAGATCCTGGTCAAGGAAGAGGATCAATTCAAAATAATGTTTACAACCAAGTGGGGAACATATGCATATCAAAAAATTCCCTTTGGTCTGTCAAACACAGGTGCAACATTTCAGCGTGCCATGGACATTGCCTTCAAAGGTTACATCAATGAGTTCATCTTGGTTTACCTTGATGACATAACAGTCTTCTCAAAGCAGAGTGTGGATCATATGGCACACCTGGAGAAAGTATTTGAGAGATGCAAAAAGTATGGGGTGTCTCTTAACCCCAAGAAGTGTAATTTTTTGGTGGTGCAGGGAAAGCTCTTGGGCCATGTGGTTTCAAAGGATGGTATCACAATTGATCCTGAGCATGTTTCAGCCATCCTAGCTCTTTCCCTACCAGTGCACAAAAAGGCCTTGCAGTCCTTCCTTGGTAAGATCAACTTTGTTAGGCATTTTATCCCTAACTTTGTAGGACTGGTTCGGCCCATCACCTTGATGCTCAAGAAGGACATAGCCTTCAGATGGACAACAGAAGGAAGAGAAAGCTTCAACAAAATCAAGCAAGAAATTTCTTGCGTGCCAACACTCATCAACCCGGATTATTCCAAGGATTTCATCCTTTATGCTTATGGTGCTGATACTAGTGTTGTTGTTGTCCTAACACAAGAAAATGAACAAGAGCTGGAACAACCAGTGGCTTTCTTTAGCCAGACGCTGAAGGATTATGAATTAAGATACAATCACATGGAGAAGTAGGTCTTTTCCATCATGCACTCAAGAAATTCAAAAGTATGCTCGCCACAAATCATATCAAGGTATTATTCTCTTACTCTTCTGTCAGATACTTCATCATGGGAGTAGAGATTAGTGAAAAGAGAGCATGATGGGTGACCAAAATCATGGAGTATGATGTGACTATCAAAGCCACAAAACTGGTAAGAGGTAGCGTGCTTTGCAGAAATATTTCTCAGGATGCACATAATGAATTTGAGACTTCATTATTTCTGGATGAAGGTCTTCTACGCACAGAGCTTGAGTAGAATACAAGATCCTGGCACATGTGACTGGATGAAGGATATGATCACATTCCTTTCTGAGGGTGCATACCCTCCTAGTTTGAACAAGGAAAAGAGAAGACATCTGAGGTTACAATCTATCCCTTATGTTTTGGTTGATGGACTTCTCTTCAAGAAAAATCTTGATGGCATGTTGTTAAGATGTATCAATGGCACACAGACTGAAAAAGTGTTAGCAGAATTTCATGATGGATTCTCTGGTGGACACTTTTCTGCCAAAACTACAGCAATGAAAATCATAATGGCAGGTATCTTTTGGCCTACCCTGTTTGAAGATGCACACAAGTGGGTCACAAAATGCAGAGAGTGCACTTTCTTTGTAGGAAAGAAAAAATTGGCAGTGCTTCCCCTCTGACCAATCCAAGTGGATCATCCTTTTGTGTAATGGGGTCTTGACTTCATAGGCATGATCAATCCACCTTCAAGTGCTGGACACAAGTGGGTGCTGACAGCTATGGACTATTTCACTAGATGGATAGAAGCTGTCACACTCAAGGAATCAACCGAGTCAGTCATCCTTGACTTTCTCGAAGGTATAGTCACAAGGTTTGGCATCCCTCAAACCATTATCTCTGATAATGCAAAAGCCTTCCTTGGTACTAAAATCACTGATTGGGCACTAAATCTGAACATCTACCTGAAGACTTCTTCCAACTATTACCCTCAGGGAAATGGTTTGGAAGAGTCAACAAACAAGAACCTGATCAGAATCATGAAGTGCACAATGAACATCAGCCAAAGAAAGTGGCATACAAAGGTCTCGCGCGCACTCTGGGCAGATAGAATCAAAATCAAAAGAGCAATAGGAACTTCACCTTACAAGCTTATCTATGGTAAGGAGGCTACCCTTCCTTTGACACTAGAATTGAACTCATTAGCACTTGCCCAACAACTGGAATTTGAAGGTGTAGACCAGAGAGAAATCAGAATGGCAGAGCTGGTTAATCTTGAAGAACTAAGGAACTCTGCCATGATCAAGCTAGAACAACATCAACAAGAAACAAATAAATGGTTTGATAGAAAGGCCAGGCCCCAAGCTTTCAAAGTTGGGGACTTAGTCTTAAAATGGGATGCTGACAGAGCTAAACCAGGGTGCCATTCAAAGTTTGATGCACTTTGGAGTGGCCCTTATATCATCAGTTCATGCAAAGAGGCTAACTCTTTTGAGTTAACTCATCTTGATGGAAGCATGTTGCAAATCCCAGTAAATGGGATCTATCTCAAACCCTTCCATTAAGTTTGCTACATCATTTTGTATATATTAGAGTAGTTTCAATTCCTCCAAGTGTGTTGCATGCACATTGTTTGTTTGTACATAGTTCTTTCCTTTCACATGCTTCCTGCGCATGCTCTTATTTTTCTTCCAAAATGTAGATCTTCTTTCAGTAGTTGCAAGATTCAGAATCGAGTCAAGAATGATCCTTCAAGTGACTTCAGGGGAAGTTCTCAAATAATCACACAATAGACTCCATGCCCAATGGATGCTTTAGGCTACTGATCTTCTTCATCTAGCAGGTAGATGGCCCCGAAAGTCACCAAAACTGTTATCCAAATAACTCTCCTAGTGATTTGGATAACTTGTATACATCTTCTGGCTCTGAGATCTTCATTGTAAGGTTGCACACACTCAAGTTCCCTTGGCACATTCCCTTCTTTTCCTCATGTGCCCTTGTGCACGTCCCCTTTTCTTCTTCCTTTCCTTTTCTTCTTTGTTCCATCTTCCTTGTGCACGTGTCTTCTATGCATTCTTCCTTCTTTCTGGCATACGTTCACCCTCGTGTCAATTAGCTAAGTCATTGGCCATCTTGTCCCACACATCATCTTGTAATAGTTGAGGCTTGACCATGCGCTCTCTACTCACCAGTTTGCCTCATTTCCCCATGCATGTCACACATGCGTTACTCTATGCCTTCCTCTATTTTCTTCCGCGTGCCCTTCCCTTGACCCCTCCTTCATGCCATTTTTTGTCAGGTCATCTTATGACATACTTGAGTATGCCACACACAACCCACCAAAGCATGCCAACAGGGTGCCAAATCATTGCAACAAATCAGTGACTGACATGTGGTAGAAATGATAAAAAATTTGCACAGTTGGCCATTCTTTCAGCCAAATCACATGTTTCAAGTATCTTGCATGTGCAGATGGCCCTGACATCCTCTGACAGCCATATATTTTCTATAGAGCTCTGATCGGCATGCACACCTTGGACTTGTCAGAGAGCTCTGACATCATCCACAGTGCTAAACATTCAAATTCAAATTTTAGTAGATCTGGTAGGTGATAAATGGGAAAACATATTTCTGAGCATTGATGAAGAAGATCTGATTGCTTCAACAACTTGATTTGATATGATCTTCCCTCCTTCCTCATCCAACATGCCAAAATAGACCTAGGGAAGTGCATTCGATAGATTCTTAGGTGGATTTGTAGGCATTGAATGCTTCTTGTTGGTGGTTGTATTTCAAATTTGGGTTTTCCCTCCTTCTCTTCTCCTTCTACAGATTCATCTATAAATGTAAGAGTTGGGCTCATTATTAATGTTGGATACTCTAAATCCTTACGCATTTTTGCTAAGGACTTCATATTTTTTGTATTCTGAGTTGCAGACCTCTAGATCTGGCTCATGCATGTGGATATCAGCCTCTTTCACCATTGTAACAGCTCTGTGCATTTCTAGAAGTAATAGAAGCATCATTTTGTGACTATTCTCTATCCTAACATGTTTTCATTCCTTCTTCTTGCCTTTTATTTTACATTGCATGTTTTTTGTGCCACTTCACGTCCCTTGCAGTTCCTTATTTAGTTGTGTTCCATGAGAATGATCTAGTAAATATGTTTTCAGCTGTGCTACTCATGCCTAGCCTCCTTTCATGCATTTCCCTTTTCATTCCCACTCAGAACAGATAGTATTCATCCCTCTTTTATGTTGCTATCACCTTTTAGTGTAGTTCATTTTCATGTTATCCTTCTATCCCCGGTCCCTTGGCATTTATTAGCTTAGTTTTCCCCTTTCACCACTAGGAGTAACAGTATCAGTAGACATAGATAGAGGAACCAACCTTCAACACACAATCATCACATTTTCATAACCAAGAAAAAATGGGCTGGTATACCCTATCTTCATCAAAGATACTCTTAGCTTGGGTCCTAATACAGTATCAAACCCTTCACCTTCTGAAGGAAACTCCTTCAAAGAACCAACACGATGATAAATTCACATCAAAACATTTTTTGAAACATTAAGGAAGTGATTAGGAGATATATTACTCAAATATATTAGGTCCCTCATGTAAAAAATAAATTCACAATGAGCATCATTAGCCTCTATCCTTTTGCTTTAAAATGACACACAAAATCACCTATCTTAGATTACAAAAATCGACATATGCCTTTCCTATGGGATTCTTCTTGGTAAAATGATCCTAAAACTTATCTTGAGTGCATCAATAAAACATCCTCTTACTCGTAAAACTCTACCTCATATTTTTTACATCTTTTCTAGTCTTTAATACTTACCCTTTGGGATCAACATCCATGTTTCTCACTTACTTTCTTCCTTTAGGTTATTGAAACATACCTCTTTGCTAACTAGCTTCATACCCTCAGGTACACTATGCAATTGATTCTACCATTTCCACCATGACAATTGGGTTGAAACACGACATCCATACCATGGGCCTCCTATCTAGGTGATCTATGTCTTATTTTTCTAATGAATTTACTCGACTATGTCACACCTTTCGAATAGCTCACACCATTTTCATGAATACCCATAGAAGTATTTGGCAGCATCTATTGACCCATTCGTGGTAGGACCTGACTGACACTTCAGGTACAAATCTAGTGGAGCTAAAACCATTTCATTACTAGCAAACTAAGCTTTATTTACTTTCTAACATCTACCAAATTTTAGTCACTATGTATCATTCTTTATTGCTGAATAACACCACATGAAATTATACTACTGCATGAAACCCTTTTCCATCATTGGTAGTGGCATATGTATACACAAACTACACAGTGGCCATGCTTTATCCCCTTTTCATATCTGATGACAACCATTTCTCTTGTTAGAAACATTATTTTTGGGAACAATGGCAACTAGTAAGACCAACACACCTCCATGAATTATTTCCATGCTTATGATCTTCTCTCCCCATTTGACATCTATTAAAAATGATATACTGATTACAAGGATGGAAAATGGACACATGTCTAAATTTATGCATCTCTTTTGCACAAACACAATTGACTTGACGAAGTGGCTTCCACTGGGACCGAGACCTTTCTCATTTGTCTTCAATAGCTACAAAACTAATCCATGGACCTGATATTAGCCACAAAAAATATCCCCCTGAACATGTAATCTTCCATATTATCTCCATCCTTTTTCATCCATCAATCTCTATGTCTTATTTCATCTCAAAATCACCATTTTTAAATTCTTGGCTGATGCAATCACTGATTTAGGACTGACTTGTATTTATAACATACATGAAATAGCTATCATGATACAATCCCCCTGAATTTGTTACCAATCTTAGTGAAAAATTGAACTAAACATGTAGAAATTTGATTAATCAGGAAATTTCCTTGAGCTTTGAAAGATGAAATGACCCTAATGTATTTTAACATAGTCTTGAGGCTCTTCTTCAGTATGCTCAAAGTACAATTTGTTCCTAATGTAAGAAACCAATTTATCAAATCCAAAAAACAACATGGATTCTACCATTCCACTCCTTTTATCATCCTTCTTAACACATTGACAATTTTTTATTCAAGATCCATATGAAATATCACTCCTACCTTTGTAGGGAACTACACAAGTAGCTTTAGAAAATGATTTCTTTATCCAACTGCATAGAAGTCTGAAAGTAAAATGTAAAATTTTATGTTCTTCAGTGACTCAATATGATAAGTTTTGAGTCAGATCATTCATGGTTCACTTCATCTAACAAGAATTTTGACATCCTTTTACTTCTAATTTCCAAGATATACCACCTAAAAGAATAAAACTATATTTTATGTAATCTTGTTATTTCAGGGCTTATTAATTCATTGTTTAAAACATCCTTATGAGTGCAATCTATACCAATCCCAAAAGCTTGAAAATTAATTGAATCTAATTGTTAAACAATAGAAATTCACAGACCTAATGTCAAAATTTGAGATCATTAGAATGCTCCATTTCCAAATGAGGACACATTTAACAGCTTAGGGACATCATATTATGAGAACAAATACATTTTCCTAGAATCTGATTTTTTTAACAATTTATGCTTTCTAGACACAATTGATTTACGTTCATCAAAATCATATTAGAATTCATACTGTACCTTAGAGTTTCCTCTCTTGATCCTCTGTTTCATAACTAGATCCTTTCATTATTAGATTTTTTGTTATGCATTTTCATACTCAAAAATAGCCCCATATACCTTCATGAAATTAATCATCTCATTGTTTTAAGACTCTTTTCTTAGTAATCTAGGCTTTAATACTTCTAATTAGGTTTGAACATCCTAACAGGACCTGATATCTTCATCTTTATTCTAAGGCTGAAGACAGGACATGAAAAAGATATTGCTATATTTACATAATAGTATAGAAAATTAATCTATTCTTTGAAAAACTTAATTGGCCTTACACTATCTATTTGAACCTGTATCACCATGGAGCTAAGATCCTTAACACATTTTATAGGCTTGACATAGTTATCTCTTTATAATTAGAATTGACCATATCATTTTGAAAGTGAAAGCAATATCAAGATTCAACATAATCAAAGATGTGCCAAGTCATCTTATCTCATTTTATGTTCAGGTCTGTTAATTTATCTATTGAAGATCTTCTTAAGTAACTGTATGGGCTATTTTAGCTACTCCTTCACAGTCTTGACAAAGTGAGTTCTTAACTTTCTCCCATTGCCTCTAAGGAGTTTGAAATTTCCTTTAATAGGAATTGATACATAACCCATTTAGAACTTGATAAATAGCACACAGACTCATGATCTCATTAACTTAAACCTTTTGACAAGAATAGAACTCAAGACACATCATATGGACTAAATCAACTTTGTATCATGATATGTGACTTTGAATAACATCATCAATTCTTCAAGTCATAAAAAGTCTATCCAGAACTTTAAGACTGAAAATAATTATACAACCACACCAGTATTATGAATTAATTCTCCTTGAGATATCGTACCTCATAAAATTATTCAACTTTATGCTCTTCAAGGTTTTAAACTTGTTATTCAAATCATCTTCACTTGATACCTTAGTACAATAAGGTTATCAACAACAAGGAATGCCTAATAGCTCCTTTCGATTGAAAATTGTTTTCATCCTTCATTCTTGAATATATCAAAACATGGGCACATCATACTCCTAAAAAGAGTCAAGGATGGACAACCCTTGCTTCAATGACCTTTAAGTAGGAAAATACACTATTTTAACTGATATTTTCTAGAAAGGAGTCCTATCATTACAATTGAAATAAGAGATGAATTTAATACATGACAGCAATTTTTTGAACTATATGTTGTTATCCAATTTTCACCCCCCAGGGTAATTTTGATAACATGCATTAAATTCTTTGGTGCGAAGCAAGTAGATTGATTCAAGGAAAAAAATCATGTTTCTAGGGTCCCCTCAGATTTTTTCTAACTCTCCTATCCAAGAAGAAAGGAGCAAGTTCTAAAAAAGGGTGAAAAAGTTGCAAAAAACAAGCTTGGAGCAGAAAAAATCATGAAAATTGGCTAAGTCCTGGTCCAGGTGGTCCTTGGGACAGTTGGGATGTCGGGGCGCGAATCGGCCGAAAAGCAACCAGGCGGTCCGCACAGCAAAGGGACATCTGGGCCACGGGACGCGTGGGACGCGAACCGGGTGAACCGGCTGAAGGTAAAAGCAAAATTGACTAGCACTGGGCCGGGACACAAAGGTTGGGACAAATGGATGCGTGGGACATGGAAAGCGGAAGGCGCGAAATGCCCTGTCTTCGCCTCGGCCAATCAGATCATAACGGGACACGTTGGTCAGGCCCATGCGGAAAGTAGACGTGAGGGACAAGGAAGCGTTCCAATTTGGGTGGTTCAGTGCGGAGCTCGGGGTCCCAAACAGTTTGGCAAAAGTTCTGGGCCAAAAAGACGCGAAAAGGCGCGAAGGATGAGCCGGCAGACCCCTGGACCAACCAAATCATGCCATGTGTCACAAGTGACGGGGTCCAAAAGGGAAAAAATGGACGAATTTTTCCAAAAGTTACAAAAGGTCAAAACTTTCAAAAAAAAACGTGTCCGTGGGTAAGGGAAGGAGAGAGAATTTCTCATCCAATCAAGCACCTGACACGTGTCATCCAGGTGGCAGAGCGCGGGAAAAAATTTCAAAACCCGTTTTTGCCTGTTTTGTGCCCTAAATCTTCAGATCGCCATATCTTTCGATCCAGAGCTCGGATTTGCACGTTCTTTATATCATTGGAAAGATTATGAAATTCTCTACATGATTTTGGGGTCAATCTTGAATTTTGGTGTAGTCTGGAGAGAGAAAATTGAGAAACAGACTCTGACACGTGTTCATGGCCAGAAATGACATTTCAGCGACCAAATTTAATGCAGAATGGGTCGCATTCTCCTCCAATTTGGTCAAAAATGATAGGGTATGGGTTTGTAAGGTCCTCCATGTTGATTTTAATGCATTTGTAGTCAATGAGGAATGGGCTCCCATGTTTTTGTATGTTTTCTCTCTCCTGGGCTCGACCCATGCAATGTAAAAGCCAGATTTGGCTCATTTCTAAAGGGGGGAACATTTTTTGGCATAAAATACTTCTTCTTTCACCTCCAACAAGTGATTTTTGCAAGAATCAGACCTCTTCTAAAGATTGTAACAGGTTTTTTACCTCTCTGAGGTTGTAATGCAAGTGGTTTTGACATTGGAAATGATAATGCAAGCTTTGTGAATGGGTTTCAGTCCTCTGTTTGTGTATTTGCTTCATTTCAGACCCTAAATTATATCTTATCAGCCTGTGTATGTTTTATGTTAAATTTTATGATCTGTGTCTATTTGCATGACAAAAATGTTCACCACTCCTTTTGGTGCATCACCATATTTAGTTAGTTTCAATTTTTGCATTTCTATCTCTCTCTCCTTGCAATTTAGAGTAGGATTAGGATCTAAACCTCTGTAGTTTTGCAAATATAGATCTAAATCAGAGGAGTTTGAGGAACCAGCCTCTAATCTGGAGATTCCTCTCTCAGTTTCACAAGTCCCACACTTGGAGAGAGGTTTCCATGTTGTGCAATCACACTGGATGCTAGAGTGATCAACCTAGAACCTTGATTTGCATCCAGGGGTGCTGTGATTTTGCACTAACAGTTTTGGCATGCCTGGTGGGACCTAGAGGTCTCATTTTTATTGCAGCAAAGTTGATGTGCATCTGCTGCAATTTTCTTGCTTGAAAAGAGCTATTATTTGCATATCTGGCGACTCCAAGGGGAAGAATCAACTGGTTTCAGCAGTGCAGGCCTGAAAACTCATGAGAAGAATCACCACAAGGTCAAGAGTTGGAGAAGAAGAAGTGCTGTTTGAATACCTGCAATTATCTCCAAGAAGAAGGCAAAGAGGAAGAAGGATTCAAAGGTCTCCATCTCCACCAAACAGAACTCTCTCAACTCCTCCACCTGGTAGGCCTTTCATTCAGTCAACAAGGGTTTTAAGACCAATTAGAATGGCACAAAACAACCCCTATGTCAACTTCACAGGCAGCAGCCCACTTGCCCTCAATGCACAACATCCAATTCCTATTGCAGCCTTGAAGAACATTCCCTACTTCACTGGAGAAAATCAGACTACTCCAGGTGATCATGTTAAAGATATTGCTAACCTTTGTGCAATCCATGAAATCAATGAGATGCAAGTGGCTGTCAAGTTACTGGCATCTTCATTCAAGGGTAAAGCATTGCAATGGTTTAGGAGCCTTGGAGCTGGTTCTATCACAAACTGGAATCAGCTGTGTATAGCACTTCATGAGTAATTTGGAGAGAAGGGAGACAACTTGTCTCTTTTGGAGCAGCTAACAACCATCAAGAGAGCTCCCAATGAGTAGCTGACTGATTTCAACTTCAGATTTCAAAGGTCTTGGGAGAGAATTCTAGTGGCAGTCAGGCCAACAGCAGAAGGTGCTTTTCTCTACTATCTCAAAGCTTTAAATTCTGATATTTCTATGTTAATTCAATCCATGGGAGGCATAACTATCCCTATGGCTTATAGCATTGCCATTAGGGCTGAAAATTGTTTGATCCAAGCTGGAAAACTTGCCCCTAGACCTCCCATGCCATTGTTTCCAAGTTTAGAGAGTCCAAACACTAATCAAGCACCTAATTTGGCTCCTTCTCCCACTCCTAGAAATCAAAGTTCAAATGAAGCTTCCACTTCATCTCCAAGTGCCCCAAATGAGCTTCAAGAAGTCATGAAGCAATTGCAAAACTTAGGCAATGAGCTGGTTACTCTCAAAAGGCAACAAGCCCAAGGTTTTAGACCTTCTTATCAGCCTCAAGCTCAGCCTAACAGGCAGCCATACCAACCATAATAGGCCACCTAATCTAGCTGCAAATATGAATCAAACAAGGCCTCCTGCCAATAGACCATTTCAGCCCTATAATCCAAATGCCATATCTGCCTCTAAGGCATTGGTGCCAACATAAAACAACATTGCCCAGGAGTATGATTGGTGTTTTCCATGCAATGAGCCTCATAACCAATCCATGTGCTTCAATGGTGCTTTGAATCAAGCATTAATGGTGACAACTACTGGTGTGGAGGGTGATGTCAGTCAAGGAAACAACCAACAACAAGAAACATTCCAACAGCAATCAGCCCCAAATGACACCACATTGGTAAATTGGCAAGCAGAGGATTTTTGTGGCATGAATCAGGTAGTTTCTCAAGGTGTTGCAGCCAACACAAGGTCAAAAAGGAGGAATTTGGGTGAAGAACAGTCATTAGCCCCAACCAATCCACGACCTTCTATGGCTCCGCAAATGGTTGGCAAACAAAATCCAATTTCAAATGCACAAGGGCAGCCAAGAACAACCCCTAGGCCAACTCAAATACCAGTTGTTATCTGCCCACATGCAAGGAGTGAATGTGCAAACCAAGGGACAACAAAGAGATCCTTCATCACCATTCAGTATCATTGATCAGATGAAGAAGACAAATGTCAATATATCAATGTGGGAATCCCTATCTATCCCAGGCCAAAGAGATCTGCTGCAAGCTGCCATGAAGGACTGGCCAACTTCGAATCAGCAAGTTCAGATGCAAGATAAAGTGCTTACAAATGCTGCCCAGCCTGAGGGAAATCATGGAGGACAGCAAGGTAAAATGTTGAAGCCCCCTCCTTTCTATGTTTCATTGATCATTGGAAATCAGCTAGTGCACAATTGCATGATAGACTCCGGGGAAAGTAGCTCAGTAATGCCTAAACAAATAGCTGATCAGCTAGGGCTCCAGTATGAAACAACATCCAAAGGGGTAGTGCAGCTGGATGGGACAGCAGTAGCAACAGTTGGGGTGATTAGAAACTTGAGTCTTACCTTGCATGCATGTCCAAATGTGGTTGTTTTACAAGATGTATCAGTCATAGACCTTCCACCACTCTTTGCCCTATGCTTGTCAAGGGACTTCATAGCTAAGATTGGGGGATATTTGTCTGCTGATTGGTCACACATGTTGTTCAGAATGAGGTATGGAACCAAAGCCACAATCAGGTCTGAACCTATTGTAAAACTTTCATATTGAGCCTTACACTCCAAGTCAGATTAATGCCAATTGCTCAGCATTTGATCAAGAAGATCACCCAAGCACTGATGAAGCTGACACTAAGGTTGGAAGCATCCTGGATCTAACTCTTGATGAATGGGCAAACAAGATACATGCTTTTGATCCTTATCAAGAAGTAGAAGAATCTGAGCTAGGGGTCTATTGCATACACGAAGAAAATCAGCCTATTCCTAGCATCACCAAGCCAAACCACAAAGATGACAATGAGGTATGGCAGCTGTTTTTTGATGGATCAAGGAGTAGACAAGGTGCAGGAGGTGGAGCTATGCTTGTTTCACCTCAAGGAGTAAAGTACTATTCATCTTTTAGATTTCAGTTTGCATGCTCTAATAACACTGCTGAATATGAAGCCTTATTGCAAGGGATGCATTGGGCAATCAAGAAGAAAATAAAGAACTTGCAAGCCTTTGGTGACAATGAATTGATTGTAAATCAGGTCAAGGGACAACATGTTACCAAAAATGATCTTCTCAAGTGCTACAAGAACAGGGTGTGGGACCTCATGGAAGATTTTGAGGGTTTTGGCATCAAATCCATTCCTAGGGAAGAGAATCAAGTTGCTGACAGGCTTGCAGCAGTAGGGGCAGCCTTTGACATTGTGGAAAGCATTCAACAAGACAAGGTACAGCCAAACATCCACGTGATTGTGAGGCCTTCAGTGCCGGATAACAATGTCAGTTGGCAAGTGTTTGAAAATGACCAGCAAATCATCCATTTCTTGCAAGAAGAAGCTGAGTTCTCAGCCAAGAATCAAGAAAAATTGGAACAGCAGTATGGTGACCAAGTGGTACAGCTGAGAACTAACAAGCTGCCCAAGGGACTTATCACTTTGGAGTCCATTTTTAACCCCAATGATCAGTTTAGAAAGGAGAAAGAAAACATTCAGGTCAAGAGAAAGGATTCAGTATCCATCTTGGTAGAAGAGAACAAACCATTGCAAATTGGAAGGATGACAACTGAACAAGAAAGGTATGAGTTCATACAACTATGTCAAGAGTTCCCTGACATGTTTGCTTGGAGCTATGAAGACTTGAAAGGTTTCAATCCCAACTTAGCTCAGCATACCATCGAATTGGATCCAAATACTAAGCCTGTCAGGTAGAAACAAAGACCAGTCAATCCACACATGGAGCCTCTCATGAGGAAAGAATTGGACAAGCTGATTGAGTCAAGGATCATATTCCCAATCAAGCATTCTAGTTGGGTTGCCAACTTAGTTCCAGTCAGAAAGAAGAGTGGAGAGATCAGATTGTGTGTTGACTTCAGAGACTTGAATAGAGCCTCTCTCAAGGACCATTACCCACTCCCTTCCATGGAGCAAATCTTGCAAGTTGTGGCTGGCTCCGAGAGGTTTTCACTACTTGATGGCTACTCAGGCTACAATCAGATTATGGTGAAGGAAGAGGACCAGTTCAAGACAGCCTTCACAACCAAATGGGGAACTTTTGCATACAGGAAAATGCCATTTGGGCTGTCCAACGCTGGTGCTACCTTCCAAAGGGAAATGGACATGGCATTCAAAGGTTTGATTAACAATGTGGTGCTGATTTACCTTGATGATATCACTATTTTTTCCAAAAATGCAGCAGACCACCTCTCTCATTTGAGACAAGTCTTCACGAGGTGCAGGAGATTTGGAGTGTCTTTGAATCCTAAGAAGTGCATCTTTCTTGCACATGAAGGAAAGCTCCTTGGCCATATTGTCTCCAAAGAAGGATTAGCAATTGATCTAGAGAGGGTTGAAGCCATAAGAGCACTACCATTGCCAAGCCACAAGAAATCCCTTCAGAGTTTCTTGGGAAGGATAAACTTTGTTTGGAGGTTTGTCCCAGATTTTGCAGCCCTTGTCAAGCCCATCACCAAAATGTTAAAGAAGAGCATGGCTTTCAAGTGGACAGACAGAAGGCAAGGAGAGTTTTGAAGCAATCAAAGAAGCCATCTCTCAAGCACCAACTCTCATCAACCCAGACTTCTCCAAGGATTTCATCCTCTATGCATTTGGAGGTAATGACACTATTTCTACCATTTTGGTACAGCAGAACAAGGATAATGATGAGCAGCCAATTACCTTCTTCAGCCGGAGCCTAGATGACTATGAGGTGAGGTACTCTTTTATTGAGAAGCATGTACTTGCAGTAATCAGAAGCTTGAAGAAATTCAAGCATTTAGTCTCAAACAACAAGGTCCAGTTGCTGGTCTCACATGCTGGGGTTAAGGACTTCCTCCTCAACAAGGATTTGAATGAGAAAAGGGCAGGTTGGATCACCCGTGTCATGGAGTATGACATTGAGATCAAGATCACCAAGCTGGTAAGAGGGAAAGGATTGTGTGAGCAGCTGGTTTTGGGGAAGCAAAAAGAAGTATGCAATGAAGAAGAGGCTGTTTTGACAGTCCAGGACAGCCATGAGCCAAGTGGCAATCAAGAAGAAGACAATGCTGCCCCCACTCCTTGCTGGACCCAAGGTATTATACACTTCCTAGGCACAGGCCTATGCCCTCCAGAGATGAACAAGACCCAAAGGAGACACTTCAGATTGCAGGCTGTCCCGTATGCCATTGTTGATGGAGTTTTGTTCAAGAAAGATGTGAATGGAGTGCTGCTGAGATGCATTAGCACAAATCAGATTCAAAGGGTGTTGGAAGAGTTCCATGGTGGACCAGCTAGTGGCCATTTTGCACCAAGAGTGACAGCTCTAAAAATCATGAAGGCTGGTTATTATTGGCCCAAAATCTTCAGTGATTGCTATGCATGGATCAAGAGGTGTAAGAATTGTGCATTCTTCACAGGAAAAGAGAGACTTGCTGCCCTTCCATTACATCCAATCTCAGTTGACCAGCCATTCATGCAATGGGGTTTGGACTTCATTGGAGTCATTAATCCCAATTCAAGCCAAGGGCACAAATGGATTTTGATAGCCACAGACTACTTCACCAAATGGACAGAAGCAGTAGCACTCAAAGAGGCAAATGAGTCTAGCATCTTAGACTTTTATGAGGGGATAACAACCAGATTTGGTGTACCTGCTACAATAATCTCAGATAATGCATTGGCATTCATTGGATCCAAGGTGACTGAGTGGGCTGTCAAGAATGGTATCTACCTAAGCACTTCATCAAACTATTACCCTCAAGGTAATGGCCAGGCCGAGTCTACAAACAAGAACTTGTTGAGGATCATTAGGAGGACTCTTGACGAGAATCAGAGGTCTTGGCATACCAAACTGAAATCAGCCTTATGGGCTGATAGGATAACTCCCAAAAGATCCACAGGTAACTCTCCATTCAAACTTGTCTATGGAAGAGAGGCAATCTTGCCCATGTCACTTGAGTTGCCAACATTGGAACTCATGAAGTAGCTGGAGTTGCTAGAGTTTGAGCCCATGGAGGTGAGGTATGCAGAGTTGATGGAGCTGCAAGAGATCAGAAATCAGGCATCCCAAGCAATGGAGAAGGATCAAGCTTTGATCAAGAAGACCTTTGATAGGAAGGCCAAGGATAGATCTTTTCAAGTTGGAGATCTAGTGTTGAAATGGGATGTGGATAGAGAAAAACCGGGAAGGCATTCAAAATTTGATGCCATTTGGAGTGGCCCATACATGGTCACGAAGTGCAAGAACAACAATGCTTTCCAATTGGCCTCATTGGATGGTGAAGAACTGCAGATTCCAGTAAATGGAATCTATCTCAAGCGTTGCTTCTAGAGGGAAATTCACTACTTTGTAAATATTAGATTAGATTTTCATTCCTCCAAGTGCTTGTGCACATTGTTTTGCTGTAGGTTAGTTTTGTTTTCCCTAAGTGCTTTGGCACAGCTTGCTATCCATGGAGATGTTTTGCAGTCCTTGCTTCCATCAGGTGATATTCCATCTTCCTCCTTACACATTCTGAGTCAGTTGGGGTTCTAAACAGAATATTTGATGACTCCATGCCCAATGGACTGCTTCAGGCAACTGGTAACTTCATCTAGCAGGCAGATGACCCCACTGAGTCACCAAATTGTTATCCAATTTTCACCCCCCAGGGTAATTTTGATAACATGCATTAAATTCTTTGGTGCTAGGCAAGTAGATTGATTCAAGGCAAAAAATCATGTTTCTAAGGTCCCCGCAGATTTTTTCTAACTCTCCTATCCAAGAAGAAAAGAGCAAGTTCTAAAAAAGGGTGAAAAAGTTGCAAAAAACAAGCTTGGGCCAGAAAAAATCATGAAAATTGGCTAAGTCCTGGTCCAGGCAGTCCTTGGGACAGTTGGGATGTCGGGGCGCGAATCGGCCGAAAGGCCGCCAGGCGGTCCACGCAGCAAAGGGACATCTGGGCCATGGGGATGCGTGGGATGCAAAAGGGCGAACCAGCCAAAGGTAAAAGCAAAATTGACTAACTGCTGGGCCATGAGGACGCGAAGGACGTGAACCGCCTAGATGGGCCGGAATAGTCCTGGGACATGGGACATAGGGCCGTGGGAGGAAGTGAAGGAGCCGAGAGCCAATCAAATATCAAAGCCCATTTCGGGGGATAGGGAATTTGTCCCCTGAATCGGCGGATCAGGGAATTTCACAAGAGGGAAACGTCCAGAAAGTTTCTGGGACAAAGGGAGTACGAGGGCCAAAGAGAGGACAAATCAGGACACGTGTCCACGTCTCAAAATTTCAAAGGGGCAAGGTTTGCGTTGGAGCCAATAAAAAGAGGACAGGGGAGTGTGGAGCTAGGAGGAATTTGGAATTTGGTAAAAGTTTTGGCCAAAAACTAAAAGGTAAAGGATGACCCCGCACCCCTGTCCTCCAACCAGATCATGCCACGTGTCCCAAGTGGCGGGGATGCGGGGAAAAAATGGGAAATTTTCCAAAATTACAAAAGGTCAAAAATTTCAAGGAAAACCCATGGGTAAGGGAAGGAGAGAGAATTTCTCATCCAATCAGCGCCCGACACGTGTCATCCAGGTGGCGGAGCGCGGGAAAAAATTTCAAAACCCATTTTTGCCTGTTTTGTGCCCTAAATCTTCAGATCGCCATATCTTTCGATCCAGAGCTTGGATTTGCACGTTCTTTATATCATTGGAAAGCTTATGAAATTCTCTACATGATTCCAGGGTCAATCTTGAATTTTGGTTTAGTCTAGAGAGAGAAAGTTAAGAAATGGCTCTGACACGTGTTCATGGCCAGAAGTGACATTTCAGCGACCAAATTTAATGCAGAATGGGTCGCATTCTCCTCCAATTCGGTCAAAAATGACAGGGTATGGGTTTGTAAGGTCCTCCATGCTGATTTAATGCATTTTTAGTCAATGAGGAATGGGCTCCCACGTTTTTGTACGTTTTCTCTCTCCTGGGCTCGACCCATGCAATGTAAAAGCCAGATTTGGCTCATTTTCAAGGGGGAACATTTTTTTGGCATAGCAAGACTTCTTCTTTCACCTCCAGCAAGTGATTGTTGCAAGAATCAAACCTCTTCAAAGATTGTAATAGTATTTTTCTACCTCTCTGAGGTTGTAATGCAGTGGTTTTGACATTGGAAATGATAATGCAAGCTTTGTGAATGGGTTTCAGTCCTTTGTTTGTATTATTTGCTTCATTTCAGACCCTAAATTATATCTTATCAGCCTGTGTATGTTTTATGTTGCAATCTTTGGTTTGTGTCTATTTGCATGACAAAAATATTCACCACTCCTTTTGGTGCATCACCATCTTTAGTTAGTTTCAATTTTTTGCATTTCTATCCCTGTCTCCTTGCAATTTAGAGTAGGATTAGGATTTGAACCTCTGTAGTTGTGCAAATATAGATCTAAATCAGAGGAGTTTGAGGAACCAGCCTCTAATCTGGAGATTCCTCTCTCAGTTTCACAAGTCCCACACTTGGAGAGAGGTTTCCATGTTGTGCAATCACACTGGATGCCTAAGTGATCAACCTAGAACCTTGATTTGCATTCAGGGGTGCTGTGATTTTGCACTAACAATAACTTCAAGAGTTCACCTACCTTAATGCACCAGTACCTGATACAGAACCTAGGCTTACTAATTTGAAGTAATGCATTGACCTCATTAAGTATTCTTCCATATGATACCATAGTCTGAATAACTGCACAGTACTTCAGTCACCAACTTTAGATGAGAAATGTACCTTGTTGAGTTAGGCCTTGTTACACCTAAATAGGAAAACTATTAGAATTTTAAAATAATCCATTGAGCATATAATCAATTCATTATAATATTGACTCCGGTAGCACTAAAAAGATAATCATGATGCCCAAATGCAAATAAAATTTTTTGCAGCTTTGGCACAATGAAGACCTTAATGATTCCATAGGACATGTTATTGTTGGTGCAAATCAGCAGCACCCCTGGATGTTGATCAAATTTCTAGTTTGACATTTTGGACATCCAGTGTGATTGCACAACATTGAATCTTTTCCCCAAGTGTGGGACTTGTAAAAATGGGAAAGATATTCTCTAGGTTAGAGGCTATTTCCTCAACTCCTCTGATCAGGTGTATTACTTGCAAGTTATTCAAGTTTTAAACTCAAAATCCTACTCTAAATTCCAAAGGGACAGAGATAGAGAATGCAAAAACTGAAACTAATGCTAATAAGGTGATGCACCAAAGGAGTGGTGAGCATTTTTTACTTCTGCAGATTGACACAGATCATGGAAATGCAACAAAACATCATGCAAAAATTTGATGAAATGTAATGAAAGATCAGAAATGAAGCAAACAACATAACAGAGGATTGAAAATTTAATTCACAGAGCTTGCATTATCATTTCCAATATCAAAAATACTTGCATTACAACATCTGAGAGGTAGAAAACATGTTACAGTCTTGGAAGAGGTATGATTTTTTCATAAAATCACTTTTCAAGGTGAAAGAGGGAGCCTGCAATACATGAAAAATGTTCAACCTTTCAAAAAAGAGCCAAATCTGGCTTTTACAGTGCAAGAAACGAGCCTAGGAGAGAGAAATGTGGGAAAACATGGGAGGGGCTTCAAACACCAAAAAAAATGCAATAAAACAGCATGGGCATCCTTACAGGCCCATTTCCTGACATTTTTCACCATTCTAGGAGAGAATGCGAGCCATTCTTCATTAAAAATGGTGGTTGAAACGTCATTTCTGTCCATTACCACGTGCCAGAGGCATTTTTCAATTTTCTCTCTCTAAAACTCCATAAAAATACCAAATTGATCCTAGAATCTTGTAGATAATTTCACCAAATTTCTGTTGATATAAAGAACGCGAAAAAATGAGCTCCAGATCGCAAGTTATGATCGTTTGAAAAATTAGGGCAAAATAGGGCCAAAACAGGTTGGCGGGCCAAAATTTTGAAATTTTCCCACTTTTTGCATTTGGGAAAATTTCCCAAAATTTTCCCACGCTCCACCACTTGGATCCAGTGCCATGTGGCATGATTCTGAATTGGATGCAGGCCCTTCCTGCTTCATTTTCCTCCACCGTTTTGGCCTTTGGAAAATTTTCCAAAAATTCTCCACCGAGCCGATGACCTGAGGACACGTGGCATGCATATGATTCCCGCAGGCATCTTTTCTTAATTTTTCTGTCACTGTTGACCATCTTTTCTGATTTGGACATGTGGCAAAACCCATTAGAATGTGGGCCTTTCCCTACCATTTTATCCCTGCGGCTTGCCTGAGTCCATTTTTGCCGCCATGTGGACATGTGGCAAGATCTCTATTGGCTCGCATTTAAGGGGGGGCGGGATTTTCCTTTTGTTTTTCCTTCGATTTGGTCCTTGGGAAAATTTATGCAATCTCTGTTTCTACCTCTCTAGGGACACGTAGTGAACTCCCATTGGTGTGGGCCTGGGGTGAAAAATTTAACTTCTGACTTAACAATCACTTTTGCCAAATTTCTAATCTTCTCCAGTTCTACCCTCCAACTCCCTTGGCAACCGCCTGGCCACTTGGCATTCACGATTGGGCATGGGACCTTCCTGTTGGAAATTTTCCTTTGGTGCCAAAAGGTTTCCAAATTTTCTATTTTTACTCCGCCTTCCTACCATTCCTTTCCTCTAGAGACACGTGGCATAATGTGATTGGGTGCGGGCCTTGACCTTGAAAATTTTGCTTGCGCCAACCCTTAGCCAAATTTTTCCTAATTTCTCCTCCACCTGGACACGTGGCACATCCAATTCGTCGGTGGGCCTTCAGGGTGAAAATCTTCCTTTTGAAAACTTTCCAAACACTTGGTAAAAATTCCAAGTTTACCTCCTCCGACCCTCCGCCACTTCCTGAGGACACATGGCACCATATTATTGGCTGCGGGCCTTTCAGGGGAAAATTTCCCACAAAATCTCCACCGAGCCATAACTTCAAAAATACATGGAGTTAGGAGGAAAAATTTACCTTTCTAGAAAGCTGAGAAAAAGCTCTATCCAATGGTGCCATTTCCAGAAGGTTTTGAGTGCCTAAAAAGAAAAAAATTATGACTGAGGCACAAGAGAGGGAAGAATGAAGGGAGTTAGCCACAAAATGAGCTAAGGGCTCATTTTGGATAACAATTTTGGTGACTCAGAGGGGTCATATGTTTGCTGGATGAAGTTACCAGTTTCCTGAAACAATCCATTAGGCATGGAGTCATTAAATTCTTTGCTTGATACCCCAACTAGCTAGAACATTGCAAGGAGGAAGGTGGAGGGTGGAACATCATCTGATTGGAGCAAGGCCTGCAAAACACATTTCCTGGAACAGCAAGCTTGTGCCAAAGCACTTAGGGAAAATAACTAACCTACAACAAAATAATGTGCATAAGCACTTGGAGGAATGAAAACCTAAGCTAATATGTACAAGGTGGAGAATTTCCCTTCAGTAGCAATGCTTTAGATGGATTCCATTGACTGGAATCTGTAGTTCTTCACCATCCAATGAAGACAATTGGAAGGCATTGTTGTCCTTACACTTTGTGACCATGTATGGGCCACTCCAAATGGCATCAAATTTTGAATGCCTCCCCAGTTTTTCTCTATCTGCATCCCATTTTAACACTAGATCTCCAACTTGGAAAGATCTATCCTTGGCCTTTCTATCAAAGGTCTTCTTTATCAAAGCTTGATCCTTCTCCATTGCTTGGGATGCCTGATTTCTGATTTCTTGAAGCTCCATCAATTCTGCATATCTAACCTCCATGGGCTCAAACTCCAACAACTCCAACTGTTTCATGAGTTCCAATGTTGGCAACTCAAGTGACATGGGAAAAATTGCCTCTCTTCCATAAACAAGCTTGAATGGAGAGTTACCTGTAGATCTCTTGGGAGTTATCCTATCAGCCCATAAGGCTGATTTCAACTTAGTATGCCAAGACCTCTGATTTTCATCAAGAGTCCTCCTAATGATCCTTAACAAGTTCTTGTTTGTAGATTCAGCCTGGCCATTACCCTGAGGGTAATAATTTGATGAAGTGCTTAGGTAGATCCCATTCTTGACAGCCCATTCAGTTACCTTGGACCCAATGAATGCCAATGCATTATCTGATATTATTGTAGCAGGTATGCCAAATCTAGTTGCTATTCCCTCATAGAAGTCCAGGATGCTAGATTCATTTGCTTCCTTGAGTGCTACTGCTTCAGTCCATTTGGTGAAGTAATCTATTGCTGTTAGGATGCATTTGTGCCCTTGGCTTGAATTGGGATTAATGACTCCAATGAAGTCCAAACCCCATTGCATGAATGGCTGGTCAACTAAAATTGGATGCAATGGAAGGGCAGCTAGTCTCTCCTTACCCGTGAAGAATGCACAATTCTTGCACCTCTTGATCCATGCATAACAATCACTGAAAATCTTGGGCCAATAATAGCCAGCCCTCATGATCTTTAGAGCTGTCACTCTTGGTGCAAAATGACCACCAGCTGGTCCACCATGGAACTCTTCCAACACCCTATGAATCTGATTTGTACCAATGCATCTCAGCAGCACTCCATTCACATCCCTTCTTGAACAAAACACCATCAACAAGGGCATATGGGACAGCCTGCAATATGAAGTGTCTTCTTTGGGTCTTGTTCATCTCTGGAGGACAGAGACCTATGCTTAGGAAGTGCATTATACCTTGGGTCCAGCAAGGAGTGGGGACACCATTATTTTCTTCTTGAGTGCTTCCTTACCCATGGTTGTCTTGCAATGCCAAAACAACCTCCTTCTCATTGCATGCTTCCTTTTGATTTTCTCAAAATCAGCTGCTCACACAATCCTTTTCCTCTTGACCAACTTGGTGACTTTGATCTCAATGTCATACTCCATGACACGAGTAATCCAACCTGCTCTCTTTTCATTCAAGTCTTTGTTGAGGAGGAAGTCTTTAACTCCCACATGAGAAACCAGCAATTGAACCTTGTTGTTTGAAACTAGATGCTTGAATTTCTTCAAGCTCCTGATTACTGCAAGAACATGCTTCTCAATGAAAGAATATCTCACCTCATAGTCCTCCAGGCTTTGGCTGAAGAAAGCAATTGGCTGCTCATCATTGTCTTTGTTCTGCTGTACCAAAATTGCAGAAATAGTATCATCACCCCCAAATGCATAGAGGATGAAATCCTTGGAGAAATCTGGGTTGATGAGAGTTGGGGCTTGAGAGATGGCTTCTTTGATTACTTCAAAACTTTCCTTGCCTTCTGCTGTCCATTTGAAAGCCATGCTTTTCTTTAACATCTTGGTGATAGGCTTGACTAGGGCTGCAAAATTTGGGACAAACCTCCGAACAAAATTTATTCTCCCCAAGAAACTTTGAAGGGCCTTCTTGTGGCTTGGCAATGGTAGTGCTCTTATGGCTTCAAATCTTTCTGGATCAATTGCTAATCCTTCTTTGGAGACAATGTGGCCAAGGAGCTTTCCTTCATGAGCTAGAAAAACACACTTTTTAGGATTCAAGGAGACTCCAAATCTTCTGCACCTTTGGAACACTTGTCTCAAATGAAAGAGGTGGTCTGCTGCATTTTTTGAAAAAATAGTGATATCATCAAGATATATCAGCACCATGTTGTTAATCAAACCTTTGAATGCCATGTCCATTGATCTTTGGAAAGTAGCTCCAGCGTTGGACAACCCAAATGGCATTTTCCTGTATGCATAAGTTCCCCATTTGGTTGTGAAGGCTTGTCTTGAACTGATCTTCTTCCTTCACCATAATCTGATTGTACCCTGAATAGCCATCAAGTAATGAAAACCTCTCAGAGCCAGCAACAACTTGTAAAATCTTCTCCATAGAAGGAAGTGGATAATGGTCCTTGAGAGATGCTCTATTCAAATCTCTGAAGTCAACACACAATCTGATTTCTCCACTCTTCTTTCTAACTGGAACCAAGTTGGCAACCCAACTAGAATGCTTGATAGGGAATATGATTCTTGACTCTATCAACTTGTTCAATTCTTTTCTCATGAGAGGCTCCATGTGTGGATTGACTGGCCTTTGTTTCTGCCTGATGGGCTTAGTATTTGGATCCAACTCAATGGTGTGCTGAGCTAACTCAGGATTGAAACCTTTCAAATCTTCATAGCTCCAAGCAAACACATCAGGGAATTCTTGAAAAAGTTGTATGAACTCATACCTTTCTTGTTCAGTTGTCATCTTACCAATTTGGAGTGATTTGCCTTCTTCCACCAAGATGGGCATTGAATCTTCTCCCTTGACTCAGATGTTTGCTTTCTCCTTCCTAAACTGATCATTAGGATTGAAAATGGACTCCAAAGTAATAAGTCCCTTTGGTAGTTTGTTGGTTCTCAGCTATACCACTTGGTCACCATACTGTTGCTCCAACTTTTCCTGATTTTTAGCTGAGAACTCAGCCTCTTCTTGCAAGAAATGGATGATTTGTTGATCATTTTCAAACACTTGCCAACTTACATTGTTGTCTGGCACTGAAGGCCTTACAATCACATGGATTTTTGGCTATACCTTGTCCTTCTTGATGCTTTCAACAACATCAAAGGCTGCTCCAACTGCTGTAAGCCTGTCAGTAGCTTGGTTCTCTTTTCTAGGAATGGATTTGATGCCAAAGCCCTCAAAATCTTCAATGAGGTCCCACACCCTATTTTTGTAGCACTTGAGTAGATCATTCTTGATAGCATGCTACCCCTTAACTTGGTTGACAATCAACTCACTATCACCAAAGACTTGCAAGTTCTTTATTCCTCTCTTGATTGACCAATGCAATCCTTGTATCAAAGCTTCATATTCAGCAGTGTTATTAGAGCATGCAAACTGAAATCTAAAAGTTGAATAATACTTAACTCCTTGAGGTGAAACAAGCATAGCTCCCCCTCCTGCACCTTTTCTACTCCTTGATCCATCAAAAAACAACTGCCATACCTCATTGTCATCCTTGTGGTCTGGCTTGGTGATGCTAGGGATAGGCTGATTTTCTTCATGCATGCAATAGAATCCTAGCTCAGATTCTTCTATTTCTTGATAAGGATCAAAAGTCATGCACCTTGTTTGCCCATTCATCAAGAGTCAGATCTGGGATACTTCCAACCTTGGTGTCAGCTTCATCAGTGCTTGGATAATCCTCTTGATCAAACGCTGAACAATTGGTATTGATTTGGCTTGGAGTGTGAGGCTCAATGTGAAAGTTTGCAATAGGCTTCAGATTTGATTGTGGCCTTGGTTCCATATCTTGTTCTGAACAACATGTGTGACCAATCAATAGATAAGTAACCTCCAATCTTGGCTGTGAAATCCCTTGACAAACATAGGGCAAAGAGTGGTGGAAGGTCTATTACTGAGACATCTTGCAAAACAACAACGTTGGGGCATGCATGCAAAGTAAGACTCAAGTTTTTTATCACTCCAACTGTTGTTACTACTGTCCCATCCAATTGTCACTACCCCTTTGGATATGACTTCATATTGAAGCCCCAACTGATCAGCTATTTTCTTGGGCATTACTGAACTACTTGCTCTAGAATCAATCATGCAGTTGTGTACTAAATGGTTTCCAATGATCAATGAAACATAGAATGGAGGGGGCTTCAACATTTTACCTTGCTGTCCTCCATGATTCCCCTCAGGCTGGGCAGCATTTGTGAGTACCTTCTCTTGCATTTGGACTTGCTGATTTGAAGTTGACCAGTCCTTCATGGCAGCTTGTAGCAAATCTCTTTGGCCTGGGATGGATAGTGATTCCCACATTGATATGTTTACATTTGTCTTCTTCATCTGATCAATGATTTTGAATGGAGATGAAGCATCTCTCTGCTGTCCCTTGGCCTGCACATTCATTCCTTGCACATGGGCAGTAGTAACTGGCATTTGAGTTGGCCTAGGAGTTGTTTTAGGCAGTCCTTGTGTGTTTGGAACTACATTTTGTTTGCCAATAATTTGTGGAGTGGTAGAAGGTTGTGGATTACTTGGAGCCAATGGTTGTTCTTCACCCAAATTTCTCCTTTTTGACCTTGTGTTGGCTACAACACTTTGGGAGATTATTTGATTCATGCCACAAAAATCCTTTTGCCTGCCAGTTTACAAGTGTGGTATCATTTGGAGCTGATTGTTGCTGGAATGTTTCTTGTTGTTGGTTATTTCCTTGACTCCCTTCACCCTCCACACCAGTAGTTGTCACCATTAATGCTTGATTTAAGGCACCGTTGAAACACATAGACTGGTTGTGAGGTTCATTGCATGGGAAACACCAATCATACTCTTGAGCTATGTTGTTTTGCACTGGCACTATTGCTTTAGAGGCAGATGTAACATTAGGATTATAGGGCTGAAATGGTCTGTTGGTAGGAGGTCTTGCTTGATTTTGATTTGTAACTGGATTGGGTGGTCTTTGAGGCTAGTATGGCTACCTGTTAGGCTGAGCTTGAGGCTAGAAAGAAGGTCTAAAACCTTGGGCTTGCTGCCTCTTGAGTGTAACCAACTCATTGCCTAAATTTTGCAATTGCTTCATGACTTCTTGAAGTTCATTTGAGGCACTAGAAGATGAAGTAGAAGCTTCACTTGAATTCTGATTTCTAGGAGTGGGAATAGGAGCTAAAATAGGCACTTGACTAGTACTTGGGCTCTCTAAACTTGGATATAATGGCATTGGAGGCCTAGGAGCTAGCTTGCCAGCTTGAATCAAACAATTTTCAGCTCTAATGGCAATGCTATAAGCAATAGGGATAGTTGTGCCCCCCATGGATTGAATTAACATAGAAATATCAGAATTTAGAGCTTTAAGGTAATATAGAAAAGTAACCTTCTGCTGTTGGCCTTACTACCACTGGAATTCTCTCCCAAGTCATTTGAAACCTGAAGTTGAAGTCAGTCAGCTACTCATTGGGAGCTCTCTTGATGGTTGTTCAACTGTTCCAAAAGGGACAAGTTATCTCCCTTTTCTCCAAACTGCTCATGGAGGGCTATACATAGCTGGTTCCAATTTTGGATAGAACCTGAGGCAAGACTCTTGAACCATTGCAAAGCCTTCCCTTTGAATGAAGATGCCAACAATTTGACAGCAACTTGCATCTCATTAATCTCATGGATTGCACAAATATTAGCAATATCCTTGACATGATCACCAGGAGTGGTCTGATTCTCTCCAGTAAAGTATGGAATGTTCTTCAATGCTTGCAACTAGGATTAGATTTTGTGCATTGAGAGATAAGTGGGCTGCTGCCAGTGAAATTGACATAGGGGTTGTGTTGTGCCATTCTGATTGGCCTTAGAATCCTTGTTGATTGAATGAAAGGCCTACCAGGTGGAGGAGTTGATAGAGTTCTGTTTGGTGGAGATGGAGACCTTTGAATTCTCCTCCCTATTTGTCCTTCTTCTTGGAGATAATTGCAGATACTCAAACAACACTTCTTCTTCTCCAACTCTTGACCTTGTGTTGATTCTTCTCATTAGTTTTCAGGTCTGCACTGGTAAAACCAGCTGATTCTTCTTCCTTAGAGTCACCAGATGTGTAATTTAGGGCTATTTTAAGCAAGAAAACTTGCAAAAAATGCACATCAATTTGTTTGTAATGAAGATGAAGACCTCTAAGTTCCACCGAGCATGCCAAAACTGTTGGTGAAAATCAGCAACACCCCTGGATGTTGATCAGATTTCTAGTTTGACATTTTGGACATCCAGTGTGATTGCACAACATTGAATCTTTTCCCCAAGTGTGGGACTTGTAAAAATGGGAAAATAATCTCTAGGTTAGAGGTTGGTTCCTCAACTCCTCTGATCAGGTGTATTACTTGCAAGTTGTAGAGGTTTTGAACTCAAAATCCTACTCTAAATTCCAAGGGGATAGAGATAGAGAATGCAAAAAAAGAAAAAAAAATTGAAACTAATGCTAATAAGGTGATGCACCAAAGGAGTGGTGAGCATTTTTAACTTTTGTATATTGACACAGATCATAGAAATGTAACAAAACATCATGCAAAAACTGATAAAATGTAATGAAAGGTCAGAAATGAAGCAAACAACACAAACAGAGGATTGAAACTCATTCACAGAGCTTGCATTGTCATTTCCAATATCAAAAATACATGCATTACAACATCTAAGAGGTAGAAAACATGTTACAATCTTGGAAGAGGTCTGATATTCCACAAAATCACTTTTTTAGGTGAAAAAGGGAGCCTGCAATACATGAAAAATGTTCAACCCTTCAAAAATGAGCCAAATCTGGCTTTTACAATGCAAAAAATGAGCCCAGGAGAGAGAAACATGGGAAAATGTGAGAGGAGCTTCAAATACCAACAAAAATGCAATAAAATAGCATGGGCATCCTTACAGGTCCATTCCCTGAACATTTTTCACCATGCTGGGAGAGAATGCGAGCCATTCTTCATTAAAAATGGTGGTTGAAACGTCATTTCTGTTGATTACCACGTGCCAGAGGCATTTTTCAATTTTATCTCTCCAAACTCCATCAAAATACAAAATTGATCCCGGAATCATGTAGATAATTTCACCAGATTTCTGTTGATATAAAGAATGTGAAAAACCATGAGCTCTGGATCGAAAGTTATGGTTGTTTGAAAATTAGGGCAAAACAGGGCCAAAATGGGTTGGCGGGCCAAAAATTTGAAATTTTCCACTTTTTGCATTTGGGAAAATTTCCCAAAAAATCCCTGCACTCCACCATTCCTGGTGCCATGTGGCATGTGTTGATTAGATGTGGGCCTTCTACGCTTCATTTTCCACCATTTTGGTCATTGGAAAATTTTCCAAAAATTCTTCGTGCGGGCCGATGACCTGAGGACACGTGGCATGATGTGATTCGTTGTGGGATCTTCTCTCTAAATTTTCTGTCACTTTTGACCATCTTTTCTGACTTGGACATGTGGCAAAACCCTATTGGATGTAGGCTTTCCCTACCATTTTATCCCTGCGGGCATGCCTTCCTCCATTTTACCGCCACGTGGACATGTAGCGTAAGATCCCATTGGCTCAGGTTTGGGGGGCGAGACCTTTTCCTTTTGTTATTTCCTTTGATTTTACTTTGGGAAAATTTCCCAAATTTCCCCCGCATTCCACTGGTCTGGTGACACATGTGGTGAACTCCCACTGGTCAGTGGGCCATGGGGCAAAAAATTTTCCTTTGACCTCACCAAATCACTTTGGGCCAAATTTCCAATCTTTCTCCACCCTCCGCCACTCCCTTGGCCCTGAGTGACACGTGGCATCGACGCTTATTCACTGGTCGCGGGCCTTGCGGGCAAAAAATTCACTTTGCATCCTCACCAAAACACTTCACCAAATTTTCAATTTTATCTCCACCCTCCGCCACTCCTTTGGCCTATAGAGACACGTGGCATAACGCGATTGGGTGTGGGCCTGGCGTCGAAATTTTTTGCTATGGTATCAACCCTTAGTCAAATTTTTCCTAATTTCTCCCCACCTAGACACGTGGCAGCATCCAATTCGTCGAGTGGGCCTTCAGGGTGAAAAATTTCCTTTTGAAAACTTGCTGAACACTTGGTAAAAAATTCCAAGTTTACCTCCACCCTCCGCCCTCCTGAGGACACGTGGCCTCATATTATTGGCTGCGGGCCTTTCAGGGGAAAATTTCCCACAAAATCTCTACCGAGCCATAACTTCAAAAATACATGGAGTTAGGAGGAAAATTTTACCTTTCTTGAAAGCTGAGAAAAATCTCTATCCAATGGTGTCATTTCTAGAAGGTCTTGAGTTCCTGAAAAGTAAAAAAATTATGACTGAGGTACAAGAGAGGGAAGAATGAAGGGAGCTAGCCACAAAATGAGAAAAGGATTCATTTTGGATAACAGTTATACCTTTAGACCAATATTTCTACATCCTTCATGAGATATGAGTACTCTTCATAGGACTCCACACACCCATATTTAGATGAAATCAATGATAAATGAATTACCTGAGATTTTGTAGACCTCATTAAGTCATATTTATCTTGAATATGCATCAACACACTTTGAAATCGACTATTACCATCTAAGAATTTCTCATACCTCAATCCTTGCCATGCAACATCAATTAATACAACACCTTTAACTCAATGTATCTTGGTAAACACCCTATATAATGCATGGTATCTTTTTACTCATGATGATCTGTAACCACAAGAAATATACAAAAAATGTTCACCAATAATGCATGGTATCTTTTTTCTATATTTTTAAGAGTTAATAAAAATTTTCAAGATCTACAAAAATTAGAGAAAACCTAGGTAAAAACTGAGAGAAAATAAGATACACAATTGTTAATGGAGTTTGGCATGCAAGCCTATGTCTCTAGGTCCATGTAAATAAGACCGATATATTAAAAGTTCCTTAAAACACTTACAATTCTCTAGAAAAGGAAAACAAAGATATTTTGACAATTGTACAATATTATCCATAAAAAATGAAGCCCGGTCCCTTTTGGAATATTCTCAAAATTCCTCTCCTAGCTCTCACAATAAGTAAAAAATGCCTCACAAACCTCTCAAAACTTCCCTCAAATATCACTATGCTCATTTTGATAACTATCGATCCCACCATGGTGTAATAGCCACATATAGTTTTAATATGAGGAGGGTCAACGGTTTGACCCCCCTTTCCCACTGCCGATTGTTTATTATTTTCCATCTTGGGAGATATCCCATATCCATTGTGTTATGGGTTTTAAAGGTCTTTAAAATGTTGCGGGTGTAAATTAAACATTTGTCTTAGGACCACTTGTGTTTGGGGTGATTTAAACTGTTAGATATTCATTGAGACATGTGGAAAGTGTGGGAAGTGAGTGGTTTGGTGTAACGTTGGAGAGATAAGGTGGGTGTGTGGGAGATAGGTAGATAGGTGATGTAGTCAAACACTTCAATTCATCATAATTTTAAGTTATTCAAGAAAACAAATCAATGACCTAATCAACTCTATAATATGAGGATTTATAGGAGCCTAGAAAGGCATATTATTTTCTTTTTTTCACTTATTTCACCTCCAAATGATCTCATAAGTCCCTTTTCTTTACTTTACACCTACATCCAAGATCAAAATATCCTTCAAATTATTCCATTCATAATAGTAATCAACTCACATATATTCACCAATTAGTACCTCAACATTTCTCTAGTACTTTCCCCCTATAACATGCAACAATTATTCTAACAGCCTTCCCAATTCCTTTGAGCTCATTCATCTTTTTCATATGCTTAAAAAAGTTTTAAACCAACAATTAATATTATTTCAAAAGGTTAATAGATCATTCTTTTCCTATCTTGCTTAGGATTGTCCTATAGGTCTCTTAAGATCATTTATTTTGGAATGCTCAAGGTTGGTTGGTGGTTCGTGAAACTACCCAGAACCATATGAAAACATCCTTAGATGTAATTCAAATCCACTATTATATATGCAAAATATTATGCTTCAAATCTTTATCTAACTCTTTCCTTCCCCTATTTTACAATTTACTTATAGACTCTTTTTAAGGACTGGGACAGTCTGGAAACTCAAATAGATCTTAATATACATCCTTCTAAGGTACATTCCCAATCATTTTTATCATCCTTTATTTAATTCTAGAGGCATGTGAAATTTTTAGTCTCCACTCCAAGGGGAAATAGTACTTCCTTTGTTAATGTGTTCTAAAATTGAGGTCTAGGACTATGTTTGCTCATTTCTCCCTATACTATTATAAAAATAAGAAGATTACACCTATAGTTTTCCCAAATTCCTTCATAATCTCTTACTAGATACCACTATCATCATTTCTTGAAGTTATTAGATTAAAATATTGTGGTTTTATGTCTCTTTAAGAAAACCCTAACTTAAATTGTTATAATATTCATTGTAGAACTTGAGAGGGAATATTTGGCCCTAACTTTTATTGCAAATATATTCAAGGCTTCAAACTTAATGTGGAGGTATGTTTCTATGCTAGGGAGATGGTTTTCCTACAAGTGGGTTCTCCAAAAATTCCTAATTTTCAAACCACATGCTTCTATATTCCACAACTTGTACACAAATGTGAGCAAGGGTGTTTAGACAAGAAATGACTTTTTCAACTATGTGGTCTCACATTTTATAACCAAAGATTTTCAAACAATTCCAATTTAGTCTGATCCTCCTCACACCTATAATTTTTTTTTTCAAAAAATGGTTTACTCATTCCAAATTATCATAGATAGATATGCACAATTTAGTAATAGCCTTCCACCAACAAGTAAAGAGGTTTCCAATTACCCTTAATCGATTCGCTACTTATAACAAACATATGCAAAGTCTCTTCTTGAGGAATTCATTCACTAATCAACCAGGTCATTTTCCCAATATAAGCCAAACCCCTACAATAGTCCAATTGAGCATACACAATAGTCAATCCATAAGATATTAAATCATCATATAAGCTAAAATGAACATATGTGAAGTTGATTATCATTCATGTAATTGATCATTCCCAACATTGTAGAGTAAAACCCTCATTCCACACACTCAACCTAGAATCACTATAAAACAAAGATAAACTAACATACTAAACTATGCTTACTTAATTTTTCCCATACATGTAAGGTTCCTTGTCACATAACCATCAAGTTAAACCTCTCCTTTATTAAAAGAACACTGAGAAATAGTTAACAAGCATGCAATCCAACTTATGAACATTCATAGAAAATCATCACAAAAAAATAACCATTTAGTTTTTAAGCTTCATAAAAAAATGTTGAGGTCTCAATCCATGGCTCCTCTCCATCCATTATATGAGGAATACACACTCTTTCTGTTATTCATACCTTGACTTGGAGGAATAACTAACTCCCTAATCGAATACAATTTCCTTTTTAATCTCATTCCCCCATTTCTTAAACCCTAACTACCTTCTTATAAGCCCATACATTATCAAAGTAGACATAATGATCACCCTTTTAAAACATTTTTAAATTCATCACTTACCTCAAGACACTATGATAAAATGTTCTAACCTCTTATGTACACTTCAAATCCATCAAAATCACCTTGACCTCACAATTACATCTTTTTAGATTCAAATCTCATTTTTGGAGGGAAACATAGTATGAAGGAAAATTCAAATTACCTAGCATCTCACTAACTATAAATGACTTATTTTCCCCATTATGATCTCATAGAAACTTGATAGCTTATAAACATGACAAGGAGGGAGAATTCAACACTTTGATGCTTCATTGTATGATGCTCCTGCATCATATTTCTAAGGTGGAGAATTCGTATCCTTGCAAATGCATAAAAGGGGGTGGATGGGGGTCACTTGTGGACACTGTTTTTGATCCATATCACACTCAGATCTTTTGGGTGTTAAGACCTCCTGTGCTCCCACACATTGCAGTTAGTTGAGGACAAAAACCTTCACATGGTATTCAAAATTTGGTTATGAAAAGCCTCAAGCTTCCATTGGTGATCTCTTTCCTATTTGATTCATATCTTGAGCTAACAATCAGTTGTTACGGAGCTAGGGCACAAATGCAAGGCTGTCATAAACAGGGGTTTTACATGCAATATTAGATGCACACCAATTTAGAGACCAGATTGGTCTCAGTTCTATTCCAGCTAGGGCATCTTCATCTTTATCTACTAGTGTGAGCTAGCATTGGGAAGTGTAACAAAAGTCATTTCTGGGCTTCACTTTCTGCATCTTCGAATTGACCCCCAGAGGAGTGATGACTAGACCATACCTTGCCAAGGGGACTGATGCTAATCAAACACCATGCAATCAATAAGATGCCTAAAACAATTCTGCTAGAATAGCTTTACATAAAACCTTTGCAAACAAATGAGCAGCAATATCATATATTATTATATAACTCAGTTGCAATACATTGAGAATGGGCCTTTCTTAAATCGGCAAGGAATAACAATCTAAGATTTGCATTTTCAAGGTTATAGATCAAGCCATAAATCAAGGAAATAACTAGTCATGCAAAGAACTAGTCAAGACCATAGATTTAGGAGAGAACTAGACATCAAGGATGCTGTTTTTTAGTCAATTTTATAGATCAAAGAAAGAAGATAGTCAATACCATAGATCAAGGAAAGAAACTATACCTAACAACTAGAGTAATAACTCCTAATATCTAAATAAGATAAAAGAAATGTCCACACACATAAGTGGGTGAGGATAAATGTCAATAAAGGTAAATAAGGTACCTAGGTGAACATGAGCTAGAGGTAAATACCTATCTAGCACAGAGTGAACCCCTACGGTTTGCCAAAAGGTGAAGTAGCATCCCTTCTAGAAGGAGTTTGAACAACTAGGACATAATAATGATGGTGCGCTCATGATGCAATAATTGTGTGAATTTGAGAGACACCTAAAACCCAAAACCAGTCCATAACAAAGTAATGATGAGCTATATGACCCTGCACCATGTCATGGGATCCCAAAATGCTCTAAAAACCTCCCAATGCTGAGCTGAAGTACTTTTGGTACTAGGAACTGAAAAACCAAGTCCAGGGCTAGGTCGATAGAGAATCAGTTCAGATACTGAACTGGCCTTTTCAACCATAATTTTCTTCGTACAGAGGATGCTTGGTCAATGAGGCCTGATGGTGGAGTGTAAAAAAAACACCATTCATGATTCATATCAAGATGCTGCAGTTAGGTGTGCTCTAGAGTCCAAGAACTCTTCTAACAGAAATCAAAAGGAAATGCCCCTCACATAAATCTCAGAGTGTCACGATTCCAAGAGGAAGCTATAAGAGGTACCTTGTTGTATATATCTTCCCCAGGTAGATATAGACAAGCAGAAGAATATGAAGAAATCCTTGACGCACAGAGATGGCCATCGACACGGAGTGTCGTCACATGAAAAGTTAGCATCTTGGCGCACAGAAATGGCGCATGACACGGAGTGTCGACACATGAAATGTATGCGCCCTTGGCGCATAGAAATGGCGCACAGAAATGAGTGTCGACAATGAAATGTATGCGCCAGAAGTGGCCATGTACACGGAGGCGCACACAGAAGTACACCTTCTCGCACAGAAATGGTGCAAACGGAGTGTCGACACGAAAATGTATGCGCCCTTGGCACACAGAAGTGGCACACAGAAATGGAGTGTCGACAATGAAAAATGTATGCGCCCTTGGCGCACAGAAATGGCGCACAACAGAATGGAGTGTCGACACATGAAATGTATGCGCCCTTGGCGCACAGAAATGTGTTGACATGAAATCGCGAGTGTCACGTATAGCGCACAGAATGTTGACACGCAGCCTTGGCGCATGGAAGAGGATGTCGACACACACATGAATGCGCCCTTGGTGCACCTTCAAAAGGCGCAACATTATGAGCGCTAACAGGAAGCAGACCCTGTGCCTGGCGCAGATATTCAGATGGCCATAACTTTTGACTGGGAGCTCAGATTCATGCAAGGTTGGACTTTTTGGAAAGCTTACGAGGTCCTCTGTCCAACTACGACTGGATATCTTTAATTGGGTGATAAAAAATTCTTAAAAATGCAAAATACAGTTCGCCACTTTTGGGTTTGCTAGGGTTCTCACCTACCATCATTATGAGATGAATTAAATGCATTCTGGCGGTGGTTGGGGCAGATTTCGAATTTCCTCTCTCTTTTCTCTCTCATTCTTCCTATAAATTGTAAGGAGGGGATTCTTTCTAAAGGTTGGACATTTTTTTTTTGCCCCTCCCTTCTTCTCTTTGGCAGGTGAATTTGTGGAGTTCAAACCTCCCATTTTAAAACTGTAATGCAATGTTGCCTCTTGGCATTTTGCAGTGTGTTGTATCAATCTTTGGAGCAAATTAATGCATGTCTGTGGATGATTCTCAACCCTCTCTGTATTCATTTGCATCCCCTTGATCTTTCACTGTGAAATCTGGCTATCTGTGCATGATCTTGCATTGCATTTTAATGGTCTGTGTTTATTGGCAAGACAGGTGTTCTTCATTCCTCGGTGCATCACCTTTGTAGTTTAGGTTTTATTTTATGCATCTTCTTACCCTGTCTCCTTGGCAAGTTAGTTTAGGTTTTGAGTAAACCCTCTGCATTTTTTACGTGTGCATCTGAACAGAGGAATAGGAACCGGCCTTCATCCGGAGAGCTTTTCCGATTTCGCAAGGTCCCACACTTGGGAAAAGCTCCATGTTATGCAATCGCACTGAGAGTCTCAACCCATCGTGTTGCAGACATTCAGGGGTGCTGTGATTCACCATCAATAGTTTTGGCACGCCCGGTGGGACCAAGAGGTCATTCCATAAAGATTTGAAGGAGTTTTCATGAAATTCATCACTTAAAAATTACAGGTTTTACAGTTTCAGGTTTTTTCACCTTCCAGGTTGAACTTTGAAATCAATTTTCAAGGACTTAACTTGCTCAAAACAAGTCAAAATTTCACCAAGTGATAGATCGGGGGATAATCTTCAAAAGGGTATTCTTAGATTTTTGAGATTTTGACTTTCAAAATTTCATGGTTTTTTGATTCTCAGATTTCAGGTTTTCGAAAGTCTGGCATTTTTGGATTTTCGGGACTGTCATTCCAAATCAAGTTCCAAACTCTAAAATATCAAAAATACAGGGCTTTCAAAATTCTATTTTTAAATATTGTCAGGTTTGGTGTGTAACTTAGCAGAATCTGCCTTTTGAGGCTCATTTTTTCTAACACATCTGGCGACTCCGAAGGGGATAGAATTCAGCGGTGTAGCAGCAAAGGTTGCCCAGGCATATGAGAAGAATTCAAACCAGGTCCAATACTCGAGAAGAGGGGCTATTTGTCCACTTGCAACTTTCACCAGGTAGAGGAAGGAGAGGAAGAAGACCACAAAGATCACCATCTCCACCTAACAGGACTTTGTCTACACCTCCACCTGGTAGGCCTTTTCTCGCAATCGACCAGGGTTCTTAGGCCAATCATAATGGCACATCTACCACCGAATCCCTTTTTCAATTTCACGGGTAGTAGTCCACTTGCCCTAAATGCTCAAAATCAAATTCCAGTTGCAGCACTAAAGAACATACCCTATTTCACAGGAGAAAATCATACTACTCCTATTGATCACATCCAGGATATTGCTAATGCATGTGCAATCCATGAAATAAATGAAATGGATGTTGCAGTCAAGTTGTTGGCTTCATCTTTCAAAGGCAAGGCCTTACAATGGTTTAGGAGCCTTACAGCAGGGTCTATTATGAATTGGAACCAACTTTGTTCTGCTCTTTGCAGCCAATTCAGGGAGAGGGCGGACAATTTATCTTTATTGGAATAGCTGACAACAATAAAAAGGGATCCTAACGAACAAATGGCAGATTTCAACTTTAGATTCCAACGGACATGGGACAAGATTCCAATAGCTATAGACCAACCGCCGAAGGAGCATTCCTTTATTTCTTAAAGGCTATAAATTCAGACATAGCCATGATGATCCAATCAATGGGAGGAACAACGCTGCCAGGGGCCTACGACACAGCTATCAGAGTAGAGAACTGTTTGATCCAAGCTAGCAAGCTTGCACCAAGGCCACCAATGCCTCTCTATCCGGATATGGGAAATCCTACAACCAGTCAAGCACCAGAGTTGAATCCCATTCCAACTCCTAGAAATCAAAGCAATAATGAGGCGTCGACTTCTTCAAGATACTTCAAAGGAATTGCAAGAGGTTATGAAACAGCTACAGAACCTTGGAAATGAGCTTGTGACTATCAAAAGATAGCAAGCTCAAAGTGCTAGACCGTATCAGCCTCAAGCACAGTACCAAGCTAGGCCCCCATACCAACAAAATAGACCACCACCTCAGGCTGCAAATCAAAACCAAAACCAAGGACAACCTCAAGTTGCCAGGCCGTTTCGACCGTATGATCCAAATGCAATGACGTCCTCAAGAGCTTTGGTCCCAACACAAAATAACATGGCACAGGAGTACGACTGGTGTTACCCTTGCAATCTACCTCATAATCAGTCAGCATGTTTCAATGGTGCACTAAATCAGGCCTTGATGGTGCAAACCATTGGTGTTGCTCAAGAACCAAGCCAAGAGGAGAATCAACAGCAACAAACGCAACAAGAAGGACCTCCAACAGAAACCACATTGGCAAATTGGCAAAACGGAAGAATTCTGTGGAGTTAACCAATAGCCTTTTCAAGGCGTGGCTGCCAACACACGGTCAAAGAAGAGAAATATAGGAGAGGGACAACCGTGTAATCCAGTTGTTTCTCAACCCACTCTTACACAACAAGGGGTTAGTAGACCAAACGCAGCTCCAAATGTGCAAAATCAACCCAAGGTACCTGTTGTAGCAACACACGCACATGCTCAAGCTCCAGAAAAGTTTTACACCAAGTAAGGGACAGCAAAAGGACAATTCATCCCCTTTCAACATCATTGATCAAATGAAGAAGACGAACGTGAATATATCAATGTGGGAATCTTTATCCATCCCAGGACAAAGAGATCTTCTACAAGCTGCCATGAAGAATTGGTCAACTTCGAACCAACAGGCCCATATGCAAGAGAAGGTCCTCACGAATGCTGCTCAGCCTGAAGGGAATCATGGAGGACAACAAGGTAAAGTTTTGAAACCCCCTCCATTCTATATTTCATTAATCATCGGGGATAAATTAGTACACAACTGCATGATTGATTCTGGGGCAAGTAGTTCAGTGATGCCGAAGCAAATAGCGGATCAGCTGGGTTTGAAATATGAGCCAGTGCTGAAAGGAGTAGTACAGCTAGATGGAACGGTAGTAGGAACTGTTGGAGTCATCAAGGGGTTAAGCCTAACACTACATTCCTGTCCTAATGTTACAGTTCTGCAAGATGTGTCTGTGATTGACCTTCCACCACTCTTTGCATTGTGTCTATCAAGGGACTTCACTACAAAAATCGGTGGATATTTATCTGCAGATTGGTCACACATGATTTTTAGGACAAGGTATGGAGCCAAAGCAACAATCAGGTCAGAACCAATTGCCAATTTCCATATTGAGCCTCATGTACCAAGTCCTATCAATGCAAATTGCTCTAAGGCTTTTGACCAAGAGGAGTGTTCAAGTGATCTAGAAACAGGTACCTAAGGTCGAGGGAATTCCTGATTTAACTTTGGATGAATGGGCAAAACAAGAGGTCATGAATTTGACCCATACAAGGAAATTGAAGAATCTGAATTGGGTGTATATTGTATACATGAAGAAAATTCACCCATTCCCTAACATCATTCAAGCCTGAACAAAAGGATGAAAACAAAGTTTGGAAATTATTTTTTGATGGTTCGAGAAGCAGACAAGGTGCTGGAGGTGGTGCAATGTTGATTTCACCACAAGACATCAAATATTTTTCAGCTTTTCGTTTCCACTTTTCCTGTTCAAACAACACGGCTGAATACGAAGCATTGATTCAAGGAATTCATTGGGCCAGGAAAAGGGGCATAAAGAACTTGCAGGTGTTTGGAGATAGTGAGTTGATTGTCAACCAAGTTAGGGGACAACATGCTACAAAGAATGACTTGCTGAGGAGCTACAAGAATAGGGTATGGGACCTCATTGAGGATTTCGAAGCTTTCAACATTGTGTCCATACCCAGGAAGAAAAATGAAGTCGCAGATAGGCTTGCAGCAGTTGGAGCAACATTTGATGTGGTTGACAACATCAGAAGGGGAAAAACACAGCCACATATCCATGTGATTGTGAGGCCAGTAGTTCCAGATAATAACACAAGCTGGCAAGTGTTTGAGAACGATCAACAGATCGTCAATTTCTTACAAGAAGAGGCTGAATTTTCAGCTAGGAATCAGGACAGATTAGAGCAGCAGTATGGGGATCAAGTAGTGCAGCTGCGGACAAACAAGCTTCCTAAGGGTTTGGTAACATTGGAGTCTATCTTCAACCCTAATGACCAGTTTCGTAAGGAAAAGGTAAACATACAGGTCAAGAGAGAAGATTCAGAGCCAATTCCGGTTGGGGAAGGCAAAACACTTCAAATTGGCAAAGTGGCCACTGAACAGGAGAAATCAGATTTCATACAACTTTGCCAAGAATTTCCAGATGTCTTCGCTTGGAGCTATGAAGACTTAAGAGGATTCGATCCAAATTTGGCACAACATACCATAGAGTTGGATCCAGATGCTAAGCCCGTCAAGCAGAAACAGAGATGGTCAACCCTCACATTGAGCCTCTAATGAAGAAAGAACTAAATAAGCTAATAGAGGCAAGCATTATATTCCCGATCAAGCACTCAAGCTGGGTTGCAAACTTGGTTCCGGTCAGGAAGAAGAGTGGAGAAATCAGGTTGTGCGTGGATTTCCAAGACCTAAACAGGGCATCTCTCAAAGATCATTACCCACTTCCTTCAATGGAACAAATATTGCAAGTAGTATCCAGTTCAGAGAGATTCTCTCTCCTAGATGGCTACTCAGGGTACAATCAGGTGATGGTGAAAGAAGATGACCAATTCAAGACGACTTTCACCACCAAATGGGGGACCTATGCCTACAAAAAGATGCCATTTGGGCTATCAAATGCTGGGGCCACTTTCCAAAGGGCAATGGATATGGCATTTAAGGGGTTGATCAATAAAATAGTTTTGATATATCTTGACGACATCACTGTATTCTCAAAAAATGCAGCGGATCACCTCTGTCATTTGAGGCAAGTATTTCAGAGGTGTAGAAGATTTGGGGTATCATTGAATCCCAAAAAATGCATATTTTTGGCTCATGGGAAAACTTCTAGGCCATATTGTTTCAAAGGAAGGGTTGACGATTGACCCAAAAAGAGTTGAAGCAATTCGAGCATTACCCATTGCCAAGTCATAAGAAGGCTCTTCAAAGCTTCCTAGGAAGGATCAATTTTGTCCGCAGGTTTGTTCCAAACTTTCCCAGCTCTTGTGAAGCCAATAACGCTGATGTTAAAGAAGAGCATGGCATTTAAGTGGACATCTGAAGGCAAGGCAAAGTTTTGAAGCAATAAATGAGGCTATATCCGAAGCTCCAACTCTCGTCAATCCAGACTTCTCTAAGGACTTCGTGCTATATGCCTTTGGTGGTGATGACATGATTTCTGCAATCCTGGTACAACAAAACAAAGTTTTGAGGTTAATTTTGAGAACAACCAGGTTGCTTTCTTCAGTCAAAGCTTGGAGGAATATGAAACTAGGTACTCTTTAACCATTGAAAAGCATGTCCTTGCAGTAATCAGGAGCTTAAAGAAATTCAAGCACCTAGTCTCAAACAATAAGATCCAATTATTGGTCTCTCATACGGGAGTCAGGGAGCCATTGTCTTCTAAACAAGGATCTGAATGAAAAAAAACGTGCAGGATGGATAACTCGTGTCATGGAATATGACATCGAGATCAAGGTCACCAAACTAGTACGTGGGTTAAGGGACTATGTGAGCAACTAGCCTTGAGTCAACAAGTTGATGCTAGGTGATGAAAAAGAGGTTGTCTTGGTACTACAAGATAACCAAGAACAAAAAATGATGATGTGCCCACTCCCTGTTGGACTCAAATGTGATACACTTCCTACATGATAGGCCTATGCCCTCCAGAAATGAGAAAAGTTCAAAGAGGAGATACTTCAGATTACAAGCCATTCCATATGTGCTTGTTGATGGTGTTTTGTTTAAGAAAGACATCAATGGAGTTCTATTGAGGTGCATTAGGTCAAATTGAGAGGGTTTTACGAGATTTTCATTGATGGAGATTCTGGAGGACATTTTTCCCTCACTAGGTATGTGGCTCTCAAGATAATGAAGGCATGGGTATTATTGATCCTCACAGTCCTTCAGTGACTGCTATATTGGATAAGAAAGTGCACAAATGTTCTTCACATTATCAAAGAAAGATTTCTTAGCAGCACTTCCATTGCACCCAATTTTGGTTGACCAACCATTATATGCAATGGGGATTGGAAGTGTTCATCGGGTCATCAATCCAAATTCGAGCCAAGGCCACAAGTGGATTCTCACAGCATTTTGGGACTATTTACAAGTGGATTAGGAGCAGTAGCGCTCAAGTTAGCAAATGAGTCTATATCATACTAGACTTTTATGAAGGAATAGTGATAGGTTTGGTGTGCCGGCCACTATCATTTCAGACAATGCATTATTGTTAGGTTCCAAGATTACACAATGGGATGTGCAATGAATGGAATCTATTAGGAGCACCTCTTCTAATTATTACCCATAGGGTAATGGACAGGCAGAGTCCACGAACAAAGAATTTGCTAAGAATAATCATCAAAAGGACTCTGGATGAAAATCAAAGAACATGGCATACCAAGCTCAAATCAGCATTATGGGCTGACAGAATAACACCAAAGAGGTCTACAGGTAATTCCCCTTACAAGTTGGTCTATGGAAAAGAGTCAAGTACTTATCCTATATCATTGGAACTGCCTACATTGGAGTTCATGAACTTTATCTGGAGTTTGATGAGTTTGAATATGGATTAGGTATGCAGAGTTGATGGAATTGGAAGAAATTAGAGAACATGCAGTTCAAACAATTGAGAAAGATCAGGCCCTTAGTAAAAAAAGATGGTTTGATAAGAAAGACAAGAGCAAGGACCTTCCAGGAAGGGGACCTGGGTTGTGAAATGGGATGCAGATCGGGCAAAAAGGGAAGGCATTCCAAGTTTGATGCCATTTGGAGTGGACCCTACATGGTCACGGGATGTAAAAGTAGCAATTCCTTCCAATTGTCTACTTTGGATGGAGGAGAACTCCCGATTCCGGTTAACGGAATCTGGTCTTAAACATTGCTACTAAAAGATTGACAAAGGGTTCTACTTTTGCTGAGAGACTGTTATGACCTAGATCTTCAAGTCCTCTTAAGTGTGTAAGCACATTGTCATGTGGTAATTAGGTTTCTGTTTATCTTCAGTGGATTGGCTTGAGGTTTTGTAGCATGGATAAGTGGATTGCATTATTCTACAGAAGTAAGGGTAAGGAAGAGTTGACCTTTATCAGGTATCGGGATCAGATTGATCAGATGATTGGGTAGTCAAGTTATTGCTTATGACATCCATGCCCAATGGATTGCTAAAAGGCCACTGATCTTCTACCTGAGCAGGAAAGGTAATCCAATCTGAGGCGCCAAATTGTTGTATATATCTTTTTCCGTCCATGATGAAATCAGTGCTTTCATGGTTATGGTTGAATCACGGTAGTGTACTTTTTGGTATACAGGGAGAACATTGATTGATATACATGAATGAGATACATGATAAAGGTTGCACCCTTGGCAATCTAGAAGCTGGTGCCTAAGGAGAGAGGTCGACAATGAAATGTATGCGCCCTATGTTGAAAGATATAAATGCACACTTGTATTCAGTGGAAAATTTATCTAAGAGATTTGCGCCCTAGTAAGCTTAGCAACCTCATTTTCTACAAATGTGTTTTGTTATATGCTAATAAAAATGTATTCTCTTATTTTTCGTTCTACATGAAATGTGATTTTTGTCATGACTGTGAGTTGTCAATGTGTTGTGTTTGAAACTTGCATTGAACGATAACCATATCATGCCATGAACACATATGCTCGATCAAACACCATGATCAATAAGGCGAAAACCTTCAGGAGCAACATTTTAAAGCGCTTTGCAGGAAGCAAATGGCAACAATATTCAGATGGCCATAAATTTTGACAGGGAGCTCGGATTCATGCAAGGTTGGACTTTTCAGAAATCTTACGAGGTCCTCTGTCCAACTACGACTGGATATCTTTAATGGGTGGAGAAACAATTCTTAAAAATGCAAAATACAGTTTGCCACTTTTAGTGTTTGCTGAGGTTCTCACCTACCACCATAATGAGATGAGTTAAATGCAACCTGGAGGTGGTTGGGGTAGATTTTGGATTTCCTCTCTCTTCCCTCTCTCATTCTTCCTATAAATTGTAAGGAGGGGCTTCTTTCTAAAGGTTGGACATTCTTGTTTTGCCCCTCCCTTCTTCTCTTTGGCAGGTGAATTTGTGGAGTTCAAACCTCCCATTAAAAACTGTAATGCAACTTTGCCTCTTGGCATTTTGTAGTGTATTGTATCAATATTTGGAGTAAATAATGCATGTCTGTGGATGATTCTCAACCCTCTCTGTGTTCATTTACATCCTCCTGATCTTTCACTGCAAATTTGGTTATCTGTGCATGATCTTGCATTACATTTTTATGGTTTGTGTTTATTGGCAAGACAGGTGTTCTTCATTCCTCGGTGCATCACCTTTGTAGTTTAAATTTTATTCTTATGCATCTTCTTACCCTGTCTCCTTGGCAAGTTAGATTAGGTTTTGAGTAAACCCTCTACATTTTTACGTGTGCATCTGAACAGAGGAATAGGAACCGGCCTTCATCCGGAGAGCTTTTCCGATTTCGCAAGGTCCCACACTTGGGAAAAGCTCCATGTTATGCAATCGCACTGAGAGTCTCAACCGATCACGTTGCAGACATTCAGGGGTGTTGTGATTCACCATCAATAGTAACAAGGCAAGGACATAAAACCTGAAGAAGCAGGATCAACACCACACCCTCCCATACTGCTGAATGGGTCAAGAAAGTGGACTACAAATCTGTATGAGTTGCCCAAAATCAACTTCGAACACTGACAAAATCACTTCCAGGCTGAACTTTGAAATCCATTATTCAGAGACTTCAACATGCCAAAAGTGTCAAAAATACAGATACAAAATCTCTCAACAAACAAGAGAGATACACTACATCTGCTAAAGAAAAATCTCAAAACAAGAAGCATTACAATGCAGAAGGTATAGAAAGTGGAGCAAGAGGTCGAATGGTGGAGGAGCCATGCTTATAGAGTCCTCTCAATGAATGCCTCATGTCACCGCCACGAGGGATCAGATATCCACCCCAAATCAACACGGATGGATGAAGAAGATACATGCATATGACTTGGTGCAAAATGCACAATAGGGTGCATGCAAAGTTCAGAATGTGTGTCAGGTTGATCATGTCCTTTTGACAACTAAAATTTCAGGTTTCTCAAGCCTGAGTGAAGGTGTAGAACTCATGTGTTTCTCATGATCCTTAGAAAGAGTTCGAGTGAACAAAAAAGGAGCTTTGTCAATGTGTGATCCTAATGAAGTATCTGCTCGAAAACCAATGTCATGACGAGAATTCCACTTAACATGTGGAATAGAGGAAATAATACCCCTGTGAATGTCCAGCCAACCAAACTTTGCTAGTGAGACCCATAGAATGGAGCATGCGAGAACTAAATGCAGTGGTATGCTTCTCAAAAGGATCCATGCAGGCCAAGTAGAATAGGATACACAACATGTGGTATTTGTAATTTAGGCACAGATGTGGAAGAGCATTGTAACAAGCTCATAGGTGTATGAGCATCAAGTTCCAGGAACAGCACTCAAAGACTGACAGATCAATGTCAGTGGGAAAATAAAAGCTGCAAGTGGACTAGGAGCATGGATATGGTTGTCCACAATATGATGGTGATGTTGTAGGCTAGCAAGTTTGTTCTGCATGGAGTGTATTATTGTATCCTTATCATGAATGAGTGATTGTAGAAGATGAATTTCACTTCTTGAGTGATCTATTTTCTTCCACAAATTTTACAATATCCTCTTGAAGTCCACATACTTCAGAGAAAAGCATATCATTCTCAAAATCTCATGATAGGTACAAACTGCAACTCCCAAAAGTTTAGGACATCGGGCTCAGCCGAAATTACATCCACAATGATTACAACACTCCTCCATATTTGGCACTTTATAATTATAGGTGCAAGTCTCAAAATAAATATTTCCAATGGAAAGAGCACAAAAAAACAAGCACTTTTACAAAAAATACACTCAAAACTGAGTTACCGATCAAAATGAACCTATTTAGATCCTTAGCAATCAAAAGGGTTGATTGTATGTTTGAATCCCAAGGTTTCAAGAATGGAGTCTTGTCAATCCATGGCTACAAGACCACTTGACATATCTCCATATGACTTCAAACTTGGATGGATGAATGCAAGAAATGAAGATAGCTAGCTCCTCTAATGGAAGAATGCTCTAAGATGATAAAATGGCTATAGTATAGGCTCTATGCTCATTTAGGTGTAAGTATAGAAAGGTAAGGATGAAGGCTCCTTATATAGCCCAATGGATAAAAGAAGCTTTGCATCCCTTTACATGTGGGATAATATCAAGGTTGAGTTAGTTAGGGATGACTATGGTTGAAAGAGGGTTGAGTCAACCTTAGGAGAGTTTAGTTTGTCCTTTAGTGACTCATGGGGTTTGAGGGGATTTATTAATTAACCAAAGTGATTAATTAATAGGTGAGCAAGCTTATATAATATTTTTAGAAGAATAATTAGTATGATTTAGAGGATAAGAAGGATTTAATCAAATAAATGACGATTTATTGATCTAATAGAAGAGGAAACTTAATTAATTAAGAATAATTAATTAATTCAGGTAGAAAGGGGTTTAATTAATGGAAAGGTTGTTAATTGTCATCTTTTGTTGGATAGAAGGGTCAATTAACTTAGCGTAATGTAATTAATTAATGATGATAGAAGAGAAAGTGTGTGATATTGACGATATGTCATCAATTTGTGGGAAAGGATATAATTAGTGCAATTTAAGTATTTAAATTCTAGAGCTAAATTATAGGTGTCTACATTTTCCCCTCTTTGGGGTGGCATAAGTGACGCCACTTCAAAGATAGTAGACAATGTAAAATTTTGAAGGGGTAGAAGAAAAATTAGTAGAAGTGAGAGATGCCCCCTCGAGTGTCGATGGGGTGATGAAAGAAGGTCGATCGACGATCGAAAAAGATGAGAGAAATGGATAGAAGAATGGGGTAGGGGTATGATGCCCCAGGGTGAATTAGAAGAATAGTGTTGATAGGGGAATGATATAGAAGAAAGAGAGGAAGATGGTGAGAAGAAAATAGCTTTCATCCATTGTGTTAAAAACAACTTTTGTGTCATCATTTGCCAAGGATCTACATCATCGGTCCTTATTAAAAATATAAGCATACAAAAAAAGTAGAATGACATGAAAATCCATACTATGAACAATTGTCCATTGCTGAAAACACCAACTCAATGCAACATACAAAATGTAATGCAATACAAGAAAGTAATAGATGCATAACTTCCTGACATACATAATGCAATGCAATACGAGAAACTCAAACAATAACCTAACCTAACAGAGAAACATAATGCACAATGTTTTTGTTATCAAGCTTTAATTCTGACATGTGTGAATTAATGACAAGGGTTAAAAGATGGTGCCCCATGAAAGGATAAATGCAAGGGGAATAACGGAGGACACTTGGGTCCTATGAAAAGAAAGTGTGCACTATGAAACAGTACCAAACAAACTCATTGTGCCCCAGAGTACAGACATAGTAAGCAAACCAACTTTGTTGATGGAGGTAGATCAAGATGATCCAAGATTGGAGTCATGCACAAGAACAGTTTGAGAACCAAAGAGTGACATTTTTTAGGATGATTTTTATTTTATGAATTATTTTTGATTTTTTTATTTAGGACTAACAATGTTTTTTTTTTTTTGAAATATTTGAATGTTTTTGTGTTTTTGAAAGTTTTCTGAAGCTATGTACAGGAAAATTAAGAAACGTGGATGCCTCAGCAATAGATGGGATGTACAAGGGAAAAAGACCATGTGTATGTACAAGAAGAAGATGAAGATGCAATATTGCCCCCGACATTAGATGGGAATATTCAAAGGAAAACTCTTCACACATAAGTTGTATCAGGGATAATATGGATATGTTCAACCTGATGATGGTAAACCCAATGACATGCTAGGAAGGAACAAAGGATGCCCCCAGTGTAAGATGGCCAAGAAATGTATGATAGAAAGAAGTGGAAGATTTTTTATTAAAAGGGGAAAAAGGTTCCCTCAAACATAGAAAAAAGGAAATCCTATACACATGGATGTTTTGAATGAAGCAGAAGAAAAGTGCAAATTCCATGAAAGGAGATGAAAAATTTAGAAAATCCTTGTGATGAAAGATTGATTAGCCAAAGGCACAAATCATGAGACAAGACATGCACTAAAGCAAGAGTTTGAACAAGGTCTAAACAAAACCTGGTAACATACTAATCATGTTTACTCATCGAGATCCTGTGTGTGCATGTGGAAATGAATTACCTCTTGAATGAAAGAGTTGATAGACAACAAGTGAAGACACTAGCCAATGTGTAGGAATGATTTAGTTTGAAAGGTGATTTGTGAATGGATTGTGGAAGGAGAGTCGTACATTGCTCCGCTGCCAGCCAGACATCCATAGCCCCGATGGAGATGCATTTGATTCTAATCACAACATTTCTCTACTATCAGTCAGGTGTTCATAGCCCCGATAAAGATTATTGGAAATACCCCAAGAGAGATTTATATATCAATTTGCTTTTTCTTTTAGCTTTTTCTTTTTGATTGATTGATTTTGATTCTTGTTTTTTTACTGAAAACTTATTTCAGCTCTCTTGTTTGACAAGGGGTTAAGAATCACTTGATGGCTTGATGGAAGGATGTGGAAGTGATTGTGATGATGACATTGGCTAGTGTCAACAAATATGTCCAAAATTTCTTCACAACAAGTTTATTAGATGAGAATTGTGATAGGATCTCTAAGAGGTCAGTCATTCTTTAATTTACCAAGGTGATGAAAGACCAAGGTCAAACAGATACCATAGAGATAAATGTCACAAAATGTGTGTGAATAGGCTAACCAAAATAACATCAAAGGGATGAAAATGGTGGATGACTTGCAGAGGAATATGAAAGAAAGGGAAGAAAGAACATCCATGTGTACGCAATACCTGATTGCAATGTTTGATCTTTGTACCTTTGATTTTATTTTTGTAATGTTTTAATGTTTTCTCATTTTTTTGTATTTTTGTTTTATGATTTTTTTTTTTTTTTTATGGTTATTGGGATGAAACATGTCATTCTACGTGATAAGATCCAACAATGATGTTTGTGATTTCCTTGATAAGAGAGACTAAGCGTGTTTTCTTATCAAGTGTAATATTATCCCCGATCTCGATGATCGTGGTGAGCTCACACTCAACAAATGATTGTGATTTGTTTTGAAACATGGGTTTTGTATGTGGGAGCTTGAGTTCCCTATCCATAGGTTTCTACACTTTGTGCCATACTTGATGGGTACGTTGGTGTGCATTCTTGAATCACGTTTGATTTTGAATTTTATGATCATTTGAGTTGTTGGGAGCTTTGGAGCTCTTTGGAGTTTTGATCTTAGCTTGATAAAGAACTTGTCTGGGTTTCTTATAAGCTAATGTGTGACTTGTCTGATCCCAAGAAGTGGGAGAAGAATGTGGACGTTTAGAATTGATGGAGAAATGATGGTGGGCTTGCCACAATCATTGATAGAAGAATAATGTGATGGTCGAAAAGGACATGGTCTGAGAATTGAAGAAGAGGGGCTACCAGAAGGTGAGCCATGAATAGAAGATGAAGGGCTACTAGGATGTGGCCCAAGAATAGAAGAAGAAGGGCTACTAGGATGTGACCCATAGATGTAAGATGATGGGCTACTAGGATGTGGCCCAAGAATAGAAGATGATGGACTACCTGGGGGTGATCCATACATAGAAGGTGACCCATACATAGAAGACAAGGGGCTAGTTGGATGTGCCCCAAGAATAGAAGATAATGGACTACTCAAAAATGTCCCACAAATAGAAGATGGAGGGATACTAGAAGGTGACCCCATATACCTAGATGAAGATGAAGGGCTACTTGGTGTTGACCCATAAGAGATTGTGATTGAGGAACCATGATAGAAAAAGAGTGATTGGGTGATGAGAAGATAGGCCATGGATCAATGCAAGACCCAGGAGTTTCATCATGTAATGAAGAATGTGAAGATGGAAGAATAAGAGGAGGATCAAGTTGCATGATCTGAGGCTCTTCCTCTATTTCTTGATAAAAGGAATCAACCTTTTCCTCACAATACACAGATGCATTGAAGTCTAAAGATAATCCTTGTTCATAACTTGTTAGAGGAGTAACTTTGTGTGCCCTTATAAATGTCATGATCACTCCTTTATTTTGAAAGAAATCAATCGGTATGGGTTGTTGATTGACCACAGGGTTTGATTGGAAGAAAAAGGGCCAACTGGTGTGAAAGATTAGAAGATGTTTGATGATGATTGATAGAAGAAGATGACATGTGGAGACAAAGTAGAATTGGGCTAGATGTCTTGTGAGTAGAAGAAAAAGGAATTGGTTGGACCTACCTATAAGATGGTATATCATCTATAAATAGTAGGATTATATCCAATTTCTATAGATTGTGACGTAGGAGTCAACTTAGACATTTGACTAGAAGGACTTTGAGTCACATGAATCTTCAAAGAAGGAAGAATTCATTGGGGTGATTGATAAAAGAAGGTCTTGTGAAGAAGGGAAGGACCATGATTCAAGAATTGTATTGGATGAAGAATAACAGGGATCCTACGAAGAAAGAGAGGACCACGATTCAAGAATTGTATTAGATGTTTGATTGGAGGGATTTGGAGTCGCGTGTATCTTCAAAGGAAGAAGAATTCGTTGAGGCGACTGATAAAAAGGTCCTTGCAAAGAAGGGGAGGACCACGATTGTCACATTAAAGAATGGAGGAGGTCCTGTGAAGATAGGGGGTCACATTAGATGATGATGAAGAAGGTCCTATGAAGAAAGGGAGGACCTGTGAAGAAGGGGAGGACTCATGACTTAATTTGAATTAGATGAATCTGAATAATAGTTTGGATCTGAATCATCAGAAGAATCAGAGGAAATATTTGGATTGGAATCCTCAGAAGAAGAGGAAATGTTTGGATTAGAATCAGAAGAAGAGTGGGGGGAACCCGAATAATAATTTGGATCAGAAGTATCCAAACCATACCACCGACTATGAGATGAAGGTGGGGAATGGGTTACCCAGATGGGTTCTCTAGCGTGAAGAACCAAACGAGGCTTAGTCATGGTCGGAATATTTTGATGTGAATGCCAAAACTTTGATTCCTTATTGTCGTATGTATAAGGGACCTTGCGATAATCAGTCATTGTTGGCGTGTGTTGGGTTCAAAGGTCTAGACCTAGATTGTATGATCAAACTTCTTCAAAGTGAAGAAGGTTTCATGTTGATTTGGGCAGCATAACGACAACCAACTAGACATTTCGTAAAGATGGGGATGCTTGTGTGATTTTCCAAAAGGGAAGCTAAGGAAAACATACATCGTGATGACTCAAGATTGATAATCCAACAAGGTTTGGACAACAAGTTTGGAGGTGTAAATGTCAAAGGATTGATCAAAATTTTAGCAACATAAAGGATACAAAGGAAATATTTCCAATGTTTGATTGATGCAAAAGTTTCTTGATAGGAAATTTTTTTGCCAAGGTTTGAAAGATATGTTCAAAAATGACCATGAACTTAGGAAAAAACAAGAAGATCAAGAGGATCAAAGACCCAAAGGATTGTCCTAGAAATGAGTTTATAAGATGGATAAACACAAGGAACAATCATGTAAGTTCAAAACACAAAGCCAAATTAATGACCAAAGAATAATGAATGATAAAGAATCAATGGATCAAAGTGATTGTCCTAAATGGATAAGTTAAAATGAAGAATAATCACAAGAAACAATCACACAAGGTTTGTTTTGAACCAATCAATCAATGAACTTACTTCCTAAGTTATTTCCAAATGGTAGTTGATGTTTAAGATGATCAAAAAAATGTCACCACTTATGTCAAGTTCAAAGAAATGAACAAGGTGTAAGTAATAACAAGAGGTTGATATGATCCCCAAACAAAGTATACTAAAAGCAAGTTTGAATCCAATCAAGACCTATATCTCAAAAAGTGGGAGTTACGAAGATGAACAACACAACAATACCACTAAGATATGTTAACCAAACTTTATGGAAAAGTAAGGTATTAATATCAAAATAATATTGATACGATGCACACAAAGGTAACAACAACACTTTTCAAAATTGAGGTAATGTTTGAAAGAAAACTAATGCTAGAGTATACCAAGGAATTTTTAAGGTGGGCGTAGCGTAACGTTATGATCTAGACACTTAGGCCAAGTTTACAAGAAAAAAGACATAAGTATCAAACTTGTGGCGATACGATACAACTCAAGATAACAGTTCAAAGGAGAGTCAAGTGATGAATCAAGCCTAACTATAAATTGATGATCTTGACTTGGGTATCAAGATCAAAAAGGCTACCAATGATATGAAAATGTCTCCACACACTTTAGATGTTTAACAACTCAGCCGCAAACATGGATGAGTGTAAACAGACACAAAAGTGGTGAATACAATCAATTAGCAACACAAGGGTAGTCACTCTTCTTCTGATCAACAAAGTGTCAAAAGAAAGTGAAGGAAGTAGATCAATTGGGGTTGAAGAGAGTTTGGCCTCACTTTGACAGAGTTTCACCTCACCTTCGGGTGAGTGAAAAAATAAATAAAAGTAATGCTTCACAATCTTCGTGATAAATGATGCTTCGTTTGAACTTTAATGGACTCTCCCCTTGTTTGAAAAACAAGGTTTTGACTCTGAGAAATTTCTCCCTTTGCGATGGCTCTCAACTCAAATTGGTTTTGATATGGTCAAAGTTGGCTCCTGGACAAGATAGCTTCCTAGGTGGTTCACTCAACTAGGTGTCACAAGTTATCTAAATGTGAGCTCGGTTTGCCAAGGTTTCCCAAGGAGTATCCTGACTTTACTTTACCCCCTTCAAGCACAGTGGGAAATAAATGCATCCATCATGTACTCTCACTGGGGTCACGATACAGATAACTTTGACACTAAATCTCATGTGTATCACTAGTCAAGTAGGTGTGCGGAGCACTTCCTGTTTCATCCACAAGGTTCCCTCTTGTGTGGACTACTTTGGGGTTCCTAGGACCACCCCCATTGTTGTAGCTTAAGGCTTATGCCAAAGGGGTTATGTCCTAGTTAAGCGGATGGGGCGTACCCTTATCTGAACCTGCAAATACAGTCTTTTGATTGTGGTGTATTTTTTATCTTTTATACTTAATGTGGTTTTCTTGAACACCTTTTTGGCAACCTACATGGAAACTGTATTAGTAGTTTTGTTTTGTCTTGATCCTTCTTTCTTTGACAAGTGTTTAGGTCCTGCATGATGGATTTAGTAGTTTTCCATACACATAAAGAGGATGAATGTCATTTCTAATTCTCAAGATCATCCTAGGATGCAAGAGAAGAGCATACGTGATGTAAAATCCAACTACGAAATCAACAATGGAAAATACTTGATTCAAATGCAAAATTTGTTCATTTTAACCAAATTTGACATTCTTTCTTTTAGCAACAAGTGTTTTTCAAAGAAAAAAGAGATATAGAAATCATTTCTGATTCCCAAAATCACCTAAAAGGTGTGAGGGAAGAGCATACATGACTCTAATCTCATGATTAAGCATGCAATGTTCATTTAACCCTTTAAACAAATCAAATCAAGTTAGCAAAAACATGCAAATAAACCCTACAAAATAGAAGTTAATCTTCAATAAAAAAACTACAAGGAGTCAATAAATTAGAAAACATGCTTTTTTTGCAAATTTTAAAGTGAAACTCAAATCTGAACTTGTGATGTGTACGCTCAATTTTGGGTGTGTACGCCTACTTCAAAGGGTGTGTACGCCCCTCACCTATGGAAACTGACAGTGAGCTAATGGGTACCCTCAATTTTGAGTTGTGTACGCTCAAATTTGGATGTATACACTCAACATAGAAAAATGGTCAAAAAATAACACTGACAGATAGGTATGCTCAAGTTATAGGCATGTACAGGGCTAAACACAACAGGGTAAATATCAACATGTGTGTACAGTCAAAATTTTTGTGTGTAAACTCCCCTAGAAAAATGACAGAATAGATAGAAACATGTACCCTCAAGTTTGATGTGTATGCTCAACTTTTGGACATGTACGCTCCCCCATAAAAAATCAAAAAGAAGTGAACATGTACCCTCAAGTATGAGTGTGTACACTCAACTTTAGGTGTGTATAGCTCCCCCATAGAGAAAAAAAAAACACAGAGGGCAAGAATATGAATGTACGCTTCCAGAATGATGCATACGCTAGACTTTTGACATGTACCCTAGCATTTTGATGTGTACACTCAAGTTTGGTGTGTATGTCCTCTGTCATTTTTGTGTATGCCTGTACCTGGAAATGACGTCAAAACATGGAAAATGACATAATTGATCTCAAAAAGCTCAAATTTTTAGTTAGCTCAAAATTGACAAGAACCCATCTAAATTAGATCTATAAGCAAGACTCAACACATGTAAAGTTAGAAAAAATCATAAGAAATTCAACATTAATTCACACATGTGCATATCAAGGGTTAGCCAAAAATTGAAATAACAACAAAATTTGAACCACAATGCTAAGGGACTAAGGATCTGTCCCACCGGGCATGCCAAATGTGTGCAAGAATTAGTTAGCTATGCAAGTAAAATTGAAACTAACACCTAATAGCCTCAATAAAATGCTAAACTAAAATCTATGCACCATCATGCTTAGAGCTTAAACAAGACTAATCTACCAACATCTTTGCATTAGAACATGAATAAACATCAAACTAATATGCTAAGCAATTAATCTCTATCTCTATTGAATGCTAATCAATGAAATGAACCTATTTAGATCCTTAGCAATCAAAAGGGTTGATTGTATGTTTGAATCCCAAGGTTTCAAGAATGGAGTCTTGTCAATCCATGGCTACAAGACCACTTGACATATCTCCATATGACTTCAAACTTGGATGGATGAATGCAAGAAATGAAGATAGCTAGCTCCTCTAATGGAAGACTGCTCTAAGATGATAAAATGGCTATAGTTTATGCCCTATGCTCATTTAGGTGTAAGTAGAAAGGTAAGAGGAAGGCTCCTTATATAGCCCAATGGATAAAAGAATTTACATCCCTTTACATGTGGGATAATAGCAAGGTTGAGTTAGTTGGGGATGACTATGGTTGAAAAGGGGGTTGAGTCAACCTTAGGAGAGTTTAGTTTGTCCTTTAGTGACTCATGGGGTTTGAGGGGATTTATTAATTAACCAAAGTGATTAATTAATAGGTGAGAAATATTGTAAAAGATTTTAGACGAATAATTAGTATGATTTAGGGGATATGGAAGGATTTAATCAAATAAATGACAATTTATTGATCTAATAGAAGAGGAAACTTAATTAATTAAGAATAATTAATTAATCAATTAAAGGGAAAAGAAGACAATTTAATACTCTCTTATTGGCCATCTTTCTTTCTTCCTCATTACAAGTGTGATCCCTTGACTTTTCTGTTCTTTCTCTTTTTCTATAAGCACCATTAGTTGTGTTACCTCTTGTTTCAACTCTGAAATTTATTTCTATAACCACATCTCTCTTTTCTTTTTATTTTCCTCTTTTATTTTCCCCTCATTCTCTTCTTGTTCTCTTTTCATGTGGCTAATAATCTTGGCTAAATCTGTTATCAACTCCTCTTCTCTCCATATATTTCTTATTCTTCTCCTCACTCTCTCTCTCTACACCTCACCTAGGATTAGCACCTAGTATTTTGGTGTCTTATCACACTCTTCTCAACCTCTCTACACTTACTTTCTTCTCATTCTTATTTTTTTTAATTTTCATTCTTCACAAACACACTTCATAATTTCATTAGTTAGCCACAATCATTAATCAAAATTCAAATTTACGTAAGCAATATCAACCAGATATCTCCTCTGATACCAAAAATTATAGATTCAAATACTTCAATTCAGCATAATTTCAAGTTATTCAAGAAAACAAATAATTGACCTTATCAAATTTGCAATCTGAGGATTTATAGGATCCTAGAAAGGCATAATCTTTGCTTGTTTTCACTTATTTCACCTCTAAATGATCTCAAAAGTACCTTTTATTTGTTTTACGTGTACATCCAAGGTCAAAATATCCTTCAAATTATTCCATGCATAATAGTAATCAAATCACCTATATTCACTGATTAGTCTGTCAAGATTTCACTAGTACCTTCCCCCTAGAACATGCAACAATTATTCTAGCAATCTTCCCAATTCCTCTAAGCTACTTCATCTTGTTCATATACTTCAACAATTGTTGAACCAACCATTAACATAATTTCAAAAGGTCAATAGATCATTCTTTTCCTATATTTCCTAAGACTGTCTCTTAAGACCATTTCCTTTGGAATGCTCAAGGTTGGTGGTTCTTACAACTACCAAGAACCATATAAAAAATTATTTAGATGTATTTCAACTCCACTGTTATGCATGAAAAATATTATGCTTCAAGACTTTATCTAACTTCTTCCTTCCCCTATTTTGTAATTTACTTCTAGACTCCTTCTAAGGACTGGGACAGTCTGGAAAATAAAATAGCTCTTAATATACATGCTTATAAGGTACATTATTAGTCATTTTGATAATCCGTTATTTAATTCTAGAGGCAAGTGAAATTTTGAGTTTCAAATCCAAGGGGAAATAGTACTTCCTTTGTTAATGTGTTCTAAAATTGAGGTTTAGGATTGTGTTTCCCCATGTTTCCCTATACTGTTATAAAAATAAGAATATTAGACCTATATTTTTCCCAAATTTATTCATAATATCTTAATAGAGATCACTATCATCATATTTTGAAGTTATCATATCAAAATAAGGTGGTTTGATTTCTCTTTAAGAAAACCCTAGTTTAAACTGTTATAATCTTCACTATAGAACTCGAGAGGGGATATTTGACCCTAAGTTTTATTGTAGATCAATTCAAGGATTAAAAATTAATGTTGAGGTATGATTATATGATAGGGAAATGGTTTTCTTACCAGTGGGTTCTCCAACAATTCCTAATCTTCAAACCATGTTTTTCTATCTTCTACAACTTGTAGACAACTGTGAGTAAGGGTGCATAGACAAGAAATGATTTTTTCAACTAAGTGGTCTGAAATTTTAAAACCAAGGCTCATAAAACAACTTCACTTTAGCTTGATTCTCCTCACACCTACACCAACAAGTTTCAATGAATGGTTTACTCAAGCTGATTGATCATAGATAAATATCCACAAGTTAGTAATAGCCTTCCACCAACAAGTAAAGAGGTTTCCAATTTCCTTCAATTGATTCTCTACTTATAAAAAACATATGAAAAGTCTCTTCTTGAGGAATTTGGTCACTAATCAACCAAAATCATTTTCCCAATATAATTCATACCCCTATAACAGTCAAATTGAGCATGCACAACAGTCATTCTAAAAGGTATTAAATCATCATATCAACTAAAATGAACATATGTGAATTTGATGATCATTCATGCAATTGATCATTCCCAACATTGTAGAGTAAACCCATCATTCCACATACTCAACCCAAAATCACTCTAAAAAAGTGTAACGAACCATTACACCAAAACCTCAAGGCTTTAGTGAAATCCACACATGATGATCATAACATCCCACCGCGCTTTTGTAGATCCCGACTCAGGCTGGGTTTGCACCCGGACTCCCATACGTACGAGCCCCGCTTCACCAATGTTTAGGTGCCCCATGGGCCCTAGCTACATAGTGTAACCAACCGAGTGGGATTCGAACACGGGTGGTCGCTTTGATACCAAATGTAGCGAACTGTTACACCAAAACCTCGAGGCTTTAGTGAAATCATAACAAAAAGAGATAAAATAACATACTAAATTGTGCTTACTCAATTTTTTCCATACATCTAAGGTTCCTTCTCACATAACCATCAAGTTCAACCTCTCCTTTATCAAAAGAACATGAGGATATAGTTAACAAGCCTACAATCTAACTTATGAACATTCATACAAGATTATCAGAACAAAATATAGACAAAATAACTATTTATTATTTAAGATTCATACAAAAATGTTGAGGTCTGAATCCATAGCTCCTCTCCATCCTTTCTACAAGGAATACACACCCTTTATTTACTTCATACCTCCTTTTGGAGGAATAACTAACTCCCCACTCAAATATAATTTCCTTTTTAGTCTCATTCTCCCCTTTCTTAAACCATAACTACCTTCTTAGAAGCCCACACATTCTTAAAGTAGACATAATTATCCTTTTAAAACATATGTAGACTCATTACTTAGCTCAATACACAAGACAACATGTTCTAACCCTTATGCACACTTTAAATCCATCAAGGCACCTTGACCTCACAATTACATGTTTTGAGATTCAAATCTCATTTTTGGAGGGAAACATCAAATGAAGGAAAATTAAATTTCCATAGACTCTCACTACCCATAAATGACTTATTTGTCCCATTATTATCTCATAGACACTTGATAGTTATAAACATGATAACGAGGGAGAATTCAATACTTTGATGCTTAATTGAATCATACTCCTAAATCAATAGGCAGTAAGGAAGTGGGGTATAAAGGTGATGTGGAAGCTGCATGGATGATAGAGTAGTGAGAAGTGGTGGTTAAGTAATAAGGTGGGTAGGTAAGGTGGGCAGGTTGACTCAGTAGGCTGAGTCAGTTCGACTTGTTGAGTCGGGTTGTCCACTGAGCCAACTCAAATGCAATATGTTTACAATGTATTACAATAGCCCCACATTCACTGTGTTATAAAAAATTGGGAAAAAATATATATAATAGCATTAATGGTAATATGAATATTGGAGGTCAAGGAACCCATCCACAATCGAGTCTATTGACCCTAGCTGAGGGATCCCAACTAGCAAATAGTGGGGCCCATTTTTCTGCTACCGAGTCTTAAAGAATGACATTCCAAAATAATAATTTTTTCTCCATATCACCTTGCCATGTGTCATAATAATTTTTTTTTCACTTAGCGTATGTGCACATGTCCATGTACTTGTGTGTAGTCCCTATTTTTTCTAGTTAGACAAGAATTTCAGCGGGCCATATCATCTACATACGTGACCCATTTTCCATGTTCTTTATACCACTTGAAATTGATTGTGCAATAATTCAAGAAGATAATAGATCAATGTTTCTCAATGAGGATCCTGTGGATCACACCTCCCCACTGAGAAAATTTTAGAGCTCCAAAAGTATTATAAGTCGGTGATGAGGTGAGGATATTTCTCCCTCACTTTTCTAGTTTTCATCCATTTCACCTTATCCAGATGCATGCCTTTCAAACCCACACAAAGGTACTCCATATAACCCATTCATGAGGTTCTTATCTTCCTCTCCAAAATTACATCTTCTTGTAATTAATCCGTACACTCATGAGTAAAATAATTAACAAAATGTCCTGAAATATTAGAATCATGATCAATAATCATAGGTTTTTCATACAACTTTAAATTTTCAAAAATCAGAACTGAATAAATCTCTATGTGAGGAGGTAAATCTAACTAGAAATAATTATTACCAAATTTCTCCAAAATTTAGAATGGACCATATCAAATCAATTTCAACTGTTTATCTTCACATGTTAATCTTTCCTTACTGATGTGAAGCTAAACTGAATCACCCACTTGGAATTTGTGATTAGTTCTATGTTTAACATTCCTAGCCTTGTATTTTTCTTGAATTTTCTCCAACTATTCTTGGAAAAACTGATGGACTTATTGTATCCTCTACAAAAACTTACTATCTTTGTCAATATCATGATGTCCATTAACAATTTTTTTTTCCCAAAAGATAAATCTAATGGATATTTAGGTAGATAACCAAAACAAGTCTCGAAAGGAGACTTCATAGTTGAAGAATGAATGGCACAATTATAGGTATGTTGTATATAATACAAATGTTTATCCCATAATTAGGATGTTTTCCACAATAACCCCTAAGAAGATGTACCATAGTGCAATTTACAACCTCTGTTTGGCCATTAGTTTGTGGATGAAAAGTAGTACTTTTCTTTAGTGTAGTTTCCATCAAATCCCACAAACTTGACCAAAATTCCCCAAGAAACTTGGAATCCCAATCAGAAACAATATGAGTTGGAAAGCCAAAATGAATCCATACATACTAAAATAATAAGTTTAAAGTCGTTTCCCAAATAATTTGTTTAGTACAAGGAATCAATGACACTCCCCTATGGAAAGCTCTAAATAACACTCCTTTGGCTCTAAAGGAAACCCTAAGAAAACCTTTTACTTTGTGAATGGTGGAAGAAGTAGGCCATCTGGTAGAGGAAAGGCATCAGATGGGATATAGGATCCACGTGGAGCTACAGGTGGCGTTTAACCTTACAACCATGGTGGTGGAAGAGTAAATCAAGAAAACATCGATTCAAATCACAGTCAGGACTCTAGGAAATAGGGAGGTGGTGGTGTTAAAATAAGATGGATCCAACCATCTCCAAAATACCTATTCCTTGAGATCTCTTTGGTGGCAGAATTTAGGCCTTTGGTTCCTTTTAGGGGACTCAATAAGACTCATGCAAGCTGTGAATGAAGGAACAATTACACTGGATTTGGATCTAATAAAATCAATGTTGTTAACAACATGATGGAAGGAAAAAAGAAGCCTGAAATCCCTATCACTAGGGTTTCTTCCCTTGCTATTGAAATATAATATTTGGCTCAGTGCTCATTCAGGGAGGTTTTACAAAAGAAATTATAGTTCAAAACCATAATGCCTACTTAAAGCAACACTTGTGTAACCTTTGGAAATGAAGTCCTTGACATATAGTCATTTTATCAAGATCATGCATTGATATCCAAATTCGCTAGAATCTCACCTATCCTACATGTCTTACACGAATGGATCTCCAAGTATTGGATCCTGTTTCTAGACGGAAGGTTAGATCTCTACCCCTGTGCTAAGAGAATTTTTATTTTAATTTTTGAATCCATAGCTGATAAGGATATCATCACTAGACAACTCTGGGTATTCTAGCAAAGATACCTTATCTTAAAACCCTATTTCTCATCATTTAACCATGTCACTAAATATTTCTCCCACAAAAGGATCTGGATCAGACTACCCCACCTACCTCTTTAATTTTGATACCAAAATTGTCTGATATGCATAGGCAATACCTTGGGAAATATCGTTAACATTTACTCTGAAACCTTTGATTTCACACATATAACCTACACAAGAATTCTTGTTGAGGTTAATACTTCAAAAGATCTTCAAGCTCACATTGAGCCAAAAGTGCAAAATCAAACTTGAACTCAACCTTTAGACTATGAAGGCCTTCCTTTTAGATATAGGAATTTTTTCTCTTTGGGATATTTTACCACCAATTGCAAGATGGTAAAACATAAAAAATGAGAATTCTAACTAGTGGAAAAATTCCCTCCTATAACATCTATTACTTGAACCTAAGGAAACCCGTGTTGTTGATGTTGAGGAGGAAGACATGATGTAAATGTTCCTGGAAACCCCTTCAAGAGAGATCACATATCATACAAACAAGGAGTGATCTGGGGAGGAAATTTAGAGGCTAGAAACACTAAACCAAAAGTGTCTATAGTGGCTAAGTATAATCCCCCTCGATCTCCTTGTTTAAACAATAAATATCAGGCTAAAATAGATCTTGAAGTTTGTATTCCTCTATAAAAGGCTTGTGAGTAATGGATTATGGTTTAGAACAAGAAGAAATCTACTCACATAGAAACCAACTACTAAGTTACTATTTTAATGTTGTATTTTTGTTGTTCTGATGTTGTTTGATGGTGGCTTTGGTACTTATCTTGGCAAAATGTTTTTTATGCTTTTAGGATTTATTATAAAATCTATATTTTTTGGTAAAACTGAGAAATATGGTTTTTAAGCCTTTTTTTACAAGGATATGGTCCCTTTCAAAAAAATATTTTCCAATAATAAAAATAACACACACATTTCACTAAACCCATCCACAACCACATATAAATAGTCATGTTTTCTCTGTGACATATGAAATCCTCCTACAAAATCCATTGAAATACTTTCCCAAGGATGAGTAGGGATGGGAAGAGGAGTGTAAAGTCCTAACTTCCTAGTTCTAGGATTTCTCATGGTATAAAGAACACATCCCTTTATATATCTGGTTACATATTCCTACCTATGAGGTGAATAAAAATACATTTGTAAATTTACAAGAGTTTTACCAACACAAAAATTCCCTGATATAAGAGAAGTATGAGCTTTCCTAACTATAAGAACCCTTTCATCCTACGTAATGCAAAGTTTACTAGAATGATACAAGATTCCATCATGAACATGGTAATCTAGTTCTCCTAATTTTTCATCACTCATTAAATCTTCGTACGCTTCTTTAAAATCAGCATCGTTAGGATATTGTTCCTTACAACTATCATGAACAAAATAAATATGTTGTAAAAGAACAAATGCAACAATTGGAGGCTTAGATAACATATCAACAACCTTATTTTGTGTACCCTTCTTATACGTAATCATGAGATGAAACTATTGTATAAAACCCATCCAATGGAAGTGTCTAGAATGTTGTAGTCTGGTTTATGATTGGAGGTACTGGAGGGGTTGATGATCTGTATGAATTACTATTTATTTTCCTATCAAGTAATTTTTCCATGTTTTAACAATTTGAACCAAAGCATAAAACTCTTTAGCATAAGTTGGATAATTTCTTAGTACACTTGTGAAGGTCTCAGAATGGTAACAAATACGTTTTATGTTTTATATAAACACGGCCCCCATTGCATGATCACTAGCATTCATCTTAATCTCAAATGATTGCTGAAAATATGGAAGTGCTAAGACCTAAGAAGTATTCATTTTCTCTTTCAATGCATCAAAATTCTTTTGAATTTACCTCGCCACTAAAATACTTGTTTCATTATTTTTAAATAATGAAAAGGAGATACAATAAATGTGAAGTTAGAAATAAAATTTCTCCAATATTTAACTGCACCAAGAAATCTCATAACCTTTGTTACATTATTGGGTTTAGGCTAGTTAAAAATGGCCTCAAATTTTTCATGATTAATTTGCAATGTACCATGTCCCACAATATAACCCAAATAAATTAAATATGTTTTTTCCAAATTCTCCTTTCTCAAAGCATCCAAAACTTTATGTATGTGAACCACATTTTTGTCCCATTATTTACTAAAAAATTAGAATATTATCTAACTAGACTATTAATAATTCATCAATGAATGGCCTAAAAACGTCATTTGCCACACACATGAATGTAGCTAGTGTATTACACAATCCAAAAGGAATAACAAGACATTTAAATAAACCCTTTTTTTAAAGCAGTTTTCCAAATATCACCTTCACTGATTTTAACCTACTGATAGCCACTCCTTAAGTCTAACTTAGTGAAATAAATAACATTTTTCTACTTATCCAATAAAAAAATCAATGCCAAGAATAGGGTAACAATTTTTCACCATGATTTTGTTCAAAACCCAAAAATCAACACACCTGTTCCACGTGTCATATTTCTTAGGCACAAAAATCATAGGTGAACCACAAGGAGATGAACTTGGATGGATGACTCCTATTTACAACAACTTCATTACCTAATTCTTTGTCTCATCATTTTACACTACAGATAATCTATACATTCCAATATTAGGAAGATGTGCATCTTGTAGACACCAAAATTGGGTCACACTCCCCTTGGTCCCCTTTTGAAACATAACTTACATATATTCACCTAACCATGGCCCCTTTTACCCCACCTTAATATTAATTTAATTATCTATAATTAAATTAATACCCATGCTCACCCCCATTTATTAATTTAATTAATTTAATTAAATGGGTGCACACCTCACCTAGACACCTTATTAAGACACCTCAGCATAGACCTATTCATAGCATGTTTCCATAACTAACTAATACTTAGCCCTACCTACCTTAATGAGCTAAGATTGAGTATAACCCTAAAATCACATGCCTATTATTCCTCTAACCATACTTTTGGTTATCTAAATGAAACATTCCACTTATACCTGGCACCAACGAGAAAAAACAAGAAAAAGATAGCCAATATCTACTAATTTAGGCAACCTAGGATATTCTACCTTAACCAATGCCAGTCAACCTGAAACCGATACCAATCACCCTAAACCATCATCGGTTACCATATAACCAATTTGGTAACCTTTTTTGGGAGGTTATCCACTTTCTCAAGTTTTAGAATGAAGGATATCTACATGCAAGCAATAACCAGAGCCCTTTCACATGTCTAGAAAACCATAGCTAGCACCAAGAATAATCAAATGATATTTGCATCCATGGTAGCATTTCAGGAAGCACTGTCATAACATGGAGCATTATTCCACAAATCAACCATCACCAACATCTTCAACCACTTCTCCACCACTATAGGCATTTAGAACCAATCTAAAATCCAAGTAATTTTGTTTCTCCTATGTCACTTGTAGTTGTATTCTCTATTTACATTCATCCAATTTATATCTTTACTTAGATCTATCCCTTAGATTTCACTCTATCCACCACCCTCGCACACCCCACATAAACCTCACAAAAACTTATCCCAAAACCGCCTCCCTCACGCAAATCTTAAAAACACCCTCCAAACTCTTTGTTCCATCACAGAGAGGACCCAAAACATGTTCTACAACATCTTCTAGTTCCTCGCTGTCACCAAAACCAATTAACCCTAACCGTGGTCAATCCATCCTATACTGAAATTAGTCTCCGTAATTGATATCGGTGACTCTAACTGTCAACCCAACCTAACTACCCAACCCTTAGCATACTCCAAACCCTACCACACCTATCTTGGACCTGTCACCTCACCCTCCCTCATAGAGACCTTTCCAACTCTCTTTTCCAAGACAGAAGAGATCCCAAACACCCTCCACCTAACTCCCTACCACTTTCCACAATTACCTATATCAGTCACCATAAACTGGTATCATTTGTACCTAAACTGACATTGGTCTCTATGTCTATTAATACAATTCCTGACCAACAACCTAATTACCTCACCCAAAACAACCTAAAATCTCACCCAACCTTGCTAAGACTTTGTTTGTGACCTGTAGACCACCTGCGCTACCCGTAACCCAACCCAAAATATTTACTTGCATAACATTTAATTATTTAATTAGATCGACACTGATAGTAATCTAAGGCACCCAAATCAAAAAACTACCACTAGATTCTTTTATTTACATGTTTAAGTTATTCTATATTGATTTATAAATAGTGGATTTATGGTCTTCTAAGAATTATTACAATTCTCGGATCTAACATACACTAGGCATTCCACTGTCATATACTATTTAACTCTCTTTTATGGCTTTGCTTTGTATTTTAGGTAGATCCTCCTAGCCAAAAGGAATCTCTCACAGTAAGCATTGGATCAAGAAGTCAAAATGTGTGCAACAACCTTCAAACTAACCAACACAACATGTATTCATCCTTGGCCCATGCCCTTATCTATTTCACCTAAATCCTTAAATAAAATGGTGAAATATTTTGGCACATCGGTGGGAGTGATCAAGGGTTATTTTGTATTTTATTCATTCTTAGGTGAAATTTGTGTGTTTGTTTCCCTTTTTAAAAGCTTACTTATTAATTTATTTCTATGAAGTCTTCCCCTCTTTCTACTGTCTAAAAGAAATCGTGTCTAAAAGCAATCGTATTAGTGAAAGAGAATTCCTCTTCACATTCATTACTTGCTACATCGAATATCATATTTTGATTTGGGTTTAAAACACTTGCATAGTGTTCTAATTTGTTACATTATAGCTCACATTAAAAATGAGGGAAACCTCTATGTTGGAATTCATGCATAGCTCATGGTTGACACAATTTAACTATAGAAAGCACTTGCTTCTCTCTCTCTCTCTCTCTTTTCCCAAACTACACAAATTTGAAATTTATACATCTTCTTAAACAACATCCCACCTGGAAGAAGCTTTCAACGATCATAGGATAAGAGGATTGACAGTGGGCACCCAACTGGTTATCTCTGTCTAGTACCCTATCAGAGGATGACCCACCCCCGCCATAACATAACCTAAAACCCCACCTTTAGAATTTCCTTCTTCGTAGGAAGCCTTCCCAACCAAAAAATATACTCTAAATTCATGAGTCGGTATTTTAAATAGCATAAGCTGAACACAATAAATTAATTTATTGGATTACCTATTTTTCTTAGATTTGTGCTTGACTTGCACACTCTGCCATCACAGTTAGAGTATTATGAATTTCTTATAGTGTGTCAAGAACTCATCTTATACTCCCTATAATTTTGGGTTGATCATTCATCCAACCTAAATTCACAAAAATCCATTTCTTTCATTCTTCAGATTTTATAGTTACCGACATCAGTCTAATGACCATCATCGATTTACATCTGACTGCCATTGGTTTAACTAACTAGTGTCGGTCCCTTGTTCTTTTGGTTAGTTTACCTAGAGGAAACTTATCTCATATTATCATATGTTTAGAGTCTCTGTGTATCATTGTACTCTCTATACTCTGATAATAATCATCAAGTACAACTTTCCTATCTGACACTCATCAGTTTCTACCTCATTTGTTGAGACTGTTATTTTCTCATAGTAACTAGTATCAGTTCCTATAACCATCATCGATCACCCTTGACAGCCATCATTCATCCCTTAGCTACCATTGGTTAGTTCAACTAGTGTCGATCACTCTGTTTTGATTTTAATCAAAACATTTACCAACTTTCCCTCTCAAAATCAATTTTTTCCTATATCTATTGTTCTTTATGTCATTTACAGAGTACAGTTCACCTAATATATGCTGGTTCACATGGTGTTGACTCATAGCCAAACTATGCCCTTGTATTTCACACCAACTATTAGCCATTCCCACCTAGTCCATCACCACCATCCATCCTATCACCTATGGATTTGACTCAGCTTATCCCCATCGTTACTGGTGATAAGGAGTTCACATAACTCCTTGACCAGAATCCTGCTACCCTCTAGTACTACCTTGTTCAGTCTTCCACCTAGGATTCCTCAAGAAAGTTAATATATGACATGTCGATATCTATCCCTCCTGCTCTCGCCCCCACTTCTACATCAGCTAGCACTAGCTCAGTGCTACCATCATCCACTCTACCACTTGTGCTAAGCTAGATCCCACAGCCACTATAACTATAGAATCTACATCATCTATCACACCCACGACATCAATTGTCCCTCCAAACAACACCTTAAGTATAGCCCCATATGCACCCATCACTTCACATATACCCATTACATCACAACCACCTTTGGTGTCGGAAGCTTACACCCCTTTTCAAAACCTCATCCTTTCTATCCCGCAGTCCTTACCCCCAATCACCACTAGAGTTATCACGACTACCCCACCAACTTACACATATTACCAACAACCCCTAACCTCATTTATCACTTATTTTGACTATATGCCGCCTACATCTATTCCTCCTGTGGATTTCTCATACTAAGAGCCACCATACACTAGCAGACCACCCACCTCATATATTCAACATCAACCCCCTTTTTCTACAGGGGCACCCATTAATCACAACCTACTAACGACCTCATTAAAATGTTGATGGAAAATATGTAGTCCTTAGAAGCATCTATTTTTGGCTCTCATAATTATTTAACTTATGATGAAATATGTAACGATCATATCCATCCATCTATTCCCATTCACCCCTACCATGTGTATTGGGAAGTACCTAAATTCAACTGCTTTAACATTAAAGAAGACCCGCAAAAACACTTGTGGTCATTCAAACATGGGTGCTACCTAATCGCCCACGATAACGCTTTGCTCTTACAAACTTTTCCAATGTCCTTGATGAGACCAACATTGGATTGGTATAATGGACTACCTCAAAATTACATTTATTCCTTTAATCAAGTAGCCCAAGCTTTCTTAAACTATTTTTCAATTAATGTTACCAAGAAAGTCACCATGACTGATCTCTATTCAACCTGATAATATGAAGATGAATCTATCATAGCTTTTATTTCTCAATGGGGGAGTCTTATAAACCAATTGACATTCCAATTACCTAAGATTGAAATTATTGTGTTGTTCACTAGAGCTTGTGCCAAACACATCTCACCAACTCTACAAGTCCAAACCTTATGAACCTTTGATGAAGTGTTTACCATGACACGAAAACTATAAATTCACGCCATTGAAGAGAAGAAAATCCAATTACAAAAAAAAAACACCCCATTCAAATCAAACGACTCTTCTTCATCTTGCAAACCCCAAAATAACTATTCAAATCCCAAAGGATCTACCAACATGGTAGTCCACAAGGTAGGACCACCTCATCCTTCTAATCAAGCCCAAACTCCTTCCAATATTTCTCCCATCTAAGCCTTTCAGCTCTAGTGGGAACAATAGAAGTACACTTTGATTGGAGAGCCTATCCTTCAATCTTGGAAAAGCTTCTTAAAGATGGAGCCATTACACTTACCCCCATAAAATATCATATAGGTTTTGATCCTACCTGCCCTATGGCTACATGGTATAAAGAACACAACTACTGAAATTACCATCACGTTAAAGGACATAGTGACAGCAACTACATAACTTTTAAAAACATTGTCCAAGAGATGATAGATAATGGAGACATTGTCATGGATAACCTAAATGCACCAGTAAATCAAAATTTGCACATCTTTAAAAATTCATTCCCTAATCATAAACCATTTTCTCATCAAAATAGTGAACCTTTATCCAGTAACAACAATGTTCATGAAGTCCACGTGGATTTTAATATCATACCAATTGTTCCTCAAAACCTATCTACTTCATCTATTCAGGAAATATTGGCATGAGATCCTCTACCCAAAAAGGAGCATACCTCTTCTACTCCACCCATAGAGGAGTCCTTGTCATCTCCCCTTTCTCTCACCAAGGAACCCACACTTTCTACCAATGTCATTTCATTATCTGCATCCCAGCCTACTGAACTTTCAATACTTTTAATTCTCCCATCCATAGGAGAATCATCATCACCTTCTCCTCCACTAAGGGAGAATTCTACGTCACCCAACCTATTGTCTCTCCTACCCATGGGAGACTAGTCATACATGCCCCTACCTGTTGGGGGTAGTTCCTCCTCAGCAGCCCAGAACCCCATTGATATGATCTCAACTCTTTTACCTACAAATTTTGAGGCTAGCCAATTCCATTTCTTGTAGACATTGTACAGGGATTTCCACCCAACCCATTCCATCCTCTTCTTCAGTAGTCCCATTTTCATGGCTGGTCAATCATTTAGATTATGTTGATCATTCCATGCTCTGGGGATGTCTTTGGTTCTCCATTTTGACCCAAATGCAAATGTTTCCAAAGGATACTTCCACGATATACCCAAAGGTATTTTTGGCAACCAAAACAACATAGACCATGTTGATTGGAATGGATTATTCTTCATCATCTCTACCTACATCAAAACCTTTACCCATGACCAAAACCATTTCAAAAGCTAAAATCCTACTCACACCTATCCCCTCACTTGTATCTAGACCTATCACTACTTTGGTTGTCATGTCGACATCAAGCCTTACTCACCCATGTGTTATATTAGACTTAACCACATCATTTCAAACCCGAACCAACATTATCCCTCCACCTAAAAGGAAAACCTAACCTTCTAGGCTACATACACCAGTCTCGCCTACCACACCTTTGTCACCTTCCCCCCTTCCATTTATCCTAGAGCCTCATCCATCAACCTTGACCAAAAAGTCTCATACCCAAGGCCAGTCAAAAGCTAAACAACCTAATCCTACCTCATGAGCCTTTGTTACACCTCATTCACCCAAAAACCAAACTTCCTCACACCCACCCGTAAAATTCTTGCCACCTATATCTCCACCAGTTACTATAAGCCCAACCTTTCCTATATGACATCAACCAATGCCATCTACCCAACCTCTACCAACCACATCCACTATAACTTAGTTTCCCCTATGGGTAACCCATCCTCTTCAACCATCTGCTTTCCCTTTTACATCCCATACTACCGTGCAACCTTTACCCAAGAAGGTACAACCCAAAGATAATAATCTGCTACCCTCCAATAAGGTAGTAAAACCAACCAAACCTTCCATCACTAGCTCTTCTACCCCACCTTTACCCAAACAAATGCCATCAAAACATAAGACTATACTACTCATCAAATCAGTAGACCAACCCATTCCCCCTTCTATAGAGCTTGTTCCCTCACAATCATCCACACTTGTACCCAAACCCATACTCACTTCCCATATTGATCTGTTAGCGGGGTCGTATGCTAACATTTTAACCAATATATTAAAGAATCCATCATCACATTACCATTGCTTTGATCTTATGATCCTCCTAAACCCAAACCAAAGGGGTTTGATGAAACCAAGATTTTTGACTATCATCATGTGTCAGGACATGATGTCAAAAATTATAAGGCTCTGAAGATTGTTCTTCTCCAACTTTATCTTCTTGAACAAAATTTTGATGATGATGACCTTCTTGATGAGGACCATGCTCCACATTCACATGTCACCATACATCATCATCATTGACCCATTCAGTGATCAATATGTCCACCTCCAAAAATTGAGATCAACATGGTCCGTGTTAGAGAGTTGGCCAAATCACCACCCAAATGTCAATGCACCCTACTCATTTCACAAGGCTCTTATCCACCGCTAGGATTTTGACCCTCATGTCATTATATCTTTCATGACACACCCTCTTCATCCACCTCCCCTCAGATTAATGTGGTCCATGTTGCTACCCATGCTCAGAAAGACAAAGGCAAAGAAAAAGCAACCCTATTATCCAAAATGAGCCCCCTGCTTATTTTGGCTAACTTGCCTTCATTCTTTCCTTCCTTGTGCTTCAACTTCAATTTTTACACATTTCAAGCACTCAAAGGATTCTAGAAATGGCTTCATCAGATAGGATTTTTCTTCCCCTTTCCAGAAAGGTAAAATTTTCCTCCTAACTCCAAATATTTTGAAAGTTATGGCTCAGTGGAGTTTTTTGGGGAAATTTTCCCTTGACAGGCCCGCATCCAATGAGAAGATGCCACGTGGTAGCAAAGGTCAGTCCAATGGAGTGAAGTTAAAAAATTGTCCAAAGTGGGCAAAGGGTGCAAAGGAAAAAATAGGCCTGCAAGCCTACAGAGGAAGATGGAGAAAAGTTTAGAAGGCCCGCAAACTAACCAGAGGACACCACATGTCCTATCAGAGGTGGGAATCGAGGGCGCAGAGGAATTTTTGGTTGTTTGCCAAAATTGCAAAAGGCGCAAAGGAAAATGTTGAAGTGACAAACCCATGGGTGAACCAGGAAGTGACACGTGGCAGTGGAGCGGTGGAGCGTGGGGAAATTTTGGGAAATTTTCCCAATGAAAAATCAAAGTGAAAAAGGTGAGGTTTGAGCCCGTGTTTCCATCAGCTAATGGGAAAGTGACATGTGACAGCGGAGCAGTGGGGTGTGGGGAATTTTTGGGAAATTTTCCCAAATTCAAAAAATGGAAAATTTTCAAGTTTCGGCCCGCCAACCTGAATTTTGCCCTAAAATTGCCATTTTTGCCCTAAATCTTCAGAGGGGCATAACTTTCGATCCCGAGCTCAGATTTTCACGTTCTTTATATCATTGGAAATCTGTTGAAATCCTCTACATGATGGAATCTTCAATTTTTATTTTTGATGGAGATTTATGGGAGAAAAATGGAAAAATGTATCTGGCATGTAAAAAACACAGAAAATGACTCCAACCACCAAAATTAATGAAGTATGGGCCTCTGTTTTGCTCTGTAAAGCAATGTACTTCGAAGTATGGGATTTTTTATGGAAACCCATCATTTTTCAGGCCCATTAGATGAATCTTGTTGGTGGTTGAAGTCCCAAATCAATTTTCCACGTTTTCTCCTTTCTTCCATTCTGCTCGATGGTTAAAAGCCAATTTTGGCTCATTTGTAAAGGTTGTTCATCATTCTTCTCTGCCTCTCCCTTCTTTTCTTCCCCAGGGTTGAAAATGGAGTTTGAACCTCCTCCCTTTCTCTGTAATGGTGCATTTTTTTCCTCTTACCAGTAAAATGATGTTTTGTGCAAACTTCTGGAGCAATAAAAATGTGTTTTGTGATGCATTTGTCCATCCTTGCTCATTTTTTGCTTGTTTTCTTCTTGCCTCTCTTCATTGCAGGTATTTTGCATGTTTGAATGTTCATTGCAGGTTTTGGAGCTATGTTCATGGAGTTTTGGAACATTTTTTGTGTGAAATTTATCCTTGGTTTTGTGATGCACTTGTCCATCCTTTCCATTGCTCACCTCTTCTTGTTCCATGGTAGTTTTGATAGATGTTCAACATTTTCCTTCTCTGGTGTATCACCGTTTTAGTGTAGGCTCTATTTTTCCCTCTTTTCTCTCTCTCTTTGTCTCCTTGGCATAGTTAGATTAGGATTAGATTAGCTTTCCTGCACTGGAATAGCTTGTGGTAGGTAGTTTAGGAAGAGGAACCAACCTTCTCTGGAGAGCTTTCCCCATTTGCAAAGGTCCCACACTTTGGGAAAGCTCAATGTTGTGCATTCACACCAAATGACATTGCCTTAGAAAAGTAGATCCATAGGTCATTTTGGGGGTGCTGTGAATTTGCACTAACAGTTTTGGCATGCCCGGTGGGACCTTAGAGGTCTTCCACTTCATCTTTTGCAGGTTGGTGTGTTCTTGTGAAGATTTCAGCCTTTGGAGGCAATTGCAAACACATCTGGTGACTCCATCTGGTAAACAACCCATCTCTGAAGTTGCAGACCTTCCTTTTCATTCATTTTCATTCATTTTTCATCCATTCTTCCTTCCATCTCTTCCATCTTCTTTCATCCCATGAAGTTGTGCAATCATGACTTCATTTCCATCATGGAATTCACATTTACAACAGCAGTGCCATCCAAATCCACCTCCAACATGCTTTACAACTCCTTCAAATCAGCATTTTGAGCAGATTCAAGATCAACATGCATACCCATATGAGCAGCAGTGCCAAAATCAGTTTGGCTATGGTTCTTTCCAAGAGCAGGGGTATGCATACAATGAAGAAAATCAAATGCAAGATGCTGATTTGTTGGAGAAAATCCAAAAAATGGAGATTGGCATGGTGCAATCTAGGGCTCAAGCACAAATGAAAGCATTTGGAATCGGTTGTGGAGCACCTTGTCCATGGGTGGGACCTTTTCCAAGGCATTACAGCCCTCAAGAGAAGCTTGACTTCATGATTGCAATGCTGCCATTACTTGCAAAGTGGACTGAGGGAATAGAGGTGTATGAGAGGAGTATTCAACAACCTTGTCAATGGGTAAGCACACCATCTCATACTCTTTCTTTTCCTCTTTCTCAATCTATATCATTTCAGCAATGTCAAGCTTCAAGTTTCCCATATGCTGCCCCAAATGTTGATCCCATTTCTCCATCTCCTAGTCTTCCACCTCATCTCAATTCTTCTGTCCTTTTCCCTTCCAAATCCAAATCCCCTCCACAAGAGAAAAAATAAATACCTTCCACTCCAAGGAAACAAGAAGTTTCATCTCTTCCACCACCACAAACAAATGAAAAAATGGTTGAGTCACAACCCACCCCTCCTCTTGCATTCCCAAATCCATGTTGGGAAGAAGAAATTGCAAAAATCAGTCATGAAGGATAGCAAGAGGAAGAACCAAGAAAAGAAGGAATGATTAAGAGCTTAGTAAGTTTGGCTCTTAGATATGGGATTGAGAAAATTCCTTTGCTGGTGAAGCCTACAGAGGAGGTAAAGGTTGAAGAACAAGTGGTGGTTAGGACTGATTTTGTTGCAGCAGAAGAAGAGCAAAAAGAAGAGGCAGATCAGCAATCAATTTTCTCAGAATGTAGTGTCCATGTTGGCACTCTACTTGAAGAAGATGTTGATCCAATTCAAGTTGCACAATCAGCCATGGAAGAGGAAATCTCTAAAAGAGATCTTGCAGCCCCAACTTGTCCTCTAGAGCAGCAGATTGAAGAGTTTGACTTGAAAAACTTCATGCTAGAGGAAGAGTTCAATCAAGAGCAAGATTTCCTTCAAGCAGCAGAGGAAGGAGAAGCTGCTCCAAATCCAAAAGAAGAGGAGCACATTCCAGCTGTGGGGGAGAAAAGTGCAGATCCAAAAGCTTTGAGCACAAAGTAGGCTATAGAAGAACCTTCAGTTCTTCTTTCTACTTCATCTCTCTCAAGTTCTAGTGCTGAAGAAGAGTTTGATCTCTCAAACTCAATGTTGGAGGATGAAAGAAACCATGGTGATCAAGTTGCAGATCAAGAGAACACCATGGGAGAGGTTGAACATTTGCAGCAGGACAACAATGAGGCAGTTTATCTGTCAGATTTGGAGGACTGTTTTGATGAAGAGGAACCGGTTGAAATCACACCATTTTCTCCTTCATCATCCACATTCCAAACACTTGAGCCTGTTGTCATGGAGGAGAACTTTCATTTGCAGCAGCCTGCATCTTATAGCAGCTCTTTGGAATCAAGATTGGAAGATTTAAATCTTCCATGTTCTTCATTAGAGGAAGGAAAATAGCAGAAGAGTTCCATCATTTCTTCCACACCATCCATTCAAGAAGGTCTACAAGAAGACTCCATTTTTGGAGTTGAAAATCAGAGCTATGGGCATATCAAATGGATCAAACCTTGCCCAATAAGGTATTTGGCTTCATTGGAGCCAAAGGAGAAGTCACAACCAGTCATGCTTGCTTCTAAGCATGAGGATGAGCTACAAAGTACCAAGGATCAGCTGTCATACCTCTTCAATCCAAATGCAGAGCAACTAAAAGAGGTATTCAATTTTCTTTCAGTTGACACCTTGCTGATTTGGGTAGAAGACCAGCTTCTTGTTGATTTTCCACTCATCCTAACAGCCATGATCAGCTCCAAATCAATTGCATGGCTGCCCATTTTGAAGAAAGGAAGCTATTTTGCACAACCAGTTGCAGGGTTTGTTTAGCCCACCTTTGCTTCCAGTTAGAGTAGAGTAGGTAGGTTTGCTTTCAGTAGAAGAAGTGCTTGTGCACACTCTACATGTTCCATTTGGAGCATGTATGATTTTCAGTTTTGTACATAGTTGTTTGGTGTTGTTTTGGTTGCTCTTGCACAGTCCATTTCAGTGGGTTTTGGTGAGGATCAGTTTCAGTTCAGTGGGTTTCCAAGTGGCTCAGAGGTCATATTTTCATAGTTCATATCAGAATTGGTTATCAAGCTTGACTCCATGCCCAATGGATGCTTCAAAGGCCACTGATCATTCATCTAGCAGGCAGATGACCCCTGAGAGTCGCCAAATTGTTATCCAAAATGAGCCCCCTGCTTATTTTGGCTAACTTGCCTTCATTATTTCCTTCCTTGTGCTTCAAATTCAATTTTTACACATTTCAAGCACTCAAAGGATTCTAGAAATGGCTTCATCAGATAGGATTTTTCTTCCCCTTTCCAGAAAGGTAAAATTTTCCTCCTAACTCCAAATATTTTGAAAGTTATGGCTCGGATGGAGTTTTTTGGGGAAATTTTCCCTTGACAGGCCCGCATCCAATGAGAAGATGCCATGTGATGGTGGAGGTTGGGCTGGCAGAGTGAAGTTAAAAAATTTTCCAAAGTGGGCAAAGGGCGCAAAGGAAAAAACTGGCCCGTAGGCCCATGGAGGAGGATGGAGAAAAGTTTAGAAGGCCCGCAGACCAATCGGAGGACGCCACGTGTCCTGTCAGTGGTGGGAATCAAGGGCGCAGAGGAAATTTTGGTTTTTTGCCAAAATTAAAAAAGGTGCAAAGGAAAATGTTGAAGTGCAAACCCATGGGTGAACTAGGAAGTGACACATGGTAGCGGAGCGGTGGAGCGCGGGGAAATTTTGGGAAATTTTCCCAATGAAAAATCAAAGTGAAAAAGGTGAGGTTTGAGCCCGTGTTTCCATCAGCTAATGGGAAAGTGACATGTGGCAGTGGAGTGGCGGGGTGCGGGGAATTTTTGGGAAATTTTCCCAAATTCAAAAAATGGAAAATTTTCAAGTTTCGGCCCGCCAATCTGAACTTTGCCCTAAAATTGCCATTTTTGCCCTAAATCTTCAGAGGGGCATAACTTTTGATCCCGAGCTCAGATTTTCACGTTCTTTATATCATTGGAAAGATGTTGAAATCCTCTACATGATGGAATATTAAATTTTGATTTTTGATGGATATTTGTAGGAGAAAAATGGAAAAACGTATCTGGCATGCAAAAAACACAGAAAATGACTCCAACCACCAAAATTAATGAAGTATGGGCCTCTGTTTTGCTCTGTAAAGCAATGTACTTCAAAGTATGGGATTTTTTATGGAAACCCATCATTTTTTAGGCCCATTAGATGAATCTTGTCAGTGGTTGAAGTCCCAAATCAATTTTCCCATGTTTTCTCCTTTCTTCCATTTTGCTCGATGGTTAAAAGCCAATTTTGGCTCATTTGTAATAGTTGTTCATCATTCTTCTCTGCCTCTCCCTTCTTTTCTTCCCTAGGGTTGAAAATGGAGTTTGAACCTCCTCCCTTGCTCTGTAATGGAATTTTTTTCCTCTTACTAGTGAAATGATGTTTTGTGTAAACTTCTGGAGCAATAAAAACGTGTTTTGTGATGCATTTGTCCATCCTTGCTCATTTTTCTTGTCTTCTTCTTGCCTCTCTTCATTGCAGGTATTTGTGCATGTTTGAATGTTCATTGCAGGTTTTGGAGCTGTGTTCATGGAGTTTTGGAACATTTTTTGTGTGAAATTTATCCTTGGTTTTGTGATGCACTTGTCCATCCTTTCCATTGCTCACCTCTTCTTGTTCCATGGCAGTTTTGATAGATGTTCAACATTTTCCTTCTCTGGTGTATCACCGTTTTAGTGTAGGCTCTATTTTTCCCTCTTTCTCTCTCTCTCTCTGTCTCCTTGGCATAGTTAGATTAGGATTAGATTAGCTTTCCTGCACTGGAATAGCTTGTGGCAGGTAGTTTAAGAAGAGGAACCAGCCTTCTCTGGAGAGCTTTCCCCATTTGCAAAGGTCCCACACTTTGGGAAAGATCAATGTTGTGCATTCACATCAAATGACATTTCCTTAGAAAATTAGATCCATAACTCATTTGGGGTAACTATGAATTTTCACTAACAGATCCCACCCTACCTTCATTCTCTGTCATTCCATGGTTTTAAACATAGATTGTGTACAACGTGACCAGAATTCCCTCTTTGGTGCTACATTCGCATAACACATCCCTTATGATTATATGATAGCTTTAATAATTTCTTCCCATGTGTTATGTTGATCTCTTTCAATGATGCCATTACCAACTCCCTTGGCACCATTATCCTTCACATTCATGTAGGCCCTCGCACTATCTTATAACTATTCTACATCTTATAGGGGTAGTTCTAGTATAACCTATTGCTTAGCAGACCCTGTATTCATGTCATGGGTTGTGTACCTTCAACTTTACACCGTTGTGTAAAATTCAAGCATAAAGGACATAAATACACCATCCCCGTCAACCCATAACCAATCTAAACTTGTAACATGTTGTACCAATCCAACGATGTACTTGTACCAGTCAAGGCATCTTCCATTACCCCCAATTCTCCTTCACCCACAAGACCAAGGGTGCCACCACCTCTCCCGCATCTCATTCTTCTATTTCTACTACCGTTGCACCTTCCATAACTGACTAATCTTCCTCCAAACCAATCAATACCCCTCATATACAATCATCTAGTGAATCATCTATCTCCACTAATCACATATTTATTACCAATCCCTTAGAAGGTATTTTTCAATGCATCACTCAGGAGGAGTACCTCCTATACAATATCGACACATTCCTCACTCCATAATAGTATAGAAAACCTATGTCAGCACCCTCATTATGACTAACACATAGGAGAGGTTTTCCCTTATGGTCCTCCCCACCTTTGCACTATCCTAATGTATGGGGGACTTGAAACTTCCACATATTCACTCGAATCTCCATCCCAAACAAAACCATTTTCATTTGACCTCCAATCCCTTACTAACCGTCGCTTTGCCCACACTTTCCTTCACTATTGTGCATGGAAAGGTTTTGGCTTCAATCTTTACAAAAAATGCTACCATACTATCATTTCATGTACCACCAATAAACACAATGATCGTAGTGGCATTGGATTTGCCACACCACCAAGAAAGCCCACGTCGACCTCATTGAGAAAGACAAACCTTCTTCACCCCATTCACCAAGGTGACCACCTTCACCCACAAAGTCCATAAATCTCGAATCTATCCCTCCTAAAAAAATTGTAAACACAATTTCCTTGGGACCTCTGACTTATCAATGCGATGGCAAGGCCCCTTCTTCTATTCCCTTCCTATATCCTAACATGATCGATGATGATACATCTTCAATTAATGTCAGGAAAATGAGTCCATCCTCACCTACCTTGGTGTGAAAGATTCTTATATTCACCAGTCATTACCCTCTGAGATGCAAACCAATTTGAAAGAATCAACTATCAAAATCAACATTGATACTCAGGATGACCCACACATTCTAAAGCTAGGTAATTCTATAGATGTGGATGAACAGGAAGCTTTTACCTCTTTCCTCTGGGACCATAGACAACATTTTGCTTGGTCCTATGCTGATATGCCTGATATTGCCCAAAAATCATGGTCCATAATATCATAACCATCCCTGAAGGACAAACCTATAAAACAGAATGGAAAATGCATCCTCACATTTCTCTTCTTGTCAAAGAAGAAATCCAACAGTTCCTTCTCTTGGTTTCCTTCATCATTCCCATTAACTATCCCTAATGGATTTCTAACATCATTCATGTCACAAAAGTAACAACGGGACTCAAAATTTATATGGACTTCCATGACCTCAACCTAGCTTGTCCCAAAGATGATTTTCCCCTACCAGGAATTCACCAACTAGTTGATCTTACTGCCGGCCATGAAATGCTATCACTCATGGATAGTTTCTTGGGTTATAGTAAAATATTCTTCGCTCCATAGGATCAACACAAAACAACCTTCATCACCCTTGGGGGACCTTCTGACTATCGATTCATGCCTTTTGGCCTTAAAAACAACTGGTACTACATATCAACGAGCCATGACTTATATCTTCCACGACATCATGCATCCATATTGGAAGATTATGTAGATGATATTCTAGCCAAATCCAAACATTAGGCTTGAACACCTCAACAGTCCTTAAGGTCATCTTTGACCACCTCATCAAGCATTATGTTTTCCTTCAACCTAAGAAGTGTGTCTTCACTGTGATTTTAGAAAAAATCCTTGGTTTCATCATTTTTTGCATGGCATAGAAGTTGATCCTGCTAAAGTGAAGGCTATTCTTGAAATTACCTCCACCTACTAATCTCCCTCAATTTAAAATATTGCAAGGTAAGTTACAATCTATTCATCATTTTATCTCGCAGCTTTTCGACCACTGTTAACGATTTCATCATCTCCTTAAGAAGGACATTTCTTTCAAATGGGATGATGAATGCCATAAATCCTTTGATGCCTTAAAAAATACCTTCTTCAACCACCAGTGCTCATTCCCACCTAAGGATGACCAACCCTTTTACCTATACATTTTTACCACTGACCATTCTTAGGTCCATGCTTTCTCATTGTGATGATAAACACAAAGAGTAAGTGTTTTATTACACAAGTTGTACCCTTATGGACTACAAAACTAGATACACCCATGATGAAAAACTCTTCTTAGCCTTAGTTTTCATCACCACCAAGCTTTTTCATTACTTTCTCAACCACAAAACCTTTGTCATCACCAATATTGACCCCTTACATTACACGTACACCAAACCCTACCAACATCAATATCTTGCACGCTGGCTCATTCTTCTTGCTGACCTTGACCTCAAATTCATCCATTAAAAATATATCAAAGGCCAAGCCATTGCTGGCCAACTAGAAAACGCACCTCTTTCCAAGAATTAACCCTCTAACTTTTATTTCCCAAATGAATCCATATCCACCATCTCCTTGGATAATACCACTTACCAAATGAAACTCTTCTTTGACAGATCCAAGTGTCAGCATGGGGTTGGGGCTAGGTGTTATCCTCATTCCACTTGATGGTGAACCTATGCCTTTATCCTTTCAAACTAGATTTTGATTGTACAAACAATATCACTGAATATGAAGCACTTGTATTGGGTCTCCAGCTAGCTTATGCCTTAGATGTTAATCTGATCAATATCTTTGGTGATTCTAAGGCTGGTCATAAACTAAGTCAATGGTATATACTAGTGTCGTAATGAAATACTTCAAAAGTTTAAACATCACATAGACATACTTTTGACTACCTTTGACATTATCCTCTTCAAACCACCCCCCATTATACCAATAAGGTTTTGGATACCATGGCCTGCTTGGCTTCTTAGATACCCACTTCACCCACCGACTCTAAAATATTTATCACAATAAAATGGTTACAATCACCCTTTTATTTACCTCATGAGGTTTACTCCATCGAAAATTGCACCTAACCCACGTGAGCTTTGGTATAAGCAATTTGTAGACTATCTTTCCCTTTCAATTGTACCTTATAATCTCACTTGTAATGGACAACGTGACTTTCTTAAAGTGTCTCTCACTATTTCATCATGGGTGGTCTCCTTTATAAGTGTGGCTTCGATGGTATTCTCTTACGATGCCTTACAAGTTCTGAAATTCCCTACACCATCAAGGAAGTTCATGATGGAAATTGTGGAGGCCACTTTAGTGGTTTAGCTATCGCTAAATGCATTCTTTTCCTTGGCTATTATTGGCCAACCCTAAACCACAACTATTGTGACTATGTCAAACATTTTATAAAGTGTCAGCACCATGCTAATCTTCATCACATACCTAATCATGCCTTATAGGTCACACAAGACCTTTGGCCCTTATCTCAATGGGGCTTGGATCTTATCAGAGAGATAAATCCCCATTATTCACAATGTCATCAATGGATTATAACCACTACTGAATATTACACTAAATGGGTAGAATCCATTCCCCTCATTTCTACAAAATCCAAGAAAATATTTGAATTCATCAACCATCATATCATTTTTCACTTTGGTGTTCCTCACCATCTCATCATTGATAATGGAAAGTAATTCAAAAACAAAAACCTACGTAAGTTGTGTGACGCTTTTGGCATCCAACTCATTTTCTCGTCACCTTATTACTGTCATACCAATGTCCAAGCAGAATCAGCCAATCAAACCTTGAACAAAATTCTTATGAAAGTAGTTGACGATAGTGGTAAGGATTGGCATTCTCACATTCCTTTTGTCTTGTGGGCTTATCGCACTAGTATTCGTACTTCTACTACACCACATTTTTTTCTCTAGTCTACAGTACTGAGGCTATCTTGCCTCTCAATGTCCAGATTCCATCTTTCTGTATCTCACTACAAGACATGTTCAACGATGATGATTTTTGCCAAGATGTTTGGCACAACTAGAGTGATTAGATGAATGTCGTATCAATGCTCTTGACCATCTCCAAATCTACTAAAAATGTATTAAATGTGCCTATGAAAAATGTGTCCACGAATGATCCTTTCAGGTTGGTGACCTCATCCTGAAGGAAAATCAACACGTAAGCAAAGAAGAGAAAATTAAACGAGGAAAATTTTCTCCTAATTGGCTTGGACCATATATCATTACCCATGCCTATGGATCAGGTTGTTATCGTTTGTCTTCACTTGAAGGTAAACCCAAAATTGATCCCCTCAATGCCTTGCATCTTTGACCATTTTATTGTTGACATCAATTCCTATATCACTTTCTATCAATTGATCGCTTATCCCTTGAGCACTGTTCACCTTCCATATTATTGGTTTTTGAGGATCAACGACTAAACACGAATCATGTGATTACCCATCACCTTTCAACCTTATCTTCAAGATGAGTGCCATGGATCTACTCATAACATGATTCTCATGGATACTTTTTATCTGTTTAAAAATTGAATCCCATGGTCATTCATCACTCAAAAACACCTCTTTCATAGTTAAACTCTGTGTGTTATGGTTCTGTCTTCTCACAAGAACCTAATCTTCCTCTATAGTCTTTTCCATGACTTAAAACATCCCAAAACACAATGGAATTCAAATCCTTGATTCAAAATTTCAGAAAAAAAATGAATCCCTCAAAAAAATGAGAGAGGGACATCTCTTCTCTCTACCTTGCTGCTATAAATAGATTGCTCCCTTGAAGGACAACTATATAAAGTCATTACAAAAATACAATAAAAATATCTAGAATCTTCCTGCATCGATCAACTTCACAAATACCTCAAGGAGATAATATACTCATCCCATATAGACTTTCCACATCGATCAGTCTATTAAAAACAAAAAAATGAAGAAAATGATGAATTTTTTTACATGGAATTTCCTATTTTCGATCCTGGGTTTCTTACCAGGTAAACATGCTATCATACACTAAGTTACACTAAACCACCCACTTTCACCTCATTGCCTTTTTCATCCTAATTTTATCTCTACTCAAGGGACTTGCCACAAATGTGACATTTCGTGATCATGTGACTTACTTTACCCTTAGAATATTCCATTATGCAACACCTTTAGGGTCTTACGTTCATAATCTCATATGGGGTATGATAGACTCATTAAGGTTTATATGAATTACATGGATCTTTTAACACTTCTTACCATTACCCTTTCTCATTACTTATTTATTATCCTATACATGAAAAACGCATCGACACCTACATTTTCACCTCTCAACCATGCATGTCTCCTAAAACCCAACCGTGCCTATGACCTACACTCAATCATACCTAAAACCTACCAACTCATTCCTCTAATTCATCATATTCTTCGCTAGCTTATGGGAGAACTACATCGGCCTGAGACCCCTCTCACCGGGGATATGTTGGTAGCACTCCTAGGGAATGGGGCCCTTGGAGGTTAGCTCAGCCACTCTTTACCCTAACCTATTTTCCCCCATTTTCCTATTCATATTCTATCTTAGTTTTCATTTCCTACAACACTTGGAAATTAATACAAACATACATATCTAACATGACTCACATCATAAAAAATAGCCAATCAATCATTTCACATTTCCATAATATCAAAAAAATTGGAAATCAAATCTATAACATAAATATAACTCATCATTTATCTCCCATGTTACCAAAAACAAGACTCCATCATGCCTATAACCTGACTCCATCATGCCTATGACCTGACTCCATCATGCTTATGACCTAAATCCATCATGCCTGTGACCTGACTCCCTCATGCCTATAACCTGACTCCATCATGCCTATGACCTAAATCAACCATGCATATGACCTGACTCAATCATGCCTACACCAACCTATCTCCACCATGCACAATAAACCTAGTTTCCATTCATCTCCTAATAACAATCAAATTCTGCCAACACAAGTACATCATACACAATCATCAATCTCATCATAAAAATATATTTATCCATCCAAAATACACTGATACAAATAATATAAATATCTCAAAAATCTCATATACAGCCTCACCATCTTTGGCATACAGGCTGGTATATGCTAAAAAATCTCAAAACTCTCATATACATCCTCGCTCCCTTCGGCACGCAGGCCAGTATATATCAAAAATAAATAAAAATGGAAGTACACATAGATATAAATCACATCCTCATGAGATACCCTCTATACCTATCTCACTCGTCCACCTACCTCCTCTAACCACTTAGATACCTCGAACTTAGCGTTTTACAAACACCTCATCCTTTTCTTCATAGAAAATTCTAAAAACAATTCACTCTGTCATTTTCTATAAAGTGGATAGGTTAAAATGAATCCGTAACATACAAATTTTAACTTTTTTACCCTACCCCCAACATGAATGATGTTGGTTTAAGTTGACCGACATTGGTCATGTGCCTTGGCCTACCACGGTCGGTTTCTCTAGAATGGCATTGATTTTCCATAACCGGTGTCAGTTATCCTTTTTTGACCCTCTTGCTCCACATTACACCACATCTACTTGCCCGAAACCTTTTCCCACCTAACCTAAAGTTATCCCTGACCTTACACCTCACCCCCATGACCTTATTACTTATCACCCAACCTCACCATCAGTTGGGACATGTCTATGCCCCTCACGTGACCTTACCTACAACTTACCCTCCCCACACCTACCTACACAGCCGTTGATTATGTGGACACTCTAATTCACTCTCTCGTTGCATCTTCTGATGATGCTACTTGTGTTGTTCAACCTAGTAATGATAACTAAAACCTCATAATTGTATCTATTTGTCCTTGATAATATTTCTTTTTCCTATAACCATTAGTATCAGGACACGTTTTATCATTCCAGCCACCCATTAAACATTACCTACAAGCTCAACCCACCCCTATAATTTCTTTGTTTTGTCTTAGGAATCAGTAATTTACCTATACCTTAGCCTTACTCGTGTCATGACCTATTTACCTAAACCCGACCTAATTGGTATGACCATTGACCTTATGCACTCACTATACCTTGCAATGATGTTACCTATATTTTTTTAGCCTACCAACCATACCTTTCCTATTGTCATTCTGTTTATCCTGACCAAACCTTTGGTGTACCAGAACATACCTAAACATTCCTGCACCTGACCTACATTGTGTTTCTGGACCATATCCTATACCTTGGATACCTGAATCACTTCACCCTTGTTTAGATAAACCTATCGACCTTGGATGATGTAGAGTTTGGAAGTTCTTCAACCTGGTATCGTGTTACAATCTATACGTGTGCATGTGTTTGATTTTCATTTCCCATGACCCAATTTTGACCCTGACCTATTACCTATTACCCTAGTTTCCCATCACCCTTTCCCATAGTACTCATACCCTTCCCCACCTATCTTCACCAATTGCACATTTATCAAACCACTCATTGATTCTGTATTACACCTCATCATTGTCTGGTTTGAGGGGGATCACCTTCATTCACACAGGGGGAAATCACTTCCTATTTAAGTCAGCGTTCCTTACTAATACAAGCCATATGAAAAAAAGGGGTAGAATGTAGACACCAAAATTGGGTCACACTCTTTGTGTTCCCCTTTTACCATGGCCCCTTTTACCCCACCTTAATATTAATTTAATTATCTATAATTAAATTAATACCCATCCTCACCCCCATTTATTAATTTAATTACTTTAATTAAATGGGTGCACACCTCACCTAGACACCTCACCATAGACCTATTCATAGCATATTTCCATAACTAACTAAGACTTAGCCCTACCTACCTTAATGAGCTAAAACTGAGTATAACCCTAAAAGCACATGCCTATTCTTCATCTAATCGTATAACCTCTTATCTAAATGAAACATTGCACTTATACCTGGCACCAATGAGAAAAAGTGGGGAAAAGATAGGCAATATCTACCATTTTAGGTAAGTTAGGATATCACACCTTCGATCAACCTGAAACTGATGCCGGTCACCCTAAACCGTCGTCGGTTACCATATAACTAGTTTGGTAACCTTGTTTTGGAGGTTGGCCATATTCTCAAGTTTTGTAACAAGGGAGATATATAGGAAAGAAAGAACCGGAGCCCTTTCACATGTCCAGACAACCATAACCAACACCAAGACTAATCAGAAGGTATTTACATCCACGGTAGCATTCCAGGAAGCAATGTCGTAGCACAGAGCACCATTCCAAAAATCAACCATCACCAACATCTTCAACCACCTCTCCACCACTACAGGTATTTAGAACCCATTTGAACTCCAAGTAAGTTGGTTTCTCCTCTGTCACTTGCAGTTGAATTCTCTATTTACTTTCATCCAATTATTGTCTTTACTTATATCTATCCCTCATCTTTCTCTCTGTCAACCACCCCTCACACCCCACTTACACTTCAAAAAATCCTATCAAAAAACCACCTCCCTCACATAAACCTTACAAACACCCTCCAAAATCTTTATGTCACCATAGAGAGGACCCAAAACTCATTCTACAACATCTTCCAATTCTCCATATTCACCGACACCGATTAACCCTAACCATGATCAGTCCATCCTATACCGACATTAGTCTCCTTAATCAATATTGGTCACTTTGACTATTAACCCAACCCTTAGCCTACCCAAAACCTCACTCAAAACCCTACCACACCTATCTTGGACCTATATCATCACCCTCCCCCACAATGACCTTTCCAACTCTCTATTCCAAGATAGAAGAGAGCCCAAAAACCCTCCACCTGACTCCCTACCACTTTCCATAGTTACTGATATTGGTCACCATAAAGTGTATCAGTCATACCTAAAATGACATCTGTCTCTGTGTCTGATAATATATTTCTAGGCCAGAAACCTAATTACCTCACCCAAAACAACCTAAAATCTCACCCAACCTTACCAAGATTCTGTCTGTGACCTGTAGACCACCTGCGCTACCCGCAACCCAACCCAAAATCGTTACATACATAGAATTTTAGTAGTTAATCAGATCGACGCTGATAGTAATCTGAGGCACCCAAATTAGAACACTAGTAGTATATTCTTTTATTTACATGTTTAAGTTATTCTATATTGATTTATAAACAGTGGATTGACGACCTTCTAGGAAGTATCACACTTCCTCGATCCATCATATGCTAGGTAGTCCACTGTCATATACTATTTAACTCTTTTTTTGTCTTGATTTGTATTTTAGGTAGTTTCTCCTAGCCAAAATGAATCTCTCAAAGTCAACATTGGATCAAGAAGTAAGTACACACGCAACAACCTTCAAATCGACCATCACAATAGGTATTCCTCCTTGGCCCATACCCTTATCTGTTTCATCTAAATTCTTAAAGAAAATGGTGACACACATCCTACAACAACTGAATTTCATGTTGACCTCTTCTTTTAGGAGTAATACCTTTTAGATCCTAAAAAACATCATCATAGTTAGAAACAAGTTTAACAAAATCATCACGATGTTTGGGATCAAAATATTGAAAATATATTTCATGATATTTCTCTTTAGATTTCATCACCATGAGTACATAATTCTTTCTTGAATTGACAATCCTTTTCATCTGCATTGTAGTAATAAAAGAAAGATTTTTTTTCACATGATGAGATGTAACAATGTATTTGACCCCATCTTTAAGAAGAAAGTACTTATTCTCTTCCCTATATAATATTGTTTTATGATCATAAAGATAATGAATTCCCAAGAAAACACACAAATTTCCAAAGGTACAACATCCAAATCAACCTCATTTACAAACTTATTTGTAATAACAAATATAAACCTATAAGTTCTTGTTACCTGTAACTTTGCATTATCACAAACCCAACCTAAAGGATGCGGCTTAGGATGTGGTTTGGTTTGGAGCCCCAATTTCATTACAACCTCTTCTAAAATCATATTATCTTGAGATCACTATAAAATATAGTGTCTAGTTTTGTATGCTTAGAAATAACTCTAAGGTGAAAAAGATAATTTCTTGTCTTTTCATGATGCATAGATTGTTTATTAGAAGAATATGCAACAATAGATGAATTAGTAATAGAATAAGAGGAATAAATACAACCTTTTAGACCCATAGTTGTGAACTTGGTCTCATCGCCAAAGTCAGATCCAAGATCCTGCACCATAATATTATTTTTCCTTCCTTTTCCTTTCTTATTACTCATCAATTTAGGTTTCATTTATGGATGTAACTTACAACACTTAGATTCATCATGAACTCCTTTAAAATGATTGCAAATCAATTTTTCATCTTCTTTAGTAACAATAGAATTATTCTTTTTCTTACCCTTTCCTTTACCTTATTCTTTCAAATATTTTTCTTTGTTGTTAGATTGATTTTCCTTGTGTTGTTAGGAGGAAGACTCTATGTTCATTTTCCCTCTTACTTCCAAATGAGTAGCTTGCACACACACCGCATCAAGGTTGGTAGGATTAAGCATGAGAATCATATCTCTCAAATAGCTATGTAACCCGCTAATATACTTCAACAATGTTTCTTTTGTATGAAGATAAATACCAAGAATAAGATCCTTCTTTATAAACTCCTATGCATAATATTAAACATTTTTTTGCTTAGTTTGTCATAAATTTTTCCAATCCATCATATCTTGTTTCACATAACGAAAAGGATAAAATTGTTTCCTCAAAGTAGAGACAAATTCATTTTAAGAGGAAATTTCTTTACATTTTCTTGCATTAAGCTGTTGAAGCTTACTCTCCCACCAGAGGAGTGCAGTACCACCCATTCTAAGAGTATCCAAATGAATTTTTTCCTTGTCATCAAAATTTTTTTGAACCCTATAATATACTTCAATCTACTTGAACCAGTTATACATTTTTTCCACATTAAGCTCTCCATTACATTGGAAATTCAAACTTAATATCCAGTTTTAATGAAGGAAAAGAATTAGAATTTATTTTACCATCCTTTACAGTGGGAGAATCATATTTAGACATAGTAAATGTCTCATCATCATCTAATTTTTGAGCCACTTATTTCTCCATTTTTCTTATACGGTCTCTATATAATTATTCCACCATCTCTTTCATCTGCATGAAGGATTTACAAAATTCATCCTATTTGGACATAGTTGTGCTTTTTGAACATCTCAATCCAATCTCCAAATCAAACACTGATAATTATCCTTCACCCTTAATAGAGTGGGACCTTTTCAACATTTAACACAATTTTTATCCAAACAACCATTAAATTGATCATATACCATCTCTAATACCAACATGACTCGTAATCATGAGAAATATGTAAAAAAAAATCACCAATATTACTTTACAAAATGATTGCATGGATTAATTTTAACATTATATATTTTCTATATTTTTAAGAGTTAATAAAAATTTGTAAGCTCTTAAAAATATAAAATAAGACATGCAATTATTAACGAATTTTGGCTTGGAAGCATACGTCCCTAAATCCATGTAAATGAGGATGATCTATTAAAATATTCCTTAAAACACTTACAATGATTTAGAAAAGGAAAATATAGATCTTCCCACAATTGCAAAATATTACCCCTAAAAAATAAAGCCTAGTCCCTTTTGGAATTTTCTCAAAATTCCTCTCCTAGCTCTCATAATAAGCAAAAAGGCCTCACAGACTTATCAAAACTCCCCTAAAATATTACTATGCTTATTTTTATAACTGTTGATCCCATTTTGGTGTAATTTCCACATATATTTTTAATATGCGGTGGGTCAAAGCTTTGACCACCCTTTCCCACCACCCATCGTTTATTATTTTCCATCTTGGGAGATATCCCATATTCATTGTGCGGCGGGTTTTAAAGGTCTTTAAAATGTGGTGGTGGTGGATTATGCATTGGTCTTAGGACTGATTTTTTTGGTTCACATTGAACCATTGGCTATTTCTTGATACATTTTACAAGTATAGGTGATGATTGGTTTGGTTCCACATTGGAGAGATAAGGTAGATAGGTGATGAGGAAGTTGGGGATAAAGATGATGTGGCAGCCACATGGTCTATAGAGTAGTGAGATGTGGTGGTTAAGTAGTAAGGTGGGTAGGTAAGGTGGGCATGTTGACTCGGTCATTTGAGTTAACTCGACTCGTTGAGTCAGGTTGTCCACTCAGCCATCTCAAATGTAATTTCTTACAATGCATTACAATAGTGCCACATTCACTTTGTTACAAAAACTTAGGAAAATATATAAATAAGCTCATCAATGGTAATATGAATACTGGAGGCCAAAGAACTCCTCAAAAATCAAGTGTGTCAACCCTGACTAAGGGCCCCAACAACCAAATAATGGGGCCCATTTGTCCACAACTGAGTGTCAAATACCAGTGTTCCAAAACAATAATTGTTTCTCCATATCACCTTACCATGTGTCATAACCACCTTGGTCTACTTGGAATATGTGCGCATTTCCATGTCACCTATGCATAGTCCCTATTTTTCCATTTGGCCAATAATTTTAGTGGCCATATCTTCTACATATGTGTTATGTTTTCCACATTCTATATACTGTCGGAAAGTTCTCAAAAATCTCTACACAATTAAACTTATTGTGTCAGATTCTAGGAAGATCATAGATCATTTTTTCTCAATTATTATCCCATTGATCACATGATGCACATATTATAGTTTCATCATACCCTTAATATCTTTGATCATTCAACTTTGGCTTTATAAACCTCTTATATGTGTTGTACAACTTTTTAGACCTTATATGATGTCTTAAACCAATTCTTCTTGAAGTAATCAAAATTTTAAGCCTCTTAACACCACTTCAAGACATGCCACAACACATAATACAACATTTATACCTTGAATTTTATACTTATAACTTTATACAAACTTGAGGAACTCTAGACAAGCCTTCTTGAACTTTTCACTAGACCTTGTTCTCAATTTTGATTATCTTGACTTCATGATAAGGAATCCTAGGATGTAAAACTAATAAACTTATCATAATCATATTTATTGATTCTTATCAAGCACATAGACCTAATATATAGGAAACACATGACTAGTAGGACCTTTCAAAACACAATAAGACTCTCGACACATTTCAAGATGTGACTCAGATCTCAAACCCTTATGACTAACAACTCATACTTTGAGACACAACTTTTTATAATATTATAGACCTTGGTAATACCATTTAATGAGAATAATATTATGTGTATGATAAATATTTTAATAACCTTGCAATCTAGAACTATGAATCCTTCATATCAAACCTTTAATAGACAAACAAACATCTAGAACCATGATGAATGAAACATACTTACAAACTCAAATGCATGATGATAAACTTATATCATAGCAATACATCTAATCTCTTATTTGGAAGAAAACAAGACACATTGTAGACACCTAAATTTGGTATCTATACCCTTGATTTCCTGAGTGCGCATATTTATTTTATTCATCCCCTTCATACAATTAAATTCCTATCAAATCCCCATTAATTATCTAAGCCACAAAAAATTAATCAATCACTTAATATCTTACATGCCCAACTATCCCATCCATATAAATCCTTATTCTTAGTAATTAATTAATCCCTATTAATTAATTAATACCCACCACTTTCCCTTAATAGAATTTCTATTTAGATGTCTTTTATCCTAAATGATTTTTCTAAGTCTTTTCTCCACTATTTTTACCAACTCACCTACACCTCATCCTAAAATAACATAGTCCCGACTCATGCTTTAAATAATTTAGATAATCCTTAAAAACATAAAATCACACTAAAATCAAAAAAAAATCCCACTAGGGAAACTTTCCTCGTAATCGGCATCAACCCTATAAATTTATTCTTCTCTTACCAATAAAAATAATCAGATGCATACAACCTCGATCCTTCTTGCGACTTGAGCACCCTTCCTCATGCCTGAGTATTCTTGAGACATCTACAGACCCTCTGCACATTCCATCTACATGCTTAAATCACTCATGATCATATTTCATGAGACTTATTGGTATCTATGTATATCTCTATTGATATTTTTATCATATTATCTTTGTATTGTTCATATCTAATATTTTGTGGGTTCAAATCAGTTTCAAAAACACTCACACATTCTCTAGTAACCTTCTTTTCTATCCATTTTCTTGTAGGTTGTCCTTCTCATCCATTCATCCTTGGATTAATCTAATTCTTCAGTTGTCGCTGACCCAATTAGATTATCGTTGACCCAAACCCAATTTTTCAAAATAGACTTCTTCTTCTATTGTTTCTTTCCATTTCATGGAGTTTTCTACCCCTGGTCCTTCCTTGCAGACTACTCACGTCATATTTATATCCCTAACATACTCCGGTTGGAATTTACACTCTCCAAGTCTGAATATTTATCTTACAGTCCAAATCTACCTTCCCATGTCACTGTCAACCTGCCTGTGCATAGTCTTGGTCATCATTGACCTACACCAGGTAACCATTATTTTAAAGTTATTCCAATCAAATTAGTTTTAATCATTTTCCAGATTCAGTGTTTTTTTGCAATTTTTGCATGCTATCTACAACACTTTCTTTATTTCATGCTTTCTAAAAAATGGGGGTTTACATCCAAGAAAGGAAGCCAAAAGCTTCTTGAAGCTAGCATTATCTAGGAAACCCCCTCATAAATACATCTAATCAATATCATTTTCAGTCTTATCTACAGGTTTATCTGATTTGTAGAAGCGGGATATCCATCATCATCTTGTGCATATATCACATCATATCTGAGGTACAATAAACCCTCCATACATTTTTTATTTTTCTAGTTTCTTTAGTAGCTAGTACATTAACACTCATTGAGAACAAGAAACTTAGTAAACATTTGAAGCACACTCAGTGGGATACCGTTTAGGTGATCTCTTGCATATATTACTTTTGTCTTTATTTTTCTTTCTTCCACTAACACTACAACGTGAGGCTCCACTTTATTGCTTGCTCATGTTGGGTTTGTGGCTTGGATCGCTCATTACTCAAAAGTGCAAATAAATAGGAAAAGTTTTATCAAGGTATTCCTCACTTTTTCCCTATTTTATCCTTTTTGCATGATACTTTTATGTTCTTGTCTGTGTCCTTATCGAATATCACACTTCATTTTGGGTTTAAAAGGAACTTTATTTTTTCATCCTACTTGCTCATATAGCTTAAGTAGGGGTCCTACTTATTGCATATCACATATTATCACACATGACCTGAAACTCACAAATCAAATCACACATCAAAACACTTCCTTTCTTGGTAGACTGATTGGGATTTGATCACCCAATAGGAAGCCACCTCAGACAATCCCTAGCCACAACTTACCCAAAACTAGACATAGTTCACCTTCTTCTAGGTCCTTTTTTTTCATCCCCCTTTTATTTTTCACATTCTTAACATAAAAGGAATTGTTTTCTTGAATTTTTTGTTTAAAATGGAAGAAAACATTTCCTCCAAAAATTATCAACAATCCACCATGACCCCATCCAAACCCTTGGTTTCTTCTAGACCTTCTTCTAGCCCCATCTATGACTACCTTCATAGTATACCCTCTACTTCTCAATCACATCAACCAGTGGACCCTATTCTACCCCCTTCATCTCTTATCATCCTTGATTCATCTGATATCACCATGTCTATCTAGCCTATTGACATTTCTTTCTCTCCCGCATCATATCTTCCCATCCAATCCCCACCATCTTATCATGATCTTTCTTCTCCCCATCATATATCTCTCCAACTAGTCCAATATTTACCACCTAATATATTTAGATAATCATTCCCTAATCCACCACTAGTAAAACTCATCCTCACCTCCTACATCATATCAATTCAACCCCTTTTCAATCAACACCATACATCAAACATCTTCCCCCACATCTATTTTACCATCTTCATCATCTACCCCTATCTTAGATATTGTTCCTACCACCCCTTCAAGGGATATCCTCACATCCACTATACCCACAATCCCATTACCTACCACCTTAACCTCCATTAATTCTCTTTCATCTACAACTAGTCCTACTCTTACCACATCCGCATTAGCCTTATCTGCACCTGCCTCCTTATCCACACCTATCATACCTAGACCATTATCTACATCTCTCCCACACACATTTGTCACTACAATTATTTCTTCCACATCCACAAATCCATCTATGTATACCTTGACATCACTATCACATATTTCTTTCCCATGTCCCACATAATCTAATCCTCCAACATCTACCATTCCTACATCTACATCTCCCATCACATCTTCTCAATTTACATCTACATCCACAATGCCTCTTGAGACAAATAAAAAAGAAATTCATAATTCTCCCACATAACCCCTCATTTCAAGGACACCTATTCATCCACAACCTACATCATCCCCCTCTCACATAGACATCATTAACCACATAATCCAAACACCCCTTTCTATTTCCATTCCACACCCTTATTGATTCCACCCATCTAATCATTCACTACATCTCTTCCACTTGTTTCCCCATCAACATCATGCCACTTTTCCCCATTGTCCTTAGAACCCATACAGTTCCCCTTTTATGATTCTTCCCACACCTACTACATCACCTTGTGACCACATCCCCATTATCCCCTTTTTCCACATCACCTTCATCATTTAAGAAGTATTCTAATGCACTTCAACTTTCCACAGATATAGGTGATCCTCTTGTCTCAACCACATAATTAGACATCCCTGCATCTACCCATCTTTTGCCTTATTTAGAGTGAGTCATGAAAAAATTACTCCTGTCATCCACCACAACACCACCTTCTGATCCACCTATCTAAATAATTATCATCCATACCAAGGGGAATCCTCAACAACCCAAATCCAAAAACCTTGGCATCCTTCCACATCGATCCCTTAATCATCCTGATAAGAAGATTGACATTCCCCCTATCAAGACCAGATCTACATCCTCCATCCTGGGTGTGTATCCCTTTGCATATAATAACACATATCATTCCTCTCTTAAGATGGAACCTTTCGAAGCATTATATGGAAGAAAATACAGAACAACTGTTAGTTGGAACAACATTGAGGATAGAGAGGTAATTAGACCTGAAATTATTATTGAAATGGAACAACAAGTTAAAATGATTCATGAGCACTTGAAAGAAGTAGCAGATAGGAAAAAGAGTTATGCTGATTTAAAGCGGGTTGATAGGAAATTTGAACTTGGTGAGAAATTATTTCTTAGAGTTAAACTGAAAAAGATCTCTATAAATTTTGGCAAGGCTGCCAAGTTATCACCTCATTATGTGGGACCTTTTGAGATAGTCGAAGTAATTAACCCTGTAGCTTACCATTTAGCATTACCTCCTTCTTTGTCACAAATGCATGATGTTTTCCATATTTCTTTTCTTAAGAAATACATTTCAGATTTATCACATGTGTTGAATTGGAATTCCTTGTAGGTTTAAGACCTAGGAATAATCATGGTTAAACCCATACGAGTGTTGGAAAATCACCATTTACATTTAAGAAATACCTTGAACAAACTGTTATATTTCTCTTTGCATTACAAGCGTTGGCATGTGATTTTCTTGAATGAGGTGTGTTTCCTTGATTGTTGAAAATAATGCTTGTTATGGATAAATCATCTCTTCTCTTGGATTCATTGGACTGAAATGATATGGCTTTCAGGAATCCATTTTCACTTCTTGTTGATAAGTTGCAATCAGATTTTTAGAGTTGCAAACTTATCTCTTTGTACTGACTCATCCTTGGATCAATTTCAGTGATCCAAGGAATGTTTTAAATCTTCTTAACAGACTGAATGGTAAACTGACATTCATTGGTTAAGAGACATAACAGACTGAACTTGTGTTTGTTACAAATTCTTTATTATCTTGAAAGATCATGCCTGCATTCTGTTGTGTGTTGTGCTCAGCTCTTCTTGATTGACCTTTGCAGGGCACTTAATGGCGTTAAGGGAAATAGAAACCTGCTTCAGGATTCTTGAGAAAGAGAGAATATAAACGTGTCCTATATCTAATAAGGTCTATCCTAATAGGATTCAAGACTCAGGTAAATTTTCCTAACTCTTTCTACGCCACTCTATGTGGGATGACATCCTAACCTAAGTTGTTAATACTAAATTAGTATGAAGGGAAATAACCTAAGGGATGCTAAGTTATTTCTAACCTATTGCCTACACTATTTGGTTAAGCTATGTTATAACCTAAGGTGGCAATCTATTTGAAGGTTATATCCTAAGGTTATACTTTTAAATTAACCTAAGATCTAACCTAAGAAAATTGTATCTATCCTAAGCTAATGGGGTATGAAAGGGAACCTATGGGTTGATTGGTAAGTGGGAGCTAAGCGGTGGTTCCTAAGCTATTAATGAGATGTGATTTTGATTTAATAGGGCAGAGTACTACCAGACTTGGTAATTACATGGAAATTTAGTGGAACCTACGTGGAGGCATCACTAAGTTTGGAAATGCATGTTGAAGTTCAATTTGGTCTCGCCAACTTTGGATGGTGGTGGCAAGGAGAGATAGGCGGGAATATGTAATTTAATGTCATTAATTCACCTCGGTTTTGGTGAGCAAACCATCTTGGAAGGCATGCTGGTGGATTTGTTGGGGGTTGTTTTGTTTTGCATGCTTCATGATTTTTTCTCTGCATGGAGCTATCTGGTTCTTCGAACCAGTAGTTTGATCTGCACTTTGTGGCTATTTTTGATTTCTCTAATCTATTTTCGATTCGAGGAAAGTATATGAGGCATTGTGGAAAAATATTATTGTTGGTTGATCTTTCTTGGAGAAGAAGAGGTGTTGGAAACTCGGCTGGAAGTCTCCTTCGAATTGGCAGAGGCACTATCAGGCATGATAGGCTCTACCCATTAAGATTTCTTGCTTTCTTCTAATTGATTCATTAAAACAATTCTGCTCACTTGGGATATATTTTTGCATGATGTGTCTGGTTATTTACTTGCATGTTTTCATGAAATCTATGTGGGTTTTGGAATGTGAATCCTTTACTGTTAATGGTAGTTTTTGGGAACTTTCTCTGTACTAGTGATTAGTGGTATTCATGTGAATTTGTATTGAAGCTCTGTAACTTGTACTTGAAGCTCTAAAATTTGTATTTGAAGCTCTGTAGCTTGTATTCGAAGCTTTGTTTCTTGCATTCGAGACTAATGTTGAATGAACTGGCTTGTTGCTTGTTTGGTTCTGAATCTCTGTTTAGTCTTGTGTTTCATTGAGCTTATAGTGGAGCTTCGTGGTTGTTCTAAGCTTGTGTTGAAGCTTCATGATTGCTTTGAGCTTTTAATGGGACTTCGTGTAGTTTGGACTGAGCTGGAACTTGGTGTAGTTCTGAACCTTTGGTTGAATCTTTGTATTCAACACTGTACTCTTATTCAGTTCTTGTGAACACTGAACTTACTGTTGAGTTGTTGAGTTTTGATCTGTACTTACACTCTGAACTGGAGTTTTATTCTTCTTTTCGGAGTTAAAAATGCTTGAACCTGTAATAGAGCATTGGTGTATATTCTGAGCTTGTATTTAGGGCCTTGGGTTTGTTTTAGGCTCGTATTTGATCTTGTGTTTGTCTGAGCCGGTGTTAGAGCCTTGTGGGGTTCTGAACTTATGTTTGAAGCTTGTATTTGACACTGTACAGGTATTCCATTATTGTGAAGTTTTTAACTCATGTTGGAATCAACATGTTGATTCTTTACTTATAATGCGAGCTGGGTTTTGTTGGTTTTAAGGAGTTGTAAATTTTAAATCCATCTTTGGATTGTCTTTTCGATAAGGTCTTGAGAGTTTTGTTATGGTCAGAAGTAGACTATTTAACTTCTTGTTGGAACTGTTGTGGTACTTCTGTTTTGGAGACTGTACCACCCTCTTCGAGCATGACAGGGCATGTGAAAATGAAGTGTTTTCCTTTTCTTCTCTACCCTGAGTGAACCCATTACCTATGGAAGGCTTGACTATTGTTATAGAAGGATTAAGGGATTGGAATTATATCTTGTTATGGGTATTGATGATTTTAGTTCATTTGGAACAGTCGAGAAGTTTTTAAAAGGGTTTATGGAATGTATTATTTACTTTCCTTCTTGTTTTTGATGTTGAACAAATACTTCCCTGTCATAAGCCTTTAACTGGAACTTGAGAGGCTTGTGGTGATTCTATTCAGTCGAGTTGGAAGAAGTTTGGGATAGTGCTTGTCTTAAATGAATTGTTTAGTTCTCTTACTCTCTTCTGATCTTTCATCTGATTCATGGGTTTTAATAGAAAGTTGAATATAAACCTATTATATTGTGTGTTGTATGAAAGGATATAGTATCACTAATCTGAATGCTTGGTGATTTTGCTCTTATTTGGGATTGTGAACTGCTTTCTCATTTGCATTTTGTTGTTAATGCTTTGTAATGGGAATTCAGTCTTCGAGTCTGAGTTGTATTGACCCTTGTAATCTTTTGTGATAGGAGGATTTCTACTCCTTTATGGTTTCATTGATTGAACCTCCAAGTTTTATAGAAAGAGAATTGAATGATCTCTTAGAGACAGTTACTGTTAGGGACTGTACTGTGAATTTCGTTCTGAGTTTTGAATTGAACTTAAGTTTGGTGAATGGAAATAGGTAACCAGTTGTAAGATTTGTGATGGAAAGTTGTAGTGTGCATTCTTTGACTGTGCATTCAGTTTTTGGTTCTCTTTTGGGAACTAGCTAAAGAATTTCTAAGTTTAAATTAGATAAGGGATTTCATTTCATAGTATAAATGAAATGAAATATGGATTGGGTCCTTTTCTATTTGAGATCCTTTTTCTGTTGACTTGTATGAGTTCATTGACTAAACTTCTCTTTAATTAATTCTCTTCTGAGATGGAAACTTCTTGTGGATGGTTTAGATAAGAGATTTAAACTATTGAGTCTAGTTAGGATTTGTGGACAGTCTGGTTTTAGACCTTTGAATTATATCTACTAACATATAGAAGTTAGTAGGACTCTCAGTTAGACTGTTTTGTTTCCTAATCTTCTTGGATTGAATTGGGATTCTTGTTTAGATGTTGTCTCTTTATTTATGGACTCCTTCTATGGTTATATTTGGACTGAGGCAGTGTTGTGTGTTCTAAACCTGATTCTATCCTTCAGATGATGTGTGTAGAGGGAATAAGTATGTATTGATTCTCTTCTGTTGTTTATATGGAAAGATGAAGCATATTAATATGAGCTATGTTGTAACTAACCTCTTTTGCTACTTGGGAAAGTTAAATGTGTATTCTATTCTTATGGAATTATGAAACAATTGGATGACAAGACTTGTTCTATTGTTTTAAAGTAATTGATAGGATCAATTAAACCATATGATATAAATGCAAGTGTTGCAGATTATATTATGCTCTTTTCTTAAAAGTGAATTCAAACTCTTTTATTGTACTTCTTTTCTAGATGTTATTACTTATGATTGTCTGTATGATATATATTAATTGTTTCATTAAAGCAGAGTTGTTTAATGAAACAATTAGTGGAATGCACTTTACTTTAATGCTTAGTGCTTATCATGCTCAGTTCATTGAACTGACCCGTGCTAGCAAATTTTGCAGATGGACAACGTAAGTGATAAAATAAGACAAGAACTTTTATGATGTATTGGATTATTTAATTTGGATCTTATGTAAAGAGTTTTGAATCATTCTTGAGATGTATTGGAAAAGAAAAGTGTTGTTATTTTAAGATCTTAATTATGATTGACATGCAGAATGTCTGAATTGCATTGTCTTGTAAATGTATATTTTAAATCATGAATTGAAAGGTTTTGTGTTTGACTTAAATTTGTGATGTGAATTCTTTGGTACTTGAATTCCAGAATTAATAGTGATATCTTGGTAGTATTCCTTATATATGTTTATATACTATTGTTGTTAACAAATATTGAGTAGGATTAAGGAGATATTATAATCTCCCCTATTATAATGAACTTGTTAAATTGCAAAATATGTCATTCTTTAACTACACAACTATAGTTTAATAATGAAATATGCATGGGACATACAATTAAACTATATGTGTAATGAATGATAAAAAGGTTATGAGGAACCTAACATTTAACCATGTAGAGGAAGACTCTTCCTCTCCAAAAGAATGAAAGATAAAAAGAATAGTGGTTGTGATTCTTAATCTTTATAACTTCATTTATAAAGTAAACACTAGTTGAATCTAGGTGGATGTCACACTTGATTTGGATAGCTAAGTTGCATTAGGAATTAAACGTTGATGTTTGTTGTCCTATTTTTGGGATAACTGCTTGTTATGCCATGTTAATGAACAATAATGCAAACATGGATTAATGAAGTTCTCCATACCTAATTAGGATAAGTATGGGTAAAGAACTTAATGAATGTTGGAATTAGGGTTAGGCATGGTTGTTGTAATCTAAATCTTAATCCAATTTAATTATGATTAATGACCACTAAGGGGGTATGTACATCTTGATGAATCAGTTCTATCAGATGTTGGCACATGCCAACTATGTAGGATTGTACCCACGAGAAGTCCTGGGACTTCTCGAGGATACAGTGTTGCAGTTGACATGTGGCAACACCCTTCCATATTTGTTCATCTAGATTTACGCACATCTGGACTTGAACTTAGTTTCTCTCTAGGTCAAGTTAGTAGCATGTTTAGGATAGGTAGTAGCTTTCAATGACTCAGGGTACCTCGGCACATCTGGTTGACTTAGGTCAACTGAGTATGCCCATATACCCTAAGTCATCGTGAGTGTCTTCCTATAATAAATTATGTTTCTAACCTGGGCTAGGGTTAAACCTTGGGCAAGTGGACTGACGGTAGTCAGTAAAGACCATTCTAGATAATAGAAGAGTGAGGTGAAGGATGTATTCTGGAATGACGAGTATGCCATCTAGGAATAGTAACATGAACAGTATGTTGAAAATCTTTGGCCAAAGTATTGCAAGCTACTGGTTGCATTGTCCTATGTCACCTAGTTTAAAGCAACGTGATGTCAGATGAATATTGGTAACAAATATTCAGATAGGTTCTTTAAACAGATCACTCAGTACCCAGAATAGGGTAGGAGAACCAAGTATATGTGGTATACATAAAGTATTCTATACTTTAAGTTAACATGAGAGATCGGTTGGTAACCGAGTCATGGAATGAGAGATCGGTAGCATACCGAGTCATTACAACTGCATATGGTTATCTGTTATGAGATTGATTGGCATGGAATGTGTGTTCTAAATGATGTTTTATTTAGAATAGAGAACATTATGTTTCAAATTTTTTTCCCTTGTTTCTAAAGTCTTAAAATGGGAATGTTAACCATCTTAAAAAAATTCTCCGATGTCTACATCAAATCATATGTAGAGTTACTCCAACAACTAATTAGACTTTGGCCATCATGCTCCCATCAATCAGGGTCTTCTACCTGAACCATCTGAATCCCTCTTGGTTCGATCCCTATTGCATCTATTCCTATAATCACACTCTGGGTCATGAAATTGAGCATTGTAAGTCCCTTCAGACTATCATCTGTGATCTTATTTAAGCGAGAGGACCTCATTGATGAGTTCCATTCTCCATCTACCACTTCATTCATAGTCGATTTGATCCCTTTTACCACCTCTCCATCCTCTTAGCTTCCTTAGTCTCTTCACCTATCTACATCATCTCTTATCACTCTTCTTGATGAGGTTCCTCCATTATTCATCGATATTTTTCACCTTGTTACACCATCCTCCTAAAATCCATTTCATATTCTTTGACATCCACAATCGTATCCACATCCTTTTCGTTGGGGGAACATCTTCCCCCCATTATTTATCTTTTAGCATCCTTCTTCTCTCCGTCATTGATTCATCCTCACATGCTAGCGGGACTTCTGTCTAGAATTTTTCTATTCATACATTAGTTCTTATCAACATTCGACATTGTATTATTTTATCTAGATCAGTTCATCCAATCGTAATTTTATTTCCTCTTCATATGACCACTTTCGTGGCCATATTTGTGCTTCCCTTTGGAAGCACCATGGATTTATCTAAAATTTTCCTTTTAAGGCACATTTTCATGATATTTTTTTAACTCATCTCATATGGTCCTAGTTTATCTTGTCACTCTAGGGGGCATTTATTCATCTTAAGTGAAAACCTTTCACTCCCTTAATAGGCAACACTTACTCTTATTTTCACTTATTCATCTTATCATGTCTCTCCAATGTGATGTTATGTCGGTGGCTTTATAACTTTATCAGAATGTCACTACTCTAAAAAAGATCCAACATGGAAATTTTTCCCCAACTAGATTATATTGTAAATTGTCAAGCATAAGTATGGGTCGGGATCCTATTGTCTGGCCTCTCTTGATGGTAAACTGAAAGTGGAACCACTTCGCACATTGCACTTGAAATCATTATATTGTTAACACATTTTCCAATGTGACATTAGTCATATCCTTGGATCATTCCTCCATCATAGCCCCTTCCTTCTCTCATTGTGATGATTTGGATTATGTGGTCTTCCGTCACTTCCTAGATGTGTTCTTAAATATGGGCACCATGGATCTGTCTATATTATATTGTTTATGGAAAATTTCTCCCCTTTGGTGAAAAATTCACAATCATCACATCCATCACCTTCTTATTCACCTTTTGGCACCATGCAAAGGATCCAAGGGTGTCTCTTTAACATTCATTATCCCCTCCTGAGTGGTCTACTTAGCTAGTCCCAAATCTCCCCCATCCAAAAAAAACCATCATGGATGCTCTTATTAAAAAGATCAAAGTTATCAAAAATAGACTGATCCATTGAAGGATGGTTATCATGTATTATTCTTTTCATCCACATATTTTGTATAAAGTATACCATACCCTCAAAGGATGGATACTCCTTATGGAGTTTGAGGGCTTCCTGTATTGATCAGCCTTCCATTTTATTACCATCCTAAGAAATATTTCCATGTTGATCAACTTTCTCTTTCCCCTTCCCAAAGTTGGGGAATAGTTTAGGAAACACCACTTTCAGATATCCCTCTTCCATTGTATAATTACATCTCAAACTCCTTTGTCATGTCAACATTAGGTTTATGATTTCCTTTCATCCCTTATTTCCTCTATATCTTTGAAAAGACTAACTATCATTGGTTATTTGCAAACATTTGTTTTGGTCGCATGTTCCTTATGTTGTTAGGATCCCCTTTTTAAACCTCTAATGTAGTTGGAGGCACCTTTTCCTTATACATTCCTTGTTATAACATAGTGTTGTTCACATCCAGGCATTTTTATCCTAATCCTATCACATCTATCTTTCAGTACATCTTTCTTCATCTTAATTACATATATGTTATCTATCTATATTACAACACATTTATTCTTACTCACATTCATTATTAATTTTTTTTCATCACATCTTAACCATATAAATTACAATCACCATGATCAAATTTAAACACAAAACTCTCTTGAGCGCTCCATTTTGGAGTTCCAGAAGCATACCCGGGCGGTTCCCTTACACCAAGGGCTTATTTTGCTTATTCACAAGCACTGCCTTATTAAATTCCCTGGTCTCCCTTCCTCTCCTGGCCCGGCTTTGTTGGGCTCCGCTACTGCCAGTCCTGTCTCCCCTGCTGCCCCTGCTGCTGCCCCCGCCTTCGGTGCTGCTACCCCCATGCCAGCTGCTCATGCTTCTCCTTCTTTTCCTCCTGTTGCTGCCCCTGCCACCCACCTTGTCTCTACCTCTAAACGTGTCACCAAGGCTTCTAGGAGACTCAACCTTGAGTCTACTGCTGAGGGGGATGAACCTTTGGAAGACATTGCTCATGATCTGCTGAACATTAGTAGTGCCAGTCCCCAGGCGGCACCAACGGATAACCCTTCTAGGAGATTGGAGGCCTTAGAGGCTGAGCTTAAATTGCTGAAGGATGAGGTCAAAAACCTTGCTAAGCAAAAAGGCAAAAAAAGCATTAAGGGGGAAGGGAGCATTGGTAATAGCCAGATTGATGACATATACAAAAAACTGACCTCCTTAGACTCCCACCTAGGGAAGATGAAGACTAGGCATGAGTATAATATTGCAACCTTCAGGGCCATCGAGGAGTTCATCGAAGGTCATGCAAGAAGTGTTTCACATCTTAGCGGTGTCCCGGCTACACTTTGGGGAAATGAAAAAGAAAGCAAAAGAACCACTGAGGAGCTTGATAAAACTGATGCTGCCCACATGAAAAATTTGGGTATATTTCACTCCTGGAAGAGAGTCAAGACCAACATCGACAAAGCTGCCAAGAAGTAGTATTGGTTGCTTTTGCTGCTCCTGTTTGTTTTTTTGAAATTTAAACACAAAACATATAGTCCTAATCCTAATTAAAACATCACACATTTATATCAATACACATAAGCATTTAGAATAACCATATAATCATACATTTATTTCACCATCATCATAAAATATAAAATAAACATATAACCTAAAATCACCATCACATCTAATCTAAAATCTATCATCATGACACATAATCTAAAATCATCATCACATCATATTAAAAGTCATCACATCATATAATAAACACATGATAATCCACAGAAAAACAATATATAATATATCAAAAAGTGTATCAATACATCACATACCTTTAGAGAGGTCCCTCAAAGAAGAATAACTATTAAAATCTATAAAGTGAATGTCTGAGACTCTCAAGTCCTCATCTTCTGGGGTAGGCACCAAACCTTATCCCTATGCATCTCTACCACTCTCGTGGCCTCCCTCTACTCGATGTGGTTGTGCAACACTTTTCGTGATCCTATATGACCCTTCTCCTCTTGCCATTGTCCTTAGTAGGTGCTCCCAATAGTGCAGTGTCTTCAAAATCTTCTTGAACAAGATACCCTAGTAATATCTAACCTCTACGAATAGATTTCTACATCTATCTATATAAATCATGCCGAGAGGTACTACCTGTCCTCAAAATTTTGGAGCTTCCTGGGAACCAGTAATCAACTCAATCGCTAAAATAGTAGTCAAATCACCAAAATGATCCCTGTAGGCCTCCCTCTTTCATTAGTAGCTGTCCCTCTCCTAAATAGCTCACTCCCTCTCCTGAGTGACCACATCTCACTACTGCAAAGTTGTGTCTCTCTCCACCCTTATCTTCTCCAACTCAGCATGCAAGTGTTCTACCTCTACATAATCTCCTACTCCACCATCTCCACCTCCTCTAAGAGTCACCTCAACATCAATCTCCATCTCCTCTATCTCCTCCTCTTCATCATCTCATATCTCCACAGCCACCCTAGATGTCCAGATAGTAGTCATCTAATCACAAAAACCACCTCTGACTCTAACATCTTTTTCCTCATCCCAGGTCACTACCTCTTCCTCCACTAGATCAGCCATGACAGGACTTGGTAGCTCCCTATCTATCTCCTCTCATCTGTATAGAACAGGACCATCTGGCATAGACTGGATGACCCCAAAATTTCATCACTCAATCAAATTAAATGGCCTTGGTCATCTCCAATCATCTCCCTTGCACCCATCTCGTCCTCCTCATCCCCACTAACTCCGCATCCACACCAGGACATGTGGGGAAATCCTGATATGGCCACTACCTAATCTGTTAAACATATAACTCTGTAAGTCAATCAACATACCAATCCACCCTATGCTCACTCCTGTCATTGAAGGCTTGATCATCCCTCCATCTTAGAAATCCCACCTCCAATTGAATATGGTCTCTTGCAACCCATGGGAGCCTTGGAGGATGAATCAATGTTATATAGACATACACCCATTAGTGCAATAAGAAAGCCACATCTAATCATGGCCTTATACCTTCTCTATACATGGAAAGCTCATGATAAACCTGAGACAATATAGTAGTTCTAAATGAAAACATTGTCTGGTGGTCCACAATGTCTACCACCACACTAGATAACACTCATGGAAATTGAGTCCCACCAGATTCTAGAAAAGCATAGCATGATACAACCATCATCACCATGTTATCAAGTGGCTACATGGTACCCCAACCTCATATATAAGATCATATACAAAATACCCTAAAGAAAATCTTATGTGGGGCCCATTGAATCCAAACAACCGTGTCAACACTACTAATCTCTCCTCTCTTGTAATCGGAACTATTTGTTCCCCCTATATCAGAAATATATGAATCTAGTACATATCCTCTAGGGTGACTGTCATCTCCCCTATCCTAAACCAAAATTTCCATGTTTGGTGACCCCATCTCTCCACCAGATAAATCATAAGCCCCACATCCTGTGGGATCCTCTGATAGTACCTGAATCCACCCAATCCCACTACAGTCAATTGATCCCACCCAGAATTTGTGAAATCTCCTCTGATCTTCTCATATAGAGTAGACACTCTATCCTTCAAATGCAAGGTCTCTTTGGCCTACAAACAAAAATAAAACATACATATATCATATCAACCATACAAAATCTGATCATAATCAATTAAAATTCATCAAGATTCAAAAATTAATCCTAATCCATTAAGTTTCATCCAAAATCTAATATAAACCCTAATCTATCCAATGTAACCCTAGTTTGGTCGACATGTTTTACGGGTCAATTGACGCACCATAAGGATGGGTCAACATTGACCCACCTGGGTCTCTACCAACCACCTCTGGTGTCATCCAATTTTTGCAAAAATAAATAAATAAAACATTAAACTCAATTAAAAACTAGTATGGGTTTTCGTTAGTTACCATCCTCCACACCCTTTGGTGCTTCTTCGCAGCTCCAGTGGCTTCCATCTATTAGTTATCTCTTTAATCAATCTACTCTTTCTCGTCAACTTTAAGTGTGGAAATAAGCATTTTTAGCTAACCCCTGGGCTTATATATCCACCTACAAATTTAGGTCATCATCAAATCCTTTGGGTCGTCGTTGATTGGACTCTAGAATCGTTCGAATCCCTTTGGCAATAATCATTTTGGGATTTTCTCCTTGTCTTATATCCTTTCCTAGGGAATCATCTATTGTTTACATTTAAATCCACATTTATGGCCATAATCATTTTCCCTCCATGCATTTTTGATACAACATTCAAACCATTTATTCCTTTAGGCATACATACTCTCTTTTGTTCCTTTGTGCATTTTAATTTATTGTACTCTCAATCTCTACCTTTTGTGGCGATAATAACTCCTCTTTTGGGCATTTTTAATTCATGATCTTATCTAACCCACACATGAAGTCCTCCTTTGAGGCCATATTCATTCACCCGTGTAATCATTATGTTCATCATATCAAGTCCACTCTTGTGGCCATATTTGTGCCCTTATCGGAAGCATTGTATTCATCATATCAAGTCCACCTTTGTGGCCATACTTTCCCCACTTGGGGCATATATTTATTTTTTCCTTCTATCCATACCTTTCCCCACTATTACTGGACGCACCTGATTTCATTTTTTTCCTTCTCGGCCATTTTTGGTGTCCCATTGGGCACCATATCATGCATACTCTTACCTTATGGAAACATATGTTTTCACTCAATTCCACATATATGAAGGATTTCAAATACCTTTTGCATATAATTGTGCATATTTTGATGACTTGTCTATGACCCATTTTTCATCCTGACCTACATCTATACATTAGTAATCTTCACCCACTCACTAGTCTGTAAAACGTTAAAGCTCGTATCCGTTGAGACCACAATTTTCCTCTACCGATGTGATATTGGAGTCACCGCCATAGTTTTTATTGATATTGTGATCTTTTTTTCTTAGGGAATCTTGGCTTGGTAATAATTTTACCCATCCTTTCTTCACCCACCCACCATTTTTCATCTTCCTTTTTCAAATGCATCATCAATTTCCCTTGACATCATTGATCTATTTCATATGACTAATAGGACCTTTCACAACACAATAAAAACTCTCAACACATTTCAAGATATGACTCAAATCTCAAACCAGTATGAGTGACAACTCATACTTTGAGACATAAATTTTTTACAATATTCTATACCTTGGTAATAACATATAAGGACAATAATATGATGTGTATGATAGACATTTGAACAACCTTACAATCTAGAACCATGAATCCTTCATATTAGACCTCTATTAGACAAAAAAAATCTAGAACCATGATGAGTAAAACACACTTACAAACTCAGATCCATGATGATAAACTTATATCATAGTGACACATCTAATTTCTTTGGAAGAAAACAAGACACAATATAGACACCAAAATTTAGTATCTATACCCTTGATTGCCCACATGCACATATTTATTTAATTAATCCTATCCTTCATTAACAATTAAATTCTCATCCAACTCCCATCAATTATTTAAGCCAAACATTAATTAATTAATATTTAATTCTTATCATTAACCATCTATATTAATCCTTTTCTTATTAATTAATTAATCCCTTTAATTAAGTAATACCCATCATGGTTAAGAGAACCTTAATATACTTCCTATTTAAAGAAACAATTCTGCGTTTTTTCAAACCTATCTCCAGTGCCAACCCACCTACACCTCATCCTAAAACAACATCTTCATTCATAATGCTTTAAAACATTTGACCAATCCTTAATGCATAAAATACTCCAAAATAAAAAAAAACTTGCCCATTGGGAAAACTTTCCCCCTAATCGGTGGTGACCCATCCCAGGCGGTGTCAACTCTATTAAGATATTCTTATATTTCCAAACAAATGCATGCAACCTCAAGCCTTCTTGTGACAAGCGCCCTTCCTCATGCATAAGCATTCTTGAGATGTTTATAGACCCTCTCCACTATTCCATCGACATGCTAAACATGCACTCACAATCATCTTTCGTGAGACTTATTAGTATATTTGTATATCTTTATTGAAATTTGTTATCATATTATCTTTGTATTTCTCACATCTAATATTTTACATGTTCAAATCAGTTTTAGCAGTACTCACAGCTTCTCCAACAACTTTCTTTTCTATCATTTTGATTGTAGGTCTTCCTTCTCATCCATTCATCCTCAAATTTATCTAATTCTACTACAATCACCGTCAACCCTATTGATGAGGCCATAAATTGGCCATAAATTACCATTATTTTATCCTTTCAAGTTACCTTTAAAAGTGGATTTAAATGTAATCTAGGAACTTATAGTTTGCTTAAGATAGAATATAGGATATATATCTTGTTCATTCTTTATAAAGTTTTTGTTATCTATTTTGTTGACTAATCCTACTGATTATTTGGGAAAAGATGCAATGTCTATTGTATGCAGGCCATAAAGGAAAGATAATGCTAGTATTGAGAAAAGTGGAATTGATCATGGATGGTATATCTAAACTCAAATCTGATTTCATATTCAGATTCCTCTCAAAAAATTATGCAAGTTCAAAAAATGAATCATCTCAATCCAAGATCGTATGCAAAAGTTGTAGTTGTTTTAAGTTCACTCTGGAACTCGCATGCTTAGTTTCGAAACTCACACGTTTAGTTCCAGAACTCATAGGCTTGGTTCCAGAACTCACAAGCTTAGTTATGGAACTCACAGGATTAGTTCCAGAACTTGCAGGCTTATTTTTGGAACTCGCAAAGTTAGTTCCAGAATTTCCAGGCTTAGTTCTGGAACTCGTAGCCTTAGTTCCAGAAATCGAAGGCTTGGATCCAGAACTAAGAATGCATCAATAGAATGACAGTTTTTGAGGAATTGTGAAAGATCATAGAATCCAATGGAAAATCTGAGAGAGGTTTTTTGTTCATATAAATTTGTTTAACAAAAACCTCACTCATATTTTCTATAGGTATTACCAATAAGGAGAGATCTAAATTGTAGTGAGCTGCAATCTAAGGAAAAGTGTATTAGACAAGCACTAAAAGCTCCATAAAAATAAAATTCCAATGAAAAATATGAGAGATGTTTTTTTTCATAGAAATGTGTTTAACAAAAACCTCATTCATATTTTCTACAGGTTTTACCAATAAAGAGATATCTAACTTTTAGTGAGCTATAGTTTGAGGAAAAGTGTATCAGACGAGCACTAAAAGTTCCATAAACAAAAACAGAAATGTCAAATAGAAAATATGAGAGAGGTTTTTATTCATAGAAATTTTTTTAATGAAAACATAATTTATATTTACTACAGGTTTTACTAATGAATATAAATCTAACTTTTAGTGAACTACAGTCCAAGGAAAAAGTGTATCAGACAAGCGTCAAAAGTTCCACAATAAAAAACAACAAAGTCAAATAGAAAATCTAAGAAAGGTATTTGGTAATAATAATATTTTGATAAAAATACTCCTTCCAATAATGTATAAGAATAAAATCATTATGATTCTTGTTACCAAAAATCAAGGAGAAGATTTGGGAGCAAATCTTCCTAAAATAAGTAAGATAAGATTTGACCCCAATAATATATCTCTCTCCATATTTTGTGGAGATAGAGATATTAGTTTTTAGGATTGGAATAAAGATAAGATCAGATTGTATTTCCTAAAATAAGGAGTTGGTTGGATGCATGAATTATAAATGCAACCTTCCACACTTAGATATGTAATGCTTTTCTCCCAAGAAATAAAGATTTGTTCTTTCCTCTCAAATATTATGTAGTTTTAAGATCTCAGAAGTATGATTTAAATCCTCTTCCAAGGAATGATCTGTCCACTCATTTCAAGGAAGATGGATCTGTGTATTTATGTTTATGTTTATTCATTTGTCTGTAATTCATTCTGTTTTATTGTTTTATCCTTGTATTGTGAAAATGCAATCGATTGTGAATTTGCAGGTGTTTTGTTCAATTATGTTTATTTCCAATTCATAAATTTCAATTTATGCAAGTGTGTTCTATTCCTGTAATTTTGATTTCCTTTATGCAAGTTTGTTTACATTTCTGCAAGTGTGCATTTAAACTTCCGCATGTGCGCTTTCAATTTATGCAAGTTTGGTTTGTGTTTAAAGGAGTTGCTTTCCAAGATCTTCTTCTCTTAACACATACAACCGTCGAACACCAACCCAGACTAACATTATTAATGGTAAGGATTGACAACCCTCATCACCTATCAGATCATCATTTATCTAGGCATAGTTTGTAAAAATAGACCTCTTCTGTTGTTATTTCTAACCATTTCCTGGAGTTTTTTACCCTTGTTCCTTCCTTACAAACTACTCACAATATATTTATATCTCTAACATCATCCAGTTGGCATTCAGACTCTCCAAGTCTACATATTTATCCTACAATCCAGATCTACCTTCCCAGGTCATCATTGACCCAGTCTAGGTAACCCTTATTTTACAGTTATTCCAATTGAATCAGTTTTAATCATTTTTTTAGATTCAGTGTTGTTGTAATTTCAGCATGTTATCTACAATACTTATTTTTTTCATCCTTTCTACGAAATGGGGGTTGACATCTGTAAAAGTAATCCAAAATGTTCTTGGATCTGACATCATCTAGTAAACCCCCAAATAAATTCATCTAATTAATATCATTTTTATTCTTGTTTGCAGGTTTGATCATATTTACAATAGTGGGATCCATCCTCATCTTACACATTTATCACATTGTATCCGAGGTAATATAAACCCTCCAGTATTTCTGGTTTTTCAAGTTTCTTTAGTAACTAGTGCATTAACCCTCTTTAAGACCAAGAAACTTGGTAAACAAACACAGAGACACCTAGAAGTAACCAAAACTCACAAACTCATGAAGATATCACTTAACATACCTTATCACACTTGAAGTTTTCTAAACACCTATCTCCTTCAACTTGTCATGAATATGGGAATGAATTTCATTCAAGCACATATTTTCTTCTTTAGGTATAATCCCTTCAACTAAGGAAAACATACTTCCTTGATTGAACTTTCCTCCCATCTTGATGTCTCTAGCACCCTATTTGATACATTTCATTAGATTAGGATGTATTTCATACTAAGAATCTGATCTCTTAACTTCTTTTGCTTGAATAACCATCATCTTGAACTTAAGATCTGAAATGACATCCTTAGACTCATTCATGAGAGTTTTCTTCTTGAAAACTCTTCCACTTTGAACTTGAAATTCACTAGTGTACCTTGAAGATCCTATTTGGTGACAATATCTTGCAATATGCCCTTAATTGTGGCATTTTTGACACACAATCCCATTATTCTTTCTTTCTTCAAACACACTTAGGTTCCAAACATAATCCTTATCCCTATGACCATACACACAACATGAACAACATTCACCTTTGAAGAGAGCATCACTAATTCTAGGATACCTTATTTTGCAATATCTATCTCTATGACCAAAATCATGACAAACACAACACATGGTAAATCTACTATGAATAACACAAACACCATGGCACATCACTCATTCTGAGTTGAGTGCTCACCTAAAGAATGTAAAGGTACTAAACCCCTATTTATATTTACTTGTGAAAGATGTTAGTGTGATGATGATAAAACATATTCATATCCAAAACTAGTTTAAACATTTCACGGTACATAAACTAGATCTAGATCTTAGAGAATTGTGAACTAAACAATAACTATAATAAGATTAACCATACAAGAACCAAATTCAGTTGTCTAACACCATTATCCATCTAATATTTACCATTGCATTAAACACTATAAAACATAGAAGCTTCTTATATTATAAAGTATCTCCATGAGTCATGTGCGCATCAAATCCAACAACATAACTCTATAATATTTCAGTCTCTCTAGTATCTCTCTAGTCTCTCCCAAGCTATGTAGTTCAATACATATTTATAGAGGTGGGGAATTTCCCTTCACCTCCCATGCACTTAAAATAGGCCACATGCTAATAATAGCCATGCGCCTTTGCAATAGCATGCATATATGAAATTTTTCTAATAATAGATGTCCTAAAATTAACTATAAGAAGAAATCCTAGTATTAGTTTAAATCATGCATGGCGCTTATCATCCATTCATTATCAAAATACTATTTTGTTTATCACAAGTCTTCATCGCCAAGTGTGTTACGCATGCTATATCCAAAAATATCCCTTCTCCACAAAAATGGGTAAGTCCTGAGCCAAATTATTCTAGCCCACGTTTTCTTCCCTCTCTTTCCGTACCTCCAAATGTGCCTTGTTCCCGCATGCAGATCCTTTGTATGTATTCTCCTTAGCGAATTTTTTTTTTCTCAACATTACCCCACACTAAATTACATTGTCTTCCCAATAATGGGAATCCTTTCTGATGTCCCCAATAATAAATAATAAGTAATGAAAGAATTAAAGAATCACTGTACAAAATAATGAATCCTCACTCTGCATCATCCTCTTCTTCAACTAAGAGGATTAACTCTAGATATTCAATTTGGATTTCAACCTCCAATGTCTTCCATTCACTTAGTTTTGTCCTTCTTCTCTGGAATATTTTTGGCTATGAAATCCTATTCTTCCTGAGTGATCTTTTCTTTCTCATTCTGCAGTACCCAAACAACATTAGCCATACCTAACATCATTTCTTCTAGGAGGTCCATTTTCTACGCTATGAAATTTCCTATCTCATCAATCCTCTCTTTATGTGGATCTTGGGTTGTTGTAAGGGCCTCACACTTGTTTTTCACCAGTGCCAATCTTTCTACGTGCCCAAGTGTCTCATCTTTCATCACCTTTAGAAATTCATTATATTCACCTAAATTTCTAGTCATTATTACTAATTATGGTGCCACACATAAATTGAGATCTTGTTTGGATTTATTCAGCCCATCCTTCAAATTTTGGAGAAATGCCTCGTAAGTTGAAAATTTTTTTATCATAGAGGAGGCCATTTCTCTCTTTACTTCTTGTTCAACATATTTTTATGTGGGCATTCGAATTAGTCCGTCCTCTAACATCAAATTGACTAGAGTGCACACATAATACATAGCAGAATGAAATTTTTTAGGTACCTTAGGTTCTAGATGAGGCCTTGCTTTCAGAATTTGATAGCCAATTTCCTCCACCATGCTAATGAAGACCTCATTATTTTTCCATTCTCGTTCCTTGTTTTCCTTTAATCATGTTATCTCTACAGTTTTATCATTTTTATGTTCCATCACCACTCAAATGGTGGCAAATTTATCAATGTTTCTCCACGTCACCTCTACAGATACCTTGACCAAGGTATTGCTAACCTACTCATCAGATATTAGAGTAGGTTTTATTATCATGTGCCTATTCTAGGGTTCTTTCTTCACTCTTCGCAAGACACAAGACTCCTTGCACACGTAAAAATTTAGTTTTTCCATATAATTTTGTATGGACATGGATAATTTCTTCCTTGTGCACATAATGGCCATATCTAGATCCATCAAATCCCACCCATATAAATCCTTGAGGCACACAGTGCTCTGAAACTAGGTGTGGATGATTTTTCTTGTGTCCTCAACATAAGCCATACTAGGGACAACATAATCTTCACTTTTTATTTCTCTTTTTGTTCTTGGCCCCTTAGGAACCTGGGTGCCAAGGTCTGGAGTTGGTCCTTCTCCTACCTGAGTTGTAATGGGCACCCTAAGTTTCTCTTACCCATTTTATTTTACTTCCTTCACCCCTACCTCTTCATCTTTCATTTCTTCATCTAGAGGTTCCTCCACATCTTCAAGTTGAATTGGGGTTCCTGGTGTGCTCTCTTTAGACTTCTCCTCCTCCTCTTTAAGCTTCAAATTTCTTATTCTCTTTCTCTTGGGTGCTTCTTTCTAAGGGGAGAGTCAATGTGACCTCCTTAAAGGTTGAGGTGTTCCTACACCATGTGTTTTGGTTCTTCTAAACACCTTCTTAAACTGACATTCCTCTTGGACTATATCCACGTCCAAGTCTTCCTCTCCTCCTTGCGTTTGTGGGGGAGTATCTTTGTGCTCACTTTCCACTTTATCTATAGGCTACCTTTGACCTCTATGGTCCAATCCTACACTATTCTCATTAACTTCTTCTTCCTCACCTCCTTTTATGGTTTAAGTAGGCATTGGACTTTCCACATTTTCCACTGTGTGTTCTCCCTTAGGTGGCCTTGGGAGCATAAAATCATTCTCCACATACTTTTTATTCTCCAACCTAGGCTTGAGTTGAAGATATAGAAGCATAGCCCCACTATGCCCAATAGCCAAAATTATCATCTTCATAATTATAACATCTAAAATAAGCCTCTCAATGTAGGTAGATTGACCTGGATATACATATGTTTTCCTTAGAGTATGGTAGTCACAGTCTACCTTGTCCACATTGTAACTCAATCAAGAAGCATCGGTAAACCTATGAACGGTTTCCTAAAATTAACTTGTTGTGAAGGTGTATGGTATTTTTCCCTAGGGATGCCATGTCCCATCCTTCATTATGAACTGTACGATGCAAAAATGTTGATACACTACGAACTACACTTCTTTTCCCAGTACAGAGGGTAAATCCTTTAGAATGTGCCATTCCTCATCAAAGGCTATGCAAAGTCAATCATACCATAGATATGCCCTTTGTTTGAATGGGCCACTCATTGTTCCTTCACACAAATACTTCTCAAATATCTCCATGTGGGACTTATTATCCATGGGGTATTCCCAAATTTTGTTCTTTGGCCCATTAGGAACTCCAATTTCTACAAACACAAGAGATAATAGGATAGTGCCAAAAATTATCTTTTCACCTATGCACCCTTTCTCAATAATTGTTTCTACTATGTATCCTAATAAATTGTAAACTTCTCCTTGTGACATCTTCTTGGAAACATGTAGCCACATGGTGTTTACTTATGACCACCTTTCTTGATCATTAAGCTTAATGAGTAGTTGCACGGCTACCGGCACCACAAGGTACTTCCTCAATTTATAGATGTCCATTCTACATGGACCCTTGGAGTATCCCAACTCCTTGCTTATAGCTATAATATCTGCCTTATCGGTTACATCACTAATAACCTCTACCCCTGTACCCTTCAATCTTATCAATGTAGCAATCAAAGGCATTGTGATCCTTACCCACCATCCAGCAAAATAGAAGGAGTCCTCACGGAATCTGCACATAAGCTACTGGTATAAATTTTCTATTTTTCCAAAATATGGGAGTTCACACAACTGATACACCTCTACCTTCTTGAGAAACTTCTCCACAACATCATCATACACTTTCACCATTTTATTTACATTTTTGACTAACAAAATAGATGAGGGTAAGGGCTAAGGAGAAATACATGTTTATGTTGGTCAATTGATGGTTGTTGTGTGCGTTCTAACTTATTGATCCAATGTCGATTGTGAGAGCTTCCTTTTGGCTAGGAGGAACTACATGTTATAAAAACAAGACCACAAAAGAGGGAGTTAAATGATATATGACAGTGGATTACCTAGCGTATGCTAGTTCTGGGAAGTGTGATACTTCCTAGATGGTTGTCAATCCACTGTTTAAAACAAATTAATGTGAGAAATAAGTAAATTCCTACTATAGTTGATATGATTTAGGTATCTCATTCAAGCACAATAAGAAAATCTAATATAACAAGCTAGGTTATAGTCAGATCTGAATGATAGGTAGGTGTCAGGTTGTTGGAACTAGTCAGGGTCAGGTTTTGGGTTGTTTAGGTCACTTGGTGAGTAGGTTATTGGTTCTTTCTGGAAATAGGTATAAAACATAGAGATTGATGTTGGTTAGGTATAACTAATGACGGTTTAGGGTAGAACCGATGATGGTCATGGGTAACCAATGTCAGTATAGGTCAGGGTGACAGAGATTCAATAAAACCTTATTGTAGAGTCTGGGTGAGGTCTGATAAGGAGCTAAAGGAGGGGATGGAAAGGTCTATGGGTATATTGAGAATACTCAGAGAGGTGGAATGGCCAGGATAGGTGATTTGAAAAGTGTGGGTGGGTGAAATTTTTGGGTTATCAGAAAGAAGGCTATGGAGGAATGGGAATGTTAATAGGATAAATGATAACATAAATGATAACAACTCTAAATAGAATATGAATGGAAATGATTAATGATAAAAATTACCAATATTGTGAGGTCCAATGGTTGGGTGGTGGTGATGATCAGAATGGAATGGAGCTTGGTGCAATAATGCTTTTCCCAGAATGTTACCATGAGTGACAATGCTTCAATGGATCTATCTGGTGATGGCTATGGATGTCTTGGATATGTGAAAAGATGTTGGTTCTACTTGCATATAGCTCTGATCTCCCTCCTCTTCTCTCAAAATGTGCCAACCCAAAAACAAGGTTACTTAGGTGAATAAATGGTAACCGATGATGGTTTCGGGTTAACTAGCATCAGTTTAGGGGTGACCGGTGTCGTTTAAGGAAGGATTCCCTAGGTTTAATAAAATAAGAAGATCTTTCTAATTTCTTGGGCCTAGTTAGTTTCTTCTCATGGATTAGAATGGAAACTTCCCTTCTAATGGGTGGGAATGTGGTTAGAGAGATTTTAGGGATTGATTTTAGGGTTTAGACCAAATCTTATCTCATTAAGGAAAGTAAGACTTAGTCATTGTTAGTTATGGAAACATGCCAAGAATAGGTCTAGGGTGAGGTGGCTAGATGAGATGTCTAGGTGAGGTGGAAATTAGGTCAATTAATGTAATTAAATGATGAATATTATGAGGATGGGTATTAATTTAATTAAATTAATATTAATGTGGTGTGGAGGGGGGTGTGGTTAGGTGAGTATGTTTGGGTTAATTATTTGATGGGGTGCCAAGGGGAGTGTGACCCAATTTTGGTGTCTACATTTTGCCCCTTTTTGTTGCGTTGCTTGTATTGGTAAGTGATGCTGACAAAAAATAAGATGTGGTTGCCCCATGTGTGGGTAAAGGTGATGTTTCCCCAAGCATGGGTGAAGGTGATCCCCCTCAAACCAAGAACTGGTGAGGTAGAAGATAGAAGTGGTGAGTGGTTTGATAAAAGGTAGATATGGCTAAAATAGAGCATAGATGTGGGTGAATGTGGGAAAGGGTAGAGGTCAAAGACAGGAAAATAGGTAAATGGGCTAGGGTCAAAGGTAGTGGCAGTCAAACACACGCACATTATAAACTGTGACACGGTTCCAAGCTGAAGAGCTTACAAACTCTACATCATCCAAGGTCAATAGGTTTATCCAAACAAGGTTGAAGTGATCTTGGTATCCAAGGTATAGGATATGGTGTGGAAGTACATCGCAGGTCATGTGCAGGAACTTTTAGGTATGTTCTGGTACACCAAAGGTTTAGGTCAGGATAAATGGCATGACAATAGGCAAGGTAAGGTCATTAGGTCAAACAACACGGGTAATAGTGTCACAAGGTATAGCGAGCACATGAGTTCATAGGTCATTAACAATGTTCTAGGTCCAGGTAGCGAGGTCACGACATGGGTAGGGCTGAGGTACAGGTAAAATAACAAGTCCCTAAATGTAATTAAGGATAGGTATAGGTAATGTAGGCTTGGTGGTAGGTTGTGATAAGGGTGGGTAAGGTTAAAATGGTGGCTAGGTTGGTTAGGTTGGAGTAGAAATGGGAAAGGGTATTTGACAAGAGTATGACAGGTAACTGATGTCAGTCATACTAAACCATTGGTGGTCTAGGTAAACTGACCATGGTTTTCTAGGGCACACATGACCAATGTTAGTTTAGGTACAACTGACCACGGTGTGCTAGGGCACAAGACCGATGTCAGTTTAGGTATAACCAACATCAGTCAAGTCAATGTGGGTATATAAAAAGAAAAAATCCATATAATACAGATTCATTTGTACGTTGTGGCTTTTGTGAAAATGATAGAGCACTGAATGAGTTGTGCTTTGTCAGGAGGAAAGGATGAGGGATGATATCCCACTGAGGTGGAGAGATCCAGTTGGTCAGAGGGGCTAGGTAGATGGGTCCATGAGATCAGGCAGAGTGAAGTGATTGGTAGAGAGGTTGGAGATTGATTTGGACATGGTGGAGGTGGGAGAGGGTTTGGGTGGACCACCGACACAGTGGCCAGACATGCCACCATGGAGGTGACATCAAGATGAGGTAAGATCTAATCCTTTCTATGTATCGTTGTTAGATGTAGAAGGGAATATGGGTCAGGGGGTGTGGGTAGGTTAGAGAATTGGAAATTTGGTGGTTAAAATGGGTGAAAGAGGGGGTGGGAAAGGTCAGAGGTAGGGGGAGAGGGTTGGGGAGGGTCTTAGGTGAGGTTTGGGTAGGTTCATAGGGAAAATGGGAAAGAAATTAGGTAAAGGGAATTGGGGTTTTGGGTTTGGGCATGGTAATAGTGACCGACGCCGGTCAAGGTATGGCCGATGTTGGTCTTGTTATACCAACATCGGTCAGGGATGAGGGGAACCGATGCTGGTTATAATGGACCGATGATGGTCAGGAGTAACTGGTGTCGGTTAGGGTAAAAAGACTAGAGGTCTAGGAAGGGTAAGGGGAAAGAATAGGTAAAGTGGGTAAAATAGATAACGGGTAAGGGGAAGGGAAGAAGGTCAATGTTGGGTAAAATCAAGTTTTAATAATGTGTGTGATTGGTTGAATGTAGGCCAGGGACCAGTTACGGATGAGAGATAGGGTACCTCCCTTGCTCGTGGAGGTACGGGGGGTGCAACAGCTGATGACTAGTGCCATGTTGTAGAGGTTGGCCTGATTGGGGTCAGATGCTACTGGCATGTAGTCTGGGAGCCAAGTTTGATGGTCTCTCTCATCAACAGATGGGACTCAGTGACCAATACCTTCCATTTTCTGATGGGTGAGATCACAGTCACCCTGGAGGATGTGTACAAGATCTTGCAACTATTTATAGTGGGGATGCAGGTGTATTCTATCTCTTCATAGGCTTCTAAGGAGTTGATGTTGACCATGTTTTGTGAGGGGCTAGTGGAGATGAGGTTCCATAGTGCCAGTATGAGCTATGGAGATATGTACCGGGCCCATCCAGAGAAGATGAGGCTGGTAGTGTTGTTGATGGAGGTAGTTATGTTGCTTTGCACTACCGGATGTAGAGGGTGGGAGATTCCCACGATCCTTGATGGGGGTTATGCATGACATGGTGGAGGACAGGACCTATTTTTCATGGGCACCCACATTCTTGGTACAGTTGTATAGAGAGCTATGGGCTTATGGGCGGCTATGGAAGTTTATCCTGTGTTGTACTTTCCTACTTCATTGCTAGGCATATGAGAACATTGTGTGTGTGCTTCCTATTGGTATGCCCCAAGCTGATGCATTCGAGCCAGGCTTTGTTCAGGTGGGTTTTAGGCGATGGGTACCTACGATTGGGGAGTGCCGAGTTGCTAGAGCTACACATGATGTAGCCTATTATAGGTGATTGCTAAAGGGGTTGTTCTAGTGTGGACATTATTTGGAGCCCTATGTGGGTTTTCCATCATATGGGTGGATGGTAGAGGAGCTACAAGAGCTACAACTTACTCCAATGGATAGAGGGGTGATGTTAGAGAGCACGAGATGATACCTAGTGGACAGGGTTAGATGGAAGTTCAAGGCTGCTTCAGGATATACCCCCTCCCTTCCCACAGTATAGGAGGGATGATGTGGAGAGGCCTCTACCTCTACCACAGCTGACAGTACCGACAGGGTAGGAGGAGCAGGTGATAGACCGATGGATTGATGATGTTGGGGTGACTGATAGATACAGGAAGTGGTGGGCTACACATTTATGAGTAGTACTAATGAGGTTGGGGCAGCTGGATTTAGCCACCATCACAGTTTAGAGGGATGCCCTACAGGGGTAGGTGGCTACCCTGATTACATAGTTGGGGATAGTGAAGGGGTAGATGATAGGCTCAAAGGCACAGGTTACTATTTTTTAGGCACAGGTGGCCACACTGCAGGCCCATGTAGTGTAGGGATAGGTACCCGCACAGGGTGGAGATGGGGATGGGGTATAGGTGGCCACCCTATAGGCACAGATTACAGGTTTACAGGGCCAGTTGGCCACTGCACAGGTGCAGGTTACGGCCCTTCAGATCCAGATATGGGCATAGGTATAGGTTCCCTTAGGATAGGCACAGGCATAGGGATAGGGTCCCTCTTTATAGGTACCAGTGGGACAGGGTCCCGAGAGATAGGCACAGGGGCTGAGACCAATGGCTCCTCCATAGACAGTACTAATAGGTAGGTTGAGGGATGCCTTGGGTGAGGTCAGGTATTATCAGGATATTTTTATGGCCACAGGGATAGATTTTCTATCCTATGGGGAGTATAGAGCACAACAGGCCTCAAGTGAGAGGACCAGGTCACGTACCCATAGTGTAGAGAGTACAGGGGGCTAGTGAGCCCCGGGAAAGGGTCAGGGAAAGACTACTAGTGCACGGAGGCTAGCTCCTAGTGAGGGACCATCAGAGGATAGATCAGGGCATGGTGGAGATAGGTTGGTAGGGCACCCCACCGGAGGGGAGACAGAGGAGACTGATGAGACAGGGATGGATATTAGGTGGGGTGATGATTAGTCATTATTAATGATCAGTGTATCCATGTTGTTGACATAGTTTTGATATGTATACCAGCCTGTGTGCCAAAGATGATGAGGATGTAGATGAGAGTTTTTGTTATTTTTGATCATATATTGGCCTGCGTGCTGAAGATGGTGAGGCTATATATGAGAGATTTTGAGAGATTTTGATTATTATTGGTAGATATGTTCACATGTATTTTTATACAGACTATCTGATTTATAGATGATGGTGTTTATAGTATGGATGGTGTACATGTTTTAATTTGCATTGCTATATATAGATAGGTGGAAATCAAGTGGATTAGGCCTGATAGAGTCAAGGTCATGTAGGCATGGTGGAGTCAGGGTTTGGTTTAGGTACGATGGAGTCAGGTTGATTAGGCATGGATGGAGTTAGGGTGATTTAGGCATGATGGAGTTATGTTGATTTAAGCATGGTTGAGTCAGGTTGATTTAGGCATGATTGAGTCAGGTTGATTTAGGCATGGTTGAGTCAGGTTGGTTAGGTATGGTTGAGTTTCTAATTCATTAATTTGTGTAATTAATGATGATGTGGATCATGTTAAGATGATTTGTAGGAAAATGTTTGATTATGGTAAAGAAATTGTAGACAAGATGAAATGAATGTGTAAATTATGATGGTAAAGATGTGTAACAATTGTTGCTTGTTGGGTGTAATTTCTAAGTTATTGATATAGAAAGGAAAATAACTAGGGTAGAATGTGAATAGGAAAGGGAAAGAGGGAATTGGTTAGGGTAGAGAGTGGCCGAGCTAAACTCCAAGGGCTACATGTCCTTGAAGTGTTTCCTACATAGTCCTGACGAATAGGTACCTCAGGCCGATGTAGTTCTCCCATAAGCTAGGGAAGATTGTGATGAAGGAAAGGAATGGATTGATAGGTGTTAGGCATGGGTGAATGTAGGTCATAGGCATGATTGAGTTGAGGTCGTAGGCATGGTTGAGTTAGGTCATAGGCATGGTTGAGTTTTAGGTCATAGGCATGGTTGAGTTGTTTTAAATAGAGGTGTCGATGAGCTAGTCCTGTTATAGGAGAATCAATAGGTAATGAAGAAGGTAGAATGGTAAGAGGTGGTAAAAAGATCCACTTAATTGATAAGAATTGTAATGAGTCTACCATACCTAAGATAGGATCATGAACAAAAGACCCTATAGGCCTTATATAATGGACTATTCTAAGGGTGAAGAAAAGTGACATGATCACGAAATGTCATGTTTGTATCAAGTCCCTTGAGTAACGAGGAATTTAGGAGAAAAGGAAAGGGGGTGAGAATGAAAGGTTTAGCATAACTTAGTGTATGACAATGTGTCTTGGAACAAGAAACCCAGAATCTGAAAATAGGCAAGTCTATGAAAAAAAAATTCATCTTTTTTTTGCTTATTTTTAATAGACTGATTGATGCGGGAAGTCTATATGGGATGAATATATGAGATCCTTGAGGTCTTTGTGAAGTTGATCGATGTGGGAAGCTTCTAGATATTTATTACATTTGTGTAATGACCTTATATAGTTTTCCTTCAAGGGCACAATCTATTTATAGTGGTGGAATTAGAGTGAAGAGATGTCCCATTTGGGGAGTCATATTTCACTAGAAGTTTGACTCAAAGAGTTGTATCCTGTTTTTTTTTAGATGTTTAAGTCATGGACAAGACTATAGAGGAAGATTAGGTTCTTGTTTAGAAGACAAGACCATAGCACACAAAGATTAACTGTGGAAGAGGTGGTTTCAAGTGATGAATGACCATGGGATTCCATCTTGAAGAAGATGAAAAGTATCCATGAGAATCATGCTATGAGTAGAGCCGTGGTACTCATATTGAAGATAAGGCTGAAAGGTGATGAGAATCACATGATTCTTTTTGAGTCGTGGACCCTAAAAAGGGGTAATCATGGAAGGTGAACAATGCTCAAGGGATGAGCGGTCAATAGACAGAAGGTGATAGAGGACTTGATATCAACAATATAATGGTCGAAGATACAAGGAATTAAGGGGCTTAGGTTTGGGTTTACCTTAAAGTGAAGACAAATGATAAGCACCTGATCCATAGGCATGGGTAATGATATAGGGTCTAAGCCAATTAGGAGAAAATTTTCCCCATTTACTTTTCTCCTCTTTGGTTACATGTTGATTTTCCTTCTGGACAAGGTCACCAACTTGAAAGCTTTGTTCCTGAACACGCTTTTCATACACACGTTTGATACATTTTTGGTAAATTTGGAGATGATCAAGAGAATTGAGATGACGCTTATCTAATAACTCAAGTTGTGCCAAACAATCCTGGTGAAATTCATCGTCATTGAGCATGTCTTGTAGTGAGATGTAGAGAGATGGAATCTGGACTTTGAGAGGTAAGACAGCCTCGGTACCATAGACTAGAGAAAAGGGGGTAGTTATAGTTGAAGTGTGAATATTAGTACGATAAGCCCATAAGGTGAAGGGGATGTTCATATGCCAATCTTTCCCAGTATCATTGACTACCTTCATAAGAATTTTGTTCAAGATTTTATTGGTTGATTCGGCTTAACCATTAGTTTGTAGGTAATATGGTGATGAGAAACTAAGTTGGATGCGAAAAGCATCACATAGTTTGCGTAGGGTTTTTTTTTTGAATTGTTTTTTGTTATCAATGATAATGCAATGAGGGACACCAAAATGCCAAATGATGTGATGGCTGATGAATTCACATATTTTCTCATCTTTTGTAGAAATGAGATGAATGGTCTCTACCCATTTGGTGTAATATTCAGTAGCGGTTATGATCGATTGGTGGTGTTGTGAAGAATGGGGATTGATCTCATCGACAAGATCTGAACCCCATTGAGAGAAAGGCCAAAGGTCTCGTGTGACCTATAAGGCATGACTAGGTGTGTGATGAAAATTAGCATGTTGTTGGCATTTTATGCAACATTTGACATAATGACAATAGTCATGGTTTAAGGTTGGACAATAATTTCTTAGGAAAAGAATGTGCTTTGTGATGGCTAAACCCCTCAAGTGACCTCCACAAATTCCGTCATTGACTTCCTTAATGGTGTAGGGAATTTCAGAACTCATAAGGCATCATAATAGAATGTTATCAAATCTGCACTTGTAAAGAAGACCACTCATGATTACATAACAGGAGACACTTTTAAGAAAGGCACGTTGTCCATTACGAGTGAGATCAATAGGTAGAATGGAAACAAAAAGATAGTCTGCATATTGCTTATACCAAAGGTTACATGGGTCAGGGGTAATGGTTATGATGGAGTAAACTTCATGAGGTAAATAAGAGGGTGATTGTAGCCTTTGTATGGTGAAAAATATTTTAGAATCAGTGGGTGAAGCAAGTATCTAAGAAGCCAAATAGGCCATGGTATCCACAAATTTATTGGTAGAACATGGGGTGGTTTAAAGTGCGTAATGGTCAAAGGTGGTCAAAATTATGTCTACGTGATGCTTATACTTTTGAAGTATCTCATTATGACACTGGTATATACCATTGACTTGGTTTATGACAAACTAATAATCACCGAAGATGTTGATTGACCTAAGATATATAAGGCATAAGTAGCCTAAAGACCTAATACAAGTGCTTTGTATTCAACAATATTGTTTGAACAATAAAAATTGAGCTTGAAAGACAAAGGCATAGGTTCACCATCAAGCGGAATGAGGATAACACTACCCCCACCCTCATGCTGACACTTGGAGCCATCAAAGAAGAGTGTCATTTGATAAGCAGGTTTGTCCAGGGAAAGGGTAGCTATAGAGTCAACTAGGAAGTCAAAGTTAGAGGGTTAATTCCTGGAAATAGGTGCATCAGCCAATTGGTTGGTGACATCCTTGCCCTTGATGGAATTTTGATGAACGAATTTGAGGTTGAGGTCAACTAGAAGCATAAGCCAATGTGCGACACGTTTATTTTTATAAGGTTTGGCATACATATCATGTAATGGGTCAATATTAGTGATGAAAAAGGTTTTGTGATTGAGTAGGTAATGGAGAAGTTTGGTGGTGATGAAAACTAAGGCTTAGCAGAGTTTTTCGGTGTGGGTATATCTAGTTTCGTAGTCCATAAGGGTATGGCTTATGTAATAAACCACTTTATCTTTGTGTTGTTCATCACGATGAGCGAGCATGACACCTAAATAATGGTCAGTGGTAGAATATATAGGTAAAAGGGTTGGTCATCTTTAGGAGGAATGAGTACTAGTGGTTGAAGAAGGTATTTTTTTAAGGCCTCAAATGATTTATGGTATTCATCATCCCATTTGAATGAAACGTCTTTCTTGAGAGGATGATGAAATGGTTGTCAGCAGTTGGAAAGCTATGAGATAAAACGACGAATTGATTGAAACTTTCCTTATAGGCTATGAAGTTGAAAGAGATTAGTGGGTGGCGGCATTTCAAGAATATCCTTGACTTTAGCATCATCGAATTCTATGCCAAGAAAAGAAATGATGAAACCTAGGAGTTTCCCGGAAAGTACCGCAAAGATGCACTTCTTTGGTTGAAGACGCACATAATAATTGATAAGGCAGTCAAAGATGACTTTAAGAATGGGTAGGTGTTTGGATTGATGTTTGGATTTGGAAAGCATGTCATCATCTCGTTGATATGTAGCACTAGCATTTTTTAGGCCAAAAGGCATGACTTGATAGTAGAAAGTCCCCCAAGGGGTGATGAAGGTAGTCTTTTGTTGATCCTCGGGAGCTAGTAATATTTTATTGTAGCCCAATAAACCATCCATGAGTGATAACATTTCATGGCCAACGGTGAGATCAACTAGTTGGTCAATGTCTGGTAGTGGGAAATCATCTTTTGGATAGGTGAGGTTGAGGTCACAAAAATCTGTGCAAATGCAGAGTCCCCCTATCAATTTTTTGATAAGAATGATGTTAGAAATCCATTGGAGATAATAAATGGGTAGAATGAAGGAAACCAAGAGAAGGTGCTAAAGCTCTTCTTTAACTAGAAGAGCAATGTGAGGGTGCATTTTCAATAACTTTTGTTTGATGGGTTTGGCATCAGGAATGGTTATGATATTGTGAACCATGATTTTTGGGTCAATACTCGGCATATCGGCACAGGACTAGGCAAATGTGTTACTATGGTCCCAAAGGAAAGAGGTGAAGGCTTCCTACTCAATAGCATTTAAGGATTGGTCGATCTTTAGAATGTATGGGTTGTTCTAAGTGTTAATGTTGATTTCGATGGTTGATTTTTTGAACATGGTTTGCATCTCAGAGGGTAACGACCAATGAATATAAGAGTCTTCTACACCAAGGTGGGTGAGGATGGAATCATCATCCTGACACTAAATGACATTAATGAAGGTGTTTCATCATTGATCATGTTAGGATATATGAATGGGAGAGAAGACGGAGCCTTTCCATTGCGTTGATAGGTTAGTGGTCCAAGGAAAATGGTGTTTATGAAAAAAAAAGTTAGAAGGAATAGATTTGGGATCTATGACTCCGTGGGTGAAGATGGTAATGTGGGTGAATGAGAGGGGGAGGATTTCTCATCCTGGATGAGGTCGACACAAACCTTCTTGGAGAGTGGAGCATCAAAACCAATGCCACTACAATCATTGTGCTTACAAGAGGTACATGAAATGATAGTATGGCAGCCTTGTTCATAACAATTGAAGCCAAATCCTTTCCACGTGCACCAGTGGAGGAAAGTGTGAGAGAAGCGGTAGTTAGTAAGGGAGTGTAGGTCAGAAAAAAAAATTTGGGTTTGGGATGGAGGTTATGGTTTATAGGTGACCATATCGAGTCCCCCATATGTTAAATTAGTGTGAAGGTGGGGAGGGACATAAGGAAAAACTTCACCGATGTGGATGTCATAACTGGGGTGTTGGTGGATGTTCCCATACTCTTGTGGGGTGAGGAAGGTGTCAATATTGTATAGGCAGTATTCCCCTAGAGTGAGGCATTCAAAAACACCTTCTAAGGGATGAGTAGTTGGTATGTGGGTAGCGGGTTTAGATGGCTCAATAGATGTTGGGGAAATAAGTACATCATTGGTAGAGGCTACAGGTGTAGTGGGGATAGAAAGGTTAGATGCAGTAGAAGTAGTGGCAGTTTTAGTGGATAGGTTCATAGGTGAGGGTGAAGTGGTGACAGTGGCAGATGCATTGATCAGTACAAGCACATCATTGGGCCGATATAGCATGTTAGAGGTCTTGAAAGGTGATGGATGGGTAGGGATAGTGTAATTATGTCCCACGTGTTCAAATTTAAGGCATCAATGTAAATTAGAATGGAAAAAACCCATGAGATGGATCCAAGGTTGGCCGAGTAGCAAGTTATATTGGAAATATCCTTCTAGAACATAGAAAAGTTCCAGGACAGTGCGGGGGTCCATACGGACAGGGAGAACAATGGTACCTAAGGTAGATGTCATGGAATCATTGAAGAAACGTAGCATAACATGGTTACCATGCATGTAATTGGTAGGTATTCACATTTGGTCATATGCATGGGAGGAGATGATGTTAATGCTAGCATTGTCATCGATCATAACACGTCATATGAGTATATTATCGTTAAAGACAGAGATGAAAAGAGTAGGTTTGGGGTTGTCGAACTAGAAGGGAGTGATCTCTTCATCTAAAAATATGAGGGTGGCCACTTAGTGAGTTGGTGGAGGTCTAGAGGAAGGTGAATACCTAGTGAGAGAGGCTACATGGTGAAGGGTAATGATGGAGGCTACGGGCGTGAGGTCATTTGGTGATTGAAGGACTTCCATGAGGGCTTGACGATGTGACTTTGAGGTTTGATGATGTCATATAAAGACATTTTGAGGGGGTATTGATGTAGTTGTTTTAGCATTGTGCAATGTGTGACCTTGTTGAAAATAGGATATGTAGGACCTTGAATGATGACTTTGGGTATGGGTGCGGATGGTATGTTGGGTACAGGGTTAGTTGATGGGCCAGTTGCTTTTTCCTTTCCCTTGTCTTTCTGAGCATGGGTGGCAATGTCAATAATGTTAATCTAATGGGAGGATGAAAAGGGTGTTTCATGGAAGGTATAGTGGCATGAGGGAAGAAACCCTAGTTGGGGATATGATCCTTGTGAAATGAGTAAGGTGCATTGGTATTTTGGTGGTGGTTTGGCCAATTCTCTTATATAAACCATGTTAATCTCGAATCTTGGGGGTGGATCAAAGAGTTGTGGGGATGATATTTTGGTCACTGAGTAGGTAAGGTGAGAATATCTATGTAAATTTCTGAAGGAAAAATGGGGTCCTCATTAAGAAGATCATCGTCGTCAAAGTTTTCTTCGGGAGGACATAATTGGACAAGGGCGGTTTTTAAAGCCTTACAGTTCTCTACATCGTGTCCTAGCACAAGATGGTAGGTGTAAATTTTGGTTTTTTCAAACCCTTTTGGTTAGGGTTTGAGTGGTTTGTAAGGTCTAAGAGGTGGTAACGTGATGACAGAAGTTTCAAGGAGATTGGTTAAGATTTTGGCATAGGACCCTGCTAGTGGATCACAATGGGAGGTGAATGTGGGTTTGGGTGTAGGTACAGTTGATTGTGGAGGAAGAGGCTTTATAGGAGGAGGGGTGGGTTGGTTTACTAGTTTGTTGTGTGGTGTGGTCTTTAGTCTATGTTGCATCTACTCAGGTACAGGCATGGTAGAAGAGCTGGAGATGGAAGGTTTTGTTGGTTTAACTTCCTTTATTAGAGGGTAGTTGATTTTTATCTTTAGGTTGCTTATTTTTGGGAAACAATGACACAGGTGTATGAGATGTGTAAGGAAAATCTGATGGTGGAATAGGATGGATTACCCATAGGGGTAGTCAAGGTGTTGTGGAGGTATGTGGTGTAGGTTAGGTAGGAGGCGTGAATGAAAGAGAAGAAAATATCATGGGTAGTGAAGCAGTTATGGATGGTAGTGGTGGTATGGGTGGTAAGAAGGTTACAAGTGAGGGTGGAATTTTTGTGAGTCACTTGGGTATATTACAAACTAATGATGAGAAAATGGGTTGTTGGTTTCTTGGTTTACCAGTGGATGGGGGTTGTTTGGCTAGGGTCGAGGTGTGAGGTCCTAGGATGGATGGAAGGGGTGAAGGTGATAATGACATGGTAGGTGAGGTTGGTGTATGAGGCCTAGGAGATTGGATCTTCTTTTTAGGGGTCAGGTTAAGTTTAGAGTTAGTGTTGGAAGATGTGGCTAAATCTAATTTGATGGGTGGGTGAATAAAGCTAGCTATCGGTACGACCCCTAAGGTAGTGATAGGTTTAGGTAAGGGAGATGATATAGGCATGGGTAGATGTTTTGGTGTAGATGTATGTTGGGTTATGGGCATAGGTGTGAGTTGGGCCAGGGGTGGTGACATGGAAGGTGTTGCAATAATTGTTATTGTGTTTGGTTTGGTTTCCCGAAACACTTTTGGATAGATAGTGGAGGTGTCAGTAAGAGAAAATTGCATTTGTGTTGAAACAGGAAGTAGAAGGTGTCCCCAAAGTAAGGATCTATCGAAATAGTCCATGTGATTGAGAAAGTGTGAGAATGGTACTAATGTAGGTGGGACCAACGTGAATTTTGTGGCAATCCTTGTAAAATGTGTTTGAGATACAGGGAAATGGCTAGCCTTGGACTTTGTGGGTAAGAAAGTCAAAAGAAGACCAACGAGATCTTGAAGGTCCGATGGTAAAGGGTCATCAAAAGACACTGGTGCTTTAATAGGATCCTCTTTGGGTAAAGGAGAGGATGGGCTAACCGAAGTGGACTCTCCTTTTGTTGGTGTTAGTGTAGGTGGTGGACCTACATCTTCTATGAGTATGAGAGGTGCCACTGAAATTTTTTTAGAAATTTGAGAGGTTAAAGATAGCATGCTAATTATAGGCTCTTCCACAGATGAAGAAGAAAATGAAGGAGGTGCCTTTTTGGGTGGAGTAGATGAAATAGGATCTTGTGTAGGTAGGTGAACTTGGGCTAATATTTCATCTATAGAAGGCATAGGAGGACATTGGAAAGTAATGTGTATGTCATCAAAAATAGCGTGAACCTTGTGGACATTGCTATCATTTTTTGAGGTACCACCATCTTGGTTGGAAGATGGGGCATGATTAGGGAATGGATTCTTGAAGATGTGTAGGTTTTGATTATTGGGTGCATTTAGGCTATCAAAGACTAGATCTACATTGTCTAACATTTCTTGGATGTTATTCCTGAAGGTGATGCAGTTATTGTCGCTATGACCTTTGACACGATGATAATTACAAAATTCATGTTCCTTATACCATGTGGGCATGGGTCGCTCAAGGTCAAAACTAGTATGTTGTTTTATAGGAGGGAGGGTAATGGCCCCAGTTTTAACAAGCTTTTCAAAAATAGAAGAATAATATTCTCTTATCAAAGTGTACTTTCGTTGTTCTCGTCTAAACTAGAAAGCTTGGATGGGAGAGAGATTAGAAGGAGGTTTGGCTGGACTTGATTGATGAGGGGGCTAGCCTTGAGAAATACGGAATTGGCAGAACCTTTGGGATTTGAATAGTTGTTTTTGGGTTTTGAAGATGAAGAAGCATCATTTTATTTGAACACAATGTTCTTGTTACGAAGTTAAATCTTCTTTTCTTCGATAGCATGAATTTCCAATTTCTGTGCCATGGTGAATGCCTCGTCAAAAGTACAAAATATCTACACCTGTAGGGTATGTGGAATGTGTCTAGCACAATCTTGAGTAAATAACTCTATGATTTCAGTCTAAGGTAGTTAAAATGTGAGTTGATTGATTAGGTTGTGCCAATGAGTGAAAAAGTCAGCGATAGACTCATCATCGTACTATCGAGTGGAATAAAGATCTGTCATGGTAACCTTCTTAATAATGTGTATAGAGAAGTGATCTAAAAAGGCTCAGGCTACTTAATTAATCAAATAGATGGAGTGTCTTAGTAACCCACTGTACCAGTCCAATGCAGATCTTGTCAAGGACATTGGGAAGGTCCTCAAAAGTAAAGCATCATCATGGGTAATCAGGTAACACCTATGTTTAAAGGAACGCAAATGTTGTTGTGGGTCCTCTTTTTGATTGAAGCAATTGAATTTTGGCATTTCTTAGTGTGTGGGGTATGGTCAAATAGGAATGGATGGGTGAATAGGCTCATTATAAATTTCATCATAGGTGAGGGAATTGTGTGTGCTAGAAATTGATGCTTCCAATTTCTACATATTTTCCATCATTAACTTGATGAGGTCATTGGTAGGTTGTGGTGGAAGGGCTTCTCTAGTGGAATAAGGGGGTTGGATTGAACTTGTGACATGGGTAGTATTCCATTATATGGTGATGCCGAATAGGGAGGTTGAGAATAGGTAGTCGACATAGAGGGTATGTATCCAAAATGGGTGACAGACGAGATATGGGGTTGTTGATAGTATGTGTATGTAGGTGGGATGGTCATCGTGACTCTAGTAGCGATTGGGGGAAGTGTTTGTGGGATGGAGAGGACAAGATTCTGGAATGGAGTAGGGGTTATCAACACCACGAGTGGTTGTGTTGCAATAGGTATTTGTGAGACAATGGGTGTAGATTGGGTTATGACCTGGGTGGTCGATGAGGAAACAACAAATACTATAGGCGCAAGTGATACTACAGATGTAGCGATCATGGCAGGTATGGGTCCTATCTACAAAACTACTGGGGGTGAAGTTAGTGAGGCTAGCACCACATTATTAAGGGATGATGCAGAAGTGGGAATAAGGGTAGGAGAGATGGATATAGGCATGCCATACATCAGCTGACCTAAGGATTCCCGGGTGGAAGAGTGGGAAAGGTAGAAATGTAAGGCTGTGGGATTTTGATCAAGGATTCATGTAAATTCTTTGTCACCTATGGCAATGGTGATAGGGCTGAGTAGGATCCATGGGTGACAGGATGGAAGGCAGTGAGGGACTAGGTGGGATTGGTTGATGACTTGCGTGAAATATAAGAGTATTGGCTTGAGTGCGAGTCAACACCATGTGAATGGGTATATATCAGATGATTTTGTAATATGTAGATGAAAAAGGGGGTAGTAAGAATGAAGAAAATAGGTGTCTACAGGTAGATTTTGGTAATATATTAGTTGATGTTCAATACAAGGTAACCAATGTCTATTACGGATGACCGATGTTGGTTAAGGGGTAACCGAGGTCGGTTACTGTGAGACAAGAATAGTTTTACCAAATGAAGCAAAGATTGTTGACAGTTAAATGAACAAGTTGTATGATGACTATTAAACAGAGAAGAGAGAGTACAGAGACTCACAGGAACTCTGAAAATGAAGAAAATGAAATAAGGGATCTTTAGGCAATTTAACCCAAAAGAACAGATATTGATGCCAGTTAAGAAAAATCGATGTCGGTCAGGGATAACTAATGATGGTTACTGTGAAATATAGAAAATGTAGAAAAATGGATTGTTGTGAATTTTAGTGAGATAAATAATCAACCCAGAGGTCTGGAGATGATGCAATGAAGTCATGACACACTCAGAAGAAGTCATAATACTCCAACTATGAGTGTGGAGTGTGTAAGGTAACAGAATGGAAAAATGAAGAAGCGTATTCTCACACCTCAAAACACACGTCAACCAAACACTAAAAACACATACCTAACAAGTGGTTTTTAATGTGTTGATATTTAGAAGACTGACTCATGAATTTCAAATAGATTTTTTGGTGAAGAAGGTTTCCTACGAAGAAGGATATCTAAAAGGAGAGGTTCCAAGTATATTATGGCGGGGGTGGGCCATCCTCTGAGATGATGACTCAAAAAAGGTAACGAGCTGGGGAGTACTTGCCAATCTGATCGTGTGATTGTGGATAGGTGTTCTTAGGTAAGATGTTGTTTAAGAAAGATGTGTATATTTTAATTTTGTGCAAGTTTGGTAAGACAGAGAGAGAGTATGTGCTTTCTACGATTCTTTGTGTCAACCATCAGCTGGGCATGACTTCCAGCATATAGGTTACCGTCATTTTAATGTGAGATAAATGCAACAAATCAAAATGTAATGCAACCAATTTTAAGCCCAAATCGAAATATTATGTTCAATGACACAAAAATATGAATAGGAGAGGGTATGCTCTTTCACTAAATGCAAAAAGAAAAAAGAATTGTTATTTTAAAATGCACCAAAAGAAAATGTATCCTTTAGAGAAATTTAGAAAGAAGAGAAGATTACTAAGGAAGAATATTAATGTGTAAGCTTTTTGAAGGGAAACAAACACACAACTTTTGCTTAGGAATGAAGAAAATGCAATAGAACCCCTAATGGATCCCACCGGGCGTGCCAAAATGTTTCATCATTTTCTTTACTTTATTGAGATGAAACAGATAAGAGTAAGGGCCAAGGAGGAATATCTGTTAGATGGGTTGGTTGATGGTTGTTGTGCGCATTTTGACTTCTTGATCCAGTGCCGATTGTGAGAGCTTCCTTTTGGCTAGGAGGAACTACTTGTAATAGAAAACAAGACCACAAAAGATAGTTAAATGATATATGACAATGGATTTCCTAGCGCATGTTAGTTCCGAGAAGTGTGATACTTCCTAGATGGTTGTCAATCCACTGTTTAAAACAAATTAATGCGAGAAATAAGTAAATTCCTACTATAGTTGATATGATTTAGGTATCTCATTCAAGCACAATAAGCAAATCTAATACAACCAACTAGGCTATAGTTAGATCTGAAGAGCTGGTATGTGTCGAGGTATTGGAACTGGTCAGGGTCAGGTTCTGGGTTGTTTAGGTTATTTTTGTTTGGTTTTGTTCTTGGGTAGGGTATAAAACACAGAGACTAATGTCGGTCAGGTATAACTGACAACGGTTTAGGGGAGACCAACAATGGTTATGGGTAACCGGCATCAGTAGATTAAGGTGACAGTAGTTTATTGAAAAATTTATTGTAGAGTTTGGGTGTGGTTGAATGGGGTTAAAGAAGGGGGTATTGAGGTCTGTGGGAATGTTGAGAACACTCAGAGAGGTGGAATGGTCAGGATAGGTGATCTAATGAATGGGTGGGTGATATTTTTGGGTTTGTCAGAAAGATGGCTATGGAGGAATGGGAATGTTAATAGAAGAATGATAACATAAATGATAACAACTCTATGAATAGAATAAGAATAGAAATGATTAATGATAAAACCCTTACTAATGTTTCAGGTCTAATGTTAGGGTGGTGGTGATGATCGGTTGGTTGAATGAAGCTAGGTGCAATAGTGACGCTTCTCAGAATGTTACCGTGAGTGCCAATGCTTCTAGATCTGTCCTAGTGCTGGCTATGGATACCTTGGTGCATTAAAAGACTCTGGTTCTACTACCAATGGAAGGAAAAATGACAAGGTACTCAAGAGTATGGAAGCACGCTAAAGAGAAGTTTGCAGCCAAAAGGTAGGAGGGCACACTAGAAGGTTATGACTGGGGTGCAAAGATGTATTCCACTAAAAATGGAAAAAAAGGATCAATTAATGAGGATTTTTAGTAGGTGAAGGAGAAATAAATGCACATAATTTTTGAAAATATATATAAGGAAAAGATGTGAGTTCATTCTTACCATTGCAATCAAGATAATTTGAAAGATCCAAGTGCGACCGAGCTGCCAGAAGAGTATTTAGGTGCGCAAACAATGAACCGAGACGTGACGAGAAGATTTATGTGCAAAGGAAGCTTGTGTTCCTAGTTGCAAAGGGTTTGATCGAAGAAAGGTGTTGTAAAAGAGTTAGAGCATGTAATTTCAACTAGGGCACACTAAATTGAGCTAGGGTTTGGGTTTTTACATTGCAGGAGGAGCTTGAGAATAGCAAATGAGGCATTAAACATTTGCACAGCTCCAGAGGCGGTCATCAGGATAAGGACCATGGTAGAGGAGAATGAAGTCCTAAAATCCATGAAGGATGAGACCTTAGGCCACGCAGAATGATTAGTGCTTGTCAAGTAGAAGTGCAAGGCCCTTATAACAACATAAGAAACGCACAAGGAAAGGCTAGATGAGATTGGGAAGCTCATCACGCAAAAGATGGACTTATTAGAATGAATAATGACTGCAATGTCTAGAATTGTTTTGGTCTAGCAGAATGAGAAAGGAGAGATTGCACAAGATGAGATAGAGTCAATTGTAGTAGATATCCCAGAAAAGGAAGAGGTCACGCTCAATGATTAGCAGACTTTAGAGGTAGAAATAAAAGAAGAATATCCAGATTTGATTATTCCGGTTGAAGCAGAAGATGCTGCAGAGTAAAGTAATTCTTTTATTCATAAAAATTATTTCTATTCTTCTATTGATATTCTTTGATTCATTTTGGAGACAACCATTTATGGGGTGGCAATGCAATTAGTGTGGGTTAATGTTGGTTAGTCAAAATATGGCACTTAGCGAAAAATATACAAAAGGTTCACGTGGAAAAACATATCGCATTCAAAGGTGCGGAAGGGTCAGGAAAGAAGTGCACACGAAGAAGAGAGATAGATTTAGTACTTAGCCATTTTCACATGTATGAGCTATTCTTGGAGATATTGTACCAAACAAACAGACCAGGTAAAGACTCGCGTGACACGCATTGTCTATTTTTTGAGGATCGGCTATGAAGTGCTTTGCATAGATACAGGCTAAAGATAGAATTGTGACTAATAGTTAGACTATGAGAGGTCTAGTATTAGCATTATTGCATGTAATCCTATTATTGTAAAGGTGCATGGATATAGTCAGCATGTGACCTATTTTGGGGTTAGATAAGTGGTGAAGGGGAATTCCACACCCTTATAAATATGTAATGGACTATGTAGTATGATATATACAGAGATAGATATAAGTAAGAGAGACATGTGATAACTGAGTCATTGTGAGGTTATGCTGCCAAATTCTATGCGCACATAAAACTATGGTATTATCTATTGTAATAAGCTTCTGTGTATTTATCATGTTTAATGTAATGGATTGTATTGGCTCAATCAGAGTATCAAATCCTGAGTATAATTAGTTCTTGCATGCTTGATTTCATCATGATATCATTTAAGTTTGTTAGTCCCTAGATCTAGATCTGAACATGCACTGTAGAATGATATATTAGTCATGGATCTTAATGCTTTAAGTCTTCATCATGCTAACATCCTGCAACATCAACCCTAAAGAGGGTCCTGGTACCTTTGCACACTTCGGGTGAGCGCTCAGTCTAGGCTGAGTGATGTGTCATCGCGTCTGGGCTTTTACTGGTAAATTCTAGCCTACATCACTTTATCATCCCAATCTTTCCTTCCAAAATCACAATTTTTTGTCAATGTTTGGCTCAAAATCTTGTTGAAGGCCTCAGCGGTCCTATTTACCTAAGGATGATAGTGTGTAGTCTTATGGTTCATAATCATAAATTCATCCAATAGTACCCTAATTGTCTCATTCAAAAAATGTGTACCCCTATCACTTGTCAAGCTTAGCGGATATCTATACCCATTAAGAAAATTTTCCCATAAGAACCTAGTTATTGTAACTTATGTACAATCCTTGGTAGGTGCTACTTCTGCCCACCTTGTAAGATAATCTGTGCAAATGATGATGTAGCATGATCTAACTATGTGTGTGGCTAGCGAAATAGGACCCACAAATTCTATAGCCGTTTTCTCAAACATCTCCACACTAGGAATAGGTCTTAAGGGCATTTCATCTCTTTTCCCAGGTTTACCAACTCGTTGATAGTGATCACATGCCTTACAATATGCTTTACAATATTGTTAGAGGGTCTCCCACCATAATCTAGTGAGTAGAATCTTACATCCAATGGCATCACCTACATAGTTCCCACTTGCAATACCACCATGATCCTCTTCCATGATATCCATGTGCTCGTGCTCTAGTACACACCAATGTAATACTTAATCTCTATCTAACTTGTATAGGTCACCATTGATCAACATAAAAAGTTCCGCGTGAATTGCAAGTTGTTTCTTCTCTAAGGATTTCATTCCTTCTTGCGCCATAGCTATACATAAAAATATAGTAATATCCTCCAATTCCGAAGGCACACGTTGTAACCTATACAACTATGCATCTGAAATTGTATCTTGAATTGTTTTCATGTCCTCCCTTGACTCAATTCTCAATAAATGGTCTGGGCCAGAATTACTTTTACCTGTTTTTACCACAACTGTGAAACCAAATTCTTTGAATAAGAGCACCCACTGACATATGTTCCCTTTTAAAACGGGCTTGTTTACCAAGTATTTCAATGCCATGTGTTTGATGTAAAATAAAAATGGTGTTGCTAACAAGTATTATCTCAATTTATGCAGTGCATATATCATTGGCAAGGCTTCACGCTCAGTAGTTGTATAATTCTGCTCTGCAGGATTCAACTTTCTACTAGCAAAACATATATTATGATCTATAATACCTTATTCAGGCTAAGCTAACACCATGCCAATGGTCGTGCTAGAGGCGTCCACATGTACATGAAACGGTTGGTTCCATGAGGGAAAACGCATAATAGGCACTGTAGTAAGTCTTTCCTTCAATGCCTCAAATGTGTGTTATTGCAGTTCTCCCCAATAAAATGTCCCTTTTCCTTTTAGTAACTCTTCCAAGGGGTACGACAATCTTAGCATATCCTTTGATAAATTTTATATAATATCTAGTGTGACCCAAGAATCCCTGCACCTCACTCTGAATGGTAGGCTCTTCTAGGCCTATAATAACTACAACCTTAGTTGTATCCACTAACAAACCTTTCCTACAGATGATGTTCCCTAACAAAGTGCCAAAAGGTGTAGAAAACATGCACTTCTTGATATTTAAAGAGATGTTTAATTTTCTACATCTTTCAAACATTAAGTGAAAATTTTCATAGTGATCCTTAACAAGTCCATACACCATCCAATCATCCAAGTAACCTTATAAGAAAATGTGAATAAAATCCTGGAATGCTTGAACAACTATGTGCAAAAATACAGCAGGCACGTTTTTCAGACCAAAGGGCATCATAGTATATGAAAAAATTCCCCATTCAGTGGTGAAAGTTGTTTTCTCTTGATCCTCCTGTGTAATCCTGACCTGATGATAGCCAAAGAATCCATCTATAAAAGAATAGATTTTACACCCTACAACACCTTCTAATATCTCCTCTGTGAAAGTTGTAGGAAGGAATCAATCACACATGCAACATTCAGTTCTCTGTAATCAACACAAATCCTAATTTAACCATATTTCTTTATACTGATGACCATGGGGCTAATTCAATTCGATTCTTCTAGGGGCTTGATGATGTCATAATTCAACATCTTGTTGATTTCTTCCTTAACCTTTACGTGTAGGTTAGGGTTCATTTTGTAATGTCTTTTCCTGTCCAGGCATGCACCTTCCTTAAGCTTAATCTTCATCTCTCCTAATGATTCATGCACTCCTTTTAATTCATAGTAGCCCTTAGGAAATAATTCCTAAAAATCACATAGTAACTCAATGATTGTTTCCACTTCAGAGTCATACCAATAATCCCCGATTATTACCTCCTTACATTCAGCATCCGTACCACTATTCACTTTTTTGTCTTCATGGGTTCATGATAGGCACACGAGTTATTATCCGCACTATCCAAAACCTCGTGTGTACCTACCAAATGATCTATATCCAAGTCTTCTACTTCCTCATCATCCACTATGTAGACCATCTTTTCTTTTCTTTCTCCAAGAAAGCATGCTTAAGTAGTGAAACATTAGTTTCTTCTTCCTTATCAAAGCGCACCCCTGAGTCTATCTCATAAAATAAGTCCTAAACAAGCTCTTCCACCTTTTTACTGTCTCCCATAGTTAAGCACTTTATAACCATTAATACCTTTTCCACTAGAGAGTTAGTAGAGAAGTAGTCAAAAGTCTGGACCATTCCTGCAATCAAATCCTACCGATTTCCAGTTTCTCTATGTAGCTCTGCATATACATACCAAGCATGTGCGCAACCTTGTAAAGTGGAATAAAGTTTTTGCACCCATAGCAAAGGTGGTAAATATTCCTACCCCTCTATCCTGAGCCTCTCACACTACTTAACATGGTGTTGAACATGTTGATTACCATGATATGTGAAGATTTGAGTAGGTGCATTGCTCCTAGAAAAGTGAGTTGTTAGACAAATCCTGACTTCATTCCATTCTACAAGATTATCCTTGCGAACCAACCACTAGTGTTTTGTTGTCCCGTGTAAGGTATATGCTAACATATTTCTTCTTTAAAATTGGTCTATCCACTATTCCTTCATGGAGCACAGGAATACCGTAGGGTCTCCCTCTCCAGTGTACTAAGGTACAAAGTTGTTACCTATCCTTCTCATACAATGAGGTTTGATTTTTCATGCAAATACGTTCTTTACTTCGTGCCCAACCATCTTATAAGTACCATGAGCCCAATTATCACAAGCAATACTTGTGGTATCACTAACAGACTATGCATCTTCCCACTAAAGGATTCCTTCCTTATATGGCTCGAGTATTTATGGGTCTCAAATGATGCATACATAAATCCTATTCAGATATTCTTCACTCAAAGGCTCAACATAAGGCACATATTTCCCAACTGTTACAGGGATAATAAATCTTTCCTCCTTGTTGTCAAAACTTATATATCCTTTTTTGAACCGAAGATCAACATTATTTGCGTAACACTAAGGGTTCCCAAGAAGAGTTGGGAAACTGTTTTCTTCTGTAATTTCTAAAACCTAAAAATTCCCAATGAACCTGGCCCCTTGTATAGTAATGGAGGCATATTTTAAAACTCCGATAGGAGTGGCCTTAGTTCGATTAGGCATAAACAGTAAATTAGAAGATGGCTGCAATTAAGGTCTCCCCATATGTACCCATGCATCTAAAGTAAGAAAATTTACCTCCACACCTGTGTCAATCAATATATTACTCAAGAGCCATCCATCCACAACAGCATTTAGAGTGATCTCCTTTTCGTAATCTAAGTTATGAGGGGGAAGATTTGCATGCAAGATCTGATGTCCATTCTTAATATTCATGGGCAGATTGTTTCCCTTTAGCCAACTCCCTAGTAATGGAATTATATTTTCATGGTGAAACATTTTGGATACCTCTTTCAAGTCATCAATATCCAACTGGACTGTCTCTGTTTTTGTCTTCTATTCCATCTTTTGTGATTGCTCCATTAAAAATTGTATTTCCCCCTAAAGGTTTCTAAGTACCTCCATGGTATCCTGATAAACCTCATTCTAGTGTGTAGGATTTGGGTACCTTACATGAAAAACATCTTCCTTAGTGAATGTTAGGCTTCTACTATAACACCTCTCTAGCACGCGCAACTTCAGCTTGTGTAGTGATCTTCACAGGTAATACCTCAAGTTCCAATGCCAACTTTGGCATCCACTGATTTTTCAAAGCATTTTGTATCCTAACCATTCATGCGCCCTTGTTTTCCTGTTTATGTTAATTTCTAAGATGCTCATATAGATCCAGACATTCCTCATATCTATGACTCTTCCCACAAAAATAACAAGTAATATTCTGAGGACATTCGTGCCTATAGTGGTTAGGATATCCACATGTAAAGCACATTCCATGAGGAAAATCACCTCATCAACCACCATGGCCTCGAACCCCCAAATCCACCACGTTATCCTCAACCTCTACCATCTCCTCCTTCATAGTGCCCCTTGTTCCAATCATAGTGCGCTTGATTGTGATTCTGATCTTGGCGCTCACCTTTACCTATAGAGTTATCTGATACTCCTATCTATCGCACACCAATATCTATGGCATCATGGATCTGACCAACTAACATGTAGTCCTCTGTATCATGAGTCGTGGACCAGAAAATTTTACAATAATAGATACGTTACTTCCTTATCGTGCGTTGTAATAATGGGCAACGGATGGCGTCATGGTTCAAATGACTTATCTCACAGTCTAACAATAACGAATGTACTGACCTGTGGGGACAACTATCCTTGGTGTTCCCTTCCACTTCATAGTCTATATACCAGATCCTAGTGCATGTCTCATGTGTCGAATTTTCCAATAGCTTCTCCAACTATTTTTCCATAGCTACAATTTGTGCTTCCAAGAATGCGTTCACTCCAGTGTCTACACTTCTAACTGCCTAAGTGCAGAAAGCTTCTTCAAGTGCTTATTGCGGATCAATGTATGTCTCATGTGACAGTGCCCTTCTAAAAGGTGTGATCAATCCTCCAATGAACCATTGTGCATGCTGGCTTGCACAAATATCATAAGAAAGCATATATAAAAGTGTTTTGAAATGAGCATCATACTCCCAGACACTCTCAATAGTGCCCTGCTTAACATCCTTAAGCACGCTTATACTCTTCTTCTCAAATTCAGGGTTATATAATTCCTTAAGGAATGCATGTTTTTAATGCTACATAATCTACACAAGTTGATGATTGGGGTAAAACTTATTGTACCAACTTTGTGCACATCCATGTAATGTAGTTGTAAATTGACTTGCCTTGCACTCAAAAGATGTGATTCCTTTTGCACAACATAGTATCTCACACATGTGTACGTGTTCAGCAACATTCTCTATGCCCCTATATTCTGGAAGATGGAGAGGCATCTCCATGTAAATATTTTGGGGTTTGTGCGGACCCTGCCCACCTAATCCAAAACCTCATGTGTTACCTCTGCCTCTAGGACCCACCAGATCCACCAAAAAATAGAGACACATATACCCCCTGATCCTCCACCTATAGTCGGAAGCGAACCAGAAGATGTACTTCCTTGTGTCCCAACAGTAGTACTAAATTGAACTCCTACAGTCTATGTGTTGGTAATACTCCCATAAGTGAGTCCAAAAATTTTCGCTCTTGAATTTTGTACTAATGATGCATCTAAAAAGGTACCCTCTAAACAACAACGAAGATGTTTGCCCTATCATAGATGTACTTGCTATGTGACTTACCCCTGTTTCTCTACTACCCAAATTAGCTTCCTGACTATTGGATGTACTAGATACTGGAAAACCAAACGTAAGGGATAGGTTAGAAGATATATTTAGATGCACACCTGCGACCTAGGTCATCTCTACTGGCACGCTCTTGTGTGAGGCGAGGAGGGTTCCCTATCATGCTTTCCTAAATGGGGGAGTTCAAGATACTCTGGCTCCATGCCTTCTACGTGAGCTCCAAATCCTTCCTGAGCCATCTCTCTCCAATATCCCATTGCTTTTCCATCTCCCTTTCACACACCTCATTTTACTCAAGCCACACATTTCTTCTCTCTACCTTTCTGCTGTTAGGCTCACCATCTTTCAGCAAACCTACTCTTGCCCCCCACGCATGGTGGGGTTTATCTAGCCATCAATTTTTCTTCGAGGTTTAGGGTCACCACCAAGATCTTGATCGCCAGTAGAATGCCTTGCAAGTAAGTTCCCCTGGGATACCATAAAAATTGGAACTCAACTACCTCTGGGAAAGAATAAGTGGAAATTTGGTACTCCAAAATATAGCTATTTAGAACACCATGGAACCAAGTTTCCATAGTAGGTGTCCAAATCAGATTAGTATAATAGAGGGCATGAAATTCTTCCTGCATCCAGACAAGTGTGTGATACCTCTAATTCCTTTTAGATGCATAATCAACTAACAACTCATACAACTCTACCAGAAAGATAGAAAAGAATCTCTCATATAATCATTCATATAGGTTCTACTCTTCCCACGTGCATGCATCAAAATTAGATCCAGTGTTGAACCTCTGAGTGTTTTCTTCTTCCAGATCTACTATCCACTCCTCAACACTTAATAGGGTCAACCGTGTGTCTTCATCATGAAACATCCTAAAAACAATTGAAAAATAGGTCCTGACAACAAAACCAATGATGCAACCTAGAATCTACTATGAATAATCTAGGTGCATTGGCACATCACTCAACATGAGATGAGAACTCACCTGAAGCACACAAAGGTACAAGGTCCCTCTTTAGATTTGCTTGCGTAGGATGTTATTGTGATGATGATAAAACATATTCAGCTCCAAAACTAAACTTAAACAATTCATAGTGCATAAACTAGATCTAGATATTAGAGAATCATGAAATAAACAATAACTATAATAAGATGAACCATACAAGAACCAAATTCAGTTATGTCTAACACCATTATCCAGCTAATACTCACCATTACATTAAACATTGTAAAACATAGAACCTTCTTATATTATAAAGTATCTCCATGAGTCATGCAGACATCAGATCTAATAACATAACTCTATAATAATTCACTCTCTCTAGTCTCTCCCAAGCTATGTAGTTTAATACATATTTATAGAAGGGGTATTTACCCTTCACCACCCATGCACTTCTCAAAATGGGTTACATGTTGATAATATCCATGCACCTTTACAATAGCATGTGTATATACAAGTGTTCTAATAATAGATGTCGTATAATTAACTCTAAGAAAAAATCCTAGTATTAGTTTAAACCATGCATAGCGCTTAGTTGTTTATTCCCAAAATACTATTTCTTATATCACAAGTGTTCATCTCTAGGTGTGTTATGCACACTATCTCCAAAAATAACCCTTATCCATAAAAATGGTTAATTCTTGAGCCAAACTATTTTGGCGCATATTTTCTTCCCTCTATTTCTGCACCTCCAAATGTGCCTTGTTCATGTGCACACATCCTTTGTGTGTCTTCTCCTTAGAGAAATATTATGTCTACTCAACATGACAATACTCACAACATGAACTGCATTCACCTTTTAAGAGAGAATCACCAATTCTAGGAGACCTTCTTTTGTAATATCTAGCTCTATGACCAAAATCATGAAAAATATAACAATATCCATTAAATGAAGAGGCATACCTCATAGCATTAGGTAATGTAATAGAGCTGGACCTTATCAAATCAGCCTTATTAGTCTCCTTCACATCATATTTATAACTTTTACCAACATCACAATAATTCTTCACATGTTCTCCTTTGAACCCTAAGCCTTTTTTGTCACTAGCCATTGTTTTGCCTTCTAAAATACCATCAAGATCTTCAAAGCTCTTCTCAAGCCTCTCATACATCCTCAACCTACTAGATGCACTTTCCAAATCAGATTCCAAATATTTCAACCTCTCTTCGTACCTAGAACAAATGTCTTCTTTATATTTTGGGGATTTAGAAACACTTTCAACCTATGACTCCATACCCTTAATGCATTTCCCATGCTCTATCTCCTTATCATTGATCTAATATTATAAGCCATGAAATTTATCAACTCTTTAGAGTTACTTATTTAGGATTTTTTTCCCATGCTCTATCTCCTTATCCTTGAACTTTATAGGTGATATAAAGCATCAATTTATTCATCTCATGCTTCAATCACTTCATTATTTTAGCATGAGCAGTCCTATCTTGAAAAACCAAGAAACCGTCATCTCCACAAAATGACCTAAAAGTGCCATAAAATAAACTCACCAAGACATAATCTATATACCACTATAAATACCTATTAATCCTTTTCCTATAACATATTATAAATCCTTCCAAATCCAAGTGTAATGTGTTCAATCGGGTCCATCTTTCCAAACTACTTGTTAAGCCTTCTAGGACTCAAGAATTGATTATGAGCTCAACATACTCCATCACTTCAAGATTCACTTCCATAGTTTACAAAAGAATGAAAAAACCTTATAAATGTTTTCTAAGAACTCATAAACCTTCACAAATCATTAACAAATCAGAAACATCATTTTACCCCTTGAAAATACTTAGCACCCAACTAGAACAAGCATCCTCCAGATTTGACCTTTAAAGATTAGGTCATAACATATCCAAATCATATCAAAAACAAAAATTTGATTTACCATTTGAAATATATTTGAACTAGGATCACAAAAAACTTTAATGAAGTCCTAGCTCCTCCTATAGCTCCTATAATTCCAATGTTATTGAAATTTACTCCAAACTGCCCAAAACCAATCTTCATAAGTAGGGAAAAATTTGTTATTTATAAGTACCACCATGAACTTAAACATTCATGAATATATATATATATATATATATATATATATATATATATATTTGTTATTTATAAGTACCACCATGAACTTAAACATTCATGAATATATATATATATATATATATATATATATATATATTCAAGGGCTAAAAACAATGTCAATTTATTATTTACCTTCTTTATAGAACTTTACCGCAAACTAAACTTGTTTAGAAACAAGTATTTTTTAGGTTGGGCCCACATACAGTCACATGCACGAATACACCTTTTTGAAAATATAGAAGATTATTGTACAACATCAAATAACATATTATTATAACCAATCATAATTGTTCTGGTATACTCAATCTTCTCCAAGTCACTCTTAGCTCAGGTTTAATTAAGGTTTCAAACCACTTTTCCTTGTTAACGATCATTCATAAAAAGGTGAGGATAAAACCACATCATTATTTTATTGAAATTTTAAGAACTAACCTAAGTATATATTACAAATAAATCAGGTCCCCATTCAAAGCATAACATTCACAATGAGCATCAAAAGGTCCACTTTTACTTTAAAAACACACTGTAATTTACCTGATTTTTCCAAAAATAACATATCTTGCAAATCCTTATTTAGAATGACCTGAAACTTTTCATGAACAATCATGAAAAAATCATATAACTTCTCAAACTCACCATATATCACAAATACATCTGAAACTCTCTAGTTATTAAGACTTACATATGTCAACATGCATGTTTCTCACTTGCTTGCTTCTGAATGATCCTGTAACACCACCAAACCTATGAAAATTGACCTGAAACTCATCATACACCTTAGGAACACTATAATTATACTTCTACCATACTCCACCATTAATTATTAGTTCTAAATCTCATACCTCCATACCATTCTACATACTCCAGGGCTAGGAATAGACCTCGAATGACCTGACTCAACCATGATACACCATGAATTAACTAGGTTGACATCATACAGAATGATAGAAATATATAATACACCTCTATTACCATGTTTGACCTCATGAAAACCTTTAATCAACTTTAGGGAGCTCAAACCATCACTATTCCTAGAAAACCAAGCTCCAGGACCTCCTAGAACTCACCAAATCCTGTCACTACCGATCAACCTTCATGTTTAACCATTGAATAATACTACATGGGTACTCATAAAACACTATGACACCCTTTTCCATCAATTTAATTGACATTAATGACAACACAAACACACAATGACCAACACTAATCGTTATAGGGTAGTGGCATAATAGTGAAAAAGAAAAGCTGGGGTTCTAGGTGAATTTCTCTATAAAAAATCACATGAGACTCGTCAAAAATGTGTAGCATCATTAAGGAAAAACCCAGTTAAGAAATAGATCAGAAGGATTCCATTAATTGATATAATTTTTATAACATGTGTTTGTACATGAATTGTTATGTACAATGGAAGTGTTCATCCTAATAAATGTGCATATAGGGAGGAGGATTAATGTCCACCAATGTAACGACCATATAAAATTTTTAAAAAAAAATTATTTCACTATCAGCATTAAAGACTAATCTTGTGTTTTTTCATATCCAAACCCATTGATATTTATGGCATATAGTTGTGGGTCATATGTAGTTCTAATAACTATAGGATCTTAGTGTTAAAGAGAGGGAATCAATGTCCTCAAGGGGTCACACCTACATGACTGATGTTGAAATGTAGTATATCACACAGAAATATGTATTATAGTTTTTTGGCAGTCATATCATAAGATGGGATCACAAATAGGGAGCATTAGAGTCACATTAAGTGAAGATGTTATGTCAAAAATATGATCCCTTGTATGGTTACTTCCAAAAGATATGTGAGGAGTTAGGATTATATAATATACTTTTGGTATGACCAATTTGAGAGTATTATTATTGATTGTAATAGGGTGAGTATGGTATTAACATGGTATAATATTATAAATGGGTGTGATATGTTAGCTAACCTTTTGTAAATTTTGAGCACACTACTTTTTTTCATTTTGTGCAACCTATGTTCATTTCGCGTGTCTAACAATACCAAAGGTATTAAAGTAAGGAAATGTTGGAGTAACTTGTTATAATAGATGTGTGAGTATAGTGATATATCAAACCAAGGATGGGGTAGCCAAGGGGTCATCCCTACTAGAGGTGTGATATGAATTGAATTATTGCCAATGTGAGAATTAAGGTGTGTAATGTTTAATGGGATATGTATGTCACTATGCATAATGGTGAAGTACTCATGTATGTTAGGGGGATCGATAATGATATCATAGGGTATGGTTTCAAGATATTGAGAATGAATATCATTCATCATAAAGGGAGGATCTAGCACAATGATCATGATAGAATCTGAAAAACAACTATCGGCTAAAAGATGAAATTTTTTATTAGTGTCTTGACTAGGTATGGTATACCTTGTAACAAGAATGGGTGTAATATTTTTTAGAGATATATTTATATTCTCTTCTTCTAATGTGAGGCTTATATAGACAATCTGATCTACTAAATATAAATTATATTCATGTGGTATGTTTTTAGAATTAAGGATGATGAGTTTTCTTAACTCGAGATTCAATTCATGATTCTTAGCGAGAAGTTTGTTTATTGTATTTTCATATATTGTAGTCATTGTAATAGTATAGAGGATCCATAAATAACTTATGAATTTAAGAAGCCTAAAAAAAATATTAAACCTAATGAATTTGAAAACTAGAAACCCTTAGGGAAACTAAAATAAACCTTAAGGGTGAGGCATGAATCCTGAGAGTGCATATAATTAAAGTAATCATGTTCATCAAAATTTAATTCCAAATTTAGGGTTTATTCTAAGTAAAGAATTTAACATTACAAATATCCAAATCCGACTTTAGGTCCATGTTTTAATGAAAATTACAATAACATAAGTGAGATAAATAAATCAAAGTACAAATTAGGGTTAGATAGGATTGCACCAATTTCATACTAATATAGGATGATATTGATATGAGAGTGTGCACAAATAATGTGCAGGGTTTTTTCAAGATGATATGAAAATATGGAGAGTGATTCTAACTATAAGATGAAGTTTCCTACTACAGATATTAGCCCATATGACTTTGTTTAGGATGGATGGTTTTGACCTCTGTTGATTGTGAATAAATACAACCTCTAGTATCATGAATTTTTATCTATGTTTTATCCCTCCTATGGTTAAAATTGTGTGTTTTCACTTTTGCAAATAATTAGGGAGTCTTCTCCTTAATTTCTTGAGGACCAAAAATGGGGTTTTTCCATACCTACCACACATACATAGAAATACTTCAAATATTCATCAAAAACTTGCATTTCCCCACATAATGAGTGTGTTGAAGATATATATAGAAATTTGATCAGAAATGAATACCTTAATAGGACCTCCAAAACTCAAAAATGATTTTTAGCATGTGATGTAGCTTTGTAGTTGACCTAAAAATTATTTGTAAGGTGTATGCAAACTTAATTTTAGTTGAAGTGTTTGAGAGAGAGATGTAGTAGTTGGGTGTTTTTTTTACCTCCTTTGTATCCCAAATATATGAGGTGTAAATACCTTAGAATGGGTTGATAATATGCAAGGGAACAAGACATGAACAAGATACCTCCAAATATAATGGAAAATAAAAAGAATACAATATAACTTAAGAAACAATGAAAATTGCCACAAAACATCAATTTTATTTATTAAACTTATGCACAATCCATTACAATGCAAACATGAGGCATGAATCCTTCAAAAATGCCTAGATTTCAGGCTTACAACTCAGAAAAAATTCTGGAAAAAATTCGGCAGAGTTGCTCTGCAAATTCTCTTAAAATATCTCCTCAAAAAATGAGGGGGTTGAGTCCTTTTTATACCATTTTTTTTTCCCTAATTTTCACATTAAATGCCTAACAGGTAGTTGAACCATCTCAACTACCACAATTAATGCTCTTCTCATAGCTTTGGTTATTGGGTTGTCTTGTCATGCTTAAATTCCTAACAAGAAGCATTAAATATTCTCATAGGTAGCATCAAATGTTCTAATAGGTAGCTGAGTTGTATTTTCATGTCTTCCTTTGCCTAATCTATAATGCATCCATCCTATGAGATGATCGATTCTCAAGACTGTGAACCATCCAACCAGGTTGGGTTAGACATCGTCCAACTGCACTAGGCCGTACAAATCTGAAGCAACCACCCAACTAGAAAACTACTAACCTTTCACTATGGGCCATCTAACCTGGGGGGTTAGACGTCATCTAACCTCTGTAACAACACCATGTTGGGATGCCTTTCTCTACAAAATATGATCCATCCAACTTGTGTCTATATGAACCCATCCAACCTTGTCCATACCATTGTCAGGCCAACCAACTTGGTGACCTGACCAACCATGCATCTAACCCTGTGTCATCCAACCTATCTAAAGGGGGTTCAACATTGACCCATCCAAACTTGAGCCCATCATTGCACCCACATAGTCAACCAACCAACCTGGCTAACCAACCTATCCATCCATTCTAATACATCAACATGTTTGACTAACCCCTAAGTCATCCATATCCATCGACCAAACCCCAGAGATCCAACCATCACCTAACCCAGTCCATCCCTCCAACCAAGGGTTTGGATGGCATTCTTACTTTTGTCCAACCTATGTGAGGTTGTATGGACTGTCTGTTGCTACATCTTCATCTTATGCTCACTTGAATTCCCAAGCTGATCGCCAAGCTGCCACATTGCTCCATCATCTAACCAATCAACCAACCTAAGGTTGGACGTTCGTCCATCACCTGTCTTCCAACCTATGAGGTTGGACCAGCATCCAACTAGGGGGTTGGATGACCATCTAACTTCCATCCTACCATACATTTCATCCAGTTACTCAACCCACTTCCACACCAATTGCACACCTCACTCTGTAATCTTGGCCATCATCTAGCTTGGTTCCAACTCTCCAGACAACCCGACTCAGCTTGGTTATTCATAGTGGCATAGCTCGCCATGCATAGATTAACTGGGCCATCCATATTATGTTGTCTTTCTTTCTGATCTATAGGGCTGAATTTGATGGTGGTCCACATATCCCATAATTTGAAGGGATAATTTCATTTCTAATGAGTTATCCAAATTAACTGGGGGTGAATTTGGGATAAATAATTTGGTGACATCTTAGGGGACATCTTCCTATTAGATGAAGAGACCAATAGCCTTGAAACATCCATTAGGCATGGAGTCAAGCCTAACCTTTGAAAACTGATCTTTCTTTTATGAAATCTTTCCCCTAGACTCATGTGAACTTATCATTTTGAAGCTGAAACCTCCTTGGCCTACTCTTAAAGCTGATTTTGGGATTTTGATTGAAAACTTGTAGCTACCCCCAAAACTAAAACTTTGACCAAGGAAAAGGCACAAGGAATCTAGACTTGTAATTGATCTGTTGACTGGGAGATGCACTTTTGAAGAGTGCCTCAAAATATGATTCTACCATGTAGCACAATTTCACAATGATTTCTTGGCTTATGTTGAACATTGTAGAACCTTGGGGATGCATATGTGTTGACTTGGGAAGCACTTGGGATTGCTGTTAAGAATGGATTTTCCTCTCACAAAGGCTGCATTAAACACCATTGAGGCCAGGACACATATGGCATGAAAAGCTACCACTAGATACTAATTTCTTGATTCTTTTGTAAGTGACACAAGCAACTCCACTGTTGATCTGATAGGGAACAAGAAGATGGAACACATTGAAATCTATCCCTAATCAAATTTAGTTTCTCTTTCATTTGGATCCTCTTTGGTACTACAATGAAAGCCATATAGCTATGAGTTTCTTCCTATAACATTTCACATTGGAAACATGATGAACTGTGCAAGAGAAACAAGCACATAAAAACTATGTATAAAAATTAAAATCATAGATACCCTAAGTGGAGCATGCAGAGTGTGTACAAGCACTTCTTTTATGGGGAGAAAACCTATGTACTCTGCCCTAACCAATGATTGAGAAGACTTCAAACAAACCCTGATACTGGTATAGATAAGTAGCTTCCCTTTCTCATAATAGGAAGCCAAGTAGATGATTTTACAATGATCATGGCTATTGATAACAATGGAAGGTTTCCCCATAGTTAGCCTTCCACTTTTGAACCTAAGGTACAAGCAAGCAAATAAGAAAAGTACCTCCTCAATCTGATTTACATTGGACCCCTAGAGGCTTTGATGCCGACCTTTAGTGCTTTAAATCTCCCCTTCATGCCAAGAAGTGGAAAATACTGGTTGTGGCTCCTTCATTGGCTCTAATGAAGCCAAGTACCTAATGGGGCATGGTGTGATACTTTGCATGTGCCCACTACTCTGAATCCAGATTCCATGAATGAAGTCCTCCTATTGGCCCTCTAAAAAAAGGTGACTACTTGTGGGTTGATTCTAACTTTGGTGTGCCTCCACAAATATCTGGTCCTCTACCTTGATCACTCATTTGGTGATGGTGTCATCCTTATCTTTCCCCTCTTCCTCGATGATTACATATTCATCAGCAAGGTTAGGCTCCTCAACTGACAACAAGAATCCTTTAATGATTACATCTTCATCAAGAGCTTCTGAATCTGATCCAATCTCCTCCATTTTAGATTTGAGAGGGTTTTTGTGGGTGGCATGGTTTTACTAAATGTTCATTCCCATGGCAAGAGGTTCTTCATGTTGAGGGACATGTGATGGGACACCAAAAATATTGAGTTTAAAATCTTCTTCTTCACCACTTCTTCCCTCCAAATCAGACAAGTAGTCAACCTCCTTGTTTTTGAATAATGCCAAGGGTTCTTCTTCTTCCATGGTGGCCTCTATATCTGCAACTTGTTCAACATGGATATCTTTATCCTCAAACATGAGGCTTTTGAGCTTGAATTCATCCAAAAAATCAGTTTTCTAGAAGGATGAAGGAGAAGAAGGGATTGCAACTTCCTCCATAACCTTCTAATTTTTCAAACCCTCTGGAAATGAAAAGTCTCCCTCCATAGCATGAGGCTCCTCAAGATTGGTTGTAGCTAATGATGAGGATTTTGGTGGATCAATGAAACCTATGAACAAGGTAACAAGCTCAAGACATGCAGAACAAGAAGGATCATTGCATTCAACTGAAACACCCTACACCTTTGAGATATTCTCCTCATTTTCTTGCACATGCTCCTCTTCTTGTGGATTTGGAGCTTCCTTTATTTCTTCTTATTTTTCTAGCTGTGGTGGATCAAAAATCCCTAAAAATACAGTGTCGATGTGGACACTACATTTAGAATAAATAGATTGTTGGTCATCATCCTCTCATTCTTTCTTTGTTCCCATTATAAAATCAGTTTGCACCACCTACAGCTAGACCTCGGCCTCCTCTAAAGGCTTAACCATCAAGGGGATTTTTTCAATCCTGAATCTTAGAGCCCATTTTCTCAAGTTTTTGATCATTTCTTCTCTGTTGGGATCTTCTCCTTGTTGTTCCTCTTGACTGGTTTTTTGAGTTTTTTCCCAACATGGGTTTAGGACTATGAGAGGAGTGGTGGATGGGGTCTCCACTGATTTTTTATTTTCTGGTGGTGGGAGAGGAGGTTCAACCTCTTGTTTCTTCAAAGGGGATGGATTCAGGGAAGAAAATTTGAGGTGGGATGGGAGAGTGGAAGATGGAGAAAGGATTCCACACTAGGGGCAACAGGTAAGAAGCTTGGAAACTGAAGCTTGGGTGGAGATGGTGTACATTGAGAAGGAGAAAAATAAATACTATGAGATGGTGGTGAACTCACCCATTAACAAGGTTTTCTCATGCCAATCTCATAAGCTTCTATATCCTTGGCCCACTTTGCAAGTTGTGGGAGCATCTCGACCATGAAGTCCATCTTCTATTATGGGATGAAATGTCTTGGCATAGGGCCCTTCCATGGACAAGGGGTCCTGAACCCAATCTTGAATACTTTGATTTGAGATGTATCCCTTGACTGCACCATTTCAACCTCCATTCTTTAGATCTTCATCTGTAACTCAGTATCACCAAGTGTGAGGTATCCTTTATAACATTACATACTCCTGTTCTTGAAAAGCTGCATAGTCTGGTGGGTAACCAAAATGACTTGTATCTTCCTCATGCGGGTATGCACACTTCTGATCTTCATTATGGTATGTATTTGGAGGGGTTTGATAATAACCTCAAATGATTTTTGTAATTTTGGAGGTTGTATGGCCAGCATTGCCACTGCTGCAAGTGTGAATTCCATACAGGGAATGAAGCCATGAATACATAGCTTCATGTAAATAAATGAAATGTAGAGATGTTGAAAGGAAATGATAGGAAAAATGGATTGAAATGGGTGGGAGAAGAGGAATGTCAGCAACCTAAAGATGGGTTTTTTGGACCAATGGAGTCACCAATTGTGCTTTCCATGTGCCTCTAAAGGCCGAGATTTCATCAGAAGCACAAAAACTTGATGAAATGAAAATATTAACTTTGAAGGGGTCAATACCTAATTTCAGGAGTTGGACCTTGTTCTATAGTTGTGAAAACCTAGAGCACTCTTTTCTAAAGTAGGTTCATGCATTGCAACCCTTGAAACCCAAAATGCAAAGACTGGGTCTTCTTGATGTTTTTCAACCTTAACTCCCAAAATTATTTCCAATTCCTCCAAAGATATGAACCTCCACAAAGATAACAATAATATTTATGAAATTGGAGGTTTAGATCAAATAACACATCGGTTAATGATCTTGAATTCTTGTCCCACCGGGAGTGCCAAAACTATTAGTGTAAAAAAGTAGCACCCTAGGATTTGTGCATTACAAAACCCTACTTTTGACTAACATGGGCATGTCTTGAGGTGTGGGACCTGTGTGACTGAGACAGGCCTCCAGGGAAGGTTGGCTCCTCTACCTATCACTAATTCTAACGTTACTCTTAGAAAGGAAAAATGTGACTATCCTACACCTAGCCTAAACTTCCAAGTGACCACGGAAGAGAGAAGTTCATAAAATTTAAATGCTAAGCTAATGGGGGAAATAACACCAAGAAAAGGGGTGGAGAAATTTCATAGTGAGTGAAAATAGGGACAAAATGAGGTGAGAGAGGGAAAACAGATGTGCCATAGTCCAAAACCACACTTAAATCTCCATTTCCTTGGAGCACAATAGATTTGGGCCCTATAAGGGAATAAGACATGCACAAGATACCTGCAAATATAATGGAAAAGAAAAATAATACAATATAACTAAAGAAAGGGAGAAAAAATCCATAAAACTTCAATTTTATTGATTAAAATGATGCACAATCCATTACAATGCAAGCAGGAGGAAAGAATCCTTCACAAAATACCCAGATTTGAGGCTTACAACTCACAGAAAAACATCTATAAAAAATTCAACAGAGTTTCTCTATAAATTCTCTGAAAATCTCCTAAAAAAATGAGGGGGTTGAGTTCTTTATATAGTAATTTTTTCCCTAATTTCTTGCATTAAATTCCTGACAAGTAATTCAATCACCTCAACTACCACAATTAATGCTCTTCTCATAGCTTTGGTTATTAGGTTATCTTGTCATGCTTAAATTCCTGACAAGAAGCATTAAATATTCTTACAGGTAGCATTAAATGTTCTGATAGGTAGCTGAGCTATCTTTTCATGTATACCTTTTCCTGATCCATAACCCATCCATCCTGTGAGTTGTTCGATTCTCGAGATTATGAGCCATCCAACTAGGTTGGGTTGGACATCGTCCAACTGTGCTGGGTGGTACAACTCTGAAGCAACCACCCAACTAGATGACCACTGACCTTTCACTGTGGGTCATCCAACCTGGGGGGTTTAGACATCATCTAACCTCCATACAACACCATGTTGGGATGCCTTTCTCTACTAACCACAAGCCATCCAACCTGTGTCTGTACAACCCGTCTAACCTAGGTTGGATGTTTTTCTATCTCTATTCCATACAAATAGATAGTGGGTTGTGCATATTTCCCATCCAAGATTGTCATACCACTATCGGTTTGACCAACCATGCGTCTAACCCTATATCATCCAACCCTATAAGGGGGGTTATATGCCATCCAACCTTACCAACTAACCCATAGTTGTCCAACTGCAAACCAACCTAGTCATCCATCTCAATTGACTAACCCGGGAATTTGGTCGTCCATCCCAGCCATCCAATTGCGTGGGGTTGGATGGTTATCTTACCTCTATCCAACCTATGGGTTTTGGACGGTTTTCTTCACCACTACCTATTCATCTTTCACCCACTCGAATGTCTGAGCTCATCGCTAAGCTGCCGCACTACTCCATCATCTAACCATCATCCAAATCGAGGTTGGACATCCATCCATCACCCATCTAACCTATGAGGTTGGATGGGCATCCATCGAGGGGGGTTGGATGGTTGAATAAATTCCATCCAACCCTTTATTTATTGATTTTCTCACCCTGGCTCAACACTAATCCAGCATGTCTCACTATGCAACTCGGCCATCATCTAGCTTGGTTCCAACTCTCTAAACAACCCAGCTAGCTTAATTCACCATGGCTCACTAGCTCACTATGCATGAATATTAACTCATTTGGGCCATCCTAATCTATGTTTATCTTTGATATTTGAGGATGAATTTGACGGTCATCCACAAGTCCTAAAATTTGAATAGCTAAGTTCATCTACAATGAGTTATCCAAATTAACTGGGGGGGTGAATTTGGGATAACACTACCAATATGAAAGGTTTCATATGGGGAAAAAATAATCCTATATAGAGACCATTTGTATCCACCTTAGGTATGGATGTGAAAATATAGAAGTAGAAAATTTGAAATATATCCTATTACTACTATAATTTTATTTAGTTCCCTTTTTCATGGTCATATCTCCTAGCTCGTTGACCTATTTAATGAACCAAAAGAACCATTGGAAAGAGAATAGAATGAACTTGGTGAGGAAAGTTCTGATGGAAATTATACTCTATTTAATCACCAATATTTTCAAACTCCATGAATGATCCAAAGACCCTTAAAATTGTAAAATACTAAAAGTTTTTGAAAAAAAACTAAAAATAGATTTTCAGGACTTTACAAAATAGCTTTTTTAGAAATCTTATTTTGGATCATTCATTCCTCCTTAAGAATAAATGGGCCTCATTACTCCTAAATTTTTCACCATGTGTGGAAAGGACCTCTCAATATTTCTCTTTGTGACCCACTTCTCTTGGTATGCCATATGCCCTGCCTTCACTACATGATAGAGTCTAATTTGTTGATGTTTCATATCCTTGACCACCCTATCAATGATATGACTAGATTATTGGTATCATTCCCTTTTCAGCACGAGGTCCAAAATTTCCAAAATAAAATGATAAAATCTAGAGAAATGATAATAATAGTAATAACAATGGTGATAAAAATTTTTAAATTTAAGTAAGAGTAATTAAAAATAGCACATTACGATAAGAAACTCCATAATGTGACTAAGTCACAAATACAAAGAAGTAGTACCAAACCACTTAAGAGTATAAGGCAAGGGAAATGTTATTTAAAATTTACGTCGTTGCGACTGTGTCACATCTACGGCATTAGAAGGTGTAGAGTTGGTGTAATGCTATTTACGTGATTTTTAAATAATAAAGTGATTTTTAAAATATCATTGATGATTTAATCATGATGGAGTAATTTAAATACATTATAAAGTGGTGATAAAATTTATCGCATCGAAGAGAGATTATAAGGGTTTATTTAATCACAAAAATAATAATCACTTTAAAAATGATAAAATGATGACAGAAGCCCACTAATGGATAAAACGGTCATGGATACCATTTAGTTACCTAATCAGACCCATGCCTTTAAAATATTAATATACACGAGTTAAAAAGGGGTTGCAGTTAATTTAAAAATGCAAGAGAAACGTTAAAAACAATTAATTCAAAATTAAATAAAATGAGATCCATTATATTTGAAAGGATCTCCACTAGAGGATGAGAAAACCCTAAAATTTCATAAAGTTAATCATAAAACATATAATCCTTTATTATTTTCTCTTTCTCACATTTCATTTAGTTACAAGTTTATTTTGTTTTGTTTTTAGGTTGCAGGTTGAAGGATGAAGCTCACATGGAGTTCAAGTAGGAAGATTCAAAATGGTTTCTCTTCATTTTTATTCTCATTTCAGTTTCATACCCATTAGGTTTTGATCAAAATGTTGTTTTTGGGGTTAGAAATCCATTTCCTCTCATTTTTTATTATTTTATCCATGAAAGGATCTGTCAAATTCTTAATTCATTTCTGTAATGGCTCTTCCACAGAGTAGATTTTTGAATGGTTATTTTCCTTAAATGAAGATAGAAATCCATATTTCAAGTCCAAGTATATATATATATATATACATATACATATACATACATACATACATACATACATATATATATATATATATATATATATATATATATATATATATATAGTCTTTTATTTAAAACATGTTGAAATAAAGAAAATACCAAATGGGTGAAATGTATTTTGAATCACCTACGACCTTGTTAGACAGCTAGGGAATATGTGAAAAGAGGGCCATGGCCTTTTCGTGGCCGTGAAGGGTAGGGGGAGTGGGTGGGATGTGGCATATGCAACATCCCAATATTAGCACCAAGGGAAGTGTGGGATGGGTTGGGATAGTTGTCTCACCCCCAATTAATACACTTTTTTAAAAAAACTTTTCTTATATAAAATTCAATGCTATTCTTTTTTAATAAAATATTTCCAATATCATATATATATGGGATCAATTCACATATTTACTTTCCTAATACTTGTTTATTTGAACAACAACATAAGTTTATGAAGAACAAGAAATTTTAAGATGTTTAACTCTAAGCCAATTTTAACAGAGGGAATATATAGGAAAATACTATATATATTTACATATATACATATGTATGTTTGTATATATAAATATGTATGTGTGTGTGTGTGTGTGTGTGTGTGTGTGTGTGTGTGTGTGTGTGCCTGTTATCCAAAATTCACCCCTCAAGGTAATTTTGATAACATGCATCAAATTCTTTAGTCCCGAGCAAGTAGATTGATTCAAGGCCAAAATTGTTTTTTTGGGGTCCCCTCGGCTTCTCTCTAACTCTCCCATCCAAGAAGAAATCCCAACGAGTTAGAAAAAATGAAAAAAATGCAAAAAATAAGCTTGCAGGCCGATTGTGGAAAAAGCGAAGAATTTCAGGTCTGAAGGGTTCGGGTCGTACCAGTGCGGGTCGTACTGAGGTTCGTCGACCAAGTTTGGGGCGCGAAATACAAAGAAAAGCCGCTAAGTCAGACATTTTTGTCCCAGGTGGAGCATGCGGGACAGTTGGGACGTCGGGACGTGCAAGGGCGCGAAAAGCCGAAACGGCCGAAAGCAGGGAAAAATTGCATCAAGTTTTGTTTCGCATGCGGTTTGGGACATCCAGGCACAAAAGTACGCGAGGGACGTGAATCGGCCGATTTGTCGAAAGTCATAGTCCATTTCAGGCAGTTCGGAGAAATTTTCACAGGCGTCCGGGACAGTTGGGACAAAGGTACGCGCGGGACGTTGAAAATGGCGAAAAGGCCGAAACAGAGGAAGAGAACAAGGAAGTGGGACCCAAATCGGCTAGATGCGGACAGAATGGGACATCCCAGGTCTTCACCTTAAAGTCCGAGACAGCCGAGAGCAAATTTGGGTACGCGAGGGATGCTGAGGGACACGAACGAGCTCCGATTTTCACAAAATTAGGACTTTCTGGAATGAGCACGACGTCCTCTACACCACAAAAATTGGATTTATTATTTTTAATGAGGGTAGATATATAAAAATAAAAGAAACATATTCGGCTCCAGTCAGTTAATGCTCATTCCTGTCAAATGACAGAAAACGCCTGCCAGACCCAAAATAGCTGTTCGCACTCAGAAGGCCATAACTTTTGCATTTCTCAATGAAATCACACAAAATTGGCACCATTGGAATCATGATTCCGAGCCCAATGCACAGCAATCAATAAATTCTATATTTGATAAGAAATTGTTGGAGATTTTTTACCAGGTTCATAACAGTGTTTTATTTGGTAGTTGGGAGTGCAATTAATGAGGCATAGGTCATCATTCTTTCTCTACTGCAAGCACATGGGACAGTATGGGGAGCCTTTTGCAAGTAAATATAACATCATTTCACTCCATTTAATGCCTCTTACAAGTGGTTGAAGGACAGATTTCAGGATTTTCATTTTCCCTTCTCTCTCTCTTCTCTTTTTTCTATAAATTGGAGTGTTGGGCTCATTGTAAAGGGGGAGTAGTTTTGAGTAGCAAAACTCTGTCAAAATTTCTTTGTGAAGCCAATGTGCTGCAGGCCCTTGTAGTGGACTCCTTGCATGGTGATCCAGGCCCTTATTTTGTAATAGATTGAACTGTGCATATCATGAAGCAATAAAATATAAGTTTGTGGATGTATCTTCCCCTGCTGTGTTTTCTTGCATTCTTCTTGCCCCTCCAATCTTTTACAAGATATATTGTGTCTATTATTATGTTCTTGCAGGGATTCATTATCATTGTGTATGTGCATGAAATATTGTTGTGAATGCATTTTTGCTAGATTGTGGAGAACTGTTATCACCTCTTCTAGTATGCACTTTTCTTCTACTATCCACACATTTGAAGACTACTCTCACACCCTCCTTTTCTGGTGTATCACCGCTTTAGTGTAGGCTCCATTTTCATGCACTCTCTCTCCCTGGTCCCTTGGAAATTTAGATTAGGATTAGATAGTTTTTCCTGCATTAGAGTAGATTGTGGCAGGTAGTTTAGGAGCAAGAACCAACTTTCTCTGGAGGTCTATCTCAAGTAGCAAGTCCCACAACTTGGAGATAGTACCCATGTTATCCAATCACACCGTGAGCTCAAGCACACACACTTGTGCAAACATAGGGGTGTTGTGATTCGGTGATAACATTACCAGTGTTGAAATTTGCATGTACAAAACCATGACCTCCTCAGTTTAGAGCCAAACCATTCTTAAAATACAATTGTTCATGATTTAAGTAACCTAGCATTACTAACAGGAATGATATGTATTTCAGTCAAATGTGACCATTCTTTTCCAAAATTAGATCCCCATATAGAAATTTAATTAATCAAGATTACAGGCCTTTTTAGAAAGCTCAAGGAATTCACAAAAACCACTTAGAAATCTAATTTCATGACAAAATTGACCAGAATTGTTCCATAAGCCATCGAATTATAACATGATTTCTCCTGATTTAAAATAGTGATTATCCAAATGTAGAATTTGAAAATGTTCCAAGAAAAGAAGGACAGCTCATGAGGAATCATATTAAAGGTCGAAGTAGAAAGATTTTACTTGTCTAACAAGGTGTTTGATTTTAGGGGATAAAGATGTAGCTATGCAAATTTAAAGTTAGTCCTCATGTATCTCTCAAACTCTGAAGTCATGGAAGGATCTAAAGAGTGAATTTGTTGCAGGATAAAAATGCCATCAAGGAGATGGAGATTTACCAAAATAAACTCCAAAGCTTGTCATGAAGGGAAATCATCATGAGACCTTATAGAAATCATAACTGTTGCTTATGCACCTGGTCATTTACACTTCAAGACTCTTGGAATGCCTTTTGCTCTATGATTTTAATACATAAGGTTTTATAAAATTATATCTTAATGTTTCATATCCATAAAGGAAAATTTTGAAAACTTCAAGTAGGTCAATTTTGCTAGTTTCACTAAATTAAGCGGATTTTACCCCTGCATATGTTGAAATATATAAGGTCATGAATGTTGTACGAACCCCATATGGGTCACAATTTCCATTGATTAAATGAAAAGGATTTTCAAAAACCCAAGGAAATTTCTAGGACTCACGGGGTTATCATTTCAAAACCAGAGCCTTTGAAGCCCATTTTGAACACGAAAGTATAACACCCCAATTTCATAGTGCTGAGATTTAACCATTCATGCAGAATCTCAAGCATGGAACATAATGACTGTGGGACATTCAAAATGGAATAGATCCCTAAAATGACGATTTATGTCCACACCTACCTCAAACTAACAGACTCCTAATTGGCAATTCAATGAGTGGAAATCTTCCCTAAAGAAGTAAGTTAACCTACTCAGTGTGTTCCAAACCTTTGACTTGTTCACTCTTGTCTGAGCCCTCTTCAGACAAATCCCCTAGCTCTGCCAAAATCCAAGTGATCAATCAATGAAAACCAGAAATGTATTCAGCCCTGCAAAATCACAAGTTTGAGCCTGAGTGTCCTCTACCAATTAAAACAATGTTTCATTTAATAAACATAAAAAAGAGCAACTAACTATTTATAAATGCCAAAACCCCATTGTAATTAGAGGGTGTCCAAAAAAACATACAAATAAAACAACTGACAATACATAAATTATTTCTCATTCACCATACAATAGAAAATTACATGTGGTAGAGGTCTAATTCATGAAGCCAGTACTAGTTTTTCCAGGTTAAAACCCTGAAAAATAGGAGTGACATGGGAGCAATAAAGTTAAAGTTGTCAAATGCAACCCCTTTATATTTTTATGGAGAAAGAAAAAATTGTAAGAAATGGTCATAGTACTTCAAAGTCCAGACAAAATCCATTTCAAACTTTTAGCTTCTTAAACTGTAAAAAACTCCAAAATACTTAAAAATGAATCCTTGGTTACAAAGGTCAACATGCCCATATGGAAACCAAGTAGTGACATAATCCATGATAGCCTCTGTATTATAAGTCCCAATAGGGTAAGAGGCTAAAATAAACATCTCTTTCAACCAAACTAAGAGTGATGTATCCCTAATTGTTATTCCTTCAACTTAAACAAGGTTTAAGAGTTCTCAGTAGATGTATAGAATCCAAATTCCACCAAGGTAAAATAGAGGTATTCCCAGATACGTGCCAAGTTTGCATTTCAATAGAAGACTGGGATGGAAGAATCCCAAAGAATATAGTAAATTATCTGGTGCACCAATTATCATCAGTTGGATCTTATCCATTTTCAATGGTGTTATGTTATTATGAATCTTTATACTTATAAAACTCCAAAAGGATTATCAAACCATGTAAAGAAATTGTTCAAAATTTATGGATATGGGGTTTAAATTTCCACAGGAGGGCCATGTTAGGATCACGTTCTCATCCCTAGTCCTGCAAGGGAATTTTAAAATGGTAGGATGGGAGGGAAAAAGATTTTTCAGCCTTCATTGTCAAAGGATTCTTCTATTGAAATTGGATAAATAAGGTCAAATTCCATTTCCATCAAAGGTGCTCCAAAATACAACACTTCAAATGTGTGCATGAAACATGTGGATTGGAAAGGTAAAAGAATGTAGTATTAAACCAATTCATTTGCTCCTAGTCCAGTTTTTAAAACATGACAAATTTGCACAAGCAATAATGGGCAATTACCAATGAATTAATCTGAAAAATATGAGAATGATCCTGCTAACTTTGCTCAAACACCTTGATAGAGCTCACCAACTTTTTGTAGGATAATCTCAATGGTAATTACAATTTTTGGTTGTGTATGTCTCGGAAAACGACCTGCAAGGATAAAAAATTGGACTTATCCATTCATACCACTGATTTGAAGTGAAAATAATGCATTTCAACCAATATGGACTTTGGACAATTCATATTGTCAAACTTTCACATCCACATGTCTACATAGAATGTAAAGCAGAAAATTATATTCATTATGACCAATTGATGGGTGAAAATAGGAAAATTGGGATCATGCATTGAAGAGATCCTTTGTATTTAAGAATCCTCAAAGAGGTTGAATCAAATTTAACATAATCATTTAGAGCAAAGTCATTGACGTAGAAATAATATGAGACCAATTGGAAATTTGAAAAGGGAAAATTTACCTTGAAAAATGAAATTTTGAGCACTACATATTAAGTTAACCACTATGGTTTCTTTTAGATGAGGTCATTATGTATTTTCACCCAAGATCTAAATCAGGCATTTTTCATCTTGGATCCGAGTTCCAGGTGGTGGAAATCTACCATGTAGGAGGGAAATTAAGCTCTCCTAATTAATTTAAGTTTCATAAGCCCCTGGACAAAAACATTCGGAAAGGAATAAAATTCCATTTTAGGATTATTCTGCAATAAAACAACATATCACATCATCTAAGCAGTTGCTAGATTAAACCATATGGTAAAATTATTTCAAACCATTTGACAATAGAAGATGTTAGCAAAATCATTGTGGGATCATATTCTGTTTGTGAATATGTTCAAGGTTTTAACATGTTCAAGTAGTTTCATTTCTACAAGAAAGGAAATTTTTCATCATTTTAATGGTCATTCATGCTAGTATTGAGTATTTTGATCTAAATCCCACATTTCTCATATGGATCCATACCTTCACCTCACACTCAAGCTTATATACCTATCCAATTCTAATAACAAAAAATTGTTGCATGGTTTTATGCATGATAATTGTCACACCTATGTCACAATGTATTGCTTAAAGAATAGATATCTTTAGAAATGAATCCTGCATTCAAACATTCAAAAGTTTATGAATGATCTAGATGAATCCAATCCTTGAAACAATATTCAAGTATCAAACCAAACTTTGAAGATCATCTGAACACATATGTGAGAATCAATGAATTTCCCATGTTATGCACCAATCGATAACTTAGCCATTGACAATTTTTTAGCATTCTGGGATGCTAAAGAACCTAAATATCATATAAGGAAATGTCACATCAAAATAGAGAAAATATGATGTCATTGAGGAATGTAGAGAATATGATGAGAGTATTTGCATGAGAGAAAGTCAAACTATGGACTATATCCCACTTCCTATTTTCACTTCCTCTAAGAAGTCACTATTCCTGAGGTAAGGACCGTTGTTAGAGTAGGTATTTACCTTAGCTCATGTTCACCTAGGTACTTTATTTACCTTTATTGTATTTATCCTCACCCACTTATGTGTGTGGATATTTATTTTATCTTATTTAGATATTAGGAGATATTATCTAGTTGTTAGGTATAGTTCTTTCCTTGATCTATGGTATTGACTAGATCCTTGATGTCTAGTTCTCTCCTAAATCTATGGTCTTGACTAGTTCTTTGATGACTAGTTATTTCCTTGATTTATGGCTTGATCTACGACCTTGACTGGCTCTTAGATTGTTATTCCTTGCCTATATAAGCAAGGCCCATTCTCATTGTATTTCATTGAGTTCCATAATAATATATGATATTGCTGCTCATTTGTTTGCAAAGGTTTTATGTAAAGTTATTCTTGTGAATTTCTTTCATCTTATTGATCATGGTGTTTGATTAACATCTGTGTTCTTGGCTTGGTACGATCTGGTTATCATTCCTTTTATGGTATCAGAGCAGGAGATTGATGTTGACATCCATATGTAAGTTTTATTTTGTAAATAAATTCTTTGTATATTCATATATTTTGGATTTGGTCCTATTTTGTTGTTGTGTTAGGTTTTATTAAAAACAATGGCTTCCATTAGATCTGGAAGGTTGCAAAACCCTAAGATTGACTGTAAACTTGACCAGTTCTAGAGGTAGTCATTTTTTGGTTTTTTGTTGTTGTAGAGAAATACACTGGTTCACCTCAAGATCTGTGCCAACAAACAAAGTAATCACAGGATTATTTTTTGGGTCCATTGAAATACCAAAGCAACCTGGTCATATGAGGTTTAAAGGTTTTGTGATCTTTCCTTTTTAGGCAAGGGTCCACACTCTAGCACCCTTTCACTTTTTTGTCCATGGTGATTTTTGGCAAGAGCATTTACTATCCAGAAATTTGTTTTCGTAGGGGAACTTTCTAAAATAAATAGCAGGCAAAAATATTAAATCCTTAATATTGGTCATCTGGTATGGTGATAAGAGGGTAACTCGGTTTTGAGGTCCATTTTTTGCAAAATTTATTTTTTTTGTGTTATTTCCATTGGAAATATTTATTTTGATAATTTTACTATAATTATAAAGTGTCATATTGTAACACACACTCATTATAAAGTGCCAAATATGGAGGAGTGTTGTAATCAATTGTGGATGCAATTTCGGCTGAGCCCGACATCCTAAATTTTTGGGAGTTGCAGTTTGTACCTATCATGGATTCTGAGAATGATATGCTTTTCTCTAAAGTATGTGGACTTCAAGAGGATATTGTAAAATTTGTGGAAGAAAATAGATCACTCAAGAAGTGAAATTCTCTTCTACAATCACTCATTCACGATAAGGATACAATAATACACTCCCTGCAGAACAAACTTCCTAGCCTAAAACATCACCATCATATTGTGGACAACCATATCCATGATCCTAGTCCACTTCTAGTTGTTGCTCTTGTACCCACTTACATTGATCTGCCAGTCTTTGAGCCTAAACCTGCTTTTGATGCTTCTAAACCTGTGAGGCTTGTTACTGCATGTTCTTCCACATATGTGCCTATTATAGTACCACATGTTGTGTATCCTAATTTTTCTCAGTATGCATGGATTTTTTGAGAAGCATACCATTGCATTTAGTTCTCGCATGTTCTGTTCTATGGGATCTTACTAGTGCGGAGTCATTGGCAGATATTCACAGGGTATTGTTTCCCCTATTCCACGTGTCAAGTGGAATTATTTCCATGACATTGGTTTTCAAGAATATACTTCATTGGGATCACACATTGATAGAGCTCCTATTTTTGGTCGCTCAAATATTTCTAAAGATCATGAGAAACACATGAGTTCTGCACCTTCACTTAGGCTTGAGAAACCTGACATTTCAGTTGTCAAAAAGAGTTAGCATCCTATTGCTAACAAATAATCATATCATGAAGCGATGTCACATAAAAATAGTAGAACATAGTAGTAATATCCTTATCAATATAGAGAATCATGATACAATGATTTAGTACATCTCAAAATGAGAATAAGAAAATAGGTGGGCACTATATCCCCCTCTCCTAGGAATTGACTTTCTCCAAGAAGTCACTAAAAAAGGTAAGGGTTGTTAGAGTAGGTATTTACCTTAGCTCATGTTTACCTAGGTACATTATTTACCTTTATTGTATTTATCCTCACCCACTTATGTGTGTGGATATTTCTTTTATCTTATTTAGATATTAGGAGATATTATCTAGTTGTTAGGTATAGTTCTTTCCTTGATGTATGATATTGACTAGTTCTTTCCTATATCTATGGTATTGACTAGATCTTTGATGTCTAGTTCTCTCCTAAATATATGGTCTTAACTAGTTCTTTGATGACTAGTTATTTCCTTGATTTATGGCTTGATCTACGACCTTTACTGGTTCTTAGATTGTTATCCCTTGCCTATATAAGAGGCCCATTCTCATTGTATTTCATTGAGTTTCATAATAATATATGATATTGCTTCTCATTTGTTTGCAAAGGTTTTATGTAAATTTATTCTTGTGAATTTCTTTCATCTTATAGATCACGGTGTTTGATTACAATATGTTTTCTGGCTTCGTACGACTTGGTTATCATTCCTTTTAAGGGTATTGGTCCAGAAATGGTATCACATCCTCCCAAATAGTTACAATATCATCATACATGTCCCACTGGACTCTAACTTGGTTGAGGTCTCACCCCCAAAGGGATAACCTGCTATGCTACATAATATGCAGAAGCTCCAAAATCTAGTCCTTCAGATTACACATGCAAGGCATACCAATCTAAAAGATGAGATGTGTCAAAAACATACTTCCACAACACTAAGATGTGAAATACTTCATAGGCATGAGATAGGCATGAAAGTATAGCTAAGTGATAGGAAACTAGACCAATAACCTCTAAAATATTGAAAGGCCCAACAAATTGAGGGGATAACTTATAGCCCTTTCCATAAGAGATTGGAATCTTATGTAGACACACTCTCAAAAAAACCTTATAACACAAAATTATGTGACATTCTACACTCTCCAGGTCATCATATGCCTTTTGGCATACATGAACCTTCTCCAAACACCTCTTGATGAGAAAAACCTACTGCTCCATATCCTGAAGATAAGTAGGGCCAAGAACAATCCTATCATCTAATTTATTCCTACTCAATGGTGTCTTGCAAGGTCTCCCTTATAGCCATACTAAACAAACTATGCTACTTGCATGAAACTAACACCAAGTAGCTTCAAAGGAAATTTAGTCTAATAAGGACATCAAGATAAGAGATCAAAGGAAATAACTACTCTATTACATAAGCATGAATGAAATCATATAATGCTAATCATTCCTTATCTTGTATGTATGATTACTCTAAACATGAGCCTCTCTAGATCAATGAGAAATCGAATTGGAGTGTTTATCTCCAAAGAGAGGTAATGATCTCACCAAGAAATAGCTATAAGGTCATACTTAGATATTATTTTCTACTCAAAAATGGTAGAATGGATGTAATGGATGAAGTAGTTATTCCAAATCAATGGAGAATTATCTTATCAATAATCCTATAATTTCCACTAGTCAAAGTGTGGTGTGGTGTGTGAGGGGAATACTAGGTTTATTATATAGCTTTCCTTTTTGGAGAAGAATGAATCCTAGTGCATGTGGGAAAAATGATAAAATGCAATTAGAATAAATAAGTTTGATTGGAGGAATTACCAAGTGATTAGCAACTCATGGGAGTTGTGAGCATTTTAATTAATCAAATAGGATTAATTAATAGCCTAGGATAAGATTAGAAAGCCATTAGATATAATTAAGAGGGAAATGGGAAGGTTTTGAATGGTTGGAAGGGTGTTTAACCAATAAGAAGGTTTATTGATTAAATACAAGGGTAAATAGGCTTAATTAACTAATGGTAGTTAATTATTCGATTAGAAGAGGATTATACCTAATGAAGTGTCATTATTTGGCATCCAGAGTGAAGTATATGCTAGTTAATTAGCAAAGTGTCAGTAATTGGCTAAAATGGGGGAAAATGTTAGTTAATTGGTTGAAAATCACTAACTATTATGGAAATGATGGGAAAGAGGGTAATTATTACAATTTTATTAATAAAATTGTGTAGGCAGATTTTAGATGTCTACATCCCTTATAAGGCTTGATAAGGCGCATGCCAATGGAACTGTGAAAATTGTTATTATAGGAAAACTCAAATAGATATAGATAATTATCCCACTTCTTCTGATGATCCATTAGATACATTCGAATCATATCCTCTAGTACCTGGTTCACCCTCTTTATCTATACATTTGTTTAAGGGTGGTACGTTGAACTAAAATTGATTTGAGTACCCAAGGTTGACTGAAAAGATGTCCAAAACTTAAAACTATAAATAATGTAATGATCACAGATGATTATCCTAGGATTACCATGAATTATCACAACATCATCCATGAAAACATATGTAATGGAAACTTCATTATAAGTGATCTTCGTTAGAGAAAACTGAGAAACCTTGGTCAACTTATCGACCGTCACCATGATGGTGTCATGATGAAATGATGAATTGGGAAGACCAACAATGAAATCCATGGACACCATGTCCCACTTTCACTCCATAATCTCATGTGGGTAAATAATGCTTACGTGGTGAGACTTTTTGGCTTTCACCCTCTAGCACTCAAGACAATGAGCTATGAAATATACAATATCATGGCACAATTGTTAGGCCGTGGAGCCTTTTTTCATGTGAGAAAGTGTTGAAGACTATACACTAAGAGTATTTTACACTTTCCATAGTTGTCTCGCCAAGGTTTGGGGCTGATCCAGGCCTCGAATGTGGGTCCAGGGGCACAGCCCATGAGAAAAAGAAAATTGGCCTTAAAATGTGCCCGATATACCGGGAAACACATTTTTCTCATATAGGTGGGATTTTGACCCATAGGTTTATGGGATCATTTTGGTCCATGGTTTTGATACCCATGGTTTTTTAAAACTACTTAAGTAGTTGTCTACTTATATGGTTTTATGCATATGGTAGGATTATGTAACATTACAGATGTGTTTTGAATTCAGGTGTGAATTTTGTAGAGTTTGTTGAGCATAGCTCCCAACAGATCTAGGTATTGTATTGAGAGAGTGGTGGCTTGTAATAAAATTTGAGCAAGTGATTCTTGGTGGATGTATCCCAAATTGGGTGAACCACGTTAAATATTGTCTCTTTGTATTGTGTTATTTTATTCTACTCTTTTATTTAAGATCTGTAATATTTTTTGAATATTAGTTTCTACTATTGTGATTCTATGAGGAATTATTCCGCATATTTTATCCCTTATTACCTAACAACAAACCAGGACAAAACTATAACTGTATCAAGTTTGCATGAATCTTTTTAACCCTTAGATGATCTGCATAAAGAGCTTGGTGTTCCTATGAAAGAACAAACCAGCGAAATCTCCTACTCTAGGCACACAGATGCATCTCTTAAACTGAAGAGTGTCATCTAAATCTAAGGTGCAACCTACATAATTTCCCTCCAAGGTCCCATGTGACTCTACCACTCATTTGACACCCTCGTAGAATCTTCCACATGAAAGATGTTGAATTTTCCTACCTCTGAGGTATGATCTCAAGGTCAAGGAAGAAATATCATGTCTCCTTCTACTCAAAGCATGTGTAATAACATTATCCTTTCCCTTGATGTACTATATGTCCATATCATACTCACATAAAAATTCCATCCAAAATCGTTATTAGGCATTAAGGTTGGGCTACGTAAAGATACGTTGAAGGCTCAAATGATATGTCCTCAAAAGAAATGTCTTGTCCAAATTAAAATGCCACCAATGAAATAATGCATGAACTTTTTTTTCAAGCTCAAGATCATGATAGGAACATTAAATTCATAATATTTAAGGTTACAAGAATTAAAATTAATGAAATGATGATTCTATATGAGAACCGTTCCAATTCCCTCTATCGATGCATCTGTACAAACAAAAAATTTAGCCAAAAGGTCAGGAACTGTAAGGATGGGTGGAGTCATCAATCTCTCCTTAAGTAGCTGAAAGGCCTACTCACACTTCTCTGACCAAACTAACTTCTTCCCTTTCCACCGAAGGGAAGTGATAGGATTAGCAATCCTAGTAAACTATTATACAAACCAGCTAACCCCATGAAACTCCTAACCTCGGTCATTGTGGTGGGGTTTGGATAATGGATGTAGGTCAGATAGATGGTGACCAAGGGAAAATATGGGATATTCAATAGTAACTATGGACAAAAACTTGAGATTTGGGTTATCAGGTAGGTAGATCAAAGAAATAGAGAGATATATGTGCTAGAGGAGGCTAGAAAATAGATGATAAATAGATTTGATGTAGATCACATCAAAGGTGACTGGTCTAGATTAATGAAAACCAAAGTTAGATTACAGTTTGATGGGGATAAATGGATAACAAAAGGGATATGAAGAAGAATCAATAATGGCAGATAGGATAGTAGATCTTCAAGATGAAGAATAGACCTGCAACATTGATAGAAAGATGATGAAATAATGGTAGGGATCTAAGAAAACAATAGACTTAATATATCTAAATATGACATGAAAGGGCTCTAAAATGAATCCAAGTTGTTTATTACAACTCACAAGAAGAGAGGGAAACCAGAGAAGCTCGTAAGAAGTCGAAAATGTCCAAAATTTCCTCCTTTTGAGGAGGCGGTAGAGGTGTATTTATAGGTTTTACGGTGACCAGCTTGGGTCATTTTCAACTATGGAAAACTAGTGATTTGGGTGGTGGAGATGATCCATAAATCTAGACAAGAGGACCTAAAGAGGTTAAATAAGGGTTTTGAGCTACTTATGTGGGTTAGGGTTATATAAGGATGATAAAAGGTAGTTGGAGAGTGGAAAGGAGTTAAATTAGGGTAGATGAGACTCTAGGAATGATAAATGGGGTGTTTTAGGGATGCCATTAGGATAATAGATGATGTTAGGGATAATTAAATATGATTAAGGGTGGATTAATGAGGGATAAAATAATTATGGGATTAATATAGGAAAGTGGGAAATTAGATGAATAAATGGGGTTTAGGAGGGAAATAAAAATATGAATAGAAAGAGGGGTGAGAATGCACAAGATGACGATGAAAGGAAGTGAACACAAGATGGGGTAAAAGCGTATCAAATTTTGGTGTCTATATTTTCCCCTTTTTTCACATGGTTTGCATTAAGAAAGCCACAAGACAAAAACATAAGTGATAGAAGATGATGCTTGAGGTGTTCCTCCTCAAACTAGGGATCAATGACACAAAGAAGAATCAATTAATAAGTTGAAAGAGATAGATGGAGGAAGATAAAATAGAATAAGAGGCGATAAAATAAGAGAAAAAATTCTCCAAGTGGGAAGTGATATGACCATTGCGGTAAAGAGAGGATAAAAAATATATATGGTGGTGATCTTTGGAATCACTTTGGTAGGGAACATAGCAAGGTCTCAACAGAGATAATGTTAATGTCCTATGAACCTGTGAGTCGACAAATATCACTATAAAATGGAGGGAATATAATGGGAATCCACTTGAATGGATAAGATAAAAAATGGTAGGAACCCTAGAAACACTTTAGTAGGAAACATAGCATGACCTCAATGGAGACGACGTTAACGTCCTACATACCCGTGAGTCAGAAAATCTCACTGCAAGATGGAGGGATTACAATGGGAATCCTCTTGGATGGATAAGATAAAAATGGTAGGAACTCTAAAAAACTTTATAGGGAACATAACACTGACTCAACAGAGATGACATTAATGTCCTACGAACCTGTGAGTCAAAAAAGATCACTACTGGATGGAGGGAATATAATTTGAATCCTCTCAAATGGATGATATAAATATTGAAATAATCCTTGAAACACATCAGTAGGGAACATAACACAACCTCAACGAAGGTGATGATAATGTCCTATGGACCCATGATTTAGAAAATATCACTCTAAAATTGAAGGAATCCAACGGGAATCCACTCGGATGGATTTTCAAGCTGTGGGACCAATGGGTCAAAGGAAAACATTAAAATTATTTTCAAAAATGTGTGGATGGTTAAGATAATAGCCTAACAAAATTTTAGTGGAAAATGAGTATGCGACATATGAGGAAGTGAACAAATATGCATCATGGTGGGATGGAAAAGGGAAAATGATCACAACGGTGGGCTTGAGATGAGATATGGTTCCTTGAGAGGGAACACATAGATGGCCACAGATTGGGCATATGGATAATATTAGGGGTGTGTGATGAGATGAGAAAATAAGAGAAAATATATAAAAATGAGCCATGTAGAGCCTGTAAAGGTGTGTTATGGGTTACACACAAGTCTAAAGTGGAAGAAAAAATATTTTGGATATGTACATTAGATGTGTGTGATGAATTATGATTATGTGATATTGATTAGATTATTGATGTGAAAATGATTAGATATATATAGATATTGGTTTAGGTATTTGATATGATGTATTAATTAATTTAGATGATGTGATGACATGATGTAATGATATTGATGTGACATATGGATTAAATATTTAGATCAAAATTTGATGTGATGGATGTAGATGGTATATATGATTAGATATAGACTATGATGTGATGGATTTGATTAGATTAGATAAAATTATGTAGATAGATAAAACTTGACCTTTATAGGGTGATCCAAATAGAGGAAGTACACTTAATCATGGCAAGGACTGCATGCAGGATAGATGCTTTGGGACTGGATGGGAGGTAAAACATGAAAAGTAATTCAATCAAAGAAATGTACTTGCAGTCATATGGTAGGTGTTAATGCATAACTAATGATAGTTATTCACATATAATATTGTGAGGGGAAGATGGAATGTTTGATTAAACACCCATTGTAGACACGACAAAGGATTTTAAATGTAGATCATAAGGGTGAAATAGTTTCTCCTTAGGTGGTTTTCCCAGGTCTATGCCCCAACTTTGAGAAATATTACGTAAACTGATTAATGTGGGAAGTTTTCTTTTGATGGAAACATGATCGATGCAAGAAGATTTCTTTTGATTTTTACTTTTGCTTTTGATATTTATAAGGTTGATCAATGTGAGAAGCCTTCACTTCCATGATATAATAAGGTAGCCATCCTTCGAGGGAGTGGTCTATAATGGGATTTTTTATTTGGATTTTGAATTTTGATTTTAGATGGTAGGATAGAATGTATGATATTTTTCCTTTGAGGGACTAGTCTATTCTTTTGATAATATTTTATTTATATGAACAATTGCCCTTCGAGGGAGAAGTCTATTTTTTTGGGATAACATATATTTTGATATGAGCATGTGTTATTTTTTTAATTTTATGATAGAGCTAAGGATAGCCAAGTAGACCACTTGGGAAGGGAAAGATAAGGTGTACAAGCTACACATGTGGAGCCTTATCATGGTTCTAGTAGGTAGATAAGAAGGAGGTAAGTGTAATGATTCTAGGATTCCCACCTAAAATAAGGAGCTTATCCATGAGGAATATGCTATGATTAGAGTTGTGGTGCCATATTTAAATTCATAGATAAGATAGAGACGGGAGACCACAGGATTCCAAACCATTACAATGAAAGATGGAGAAGGGGTAATGATGGAAGTGAGATCGTTAAATGTGAATAGGATTAGTTGGTGGATGTGTTAAGAGTAGAAAGGTCACAAGTGCAGGGAGTTGAGAAGTTTCATTTCTAGTTTATCATCGAGAGAGGCTAAATGATAAGCCCTAGACCCATACTTGTGTTTGATAATAAATGGTCCAATCCAGTTTGGAGCAAAATTTCCACCTTAGCTCCTTTCTTGAGTAGTGAGGTTATTATTATTTTTAGACAATGTCACTGATGTCAAATTCATGTTCTTTGAGATGTTTATTATAGGATCATTTAATACGCTCTTAGTAGACATGACAATGTTGTAGGGTGATTAAGAGGAAGGGACCTAGTTTCACCTTCAATATGATAAGTGACTGGTCCTAAAGTGATGTGGAGATTAAAATAAGTTAGTAGGAAGGGACATGAAGTTATACTTATCCATGGGGTCATTGAATGAAGAAGGCGGGGATGGATCAATGTGTATGGGAGATGCTAAAGAAGTGTGTGGAAGAGAGATAGTGGTTTTTTTTTAATCCCAATCTAAAATTTCATGGGGTTTATAGGATTAGTCGATGATGAGATCTTGCATTCCTTATTCATAACATCCAAGACCAAATCCCTTCCACACACAACGGTGGAGATAAGTATAGGCAAAGGATTTGATATAGATGAAATCAAATCCATTGGTGTATGACCTAGTATGGGGTTGATTTTTGATGTGGGAAGAGGGTGATTGATGCCACCATAGATAAGGTTGGTTTTTAGATGAGGTTTACTGAAGGAAATGATATCCCTGACATTAGGTTGATACATAGGTATTTTTTAGGTCTATCGAGTCAATTGGGTGTGGGAAGAGCATTGAGAGTGAGGAGTTGATACTCCCCCAGTGAGAGATTCTACATTATAGGGTTGAGAGATTCATCATTCAACATCTTATATGTAATTACAGATGAACTAGTGGATGTTTCAGAAGAATAATCTTATTTAGGAATGAGCACGTCATTTGGCCAGTAGGTCATGTGGAAATCTTTCAAGGGAGGAATATTGGTAGAGATTGTATGGATTTTCCCCTCATGGTTTTACTTAAGGCAGTGATGAATATTGGATGGGACATAATACATAGCATAAATCCATGGGTGTCCGAGAAAGATATTATATTAGAACTTCCCCTTAGTAATGTAAAAGAGTTCATGGAGGATTTTTTCACCGATGTAGATGGGGAGGATAATTGTTCCTAAAGCAAGAAATATCATCATTGAATGCCTTAAGAATCAGGGTGATTGAGCCACAATGGTGTTGGGAAGTTTAAGTTGATTGAAGGTGTGAGATGAGATGATATTGATGCTAGAACTATTGTTAATCATAGATCATCAAATGAAGGTGTCATTGATGTGAACAATGATGAAAAAAGGAATATCATGATATTCAAGTACAATGTCAAGTATTGTAGAATCATTAAAGGAGATGGAAGCAGAGACTATGAGAGATCCAACGAGGGTCACAAAATTTTAATTCTCATTGGTAGTTATTTGTGTATGTTGTAACACTACGATGAGATCCTGTCGATAGTTATGAGAGCTTTGGATAATCTCATAGAGAGAAATTTTAATGGGAGCACGATGTAGTTGCTTTACAATGCTTTGTTCAATGGTAGTAGGATTTTTGGTATGTGGAGTGGCTAGGATGGACACCTTAGACTTAGATGATGAGGGGGATGGATTGGGCTCATTGGAAGGATAAGTGATGATAACTCTTGGTTTTGATTAGGTAGATGGTTGAGAATCATGGAGGTGAGAGTGAGTGGTGATGTGAATGATGTTTATAAACAAAGGACATTTGTTAGATGAGGTGGATTGTCACATCCCACAATTTCATTTTGTTTCTTATAAAGGATAGGTGTTAGATGAATAATGGTTTATGAGAGTCGAGGGATAAGATATGTTTCATAGCTAAGTATGCAGCTACATGTGTGTGTATATATCTTGAAATGGATATACCGAATTACATGTAGTTTCATGCCTGACCGTGTAACAATGTTTGTTTTCCAAAATTCATAAGTTACTTAGCATTTCTAACTCATTTTTGTTTTTATTTTATGTTTGAATGTACTTACCATGTTGACTATGATTATTTCAATGACTATATATATATATATATATATATATATATGCAGTACATGTTATTGATATTGTAGTGCACCTTGTTTTCTCAAGAAATGACTTTCAAAGTATGATTGGATCTATACGTAGTTGCAATGTATTATTCGTTATGTGAAAATAATGATGAATGTTAAAAATTACTAACTTTTCTTGACATGACGAGGTCATTGATCGCACAGCGATAAGATGGACTTTGTTGGAACAGGTAAACTAGTATCGGCAAGGTAAACGTTTAAGTTTGGTTTTGTGATATTTATATCTGCAAGACATGTGCAAGTATTTGTATTGCAAAAGAATACTAATTCGGTTTAATTGATCTCGATAATTCACTTAACTCTTAAGTAAGTTTGATCAAAGCACGTGTAATATTCCATTAATGATAGATTTATTGATCACAATATGCGTAGATCATAATTAGTTTGGTTTGATAAATTTTCCTTCGACCGATCGAAACTCCTTTAGCTTTGGACACTACATGTATTGGTTTAAGACTTTAAGGCAAATCGAAAGTTTGTTTACTTGTTTTAATAATTGTTAGACCATCAGAATGGCAATAGTGACTAAATGCTAAAGGATATAAACACCTTAGGTGGCATGTTATCATTATGTTTTGCAAGGGATTAAATATTGGAAAGGTAAAAATTGGATTTGATTATCATTGATAAAGTCTTCGACCATGATCATTGGTTATTGCTTGTTTGGAGTCAATATTGACTTTACCATATTTTGCGATTAAATTGTTTAAATTAATTAGAAAGTCGGTCAATGACCCATGCAATAAATTAAGATTAAAATTATTGAATAATTTGGTCGAATAGATCACCATGCAAATACGTATGAGTTTAATTGTTTACAGCTAAATCCTTCGACCCAATTGATGTGGAGATATTGTTGGGCAAGTATAGCAAAAGGTAATAATGTGTTTTATTTGAAAATGGTTATGATTCGGTCATAGACTGCCATGCAAAGTGGAGGAAGGTAAATTTAATTGTTTTGTTTAGCCAACATGCAAGTTTAAACTGATATTTGTTAAGTCGTAAGTGGCTATTAGTAAGCCATTCGAAAAGAAGGGAAATTTTGGGAGTTAGACTCCCCATGCCACTACGTGGCACCTGCATGCATTAATGGCATTAAATCCATTTCCACAAATTCTTAGGAGAAGGATGAAGCTTCTCGAAGAAGGTATTGTGAGGGTTTTGTGGTTATTTTGTTCTCATTTCCTTTTTGTTGTTCGTTCACTCCTTCAAGCTTTGCATGTAGAAATTTTGCTTAGATGATTTTTATATCAAAGGTGCATGTGTAAAATGGAGTGTACTATTGAGGAATTTGTGGAAAATATATTAATGGCTTTCATGGATGTGTGTGTGTGTGTGTGTGGAGGAGGGGTTGATTTTTTTAGTAAATATGAGATTAGTTATTTGGAGAGTTTACATGGGCTTTTCTGTGAGAAATATAATAGAAAATTTGGGCAGCAAAGGCAATAAAATGGGATTTCAATGCAAGACGTTTTGGGGGTTTTTATTGGTTCAAGTGTTTCGTGTTTTTTGGAACAATTTTGTTTGATTCTGTGAAGAAAATCCTTCGGGTTTACTGGTTATTCGGAAAGGAAGCTTGTGAACAACTTTAAGACATGGAATATCTCAACTCTTTTCTATTAAATCTTTATGAGATAAAAAATAATAATCCTTGTTTACATGATTTTCTGTTGAATATGTAAATTCGTGTGTGTCTAAAAAGGTCCATCTTTCCTGGCCTACGACCCCACTATCTCTAGTCTTATGGAATGATTGGTTGTCTAACCTTAGGTATGGGTGTCTATTTGGTGTCATAATATTGGTCAAAAGACTACAACTTGTAATACTTTGGGAGCTTTGTTTTTGTAAAATGTATTGCCTGTCAATCCGGGAGATGTGATTATGATTTGCATGAAATCGGTGCTTCTACTTAGTGAACTGCGAACATTATCAAATAATGAGATTATTATTATGTATTGTCTTATTGCCTTAATAAAATATGGTAGGATTTGATAATTGTGGAGGCATTTCAATTATGATGTTTAACCATGTTTCTTTTTTAGGGGCCATCTGGTTTCGGATGGGTCTTCTAGGTAGACAGTCGAATGGTTCAAACTTCCTCAAAAGTTGACTTGGGAGTATTTTATGAAGCATACCAATGAGGTTGAGGATTTAATAGCTTTGAATCCTGGTAGGCGATGATATTGTTATTAAATCAATTATACTCATTTCAAAGTAATGTTGAAGACTATCATGTTAGCCTAATAGTGATGTAGGTTGAGTAACCGGTTCATGAGAGTTACCTACAATGAAACATAGATATCAAACTTACATATTCTTTATGAAATAGTGTGGTTGTGTATTTGGGTTAAGCCTAATAGTCTGATATTGTGATAGTATTATCGATCCCAAGCTAGTTTAGATAAGTATAAGAGTTACTTTAATGATATCGATATATAAACTCTAGGGTTGTTAAACACACCTCCTTGTGACTGGGAGTTAATAATGTTTTCATTAGCAAATTAGTATGAATTGACCCAAATGGTAAATCTTTAGTTTCATTTTTGGGATTTGTCTTAATAAGGAGTTATAGATCGGTGCATACTTGTAATAATAGGATTGAGAATTTTATTTATTATGAATTTAGATCTAGTTTTCAATTTAATATTAACATTTGCATATATTATGTGATGGTTTTCTTAGTCACTGAAGTGTTGAATAAGATATTAGGGTCACTATGGGACTTGTTGATCTTAAATGTGAGTTTTTTTAAAAAATTTGTATGGGTTGGAGGTTAGATAACCTTTTAATACCTTTATGTTGTAAGAATGTTCAATATGAATCATAAGCTATGACTCCATTAGTTCTTTCAAGGCATGACCATGAATATAATATTGCATTGTTTTTAGCTTTTTGCGGGTTGAATAAATGATAGATACAAAATGGTTTAAGTAATTACACCAATTATCTGATTGATTTTGTCACTAATGATTGTAACATGTTAGAAGATGTTTTACTAGTTCAAATTGATATGACCATGTATAAATATCATTTTGAGCTTTGTATTAAGAATTATCAATCAGTGATACGAAAATAAAAGATTATTTAAACATGTTGTGCTTATTTTTAATGTACATACTTTCATATGCTGTAAAAAATAGTGAAGTTGTACTTATTTTGGCTGGGTATTAAATGTGAAAAGTTCAATTATTACGAGATGTCTTTACGAACTATAAAATTTTTAACAAATGTATTATTGTATCTATTGAAACATGATAAGGTACTGAAAATAAAGATAAGTATGTTCTATAAAATCTTAATTCATCTTCTAAGCATATGGTATTGTTGAATCATATTATTGCCTTATAAGATAGAAATTTCATAGTGATAATTAAACATATTTAAATGTTGTTACATCATGAATACATACGAAACCTTAGTAGGATAATAGGGAAATATAACATGACACTAGAACAAGAGATAAGTATACATTGAGATCATATGATGATCAATACAATTTTTGAAGATGAAGTTTTTATAACCAATTAATAAGTATTACGAAATAATGTAATATAATCATTTATATATGGAAGCTTCACTTAATGAGATAATTTTAAATATATTTGTTATTCATAGTAAAATTGTGTTCCATGGCAGTTTTTAGTGTATGAACAAGTACATCGACATAGAACTAGTATAAAAGATAAACATGATGTCAATGTCAATTTATGTCTAAACTGAATAAGAATCCTATTGATTGTCTTTTAATAGAGCAATTAACATACAACTGTAAGATTAAGTATTGACATTGTATGAACAAACTTGATTCTGATTGTATTGCAGTGTGAAAGAAGATTTACGACGTTATGGAACAAAGTACAAAAGTACATTGAAAACTCATGAGATGGTATAGATGTAGCATATTTGTCTTAATTAAACTAAACAGACCTAGTAACTTGTTATGGGCAATAACAATATTTAAATGAATGCTATGAAATGATTTTAAAGGCTTATACTTGATTATACCTGATCAATTATCGTAAATCGATATAGTTGGCGATCACACGAAAGAAGGTACATACTTTATCCAATGACTTGTCTGAAATCATTGCATACTTCTATCATGATTTGGTTATCATCATGAAACTTAATTAACCTATCCATTGGATGAAAACATACCTTAATGGAAATGAAAAAAAACTAAAATGGTTAACTGTAAACTTAATATTTAATCAACGAAAAAGAATCATTGATGCTATGTTGAGATGGTTGTGCGGTGAATAAGAGGGCAGGTTTCGAGTGGCTTATGTGTAGTCACAAAACTAAGCTTGCTAGCACAATGCCAAAAACTACGGTTGTGGTAAAAGACTGATTGCATTGTCTGTCGCCAATTCTTCTTTTAATTGTGTTTTGAGTTGGAGTGAAGTACTTGCATACTTTTCCGACTAACACTAAGAAGATGCACATGATTCTCTGTACCTATAAAAAGGTTTAACCAATGATATACAATGTATATTGGCTTGTATAGAGCATTGAAGGGGAGATTGAGAAGGATCTGTAAACCCTTGCAATTGCACATGGTTATCATAAGTCGTCAAGAAGGATTCTGAAATATTAATAATGTTGGATTATTTAGCAAGTGGCTAAGTAATAATGTTAAATCATTATATCATGAAAAGAATTAAGGGAATTGTAAACTCAATTAGTTGGGTTATTTCTGTTGCGTGTTGATAATCCTTGAAGGCATCAAGTTAATTAATGTTTATAAAAAAAATTATCTTAGTTTTTTGAAGCATATTATGGGTGTTAAATGGAGTTTTTTGGAGGGATGACAGTGAAGGTTGTAGATAAAGTACCATATTTAGAGGCATTGGAATCCATGGATTTGACTTGAGGGTTACACTTGGATGTAGATGAGTTGGTAGATATAAGAGGGTAGGATTCTTTGATGAGAACATAATCCTCTTATATGAGGTTGTTAATGAGCATTTGGATATCCTTTCAATGCTCTGTGTCATGTCTAGGGATGTGATGATAAGAAAAAATGGTGTTATAATCAAACCAGGCGTGTTTCTTCCCACTAAAATCAAATGATTTGATAGGGGGAAGGGTGATTAGGGATTTTTGAAGATGACGATGAAGGATTTCACTATAGGAACAAATGGGGGTTTTATAGGAGGTCATTTTATGGGTTGAAGATGGATTTATTTTAAGAGTAGTGGATGAAGGGAAAATGGGTGCCTTACTCTTATGAGGTTTAATAGGGGCCTTAGATTCATATTTAGATTTAGGAGGAGTGGATGATTTTGATTTAAATTTGTTGGTGATGGGAGATTTAGAAGGGCACAGTCCCAAAATAAATTGTAGCAGTCATAAAATAGAATATTGGATGTTGGTTTGCAATTTAATAAAATATGAATTAAATATAATTATACATTAACATATATGATAAAGTACAATAGATATATAAATGTTAAGCACTTAAACAATGCAATACCATAAGAAAATGAGAGAGATAGATGAATTGCTTGAATATTGTGTAATCTAGAACTGATATGAGTGGTGTAAAGTGTTGAACAGGGATGGAACTTTGTCATAACTACTCTCTGTAAAATCATGGCCCTGAGAATAATTTTAAACATGGGTACTTGGGACTGGCTAGGGGCACTCGGGCACTGGTGACTATTCCCAGGTGTCAGTGACTACGTAGAAGGTTGTAATATACTTTTTCCTATGTTACTAGGGTTTCTCTATTACTTCTTATTGGTTTCTTGATATTCACACTTGGTTCAATGAAGGTACCTATAACCTACAACACAAACCCTAACTACCTACACAAGATCACAAACACATCAAATTGGAGTGAAAATGCAATATGTGAAGTCAGAATGACCCCAACAGTCACCAAATGAGTGAACTTATAACCGAGAGTTGCACTACATTCCATATTCCATGTAGTTATTTTTGCTTGTGTGTGTAATAGTGTCCTTATATTTTCCTCGTGCCAATAATTCCAAGCTAGTGGGCTATGGCTGGATAAGATGCAAATGCATGATATGGAATTGATCACTTGCCCTTCTTATGTAGTGTATGCATCAAAAAAATATAGTCCTTTGTAATGGTAGTGATATTATGTAGATAAGATTTCCCCTTAGAATTTCCAACTAGAATAATAGTGTGTATCTTGTGTATATATATGAATCTCTTGTTTGAATTTCAACACTAGTGACACAAAATGCCAACTATGAACACAAGATAAGTATTATAAATCTAAAAAGGCCAACCAAAAATGTTAAAATGTGAAAAAATAATAATGACAACATAAGCACTAAAAATGGACACAAACACCTATTTGCTAGTGTCAAGAGTGGGCATTAGTGTCCTAGGATAAATGAAAATAAATGTGAAAATACCAATAGAAAGGTATCCATATGACCCGACCAGAACTAGGTACATAAATGATAGATGTGAGATTAAAAAAACATTAACAATCAAAGTAAGTAGATGGAAAAAGGATTGTCTCACTAGTGAATACTTTTCTTACTTGATATCCATGCATAAAAACAACATACTAACAACATAGTAAAATAGTAATATGTGCATGATTTTGTGTATATATTTCCACCCTTTATGTTATTTGAATAAAATTCAAGTAGTTTAAAGGAAGTAAGGAACATACCTATATAGATTCTAGAGAAGCTATGTTGCAAAGTGTGTATAGAGTGTAGTAACTTGTAGTGTAGCAAACCATGGATCAACGTTTGACCCATATGGCATAAGTGGAGATAGAAAACCATCATAAGTAGGACTTTGAGATATATTTGAAATGATTTGGAGATTTTTAAATATTTTGAATTGTTGTAAAAGGATATTGAAAAGGTGGGGAGTGATCAATTCCCAACCCAATTTTTTTTTTAAATGGGAGGATTTGGGTGTCCTGCTACCAGAGGAAGAGTGTTGGGGAGAGAGGCCTAGTTTTACTCTCCATCCATGACTCCATCTCCAAAATTTCCAACCACTGTAGATGGATAGAGGCCAAATTTAGTTCCATTTTGTTCTATGTTATACCTAATTAAATAACCCATATAGGAGTAGGATAGGAAAGGTAATGGCACCTCATTTTCCCCACTTATATAGTAGGGTAAGTGCAGGAAGTTGATGGACAAATATAGGGTCATCCGTGGACATCATATTGCAAATAACAACATAATATCAACTTGTAGGGATTATTAACAATACATACACTCAAAATTAGACAAAATTATATCAATATTAATCATAGCATCCGGAATCTAGTTTCTAAAATACTAATTTTTGTAAAAAATGGAAAAGATTAGCTATATTAAACACTCAAAATTCAATGACTTGGTATTTTTTTTTAAAAACGCCTATAAGATTATAGTCCGTTTGCCCACAATTTGGATGACCAAAAATTAATATATTTTTTTTTCCTTTGGTGAGAAGTTATATGCCACTATCTATCTTGGGATGGATTTTATTTTGTATTTTTTTGAGTAATATTTTATTTTTTATGATTTTTTCCGTGAAAGTGGTATGAAAACATAAAGAAAACAGAGCACTTTCCGTTTGCCCGCCATAACTTCATCAAAAATATTGAAATCAAATTATTTTTTTTTAACATGTATATAATTTCACCATGGTTGGGATGGTATAAGTTTTATCACATTCTGATAAGTGAAACAAATTTTTCAATCTTAAACGTAGACATAAACATTCACAGGAAAAAGTGTCTTAAAGACCTACTATTAGTAAAAAATTATAAAATGATATTTATCCTCTTCTATTCACTTTAAAATCAGTATTTCTACAAAGATAATAGTCTCCCCTACACAATGGTACCATTTTTATGACATAGTTTTTACTTTTCGGCATGGTTCAAGTCCGCGGAAGACTAAATTTGATGTTTTGTTGTTTTTAATGTAAAATTCAGGATTTGATGTCCACTTAATTGTCCCCCAACTTGGTGCACTTACCCAGTAACGGGTGTTCTAGTCTGCATAATGATCGATGGATTATAAGTTAGGTCATGTGGAAGTGATAGTAATGTAATGTAACTCCCAAGGTAGGTCATTTGGGAGAGATAGTAAAGTAATGTAGTTCCCAAGTTAGGTCATCTAGGAGAGATAATAAATGTGCTTATTATACCAATTGATTTATTTAATTCAAATGATAGGATATTACTTTGAGATTTTTTAATTAGTAAATTACTCAAGAAGAGGTTTTTTATTTTTGCCCCCAGATTAGGCCATTAGGCGGAATATATTTGAAACAAAAAAAATGTTCAAATGTTGAATAGAATGATTTATACCTTTGTTTGAATAGAATCAAAGAAAAATGTGATAATAATATGCTAGGAGTATCAATTAACTATATTGTAACCTGAGAGGGATTATGGGATGATTTTGACTGTATTTCCCCATTTGGAAAAAGGGTGAAGGGTGGAGAGATGAGAACTGAGCCAAAGGAAATATGTGTAAGATGTTGTAATAGTAAGTGAAAAATTATGAAATAGTATAGTCACAGTTGTCCAAAATAACCCCTTTGGTTATTTTGACAACTTTCATCTCCATTTTGGCTCTACAGCTTCAACATTGCAAGTTATGAGCACTATAGTGGATCCTTTGGCACATTTTTCTTGACTGCATTTCTTTTGGGCACCCTCATGTGCTTGTCATGCTTCTTATTTATGCTCCCTCTTCCCTTCACGCCCTCTTACGCTTATTCTACATGCTTCTTCCTTTCCCCTTATTACTCTATCCTTTTCATTTCCCCTTTGCACCTTCCTCTTACGTGTCTTCTTTCTCTCTCATTTTTTATGCACTCCTTTCATGCACCTACATATTTACCTTTCAATTTAACTAAGTCCTTAGCATGTTTCCTTTCACACATGCCTTCCTTCTTTATTTACATTCTTCTGCACCGTTCTTACATCCATTCCTTCCATGTCTTCCACCCTCACGTGCCTATCCTTGTTTTCCAATTTCTCATGCCCCTTGCATCTTCTTCTATGTTATTCATTGAGCCATGTGGAAGCTTGTCAGAATTGACATTGCTTGAAAAAACCTATCAAGGCACACCAATAGGGAACCAAATCCTTATAATAAACCAGTGTGCGACATGTGGAAGAAACAAAAAAAACAAATGAATATTTGGCCATCCTTCAATCAATCAGCGAGCGTCACATGTCATTAGGTGTTCATTTTACACTAAAAACCTCTAGATAACCATAAATTTTGTTGTAAGTCTCTGACACACCCATGCCTAGGATCGTTTGAAAGCTGATGATGTGTGTTACACATTGGAATTTTAAAAATTAAAATTTCTATGGGATTTTGTAGGTGAGAAAAAGGGAAACATGTTTTCAGTCATTAATGTAGAATATCAATAGCTCAACCACTAGATTTCATTCAACTCTTGTCTCCTTCCTTATTCTATAAGAAAAATAGACATGGGGAAGTGCATTTGTTAGCTTTTTAGGCTTAGTTTGAGGCATTAATTATTGGGTGTTGGTGGTTAAATATTAAAATTCAAGGTTCCCTCTTCTTCCTCTCTCCTTATTCTATATATTACAAAGTTGGTCTCATTGTAAGGTTGTTAAACCCTTTGGTCTTGCTAAGGATTTCTACTCTTTTGTATTTTAAGTTGCAGGCCTTCAGATCTATTCTTTTCATGTGGATATCAACTTCAAATGCCATTTAATAGATAATGCATTTCTGGAATTAATAGAATCTTCGGTTTTTTGGCTATTCTCTACCTTAAATTGTTTCTATTATTTCTTCTTTCCTCTCCTTGTGTTGTGTGATTGTTGTGTTATCTCATGTCCTTTACAGATTCCTTTTCTTATTATGCCCCATGAAAATGATTACGTGGCTGCATTCTAGAATGTGACACATGTTCCTATCCTTCCCAAGTGCATTATCCTTTTTTTTCTCTTAAATTCAACTATTATCATTTCCCCTCCTTTTGGTTCTATCACCTCCCTTAAATTATTCTTCACTTTTTGCATATCCCTCTAACTCTAGTCCCTTTGCATGACTAGTTTTGTATTTATTTTTCAACATTAGGAGTAGCAGTAGTAGTAGAAATAGGTAGACGAATCAGCCTTCTCTGGAGGTATATCTCAAGTCCCAAGATCCCACAACTTGGAGATAGTCCCATTATTTCCTCAACAACCCAATTTAACCTCATATGGGATAGGTGTAAGTTTGAGCTCCAACCATTTTTGGCACACCCAATTAGACCAGTTTGAAGAGCTATACATCTTTGTCTCAACAAGTTTGATGTGTTCTTGGTGAGATCTAACCTTTGGAGGCATCTTAAAACACATTTGACGACTTCTAGTATCCATATCCACTTGTTTCAGCAGTCCATGTACATTGTCAACAAAGAAGATAAAACACAGAAGCACACAACACACATGCAAAGTATCGACATTAGGTACGTAAGGTAATTATTCATGGATGCACACACACAACCTAGTTCCATGCATGGGAGAGTGTGCCATTCTTCTTCATTTTCCAAGTTGGTGTGTTCTTGGTAAATTTTCAGCCTTTGGATGAAATTTTAAGCACATCTAGTGACTCCACTTATTCAATCAACCCATTATCTCATTTATAGACCCTTTGTTTCATTATTTCATACATTTCCTTTCTTTTAATCATTATATTTTATTCTTTTATGAAGTTGTATAATCATGGATTCATTCCCTCACTAGAATCCCCACTTCCAAGAGTTCCTCCATCCCCACATTTTCACAATCCTCCTCCATATCATTTTTATGAGCCCCATCATCATGAATATATGTATAACCAAAACCCCACTAATCTATATGGTTATCCTTGTAACCATAATGTTTTCCAAGAACAAGGTTATGCAGGTGATAGCACCGATTCCATGGAATATGGTTATTTCCAAAGGTAAATTCATGAAATGGAGATGAGTATGATGCAGGTCAAAAATTTTGGTTCACTGAAGGAAGCCAAGATTGGTTTTAGGAGGCCCTATCCATGGATCGGCCCTATACCAAACTAGTTTATCCCTCAATATAAGTTGAGTTTTATGGTTGAAATCACACCTCGAATTGAAGAGTGGGCTGAAGAATTTAAGGCTTATCAATCCAATGTTAGGTGACGCTATCAATGGTAGAACTATACACCAGCATCATACAACCCTCCCATTCATCCTCCCCAACTTATGACATCTCCACGTACTTTCCGTGTTCCTAGTTTTCTACCTTCTCCCATTAAGGATTCCCCTTCTCCATCTTCTTCCCTTCCATATCACCTTCATTTCCATACCATCATTCCTTTTGTGTGCACTTTCATTCCTTTTGTGTGCATTCCCTTTATGCCCATCCTTCCATATCCTTCAAACTCCCCTCTGTCTAACTTTGTTGTAAATGAATGACCCCTTACATATGAATCATTCCCAACAAATATCATCATGTTTGATGATTTAAGAACCATTGAAGAATGGTATGATTATAATTGGGAAGATGATATTGTGCAGAGCAAGTGAAAGAGGGAATCTTATTTAGAAGGAAGTCATTCAGTCTCAGATTTGAAGGAGACAAAGTTATTTGTAGAGGCAGAACAATGTGCGACCTAGCTTGTAAATAGTTTCCTTAAGGAGGAGGGTTTGCATGATGATCCCATCTATGGTATTGAGCTTCAGAGAAATGGGCTGAATAAAAGGATCAGACCATGCCCAATCAAATATCTATCTAGTCTAGATCCAAAGATAGATTTTCCACCAGTCATGCTCACTTTAGAGCATGAGGTTAAACTTCAGTGTGTCAATGGTCAAAAACAATGGCTCCTATATCAAAATACAGAGCAACTAATGGAGGTATATATATTTTTTTGTTGATACTTTGAGGAGGGTGAAATACCTTTTACAAGTCATTTTTTCACTCTTATCATAGACCATGTCAAGCACCAAATTAGTCATATGGTCCCAATTTGTGAGGAAAAGAAGCTACTTTTCCTTTCCTATTACAGGTTTTGTTTGATCCTCCTTTGCCTCTAGTTAGTATAGGTTAGTTTATGTTGGGCCCCAAAATATCAGCTAAGTACAAGAAGGCATGTGGGCATGTGGGACCTAGTTAAAGAAAGGCGTGTGGATTGAAGGCGCATAGGGAAAGGGTTCTGACAGAGTTTTATAGAACACATAGTGCACATGCACAGAACAAAATGGGTTTTGTACTTAGCCATATTTGGTATCCCACGAAGCATAGGAGAAAATTATGACCCTTATTGATAAGGTGTCAGCCTAGTGACTATGGATCAAAAAGGGAATATTCTAGGCATATGATAGAAATTTCTAGAAGACATCATTACAAGGAATGGAAAGCTCGGATCTAGAAAGGTGTGCTTCTATGAAGGACCACTTTGACACTTGGCAACTAATCTGTAACTTTTAGAAAAGTGGGTGGGTTACAAGTCGATAGAAGACAAAGGGAGAATGGAGATGGTTAAAGAGAGGTGAAGCTCTAAAAAAAGTATAATGGAGGGAATTATGGTTAGGGATTAGGATAACTCTGTGAGAAATAACACATAGAAGGGGATGGGTTCATAGTAATATAATGAACCTAGCATAGTTCTAATGCAGAAGCTTTGCAATTATATGAGGACTTGTTATGACCTTAAGGAATGTAATGTGGGTTATTAACTTTGATATTATTAATATAATTCTCTGTTGTAAATCATCTATGTTCATTACTTATGCATTTCCTTTCTACATGAGTCATTTGCATGTGTTTCTTGTTATTTCTCTTACTTGTATATAATGAGATGATAATTATTCATAAGTTCATAAGAATGTGGTTTAGTTATTTTTAGTTTATGTTGGGCCCCAAAATATCAGCTAAGTACAAGAAGGCATGTGGGACCTAGTTAAAGAAAGGCGTGTGGGTTGAAGGCACATAGGGAAAGGGTTCTGACAAAGTTTTATAGAACACATAGTGCACATGCATAGAACAAAATGGGTTTTTTACTTAGCCATATTTGGTATCCCAGGTAGCACAGGAGAAAATTATGACCTTTATTGATAAGGTGCTAACCTAGCAACTATGGATCAAAAAGGGAATATTCTAGGCATATGATAGAAGTTTCTAGAAGACATCATTACAAGGAATGGAAAGCTCAGATCTATAAAGGCATGCTTCTATGAGATTTTGTCACATGGAAAAAGAAGAGCCACTGGCATGGATCTTAACCTGCCTGGTGACCAACCCTTAGTGCTTGGTTTTCCAAATCAAGGGAGGAGTATTGATAACCTAGTTATTATTAGTGGGAGTGACCGATCAGCACCCAAGAGATATAATTTTTTTCCATTACTTTATTTGGAGAAATCTTCAGACAAGGTGCAAGTACTCAAGCTTTGGGTATTACATCTGGGAGTGGTGATGGACATACAATTGGTAATGGGACAATATCACAAACCATCGGCATGTAATTTAGTGGGACACTCGGAACACTAGGTACAACCACTTATGGTCCTTTTCCGACTATAGGAGGAACAAGACCTAGTTGATCTAGTGGATTTGGTTGGTCAAGAGGAAACACCGAAGGGAACCAAGGCTCTAGATTAGGAGGATAAGGACTCCAACAACCTACCCAAGTATTTTTCGAGATGTCTTTGCACTTACCAGACTATAGAGGTATTGCATGCTGAGCATGTGCACAAGTATGAGTTACTATGGGCATAAAGGGGATCACTACCCCTGAGATCAGAAGGCAAGTGAGTTTTTAACAACATTGCAAGGGTGCGTGCATAGTTGGTATAGGAAGTACGACCCCCATCAGATGGTGGTAGACTACACCACATTAAAGAATGCCTTCTTAGACATAGTTCAAGATGATATCCCAGAGTTTGATGACAAAAGAGCATCAGATTCTCTCTTAAGGAGATCCAAAAGGGAATGGCATAGAGTGTGTGAGGAGTATGACTGCACATTTTAAGACTCTCTTGTCAAAACTATTCTATGACATTTATCCTTCTCAACATTATCAATGGCTTTTCATAGGATTGATAACACCATTTAGAAGGGATCTATCACACAAGAATTTCACAGACCCGTGCAAGGCATTGGAAGCTGTCATGCATGCCAAAGCTGTTGGGAGCATTGACACTGGCATTAGCCCTTTTCTAGAGGCTCAAATTTCTGCAATGGCCAAGTAGTTGGAAAAACTATCTGCAAACTCAGCGCATGAGGTTTGTAGTGGTCTTTTGTGTATAGACTGTGAAGTGGAGGGGCATGCAAAGGATAGTTTCCCTCGAAAGTTGGTGTGTGCCATGGTGGTAGACTGTGAAATTTTCCATGGGGATCATGATGCAAGTAGATGCCCCTTACTCTAGTGTGTAATCCACAAGAATGTTTCTTGCTACTACAAGATATGCACCTCTACAACCCATGATACCAAGGATTGCAGACTGATTGATCAAATCCATGATGCTATTGATCTGGGTGTATGCCAGACTAGCCTTGCAAGTAGTTCTAAGGATGATGACCATCATTATGAAGGATGTAGATGGAAGGGGGTGCATGGAAGAGGTTTTGCAGAGGATTTCGTGGTCATAGTAACCTGAGGAGGATGGAGTGAGTTCCCACAAGGAACTTTTTATAATTTTAGATCTACAAAACATTACAAATGTGAGTGTCCTGATCTGTTACAATGCTCATGGTGTGAAAAGAAACATAAGTATGCGAAGAGTGTCTAGAACTTTATGAGCATATGAACCAAGCAGCACAGAAGGAAAAAGGTGTACTAGGATGGTAAGCATCAAGAAGGCTGATTCACAGTGGATGCCACGAGTGGCGTGTGAGTTAGGGATAGAACCTATGTTGGTGATGATGTAAGGAAGAGGCCACGTGCAATGTCAGGGAGATGCCAAGACCAATTACACTAGTTTCAAGAGAGGAAGTAGTACATGGAAAGTATCTAGACCCTGCTCATCAGAAAGAAGTATATCAGGAGACTATGGATGTCATTCGAAGTTTACAAGGAGAGATCCAGTGTCTAAAGGAGCATTCCAGGAAGCAGGAGAAAAGAAGGAATGTTGAGGCTTTGCAGAAGGACTTGGATGAAGTCAAAGAAGTGTGAAAAATGTTAAGGCAAGAGAATATTATTCCCTTGCTAGGAGAATGGTTGAGAGAGAAGGTACCATGCATGCCGGGGGTAGAGTGAAAAGATAGGTCTTGCATGTAAACCTTCCTCCTCATAGCCTTGAATATGACAAGGAGATTACTTTGAATGCAGTTGTTGATGGGTGGCTTCTGAGTAATATTCTCATCGACATAGGAGTAGAGGTCAATGTTCTTACCTTAGATGCCTGACATCAAATGGGAAGGTCCCCATTACAGCCATCTTTGAATGTGTTGTATATGGAAAACAAGACTAAGGAAATTCCCATTGGAGTCCTGAAGGATGCAGTTATCACCATTCAAGGGGCCAAGTTCACTGGAGACTTCGAAGTCTTGGCACTCGCTGAGGAAGACAACTTTCTAGCTTTTCTTGGGCACCCATGGTGTTATAAGAACAATGTTGACCTGTGGTTTAATAAAGGGTATATCAGTTTTGAGAACAAGGAGGAAAGGGTGGTCATTCCTTTAACAGATGGGAATTCAGTGCCCTATACTGAGCCCTTAGGAGAAGAATTCCTTGATAGAATCTATGTGTGCTCCATCAGAGATCCTGAGGTAATTCACCCCATGGAGGGAGTCATCCAATTTGAAGATGCTCAGTCCATGAGTGATACCACTAGTGTGGCATGTGACAATTGGGTGCATGGGACTTATGAGTTAATTGGGTGACAGTTAAGAGGATCTGTAACAAGGGTGACAAAGGCACACTCAGTCAAGCACCTAGGAGGAAAGAAGTTTCCAAGTTACTCTAGGGGCATACCTTGAAATTTTCTTATGGGAAATGGAAGCTCAGTGGAAAAATGAGGATGAAAGAAGAGGAATGCTCAGTTATAACCTACTCGAGACTGTAGCACGCTGGTGGGCTACACATCAAGAAAACCTCCTAGAGTGGCATGAGGTAAGAATCACATGTTTTCTATAAGGTTTTCCAGGAGCAATGCACCCATGGTCATACAAGACTACCATGGTAAAGAGACCACTTCATTTCATATCCAAGCATGTGAGAAGGCCTGGATGGGAAGTGCAGAAGCATTTCCACCTTTGTTATGGGTGCATAAGTTGTATTCCACCTTACAAGGATGCATGCGCTTGGTACGTTCATTTGGAGATGCATCATCAGATGGGTAATTGGAAAGAGTTGGTGGCTGATCTCATTTAAATTTCAAAGTATATGAGTACCAAACCATCAGTGGATAAGGCATTGCAAATGATCAAGCACCTTACAATGGGGGATAGTGCTATGGCAGAGGATAGGCTACTAGAATTACTAGGTGAGCCTTCTTTGGAGATGTGCCTCAATGAAGAAGAATCAGAGGAGGTATAGCTTGAGCACACATGCATGGAAAAAGAAAAAAGAAAAATGTTCTATGTAATAGATGGAGAAGAGATGGAGACTTTGGATGTTAACCATTCGGAGGGTATGTGTAAGGTCATAGATAGCACTGATGAGTGAGCACGTGCCTACCATGAGCCCTTAAAAAAAGAAGGTTAACATTGGGATGGAGGCAGAACCTAAGGAAGCTATCATCGGTGACTATTGGTTGGAAAAGGAGGTTTCAAAGATCATTGATCTATTACATGAGTTCCAAGATTTGTTTCCTCATGGGTACCATGAACTCAAAGGCATTCACCATTCCTTGGGGGAGATGAAGATCAAGTTGAAGGAAGGTGTGCACCTGATTCAGAAGAGGCCTTATCGGATGAATCCAAATTTACATGTATAGGTTAAGGAAGAAATAGAAAAAATGATAGCATCTGGTATCATTGAGGTAGTAGAAGAATCAGAATGGATAAGCCCAATGGTTATCAGTATTAAGAAGGATGGAGGATAAGAATTTGTGTTGACTACAGGGATCTGAATGTAGTGTGTGTCATCGATCCCTTTCCAACCCCCTTTACTGAAGAAATTTTGGAAGGAGTAGCCAGGCATGAAGTCTACTCTTTCACGGATGGGTTCTCAGGGTACCACCAAGTCAGGATTGCAAAGGAAGACCAGAGAAAGAAAACTTTTTCCACTGAATGGGGAAGTTTTTCCTACATGGTTATGCCTTTTGGATTAAAGAATGTGCCTGGTTGTGTTCTCACGCATTGTGGTACAAGCATTTCAGGACTTCATCCATAAGTTTCTTCAAGTTTACCTGGATGACTGGACTGTGTATGGATTGGTGAAAGACCATTGTGACAACTTAAGGCTGATGTTTGAGAGATGTCGACAATTGAGGATATCCCTCAACATTAAGAAATGTGTCTTTGTTACTCCATTTAGAACCCTATTAGGACACATTATATGCAAAGAAGGCTTGCTAGTAGATCCCGATAAAGTTTCAGTTATTGTAGGATTAGGGGAGCCTACTAGTCAAAGTGTAGTGTGTGGATTCCTTGGGCATATGGGGTATTACAGGAAGTTCATCAAGGGATATGCCAAGATTTCTGTGCCCTTAGAAGAATTATTAAAACACAAGTGTGCCTTTCATTGGGGAGAGGCACAGTAGAAGGCATTTGACACTTTGAAGGATAGGCTTGTCACGGTTCCCATCGTACATTTTCCTTCTTGGGATAAGCCTTTCCATGTGCATGTTGATGCCTCAGGAACAGCTATGGGAGTAGTACTAGCACAACCTGGTGAGGGAATTTTGATCATCCCTTGTGCTTTGCAAGTAGGAAAGTTGACACCAACAGAGTAGAATTACACAACTACTGAGCGTGAAGCATTGTCTATGATCTACGCACTGCATAAGTTTAGGTAGTATCTATTGGCAACACCATTTATATTCTACATAGACCATATGGCATTGAAATACTTAGTCAACAAACTCATTCTGCAAGGGCGCATATGTCGTTGGGTCCTACTATTTCAAGAATTTGAGTTCACCATGGTGGTGAAACTAGGAAAAAGCAATTCAAGACCTGACCACTTATCAAGGATTAACTCAGGAGAGGATGTGTAAAGCATTGAGGATACCATGCCAGACACACAACTATTTAGGTTACAACGTGTGCCCTCAAACTTGGAAGATATCGCAGTGTTCTTAAAAATAGGTTTGGCACCAGAAGGGATGAAGGCTCTGGAGAGAAAGTAGTTAGCAATATGCACTAAACCCTATATGTTGATTAGTGGAGATTTGTATAAGTTAGGTCATGATGAGGTTCTACGCCGATGCGTATTGGAACATGAGTGCATAGCCATTATGGAAGAAGTGCATGGTGGGATTGTAGGAGGACACTATGCAGGAAATGCTACCACGTGGAAGATTTTATTAGCTAGGATTTGGTGGGAAACCATCTACAAAGATTGTATTGAGTTTTGCAAGGCCTGTGACCATTGCCAGTGCCTTGGGAAACCTGGAAAGAGAGATGAAATTCCTTTGTGACCAATAGCCAGCATTGAACCATTTGAAAAATGGGCAATCAAATTTGTAGGACCAATTGTGCTAGCCACACGAAGGACTAGTTCGTGGTATATCATCACTTGCACTGATTACTTGACATGGTGGGTAGAGGAAGCACCTACAAAGGATTTCACCGTGGTGACAACTGCTAGATTGTTATGGGAGAACATAATCAACAGGTATGGTTTCCCTTTAAGTTTAACAAGTGATAGGGGTACACACTTTCTCAATGAAATAGTCAGGATTCTGTTAGCAGAATTTATGGTGGCCCATCATAAGACTACCCCATATCACCCTCAAGAAAATGGGACTGCTGAGGCATTTAAAAAATACTAAGTCACACGTTAACTAAGATCTGTGACGTTGGAAGACATGATTGGGATGATAAGGTATCAACTATTCTATGGGCATACAGGACAACCTACAAAAGGTTGAACAAGGCCACACCATTTCAATTAGTGTTTGGTGTGGAGGCTATTTTACCAATGGAATTCATGTTACCTTCGCTACATATAGCGTGCGTAGGAGGGTTAGCTGATGAGCAAGCACTGGAAGAAAGAATTGATAAGTTGATGCAGTTAGATGAAAGGTGATCACTTGCTAGATGGAGTCAGAAGATAGAAAAAGCAAGACAAAAGGCATGGCATGATCATCATATCAAGAACAAGAAGTTTGAGGTTGGGAAGTTGGTATTGTTGTATGATTCCAAGTATTTGTGCCATCCTGGGAAGTTGAAAGTCCATTGGTTGGGACCTTACATCATCTCATACATTCTTGATTTGGGTGCTTTCCAGTTACAAGCGCTGGATGGGATGAGGTTACCAGGTCACTTCAATGGGAGTAGGCTGAAGCCCTACTATAAATAAGTCTTCTTGGTGTTTGTAATAAGATAGTATTGTTAGTTAGCTTAGAATTTCCCTTTATGCTTTTTCTTTTCTTGTGTTTCCCTTTCTCGTTGCTTGTTTGTTTCATTTTCTTTTATTTTGCACCTTATGCATTGGTAACCACATTATTTTCTAAAAATTTTGTATGTGCAGAGGAATGCACATTTTTTTAGTGTTGGGTGGAGTAATGTAAAGTATAGGCCTACAAATACAAATTTAATCTATCATTGGAAGTTGCGGTGAATGGCCCAGGTTGAAGGATGAAAATCATGTAAGGGTAAGAAGTGCATAGAAGAGAAGGTGGAAAAGAATGTTTGGTGTCAAGAATACCTTGTAGAAACCATGTACAAAGGATGAAGAGCACAAGAACAACATGAGGTAGGCGAGGGAAAAAATTAGGTAAAGGACAAAAGAAGTGCCTTCGGCGCTATGTGGATGCACGCTGCGTAAGAGTCTTTGGTCGGGTTGGATTTTTTGTGCCAAAAGGTTGTAAAGGTTTTTCGCATAGGATGTGGCGTGTGGGATAAAGGGTGCTTAAAGATGGCTTAGTGGAAAAATCCGCATTTAATGTTAAAGTACGTTGGTAGGTGGTATAGCATTTAATGCTGGAAAGAAGCAAAAACTATAAATACAAGGTCGGGTAAATCATTTGTTACCTTGCGTTTACAAAGAAGAAAAGCTCTTGTGAACTAGGGCATCCAAAAGTGATTTGTGTGAAGAAGAACCAGAGAGATCTAAGAGTGTGTGACTAGGGTAGATCCATAAAACTAGTGTGGAAGGAGTACATGGGCATGGGGAAGTTTGTTGAAGAAGCTTGTCTTGTGGAAGGATTTTTCTAGCTAGGGTTTGGTGGCTAGGGCACGGAGTTAGAAGGGTTTCTTCACAAGATTGAGCTTTGGGATTGGATAGAGTAGTAAAGCAGAGCAAGGGGAAGAGGATTTAAGTGTTAACACTGACCAGAAGAATGACACCAAGGAAACCAACCATTTCACCAAAGAAAAATAAAGGGCAAGGGAAAAGGAAAGCAAATCGTTGTTGTCACAAGCACCAACAAAGAATGGTACGTGGAAATGTAGTACCCAGATGGGGTATTGCTAGGAAAAGAATGGGAGTCACACCTATGGAAGATGGCCGTAAGTGATTATAATCATCGCATGAGCACAACAGAGAAGGAAATGGCTTTGAAGTTGGTTCTCAACCAACAATAGGATGCCATATGGAATGCCCATTTACAATGATGAGGTAAAGGTCAAATTGGAGAAGGCAGGGTTGTTTACAACTTTATGAGTTACCTTACTTTGGTAAACTGAGTACCTTTATCAATGGCTGATGTCATGCATACATGAAGATCATTTTTACTTTGTGGGGCACAAGATGCGCATCACACCACAACTGATATCTAAGTTCACAGGCCTCAATTGTGAAGGAGATAGCATTGATGATGATCTAAGTGACAAGGAAGCTATCAAGGAGACTGTAGCCACGTATGACTACAAAAAGGGTTTGAGATACTTTGACATCTCAGAAATACCAGACCCAGTGATGAGGATGGTCATGTGTTTGGTAACCAAACTCAATGATCAAGAAAGATGGACACAAGTAAACAAGGCATGGCTAAACGTATGCCAGAAGATATCAGAAGGGACCATCTACAACTTGTCCTCTTTCATCACGGATGAAATTATAAGTAGCGCATAGGAGGGAGAGAAGATACTCTTTGGTAAATTCTCCTCACCATTGTGTTTTCAGAAATTAGAGTGCTCGATGGGCCATAAATGTTTTTTGGGAATATCAGAAGAGAATCCTTCATCCACAAAGAGGTTTGCAAAGTATACTTGTGAAACCATCACAGCCGCTCACAAAGCACACCTGGAGAAGTGGTATAAGTGAATGTGTGACACATTCAGGGCTGAGTGGAGAATCCCATAGCATTTTCCCATTCTCATGAATGGAGAGGAAGAATTTGTAGTATATCAACACTTCTGCATTAGCAGATTTAGGTTGACAGATGAGAACATGAGTCTGTGGTGCAAACTACCCTTCTCCTTCACCACGTTATACTTCCAAGCTGGAGTTAATTGGTTCAAGGAGGCCAAGAGACTAAGGTTCGACCTTAGTGAGGTAGATGTAGACCACTGTGAGTTGCACAGAAAGCTAGTCTACCCCAAGAAGCACACGCACGTGGAGAGATATGTCTCCCACGAGATCCAAATGATGAAGACTTTGACACTGCCAATTGTAGGAAGGACCGCAACAAGGGTGTACCTATGCATAAGGCCAAAATTTGAAAAAGGAACTTACTTGGAGAATGATGTCTCCATTCCTAAATACCCCATAGGAAGGAAGAATGACGTGCCTAGAAAGAGAGAAAGAGAAGAGGTGCAGAAGGCACCAAGTGTTCAAACTACACAGATGGTAAGCATGTCGGAGACAAGTGCTAAGCCTAGTACTTACACATGGAGGAAGAAGTCCCCAGTCAAAGAAAATACTCTAGAAGAAGAAGTGCCAGAGCATGAAGATCCCCTCACTCAGGAGGAATCACCAAGGAAGACATCACCTGTCAAAGAAAAAGAAAGAGAAGAATCCCCTGTACTGGAATCCCCAGTAAGGAAGAAGCAGAAGGTGACGGATGAGGCTGATTCAGAGGAAACAGAAGACCTAGATGCCTACATCGGTGATAGGGAAGATGATGAAGATGAACCTAGAGGTGAAGACCATCCCATATATGAGATACATGATTATGAAGAAGAAGGAGATGAGTAGAATGAAGGAGATGAGGAAAAGGAGGATGAAGAAGAGGCTGAGACCCAAGGCAAGGGGGTAGGTGGGGAAGAAGTTACAAAAGAAAAAAGGACCCCAAGCCTCACAAAGGAATAGGTAGATGAGGCCATGGAAAAAGAAGTAGAAAAAATCATCAAGGACCTGGTAGAACAAGAAGTGGAATGCAACGCGGATGTGGTGATGAAGGAAGCTGAGGAGGAGAGCGTAGAAAAATAATATGGCAGCATGGGAGGAGATCCTAGTTTGGCTGTAAGTTTTCCAAAGGCCACATGTAAGGGGAGGAAGAGCATAGAGGCATCACAAGTGCAAGGAATGGGCTACATTGATGATCCAAACAAAGTGTTGCACGCGTGCTTCCAGAGCACTGTGCCAATGGAACAACTTTTAGCTATGACTTCATTTGATGAGGAAGGTGCATACCCTCAGACAAGGAAAATGTTGTCATGGGCATTTGAGTCCCACATTGATGAGCCAGAATTTGAAGTAAGCCAAGGGGCATTGATGCAAGTGCCAAAAACAAAAGGGATAAACCCCTTGGTGAATGCTCAGAGGTTGTCAGATGAGCATATCTGCAACATGCTCAACAAATTCTCAGTTGAGGTTGAAGCTAGGCTCTTTGGGAGAAATGACAGGGTAAAGTTCCTAGAGGAAGAGCTAGAGAAAAAGGAAGAAGAGCTCTTTGAGGAAACCAAGGACTTGAAGGAGGAAGAGCTAATCAGCACTCAGCTAAGGTGTGAGTTAAAAGATGAAAAGGCAAGAGTGCGTGAGGCATATAAGAAGATAGAGATGATCACAGATGCCATTATCCTAAAGCATCCAGACTTAATGCTGCCCACACAAAAGTATGGGTCATCCTTGCAATGTCTAGAGGACTTGACCCACATACTCACCATGGAGAGGTGACCACTTTCCCTAGAATCAGCAGAGGAGGCATTGGCATGCCAAGAGAAATAAAATAAGATGAAGGTGGTGGAGATTGTTGCTCAGTACAACAAGATCCTCACCGATGTAAAAGTCGTCGTGTAAACTATTGAGGCTACCTATGACAACTACACAGACAGAGATAGAGTGGAAAGTATCCTAGTTGTCCACCCATGAAGTGAAACTCAAGGAGTTCCAGGAAAAGAACAAGGGGAACAGGTGGAGTGAGACAAGATCCTAGCTAAGGTAGAAAAGAAATCAAAGGCCATTGAGACTTGACAGGGCTCAATCAAGAACCAGCTGAAGGAATTATATCCTCAAATCACTCGAAGGATGGATGCGCTTGAGGATTTGGGCAAAAAACTGGAGGAGATTGTGGAGACAATGAGTGCTAAGGGAGAGGAGCTTAGTTTTGAAGAAGTGAGTGCCCTGGTAGGTGACCTCTGTCAGCAAGCACATAATAAGATCGACACTTAGGGGAAATTAGAAGTTGATTTAAGGAAGTATTTCCCTCTCCTCCTCCAGAAGTAAATTAAGTTCCCCATTCTTTCATTTTTTTCCCCATTTCTTCATTCCTCCATTCTTCCATTCCAACCACTTGTAAGGATCCACCATTCTTTAATTCTTTATTGAAGATTATTTCTGAGGGTGGAGAACAGGCGTAGTGTGGGGTGATGTTGGGCCCCAAAATATCAGCTAAGTACAAGAAGGCACGTGGGCACGTGGGACCTAGTTGAAGAAAGGTATTTTGGTTGAAGGCGTGCAAGGAAAGGGTTTTGGTAGGGTTTTGCAGAAAATATGACATGTGTACACAAGAAAAAATGGGTTTTGTACTTAGCTGCATTCGGTATCCCAAACACATGAGAAAAGCATGACCCTTATGGATAAGGTGCCAGCCTGGTGACTATGGATCAAAAAGGGAATATTCTAGGCATGTGATGGAAGTTTCCAGAAGACATCATTGCAAGGAATGGAGAGCTCGGATCTGGAAAGGCATGCTTCCATGGAGGACCACTTCGACACTTGACAACCAATCTGTAACTTCTAGAAGGCATGGCGGTGGGTGCTAAGGCTATATATACAAGTACCTGGTAGAAAAAAAGGGAGAATGGAGATGGTTAAAGAAAGGTGAAGCTCTATAGAAAGTAGAATGGAGGGCATTATGGTTAGGGATTAGGAGAGCTCTGTGAGCAATAACACATAGAAGGGGATGGGTTCTCATTTTTCTTTGTAATATGATGAACCTAGTATAGTTCTAATGCATGACTTGGCTCTGCATAATTATATGAGGATCTGTTATGACCTCAAGGGATGTAATGTGGGTTATTAACTTTAATATTATGAATATAATTCTCTATTGTAAATCATCTTTGTTCATTACTTATGCATTTCCTTTCTATATGAGTCATTTGCATGTGTTGCTTGTTATTTCTCTTCCTTATATATAATGAGATGATAACTATTCCTAAGTTCATAAGAATGTGGTTTAGTTATTTTTTGTCTTACATTTTATTATCTATTCTAAGGTGATGCATTCTCACAAGACTCATGTAAAGGAGAGAATCATCACCCGCACATGCCTCGGGTGACATCTTGGTTCCATTTCTGAGACCTATTTTTGAATTTTTTGTGAGAAATTACATGCATCTTTATCCCTATGATGTGTGATGATAGAGTGCCTAAACTTAGGAAGTGTTGAAACATGGTTCAAGAGCACGGAGGATGAGTTTTCTTAAAGATTCAACACTAAACCTAAGTTCAATGTGTGTAGGTGGGTAAAAGAGAACCTATACCATGAGCTATATGAGACATTCTTTTGTTTCTTCCTAGTATAACTATATGAATGGCTTTCAACATACACATCTAGATCAAGTTGGTACTATAGATCACATGTGTGGACCCAAGATGACTATTAGAGGTTGCAGGATGTAGATATGACTTGGGCATGTGTTATTGATCACTGGTGGAAGAGGGTGTTGACCAATTGTACTTTAGAATATGCCATTTTGACGTATTCTTGACTATAAGTTACTGAGTTCAAGTTCTTGAGGGAGCCTAGAGGGTCATTTTTTAGTGTTATTCCTCTGGCTATGAAGATCTTTGTCATTACTTTGAGTTTGGAAGAATTTTCAATGGCTGGCTAAAGCTTCTCTAAACACTGGGAGAGGAAGCTAGGGTGGAGGAAGATGGTGGAAATTTCAGCCAGAAAGGAAAGGGAGGAGAGAAAACTCAAGTATAACAAAGCTCATGAAAGGGAGATGACTAGACAATGTGGGGTTGTAAGTGTGATGGATCTATGGAGGTAGATGTTGCAGGAAGGATTTCAGGTTCACGTGGAAGACATGGAGCTTAAGTAGTCTATGCTAGCCCATCTTGTCAAGTTTGGGAGAGAGGCCCCTTCATCTTCTGATGATATTTCATCATATTGAGAAAGAAGAGTGGTTAGCATGCATCTGAACCCACCTCATGACCAACCACTAGCTCTTGGTTTTCCAAATCAAGGGAGAAGTATTGATAACCCAGTTGGTATCGGTAGGAGTGACTGATCGACACCCAGGAGATATAATTTTTCATTTGGAATATCCATGGCTGTGAAATCCAATCCTATATTTGGAGGAATCTTCAGAAAAGGTGAAAGTACACAATATTTGGGTATCATGTCTAGGAGTGGCACAACACATACAATTGGTAGTGGGACAATATCACAAACCATCAGCATGCAATTCAGTGGGATGCTAGGAACACTAGGTGTGACCACTTCTATTTCTTTACCGACTACATGAGGTGGATCTGGTGGGTGAGGAGGAATAGGACCTGGTGTATCCAGTGGATCTAGTGGTTTAGGAAGAAACACCAAAGGGAACCAAGGCTCTAGATTGGGAGGACAAGGACCCTAGCCACCTCCCCAAGTGTTTTTTTGAGATTTCTTTGCACTTACCAGACTATAGGGGTATTGAAGATGTTGCAGAGTATGTGCACAAGTGTGAGTTACTATGGCACGTGAAGGGGATCACTACCCTGGAGCAGAAGGCTAGTAATTTTATAAAAAATTTGTAAGCATGCATGCATGGTTGGTATAGGAAGTATCACCCCCATCAGACAGTGGTAGACTACACCTTGTTGAAGAATGCCATATCCCATAGTTTGATAAAAAGAGCATCAATACTCTAAAGGAGATCCAACAGGGAATGAAAGAGAGTGTACAGGAGTATGACATATGCTTTAAGACTCTCTTGTCAAAGCTATCCTATGAAATTCATCCTTCTCAACATGCTCAATGGTTTTTTAGAGGATTGATAACACCATTTAGAAGGGATATGTCACACAAGAATTTCACAGACCCACACAAGGCATTGGAATTTTTCATGTGCACCGAGGCTGTTGGGAGCACTGACAGTGGCATTAGCCCTTTTCTAGAGGATCAAATTGCTACAATGGTCAAGCAGTTGGAAAAAATATCTGCAAAATCAATACATGAGGTTTGCAGTGGTCTTTGGTGTACAGACTGTGTAGTGGACGAGCATGCAAAGGATAGTTTCCCTAATAAGTTAGTGCACACCTTGATGGTAGACTATGAAATTTTCCATGGGGATCATGATGCAAGTATATGGCCCTTACTTCAGTGCACAATTCACAAGAATGTTTCTTGTTACTACAAGATATGCACCTCTATAACCCATGATACCAAGGATTGTACCTTTGAATAACTCTGAGTACTCCCAACACCTCCATAGACCTAACTATTCCCATGTTTATCCTTGTTTAATCTCTTACAAACCCCCAAAACCCAATTTATTGAATTTTTACCATCTCGCCTTAACCATCATCGGTCACACCTCATCGACTTTGGTCTATATATTTAGTAATCCTTCGAATAATAGAAACCTAATAATTTACACCCAAGTAAGCCAAACTACCCAGAATCTGACCCTGAACTATTCCAACACCTTGACTACTTACCCTACTCCTAGATCTAATCATAACCTAGCCTATTATATTATATTTTCTTATTTTATTTGGATGAGATACCCAAATCATATCAAATACTGTAGGACATCATTTATTTACGTCATTTCTTACATTAAGTTGTATTAAATAGTGGGTTGACTGCCACTAAGGAAGTATCACACTTTCTGGATATAGAAAACGCTAAAAAGCCCACTAACATATACCGTTTAACTCTCTTTTGTTGTCTTGTTTTATATTTCAGGTATTTCCTCCTAGCCAAAAGGAATCTCTCATAGTCAGCATTAAATCAAGAAGTCAAAATGTGTATAATGACCTTTTAACTGACCATCATAATAGGTATTCCTCCTTGGCCCATCACCTTATTTTTTTTCAAATCCACAAAGAAAATTATGAAACATTTTGGCATGCCCGGTGGGACCCATCAGGCATTCTTTTTCATTTTATTCATTCCTAGGTGAAAGTTATGTGTTTGTTTCCCTTTTGAAAATATTCCACATTAATTTTATTCTCTGGAATCTTCCCCTCTTTCTATTTTCTAAAATAAATCATGTTTTTGTGCTTTAAAAAGAATACCTCTTTCTTTTATTAGTATTGCATTAGTGAAAGAGCATCCCTCTTCCTTTTCATCACTTGCTACATCGAATATCACATTTCAATTTGGGTTTAAAACACTTGTATGACATTATGATTTATTACATTATATCTCACATTAAAATTAAGGGAAACCTATATGCTTTAAGTCATGCCCAGCTGATGGTTGACTCAACTGAATCATAGAAATCACATTATTTCTTCTCCCTCTTTTCCAAACTACACAAATTGGAATACATACAGTAGCCATTTTCCTCTACCAGACATTGACCAACTCATTGATCTCACCATCGGCCATGAGATGTTATCACTCATGCATGGTTTTTCAGGTTATAATAAAATATTACTTACTCTGGAAGATTAAAAAAAACTACCTTCATCACTCCTTAGGGGACCTTCTACTATTGAGTCATGCCTTTTATCCTTAAAAATGATGGTGCCACATATCAGCAAGCCATGACTTATATCTTCCATGACATCATGCATCACATATTGAAATATTATGCAGATGACCTTCTTTCCAAATCCAGACATCGGGCCGAACACCTGATAGTCCTTAAGTTCATATTTTACCACTTCATAAAGTATTGTGTTCATCTTCAACCTAAAAAGTATGTCTTTGCGGTACTTTCAGGAAAACTCCTTGGTTTCATCGTTTCTTTGTGTGGCATAGAATTCAATCCTACTAAAGTGATGGTTAATCTCGAAATGCCTCCACATACTAATATCTATTAAGTTCAAAGCGTGCAAGGTAAGTTGAAATTTATTCATCATTTTATCTCACATATTTCTAACCATTGTCAACCATTTCATCATCTCCTCAAGAAAGATGTCTCATTCAAATGGAATGATGAATGCCAAAAATCCTTTGACACCTTAAAACAATACCTTCTTCGACCACTAGAGCTCATTCCTCTTAAGGATGAAGAACCCTTTTACCTATATATTTCCGCTACTAACCATTCCTTAGGTGTTATGCTCACTCATCATGATGAGAAACATAGAGAGAAAGAAGTTTATTACATAAGTTGTACCTTTTGTACTATGAAACTAGATACACCCATGCCAAAAAACTCTACTTGTCCTTATTTTTTTTCACCACCAAGTTTCGTCATTACCTACTTAGCCACAAAACTTTTATCATCACCAATACTAACGCCTTACATTACATGTACACCAAACCCTACCAATATCCATGTGTTGCATACTAGCTCATGCTTCTTGCTGACCTTGACCTTGAATTCATCCATCAAAATTCTATCAAAGGAAAAACCATCACTGACCAACTAACAAATGCACATCTTTATGGGAATCAACCCTTTAACTTCGATTTTTGAGATGAATCCATTGCTACCCTCTCCTTGGACAATACCACTTACCAAATGACTCTCTTCTTTGATGGTTCCAAATGTCAACGTGGGGTGCTGCAAGTGTTATTTTCATTCTTCTTAGTAGTGAACCATGCCTTTATCTTTCAAACTATATTTTGATTGTATAAATAATATCATTGATTACAAAGCACTTGTATTGGGTCTCCAAGCTACTTATGCCTTAGATGTTAAGACAATCAATATCTCTGGTGATTCTCAGCTAGTTTTAAATCAATTCAATGGTATATACTAGTGTCATAATGAGATACTACAAAATTACAAGCATCATGTCGACATACTTTGGACTACCTTTGACCATTATGAACTTCAAACCACCCCTCATTCTACCAATAAATTTATAGATACCATGGCATACTTGGCTTCTCAGATACCCACTTCATCTGTTGACTCTAAAATCTTTGTAACAATACAAAGGTTACCATCACCCTCTTATTTACCTCATGAGGTTTACTCCGTCGGAACCGTTGCACCTAACCCACATGACCTTTGGTATAAGTAGTTTACATAATATCTTTCCCTTTCCATTCTACCTCTTGATCTCACTCGTAATGGACAATGTGCCTTTCTTAAAAGTGTTTCTCAATATGTCATCATGGGTGGTCTCCTTTATAAGATAGGATTCAACGGTATTCTCTTACGATTCCTTACAAGTTCTGAAATTCCCTACACCATTATTGTCCCCTCCAAATTTCCCTACTTTTAAGAAGTTAAAAATTTAAATTTTTGAGTTTATCACCTTTTTGTTGTTTTGGTTATGAGAGAAGTCAAAAAATTTGCAAAAAATCTGCGTTTATGGGTCATTTTGTGTGATTTGCGGGTCTGTCAGACATTTTTGTCCCAAGTGTCTCAAGTTTATTTGGGCTCCTTGTTCACCAATCAGACATTTTACCCGAAGTTTGTTTCTTTCGAGCCCTTCGGACATTTTTGTCCCAAGTGTCCCAAGTCCTTTTCTGTTGGGCCCATTGGACATTTTTGTCCCAAATGTCCCAAGTTCACCCAGACTCGATGTTCACCTTTAACCTAATTTGGCCGAATCATGCACTCCACATCCTTTCGTCCCTTATGTCCCAAAAGCATTTGTGCATCTTTTTTCCCACATCGGTCAATTTATCGCGCTTTCTCTCTCCTGCGTGTCCCATAATGAACCACCCCAAATTTTTGCACATGCTTTCTTGTATCTACTTGTTTATACACTTCCTGCTCTTCCCAAATACCTTTCTTTTGAATTTCACCACCTCGACTTTGTCATTTATTACCTTTCTCTCTCCTAAACAACTATATAATGACTACCTCATACGCCTTTTTGCACACTGCTTTCTTGCTATCTATTGCTCAACCCTCACAAACTAATGATTCATCATAGTGGCGCATACCCGATGGTCTTCTACAATTCCAGTCAAATGCTCAAGACTACAGTACTTTATGGTGCTCATTTCAAATGAACTCGAGTGATTACGAATTGCATGGGTTAGGTCATCGCCAAGTCGATTCACCACTTGGCACTCTTCTGATTCCTGATATCGGTGATAGTGAAGTCTCACCACCTTGACTTTGGGGATCTTCTGGGCAGTGAGAAATGACAAGGACGGGTCAAATTCTTGGCTTAAAAACCCTAAAAAGGGGTCGTGGCACAAATGATCTATCCAAGGATAGTTCCATGCTTAGCATTTTCGAGGAGCTCAGTTTTATAATCTCAGTAGCAGTGTGCAGCTTACCCTCTACCAATGAATTCCATTCTTGCGATGTGCCCCATTATCAACATGGTGACTGAAGTGAACTCAGAACATGGACTGTGGAAGAAATGGGGAGCATGAACTTAGCCAAGCTCAATGTTGCAGAAAACCAAGAAGTTCTACATGACTTCATACCTAAGGATACCCTAGAGATCAAGGAAATGGTTTGGATTCTCATACATTGATCTCATCAAGGGTGACCCTGTATATGCCTACAGCCCCTCAATTCGATCAGGAAACTAGCAATCTCAACTTCAAGGTGAATGATGCTTTCCTAGAGAGTGACATTACAAGGAGATTTTCTGATGAATCCATGAACCTAATTTCAAAGTACGGTGCCTACTTCATCCAGTTCAGGAAATTCTCTTATATCAGGCTTACAGGCCAGGAGAGCACCCCTCTTAGGCTCCCTATGTTCTGCAATGATAAAACGGCCTTGATAGAGATATGTAGGCAATTGGACAAGTTTCACATAACCTATAGGGATAAGAAAATTACTGGCCTGCACTTCCCCATATCTTTGGGAAACTACACCTGCAAGACAACTCTAGATGCACAAAACATAGAAAGAGCCCTAGCTCCCATCACCGTCCATTTCTTTAGGCCAAGAACTTGTTTTGATTTGAAGAAATTTATTGAACAGAATACCAATATCAATTACTACCATAGCACAGACACTGAAGACTATTGGGCTGAATGTGTTGATGATCTTGAGGCAAGAAGGTGACATTATTACAGGTTTTCTCTCCAACTAATTCAAGAGCTTAACTTGTATCAAGTTCCGGAAGGGTTGTAGGATGATAATTCTGACCTATTTTCATATGAGTATGACACCATGATCAAACACACTCCCTTGGAAGATTTGGATTGGTTCAAGAAATAAAAGGACGATCTGGCTAAAATCTTAGCCCCTGTCCTAGTAAGAACCAAAATCTGGTTTGATAGGAGAGTCTATGAACTTAGAAGGCATTCAGGGGAATCCTCCTCCAAGGATACTTCAACGCCAAGGAGGGAGGCATTGACACCTAGTTCAGAAGCACTTGTGCAGACTCCTCCTACCTCATCAACTAAAGGCCCTACATCTTCCACTCCTTCCTCATCCACTCAAGTATATCAGAAGAAAATCAAGGAGGTCAATAAGGAACCGGTTGAAGAAGATCCCATGATGAAGCATTCGGAATTCCCATCAGGTCCAGAGAACATTATTGTTCTTAGTGAAAGTGAGGAGAGTGAAGTACCAGTCTCTACAAGCACTCCAGAGGCTCCAATGGATAAAGAAAAGGAAGTTCAAAGCACTGAGCTCCCGAGCACCATCGACTCCTCCGCACCAGAAGCCCTGAGTGCCCCACTCATATCTCAACTAGAAGCAACAGTAGTGCACACCCTGAGTTCTATGAGTTCTCTATATCTTGGTCCTCTTTCCCCACCTGATTCTTCCTCCTCTTTTTCATGGGTGTAACCTCTCGTCGATAGTAGGAAGAGAAAGTCCTCTTCTCAAATCTCGGGACCCAACTTTGATGCTGTGGCGGCCTTGTTTGGCACTATTCCTCCTACTCCCACCAAGAAGGCAAGGACTACCTCAAGAATAGTATCTGATGCTCAGGGCCAATAGTTCCTAGAGATAGCCAAGCCCAAAGTAGACAAGCCGGAGCATGATTTCCAAACATCTGATCTAGAGCTCTCAAGGATTCCCATGGGAGAGTCCACTCCTGAAGGTGAGATCCACAATCTTCAAGAAACAGTCACCAAGGTCATTGGGAGGGTGGAGAAAGGGCAACAAACCATAGAGCAGCTGGAGGAGCAGGCTCAGGTTCTTACAGGTTTTATCAAGTCTCTGTTGTCCAAGGATAAAGTTTTAGATCCTACCCCACTGACTACTCTTCCACCACCTGTGATCCTCAGCCAAGATGAAGTCCAGAGTATCAAAGACATACACAGATATTCTATCTATGGAAGGGCTATGGAGGCCATGGTAGATGACATGCTCATTGCAGGGTTGAATTTCATTGGTGAAGCCTTCAAACTCAATGAGAAGGTGAATAATCTACAATAGAAGCTCTCCTCCACTATTGGAAATATAGATAAAGAGCTCAAACTCTAGAGTAGTTGTATAGTAGCCTTTGCCTCATGGGACAGACTGATGAGAATATTTTAATGGCAAGCAAAGTCTTCGACGAAGCAAAAGACATGGGTATACAGTGTGGAATGGAAAATCAAGGTGCTAGAAGAAGCTTTGGGAGAACTGAAAAATAGCTGGCAGAAGGGTGAGGCCTTCAATAATTTGGTGGTATCCACTTTCAAAGATATACATTTCCACCTCCATGATGAGACCTCTGGTGTACCCCTCTCCTTGCAAGAAATCAAAGCTCAATTCAGAGCTTTTGTCAAAGATAATTTGTTCAAGGAGGATTCCATTTCCAAGGAAAAGATGAAGGAGATCTGCTCTCTCCAGTCTACTATTGAAGAAGCAAATAAAGATTATCATACACATGTCAAATTTGACAAAGAGATGGAGAAGTGCCTCAGATTTTGGACCCAGTCCACTGCCAATACATCGGTACCACGTGGCAAAGACATAGCAGAGGCATTGAAAAGATTTAGACAATGGATCCTAAAATAGGTGGGCCCCTCTCAATCATGAATTCCTATCTTCTTCTCCTGTTTCTTCTCCTTTCTTCCTTTCTTCATCAGATTTATTGTAATTAGTTGGGGTATTGCAATTAGCATCCCTTTAACTAAGCATTAGTTAAAAGAAGTAGTTACCAAGAGTAACTGATTTGTAAACTATATAATGGTCTCTCTTCGCCATTGTGAGGGGGGGGAACTTGGCTTATCTCTGAAAGTGTAAGAAATAATATGACAATCAATACAAAAAGGATCTTCTTTCTTTGTTCATCTGATTCCTTTATTTCGCATCTATCTGTTAAACATTATTAGATCATTTGTCTGCATTATACCAAGAAGCTTTGTATTCTTGTGGATGTTATTTATGGAACTGTGTGTCCTTCTAAATTGCATCTCAGTAATTCAAATACAAATGGTTCAATTCTAATTCATTGTATCCTAGCACGCATAAATAATTATTTTTCTATCTATAATTCTAGAGAATGCTTTTCTACTTATTCCTGCGTCTTCATTCCTCTATGCCTTTTGTGATTGATAGTCTATTCTTCACAATGCTTTCATGATATCTAAGTTCCACATCAAAGTTATGCACTGTACATTTGTAAATAAATATCGTTTTAAATAAGGGAACTTCTCCCATCAAAGAATAGGGACTTCTTGTCCCCTGACTGCTGCTCTCATTAGGATCACTTTTGACAACCAAAGTTTTTGACGACTCCGCTGGGGAAACGTTTTCCAGTTCCTTAACCATTTATCGATCATTCTTGATCTGGCAACTCCACGTTTTACTCGAGGGAGAAGGGCCCTTGGTATTAAATATTCTCAGTTTCAAATTTTGGAACAGTAGGGTTTTCCTTTCCCTTCAACAGGAAGAAATAGAAAAGTTCGTTCAACAAGCACTCCTATTAAAAATAGAACCCTTACAGGTGATAGTCCTTCAGAGAAACTTAGTCCTAATCTCAAAGCTTTGGTTCTTGTTGGTGTTTCAGTTCCCCTTCAAGCCATTTTTCCAAGAATGGTGATACCATTGCCTTGGGGTCATCGTGTTGGGCCTCTCGCCCTTCCTCAACCTTTGCATGAGTTACCCAGAGGTAACCAGAAGAACTTTCCCAAGTTCAAAGGTGATGGAAAGGTACATCCTGATGAACATATCGCAGCCTTCATAGTTGCATGCGGAGTTCTGGGAGTTGAACATGAAGACGTCTCCGTAAGGCTTTTTGTTGAGACTTTACAAGATAATGCGGTTGATTGGTTCTATCACCTTCCGGCTAGAGCTATCACTAGCTGGAACACGATGAGGGAAAAGTTTGAGAATCGTTTCAAACCAGTAGAAGACGTGCATGCTTTGCTGGCCCAAATTTCTCAAATAAAGAAAGAATCACAAGAACCCATGAGAGAATTTGTGGCTCAATTCAACAAGTTGATTAATAAAATTCCACTAGGCACTCAACCTGTAGATCAAATTCAAAAATGCTTTTTCCTGAATGCCCAATTGCCTGAAGTTAGTTATGCATTGAGAAGAGCTAATCTTGCAACATTGGCCGAGGATCAAACTCTTGTCTGTTAGTGTCGAAGATGATTTAATCATGTAAGGAAAGTTGAGGAGAGACCCTTCTAGATCCAAGTCTTCTTCTTCCTCCTCTTCCACTCCTGGACCTAATACTAATCCATTAGTACAAAAACTTGCAAATGATCTCATCGCCATTAAGAAACAATTGGCTCAGCATGCCCCTTATGTAGACATTCCAAGGAGGAATTTTCAGCCCAGAAATCATTTACCTGCTTCTCAAACAAGGCTAGCACTTGAAGGACCTCCTATTAAAGTCCCTGTTAATGCAACCTGTGAAGTTGAAGAGCCAGAGGATGAAGAAGTTAGTGAAGATTGTGAAGAATTTGTTGAAGAGGTTGATGAAGAAACAGAAGAACTTGAGGGATCTCGAGTTAATTTCTTCACTACTGAAGGCATTGATGAAGAAGATGATTATGATAAAGTAGTGGTGGACATGAATAGTGAATCATATGTTGTCATGACTCGAGAGAAAACAAAAAAAAAAGGAGAAAGTGATACAGCCAGCCAAAAGATCCAAGGAACAGTCAACAACTATCCCTGTAATTGCAAAAAGAGGATCTCCTATCCCCGTTACATCCACATCAAAGGTGAGTCCTGTCAATTCTACTACTAAAGTTACTTCTTTTTCAACTCCTAAAACTGATAAACCTAAGGTCCCAAGCGAGGATAGCTCGTCCACTTCTGGGTCTTTCGATATCATTGATCACCTGAAAAAGACCAAGGTTCAAATCTCAGAGGCTGAATATTATCAAACCCATCCCAAAGCTTTTGCTAAAATGATCCACTTTGTCAATTCCCATTCCAAAACTACCTCTAAAGGCCTTTTACCCACTCCATATTCTACACCACAACCCAATCTGGTAGCCGTTGTTACCTCACCCAATGATAAGATCAAACCATTCTATGTGACACTTCTCATAGCAGGCCATAGACTCAGCAATTGCGTCATAGACTCAGGGGCATCAGACAATGTAATGCCTGCCAAAGTAGCCCATGCCTTAGGCCTAACTCTCACATGCACTTATGGGTCTTGTTATTCCATGGAGAGTAAAGAAGTGCCCCTAGTCGGAAGAATTAAAGATGCACAAGTAGCTTTTGCTACCTTGCCTGAGAAGAAAGTTTTAGCTACTATCCTAGTAGCAGACATTCCTCCTTCATATGGGATGCTACTAAGTAGGAACTTCTGTAAGGATGTGGGTGGAGAAATTCAAATGGATTGGTCACATGCCCTCATACCTGTTAATGGGAAAATGAAGAATTTGTTGCCTGAGAAGCAATCTGAGTATATTGTACAAAAAATAGATGATCCCAAAGCACAAATAATCTATGAAGATATGGGGCACGGTAATTATATGATTATGTCTTCGGAGGAAATCCAACTTCCTAAAAGATCACTTGAGGATTCTAATGGTGTTTGGATATTAGAGTTTGATGGAAGTTGTTCCTCAGCTGGTTCTGGAGCTGGTGTAATATTGGTGTCTCCCAAGGGAAAGGTCTATCCTTTTTCATTCAAGTTACAATTTGAAAATACTAATAATATAGTAGAGTATGAAGCTCTCATTCTTGGGCTTCATGTGGCAAAAGAAAAGGGTGTGAAGAATCTTCTAGCTCATGGAGATGCGGAGCTGATTGTCAAGCAAGTTAGAAACCTTTTCCAGGTAAAAAATAGAAGATTGAAACATTATAGGAATCAGGTTTGGGACTCTATTGAATTTCTTGACGCCTTCTCTATCGAAGTAGTGCCTAGGGGGGAAAACACTAGGGCTGATTCACTAGCAGTCTCAGGGTCATTGCTGATACCTCATCCTGACTTCTCTCAAGATAAGTTTACCATTGAAATAGTCCATAGGCCCAGTGTACCTGATAATGCAAATAACTGGCAAGTTTTCAATGATGATCAACATCTACTTTCTTTCTTAGAACTCAAGGATAACTTTGAACAGTTGTACTTTGAAGGAAGTGACAATTTGCCTCATGAAAGTGTGCCCTTCATTAAAGAAGATGTCAAAGAAGGAGAGACAGATCAAGATGGATGTATCAAACTCAAAGGGAACAAGATTCCAAAGGGATTGGTGAGTTTAGAAGAATTGTTTGACAAACATGACAGGTATGTGAGGTTTAAAGCTTCTACTGGACCTCAACAATCAGCTGAATATGATAAAATTAATATTGGGAGTTCTACTGACCCTAAACTCATGAACATTGGAAAATGTTGCACACTAGAAGAAAAGAGGAAGGTAATTAATCTTTTAAGGAAGTATAAAGATGTTCTTGCTTATTCCTATGAAGATTTAAAATCTTTTCAACCAAAGGAGATGCAACATTTTATCCCTCTCAAACCTGGGATTAAGCCTTTCAGACAGAAACAGAGGCAATACAATCCTAAGATAGCCGACACCATTTTTCAGGAAATACAAAAGTTATTAAAGGCCAAAATCATTTTTCCTATCCACCATTCAACATGGATTGCCAATATTGTGCCTGTTAGAAAGAAAAATGGTGAGATTCGTATCTGTGTTGACTTCAGGAATCTGAATCAAGCTTCTTTAAAGGACAACTATCCTTTGCCCATGATGGATCAAGTCTTGCAAGTTGTGACAGGATCCGAAATGTTGTCTATGCTTGATGGCTTCTCAGGATATAATCAGGTAGAGGTTAATACCACAGATCAACACAAGATGGCCTTCACTACCCCTTGGGGTACCTTTGCCTACAAAAGGATGCCTTTTGGGCTCATTAATGCCGGTGCCACTTTTCAAAGAGCTATGGACTTGGCCTTTGGAAGTTTGAAAGGGAAGTGTATTGTCGTATACCTTGATGACTTGACTGTATTTTCCAAAACAAGGGCAGATCATTTTCAGCATCTAGAAACAGTTCTTTTGAAGTGTAGAGAACATGGGATCTCTTTAAATCCTAAGAAATCTATCTTTTGTGTCACAGAGGGAAAATTATTGGGGCATGTTGTTTCCAAATATGGTATAAAAATTGATCCTGAGTGAGTTCAAGCTATCCAGCAAATTCCCCTTCCAACCAGCAAGAAGGGAGTGCACTCTTTCTTTGGTAAGATTAACTTTCTGAGAAGATTCATTCCTGATTTTGCAGAGCTAACTTTGAATATCTCCCAAATGATGAAGGGAAAACAGACGTTTGGTTGGTCTCCTGAAGGGAAAGAAGCCTTTGAAGGTATTAAAAGGGCTATTGCTAAAACTCCTATTTTAGCATGTCCAGATTTCGGCAAAGATTTTATTATCTATTGCTATGCCACAGATAACACCCTGGCTGCTGTTTTGACTCAAGAAGATTCTAATGATCATGAGCTCCCAATTGCATTTATGAGCTACATTCTAAAAAATCATGAGTTAAAATACACCATAATGGAGAAACATGCTTTCGCAGTGGTTAAAGCGGTCAAGTAGTTTCATTTTTACATCCTTAACTCTCACTCCACAGTGTTTGTACCAGATACAACTATCAAGTCCATTCTCACACAACAGGAGTTTGGATCTAAGAGAGGGAACTGGGTGGCCAAGGTCCAAGAATATGACATTGACATCAGACCAACCAAGCTCGTCCGTGGAAAAGGCTTGTGTGAACTCATCGCTGAGGGAGCTAGATATGAGTTTTTCAAGGATAAAGTCGACCTTCCTACTGTTCTGTTCCTTGGCTCAATTGATGAATGGTATGCCGATATTGCACACTTTCTCACATATGGAGAATTTCCCTCTCATTTGACTACCAAAGAGAGGAGAGTTGTTAAGCTAAGATCAGCCCAATATGTGTTGTGGGAAAATGCCTTGTTTAAGCGTGGGTTGGATGGAAGGTTTCTAAAATGTGTGGATAAGGAACAGCAGAAGAAGTTACTTTCAGCTTTTCATAATCAAGCATGTGGAGGGCACTACTCATCAACTGTCACTGCTCATAAGATTCTTCGTGCAGGATATTACTGGCCTACCTTGTTCAGAGATGCATCAAAGTGGGTTGATAAATGTGAAGCTTGTCAGACTTTCATGGGTAGACCCAAGTTGGCCTCTTTGCCCCTTAAACCAGTTGTGATCAAAGAGCCTTTTCAACAATGGGGTTTAGATTTCATTGGAACACTTAATCCCTCTTCTAGTGCTGGTCACACCCACGTATTAACTGCCACAGATTATTTTACTAAGTGGGTAGAAGCCATTCCAGTAAAGAGTACTACTTCAGAAGTAGTATGCAGCTTTATCAAAGAGAACATCTTGGTGAGGTTTGGTGTGCCCAAAAAAATAGTGACAGATAATGCTTCAAATTTTTCTTCAACGGAGATGATGGATTTTTGTTATGGATATGGCATCTCCCTAGCTCACTCCTCAGATTATTATCCTCAGGGGAATGGACAAGCAGAATCAACAAACAAAAATCTGGTGGCTATAATAAGGAAATTAGTTAATGAATCCCAGAGGAACTGGCACAAGAAACTCTATGATGCTCTTTGGGTAGATAGGATCACACCTAAAAGAGCCATCGGGATGTCTCTTTTTCAGGTAGTATATGGAGTGGAAGCTCAATTGCCTAGTAATAGTGGAGCTACCAGCCTTGCATTTAATGAAGGCCATTGAAGACACCAGTTTCAATGATTCTTTGGATAAAAGGATCATGTACCTTTACCAATTGAATGAGGACAGGTTGAAAGTCACTGATAGAATATCTACTCACCAACAGAAAGTAAAGGCCTTGTTTGAAAAAAAGGCCAAATCCAGGGATTTCAATATTGGAGACATTGTTTTGTTGTGGGATAAAAGGCATGAACCTCGTGGCAGCCATGGCAAGTTTGATTCTCTTTGGCTCGGACCTTTCAAGATCAGGCACTTTGCTGGTGAGAATTCTTTTTACCTTGATTATATGGATGGTTCTTCTCTCCCACTTCCTTATAGTGGGAAGTACCTGAAATTGTTTAAGTCATAGGTGATTGGGAAGTCCTTTGTATATTATGTATAGCGTTTTGTCTTTCCCCTTGCTTTTCCTTGTTTTTTTGTGTTGTCTTTTGTATTGATCTGCTTCTGACTCCATGGCCCAATGGATAAGGTATTGGTCTACTTCCCCTAGTTTTTCTTAATTCTTGCCTTGTCTCATTCTTTTGGATTTTAGCCAAGTCATCCCCAGAAGGAGCCAGCTGTTGTCCCCTCAAAATTTCCCTGCTTTTGAGAAGTTCAAAATTGAAAATTTTGAGTTTATCACCTTTTTTGTTGTTCTGGTTATGAGATAAGTTGAAAAGTTTGAAAAAATCTACGTTTATGGGTCATTCTGTGTGATTTGCGGGTCTGTCAGACATTTTTGTCCCAAGTGTCCCAAGTTCATTCGGGCTCCCTGTTCGCCGATCGGCCGTTTTACCCGAAGTCCATTTCTTTCGGGCCCGTCAGACATTTTTGTCCCGCGTGTCCCAAGTTCGCCCCGACTCGATGTTCACCTTTCCCGATTCGGTCGAATCGCACACTCCACGTACTTTTGTCCCTCATGTCCCGAAAGCATTTGTGCATCTTTTTCCCGCATCGCCCGCATCGGCCGAATCACGCTTTCGCATCCCACATGTCCCAAATGAACCAAAGGCCATCCGGGCTAATTTTTCCCGCTCTTCCCAAATATCTTGCTTTTCAAGTTGGTAGATGTGTATTTAATGCACATTTATTACCTTTCTCTCTCCTAAATGGCTATATAATGAACTACCCCTATACGCATTTTTGCACACTGCTTTCTTGCTATCTATTGCTCATACCCTCGCAAGTCAAAATTCCTGTGCGTATACCGATTCTTCTGCAATTCCATCAAGAGCTCAAGACTATGACTTTGTTTTTCAAATCAACATGAAGATTAAATTCCAGGGTCAGGAACAAGTTTCACCGCTCGAGTCTTCCGTTCCTGATATCGGGGACAATGAAGTTCATCACCTTGACTTTGGGGATTTCTAGACAAGGATGACAGACTCAAACCCCTCTCCTATGGCACAAATGATTCATGATAGTGGCTTGGCATTCACCGCTGGTTTCCCAATCTCAGTACAATGCGCAGATACAGTACTCTCCTGCGGTGCTCATTTCAATCCCGACTCGAGTGAGCTAACGAATGTGCATGGGGAGCTCATTGCCAAGCTCGATGCTGCCACCATTGGCACTACCCTAAGGATTCCTGAGATGGAAAATTCTATAGTAATCTCTCAAAACCAGGCACAGGCCCTCTTCGATCAGGACAGTGAGAAATACAAGGTGCGGGTGGCAAAGTCTTGGCTTAAAAACCCTAAAAAGGGGGCGTCCCGTCTATCCAAGGTTTTGTTCCATGCCGATTTCAATGAGGAGCTGTCATATTTTATAATCCTGCTAGCTCGGGTCATGGGCTTACCCTCTACCAACGAATTCCATTTCTGGATGTGCCCCCTTATCAACATGGTGTGTGAAGGAACTCAGAACATCAACTGGGCAGAAATCATCAGCATGAACTTAGCAGAGCAGCTGTCCAATGTACAACAAACCAAGAAGTTCTACATGACTTCATACCTAATGTATACCCTAGCAGCATCGAGGCAATGGTTTGGATTCTCATACATTGATGCTCATAAGGGTGACCCTGTATATGCCTACTGCCCTCAATTCACCCTGGACACTAGCAATCGCAACTTCAGGAGGGTGAATGATGCTTTCACCATGTACATTGTAAGGCTTCCTAGAGAGTGACACTGCAAGGAGATTTTCTGATGAAGCCATGAACCTAATTTCGAAGTACGGTGCCTACTTCATCCAGTTCAGGAAATTCTCCTATATCAGGCTTGCAGGCTATGAGAGCACCCCTCTTAGGCTCCCTATGTTCTGCAATGATAAAATGGCCTTGATAGAGATATGCAGGCAATTGGACAAGTTGCACAGAACCTGCAGGGATAAGAAAATTACTGGCCTGCACTTCCCCATATCTTTGGGAAACTACACCTGCAAGACGGCTCTAGATGCACAAAACATAGAAAGAGCCCTAGCTCCCATCACTGTCCATTTCTTCAGGCCAAGAACTTGTTTTGATTTGAAGAAATTTATTGAACAGAACATCAAGATCAATTACTACCATAGGGTAGACACTAAAGACTATTGGGATGACTGTGTTGATGATTTTGAGGCAAGGAGGTGGCATTATGGCAGGTTTTCTCTCCAACTAATTCAAGAGCTTAACTTGTATCAAGTTCCGGAAGGGTTGCAGGATGATAATTCTGACCTATTTTCATATGAGTATGACACCGTGATCAAACACACTCCCTTGGAAGATTTGGATTGGTTCAAGAAAGAAAAGGATGATCTGGCTGAAATCTTAGCCCCTGTCCTAGTAAGAACCAAAATCTGGTTTGATAGGAGAGTCTGTGAACTTAGAAGGCATTCAGGAGAGTCCTCCTCCAAGGATACTTCAACGCCAAGGAGGGAGGCATTGACACCTAGTTCGGAAGCACCTGTGTAGACTCCTCCTACCTCATCAACTAAAGGTCCTACATCTTCCACTCCTTCCTCATCCACTCAAGTATATCAGAAGAAAATCAAGGAGGTCAAAAAGGAACCTGTTGAAGAAGATCCCATGATGAAGCATTCGGAATTGCCATCAGGTCCAGAGAACATTATTGTTCTCAGTGAAAGTGAGGAGAGTGAAGTACCAGTCTCTACAAGTGCTCCAGAGGCTCCAATGGATAAAGAAAAGGAAGTTTAAAGCACTGAGCTCCCAAGCACCATCGACTCCTCCGCACCAGAAGCCCCGAGTGCCCCACTCATATCTCAACTAGAAGCAACAGCAGTGCACACCCTGAGTGCTATGAGTTCTCTGTCTCTTGGTCCTCTTGCCCCACCTTCTTCTTCCTCCTCCTCTTTTGCATGGGTGCAGCCTCTCGTCGATAGTAGGAAGAGAAAGTCCTCTTCTCGGATCTCGGGACCCAACTTTGATGTTGTGGTGGCCTTGTTAGGCACTACTCCTCCTACTCCCACCAAGAAGGCCAGGACTACCTCAAGAATAGTATCTGATGCTCAGGGCCAGCAATTCCTGGAGATAGCCAAGCCCAAAGTAGACAAGCCGGAGCATGATTTGCAAACATCTGATCTAGAGCTCTCAAGGATTCCCATGGGAGAGTCCACTCCTGAAGGTGAGATCCACAATCTTCAGGAAACAGTCACCAGGGTCATTGGGAGGGTGGAGAAAGGGCAACAAACCATAGAGCAGCTGGAGGAGCAGGCTCAGGTTCTTACAGGTTTTATCAAGTCTCTGTTGTCCAAGGATAAAGTTTTAGATCCTACCCCACTGACTACTCTTCCACCACCTGTGATCCTCAGCCAAGATGAAGTGCAGAGTATCAAAGACATACATAGATATTCTATCTATGGAAGGGCTATGGAGGCCATGGTGGATGACATGCTCATTGCAGGGTTGAATTTCATTGGTGAAGCCTTCAAACTCAATGAGAAGGTGAATAATCTACAACAGAAGCTCTCCTCCACTATTGGAAATATAGATAAAGAGCTCAAACTCTGGAGCAGCTGTATAGTAGACCTTCACCTCATGGGACAGACTGATGAGAATATTTTAATGGCAAGCAAAGTCTTCGACGATGCAAAAGATAACTTGTCAAAATCATGGGTATACAACGTGGAATGGAAAATCAAGGTGCTAGAAGAAGCTTTGGGAGAACTGAAAAATAGCTGGCAGAAGGGTGAGGCCTTCAAGACTTTGGTGGTATCCACTTTCAAAGATATACATTGCCACCTCCATGATGAGACCTCTGGTGTACCCCTCTCCTTGCAAGAAATCAAAGCTCAATTCAGAGCTTTTGTCAAAGATAATTTGTTCAAGGAGGATTCCATTTCCAAGGAAAAGATGAAGGAGATCTACTCTCTCCAGTCTGCTATTGAAGAAGCAAATAAAGATTATCATACACATGTCGAATTCGACAAAGAGATGGAGAAGTGCCTCGGATTTTGGACCCAGTCCACTGCCAATACATCGGTACCACGTGGCAGAGACATAGCAGAGGCATTGAAAAGATTTAGACAGCGGATCCTAAAATCAGTGGGCCCCTCTCAATCATGAACGCCTGTCTTCTTCTCCTGATTCTTCTCCTTTCTTCCTTTCTTCATCGGATTTATTGTAATTAGTTGGGGTATTGCGATTAGCAGCCCTTTAACTAAGCATTAGTTAAAAGAAGTAGTTACCAAGAGTAACTGATTTGTAAACTATATAATGGTCTCTCTTCGCCATTATGAAGGGGGGGAACTTGGCTTATCTCTGAAAGTGTAAGAAATAATATGGCAATCAATACAAAAGGATCTTCTTTCTTTGTTCATCTGATTCCTTTATTTCGCAGCTATCTGTTAAACATTATTAGATCATTTGTCTGCATTATACCAAGAAGCTTTGTATTCTTGTGGATGTTATTTATGGAACTGTGTGTCCTTCTAAATTGCATCTCAGTAATTCAAATACAAATGGTTCAATTCTAATTCATTGTATCCTGGCACGCATAAAGAATTATTTTGTTATCTATAATTCTGGAGAATGCTTTTCTGCTTATTTCCGCGTCTTCCTTCCTCTATGCTTTTGTGATTGATAATCTATTTTTCACAACGCTTTCATGATATCCAAGTTCCATATCAAAATAATGCACTGTACATTTGTAAATAAGTCTTTCTTTAAATAAGGGAACCTCTCCCATCAAAGAGGAGGGACTTCTTGTCCCCTGACTGTTGCTCTCATTAGGATCTTCTTTTGACGACCATTTCTCGTCATCTTATTACTCACAAACCAATGGCCAAGAAGAATCAACCAATAAAACCTTGAACAAAATTCTTATGAAAGTAGTTGATGATACTGGGAAGGATTGGCATACGCACATTCCTTTAACCTTGTGGGCTTACCACACTAGTATTCACACTTCGACCACTACCACACCTTTCTCTCTAGTCTATGGCACTTAGGTTTTCTTACCTCTCGAATTCCAAATTCCATATCTCTGCATCTCACTACAATACATACTCAACGACGATGACTTTCACTAGGATCATTTGGCACAACTTGTGTTAATAGATGAACATCATCTCAATGCTCTTGGCCATCTCCAAACCTACCAAAAACATATCAAGCATGCCTACAAAAAATGTGTCCACGAACAAACCTTTCAAGTCAGTGACCTTGTCCTAAGGGAAAATCAACATGTAACCAAAGAAGAGAAAAGTAAACAGGGAAAATTTACTCCTAATTGGCTTGGACCCTATATCGTTACTCATGCCTATGGATCAGGTGTTTATCATTTGTCTTCACTTGAAGGTAAACCTGAACCTGAGCCCCTCAATTCCTTGCATCTTCGACCATTTTATTATTTAAATCAAGTCCTATATCACCTTTTTTCTATTGATTGCTCATCCCTTGAGCATTGTTACCCATTTTGAGGATCAATGTATAAACAAGAATCATATGATTATTCATTACCTATCATCCTTTTCTTCAATATAAGTATCACGGCTCTACTCATAGCATGATTCTCATGGATACTTTTTATCTTTTTCAAAGATGGAATCCCATGGTCGTTCATCACTTGAAACCATCTCTTTCATAGTTAACCTATGTGTACTATGGTTTTTTCTTCTAAACAAGAACCTAATCTTCCTCTATAGTCTTGTCCATGACTTAAACGTCCAAAAATAAAATGGGATTCAACTCCTTAAGTCAAACTTGCAGCAAAAGAGGACTCCCTCAAAAGGGACATCACTTCTCTCTATCTCGCCACTATAAATAGACTTCTACCTTGAAGGATATCTATATAAAGTCATTGCAAAAATAAAATAAAATATTTTGAAGCTTCCCACATTGATCAACTTCACGAAGACCTCAAGGAGATAATATACTCATCCCATATAGACTTCCCGCATTGATCAGTCTATCAAAAACAAAAACAAATGAAGAAAATGATAAATTTTTTGTCATGGACTTGCCTATTTTTTATCATGGGTTTCTTGCTAGGTAAACATGTTGTCGTACACTAAGTTACACTAAACCACCCATTTTCACCTCATTTCCTTTTCACCCTAATTTTCTATCTGCTCAAGGGACTTGTCACAACTGTGACATTTCATGATCATGTGACTTTCTTCACCCTTAGAATAGTCCATTATGCAATGCCTTTAGGGTCTTACATTCATAAGCCCATCTTGGGTATGGTAGACTCATTAGGGTTCTTATCAATTAAGTGGCTCTTTTACCACCTCTTACCATTCACCTTCCTCATTACTTATTGATTATCCTATACAAGGACCAGACCATCGACACCTATTTTAAAATCCACTATCACCTAAGACTCAACCATGCCTGTCACCTAAGACTCAACCATGCCTATCACCTAAGACTCAACCATGCCTATGACCTACACTCAATCATACCTAAAACCTACCAACCCATTCCTCTACCTCATCACATTATTCCCTAGCTTATGGGAGAACTACATCGCCTGAGGCCCCTTTTCATTGGGGCTATGTAGGCAACACTCCTAGGGCATGGGGCCCTTGGAGGTTAGCTCGGCCACTCTTTACCCTAACCAATTTCCCCTTCATTTTCCTATTCACATTCTACCTTAGTTAGTTTCCATTTTATATCAACAATTGGAAATTAAACCAAACAAGCACTAATTAACAACCATTTTTACCACTTCATCAAATCATTCATTTATCATTTTTATATTTCCACCATAGAAAATATTTGGAAATTTAAACCATAACATGCATGAACATCATCATTTATCTTCCATGTTACCAACAACTTGGAACTTAAATCAAAACCATAAACCATGACTCAACCATGCCTAATGACCTGACTCCACCATGCCTATGACCTAACTCCATCATTCCTAACTGACATGACTCAACCATGCCTATGACCTGACTCCATCATGACTGAATCAATCATGCCTAAACCAACCTGACTCCACCATGCCTAAATCAACCTAACTCCATCATGCCTAAACTAACCTAACTCCACCATGCCTAAGTGACCTCACTCAATCATGCCTATGACCTTGACTCAATCATGCCTAATCCACCTAGTTTCCATCACATAAACAATAACACTGGAAATTTACACATAACTACAACATTATACCATGAATATCACCATCTCTATATAAAATCATCAGAATTTATGTGTCCATACATATGTGCACAGAAGCAAAATCAATACATGTGCCTCTCATATACAATCTCAACATCTTTGGCATGTAATTCGGTATAGTAAAAAAAATCTCAAAAACTCTCATGTACATCCTTGCTATCTTCGGCATGCAGGCTGGTATAAATAAAAAATATACAAAAATCTATATCCTGAACATATAGGGTGACTAATCATCACCCCACCTGATGTCCATGCCAGTCTCATCTGTCTCCTCCTCCTCTCCTCTAGTGTGGTGCCCTGCCACCATCTCTCTACCCTATATGGGTCTAGCCCTCACCTCTTCCTAGCCTGCAGCTGGGTCTGGCCTCTGTGAGCTAGTCACCTCTCCCTGACCCTGTCTCTGGGCTCACCGGCCCCCTGTACTCTCTACACTATGTGTGTGAGATCTAGTCCTCTCACTTGAGGCCTGTTGTACCCTGTACTCTGCATAGGAAGGGATGTCTATCCCAGAATCATTCAAATGATCCTGATAGTACCTAGCCTCATGGAGGGCATCCCTGAACCTAGCCATCGGTACTGTCTGTGGTGGTGCCATCGGGTCTCAGGACCCTGTACCTGTACCATGGGACCCTATCCCTGTCCCTTAGCCTATGTACCATGACCCTGTCCCTGAGTGTGTTGTGCTATGCTGACCTGGGCCTATAGGGCCACAATCTGGGCCTGTGCAGTGGCCAACTGGCCCTGTAACCCTGCTACATGTGCCTATAGGGTGGCTACCTGTCCCCCGTCTCCATCTCCACCCTATGTGGGTGCCTGTCCCTGGGTAATCTGGGCCTGTAAAGCCACCACATGTGCCTGTAATGTGGCCACTTGTGCCTCAGACCCTATCAACTACCCCTGTAAACCTGTAATCTAGGCCTGTAGGGTGGCAACCTATCCCTACAAAGTATCCCTCTAAACTGTAAGGGTAGCCAATTCTGGCTTCCCTGGCCTAGGTGGTGTTGCTCATAGCTAGACTGCCCACCACTTCCTATACCTATCTGTAACCCTGACATCATCAATCCATTGGTCCACTGCCTACTCCTCCTGCCCGGTCGAGGCACTGTCAGCTGTGGTAGAGGCATAGGCCTCTCCACGTCATCCCTCATGTACTGAGGGAATGGTGGTGGCACATCCTGGGGTAGCCCAAACTATCGTCTGACCCTATCTATAGGTATCATCTTGTGCTCACTAGCACGGCCCCTCTATCCACCTGAGTAGTTGTAACTCGTCCAACTCCACTACCATCTTCCTGTATGAAGGGAAGCCAACATATGGCCTCCAAATGATGTCAACACTAGATAATCCCTCCAACACCCACCTATAATATGCCACATCATGAGTAGCCCTGGCAACCCTGTGCTCTCCAACAATAGGCACCCAATGCCTGTAGCCAACTCAAACAAATCCCACCTCAAATGCATCTGGTTGGGGCATACCAACTGGATGCACACATATGATGTGCTCATATGCCCAACAGTGTAAGAGAAAGGTGCAACACAAGCTGAACCTCCGTAACCGCCCGTAGGCCCATAACTCCCTGTATAGCTGCACCAAGTATGTTGGTGCCCAAGAAAAATGGGTCCTATCCTCCATCATGTCATGGAGAACCCCCATCAGTTCCCATGGGAATCTCCCACCCTCCACATCTGGCAGTGCAAAACAACACACTGCCTCCATAATCAGGACCACTAGCCTCATCTCCTCAGGATGGGCCGTGTACATCTCTCCATAGCTCAGGCTCATGCTATGGAACCTCATCTCTACCATCCCCTCTCCAAACACCATCAACATCAGCTCCTCTGATGCCTCTAAAGAAATAGAATACACCTGCATCCCCACTATCGGTAACCACAAGATCCTGTACACGTCCTCTAGGGTGACTGTGATCTCACCCGTCGGTAGATGAAATGTGTTGGTCATTGAATCCCATCTATCGATGAGTGACCATCAAGCTCGGCTCCCAAACTATGTGCCTGTATCGTCTGACCCCAATAAGGTTGACGTCTGTAATGTGACGCCACTCCTTTTCTGTCACGCTCCCTCGTACCACTAGTAATAGAGGTGGTACTCTATCTCTCATCCGCAACTGGTCCCTAGCGTGCACCCAATAGATCATACCATTGTTAAACCTTCACCATACCCAACACATCTCTTACCTGAAAAACCTATTCCCAAACCCTTATGCTTATTTACCCCAACCCTACAGATTACCCCTTTCCCCCATTTTTTACACCCACCAACTCGTATCATTTATACCTATTACCCTACTCATTCTCAATAAACTTACCTTTCCACCTAATTACCTATCTTTTTCTCCCACCCTACCTTGTTTCTTGATCTATTTTTCCCCAAATCCAACCAACATCGGTCACTTCTGACTGGCATCGGTCCATCATGACCAGTATCGGTCACCTACTACTTGACCGATGTCAGCCAATGCCAACCGATGACAGCCAACTTGACTGGTGTCGGTCACTGTCAGCGACCGAATCCAAAAACCCCCCCTATTTCTCCCAAAATTCTCAAATCTAACCTAGAACCCTATCCTACCTTACCCAAACCTAACCTAAACCCCTCCCCACCCCTATTTACCCTACCTAGGACCTCCCCCTCCCTCATTGCAACATTTTAACCACAAATTCAAAATTATACCCCCCACCCAACATGGTTTTACCCAACACCAATTTTACCAACCTATTTTCAACAAATGACAAATCAGGATCGAATCCTACCTCATCATGGTGTCATCGGCATGGTGGTACATCTGGCCACTACACCGGTGGCCCACCCAAACCCTCTCCTACCTCTTACCATGCCCAAATCACCAAATCCACTCCACCTCCAACCAATCAAATCGATCCCCCTGAGCTCGTGGACCCATCTCCCTAGCTCCTCTCACCAACTTGTACTCTCCACCTCAGCCAGGTACAATGCCCTGTCCTTCTCTCTCAAAAAAGTACAAAAATTCAAATGTCTCTGTCATTTTCTCCAAAGTCACAACACAACAATGATTCCGTAAAATATGGAATTTTTGTTTTATAAACCCAACCTGACCTGACCAATGTCGGTCATATTTGTGCCCTAGCCAACCGACGTCGGTCACCCTATAACTGGCATCGGTCACCCTTACAACTATTTGGCCTTGCTAAGCTTCCCTTTTACCTACAACCATTAGTGATCCACACACCTTTTATCATTCCAGACACATATGGAACCATACCTACGAGCCCAAACTACCCCTACATTTCCTTTGTTGTGTCTTGGGATTTGTTATTTTACCTATACCTTGGCCTTACCCGTGCCATGACCTATTTACCTGAACCTGACCTACTTGGTGTGACCATTGACCTTATGTACTCGTTATACCTTGTGATGTTGTTACCTATGTTGTTTTAGCCTAACAACCATACCTTTCCTATTGTCATGTTGTTTATCCCGACCAAACCTTTGGTGTACCAGAACATACCTAAATGTTCCTGCACCTGACCTACGTTGTGTTTTCCAGACCATATCCTATACCTTGGATACCTGAATCACTTCACCCTTGTTAGGATAAACCTATCGACCTTGGACGATGTAGAGTTTGCAAGCTCTTCAACCTGGTACCGTGTTGCAATCTATACGTGTGTGTGCATTTGATTGCCATTACCCATGACCCGATTTTGACCCTGGCCTATTACCTATTACCCGAGTTGACCATCACCCTTTCCCATAGTACTCATACCCTTTCCCACCTATCTTCACCAACTACACATTTATCAAACCACTCACCGATTCTGTATTACACCTCATCAGTGCCTGGTTTGAGGGGGATCACCTTCACCCACACATGGGGCAATCACTTCTTTTTTTTATTAGCATCGCTTACCAATACAAAGCTACGCAACAAAAAGGGGAAAAATGTAGACACCAAAATTGGGTCACACTCCCCTTGGTCCCTTTTTGAATAGCCAACTTAAACATATTCACCTAACCATGACCCTTTTACCCCACATTAATATTAGTTTAATTATTTATAATTAAATTAATACCATGCTCACAATATTCATTATTTAATTACCTTAATTAAAACTAATTCCACCTCCACCTCACCTAGACACCTCATCACAAACCTATTCTTAGCATGTTTCCCTTTTACTAGGACTCAATATTCACTCACCATAACTAACTAAGACTTAGTCCTACCTACCTTAATTAACTAAGACTTAGTTCAACCCTAAAATCACATGCCTATTCTTCCTCTAACCACATTCCCATGCTTATCTAAATGCATAACATTCCATTTTGATCTGCTAGAATAGATAGAGTTGGCCAAAAGATTTCCAAGATCTTTCATTTTTAGTAAACCTAGGATTTCCTACCTTAACCGACATTGGTCAATCCTAAACCGACGCCGGTCACCCTAAACCATCGTCAGTTACCATATATTCATTTTGGTAACCTTGTTTGAGAGGTTGGCCACATTCTCGAGTTTTTGGAATGAAGGAGATCTGCATGCAAGCAAGAACCAGAGCCCTTTCACACATCCAGATAGCCATAGCCAGCACTAAGACAAATCCGAAGGTATTTGCATTCACGGAAGAATTCTATGAAGCACTGTCATGGCACTGAGCACCATTCCATAGATCAACCATCACCATCATCCAGCCATCAAATCTGCAAACACCAGTAAGTGTATCTCTAACCTGCATCATTTCATACTTATTTAGATTACAAAGTTTCTTCATCTCTGTTTATCAACATCTATTTGCATTTTTCATCCCACCCTCTTACCTTCCTATGAACCCAACCATTCCATCACCCACAATCATTTAATCACCTATACTTGATTCCTGAATACCTCTGAGTACTCCCAACACCTCCACAACCTAGCCATATTCCCTTACCATCTCTGTTTAATCTCAAAAAACCCCCAAAACCAAGTTTATTGAGTTTCTATCATACTATACCGACGCCTTAACCATGACCTGTCGTGGTTCCCTCTTAACCGTCATCGGTCATACCTCACCAACGTCGGTCTCTATATTTGGTAATCCTGCCAATAACATAAACCTAATAACCTACATCCAAGAAACCCAAGCTACCCAGAATCTGACCCTGACCTGTTCCAGCACCTTGACTACCTACCCTACTTCCAGATCTGATCATAACCTAGCCTGTTATATTAGATTTTCTTATTGTATTTGGATGAGATACCTAAATCATATCAACTACAGTAGGACATTATTTATTTATGTCATTTCTTACATTAAGTTGTATTAAACAGTGGGTTGACTACCACCAAGGAAGTACCACACTTCCTGGATCTAGCACACGCTAGGCAGCCCACTGACATATATTGTTTAACTCTCTTTTGTGGTCTTGTTTTGTATTTCAGGTAGTTCCTCCTAGCCAAAAGGAATCTCTCACAGTCAGCATTGGATCAAGAATTCAGAACATGCGCACAACCTTTAAACCGACCATCACAATAGGTATTCCTCTTTCTACACACTCACCTACATACTTACCTTTTAATGTGGCTAAGTCCCTAACATTTTTCTTTCACACATTCCTTCCTTATTTTTTCACATTATTCTGCACCCTATTTACATCCATTCCTTCTGTGTGTGCCACCCTCGTATGTATGTCCTTTCTTTCCTCTTTCAAACGCCCTTTGTGCCTTCTTCTGCACCATCCACTATTCCACATGGCAACATATCAGACTTGAGTGTGCCACCTATAACCTATTAAGGTGTGTGTACAAGGAATTTAATCCTAGTAATAAACCAGTGTGTGACATGTGGCATAAAATACAAAAAAAATGAACAGTTGATTGTGATTCAATCAATCAGCGCATGTTGCATGTCATTGTGTGTTCAATTTTCACTACAGACCTCTATATTGCCATAAAATTTGCTATAAGGCTCAATTTTGGGGATAAACCATATAACAATGTTTCATAGATCTCTAATCAGATAAAACATATAAGCAATGAATGTGGAAATAAATAGAAAATAAAATAAATAGGAGAAAGATTACACTAGATTTAACGTGGTCCACCCAGTGTGGGTTACGTCCACCAAGAAATGGCCAATATTATTATTTAGTGCCTTACAGAGGAAATACAATGAATAATTGTTTTCTTCCAACACCTCATAGGATGTTCAATGCTTTTCCCTCACTCAACTAATTTTTCTTGCTTACCAAGAAAACTTACATGCAAACAATTTCTATTTTTCTTCTCTCCTTCTTACTTACCCTCATATAATGCATACATGCATATATATCTATTTTGGGTAACTTAAATATGCTTTTACAATCCATAAATTATCTTTAAAATAAGTGATTTATTCTAATTTTTGTCAAAAAAAAATCAACATCGCATAGGTAACCATTGACAGTTACTACCTGAACATCGATGGTCACTTCCTTACCTAGATTGACTGATGCCAATTACACCCTGACCCGATGTCGGTTACTGTAAGAACCAGTAACATGTAAAAGTAAGTTTCTTGTGAAGAAATTAAGCTCCATACTCAAAAATCTCCCACTTGGAGATCAATTAATGCATTGTACTGTACATGACCATCCTTGGTTCCTTTTCCTTGGCCCATTTCTTCCTCTTTAAGTCTTAAACTCAAAGACCAACAGAAGTGGAGTGAAGCTCCAACTTCTCCCTTACGAATGGATTCATTATCATGTCTTCAGGGTTCTCATTCTTATGGATTTTCTATAACTTTAGTTTTCCATCCTCCAACACCTGTTGTATGAAGTGATACCTCAATTGAATATGTTTCATTCTTGAATGCAATGTTGAGTTCTTTTCCTGATGAATCATGCTCTAACTATCATTGTATAATATACAATCCTCTTGATCCTTACCCAACTCTTCCATGAACCTTCTCATCCATATCATCTCTTTTCTTGCCTTTTTAGCTGCAACATACTTTGCCTCTGTAGTAGACAAAGCCAAAACCTTATACAATCTTGAAATCCATCTAGCTATCATCCCACCTACTGTGAAAATATATCCAGTAGTGCTCCTTCTATCATCCAGATCTCCAGCCATATCTGAATCAACATAACCGCATAATTAGATATCTGAACCTCCATAGCATAACTACATGCTAGATGTCCTTTTCAAATACCTGAGTGTCCATTGGACTGCTTTCCAATGATTTTTACCTCGATTGGCCATATATCTACTTGCCACTCCCACTGCCTATGTAATGTCTTGTTTGGTACAAACCATAACATACATGAGACTCCCAACTTCTGAAGCATATGGCACTCATGTCATGTATTTGACATCCTCATGTGATGAAGGACACTAATATTTGCTCATTTTGAAGTGTCTAGCCATAGGTGTACTAACAAGTTTTACATTTTGCACGTTGAACCTTTCTAACACCTTGTAGATATAATCCTCCTGAGACAAATACAATTTATTTTTTTTCCTATCTCTATGTATTTACATGCCAAGGATTATTTTTGCAGCTCATAAATCATTCATAGAAAATGTGTGAGCTAGCTTTCTCTTAAACTAACTAATGTCATGCATATTAGATCCTACAATAAGCATATCATCCACATACAGTAAAAAATAATATAGCTCCCATTTTCAAGCTTCTTGAAATAAACAGAATGGTCATATTCACATCTCAAGTAACCATGATCATGCATAAAACTATCAAACCTCATGTACCACTTCCTTGGAGCTTTCTTGAGCCCATACAGACTCTTTTTCAACCTGCACACTAACTTCTCCTTACCCTTGACTTCATACCCAAGTGGCTACTACATATAAATCTCTTCATCCAAATCACCATGAAGGAAATCCATCTTCACATCTAGTTTCTCTAAATGAAAATCCTCTACTGTAACTAAACTTAATACAGTACAAATAGAAGTCATCTTAACAATAGGAGAAAATATTTCACCAAAGTCAATACCTGATTTCTATGTAAATCCCTTTACTACAAGCCTTGACTTGTACCTTTGTTGTCCACAATCATCTTCCTTGATCTTATAAACCCACTTGTTGTGCAATGTTCTCATACTTGCTTGCAACTTAACCAAATTCCAAGTCTGGTTATGCTCCAAGAATTCCATCTCCTCATCCATATCATGCTCCCACTGGACATGGGTCTTATACTACATTGCTTCTTCAAAAAATTTTGGTTCACCATTATCAGTCAATAATAGATAAAATAGAGAAGGTGTAAATATTTCTAGAGGTTTACTTACCCTTTGTGACCTTCTCGTAGGATTTTGGGGTATCAGAGGCTCAATCTAGACCTCCTAGACATTCATATCTAAATCTGTCAGTGACCGACATCAGTCACCTCTAACCAACGTCAGTTCTGCTAACCAATGGCGGTTTGGATATTCTGTAACCAATACCAGTTCATATGACCAATGTCATTCAGGGGTCAACTGACACTGATCCTGTGCTGTGTAATGTTATTGGTAATAATTTTAAATCTGGGAGTTCATTTTCATTCACAAACTTCTCAC